>CM063174.1:169888995-172871998 GCA_031835075.1 Saguinus oedipus
ACGAGTTTAACTCTGTAAGTTGATTGCACACATTGAAGACCGTTCTGTTAGGTAGCTCCGTTTTGGTTTTAGAAGCAGACAGTTCTCCTTACAGCATATACTCCCATTCACTGAGAAATGTCCAAACGCAGCTCTTACCAGAAACGTGTTTCTAACTCCTGAATCTAAAGGGAGATTTAACTCACTTAGCTGAACAAACGCACAGCAGAGCAGATTGAAGGATACGTTTCTTCTGTGTTTTAGGCAGAGTTTTACTGCTATTTCGTTATATGCGGGAATAGTGCTGGAAATGCCTGTTTTGAGATCTCTCCAAAGAAAGCGTTTCCAGACTTCCCCTTCAACACACGAGTTTAACTCTGTAAGTTGAATGCAAACATTGAAGACCGTTCTGTTAGGTAGCTCCGTTTTGCTTTTAGAAGCAGACAGTTCTCCTTACAGCATATACTCCCATTCACTGAGAAATGTCCAAACGCAGCCCTTACCAGAAACGTGTTTCTAACTCCTGAATCTAAAGGGAGATTTAACTCACTTAGCTGAACAAACGCACAGCAGAGCAGATTGAAGGATACGTTTCTTCTGTGTTTTAGGCAGAGTTTTACTGCTATTTCGTTATATGCGGGAATAGTGCTGGAAATGCCTGGAAATGCCTGTTTTGAAATCTCTCCACAGAAAGGGTTTCCAGACTTCCCCTTCAACACACGAGTTTAACTCTGTAAGTTGAATGCACACATTGAAGAACGTTCTGTTAGGTAGCTCCGTTTTGGTTTTAGAAGCAGACAGTTCTCCTTACAGCATATACTCCCATTCACTGAGAAATGTCCAAACGCAGCTCTTACCAGAAACGTGTTTCTAACTCCTGAATCTAAAGGGAGATTTAACTCGCTTAGCTGAACAAACGCACAGCAGAGCAGATTGAAGGATACGTTTCTTCTGTGTTTTAGGCAGAGTTTTACTGCTATTTCGTTATATGCGGGAATAGTGCTGGAAATGCCTGTTTTGAGATCTCTCCACAGAAAGCGTTTCCAGACTTCCCCTTCAACACACGAGTTTAACTCTGTAAGTTGAATGCACACATTGAAGACCGTTCTGTTAGGTAGTTCCGTTTTGGTTTTAGAAGCAGACAGTTCTCCTTACAGCATATACTCCCATTCACTGAGAAATGTCCAAACGCAGCTCTTACCAGAAACGTGTTTCTAACTCCTGAATCTAAAGGGAGATTTAACTCACTTAGCTGAACAAACGCACAGCAGAGCAGATTGAAGGATACGTTTCTTCTGTGTTTTAGGCAGAGTTTTACTGCTATTTCGTTATATGCGGGAATAGTGCTGGAAATGCCTGGAAATGCCTGTTTTGAGATCTCTCCACAGAAAGCGTTTCCAGACTTCCCCTTCAACACACGAGTTTAACTCTGTAAGTTGAATGCACACATTGAAGACCGTTCTGTTAGGTAGCTCCGTTTTGGTTTTAGAAGCAGACAGTTCTCCTTACAGCATATACTCCCATTCACTGAGAAATGTCCAAACGCAGCTCTTACCAGAAACGTGTTTCTAACTCCTGAATCTAAAGGGAGATTTAACTCACTTAGCTGAACAAACGCACAGCAGAGCAGATTGAAGGATACGTTTCTTCTGTGTTTTAGGCAGAGTTTTACTGCTATTTCGTTATATGCGGGAATAGTGCTGGAAATGCCTGTTTTGAGATCTCTCCACAGAAAGCGTTTCCAGACTTCCCCTTCAACACACGAGTTTAACTCTGTAAGTTGAATGCACACATTGAAGACCGTTCTGTTAGGTAGCTCCGTTTTGGTTTTAGAAGCAGACAGTTCTCCTTACAGCATATACTCCCATTCACTGAGAAATGTCCAAACGCAGCTCTTACCAGAAACGTGTTTCTAACTCCTGAATCTAAAGGGAGATTTAACTCACTTAGCTGAACAAATGCACAGCAGAGCAGATTGAAGGATACGTTTCTTCTGTGTTTTAGGCAGAGTTTTACTGCTATTTCGTTATATGCGGGAATAGTGCTGGAAATGCCTGTTTTGAGATCTCTCCACAGAAAGCGTTTCCAGACTTCCCCTTCAACACACGAGTTTAACTCTGTAAGTTGAATGCACACATTGAAGACCGTTCTGTTAGGTAGCTCCGTTTTGGTTTTAGAAGCAGACAGTTCTCCTTACAGCATATACTCCCATTCACTGAGAAATGTCCAAACGCAGCTCTTACCAGAAACGTGTTTCTAACTCCTGAATCTAAAGGGAGATTTAACTCACTTAGCTGAACAAACGCACAGCAGAGCAGATTGAAGGATACGTTTCTTCTGTGTTTTAGGCAGAGTTTTACTGCTATTTCGTTATATGCGGGAATAGTGCTGGAAATGCCTGTTTTGAGATCTCTCCACAGAAAGCGTTTCCAGACTTCCCCTTCAACACACGAGTTTAACTCTGTAAGTTGAATGCACACATTGAAGACCGTTCTGTTAGGTAGCTCCGTTTTGGTTTTAGAAGCAGACAGTTCTCCTTACAGCATATACTCCCATTCACTGAGAAATGTCCAAACGCAGCTCTTACCAGAAACGTGTTTCTAACTCCTGAATCTAAAGGGAGATTTAACTCACTTAGCTGAACAAACGCACAGCAGAGCAGATTGAAGGATACGTTTCTTCTGTGTTTTAGGCAGAGTTTTACTGCTATTTCGTTATATGCGGGAATAGTGCTGGAAATGCCTGTTTTGAGATCTCTCCAAAGAAAGCGTTTCCAGACTTCCCCTTCAACACACGAGTTTAACTCTGTAAGTTGAATGCACACATTGAAGACCGTTCTGTTAGGTAGCTCCGTTTTGGTTTTAGAAGCAGACAGTTCTCCTTACAGCATATACTCCCATTCACTGAGAAATGTCCAAACGCAGCTCTTACCAGAAACGTGTTTCTAACTCCTGAATCTAAAGGGAGATTTAACTCACTTAGCTGAACAAACGCACAGCAGAGCAGATTGAAGGATACGTTTCTTCTGTGTTTTAGGCAGAGTTTTACTGCTATTTCGTTATATGCGGGAATAGTGCTGGAAATGCCTGTTTTGAGATCTCTCCACAGAAAGCGTTTCCAGACTTCCCCTTCAACACACGAGTTTAACTCTGTAAGTTGAATGCACACATTGAAGACCATTCTGTTAGGTAGCTCCGTTTTGGTTTTAGAAGCAGACAGTTCTCCTTACAGCATATACTCCCATTCACTGAGAAATGTCCAAACGCAGCTCTTACCAGAAACGTGTTTCTAACTCCTGAATCTAAAGGGAGATTTAACTCACTTAGCTGAACAAACGCACAGCAGAGCAGATTGAAGGATACGTTTCTTCTGTGTTTTAGGCAGAGTTTTACTGCTATTTCGTTATATGCGGGAATAGTGCTGGAAATGCCTGGAAATGCCTGTTTTGAGATCTCTCCACAGAAAGCGTTTCCAGACTTCCCCTTCAACACACGAGTTTAACTCTGTAAGTTGAATGCACACATTGAAGACCGTTCTGTTAGGTAGCTCCGTTTTGGTTTTAGAAGCAGACAGTTCTCCTTACAGCATATACTCCCATTCACTGAGAAATGTCCAAACGCAGCTCTTACCAGAAACGTGTTTCTAACTCCTGAATCTAAAGGGAGATTTAACTCACTTAGCTGAACAAACGCACAGCAGAGCAGATTGAAGGATACGTTTCTTCTGTGTTTTAGGCAGAGTTTTACTGCTATTTCGTTATATGCGGGAATAGTGCTGGAAATGCCTGTTTTGAGATCTCTCCAAAGAAAGCGTTTCCAGACTTCCCCTTCAACACACGAGTTTAACTCTGTAAGTTGAATGCACACATTGAAGACCGTTCTGTTAGGTAGCTCCGTTTTGGTTTTAGAAGCAGACAGTTCTCCTTACAGCATATACTCCCATTCACTGAGAAATGTCCAAACGCAGCTCTTACCAGAAACGTGTTTCTAACTCCTGAATCTAAAGGGAGATTTAACTCACTTAGCTGAACAAACGCACAGCAGAGCAGATTGAAGGATACGTTTCTTCTGTGTTTTAGGCAGAGTTTTACTGCTATTTCGTTATATGCGGGAATAGTGCTGGAAATGCCTGTTTTGAGATCTCTCCACAGAAAGCGTTTCCAGACTTCCCCTTCAACACACGAGTTTAACTCTGTAAGTTGAATGCACACATTGAAGACCGTTCTGTTAGGTAGCTCCGTTTTGGTTTTAGAAGCAGACAGTTCTCCTTACAGCATATACTCCCATTCACTGAGAAATGTCCAAACGCAGCTCTTACCAGAAACGTGTTTCTAACTCCTGAATCTAAAGGGAGATTTAACTCACTTAGCTGAACAAACGCACAGCAGAGCAGATTGAAGGATACGTTTCTTCTGTGTTTTAGGCAGAGTTTTACTGCTATTTCGTTATATGCGGGAATAGTGCTGGAAATGCCTGGAAATGCCTGTTTTGAGATCTCTCCACAGAAAGCGTTTCCAGACTTCCCCTTCAACACACGAGTTTAACTCTGTAAGTTGAATGCACACATTGAAGACCGTTCTGTTAGGTAGCTCCGTTTTGGTTTTAGAAGCAGACAGTTCTCCTTACAGCATATACTCCCATTCACTGAGAAATGTCCAAACGCAGCTCTTACCAGAAACGTGTTTCTAACTCCTGAATCTAAAGGGAGATTTAACTCACTTAGCTGAACAAACGCACAGCAGAGCAGATTGAAGGATACGTTTCTTCTGTGTTTTAGGCAGAGTTTTACTGCTATTTCTTTATATGCGGAATAGTGCTGGAAATGCCTGTTTTGAGATCTCTCCACAGAAAGCGTTTCCAGACTTCCCCTTCAACACACGAGTTTAACTCTGTAAGTTGATTGCACACATTGAAGACCGTTCTGTTAGGTAGCTCCGTTTTGGTTTTAGAAGCAGACAGTTCTCCTTACAGCATATACTCCCATTCACTGAGAAATGTCCAAACGCAGCTCTTACCAGAAACGTGTTTCTAACTCCTGAATCTAAAGGGAGATTTAACTCACTTAGCTGAACAAACGCACAGCAGAGCAGATTGAAGGATACGTTTCTTCTGTGTTTTAGGCAGAGTTTTACTGCTATTTCGTTATATGCGGGAATAGTGCTGGAAATGCCTGGAAATGCCTGTTTTGAGATCTCTCCACAGAAAGCGTTTCCAGACTTCCCCTTCAACACACGAGTTTAACTCTGTAAGTTGAATGCACACATTGAAGACCGTTCTGTTAGGTAGCTCCGTTTTGGTTTTAGAAGCAGACAGTTCTCCTTACAGCATATACTCCCATTCACTGAGAAATGTCCAAACGCAGCTCTTACCAGAAACGTGTTTCTAACTCCTAAATCTAAAGGGAGATTTAACTCGCTTAGCTGAACAAACGCACAGCAGAGCAGATTGAAGGATACGTTTCTTCTGTGTTTTAGGCAGAGTTTTACTGCTATTTCGTTATATGCGGGAATAGTGCTGGAAATGCCTGTTTTGAGATCTCTCCACAGAAAGCGTTTCCAGACTTCCCCTTCAACACACGAGTTTAACTCTGTAAGTTGAATGCACACATTGAAGACCGTTCTGTTAGGTAGTTCCGTTTTGGTTTTAGAAGCAGACAGTTCTCCTTACAGCATATACTCCCATTCACTGAGAAATGTCCAAACGCAGCTCTTACCAGAAACGTGTTTCTAACTCCTGAATCTAAAGGGAGATTTAACTCACTTAGCTGAACAAACGCACAGCAGAGCAGATTGAAGGATACGTTTCTTCTGTGTTTTAGGCAGAGTTTTACTGCTATTTCGTTATATGCGGGAATAGTGCTGGAAATGCCTGGAAATGCCTGTTTTGAGATCTCTCCACAGAAAGCGTTTCCAGACTTCCCCTTCAACACACGAGTTTAACTCTGTAAGTTGAATGCACACATTGAAGACCGTTCTGTTAGGTAGCTCCGTTTTGGTTTTAGAAGCAGACAGTTCTCCTTACAGCATATACTCCCATTCACTGAGAAATGTCCAAACGCAGCTCTTACCAGAAACGTGTTTCTAACTCCTGAATCTAAAGGGAGATTTAACTCACTTAGCTGAACAAACGCACAGCAGAGCAGATTGAAGGATACGTTTCTTCTGTGTTTTAGGCAGAGTTTTACTGCTATTTCGTTATATGCGGGAATAGTGCTGGAAATGCCTGTTTTGAGATCTCTCCAAAGAAAGCGTTTCCAGACTTCCCCTTCAACACACGAGTTTAACTCTGTAAGTTGAATGCACACATTGAAGACCGTTCTGTTAGGTAGCTCCGTTTTGGTTTTAGAAGCAGACAGTTCTCCTTACAGCATATACTCCCATTCACTGAGAAATGTCCAAACGCAGCTCTTACCAGAAACGTGTTTCTAACTCCTGAATCTAAAGGGAGATTTAACTCACTTAGCTGAACAAACGCACAGCAGAGCAGATTGAAGGATACGTTTCTTCTGTGTTTTAGGCAGAGTTTTACTGCTATTTCGTTATATGCGGGAATAGTGCTGGAAATGCCTGTTTTGAGATCTCTCCACAGAAAGCGTTTCCAGACTTCCCCTTCAACACACGAGTTTAACTCTGTAAGTTGATTGCACACATTGAAGACCGTTCTGTTAGGTAGCTCCGTTTTGGTTTTAGAAGCAGACAGTTCTCCTTACAGCATATACTCCCATTCACTGAGAAATGTCCAAACGCAGCTCTTACCAGAAACGTGTTTCTAACTCCTGAATCTAAAGGGAGATTTAACTCACTTAGCTGAACAAACGCACAGCAGAGCAGATTGAAGGATACGTTTCTTCTGTGTTTTAGGCAGAGTTTTACTGCTATTTCGTTATATGCGGGAATAGTGCTGGAAATGCCTGTTTTGAGATCTCTCCAAAGAAAGCGTTTCCAGACTTCCCCTTCAACACACGAGTTTAACTCTGTAAGTTGAATGCAAACATTGAAGACCGTTCTGTTAGGTAGCTCCGTTTTGCTTTTAGAAGCAGACAGTTCTCCTTACAGCATATACTCCCATTCACTGAGAAATGTCCAAACGCAGCCCTTACCAGAAACGTGTTTCTAACTCCTGAATCTAAAGGGAGATTTAACTCACTTAGCTGAACAAACGCACAGCAGAGCAGATTGAAGGATACGTTTCTTCTGTGTTTTAGGCAGAGTTTTACTGCTATTTCGTTATATGCGGGAATAGTGCTGGAAATGCCTGGAAATGCCTGTTTTGAAATCTCTCCACAGAAAGGGTTTCCAGACTTCCCCTTCAACACACGAGTTTAACTCTGTAAGTTGAATGCACACATTGAAGACCGTTCTGTTAGGTAGCTCCGTTTTGGTTTTAGAAGCAGACAGTTCTCCTTACAGCATATACTCCCATTCACTGAGAAATGTCCAAACGCAGCTCTTACCAGAAACGTGTTTCTAACTCCTGAATCTAAAGGGAGATTTAACTCACTTAGCTAAACAAACGCACAGCAGAGCAGATTGAAGGATACGTTTCTTCTGTGTTTTAGGCAGAGTTTTACTGCTATTTCGTTATATGCGGGAATTGTGCTGGAAATGCCTGTTTTGAGATCTCTCCACAGAAAGCGTTTCCAGACTTCCCCTTCAACACACGAGTTTAACTCTGTAAGTTGAATGCACACATTGAAGACCGTTCTGTTAGGTAGCTCCGTTTTGGTTTTAGAAGCAGACAGTTCTCCTTACAGCATATACTCCCATTCACTGAGAAATGTCCAAATGCAGCTCTTACCAGAAACGTGTTTCTAACTCCTGAATCTAAAGGGAGATTTAACTCACTTAGCTGAACAAACGCACAGCAGAGCAGATTGAAGGATACGTTTCTTCTGTGTTTTAGGCAGAGTTTTACTGCTATTTCGTTATATGCGGGAATAGTGCTGGAAATGCCTGTTTTGAGATCTCTCCACAGAAAGCGTTTCCAGACTTCCCCTTCAACACACGAGTTTAACTCTGTAAGTTGAATGCACACATTGAAGACCGTTCTGTTAGGTAGCTCCGTTTTGGTTTTAGATGCAGACAGTTCTCCTTACTGCATATACTCCCATTCACTGAGAAATGTCCAAACGCAGCTCTTACCAGAAACGTGTTTCTAACTCCTGAATCTAAAGGGAGATTTAACTCACTTAGCTGAACAAACGCACAGCAGAGCAGATTGAAGGATACGTTTCTTCTGTGTTTTAGGCAGAGTTTTACTGCTATTTCGTTATATGCGGGAATAGTGCTGGAAATGCCTGTTTTGAGATCTCTCCACAGAAAGCGTTTCCAGACTTCCCCTTCAACACACGAGTTTAACTCTGTAAGTTGAATGCACACATTGAAGACCGTTCTGTTAGGTAGCTCCGTTTTGGTTTTAGAAGCAGACAGTTCTCCTTACAGCATATACTCCCATTCACTGAGAAATGTCCAAACGCAGCTCTTACCAGAAACGTGTTTCTAACTCCTGAATCTAAAGGGAGATTTAACTCACTTAGCTGAACAAACGCACAGCAGAGCAGATTGAAGGATACGTTTCTTCTGTGTTTTAGGCAGAGTTTTACTGCTATTTCGTTATATGCGGGAATAGTGCTGGAAATGCCTGGAAATGCCTGTTTTGAGATCTCTCCACAGAAAGCGTTTCCAGACTTCCCCTTCAACACACGAGTTTAACTCTGTAAGTTGAATGCACACATTGAAGACCGTTCTGTTAGGTAGCTCCGTTTTGGTTTTAGAAGCAGACAGTTCTCCTTACAGCATATACTCCCATTCACTGAGAAATGTCCAAACGCAGCTCTTACCAGAAACGTGTTTCTAACTCCTGAATCTAAAGGGAGATTTAACTCACTTAGCTGAACAAACGCACAGCAGAGCAGATTGAAGGATACGTTTCTTCTGTGTTTTAGGCAGAGTTTTACTGCTATTTCGTTATATGCGGGAATAGTGCTGGAAATGCCTGTTTTGAGATCTCTCCACAGAAAGCGTTTCCAGACTTCCCCTTCAACACACGAGTTTAACTCTGTAAGTTGAATGCACACATTGAAGACCGTTCTGTTAGGTAGCTCCGTTTTGGTTTTAGAAGCAGACAGTTCTCCTTACAGCATATACTCCCATTCACTGAGAAATGTCCAAACGCAGCTCTTACCAGAAACGTGTTTCTAACTCCTGAATCTAAAGGGAGATTTAACTCACTTAGCTGAACAAACGCACAGCAGAGCAGATTGAAGGATACGTTTCTTCTGTGTTTTAGGCAGAGTTTTACTGCTATTTCGTTATATGCGGGAATAGTGCTGGAAATGCCTGGAAATGCCTGTTTTGAGATCTCTCCACAGAAAGCGTTTCCAGACTTCCCCTTCAACACACGAGTTTAACTCTGTAAGTTGAATGCACACATTGAAGACCGTTCTGTTAGGTAGCTCCGTTTTGGTTTTAGAAGCAGACAGTTCTCCTTACAGCATATACTCCCATTCACTGAGAAATGTCCAAACGCAGCTCTTACCAGAAACGTGTTTCTAACTCCTGAATCTAAAGGGAGATTTAACTCACTTAGCTGAACAAACGCACAGCAGAGCAGATTGAAGGATACGTTTCTTCTGTGTTTTAGGCAGAGTTTTACTGCTATTTCGTTATATGCGGGAATAGTGCTGGAAATGCCTGTTTTGAGATCTCTCCACAGAAAGCGTTTCCAGACTTCCCCTTCAAAACACGAGTTTAACTCTGTAAGTTGAATGCACACATTGAAGACCGTTCTGTTAGGTAGCTCCGTTTTGGTTTTAGAAGCAGACAGTTCTCCTTACAGCATATACTCCCATTCACTGAGAAATGTCCAAACGCAGCTCTTAGCAGAAACGTGTTTCTAACTCCTGAATCTAAAGGGAGATTTAACTCACTTAGCTGAACAAACGCACAGCAGAGCAGATTGAAGGATACGTTTCTTCTGTGTTTTAGGCAGAGTTTTACTGCTATTTCGTTATATGCGGGAATAGTGCTGGAAATGCCTGTTTTGAGATCTCTCCACAGAAAGCGTTTCCAGACTTCCCCTTCAACACACGAGTTTAACTCTGTAAGTTGAATGCACACATTGAAGACCGTTCTGTTAGGTAGCTCCGTTTTGGTTTTAGAAGCAGACAGTTCTCCTTACAGCATATACTCCCATTCACTGAGAAATGTCCAAACGCAGCTCTTACCAGAAACGTGTTTCTAACTCCTGAATCTAAAGGGAGATTTAACTCACTTAGCTGAACAAACGCACAGCAGAGCAGATTGAAGGATACGTTTCTTCTGTGTTTTAGGCAGAGTTTTACTGCTATTTCGTTATATGCGGGAATAGTGCTGGAAATGCCTGTTTTGAGATCTCTCCACAGAAAGCGTTTCCAGACTTCCCCTTCAACACACGAGTTTAACTCTGTAAGTTGAATGCACACATTGAAGACCGTTCTGTTAGGTAGCTCCGTTTTGGTTTTAGAAGCAGACAGTTCTCCTTACAGCATATACTCCCATTCACTGAGAAATGTCCAAACGCAGCTCTTACCAGAAACGTGTTTCTAACTCCTGAATCTAAAGGGAGATTTAACTCACTTAGCTGAACAAAGGCACA
Organism: Saguinus oedipus; assembly: GCA_031835075.1. Classification (NCBI taxonomy): domain Eukaryota; kingdom Metazoa; phylum Chordata; class Mammalia; order Primates; family Cebidae; genus Saguinus; species Saguinus oedipus. The sequence goes on from CM063174.1 coordinate 169,899,609, forward strand.
GCAGAGCAGATTGAAGGATACGTTTCTTCTGTGTTTTAGGCAGAGTTTTACTGCTATTTCGTTATATGCGGGAATAGTGCTGGAAATGCCTGGAAATGCCTGTTTTGAGATCTCTCCACAGAAAGCGTTTCCAGACTTCCCCTTCAACACACGAGTTTAACTCTGTAAGTTGAATGCACACATTGAAGACCGTTCTGTTAGGTAGCTCCGTTTTGGTTTTAGAAGCAGACAGTTCTCCTTACAGCATATACTCCCATTCACTGAGAAATGTCCAAACGCAGCTCTTACCAGAAACGTGTTTCTAACTCCTGAATCTAAAGGGAGATTTAACTCACTTAGCTGAACAAACGCACAGCAGAGCAGATTGAAGGATACGTTTCTTCTGTGTTTTAGGCAGAGTTTTACTGCTATTTCGTTATATGCGGGAATAGTGCTGGAAATGCCTGGAAATGCCTGTTTTGAGATCTCTCCACAGAAAGCGTTTCCAGACTTCCCCTTCAACACACGAGTTTAACTCTGTAAGTTGAATGCACACATTGAAGACCGTTCTGTTAGGTAGCTCCGTTTTGGTTTTAGAAGCAGACAGTTCTCCTTACAGCATATACTCCCATTCACTGAGAAATGTCCAAACGCAGCTCTTACCAGAAACGTGTTTCTAACTCCTGAATCTAAAGGGAGATTTAACTCACTTAGCTGAACAAACGCACAGCAGAGCAGATTGAAGGATACGTTTCTTCTGTGTTTTAGGCAGAGTTTTACTGCTATTTCGTTATATGCGGGAATAGTGCTGGAAATGCCTGTTTTGAGATCTCTCCACAGAAAGCGTTTCCAGACTTCCCCTTCAACACACGAGTTTAACTCTGTAAGTTGAATGCACACATTGAAGACCGTTCTGTTAGGTAGCTCCGTTTTGGTTTTAGAAGCAGACAGTTCTCCTTACAGCATATACTCCCATTCACTGAGAAATGTCCAAACGCAGCTCTTACCAGAAACGTGTTTCTAACTCCTGAATCTAAAGGGAGATTTAACTCACTTAGCTGAACAAACGCACAGCAGAGCAGATTGAAGGATACGTTTCTTCTGTGTTTTAGGCAGAGTTTTACTGCTATTTCGTTATATGCGGGAATAGTGCTGGAAATGCCTGGAAATGCCTGTTTTGAGATCTCTCCACAGAAAGCGTTTCCAGACTTCCCCTTCAACACACGAGTTTAACTCTGTAAGTTGAATGCACACATTGAAGACCGTTCTGTTAGGTAGCTCCGTTTTGGTTTTAGAAGCAGACAGTTCTCCTTACAGCATATACTCCCATTCACTGAGAAATGTCCAAACGCAGCTCTTACCAGAAACGTGTTTCTAACTCCTGAATCTAAAGGGAGATTTAACTCACTTAGCTGAACAAACGCACAGCAGAGCAGATTGAAGGATACGTTTCTTCTGTGTTTTAGGCAGAGTTTTACTGCTATTTCGTTATATGCGGGAATAGTGCTGGAAATGCCTGTTTTGAGATCTCTCCACAGAAAGCGTTTCCAGACTTCCCCTTCAAAACACGAGTTTAACTCTGTAAGTTGAATGCACACATTGAAGACCGTTCTGTTAGGTAGCTCCGTTTTGGTTTTAGAAGCAGACAGTTCTCCTTACAGCATATACTCCCATTCACTGAGAAATGTCCAAACGCAGCTCTTACCAGAAACGTGTTTCTAACTCCTGAATCTAAAGGGAGATTTAACTCACTTAGCTGAACAAACGCACAGCAGAGCAGATTGAAGGATACGTTTCTTCTGTGTTTTAGGCAGAGTTTTACTGCTATTTCGTTATATGCGGGAATAGTGCTGGAAATGCCTGTTTTGAGATCTCTCCACAGAAAGCGTTTCCAGACTTCCCCTTCAACACACGAGTTTAACTCTGTAAGTTGAATGCACACATTGAAGACCGTTCTGTTAGGTAGCTCCGTTTTGGTTTTAGAAGCAGACAGTTCTCCTTACAGCATATACTCCCATTCACTGAGAAATGTCCAAACGCAGCTCTTACCAGAAACGTGTTTCTAACTCCTGAATCTAAAGGGAGATTTAACTCACTTAGCTGAACAAACGCACAGCAGAGCAGATTGAAGGATACGTTTCTTCTGTGTTTTAGGCAGAGTTTTACTGCTATTTCGTTATATGCGGGAATAGTGCTGGAAATGCCTGTTTTGAGATCTCTCCACAGAAAGCGTTTCCAGACTTCCCCTTCAACACACGAGTTTAACTCTGTAAGTTGAATGCACACATTGAAGACCGTTCTGTTAGGTAGCTCCGTTTTGGTTTTAGAAGCAGACAGTTCTCCTTACAGCATATACTCCCATTCACTGAGAAATGTCCAAACGCAGCTCTTACCAGAAACGTGTTTCTAACTCCTGAATCTAAAGGGAGATTTAACTCACTTAGCTGAACAAACGCACAGCAGAGCAGATTGAAGGATACGTTTCTTCTGTGTTTTAGGCAGAGTTTTACTGCTATTTCGTTATATGCGGGAATAGTGCTGGAAATGCCTGGAAATGCCTGTTTTGAGATCTCTCCACAGAAAGCGTTTCCAGACTTCCCCTTCAACACACGAGTTTAACTCTGTAAGTTGAATGCACACATTGAAGACCGTTCTGTTAGGTAGCTCCGTTTTGGTTTTAGAAGCAGACAGTTCTCCTTACAGCATATACTCCCATTCACTGAGAAATGTCCAAACGCAGCTCTTACCAGAAACGTGTTTCTAACTCCTGAATCTAAAGGGAGATTTAACTCACTTAGCTGAACAAACGCACAGCAGAGCAGATTGAAGGATACGTTTCTTCTGTGTTTTAGGCAGAGTTTTACTGCTATTTCGTTATATGCGGGAATAGTGCTGGAAATGCCTGGAAATGCCTGTTTTGAGATCTCTCCACAGAAAGCGTTTCCAGACTTCCCCTTCAACACACGAGTTTAACTCTGTAAGTTGAATGCACACATTGAAGACCGTTCTGTTAGGTAGCTCCGTTTTGGTTTTAGAAGCAGACAGTTCTCCTTACAGCATATACTCCCATTCACTGAGAAATGTCCAAACGCAGCTCTTACCATAAACGTGTTTCTAACTCCTGAATCTAAAGGGAGATTTAACTCACTTAGCTGAACAAACGCACAGCAGAGCAGATTGAAGGATACGTTTCTTCTGTGTTTTAGGCAGAGTTTTACTGCTATTTCGTTATATGCGGGAATAGTGCTGGAAATGCCTGTTTTGAGATCTCTCCACAGAAAGCGTTTCCAGACTTCCCCTTCAACACACGAGTTTAACTCTGTAAGTTGAATGCACACATTGAAGACCGTTCTGTTAGGTAGCTCCGTTTTGGTTTTAGAAGCAGACAGTTCTCCTTACAGCATATACTCCCATTCACTGAGAAATGTCCAAACGCAGCTCTTACCAGAAACGTGTTTCTAACTCCTGAATCTAAAGGGAGATTTAACTCACTTAGCTGAACAAACGCACAGCAGAGCAGATTGAAGGATACGTTTCTTCTGTGTTTTAGGCAGAGTTTTACTGCTATTTCGTTATATGCGGGAATAGTGCTGGAAATGCCTGGAAATGCCTGTTTTGAGATCTCTCCACAGAAAGCGTTTCCAGACTTCCCCTTCAACACACGAGTTTAACTCTGTAAGTTGAATGCACACATTGAAGACCGTTCTGTTATGTAGCTCCGTTTTGGTTTTAGAAGCAGACAGTTCTCCTTACAGCATATACTCCCATTCACTGAGAAATGTCCAAACGCAGCTCTTACCAGAAACGTGCTTCTAACTCCTGAATCTAAAGGGAGATTTAACTCACTTAGCTGAACAAACGCACAGCAGAGCAGATTGAAGGATACCTTTCTTCTGTGTTTTAGGCAGAGTTTTACTGCTATTTCGTTATATGCGGGAATAGTGCTGGAAATGCCTGTTTTGAGATCTCTCCACAGAAAGCGTTTCCAGACTTCCCCTTCAACACACGAGTTTACCTCTGTAAGTTGAATGCACACATTGAAGACCGTTCTGTTAGGTAGCTCCGTTTTGGTTTTAGAAGCAGACAGTTCTCCTTACTGCATATACTCCCATTCACTGAGAAATGTCCAAACGCAGCTCTTACCAGAAACGTGTTTCTAACTCCTGAATCTAAAGGGAGATTTAACTCACTTAGCTGAACAAACGCACAGCAGAGCAGATTGAAGGATACGTTTCTTCTGTGTTTTAGGCAGAGTTTTACTGCTATTTCGTTATATGCGGGAATAGTGCTGGAAATGCCTGTTTTGAGATCTCTCCACAGAAAGCGTTTCCAGACTTCCCCTTCAACACACGAGTTTAACTCTGTAAGTTGAATGCACACATTGAAGACCGTTCTGTTAGGTAGCTCCGTTTTGGTTTTAGAAGCAGACAGTTCTCCTTACAGCATATACTCCCATTCACTGAGAAATGTCCAAACGCAGCTCTTACCAGAAACGTGTTTCTAACTCCTGAATCTAAAGGGAGATTTAACTCACTTAGCTGAACAAACGCACAGCAGAGCAGATTGAAGGATACGTTTCTTCTGTGTTTTAGGCAGAGTTTTACTGCTATTTCGTTATATGCGGGAATAGTGCTGGAAATGCCTGGAAATGCCTGTTTTGAGATCTCTCCACAGAAAGCGTTTCCAGACTTCCCCTTCAACACACGAGTTTAACTCTGTAAGTTGAATGCACACATTGAAGACCGTTCTGTTAGGTAGCTCCGTTTTGGTTTTAGAAGCAGACAGTTCTCCTTACAGCATATACTCCCATTCACTGAGAAATGTCCAAACGCAGCTCTTACCAGAAACGTGTTTCTAACTCCTGAATCTAAAGGGAGATTTAACTCCCTTAGCTGAACAAACGCACAGCAGAGCAGATTGAAGGATACGTTTCTTCTGTGTTTTAGGCAGAGTTTTACTGCTATTTCGTTATATGCGGGAATAGTGCTGGAAATGCCTGGAAATGCCTGTTTTGAGATCTCTCCACAGAAAGCGTTTCCAGACTTCCCCTTCAACACACGAGTTTAACTCTGTAAGTTGAATGCACACATTGAAGACCGTTCTGTTAGGTAGCTCCGTTTTGGTTTTAGAAGCAGACAGTTCTCCTTACAGCATATACTCCCATTCACTGAGAAATGTCCAAACGCAGCTCTTACCAGAAACGTGTTTCTAACTCCTGAATCTAAAGGGAGATTTAACTCACTTAGCTGAACAAACGCACAGCAGAGCAGATTGAAGGATACGTTTCTTCTGTGTTTTAGGCAGAGTTTTACTGCTATTTCGTTATATGCGGGAATAGTGCTGGAAATGCCTGTTTTGAGATCTCTCCACAGAAAGCGTTTCCAGACTTCCCCTTCAACACACGAGTTTAACTCTGTAAGTTGAATGCACACATTGAAGACCGTTCTGTTAGGTAGCTCCGTTTTGGTTTTAGAAGCAGACAGTTCTCCTTACTGCATATACTCCCATTCACTGAGAAATGTCCAAACGCAGCTCTTACCAGAAACGTGTTTCTAACTCCTGAATCTAAAGGGAGATTTAACTCACTTAGCTGAACAAACGCACAGCAGAGCAGATTGAAGGATACGTTTCTTCTGTGTTTTAGGCAGAGTTTTACTGCTATTTCGTTATATGCGGGAATAGTGCTGGAAATGCCTGGAAATGCCTGTTTTGAGATCTCTCCACAGAAAGCGTTTCCAGACTTCCCCTTCAACACACGAGTTTAACTCTGTAAGTTGAATGCACACATTGAAGACCGTTCTGTTAGGTAGCTCCGTTTTGGTTTTAGAAGCAGACAGTTCTCCTTACAGCATATACTCCCATTCACTGAGAAATGTCCAAACGCAGCTCTTACCAGAAACGTGTTTCTAACTCCTGAATCTAAAGGGAGATTTAACTCCCTTAGCTGAACAAACGCACAGCAGAGCAGATTGAAGGATACGTTTCTTCTGTGTTTTAGGCAGAGTTTTACTGCTATTTCGTTATATGCGGGAATAGTGCTGGAAATGCCTGGAAATGCCTGTTTTGAGATCTCTCCACAGAAAGCGTTTCCAGACTTCCCCTTCAACACACGAGTTTAACTCTGTAAGTTGAATGCACACATTGAAGACCGTTCTGTTAGGTAGCTCCGTTTTGGTTTTAGAAGCAGACAGTTCTCCTTACAGCATATACTCCCATTCACTGAGAAATGTCCAAACGCAGCTCTTACCAGAAACGTGTTTCTAACTCCTGAATCTAAAGGGAGATTTAACTCACTTAGCTGAACAAACGCACAGCAGAGCAGATTGAAGGATACGTTTCTTCTGTGTTTTAGGCAGAGTTTTACTGCTATTTCGTTATATGCGGGAATAGTGCTGGAAATGCCTGTTTTGAGATCTCTCCACAGAAAGCGTTTCCAGACTTCCCCTTCAACACACGAGTTTAACTCTGTAAGTTGAATGCACACATTGAAGACCGTTCTGTTAGGTAGCTCCGTTTTGGTTTTAGAAGCAGACAGTTCTCCTTACTGCATATACTCCCATTCACTGAGAAATGTCCAAACGCAGCTCTTACCAGAAACGTGTTTCTAACTCCTGAATCTAAAGGGAGATTTAACTCACTTAGCTGAACAAACGCACAGCAGAGCAGATTGAAGGATACGTTTCTTCTGTGTTTTAGGCAGAGTTTTACTGCTATTTCGTTATATGCGGGAATAGTGCTGGAAATGCCTGTTTTGAGATCTCTCCACAGAAAGCGTTTCCAGACTTCCCCTTCAACACACGAGTTTAACTCTGTAAGTTGAATGCACACATTGAAGACCCTTCTGTTAGGTAGCTCCGTTTTGGTCTTAGAAGCAGACAGTTCTCCTTACAGCATATACTCCCATTCACTGAGAAATGTCCAAACGCAGCTCTTACCAGAAACGTGTTTCTAACTCCTGAATCTAAAGGGAGATTTAACTCACTTAGCTGAACAAACGCACAGCAGAGCAGATTGAAGGATACGTTTCTTCTGTGTTTTAGGCAGAGTTTTACTGCTATTTCGTTATATGCGGGAATAGTGCTGGAAATGCCTGGAAATGCCTGTTTTGAGATCTCTCCACAGAAAGCGTTTCCAGACTTCCCCTTCAACACACGAGTTTAACTCTGTAAGTTGAATGCACACATTGAAGACCGTTCTGTTAGGTAGCTCCGTTTTGGTTTTAGAAGCAGACAGTTCTCCTTACTGCATATACTCCCATTCACTGAGAAATGTCCAAACGCAGCTCTTACCAGAAACGTGTTTCTAACTCCTGAATCTAAAGGGAGATTTAACTCACTTAGCTGAACAAACGCACAGCAGAGCAGATTGAAGGATACGTTTCTTCTGTGTTTTAGGCAGAGTTTTACTGCTATTTCGTTATATGCGGGAATAGTGCTGGAAATGCCTGTTTTGAGATCTCTCCACAGAAAGCGTTTCCAGACTTCCCCTTCAACACACGAGTTTAACTCTGTAAGTTGAATGCACACATTGAAGACCGTTCTGTTAGGTAGCTCCGTTTTGGTTTTAGAAGCAGACAGTTCTCCTTACAGCATATACTCCCATTCACTGAGAAATGTCCAAACGCAGCTCTTACCAGAAACGTGTTTCTAACTCCTGAATCTAAAGGGAGATTTAACTCACTTAGCTGAACAAACGCACAGCAGAGCAGATTGAAGGATACGTTTCTTCTGTGTTTTAGGCAGAGTTTTACTGCTATTTCGTTATATGCGGGAATAGTGCTGGAAATGCCTGGAAATGCCTGTTTTGAGATCTCTCCACAGAAAGCGTTTCCAGACTTCCCCTTCAACACACGAGTTTAACTCTGTAAGTTGAATGCACACATTGAAGACCGTTCTGTTAGGTAGCTCCGTTTTGGTTTTAGAAGCAGACAGTTCTCCTTACAGCATATACTCCCATTCACTGAGAAATGTCCAAACGCAGCTCTTACCAGAAACGTGTTTCTAACTCCTGAATCTAAAGGGAGATTTAACTCACTTAGCTGAACAAACGCACAGCAGAGCAGATTGAAGGATACGTTTCTTCTGTGTTTTAGGCAGAGTTTTACTGCTATTTCGTTATATGCGGGAATAGTGCTGGAAATGCCTGTTTTGAGATCTCTCCACAGAAAGCGTTTCCAGACTTCCCCTTCAACACACGAGTTTAACTCTGTAAGTTGAATGCACACATTGAAGACCGTTCTGTTAGGTAGCTCCGTTTTGGTTTTAGAAGCAGACAGTTCTCCTTACAGCATATACTCCCATTCACTGAGAAATGTCCAAACGCAGCTCTTACCAGAAACGTGTTTCTAACTCCTGAATCTAAAGGGAGATTTAACTCACTTAGCTGAACAAACGCACAGCAGAGCAGATTGAAGGATACGTTTCTTCTGTGTTTTAGGCAGAGTTTTACTGCTATTTCGTTATATGCGGGAATAGTGCTGGAAATGCCTGTTTTGAGATCTCTCCACAGAAAGCGTTTCCAGACTTCCCCTTCAACACACGAGTTTAACTCTGTAAGTTGAATGCACACATTGAAGACCGTTCTGTTAGGTAGCTCCGTTTTGGTTTTAGAAGCAGACAGTTCTCCTTACAGCATATACTCCCATTCACTGAGAAATGTCCAAACGCAGCTCTTACCAGAAACGTGTTTCTAACTCCTGAATCTAAAGGGAGATTTAACTCACTTAGCTGAACAAACGCACAGCAGAGCAGATTGAAGGATACGTTTCTTCTGTGTTTTAGGCAGAGTTTTACTGCTATTTCGTTATATGCGGGAATAGTGCTGGAAATGCCTGTTTTGAGATCTCTCCACAGAAAGCGTTTCCAGACTTCCCCTTCAACACACGAGTTTAACTCTGTAAGTTGAATGCACACATTGAAGACCGTTCTGTTAGGTAGCTCCGTTTTGGTTTTAGAAGCAGACAGTTCTCCTTACAGCATATACTCCCATTCACTGAGAAATGTCCAAACGCAGCTCTTACCAGAAACGTGTTTCTAACTCCTGAATCTAAAGGGAGATTTAACTCACTTAGCTGAACAAACGCACAGCAGAGCAGATTGAAGGATACGTTTCTTCTGTGTTTTAGGCAGAGTTTTACTGCTATTTCGTTATATGCGGGAATAGTGCTGGAAATGCCTGTTTTGAGATCTCTCCACAGAAAGCGTTTCCAGACTTCCCCTTCAACACACGAGTTTAACTCTGTAAGTTGAATGCACACATTGAAGACCGTTCTGTTAGGTAGCTCCGTTTTGGTTTTAGAAGCAGACAGTTCTCCTTACAGCATATACTCCCATTCACTGAGAAATGTCCAAACGCAGCTCTTACCAGAAACGTGTTTCTAACTCCTGAATCTAAAGGGAGATTTAACTCACTTAGCTGAACAAACGCACAGCAGAGCAGATTGAAGGATACGTTTCTTCTGTGTTTTAGGCAGAGTTTTACTGCTATTTCGTTATATGCGGGAATAGTGCTGGAAATGCCTGGAAATGCCTGTTTTGAGATCTCTCCACAGAAAGCGTTTCCAGACTTCCCCTTCAACACACGAGTTTAACTCTGTAAGTTGAATGCACACATTGAAGACCGTTCTGTTAGGTAGCTCCGTTTTGGTTTTAGAAGCAGACAGTTCTCCTTACAGCATATACTCCCATTCACTGAGAAATGTCCAAACGCAGCTCTTACCAGAAACGTGTTTCTAACTCCTGAATCTAAAGGGAGATTTAACTCACTTAGCTGAACAAACGCACAGCAGAGCAGATTGAAGGATACGTTTCTTCTGTGTTTTAGGCAGAGTTTTACTGCTATTTCGTTATATGCGGGAATAGTGCTGGAAATGCCTGGAAATGCCTGTTTTGAGATCTCTCCACAGAAAGCGTTTCCAGACTTCCCCTTCAACACACGAGTTTAACTCTGTAAGTTGAATGCACACATTGAAGACCGTTCTGTTAGGTAGCTCCGTTTTGGTTTTAGAAGCAGACAGTTCTCCTTACAGCATATACTCCCATTCACTGAGAAATGTCCAAACGCAGCTCTTACCAGAAACGTGTTTCTTACTCCTGAATCTAAAGGGAGATTTAACTCACTTAGCTGAACAAACGCACAGCAGAGCAGATTGAAGGATACGTTTCTTCTGTGTTTTAGGCAGAGTTTTACTGCTATTTCGTTATATGCGGGAATAGTGCTGGAAATGCCTGTTTTGAGATCTCTCCACAGAAAGCGTTTCCACACTTCCCCTTCAACACACGAGTTTAACTCTGTAAGTTGAATGCACACATTGAAGACCGTTCTGTTAGGTAGTTCCGTTTTGGTTTTAGAAGCAGACAGTTCTCCTTACAGCATATACTCCCATTCACTGAGAAATGTCCAAACGCAGCTCTTACCAGAAACGTGTTTCTAACTCCTGAATCTAAAGGGAGATTTAACTCACTTAGCTGAACAAACGCACAGCAGAGCAGATTGAAGGATACGTTTCTTCTGTGTTTTAGGCAGAGTTTTACTGCTATTTCGTTATATGCGGGAAAAGTGCTGGAAATGCCTGGAAATGCCTGTTTTGAGATCTCTCCACAGAAAGCGTTTCCAGACTTCCCCTTCAACACACGAGTTTAACTCTGTAAGTTGAATGCACACATTGAAGACCGTTCTGTTAGGTAGCTCCGTTTTGGTTTTAGAAGCAGACAGTTCTCCTTACAGCATATACTCCCATTCACTGAGAAATGTCCAAACGCAGCTCTTACCAGAAACGTGTTTCTAACTCCTGAATCTAAAGGGAGATTTAACTCACTTAGCTGAACAAACGCACAGCAGAGCAGATTGAAGGATACGTTTCTTCTGTGTTTTAGGCAGAGTTTTACTGCTATTTCGTTATATGCGGGAATAGTGCTGGAAATGCCTGTTTTGAGATCTCTCCACAGAAAGCGTTTCCAGACTTCCCCTTCAACACACGAGTTTAACTCTGTAAGTTGAATGCACACATTGAAGACCGTTCTGTTAGGTAGCTCCGTTTTGGTTTTAGAAGCAGACAGTTCTCCTTACTGCATATACTCCCATTCACTGAGAAATGTCCAAACGCAGCTCTTACCAGAAACGTGTTTCTAACTCCTGAATCTAAAGGGAGATTTAACTCACTTAGCTGAACAAACGCACAGCAGAGCAGATTGAAGGATACGTTTCTTCTGTGTTTTAGGCAGAGTTTTACTGCTATTTCGTTATATGCGGGAATAGTGCTGGAAATGCCTGGAAATGCCTGTTTTGAGATCTCTCCACAGAAAGCGTTTCCAGACTTCCCCTTCAACACACGAGTTTAACTCTGTAAGTTGAATGCACACATTGAAGACCGTTCTGTTAGGTAGCTCCGTTTTGGTTTTAGAAGCAGACAGTTCTCCTTACAGCATATACTCCCATTCACTGAGAAATGTCCAAACGCAGCTCTTACCAGAAACGTGTTTCTAACTCCTGAATCTAAAGGGAGATTTAACTCACTTAGCTGAACAAACGCACAGCAGAGCAGATTGAAGGATACGTTTCTTCTGTGTTTTAGGCAGAGTTTTACTGCTATTTCGTTATATGCGGGAATAGTGCTGGAAATGCCTGTTTTGAGATCTCTCCACAGAAAGCGTTTCCAGACTTCCCCTTCAACACACGAGTTTAACTCTGTAAGTTGAATGCACACATTGAAGACCGTTCTGTTAGGTAGCTCCGTTTTGGTTTTAGAAGCAGACAGTTCTCCTTACAGCATATACTCCCATTCACTGAGAAATGTCCAAACGCAGCTCTTACCAGAAACGTGTTTCTAACTCCTGAATCTAAAGGGAGATTTAACTCACTTAGCTGAACAAACGCACAGCAGAGCAGATTGAAGGATACGTTTCTTCTGTGTTTTAGGCAGAGTTTTACTGCTATTTCGTTATATGCGGGAATAGTGCTGGAAATGCCTGGAAATGCCTGTTTTGAGATCTCTCCACAGAAAGCGTTTCCAGACTTCCCCTTCAACACACGAGTTTAACTCTGTAAGTTGAATGCACACATTGAAGACCGTTCTGTTAGGTAGCTCCGTTTTGGTTTTAGAAGCAGACAGTTCTCCTTACAGCATATACTCACATTCACTGAGAAATGTCCAAACGCAGCTCTTACCAGAAACGTGTTTCTAACTCCTGAATCTAAAGGGAGATTTAACTCACTTAGCTGAACAAACGCACAGCAGAGCAGATTGAAGGATACGTTTCTTCTGTGTTTTAGGCAGAGTTTTACTGCTATTTCGTTATATGCGGGAATAGTGCTGGAAATGCCTGTTTTGAGATCTCTCCACAGAAAGCGTTTCCAGACTTCCCCTTCAACACACGAGTTTAACTCTGTAAGTTGAATGCACACATTGAAGACCGTTCTGTTAGGTAGCTCCGTTTTGGTTTTAGAAGCAGACAGTTCTCCTTACTGCATATACTCCCATTCACTGAGAAATGTCCAAACGCAGCTCTTACCAGAAACGTGTTTCTAACTCCTGAATCTAAAGGGAGATTTAACTCACTTAGCTGAACAAACGCACAGCAGAGCAGATTGAAGGATACGTTTCTTCTGTGTTTTAGGCAGAGTTTTACTGCTATTTCGTTATATGCGGGAATAGTGCTGGAAATGCCTGTTTTGAGATCTCTCCACAGAAAGCGTTTCCAGACTTCCCCTTCAACACACGAGTTTAACTCTGTAAGTTGAATGCACACATTGAAGACCGTTCTGTTAGGTAGCTCCGTTTTGGTTTTAGAAGCAGACAGTTCTCCTTACAGCATATACTCCCATTTACTGAGAAATGTCCAAACGCAGCTCTTACCAGAAACGTGTTTCTAACTCCTGAATCTAAAGGGAGATTTAACTCACTTAGCTGAACAAACGCACAGCAGAGCAGATTGAAGGATACGTTTCTTCTGTGTTTTAGGCAGAGTTTTACTGCTATTTCGTTATATGCGGGAATAGTGCTGGAAATGCCTGGAAATGCCTGTTTTGAGATCTCTCCACAGAAAGCGTTTCCAGACTTCCCCTTCAACACACGAGTTTAACTCTGTAAGTTGAATGCACACATTGAAGACCGTTCTGTTAGGTAGCTCCGTTTTGGTTTTAGAAGCAGACAGTTCTCCTTACAGCATATACTCCCATTCACTGAGAAATGTCCAAACGCAGCTCTTACCAGAAACGTGTTTCTAACTCCTGAATCTAAAGGGAGATTTAACTCACTTAGCTGAACAAACGCACAGCAGAGCAGATTGAAGGATACGTTTCTTCTGTGTTTTAGGCAGAGTTTTACTGCTATTTCGTTATATGCGGGAATAGTGCTGGAAATGCCTGTTTTGAGATCTCTCCACAGAAAGCGTTTCCAGACTTCCCCTTCAACACACGAGTTTAACTCTGTAAGTTGAATGCACACATTGAAGACCGTTCTGTTAGGTAGCTCCGTTTTGGTTTTAGAAGCAGACAGTTCTCCTTACAGCATATACTCCCATTCACTGAGAAATGTCCAAACGCAGCTCTTACCAGAAACGTGTTTCTAACTCCTGAATCTAAAGGGAGATTTAACTCACTTAGCTGAACAAACGCACAGCAGAGCAGATTGAAGGATACGTTTCTTCTGTGTTTTAGGCAGAGTTTTACTGCTATTTCGTTATATGCGGGAATAGTGCTGGAAATGCCTGGAAATGCCTGTTTTGAGATCTCTCCACAGAAAGCGTTTCCAGACTTCCCCTTCAACACACGAGTTTAACTCTGTAAGTTGAATGCACACATTGAAGACCGTTCTGTTAGGTAGCTCCGTTTTGGTTTTAGAAGCAGACAGTTCTCCTTACAGCATATACTCACATTCACTGAGAAATGTCCAAACGCAGCTCTTACCAGAAACGTGTTTCTAACTCCTGAATCTAAAGGGAGATTTAACTCACTTAGCTGAACAAACGCACAGCAGAGCAGATTGAAGGATACGTTTCTTCTGTGTTTTAGGCAGAGTTTTACTGCTATTTCGTTATATGCGGGAATAGTGCTGGAAATGCCTGTTTTGAGATCTCTCCACAGAAAGCGTTTCCAGACTTCCCCTTCAACACACGAGTTTAACTCTGTAAGTTGAATGCACACATTGAAGACCGTTCTGTTAGGTAGCTCCGTTTTGGTTTTAGAAGCAGACAGTTCTCCTTACTGCATATACTCCCATTCACTGAGAAATGTCCAAACGCAGCTCTTACCAGAAACGTGTTTCTAACTCCTGAATCTTAAGGGAGATTTAACTCACTTAGCTGAACAAACGCACAGCAGAGCAGATTGAAGGATACGTTTCTTCTGTGTTTTAGGCAGAGTTTTACTGCTATTTCGTTATATGCGGGAATAGTGCTGGAAATGCCTGTTTTGAGATCTCTCCACAGAAAGCGTTTCCAGACTTCCCCTTCAACACACGAGTTTAACTCTGTAAGTTGAATGCACACATTGAAGACCGTTCTGTTAGGTAGCTCCGTTTTGGTTTTAGAAGCAGACAGTTCTCCTTACAGCATATACTCCCATTCACTGAGAAATGTCCAAACGCAGCTCTTACCAGAAACGTGTTTCTAACTCCTGAATCTAAAGGGAGATTTAACTCACTTAGCTGAACAAACGCACAGCAGAGCAGATTGAAGGATACGTTTCTTCTGTGTTTTAGGCAGAGTTTTACTGCTATTTCGTTATATGCGGGAATAGTGCTGGAAATGCCTGCAAATGCCTGTTTTGAGATCTCTCCACAGAAAGCGTTTCCAGACTTCCCCTTCAACACACGAGTTTAACTCTGTAAGTTGAATGCACACATTGAAGACCGTTCTGTTAGGTAGCTCCGTTTTGGTTTTAGAAGCAGACAGTTCTCCTTACAGCATATACTCCCATTCACTGAGAAATGTCCAAACGCAGCTCTTACCAGAAACGTGTTTCTAACTCCTGAATCTAAAGGGAGATTTAACTCACTTAGCTGAACAAACGCACAGCAGAGCAGATTGAAGGATACGTTTCTTCTGTGTTTTAGGCAGAGTTTTACTGCTATTTCGTTATATGCGGGAATAGTGCTGGAAATGCCTGTTTTGAGATCTCTCCACAGAAAGCGTTTCCAGACTTCCCCTTCAACACACGAGTTTAACTCTGTAAGTTGATTGCACACATTGAAGACCGTTCTGTTAGGTAGCTCCGTTTTGGTTTTAGAAGCAGACAGTTCTCCTTACAGCATATACTCCCATTCACTGAGAAATGTCCAAACGCAGCTCTTACCAGAAACGTGTTTCTAACTCCTGAATCTAAAGGGAGATTTAACTCACTTAGCTGAACAAACGCACAGCAGAGCAGATTGAAGGATACGTTTCTTCTGTGTTTTAGGCAGAGTTTTACTGCTATTTCGTTATATGCGGGAATAGTGCTGGAAATGCCTGGAAATGCCTGTTTTGAGATCTCTCCACAGAAAGCGTTTCCAGACTTCCCCTTCAACACACGAGTTTAACTCTGTAAGTTGAATGCACACATTGAAGACCGTTCTGTTAGGTAGCTCCGTTTTGGTTTTAGAAGCAGACAGTTCTCCTTACAGCATATACTCCCATTCACTGAGAAATGTCCAAACGCAGCTCTTACCAGAAACGTGTTTCTAACTCCTGAATCTAAAGGGAGATTTAACTCACTTAGCTGAACAAACGCACAGCAGAGCAGATTGAAGGATACGTTTCTTCTGTGTTTTAGGCAGAGTTTTACTGCTATTTCGTTATATGCGGGAATAGTGCTGGAAATGCCTGTTTTGAGATCTCTCCACAGAAAGCGTTTCCACACTTCCCCTTCAACACACGAGTTTAACTCTGTAAGTTGAATGCACACATTGAAGACCGTTCTGTTAGGTAGTTCCGTTTTGGTTTTAGAAGCAGACAGTTCTCCTTACAGCATATACTCCCATTCACTGAGAAATGTCCAAACGCAGCTCTTACCAGAAACGTGTTTCTAACTCCTGAATCTAAAGGGAGATTTAACTCACTTAGCTGAACAAACGCACAGCAGAGCAGATTGAAGGATACGTTTCTTCTGTGTTTTAGGCAGAGTTTTACTGCTATTTCGTTATATGCGGGAATAGTGCTGGAAATGCCTGGAAATGCCTGTTTTGAGATCTCTCCACAGAAAGCGTTTCCAGACTTCCCCTTCAACACACGAGTTTAACTCTGTAAGTTGAATGCACACATTGAAGACCGTTCTGTTAGGTAGCTCCGTTTTGGTTTTAGAAGCAGACAGTTCTCCTTACAGCATATACTCCCATTCACTGAGAAATGTCCAAACGCAGCTCTTACCAGAAACGTGTTTCTAACTCCTGAATCTAAAGGGAGATTTAACTCACTTAGCTGAACAAACGCACAGCAGAGCAGATTGAAGGATACGTTTCTTCTGTGTTTTAGGCAGAGTTTTACTGCTATTTCGTTATATGCGGGAATAGTGCTGGAAATGCCTGGAAATGCCTGTTTTGAGATCTCTCCACAGAAAGCGTTTCCAGACTTCCCCTTCAACACACGAGTTTAACTCTGTAAGTTGAATGCACACATTGAAGACCGTTCTGTTAGGTAGCTCCGTTTTGGTTTTAGAAGCAGACAGTTCTCCTTACAGCATATACTCCCATTCACTGAGAAATGTCCAAACGCAGCTCTTACCAGAAACGTGTTTCTAACTCCTGAATCTAAAGGGAGATTTAACTCACTTAGCTGAACAAACGCACAGCAGAGCAGATTGAAGGATACGTTTCTTCTGTGTTTTAGGCAGAGTTTTACTGCTATTTCGTTATATGCGGGAATAGTGCTGGAAATGCCTGTTTTGAGATCTCTCCACAGAAAGCGTTTCCACACTTCCCCTTCAACACACGAGTTTAACTCTGTAAGTTGAATGCACACATTGAAGACCGTTCTGTTAGGTAGTTCCGTTTTGGTTTTAGAAGCAGACAGTTCTCCTTACAGCATATACTCCCATTCACTGAGAAATGTCCAAACGCAGCTCTTACCAGAAACGTGTTTCTAACTCCTGAATCTAAAGGGAGATTTAACTCACTTAGCTGAACAAACGCACAGCAGAGCAGATTGAAGGATACGTTTCTTCTGTGTTTTAGGCAGAGTTTTACTGCTATTTCGTTATATGCGGGAATAGTGCTGGAAATGCCTGGAAATGCCTGTTTTGAGATCTCTCCACAGAAAGCGTTTCCAGACTTCCCCTTCAACACACGAGTTTAACTCTGTAAGTTGAATGCACACATTGAAGACCGTTCTGTTAGGTAGCTCCGTTTTGGTTTTAGAAGCAGACAGTTCTCCTTACAGCATATACTCCCATTCACTGAGAAATGTCCAAACGCAGCTCTTACCAGAAACGTGTTTCTAACTCCTGAATCTAAAGGGAGATTTAACTCACTTAGCTGAACAAACGCACAGCAGAGCAGATTGAAGGATACGTTTCTTCTGTGTTTTAGGCAGAGTTTTACTGCTATTTCGTTATATGCGGGAATAGTGCTGGAAATGCCTGTTTTGAGATCTCTCCAAAGAAAGCGTTTCCAGACTTCCCCTTCAACACACGAGTTTAACTCTGTAAGTTGAATGCAAACTTTGAAGACCGTTCTGTTAGGTAGCTCCGTTTTGGTTTTAGAAGCAGACTGTTCTCCTTACAGCATATACTCCCATTCACTGAGAAATGTCCAAACGCAGCCCTTACCAGAAACGTGTTTCTAACTCCTGAATCTAAAGGGAGATTTAACTCACTTAGCTGAACAAACGCACAGCAGAGCAGATTGAAGGATACGTTTCTTCTGTGTTTTAGGCAGAGTTTTACTGCTATTTCGTTATATGCGGGAATAGTGCTGGAAATGCCTGGAAATGCCTGTTTTGAAATCTCTCCACAGAAAGCGTTTCCAGACTTCCCCTTCAACACACGAGTTTAACTCTGTAAGTTGAATGCACACATTGAAGACCGTTCTGTTAGGTAGCTCCGTTTTGGTTTTAGAAGCAGACAGTTCTCCTTACAGCATATACTCCCATTCACTGAGAAATGTCCAAACGCAGCTCTTACCAGAAACGTGTTTCTAACTCCTGAATCTAAAGGGAGATTTAACTCACTTAGCTGAACAAACGCACAGCAGAGCAGATTGAAGGATACGTTTCTTCTGTGTTTTAGGCAGAGTTTTACTGCTATTTCGTTATATGCGGGAATAGTGCTGGAAATGCCTGTTTTGAGATCTCTCCACAGAAAGCGTTTCCAGACTTCCCCTTCAACACACGAGTTTAACTCTGTAAGTTGATTGCACACATTGAAGACCGTTCTGTTAGGTAGCTCCGTTTTGGTTTTAGAAGCAGACAGTTCTCCTTACAGCATATACTCCCATTCACTGAGAAATGTCCAAACGCAGCTCTTACCAGAAACGTGTTTCTAACTCCTGAATCTAAAGGGAGATTTAACTCACTTAGCTGAACAAACGCACAGCAGAGCAGATTGAAGGATACGTTTCTTCTGTGTTTTAGGCAGAGTTTTACTGCTATTTCGTTATATGCGGGAATAGTGCTGGAAATGCCTGTTTTGAGATCTCTCCACAGAAAGCGTTTCCAGACTTCCCCTTCAACACACGAGTTTAACTCTGTAAGTTGATTGCACACATTGAAGACCGTTCTGTTAGGTAGCTCCGTTTTGGTTTTAGAAGCAGACAGTTCTCCTTACAGCATATACTCCCATTCACTGAGAAATGTCCAAACGCAGCTCTTACCAGAAACGTGTTTATAACTCCTGAATCTAAAGGGAGATTTAACTCACTTAGCTGAACAAACGCACAGCAGAGCAGATTGAAGGATACGTTTCTTCTGTGTTTTAGGCAGAGTTTTACTGCTATTTCGTTATATGCGGGAATAGTGCTGGAAATGCCTGGAAATGCCTGTTTTGAGATCTCTCCACAGAAAGCGTTTCCGGACTTCCCCTTCAACACACGAGTTTAACTCTGTAAGTTGAATGCACACATTGAAGACCGTTCTGTTAGGTAGCTCCGTTTTGGTTTTAGAAGCAGACAGTTCTCCTTACAGCATATACTCCCATTCACTGAGAAATGTCCAAACGCAGCTCTTACCAGAAACGTGTTTCTAACTCCTGAATCTAAAGGGAGATTTAACTCACTTAGCTGAACAAACGCACAGCAGAGCAGATTGAAGGATACGTTTCTTCTGTGTTTTAGGCAGAGTTTTACTGCTATTTCGTTATATGCGGGAATAGTGCTGGAAATGCCTGTTTTGAGATCTCTCCACAGAAAGCGTTTCCAGACTTCCCCTTCAACACACGAGTTTAACTCTGTAATTTGAATGCACACATTGAAGACCGTTCTGTTAGGTAGTTCCGTTTTGGTTTTAGAAGCAGACAGTTCTCCTTACAGCATATACTCCCATTCACTGAGAAATGTCCAAACGCACCTCTTACCAGAAACGTGTTTCTAACTCCTGAATCTAAAGGGAGATTTAACTCACTTAGCTGAACAAACGCACAGCAGAGCAGATTGAAGGATACGTTTCTTCTGTGTTTTAGGCAGAGTTTTACTGCTATTTCGTTATATGCGGGAATAGTGCTGGAAATGCCTGGAAATGCCTGTTTTGAGATCTCTCCACAGAAAGCGTTTCCAGACTTCCCCTTCAACACACGAGTTTAACTCTGTAAGTTGAATGCACACATTGAAGACCGTTCTGTTAGGTAGCTCCGTTTTGGTTTTAGAAGCAGACAGTTCTCCTTACAGCATATACTCCCTTTCACTGAGAAATGTCCAAACGCAGCTCTTACCAGAAACGTGTTTCTAACTCCTGAATCTAAAGGGAGATTTAACTCACTTAGCTGAACAAACGCACAGCAGAGCAGATTGAAGGATACGTTTCTTCTGTGTTTTAGGCAGAGTTTTACTGCTATTTCGTTATATGCGGGAATAGTGCTGGAAATGCCTGGAAATGCCTGTTTTGAGATCTCTCCACAGAAAGCGTTTCCAGACTTCCCCTTCAACACACGAGTTTAACTCTGTAAGTTGAATGCACACATTGAAGACCGTTCTGTTAGGTAGCTCCGTTTTGGTTTTAGAAGCAGACAGTTCTCCTTACAGCATATACTCCCATTCACTGAGAAATGTCCAAACGCAGCTCTTACCAGAAACGTGTTTCTAACTCCTGAATCTAAAGGGAGATTTAACTCACTTAGCTGAACAAACGCACAGCAGAGCAGATTGAAGGATACGTTTCTTCTGTGTTTTAGGCAGAGTTTTACTGCTATTTCGTTATATGCGGGAATAGTGCTGGAAATGCCTGTTTTGAGATCTCTCCAAAGAAAGCGTTTCCAGACTTCCCCTTCAACACACGAGTTTAACTCTGTAAGTTGAATGCAAACTTTGAAGACCGTTCTGTTAGGTAGCTCCGTTTTGGTTTTAGAAGCAGACTGTTCTCCTTACAGCATATACTCCCATTCACTGAGAAATGTCCAAACGCAGCCCTTACCAGAAACGTGTTTCTAACTCCTGAATCTAAAGGGAGATTTAACTCACTTAGCTGAACAAACGCACAGCAGAGCAGATTGAAGGATACGTTTCTTCTGTGTTTTAGGCAGAGTTTTACTGCTATTTCGTTATATGCGGGAATAGTGCTGGAAATGCCTGGAAATGCCTGTTTTGAAATCTCCCCACAGAAAGCGTTTCCAGACTTCCCCTTCAACACACGAGTTTAACTCTGTAAGTTGAATGCACACATTGAAGACCGTTCTGTTAGGTAGCTCCGTTTTGGTTTTAGAAGCAGACAGTTCTCCTTACAGCATATACTCCCATTCACTGAGAAATGTCCAAACGCAGCTCTTACCAGAAACGTGTTTCTAACTCCTGAATCTAAAGGGAGATTTAACTCACTTAGCTGAACAAACGCACAGCAGAGCAGATTGAAGGATACGTTTCTTCTGTGTTTTAGGCAGAGTTTTACTGCTATTTCGTTATATGCGGGAATAGTGCTGGAAATGCCTGTTTTGAGATCTCTCCACAGAAAGCGTTTCCAGACTTCCCCTTCAACACACGAGTTTAACTCTGTAAGTTGATTGCACACATTGAAGACCGTTCTGTTAGGTAGCTCCGTTTTGGTTTTAGAAGCAGACAGTTCTCCTTACAGCATATACTCCCATTCACTGAGAAATGTCCAAACGCAGCTCTTACCAGAAACGTGTTTCTAACTCCTGAATCTAAAGGGAGATTTAACTCACTTAGCTGAACAAACGCACAGCAGAGCAGATTGAAGGATACGTTTCTTCTGTGTTTTAGGCAGAGTTTTACTGCTATTTCGTTATATGCGGGAATAGTGCTGGAAATGCCTGTTTTGAGATCTCTCCAAAGAAAGCGTTTCCAGACTTCCCCTTCAACACACGAGTTTAACTCTGTAAGTTGATTGCACACATTGAAGACCGTTCTGTTAGGTAGCTCCGTTTTGGTTTTAGAAGCAGACAGTTCTCCTTACAGCATATACTCCCATTCACTGAGAAATGTCCAAACGCAGCTCTTACCAGAAACGTGTTTCTAACTCCTGAATCTAAAGGGAGATTTAACTCACTTAGCTGAACAAACGCACAGCAGAGCAGATTGAAGGATACGTTTCTTCTGTGTTTTAGGCAGAGTTTTACTGCTATTTCGTTATATGCGGGAATAGTGCTGGAAATGCCTGGAAATGCCTGTTTTGAGATCTCTCCACAGAAAGCGTTTCCGGACTTCCCCTTCAACACACGAGTTTAACTCTGTAAGTTGAATGCACACATTGAAGACCGTTCTGTTAGGTAGCTCCGTTTTGGTTTTAGAAGCAGACAGTTCTCCTTACAGCATATACTCCCATTCACTGAGAAATGTCCAAACGCAGCTCTTACCAGAAACGTGTTTCTAACTCCTGAATCTAAAGGGAGATTTAACTCACTTAGCTGAACAAACGCACAGCAGAGCAGATTGAAGGATACGTTTCTTCTGTGTTTTAGGCAGAGTTTTACTGCTATTTCGTTATATGCGGGAATAGTGCTGGAAATGCCTGTTTTGAGATCTCTCCACAGAAAGCGTTTCCAGACTTCCCCTTCAACACACGAGTTTAACTCTGTAATTTGAATGCACACATTGAAGACCGTTCTGTTAGGTAGTTCCGTTTTGGTTTTAGAAGCAGACAGTTCTCCTTACAGCATATACTCCCATTCACTGAGAAATGTCCAAACGCAGCTCTTACCAGAAACGTGTTTCTAACTCCTGAATCTAAAGGGAGATTTAACTCACTTAGCTGAACAAACGCACAGCAGAGCAGATTGAAGGATACGTTTCTTCTGTGTTTTAGGCAGAGTTTTACTGCTATTTCGTTATATGCGGGAATAGTGCTGGAAATGCCTGGAAATGCCTGTTTTGAGATCTCTCCACAGAAAGCGTTTCCAGACTTCCCCTTCAACACACGAGTTTAACTCTGTAAGTTGAATGCACACATTGAAGACCGTTCTGTTAGGTAGCTCCGTTTTGGTTTTAGAAGCAGACAGTTCTCCTTACAGCATATACTCCCTTTCACTGAGAAATGTCCAAACGCAGCTCTTACCAGAAACGTGTTTCTAACTCCTGAATCTAAAGGGAGATTTAACTCACTTAGCTGAACAAACGCACAGCAGAGCAGATTGAAGGATACGTTTCTTCTGTGTTTTAGGCAGAGTTTGACTGCTATTTCGTTATATGCGGGAATAGTGCTGGAAATGCCTGTTTTGAGATCTCTCCACAGAAAGCGTTTCCAGACTTCCCCTTCAACACACGAGTTTAACTCTGTAAGTTGAATGCACACATTGAAGACCGTTCTGTTAGGTAGCTCCGTTTTGGTTTTAGAAGCAGACAGTTCTCCTTACAGCATATACTCCCATTCACTGAGAAATGTCCAAACGCAGCTCTTACCAGAAACGTGTTTCTAACTCCTGAATCTAAAGGGAGATTTAACTCACTTAGCTGAACAAACGCACAGCAGAGCAGATTGAAGGATACGTTTCTTCTGTGTTTTAGGCAGAGTTTTACTGCTATTTCGTTATATGCGGGAATAGTGCTGGAAATGCCTGGAAATGCCTGTTTTGAGATCTCTCCACAGAAAGCGTTTCCAGACTTCCCCTTCAACACACGAGTTTAACTCTGTAAGTTGAATGCACACATTGAAGACCGTTCTGTTAGGTAGCTCCGTTTTGGTTTTAGAAGCAGACAGTTCTCCTTACAGCATATACTCCCTTTCACTGAGAAATGTCCAAACGCAGCTCTTACCAGAAACGTGTTTCTAACTCCTGAATCTAAAGGGAGATTTAACTCACTTAGCTGAACAAACGCACAGCAGAGCAGATTGAAGGATACGTTTCTTCTGTGTTTTAGGCAGAGTTTTACTGCTATTTCGTTATATGCGGGAATAGTGCTGGAAATGCCTGTTTTGAGATCTCTCCACAGAAAGCGTTTCCAGACTTCCCCTTCAACACACGAGTTTAACTCTGTAAGTTGAATGCACACATTGAAGACCGTTCTGTTAGGTAGCTCCGTTTTGGTTTTAGAAGCAGACAGTTCTCCTTACAGCATATACTCCCATTCACTGAGAAATGTCCAAACGCAGCTCTTACCAGAAACGTGTTTCTAACTCCTGAATCTAAAGGGAGATTTAACTCACTTAGCTGAACAAACGCACAGCAGAGCAGATTGAAGGATACGTTTCTTCTGTGTTTTAGGCAGAGTTTTACTGCTATTTCGTTATATGCGGGAATAGTGCTGGAAATGCCTGGAAATGCCTGTTTTGAGATCTCTCCACAGAAAGCGTTTCCAGACTTCCCCTTCAACACACGAGTTTAACTCTGTAAGTTGAATGCACACATTGAAGACCGTTCTGTTAGGTAGCTCCGTTTTGGTTTTAGAAGCAGACAGTTCTCCTTACAGCATATACTCCCATTCACTGAGAAATGTCCAAAGGCAGCTCTTACCAGAAACGTGTTTCTAACTCCTGAATCTAAAGGGAGATTTAACTCACTTAGCTGAACAAACGCACAGCAGAGCAGATTGAAGGATACGTTTCTTCTGTGTTTTAGGCAGAGTTTTACTGCTATTTCGTTATATGCGGGAATAGTGCTGGAAATGCCTGTTTTGAGATCTCTCCACAGAAAGCGTTTCCAGACTTCCCCTTCAACACACGAGTTTAACTCTGTAAGTTGATTGCACACATTGAAGACCGTTCTGTTAGGTAGCTCCGTTTTGGTTTTAGAAGCAGACAGTTCTCCTTACAGCATATACTCCCTTTCACTGAGAAATGTCCAAACGCAGCTCTTACCAGAAACGTGTTTCTAACTCCTGAATCTAAAGGGAGATTTAACTCACTTAGCTGAACAAACGCACAGCAGAGCAGATTGAAGGATACGTTTCTTCTGTGTTTTAGGCAGAGTTTTACTGCTATTTCGTTATATGCGGGAATAGTGCTGGAAATGCCTGTTTTGAGATCTCTCCACAGAAAGCGTTTCCAGACTTCCCCTTCAACACACGAGTTTAACTCTGTAAGTTGATTGCACACATTGAAGACCGTTCTGTTAGGTAGCTCCGTTTTGGTTTTAGAAGCAGACAGTTCTCCTTACAGCATATACTCCCATTCACTGAGAAATGTCCAAACGCAGCTCTTACCAGAAACGTGTTTCTAACTCCTGAATCTAAAGGGAGATTTAACTCACTTAGCTGAACAAACGCACAGCAGAGCAGATTGAAGGATACGTTTCTTCTGTGTTTTAGGCAGAGTTTTACTGCTATTTCGTTATATGCGGGAATAGTGCTGGAAATGCCTGTTTTGACATCTCTCCACAGAAAGCGTTTCCAGACTTCCCCTTCAACACACGAGTTTAACTCTGTAAGTTGATTGCACACATTGAAGACCGTTCTGTTAGGTAGCTCCGTTTTGGTTTTAGAAGCAGACAGTTCTCCTTACAGCATATACTCCCATTCACTGAGAAATGTCCAAACGCAGCTCTTACCAGAAACGTGTTTCTAACTCCTGAATCTAAAGGGAGATTTAACTCACTTAGCTGAACAAACGCACAGCAGAGCAGATTGAAGGATACGTTTCTTCTGTGTTTTAGGCAGAGTTTTACTGCTATTTCGTTATATGCGGGAATAGTGCTGGAAATGCCTGGAAATGCCTGTTTTGAGATCTCTCCACAGAAAGCGTTTCCGGACTTCCCCTTCAACACACGAGTTTAACACTGTAAGTTGAATGCACACATTGAAGACCGTTCTGTTAGGTAGCTCCGTTTTGGTTTTAGAAGCAGACAGTTCTCCTTACAGCATATACTCCCATTCACTGAGAAATGTCCAAACGCAGCTCTTACCAGAAACGTGTTTCTAACTCCTGAATCTAAAGGGAGATTTAACTCACTTAGCTGAACAAACGCACAGCAGAGCAGATTGAAGGATACGTTTCTTCTGTGTTTTAGGCAGAGTTTTACTGCTATTTCGTTATATGCGGGAATAGTGCTGGAAATGCCTGTTTTGAGATCTCTCCAAAGAAAGCGTTTCCAGACTTCCCCTTCAACACACGAGTTTAACTCTGTAAGTTGAATGCACACATTGAAGACCGTTCTGTTAGGTAGCTCCGTTTTGGTTTTAGAAGCAGACAGTTCTCCTTACAGCATATACTCCCATTCACTGAGAAATGTCCAAACGCAGCTCTTACCAGAAACGTGTTTCTAACTCCTGAATCTAAAGGGAGATTTAACTCACTTAGCTGAACAAACGCACAGCAGAGCAGATTGAAGGATACGTTTCTTCTGTGTTTTAGGCAGAGTTTTACTGCTATTTCGTTATATGCGGGAATAGTGCTGGAAATGCCTGTTTTGAGATCTCTCCACAGAAAGCGTTTCCAGACTTCCCCTTCAACACACGAGTTTAACTCTGTAAGTTGAATGCACACATTGAAGACCATTCTGTTAGGTAGCTCCGTTTTGGTTTTAGAAGCAGACAGTTCTCCTTACAGCATATACTCCCATTCACTGAGAAATGTCCAAACGCAGCTCTTACCAGAAACGTGTTTCTAACTCCTGAATCTAAAGGGAGATTTAACTCACTTAGCTGAACAAACGCACAGCAGAGCAGATTGAAGGATACGTTTCTTCTGTGTTTTAGGCAGAGTTTTACTGCTATTTCGTTATATGCGGGAATAGTGCTGGAAATGCCTGGAAATGCCTGTTTTGAGATCTCTCCACAGAAAGCGTTTCCAGACTTCCCCTTCAACACACGAGTTTAACTCTGTAAGTTGAATGCACACATTGAAGACCGTTCTGTTAGGTAGCTCCGTTTTGGTTTTAGAAGCAGACAGTTCTCCTTACAGCATATACTCCCATTCACTGAGAAATGTCCAAACGCAGCTCTTACCAGAAACGTGTTTCTAACTCCTGAATCTAAAGGGAGATTTAACTCACTTAGCTGAACAAACGCACAGCAGAGCAGATTGAAGGATACGTTTCTTCTGTGTTTTAGGCAGAGTTTTACTGCTATTTCGTTATATGCGGGAATAGTGCTGGAAATGCCTGTTTTGAGATCTCTCCAAAGAAAGCGTTTCCAGACTTCCCCTTCAACACACGAGTTTAACTCTGTAAGTTGAATGCACACATTGAAGACCGTTCTGTTAGGTAGCTCCGTTTTGGTTTTAGAAGCAGACAGTTCTCCTTACAGCATATACTCCCATTCACTGAGAAATGTCCAAACGCAGCTCTTACCAGAAACGTGTTTCTAACTCCTGAATCTAAAGGGAGATTTAACTCACTTAGCTGAACAAACGCACAGCAGAGCAGATTGAAGGATACGTTTCTTCTGTGTTTTAGGCAGAGTTTTACTGCTATTTCGTTATATGCGGGAATAGTGCTGGAAATGCCTGTTTTGAGATCTATCCACAGAAAGCGTTTCCAGACTTCCCCTTCAACACACGAGTTTAACTCTGTAAGTTGAATGCACACATTGAAGACCGTTCTGTTAGGTAGCTCCGTTTTGGTTTTAGAAGCAGACAGTTCTCCTTACAGCATATACTCCCGTTCACTGAGAAATGTCCAAACGCAGCTCTTACCAGAAACGTGTTTCTAACTCCTGAATCTAAAGGGAGATTTAACTCACTTAGCTGAACAAACGCACAGCAGAGCAGATTGAAGGATACGTTTCTTCTGTGTTTTAGGCAGAGTTTTACTGCTATTTCGTTATATGCGGGAATAGTGCTGGAAATGCCTGGAAATGCCTGTTTTGAGATCTCTCCACAGAAAGCGTTTCCAGACTTCCCCTTCAACACACGAGTTTAACTCTGTAAGTTGAATGCACACATTGAAGACCGTTCTGTTAGGTAGCTCCGTTTTGGTTTTAGAAGCAGACAGTTCTCCTTACAGCATATACTCCCATTCACTGAGAAATGTCCAAACGCAGCTCTTACCAGAAACGTGTTTCTAACTCCTGAATCTAAAGGGAGATTTAACTCACTTAGCTGAACAAACGCACAGCAGAGCAGATTGAAGGATACGTTTCTTCTGTGTTTTAGGCAGAGTTTTACTGCTATTTCTTTATATGCGGAATAGTGCTGGAAATGCCTGTTTTGAGATCTCTCCACAGAAAGCGTTTCCAGACTTCCCCTTCAACACACGAGTTTAACTCTGTAAGTTGATTGCACACATTGAAGACCGTTCTGTTAGGTAGCTCCGTTTTGGTTTTAGAAGCAGACAGTTCTCCTTACAGCATATACTCCCATTCACTGAGAAATGTCCAAACGCAGCTCTTACCAGAAACGTGTTTCTAACTCCTGAATCTAAAGGGAGATTTAACTCACTTAGCTGAACAAACGCACAGCAGAGCAGATTGAAGGATACGTTTCTTCTGTGTTTTAGGCAGAGTTTTACTGCTATTTCGTTATATGCGGGAATAGTGCTGGAAATGCCTGGAAATGCCTGTTTTGAGATCTCTCCACAGAAAGCGTTTCCAGACTTCCCCTTCAACACACGAGTTTAACTCTGTAAGTTGAATGCACACATTGAAGACCGTTCTGTTAGGTAGCTCCGTTTTGGTTTTAGAAGCAGACAGTTCTCCTTACAGCATATACTCCCATTCACTGAGAAATGTCCAAACGCAGCTCTTACCAGAAACGTGTTTCTAACTCCTAAATCTAAAGGGAGATTTAACTCGCTTAGCTGAACAAACGCACAGCAGAGCAGATTGAAGGATACGTTTCTTCTGTGTTTTAGGCAGAGTTTTACTGCTATTTCGTTATATGCGGGAATAGTGCTGGAAATGCCTGTTTTGAGATCTCTCCACAGAAAGCGTTTCCAGACTTCCCCTTCAACACACGAGTTTAACTCTGTAAGTTGAATGCACACATTGAAGACCGTTCTGTTAGGTAGTTCCGTTTTGGTTTTAGAAGCAGACAGTTCTCCTTACAGCATATACTCCCATTCACTGAGAAATGTCCAAACGCAGCTCTTACCAGAAACGTGTTTCTAACTCCTGAATCTAAAGGGAGATTTAACTCACTTAGCTGAACAAACGCACAGCAGAGCAGATTGAAGGATACGTTTCTTCTGTGTTTTAGGCAGAGTTTTACTGCTATTTCGTTATATGCGGGAATAGTGCTGGAAATGCCTGTTTTGAGATCTCTCCAAAGAAAGCGTTTCCAGACTTCCCCTTCAACACACGAGTTTAACTCTGTAAGTTGAATGCACACATTGAAGACCGTTCTGTTAGGTAGCTCCGTTTTGGTTTTAGAAGCAGACAGTTCTCCTTACAGCATATACTCCCATTCACTGAGAAATGTCCAAACGCAGCTCTTACCAGAAACGTGTTTCTAACTCCTGAATCTAAAGGGAGATTTAACTCACTTAGCTGAACAAACGCACAGCAGAGCAGATTGAAGGATACGTTTCTTCTGTGTTTTAGGCAGAGTTTTACTGCTATTTCGTTATATGCGGGAATAGTGCTGGAAATGCCTGTTTTGAGATCTCTCCACAGAAAGCGTTTCCAGACTTCCCCTTCAACACACGAGTTTAACTCTGTAAGTTGATTGCACACATTGAAGACCGTTCTGTTAGGTAGCTCCGTTTTGGTTTTAGAAGCAGACAGTTCTCCTTACAGCATATACACCCATTCACTGAGAAATGTCCAAACGCAGCTCTTACCAGAAACGTGTTTCTAACTCCTGAATCTAAAGGGAGATTTAACTCACTTAGCTGAACAAACGCACAGCAGAGCAGATTGAAGGATACGTTTCTTCTGTGTTTTAGGCAGAGTTTTACTGCTATTTCGTTATATGCGGGAATAGTGCTGGAAATGCCTGTTTTGAGATCTCTCCAAAGAAAGCGTTTCCAGACTTCCCCTTCAACACACGAGTTTAACTCTGTAAGTTGAATGCAAACATTGAAGACCGTTCTGTTAGGTAGCTCCGTTTTGCTTTTAGAAGCAGACAGTTCTCCTTACAGCATATACTCCCATTCACTGAGAAATGTCCAAACGCAGCCCTTACCAGAAACGTGTTTCTAACTCCTGAATCTAAAGGGAGATTTAACTCACTTAGCTGAACAAACGCACAGCAGAGCAGATTGAAGGATACGTTTCTTCTGTGTTTTAGGCAGAGTTTTACTGCTATTTCGTTATATGCGGGAATAGTGCTGGAAATGCCTGGAAATGCCTGTTTTGAAATCTCTCCACAGAAAGGGTTTCCAGACTTCCCCTTCAACACACGAGTTTAACTCTGTAAGTTGAATGCACACATTGAAGACCGTTCTGTTAGGTAGCTCCGTTTTGGTTTTAGAAGCAGACAGTTCTCCTTACAGCATATACTCCCATTCACTGAGAAATGTCCAAACGCAGCTCTTACCAGAAACGTGTTTCTAACTCCTGAATCTAAAGGGAGATTTAACTCACTTAGCTAAACAAACGCACAGCAGAGCAGATTGAAGGATACGTTTCTTCTGTGTTTTAGGCAGAGTTTTACTGCTATTTCGTTATATGCGGGAATTGTGCTGGAAATGCCTGTTTTGAGATCTCTCCACAGAAAGCGTTTCCAGACTTCCCCTTCAACACACGAGTTTAACTCTGTAAGTTGAATGCACACATTGAAGACCGTTCTGTTAGGTAGCTCCGTTTTGGTTTTAGAAGCAGACAGTTCTCCTTACAGCATATACTCCCATTCACTGAGAAATGTCCAAATGCAGCTCTTACCAGAAACGTGTTTCTAACTCCTGAATCTAAAGGGAGATTTAACTCACTTAGCTGAACAAACGCACAGCAGAGCAGATTGAAGGATACGTTTCTTCTGTGTTTTAGGCAGAGTTTTACTGCTATTTCGTTATATGCGGGAATAGTGCTGGAAATGCCTGTTTTGAGATCTCTCCACAGAAAGCGTTTCCAGACTTCCCCTTCAACACACGAGTTTAACTCTGTAAGTTGAATGCACACATTGAAGACCGTTCTGTTAGGTAGCTCCGTTTTGGTTTTAGAAGCAGACAGTTCTCCTTACTGCATATACTCCCATTCACTGAGAAATGTCCAAACGCAGCTCTTACCAGAAACGTGTTTCTAACTCCTGAATCTAAAGGGAGATTTAACTCACTTAGCTGAACAAACGCACAGCAGAGCAGATTGAAGGATACGTTTCTTCTGTGTTTTAGGCAGAGTTTTACTGCTATTTCGTTATATGCGGGAATAGTGCTGGAAATGCCTGTTTTGAGATCTCTCCAAAGAAAGCGTTTCCAGACTTCCCCTTCAACACACGAGTTTAACTCTGTAAGTTGAATGCACACATTGAAGACCGTTCTGTTAGGTAGCTCCGTTTTGGTTTTAGAAGCAGACAGTTCTCCTTACAGCATATACTCCCATTCACTGAGAAATGTCCAAACGCAGCTCTTACCAGAAACGTGTTTCTAACTCCTGAATCTAAAGGGAGATTTAACTCACTTAGCTGAACAAACGCACAGCAGAGCAGATTGAAGGATACGTTTCTTCTGTGTTTTAGGCAGAGTTTTACTGCTATTTCGTTATATGCGGGAATAGTGCTGGAAATGCCTGTTTTGAGATCTCTCCACAGAAAGCGTTTCCAGACTTCCCCTTCAACACACGAGTTTAACTCTGTAAGTTGATTGCACACATTGAAGACCGTTCTGTTAGGTAGCTCCGTTTTGGTTTTAGAAGCAGACAGTTCTCCTTACAGCATATACACCCATTCACTGAGAAATGTCCAAACGCAGCTCTTACCAGAAACGTGTTTCTAACTCCTGAATCTAAAGGGAGATTTAACTCACTTAGCTGAACAAACGCACAGCAGAGCAGATTGAAGGATACGTTTCTTCTGTGTTTTAGGCAGAGTTTTACTGCTATTTCGTTATATGCGGGAATAGTGCTGGAAATGCCTGTTTTGAGATCTCTCCAAAGAAAGCGTTTCCAGACTTCCCCTTCAACACACGAGTTTAACTCTGTAAGTTGAATGCAAACATTGAAGACCGTTCTGTTAGGTAGCTCCGTTTTGCTTTTAGAAGCAGACAGTTCTCCTTACAGCATATACTCCCATTCACTGAGAAATGTCCAAACGCAGCCCTTACCAGAAACGTGTTTCTAACTCCTGAATCTAAAGGGAGATTTAACTCACTTAGCTGAACAAACGCACAGCAGAGCAGATTGAAGGATACGTTTCTTCTGTGTTTTAGGCAGAGTTTTACTGCTATTTCGTTATATGCGGGAATAGTGCTGGAAATGCCTGGAAATGCCTGTTTTGAAATCTCTCCACAGAAAGGGTTTCCAGACTTCCCCTTCAACACACGAGTTTAACTCTGTAAGTTGAATGCACACATTGAAGACCGTTCTGTTAGGTAGCTCCGTTTTGGTTTTAGAAGCAGACAGTTCTCCTTACAGCATATACTCCCATTCACTGAGAAATGTCCAAACGCAGCTCTTACCAGAAACGTGTTTCTAACTCCTGAATCTAAAGGGAGATTTAACTCACTTAGCTAAACAAACGCACAGCAGAGCAGATTGAAGGATACGTTTCTTCTGTGTTTTAGGCAGAGTTTTACTGCTATTTCGTTATATGCGGGAATTGTGCTGGAAATGCCTGTTTTGAGATCTCTCCACAGAAAGCGTTTCCAGACTTCCCCTTCAACACACGAGTTTAACTCTGTAAGTTGAATGCACACATTGAAGACCGTTCTGTTAGGTAGCTCCGTTTTGGTTTTAGAAGCAGACAGTTCTCCTTACAGCATATACTCCCATTCACTGAGAAATGTCCAAATGCAGCTCTTACCAGAAACGTGTTTCTAACTCCTGAATCTAAAGGGAGATTTAACTCACTTAGCTGAACAAACGCACAGCAGAGCAGATTGAAGGATACGTTTCTTCTGTGTTTTAGGCAGAGTTTTACTGCTATTTCGTTATATGCGGGAATAGTGCTGGAAATGCCTGTTTTGAGATCTCTCCACAGAAAGCGTTTCCAGACTTCCCCTTCAACACACGAGTTTAACTCTGTAAGTTGAATGCACACATTGAAGACCGTTCTGTTAGGTAGCTTCGTTTTGGTTTTAGAAGCAGACAGTTCTCCTTACTGCATATACTCCCATTCACTGAGAAATGTCCAAACGCAGCTCTTACCAGAAACGTGTTTCTAACTCCTGAATCTAAAGGGAGATTTAACTCACTTAGCTGAACAAACGCACAGCAGAGCAGATTGAAGGATACGTTTCTTCTGTGTTTTAGGCAGAGTTTTACTGCTATTTCGTTATATGCGGGAATAGTGCTGGAAATGCCTGTTTTGAGATCTCTCCACAGAAAGCGTTTCCAGACTTCCCCTTCAACACACGAGTTTAACTCTGTAAGTTGAATGCACACATTGAAGACCGTTCTGTTAGGTAGCTCCGTTTTGGTTTTAGAAGCAGACAGTTCTCCTTACAGCATATACTCCCATTCACTGAGAAATGTCCAAACGCAGCTCTTACCAGAAACGTGTTTCTAACTCCTGAATCTAAAGGGAGATTTAACTCACTTAGCTGAACAAACGCACAGCAGAGCAGATTGAAGGATACGTTTCTTCTGTGTTTTAGGCAGAGTTTTACTGCTATTTCGTTATATGCGGGAATAGTGCTGGAAATGCCTGTTTTGAGATCTCTCCACAGAAAGCGTTTCCAGACTTCCCCTTCAAAACACGAGTTTAACTCTGTAAGTTGAATGCACACATTGAAGACCGTTCTGTTAGGTAGCTCCGTTTTGGTTTTAGAAGCAGACAGTTCTCCTTACAGCATATACTCCCATTCACTGAGAAATGTCCAAACGCAGCTCTTACCAGAAACGTGTTTCTAACTCCTGAATCTAAAGGGAGATTTAACTCACTTAGCTGAACAAACGCACAGCAGAGCAGATTGAAGGATACGTTTCTTCTGTGTTTTAGGCAGAGTTTTACTGCTATTTCGTTATATGCGGGAATAGTGCTGGAAATGCCTGTTTTGAGATCTCTCCACAGAAAGCGTTTCCAGACTTCCCCTTCAACACACGAGTTTAACTCTGTAAGTTGATTGCACACATTGAAGACCGTTCTGTTAGGTAGCTCCGTTTTGGTTTTAGAAGCAGACAGTTCTCCTTACAGCATATACACCCATTCACTGAGAAATGTCCAAACGCAGCTCTTACCAGAAACGTGTTTCTAACTCCTGAATCTAAAGGGAGATTTAACTCACTTAGCTGAACAAACGCACAGCAGAGCAGATTGAAGGATACGTTTCTTCTGTGTTTTAGGCAGAGTTTTACTGCTATTTCGTTATATGCGGGAATAGTGCTGGAAATGCCTGTTTTGAGATCTCTCCAAAGAAAGCGTTTCCAGACTTCCCCTTCAACACACGAGTTTAACTCTGTAAGTTGAATGCAAACATTGAAGACCGTTCTGTTAGGTAGCTCCGTTTTGCTTTTAGAAGCAGACAGTTCTCCTTACAGCATATACTCCCATTCACTGAGAAATGTCCAAACGCAGCCCTTACCAGAAACGTGTTTCTAACTCCTGAATCTAAAGGGAGATTTAACTCACTTAGCTGAACAAACGCACAGCAGAGCAGATTGAAGGATACGTTTCTTCTGTGTTTTAGGCAGAGTTTTACTGCTATTTCGTTATATGCGGGAATAGTGCTGGAAATGCCTGGAAATGCCTGTTTTGAAATCTCTCCACAGAAAGGGTTTCCAGACTTCCCCTTCAACACACGAGTTTAACTCTGTAAGTTGAATGCACACATTGAAGACCGTTCTGTTAGGTAGCTCCGTTTTGGTTTTAGAAGCAGACAGTTCTCCTTACAGCATATACTCCCATTCACTGAGAAATGTCCAAACGCAGCTCTTACCAGAAACGTGTTTCTAACTCCTGAATCTAAAGGGAGATTTAACTCACTTAGCTAAACAAACGCACAGCAGAGCAGATTGAAGGATACGTTTCTTCTGTGTTTTAGGCAGAGTTTTACTGCTATTTCGTTATATGCGGGAATTGTGCTGGAAATGCCTGTTTTGAGATCTCTCCACAGAAAGCGTTTCCAGACTTCCCCTTCAACACACGAGTTTAACTCTGTAAGTTGAATGCACACATTGAAGACCGTTCTGTTAGGTAGCTCCGTTTTGGTTTTAGAAGCAGACAGTTCTCCTTACAGCATATACTCCCATTCACTGAGAAATGTCCAAATGCAGCTCTTACCAGAAACGTGTTTCTAACTCCTGAATCTAAAGGGAGATTTAACTCACTTAGCTGAACAAACGCACAGCAGAGCAGATTGAAGGATACGTTTCTTCTGTGTTTTAGGCAGAGTTTTACTGCTATTTCGTTATATGCGGGAATAGTGCTGGAAATGCCTGTTTTGAGATCTCTCCACAGAAAGCGTTTCCAGACTTCCCCTTCAACACACGAGTTTAACTCTGTAAGTTGAATGCACACATTGAAGACCGTTCTGTTAGGTAGCTCCGTTTTGGTTTTAGAAGCAGACAGTTCTCCTTACTGCATATACTCCCATTCACTGAGAAATGTCCAAACGCAGCTCTT
Source organism: Saguinus oedipus (assembly GCA_031835075.1). NCBI lineage: Eukaryota > Metazoa > Chordata > Mammalia > Primates > Cebidae > Saguinus > Saguinus oedipus. The sequence goes on from CM063174.1 coordinate 169,934,684, forward strand.
ACCAGAAACGTGTTTCTAACTCCTGAATCTAAAGGGAGATTTAACTCACTTAGCTGAACAAACGCACAGCAGAGCAGATTGAAGGATACGTTTCTTCTGTGTTTTAGGCAGAGTTTTACTGCTATTTCGTTATATGCGGGAATAGTGCTGGAAATGCCTGTTTTGAGATCTCTCCAAAGAAAGCGTTTCCAGACTTCCCCTTCAACACACGAGTTTAACTCTGTAAGTTGAATGCACACATTGAAGACCGTTCTGTTAGGTAGCTCCGTTTTGGTTTTAGAAGCAGACAGTTCTCCTTACAGCATATACTCCCATTCACTGAGAAATGTCCAAACGCAGCTCTTACCAGAAACGTGTTTCTAACTCCTGAATCTAAAGGGAGATTTAACTCACTTAGCTGAACAAACGCACAGCAGAGCAGATTGAAGGATACGTTTCTTCTGTGTTTTAGGCAGAGTTTTACTGCTATTTCGTTATATGCGGGAATAGTGCTGGAAATGCCTGTTTTGAGATCTCTCCACAGAAAGCGTTTCCAGACTTCCCCTTCAACACACGAGTTTAACTCTGTAAGTTGATTGCACACATTGAAGACCGTTCTGTTAGGTAGCTCCGTTTTGGTTTTAGAAGCAGACAGTTCTCCTTACAGCATATACACCCATTCACTGAGAAATGTCCAAACGCAGCTCTTACCAGAAACGTGTTTCTAACTCCTGAATCTAAAGGGAGATTTAACTCACTTAGCTGAACAAACGCACAGCAGAGCAGATTGAAGGATACGTTTCTTCTGTGTTTTAGGCAGAGTTTTACTGCTATTTCGTTATATGCGGGAATAGTGCTGGAAATGCCTGTTTTGAGATCTCTCCAAAGAAAGCGTTTCCAGACTTCCCCTTCAACACACGAGTTTAACTCTGTAAGTTGAATGCAAACATTGAAGACCGTTCTGTTAGGTAGCTCCGTTTTGCTTTTAGAAGCAGACAGTTCTCCTTACAGCATATACTCCCATTCACTGAGAAATGTCCAAACGCAGCCCTTACCAGAAACGTGTTTCTAACTCCTGAATCTAAAGGGAGATTTAACTCACTTAGCTGAACAAACGCACAGCAGAGCAGATTGAAGGATACGTTTCTTCTGTGTTTTAGGCAGAGTTTTACTGCTATTTCGTTATATGCGGGAATAGTGCTGGAAATGCCTGGAAATGCCTGTTTTGAAATCTCTCCACAGAAAGGGTTTCCAGACTTCCCCTTCAACACACGAGTTTAACTCTGTAAGTTGAATGCACACATTGAAGACCGTTCTGTTAGGTAGCTCCGTTTTGGTTTTAGAAGCAGACAGTTCTCCTTACAGCATATACTCCCATTCACTGAGAAATGTCCAAACGCAGCTCTTACCAGAAACGTGTTTCTAACTCCTGAATCTAAAGGGAGATTTAACTCACTTAGCTAAACAAACGCACAGCAGAGCAGATTGAAGGATACGTTTCTTCTGTGTTTTAGGCAGAGTTTTACTGCTATTTCGTTATATGCGGGAATTGTGCTGGAAATGCCTGTTTTGAGATCTCTCCACAGAAAGCGTTTCCAGACTTCCCCTTCAACACACGAGTTTAACTCTGTAAGTTGAATGCACACATTGAAGACCGTTCTGTTAGGTAGCTCCGTTTTGGTTTTAGAAGCAGACAGTTCTCCTTACAGCATATACTCCCATTCACTGAGAAATGTCCAAATGCAGCTCTTACCAGAAACGTGTTTCTAACTCCTGAATCTAAAGGGAGATTTAACTCACTTAGCTGAACAAACGCACAGCAGAGCAGATTGAAGGATACGTTTCTTCTGTGTTTTAGGCAGAGTTTTACTGCTATTTCGTTATATGCGGGAATAGTGCTGGAAATGCCTGTTTTGAGATCTCTCCACAGAAAGCGTTTCCAGACTTCCCCTTCAACACACGAGTTTAACTCTGTAAGTTGAATGCACACATTGAAGACCGTTCTGTTAGGTAGCTCCGTTTTGGTTTTAGAAGCAGACAGTTCTCCTTACTGCATATACTCCCATTCACTGAGAAATGTCCAAACGCAGCTCTTACCAGAAACGTGTTTCTAACTCCTGAATCTAAAGGGAGATTTAACTCACTTAGCTGAACAAACGCACAGCAGAGCAGATTGAAGGATACGTTTCTTCTGTGTTTTAGGCAGAGTTTTACTGCTATTTCGTTATATGCGGGAATAGTGCTGGAAATGCCTGTTTTGAGATCTCTCCACAGAAAGCGTTTCCAGACTTCCCCTTCAACACACGAGTTTAACTCTGTAAGTTGAATGCACACATTGAAGACCGTTCTGTTAGGTAGCTCCGTTTTGGTTTTAGAAGCAGACAGTTCTCCTTACAGCATATACTCCCATTCACTGAGAAATGTCCAAACGCAGCTCTTACCAGAAACGTGTTTCTAACTCCTGAATCTAAAGGGAGATTTAACTCACTTAGCTGAACAAACGCACAGCAGAGCAGATTGAAGGATACGTTTCTTCTGTGTTTTAGGCAGAGTTTTACTGCTATTTCGTTATATGCGGGAATAGTGCTGGAAATGCCTGTTTTGAGATCTCTCCACAGAAAGCGTTTCCAGACTTCCCCTTCAAAACACGAGTTTAACTCTGTAAGTTGAATGCACACATTGAAGACCGTTCTGTTAGGTAGCTCCGTTTTGGTTTTAGAAGCAGACAGTTCTCCTTACAGCATATACTCCCATTCACTGAGAAATGTCCAAACGCAGCTCTTACCAGAAACGTGTTTCTAACTCCTGAATCTAAAGGGAGATTTAACTCACTTAGCTGAACAAACGCACAGCAGAGCAGATTGAAGGATACGTTTCTTCTGTGTTTTAGGCAGAGTTTTACTGCTATTTCGTTATATGCGGGAATAGTGCTGGAAATGCCTGTTTTGAGATCTCTCCACAGAAAGCGTTTCCAGACTTCCCCTTCAACACACGAGTTTAACTCTGTAAGTTGAATGCACACATTGAAGACCGTTCTGTTAGGTAGCTCCGTTTTGGTTTTAGAAGCAGACAGTTCTCCTTACAGCATATACTCCCATTCACTGAGAAATGTCCAAACGCAGCTCTTACCAGAAACGTGTTTCTAACTCCTGAATCTAAAGGGAGATTTAACTCACTTAGCTGAACAAACGCACAGCAGAGCAGATTGAAGGATACGTTTCTTCTGTGTTTTAGGCAGAGTTTTACTGCTATTTCGTTATATGCGGGAATAGTGCTGGAAATGCCTGTTTTGAGATCTCTCCACAGAAAGCGTTTCCAGACTTCCCCTTCAACACACGAGTTTAACTCTGTAAGTTGAATGCACACATTGAAGACCGTTCTGTTAGGTAGCTCCGTTTTGGTTTTAGAAGCAGACAGTTCTCCTTACAGCATATACTCCCATTCACTGAGAAATGTCCAAACGCAGCTCTTACCAGAAACGTGTTTCTAACTCCTGAATCTAAAGGGAGATTTAACTCACTTAGCTGAACAAACGCACAGCAGAGCAGATTGAAGGATACGTTTCTTCTGTGTTTTAGGCAGAGTTTTACTGCTATTTCGTTATATGCGGGAATAGTGCTGGAAATGCCTGGAAATGCCTGTTTTGAGATCTCTCCACAGAAAGCGTTTCCAGACTTCCCCTTCAACACACGAGTTTAACTCTGTAAGTTGAATGCACACATTGAAGACCGTTCTGTTAGGTAGCTCCGTTTTGGTTTTAGAAGCAGACAGTTCTCCTTACAGCATATACTCCCATTCACTGAGAAATGTCCAAACGCAGCTCTTACCAGAAACGTGTTTCTAACTCCTGAATCTAAAGGGAGATTTAACTCACTTAGCTGAACAAACGCACAGCAGAGCAGATTGAAGGATACGTTTCTTCTGTGTTTTAGGCAGAGTTTTACTGCTATTTCGTTATATGCGGGAATAGTGCTGGAAATGCCTGGAAATGCCTGTTTTGAGATCTCTCCACAGAAAGCGTTTCCAGACTTCCCATTCAAAACACGAGTTTAACTCTGTAAGTTGAATGCACACATTGAAGACCGTTCTGTTAGGTAGCTCCGTTTTGGTTTTAGAAGCAGACAGTTCTCCTTACAGCATATACTCCCATTCACTGAGAAATGTCCAAACGCAGCTCTTACCAGAAACGTGTTTCTAACTCCTGAATCTAAAGGGAGATTTAACTCACTTAGCTGAACAAACGCACAGCAGAGCAGATTGAAGGATACGTTTCTTCTGTGTTTTAGGCAGAGTTTTACTGCTATTTCGTTATATGCGGGAATAGTGCTGGAAATGCCTGTTTTGAGATCTCTCCACAGAAAGCGTTTCCAGACTTCCCCTTCAAAACACGAGTTTAACTCTGTAAGTTGAATGCACACATTGAAGACCGTTCTGTTAGGTAGCTCCGTTTTGGTTTTAGAAGCAGACAGTTCTCCTTACAGCATATACTCCCATTCACTGAGAAATGTCCAAACGCAGCTCTTACCAGAAACGTGTTTCTAACTCCTGAATCTAAAGGGAGATTTAACTCACTTAGCTGAACAAACGCACAGCAGAGCAGATTGAAGGATACGTTTCTTCTGTGTTTTAGGCAGAGTTTTACTGCTATTTCGTTATATGCGGGAATAGTGCTGGAAATGCCTGTTTTGAGATCTCTCCACAGAAAGCGTTTCCAGACTTCCCCTTCAACACACGAGTTTAACTCTGTAAGTTGAATGCACACATTGAAGACCGTTCTGTTAGGTAGCTCCGTTTTGGTTTTAGAAGCAGACAGTTCTCCTTACAGCATATACTCCCATTCACTGAGAAATGTCCAAACGCAGCTCTTACCAGAAACGTGTTTCTAACTCCTGAATCTAAAGGGAGATTTAACTCACTTAGCTGAACAAACGCACAGCAGAGCAGATTGAAGGATACGTTTCTTCTGTGTTTTAGGCAGAGTTTTACTGCTATTTCGTTATATGCGGGAATAGTGCTGGAAATGCCTGTTTTGAGATCTCTCCACAGAAAGCGTTTCCAGACTTCCCCTTCAACACACGAGTTTAACTCTGTAAGTTGAATGCACACATTGAAGACCGTTCTGTTAGGTAGCTCCGTTTTGGTTTTAGAAGCAGACAGTTCTCCTTACAGCATATACTCCCATTCACTGAGAAATGTCCAAACGCAGCTCTTACCAGAAACGTGTTTCTAACTCCTGAATCTAAAGGGAGATTTAACTCACTTAGCTGAACAAACGCACAGCAGAGCAGATTGAAGGATACGTTTCTTCTGTGTTTTAGGCAGAGTTTTACTGCTATTTCGTTATATGCGGGAATAGTGCTGGAAATGCCTGGAAATGCCTGTTTTGAGATCTCTCCACAGAAAGCGTTTCCAGACTTCCCCTTCAACACACGAGTTTAACTCTGTAAGTTGAATGCACACATTGAAGACCGTTCTGTTAGGTAGCTCCGTTTTGGTTTTAGAAGCAGACAGTTCTCCTTACAGCATATACTCCCATTCACTGAGAAATGTCCAAACGCAGCTCTTACCAGAAACGTGTTTCTAACTCCTGAATCTAAAGGGAGATTTAACTCACTTAGCTGAACAAACGCACAGCAGAGCAGATTGAAGGATACGTTTCTTCTGTGTTTTAGGCAGAGTTTTACTGCTATTTCGTTATATGCGGGAATAGTGCTGGAAATGCCTGGAAATGCCTGTTTTGAGATCTCTCCACAGAAAGCGTTTCCAGACTTCCCCTTCAACACACGAGTTTAACTCTGTAAGTTGAATGCACACATTGAAGACCGTTCTGTTAGGTAGCTCCGTTTTGGTTTTAGAAGCAGACAGTTCTCCTTACAGCATATACTCCCATTCACTGAGAAATGTCCAAACGCAGCTCTTACCAGAAACGTGTTTCTAACTCCTGAATCTAAAGGGAGATTTAACTCACTTAGCTGAACAAACGCACAGCAGAGCAGATTGAAGGATACGTTTCTTCTGTGTTTTAGGCAGAGTTTTACTGCTATTTCGTTATATGCGGGAATAGTGCTGGAAATGCCTGTTTTGAGATCTCTCCACAGAAAGCGTTTCCAGACTTCCCCTTCAACACACGAGTTTAACTCTGTAAGTTGAATGCACACATTGAAGACCGTTCTGTTAGGTAGCTCCGTTTTGGTTTTAGAAGCAGACAGTTCTCCTTACAGCATATACTCCCATTCACTGAGAAATGTCCAAACGCAGCTCTTACCAGAAACGTGTTTCTAACTCCTGAATCTAAAGGGAGATTTAACTCACTTAGCTGAACAAACGCACAGCAGAGCAGATTGAAGGATACGTTTCTTCTGTGTTTTAGGCAGAGTTTTACTGCTATTTCGTTATATGCGGGAATAGTGCTGGAAATGCCTGGAAATGCCTGTTTTGAGATCTCTCCACAGAAAGCGTTTCCAGACTTCCCCTTCAACACACGAGTTTAACTCTGTAAGTTGAATGCACACATTGAAGACCGTTCTGTTAGGTAGCTCCGTTTTGGTTTTAGAAGCAGACAGTTCTCCTTACAGCATATACTCCCATTCACTGAGAAATGTCCAAACGCAGCTCTTACCAGAAACGTGTTTCTAACTCCTGAATCTAAAGGGAGATTTAACTCCCTTAGCTGAACAAACGCACAGCAGAGCAGATTGAAGGATACGTTTCTTCTGTGTTTTAGGCAGAGTTTTACTGCTATTTCGTTATATGCGGGAATAGTGCTGGAAATGCCTGGAAATGCCTGTTTTGAGATCTCTCCACAGAAAGCGTTTCCAGACTTCCCCTTCAACACACGAGTTTAACTCTGTAAGTTGAATGCACACATTGAAGACCGTTCTGTTAGGTAGCTCCGTTTTGGTTTTAGAAGCAGACAGTTCTCCTTACAGCATATACTCCCATTCACTGAGAAATGTCCAAACGCAGCTCTTACCAGAAACGTGTTTCTAACTCCTGAATCTAAAGGGAGATTTAACTCACTTAGCTGAACAAACGCACAGCAGAGCAGATTGAAGGATACGTTTCTTCTGTGTTTTAGGCAGAGTTTTACTGCTATTTCGTTATATGCGGGAATAGTGCTGGAAATGCCTGTTTTGAGATCTCTCCACAGAAAGCGTTTCCAGACTTCCCCTTCAACACACGAGTTTAACTCTGTAAGTTGAATGCACACATTGAAGACCGTTCTGTTAGGTAGCTCCGTTTTGGTTTTAGAAGCAGACAGTTCTCCTTACTGCATATACTCCCATTCACTGAGAAATGTCCAAACGCAGCTCTTACCAGAAACGTGTTTCTAACTCCTGAATCTAAAGGGAGATTTAACTCACTTAGCTGAACAAACGCACAGCAGAGCAGATTGAAGGATACGTTTCTTCTGTGTTTTAGGCAGAGTTTTACTGCTATTTCGTTATATGCGGGAATAGTGCTGGAAATGCCTGTTTTGAGATCTCTCCACAGAAAGCGTTTCCAGACTTCCCCTTCAACACACGAGTTTAACTCTGTAAGTTGAATGCACACATTGAAGACCGTTCTGTTAGGTAGCTCCGTTTTGGTTTTAGAAGCAGACAGTTCTCCTTACAGCATATACTCCCATTCACTGAGAAATGTCCAAACGCAGCTCTTACCAGAAACGTGTTTCTAACTCCTGAAACTAAAGGGAGATTTAACTCACTTAGCTGAACAAACGCACAGCAGAGCAGATTGAAGGATACGTTTCTTCTGTGTTTTAGGCAGAGTTTTACTGCTATTTCGTTATATGCGGGAATAGTGCTGGAAATGCCTGGAAATGCCTGTTTTGAGATCTCTCCACAGAAAGCGTTTCCAGACTTCCCCTTCAACACACGAGTTTAACTCTGTAAGTTGAATGCACACATTGAAGACCGTTCTGTTAGGTAGCTCCGTTTTGGTTTTAGAAGCAGACAGTTCTCCTTACTGCATATACTCCCATTCACTGAGAAATGTCCAAACGCAGCTCTTACCAGAAACGTGTTTCTAACTCCTGAATCTAAAGGGAGATTTAACTCACTTAGCTGAACAAACGCACAGCAGAGCAGATTGAAGGATACGTTTCTTCTGTGTTTTAGGCAGAGTTTTACTGCTATTTCGTTATATGCGGGAATAGTGCTGGAAATGCCTGTTTTGAGATCTCTCCACAGAAAGCGTTTCCAGACTTCCCCTTCAACACACGAGTTTAACTCTGTAAGTTGAATGCACACATTGAAGACCGTTCTGTTAGGTAGCTCCGTTTTGGTTTTAGAAGCAGACAGTTCTCCTTACAGCATATACTCCCATTCACTGAGAAATGTCCAAACGCAGCTCTTACCAGAAACGTGTTTCTAACTCCTGAATCTAAAGGGAGATTTAACTCACTTAGCTGAACAAACGCACAGCAGAGCAGATTGAAGGATACGTTTCTTCTGTGTTTTAGGCAGAGTTTTACTGCTATTTCGTTATATGCGGGAATAGTGCTGGAAATGCCTGGAAATGCCTGTTTTGAGATCTCTCCACAGAAAGCGTTTCCAGACTTCCCCTTCAACACACGAGTTTAACTCTGTAAGTTGAATGCACACATTGAAGACCGTTCTGTTAGGTAGCTCCGTTTTGGTTTTAGAAGCAGACAGTTCTCCTTACAGCATATACTCCCATTCACTGAGAAATGTCCAAACGCAGCTCTTACCAGAAACGTGTTTCTAACTCCTGAATCTAAAGGGAGATTTAACTCACTTAGCTGAACAAACGCACAGCAGAGCAGATTGAAGGATACGTTTCTTCTGTGTTTTAGGCAGAGTTTTACTGCTATTTCGTTATATGCGGGAATAGTGCTGGAAATGCCTGGAAATGCCTGTTTTGAGATCTCTCCACAGAAAGCGTTTCCAGACTTCCCCTTCAACACACGAGTTTAACTCTGTAAGTTGAATGCACACATTGAAGACCGTTCTGTTAGGTAGCTCCGTTTTGGTTTTAGAAGCAGACAGTTCTCCTTACAGCATATACTCCCATTCACTGAGAAATGTCCAAACGCAGCTCTTACCAGAAACGTGTTTCTAACTCCTGAATCTAAAGGGAGATTTAACTCACTTAGCTGAACAAACGCACAGCAGAGCAGATTGAAGGATACGTTTCTTCTGTGTTTTAGGCAGAGTTTTACTGCTATTTCGTTATATGCGGGAATAGTGCTGGAAATGCCTGGAAATGCCTGTTTTGAGATCTCTCCACAGAAAGCGTTTCCAGACTTCCCCTTCAACACACGAGTTTAACTCTGTAAGTTGAATGCACACATTGAAGACCGTTCTGTTAGGTAGCTCCGTTTTGGTTTTAGAAGCAGACAGTTCTCCTTACAGCATATACTCCCATTCACTGAGAAATGTCCAAACGCAGCTCTTACCAGAAACGTGTTTCTAACTCCTGAATCTAAAGGGAGATTTAACTCACTTAGCTGAACAAACGCACAGCAGAGCAGATTGAAGGATACGTTTCTTCTGTGTTTTAGGCAGAGTTTTACTGCTATTTCGTTATATGCGGGAATAGTGCTGGAAATGCCTGGAAATGCCTGTTTTGAGATCTCTCCACAGAAAGCGTTTCCAGACTTCCCCTTCAACACACGAGTTTAACTCTGTAAGTTGAATGCACACATTGAAGACCGTTCTGTTAGGTAGCTCCGTTTTGGTTTTAGAAGCAGACAGTTCTCCTTACAGCATATACTCCCATTCACTGAGAAATGTCCAAACGCAGCTCTTACCAGAAACGTGTTTCTAACTCCTGAATCTAAAGGGAGATTTAACTCACTTAGCTGAACAAACGCACAGCAGAGCAGATTGAAGGATACGTTTCTTCTGTGTTTTAGGCAGAGTTTTACTGCTATTTCGTTATATGCGGGAATAGTGCTGGAAATGCCTGGAAATGCCTGTTTTGAGATCTCTCCACAGAAAGCGTTTCCAGACTTCCCCTTCAACACACGAGTTTAACTCTGTAAGTTGAATGCACACATTGAAGACCGTTCTGTTAGGTAGCTCCGTTTTGGTTTTAGAAGCAGACAGTTCTCCTTACAGCATATACTCCCATTCACTGAGAAATGTCCAAACGCAGCTCTTACCAGAAACGTGTTTCTAACTCCTGAATCTAAAGGGAGATTTAACTCACTTAGCTGAACAAACGCACAGCAGAGCAGATTGAAGGATACGTTTCTTCTGTGTTTTAGGCAGAGTTTTACTGCTATTTCGTTATATGCGGGAATAGTGCTGGAAATGCCTGTTTTGAGATCTCTCCACAGAAAGCGTTTCCAGACTTCCCCTTCAACACACGAGTTTAACTCTGTAAGTTGAATGCACACATTGAAGACCGTTCTGTTAGGTAGCTCCGTTTTGGTTTTAGAAGCAGACAGTTCTCCTTACAGCATATACTCCCATTCACTGAGAAATGTCCAAACGCAGCTCTTACCAGAAACGTGTTTCTAACTCCTGAATCTAAAGGGAGATTTAACTCACTTAGCTGAACAAACGCACAGCAGAGCAGATTGAAGGATACGTTTCTTCTGTGTTTTAGGCAGAGTTTTACTGCTATTTCGTTATATGCGGGAATAGTGCTGGAAATGCCTGGAAATGCCTGTTTTGAGATCTCTCCACAGAAAGCGTTTCCAGACTTCCCCTTCAACACACGAGTTTAACTCTGTAAGTTGAATGCACACATTGAAGACCGTTCTGTTAGGTAGCTCCGTTTTGGTTTTAGAAGCAGACAGTTCTCCTTACAGCATATACTCCCATTCACTGAGAAATGTCCAAACGCAGCTCTTACCAGAAACGTGTTTCTAACTCCTGAATCTAAAGGGAGATTTAACTCACTTAGCTGAACAAACGCACAGCAGAGCAGATTGAAGGATACGTTTCTTCTGTGTTTTAGGCAGAGTTTTACTGCTATTTCGTTATATGCGGGAATAGTGCTGGAAATGCCTGTTTTGAGATCTCTCCACAGAAAGCGTTTCCAGACTTCCCCTTCAACACACGAGTTTAACTCTGTAAGTTGAATGCACACATTGAAGACCGTTCTGTTAGGTAGCTCCGTTTTGGTTTTAGAAGCAGACAGTTCTCCTTACTGCATATACTCCCATTCACTGAGAAATGTCCAAACGCAGCTCTTACCAGAAACGTGTTTCTAACTCCTGAATCTAAAGGGAGATTTAACTCACTTAGCTGAACAAACGCACAGCAGAGCAGATTGAAGGATACGTTTCTTCTGTGTTTTAGGCAGAGTTTTACTGCTATTTCGTTATATGCGGGAATAGTGCTGGAAATGCCTGTTTTGAGATCTCTCCACAGAAAGCGTTTCCAGACTTCCCCTTCAACACACGAGTTTAACTCTGTAAGTTGAATGCACACATTGAAGACCGTTCTGTTAGGTAGCTCCGTTTTGGTTTTAGAAGCAGACAGTTCTCCTTACAGCATATACTCCCATTCACTGAGAAATGTCCAAACGCAGCTCTTACCAGAAACGTGTTTCTAACTCCTGAATCTAAAGGGAGATTTAACTCACTTAGCTGAACAAACGCACAGCAGAGCAGATTGAAGGATACGTTTCTTCTGTGTTTTAGGCAGAGTTTTACTGCTATTTCGTTATATGCGGGAATAGTGCTGGAAATGCCTGGAAATGCCTGTTTTGAGATCTCTCCACAGAAAGCGTTTCCAGACTTCCCCTTCAACACACGAGTTTAACTCTGTAAGTTGAATGCACACATTGAAGACCGTTCTGTTAGGTAGCTCCGTTTTGGTTTTAGAAGCAGACAGTTCTCCTTACAGCATATACTCCCATTCACTGAGAAATGTCCAAACGCAGCTCTTACCAGAAACGTGTTTCTAACTCCTGAATCTAAAGGGAGATTTAACTCCCTTAGCTGAACAAACGCACAGCAGAGCAGATTGAAGGATACGTTTCTTCTGTGTTTTAGGCAGAGTTTTACTGCTATTTCGTTATATGCGGGAATAGTGCTGGAAATGCCTGGAAATGCCTGTTTTGAGATCTCTCCACAGAAAGCGTTTCCAGACTTCCCCTTCAACACACGAGTTTAACTCTGTAAGTTGAATGCACACATTGAAGACCGTTCTGTTAGGTAGCTCCGTTTTGGTTTTAGAAGCAGACAGTTCTCCTTACAGCATATACTCCCATTCACTGAGAAATGTCCAAACGCAGCTCTTACCAGAAACGTGTTTCTAACTCCTGAATCTAAAGGGAGATTTAACTCACTTAGCTGAACAAACGCACAGCAGAGCAGATTGAAGGATACGTTTCTTCTGTGTTTTAGGCAGAGTTTTACTGCTATTTCGTTATATGCGGGAATAGTGCTGGAAATGCCTGTTTTGAGATCTCTCCACAGAAAGCGTTTCCAGACTTCCCCTTCAACACACGAGTTTAACTCTGTAAGTTGAATGCACACATTGAAGACCGTTCTGTTAGGTAGCTCCGTTTTGGTTTTAGAAGCAGACAGTTCTCCTTACTGCATATACTCCCATTCACTGAGAAATGTCCAAACGCAGCTCTTACCAGAAACGTGTTTCTAACTCCTGAATCTAAACGGAGATTTAACTCACTTAGCTGAACAAACGCACAGCAGAGCAGATTGAAGGATACGTTTCTTCTGTGTTTTAGGCAGAGTTTTACTGCTATTTCGTTATATGCGGGAATAGTGCTGGAAATGCCTGTTTTGAGATCTCTCCACAGAAAGCGTTTCCAGACTTCCCCTTCAACACACGAGTTTAACTCTGTAAGTTGAATGCACACATTGAAGACCGTTCTGTTAGGTAGCTCCGTTTTGGTTTTAGAAGCAGACAGTTCTCCTTACAGCATATACTCCCATTCACTGAGAAATGTCCAAACGCAGCTCTTACCAGAAACGTGTTTCTAACTCCTGAATCTAAAGGGAGATTTAACTCACTTAGCTGAACAAACGCACAGCAGAGCAGATTGAAGGATACGTTTCTTCTGTGTTTTAGGCAGAGTTTTACTGCTATTTCGTTATATGCGGGAATAGTGCTGGAAATGCCTGGAAATGCCTGTTTTGAGATCTCTCCACAGAAAGCGTTTCCAGACTTCCCCTTCAACACACGAGTTTAACTCTGTAAGTTGAATGCACACATTGAAGACCGTTCTGTTAGGTAGCTCCGTTTTGGTTTTAGAAGCAGACAGTTCTCCTTACTGCATATACTCCCATTCACTGAGAAATGTCCAAACGCAGCTCTTACCAGAAACGTGTTTCTAACTCCTGAATCTAAAGGGAGATTTAACTCACTTAGCTGAACAAACGCACAGCAGAGCAGATTGAAGGATACGTTTCTTCTGTGTTTTAGGCAGAGTTTTACTGCTATTTCGTTATATGCGGGAATAGTGCTGGAAATGCCTGTTTTGAGATCTCTCCACAGAAAGCGTTTCCAGACTTCCCCTTCAACACACGAGTTTAACTCTGTAAGTTGAATGCACACATTGAAGACCGTTCTGTTAGGTAGCTCCGTTTTGGTTTTAGAAGCAGACAGTTCTCCTTACAGCATATACTCCCATTCACTGAGAAATGTCCAAACGCAGCTCTTACCAGAAACGTGTTTCTAACTCCTGAATCTAAAGGGAGATTTAACTCACTTAGCTGAACAAACGCACAGCAGAGCAGATTGAAGGATACGTTTCTTCTGTGTTTTAGGCAGAGTTTTACTGCTATTTCGTTATATGCGGGAATAGTGCTGGAAATGCCTGGAAATGCCTGTTTTGAGATCTCTCCACAGAAAGCGTTTCCAGACTTCCCCTTCAACACACGAGTTTAACTCTGTAAGTTGAATGCACACATTGAAGACCGTTCTGTTAGGTAGCTCCGTTTTGGTTTTAGAAGCAGACAGTTCTCCTTACAGCATATACTCCCATTCACTGAGAAATGTCCAAACGCAGCTCTTACCAGAAACGTGTTTCTAACTCCTGAATCTAAAGGGAGATTTAACTCACTTAGCTGAACAAACGCACAGCAGAGCAGATTGAAGGATACGTTTCTTCTGTGTTTTAGGCAGAGTTTTACTGCTATTTCGTTATATGCGGGAATAGTGCTGGAAATGCCTGTTTTGAGATCTCTCCACAGAAAGCGTTTCCAGACTTCCCCTTCAACACACGAGTTTAACTCTGTAAGTTGAATGCACACATTGAAGACCGTTCTGTTAGGTAGCTCCGTTTTGGTTTTAGAAGCAGACAGTTCTCCTTACAGCATATACTCCCATTCACTGAGAAATGTCCAAACGCAGCTCTTACCAGAAACGTGTTTCTAACTCCTGAATCTAAAGGGAGATTTAACTCACTTAGCTGAACAAACGCACAGCAGAGCAGATTGAAGGATACGTTTCTTCTGTGTTTTAGGCAGAGTTTTACTGCTATTTCGTTATATGCGAAAATAGTGCTGGAAATGCCTGTTTTGAGATCTCTCCACAGAAAGCGTTTCCAGACTTCCCCTTCAACACACGAGTTTAACTCTGTAAGTTGAATGCACACATTGAAGACCGTTCTGTTAGGTAGCTCCGTTTTGGTTTTAGAAGCAGACAGTTCTCCTTACAGCATATACTCCCATTCACTGAGAAATGTCCAAACGCAGCTCTTACCAGAAACGTGTTTCTAACTCCTGAATCTAAAGGGAGATTTAACTCACTTAGCTGAACAAACGCACAGCAGAGCAGATTGAAGGATACGTTTCTTCTGTGTTTTAGGCAGAGTTTTACTGCTATTTCGTTATATGCGGGAATAGTGCTGGAAATGCCTGTTTTGAGATCTCTCCACAGAAAGCGTTTCCAGACTTCCCCTTCAACACACGAGTTTAACTCTGTAAGTTGAATGCACACATTGAAGACCGTTCTGTTAGGTAGCTCCGTTTTGGTTTTAGAAGCAGACAGTTCTCCTTACAGCATATACTCCCATTCACTGAGAAATGTCCAAACGCAGCTCTTACCAGAAACGTGTTTCTAACTCCTGAATCTAAAGGGAGATTTAACTCACTTAGCTGAACAAACGCACAGCAGAGCAGATTGAAGGATACGTTTCTTCTGTGTTTTAGGCAGAGTTTTACTGCTATTTCGTTATATGCGGGAATAGTGCTGGAAATGCCTGTTTTGAGATCTCTCCACAGAAAGCGTTTCCAGACTTCCCCTTCAACACACGAGTTTAACTCTGTAAGTTGAATGCACACATTGAAGACCGTTCTGTTAGGTAGCTCCGTTTTGGTTTTAGAAGCAGACAGTTCTCCTTACAGCATATACTCCCATTCACTGAGAAATGTCCAAACGCAGCTCTTACCAGAAACGTGTTTCTAACTCCTGAATCTAAAGGGAGATTTAACTCACTTAGCTGAACAAACGCACAGCAGAGCAGATTGAAGGATACGTTTCTTCTGTGTTTTAGGCAGAGTTTTACTGCTATTTCGTTATATGCGGGAATAGTGCTGGAAATGCCTGGAAATGCCTGTTTTGAGATCTCTCCACAGAAAGCGTTTCCAGACTTCCCCTTCAACACACGAGTTTAACTCTGTAAGTTGAATGCACACATTGAAGACCGTTCTGTTAGGTAGCTCCGTTTTGGTTTTAGAAGCAGACAGTTCTCCTTACAGCATATACTCCCATTCACTGAGAAATGTCCAAACGCAGCTCTTACCAGAAACGTGTTTCTAACTCCTGAATCTAAAGGGAGATTTAACTCACTTAGCTGAACAAACGCACAGCAGAGCAGATTGAAGGATACGTTTCTTCTGTGTTTTAGGCAGAGTTTTACTGCTATTTCGTTATATGCGGGAATAGTGCTGGAAATGCCTGTTTTGAGATCTCTCCACAGAAAGCGTTTCCAGACTTCCCCTTCAACACACGAGTTTAACTCTGTAAGTTGAATGCACACATTGAAGACCGTTCTGTTAGGTAGCTCCGTTTTGGTTTTAGAAGCAGACAGTTCTCCTTACAGCATATACTCCCATTCACTGAGAAATGTCCAAACGCAGCTCTTACCAGAAACGTGTTTCTAACTCCTGAATCTAAAGGGAGATTTAACTCACTTAGCTGAACAAACGCACAGCAGAGCAGATTGAAGGATACGTTTCTTCTGTGTTTTAGGCAGAGTTTTACTGCTATTTCGTTATATGCGGGAATAGTGCTGGAAATGCCTGGAAATGCCTGTTTTGAGATCTCTCCACAGAAAGCGTTTCCAGACTTCCCCTTCAACACACGAGTTTAACTCTGTAAGTTGAATGCACACATTGAAGACCGTTCTGTTAGGTAGCTCCGTTTTGGTTTTAGAAGCAGACAGTTCTCCTTACAGCATATACTCACATTCACTGAGAAATGTCCAAACGCAGCTCTTACCAGAAACGTGTTTCTAACTCCTGAATCTAAAGGGAGATTTAACTCACTTAGCTGAACAAACGCACAGCAGAGCAGATTGAAGGATACGTTTCTTCTGTGTTTTAGGCAGAGTTTTACTGCTATTTCGTTATATGCGGGAATAGTGCTGGAAATGCCTGTTTTGAGATCTCTCCACAGAAAGCGTTTCCAGACTTCCCCTTCAACACACGAGTTTAACTCTGTAAGTTGAATGCACACATTGAAGACCGTTCTGTTAGGTAGCTCCGTTTTGGTTTTAGAAGCAGACAGTTCTCCTTACTGCATATACTCCCATTCACTGAGAAATGTCCAAACGCAGCTCTTACCAGAAACGTGTTTCTAACTCCTGAATCTAAAGGGAGATTTAACTCACTTAGCTGAACAAACGCACAGCAGAGCAGATTGAAGGATACGTTTCTTCTGTGTTTTAGGCAGAGTTTTACTGCTATTTCGTTATATGCGGGAATAGTGCTGGAAATGCCTGTTTTGAGATCTCTCCACAGAAAGCGTTTCCAGACTTCCCCTTCAACACACGAGTTTAACTCTGTAAGTTGAATGCACACATTGAAGACCGTTCTGTTAGGTAGCTCCGTTTTGGTTTTAGAAGCAGACAGTTCTCCTTACAGCATATACTCCCATTCACTGAGAAATGTCCAAACGCAGCTCTTACCAGAAACGTGTTTCTAACTCCTGAATCTAAAGGGAGATTTAACTCACTTAGCTGAACAAACGCACAGCAGAGCAGATTGAAGGATACGTTTCTTCTGTGTTTTAGGCAGAGTTTTACTGCTATTTCGTTATATGCGGGAATAGTGCTGGAAATGCCTGGAAATGCCTGTTTTGAGATCTCTCCACAGAAAGCGTTTCCAGACTTCCCCTTCAACACACGAGTTTAACTCTGTAAGTTGAATGCACACATTGAAGACCGTTCTGTTAGGTAGCTCCGTTTTGGTTTTAGAAGCAGACAGTTCTCCTTACAGCATATACTCCCATTCACTGAGAAATGTCCAAACGCAGCTCTTACCAGAAACGTGTTTCTAACTCCTGAATCTAAAGGGAGATTTAACTCACTTAGCTGAACAAACGCACAGCAGAGCAGATTGAAGGATACGTTTCTTCTGTG
This sequence comes from Saguinus oedipus, assembly GCA_031835075.1. NCBI lineage: Eukaryota > Metazoa > Chordata > Mammalia > Primates > Cebidae > Saguinus > Saguinus oedipus. The sequence goes on from CM063174.1 coordinate 169,952,195, forward strand.
TTTTAGGCAGAGTTTTACTGCTATTTCGTTATATGCGGGAATAGTGCTGGAAATGCCTGTTTTGAGATCTCTCCACAGAAAGCGTTTCCAGACTTCCCCTTCAACACACGAGTTTAACTCTGTAAGTTGAATGCACACATTGAAGACCGTTCTGTTAGGTAGCTCCGTTTTGGTTTTAGAAGCAGACAGTTCTCCTTACAGCATATACTCCCATTCACTGAGAAATGTCCAAACGCAGCTCTTACCAGAAACGTGTTTCTAACTCCTGAATCTAAAGGGAGATTTAACTCACTTAGCTGAACAAACGCACAGCAGAGCAGATTGAAGGATACGTTTCTTCTGTGTTTTAGGCAGAGTTTTACTGCTATTTCGTTATATGCGGGAATAGTGCTGGAAATGCCTGGAAATGCCTGTTTTGAGATCTCTCCACAGAAAGCGTTTCCAGACTTCCCCTTCAACACACGAGTTTAACTCTGTAAGTTGAATGCACACATTGAAGACCGTTCTGTTAGGTAGCTCCGTTTTGGTTTTAGAAGCAGACAGTTCTCCTTACAGCATATACTCACATTCACTGAGAAATGTCCAAACGCAGCTCTTACCAGAAACGTGTTTCTAACTCCTGAATCTAAAGGGAGATTTAACTCACTTAGCTGAACAAACGCACAGCAGAGCAGATTGAAGGATACGTTTCTTCTGTGTTTTAGGCAGAGTTTTACTGCTATTTCGTTATATGCGGGAATAGTGCTGGAAATGCCTGTTTTGAGATCTCTCCACAGAAAGCGTTTCCAGACTTCCCCTTCAACACACGAGTTTAACTCTGTAAGTTGAATGCACACATTGAAGACCGTTCTGTTAGGTAGCTCCGTTTTGGTTTTAGAAGCAGACAGTTCTCCTTACTGCATATACTCCCATTCACTGAGAAATGTCCAAACGCAGCTCTTACCAGAAACGTGTTTCTAACTCCTGAATCTAAAGGGAGATTTAACTCACTTAGCTGAACAAACGCACAGCAGAGCAGATTGAAGGATACGTTTCTTCTGTGTTTTAGGCAGAGTTTTACTGCTATTTCGTTATATGCGGGAATAGTGCTGGAAATGCCTGTTTTGAGATCTCTCCACAGAAAGCGTTTCCAGACTTCCCCTTCAACACACGAGTTTAACTCTGTAAGTTGAATGCACACATTGAAGACCGTTCTGTTAGGTAGCTCCGTTTTGGTTTTAGAAGCAGACAGTTCTCCTTACAGCATATACTCCCATTCACTGAGAAATGTCCAAACGCAGCTCTTACCAGAAACGTGTTTCTAACTCCTGAATCTAAAGGGAGATTTAACTCACTTAGCTGAACAAACGCACAGCAGAGCAGATTGAAGGATACGTTTCTTCTGTGTTTTAGGCAGAGTTTTACTGCTATTTCGTTATATGCGGGAATAGTGCTGGAAATGCCTGGAAATGCCTGTTTTGAGATCTCTCCACAGAAAGCGTTTCCAGACTTCCCCTTCAACACACGAGTTTAACTCTGTAAGTTGAATGCACACATTGAAGACCGTTCTGTTAGGTAGCTCCGTTTTGGTTTTAGAAGCAGACAGTTCTCCTTACAGCATATACTCCCATTCACTGAGAAATGTCCAAACGCAGCTCTTACCAGAAACGTGTTTCTAACTCCTGAATCTAAAGGGAGATTTAACTCACTTAGCTGAACAAACGCACAGCAGAGCAGATTGAAGGATACGTTTCTTCTGTGTTTTAGGCAGAGTTTTACTGCTATTTCGTTATATGCGGGAATAGTGCTGGAAATGCCTGTTTTGAGATCTCTCCACAGAAAGCGTTTCCAGACTTCCCCTTCAACACACGAGTTTAACTCTGTAAGTTGATTGCACACATTGAAGACCGTTCTGTTAGGTAGCTCCGTTTTGGTTTTAGAAGCAGACAGTTCTCCTTACAGCATATACTCCCATTCACTGAGAAATGTCCAAACGCAGCTCTTACCAGAAACGTGTTTCTAACTCCTGAATCTAAAGGGAGATTTAACTCACTTAGCTGAACAAACGCACAGCAGAGCAGATTGAAGGATACGTTTCTTCTGTGTTTTAGGCAGAGTTTTACTGCTATTTCGTTATATGCGGGAATAGTGCTGGAAATGCCTGGAAATGCCTGTTTTGAGATCTCTCCACAGAAAGCGTTTCCAGACTTCCCCTTCAACACACGAGTTTAACTCTGTAAGTTGAATGCACACATTGAAGACCGTTCTGTTAGGTAGCTCCGTTTTGGTTTTAGAAGCAGACAGTTCTCCTTACAGCATATACTCCCATTCACTGAGAAATGTCCAAACGCAGCTCTTACCAGAAACGTGTTTCTAACTCCTGAATCTAAAGGGAGATTTAACTCACTTAGCTGAACAAACGCACAGCAGAGCAGATTGAAGGATACGTTTCTTCTGTGTTTTAGGCAGAGTTTTACTGCTATTTCGTTATATGCGGGAATAGTGCTGGAAATGCCTGTTTTGAGATCTCTCCACAGAAAGCGTTTCCACACTTCCCCTTCAACACACGAGTTTAACTCTGTAAGTTGAATGCACACATTGAAGACCGTTCTGTTAGGTAGTTCCGTTTTGGTTTTAGAAGCAGACAGTTCTCCTTACAGCATATACTCCCATTCACTGAGAAATGTCCAAACGCAGCTCTTACCAGAAACGTGTTTCTAACTCCTGAATCTAAAGGGAGATTTAACTCACTTAGCTGAACAAACGCACAGCAGAGCAGATTGAAGGATACGTTTCTTCTGTGTTTTAGGCAGAGTTTTACTGCTATTTCGTTATATGCGGGAATAGTGCTGGAAATGCCTGGAAATGCCTGTTTTGAGATCTCTCCACAGAAAGCGTTTCCAGACTTCCCCTTCAACACACGAGTTTAACTCTGTAAGTTGAATGCACACATTGAAGACCGTTCTGTTAGGTAGCTCCGTTTTGGTTTTAGAAGCAGACAGTTCTCCTTACAGCATATACTCCCATTCACTGAGAAATGTCCAAACGCAGCTCTTACCAGAAACGTGTTTCTAACTCCTGAATCTAAAGGGAGATTTAACTCACTTAGCTGAACAAACGCACAGCAGAGCAGATTGAAGGATACGTTTCTTCTGTGTTTTAGGCAGAGTTTTACTGCTATTTCGTTATATGCGGGAATAGTGCTGGAAATGCCTGGAAATGCCTGTTTTGAGATCTCTCCACAGAAAGCGTTTCCGGACTTCCCCTTCAACACACGAGTTTAACTCTGTAAGTTGAATGCACACATTGAAGACCGTTCTGTTAGGTAGCTCCGTTTTGGTTTTAGAAGCAGACAGTTCTCCTTACAGCATATACTCCCATTCACTGAGAAATGTCCAAACGCAGCTCTTACCAGAAACGTGTTTCTAACTCCTGAATCTAAAGGGAGATTTAACTCACTTAGCTGAACAAACGCACAGCAGAGCAGATTGAAGGATACGTTTCTTCTGTGTTTTAGGCAGAGTTTTACTGCTATTTCGTTATATGCGGGAATAGTGCTGGAAATGCCTGTTTTGAGATCTCTCCACAGAAAGCGTTTCCAGACTTCCCCTTCAACACACGAGTTTAACTCTGTAATTTGAATGCACACATTGAAGACCGTTCTGTTAGGTAGTTCCGTTTTGGTTTTAGAAGCAGACAGTTCTCCTTACAGCATATACTCCCATTCACTGAGAAATGTCCAAACGCAGCTCTTACCAGAAACGTGTTTCTAACTCCTGAATCTAAAGGGAGATTTAACTCACTTAGCTGAACAAACGCACAGCAGAGCAGATTGAAGGATACGTTTCTTCTGTGTTTTAGGCAGAGTTTTACTGCTATTTCGTTATATGCGGGAATAGTGCTGGAAATGCCTGGAAATGCCTGTTTTGAGATCTCTCCACAGAAAGCGTTTCCAGACTTCCCCTTCAACACACGAGTTTAACTCTGTAAGTTGAATGCACACATTGAAGACCGTTCTGTTAGGTAGCTCCGTTTTGGTTTTAGAAGCAGACAGTTCTCCTTACAGCATATACTCCCTTTCACTGAGAAATGTCCAAACGCAGCTCTTACCAGAAACGTGTTTCTAACTCCTGAATCTAAAGGGAGATTTAACTCACTTAGCTGAACAAACGCACAGCAGAGCAGATTGAAGGATACGTTTCTTCTGTGTTTTAGGCAGAGTTTTACTGCTATTTCGTTATATGCGGGAATAGTGCTGGAAATACCTGGAAATGCCGGTTTTGAGATCTCTCCACAGAAACCGTTTCCAGACTTCCCCTTCAACACACGAGTTTAACTCTGTAAGTTGAATGCACACATTGAAGACCGTTCTGTTAGGTAGCTCCGTTTTGGTTTTAGAAGCAGACAGTTCTCCTTACAGCATATACTCCCATTCACTGAGAAATGTCCAAACGCAGCTCTTACCAGAAACGTGATTCTAACTCCTGAATCTAAAGGGAGATTTAACTCACTTAGCTGAACAAACGCACAGCAGAGCAGATTGAAGGATACGTTTCTTCTGTGTTTTAGGCAGAGTTTTACTGCTATTTCGTTATATGCGGGAATAGTGCTGGAAATGCCTGTTTTGAGATCTCTCCACAGGAAGCGTTTCCAGACTTCCCCTTCAACACACGAGTTTAACTCTGTAAGTTGAATGCAAACTTTGAAGACCGTTCTGTTAGGTAGCTCCGTTTTGGTTTTAGAAGCAGACTGTTCTCCTTACAGCATATACTCCCATTCACTGAGAAATGTCCAAACGCAGCCCTTACCAGAAACGTGTTTCTAACTCCTGAATCTAAAGGGAGATTTAACTCACTTAGCTGAACAAACGCACAGCAGAGCAGATTGAAGGATACGTTTCTTCTGTGTTTTAGGCAGAGTTTTACTGCTATTTCGTTATATGCGGGAATAGTGCTGGAAATGCCTGGAAATGCCTGTTTTGAAATCTCTCCACAGAAAGCGTTTCCAGACTTCCCCTTCAACACACGAGTTTAACTCTGTAAGTTGAATGCACACATTGAAGACCGTTCTGTTAGGTAGCTCCGTTTTGGTTTTAGAAGCAGACAGTTCTCCTTACAGCATATACTCCCATTCACTGAGAAATGTCCAAACGCAGCTCTTACCAGAAACGTGTTTCTAACTCCTGAATCTAAAGGGAGATTTAACTCACTTAGCTGAACAAACGCACAGCAGAGCAGATTGAAGGATACGTTTCTTCTGTGTTTTAGGCAGAGTTTTACTGCTATTTCGTTATATGCGGGAATAGTGCTGGAAATGCCTGTTTTGAGATCTCTCCACAGAAAGCGTTTCCAGACTTCCCCTTCAACACACGAGTTTAACTCTGTAAGTTGATTACACACATTGAAGACCGTTCTGTTAGGTAGCTCCGTTTTGGTTTTAGAAGCAGACAGTTCTCCTTACAGCATATACTCCCATTCACTGAGAAATGTCCAAACGCAGCTCTTACCAGAAACGTGTTTCTAACTCCTGAATCTAAAGGGAGATTTAACTCACTTAGCTGAACAAACGCACAGCAGAGCAGATTGAAGGATACGTTTCTTCTGTGTTTTAGGCAGAGTTTTACTGCTATTTCGTTATATGCGGGAATAGTGCTGGAAATGCCTGTTTTGAGATCTCTCCACAGAAAGCGTTTCCAGACTTCCCCTTCAACACACGAGTTTAACTCTGTAAGTTGATTGCACACATTGAAGACCGTTCTGTTAGGTAGCTCCGTTTTGGTTTTAGAAGCAGACAGTTCTCCTTACAGCATATACTCCCATTCACTGAGAAATGTCCAAACGCAGCTCTTACCAGAAACGTGTTTCTAACTCCTGAATCTAAAGGGAGATTTAACTCACTTAGCTGAACAAACGCACAGCAGAGCAGATTGAAGGATACGTTTCTTCTGTGTTTTAGGCAGAGTTTTACTGCTATTTCGTTATATGCGGGAATAGTGCTGGAAATGCCTGGAAATGCCTGTTTTGAGATCTCTCCACAGAAAGCGTTTCCGGACTTCCCCTTCAACACACGAGTTTAACTCTGTAAGTTGAATGCACACATTGAAGACCGTTCTGTTAGGTAGCTCCGTTTTGGTTTTAGAAGCAGACAGTTCTCCTTACAGCATATACTCCCATTCACTGAGAAATGTCCAAACGCAGCTCTTACCAGAAACGTGTTTCTAACTCCTGAATCTAAAGGGAGATTTAACTCACTTAGCTGAACAAACGCACAGCAGAGCAGATTGAAGGATACGTTTCTTCTGTGTTTTAGGCAGAGTTTTACTGCTATTTCGTTATATGCGGGAATAGTGCTGGAAATGCCTGTTTTGAGATCTCTCCACAGAAAGCGTTTCCAGACTTCCCCTTCAACACACGAGTTTAACTCTGTAATTTGAATGCACACATTGAAGACCGTTCTGTTAGGTAGTTCCGTTTTGGTTTTAGAAGCAGACAGTTCTCCTTACAGCATATACTCCCATTCACTGAGAAATGTCCAAACGCAGCTCTTACCAGAAACGTGTTTCTAACTCCTGAATCTAAAGGGAGATTTAACTCACTTAGCTGAACAAACGCACAGCAGAGCAGATTGAAGGATACGTTTCTTCTGTGTTTTAGGCAGAGTTTTACTGCTATTTCGTTATATGCGGGAATAGTGCTGGAAATGCCTGGAAATGCCTGTTTTGAGATCTCTCCACAGAAAGCGTTTCCAGACTTCCCCTTCAACACACGAGTTTAACTCTGTAAGTTGAATGCACACATTGAAGACCGTTCTGTTAGGTAGCTCCGTTTTGGTTTTAGAAGCAGACAGTTCTCCTTACAGCATATACTCCCTTTCACTGAGAAATGTCCAAACGCAGCTCTTACCAGAAACGTGTTTCTAACTCCTGAATCTAAAGGGAGATTTAACTCACTTAGCTGAACAAACGCACAGCAGAGCAGATTGAAGGATACGTTTCTTCTTTGTTTTAGGCAGAGTTTTACTGCTATTTCGTTATATGCGGGAATAGTGCTGGAAATGCCTGTTTTGAGATCTCTCCACAGAAAGCGTTTCCAGACTTCCCCTTCAACACACGAGTTTAACTCTGTAAGTTGAATGCACACATTGAAGACCGTTCTGTTAGGTAGCTCCGTTTTGGTTTTAGAAGCAGACAGTTCTCCTTACAGCATATACTCCCATTCACTGAGAAATGTCCAAACGCAGCTCTTACCAGAAACGTGTTTCTAACTCCTGAATCTAAAGGGAGATTTAACTCACTTAGCTGAACAAACGCACAGCAGAGCAGATTGAAGGATACGTTTCTTCTGTGTTTTAGGCAGAGTTTTACTGCTATTTCGTTATATGCGGGAATAGTGCTGGAAATGCCTGGAAATGCCTGTTTTGAGATCTCTCCACAGAAAGCGTTTCCAGACTTCCCCTTCAACACACGAGTTTAACTCTGTAAGTTGAATGCACACATTGAAGACCGTTCTGTTAGGTAGCTCCGTTTTGGTTTTAGAAGCAGACAGTTCTCCTTACAGCATATACTCCCTTTCACTGAGAAATGTCCAAACGCAGCTCTTACCAGAAACGTGTTTCTAACTCCTGAATCTAAAGGGAGATTTAACTCACTTAGCTGAACAAACGCACAGCAGAGCAGATTGAAGGATACGTTTCTTCTGTGTTTTAGGCAGAGTTTTACTGCTATTTCGTTATATGCGGGAATAGTGCTGGAAATGCCTGTTTTGAGATCTCTCCACAGAAAGCGTTTCCAGACTTCCCCTTCAACACACGAGTTTAACTCTGTAAGTTGAATGCACACATTGAAGACCGTTCTGTTAGGTAGCTCCGTTTTGGTTTTAGAAGCAGACAGTTCTCCTTACAGCATATACTCCCATTCACTGAGAAATGTCCAAACGCAGCTCTTACCAGAAACGTGTTTCTAACTCCTGAATCTAAAGGGAGATTTAACTCACTTAGCTGAACAAACGCACAGCAGAGCAGATTGAAGGATACGTTTCTTCTGTGTTTTAGGCAGAGTTTTACTGCTATTTCGTTATATGCGGGAATAGTGCTGGAAATGCCTGGAAATGCCTGTTTTGAGATCTCTCCACAGAAAGCGTTTCCAGACTTCCCCTTCAACACACGAGTTTAACTCTGTAAGTTGAATGCACACATTGAAGACCGTTCTGTTAGGTAGCTCCGTTTTGGTTTTAGAAGCAGACAGTTCTCCTTACAGCATATACTCCCATTCACTGAGAAATGTCCAAAGGCAGCTCTTACCAGAAACGTGTTTCTAACTCCTGAATCTAAAGGGAGATTTAACTCACTTAGCTGAACAAACGCACAGCAGAGCAGATTGAAGGATACGTTTCTTCTGTGTTTTAGGCAGAGTTTTACTGCTATTTCGTTATATGCGGGAATAGTGCTGGAAATGCCTGTTTTGAGATCTCTCCACAGAAAGCGTTTCCAGACTTCCCCTTCAACACACGAGTTTAACTCTGTAAGTTGATTGCACACATTGAAGACCGTTCTGTTAGGTAGCTCCGTTTTGGTTTTAGAAGCAGACAGTTCTCCTTACAGCATATACTCCCTTTCACTGAGAAATGTCCAAACGCAGCTCTTACCAGAAACGTGTTTCTAACTCCTGAATCTAAAGGGAGATTTAACTCACTTAGCTGAACAAACGCACAGCAGAGCAGATTGAAGGATACGTTTCTTCTGTGTTTTAGGCAGAGTTTTACTGCTATTTCGTTATATGCGGGAATAGTGCTGGAAATGCCTGTTTTGAGATCTCTCCACAGAAAGCGTTTCCAGACTTCCCCTTCAACACACGAGTTTAACTCTGTAAGTTGATTGCACACATTGAAGACCGTTCTGTTAGGTAGCTCCGTTTTGGTTTTAGAAGCAGACAGTTCTCCTTACAGCATATACTCCCATTCACTGAGAAATGTCCAAACGCAGCTCTTACCAGAAACGTGTTTCTAACTCCTGAATCTAAAGGGAGATTTAACTCACTTAGCTGAACAAACGCACAGCAGAGCAGATTGAAGGATACGTTTCTTCTGTGTTTTAGGCAGAGTTTTACTGCTATTTCGTTATATGCGGGAATAGTGCTGGAAATGCCTGTTTTGAGATCTCTCCACAGAAAGCGTTTCCAGACTTCCCCTTCAACACACGAGTTTAACTCTGTAAGTTGATTGCACACATTGAAGACCGTTCTGTTAGGTAGCTCCGTTTTGGTTTTAGAAGCAGACAGTTCTCCTTACAGCATATACTCCCATTCACTGAGAAATGTCCAAACGCAGCTCTTACCAGAAACGTGTTTCTAACTCCTGAATCTAAAGGGAGATTTAACTCACTTAGCTGAACAAACGCACAGCAGAGCAGATTGAAGGATACGTTTCTTCTGTGTTTTAGGCAGAGTTTTACTGCTATTTCGTTATATGCGGGAATAGTGCTGGAAATGCCTGGAAATGCCTGTTTTGAGATCTCTCCACAGAAAGCGTTTCCGGACTTCCCCTTCAACACACGAGTTTAACACTGTAAGTTGAATGCACACATTGAAGACCGTTCTGTTAGGTAGCTCCGTTTTGGTTTTAGAAGCAGACAGTTCTCCTTACAGCATATACTCCCATTCACTGAGAAATGTCCAAACGCAGCTCTTACCAGAAACGTGTTTCTAACTCCTGAATCTAAAGGGAGATTTAACTCACTTAGCTGAACAAACGCACAGCAGAGCAGATTGAAGGATACGTTTCTTCTGTGTTTTAGGCAGAGTTTTACTGCTATTTCATTATATGCGGGAATAGTGCTGGAAATGCCTGTTTTGAGATCTCTCCACAGAAAGCGTTTCCAGACTTCCCCTTCAACACACGAGTTTAACTCTGTAAGTTGAATGCACACATTGAAGACCGTTCTGTTAGGTAGCTCCGTTTTGGTTTTAGAAGCAGACAGTTCTCCTTACAGCATATACTCCCATTCACTGAGAAATGTCCAAACGCAGCTCTTACCAGAAACGTGTTTCTAACTCCTGAATCTAAAGGGAGATTTAACTCACTTAGCTGAACAAACGCACAGCCGAGCAGATTGAAGGATACGTTTCTTCTGTGTTTTAGGCAGAGTTTTACTGCTATTTCGTTATATGCGGGAATAGTGCTGGAAATGCCTGGAAATGCCTGTTTTGAGATCTCTCCACAGAAAGCGTTTCCAGACTTCCCCTTCAACACACGAGTTTAACTCTGTAAGTTGAATGCACACATTGATGACCGTTCTGTTAGGTAGCTCCGTTTTGGTTTTAGAAGCAGACAGTTCTCCTTACAGCATATACTCCCTTTCACTGAGAAATGTCCAAACGCAGCTCTTACCAGAAACGTGTTTCTAACTCCTGAATCTAAAGGGAGATTTAACTCACTTAGCTGAACAAACGCACAGCAGAGCAGATTGAAGGATACGTTTCTTCTGTGTTTTAGGCAGAGTTTTACTGCTATTTCGTTATATGCGGGAATAGTGCTGGAAATGCCTGTTTTGAGATCTCTCCACAGAAAGCGTTTCCAGACTTCCCCTTCAACACACGAGTTTAACTCTGTAAGTTGAATGCACACATTGAAGACCGTTCTGTTAGGTAGCTCCGTTTTGGTTTTAGAAGCAGACAGTTCTCCTTACAGCATATACTCCCATTCACTGAGAAATGTCCAAACGCAGCTCTTACCAGAAACGTGTTTCTAACTCCTGAATCTAAAGGGAGATTTAACTCACTTAGCTGAACAAACGCACAGCAGAGCAGATTGAAGGATACGTTTCTTCTGTGTTTTAGGCAGAGTTTTACTGCTATTTCGTTATATGCGGGAATAGTGCTGGAAATGCCTGGAAATGCCTGTTTTGAGATCTCTCCACAGAAAGTGTTTCCAGACTTCCCCTTCAACACACGAGTTTAACTCTGTAAGTTGAATGCACACATTGAAGACCGTTCTGTTAGGTAGCTCCGTTTTGGTTTTAGAAGCAGACAGTTCTCCTTACAGCATATACTCCCATTCACTGAGAAATGTCCAAAGGCAGCTCTTACCAGAAACGTGTTTCTAAATGTTTCTAACTCCTGAATCTAAAGGGAGATTTAACTCACTTAGCTGAACAAACGCACAGCAGAGCAGATTGAAGGATACGTTTCTTCTGTGTTTTAGGCAGAGTTTTACTGCTATTTCGTTATATGCGGGAATAGTGCTGGAAATGCCTGTTTTGAGATCTCTCCACAGAAAGCGTTTCCAGACTTCCCCTTCAACACACGAGTTTAACACTGTAAGTTGATTGCACACATTGAAGACCGTTCTGTTAGGTAGCTCCGTTTTGGTTTTAGAAGCAGACAGTTCTCCTTACAGCATATACTCCCTTTCACTGAGAAATGTCCAAACGCAGCTCTTACCAGAAACGTGTTTCTAACTCCTGAATCTAAAGGGAGATTTAACTCACTTAGCTGAACAAACGCACAGCAGAGCAGATTGAAGGATACGTTTCTTCTGTGTTTTAGGCAGAGTTTTACTGCTATTTCGTTATATGCGGGAATAGTGCTGGAAAGGCCTGGAAATGCCTGTTTTGAGATCTCTCCACAGAAAGCGTTTCCAGACTTCCCCTTCAACACACGAGTTTAACTCTGTAAGTTGAATGCACACATTGAAGACCGTTCTGTTAGGTAGCTCCGTTTTGGTTTTAGAAGCAGACAGTTCTCCTTACAGCATATACTCCCATTCACTGAGAAATGTCCAAACGCAGCTCTTACCAGAAACGTGTTTCTAACTCCTGAATCTAAAGGGAGATTTAACTCACTTAGCTGAACAAACGCACAGCAGAGCAGATTGAAGGATACGTTTCTTCTGTGTTTTAGGCAGAGTTTTACTGCTATTTCGTTATATGCGGGAATAGTGCTGGAAATGCCTGTTTTGAGATCTCTCCAAAGAAAGCGTTTCCAGACTTCCCCTTCAACACACGAGTTTAACTCTGTAAGTTGAATGCAAACATTGAAGACCGTTCTGTTAGGTAGCTCCGTTTTGGTTTTAGAAGCAGACAGTTCTCCTTACAGCATATACTCCCATTCACTGAGAAATGTCCAAACGCAGCCCTTACCAGAAACGTGTTTCTAACTCCTGAATCTAAAGGGAGATTTAACTCACTTAGCTGAACAAACGCACAGCAGAGCAGATTGAAGGATACGTTTCTTCTGTGTTTTAGGCAGAGTTTTACTGCTATTTCGTTATATGCGGGAATAGTGCTGGAAATGCCTGGAAATGCCTGTTTTGAGATCTCTCCACAGAAAGCGTTTCCAGACTTCCCCTTCAACACACGAGTTTAACTCTGTAAGTTGAATGCACACATTGAAGACCGTTCTGTTAGGTAGCTCCGTTTTGGTTTTAGAAGCAGACAGTTCTCCTTACAGCATATACTCCCATTCACTGAGAAATGTCCAAACGCATCTCTTACCAGAAACGTGTTTCTAACTCCTGAATCTAAAGGGAGATTTAACTCACTTAGCTGAACAAACGCACAGCAGAGCAGATTGAAGGATACGTTTCTTCTGTGTTTTAGGCAGAGTTTTACTGCTATTTCGTTATATGCGGGAATAGTGCTGGAAATGCCTGTTTTGAGATCTCTCCACAGAAAGCGTTTCCAGACTTCCCCTTCAACACACGAGTTTAACTCTGTAAGTTGAATGCACACATTGAAGACCGTTCTGTTAGGTAGCTCCGTTTTGGTTTTAGAAGCAGACAGTTCTCCTTACAGCATATACTCCCATTCACTGAGAAATGTCCAAACGCAGCTCTTACCAGAAACGTGTTTCTAACTCCTGAATCTAAAGGGAGATTTAACTCACTTAGCTGAACAAACGCACAGCAGAGCAGATTGAAGGATACGTTTCTTCTGTGTTTTAGGCAGAGTTTTACTTCTATTTCGTTATATGCGGGAATAGTGCTGGAAATGCCTGTTTTGAGATCTCTCCACAGAAAGCGTTTCCAGACTTCCCCTTCAACACACGAGTTTACCTCTGTAAGTGGAATGCACACATTGAAGACCGTTCTGTTAGGTAGCTCCGTTTTGGTTTTAGAAGCAGACAGTTCTCCTTACAGCATATACTCCCATTCACTGAGAAATGTCCAAACGCAGCTCTTACCAGAAACGTGTTTCTAACTCCTGAATCTAAAGGGAGATTTAACTCACTTAGCTGAACAAACCCACAGCAGAGCAGATTGAAGGATACGTTTCTTCTGTGTTTTAGGCAGAGTTTTACTGCTATTTCGTTATATGCGGGAATAGTGCTGGAAATGCCTGTTTTGAGATCTCTCCACAGAAAGCGTCTCCAGACTTCCCCTTCAACACACCAGTTTAACTCTGTAAGTTGATTGCACACATTGAAGACCGTTCTGTTAGGTAGCTCCGTTTTGGTTTTAGAAGCAGACAGTTCTCCTTACAGCATATACTCCCATTCACTGAGAAATGTCCAAACGCAGCTCTTACCAGAAACGTGTTTCTAACTCCTGAATCTAAAGGGAGATTTAACTCACTTAGCTGAACAAACGCACAGCAGAGCAGATTGAAGGATACGTTTCTTCTGTGTTTTAGGCAGAGTTTTACTGCTATTTCGTTATATGCGGGAATAGTGCTGGAAATGCCTGTTTTGAGATCTCTCCACAGAAAGCGTTTCCAGACTTCCCCTTCAACACACGAGTTTAACTCTGTAAGTTGAATGCACACATTGAAGACCGTTCTGTTAGGTAGTTCCGTTTTGGTTTTAGAAGCAGACAGTTCTCCTTACAGCATATACTCCCATTCACTGAGAAATGTCCAAACGCAGCTCTTACCAGAAACGTGTTTCTAACTCCTGAATCTAAAGGGAGATTTAACTCACTTAGCTGAACAAACGCACAGCAGAGCAGATTGAAGGATACGTTTCTTCTGTGTTTTAGGCAGAGTTTTACTGCTATTTCGTTATATGCGGGAATAGTGCTGGAAATGCCTGGAAATGCCTGTTTTGAGATCTCTCCACAGAAAGCGTTTCCAGACTTCCCCTTCAACACACGAGTTTATCTCTGTAAGTTGAATGCACACATTGAAGACCGTTCTGTTAGGTAGCTCCGTTTTGGTTTTAGAAGCAGACAGTTCTCCTTACAGCATATACTCCCATTCACTGAGAAATGTCCAAACGCAGCTCTTACCAGAAACGTGTTTCTAACTCCTGAATCTAAAGGGAGATTTAACTCACTTAGCTGAACAAACGCACAGCAGAGCAGATTGAAGGATACGTTTCTTCTGTGTTTTAGGCAGAGTTTTACTGCTATTTCGTTATATGCGGGAATAGTGCTGGAAATGCCTGTTTTGAGATCTCTCCAAAGAAAGCGTTTCCAGACTTCCCCTTCAACACACGAGTTTAACTCTGTAAGTTGAATGCAAACATTGAAGACCGTTCTGTTAGGTAGCTCCGTTTTGGTTTTAGAAGCAGACAGTTCTCCTTACAGCATATACTCCCATTCACTGAGAAATGTCCAAACGCAGCCCTTACCAGAAACGTGTTTCTAACTCCTGAATCTAAAGGGAGATTTAACTCACTTAGCTGAACAAACGCACAGCAGAGCAGATTGAAGGATACGTTTCTTCTGTGTTTTAGGCAGAGTTTTACTGCTATTTCGTTATATGCGGGAATAGTGCTGGAAATGCCTGGAAATGCCTGTTTTGAAATCTCTCCACAGAAAGCGTTTCCAGACTTCCCCTTCAACACACGAGTTTAACTCTGTAAATTGAATGCACACATTGAAGACCGTTCTGTTAGGTAGCTCCGTTTTGGTTTTAGAAGCAGACAGTTCTCCTTACAGCATATACTCCCATTCACTGAGAAATGTCCAAACGCAGCTCTTACCAGAAACGTGTTTCTAACTCCTGAATCTAAAGGGAGATTTAACTCACTTAGCTGAACAAACGCACAGCAGAGCAGATTGAAGGATACGTTTCTTCTGTGTTTTAGGCAGAGTTTTACTGCTATTTCGTTATATGCGGGAATAGTGCTGGAAATGCCTGGAAATGCCTGTTTTGAGATCTCTCCACAGAAAGCGTTTCCAGACTTCCCCTTCAACACACGAGTTTAACTCTGTAAGTTGAATGCACACATTGAAGACCGTTCTGTTAGGTAGCTCCGTTTTGGTTTTAGAAGCAGACAGTTCTCCTTACAGCATATACTCCCATTCACTGAGAAATGTCCAAACGCAGCTCTTACCAGAAACGTGTTTCTAACTCCTGAATCTAAAGGGAGATTTAACTCACTTAGCTGAACAAACGCACAGCAGAGCAGATTGAAGGATACGTTTCTTCTGTGTTTTAGGCAGAGTTTTACTGCTATTTCGTTATATGCGGGAATAGTGCTGGAAATGCCTGTTTTGAGATCTCTCCACAGAAAGCGTTTCCAGACTTCCCCTTCAACACTCGAGTTTAACTCTGTAAGTTGAATGCACACATTGAAGACCGTTCTGTTAGGTAGCTCCGTTTTGGTTTTAGAAGCAGACAGTTCTCCTTACAGCATATACTCCCATTCACTGAGAAATGTCCAAACGCAGCTCTTACCAGAAACGTGTTTCTAACTCCTGAATCTAAAGGGAGATTTAACTCACTTAGCTGAACAAACGCACAGCAGAGCAGATTGAAGGATACGTTTCTTCTGTGTTTTAGGCAGAGTTTTACTGCTATTTCGTTATATGCGGGAATAGTGCTGGAAATGCCTGGAAATGCCTGTTTTGAGATCTCTCCACAGAAAGCGTTTCCAGACTTCCCCTTCAACACACGAGTTTAACTCTGTAAGTTGAATGCACACATTGAAGACCGTTCTGTTAGGTAGCTCCGTTTTGGTTTTAGAAGCAGACAGTTCTCCTTACAGCATATACTCCCATTCACTGAGAAATGTCCAAACGCAGCTCTTACCAGAAACGTGTTTCTAACTCCTGAATCTAAAGGGAGATTTAACTCACTTAGCTGAACAAACGCACAGCAGAGCAGATTGAAGGATACGTTTCTTCTGTGTTTTAGGCAGAGTTTTACTGCTATTTCGTTATATGCGGGAATAGTGCTGGAAATGCCTGTTTTGAGATCTCTCCAAAGAAAGCGTTTCCAGACTTCCCCTTCAACACACGAGTTTAACTCTGTAAGTTGAATGCAAACATTGAAGACCGTTCTGTTAGGTAGCTCCGTTTTGGTTTTAGAAGCAGACAGTTCTCCTTACAGCATATACTCCCATTCACTGAGAAATGTCCAAACGCAGCCCTTACCAGAAACGTGTTTCTAACTCCTGAATCTAAAGGGAGATTTAACTCACTTAGCTGAACAAACGCACAGCAGAGCAGATTGAAGGATACGTTTCTTCTGTGTTTTAGGCAGAGTTTTACTGCTATTTCGTTATATGCGGGAATAGTGCTGGAAATGCCTGTTTTGAGATCTCTCCACAGAAAGCGTTTCCAGACTTCCCCTTCAACACACGAGTTTAACTCTGTAAGTTGAATGCACACATTGAAGACTGTTCTGTTAGGTAGCTCCGTTTTGGTTTTAGAAGCAGACAGTTCTCCTTACTGCATATACTCCCATTCACTGAGAAATGTCCAAACGCAGCTCTTACCAGAAACGTGTTTCTAACTCCTGAATCTAAAGGGAGATTTAACTCACTTAGCTGAACAAACGCACAGCAGAGCAGATTGAAGGATACGTTTCTTCTGTGTTTTAGGCAGAGTTTTACTGCTATTTCGTTATATGCGGGAATAGTGCTGGAAATGCCTGTTTTGAGATCTCTCCACAGAAAGCGTTTCCAGACTTCCCCTTCAACACACGAGTTTAACGCTGTAAGTTGAATGCACACATTGAAGACCGTTCTGTTAGGTAGCTCCGTTTTGGTTTTAGAAGCAGACAGTTCTCCTTACAGCATATACTCCCATTCACTGAGAAATGTCCAAACGCAGCTCTTACCAGAAACGTGTTTCTAACTCCTGAATCTAAAGGGAGATTTAACTCACTTAGCTGAACAAACGCACAGCAGAGCAGATTGAAGGATACGTTTCTTCTGTGTTTTAGGCAGAGTTTTACTGCTATTTCGTTATATGCGGGAATAGTGCTGGAAATGCCTGGAAATGCCTGTTTTGAGATCTCTCCACAGAAAGCGTTTCCAGACTTCCCCTTCAACACACGAGTTTAACTCTGTAAGTTGAATGCACACATTGAAGACCGTTCTGTTAGGTAGCTCCGTTTTGGTTTTAGAAGCAGACAGTTCTCCTTACAGCATATACTCCCATTCACTGAGAAATGTCCAAACGCAGCTCTTACCAGAAACGTGTTTCTAACTCCTGAATCTAAAGGGAGATTTAACTCACTTAGCTGAACAAACGCACAGCAGAGCAGATTGAAGGATACGTTTCTTCTGTGTTTTAGGCAGAGTTTTACTGCTATTTCGTTATATGCGGGAATAGTGCTGGAAATGCCTGTTTTGAGATCTCTCCACAGAAAGCGTTTCCAGACTTCCCCTTCAACACACGAGTTTAACTCTGTAAGTTGATTGCACACATTGAAGACCGTTCTGTTAGGTAGCTCCGTTTTGGTTTTAGAAGCAGACAGTTCTCCTTACAGCATATACTCCCATTCACTGAGAAATGTCCAAACGCAGCTCTTACCAGAAACGTGTTTCTAACTCCTGAATCTAAAGGGAGATTTAACTCACTTAGCTGAACAAACGCACAGCAGAGCAGATTGAAGGATACGTTTCTTCTGTGTTTTAGGCAGAGTTTTACTGCTATTTCGTTATATGCGGGAATAGTGCTGGAAATGCCTGGAAATGCCTGTTTTGAGATCTCTCCACAGAAAGCGTTTCCAGACTTCCCCTTCAACACACGAGTTTAACTCTGTAAGTTGAATGCACACATTGAAGACCGTTCTGTTAGGTAGCTCCGTTTTGGTTTTAGAAGCAGACAGTTCTCCTTACAGCATATACTCCCATTCACTGAGAAATGTCCAAACGCAGCTCTTACCAGAAACGTGTTTCTAACTCCTGAATCTAAAGGGCGATTTAACTCACTTAGCTGAACAAACGCACAGCAGAGCAGATTGAAGGATACGTTTCTTCTGTGTTTTAGGCAGAGTTTTACTGCTATTTCGTTATATGCGGGAATAGTGCTGGAAATGCCTGTTTTGAGATCTCTCCACAGAAAGCGTTTCCAGACTTCCCCTTCAACACACGAGTTTAGCTCTGTAAGTTGAATGCACACATTGAAGACCGTTCTGTTAGGTAGTTCCGTTTTGGTTTTAGAAGCAGACAGTTCTCCTTACAGCATATACTCCCATTCACTGAGAAATGTCCAAACGCAGCTCTTACCAGAAACGTGTTTCTAACTCCTGAATCTAAAGGGAGATTTAACTCACTTAGCTGAACAAACGCACAGCAGAGCAGATTGAAGGATACGTTTCTTCTGTGTTTTAGGCAGAGTTTTACTGCTATTTCGTTATATGCGGGAATAGTGCTGGAAATGCCTGGAAATGCCTGTTTTGAGATCTCTCCACAGAAAGCGTTTCCAGACTTCCCCTTCAACACACGAGTTTAACTCTGTAAGTTGAATGCACACATTGAAGACCGTTCTGTTAGGTAGCTCCGTTTTGGTTTTAGAAGCAGACAGTTCTCCTTACAGCATATACTCCCATTCACTGAGAAATGTCCAAACGCAGCTCTTACCAGAACCGTGTTTCTAACTCCTGAATCTAAAGGGAGATTTAACTCACTTAGCTGAACAAACGCACAGCAGAGCAGATTGAAGGATACGTTTCTTCTGTGTTTTAGGCAGAGTTTTACTGCTATTTCGTTATATGCGGGAATAGTGCTGGAAATGCCTGTTTTGAGATCTCTCCAAAGAAAGCGTTTCCAGACTTCCCCTTCAACACACGAGTTTAACTCTGTAAGTTGAATGCAAACATTGAAGACCGTTCTGTTAGGTAGCTCCGTTTTGGTTTTAGAAGCAGACAGTTCTCCTTACAGCATATACTCCCATTCACTGAGAAATGTCCAAACGCAGCCCTTACCAGAAACGTGTTTCTAACTCCTGAATCTAAAGGGAGATTTAACTCACTTAGCTGAACAAACGCACAGCAGAGCAGATTGAAGGATACGTTTCTTCTGTGTTTTAGGCAGAGTTTTACTGCTATTTCGTTATATGCGGGAATAGTGCTGGAAATGCCTGGAAATGCCTGTTTTGAAATCTCTCCACAGAAAGCGTTTCCAGACTTCCCCTTCAACACAGGAGTTTAACTCTGTAAGTTGAATGCACACATTGAAGACCGTTCTGTTAGGTAGCTCCGTTTTGGTTTTAGAAGCAGACAGTTCTCCTTACAGCATATACTCCCATTCACTGAGAAATGTCCAAACGCAGCTCTTACCAGAAACGTGTTTCTAACTCCTGAATCTAAAGGGAGATTTAACTCACTTAGCTGAACAAACGCACAGCAGAGCAGATTGAAGGATACGTTTCTTCTGTGTTTTAGGCAGAGTTTTACTGCTATTTCGTTATATGCGGGAATAGTGCTGGAAATGCCTGTTTTGAGATCTCTCCACAGAAAGCGTTTCCAGACTTCCCCTTCAACACACGAGTTTAACTCTGTAAGTTGAATGCACACATTGAAGACCGTTCTGTTAGGTAGCTCCGTTTTGGTTTTAGAAGCAGACAGTTCTCCTTACAGCATATACTCCCATTCACTGAGAAATGTCCAAACGCAGCTCTTACCAGAAACGTGTTTCTAACTCCTGAATCTAAAGGGAGATTTAACTCACTTAGCTGAACAAACGCACAGCAGAGCAGATTGAAGGATACGTTTCTTCTGTGTTTTAGGCAGAGTTTTACTGCTATTTCGTTATATGCGGGAATAGTGCTGGAAATGCCTGTTTTGAGATCTCTCCACAGAAAGCGTTTCCAGACTTCCCCTTCAACACACGAGTTTAACTCTGTAAGTTGAATGCACACATTGAAGACCGTTCTGTTAGGTAGCTCCGTTTTGGTTTTAGAAGCAGACAGTTCTCCTTACAGCATATACTCCCATTCACTGAGAAATGTCCAAACGCAGCTCTTACCAGAAACGTGTTTCTAACTCCTGAATCTAAAGGGAGATTTAACTCACTTAGCTGAACAAACGCACAGCAGAGCAGATTGAAGGATACGTTTCTTCTGTGTTTTAGGCAGAGTTTTACTGCTATTTCGTTATATGCGGGAATAGTGCTGGAAATGCCTGTTTTGAGATCTCTCCACAGAAAGCGTTTCCAGACTTCCCCTTCAACACACGAGTTTAACTCTGTAAGTTGATTGCACACATTGAAGACCGTTCTGTTAGGTAGCTCCGTTTTGGTTTTAGAAGCAGACAGTTCTCCTTACAGCATATACTCCCATTCACTGAGAAATGTCCAAACGCAGCACTTACCAGAAACGTGTTTCTAACTCCTGAATCTAAAGGGAGATTTAACTCACTTAGCTGAACAAACGCACAGCAGAGCAGATTGAAGGATACGTTTCTTCTGTGTTTTAGGCAGAGTTTTACTGCTATTTCGTTATATGCGGGAATAGTGCTGGAAATGCCTGGAAATGCCTGTTTTGAGATCTCTCCACAGAAAGCGTTTCCAGACTTCCCCTTCAACACAAGAGTTTAACTCTGTAAGTTGAATGCACACATTGAAGACCGTTCTGTTAGGTAGCTCCGTTTTGGTTTTAGAAGCAGACAGTTCTCCTTACAGCATATACTCCCATTCACTGAGAAATGTCCAAACGCAGCTCTTACCAGAAACGTGTTTCTAACTCCTGAATCTAAAGGGAGATTTAACTCACTTAGCTGAACAAACGCACAGCAGAGCAGATTGAAGGATACGTTTCTTCTGTGTTTTAGGCAGAGTTTTACTGCTATTTCGTTATATGCGGGAATAGTGCTGGAAATGCCTGTTTGGAGATCTCTCCACAGAAAGCGTTTCCAGACTTCCCCTTCAACACACGAGTTTAACTCTGTAAGTTGAATGCACACATTGAAGACCGTTCTGTTAGGTAGCTCCGTTTTGGTTTTAGAAGCAGACAGTTCTCCTTACAGCATATACTCCCATTCACTGAGAAATGTCCAAACGCAGCTCTTACCAGAAACGTGTTTCTAACTCCTGAATCTAAAGGGAGATTTAACTCACTTAGCTGAACAAACGCACAGCAGAGCAGATTGAAGGATACGTTTCTTCTGTGTTTTAGGCAGAGTTTTACTGCTATTTCGTTATATGCGGGAATAGTGCTGGAAATGCCTGTTTTGAGATCTCTCCACAGAAAGCGTTTCCAGACTTCCCCTTCAACACACGAGTTTAACTCTGTAAGTGGAATGCACACATTGAAGACCGTTCTGTTAGGTAGCTCCGTTTTGGTTTTAGAAGCAGACAGTTCTCCTTACAGCATATACTCCCATTCACTGAGAAATGTCCAAACGCAGCTCTTACCAGAAACGTGTTTCTAACTCCTGAATCTAAAGGGAGATTTAACTCAATTAGCTGAACAAACCCACAGCAGAGCAGATTGAAGGATACGTTTCTTCTGTGTTTTAGGCAGAGTTTTACTGCTATTTCGTTATATGCGGGAATAGTGCTGGAAATGCCTGTTTTGAGATCTCTCCACAGAAAGCGTTTCCAGACTTCCCCTTCAACACACGAGTTTAACACTGTAAGTTGATTGCACACATTGAAGACCGTTCTGTTAGGTAGCTCCGTTTTGGTTTTAGAAGCAGACAGTTCTCCTTACAGCATATACTCCCATTCACTGAGAAATGTCCAAACGCAGCTCTTACCAGAAACGTGTTTCTAACTCCTGAATCTAAAGGGAGATTTAACTCACTTAGCTGAACAAACGCACAGCAGAGCAGATTGAAGGATACGTTTCTTCTGTGTTTTAGGCAGAGTTTTACTGCTATTTCGTTATATGCGGGAATAGTCCTGGAAATGCCTGGAAATGCCTGTTTTGAGATCTCTCCACAGAAAGCGTTTCCAGACTTCCCCTTCAACACACGAGTTTAACTCTGTAAGTTGAATGCACACATTGAAGACCGTTCTGTTTGGTAGCTCCGTTTTGGTTTTAGAAGCAGACAGTTCTCCTTACAGCATATACTCCCATTCACTGAGAAATGTCCAAACGCAGCTCTTACCAGAAACGTGTTTCTAACTCCTGAATCTAAAGGGAGATTTAACTCACTTAGCTGAACAAACGCACAGCAGAGCAGATTGAAGGATACGTTTCTTCTGTGTTTTAGGCAGAGTTTTACTGCTATTTCGTTATATGCGGGAATAGTGCTGGAAATGCCTGTTTTGAGATCTCTCCACAGAAAGCGTTTCCAGACTTCCCCTTCAACACACGAGTTTAACTCTGTAAGTTGAATGCACACATTGAAGACCGTTCTGTTAGGTAGCTCCGTTTTGGTTTTAGAAGCAGACAGTTCTCCTTACAGCATATACTCCCATTCACTGAGAAATGTCCAAACGCAGCTCTTACCAGAAACGTGTTTCTAACTCCTGAATCTAAAGGGAGATTTAACTCACTTAGCTGAACAAACGCACAGCAGAGCAGATTGAAGGATACGTTTCTTCTGTGTTTTAGGCAGAGTTTTACTGCTATTTCGTTATATGCGGGAATAGTGCTGGAAATGCCTGGAAATGCCTGTTTTGAGATCTCTCCACAGAAAGCGTTTCCAGACTTCCCCTTCAACACACGAGTTTAACTCTGTAAGTTGAATGCACACATTGAAGACCGTTCTGTTAGGTAGCTCCGTTTTGGTTTTAGAAGCAGACAGTTCTCCTTACAGCATATACTCCCATTCACTGAGAAATGTCCAAACGCAGCTCTTACCAGAAACGTGTTTCTAACTCCTGAATCTAAAGGGAGATTTAACTCACTTAGCTGAACAAACGCACAGCAGAGCAGATTGAAGGATACGTTTCTTCTGTGTTTTAGGCAGAGTTTTACTGCTATTTCGTTATATGCGGGAATAGTGCTGGAAATGCCTGTTTTGAGATCTCTCCACAGAAAGCGTTTCCAGACTTCCCCTTCAACACACGAGTTTAACTCTGTAAGTTGATTGCACACATTGAAGACCGTTCTGTTAGGTAGCTCCGTTTTGGTTTTAGAAGCAGACAGTTCTCCTTACAGCATATACTCCCATTCACTGAGAAATGTCCAAACGCAGCTCTTACCAGAAACGTGTTTCTAACTCCTGAATCTAAAGGGAGATTTAACTCACTTAGCTGAACAAACGCACAGCAGAGCAGATTGAAGGATACGTTTCTTCTGTGTTTTAGGCAGAGTATTACTGCTATTTCGTTATATGCGGGAATAGTGCTGGAAATGCCTGGAAATGCCTGTTTTGAGATCTCTCCACAGAAAGCGTTTCCGGACTTCCCCTTCAACACACGAGTTTAACACTGTAAGTTGAATGCACACATTGAAGACCGTTCTGTTAGGTAGCTCCGTTTTGGTTTTAGAAGCAGACAGTTCTCCTTACAGCATATACTCCCATTCACTGAGAAATGTCCAAACGCAGCTCTTACCAGAAACGTGTTTCTAACTCCTGAATCTAAAGGGAGATTTAACTCACTTAGCTGAACAAACGCACAGCAGAGCAGATTGAAGGATACGTTTCTTCTGTGTTTTAGGCAGAGTTTTACTGCTATTTCGTTATATGCGGGAATAGTGCTGGAAATGCCTGTTTTGAGATCTCTCCACAGAAAGCGTTTCCAGACTTCCCCTTCAACACACGAGTTTAACTCTGTAAGTTGAATGCACACATTGAAGACCGTTCTGTTAGGTAGTTCCGTTTTGGTTTTAGAAGCAGACAGTTCTCCTTACAGCATATACTCCCATTCACTGAGAAATGTCCAAACGCAGCTCTTACCAGAAACGTGTTTCTAACTCCTGAATCTAAAGGGAGATTTAACTCACTTAGCTGAACAAACGCACAGCAGAGCAGATTGAAGGATACGTTTCTTCTGTGTTTTAGGCAGAGTTTTACTGCTATTTCGTTATATGCGGGAATAGTGCTGGAAATGCCTGGAAATGCCTGTTTTGAGATCTCTCCACAGAAAGCGTTTCCAGACTTCCCCTTCAACACACGAGTTTAACTCTGTAAGTTGAATGCACACATTGAAGACCGTTCTGTTAGGTAGCTCCGTTTTGGTTTTAGAAGCAGACAGTTCTCCTTACAGCATATACTCCCTTTCACTGAGAAATGTCCAAACGCAGCTCTTACCAGAAACGTGTTTCTAACTCCTGAATCTAAAGGGAGATTTAACTCACTTAGCTGAACAAACGCACAGCAGAGCAGATTGAAGGATACGTTTCTTCTGTGTTTTAGGCAGAGTTTTACTGCTATTTCGTTATATGCGGGAATAGTGCTGGAAATGCCTGTTTTGAGATCTCTCCACAGAAAGCGTTTCCAGACTTCCCCTTCAACACACGAGTTTAACTCTGTAAGTTGAATGCACACATTGAAGACCGTTCTGTTAGGTAGCTCCGTTTTGGTTTTAGAAGCAGACAGTTCTCCTTACAGCATATACTCCCATTCACTGAGAAATGTCCAAACGCAGCTCTTACCAGAAACGTGTTTCTAACTCCTGAATCTAAAGGGAGATTTAACTCACTTAGCTGAACAAACGCACAGCCGAGCAGATTGAAGGATACGTTTCTTCTGTGTTTTAGGCAGAGTTTTACTGCTATTTCGTTATATGCGGGAATAGTGCTGGAAATGCCTGGAAATGCCTGTTTTGAGATCTCTCCACAGAAAGCGTTTCCAGACTTCCCCTTCAACACACGAGTTTAACTCTGTAAGTTGAATGCACACATTGAAGACCGTTCTGTTAGGTAGCTCCGTTTTGGTTTTAGAAGCAGACAGTTCTCCTTACAGCATATACTCCCTTTCACTGAGAAATGTCCAAACGCAGCTCTTACCAGAAACGTGTTTCTAACTCCTGAATCTAAAGGGAGATTTAACTCACTTAGCTGAACAAACGCACAGCAGAGCAGATTGAAGGATACGTTTCTTCTGTGTTTTAGGCAGAGTTTTACTGCTATTTCGTTATATGCGGGAATAGTGCTGGAAATGCCTGTTTTGAGATCTCTCCACAGAAAGCGTTTCCAGACTTCCCCTTCAACACACGAGTTTAACTCTGTAAGTTGAATGCACACATTGAAGACCGTTCTGTTAGGTAGCTCCGTTTTGGTTTTAGAAGCAGACAGTTCTCCTTACAGCATATACTCCCATTCACTGAGAAATGTCCAAACGCAGCTCTTACCAGAAACGTGTTTCTAACTCCTGAATCTAAAGGGAGATTTAACTCACTTAGCTGAACAAACGCACAGCAGAGCAGATTGAAGGATACGTTTCTTCTGTGTTTTAGGCAGAGTTTTACTGCTATTTCGTTATATGCGGGAATAGTGCTGGAAATGCCTGGAAATGCCTGTTTTGAGATCTCTCCACAGAAAGCGTTTCCAGACTTCCCCTTCAACACACGAGTTTAACTCTGTAAGTTGAATGCACACATTGAAGACCGTTCTGTTAGGTAGCTCCGTTTTGGTTTTAGAAGCAGACAGTTCTCCTTACAGCATATACTCCCATTCACTGAGAAATGTCCAAAGGCAGCTCTTACCAGAAACGTGTTTCTAACTCCTGAATCTAAAGGGAGATTTAACTCACTTAGCTGAACAAACGCACAGCAGAGCAGATTGAAGGATACGTTTCTTCTGTGTTTTAGGCAGAGTTTTACTGCTATTTCGTTATATGCGGGAATAGTGCTGGAAATGCCTGTTTTGAGATCTCTCCACAGAAAGCGTTTCCAGACTTCCCCTTCAACACACGAGTTTAACTCTGTAAGTTGATTGCACACATTGAAGACCGTTCTGTTAGGTAGCTCCGTTTTGGTTTTAGAAGCAGACAGTTCTCCTTACAGCATATACTCCCTTTCACTGAGAAATGTCCAAACGCAGCTCTTACCAGAAACGTGTTTCTAACTCCTGAATCTAAAGGGAGATTTAACTCACTTAGCTGAACAAACGCACAGCAGAGCAGATTGAAGGATACGTTTCTTCTGTGTTTTAGGCAGAGTTTTACTGCTATTTCGTTATATGCGGGAATAGTGCTGGAAAGGCCTGGAAATGCCTGTTTTGAGATCTCTCCACAGAAAGCGTTTCCAGACTTCCCCTTCAACACACGAGTTTAACTCTGTAAGTTGAATGCACACATTGAAGACCGTTCTGTTAGGTAGCTCCGTTTTGGTTTTAGAAGCAGACAGTTCTCCTTACAGCATATACTCCCATTCACTGAGAAATGTCCAAACGCAGCTCTTACCAGAAACGTGTTTCTAACTCCTGAATCTAAAGGGAGATTTAACTCACTTAGCTGAACAAACGCACAGCAGAGCAGATTGAAGGATACGTTTCTTCTGTGTTTTAGGCAGAGTTTTACTGCTATTTCGTTATATGCGGGAATAGTGCTGGAAATGCCTGTTTTGAGATCTCTCCAAAGAAAGCGTTTCCAGACTTCCCCTTCAACACACGAGTTTAACTCTGTAAGTTGAATGCAAACATTGAAGACCGTTCTGTTAGGTAGCTCCGTTTTGGTTTTAGAAGCAGACAGTTCTCCTTACAGCATATACTCCCATTCACTGAGAAATGTCCAAACGCAGCCCTTACCAGAAACGTGTTTCTAACTCCTGAATCTAAAGGGAGATTTAACTCACTTAGCTGAACAAACGCACAGCAGAGCAGATTGAAGGATACGTTTCTTCTGTGTTTTAGGCAGAGTTTTACTTCTATTTCGTTATATGCGGGAATAGTGCTGGAAATGCCTGTTTTGAGATCTCTCCACAGAAAGCGTTTCCAGACTTCCCCTTCAACACACGAGTTTACCTCTGTAAGTGGAATGCACACATTGAAGACCGTTCTGTTAGGTAGCTCCGTTTTGGTTTTAGAAGCAGACAGTTCTCCTTACAGCATATACTCCCATTCACTGAGAAATGTCCAAACGCAGCTCTTACCAGAAACGTGTTTCTAACTCCTGAATCTAAAGGGAGATTTAACTCACTTAGCTGAACAAACCCACAGCAGAGCAGATTGAAGGATACGTTTCTTCTGTGTTTTAGGCAGAGTTTTACTGCTATTTCGTTATATGCGGGAATAGTGCTGGAAATGCCTGTTTTGAGATCTCTCCACAGAAAGCGTCTCCAGACTTCCCCTTCAACACACGAGTTTAACTCTGTAAGTTGATTGCACACATTGAAGACCGTTCTGTTAGGTAGCTCCGTTTTGGTTTTAGAAGCAGACAGTTCTCCTTACAGCATATACTCCCATTCACTGAGAAATGTCCAAACGCAGCTCTTACCAGAAACGTGTTTCTAACTCCTGAATCTAAAGGGAGATTTAACTCACTTAGCTGAACAAACGCACAGCAGAGCAGATTGAAGGATACGTTTCTTCTGTGTTTTAGGCAGAGTTTTACTGCTATTTCGTTATATGCGGGAATAGTGCTGGAAATGCCTGTTTTGAGATCTCTCCACAGAAAGCGTTTCCAGACTTCCCCTTCAACACACGAGTTTAACTCTGTAAGTTGAATGCACACATTGAAGACCGTTCTGTTAGGTAGTTCCGTTTTGGTTTTAGAAGCAGACAGTTCTCCTTACAGCATATACTCCCATCCACTGAGAAATGTCCAAACGCAGCTCTTACCAGAAACGTGTTTCTAACTCCTGAATCTAAAGGGAGATTTAACTCACTTAGCTGAACAAACGCACAGCAGAGCAGATTGAAGGATACGTTTCTTCTGTGTTTTAGGCAGAGTTTTACTGCTATTTCGTTATATGCGGGAATAGTGCTGGAAATGCCTGGAAATGCCTGTTTTGAGATCTCTCCACAGAAAGCGTTTCCAGACTTCCCCTTCAACACACGAGTTTATCTCTGTAAGTTGAATGCACACATTGAAGACCGTTCTGTTAGGTAGCTCCGTTTTGGTTTTAGAAGCAGACAGTTCTCCTTACAGCATATACTCCCATTCACTGAGAAATGTCCAAACGCAGCTCTTACCAGAAACGTGTTTCTAACTCCTGAATCTAAAGGGAGATTTAACTCACTTAGCTGAACAAACGCACAGCAGAGCAGATTGAAGGATACGTTTCTTCTGTGTTTTAGGCAGAGTTTTACTGCTATTTCGTTATATGCGGGAATAGTGCTGGAAATGCCTGTTTTGAGATCTCTCCAAAGAAAGCGTTTCCAGACTTCCCCTTCAACACACGAGTTTAACTCTGTAAGTTGAATGCAAACATTGAAGACCGTTCTGTTAGGTAGCTCCGTTTTGGTTTTAGAAGCAGACAGTTCTCCTTACAGCATATACTCCCATTCACTGAGAAATGTCCAAACGCAGCCCTTACCAGAAACGTGTTTCTAACTCCTGAATCTAAAGGGAGATTTAACTCACTTAGCTGAACAAACGCACAGCAGAGCAGATTGAAGGATACGTTTCTTCTGTGTTTTAGGCAGAGTTTTACTGCTATTTCGTTATATGCGGGAATAGTGCTGGAAATGCCTGGAAATGCCTGTTTTGAAATCTCTCCACAGAAAGCGTTTCCAGACTTCCCCTTCAACACACGAGTTTAACTCTGTAAGTTGAATGCACACATTGAAGACCGTTCTGTTAGGTAGCTCCGTTTTGGTTTTAGAAGCAGACAGTTCTCCTTACAGCATATACTCCCATTCACTGAGAAATGTCCAAACGCAGCTCTTACCAGAAACGTGTTTCTAACTCCTGAATCTAAAGGGAGATTTAACTCACTTAGCTGAACAAACGCACAGCAGAGCAGATTGAAGGATACGTTTCTTCTGTGTTTTAGGCAGAGTTTTACTGCTATTTCGTTATATGCGGGAATAGTGCTGGAAATGCCTGGAAATGCCTGTTTTGAGATCTCTCCACAGAAAGCGTTTCCAGACTTCCCCTTCAACACACGAGTTTAACTCTGTAAGTTGAATGCACACATTGAAGACCGTTCTGTTAGGTAGCTCCGTTTTGGTTTTAGAAGCAGACAATTCTCCTTACAGCATATACTCCCATTCACTGAGAAATGTCCAAACGCAGCTCTTACCAGAAACGTGTTTCTAACTCCTGAATCTAAAGGGAGATTTAACTCACTTAGCTGAACAAACGCACAGCAGAGCAGATTGAAGGATACGTTTCTTCTGTGTTTTAGGCAGAGTTTTACTGCTATTTCGTTATATGCGGGAATAGTGCTGGAAATGCCTGTTTTGAGATCTCTCCACAGAAAGCGTTTCCAGACTTCCCCTTCAACACACGAGTTTAACTCTGTAAGTTGAATGCACACATTGAAGACCGTTCTGTTAGGTAGTTCCGTTTTGGTTTTAGAAGCAGACAGTTCTCCTTACAGCATATACTCCCATTCACTGAGAAATGTCCAAACGCAGCTCTTACCAGAAACGTGTTTCTAACTCCTGAATCTAAAGGGAGATTTAACTCACTTAGCTGAACAAACGCACAGCAGAGCAGATTGAAGGATACGTTTCTTCTGTGTTTTAGGCAGAGTTTTACTGCTATTTCGTTATATGCGGGAATAGTGCTGGAAATGCCTGGAAATGCCTGTTTTGAGATCTCTCCACAGAAAGCGTTTCCAGACTTCCCCTTCAACACACGAGTTTAACTCTGTAAGTTGAATGCACACATTGAAGACCGTTCTGTTAGGTAGCTCCGTTTTGGTTTTAGAAGCAGACAGTTCTCCTTACAGCATATACTCCCATTCACTGAGAAATGTCCAAACGCAGCTCTTACCAGAAACGTGTTTCTAACTCCTGAATCTAAAGGGAGATTTAACTCACTTAGCTGAACAAACGCACAGCAGAGCAGATTGAAGGATACGTTTCTTCTGTGTTTTAGGCAGAGTTTTACTGCTATTTCGTTATATGCGGGAATAGTGCTGGAAATGCCTGTTTTGAGATCTCTCCACAGAAAGCGTTTCCAGACTTCCCCTTCAACACACGAGTTTAACTCTGTAAGCTGAATGCACCATTGAAGACCGTTCTGTTAGGTAGCTCCGTTTTGGTTTTAGAAGCAGACAGTTCTCCTTACAGCATATACTCCCATTCACTGAGAAATGTCCAAACGCAGCTCTTACCAGAAACGTGTTTCTAACTCCTGAATCTAAAGGGAGATTTAACTCACTTAGCTGAACAAACGCACAGCAGAGCAGATTGAAGGATACGTTTCTTCTGTGTTTTAGGCAGAGTTTTACTGCTATTTCGTTATATGCGGGAATAGTGCTGGAAATGCCTGGAAATGCCTGTTTTGAGATCTCTCCACAGAAAGCGTTTCCAGACTTCCCATTCAACACACGAGTTTAACTCTGTAACTTGAATGCACACATTGAAGACCGTTCTGTTAGGTAGCTCCGTTTTGGTTTTAGAAGCAGACAGTTCTCCTTACAGCATATACTCCCATTCACTGAGAAATGTCCAAACGCAGCTCTTACCAGAAACGTGTTTCTAACTCCTGAATCTAAAGGGAGATTTAACTCACTTAGCTGAACAAACGCACAGCAGAGCAGATTGAAGGATACGTTTCTTCTGTGTTTTAGGCAGAGTTTTACTGCTATTTCGTTATATGCGGGAATAGTGCTGGAAATGCCTGTTTTGAGATCTCTCCACAGAAAGCGTTTCCAGACTTCCCCTTCAACACTCGAGTTTAACTCTGTAAGTTGATTGCACACATTGAAGACCGTTCTGTTAGGTAGCTCCGTTTTGGTTTTAGAAGCAGACAGTTCTCCTTACAGCATATACTCCCATTCACTGAGAAATGTCCAAACGCAGCTCTTACCAGAAACGTGTTTCTAACTCCTGAATCTAAAGGGAGATTTAACTCACTTAGCTGAACAAACGCACAGCAGAGCAGATTGAAGGATACGTTTCTTCTGTGTTTTAGGCAGAGTTTTACTGCTATTTCGTTATATGCGGGAATAGTGCTGGAAATGCCTGGAAATGCCTGTTTTGAGATCTCTCCACAGAAAGCGTTTCCAGACATCCCCTTCAACACACGAGTTTAACTCTGTAAGTTGAATGCACACATTGAAGACCGTTCTGTTAGGTAGCTCCGTTTTGGTTTTAGAAGCAGACAGTTCTCCTTACAGCATATACTCCCATTCACTGAGAAATGTCCAAACGCAGCTCTTACCAGAAACGTGTTTCTAACTCCTGAATCTAAAGGGAGATTTAACTCACTTAGCTGAACAAACGCACAGCAGAGCAGATTGAAGGATACGTTTCTTCTGTGTTTTAGGCAGAGTTTTACTGCTATTTCGTTATATGCGGGAATAGTGCTGGAAATGCCTGTTTTGAGATCTCTCCACAGAAAGCGTTTCCAGACTTCCCCTTCAACACACGAGTTTAACTCTGTAAGTTGAATGCAAACATTGAAGACCGTTCTGTTAGGTAGCTCCGTTTTGGTTTTAGAAGCAGACAGTTCTCCTTACAGCATATACTCCCATTCACTGAGAAATGTCCAAACGCAGCCCTTACCAGAAACGTGTTTCTAACTCCTGAATCTAAAGGGAGATTTAACTCACTTAGCTGAACAAACGCACAGCAGAGCAGATTGAAGGATACGTTTCTTCTGTGTTTTAGGCAGAGTTTTACTGCTATTTCGTTATATGCGGGAATAGTGCTGGAAATGCCTGTTTTGAGATCTCTCCACAGAAAGCGTTTCCAGACTTCCCCTTCAACACACGAGTTTAACTCTGTAAGTTGAATGCACACATTGAAGACTGTTCTGTTAGGTAGCTCCGTTTTGGTTTTAGAAGCAGACAGTTCTCCTTACTGCATATACTCCCATTCACTGAGAAATGTCCAAACGCAGCTCTTACCAGAAACGTGTTTCTAACTCCTGAATCTAAAGGGAGATTTAACTCACTTAGCTGAACAAACGCACAGCAGAGCAGATTGAAGGATACGTTTCTTCTGTGTTTTAGGCAGAGTTTTACTGCTATTTCGTTATATGCGGGAATAGTGCTGGAAATGCCTGTTTTGAGATCTCTCCACAGAAAGCGTTTCCAGACTTCCCCTTCAACACACGAGTTTAACGCTGTAAGTTGAATGCACACATTGAAGACCGTTCTGTTAGGTAGCTCCGTTTTGGTTTTAGAAGCAGACAGTTCTCCTTACAGCATATACTCCCATTCACTGAGAAATGTCCAAACGCAGCTCTTACCAGAAACGTGTTTCTAACTCCTGAATCTAAAGGGAGATTTAACTCACTTAGCTGAACAAACGCACAGCAGAGCAGATTGAAGGATACGTTTCTTCTGTGTTTTAGGCAGAGTTTTACTGCTATTTCGTTATATGCGGGAATAGTGCTGGAAATGCCTGGAAATGCCTGTTTTGAGATCTCTCCACAGAAAGCGTTTCCAGACTTCCCCTTCAACACACGAGTTTAACTCTGTAAGTTGAATGCACACATTGAAGACCGTTCTGTTAGGTAGCTCCGTTTTGGTTTTAGAAGCAGACAGTTCTCCTTACAGCATATACTCCCATTCACTGAGAAATGTCCAAACGCAGCTCTTACCAGAAACGTGTTTCTAACTCCTGAATCTAAAGGGAGATTTAACTCACTTAGCTGAACAAACGCACAGCAGAGCAGATTGAAGGATACGTTTCTTCTGTGTTTTAGGCAGAGTTTTACTGCTATTTCGTTATATGCGGGAATAGTGCTGGAAATGCCTGTTTTGAGATCTCTCCACAGAAAGCGTTTCCAGACTTCCCCTTCAACACACGAGTTTAACTCTGTAAGTTGATTGCACACATTGAAGACCGTTCTGTTAGGTAGCTCCGTTTTGGTTTTAGAAGCAGACAGTTCTCCTTACAGCATATACTCCCATTCACTGAGAAATGTCCAAACGCAGCTCTTACCAGAAACGTGTTTCTAACTCCTGAATCTAAAGGGAGATTTAACTCACTTAGCTGAACAAACGCACAGCAGAGCAGATTGAAGGATACGTTTCTTCTGTGTTTTAGGCAGAGTTTTACTGCTATTTCGTTATATGCGGGAATAGTGCTGGAAATGCCTGGAAATGCCTGTTTTGAGATCTCTCCACAGAAAGCGTTTCCAGACTTCCCCTTCAACACACGAGTTTAACTCTGTAAGTTGAATGCACACATTGAAGACCGTTCTGTTAGGTAGCTCCGTTTTGGTTTTAGAAGCAGACAGTTCTCCTTACAGCATATACTCCCATTCACTGAGAAATGTCCAAACGCAGCTCTTACCAGAAACGTGTTTCTAACTCCTGAATCTAAAGGGAGATTTAACTCACTTAGCTGAACAAACGCACAGCAGAGCAGATTGAAGGATACGTTTCTTCTGTGTTTTAGGCAGAGTTTTACTGCTATTTCGTTATATGCGGGAATAGTGCTGGAAATGCCTGTTTTGAGATCTCTCCACAGAAAGCGTTTCCAGACTTCCCCTTCAACACACGAGTTTAACTCTGTAAGTTGAATGCACACATTGAAGACCGTTCTGTTAGGTAGTTCCGTTTTGGTTTTAGAAGCAGACAGTTCTCCTTACAGCATATACTCCCATTCACTGAGAAATGTCCAAACGCAGCTCTTACCAGAAACGTGTTTCTAACTCCTGAATCTAAAGGGAGATTTAACTCACTTAGCTGAACAAACGCACAGCAGAGCAGATTGAAGGATACGTTTCTTCTGTGTTTTAGGCAGAGTTTTACTGCTATTTCGTTATATGCGGGAATAGTGCTGGAAATGCCTGGAAATGCCTGTTTTGAGATCTCTCCACAGAAAGCGTTTCCAGACTTCCCCTTCAACACACGAGTTTAACTCTGTAAGTTGAATGCACACATTGAAGACCGTTCTGTTAGGTAGCTCCGTTTTGGTTTTAGAAGCAGACAGTTCTCCTTACAGCATATACTCCCATTCACTGAGAAATGTCCAAACGCAGCTCTTACCAGAAACGTGTTTCTAACTCCTGAATCTAAAGGGAGATTTAACTCACTTAGCTGAACAAACGCACAGCAGAGCAGATTGAAGGATACGTTTCTTCTGTGTTTTAGGCAGAGTTTTACTGCTATTTCGTTATATGCGGGAATAGTGCTGGAAATGCCTGTTTTGAGATCTCTCCAAAGAAAGCGTTTCCAGACTTCCCCTTCAACACACGAGTTTAACTCTGTAAGTTGAATGCAAACATTGAAGACCGTTCTGTTAGGTAGCTCCGTTTTGGTTTTAGAAGCAGACAGTTCTCCTTACAGCATATACTCCCATTCACTGAGAAATGTCCAAACGCAGCCCTTACCAGAAACGTGTTTCTAACTCCTGAATCTAAAGGGAGATTTAACTCACTTAGCTGAACAAACGCACAGCAGAGCAGATTGAAGGATACGTTTCTTCTGTGTTTTAGGCAGAGTTTTACTGCTATTTCGTTATATGCGGGAATAGTGCTGGAAATGCCTGGAAATGCCTGTTTTGAAATCTCTCCACAGAAAGCGTTTCCAGACTTCCCCTTCAACACAGGAGTTTAACTCTGTAAGTTGAATGCACACATTGAAGACCGTTCTGTTAGGTAGCTCCGTTTTGGTTTTAGAAGCAGACAGTTCTCCTTACAGCATATACTCCCATTCACTGAGAAATGTCCAAACGCAGCTCTTACCAGAAACGTGTTTCTAACTCCTGAATCTAAAGGGAGATTTAACTCACTTAGCTGAACAAACGCACAGCAGAGCAGATTGAAGGATACGTTTCTTCTGTGTTTTAGGCAGAGTTTTACTGCTATTTCGTTATATGCGGGAATAGTGCTGGAAATGCCTGTTTTGAGATCTCTCCACAGAAAGCGTTTCCAGACTTCCCCTTCAACACACGAGTTTAACTCTGTAAGTTGAATGCACACATTGAAGACCGTTCTGTTAGGTAGCTCCGTTTTGGTTTTAGAAGCAGACAGTTCTCCTTACAGCATATACTCCCATTCACTGAGAAATGTCCAAACGCAGCTCTTACCAGAAACGTGTTTCTAACTCCTGAATCTAAAGGGAGATTTAACTCACTTAGCTGAACAAACGCACAGCAGAGCAGATTGAAGGATACGTTTCTTCTGTGTTTTAGGCAGAGTTTTACTGCTATTTCGTTATATGCGGGAATAGTGCTGGAAATGCCTGTTTTGAGATCTCTCCACAGAAAGCGTTTCCAGACTTCCCCTTCAACACACGAGTTTAACTCTGTAAGTTGAATGCACACATTGAAGACCGTTCTGTTAGGTAGCTCCGTTTTGGTTTTAGAAGCAGACAGTTCTCCTTACAGCATATACTCCCATTCACTGAGAAATGTCCAAACGCAGCTCTTACCAGAAACGTGTTTCTAACTCCTGAATCTAAAGGGAGATTTAACTCACTTAGCTGAACAAACGCACAGCAGAGCAGATTGAAGGATACGTTTCTTCTGTGTTTTAGGCAGAGTTTTACTGCTATTTCGTTATATGCGGGAATAGTGCTGGAAATGCCTGTTTTGAGATCTCTCCACAGAAAGCGTTTCCAGACTTCCCCTTCAACACACGAGTTTAACTCTGTAAGTTGATTGCACACATTGAAGACCGTTCTGTTAGGTAGCTCCGTTTTGGTTTTAGAAGCAGACAGTTCTCCTTACAGCATATACTCCCATTCACTGAGAAATGTCCAAACGCAGCCCTTACCAGAAACGTGTTTCTAACTCCTGAATCTAAAGGGAGATTTAACTCACTTAGCTGAACAAACGCACAGCAGAGCAGATTGAAGGATACGTTTCTTCTGTGTTTTAGGCAGAGTTTTACTGCTATTTCGTTATATGCGGGAATAGTGCTGGAAATGCCTGGAAATGCCTGTTTTGAGATCTCTCCACAGAAAGCGTTTCCAGACTTCCCCTTCAACACAAGAGTTTAACTCTGTAAGTTGAATGCACACATTGAAGACCGTTCTGTTAGGTAGCTCCGTTTTGGTTTTAGAAGCAGACAGTTCTCCTTACAGCATATACTCCCATTCACTGAGAAATGTCCAAACGCAGCTCTTACCAGAAACGTGTTTCTAACTCCTGAATCTAAAGGGAGATTTAACTCACTTAGCTGAACAAACGCACAGCAGAGCAGATTGAAGGATACGTTTCTTCTGTGTTTTAGGCAGAGTTTTACTGCTATTTCGTTATATGCGGGAATAGTGCTGGAAATGCCTGTTTTGAGATCTCTCCACAGAAAGCGTTTCCAGACTTCCCCTTCAACACACGAGTTTAACTCTGTAAGTTGAATGCACACATTGAAGACCGTTCTGTTAGGTAGCTCCGTTTTGGTTTTAGAAGCAGACAGTTCTCCTTACAGCATATACTCCCATTCACTGAGAAATGTCCAAACGCAGCTCTTACCAGAAACGTGTTTCTAACTCCTGAATCTAAAGGGAGATTTAACTCACTTAGCTGAACAAACGCACAGCAGAGCAGATTGAAGGATACGTTTCTTCTGTGTTTTAGGCAGAGTTTTACTGCTATTTCGTTATATGCGGGAATAGTGCTGGAAATGCCTGTTTTGAGATCTCTCCACAGAAAGCGTTTCCAGACTTCCCCTTCAACACACGAGTTTAACTCTGTAAGTGGAATGCACACATTGAAGACCGTTCTGTTAGGTAGCTCCGTTTTGGTTTTAGAAGCAGACAGTTCTCCTTACAGCATATACTCCCATTCACTGAGAAATGTCCAAACGCAGCTCTTACCAGAAACGTGTTTCTAACTCCTGAATCTAAAGGGAGATTTAACTCACTTAGCTGAACAAACCCACAGCAGAGCAGATTGAAGGATACGTTTCTTCTGTGTTTTAGGCAGAGTTTTACTGCTATTTCGTTATATGCGGGAATAGTGCTGGAAATGCCTGTTTTGAGATCTCTCCACAGAAAGCGTTTCCAGACTTCCCCTTCAACACACGAGTTTAACTCTGTAAGTTGATTGCACACATTGAAGACCGTTCTGTTAGGTAGCTCCGTTTTGGTTTTAGAAGCAGACAGTTCTCCTTACAGCATATACTCCCATTCACTGAGAAATGTCCAAACGCAGCTCTTACCAGAAACGTGTTTCTAACTCCTGAATCTAAAGGGAGATTTAACTCACTTAGCTGAACAAACGCACAGCAGAGCAGA
Organism: Saguinus oedipus; assembly: GCA_031835075.1. Classification (NCBI taxonomy): domain Eukaryota; kingdom Metazoa; phylum Chordata; class Mammalia; order Primates; family Cebidae; genus Saguinus; species Saguinus oedipus. The sequence continues at coordinate 169,989,429 of CM063174.1, forward strand.
TTGAAGGATACGTTTCTTCTGTGTTTTAGGCAGAGTTTTACTGCTATTTCGTTATATGCGGGAATAGTCCTGGAAATGCCTGGAAATGCCTGTTTTGAGATCTCTCCACAGAAAGCGTTTCCAGACTTCCCCTTCAACACACGAGTTTAACTCTGTAAGTTGAATGCACACATTGAAGACCGTTCTGTTTGGTAGCTCCCTTTTGGTTTTAGAAGCAGACAGTTCTCCTTACAGCATATACTCCCATTCACTGAGAAATGTCCAAACGCAGCTCTTACCAGAAACGTGTTTCTAACTCCTGAATCTAAAGGGAGATTTAACTCACTTAGCTGAACAAACGCACAGCAGAGCAGATTGAAGGATACGTTTCTTCTGTGTTTTAGGCAGAGTTTTACTGCTATTTCGTTATATGCGGGAATAGTGCTGGAAATGCCTGTTTTGAGATCTCTCCACAGAAAGCGTTTCCAGACTTCCCCTTCAACACACGAGTTTAACTCTGTAAGTTGAATGCACACATTGAAGACCGTTCTGTTAGGTAGCTCCGTTTTGGTTTTAGAAGCAGACAGTTCTCCTTACAGCATATACTCCCATTCACTGAGAAATGTCCAAACGCAGCTCTTACCAGAAACGTGTTTCTAACTCCTGAATCTAAAGGGAGATTTAACTCACTTAGCTGAACAAACGCACAGCAGAGCAGATTGAAGGATACGTTTCTTCTGTGTTTTAGGCAGAGTTTTACTGCTATTTCGTTATATGCGGGAATAGTGCTGGAAATGCCTGGAAATGCCTGTTTTGAGATCTCTCCACAGAAAGCGTTTCCAGACTTCCCCTTCAACACACGAGTTTAACTCTGTAAGTTGAATGCACACATTGAAGACCGTTCTGTTAGGTAGCTCCGTTTTGGTTTTAGAAGCAGACAGTTCTCCTTACAGCATATACTCCCATTCACTGAGAAATGTCCAAACGCAGCTCTTACCAGAAACGTGTTTCTAACTCCTGAATCTAAAGGGAGATTTAACTCACTTAGCTGAACAAACGCACAGCAGAGCAGATTGAAGGATACGTTTCTTCTGTGTTTTAGGCAGAGTTTTACTGCTATTTCGTTATATGCGGGAATAGTGCTGGAAATGCCTGTTTTGAGATCTCTCCACAGAAAGCGTTTCCAGACTTCCCCTTCAACACACGAGTTTAACTCTGTAAGTTGATTGCACACATTGAAGACCGTTCTGTTAGGTAGCTCCGTTTTGGTTTTAGAAGCAGACAGTTCTCCTTACAGCATATACTCCCATTCACTGAGAAATGTCCAAACGCAGCTCTTACCAGAAACGTGTTTCTAACTCCTGAATCTAAAGGGAGATTTAACTCACTTAGCTGAACAAACGCACAGCAGAGCAGATTGAAGGATACGTTTCTTCTGTGTTTTAGGCAGAGTTTTACTGCTATGTCGTTATATGCGGGAATAGTGCTGGAAATGCCTGGAAATGCCTGTTTTGAGATCTCTCCACAGAAAGCGTTTCCAGACTTCCCCTTCAACACACGAGTTTAACTCTGTAAGTGGAATGCACACATTGAAGACCGTTCTGTTAGGTAGCTCCGTTTTGGTTTTAGAAGCAGACAGTTCTCCTTACAGCATATACTCCCATTCACTGAGAAATGTCCAAACGCAGCTCTTACCAGAAACGTGTTTCTAACTCCTGAATCTAAAGGGAGATTTAACTCACTTAGCTGAACAAACCCACAGCAGAGCAGATTGAAGGATACGTTTCTTCTGTGTTTTAGGCAGAGTTTTACTGCTATTTCGTTATATGCGGGAATAGTGCTGGAAATGCCTGTTTTGAGATCTCTCCACAGAAAGCGTTTCCAGACTTCCCCTTCAACACACGAGTTTAACTCTGTAAGTTGATTGCACACATTGAAGACCGTTCTGTTAGGTAGCTCCGTTTTGGTTTTAGAAGCAGACAGTTCTCCTTACAGCATATACTCCCATTCACTGAGAAATGTCCAAACGCAGCTCTTACCAGAAACGTGTTTCTAACTCCTGAATCTAAAGGGAGATTTAACTCACTTAGCTGAACAAACGCACAGCAGAGCAGATTGAAGGATACGTTTCTTCTGTGTTTTAGGCAGAGTTTTACTGCTATTTCGTTATATGCGGGAATAGTCCTGGAAATGCCTGGAAATGCCTGTTTTGAGATCTCTCCACAGAAAGCGTTTCCAGACTTCCCCTTCAACACACGAGTTTAACTCTGTAAGTTGAATGCACACATTGAAGACCGTTCTGTTTGGTAGCTCCCTTTTGGTTTTAGAAGCAGACAGTTCTCCTTACAGCATATACTCCCATTCACTGAGAAATGTCCAAACGCAGCTCTTACCAGAAACGTGTTTCTAACTCCTGAATCTAAAGGGAGATTTAACTCACTTAGCTGAACAAACGCACAGCAGAGCAGATTGAAGGATACGTTTCTTCTGTGTTTTAGGCAGAGTTTTACTGCTATTTCGTTATATGCGGGAATAGTGCTGGAAATGCCTGTTTTGAGATCTCTCCACAGAAAGCGTTTCCAGACTTCCCCTTCAACACACGAGTTTAAGTCTGTAAGTTGAATGCACACATTGAAGACCGTTCTGTTAGGTAGCTCCGTTTTGGTTTTAGAAGCAGACAGTTCTCCTTACAGCATATACTCCCATTCACTGAGAAATGTCCAAACGCAGCTCTTACCAGAAACGTGTTTCTAACTCCTGAATCTAAAGGGAGATTTAACTCACTTAGCTGAACAAACGCACAGCAGAGCAGATTGAAGGATACGTTTCTTCTGTGTTTTAGGCAGAGTTTTACTGCTATTTCGTTATATGCGGGAATAGTGCTGGAAATGCCTGGAAATGCCTGTTTTGAGATCTCTCCACAGAAAGCGTTTCCAGACTTCCCCTTCAACACACGAGTTTAACTCTGTAAGTTGAATGCACACATTGAAGACCGTTCTGTTAGGTAGCTCCGTTTTGGTTTTAGAAGCAGACAGTTCTCCTTACAGCATATACTCCCATTCACTGAGAAATGTCCAAACGCAGCTCTTACCAGAAACGTGTTTCTAACTCCTGAATCTAAAGGGAGATTTAACTCACTTAGCTGAACAAACGCACAGCAGAGCAGATTGAAGGATACGTTTCTTCTGTGTTTTAGGCAGAGTTTTACTGCTATTTCGTTATATGCGGGAATAGTGCTGGAAATGCCTGTTTTGAGATCTCTCCACAGAAAGCGTTTCCAGACTTCCCCTTCAACACACGAGTTTAACTCTGTAAGTTGATTGCACACATTGAAGACCGTTCTGTTAGGTAGCTCCGTTTTGGTTTTAGAAGCAGACAGTTCTCCTTACAGCATATACTCCCATTCACTGAGAAATGTCCAAACGCAGCTCTTACCAGAAACGTGTTTCTAACTCCTGAATCTAAAGGGAGATTTAACTCACTTAGCTGAACAAACGCACAGCAGAGCAGATTGAAGGATACGTTTCTTCTGTGTTTTAGGCAGAGTTTTACTGCTATGTCGTTATATGCGGGAATAGTGCTGGAAATGCCTGGAAATGCCTGTTTTGAGATCTCTCCACAGAAAGCGTTTCCAGACTTCCCCTTCAACACACGAGTTTAACTCTGTAAGTTGAATGCACACATTGAAGACCGTTCTGTTAGGTAGCTCCGTTTTGGTTTTAGAAGCAGACAGTTCTCCTTACAGCATATACTCCCATTCACTGAGAAATGTCCAAACGCAGCTCTTACCAGAACGTGTTTCTAACTCCTGAATCTAAAGGGAGATTTAACTCACTTAGCTGAACAAACGCACAGCAGAGCAGATTGAAGGATACGTTTCTTCTGTGTTTTAGGCAGAGTTTTACTGCTATTTCGTTATATGCGGGAATAGTGCTGGAAATGCCTGTTTTGAGATCTCTCCACAGAAAGCGTTTCCAGACTTCCCCTTCAACACACGAGTTTAACTCTGTAAGTTGAATGCACACATTGAAGACCGTTCTGTTAGGTAGTTCCGTTTTGGTTTTAGAAGCAGACAGTTCTCCTTACAGCATATACTCCCATTCACTGAGAAATGTCCAAACGCAGCTCTTACCAGAAACGTGTTTCTAACTCCTGAATCTAAAGGGAGATTTAACTCACTTAGCTGAACAAACGCACAGCAGAGCAGATTGAAGGATACGTTTCTTCTGTGTTTTAGGCAGAGTTTTACTGCTATTTCGTTATATGCGGGAATAGTGCTGGAAATGCCTGGAAATGCCTGTTTTGAGATCTCTCCACAGAAAGCGTTTCCAGACTTCCCCTTCAACACACGAGTTTAACTCTGTAAGTTGAATGCACACATTGAAGACCGTTCTGTTAGGTAGCTCCGTTTTGGTTTTAGAAGCAGACAGTTCTCCTTACAGCATATACTCCCATTCACTGAGAAATGTCCAAACGCAGCTCTTACCAGAAACGTGTTTCTAACTCCTGAATCTAAAGGGAGATTTAACTCACTTAGCTGAACAAACGCACAGCAGAGCAGATTGAAGGATACGTTTCTTCTGTGTTTTAGGCAGAGTTTTACTGCTATTTCGTTATATGCGGGAATAGTGCTGGAAATGCCTGTTTTGAGATCTCTCCAAAGAAAGCGTTTCCAGACTTCCCCTTCAACACACGAGTTTAACTCTGTAAGTTGAATGCAAACATTGAAGACCGTTCTGTTAGGTAGCTCCGTTTTGGTTTTAGAAGCAGACAGTTCTCCTTACAGCATATACTCCCATTCACTGAGAAATGTCCAAACGCAGCCCTTACCAGAAACGTGTTTCTAACTCCTGAATCTAAAGGGAGATTTAACTCACTTAACTGAACAAACGCACAGCAGAGCAGATTGAAGGATACGTTTCTTCTGTGTTTTAGGCAGAGTTTTACTGCTATTTCGTTATATGCGGGAATAGTGCTGGAAATGCCTGGAAATGCCTGTTTTGAAATCTCTCCACAGAAAGCGTTTCCAGACTTCCCCTTCAACACAGGAGTTTAACTCTGTAAGTTGAATGCACACATTGAAGACCGTTCTGTTAGGTAGCTCCGTTTTGGTTTTAGAAGCAGACAGTTCTCCTTACAGCATATACTCCCATTCACTGAGAAATGTCCAAACGCAGCTCTTACCAGAAACGTGTTTCTAACTCCTGAATCTAAAGGGAGATTTAACTCACTTAGCTGAACAAACGCACAGCAGAGCAGATTGAAGGATACGTTTCTTCTGTGTTTTAGGCAGAGTTTTACTGCTATTTCGTTATATGCGGGAATAGTGCTGGAAATGCCTGTTTTGAGATCTCTCCACAGAAAGCGTTTCCAGACTTTCCCTTCAACACACGAGTTTAACTCTGTAAGGTGAATGCACACATTGAAGACCGTTCTGTTAGGTAGCTCCGTTTTGGTTTTAGAAGCAGACAGTTCTCCTTAGAGCATATACTCCCATTCACTGAGAAATGTCCAAACGCAGCTCTTACCAGAAACGTGTTTCTAACTCCTGAATCTAAAGGGAGATTTAACTCACTTAGCTGAACAAACGCACAGCAGAGCAGATTGAAGGATACGTTTCTTCTGTGTTTTAGGCAGAGTTTTACTGCTATTTCGTTATATGCGGGAATAGTGCTGGAAATGCCTGGAAATGCCTGTTTTGAGATCTCTCCACAGAAAGCGTTTCCAGACTTCCCCTTCAACACACGAGTTTAACTCTGTAAGTTGAATGCACACATTGAAGACCGTTCTGTTAGGTAGCTCCGTTTTGGTTTTAGAAGCAGACAGTTCTCCTTACAGCATATACTCCCATTCACTGAGAAATGTCCAAACGCAGCTCTTACCAGAAACGTGTTTCTAACTCCTGAATCTAAAGGGAGATTTAACTCACTTAACTGAACAAACGCACAGCAGAGCAGATTGAAGGATACGTTTCTTCTGTGTTTTAGGCAGAGTTTTACTGCTATTTCGTTATATGCGGGAATAGTGCTGGAAATGCCTGTTTTGAGATCTCTCCACAGAAAGCGTTTCCAGACTTCCCCTTCAACACACGAGTTTAACTCTGTAAGTTGATTGCACACATTGAAGACCGTTCTGTTAGGTAGCTCCGTTTTGGTTTTAGAAGCAGACAGTTCTCCTTACAGCATATACTCCCATTCACTGAGAAATGTCCAAACGCAGCTCTTACCAGAAACGTGTTTCGAACTCCTGAATCTAAAGGGAGATTTAACTCACTTAGCTGAACAAACGCACAGCAGAGCAGATTGAAGGATACGTTTCTTCTGTGTTTTAGGCAGAGTTTTACTGCTATTTCGTTATATGCGGGAATAGTGCTGGAAATGCCTGTTTTGAGATCTCTCCACAGAAAGCGTTTCCAGACTTCCCCTTCAACACACGAGTTTAACGCTGTAAGTTGAATGCACACATTGAAGACCGTTCTGTTAGGTAGCTCCGTTTTGGTTTTAGAAGCAGACAGTTCTCCTTACAGCATATACTCCCATTCACTGAGAAATGTCCAAACGCAGCTCTTACCAGAAACGTGTTTCTAACTCCTGAATCTAAAGGGAGATTTAACTCACTTAGCTGAACAAACGCACAGCAGAGCAGATTGAAGGATACGTTTCTTCTGTGTTTTAGGCAGAGTTTTACTGCTATTTCGTTATATGCGGGAATAGTGCTGGAAATGCCTGGAAATGCCTGTTTTGAGATCTCTCCACAGAAAGCGTTTCCAGACTTCCCCTTCAACACACGAGTTTAACTCTGTAAGTTGAATGCACACATTGAAGACCGTTCTATTAGGTAGCTCCGTTTTGGTTTTAGAAGCAGACAGTTCTCCTTACAGCATATACTCCCATTCACTGAGAAATGTCCAAACGCAGCTCTTACCAGAAACGTGTTTCTAACTCCTGAATCTAAAGGGAGATTTAACTCACTTAACTGAACAAACGCACAGCAGAGCAGATTGAAGGATACGTTTCTTCTGTGTTTTAGGCAGAGTTTTACTGCTATTTCGTTATATGCGGGAATAGTGCTGGAAATGCCTGTTTTGAGATCTCTCCACAGAAAGCGTTTCCAGACTTCCACTTCAACACACGAGTTTAACTCTGTAAGTTGATTGCACACATTGAAGACCGTTCTGTTAGGTAGCTCCGTTTTGGTTTTAGAAGCAGACAGTTCTCCTTACAGCATATACTCCCATTCACTGAGAAATGTCCAAACGCAGCTCTTACCAGAAACGTGTTTCTAACTCCTGAATCTAAAGGGAGATTTAACTCACTTAGCTGAACAAACGCACAGCAGAGCAGATTGAAGGATACGTTTCTTCTGTGTTTTAGGCAGAGTTTTACTGCTATTTCGTTATATGCGGGAATAGTGCTGGAAATACCTGGAAATGCCTGTTTTGAGATCTCTCCACAGAAAGCGTTTCCAGACTTCCCCTTCAACACACGAGTTTAACTCTGTAAGTTGAATGCACACATTGAAGACCGTTCTGTTAGGTAGCTCCGTTTTGGTTTTAGAAGCAGACAGTTCTCCTTACAGCATATACTCCCATTCACTGAGAAATGTCCAAACGCAGCTCTTACCAGAAACGTGTTTCTAACTCCTGAATCTAAAGGGAGATTTAACTCACTTAGCTGAACAAACGCACAGCAGAGCAGATTGAAGGATACGTTTCTTCTGTGTTTTAGGCAGAGTTTTACTGCTATTTCGTTATATGCGGGAATAGTGCTGGAAATGCCTGTTTTGAGATCTCTCCACAGAAAGCGTTTCCAGACTTCCCCTTCAACACACGAGTTTAACTCTGTAAGTTGAATGCACACATTGAAGACCGTTCTGTTAGGTAGTTCCGTTTTGGTTTTAGAAGCAGACAGTTCTCCTTACAGCATATACTCCCATTCACTGAGAAATGTCCAAACGCAGCTCTTACCAGAAACGTGTTTCTAACTCCTGAATCTAAAGGGAGATTTAACTCACTTAGCTGAACAAACGCACAGCAGAGCAGATTGAAGGATACGTTTCTTCTGTGTTTTAGGCAGAGTTTTACTGCTATTTCGTTATATGCGGGAATAGTGCTGGAAATGCCTGGAAATGCCTGTTTTGAGATCTCTCCACAGAAAGCGTTTCCAGACTTCCCCTTCAACACACGAGTTTAACTCTGTAAGTTGAATGCACACATTGAAGACCGTTCTGTTAGGTAGCTCCGTTTTGGTTTTAGAAGCAGACAGTTCTCCTTACAGCATATACTCCCATTCACTGAGAAATGTCCAAACGCAGCTCTTACCAGAAACGTGTTTCTAACTCCTGAATCTAAAGGGAGATTTAACTCACTTAGCTGAACAAACGCACAGCAGAGCAGATTGAAGGATACGTTTCTTCTGTGTTTTAGGCAGAGTTTTACTGCTATTTCGTTATATGCGGGAATAGTGCTGGAAATGCCTGTTTTGAGATCTCTCCACAGAAAGCGTTTCCAGACTTCCCCTTCAACACACGAGTTTAACTCTGTAAGTTGATTGCACACATTGAAGACCGTTCTGTTAGGTAGCTCCGTTTTGGTTTTAGAAGCAGACAGTTCTCCTTACAGCATATACTCCCATTCACTGAGAAATGTCCAAACGCAGCCCTTACCAGAAACGTGTTTCTAACTCCTGAATCTAAAGGGAGATTTAACTCACTTAGCTGAACAAACGCACAGCAGAGCAGATTGAAGGATACGTTTCTTCTGTGTTTTAGGCAGAGTTTTACTGCTATTTCGTTATATGCGGGAATAGTGCTGGAAATGCCTGGAAATGCCTGTTTTGAGATCTCTCCACAGAAAGCGTTTCCAGACTTCCCCTTCAACACAAGAGTTTAACTCTGTAAGTTGAATGCACACATTGAAGACCGTTCTGTTAGGTAGCTCCGTTTTGGTTTTAGAAGCAGACAGTTCTCCTTACAGCATATACTCCCATTCACTGAGAAATGTCCAAACGCAGCTCTTACCAGAAACGTGTTTCTAACTCCTGAATCTAAAGGGAGATTTAACTCACTTAGCTGAACAAACGCACAGCAGAGCAGATTGAAGGATACGTTTCTTCTGTGTTTTAGGCAGAGTTTTACTGCTATTTCGTTATATGCGGGAATAGTGCTGGAAATGCCTGTTTTGAGATCTCTCCACAGAAAGCGTTTCCAGACTTCCCCTTCAACACACGAGTTTAACTCTGTAAGTTGAATGCACACATTGAAGACCGTTCTGTTAGGTAGCTCCGTTTTGGTTTTAGAAGCAGACAGTTCTCCTTACAGCATATACTCCCATTCACTGAGAAATGTCCAAACGCAGCTCTTACCAGAAACGTGTTTCTAACTCCTGAATCTAAAGGGAGATTTAACTCACTTAGCTGAACAAACGCACAGCAGAGCAGATTGAAGGATACGTTTCTTCTGTGTTTTAGGCAGAGTTTTACTGCTATTTCGTTATATGCGGGAATAGTGCTGGAAATGCCTGTTTTGAGATCTCTCCACAGAAAGCGTTTCCAGACTTCCCCTTCAACACACGAGTTTAACTCTGTAAGTGGAATGCACACATTGAAGACCGTTCTGTTAGGTAGCTCCGTTTTGGTTTTAGAAGCAGACAGTTCTCCTTACAGCATATACTCCCATTCACTGAGAAATGTCCAAACGCAGCTCTTACCAGAAACGTGTTTCTAACTCCTGAATCTAAAGGGAGATTTAACTCACTTAGCTGAACAAACCCACAGCAGAGCAGATTGAAGGATACGTTTCTTCTGTGTTTTAGGCAGAGTTTTACTGCTATTTCGTTATATGCGGGAATAGTGCTGGAAATGCCTGTTTTGAGATCTCTCCACAGAAAGCATTTCCAGACTTCCCCTTCAACACACGAGTTTAACTCTGTAAGTTGATTGCACACATTGAAGACCGTTCTGTTAGGTAGCTCCGTTTTGGTTTTAGAAGCAGACAGTTCTCCTTACAGCATATACTCCCATTCACTGAGAAATGTCCAAACGCAGCTCTTACCAGAAACGTGTTTCTAACTCCTGAATCTAAAGGGAGATTTAACTCACTTAGCTGAACAAACGCACAGCAGAGCAGATTGAAGGATACGTTTCTTCTGTGTTTTAGGCAGAGTTTTACTGCTATTTCGTTATATGCGGGAATAGTCCTGGAAATGCCTGGAAATGCCTGTTTTGAGATCTCTCCACAGAAAGCGTTTCCAGACTTCCCCTTCAACACACGAGTTTAACTCTGTAAGTTGAATGCACACATTGAAGACCGTTCTGTTTGGTAGCTCCGTTTTGGTTTTAGAAGCAGACAGTTCTCCTTACAGCATATACTCCCATTCACTGAGAAATGTCCAAACGCAGCTCTTACCAGAAACGTGTTTCTAACTCCTGAATCTAAAGGGAGATTTAACTCACTTAGCTGAACAAACGCACAGCAGAGCAGATTGAAGGATACGTTTCTTCTGTGTTTTAGGCAGAGTTTTACTGCTATTTCGTTATATGCGGGAATAGTGCTGGAAATGCCTGTTTTGAGATCTCTCCACAGAAAGCGTTTCCAGACTTCCCCTTCAACACACGAGTTTAACTCTGTAAGTTGAATGCACACATTGAAGACCGTTCTGTTAGGTAGCTCCGTTTTGGTTTTAGAAGCAGACAGTTCTCCTTACAGCATATACTCCCATTCACTGAGAAATGTCCAAACGCAGCTCTTACCAGAAACGTGTTTCTAACTCCTGAATCTAAAGGGAGATTTAACTCACTTAGCTGAACAAACGCACAGCAGAGCAGATTGAAGGATACGTTTCTTCTGTGTTTTAGGCAGAGTTTTACTGCTATTTCGTTATATGCGGGAATAGTGCTGGAAATGCCTGGAAATGCCTGTTTTGAGATCTCTCCACAGAAAGCGTTTCCAGACTTCCCCTTCAACACACGAGTTTAACTCTGTAAGTTGAATGCACACATTGAAGACCGTTCTGTTAGGTAGCTCCGTTTTGGTTTTAGAAGCAGACAGTTCTCCTTACAGCATATACTCCCATTCACTGAGAAATGTCCAAACGCAGCTCTTACCAGAAACGTGTTTCTAACTCCTGAATCTAAAGGGAGATTTAACTCACTTAGCTGAACAAACGCACAGCAGAGCAGATTGAAGGATACGTTTCTTCTGTGTTTTAGGCAGAGTTTTACTGCTATTTCGTTATATGCGGGAATAGTGCTGGAAATGCCTGTTTTGAGATCTCTCCACAGAAAGCGTTTCCAGACTTCCCCTTCAACACACGAGTTTAACTCTGTAAGTTGATTGCACACATTGAAGACCGTTCTGTTAGGTAGCTCCGTTTTGGTTTTAGAAGCAGACAGTTCTCCTTACAGCATATACTCCCATTCACTGAGAAATGTCCAAACGCAGCTCTTACCAGAAACGTGTTTCTAACTCCTGAATCTAAAGGGAGATTTAACTCACTTAGCTGAACAAACGCACAGCAGAGCAGATTGAAGGATACGTTTCTTCTGTGTTTTAGGCAGAGTTTTACTGCTATGTCGTTATATGCGGGAATAGTGCTGGAAATGCCTGGATATGCCTGTTTTGAGATCTCTCCACAGAAAGCGTTTCCAGACTTCCCCTTCAACACACGAGTTTAACTCTGTAAGTTGAATGCACACATTGAAGACCGTTCTGTTAGGTAGCTCCGTTTTGGTTTTAGAAGCAGACAGTTCTCCTTACAGCATATACTCCCATTCACTGAGAAATGTCCAAACGCAGCTCTTACCAGAACGTGTTTCTAACTCCTGAATCTAAAGGGAGATTTAACTCACTTAGCTGAACAAACGCACAGCAGAGCAGATTGAAGGATACGTTTCTTCTGTGTTTTAGGCAGAGTTTTACTGCTATTTCGTTATATGCGGGAATAGTGCTGGAAATGCCTGTTTTGAGATCTCTCCACAGAAAGCGTTTCCAGACTTCCCCTTCAACACACGAGTTTAACTCTGTAAGTTGAATGCACACATTGAAGACCGTTCTGTTAGGTAGTTCCGTTTTGGTTTTAGAAGCAGACAGTTCTCCTTACAGCATATACTCCCATTCACTGAGAAATGTCCAAACGCAGCTCTTACCAGAAACGTGTTTCTAACTCCTGAATCTAAAGGGAGATTTAACTCACTTAGCTGAACAAACGCACAGCAGAGCAGATTGAAGGATACGTTTCTTCTGTGTTTTAGGCAGAGTTTTACTGCTATTTCGTTATATGCGGGAATAGTGCTGGAAATGCCTGGAAATGCCTGTTTTGAGATCTCTCCACAGAAAGCGTTTCCAGACTTCCCCTTCAACACACGAGTTTAACTCTGTAAGTTGAATGCACACATTGAAGACCGTTCTGTTAGGTAGCTCCGTTTTGGTTTTAGAAGCAGACAGTTCTCCTTACAGCATATACTCCCATTCACTGAGAAATGTCCAAACGCAGCTCTTACCAGAAACGTGTTTCTAACTCCTGAATCTAAAGGGAGATTTAACTCACTTAGCTGAACAAACGCACAGCAGAGCAGATTGAAGGATACGTTTCTTCTGTGTTTTAGGCAGAGTTTTACTGCTATTTCGTTATATGCGGGAATAGTGCTGGAAATGCCTGTTTTGAGATCTCTCCACAGAAAGCGTTTCCAGACTTCCCCTTCAACACACGAGTTTAACTCTGTAAGTTGAATGCAAACATTGAAGACCGTTCTGTTAGGTAGCTCCGTTTTGGTTTTAGAAGCAGACAGTTCTCCTTACAGCATATACTCCCATTCACTGAGAAATGTCCAAACGCAGCCCTTACCAGAAACGTGTTTCTAACTCCTGAATCTAAAGGGAGATTTAACTCACTTAGCTGAACAAACGCACAGCAGAGCAGATGGAAGGATACGTTTCTTCTGTGTTTTAGGCAGAGTTTTACTGCTATTTCGTTATATGCGGGAATAGTGCTGGAAATGCCTGGAAATGCCTGTTTTGAAATCTCTCCACAGAAAGCGTTTCCAGACTTCCCCTTCAACACAGGAGTTTAACTCTGTAAGTTGAATGCACACATTGAAGACCGTTCTGTTAGGTAGCTCCGTTTTGGTTTTAGAAGCAGACAGTTCTCCTTACAGCATATACTCCCATTCACTGAGAAATGTCCAAACGCAGCTCTTACCAGAAACGTGTTTCTAACTCCTGAATCTAAAGGGAGATTTAACTCACTTAGCTGAACAAACGCACAGCAGAGCAGATTGAAGGATACGTTTCTTCTGTGTTTTAGGCAGAGTTTTACTGCTATTTCGTTATATGCGGGAATAGTGCTGGAAATGCCTGTTTTGAGATCTCTCCACAGAAAGCGTTTCCAGACTTTCCCTTCAACACACGAGTTTAACTCTGTAAGTTGAATGCACACATTGAAGACCGTTCTGTTAGGTAGCTCCGTTTTGGTTTTAGAAGCAGACAGTTCTCCTTACAGCATATACTCCCATTCACTGAGAAATGTCCAAACGCAGCTCTTACCAGAAACGTGTTTCTAACTCCTGAATCTAAAGGGAGATTTAACTCACTTAGCTGAACAAACGCACAGCAGAGCAGATTGAAGGATACGTTTCTTCTGTGTTTTAGGCAGAGTTTTACTGCTATTTCGTTATATGCGGGAATAGTGCTGGAAATGCCTGGAAATGCCTGTTTTGAGATCTCTCCACAGAAAGCGTTTCCAGACTTCCCCTTCAACACACGAGTTTAACTCTGTAAGTTGAATGCACACATTGAAGACCGTTCTGTTAGGTAGCTCCGTTTTGGTTTTAGAAGCAGACAGTTCTCCTTACAGCATATACTCCCATTCACTGAGAAATGTCCAAACGCAGCTCTTACCAGAAACGTGTTTCTAACTCCTGAATCTAAAGGGAGATTTAACTCACTTAACTGAACAAACGCACAGCAGAGCAGATTGAAGGATACGTTTCTTCTGTGTTTTAGGCAGAGTTTTACTGCTATTTCGTTATATGCGGGAATAGTGCTGGAAATGCCTGTTTTGAGATCTCTCCACAGAAAGCGTTTCCAGACTTCCCCTTCAACACACGAGTTTAACTCTGTAAGTTGATTGCACACATTGAAGACCGTTCTGTTAGGTAGCTCCGTTTTGGTTTTAGAAGCAGACAGTTCTCCTTACAGCATATACTCCCATTCACTGAGAAATGTCCAAACGCAGCTCTTACCAGAAACGTGTTTCTAACTCCTGAATCTAAAGGGAGATTTAACTCACTTAGCTGAACAAACGCACAGCAGAGCAGATTGAAGGATACGTTTCTTCTGTGTTTTAGGCAGAGTTTTACTGCTATTTCGTTATATGCGGGAATAGTGCTGGAAATGCCTGTTTTGAGATCTCTCCACAGAAAGCGTTTCCAGACTTCCCCTTCAACACACGAGTTTAACGCTGTAAGTTGAATGCACACATTGAAGACCGTTCTGTTAGGTAGCTCCGTTTTGGTTTTAGAAGCAGACAGTTCTCCTTACAGCATATACTCCCATTCACTGAGAAATGTCCAAACGCAGCTCTTATCAGAAACGTGTTTCTAACTCCTGAATCTAAAGGGAGATTTAACTCACTTAGCTGAACAAACGCACAGCAGAGCAGATTGAAGGATACGTTTCTTCTGTGTTTTAGGCAGAGTTTTACTGCTATTTCGTTATATGCGGGAATAGTGCTGGAAATGCCTGGAAATGCCTGTTTTGAGATCTCTCCACAGAAAGCGTTTCCAGACTTCCCCTTCAACACACGAGTTTAACTCTGTAAGTTGAATGCACACATTGAAGACCGTTCTGTTAGGTAGCACCGTTTTGGTTTTAGAAGCAGACAGTTCTCCTTACAGCATATACTCCCATTCACTGAGAAATGTCCAAACGCAGCTCTTACCAGAAACGTGTTTCTAACTCCTGAATCTAAAGGGAGATTTAACTCACTTAGCTGAACAAACGCACAGCAGAGCAGATTGAAGGATACGTTTCTTATGTGTTTTAGGCAGAGTTTTACTGCTATTTCGTTATATGCGGGAATAGTGCTGGAAATGCCTGTTTTGAGATCTCTCCACAGAAAGCGTTTCCAGACTTCCCCTTCAACACACGAGTTTAACGCTGTAAGTTGAATGCACACATTGAAGACCGTTCTGTTAGGTAGCTCCGTTTTGGTTTTAGAAGCAGACAGTTCTCCTTACAGCATATACTCCCATTCACTGAGAAATGTCCAAACGCAGCTCTTACCAGAAACGTGTTTCTAACTCCTGAATCTAAAGGGAGATTTAACTCACTTAGCTGAACAAACGCACAGCAGAGCAGATTGAAGGATACGTTTCTTCTGTGTTTTAGGCAGAGTTTTACTGCTATTTCGTTATATGCGGGAATAGTGCTGGAAATGCCTGGAAATGCCTGTTTTGAGATCTCTCCACAGAAAGCGTTTCCAGACTTCCCCTTCAACACACGAGTTTAACTCTGTAAGTTGAATGCACACATTGAAGACCGTTCTATTAGGTAGCTCCGTTTTGGTTTTAGAAGCAGACAGTTCTCCTTACAGCATATACTCCCATTCACTGAGAAATGTCCAAACGCAGCTCTTACCAGAAACGTGTTTCTAACTCCTGAATCTAAAGGGAGATTTAACTCACTTAACTGAACAAACGCACAGCAGAGCAGATTGAAGGATACGTTTCTTCTGTGTTTTAGGCAGAGTTTTACTGCTATTTCGTTATATGCGGGAATAGTGCTGGAAATGCCTGTTTTGAGATCTCTCCACAGAAAGCGTTTCCAGACTTCCCCTTCAACACACGAGTTTAACTCTGTAAGTTGATTGCACACATTGAAGACCGTTCTGTTAGGTAGCTCCGTTTTGGTTTTAGAAGCAGACAGTTCTCCTTACAGCATATACTCCCATTCACTGAGAAATGTCCAAACGCAGCTCTTACCAGAAACGTGTTTCTAACTCCTGAATCTAAAGGGAGATTTAACTCACTTAGCTGAACAAACGCACAGCAGAGCAGATTGAAGGATACGTTTCTTCTGTGTTTTAGGCAGAGTTTTACTGCTATTTCGTTATATGCGGGAATAGTGCTGGAAATGCCTGGAAATGCCTGTTTTGAGATCTCTCCACAGAAAGCGTTTCCAGACTTCCCCTTCAACACACGAGTTTAACTCTGTAAGTTGAATGCACACATTGAAGACCGTTCTGTTAGGTAGCTCCGTTTTGGTTTTAGAAGCAGACAGTTCTCCTTACAGCATATACTCCCATTCACTGAGAAATGTCCAAACGCAGCTCTTACCAGAAACGTGTTTCTAACTCCTGAATCTAAAGGGAGATTTAACTCACTTAGCTGAACAAACGCACAGCAGAGCAGATTGAAGGATACGT
Organism: Saguinus oedipus; assembly: GCA_031835075.1. Taxonomy (NCBI): domain Eukaryota; kingdom Metazoa; phylum Chordata; class Mammalia; order Primates; family Cebidae; genus Saguinus; species Saguinus oedipus. The sequence continues at coordinate 170,005,828 of CM063174.1, forward strand.
TTCTTCTGTGTTTTAGGCAGAGTTTTACTGCTATTTCGTTATATGCGGGAATAGTGCTGGAAATGCCTGTTTTGAGATCTCTCCACAGAAAGCGTTTCCAGACTTCCCCTTCAACACACGAGTTTAACTCTGTAAGTTGAATGCACACATTGAAGACCGTTCTGTTAGGTAGTTCCGTTTTGGTTTTAGAAGCAGACAGTTCTCCTTACAGCATATACTCCCATTCACTGAGAAATGTCCAAACGCAGCTCTTACCAGAAACGTGTTTCTAACTCCTGAATCTAAAGGGAGATTTAACTCACTTAGCTGAACAAACGCACAGCAGAGCAGATTGAAGGATACGTTTCTTCTGTGTTTTAGGCAGAGTTTTACTGCTATTTCGTTATATGCGGGAATAGTGCTGGAAATGCCTGGAAATGCCTGTTTTGAGATCTCTCCACAGAAAGCGTTTCCAGACTTCCCCTTCAACACACGAGTTTAACTCTGTAAGTTGAATGCACACATTGAAGACCGTTCTGTTAGGTAGCTCCGTTTTGGTTTTAGAAGCAGACAGTTCTCCTTACAGCATATACTCCCATTCACTGAGAAATGTCCAAACGCAGCTCTTACCAGAAACGTGTTTCTAACTCCTGAATCTAAAGGGAGATTTAACTCACTTAGCTGAACAAACGCACAGCAGAGCAGATTGAAGGATACGTTTCTTCTGTGTTTTAGGCAGAGTTTTACTGCTATTTCGTTATATGCGGGAATAGTGCTGGAAATGCCTGTTTTGAGATCTCTCCACAGAAAGCGTTTCCAGACTTCCCCTTCAACACACGAGTTTAACGCTGTAAGTTGAATGCACACATTGAAGACCGTTCTGTTAGGTAGCTCCGTTTTGGTTTTAGAAGCAGACAGTTCTCCTTACAGCATATACTCCCATTCACTGAGAAATGTCCAAACGCAGCTCTTACCAGAAACGTGTTTCTAACTCCTGAATCTAAAGGGAGATTTAACTCACTTAGCTGAACAAACGCACAGCAGAGCAGATTGAAGGATACGTTTCTTCTGTGTTTTAGGCAGAGTTTTACTGCTATTTCGTTATATGCGGGAATAGTGCTGGAAATGCCTGGAAATGCCTGTTTTGAGATCTCTCCACAGAAAGCGTTTCCAGACTTCCCCTTCAACACACGAGTTTAACTCTGTAAGTTGAATGCACACATTGAAGACCGTTCTGTTAGGTAGCTCCGTTTTGGTTTTAGAAGCAGACAGTTCTCCTTACAGCATATACTCCCATTCACTGAGAAATGTCCAAACGCAGCTCTTACCAGAAACGTGTTTCTAACTCCTGAATCTAAAGGGAGATTTAACTCACTTAGCTGAACAAACGCACAGCAGAGCAGATTGAAGGATACGTTTCTTCTGTGTTTTAGGCAGAGTTTTACTGCTATTTCGTTATATGCGGGAATAGTGCTGGAAATGCCTGTTTTGAGATCTCTCCACAGAAAGCGTTTCCAGACTTCCCCTTCAACACACGAGTTTAACTCTGTAAGTTGAATGCACACATTGAAGACCGTTCTGTTAGGTAGTTCCGTTTTGGTTTTAGAAGCAGACAGTTCTCCTTACAGCATATACTCCCATTCACTGAGAAATGTCCAAACGCAGCTCTTACCAGAAACGTGTTTCTAACTCCTGAATCTAAAGGGAGATTTAACTCACTTAGCTGAACAAACGCACAGCAGAGCAGATTGAAGGATACGTTTCTTCTGTGTTTTAGGCAGAGTTTTACTACTATTTCGTTATATGCGGGAATAGTGCTGGAAATGCCTGGAAATGCCTGTTTTGAGATCTCTCCACAGAAAGCGTTTCCAGACTTCCCCTTCAACACACGAGTTTAACTCTGTAAGTTGAATGCACACATTGAAGACCGTTCTGTTAGGTAGCTCCGTTTTGGTTTTAGAAGCAGACAGTTCTCCTTACAGCATATACTCCCATTCACTGAGAAATGTCCAAACGCAGCTCTTACCAGAAACGTGTTTCTAACTCCTGAATCTAAAGGGAGATTTAACTCACTTAGCTGAACAAACGCACAGCAGAGCAGATTGAAGGATACGTTTCTTCTGTGTTTTAGGCAGAGTTTTACTGCTATTTCGTTATATGCGGGAATAGTGCTGGAAATGCCTGTTTTGAGATCTCTCCAAAGAAAGCGTTTCCAGACTTCCCCTTCAACACACGAGTTTAACTCTGTAAGTTGAATGCAAACATTGAAGACCGTTCTGTTAGGTAGCTCCGTTTTGGTTTTAGAAGCAGACAGTTCTCCTTACAGCATATACTCCCATTCACTGAGAAATGTCCAAACGCAGCCCTTACCAGAAACGTGTTTCTAACTCCTGAATCTAAAGGGAGATTTAACTCACTTAGCTGAACAAACGCACAGCAGAGCAGATTGAAGGATACGTTTCTTCTGTGTTTTAGGCAGAGTTTTACTGCTATTTCGTTATATGCGGGAATAGTGCTGGAAATGAATGGAAATGCCTGTTTTGAAATCTCTCCACAGAAAGCGTTTCCAGACTTCCCCTTCAACACAGGAGTTTAACTCTGTAAGTTGAATGCACACATTGAAGACCGTTCTGTTAGGTAGCTCCGTTTTGGTTTTAGAAGCAGACAGTTCTCCTTACAGCATATACTCCCATTCACTGAGAAATGTCCAAACGCAGCTCTTACCAGAAACGTGTTTCTAACTCCTGAATCTAAAGGGAGATTTAACTCACTTAGCTGAACAAACGCACAGCAGAGCAGATTGAAGGATACGTTTCTTCTGTGTTTTAGGCAGAGTTTTACTGCTATTTCGTTATATGCGGGAATAGTGCTGGAAATGCCTGTTTTGAGATCTCTCCACAGAAAGCGTTTCCAGACTTCCCCTTCAACACACGAGTTTAACTCTGTAAGTTGAATGCACACATTGAAGACCGTTCTGTTAGGTAGTTCCGTTTTGGTTTTAGAAGCAGACAGTTCTCCTTACAGCATATACTCCCATTCACTGAGAAATGTCCAAACGCAGCTCTTACCAGAAACGTGTTTCTAACTCCTGAATCTAAAGGGAGATTTAACTCACTTAGCTGAACAAACGCACAGCAGAGCAGATTGAAGGATACGTTTCTTCTGTGTTTTAGGCAGAGTTTTACTACTATTTCGTTATATGCGGGAATAGTGCTGGAAATGCCTGGAAATGCCTGTTTTGAGATCTCTCCACAGAAAGCGTTTCCAGACTTCCCCTTCAACACACGAGTTTAACTCTGTAAGTTGAATGCACACATTGAAGACCGTTCTGTTAGGTAGCTCCGTTTTGGTTTTAGAAGCAGACAGTTCTCCTTACAGCATATACTCCCATTCACTGAGAAATGTCCAAACGCAGCTCTTACCAGAAACGTGTTTCTAACTCCTGAATCTAAAGGGAGATTTAACTCACTTAGCTGAACAAACGCACAGCAGAGCAGATTGAAGGATACGTTTCTTCTGTGTTTTAGGCAGAGTTTTACTGCTATTTCGTTATATGCGGGAATAGTGCTGGAAATGCCTGTTTTGAGATCTCTCCAAAGAAAGCGTTTCCAGACTTCCCCTTCAACACACGAGTTTAACTCTGTAAGTTGAATGCAAACATTGAAGACCGTTCTGTTAGGTAGCTCCGTTTTGGTTTTAGAAGCAGACAGTTCTCCTTACAGCATATACTCCCATTCACTGAGAAATGTCCAAACGCAGCCCTTACCAGAAACGTGTTTCTAACTCCTGAATCTAAAGGGAGATTTAACTCACTTAGCTGAACAAACGCACAGCAGAGCAGATTGAAGGATACGTTTCTTCTGTGTTTTAGGCAGAGTTTTACTGCTATTTCGTTATATGCGGGAATAGTGCTGGAAATGAATGGAAATGCCTGTTTTGAAATCTCTCCACAGAAAGCGTTTCCAGACTTCCCCTTCAACACAGGAGTTTAACTCTGTAAGTTGAATGCACACATTGAAGACCGTTCTGTTAGGTAGCTCCGTTTTGGTTTTAGAAGCAGACAGTTCTCCTTACAGCATATACTCCCATTCACTGAGAAATGTCCAAACGCAGCTCTTACCAGAAACGTGTTTCTAACTCCTGAATCTAAAGGGAGATTTAACTCACTTAGCTGAACAAACGCACAGCAGAGCAGATTGAAGGATACGTTTCTTCTGTGTTTTAGGCAGAGTTTTACTGCTATTTCGTTATATGCGGGAATAGTGCTGGAAATGCCTGTTTTGAGATCTCTCCACAGAAAGCGTTTCCAGACTTCCCCTTCAACACACGAGTTTAACTCTGTAAGTTGAATGCACACATTGAAGACCGTTCTGTTAGGTAGCTCCGTTTTGGTTTTAGAAGCAGACAGTTCTCCTTACAGCATATACTCCCATTCACTGAGAAATGTCCAAACGCAGCTCTTACCAGAAACGTGTTTCTAACTCCTGAATCTAAAGGGAGATTTAACTCACTTAACTGAACAAACGCACAGCAGAGCAGATTGAAGGATACGTTTCTTCTGTGTTTTAGGCAGAGTTTTACTGCTATTTCGTTATATGCGGGAATAGTGCTGGAAATGCCTGTTTTGAGATCTCTCCACAGAAAGCGTTTCCAGACTTCCCCTTCAACACACGAGTTTAACTCTGTAAGTTGATTGCACACATTGAAGACCGTTCTGTTAGGTAGCTCCGTTTTGGTTTTAGAAGCAGACAGTTCTCCTTACAGCATATACTCCCATTCACTGAGAAATGTCCAAACGCAGCTCTTACCAGAAACGTGTTTCTAACTCCTGAATCTAAAGGGAGATTTAACTCACTTAGCTGAACAAACGCACAGCAGAGCAGATTGAAGGATACGTTTCTTCTGTGTTTTAGGCAGAGGTTTACTGCTATTTCGTTATATGCGGGAATAGTGCTGGAAATGCCTGGAAATGCCTGTTTTGAGATCTCTCCACAGAAAGCGTTTCCAGACTTCCCCTTCAACACACGAGTTTAACTCTGTAAGTTGAATGCACACATTGAAGACCGTTCTGTTAGGTAGCTCCGTTTTGGTTTTAGAAGCAGACAGTTCTCCTTACAGCATATACTCCCATTCACTGAGAAATGTCCAAACGCAGCTCTTACCAGAAACGTGTTTCTAACTCCTGAATCTAAAGGGAGATTTAACTCACTTAGCTGAACAAACGCACAGCAGAGCAGATTGAAGGATACGTTTCTTCTGTGTTTTAGGCAGAGTTTTACTGCTATTTCGTTATATGCGGGAATAGTGCTGGAAATGCCTGTTTTGAGATCTCTCCACAGAAAGCGTTTCCAGACTTCCCCTTCAACACACGAGTTTAACTCTGTAAGTTGAATGCACACATTGAAGACCGTTCTGTTAGGTAGTTCCGTTTTGGTTTTAGAAGCAGACAGTTCTCCTTACAGCATATACTCCCATTCACTGAGAAATGTCCAAACGCAGCTCTTACCAGAAACGTGTTTCTAACTCCTGAATCTAAAGGGAGATTTAACTCACTTAGCTGAACAAACGCACAGCAGAGCAGATTGAAGGATACGTTTCTTCTGTGTTTTAGGCAGAGTTTTACTGCTATTTCGTTATATGCGGGAATAGTGCTGGAAATGCCTGGAAATGCCTGTTTTGAGATCTCTCCACAGAAAGCGTTTCCAGACTTCCCCTTCAACACACGAGTTTAACTCTGTAAGTTGAATGCACACATTGAAGACCGTTCTGTTAGGTAGCTCCGTTTTGGTTTTAGAAGCAGACAGTTCTCCTTACAGCATATACTCCCATTCACTGAGAAATGTCCAAACGCAGCTCTTACCAGAAACGTGTTTCTAACTCCTGAATCTAAAGGGAGATTTAACTCACTTAGCTGAACAAACGCACAGCAGAGCAGATTGAAGGATACGTTTCTTCTGTGTTTTAGGCAGAGTTTTACTGCTATTTCGTTATATGCGGGAATAGTGCTGGAAATGCCTGTTTTGAGATCTCTCCAAAGAAAGCGTTTCCAGACTTCCCCTTCAACACACGAGTTTAACTCTGTAAGTTGAATGCACACATTGAAGACCGTTCTGTTAGGTAGCTCCGTTTTGGTTTTAGAAGCAGACAGTAGTTCCTTACAGCATATACTCCCTTTCACTGAGAAATGTCCAAACGCAGCCCTTACCAGAAACGTGTTTCTAACTCCTGAATCTAAAGGGAGATTTAACTCACTTAGCTGAACAAACGCACAGCAGAGCAGATTGAAGGATACGTTTCTTCTGTGTTTTAGGCAGAGTTTTACTGCTATTTCGTTATATGCGGGAATAGTGCTGGAAATGCCTGGAAATGCCTGTTTTGAAATCTCTCCACAGAAAGCGTTTCCAGACTTCCCCTTCAACACACGAGTTTAACTCTGTAAGTTGAATGGACACATTGAAGACCGTTCTGTTAGGTAGCTCCGTTTTGGTTTTAGAAGCAGACAGTTCTCCTTACAGCATATACTCCCATTCACTGAGAAATGTCCAAACGCAGCTCTTACCAGAAACGTGTTTCTAACTCCTGAATCTAAAGGGAGATTTAACTCACTTAGCTGAACAAACGCACAGCAGAGCAGATTGAAGGATACGTTTCTTCTGTGTTTTAGGCAGAGTTTTACTGCTATTTCGTTATATGCGGGAATAGTGCTGGAAATGCCTGTTTTCAGATCTCTCCACAGAAAGCGTTTCCAGACTTCCCCTTAAACACACGAGTTTAACTCTGTAAGTTGAATGCACACATTGAAGACCGTTCTGTTAGGTAGCTCCGTTTTGGTTTTAGAAGCAGACAGTTCTCCTTACAGCATATACTCCCATTCACTGAGAAATGTCCAAACGCAGCTCTTACCAGAAACGTGTTTCTAACTCCTGAATCTAAAGGGAGATTTAACTCACTTAGCTGAACAAACGCACAGCAGAGCAGATTGAAGGATACGTTTCTTCTGTGTTTTAGGCAGAGTTTTACTGCTATTTCGTTATATGCGGGAATAGTGCTGGAAATGCCTGTTTTGAGATCTCTCCACAGAAACCGTTTCCAGACTTCCCCTTCAACACACGAGTTTAACTCTGTAAGTTGAATGCACACATTGAAGACCGTTCTGTTAGGTAGCTCCGTTTTGGTTTTAGAAGCAGACAGTTCTCCTTACAGCATATATTCCCATTCACTGAGAAATGTCCAAACGCAGCTCTTACCAGAAACGTGTTTCTAACTCCTGAATCTAAAGGGAGATTTAACTCACTTAGCTGAACAAACGCACAGCAGAGCAGATTGAAGGATACGTTTCTTCTGTGTTTTAGGCAGAGTTTTACTGCTATTTCGTTATATGCGGGAATAGTGCTGGAAATGCCTGTTTTGAGATCTCTCCACAGAAAGCGTTTCCAGACTTCCCCTGCAACACACGAGTTTAACTCTGTAAGTTGATTGCACACATTGAAGACCGTTCTGTTAGGTAGCTCCGTTTTGGTTTTAGAAGCAGACAGTTCTCCTTACAGCATATACTCCCATTCACTGAGAAATGTCCAAACGCAGCTCTTACCAGAAACGTGTTTCTAACTCCTGAATCTAAAGGGAGATTTAACTCACTTAGCTGAACAAACGCACAGCAGAGCAGATTGAAGGATACGTTTCTTCTGTGTTTTAGGCAGAGTTTTACTGCTATTTCGTTATATGCGGGAATAGTGCTGGAAATGCCTGGAAATGCCTGTTTTGAGATCTCTCCACAGAAAGCGTTTCTAGACTTCCCCTTCAACACACGAGTTTAACTCTGTAAGTTGAATGCACACATTGAAGACCGTTCTGTTAGGTAGCTCCGTTTTGGTTTTAGAAGCAGACAGTTCTCCTTACAGCATATACTCCCATTCACTGAGAAATGTCCAAACGCAGCTCTTACCAGAAACGTGTTTCTAACTCCTGAATCTAAAGGGAGATTTAACTCACTTAGCTGAACAAACGCACAGCAGAGCAGATTGAAGGATACGTTTCTTCTGTGTTTTAGGCAGAGTTTTACTGCTATTTCGTTATATGCGGGAATAGTGCTGGAAATGCCTGTTTTGAGATCTCTCCACAGAAAGCGTTTCCAGACTTCCCCTTCAACACACGAGTTTAAATCTGTAAGTTGAATGCACACATTGAAGACCGTTCTGTTAGGTAGTTCCGTTTTGGTTTTAGAAGCAGACAGTTCTCCTTACAGCATATACTCCCATTCACTGAGAAATGTCCAAACGCAGCTCTTACCAGAAACGTGTTTCTAACTCCTGAATCTAAAGGGAGATTTAACTCACTTAGCTGAACAAACGCACAGCAGAGCAGATTGAAGGATACGTTTCTTCTGTGTTTTAGGCAGAGTTTTACTGCTATTTCGTTATATGCGGGAATAGTGCTGGAAATGCCTGTTTTGAGATCTCTCCACAGAAAGCGTTTCCAGACTTCCCCTTCAACACACGAGTTTAACTCTGTAAGTTGATTGCACACATTGAAGACCGTTCTGTTAGGTAGCTCCGTTTTGGTTTTAGAAGCAGACTGTTCTCCTTACAGCATATACTCCCATTCACTGAGAAATGTCCAAACGCAGCTCTTACCAGAAACGTGTTTCTAACTCCTGAATCTAAAGGGAGATTTAACTCACTTAGCTGAACAAACGCACAGCAGAGCAGATTGAAGGATACGTTTCTTCTGTGTTTTAGGCAGAGTTTTACTGCTATTTCGTTATATGCGGGAATAGTGCTGGAAATGCCTGTTTTGAGATCTCTCCACAGAAAGCGTTTCCAGACTTCCCCTTCAACACACGAGTTTAACTCTGTAAGTTGATTGCACACATTGAAGACCGTTCTGTTAGGTAGCTCCGTTTTTGTTTTAGAAGCAGACAGTTCTCCTTACAGCATATACTCCCATTCACTGAGAAATGTCCAAACGCAGCTCTTACCAGAAACGTGTTTCTAACTCCTGAATCTAAAGGGAGATTTAACTCACTTAGCTGAACAAACGCACAGAAGAGCAGATTGAAGGATACGTTTCTTCTGTGTTTTAGGCAGAGTTTTACTGCTATTTCGTTATATGCGGGAATAGTGCTGGAAAGGCCTGGAAATGCCTGTTTTGAGATCTCTCCACAGAAAGCGTTTCCAGACATCCCATTCAACACACGAGTTTAACTCTGTAAGTTGAATGCACACATTGAAGACCGTTCTGTTAGGTAGCTCCGTTTTGGTTTTAGAAGCAGACAGTTCTCCTTACAGCATATACTCCCATTCACTGAGAAATGTCCAAACGCAGCTCTTACCAGAAACGTGTTTCTAATTCCTGAATCTAAAGGGAGATTTAACTCACTTAGCTGAACAAACGCACAGCAGAGCAGATTGAAGGATACGTTTCTTCTGTGTTTTAGGCAGAGTTTTACTGCTATTTCGTTATATGCGGGAATAGTGCTGGAAATGCCTGTTTTGAGATCTCTCCACAGAAAGCGTTTCCAGACTTCCCCTTCAACACACGAGTTTAACTCTGTAAGTTGAATGCACACATTGAAGACCGTTCTGTTAGGTAGCTCCGTTTTGGTTTTAGAAGCAGACAGTTCTCCTTACAGTATATACTCCCATTCACTGAGAAATGTCCAAACGCAGCTCTTACCAGAAACGTGTTTCTAACTCCTGAATCTAAAGGGAGATTTAACTCACTTAGCTGAACAAACGCACAGCAGAGCAGATTGAAGGATACGTTTCTTCTGTGTTTTAGGCAGAGTTTTACTGCTATTTCGTTATATGCGGGAATAGTGCTGGAAATGCCTGTTTTGAGATCTCTCCACAGAAAGCGTTTCCAGACTTCCCCTTCAACACACGAGTTTAACTCTGTAAGTTGATTGCACACATTGAAGACCGTTCTGTTAGGTAGCTCCGTTTTGGTTTTAGAAGCAGACAGTTCTCCTTACAGCATATACTCCCATTCACTGAGAAATGTCCAAACGCAGCTCTTACCAGAAACGTGTTTCTAACTCCTGAATCTAAAGGGAGATTTAACTCACTTAGCTGAACAAACGCACAGCAGAGCAGATTGAAGGATACGTTTCTTCTGTGTTTTAGGCAGAGTTTTACTGCTATTTCGTTATATGCGGGAATAGTGCTGGAAATGCCTGTTTTGAGATCTCTCCACAGAAAGCGTTTCCAGACTTCCCCTTCAACACACGAGTTTAACTCTGTAAGTTGAATGCAAACTTTGAAGACCGTTCTGTTAGGTAGCTCCGTTTTGGTTTTAGAAGCAGACAGTTCTCCTTACAGCATATACTCCCATTCACTGAGAAATGTCCAAACGCAGCCCTTACCAGAAACGTGTTTCTAACTCCTGAATCTAAAGGGAGATTTAACTCACTTAGCTGAACAAACGCACAGCAGAGCAGATTGAAGGATACGTTTCTTCTGTGTTTTAGGGAGAGTTTTACTGCTATTTCGTTATATGCGGGAATAGTGCTGGAAATGCCTGGAAATGCCTGTTTTGAAATGTCTCCACAGAAAGCGTTTCCAGACTTCCCCTTCAACCCACGAGTTTAACTCTGTAAGTTGAATGCACACATTGAAGACCGTTCTGTTAGGTAGCTCCGTTTTGGTTTTAGAAGCAGACAGTTCTCCTTACAGCATATACTCCCATTCACTGAGAAATGTCCAAACGCAGCTCTTACCAGAAACGTGTTTCTAACTCCTGAATCTAAAGGGAGATTTAACTCACTTAGCTGAACAAACGCACAGCAGAGCAGATTGAAAGATACGTTTCTTCTGTGTTTTAGGCAGAGTTTTACTGCTATTTCGTTATATGCGGGAATAGTGCTGGAAATGCCTGGAAATGCCTGTTTTGAAATCTCTCCACAGAAAGCGTTTCCAGACTTCCCCTTCAACACACGAGTTTAACTCTGTAAGTTGAATGCACACATTGAAGACCGTTCTGTTAGGTAGCTCCGTTTTGGTTTTAGAAGCAGACAGTTCTCCTTACAGCATAGACTCCCATTCACTGAGAAATGTCCAAACGCAGCTCTTACCAGAAACGTGTTTCTAACTCCTGAATCTAAAGGGAGATTTAACTCACTTAGCTGAACAAACGCACAGCAGAGCAGATTGAAGGATACGTTTCTTCTGTGTTTTAGGCAGAGTTTTACTGCTATTTCGTTATATGCGGGAATAGTGCTGGAAATGCCTGTTTTGAGATCTCTCCACAGAAAGCGTTTCCAGACTTCCCCTTCAACACACGAGTTTAACTCTGTAAGTTGAATGCACACATTGAAGACGGTTCTGTTAGGTAGCTCCGTTTTGGTTTTAGAAGCAGACAGTTCTCCTTACAGCATAGACTCCCATTCACTGAGAAATGTCCAAACGCAGCTCTTACCAGAAACGTGTTTCTAACTCCTGAATCTAAAGGGAGATTTAACTCACTTAGCTGAACAAACGCACAGCAGAGCAGATTGAAGGATACGTTTCTTCTGTGTTTTAGGCAGAGTTTTACTGCTATTTCGTTATATGCGGGAATAGTGCTGGAAATGCCTGTTTTGACATCTCTCCACAGAAAGCGTTTCCAGACATCCCCTTCAACACACGAGTTTAACTCTGTAAGTTGAATGAACACATTGAAGACCGTTCTGTTAGGTAGCTCCGTTTTGGTTTTAGAAGCAGACAGTTCTCCTTACAGCCTATACTCCCATTCACTGAGAAATGTCCAAACGCAGCTCTTACCAGAAACGTGTTTCTAACTCCTGAATCTAAAGGGAGATTTAACTCACTTAGCTGAACAAACGCACAGCAGAGCAGATTGAAGGATACGTTTCTTCTGTGTTTTAGGCAGAGTTTTACTGCTATTTCGTTATATGCGGGAATAGTGCTGGAAATGCCTGTTTTGAGATCTCTCCACAGAAAGCGTTTCCAGACTTCCCCTTCAACACACGAGTTTAACTCTGTAAGTTGAATGCAAACTTTGAAGACCGTTCTGCTAGGTAGCTCCGTTTTGGTTTTAGAAGCAGACAGTTCTCCTTACAGCATATACTCCCATTCACTGAGAAATGTCCAAACGCAGCCCTTACCAGAAACGTGTTTCTAACTCCTGAATCTAAAGGGAGATTTAACTCACTTAGCTGAACAAAAGCACAGCAGAGCAGATTGAAGGATACGTTTCTTCTGTGTTTTAGGCAGAGTTTTACTGCTATTTCGTTATATGCGGGAATAGTGCTGGAAATGCCTGGAAATGCCTGTTTTGAAATCTCTCCACAGAAAGCGTTTCCAGACTTCCCCTTCAACCCACGAGTTTTACTCTGTAAGTTGAATGCACACATTGAAGACCGTTCTGTTAGGTAGCTCCGTTTTGGTTTTAGAAGCAGACAGTTCTCCTTACAGCATATACTCCCATTCACTGAGAAATGTCCAAACGCAGCTCTTACCGGAAACGTGTTTCTAACTCCTGAATCTAAAGGGAGATTTAACTCACTTAGCTGAACAAACGCACAGCAGAGCAGATTGAAGGATTCGTTTCTTCTGTGTTTTAGGCAGAGTTTTACTGCTATTTCGTTATATGCGGGAATAGTGCTGGAAATGCCTGTTTTGAGATCTCTCCACAGAAAGCGTTTCCAGACTTCCCCTTCAACACACGAGTTTAACTCTGTAAGTTGAATGCACACATTGAAGACGGTTCTGTTAGGTAGCTCCGTTTTGGTTTTAGAAGCAGACAGTTCTCCTTACAGCATATACTCCCATTCACTGAGAAATGTCCAAACGCAGCTCTTACCAGAAACGTGTTTCTAACTCCTGAATCTAAAGGGAGATTTAACTCACTTAGCTGAACAAACGCACAGCAGAGCAGATTGAAGGATACGTTTCTTCTGTGTTTTAGGCAGAGTTTTACTGCTATTTCGTTATATGCGGGAATAGTGCTGGAAATGCCTCTTTTGAGATCTCTCCACAGAAAGCGTTTCCAGACTTCCCCTTCAACACACGAGTTTAACTCTGTAAGTTGAATGCAAACTTTGAAGACCGTTCTGCTAGGTAGCTCCGTTTTGGTTTTAGAAGCAGACAGTTCTCCTTACAGCATATACTCCCATTCACTGAGAAATGTCCAAACGCAGCCCTTACCAGAAACGTGTTTCTAACTCCTGAATCTAAAGGGAGATTTAACTCACTTAGCTGAACAAACGCACAGCAGAGCAGATTGAAGGATACGTTTCTTCTGTGTTTTAGGCAGAGTTTTACTGCTATTTCGTTATATGCGGGAATAGTGCTGGAAATGCCTGGAAATGCCTGTTTTGAAATCTCTCCACAGAAAGCGTTTCCAGACTTCCCCTTCAACCCACGAGTTTAACTCTGTAAGTTGAATGCACACATTGAAGACCGTTCTGTTAGGTAGCTCCGTTTTGGTTTTAGAAGCAGACAGTTCTCCTTACAGCATATACTCCCATTCACTGAGAAATGTCCAAACGCAGCTCTTACCAGAAACGTGTTTCTAACTCCTGAATCTAAAGGGAGATTTAACTCACTTAGCTGAACAAACGCACAGCAGAGCAGATTGAAGGATTCGTTTCTTCTGTGTTTTAGGCAGAGTTTTACTGCTATTTCGTTATATGCGGGAATAGTGCTGGAAATGCCTGTTTTGAGATCTCTCCACAGAAAGCGTTTCCAGACTTCCCCTTCAACACACGAGTTTAACTCTGTAAGTTGAATGCACACATTGAAGACCGTTCTGTTAGGTAGCTCCGTTTTGGTTTTAGAAGCAGACAGTTCTCCTTACAGCATATACTCCCATTCACTGAGAAATGTCCAAACGCAGCTCTTACCAGAAACGTGTTTCTAACTCCTGAATCTAAAGGGAGATTTAACTCACTTAGCTGAACAAACGCACAGCAGAGCAGATTGAAGGATACGTTTCTTCTGTGTTTTAGGCAGAGTTTTACTGCTATGTCGTTATATGCGGGAATAGTGCTGGAAATGCCTGTTTTGAGATCTCTCCACAGAAAGCGTTTCCAGACTTCCCCTTCAACACACGAGTTTAACTCTGTATGTTGAATGCACACATTGAAGACCGTTCTGTTAGGTAGCTCCGTTTTGGTTTTAGAAGCAGACAGTTCTCCTTATTGCATATACTCCCATTCACTGAGAAATGTCCAAACGCAGCTCTTACCAGAAACGTGTTTCTAACTCCTGAATCTAAAGGGAGATTTAACTCACTTAGCTGAACAAACGCACAGCAGAGCAGATTGACGGATACGTTTCTTCTGTGTTTTAGGCAGAGTTTTACTGCTATTTCGTTATATGCGGGAATAGTGCTGGAAATGCCTGTTTTGAGATCTCTCCACAGAAAGCGTTTCCAGACTTCCCCTTCAACACACGAGTTTAACTCTGTAAGTTGAATGCACACATTGAAGACCGTTCTGTTAGGTAGCTCCGTTTTGGTTTTAGAAGCAGACAGTTCTCCTTACAGCATATACTCCCATTCACTGAGAAATGTCAAAACGCAGCTCTTACCAGAAACGTATTTCTAACTCCTGAATCTAAAGGGAGATTTAACACACTTAGCTGAACAAACGCACAGCAGAGCAGATTGAAGGATACGTTTCTTCTGTGTTTTAGGCAGAGTTTTACTGCGATTTCGTTATATGCGGGAATAGTGCTGGAAATGCCTGGAAATGCCTGTTTTGAGATCTCTCCACAGAAAGCGTTTCCAGACTTCCCCTTCAACACACGAGTTTAACTCTGTAAGTTGAATGCACACATTGAAGACCGTTCTGTTAGGTAACTCCGTTTTGGTTTTAGAAGCAGACAGTTCTCCTTACAGCATATACTCCCATTCACTGAGAAATGTCCAAACGCAGCTCTTACCAGAAACGTGTTTCTAACTCCTGAATCTAAAGGGAGATTTAACTCACTTAGCTGAACAAACGCACAGCAGAGCAGATTGAAGGATACGTTTCTTCTGTGTTTTAGGCAGAGTTTTACTGCTATTTCGTTATATGCGGGAATAGTGCTGGAAATGCCTGGAAATGCCTGTTTTGAAATCTCTCCACAGAAAGCGTTTCCAGACTTCCCCTTCAACACACGAGTTTAACTCTGTAAGTTGAATGCACACATTGAAGACCGTTCTGTTAGGTAGCTCCGTTTTGGTTTTAGAAGCAGACAGTTCTCCTTACAGCATAGACTCCCATTCACTGAGAAATTTCCAAACGCAGCTCTTACCAGAAACGTGTTTCTAACTCCTGAATCTAAAGGGAGATTTAACTCACTTAGCTGAACAAACGCACAGCAGAGCAGATTGAAGGATACGTTTCTTCTGTGTTTTAGGCAGAGTTTTTCTTCTATTTCGTTATATGCGGGAATAGTGCTGGAAATGCCTGTTTTGAGATCTCTCCACAGAAAGCGTTTCCAGACTTCCCCTTCAACACACGAGTTTAACTCTGTAAGTTGAATGCACACATTGAAGACCGTTCTGTTAGGTAGCTCCGTTTTGGTTTTAGAAGTAGACAGTTCTCCTTACAGCATATACTCCCATTCACTGAGAAATGTCCAAACGCAGCTCTTACCAGAAACGTGTTTCTAACTCCTGAATCTAAAGGGAGATTTAACTCACTTAGCTGAACAAACGCACAGCAGAGCAGATTGAAGGATACGTTTCTTCTGTGTTTTAGGCAGAGTTTTACTGCTATTTCGTTATATGCGGGAATAGTGCTGGAAATGCCTGTTTTGAGATCTCTCCACAGAAAGCGTTTCCAGACTTCCCCTTCAACACACGAGTTTAACTCTGTAAGTTGAATGCACACATTGAAGACCGTTCTGTTAGGTAGCTCCGTTTTGGTTTTAGAAGCAGACAGTTCTCCTTACAGCATATACTCCCATTCACTGAGAAATGTCCAAACGCAGCTCTTACCAGAAACGTGTTTCTAACTCCTGAATCTAAAGGGAGATTTAACTCACTTAGCTGAACAAACGCACAGCAGAGCAGATTGAAGGATACGTTTCTTCTGTGTTTTAGGCAGAGTTTTACTGCTATTTCGTTATATGCGGGAATAGTGCTGGAAATGCCTGGAAATGCCTGTTTTGAGATCTCTCCACAGAAAGCGTTTCCAGACTTCCCCTTCAACACACGAGTTTAACTCTGTAAGTTGAATGCACACATTGAAGACCGTTCTGTTAGGTAGCTCCGTTTTGGTTTTAGAAGCAGACAGTTCTCCTTACAGCATATACTCCCATTCACTGAGAAATGTCCAAACGCAGCTCTTACCAGAAACGTGTTTCTAACTCCTGAATCTAAAGGGAGATTTAACTCACTTAGCTGAACAAACGCACAGCAGAGCAGATTGAAGGATACGTTTCTTCTGTGTTTTAGGCAGAGTTTTACTGCGATATCGTTATATGCGGGAATAGTGCTGGAAATGCCTGGAAAGGCCTGTTTTGAGATCTCTCCACAGAAAGCGTTTCCAGACTTCCCCTTCAACACACGAGTTTAACTCTGTAAGTTGAATGCACACATTGAAGACCGTTCTGTTAGGTAACTCCGTTTTGGTTTTAGAAGCAGACAGTTCTCCTTACAGCATATACTCCCATTCACTGAGAAATGTCCAAACGCAGCTCTTACCAGAAACGTGTTTCTAACTCCTGAATCTAAAGGGAGATTTAACTCACTTAGCTGAACAAACGCACAGCAGAGCAGATTGAAGGATACGTTTCTTCTGTGTTTTAGGCAGAGTTTTACTGCTATTTCGTTATATGCGGGAATAGTGCTGGAAATGCCTGTTTTGAGATCTCTCCACAGAAAGCGTTTCCAGACTTCCCCTTCAACACACGAGTTTAACTCTCTAAGTTGAATGCACACATTGAAGACCGTTCTGTTAGGTAGCTCCGTTTTTGTTTTAGAAGCAGACAGTTCTACTTACAGCATATACTCCCATTCACTGAGAAATGTCCAAACGCAGCTCTTACCAGAAACGTGTTTCTAACTCCTGAATCTAAAGGGAGATTTAACTCACTTAGCTGAACAAACGCACAGCAGAGCAGATTGAAGGATACGTTTCTTCTGTGTTTTAGGCAGAGTTTTACTGCTATTTCGTTATATGCGGGAATAGTGCTGGAAATGCCTGGAAATGCCTGTTTTGAAATCTCTCCACAGAAAGCGTTTCCAGACTTCCCCTTCAACACACGAGTTTAACTCTGTAAGTTGAATGCACACATTGAAGACCGTCCTGTTAGGTAGCTCCGTTTTGATTTTAGAAGCAGACAGTTCTCCTTACAGCATATACTCCC
Organism: Saguinus oedipus; assembly: GCA_031835075.1. NCBI lineage: Eukaryota > Metazoa > Chordata > Mammalia > Primates > Cebidae > Saguinus > Saguinus oedipus. The sequence goes on from CM063174.1 coordinate 170,023,107, forward strand.
ATTCACTGAGAAATGTCCAAACGCAGCTCTTACCAGAAACGTGTTTCTAACTCCTGAATCTAAAGGGAGATTTAACTCACTTAGCTGAACAAACGCACAGCAGAGCAGATTGAAGGATACGTTTCTTCTGTGTTTTAGGCAGAGTTTTACTGCTATTTCGTTATATGCGGGAATACTGCTGGAAATGCCTGGAAATGCCTGTTTTGAGATCTCTCCACAGAAAGCGTTTCCAGACTTCCCCTTCAACACACGAGTTTAACTCTGTAAGTTGAATGCACACATTGAAGACCGTTCTGTTAGGTAGCTCCGTTTTGGTTTTAGAAGCAGACAGTTCTCCTTACAGCATATACTCCCATTCACTGAGAAATGTCCAAACGCAGCTCTTACCAGAAACGTGTTTCTAACTCCTGAATCTAAAGGGAGATTTAACTCACTTAGCTGAACAAACGCACAGCAGAGCAGATTGAAGGATACGTTTCTTCTGTGTTTTAGGCAGAGTTTTACTGCTATTTCGTTATATGCGGGAATAGTGCTGGAAATGCCTGTTTTGAGATCTCTCCACAGAAAGCGTTTCCAGACTTCCCCTTCAACACACGAGTTTAACTCTGTAAGTTGAATGCACACATTGAAGACCGTTCTTTTAGGTAGCTCCGTTTTGGTTTTAGAAGCAGACAGTTCTCCTTACAGCATATACTCCCATTCACTGAGAAATGTCCAAACGCAGCTCTTACCAGAAACGTGTTTCTAACTCCTGATTCTAAAGGGAGATTTAACTCACTTAGCTGAACAAACGCACAGCAGAGCAGATTGAAGGATACGTTTCTTCTGTGTTTTAGGCAGAGTTTTACTGCTATTTCGTTATATGCGGGAATAGTGCTGGAAATGCCTGTTTTGAGATCTCTCCACAGAAAGCGTTTCCAGACTTCCCCTTCAACACACGAGTTTAACTCTGTAAGTTGATTGCACACATTGAAGACCGTTCTGTTAGGTAGCTCCGTTTTGGTTTTAGAAGCAGACAGTTCTCCTTACACCATATACTCCCATTCACTGAGAAATGTCCAAACGCAGCTCTTACCAGAAACGTGTTTCTAACTCCTGAATCTAAAGGGAGATTTAACTCACTTAGCTGAACAAACGCACAGCAGAGCAGATTGAAGGATACGTTTCTTCTGTGTTTTAGGCAGAGTTTTACTGCTATGTCGTTATATGCGGGAATAGTGCTGGAAATGCCTGTTTTGAGATCTCTCCACAGAAAGCGTTTCCAGACTTCCCCTTCAACACACGAGTTTAACTCTGTAAGTTGAATGCACACATTGAAGACCGTTCTGTTAGGTAGCTCCGTTTTGGTTTTAGAAGCAGACAGTTCTCCTTACTGCATATACCCCCATTCACTGAGAAATGTCCAAACGCAGCTCTTACCAGAAACGTGTTTCTAACTCCTGAATCTAAAGGGAGATTTAACTCACTTAGCTGAACAAACGCACAGCAGAGCAGATTGACGGATACGTTTCTTCTGTGTTTTAGGCAGAGTTTTACTGCTATTTCGTTATATGCGGGAATAGTGCTGGAAATGCCTGTTTTGAGATCTCTCCACAGAAAGCGTTTCCAGACTTCCCCTTCAACACACGAGTTTAACTCTGTAAGTTGAATGCACACATTGAAGACCGTTCTGTTAGGTAGCTCCGTTTTGGTTTTAGAAGCAGACAGTTCTCCTTACAGCATATACTCCCATTCACTGAGAAATGTCCAAACGCAGCTCTTACCAGAAACGTATTTCTAACTCCTGAATCTAAAGGGAGATTTAACTCACTTAGCTGAACAAACGCACAGCAGAGCAGATTGAAGGATACTTTTCTTCTGTGTTTTAGGCAGAGTTTTACTGCGATTTCGTTATATGCGGGAATAGTGCTGGAAATGCCTGGAAATGCCTGTTTTGAGATCTCTCCACAGAAAGCGTTTCCAGACTTCCCCTTCAACACACGAGTTTAACTCTGTAAGTTGAATGCACACATTGAAGACCGTTCTGTTAGCTAACTCCGTTTTGGTTTTAGAAGCAGACAGTTCTCCTTACAGCATATACTCCCATTCACTGAGAAATGTCCAAACGCAGCTCTTACCAGAAACGTGTTTCTAACTCCTGAATCTAAAGGGAGATTTAACTCACTTAGCTGAACAAACGCACAGCAGAGCAGATTGAAAGATACGTTTCTTCTGTGTTTTAGGCAGAGTTTTACTGCTATTTCGTTATATGCGGGAATAGTGCTGGAAATGCCTGTTTTGAGATCTCTCCACAGAAAGCGTTTCCAGACTTCCCCTTCAACACACGAGTTTAACTCTGTAAGTTGAATGCACACATTGAAGACCGTTCTGTTAGGTAGCTCCGTTTTGGTTTTAGAAGCAGACAGTTCTCCTTACAGCATATACTCCCATTCACTGAGAAATGTCCAAACGCAGCCCTTACCAGAAACGTGTTTCTAACTCCTGAATCTAAAGGGAGATTTAACTCACTTAGCTGAACAAACGCACAGCAGAGCAGATTGAAGGATACGTTTCTTCTGTGTTTTAGGCAGAGTTTTACTGCTATTTCGTTATATGCGGGAATAGTGCTGGAAATGCCTGGAAATGCCTGTTTTGAAATCTCTCCACAGAAAGCGTTTCCAGACTTCCCCTTCAACACACGAGTTTAACTCTGTAAGTTGAATGCACACATTGAAGACCGTTCTGTTAGGTAGCTCCGTTTTGGTTTTAGAAGCAGACAGTTCTCCTTACAGCATAGACTCCCATTCACTGAGAAATGTCCAAACGCAGCTCTTACCAGAAACGTGTTTCTAACTCCTGAATCTAAAGGGAGATTTAACTCACTTAGCTGAACAAACGCACAGCAGAGCAGATTGAAGGATACGTTTCTTCTGTGTTTTAGGCAGAGTTTTACTGCTATTTCGTTATATGCGGGAATAGTGCTGTAAAGGCCTGGAAATGCCTGTTTTGAGATCTCTCCACAGAAAGCGTTTCCAGACTTCCCCTTCAACACACGAGTTTAACTCTGTAAGTTGAATGCACACATTGAAGACCGTTCTGTTAGGTAGCTCCGTTTTGGTTTTAGAAGCAGACAGTTCTCCTTACAGCATATACTCCCATTCACTGAGAAATGTCCAAACGCAGCTCTTACCAGAAACGTGTTTCTAACTCCTGAATCTAAAGGGAGATTTAACTCACTTAGCTGAACAAACGCACAGCAGAGCAGATTGAAGGATACGTTTCTTCTGTGTTTTAGGCAGTTTTACTGCTATTTCGTTATATGCGGGAATAGTGCTGGAAATGCCTGTTTTGAGATCTCTCCACAGAAAGCGTTTCCAGACTTCCCCTTCAACACACGAGTTTAACTCTGTAAGTTGAATGCACACATTGAAGACCGTTCTGTTAGGTAGCTCCGTTTTGGTTTTAGAAGCAGACAGTTCTCCTTACAGCATATACTCCCATTCACTGAGAAATGTCCAAACGCAGCTCTTACCAGAAACGTGTTTCTAACTCCTGAATCTAAAGGGAGATTTAACTCACTTAGCTGAACAAACGCACAGCAGAGCAGATTGAAGGATACGTTTCTTCTGTGTTTTAGGCAGAGTTTTACTGCGATTTCGTTATATGCGGGAATAGTGCTGGAAATGCCTGGAAATGCCTGTTTTGAGATCTCTCCACAGAAAGCGTTTCCAGACTTCCCCTTCAACACACGAGTTTAACTCTGTAAGTTGAATGCACACATTGAAGACCGTTCTGTAAGGTAGCTCCGTTTTGGTTTTAGAAGCAGACAGTTCTCCTTACAGCATATACTCCCATTCACTGAGAAATGTCCAAACGCAGCTCTTACCAGAAACGTGTTTCTAACTCCTGAATCTAAAGGGAGATTTAACTCACTTAGCTGAACAAACGCACAGCAGAGCAGATTGAAGGATACGTTTCTTCTGTGTTTTAGGCAGAGTTTTACTGCGATTTCGTTATATGCGGGAATAGTGCTGGAAATGCCTGGAAAGGCCTGTTTTGAGATCTCTCCACAGAAAGCGTTTCCAGACTTCCCCTTCAACACACGAGTTTAACTCTGTAAGTTGAATGCACACATTGAAGACCGTTCTGTTAGGTAACTCCGTTTTGGTTTTAGAAGCAGACAGTTCTCCTTACAGCATATACTCCCATTCACTGAGAAATGTCCAAACGCAGCTCTTACCAGAAACGTGTTTCTAACTCCTGAATCTAAAGGGAGATTTAACTCACTTAGCTGAACAAACGCACAGCAGAGCAGATTGAAGGATACGTTTCTTCTGTGTTTTAGGCAGAGTTTTACTGCTATTTCGTTATATGCGGGAAGAGTGCTGGAAATGCCTGTTTTGAGATCTCTCCACAGAAAGCGTTTCCAGACTTCCCCTTCAACACACGAGTTTAACTCTGTAAGTTGAATGCACACATTGAAGACCGTTCTGTTAGGTAGCTCCGTTTTGGTTTTAGAAGCAGACAGTTCTACTTACAGCATATACTCCCATTCACTGAGAAATGTCCAAACGCAGCTCTTACCAGAAACGTGTTTGTAACTCCTGAATCTAAAGGGAGATTTAACTCACTTAGCTGAACAAACGCACAGCACAGCAGATTGAAGGATACGTTTCTTCTGTGTTTTAGGCAGAGTTTTACTGCTATTTCGTTATATGCGGGAATAGTGCTGGAAATGCCTGGAAATGCCTGTTTTGAAATCTCTCCACAGAAAGCGTTTCCAGACTTCCCCTTCAACACACGAGTTTAACTCTGTATGTTGAATGCACACATTGAAGACCGTTCTGTTAGGTAGCTCCGTTTTGATTTTAGAAGCAGACAGTTCTCCTTACAGCATATACTCCCATTCACTGAGAAATGTCCAAACGCAGCTCTTACCAGAAACGTGTTTCTAACTCCTGAATCTAAAGGGAGATTTAACTCACTTAGCTGAACAAACGCACAGCAGAGCAGATTGAAGGATACGTTTCTTCTGTGTTTTAGGCAGAGTTTTACTGCTATTTCGTTATATGCGGGAATAGTGCTGGAAATGCCTGGAAATGCCTGTTTTGAGATCTCTCCACAGAAAGCGTTTCCAGACTTCCCCTTCAACACACGAGTTTAACTCTGTAAGTTGAATGCACACATTTAAGACCGTTCTGTTAGGTAGCTCCGTTTTGGTTTTAGAAGCAGACAGTTCTCCTTACAGCATATACTCCCATTCACTGAGAAATGTCCAAACGCAGCTCTTACCAGAAACGTGTTTCTAACTCCTGAATCTAAAGGGAGATTTAACTCACTTAGCTGAACAAACGCACAGCAGAGCAGATTGAAGGATACGTTTCTTCTGTGTTTTAGGCAGAGTTTTACTGCTATTTCGTTATATGCTGGAATAGTGCTGGAAATGCCTGTTTTGAGATCTCTCCACAGAAAGCGTTTCCAGACTTCCCCTTCAACACACGAGTTTAACTCTGTAAGTTGAATGCACACATTGAGGACCGTTCTGTTAGGTAGTTCCGTTTTGGTTTTAGAAGCAGACAGTTCTCCTTACAGCATATACTCCCATTCACTGAGAAATGTCAAAACGCAGCTCTTACCAGAAACGTGTTTCTAACTCCTGAATCTAAAGGGAGATTTAACTCACTTAGCTGAACAAACGCACAGCAGAGCAGATTGAAGGATACGTTTCTTCTGTGTTTTAGGCAGAGTTTTACTGCTATTTCGTTATATGCGGGAATAGTGCTGGAAATGCCTGGAAATGCCTGTTTTGAGATCTCTCCACAGAAAGCGTTTCCAGACTTCCCCTTCAACACACGAGTTTAACTCTGGAAGTTGAATGCACACATTGAAGACCGTTCTGTTAGGTAGCTCCGTTTTGGTTTTAGAAGCAGACAGTTCTCCTTACAGCATATACTCCCATTCACTGAGAAATGTCCAAACGCAGCTCTTACCAGAAACGTGTTTCTAACTCCTGAATCTAAAGGGAGATTTAACTCACTTAGCTGAACAAACGCACAGCAGAGCAGATTGAAGGATACGTTTCTTCTGTGTTTTAGGCAGAGTTTTACTGCTATTTCGTTATATGCGGGAATACTGCTGGAAATGCCTGTTTTGAGATCTCTCCAAAGAAAGCGTTTCCAGACTTCCCCTTCAACACACCAGTTTAACTCTGTAAGTTGATTGCAAACATTGAAGACCGTTCTGTTAGGTAGCTCCGTTTTGGTTTTAGAAGCAGACAGTTCTCCTTACAGCATATACTCCCATTCACTGAGAAATGTCCAAACGCAGCCCTTACCAGAAACGTGTTTCTAACTCCTGAATCTAAAGGGAGATTTAACTCACTTAGCTGAACAAACGCACAGCAGAGCAGATTGAAGGATACGTTTCTTCTGTGTTTTAGGCAGAGTTTTACTGCTATTTCGTTATATGCGGGAATAGTGCTGGAAATGCCTGGAAATGCCTGTTTTGAAATCTCTCCACAGAAAGCGTTTCCAGACTTCCCCTTCAACACACGAGTTTAACTCTGTAAGTTGAATGCACACATTGAAGACCGTTCTGTTAGGTAGCTCCGTTTTGGTTTTAGAAGCAGACTGTTCTCCTTACAGCATATACTCCCATTCACTGAGAAATGTCCAAACGCAGCTCTTACCAGAAACGTGTTTCTAACTCCTGAATCTAAAGGGAGATTTAACTCACTTAGCTGAACAAACGCACAGCAGAGCTGATTGAAGGATACGTTTCTTCTGTGTTTTAGGCAGAGTTTTACTGCTACTTCGTTATATGCGGGAATAGTGCTGGAAATGCCTGTTTTGAGATCTCTCCACAGAAAGCGTTTCCAGACTTCCCCTTCAACACACGAGTTTAACTCTGTAAGTTGAATGCACACATTGAAGACCGTTCTGTTAGGTAGCTCCGTTTTGGTTTTAGAAGCAGACAGTTCTCCTTACAGCATATACTCCCATTCACTGAGAAATGTCCAAACGCAGCTCTTACCAGAAACGTGTTTCTAACTCCTGAATCTAAAGGGAGATTTAACTCACTTAGCTGAACAAACGCACAGCAGAGCAGATTGAAGGATACGTTTCTTCTGTGTTTTAGGCAGAGTTTTACTGCTATTTCTTATATGCGGGAATAGTGCTGGAAATAGCTGTTTTGAGATCTCTCCACAGAAACCGTTTCCAGACTTCCCCTTCAACACACGAGTTTAACTCTGTAAGTTGAATGCACACATTGAAGACCGTTCTGTTAGGTAGCTCCGTTTTGGTTTTAGAAGCAGACAGTTCTCCTTACTGCATATACTCCCATTCACTGAGAAATGTCCAAACGCAGCTCTTACCAGAAACGTGTTTCTAACTCCTGAATCTAAAGGGAGATTTAACTCACTTAGCTGAACAAACGCACAGCAGAGCAGATTGAAGGATACGTTTCTTCTGTGTTTTAGGCAGAGTTTTACTGCTATTTCGTTATATGCGGGAATAGTCCTGGAAATGCCTGTTTTGAGATCTCTCCACAGAAAGCGTTTCCAGACTTCCCCTTCAACACACGAGTTTAACTCTGTAAGTTGAATGCACACATTGAGGACCGTTCTGTTAGGTAGTTCCGTTTTGGTTTTAGAAGCAGACAGTTCTCCTTACAGCATATACTCCCATTCACTGAGAAATGTCCAAACGCAGCTCTTACCAGAAACGTGTTTCTAACTCCTGAATCTAAAGGGAGATTTAACTCACTTAGCTGAACAAACGCACAGCAGAGCAGATTGAAGGATACGTTTCGTCTGTGTTTTAGGCAGAGTTTTACTGCGATTTCGTTATATGCGGGAATAGTGCTGGAAATGCCTGGAAATGCCTGTTTTGAGATCTCTCCACAGAAAGCATTTCCAGACTTCCCCTTCAACACACGAGTTTAACTCTGTAAGTTGAATGCACACATTGAAGACCGTTCTGTTAGGTAGCTCCGTTTTGGTTTTAGAAGCAGACAGTTCTCCTTACAGCATATACTCCCATTCACTGAGAAATGTCCAAACGCAGCTCTTATCAGAAACGTGTTTCTAACTCCTGAATCTAAAGGGAGATTTAACTCACTTAGCTGAACAAACGCACAGCAGAGCAGATTGAAGGATACGTTTCTTCTGTGTTTTAGGCAGAGTTTTACTGCTATTTCGTTATATGCGGGAATAGTGCTGGAAATGCCTGGAAATGCCTGTTTTGAGATCTCTCCACAGAAAGCGTTTCCAGACTTCCCCTTCAACACACGAGTTTAACTCTGTAAGCTGAATGCACACATTGAAGACCGTTCTGTTAGGTAGCTCCGTTTTGGTTTTAGAAGCAGACAGTTCTCCTTACAGCATATACTCCCATTCACTGAGAAATGTCCAAACGCAGCTCTTACCAGAAACGTGTTTCTAACTCCTGAATCTAAAGGGAGATTTAACTCACTTAGCTGAACAAACGCACAGCAGAGCAGATTGAAGGATACGTTTCTTCTGTGTTTTAGGCAGAGTTTTACTGCTATTTCGTTATATGCGGGAATAGTCCTGGAAATGCCTGTTTTGAGATCTCTCCACAGAAAGCGTTTCCAGACTTCCCCTTCAACACACGAGTTTAACTCTGTAAGTTGAATGCACACATTGAGGACCGTTCTGTTAGGTAGTTCCGTTTTGGTTTTAGAAGCAGACAGTTCTCCTTACAGCATATACTCCCATTCACTGAGAAATGTCCAAACGCAGCTCTTACCAGAAACGTGTTTCCAACTCCTGAATCTAAAGGGAGATTTAACTCACTTAGCTGAACAAACGCACAGCAGAGCAGATTGAAGGATACGTTTCTTCTGTGTTTTAGGCAGAGTTTTACTGCGATTTCGTTATATGCGGGAATAGTGCAGGAAATGCCTGGAAATGCCTGTTTTGAAATCTCTCCACAGAAAGCGTTTCCAGACTTCCCCTTCAACACACGAGTTTAACTCCTAAAGTTGAATGCACACATTGAAGACCGTTCTGTTAGGTAGCTCCGTTTTGGTTTTAGAAGCAGACAGTTCTCCTTACAGCATATACTCCCATTCACTGAGAAATGTCCAAACGCAGCTCTTACCAGAAACGTGTTTCTAACTCCTGAATCTAAAGGGAGATTTAACTCACTTTGCTGAACAAACGCACAGCAGAGCAGATTGAAGGATACGTTTCTTCTGTGTTTTAGGCAGAGTTTTACTGCTATTTCGTTATATGCGGGAATAGTGCTGGAAATGCCTGGAAATGCCTGTTTTGAGATCTCTCCACAGAAAGCGTTTCCAGACTTCCCCTTCAACACACGAGTTTAACTCTGTAAGTTGAATGCACACATTGAAGACCGTTCTGTTAGGTAGCTCCGTTTTGGTTTTAGAAGCAGACAGTTCTCCTTACAGCATATACTCCCATTCACTGAGAAATGTCCAAACGCAGCTCTTACCAGAAACGTGTTTCTAACTCCTGAATCTAAAGGGAGATTTAACTCACTTAGCTGAACAAACGCACAGCAGAGCAGATTGAAGGATACGTTTCTTCTGTGTTTTAGGCAGAGTTTTACTGCTATTTCGTTATATGCGGGAATAGTGCTGGAAATGCCTGTTTTGAGATCTCTCCACAGAAAGCGTTTCCAGACTTCCCCTTCAACACACGAGTTTAACTCTGTAAGTTGAATGCACACATTGAAGACCGTTCTGTTAGGTAGCTCCGTTTTGGTTTTAGAAGCAGACAGTTCTCCTTACAGCATATACTCCCATTCACTGAGAAATGTCCAAACGCAGCTCTTACCAGAAACGTGTTTCTAACTCCTGAATCTAAAGGGAGATTTAACTCACTTAGCTGAACAAACGCACAGCAGAGCAGATTGAAGGATACGTTTCTTCTGTGTTTTAGGCAGAGTTTTACTGCTATTTCGTTATATGCGGGAATAGTGCTGGAAATGCCTGGAAATGCCTGTTTTGAGATCTCTCCACAGAAAGCGTTTCCAGACTTCCCCTTCAACACACGAGTTTAACTCTGTAAGTTGAATGCACACATTGAAGACCGTTCTGTTAGGTAGCTCCGTTTTGGTTTTAGAAGCAGACAGTTCTCCTTACAGCATATACTCCCATTCACTGAGAAATGTCCAAACGCAGCTCTTACCAGAAACGTGTTTCTAACTCCTGAATCTAAAGGGAGATTTAACTCACTTAGCTGAACAAACGCACAGCAGAGCAGATTGAAGGATACGTTTCTTCTGTGTTTTAGGCAGAGTTTTACTGCTATTTCGTTATATGCGGGAATAGTGCTGGAAATGCCTGGAAATGCCTGTTTTGAGATCTCTCCACAGAAAGCGTTTCCAGACTTCCCCTTCAACACACGAGTTTAACTCTGTAAGTTGAATGCACACATTGAAGACCGTTCTGTTAGGTAGCTCCGTTTTGGTTTTAGAAGCAGACAGTTCTCCTTACAGCATATACTCCCATTCACTGAGAAATGTCCAAACGCAGCTCTTACCAGAAACGTGTTTCTAACTCCTGAATCTAAAGGGAGATTTAACTCACTTAGCTGAACAAACGCACAGCAGAGCAGATTGAAGGATACGTTTCTTCTGTGTTTTAGGCAGAGTTTTACTGCTACTTCGTTATATGCGGGAATAGTGCTGGAAATGCCTGTTTTCAGATCTCTCCACAGAAAGCGTTTCCAGACTTCCCCTTCAACACACGAGTTTAACTCTGTAAGTTGATTGCACACATTGAAGACCGTTCTGTTAGGTAGCTCCGTTTTGGTTTCAGAAGCAGACAGTTCTCCTTACAGCATATACTCCCATTCACTGAGAAATGTCCTAACGCAGCTCTTACCAGAAACGTGTTTCTAACTCCTGAATCTAAAGGGAGATTTAACTCACTTAGCTGAACAAACGCACAGCAGAGCAGATTGAAGGATACGTTTCTTCTGTGTTTTAGGCAGAGTTTTACTGCTATTTCGTTATATGCGGGAATAGTGCTGGAAATGCCTGGAAATGCCTGTTTTGAGATCTCTCCACAGAAAGCGTTTCCAGACTTCCCCTTCAACACACGAGTTTAACTCTGTAAGTTGAATGCACACATTGAAGACCGTTCTGTTAGGTAGCTCCGTTTTGGTTTTAGAAGCAGACAGTTCTCCTTACAGCATATACTCCCATTCACTGAGAAATGTCCAAACGCAGCTCTTACCAGAAACGTGTTTCTAACTCCTGAATCTAAAGGGAGATTTAACTCACTTAGCTGAACAAACGCACAGCAGAGCAGATTGAAGGATACGTTTCTTCTGTGTTTTAGGCAGAGTTTTACTGCTATTTCGTTATATGCTGGAATAGTGCTGGAAATGCCTGTTTTGAGATCTCTCCACAGAAAGCGTTTCCAGACTTCCCCTTCAACACACGAGTTTAACTCTGTAAGTTGAATGCACACATTGAGGACCGTTCTGTTAGGTAGTTCCGTTTTGGTTTTAGAAGCAGACAGTTCTCCTTACAGCATATACTCCCATTCACTGAGAAATGTCCAAACGCAGCTCTTACCAGAAACGTGTTTCTAACTCCTGAATCTAAAGGGAGATTTAACTCACTTAGCTGAACAAACGCACAGCAGAGCAGATTGAAGGATACGTTTCTTCTGTGTTTTAGGCAGAGTTTTACTGCTATTTCGTTATATGCGGGAATAGTGCTGGAAATGCCTGGAAATGCCTGTTTTGAGATCTCTCCACAGAAAGCGTTTCCAGACTTCCCCTTCAACACACGAGTTTAACTCTGGAAGTTGAATGCACACATTGAAGACCGTTCTGTTAGGTAGCTCCGTTTTGGTTTTAGAAGCAGACAGTTCTCCTTACAGCATATACTCCCATTCACTGAGAAATGTCCAAACGCAGCTCTTACCAGAAACGTGTTTCTAACTCCTGAATCTAAAGGGAGATTTAACTCACTTAGCTGAACAAACGCACAGCAGAGCAGATTGAAGGATACGTTTCTTCTGTGTTTTAGGCAGAGTTTTACTGCTATTTCGTTATATGCGGGAATACTGCTGGAAATGCCTGTTTTGAGATCTCTCCAAAGAAAGCGTTTCCAGACTTCCCCTTCAACACACGAGTTTAACTCTGTAAGTTGATTGCAAACATTGAAGACCGTTCTGTTAGGTAGCTCCGTTTTGGTTTTAGAAGCAGACAGTTCTCCTTACAGCATATACTCCCATTCACTGAGAAATGTCCAAACGCAGCCCTTACCAGAAACGTGTTTGTAACTCCTGAATCTAAAGGGAGATTTAACTCACTTAGCTGAACAAACGCACAGCAGAGCAGATTGAAGGATACGTTTCTTCTGTGTTTTAGGCAGAGTTTTACTGCTATTTCGTTATATGCGGGAATAGTGCTGGAAATGCCTGGAAATGCCTGTTTTGAAATCTCTCCACAGAAAGCGTTTCCAGACTTCCCCTTCAACACACGAGTTTAACTCTGTAAGTTGAATGCACACATTGAAGACCGTTCTGTTAGGTAGCTCCGTTTTGGTTTTAGAAGCAGACAGTTCTCCTTACAGCATATACTCCCATTCACTGAGAAATGTCCAAACGCAGCTCTTACCAGAAACGTGTTTCTAACTCCTGAATCTAAAGGGAGATTTAACTCACTTAGCTGAACAAACGCACAGCAGAGCTGATTGAAGGATACGTTTCTTCTGTGTTTTAGGCAGAGTTTTACTGCTACTTCGTTATATGCGGGAATAGTGCTGGAAATGCCTGTTTTGAGATCTCTCCACAGAAAGCGTTTCCAGACTTCCCCTTCAACACACGAGTTTAACTCTGTAAGTTGAATGCACACATTGAAGACCGTTCTGTTAGGTAGCTCCGTTTTGGTTTTAGAAGCAGACAGTTCTCCTTACAGCATATACTCCCATTCACTGAGAAATGTCCAAACGCAGCTCTTACCAGAAACGTGTTTCTAACTCCTGAATCTAAAGGGAGATTTAACTCACTTAGCTGAACAAACGCACAGCAGAGCAGATTGAAGGATACGTTTCTTCTGTGTTTTAGGCAGAGTTTTACTGCTATTTCGTTATATGCGGGAATAGTGCTGGAAATAGCTGTTTTGAGATCTCTCCACAGAAACCGTTTCCAGACTTCCCCTTCAACACACGAGTTTAACTCTGTAAGTTGAATGCACACATTGAAGACCGTTCTGTTAGGTAGCTCCGTTTTGGTTTTAGAAGCAGACAGTTCTCCTTACTGCATATACTCCCATTCACTGAGAAATGTCCAAACGCAGCTCTTACCAGAAACGTGTTTCTAACTCCTGAATCTAAAGGGAGATTTAACTCACTTAGCTGAACAAACGCACAGCAGAGCAGATTGAAGGATACGTTTCTTCTGTGTTTTAGGCAGAGTTTTACTGCTATTTCGTTATATGCGGGAATAGTCCTGGAAATGCCTGTTTTGAGATCTCTCCACAGAAAGCGTTTCCAGACTTCCCCTTCAACACACGAGTTTAACTCTGTAAGTTGAATGCACACATTGAGGACCGTTCTGTTAGGTAGTTCCGTTTTGGTTTTAGAAGCAGACAGTTCTCCTTACAGCATATACTCCCATTCACTGAGAAATGTCCAAACGCAGCTCTTACCAGAAACGTGTTTCTAACTCCTGAATCTAAAGGGAGATTTAACTCACTTAGCTGAACAAACGCACAGCAGAGCAGATTGAAGGATACGTTTCGTCTGTGTTTTAGGCAGAGTTTTACTGCGATTTCGTTATATGCGGGAATAGTGCTGGAAATGCCTGGAAATGCCTGTTTTGAGATCTCTCCACAGAAAGCGTTTCCAGACTTCCCCTTCAACACACGAGTTTAACTCTGTAAGTTGAATGCACACATTGAAGACCGTTCTGTTAGGTAGCTCCGTTTTGGTTTTAGAAGCAGACAGTTCTCCTTACAGCATATACTCCCATTCACTGAGAAATGTCCAAACGCAGCTCTTACCAGAAACGTGTTTCTAACTCCTGAATCTAAAGGGAGATTTAACTCACTTAGCTGAACAAACGCACAGCAGAGCAGATTGAAGGATACGTTTCTTCTGTGTTTTAGGCAGAGTTTTACTGCTATTTCGTTATATGCGGGAATAGTGCTGGAAATGCCTGGAAATGCGTTTTGAGATCTCTCCACAGAAAGCGTTTCCAGACTTCCCCTTCAACACACGAGTTTAACTCTGTAAGCTGAATGCACACATTGAAGACCGTTCTGTTAGGTAGCTCCGTTTTGGTTTTAGAAGCAGACAGTTCTCCTTACAGCATATACTCCCATTCACTGAGAAATGTCCAAACGCAGCTCTTACCAGAAACGTGTTTCTAACTCCTGAATCTAAAGGGAGATTTAACTCACTTAGCTGAACAAACGCACAGCAGAGCAGATTGAAGGATACGTTTCTTCTGTGTTTTAGGCAGAGTTTTACTGCTATTTCGTTATATGCGGGAATAGTCCTGGAAATGCCTGTTTTGAGATATCTCCACAGAAAGCGTTTCCAGACTTCCCCTTCAACACACGAGTTTAACTCTGTAAGTTGAATGCACACATTGAGGACCGTTCTGTTAGGTAGTTCCGTTTTGGTTTTAGAAGCAGACAGTTCTCCTTACAGCATATACTCCCATTCACTGAGAAATGTCCAAACGCAGCTCTTACCAGAAACGTGTTTCCAACTCCTGAATCTAAAGGGAGATTTAACTCACTTAGCTGAACAAACGCACAGCAGAGCAGATTGAAGGATACGTTTCTTCTGTGTTTTAGGCAGAGTTTTACTGCGATTTCGTTATATGCGGGAATAGTGCTGGAAATGCCTGGAAATGCCTGTTTTGAAATCTCTCCACAGAAAGCGTTTCCAGACTTCCCCTTCAACACACGAGTTTAACTCCTAAAGTTGAATGAACACATTGAAGACCGTTCTGTTAGGTAGCTCCGTTTTGGTTTTAGAAGCAGACAGTTCTCCTTACAGCATATACTCCCATTCACTGAGAAATGTCCAAACGCAGCCCTTACCAGAAACGTGTTTCTAACTCCTGAATCTAAAGGGAGATTTAACTCACTTAGCTGAACAAACGCACAGCAGAGCAGATTGAAGGATACGTTTCTTCTGTGTTTTAGGCAGAGTTTTACTGCTATTTCGTTATATGCGGGAATAGTGCTGGAAATGCCTGTTTTGAGATCTCTCCACAGAAAGCGTTTCCAGACTTCCCCTTCAACACACGATTTTAACTCTGTAAGTTGAATGCACACATTGAAGACCGTTCTTTTAGGTAGCTCCGTTTTGGTTTTAGAAGCAGACAGTTCTCCTTACAGCATATACTCCCATTCACTGAGAAATGTCCAAACGCAGCTCTTACCAGAAACGTGTTTCTAACTCCTGAATCTAAAGGGAGATTTAACTCACTTAGCTGAACAAACGCACAGCAGAGCAGATTGAAGGATACGTTTCTTCTGTGTTTTAGGCAGAGTTTTACTGCTATTTCGTTATATGCGGGAATAGTGCTGGAAATGCCTGTTTTGAGATCTCTCCAAAGAAAGCGTTTCCAGACTTCCCCTTCAACACACCAGTTTAACTCTGTAAGTTGATTGCAAACATTGAAGACCGTTCTGTTAGGTAGCTCCGTTTTGGTTTTAGAAGCAGACAGTTCTCCTTACAGCATATACTCCCATTCACTGAGAAATGTCCAAACGCAGCCCTTACCAGAAACGTGTTTCTAACTCCTGAATCTAAAGGGAGATTTAACTCACTTAGCTGAACAAACGCACAGCAGAGCAGATTGAAGGATACGTTTCTTCTGTGTTTTAGGCAGAGTTTTACTGCTATTTCGTTATATGCGGGAATAGTGCTGGAAATGCCTGTTTTGAGATCTCTCCACAGAAAGCGTTTCCAGACTTCCCCTTCAACACACGATTTTAACTCTGTAAGTTGAATGCACACATTGAAGACCGTTCTGTTAGGTAGCTCCGTTTTGGTTTTAGAAGCAGACAGTTCTCCTTACAGCATATACTCCCATTCACTGAGAAATGTCCAAACGCAGCTCTTACCAGAAACGTGTTTCTAACTCCTGAATCTAAAGGGAGATTTAACTCACTTAGCTGAACAAACGCACAGCAGAGCAGATTGAAGGATACGTTTCTTCTGTGTTTTAGGCAGAGTTTTACTGCTATTTCGTTATATGCGGGAATAGTGCTGGAAATGCCTGTTTTGAGATCTCTCCAAAGAAAGCGTTTCCAGACTTCCCCTTCAACACACCAGTTTAACTCTGTAAGTTGATTGCAAACATTGAAGACCGTTCTGTTAGGTAGCTCCGTTTTGGTTTTAGAAGCAGACAGTTCTCCTTACAGCATATACTCCCATTCACTGAGAAATGTCCAAACGCAGCCCTTACCAGAAACGTGTTTCTAACTCCTGAATCTAAAGGGAGATTTAACTCACTTAGCTGAACAAACGCACAGCAGAGCAG
This sequence comes from Saguinus oedipus, assembly GCA_031835075.1. Lineage (NCBI taxonomy): Eukaryota > Metazoa > Chordata > Mammalia > Primates > Cebidae > Saguinus > Saguinus oedipus. Next base: position 170,039,598 of record CM063174.1, read on the forward strand.
ATTGAAGGATACGTTTCTTCTGTGTTTTAGGCAGAGTTTTACTGCTATTTCGTTATATGCGGGAATAGTGCTGGAAATGCCTGGAAATGCCTGTTTTGAAATCTCTCCACAGAAAGCGTTTCCAGACTTCCCCTTCAACACACGAGTTTAACTCTGTAAGTTGAATGCACACATTGAAGACCGTTCTGTTAGGTAACTCCGTTTTGGTTTTAGAAGCAGACAGTTCTCCTTACAGCATATACTCCCATTCACTGAGAAATGTCCAAACGCAGCTCTTACCAGAAACGTGTTTCTAACTCCTGAATCTAAAGGGAGATTTAACTCACTTAGCTGAACAAACGCACAGCAGAGCAGATTGAAGGATACGTTTCTTCTGTGTTTTAGGCAGAGTTTTACTGCTATTTCGTTATATGCGGGAATAGTGATGGAAATGCCTGGAAATGCCTGTTTTGAAATCTCTCCACAGAAAGCGTTTCCAGACTTCCCCTTCAACACACGAGTTTAACTCTGTAAGTTGAATGCACACATTGAAGACCGTTCTGTTAGGTAGCTCCGTTTTGGTTTTAGAAGCAGACAGTTCTCCTTACAGCATAGACTCCCATTCACTGAGAAATTTCCAAACGCAGCTCTTACCAGAAACGTGTTTCTAACTCCTGAATCTAAAGGGAGATTTAACTCACTTAGCTGAACAAACGCACAGCAGAGCAGATTGAAGGATACGTTTCTTCTGTGTTTTAGGCAGAGTTTTTCTTCTATTTCGTTATATGCGGGAATAGTGCTGGAAATGCCTGTTTTGAGATCTCTCCACAGAAAGCGTTTCCAGACTTCCCCTTCAACACACGAGTTTAACTCTGTAAGTTGAATGCACACATTGAAGACCGTTCTGTTAGGTAGCTCCGTTTTGGTTTTAGAAGCAGACAGTTCTCCTTACAGCATATACTCCCATTCACTGAGAAATGTCCAAACGCAGCTCTTACCAGAAACGTGTTTCTAACTCCTGAATCTAAAGGGAGATTTAACTCACTTAGCTGAACAAACGCACAGCAGAGCAGATTGAAGGATACGTTTCTTCTGTGTTTTAGGCAGAGTTTTACTGCTATTTCGTTATATGCGGGAATAGTGCTGGAAATGCCTGTTTTGAGATCTCTCCACAGAAAGCGTTTCCAGACTTCCCCTTCAACACACGAGTTTAACTCTGTAAGTTGAATGCACACATTGAAGACCGTTCTGTTAGGTAGCTCCGTTTTGGTTTTAGAAGCAGACAGTTCTCCTTACAGCATATACTCCCATTCACTGAGAAATGTCCAAACGCAGCTCTTACCAGAAACGTGTTTCTAACTCCTGAATCTAAAGGGAGATTTAACTCACTTAGCTGAACAAACGCACAGCAGAGCAGATTGAAGGATACGTTTCTTCTGTGTTTTAGGCAGAGTTTTACTGCTATTTCGTTATATGCGGGAATAGTGCTGGAAATGCCTGGAAATGCCTGTTTTGAGATCTCTCCACAGAAAGCGTTTCCAGACTTCCCCTTCAACACACGAGTTTAACTCTGTAAGTTGAATGCACACATTGAAGACCGTTCTGTTAGGTAGCTCCGTTTTGGTTTTAGAAGCAGACAGTTCTCCTTACAGCATATACTCCCATTCACTGAGAAATGTCCAAACGCAGCTCTTACCAGAAACGTGTTTCTAACTCCTGAATCTAAAGGGAGATTTAACTCACTTAGCTGAACAAACGCACAGCAGAGCAGATTGAAGGATACGTTTCTTCTGTGTTTTAGGCAGAGTTTTACTGCGATATCGTTATATGCGGGAATAGTGCTGGAAATGCCTGGAAAGGCCTGTTTTGAGATCTCTCCACAGAAAGCGTTTCCAGACTTCCCCTTCAACACACGAGTTTAACTCTGTAAGTTGAATGCACACATTGAAGACCGTTCTGTTAGGTAACTCCGTTTTGGTTTTAGAAGCAGACAGTTCTCCTTACAGCATATACTCCCATTCACTGAGAAATGTCCAAACGCAGCTCTTACCAGAAACGTGTTTCTAACTCCTGAATCTAAAGGGAGATTTAACTCACTTAGCTGAACAAACGCACAGCAGAGCAGATTGAAGGATACGTTTCTTCTGTGTTTTAGGCAGAGTTTTACTGCTATTTCGTTATATGCGGGAATAGTGCTGGAAATGCCTGTTTTGAGATCTCTCCACAGAAAGCGTTTCCAGACTTCCCCTTCAACACACGAGTTTAACTCTGTAAGTTGAATGCACACATTGAAGACCGTTCTGTTAGGTAGCTCCGTTTTGGTTTTAGAAGCAGACAGTTCTACTTACAGCATATACTCCCATTCACTGAGAAATGTCCAAACGCAGCTCTTACCAGAAACGTGTTTCTAACTCCTGAATCTAAAGGGAGATTTAACTCACTTAGCTGAACAAACGCACAGCAGAGCAGATTGAAGGATACGTTTCTTCTGTGTTTTAGGCAGAGTTTTACTGCTATTTCGTTATATGCGGGAATAGTGCTGGAAATGCCTGGAAATGCCTGTTTTGAAATCTCTCCACAGAAAGCGTTTCCAGACTTCCCCTTCAACACACGAGTTTAACTCTGTAAGTTGAATGCACGCATTGAAGACCGTTCTGTTAGGTAGCTCCGTTTTGATTTTAGAAGCAGACAGTTCTCCTTACATCATATACTCCCATTCACTGAGAAATGTCCAAACGCAGCTCTTACCAGAAACGTGTTTCTAACTCCTGAATCTAAAGGGAGATTTAACTCACTTAGCTGAACAAACGCACAGCAGAGCAGATTGAAGGATACGTTTCTTCTGTGTTTTAGGCAGAGTTTTACTGCTATGTCGTTATATGCGGGAATAGTGCTGGAAATGCCTGTTTTGAGATCTCTCCACAGAAAGCGTTTCCAGACTTCCCCTTCAACACACGAGTTTAACCCTGTAAGTTGAATGCACACATTGAAGACCGTTCTGTTAGGTAGCTCCGTTTTGGTTTTAGAAGCAGACAGTTCTCCTTACTGCATATACTCCCATTCACTGAGAAATGTCCAAACGCAGCTCTTACCAGAAACGTGTTTCTAACTCCTGAATCTAAAGGGAGATTTAACTCACTTAGCTGAACAAACGCACAGCAGAGCAGATTGAAGGATACGTTTCTTCTGTGTTTTAGGCAGAGTTTTACTGCGATTTCGTTATATGCGGGAATAGTGCTGGAAATGCCTGGAAATGCCTGTTTTGAGATCTCTCCACAGAAAGCGTTTCCAGACTTCCCCTTCAACACACGAGTTTAACTCTGTAAGTTGAATGCACACATTGAAGACCGTTCTGTTAGCTAACTCCGTTTTGGTTTTAGAAGCAGACAGTTCTCCTTACAGCATATACTCCCATTCACTGAGAAATGTCCAAACGCAGCTCTTACCAGAAACGTGTTTCTAACTCCTGAATCTAAAGGGAGATTTAACTCACTTAGCTGAACAAACGCACAGCAGAGCAGATTGAAAGATACGTTTCTTCTGTGTTTTAGGCAGAGTTTTACTGCTATTTCGTTATATGCGGGAATAGTGCTGGAAATGCCTGTTTTGAGATCTCTCCACAGAAAGCGTTTCCAGACTTCCCCTTCAACACACGAGTTTAACTCTGTAAGTTGAATGCACACATTGAAGACCGTTCTGTTAGGTAGCTCCGTTTTGGTTTTAGAAGCAGACAGTTCTCCTTACAGCATATACTCCCATTCACTGAGAAATGTCCAAACGCAGCTCTTACCAGAAACATGTTTCTAACTCCTGAATCTAAAGGGAGATTTAACTCACTTAGCTGAACAAACGCACAGCAGAGCAGATTGAAGGATACGTTTCTTCTGTGTTTTAGGCAGAGTTTTACTGCTATTTCGTTATATGCGGGAATAGTGCTGGAAATGCCTGGAAATGCCTGTTTTGAAATCTCTCCACAGAAAGCGTTTCCAGACTTCCCCTTCAACACACGAGTTTAACTCTGTAAGTTGAATGCACACATTGAAGACCGTTCTGTTAGGTAGCTCCGTTTTGGTTTTAGAAGCAGACAGTTCTCCTTACAGCATATACTCCCATTCACTGAGAAATGTCCAAACGCAGCTCTTACCAGAAACGTGTTTCTAACTCCTGAATCTAAAGGGAGATTTAACTCACTTAGCTGAACAAACGCACAGCAGAGCAGATTGAAGGATACGTTTCTTCTGTGTTTTAGGCAGAGTTTTACTGCTATTTCGTTATATGCGGGAATAGTGCTGGAAATGCCTGTTTTGAGATCTCTCCACAGAAAGCGTTTCCAGACTTCCCCTTCAACACACGAGTTTAACTCTGTAAGTTGAATGCACACATTGAAGACCGTTCTGTTAGGTAGCTCCGTTTTGGTTTTAGAAGCAGACAGTTCTCCTTACTGCATATACTCCCATTCACTGAGAAATGTCCAAACGCAGCTCTTACCAGAAACGTGTTTCTAACTCCTGAATCTAAAGGGAGATTTAACTCACTTAGCTGAACAAACGCACAGCAGAGCAGATTGAAGGATACGTTTCTTCTGTGTTTTAGGCAGAGTTTTACTGCTATTTCGTTATATGCGGGAATAGTGCTGGAAATGCCTGTTTTGAGATCTCTCCACAGAAAGCGTTTCCAGACTTCCCCTTCAACACACGAGTTTAACTCTGTAAGTTGAATGCACACATTGAAGACCGTTCTGTTAGGTAGCTCCGTTTTGGTTTTAGAAGCAGACAGTTCTCCTTACTGCATATACTCCCATTCACTGAGAAATGTCCAAACGCAGCTCTTACCAGAAACGTGTATCTAACTCCTGAATCTAAAGGGAGATTTAACTCACTTAGCTGAACAAACGCACAGCAGAGCAGATTGAAGGATACGTTTCTTCTGTGTTTTAGGCAGAGTTTTACTGCTATTTCGTTATATGCGGGAATAGTGCTGGAAATGCCTGTTTTGAGATCTCTCCACAGAAAGCGTTTCCAGACTTCCCCTTCAACACACGAGTTTAACTCTGTAAGTTGAATGCACACATTGAAGACCGTTCTGTTAGGTAGCTCCGTTTTGGTTTTAGAAGCAGACAGTTCTCCTTACAGCATATACTCCCATTCACTGAGAAATGTCCAAACGCAGCTCTTACCAGAAACGTGTTTCTAACTCCTGAATCTAAAGGGAGATTTAACTCACTTAGCTGAACAAACGCACAGCAGAGCAGATTGAAGGATACGTTTCTTCTGTGTTTTAGGCAGAGTTTTACTGCTATTTCGTTATATGCGGGAATAGTGCTGGAAATGCCTGGAAATGCCTGTTTTGAGATCTCTCCACAGAAAGCGTTTCCAGACTTCCCCTTCAACACACGAGTTTAACTCTGTAAGTTGAATGCACACATTGAAGACCGTTCTGTTTGGTAGCTCCGTTTTGGTTTTAGAAGCAGACAGTTCTCCTTACAGCATATACTCCCATTCACTGAGAAATGTCCAAACGCAGCTCTTACCAGAAACGTGTTTCTAACTCCTGAATCTAAAGGGAGATTTAACTCACTTAGCTGAACAAACGCACAGCAGAGCAGATTGAAGGATACGTTTCTTCTGTGTTTTAGGCAGAGTTTTACTGCTATTTCGTTATATGCGGGAATAGTGCTGGAAATGCCTGTTTTGAGATCTCTCCACAGAAAGCGTTTCCAGACTTCCCCTTCAACACACGAGTTTAACTCTGTAAGTTGAATGCACACATTGAAGACCGTTCTGTTAGGTAGCTCCGTTTTGGTTTTAGAAGCAGACAGTTCTCCTTACTGCATATACTCCCATTCACTGAGAAATGTCCAAACGCAGCTCTTACCAGAAACGTGTTTCTAACTCCTGAATCTAAAGGGAGATTTAACTCACTTAGCTGAACAAACGCACAGCAGAGCAGATTGAAGGATACGTTTCTTCTGTGTTTTAGGCAGAGTTTTACTGCTATTTCGTTATATGCGGGAATAGTGCTGGAAATGCCTGTTTTGAGATCTCTCCACAGAAAGCGTTTCCAGACTTCCCCTTCAACACACGAGTTTAACTCTGTAAGTTGAATGCACACATTGAAGACCGTTCTGTTAGGTAGCTCCGTTTTGGTTTTAGAAGCAGACAGTTCTCCTTACTGCATATACTCCCATTCACTGAGAAATGTCCAAACGCAGCTCTTACCAGAAACGTGTATCTAACTCCTGAATCTAAAGGGAGATTTAACTCACTTAGCTGAACAAACGCACAGCAGAGCAGATTGAAGGATACGTTTCTTCTGTGTTTTAGGCAGAGTTTTACTGCTATTTCGTTATATGCGGGAATAGTGCTGGAAATGCCTGTTTTGAGATCTCTCCACAGAAAGCGTTTCCAGACTTCCCCTTCAACACACGAGTTTAACTCTGTAAGTTGAATGCTCACATTGAAGACCGTTCTGTTAGGTAGCTCCGTTTTGGTTTTAGAAGCAGACAGTTCTCCTTACAGCATATACTCCCATTCATTGAGAAATGTCCAAACGCAGCTCTTACCAGAAACGTGTTTCTAACTCCTGAATCTAAAGGGAGATTTAACTCACTTAGCTGAACAAACGCACAGCAGAGCAGATTGAAGGATACGTTTCTTCTGTGTTTTAGGCAGAGTTTTACTGCTATTTCGTTATATGCGGGAATAGTGCTGGAAATGCCTGTTTTGAGATCTCTCCACAGAAAGCGTTTCCAGACTTCCCCTTCAACACACGAGTTTAACTCTGTAAGTTGAATGCACACATTGAAGACCGTTCTGTTAGGTAGCTCCGTTTTGGTTTTAGAAGCAGACAGTCCTCCTTACAGCATATACTCCCATTCACTGAGAAATGTCCAAACGCAGCTCTTACCAGAAACGTGTTTCTAACTCCTGAATCTAAAGGGAGATTTAACTCACTTAGCTGAACAAACGCACAGCAGAGCAGATTGAAGGATACGTTTCTTCTGTGTTTTAGGCAGAGTTTTACTGCTATTTCGTTATATGCGGGAATAGTGCTGGAAATGCCTGTTTTGAGATCTCTCCACAGAAAGCGTTTCCAGACTTCCCCTTCAACACACGAGTTTAACTCTGTAAGTTGAATGCACACATTGAAGACCGTTCTGTTAGGTAGCTCCGTTTTGGTTTTAGAAGCAGACAGTTCTCCTTACAGCATATACTCACATTCACTGAGAAATGTCCAAACGCAGCTCTTACCAGAAACGTGTTTCTAACTCCTGAATCTAAAGGGAGATTTAACTCACTTAGCTGAACAAACGCACAGCAGAGCAGATTGAAGGATACGTTTCTTCTGTGTTTTAGGCAGAGTTTTACTGCTATTTCGTTATATGCGGGAATAGTGCTGGAAATGCCTGGAAATGCCTGTTTTGAGATCTCTCCACAGAAAGCGTTTCCAGACTTCCCCTTCAACACACGAGTTTAACTCTGTAAGTTGAATGCACACATTGAAGACCGTTCTGTTAGGTAGCTCCGTTTTGGTTTTAGAAGCAGACAGTTCTCCTTACAGCATATACTCCCATTCACTGAGAAATGTCCAAACGCAGCTCTTACCAGAAACGTGTTTCTAACTCCTGAATCTAAAGGGAGATTTAACTCACTTAGCTGAACAAACGCACAGCAGAGCAGATTGAAGGATAGGTTTCTTCTGTGTTTTAGGCAGAGTTTTACTGCTATTTCGTTATATGCGGGAATAGTGCTGGAAATGCCTGGAAATGCCTGTTTTGAGATCTCTCCACAGAAAGGGTTTCCAGACTTCCCCTTCAACACACGAGTTTAACTCTGTAAGTTGAATGCACACATTGAAGACCGTTCTGTTAGGTAGCTCCGTTTTGGTTTTAGAAGCAGACAGTTCTCCTTACTGCATATACTCCCATTCACTGAGAAATGTCCAAACGCAGCTCTTACCAGAAACGTGTTTCTAACTCCTGAATCTAAAGGGAGATTTAACTCACTTAGCTGAACAAACGCACAGCAGAGCAGATTGAAGGATACGTTTCTTCTGTGTTTTAGGCAGAGTTTTACTGCTATTTCGTTATATGCGGGAATAGTGCTGGAAATGCCTGTTTTGAGATCTCTCCACAGAAAGCGTTTCCAGACTTCCCCTTCAACACACGAGTTTAACTCTGTAAGTTGAATGCACACATTGAAGACCGTTCTGTTAGGTAGCTCCGTTTTGGTTTTAGAAGCAGACAGTTCTCCTTACAGCATATACTCCCATTCACTGAGAAATGTCCAAACGCAGCTCTTACCAGAAACGTGTTTCTAACTCCTGAATCTAAAGGGAGATTTAACTCACTTAGCTGAACAAACGCACAGCAGAGCAGATTGAAGGATACGTTTCTTCTGTGTTTTAGGCAGAGTTTTACTGCTATTTCGTTATATGCGGGAATAGTGCTGGAAATGCCTGTTTTGAGATCTCTCCACAGAAAGCGTTTCCAGACTTCCCCTTCAACACACGAGTTTAACTCTGTAAGTTGAATGCACACATTGAAGACCGTTCTGTTAGGTAGCTCCGTTTTGGTTTTAGAAGCAGACAGTTCTCCTTACAGCATATACTCCCATTCACTGAGAAATGTCCAAACGCAGCTCTTACCAGAAACGTGTTTCTAACTCCTGAATCTAAAGGGAGATTTAACTCACTTAGCTGAACAAACCCACAGCAGAGCAGATTGAAGGATACGTTTCTTCTGTGTTTTAGGCAGAGTTTTACTGCTATTTCGTTATATGCGGGAATAGTGCTGGAAATGCCTGTTTTGAGATCTCTCCACAGAAAGCGTTTCCAGACTTCCCCTTCAACACACGAGTTTAACTCTGTAAGTTGATTGCACACATTGAAGACCGTTCTGTTAGGTAGCTCCGTTTTGGTTTTAGAAGCAGACAGTTCTCCTTACAGCATATACTCCCATTCACTGAGAAATGTCCAAACGCAGCTCTTACCAGAAACGTGTTTCTAACTCCTGAATCTAAAGGGAGATTTAACTCACTTAGCTGAACAAACGCACAGCAGAGCAGATTGAAGGATACGTTTCTTCTGTGTTTTAGGCAGAGTTTTACTGCTATTTCGTTATATGCGGGAATAGTGCTGGAAATGCCTGGAAATACCTGTTTTGAGATCTCTCCACAGAAAGCGTTTCCAGACTTCCCCTTCAACACACGAGTTTAACTCTGTAAGTTGAATGCACACATTGAAGACCGTTCTGTTTGGTAGCTCCGTTTTGGTTTTAGAAGCAGACAGTTCTCCTTACAGCATATACTCCCATTCACTGAGAAATGTCCAAACGCAGCTCTTACCAGAAACGTGTTTCTAACTCCTGAATCTAAAGGGAGATTTAACTCACTTAGCTGAACAAACGCACAGCAGAGCAGATTGAAGGATACGTTTCTTCTGTGTTTTAGGCAGAGTTTTACTGCTATTTCGTTATATGCGGGAATAGTGCTGGAAATGCCTGGAAATGCCTGTTTTGAGATCTCTCCACAGAAAGCGTTTCCAGACTTCCCCTTCAACACACGAGTTTAACTCTGTAAGTTGAATGCACACATTGAAGACCGTTCTGTTAGGTAGCTCCGTTTTGGTTTTAGAAGCAGACAGTTCTCCTTACAGCATATACTCCCATTCACTGAGAAATGTCCAAATGCAGCTCTTACCAGAAACGTGTTTCTAACTCCTGAATCTAAAGGGAGATTTAACTCACTTAGCTGAACAAACGCACAGCAGAGCAGATTGAAGGATACGTTTCTTCTGTGTTTTAGGCAGAGTTTTACTGCTATTTCGTTATATGCGGGAATAGTGCTGGAAATGCCGGGAAATGCCTGTTTTGAGATCTCTCCACAGAAAGCGTTTCCAGACTTCCCCTTCAACACACGAGTTTAACTCTGTAAGTTGAATGCACACATTGAAGACCGTTCTGTTAGGTAGTTCCGTTTTGGTTTTAGAAGCAGACAGTTCTCCTTACAGCATATACTCCCATTCACTGAGAAATGTCCAAACGCAGCTCTTACCAGAAACGTGTTTCTAACTCCTGAATCTAAAGGGAGATTTAACTCACTTAGCTGAACAAACGCACAGCAGAGCAGATTGAAGGATACGTTTCTTCTGTGTTTTAGGCAGAGTTTTACTGCTATTTCGTTATATGCGGGAATAGTGCTGGAAATGCCTGTTTTGAGATCTCTCCACAGAAAGCGTTTCCAGACTTCCCCTTCAACACACGAGTTTAACTCTGTAAGTTGAATGCACAAATTGAAGACCGTTCTGTTAGGTAGCTCCGTTTTGGTTTTAGAAGCAGACAGTTCTCCTTAAAGCATATACTCCCATTCACTGAGAAATGTCCAAACGCAGCTCTTACCAGAAACGTGTTTCTAACTCCTGAATCTAAATGGAGATTTAACTCACTTAGCTGAACAAACGCACAGCAGAGCAGATTGAAGGATACGTTTCTTCTGTGTTTTAGGCAGAGTTTTACTGCTATTTCGTTATATGCGGGAATAGTGCTGGAAATGCCTGGAAATGCCTGTTTTGAGATCTCTCCACAGAAAGCGTTTCCAGACTTCCCCTTCAACACACGAGTTTAACTCTGTAAGTTGAATGGACACATTGAAGACCGTTCTGTTAGGTAGCTCCGTTTTGGTTTTAGAAGCAGACAGTTCTCCTTACAGCATATACTCCCATTCACTGAGAAATGTCCAAACGCAGCTCTTACCAGAAACGTGTTTCTAACTCCTGAATCTAAAGGGAGATTTAACTCACTTAGCTGAACAAACGCACAGCAGAGCAGATTGAAGGATACGTTTCTTCTGTGTTTTAGGCAGAGTTTTACTGCTATTTCGTTATATGCGGGAATAGTGCTGGAAATGCCTGTTTTGAGATCTCTCCACAGAAAGCGTTTCCAGACTTCCCCTTCAACACACGAGTTTAACTCTGTAAGTTGAATGCACACATTGAAGACCGTTCTGTTAGGTAGCTCCGTTTTGGTTTTAGAAGCAGACAGTTCTCCTTACAGCATATACTCCCATTCACTGAGAAATGTCCAAACGCAGCTCTTACCAGAAACGTGTTTCTAACTCCTGAATCTAAAGGGAGATTTAACTCACTTAGCTGAACAAACGCACAGCAGAGCAGATTGAAGGATACGTTTCTTCTGTGTTTTAGGCAGAGTTTTACTGCTATTTCGTTATATGCGGGAATAGTGCTGGAAATGCCTGTTTTGAGATCTCTCCACAGAAAGCGTTTCCAGACTTCCCCTTCAACACACGAGTTTAACTCTGTAAGTTGAATGCACACATTGAAGACCGTTCTGTTAGGTAGCTCCGTTTTGGTTTTAGAAGCAGACAGTTCTCCTTACAGCATATACTCCCATTCACTGAGAAATGTCCAAACGCAGCTCTTACCAGAAACGTGTTTCTAACTCCTGAATCTAAAGGGAGATTTAACTCACTTAGCTGAACAAACGCACAGCAGAGCAGATTGAAGGATACGTTTCTTCTGTGTTTTAGGCAGAGTTTTACTGCTATTTCGTTATATGCGGGAATAGTGCTGGAAATGCCTGTTTTGAGATCTCTCCACAGAAAGCGTTTCCAGACTTCCCCTTCAACACACGAGTTTAACTCTGTAAGTTGAATGCACACATTGAAGACCGTTCTGTTAGGTAGCTCCGTTTTGGTTTTAGAAGCAGACAGTTCTCCTTACAGCATATACTCCCATTCACTGAGAAATGTCCAAACGCAGCTCTTACCAGAAACGTGTTTCTAACTCCTGAATCTAAAGGGAGATTTAACTCACTTAGCTGAACAAACGCACAGCAGAGCAGATTGAAGGATACGTTTCTTCTGTGTTTTAGGCAGAGTTTTACTGCTATTTCGTTATATGCGGGAATAGTGCTGGAAATGCCTGTTTTGAGATCTCTCCAAAGAAAGCGTTTCCAGACTTCCCCTTCAACACACGAGTTTAACTCTGTAAGTTGAATGCACACATTGAAGACCGTTCTGTTAGGTAGCTCCGTTTTGGTTTTAGAAGCAGACAGTTCTCCTTACAGCATATACTCCCATTCACTGAGAAATGTCCAAACGCAGCTCTTACCAGAAACGTGTTTCTAACTCCTGAATCTAAAGGGAGATTTAACTCACTTAGCTGAACAAACGCACAGCAGAGCAGATTGAAGGATACGTTTCTTCTGTGTTTTAGGCAGAGTTTTACTGCTATTTCGTTATATGCGGGAATAGTGCTGGAAATGCCTGTTTTGAGATCTCTCCACAGAAAGCGTTTCCAGACTTCCCCTTCAACACACGAGTTTAACTCTGTAAGTTGAATGCACACATTGAAGACCGTTCTGTTAGGTAGCTCCGTTTTGGTTTTAGAAGCAGACAGTTCTCCTTACAGCATATACTCCCATTCACTGAGAAATGTCCAAACGCAGCTCTTACCAGAAACGTGTTTCTAACTCCTGAATCTAAAGGGAGATTTAACTCACTTAGCTGAACAAACGCACAGCAGAGCAGATTGAAGGATACGTTTCTTCTGTGTTTTAGGCAGAGTTTTACTGCTATTTCGTTATATGCGGGAATAGTGCTGGAAATGCCTGGAAATGCCTGTTTTGAGATCTCTCCACAGAAAGCGTTTCCAGACTTCCCCTTCAACACACGAGTTTAACTCTGTAAGTTGAATGCACACATTGAAGACCGTTCTGTTAGGTAGCTCCGTTTTGGTTTTAGAAGCAGACAGTTCTCCTTACAGCATATACTCCCATTCACTGAGAAATGTCCAAACGCAGCTCTTACCAGAAACGTGTTTCTAACTCCTGAATCTAAAGGGAGATTTAACTCACTTAGCTGAACAAACGCACAGCAGAGCAGATTGAAGGATACGTTTCTTCTGTGTTTTAGGCAGAGTTTTACTGCTATTTCGTTATATGCGGGAATAGTGCTGGAAATGCCTGTTTTGAGATCTCTCCACAGAAAGCGTTTCCAGACTTCCCCTTCAACACACGAGTTTAACTCTGTAAGTTGAATGCACACATTGAAGACCGTTCTGTTAGGTAGCTCCGTTTTGGTTTTAGAAGCAGACAGTTCTCCTTACAGCATATACTCCCATTCACTGAGAAATGTCCAAACGCAGCTCTTACCAGAAACGTGTTTCTAACTCCTGAATCTAAAGGGAGATTTAACTCACTTAGCTGAACAAACGCACAGCAGAGCAGATTGAAGGATACGTTTCTTCTGTGTTTTAGGCAGAGTTTTACTGCTATTTCGTTATATGCGGGAATAGTGCTGGAAATGCCTGTTTTGAGATCTCTCCACAGAAAGCGTTTCCAGACTTCCCCTTCAACACACGAGTTTAACTCTGTAAGTTGAATGCACACATTGAAGACCGTTCTGTTAGGTAGCTCCGTTTTGGTTTTAGAAGCAGACAGTTCTCCTTACAGCATATACTCCCATTCACTGAGAAATGTCCAAACGCAGCTCTTACCAGAAACGTGTTTCTAACTCCTGAATCTAAAGGGAGATTTAACTCACTTAGCTGAACAAACGCACAGCAGAGCAGATTGAAGGATACGTTTCTTCTGTGTTTTAGGCAGAGTTTTACTGCTATTTCGTTATATGCGGGAATAGTGCTGGAAATGCCTGGAAATGCCTGTTTTGAGATCTCTCCACAGAAAGCGTTTCCAGACTTCCCCTTCAACACACGAGTTTAACTCTGTAAGTTGAATGCACACATTGAAGACCGTTCTGTTAGGTAGCTCCGTTTTGGTTTTAGAAGCAGACAGTTCTCCTTACAGCATATACTCCCATTCACTGAGAAATGTCCAAACGCAGCTCTTACCAGAAACGTGTTTCTAACTCCTGAATCTAAAGGGAGATTTAACTCACTTAGCTGAACAAACGCACAGCAGAGCAGATTGAAGGATACGTTTCTTCTGTGTTTTAGGCAGAGTTTTACTGCTATTTCTTTATATGCGGAATAGTGCTGGAAATGCCTGTTTTGAGATCTCTCCACAGAAAGCGTTTCCAGACTTCCCCTTCAACACACGAGTTTAACTCTGTAAGTTGATTGCACACATTGAAGACCGTTCTGTTAGGTAGCTCCGTTTTGGTTTTAGAAGCAGACAGTTCTCCTTACAGCATATACTCCCATTCACTGAGAAATGTCCAAACGCAGCTCTTACCAGAAACGTGTTTCTAACTCCTGAATCTAAAGGGAGATTTAACTCACTTAGCTGAACAAACGCACAGCAGAGCAGATTGAAGGATACGTTTCTTCTGTGTTTTAGGCAGAGTTTTACTGCTATTTCGTTATATGCGGGAATAGTGCTGGAAATGCCTGGAAATGCCTGTTTTGAGATCTCTCCACAGAAAGCGTTTCCAGACTTCCCCTTCAACACACGAGTTTAACTCTGTAAGTTGAATGCACACATTGAAGACCGTTCTGTTAGGTAGCTCCGTTTTGGTTTTAGAAGCAGACAGTTCTCCTTACAGCATATACTCCCATTCACTGAGAAATGTCCAAACGCAGCTCTTACCAGAAACGTGTTTCTAACTCCTAAATCTAAAGGGAGATTTAACTCGCTTAGCTGAACAAACGCACAGCAGAGCAGATTGAAGGATACGTTTCTTCTGTGTTTTAGGCAGAGTTTTACTGCTATTTCGTTATATGCGGGAATAGTGCTGGAAATGCCTGTTTTGAGATCTCTCCACAGAAAGCGTTTCCAGACTTCCCCTTCAACACACGAGTTTAACTCTGTAAGTTGAATGCACACATTGAAGACCGTTCTGTTAGGTAGTTCCGTTTTGGTTTTAGAAGCAGACAGTTCTCCTTACAGCATATACTCCCATTCACTGAGAAATGTCCAAACGCAGCTCTTACCAGAAACGTGTTTCTAACTCCTGAATCTAAAGGGAGATTTACCTCACTTAGCTGAACAAACGCACAGCAGAGCAGATTGAAGGATACGTTTCTTCTGTGTTTTAGGCAGAGTTTTACTGCTATTTCGTTATATGCGGGAATAGTGCTGGAAATGCCTGGAAATGCCTGTTTTGAGATCTCTCCACAGAAAGCGTTTCCAGACTTCCCCTTCAACACACGAGTTTAACTCTGTAAGTTGAATGCACACATTGAAGACCGTTCTGTTAGGTAGCTCCGTTTTGGTTTTAGAAGCAGACAGTTCTCCTTACAGCATATACTCCCATTCACTGAGAAATGTCCAAACGCAGCTCTTACCAGAAACGTGTTTCTAACTCCTGAATCTAAAGGGAGATTTAACTCACTTAGCTGAACAAACGCACAGCAGAGCAGATTGAAGGATACGTTTCTTCTGTGTTTTAGGCAGAGTTTTACTGCTATTTCGTTATATGCGGGAATAGTGCTGGAAATGCCTGTTTTGAGATCTCTCCAAAGAAAGCGTTTCCAGACTTCCCCTTCAACACACGAGTTTAACTCTGTAAGTTGAATGCACACATTGAAGACCGTTCTGTTAGGTAGCTCCGTTTTGGTTTTAGAAGCAGACAGTTCTCCTTACAGCATATACTCCCATTCACTGAGAAATGTCCAAACGCAGCTCTTACCAGAAACGTGTTTCTAACTCCTGAATCTAAAGGGAGATTTAACTCACTTAGCTGAACAAACGCACAGCAGAGCAGATTGAAGGATACGTTTCTTCTGTGTTTTAGGCAGAGTTTTACTGCTATTTCGTTATATGCGGGAATAGTGCTGGAAATGCCTGTTTTGAGATCTCTCCACAGAAAGCGTTTCCAGACTTCCCCTTCAACACACGAGTTTAACTCTGTAAGTTGATTGCACACATTGAAGACCGTTCTGTTAGGTAGCTCCGTTTTGGTTTTAGAAGCAGACAGTTCTCCTTACAGCATATACTCCCATTCACTGAGAAATGTCCAAACGCAGCTCTTACCAGAAACGTGTTTCTAACTCCTGAATCTAAAGGGAGATTTAACTCACTTAGCTGAACAAACGCACAGCAGAGCAGATTGAAGGATACGTTTCTTCTGTGTTTTAGGCAGAGTTTTACTGCTATTTCGTTATATGCGGGAATAGTGCTGGAAATGCCTGTTTTGAGATCTCTCCAAAGAAAGCGTTTCCAGACTTCCCCTTCAACACACGAGTTTAACTCTGTAAGTTGAATGCAAACATTGAAGACCGTTCTGTTAGGTAGCTCCGTTTTGCTTTTAGAAGCAGACAGTTCTCCTTACAGCATATACTCCCATTCACTGAGAAATGTCCAAACGCAGCCCTTACCAGAAACGTGTTTCTAACTCCTGAATCTAAAGGGAGATTTAACTCACTTAGCTGAACAAACGCACAGCAGAGCAGATTGAAGGATACGTTTCTTCTGTGTTTTAGGCAGAGTTTTACTGCTATTTCGTTATATGCGGGAATAGTGCTGGAAATGCCTGGAAATGCCTGTTTTGAAATCTCTCCACAGAAAGGGTTTCCAGACTTCCCCTTCAACACACGAGTTTAACTCTGTAAGTTGAATGCACACATTGAAGACCGTTCTGTTAGGTAGCTCCGTTTTGGTTTTAGAAGCAGACAGTTCTCCTTACAGCATATACTCCCATTCACTGAGAAATGTCCAAACGCAGCTCTTACCAGAAACGTGTTTCTAACTCCTGAATCTAAAGGGAGATTTAACTCGCTTAGCTGAACAAACGCACAGCAGAGCAGATTGAAGGATACGTTTCTTCTGTGTTTTAGGCAGAGTTTTACTGCTATTTCGTTATATGCGGGAATAGTGCTGGAAATGCCTGTTTTGAGATCTCTCCACAGAAAGCGTTTCCAGACTTCCCCTTCAACACACGAGTTTAACTCTGTAAGTTGAATGCACACATTGAAGACCGTTCTGTTAGGTAGTTCCGTTTTGGTTTTAGAAGCAGACAGTTCTCCTTACAGCATATACTCCCATTCACTGAGAAATGTCCAAACGCAGCTCTTACCAGAAACGTGTTTCTAACTCCTGAATCTAAAGGGAGATTTAACTCACTTAGCTGAACAAACGCACAGCAGAGCAGATTGAAGGATACGTTTCTTCTGTGTTTTAGGCAGAGTTTTACTGCTATTTCGTTATATGCGGGAATAGTGCTGGAAATGCCTGGAAATGCCTGTTTTGAGATCTCTCCACAGAAAGCGTTTCCAGACTTCCCCTTCAACACACGAGTTTAACTCTGTAAGTTGAATGCACACATTGAAGACCGTTCTGTTAGGTAGCTCCGTTTTGGTTTTAGAAGCAGACAGTTCTCCTTACAGCATATACTCCCATTCACTGAGAAATGTCCAAACGCAGCTCTTACCAGAAACGTGTTTCTAACTCCTGAATCTAAAGGGAGATTTAACTCACTTAGCTGAACAAACGCACAGCAGAGCAGATTGAAGGATACGTTTCTTCTGTGTTTTAGGCAGAGTTTTACTGCTATTTCGTTATATGCGGGAATAGTGCTGGAAATGCCTGTTTTGAGATCTCTCCACAGAAAGCGTTTCCAGACTTCCCCTTCAACACACGAGTTTAACTCTGTAAGTTGAATGCACACATTGAAGACCGTTCTGTTAGGTAGCTCCGTTTTGGTTTTAGAAGCAGACAGTTCTCCTTACAGCATATACTCCCATTCACTGAGAAATGTCCAAACGCAGCTCTTACCAGAAACGTGTTTCTAACTCCTGAATCTAAAGGGAGATTTAACTCACTTAGCTGAACAAATGCACAGCAGAGCAGATTGAAGGATACGTTTCTTCTGTGTTTTAGGCAGAGTTTTACTGCTATTTCGTTATATGCGGGAATAGTGCTGGAAATGCCTGTTTTGAGATCTCTCCACAGAAAGCGTTTCCAGACTTCCCCTTCAACACACGAGTTTAACTCTGTAAGTTGAATGCACACATTGAAGACCGTTCTGTTAGGTAGCTCCGTTTTGGTTTTAGAAGCAGACAGTTCTCCTTACAGCATATACTCCCATTCACTGAGAAATGTCCAAACGCAGCTCTTACCAGAAACGTGTTTCTAACTCCTGAATCTAAAGGGAGATTTAACTCACTTAGCTGAACAAACGCACAGCAGAGCAGATTGAAGGATACGTTTCTTCTGTGTTTTAGGCAGAGTTTTACTGCTATTTCGTTATATGCGGGAATAGTGCTGGAAATGCCTGTTTTGAGATCTCTCCAAAGAAAGCGTTTCCAGACTTCCCCTTCAACACACGAGTTTAACTCTGTAAGTTGAATGCACACATTGAAGACCGTTCTGTTAGGTAGCTCCGTTTTGGTTTTAGAAGCAGACAGTTCTCCTTACAGCATATACTCCCATTCACTGAGAAATGTCCAAACGCAGCTCTTACCAGAAACGTGTTTCTAACTCCTGAATCTAAAGGGAGATTTAACTCACTTAGCTGAACAAACGCACAGCAGAGCAGATTGAAGGATACGTTTCTTCTGTGTTTTAGGCAGAGTTTTACTGCTATTTCGTTATATGCGGGAATAGTGCTGGAAATGCCTGTTTTGAGATCTCTCCACAGAAAGCGTTTCCAGACTTCCCCTTCAACACACGAGTTTAACTCTGTAAGTTGAATGCACACATTGAAGACCATTCTGTTAGGTAGCTCCGTTTTGGTTTTAGAAGCAGACAGTTCTCCTTACAGCATATACTCCCATTCACTGAGAAATGTCCAAACGCAGCTCTTACCAGAAACGTGTTTCTAACTCCTGAATCTAAAGGGAGATTTAACTCACTTAGCTGAACAAACGCACAGCAGAGCAGATTGAAGGATACGTTTCTTCTGTGTTTTAGGCAGAGTTTTACTGCTATTTCGTTATATGCGGGAATAGTGCTGGAAATGCCTGGAAATGCCTGTTTTGAGATCTCTCCACAGAAAGCGTTTCCAGACTTCCCCTTCAACACACGAGTTTAACTCTGTAAGTTGAATGCACACATTGAAGACCGTTCTGTTAGGTAGCTCCGTTTTGGTTTTAGAAGCAGACAGTTCTCCTTACAGCATATACTCCCATTCACTGAGAAATGTCCAAACGCAGCTCTTACCAGAAACGTGTTTCTAACTCCTGAATCTAAAGGGAGATTTAACTCACTTAGCTGAACAAACGCACAGCAGAGCAGATTGAAGGATACGTTTCTTCTGTGTTTTAGGCAGAGTTTTACTGCTATTTCGTTATATGCGGGAATAGTGCTGGAAATGCCTGTTTTGAGATCTCTCCAAAGAAAGCGTTTCCAGACTTCCCCTTCAACACACGAGTTTAACTCTGTAAGTTGAATGCACACATTGAAGACCGTTCTGTTAGGTAGCTCCGTTTTGGTTTTAGAAGCAGACAGTTCTCCTTACAGCATATACTCCCATTCACTGAGAAATGTCCAAACGCAGCTCTTACCAGAAACGTGTTTCTAACTCCTGAATCTAAAGGGAGATTTAACTCACTTAGCTGAACAAACGCACAGCAGAGCAGATTGAAGGATACGTTTCTTCTGTGTTTTAGGCAGAGTTTTACTGCTATTTCGTTATATGCGGGAATAGTGCTGGAAATGCCTGTTTTGAGATCTCTCCACAGAAAGCGTTTCCAGACTTCCCCTTCAACACACGAGTTTAACTCTGTAAGTTGAATGCACACATTGAAGACCGTTCTGTTAGGTAGCTCCGTTTTGGTTTTAGAAGCAGACAGTTCTCCTTACAGCATATACTCCCATTCACTGAGAAATGTCCAAACGCAGCTCTTACCAGAAACGTGTTTCTAACTCCTGAATCTAAAGGGAGATTTAACTCACTTAGCTGAACAAACGCACAGCAGAGCAGATTGAAGGATACGTTTCTTCTGTGTTTTAGGCAGAGTTTTACTGCTATTTCGTTATATGCGGGAATAGTGCTGGAAATGCCTGGAAATGCCTGTTTTGAGATCTCTCCACAGAAAGCGTTTCCAGACTTCCCCTTCAACACACGAGTTTAACTCTGTAAGTTGAATGCACACATTGAAGACCGTTCTGTTAGGTAGCTCCGTTTTGGTTTTAGAAGCAGACAGTTCTCCTTACAGCATATACTCCCATTCACTGAGAAATGTCCAAACGCAGCTCTTACCAGAAACGTGTTTCTAACTCCTGAATCTAAAGGGAGATTTAACTCACTTAGCTGAACAAACGCACAGCAGAGCAGATTGAAGGATACGTTTCTTCTGTGTTTTAGGCAGAGTTTTACTGCTATTTCTTTATATGCGGAATAGTGCTGGAAATGCCTGTTTTGAGATCTCTCCACAGAAAGCGTTTCCAGACTTCCCCTTCAACACACGAGTTTAACTCTGTAAGTTGATTGCACACATTGAAGACCGTTCTGTTAGGTAGCTCCGTTTTGGTTTTAGAAGCAGACAGTTCTCCTTACAGCATATACTCCCATTCACTGAGAAATGTCCAAACGCAGCTCTTACCAGAAACGTGTTTCTAACTCCTGAATCTAAAGGGAGATTTAACTCACTTAGCTGAACAAACGCACAGCAGAGCAGATTGAAGGATACGTTTCTTCTGTGTTTTAGGCAGAGTTTTACTGCTATTTCGTTATATGCGGGAATAGTGCTGGAAATGCCTGGAAATGCCTGTTTTGAGATCTCTCCACAGAAAGCGTTTCCAGACTTCCCCTTCAACACACGAGTTTAACTCTGTAAGTTGAATGCACACATTGAAGACCGTTCTGTTAGGTAGCTCCGTTTTGGTTTTAGAAGCAGACAGTTCTCCTTACAGCATATACTCCCATTCACTGAGAAATGTCCAAACGCAGCTCTTACCAGAAACGTGTTTCTAACTCCTAAATCTAAAGGGAGATTTAACTCGCTTAGCTGAACAAACGCACAGCAGAGCAGATTGAAGGATACGTTTCTTCTGTGTTTTAGGCAGAGTTTTACTGCTATTTCGTTATATGCGGGAATAGTGCTGGAAATGCCTGTTTTGAGATCTCTCCACAGAAAGCGTTTCCAGACTTCCCCTTCAACACACGAGTTTAACTCTGTAAGTTGATTGCACACATTGAAGACCGTTCTGTTAGGTAGCTCCGTTTTGGTTTTAGAAGCAGACAGTTCTCCTTACAGCATATACTCCCATTCACTGAGAAATGTCCAAACGCAGCTCTTACCAGAAACGTGTTTCTAACTCCTGAATCTAAAGGGAGATTTAACTCACTTAGCTGAACAAACGCACAGCAGAGCAGATTGAAGGATACGTTTCTTCTGTGTTTTAGGCAGAGTTTTACTGCTATTTCGTTATATGCGGGAATAGTGCTGGAAATGCCTGTTTTGAGATCTCTCCAAAGAAAGCGTTTCCAGACTTCCCCTTCAACACACGAGTTTAACTCTGTAAGTTGAATGCAAACATTGAAGACCGTTCTGTTAGGTAGCTCCGTTTTGCTTTTAGAAGCAGACAGTTCTCCTTACAGCATATACTCCCATTCACTGAGAAATGTCCAAACGCAGCCCTTACCAGAAACGTGTTTCTAACTCCTGAATCTAAAGGGAGATTTAACTCACTTAGCTGAACAAACGCACAGCAGAGCAGATTGAAGGATACGTTTCTTCTGTGTTTTAGGCAGAGTTTTACTGCTATTTCGTTATATGCGGGAATAGTGCTGGAAATGCCTGGAAATGCCTGTTTTGAAATCTCTCCACAGAAAGGGTTTCCAGACTTCCCCTTCAACACACGAGTTTAACTCTGTAAGTTGAATGCACACATTGAAGACCGTTCTGTTAGGTAGCTCCGTTTTGGTTTTAGAAGCAGACAGTTCTCCTTACAGCATATACTCCCATTCACTGAGAAATGTCCAAACGCAGCTCTTACCAGAAACGTGTTTCTAACTCCTGAATCTAAAGGGAGATTTAACTCACTTAGCTAAACAAACGCACAGCAGAGCAGATTGAAGGATACGTTTCTTCTGTGTTTTAGGCAGAGTTTTACTGCTATTTCGTTATATGCGGGAATTGTGCTGGAAATGCCTGTTTTGAGATCTCTCCACAGAAAGCGTTTCCAGACTTCCCCTTCAACACACGAGTTTAACTCTGTAAGTTGAATGCACACATTGAAGACCGTTCTGTTAGGTAGCTCCGTTTTGGTTTTAGAAGCAGACAGTTCTCCTTACAGCATATACTCCCATTCACTGAGAAATGTCCAAATGCAGCTCTTACCAGAAACGTGTTTCTAACTCCTGAATCTAAAGGGAGATTTAACTCACTTAGCTGAACAAACGCACAGCAGAGCAGATTGAAGGATACGTTTCTTCTGTGTTTTAGGCAGAGTTTTACTGCTATTTCGTTATATGCGGGAATAGTGCTGGAAATGCCTGTTTTGAGATCTCTCCACAGAAAGCGTTTCCAGACTTCCCCTTCAACACACGAGTTTAACTCTGTAAGTTGAATGCACACATTGAAGACCGTTCTGTTAGGTAGCTCCGTTTTGGTTTTAGAAGCAGACAGTTCTCCTTACTGCATATACTCCCATTCACTGAGAAATGTCCAAACGCAGCTCTTACCAGAAACGTGTTTCTAACTCCTGAATCTAAAGGGAGATTTAACTCACTTAGCTGAACAAACGCACAGCAGAGCAGATTGAAGGATACGTTTCTTCTGTGTTTTAGGCAGAGTTTTACTGCTATTTCGTTATATGCGGGAATAGTGCTGGAAATGCCTGTTTTGAGATCTCTCCACAGAAAGCGTTTCCAGACTTCCCCTTCAACACACGAGTTTAACTCTGTAAGTTGAATGCACACATTGAAGACCGTTCTGTTAGGTAGCTCCGTTTTGGTTTTAGAAGCAGACAGTTCTCCTTACAGCATATACTCCCATTCACTGAGAAATGTCCAAACGCAGCTCTTACCAGAAACGTGTTTCTAACTCCTGAATCTAAAGGGAGATTTAACTCACTTAGCTGAACAAACGCACAGCAGAGCAGATTGAAGGATACGTTTCTTCTGTGTTTTAGGCAGAGTTTTACTGCTATTTCGTTATATGCGGGAATAGTGCTGGAAATGCCTGGAAATGCCTGTTTTGAGATCTCTCCACAGAAAGCGTTTCCAGACTTCCCCTTCAACACACGAGTTTAACTCTGTAAGTTGAATGCACACATTGAAGACCGTTCTGTTAGGTAGCTCCGTTTTGGTTTTAGAAGCAGACAGTTCTCCTTACAGCATATACTCCCATTCACTGAGAAATGTCCAAACGCAGCTCTTACCAGAAACGTGTTTCTAACTCCTGAATCTAAAGGGAGATTTAACTCACTTAGCTGAACAAACGCACAGCAGAGCAGATTGAAGGATACGTTTCTTCTGTGTTTTAGGCAGAGTTTTACTGCTATTTCGTTATATGCGGGAATAGTGCTGGAAATGCCTGTTTTGAGATCTCTCCACAGAAAGCGTTTCCAGACTTCCCCTTCAACACACGAGTTTAACTCTGTAAGTTGAATGCACACATTGAAGACCGTTCTGTTAGGTAGCTCCGTTTTGGTTTTAGAAGCAGACAGTTCTCCTTACAGCATATACTCCCATTCACTGAGAAATGTCCAAACGCAGCTCTTACCAGAAACGTGTTTCTAACTCCTGAATCTAAAGGGAGATTTAACTCACTTAGCTGAACAAACGCACAGCAGAGCAGATTGAAGGATACGTTTCTTCTGTGTTTTAGGCAGAGTTTTACTGCTATTTCGTTATATGCGGGAATAGTGCTGGAAATGCCTGGAAATGCCTGTTTTGAGATCTCTCCACAGAAAGCGTTTCCAGACTTCCCCTTCAACACACGAGTTTAACTCTGTAAGTTGAATGCACACATTGAAGACCGTTCTGTTAGGTAGCTCCGTTTTGGTTTTAGAAGCAGACAGTTCTCCTTACAGCATATACTCCCATTCACTGAGAAATGTCCAAACGCAGCTCTTACCAGAAACGTGTTTCTAACTCCTGAATCTAAAGGGAGATTTAACTCACTTAGCTGAACAAACGCACAGCAGAGCAGATTGAAGGATACGTTTCTTCTGTGTTTTAGGCAGAGTTTTACTGCTATTTCGTTATATGCGGGAATAGTGCTGGAAATGCCTGTTTTGAGATCTCTCCACAGAAAGCGTTTCCAGACTTCCCCTTCAAAACACGAGTTTAACTCTGTAAGTTGAATGCACACATTGAAGACCGTTCTGTTAGGTAGCTCCGTTTTGGTTTTAGAAGCAGACAGTTCTCCTTACAGCATATACTCCCATTCACTGAGAAATGTCCAAACGCAGCTCTTACCAGAAACGTGTTTCTAACTCCTGAATCTAAAGGGAGATTTAACTCACTTAGCTGAACAAACGCACAGCAGAGCAGATTGAAGGATACGTTTCTTCTGTGTTTTAGGCAGAGTTTTACTGCTATTTCGTTATATGCGGGAATAGTGCTGGAAATGCCTGTTTTGAGATCTCTCCACAGAAAGCGTTTCCAGACTTCCCCTTCAACACACGAGTTTAACTCTGTAAGTTGAATGCACACATTGAAGACCGTTCTGTTAGGTAGCTCCGTTTTGGTTTTAGAAGCAGACAGTTCTCCTTACAGCATATACTCCCATTCACTGAGAAATGTCCAAACGCAGCTCTTACCAGAAACGTGTTTCTAACTCCTGAATCTAAAGGGAGATTTAACTCACTTAGCTGAACAAACGCACAGCAGAGCAGATTGAAGGATACGTTTCTTCTGTGTTTTAGGCAGAGTTTTACTGCTATTTCGTTATATGCGGGAATAGTGCTGGAAATGCCTGTTTTGAGATCTCTCCACAGAAAGCGTTTCCAGACTTCCCCTTCAACACACGAGTTTAACTCTGTAAGTTGAATGCACACATTGAAGACCGTTCTGTTAGGTAGCTCCGTTTTGGTTTTAGAAGCAGACAGTTCTCCTTACAGCATATACTCCCATTCACTGAGAAATGTCCAAACGCAGCTCTTACCAGAAACGTGTTTCTAACTCCTGAATCTAAAGGGAGATTTAACTCACTTAGCTGAACAAACGCACAGCAGAGCAGATTGAAGGATACGTTTCTTCTGTGTTTTAGGCAGAGTTTTACTGCTATTTCGTTATATGCGGGAATAGTGCTGGAAATGCCTGGAAATGCCTGTTTTGAGATCTCTCCACAGAAAGCGTTTCCAGACTTCCCCTTCAACACACGAGTTTAACTCTGTAAGTTGAATGCACACATTGAAGACCGTTCTGTTAGGTAGCTCCGTTTTGGTTTTAGAAGCAGACAGTTCTCCTTACAGCATATACTCCCATTCACTGAGAAATGTCCAAACGCAGCTCTTACCAGAAACGTGTTTCTAACTCCTGAATCTAAAGGGAGATTTAACTCACTTAGCTGAACAAACGCACAGCAGAGCAGATTGAAGGATACGTTTCTTCTGTGTTTTAGGCAGAGTTTTACTGCTATTTCGTTATATGCGGGAATAGTGCTGGAAATGCCTGGAAATGCCTGTTTTGAGATCTCTCCACAGAAAGCGTTTCCAGACTTCCCCTTCAACACACGAGTTTAACTCTGTAAGTTGAATGCACACATTGAAGACCGTTCTGTTAGGTAGCTCCGTTTTGGTTTTAGAAGCAGACAGTTCTCCTTACAGCATATACTCCCATTCACTGAGAAATGTCCAAACGCAGCTCTTACCAGAAACGTGTTTCTAACTCCTGAATCTAAAGGGAGATTTAACTCACTTAGCTGAACAAACGCACAGCAGAGCAGATTGAAGGATACGTTTCTTCTGTGTTTTAGGCAGAGTTTTACTGCTATTTCGTTATATGCGGGAATAGTGCTGGAAATGCCTGTTTTGAGATCTCTCCACAGAAAGCGTTTCCAGACTTCCCCTTCAACACACGAGTTTAACTCTGTAAGTTGAATGCACACATTGAAGACCGTTCTGTTAGGTAGCTCCGTTTTGGTTTTAGAAGCAGACAGTTCTCCTTACAGCATATACTCCCATTCACTGAGAAATGTCCAAACGCAGCTCTTACCAGAAACGTGTTTCTAACTCCTGAATCTAAAGGGAGATTTAACTCACTTAGCTGAACAAACGCACAGCAGAGCAGATTGAAGGATACGTTTCTTCTGTGTTTTAGGCAGAGTTTTACTGCTATTTCGTTATATGCGGGAATAGTGCTGGAAATGCCTGGAAATGCCTGTTTTGAGATCTCTCCACAGAAAGCGTTTCCAGACTTCCCCTTCAACACACGAGTTTAACTCTGTAAGTTGAATGCACACATTGAAGACCGTTCTGTTAGGTAGCTCCGTTTTGGTTTTAGAAGCAGACAGTTCTCCTTACAGCATATACTCCCATTCACTGAGAAATGTCCAAACGCAGCTCTTACCAGAAACGTGTTTCTAACTCCTGAATCTAAAGGGAGATTTAACTCACTTAGCTGAACAAACGCACAGCAGAGCAGATTGAAGGATACGTTTCTTCTGTGTTTTAGGCAGAGTTTTACTGCTATTTCGTTATATGCGGGAATAGTGCTGGAAATGCCTGTTTTGAGATCTCTCCACAGAAAGCGTTTCCAGACTTCCCCTTCAAAACACGAGTTTAACTCTGTAAGTTGAATGCACACATTGAAGACCGTTCTGTTAGGTAGCTCCGTTTTGGTTTTAGAAGCAGACAGTTCTCCTTACAGCATATACTCCCATTCACTGAGAAATGTCCAAACGCAGCTCTTACCAGAAACGTGTTTCTAACTCCTGAATCTAAAGGGAGATTTAACTCACTTAGCTGAACAAACGCACAGCAGAGCAGATTGAAGGATACGTTTCTTCTGTGTTTTAGGCAGAGTTTTACTGCTATTTCGTTATATGCGGGAATAGTGCTGGAAATGCCTGTTTTGAGATCTCTCCACAGAAAGCGTTTCCAGACTTCCCCTTCAACACACGAGTTTAACTCTGTAAGTTGAATGCACACATTGAAGACCGTTCTGTTAGGTAGCTCCGTTTTGGTTTTAGAAGCAGACAGTTCTCCTTACAGCATATACTCCCATTCACTGAGAAATGTCCAAACGCAGCTCTTACCAGAAACGTGTTTCTAACTCCTGAATCTAAAGGGAGATTTAACTCACTTAGCTGAACAAACGCACAGCAGAGCAGATTGAAGGATACGTTTCTTCTGTGTTTTAGGCAGAGTTTTACTGCTATTTCGTTATATGCGGGAATAGTGCTGGAAATGCCTGTTTTGAGATCTCTCCACAGAAAGCGTTTCCAGACTTCCCCTTCAACACACGAGTTTAACTCTGTAAGTTGAATGCACACATTGAAGACCGTTCTGTTAGGTAGCTCCGTTTTGGTTTTAGAAGCAGACAGTTCTCCTTACAGCATATACTCCCATTCACTGAGAAATGTCCAAACGCAGCTCTTACCAGAAACGTGTTTCTAACTCCTGAATCTAAAGGGAGATTTAACTCACTTAGCTGAACAAACGCACAGCAGAGCAGATTGAAGGATACGTTTCTTCTGTGTTTTAGGCAGAGTTTTACTGCTATTTCGTTATATGCGGGAATAGTGCTGGAAATGCCTGGAAATGCCTGTTTTGAGATCTCTCCACAGAAAGCGTTTCCAGACTTCCCCTTCAACACACGAGTTTAACTCTGTAAGTTGAATGCACACATTGAAGACCGTTCTGTTAGGTAGCTCCGTTTTGGTTTTAGAAGCAGACAGTTCTCCTTACAGCATATACTCCCATTCACTGAGAAATGTCCAAACGCAGCTCTTACCAGAAACGTGTTTCTAACTCCTGAATCTAAAGGGAGATTTAACTCACTTAGCTGAACAAACGCACAGCAGAGCAGATTGAAGGATACGTTTCTTCTGTGTTTTAGGCAGAGTTTTACTGCTATTTCGTTATATGCGGGAATAGTGCTGGAAATGCCTGGAAATGCCTGTTTTGAGATCTCTCCACAGAAAGCGTTTCCAGACTTCCCCTTCAACACACGAGTTTAACTCTGTAAGTTGAATGCACACATTGAAGACCGTTCTGTTAGGTAGCTCCGTTTTGGTTTTAGAAGCAGACAGTTCTCCTTACAGCATATACTCCCATTCACTGAGAAATGTCCAAACGCAGCTCTTACCATAAACGTGTTTCTAACTCCTGAATCTAAAGGGAGATTTAACTCACTTAGCTGAACAAACGCACAGCAGAGCAGATTGAAGGATACGTTTCTTCTGTGTTTTAGGCAGAGTTTTACTGCTATTTCGTTATATGCGGGAATAGTGCTGGAAATGCCTGTTTTGAGATCTCTCCACAGAAAGCGTTTCCAGACTTCCCCTTCAACACACGAGTTTAACTCTGTAAGTTGAATGCACACATTGAAGACCGTTCTGTTAGGTAGCTCCGTTTTGGTTTTAGAAGCAGACAGTTCTCCTTACAGCATATACTCCCATTCACTGAGAAATGTCCAAACGCAGCTCTTACCAGAAACGTGTTTCTAACTCCTGAATCTAAAGGGAGATTTAACTCACTTAGCTGAACAAACGCACAGCAGAGCAGATTGAAGGATACGTTTCTTCTGTGTTTTAGGCAGAGTTTTACTGCTATTTCGTTATATGCGGGAATAGTGCTGGAAATGCCTGGAAATGCCTGTTTTGAGATCTCTCCACAGAAAGCGTTTCCAGACTTCCCCTTAAACACACGAGTTTAACTCTGTAAGTTGAATGCACACATTGAAGACCGTTCTGTTAGGTAGCTCCGTTTTGGTTTTAGAAGCAGACAGTTCTCCTTACAGCATATACTCCCATTCACTGAGAAATGTCCAAACGCAGCTCTTACCAGAAACGTGTTTCTAACTCCTGAATCTAAAGGGAGATTTAACTCACTTAGCTGAACAAACGCACAGCAGAGCAGATTGAAGGATACGTTTCTTCTGTGTTTTAGGCAGAGTTTTACTGCTATTTCGTTATATGCGGGAATAGTGCTGGAAATGCCTGTTTTGAGATCTCTCCACAGAAAGCGTTTCCAGACTTCCCCTTCAACACACGAGTTTAACTCTGTAAGTTGAATGCACACATTGAAGACCGTTCTGTTAGGTAGCTCCGTTTTGGTTTTAGAAGCAGACAGTTCTCCTTACAGCATATACTCCCATTCACTGAGAAATGTCCAAACGCAGCTCTTACCAGAAACGTGTTTCTAACTCCTGAATCTAAAGGGAGATTTAACTCACTTAGCTGAACAAACGCACAGCAGAGCAGATTGAAGGATACGTTTCTTCTGTGTTTTAGGCAGAGTTTTACTGCTATTTCGTTATATGCGGGAATAGTGCTGGAAATGCCTGTTTTGAGATCTCTCCACAGAAAGCGTTTCCAGACTTCCCCTTCAACACACGAGTTTAACTCTGTAAGTTGAATGCACACATTGAAGACCGTTCTGTTAGGTAGCTCCGTTTTGGTTTTAGAAGCAGACAGTTCTCCTTACAGCATATACTCCCATTCACTGAGAAATGTCCAAACGCAGCTCTTACCAGAAACGTGTTTCTAACTCCTGAATCTAAAGGGAGATTTAACTCACTTAGCTGAACAAACGCACAGCAGAGCAGATTGAAGGATACGTTTCTTCTGTGTTTTAGGCAGAGTTTTACTGCTATTTCGTTATATGCGGGAATAGTGCTGGAAATGCCTGTTTTGAGATCTCTCCACAGAAAGCGTTTCCAGACTTCCCCTTCAACACACGAGTTTAACTCTGTAAGTTGAATGCACACATTGAAGACCGTTCTGATAGGTAGCTCCGTTTTGGTTTTAGAAGCAGACAGTTCTCCTTACAGCATATACTCCCATTCACTGAGAAATGTCCAAACGCAGCTCTTACCAGAAACGTGTTTCTAACTCCTGAATCTAAAGGGAGATTTAACTCACTTAGCTGAACAAATGCACAGCAGAGCAGATTGAAGGATACGTTTCTTCTGTGTTTTAGGCAGAGTTTTACTGCTATTTCGTTATATGCGGGAATAGTGCTGGAAATGCCTGTTTTGAGATCTCTCCACAGAAAGGGTTTCCAAACTTCCCCTTCAACACACGAGTTTAACTCTGTAAGTTGAATGCACACATTGAAGACCGTTCTGTTAGGTAGCTCCGTTTTGGTTTTAGAAGCAGACAGTTCCCCTTACAGCATATACTCCCATTCACTGAGAAATGTCCAAACGCAGCTCTTACCATAAACGTGTTTCTAACTCCTGAATCTAAAGGGAGATTTAACTCACTTAGCTGAACAAACGCACAGCAGAGCAGATTGAAGGATACGTTTCTTCTGTGTTTTAGGCAGAGTTTTACTGCTATTTCGTTATATGCGGGAATAGTGCTGGAAATGCCTGTTTTGAGATCTCTCCACAGAAAGCGTTTCCAGACTTCCCCTTCAACACACGAGTTTAACTCTGTAAGTTGAATGCACACATTGAAGACCGTTCTGTTAGGTAGCTCCGTTTTGGTTTTAGAAGCAGACAGTTCTCCTTACAGCATATACTCCCATTCACTGAGAAATGTCCAAACGCAGCTCTTACCAGAAACGTGTTTCTAACTCCTGAATCTAAAGGGAGATTTAACTCACTTAGCTGAACAAACGCACAGCAGAGCAGATTGAAGGATACGTTTCTTCTGTGTTTTAGGCAGAGTTTTACTGCTATTTCGTTATATGCGGGAATAGTGCTGGAAATGCCTGGAAATGCCTGTTTTGAGATCTCTCCACAGAAAGCGTTTCCAGACTTCCCCTTAAACACACGAGTTTAACTCTGTAAGTTGAATGCACACATTGAAGACCGTTCTGTTAGGTAGCTCCGTTTTGGTTTTAGAAGCAGACAGTTCTCCTTACGGCATATACTCCCATTCACTGAGAAATGTGCAAACGCAGCTCTTACCAGAAACGTGTTTCTAACTCCTGAATCTAAAGGGAGATTTAACTCACTTAGCTGAACAAACGCACAGCAGAGCAGATTGAAGGATACGTTTCTTCTGTGTTTTAGGCAGAGTTTTACTGCTATTTCGTTATATGCGGGAATAGTGCTGGAAATGCCTGGAAATGCCTGTTTTGAGATCTCTCCACAGAAAGCGTTTCCAGATTTCCCCTTCAACACACGAGTTTAACTCTGTAAGTTGAATGCACACATTGAAGACCGTTCTGTTAGGTAGCTCCGTTTTGGTTTTAGAAGCAGACAGTTCTCCTTACAGCATATACTCCCATTCACTGAGAAATGTCCAAACGCAGCTCTTACCAGAAACGTGTTTCTAACTCCTGAATCTAAAGGGAGGTTTAACTCACTTAGCTGAACAAACGCACAGCAGAGCAGATTGAAGGATACGTTTCTTCTGTGTTTTAGGCAGAGTTTTACTGCTATTTCGTTATATGCGGGAATAGTGCTGGAAATGCCTGTTTTGAGATCTCTCCACAGAAAGCGTTTCCAGACTTCCCCTTCAACACACGAGTTTAACTCTGTAAGTTGAATGCACACATTGAAGACCATTCTGTTAGGTAGCTCCGTTTTGGTTTTAGAAGCAGACAGTTCTCCTTACAGCATATACTCCCATTCACTGAGAAATGTCCAAACGCAGCTCTTACCAGAAACGTGTTTCTAACTCCTGAATCTAAAGGGAGATTTAACTCACTTAGCTGAACAAACGCACAGCAGAGCATATTGAAGGATACGTTTCTTCTGTGTTTTAGGCAGAGTTTTACTGCTATTTCGTTATATGCGGGAATAGTGCTGGAAATGCCTGGAAATGCCTGTTTTGAGATCTCTCCACAGAAAGCGTTTCCAGACTTCCCCTTCAACACACGAATTTAACTCTGTAAGTTGAATGCACACATTGAAGACCGTTCTGTTAGGTAGCTCCGTTTTGGTTTTAGAAGCAGACAGTTCTCCTTACAGCATATACTCCCATTCACTGAGAAATGTCCAAACGCAGCTCTTACCAGAAACGTGTTTCTAACTCCTGAATCTAAAGGGAGATTTAACTCACTTAGCTGAACAAACGCACAGCAGAGCAGATTGAAGGATACGTTTCTTCTGTGTTTTAGGCAGAGTTTTACTGCTATTTCGTTATATGCGGGAATAGTGCTGGAAATGCCTGTTTTGAGATCTCTCCACAGAAAGCGTTTCCAGACTTCCCCTTCAACACACGAGTTTAACTCTGTAAGTTGAATGCACACATTGAAGACCGTTCTCTTAGGTAGCTCCGTTTTGGTTTTAGAAGCAGACAGTTCTCCTTACAGCATATACTCCCATTCACTGAGAAATGTCCAAACGCAGCTCTTACCAGAAACGTGTTTCTAACTCCTGAATCTAAAGGGAGATTTAACTCACTTAGCTGAACAAACGCACAGCAGAGCAGATTGAAGGATACGTTTCTTCTGTGTTTTAGGCAGAGTTTTACTGCTATTTCGTTATATGCGGGAATAGTGCTGGAAATGCCTGTTTTGAGATCTCTCCACAGAAAGCGTTTCCAGACTTCCCCTTCAACACACGAGTTTAACTCTGTAAGTTGAATGCACACATTGAAGACCGTTCTGATAGGTAGCTCCGTTTTGGTTTTAGAAGCAGACAGTTCTCCTTACAGCATATACTCCCATTCACTGAGAAATGTCCAAACGCAGCTCTTACCAGAAACGTGTTTCTAACTCCTGAATCTAAAGGGAGATTTAACTCACTTAGCTGAACAAACGCACAGCAGAGCAGATTGAAGGATACGTTTCTTCTGTGTTTTAGGCAGAGTTTTACTGCTATTTCGTTATATGCGGGAATAGTGCTGGAAATGCCTGTTTTGAGATCTCTCCACAGAAAGCGTTTCCAGACTTCCCCTTCAACACACGAGTTTAACTCTGTAAGTTGAATGCACACATTGAAGACCGTTCTGTTAGGTAGCTCCGTTTTGGTTTTAGAAGCAGACAGTTCTCCTTACAGCATATACTCCCATTCACTGAGAAATGTCCAAACGCAGCTCTTACCAGAAACGTGTTTCTAACTCCTGAATCTAAAGGGAGATTTAACTCACTTAGCTGAACAAACGCACAGCAGAGCAGATTGAAGGATACGTTTCTTCTGTGTTTTAGGCAGAGTATTACTGCTATTTCGTTATATGCGGGAATAGTGCTGGAAATGCCTGTTTTGAGATCTCTCCACAGAAAGCGTTTCCAGACTTCCCCTTCAACACACGAGTTTAACTCTGTATGTTGAATGCACACATTGAAGACCGTTCTGTTAGGTAGCTCCGTTTTGGTTTTAGAAGCAGACAGTTCTCCTTACAGCATATACTCCCATTCACTGAGAAATGTCCAAACGCAGCTCTTACCAGAAACGTGTTTCTAACTCCTGAATCTAAAGGGAGATTTAACTCACTTAGCTGAACAAACGCACAGCAGAGCAGATTGAAGGATACGTTTCTTCTGTGTTTTAGGCAGAGTTTTACTGCTATTTCGTTATATGCGGGAATAGTGCTGGAAATGCCTGTTTTGAGATCTCTCCACAGAAAGCGTTTCCAGACTTCCCCTTCAACACACGAGTTTAACTCTGTAAGTTGAATGCACACATTGAAGACCGTTCTGTTAGGTAGCTCCGTTTTGGTTTTAGAAGCAGACAGTTCTCCTTACAGCATATACTCCCATTCACTGAGAAATGTCCAAACGCAGCTCTTACCAGAAACGTGTTTCTAACTCCTGAATCTAAAGGGAGATTTAACTCACTTAGCTGAACAAACGCACAGCAGAGCATATTGAAGGATACGTTTCTTCTGTGTTTTAGGCAGAGTTTTACTGCTATTTCATTATATGCGGGAATAGTGCTGGAAATCCCTGGAAATGCCTGTTTTGAGATCTCTCCACAGAAAGCGTTTCCAGACTTCCCCTTCAACACACGAATTTAACTCTGTAAGTTGAATGCACACATTGAAGACCGTTCTGTTAGGTAGCTCCGTTTTGGTTTTAGAAGCAGACAGTTCTCCTTACAGCATATACTCCCATTCACTGAGAAATGTCCAAACGCAGCTCTTACCAGAAACGTGTTTCTAACTCCTGAATCTAAAGGGAGATTTAACTCACTTAGCTGAACAAACGCACAGCAGAGCAGATTGAAGGATACGTTTCTTCTGTGTTTTAGGCAGAGTTTTACTGCTATTTCGTTATATGCGGGAATAGTGCTGGAAATGCCTGTTTTGAGATCTCTCCACAGAAAGCGTTTCCAGACTTCCCCTTCAACACACGAGTTTAACTTTGTAAGTTGAATGCACACATTGAAGACCGTTCTGTTAGGTAGCTCCGTTTTGGTTTTAGAAGCAGACAGTTCTCCTTACAGCATATACTCCCATTCACTGAGAAATGTCCAAACGCAGCTCTTACCAGAAACGTGTTTCTAACTCCTGAATCTAAAGGGAGATTTAACTCACTTAGCTGAACAAACGCACAGCAGAGCAGATTGAAGGATACGTTTCTTCTGTGTTTTAGGCAGTTTTACTGCTATTTCTTTATATGCGGGAATAGTGCTGGAAATGCCTGTTTTGAGATCTCTCCACAGAAAGCGTTTCCAGACTTCCCCTTCAACACACGAGTTTAACTCTGTAAGTTGAATGCACACATTGAAGACCGTTCTGATAGGTAGCTCCGTTTTGGTTTTAGAAGCAGACAGTTCTCCTTACAGCATATACTCCCATTCACTGAGAAATGTCCAAACGCAGCTCTTACCAGAAACGTGTTTCTAACTCCTGAATCTAAAGGGAGATTTAACTCACTTAGCTGAACAAACGCACAGCAGAGCAGATTGAAGGATACGTTTCTTCTGTGTTTTAGGCAGAGTTTTACTGCTATTTCGT
This sequence comes from Saguinus oedipus, assembly GCA_031835075.1. Lineage (NCBI taxonomy): Eukaryota > Metazoa > Chordata > Mammalia > Primates > Cebidae > Saguinus > Saguinus oedipus. The sequence goes on from CM063174.1 coordinate 170,074,407, forward strand.
TATATGCGGGAATAGTGCTGGAAATGCCTGTTTTGAGATCTCTCCACAGAAAGCGTTTCCAGACTTCCCCTTCAACACACGAGTTTAACTCTGTAAGTTGAATGCACACATTGAAGACCGTTCTGTTAGGTAGCTCCGTTTTGGTTTTAGAAGCAGACAGTTCTCCTTACAGCATATACTCCCATTCACTGAGAAATGTCCAAACGCAGCTCTTACCAGAAACGTGTTTCTAACTCCTGAATCTAAAGGGAGATTTAACTCACTTAGCTGAACAAACGCACAGCAGAGCAGATTGAAGGATACGTTTCTTCTGTGTTTTAGGCAGAGTATTACTGCTATTTCGTTATATGCGGGAATAGTGCTGGAAATGCCTGTTTTGAGATCTCTCCACAGAAAGCGTTTCCAGACTTCCCCTTCAACACACGAGTTTAACTCTGTATGTTGAATGCACACATTGAAGACCGTTCTGTTAGGTAGCTCCGTTTTGGTTTTAGAAGCAGACAGTTCTCCTTACAGCATATACTCCCATTCACTGAGAAATGTCCAAACGCAGCTCTTACCAGAAACGTGTTTCTAACTCCTGAATCTAAAGGGAGATTTAACTCACTTAGCTGAACAAACGCACAGCAGAGCAGATTGAAGGATACGTTTCTTCTGTGTTTTAGGCAGAGTTTTACTGCTATTTCGTTATATGCGGGAATAGTGCTGGAAATGCCTGTTTTGAGATCTCTCCACAGAAAGCGTTTCCAGACTTCCCCTTCAACACACGAGTATAACTCTGTAAGTTGAATGCACACATTGAAGACCGTTCTGTTAGGTAGCTCCGTTTTGGTTTTAGAAGCAGACAGTTCTCCTTACAGCATATACTCCCATTCACTGAGAAATGTCCAAACGCAGCTCTTACCAGAAACGTGTTTCTAACTCCTGAATCTAAAGGGAGATTTAACTCACTTAGCTGAACAAACGCACAGCAGAGCAGATTGAAGGATACGTTTCTTCTGTGTTTTAGGCAGAGTATTACTGCTATTTCGTTATATGCGGGAATAGTGCTGGAAATGCCTGTTTTGAGATCTCTCCACAGAAAGCGTTTCCAGACTTCCCCTTCAACACACGAGTTTAACTCTGTAAGTTGAATGCACACATTGAAGACCGTTCTGATAGGTAGCTCCGTTTTGGTTTTAGAAGCAGACAGTTCTCCTTACAGCATATACTCCCATTCACTGAGAAATGTCCAAACGCAGCTCTTACCAGAAACGTGTTTCTAACTCCTGAATCTAAAGGGAGATTTAACTCACTTAGCTGAACAAACGCACAGCAGAGCAGATTGAAGGATACGTTTCTTCTGTGTTTTAGGCAGAGTTTTACTGCTATTTCGTTATATGCGGGAATAGTGCTGGAAATGCCTGTTTTGAGATCTCTCCACAGAAAGCGTTTCCAGACTTCCCCTTCAACACACGAGTTTAACTCTGTAAGTTGAATGCACACATTGAAGACCGTTCTGTTAGGTAGCTCCGTTTTGGTTTTAGAAGCAGACAGTTCTCCTTACAGCATATACTCCCATTCACTGAGAAATGTCCAAACGCAGCTCTTACCAGAAACGTGTTTCTAACTCCTGAATCTAAAGGGAGATTTAACTCACTTAGCTGAACAAACGCACAGCAGAGCAGATTGAAGGATACGTTTCTTCTGTGTTTTAGGCAGAGTATTACTGCTATTTCGTTATATGCGGGAATAGTGCTGGAAATGCCTGTTTTGAGATCTCTCCACAGAAAGCGTTTCCAGACTTCCCCTTCAACACACGAGTTTAACTCTGTATGTTGAATGCACACATTGAAGACCGTTCTGTTAGGTAGCTCCGTTTTGGTTTTAGAAGCAGACAGTTCTCCTTACAGCATATACTCCCATTCACTGAGAAATGTCCAAACGCAGCTCTTACCAGAAACGTGTTTCTAACTCCTGAATCTAAAGGGAGATTTAACTCACTTAGCTGAACAAACGCACAGCAGAGCAGATTGAAGGATACGTTTCTTCTGTGTTTTAGGCAGAGTTTTACTGCTATTTCGTTATATGCGGGAATAGTGCTGGAAATGCCTGTTTTGAGATCTCTCCACAGAAAGCGTTTCCAGACTTCCCCTTCAACACACGAGTTTAACTCTGTAAGTTGAATGCACACATTGAAGACCGTTCTGTTAGGTAGCTCCGTTTTGGTTTTAGAAGCAGACAGTTCTCCTTACAGCATATACTCCCATTCACTGAGAAATGTCCAAACGCAGCTCTTACCAGAAACGTGTTTCTAACTCCTGAATCTAAAGGGAGATTTAACTCACTTAGCTGAACAAACGCACAGCAGAGCATATTGAAGGATACGTTTCTTCTGTGTTTTAGGCAGAGTTTTACTGCTATTTCGTTATATGCGGGAATAGTGCTGGAAATCCCTGGAAATGCCTGTTTTGAGATCTCTCCACAGAAAGCGTTTCCAGACTTCCCCTTCAACACACGAATTTAACTCTGTAAGTTGAATGCACACATTGAAGACCGTTCTGTTAGGTAGCTCCGTTTTGGTTTTAGAAGCAGACAGTTCTCCTTACAGCATATACTCCCATTCACTGAGAAATGTCCAAACGCAGCTCTTACCAGAAACGTGTTTCTAACTCCTGAATCTAAAGGGAGATTTAACTCACTTAGCTGAACAAACGCACAGCAGAGCAGATTGAAGGATACGTTTCTTCTGTGTTTTAGGCAGAGTTTTACTGCTATTTCGTTATATGCGGGAATAGTGCTGGAAATGCCTGTTTTGAGATCTCTCCACAGAAAGCGTTTCCAGACTTCCCCTTCAACACACGAGTTTAACTCTGTAAGTTGAATGCACACATTGAAGACCGTTCTGTTAGGTAGCTCCGTTTTGGTTTTAGAAGCAGACAGTTCTCCTTACAGCATATACTCCCATTCACTGAGAAATGTCCAAACGCAGCTCTTACCAGAAACGTGTTTCTAACTCCTGAATCTAAAGGGAGATTTAACTCACTTAGCTGAACAAACGCACAGCAGAGCAGATTGAAGGATACGTTTCTTCTGTGTTTTAGGCAGTTTTACTGCTATTTCGTTATATGCGGGAATAGTGCTGGAAATGCCTGTTTTGAGATCTCTCCACAGAAAGCGTTTCCAGACTTCCCCTTCAACACACGAGTTTAACTCTGTAAGTTGAATGCACACATTGAAGACCGTTCTGATAGGTAGCTCCGTTTTGGTTTTAGAAGCAGACAGTTCTCCTTACAGCATATACTCCCATTCACTGAGAAATGTCCAAACGCAGCTCTTACCAGAAACGTGTTTCTAACTCCTGAATCTAAAGGGAGATTTAACTCACTTAGCTGAACAAACGCACAGCAGAGCAGATTGAAGGATACGTTTCTTCTGTGTTTTAGGCAGAGTTTTACTGCTATTTCGTTATATGCGGGAATAGTGCTGGAAATGCCTGTTTTGAGATCTCTCCACAGAAAGCGTTTCCAGACTTCCCCTTCAACACACGAGTTTAACTCTGTAAGTTGAATGCACACATTGAAGACCGTTCTGTTAGGTAGCTCCGTTTTGGTTTTAGAAGCAGACAGTTCTCCTTACAGCATATACTCCCATTCACTGAGAAATGTCCAAACGCAGCTCTTACCAGAAACGTGTTTCTAACTCCTGAATCTAAAGGGAGATTTAACTCACTTAGCTGAACAAACGCACAGCAGAGCAGATTGAAGGATACGTTTCTTCTGTGTTTTAGGCAGAGTATTACTGCTATTTCGTTATATGCGGAAATAGTGCTGGAAATGCCTGTTTTGAGATCTCTCCACAGAAAGCGTTTCCAGACTTCCCCTTCAACACACGAGTTTAACTCTGTATGTTGAATGCACACATTGAAGACCGTTCTGTTAGGTAGCTCCGTTTTGGTTTTAGAAGCAGACAGTTCTCCTTACAGCATATACTCCCATTCACTGAGAAATGTCCAAACGCAGCTCTTAACAGAAACGTGTTTCTAACTCCTGAATCTAAAGGGAGATTTAACTCACTTAGCTGAACAAACGCACAGCAGAGCAGATTGAAGGATACGTTTCTTCTGTGTTTTAGGCAGAGTTTTACTGCTATTTCGTTATATGCGGGAATAGTGCTGGAAATGCCTGTTTTGAGATCTCTCCACAGAAAGTGTTTCCAGACTTCCCCTTCAACACACGAGTTTAACTCTGTAAGTTGAATGCACACATTGAAGACCGTTCTGTTAGGTAGCTCCGTTTTGGTTTTAGAAGCAGACAGTTCTCCTTACAGCATATACTCCCATTCACTGAGAAATGTCCAAACGCAGCTCTTACCAGAAACCTGTTTCTAACTCCTGAATCTAAAGGGAGATTTAACTCACTTAGCTGAACAAACGCACAGCAGAGCATATTGAAGGATACGTTTCTTCTGTGTTTTAGGCAGAGTTTTACTGCTATTTCGTTATATGCGGGAATAGTGCTGGAAATGCCTGGAAATGCCTGTTTGGAGATCTCTCCACAGAAAGCGTTTCCAGACTTCCCCTTCAACACACGAATTTAACTCTGTAAGTTGAATGCACACATTGAAGACCGTTCTGTTAGGTAGCTCCGTTTTGGTTTTAGAAGCAGACAGTTCTCCTTACAGCATATACTCCCATTCACTGAGAAATGTCCAAACGCAGCTCTTACCAGAAACGTGTTTCTAACTCCTGAATCTAAAGGGAGATTTAACTCACTTAGCTGAACAAACGCACAGCAGAGCAGATTGAAGGATACGTTTCTTCTGTGTTTTAGGCAGAGTTTTACTGCTATTTCGTTATATGCGGGAATAGTGCTGGAAATGCCTGTTTTGAGATCTCTCCACAGAAAGCGTTTCCAGACTTCCCCTTCAACACACGAGTTTTACTCTGTAAGTTGAATGGACACATTGAAGACCGTTCTGTTAGGTAGCTCCGTTTTGGTTTTAGAAGCAGACAGTTCTCCTTACAGCATATACTCCCATTCACTGAGAAATGTCCAAACGCAGCTCTTACCAGAAACGTGTTTCTAACTCCTGAATCTAAAGGGAGATTTAACTCACTTAGCTGAACAAACGCACAGCAGAGCAGATTGAAGGATACGTTTCTTCTGTGTTTTAGGCAGAGTTTTACTGCTATTTCGTTATATGCGGGAATAGGGCTGGAAATGCCTGTTTTGAGATCTCTCCACAGAAAGCATTTCCAGACTTCCCCTTCAACACACGAGTTTAACTCTGTAAGTTGAATGCACACATTGAAGACCGTTCTGATAGGTAGCTCCGTTTTGGTTTTAGAAGCAGACAGTTCTCCTTACAGCATATACTCCCATTCACTGAGAAATGTCCAAACGCAGCTCTTACCAGAAACGTGTTTCTAACTCCTGAATCTAAAGGGAGATTTAACTCACTTAGCTGAACAAACGCACAGCAGAGCAGATTGAAGGATACGTTTCTTCTGTGTTTTAGGCAGAGTATTACTGCTATTTCGTTATATGCGGGAATAGTGCTGGAAATGCCTGTTTTGAGATCTCTCCACAGAAAGCGTTTCCAGACTTCCCCTTCAACACACGAGTTTAACTCTGTATGTTGAATGCACACATTGAAGACCGTTCTGTTAGGTAGCTCCGTTTTGGTTTTAGAAGCAGACAGTTCTCCTTACAGCATATACTCCCATTCACTGAGAAATGTCCAAACGCAGCTCTTAACAGAAACGTGTTTCTAACTCCTGAATCTAAAGGGAGATTTAACTCACTTAGCTGAACAAACGCACAGCAGAGCAGATTGAAGGATACGTTTCTTCTGTGTTTTAGGCAGAGTTTTACTGCTATTTCGTTATATGCGGGAATAGTGCTGGAAATGCCTGTTTTGAGATCTCTCCACAGAAAGTGTTTCCAGACTTCCCCTTCAACACACGAGTTTAACTCTGTAAGTTGAATGCACACATTGAAGACCGTTCTGTTAGGTAGCTCCGTTTTGGTTTTAGAAGCAGACAGTTCTCCTTACAGCATATACTCCCATTCACTGAGAAATGTCCAAACGCAGCTCTTACCAGAAACGTGTTTCTAACTCCTGAATCTAAAGGGAGATTTAACTCACTTAGCTGAACAAACGCACAGCAGAGCATATTGAAGGATACGTTTCTTCTGTGTTTTAGGCAGAGTTTTACTGCTATTTCGTTATATGCGGGAATAGTGCTGGAAATGCCTGGAAATGCCTGTTTGGAGATCTCTCCACAGAAAGCGTTTCCAGACTTCCCCTTCAACACACGAATTTAACTCTGTAAGTTGAATGCACACATTGAAGACCGTTCTGTTAGGTAGCTCCGTTTTGGTTTTAGAAGCAGACAGTTCTCCTTACAGCATATACTCCCATTCACTGAGAAATGTCCAAACGCAGCTCTTACCAGAAACGTGTTTCTAACTCCTGAATCTAAAGGGAGATTTAACTCACTTAGCTGAACAAACGCACAGCAGAGCAGATTGAAGGATACGTTTCTTCTGTGTTTTAGGCAGAGTATTACTGCTATTTCGTTATATGCGGGAATAGTGCTGGAAATGCCTGTTTTGAGATCTCTCCACAGAAAGCGTTTCCAGACTTCCCCTTCAACACACGAGTTTAACTCTGTATGTTGAATGCACACATTGAAGACCGTTCTGTTAGGTAGCTCCGTTTTGGTTTTAGAAGCAGACAGTTCTCCTTACAGCATATACTCCCATTCACTGAGAAATGTCCAAACGCAGCTCTTACCAGAAACGTGTTTCTAACTCCTGAATCTAAAGGGAGATTTAACTCACTTAGCTGAACAAACGCACAGCAGAGCAGATTGAAGGATACGTTTCTTCTGTGTTTTAGGCAGAGTTTTACTGCTATTTCGTTATATGCGGGAATAGTGCTGGAAATGCCTGTTTTGAGACCTCTCCACAGAAAGCGTTTCCAGACTTCCCCTTCAACACACGAGTTTAACTCTGTAAGTTGAATGCACACATTGAAGACCGTTCTGTTAGGTAGCTCCGTTTTGGTTTTAGAAGCAGACAGTTCTCCTTACAGCATATACTCCCATTCACTGAGAAATGTCCAAAAGCAGCTCTTACCAGAAACGTGTTTCTAACTCCTGAATCTAAAGGGAGATTTAACTCACTTAGCTGAACAAACGCACAGCAGAGCATATTGAAGGATACGTTTCTTCTGTGTTTTAGGCAGAGTTTTACTGCTATTTCATTATATGCGGGAATAGTGCTGGAAATCCCTGGAAATGCCTGTTTTGAGATCTCTCCACAGAAAGCGTTTCCAGACTTCCCCTTCAACACACGAATTTAACTCTGTAAGTTGAATGCACACATTGAAGACCGTTCTGTTAGGTAGCTCCGTTTTGGTTTTAGAAGCAGACAGTTCTCCTTACAGCATATACTCCCATTCACTGAGAAATGTCCAAACGCAGCTCTTACCAGAAACGTGTTTCTAACTCCTGAATCTAAAGGGAGATTTAACTCACTTAGCTGAACAAACGCACAGCAGAGCAGATTGAAGGATACGTTTCTTCTGTGTTTTAGGCAGAGTTTTACTGCTATTTCGTTATATGCGGGAATAGTGCTGGAAATGCCTGTTTTGAGATCTCTCCACAGAAAGCGTTTCCAGACTTCCCCTTCAACACACGAGTTTAACTCTGTAAGTTGAATGCACACATTGAAGACCGTTCTGTTAGGTAGCTCCGTTTTGGTTTTAGAAGCAGACAGTTCTCCTTACAGCATATACTCCCATTCACTGAGAAATGTCCAAACGCAGCTCTTACCAGAAACGTGTTTCTAACTCCTGAATCTAAAGGGAGATTTAACTCACTTAGCTGAACAAACGCACAGCAGAGCAGATTGAAGGATACGTTTCTTCTGTGTTTTCGGCAGTTTTACTGCTATTTCGTTATATGCGGGAATAGTGCTGGAAATGCCTGTTTTGAGATCTCTCCACAGAAAGCGTTTCCAGACTTCCCCTTCAACACACGAGTTTAACTCTGTAAGTTGAATGCACACATTGAAGACCGTTCTGATAGGTAGCTCCGTTTTGGTTTTAGAAGCAGACAGTTCTCCTTACAGCATATACTCCCATTCACTGAGAAATGTCCAAACGCAGCTCTTACCAGAAACGTGTTTCTAACTCCTGAATCTAAAGGGAGATTTAACTCACTTAGCTGAACAAACGCACAGCAGAGCAGATTGAAGGATACGTTTCTTCTGTGTTTTAGGCAGAGTTTTACTGCTATTTCGTTATATGCGGGAATAGTGCTGGAAATGCCTGTTTTGAGATCTCTCCACAGAAAGCGTTTCCAGACTTCCCCTTCAACACACGAGTTTAACTCTGTAAGTTGAATGCACACATTGAAGACCGTTCTGTTAGGTAGCTCCGTTTTGGTTTTAGAAGCAGACAGTTCTCCTTACAGCATATACTCCCATTCACTGAGAAATGTCCAAACGCAGCTCTTACCAGAAACGTGTTTCTAACTCCTGAATCTAAAGGGAGATTTAACTCACTTAGCTGAACAAACGCACAGCAGAGCAGATTGAAGGATACGTTTCTTCTGTGTTTTAGGCAGAGTATTACTGCTATTTCGTTATATGCGGGAATAGTGCTGGAAATGCCTGTTTTGAGATCTCTCCACAGAAAGCGTTTCCAGACTTCCCCTTCAACACACGAGTTTAACTCTGTATGTTGAATGCACACATTGAAGACCGTTCTGTTAGGTAGCTCCGTTTTGGTTTTAGAAGCAGACAGTTCTCCTTACAGCATATACTCCCATTCACTGAGAAATGTCCAAACGCAGCTCTTACCAGAAACGTGTTTCTAACTCCTGAATCTAAAGGGAGATTTAACTCACTTAGCTGAACAAACGCACAGCAGAGCAGATTGAAGGATACGTTTCTTCTGTGTTTTAGGCAGAGTTTTACTGCTATTTCGTTATATGCGGGAATAGTGCTGGAAATGCCTGTTTTGAGATCTCTCCACAGAAAGCGTTTCCAGACTTCCCCTTCAACACACGAGTTTAACTCTGTAAGTTGAATGCACACATTGAAGACCGTTCTGTTAGGTAGCTCCGTTTTGGTTTTAGAAGCAGACAGTTCTCCTTACAGCATATACTCCCATTCACTGAGAAATGTCCAAACGCAGCTCTTACCAGAAACGTGTTTCTAACTCCTGAATCTAAAGGGAGATTTAACTCACTTAGCTGAACAAACGCACAGCAGAGCAGATTGAAGGATACGTTTCTTCTGTGTTTTAGGCAGAGTTTTACTGCTATTTCGTTATATGCGGGAATAGTGCTGGAAATGCCTGTTTTGAGATCTCTCCACAGAAAGCGTTTCCAGACTTCCCCTTCAACACACGAGTTTAACTCTGTAAGTTGAATGCACACATTGAAGACCGTTCTGTTAGGTAGCTCCGTTTTGGTTTTAGAAGCAGACAGTTCTCCTTACAGCATATACTCCCATTCACTGAGAAATGTCCAAACGCAGCTCTTACCAGAAACGTGTTTCTAACTCCTGAATCTAAAGGGAGATTTAACTCACTTAGCTGAACAAACGCACAGCAGAGCAGATTGAAGGATACGTTTCTTCTGTGTTTTAGGCAGAGTATTACTGCTATTTCGTTATATGCGGGAATAGTGCTGGAAATGCCTGTTTTGAGATCTCTCCACAGAAAGCGTTTCCAGACTTCCCCTTCAACACACGAGTTTAACTCTGTATGTTGAATGCACACATTGAAGACCGTTCTGTTAGGTAGCTCCGTTTTGGTTTTAGAAGCAGACAGTTCTCCTTACAGCATATACTCCCATTCACTGAGAAATGTCCAAACGCAGCTCTTACCAGAAACGTGTTTCTAACTCCTGAATCTAAAGGGAGATTTAACTCACTTAGCTGAACAAACGCACAGCAGAGCAGATTGAAGGATACGTTTCTTCTGTGTTTTAGGCAGAGTTTTACTGCTATTTCGTTATATGCGGGAATAGTGCTGGAAATGCCTGTTTTGAGATCTCTCCACAGAAAGCGTTTCCAGACTTCCCCTTCAACACACGAGTTTAACTCTGTAAGTTGAATGCACACATTGAAGACCGTTCTGTTAGGTAGCTCCGTTTTGGTTTTAGAAGCAGACAGTTCTCCTTACAGCATATACTCCCATTCACTGAGAAATGTCCAAACGCAGCTCTTACCAGAAACGTGTTTCTAACTCCTGAATCTAAAGGGAGATTTAACTCACTTAGCTGAACAAACGCACAGCAGAGCATATTGAAGGATACGTTTCTTCTGTGTTTTAGGCAGAGTTTTACTGCTATTTCGTTATATGCGGGAATAGTGCTGGAAATCCCTGGAAATGCCTGTTTTGAGATCTCTCCACAGAAAGCGTTTCCAGACTTCCCCTTCAACACACGAATTTAACTCTGTAAGTTGAATGCACACATTGAAGACCGTTCTGTTAGGTAGCTCCGTTTTGGTTTTAGAAGCAGACAGTTCTCCTTACAGCATATACTCCCATTCACTGAGAAATGTCCAAACGCAGCTCTTACCAGAAACGTGTTTCTAACTCCTGAATCTAAAGGGAGATTTAACTCACTTAGCTGAACAAACGCACAGCAGAGCAGATTGAAGGATACGTTTCTTCTGTGTTTTAGGCAGAGTTTTACTGCTATTTCGTTATATGCGGGAATAGTGCTGGAAATGCCTGTTTTGAGATCTCTCCACAGAAAGCGTTTCCAGACTTCCCCTTCAACACACGAGTTTAACTCTGTAAGTTGAATGCACACATTGAAGACCGTTCTGTTAGGTAGCTCCGTTTTGGTTTTAGAAGCAGACAGTTCTCCTTACAGCATATACTCCCATTCACTGAGAAATGTCCAAACGCAGCTCTTACCAGAAACGTGTTTCTAACTCCTGAATCTAAAGGGAGATTTAACTCACTTAGCTGAACAAACGCACAGCAGAGCAGATTGAAGGATACGTTTCTTCTGTGTTTTAGGCAGTTTTACTGCTATTTCGTTATATGCGGGAATAGTGCTGGAAATGCCTGTTTTGAGATCTCTCCACAGAAAGCGTTTCCAGACTTCCCCTTAAACACACGAGTTTAACTCTGTAAGTTGAATGCACACATTGAAGACCGTTCTGTTAGGTAGCTCCGTTTTGGTTTTAGAAGCAGACAGTTCTCCTTACAGCATATACTCCCATTCACTGAGAAATGTCCAAACGCAGCTCTTACCAGAAACGTGTTTCTAACTCCTGAATCTAAAGGGAGATTTAACTCACTTAGCTGAACAAACGCACAGCAGAGCAGATTGAAGGATACGTTTCTTCTGTGTTTTAGGCAGAGTATTACTGCTATTTCGTTATATGCGGGAATAGTGCTGGAAATGCCTGTTTTGAGATCTCTCCACAGAAAGCGTTTCCAGACTTCCCCTTCAACACACGAGTTTAACTCTGTATGTTGAATGCACACATTGAAGACCGTTCTGTTAGGTAGCTCCGTTTTGGTTTTAGAAGCAGACAGTTCTCCTTACAGCATATACTCCCATTCACTGAGAAATGTCCAAACGCAGCTCTTAACAGAAACGTGTTTCTAACTCCTGAATCTAAAGGGAGATTTAACTCACTTAGCTGAACAAACGCACAGCAGAGCAGATTGAAGGATACGTTTCTTCTGTGTTTTAGGCAGAGTTTTACTGCTATTTCGTTATATGCGGGAATAGTGCTGGAAATGCCTGTTTTGAGATCTCTCCACAGAAAGTGTTTCCAGACTTCCCCTTCAACACACGAGTTTAACTCTGTAAGTTGAATGCACACATTGAAGACCGTTCTGTTAGGTAGCTCCGTTTTGGTTTTAGAAGCAGACAGTTCTCCTTACAGCATATACTCCCATTCACTGAGAAATGTCCAAACGCAGCTCTTACCAGAAACGTGTTTCTAACTCCTGAATCTAAAGGGAGATTTAACTCACTTAGCTGAACAAACGCACAGCAGAGCATATTGAAGGATACGTTTCTTCTGTGTTTTAGGCAGAGTTTTACTGCTATTTCGTTATATGCGGGAATAGTGCTGGAAATGCCTGGAAATGCCTGTTTGGAGATCTCTCCACAGAAAGCGTTTCCAGACTTCCCCTTCAACACACGAATTTAACTCTGTAAGTTGAATGCACACATTGAAGACCGTTCTGTTAGGTAGCTCCGTTTTGGTTTTAGAAGCAGACAGTTCTCCTTACAGCATATACTCCCATTCACTGAGAAATGTCCAAACGCAGCTCTTACCAGAAACGTGTTTCTAACTCCTGAATCTAAAGGGAGATTTAACTCACTTAGCTGAACAAACGCACAGCAGAGCAGATTGAAGGATACGTTTCTTCTGTGTTTTAGGCAGAGTTTTACTGCTATTTCGTTATATGCGGGAATAGTGCTGGAAATGCCTGTTTTGAGATCTCTCCACAGAAAGCGTTTCCAGACTTCCCCTTCAACACACGAGTTTTACTCTGTAAGTTGAATGCACACATTGAAGACCGTTCTGTTAGGTAGCTCCGTTTTGGTTTTAGAAGCAGACAGTTCTCCTTACAGCATATACTCCCATTCACTGAGAAATGTCCAAACGCAGCTCTTACCAGAAACGTGTTTCTAACTCCTGAATCTAAAGGGAGATTTAACTCACTTAGCTGAACAAACGCACAGCAGAGCAGATTGAAGGATACGTTTCTTCTGTGTTTTAGGCAGAGTTTTACTGCTATTTCGTTATATGCGGGAATAGGGCTGGAAATGCCTGTTTTGAGATCTCTCCACAGAAAGCATTTCCAGACTTCCCCTTCAACACACGAGTTTAACTCTGTAAGTTGAATGCACACATTGAAGACCGTTCTGATAGGTAGCTCCGTTTTGGTTTTAGAAGCAGACAGTTCTCCTTACAGCATATACTCCCATTCACTGAGAAATGTCCAAACGCAGCTCTTACCAGAAACGTGTTTCTAACTCCTGAATCTAAAGGGAGATTTAACTCACTTAGCTGAACAAACGCACAGCAGAGCAGATTGAAGGATACGTTTCTTCTGTGTTTTAGGCAGAGTATTACTGCTATTTCGTTATATGCGGGAATAGTGCTGGAAATGCCTGTTTTGAGATCTCTCCACAGAAAGCGTTTCCAGACTTCCCCTTCAACACACGAGTTTAACTCTGTATGTTGAATGCACACATTGAAGACCGTTCTGTTAGGTAGCTCCGTTTTGGTTTTAGAAGCAGACAGTTCTCCTTACAGCATATACTCCCATTCACTGAGAAATGTCCAAACGCAGCTCTTAACAGAAACGTGTTTCTAACTCCTGAATCTAAAGGGAGATTTAACTCACTTAGCTGAACAAACGCACAGCAGAGCAGATTGAAGGATACGTTTCTTCTGTGTTTTAGGCAGAGTTTTACTGCTATTTCGTTATATGCGGGAATAGTGCTGGAAATGCCTGTTTTGAGATCTCTCCACAGAAAGTGTTTCCAGACTTCCCCTTCAACACACGAGTTTAACTCTGTAAGTTGAATGCACACATTGAAGACCGTTCTGTTAGGTAGCTCCGTTTTGGTTTTAGAAGCAGACAGTTCTCCTTACAGCATATACTCCCATTCACTGAGAAATGTCCAAACGCAGCTCTTACCAGAAACGTGTTTCTAACTCCTGAATCTAAAGGGAGATTTAACTCACTTAGCTGAACAAACGCACAGCAGAGCAGATTGAAGGATACGTTTCTTCTGTGTTTTAGGCAGAGTATTACTGCTATTTCGTTATATGCGGGAATAGTGCTGGAAATGCCTGTTTTGAGATCTCTCCACAGAAAGCGTTTCCAGACTTCCCCTTCAACACACGAGTTTAACTCTGTATGTTGAATGCACACATTGAAGACCGTTCTGTTAGGTAGCTCCGTTTTGGTTTTAGAAGCAGACAGTTCTCCTTACAGCATATACTCCCATTCACTGAGAAATGTCCAAACGCAGCTCTTACCAGAAACGTGTTTCTAACTCCTGAATCTAAAGGGAGATTTAACTCACTTAGCTGAACAAACGCACAGCAGAGCAGATTGAAGGATACGTTTCTTCTGTGTTTTAGGCAGAGTTTTACTGCTATTTCGTTATATGCGGGAATAGTGCTGGAAATGCCTGTTTTGAGATCTCTCCACAGAAAGCGTTTCCAGACTTCCCCTTCAACACACGAGTTTAACTCTGTAAGTTGAATGCACACATTGAAGACCGTTCTGTTAGGTAGCTCCGTTTTGGTTTTAGAAGCAGACAGTTCTCCTTACAGCATATACTCCCATTCACTGAGAAATGTCCAAACGCAGCTCTTACCAGAAACGTGTTTCTAACTCCTGAATCTAAAGGGAGATTTAACTCACTTAGCTGAACAAACGCACAGCAGAGCAGATTGAAGGATACGTTTCTTCTGTGTTTTAGGCAGAGTTTTACTGCTATTTCGTTATATGCGGGAATAGTGCTGGAAATGCCTGTTTTGAGATCTCTCCACAGAAAGCGTTTCCAGACTTCCCCTTCAACACACGAGTTTAACTCTGTAAGTTGAATGCACACATTGAAGACCGTTCTGTTAGGTAGCTCCGTTTTGGTTTTAGAAGCAGACAGTTCTCCTTACAGCATATACTCCCATTCACTGAGAAATGTCCAAACGCAGCTCTTACCAGAAACGTGTTTCTAACTCCTGAATCTAAAGGGAGATTTAACTCACTTAGCTGAACAAACGCACAGCAGAGCAGATTGAAGGATACGTTTCTTCTGTGTTTTAGGCAGTTTTACTGCTATTTCGTTATATGCGGGAATAGTGCTGGAAATGCCTGTTTTGAGATCTCTCCACAGAAAGCGTTTCCAGACTTCCCCTTCAACACACGAGTTTAACTCTGTAAGTTGAATGCACACATTGAAGACCGTTCTGATAGGTAGCTCCGTTTTGGTTTTAGAAGCAGACAGTTCTCCTTACAGCATATACTCCCATTCACTGAGAAATGTCCAAACGCAGCTCTTACCAGAAACGTGTTTCTAACTCCTGAATCTAAAGGGAGATTTAACTCACTTAGCTGAACAAACGCACAGCAGAGCAGATTGAAGGATACGTTTCTTCTGTGTTTTAGGCAGAGTTTTACTGCTATTTCGTTATATGCGGGAATAGTGCTGGAAATGCCTGTTTTGAGATCTCTCCACAGAAAGCGTTTCCAGACTTCCCCTTCAAAACACGAGTTTAACTCTGTAAGTTGAATGCACACATTGAAGACCGTTCTGTTAGGTAGCTCCGTTTTGGTTTTAGAAGCAGACAGTTCTCCTTACAGCATATACTCCCATTCACTGAGAAATGTCCAAACGCAGCTCTTACCAGAAACGTGTTTCTAACTCCTGAATCTAAAGGGAGATTTAACTCACTTAGCTGAACAAACGCACAGCAGAGCAGATTGAAGGATACGTTTCTTCTGTGTTTTAGGCAGAGTATTACTGCTATTTCGTTATATGCGGGAATAGTGCTGGAAATGCCTGTTTTGAGATCTCTCCACAGAAAGCGTTTCCAGACTTCCCCTTCAACACACGAGTTTAACTCTGTATGTTGAATGCACACATTGAAGACCGTTCTGTTAGGTAGCTCCGTTTTGGTTTTAGAAGCAGACAGTTCTCCTTACAGCATATACTCCCATTCACTGAGAAATGTCCAAACGCAGCTCTTAACAGAAACGTGTTTCTAACTCCTGAATATAAAGGGAGATTTAACTCACTTAGCTGAAGAAACGCACAGCAGAGCAGATTGAAGGATACGTTTCTTCTGTGTTTTAGGCAGAGTTTTACTGCTATTTCGTTATATGCGGGAATAGTGCTGGAAATGCCTGTTTTGAGATCTCTCCACAGAAAGCGTTTCCAGACTTCCCCTTCAACACACGAGTTTAACTCTGTAAGTTGAATGCACACATTGAAGACCGTTCTGTTAGGTAGCTCCGTTTTGGTTTTAGAAGCAGACAGTTCTCCTTACAGCATATACTCCCATTCACTGAGAAATGTCCAAACGCAGCTCTTACCAGAAACGTGTTTCTAACTCCTGAATCTAAAGGGAGATTTAACTCACTTAGCTGAACAAACGCACAGCAGAGCATATTGAAGGATACGTTTCTTCTGTGTTTTAGGCAGAGTTTTACTGATATTTCGTTATATGCGGGAATAGTGCTGGAAATGCCTGGAAATGCCTGTTTGGAGATCTCTCCACAGAAAGCGTTTCCAGACTTCCCCTTCAACACACGAATTTAACTCTGTAAGTTGAATGCACACATTGAAGACCGTTCTGTTAGGTAGCTCCGTTTTGGTTTTAGAAGCAGACAGTTCTCCTTACAGCATATACTCCCATTCACTGAGAAATGTCCAAACGCAGCTCTTACCAGAAACGTGTTTCTAACTCCTGAATCTAAAGGGAGATTTAACTCACTTAGCTGAACAAACGCACAGCAGAGCAGATTGAAGGATACGTTTCTTCTGTGTTTTAGGCAGAGTTTTACTGCTATTTCGTTATATGCGGGAATAGTGCTGGAAATGCCTGTTTTGAGATCTCTCCACAGAAAGCGTTTCCAGACTTCCCCTTCAACACACGAGTTTAACTCTGTAAGTTGAATGCACACATTGAAGACCGTTCTGTTAGGTAGCTCCGTTTTGGTTTTAGAAGCAGACAGTTCTCCTTACAGCATATACTCCCATTCACTGAGAAATGTCCAAACGCAGCTCTTACCAGAAACGTGTTTCTAACTCCTGAATCTAAAGGGAGATTTAACTCACTTAGCTGAACAAACGCACAGCAGAGCAGATTGAAGGATACGTTTCTTCTGTGTTTTAGGCAGAGTTTTACTGCTATTTCGTTATATGCGGGAATAGGGCTGGAAATGCCTGTTTTGAGATCTCTCCACAGAAAGCATTTCCAGACTTCCCCTTCAACACACGAGTTTAACTCTGTAAGTTGAATGCACACATTGAAGACCGTTCTGATAGGTAGCTCCGTTTTGGTTTTAGAAGCAGACAGTTCTCCTTACAGCATATACTCCCATTCACTGAGAAATGTCCAAACGCAGCTCTTACCAGAAACGTGTTTCTAACTCCTGAATCTAAAGGGAGATTTAACTCACTTAGCTGAACAAACGCACAGCAGAGCAGATTGAAGGATACGTTTCTTCTGTGTTTTAGGCAGAGTATTACTGCTATTTCGTTATATGCGGGAATAGTGCTGGAAATGCCTGTTTTGAGATCTCTCCACAGAAAGCGTTTCCGGACTTCCCCTTCAACACACGAGTTTAACTCTGTATGTTGAATGCACACATTGAAGACCGTTCTGTTAGGTAGCTCCGTTTTGGTTTTAGAAGCAGACAGTTCTCCTTACAGCATATACTCCCATTCACTGAGAAATGTCCAAACGCAGCTCTTACCAGAAACGTGTTTCTAACTCCTGAATCTAAAGGGAGATTTAACTCACTTAGCTGAACAAACGCACAGCAGAGCATATTGAAGGATACGTTTCTTCTGTGTTTTAGGCAGAGTTTTACTGCTATTTCGTTATATGCGGGAATAGTGCTGGAAATGCCTGGAAATGCCTGTTTTGAGATCTCTCCACAGAAAGCGTTTACAGACTTCCCCTTCAACACACGAATTAAACTCTGTAACTTGAATGCACACATTGAAGACCGTTCTGTTAGGTAGCTCCGTTTCGGTTTTAGAAGCAGACAGTTCTCCTTACAGCATATACTCCCATTCACTGAGAAATGTCCAAACGCAGCTCTTACCAGAAACGTGTTTCTAACTCCTGAATCTAAAGGGAGATTTAACTCACTTAGCTGAACAAACGCACAGCAGAGCAGATTGAAGGATACGTTTCTTCTGTGTTTTAGGCAGAGTTTTACTGCTATTTCGTTATATGCGGGAATAGTGCTGGAAATGCCTGTTTTGAGATCTCTCCACAGAAAGCGTTTCCAGACTTCCCCTTCAACACACGAGTTTAACTCTGTAAGTTGAATGCACACATTGAAGACCGTTCTGTTAGGTAGCTCCGTTTTGGTTTTAGAAGCAGACAGTTCTCCTTACAGCATATACTCCCATTCACTGAGAAATGTCCAAACGCAGCTCTTACCAGAAACGTGTTTCTAACTCCTGAATCTAAAGGGAGATTTAACTCACTTAGCTGAACAAACGCACAGCAGAGCAGATTGAAGGATACGTTTCTTCTGTGTTTTAGGCAGAGTTTTACTGCTATTTCGTTATATGCGGGAATAGTGCTGGAAATGCCTGTTTTGAGATCTCTCCACAGAAAGCGTTTCCAGACTTCCCCTTCAACACACGAGTTTAACTCTGTAAGTTGAATGCACACATTGAAGACCGTTCTGTTAGGTAGCTCCGTTTTGGTTTTAGAAGCAGACAGTTCTCCTTACAGCATATACTCCCATTCACTGAGAAATGTCCAAACGCAGCTCTTACCAGAAACGTGTTTCTAACTCCTGAATCTAAAGGGAGATTTAACTCACTTAGCTGAACAAACGCACAGCAGAGCAGATTGAAGGATACGTTTCTTCTGTGTTTTAGGCAGTTTTACTGCTATTTCGTTATATGCGGGAATAGTGCTGGAAATGCCTGTTTTGAGATCTCTCCACAGAAAGCGTTTCCAGACTTCCCCTTCAACACACGAGTTTAACTCTGTAAGTTGAATGCACACATTGAAGACCGTTCTGATAGGTAGCTCCGTTTTGGTTTTAGAAGCAGACAGTTCTCCTTACAGCATATACTCCCATTCACTGAGAAATGTCCAAACGCAGCTCTTACCAGAAACGTGTTTCTAACTCCTGAATCTAAAGGGAGATTTAACTCACTTAGCTGAACAAACGCACAGCAGAGCAGATTGAAGGATACGTTTCTTCTGTGTTTTAGGCAGAGTTTTACTGCTATTTCGTTATATGCGGGAATAGTGCTGGAAATGCCTGTTTTGAGATCTCTCCACAGAAAGCGTTTCCAGACTTCCCCTTCAAAACACGAGTTTAACTCTGTAAGTTGAATGCACACATTGAAGACCGTTCTGTTAGGTAGCTCCGTTTTGGTTTTAGAAGCAGACAGTTCTCCTTACAGCATATACTCCCATTCACTGAGAAATGTCCAAACGCAGCTCTTACCAGAAACGTGTTTCTAACTCCTGAATCTAAAGGGAGATTTAACTCACTTAGCTGAAGAAACGCACAGCAGAGCAGATTGAAGGATACGTTTCTTCTGTGTTTTAGGCAGAGTTTTACTGCTATTTCGTTATATGCGGGAATAGTGCTGGAAATGCCTGTTTTGAGATCTCTCCACAGAAAGCGTTTCCAGACTTCCCCTTCAACACACGAGTTTAACTCTGTAAGTTGAATGCACACATTGAAGACCGTTCTGTTAGGTAGCTCCGTTTTGGTTTTAGAAGCAGACAGTTCTCCTTACAGCATATACTCCCATTCACTGAGAAATGTCCAAACGCAGCTCTTACCAGAAACGTGTTTCTAACTCCTGAATCTAAAGGGAGATTTAACTCACTTAGCTGAACAAACGCACAGCAGAGCATATTGAAGGATACGTTTCTTCTGTGTTTTAGGCAGAGTTTTACTGATATTTCGTTATATGCGGGAATAGTGCTGGAAATGCCTGGAAATGCCTGTTTGGAGATCTCTCCACAGAAAGCGTTTACAGACTTCCCCTTCAACACACGAATTAAACTCTGTAACTTGAATGCACACATTGAAGACCGTTCTGTTAGGTAGCTCCGTTTCGGTTTTAGAAGCAGACAGTTCTCCTTACAGCATATACTCCCATTCACTGAGAAATGTCCAAACGCAGCTCTTACCAGAAACGTGTTTCTAACTCCTGAATCTAAAGGGAGATTTAACTCACTTAGCTGAACAAACGCACAGCAGAGCAGATTGAAGGATACGTTTCTTCTGTGTTTTAGGCAGAGTTTTACTGCTATTTCGTTATATGCGGGAATAGTGCTGGAAATGCCTGTTTTGAGATCTCTCCACAGAAAGCGTTTCCAGACTTCCCCTTCAACACACGAGTTTAACTCTGTAAGTTGAATGCACACATTGAAGACCGTTCTGTTAGGTAGCTCCGTTTTGGTTTTAGAAGCAGACAGTTCTCCTTACAGCATATACTCCCATTCACTGAGAAATGTCCAAACGCAGCTCTTACCAGAAACGTGTTTCTAACTCCTGAATCTAAAGGGAGATTTAACTCACTTAGCTGAACAAACGCACAGCAGAGCAGATTGAAGGATACGTTTCTTCTGTGTTTTAGGCAGAGTTTTACTGCTATTTCGTTATATGCGGGAATAGTGCTGGAAATGCCTGTTTTGAGATCTCTCCACAGAAAGCGTTTCCAGACTTCCCCTTCAACACACGAGTTTAACTCTGTAAGTTGAATGCACACATTGAAGACCGTTCTGTTAGGTAGCTCCGTTTTGGTTTTAGAAGCAGACAGTTCTCCTTACAGCATATACTCCCATTCACTGAGAAATGTCCAAACGCAGCTCTTACCAGAAACGTGTTTCTAACTCCTGAATCTAAAGGGAGATTTAACTCACTTAGCTGAACAAACGCACAGCAGAGCAGATTGAAGGATACGTTTCTTCTGTGTTTTAGGCAGTTTTACTGCTATTTCGTTATATGCGGGAATAGTGCTGGAAATGCCTGTTTTGAGATCTCTCCACAGAAAGCGTTTCCAGACTTCCCCTTCAACACACGAGTTTAACTCTGTAAGTTGAATGCACACATTGAAGACCGTTCTGATAGGTAGCTCCGTTTTGGTTTTAGAAGCAGACAGTTCTCCTTACAGCATATACTCCCATTCACTGAGAAATGTCCAAACGCAGCTCTTACCAGAAACGTGTTTCTAACTCCTGAATCTAAAGGGAGATTTAACTCACTTAGCTGAACAAACGCACAGCAGAGCAGATTGAAGGATACGTTTCTTCTGTGTTTTAGGCAGAGTTTTACTGCTATTTCGTTATATGCGGGAATAGTGCTGGAAATGCCTGTTTTGAGATCTCTCCACAGAAAGCGTTTCCAGACTTCCCCTTCAAAACACGAGTTTAACTCTGTAAGTTGAATGCACACATTGAAGACCGTTCTGTTAGGTAGCTCCGTTTTGGTTTTAGAAGCAGACAGTTCTCCTTACAGCATATACTCCCATTCACTGAGAAATGTCCAAACGCAGCTCTTACCAGAAACGTGTTTCTAACTCCTGAATCTAAAGGGAGATTTAACTCACTTAGCTGAACAAACGCACAGCAGAGCAGATTGAAGGATACGTTTCTTCTGTGTTTTAGGCAGAGTATTACTGCTATTTCGTTATATGCGGGAATAGTGCTGGAAATGCCTGTTTTGAGATCTCTCCACAGAAAGCGTTTCCAGACTTCCCCTTCAACACACGAGTTTAACTCTGTATGTTGAATGCACACATTGAAGACCGTTCTGTTAGGTAGCTCCGTTTTGGTTTTAGAAGCAGACAGTTCTCCTTACAGCATATACTCCCATTCACTGAGAAATGTCCAAACGCAGCTCTTAACAGAAACGTGTTTCTAACTCCTGAATATAAAGGGAGATTTAACTCACTTAGCTGAAGAAACGCACAGCAGAGCAGATTGAAGGATACGTTTCTTCTGTGTTTTAGGCAGAGTTTTACTGCTATTTCGTTATATGCGGGAATAGTGCTGGAAATGCCTGTTTTGAGATCTCTCCACAGAAAGCGTTTCCAGACTTCCCCTTCAACACACGAGTTTAACTCTGTAAGTTGAATGCACACATTGAAGACCGTTCTGTTAGGTAGCTCCGTTTTGGTTTTAGAAGCAGACAGTTCTCCTTACAGCATATACTCCCATTCACTGAGAAATGTCCAAACGCAGCTCTTACCAGAAACGTGTTTCTAACTCCTGAATCTAAAGGGAGATTTAACTCACTTAGCTGAACAAACGCACAGCAGAGCATATTGAAGGATACGTTTCTTCTGTGTTTTAGGCAGAGTTTTACTGATATTTCGTTATATGCGGGAATAGTGCTGGAAATGCCTGGAAATGCCTGTTTGGAGATCTCTCCACAGAAAGCGTTTCCAGACTTCCCCTTCAACACACGAATTTAACTCTGTAAGTTGAATGCACACATTGAAGACCGTTCTGTTAGGTAGCTCCGTTTTGGTTTTAGAAGCAGACAGTTCTCCTTACAGCATATACTCCCATTCACTGAGAAATGTCCAAACGCAGCTCTTACCAGAAACGTGTTTCTAACTCCTGAATCTAAAGGGAGATTTAACTCACTTAGCTGAACAAACGCACAGCAGAGCAGATTGAAGGATACGTTTCTTCTGTGTTTTAGGCAGAGTTTTACTGCTATTTCGTTATATGCGGGAATAGTGCTGGAAATGCCTGTTTTGAGATCTCTCCACAGAAAGCGTTTCCAGACTTCCCCTTCAACACACGAGTTTAACTCTGTAAGTTGAATGCACACATTGAAGACCGTTCTGTTAGGTAGCTCCGTTTTGGTTTTAGAAGCAGACAGTTCTCCTTACAGCATATACTCCCATTCACTGAGAAATGTCCAAACGCAGCTCTTACCAGAAACGTGTTTCTAACTCCTGAATCTAAAGGGAGATTTAACTCACTTAGCTGAACAAACGCACAGCAGAGCAGATTGAAGGATACGTTTCTTCTGTGTTTTAGGCAGAGTTTTACTGCTATTTCGTTATATGCGGGAATAGGGCTGGAAATGCCTGTTTTGAGATCTCTCCACAGAAAGCATTTCCAGACTTCCCCTTCAACACACGAGTTTAACTCTGTAAGTTGAATGCACACATTGAAGACCGTTCTGATAGGTAGCTCCGTTTTGGTTTTAGAAGCAGACAGTTCTCCTTACAGCATATACTCCCATTCACTGAGAAATGTCCAAACGCAGCTCTTACCAGAAACGTGTTTCTAACTCCTGAATCTAAAGGGAGATTTAACTCACTTAGCTGAACAAACGCACAGCAGAGCAGATTGAAGGATACGTTTCTTCTGTGTTTTAGGCAGAGTATTACTGCTATTTCGTTATATGCGGGAATAGTGCTGGAAATGCCTGTTTTGAGATCTCTCCACAGAAAGCGTTTCCGGACTTCCCCTTCAACACACGAGTTTAACTCTGTATGTTGAATGCACACATTGAAGACCGTTCTGTTAGGTAGCTCCGTTTTGGTTTTAGAAGCAGACAGTTCTCCTTACAGCATATACTCCCATTCACTGAGAAATGTCCAAACGCAGCTCTTACCAGAAACGTGTTTCTAACTCCTGAATCTAAAGGGAGATTTAACTCACTTAGCTGAACAAACGCACAGCAGAGCATATTGAAGGATACGTTTCTTCTGTGTTTTAGGCAGAGTTTTACTGCTATTTCGTTATATGCGGGAATAGTGCTGGAAATGCCTGGAAATGCCTGTTTTGAGATCTCTCCACAGAAAGCGTTTACAGACTTCCCCTTCAACACACGAATTAAACTCTGTAACTTGAATGCACACATTGAAGACCGTTCTGTTAGGTAGCTCCGTTTCGGTTTTAGAAGCAGACAGTTCTCCTTACAGCATATACTCCCATTCACTGAGAAATGTCCAAACGCAGCTCTTACCAGAAACGTGTTTCTAACTCCTGAATCTAAAGGGAGATTTAACTCACTTAGCTGAACAAACGCACAGCAGAGCAGATTGAAGGATACGTTTCTTCTGTGTTTTAGGCAGAGTTTTACTGCTATTTCGTTATATGCGGGAATAGTGCTGGAAATGCCTGTTTTGAGATCTCTCCACAGAAAGCGTTTCCAGACTTCCCCTTCAACACACGAGTTTAACTCTGTAAGTTGAATGCACACATTGAAGACCGTTCTGTTAGGTAGCTCCGTTTTGGTTTTAGAAGCAGACAGTTCTCCTTACAGCATATACTCCCATTCACTGAGAAATGTCCAAACGCAGCTCTTACCAGAAACGTGTTTCTAACTCCTGAATCTAAAGGGAGATTTAACTCACTTAGCTGAACAAACGCACAGCAGAGCAGATTGAAGGATACGTTTCTTCTGTGTTTTAGGCAGAGTTTTACTGCTATTTCGTTATATGCGGGAATAGTGCTGGAAATGCCTGTTTTGAGATCTCTCCACAGAAAGCGTTTCCAGACTTCCCCTTCAACACACGAGTTTAACTCTGTAAGTTGAATGCACACATTGAAGACCGTTCTGATAGGTAGCTCCGTTTTGGTTTTAGAAGCAGACAGTTCTCCTTACAGCATATACTCCCATTCACTGAGAAATGTCCAAACGCAGCTCTTACCAGAAACGTGTTTCTAACTCCTGAATCTAAAGGGAGATTTAACTCACTTAGCTGAACAAACGCACAGCAGAGCAGATTGAAGGATACGTTTCTTCTGTGTTTGAGGCAGAGTTTTACTGCTATTTCGTTATATGCGGGAATAGTGCTGGAAATGCCTGTTTTGAGATCTCTCCACAGAAAGCGTTTCCAGACTTCCCCTTCAACACACGAGTTTAACTCTGTATGTTGAATGCACACATTGAAGACCGTTCTGTTAGGTAGCTCCGTTTTGGTTTTAGAAGCAGACAGTTCTCCTTACAGCATATACTCCCATTCACTGAGAAATGTCCAAACGCAGCTCTTACCAGAAACGTGTTTCTAACTCCTGAATCTAAAGGGAGATTTAACTCACTTAGCTGAACAAACGCACAGCAGAGCAGATTGAAGGATACGTTTCTTCTGTGTTTTAGGCAGAGTTTTACTGCTATTTCGTTATATGCGGGAATAGTGCTGGAAATGCCTGTTTTGAGATCTCTCCACAGAAAGCGTTTCCAGACTTCCCCTTCAACACACGAGTTTAACTCTGTAAGTTGAATGCACACATTGAAGACCGTTCTGTTAGGTAGCTCCGTTTTGTTTTTAGAAGCAGACAGTTCTCCTTACAGCATATACTCCCATTCACTGAGAAATGTCCAAACGCAGCTCTTACCAGAAACGTGTTTCTAACTCCTGAATCTAAAGGGAGATTTAACTCACTTAGCTGAACAAACGCACAGCAGAGCAGATTGAAGGATACGTTTCTTCTGTGTTTTAGGCAGAGTTTTACTGCTATTTCGTTATATGCGGGAATAGTGCTGGAAATGCCTGTTTTGAGATCTCTCCACAGAAAGTGTTTCCAGACTTCCCCTTCAACACACGAGTTTAACTCTGTAAGTTGAATGCACACATTGAAGACCGTTCTGTTAGGTAGCTCCGTTTTGGTTTCAGAAGCAGACAGTTCTCCTTACAGCATATACTCCCATTCACTGAGAAATGTCCAAACGCAGCTCTTACCAGAAACGTGTTTCTAACTCCTGAATCTAAAGGGAGATTTAACTCACTTAGCTGAACAAACGCACAGCAGAGCAGATTGAAGGATACGTTTCTTCTGTGTTTTAGGCAGAGTTTTACTGCTATTTCGTTATATGCGGGAATAGTGCTGGAAATGCCTGTTTTGAGATCTCTCCACAGAAAGGGTTTCCAGACTTCCCCTTCAACACACGAGTTTAACTCTGTAAGTTGAATGCACACATTGAAGACCGTTCTGTTAGGTAGCTCCGTTTTGGTTTTAGAAGCAGACAGTTCTCCTTACAGCATATACTCCCATTCACTGAGAAATGTCCAAACGCAGCTCTTACCAGAAACGTGTTTCTAACTCCTGAATCTAAAGGGAGATTTAACTCACTTAGCTGAACAAACGCACAGCAGAGCAGATTGAAGGATACGTTTCTTCTGTGTTTTAGGCAGAGTTTTACTGCTATTTCGTTATATGCGGGAATAGTGCTGGAAATGCCTGTTTTGAGATCTCTCCACAGAAAGCGTTTCCAGACTTCCCCTTCAACACACGAGTTTAACTCTGTAAGTTGAATGCACACATTGAAGACCGTTCTGTTAGGTAGCTCCGTTTTGGTTTTAGAAGCAGACAGTTCTCCTTACAGCATATACTCCCATTCACTGAGAAATGTCCAAACGCAGCTCTTACCAGAAACGTGTTTCTAACTCCTGAATCTAAAGGGAGATTTAACTCACTTAGCTGAACAAACGCACAGCAGAGCAGATTGAAGGATACGTTTCTTCTGTGTTTGAGGCAGAGTTTTACTGCTATTTCGTTATATGCGGGAATAGTGCTGGAAATGCCTGTTTTGAGATCTCTCCACAGAAAGCGTTTCCAGACTTCCCCTTCAACACACGAGTTTAACTCTGTATGTTGAATGCACACATTGAAGACCGTTCTGTTAGGTAGCTCCGTTTTGGTTTTAGAAGCAGACAGTTCTCCTTACAGCATATACTCCCATTCACTGAGAAATGTCCAAACGCAGCTCTTACCAGAAACGTGTTTCTAACTCCTGAATCTAAAGGGAGATTTAACTCACTTAGCTGAACAAACGCACAGCAGAGCAGATTGAAGGATACGTTTCTTCTGTGTTTTAGGCAGAGTTTTACTGCTATTTCGTTATATGCGGGAATAGTGCTGGAAATGCCTGTTTTGAGATCTCTCCACAGAAAGCGTTTCCAGACTTCCCCTTCAACACACGAGTTTAACTCTGTAAGTTGAATGCACACATTGAAGACCGTTCTGTTAGGTAGCTCCGTTTTGTTTTTAGAAGCAGACAGTTCTCCTTACAGCATATACTCCCATTCACTGAGAAATGTCCAAACGCAGCTCTTACCAGAAACGTGTTTCTAACTCCTGAATCTAAAGGGAGATTTAACTCACTTAGCTGAACAAACGCACAGCAGAGCAGATTGAAGGATACGTTTCTTCTGTGTTTTAGGCAGAGTTTTACTGCTATTTCGTTATATGCGGGAATAGTGCTGGAAATGCCTGTTTTGAGATCTCTCCACAGAAAGTGTTTCCAGACTTCCCCTTCAACACACGAGTTTAACTCTGTAAGTTGAATGCACACATTGAAGACCGTTCTGTTAGGTAGCTCCGTTTTGGTTTCAGAAGCAGACAGTTCTCCTTACAGCATATACTCCCATTCACTGAGAAATGTCCAAACGCAGCTCTTACCAGAAACGTGTTTCTAACTCCTGAATCTAAAGGGAGATTTAACTCACTTAGCTGAACAAACGCACAGCAGAGCAGATTGAAGGATACGTTTCTTCTGTGTTTTAGGCAGAGTTTTACTGCTATTTCGTTATATGCGGGAATAGTGCTGGAAATGCCTGTTTTGAGATCTCTCCACAGAAAGGGTTTCCAGACTTCCCCTTCAACACACGAGTTTAACTCTGTAAGTTGAATGCACACATTGAAGACCGTTCTGTTAGGTAGCTCCGTTTTGGTTTTAGAAGCAGACAGTTCTCCTTACAGCATATACTCCCATTCACTGAGAAATGTCCAAACGCAGCTCTTACCAGAAACGTGTTTCTAACTCCTGAATCTAAAGGGAGATTTAACTCACTTAGCTGAACAAACGCACAGCAGAGCAGATTGAAGGATACGTTTCTTCTGTGTTTTAGGCAGAGTTTTACTGCTATTTCGTTATATGCGGGAATAGTGCTGGAAATGCCTGTTTTGAGATCTCTCCACAGAAAGCGTTTCCAGACTTCCCCTTCAACACACGAGTTTAACTCTGTAAGTTGAATGCACACATTGAAGACCGTTCTGTTAGGTAGCTCCGTTTTGGTTTTAGAAGCAGACAGTTCTCCTTACAGCATATACTCCCATTCACTGAGAAATGTCCAAACGCAGCTCTTACCAGAAACGTGTTTCTAACTCCTGAATCTAAAGGGAGATTTAACTCACTTAGCTGAACAAACGCACAGCAGAGCAGATTGAAGGATACGTTTCTTCTGTGTTTTAGGCAGAGTTTTACTGCTATTTCGTTATATGCGGGAATAGTGCTGGAAATGCCTGGAAATGCCTGTTTTGAGATCTCTCCACAGAAAGCGTTTCCAGACTTCCCCTTAAACACACGAGTTTAACTCTGTAAGTTGAATGCACACATTGAAGACCGTTCTGTTAGGTAGCTCCGTTTTGGTTTTAGAAGCAGACAGTTCTCCTTACAGCATATACTCCCATTCACTGAGAAATGTCCAAACGCAGCTCTTACCAGAAACGTGTTTCTAACTCCTGAATCTAAAGGGAGATTTAACTCACTTAGCTGAACAAACGCACAGCAGAGCAGATTGAAGGATACGTTTCTTCTGTGTTTTAGGCAGAGTTTTACTGCTATTTCGTTATATGCGGGAATAGTGCTGGAAATGCCTGTTTTGAGATCTCTCCACAGAAAGCGTTTCCAGACTTCCCCTTCAACACACGAGTTTAACTCTGTAAGTTGAATGCACACATTGAAGACCGTTCTGTTAGGTAGCTCCGTTTTGGTTTTAGAAGCAGACAGTTCTCCTTACAGCATATACTCCCATTCACTGAGAAATGTCCAAACGCAGCTCTTACCAGAAACGTGTTTCTAACTCCTGAATCTAAAGGGAGATTTAACTCACTTAGCTGAACAAACGCACAGCAGAGCAGATTGAAGGATACGTTTCTTCTGTGTTTTAGGCAGAGTTTTACTGCTATTTCGTTATATGCGGGAATAGTGCTGGAAATGCCTGTTTTGAGATCTCTCCACAGAAAGCGTTTCCAGACTTCCCCTTCAACACACGAGTTTAACTCTGTAAGTTGAATGCACACATTGAAGACCGTTCTGATAGGTAGCTCCGTTTTGGTTTTAGAAGCAGACAGTTCTCCTTACAGCATATACTCCCATTCACTGAGAAATGTCCAAACGCAGCTCTTACCAGAAACGTGTTTCTAACTCCTGAATCTAAAGGGAGATTTAACTCACTTAGCTGAACAAACGCACAGCAGAGCAGATTGAAGGATACGTTTCTTCTGTGTTTTAGGCAGAGTTTTACTGCTATTTCGTTATATGCGGGAATAGTGCTGGAAATGCCTGTTTTGAGATCTCTCCACAGAAAGGGTTTCCAGACTTCCCCTTCAACACACGAGTTTAACTCTGTAAGTTGAATGCACACATTGAAGGCCGTTCTGTTAGGTAGCTCCGTTTTGGTTTTAGAAGCAGACAGTTCCCCTTACAGCATATACTCCCATTCACTGAGAAATGTCCAAACGCAGCTCTTACCATAAACGTGTTTCTAACTCCTGAATCTAAAGGGAGATTTAACTCACTTAGCTGAACAAACGCACAGCAGAGCAGATTGAAGGATACGTTTCTTCTGTGTTTTAGGCAGAGTTTTACTGCTATTTCGTTATATGCGGGAATAGTGCTGGAAATGCCTGTTTTGAGATCTCTCCACAGAAAGCGTTTCCAGACTTCCCCTTCAACACACGAGTTTAACTCTGTAAGTTGAATGCACACATTGAAGACCGTTCTGTTAGGTAGCTCCGTTTTGGTTTTAGAAGCAGACAGTTCTCCTTACAGCATATACTCCCATTCACTGAGAAATGTCCAAACGCAGCTCTTACCAGAAACGTGTTTCTAACTCCTGAATCTAAAGGGAGATTTAACTCACTTAGCTGAACAAACGCACAGCAGAGCAGATTGAAGGATACGTTTCTTCTGTGTTTTAGGCAGAGTTTTACTGCTATTTCGTTATATGCGGGAATAGTGCTGGAAATGCCTGTTTTGAGATCTCTCCACAGAAAGCGTTTCCAGACTTCCCCTTCAACACACGAGTTTAACTCTGTAAGTTGAATGCACACATTGAAGACCGTTCTGTTAGGTAGCTCCGTTTTGGTTTTAGAAGCAGACAGTTCTCCTTACAGCATATACTCCCATTCACTGAGAAATGTCCAAACGCAGCTCTTACCAGAAACGTGTTTCTAACTCCTGAATCTAAAGGGAGATTTAACTCACTTAGCTGAACAAACGCACAGCAGAGCAGATTGAAGGATACGTTTCTTCTGTGTTTTAGGCAGAATTTTACTGCTATTTCGTTATATGCGGGAATAGTGCTGGAAATGCCTGGAAATGCCTGTTTTGAGATCTCTCCACAGAAAGCGTTTCCAGACTTCCCCTTCAACACACGAGTTTAACTCTGTAAGTTGAATGCACACATTGAAGACCGTTCTGTTAGGTAGCTCCGTTTTGGTTTTAGAAGCAGACAGTTCTCCTTACAGCATATACTCCCATTCACTGAGAAATGTCCAAACGCAGCTCTTACCAGAAACGTGTTTCTAACTCCTGAATCTAAAGGGAGATTTAACTCACTTAGCTGAACAAACGCACAGCAGAGCAGATTGAAGAATACGTTTCTTCTGTGTTTTAGGCAGAGTTTTACTGCTATTTCGTTATATGCGGGAATAGTGCTGGAAATGCCTGTTTTGAGATCTCTCCACAGAAAGCGTTTCCAGACTTCCCCTTCAACACACGAGTTTAACTCTGTAAGTTGAATGCACACATTGAAGACCGTTCTGTTAGGTAGCTCCGTTTTGGTTTTAGAAGCAGACAGTTCTCCTTACAGCATATACTCCCATTCACTGAGAAATGTCCAAACGCAGCTCTTACCAGAAACGTGTTTCTAACTCCTGAATCTAAAGGGAGATTTAACTCACTTAGCTGAACAAACGCACAGCAGAGCAGATTGAAGGATACGTTTCTTCTGTGTTTTAGGCAGAGTTTTACTGCTATTTCGTTATATGCGTGAATAGTGCTGGAAATGCCTGGAAATGCCTGTTTTGAGATCTCTCCACAGAAAGCGTTTCCAGACTTCCCCTTCAACACACGAGTTTAACTCTGTAAGTTGAATGCACACATTGAAGACCGTTCTGTTAGGTAGCTCCGTTTTGGTTTTAGAAGCAGACAGTTCTCCTTACAGCATATACTCCCATTCACTGAGAAATGTCCAAACGCAGCTCTTACCAGAAACGTGTTTCTAACTCCTGAATCTAAAGGGAGATTTAACTCACTTAGCTGAACAAACGCACAGCAGAGCAGATTGAAGGATACGTTTCTTCTGTGTTTTAGGCAGAGTTTTACTGCTATTTCGTTATATGCGGGAATAGTGCTGGAAATGCCTGGAAATGCCTGTTTTGAGATCTCTCCACAGAAAGCGTTTCCAGACTTCCCCTTCAACACACGAATTTAACTCTGTAAGTTGAATGCACACATTGAAGACCGTTCTGTTAGGTAGCTCCGTTTTGGTTTTAGAAGCAGACAGTTCTCCTTACAGCATATACTCCCATTCACTGAGAAATGTCCAAACGCAGCTCTTACCAGAAACGTGTTTCTAACTCCTGAATCTAAAGGGAGATTTAACTCACTTAGCTGAACAAACGCACAGCAGAGCAGATTGAAGGATACGTTTCTTCTGTGTTTTAGGCAGAGTTTTACTGCTATTTCGTTATATGCTGGAATAGTGCTGGAAATGCCTGGAAATGCCTGTTTTGAGATCTCTCCACAGAAAGCGTTTCCAGACTTCCCCTTCAACACACGAGTTTAATTCTGTAAGTTGAATGCACACATTGAAGACCGTTCTGTTAGGTAGCTCCGTTTTGGTTTTAGAAGCAGACAGTTCTCCTTACAGCATATATTCCCATTCACTGAGAAATGTCCAAACGCAGCTCTTACCAGAGACGTGTTTCTAACTCCTGAATCTAAAGGGAGATTTAACTCACTTAGCTGAACAAACGCACAGCAGAGCAGATTGAAGGATACGTTTCTTCTGTGTTTTAGGCAGAGTTTTACTGCTATTTCGTTATTTGCGGGAATAGTGCTGGAAATGCCTGGAAATGCCTGTTTTGAGATCTCTCCACAGAAAGCGTTTCCAGACTTCCCCTTCAACACACGAGTTTAACTCTGTAAGTTGAATGCACACATTGAAGACCGTTCTGTTAGGTAGCTCCGTTTTGGTTTTAGAAGCAGACAGTTCTCCTTACAGCATATACTCCCATTCACTGAGAAATGTCCAAACGCAGCTCTTACCAGAAACGTGTTTCTAACTCCTGAATCTAAAGGGAGATTTAACTCACTTAGCTGAACAAACGCACAGCAGAGCAGATTGAAGGATAGGTTTCTTCTGTGTTTTAGGCAGAGTTTTACTGCTATTTTGTTATATGCGGGAATAGTGCTGGAAATGTCTGTTTTGAGATCTCTCCAAAGAAAGCGTTTCCAGACTTCCCCTTCAACACACGAGTTTAACTCTGTAAGTTGAATGCACACATTGAAGACCGTTCTGTTAGGTAGCTCCGTTTTGGTTTTAGAAGCAGACAGTTCTCCTTACAGCATATACTCCCATTAACTGAGAAATGTCCAAACGCAGCTCTTACCAGAAACGTGTTTCTAACTCCTGAATCTAAAGGGAGATTTAACTCACTTAGCTGAACAAACGAACAGCAGAGCAGATTGAAGGATACGTTTCTTCTGTGTTTTAGGCAGAGTTTTACTGCTATTTCGTTATATGCGGGAAGAGTGCTGGAAATGCCTGTTTTGAGATCTCTCCACAGAAAGCGTTTCCAGACTTCCCCTTCAACACACGAGTTTAACTCTGTAAGTTGAATGCACACATTGAAGACCGTTCTGTTAGGTAGCTCCGTTTTGGTTTTAGAAGCAGACAGTTCTCCTTACAGCATATACTCCCATTCACTGAGAAATGTCCAAACGCAGCTCTTACCAGAAACGTGTTTCTAACTCCTGAATCTAAAGGGAGATTTAACTCACTTAGCTGAACAAACGCACAGCAGAGCAGATTGAAGGATACGTTTCTTCTGTGTTTTAGGCAGAGTTTTACTGCTATTTCGTTATATGCGGGAACAGTGCTGGAAATGCCTGGAAATGACTGTTTTGAGATCTCTCCACAGAAAGCGTTTCCAGACTTCCCCTTCAACACACGAGTTTAACTCTGTAAGTTGAATGCACACATTGAAGACCGTTCTGTTAGGTAGCTCCGTTTTGGTTTTAGAAGCAGACAGTTCTCCTTACAGCATATACTCCCATTCACTGAGAAATGTCCAAACGCAGCTCTTACCAGAAACGTGTTTCTAACTCCTGAATCTAAAGGGAGATTTAACTCACTTAGCTGAACAAACGCACAGCAGAGCAGATTGAAGGATACGTTTCTTCTGTGTTTTAGGCAGAGTTTTACTGCTATTTCGTTATATGCGGGAATAGTGCTGGAAATGCCTGGAAATGCCTGTTTTGAGATCTCTCCACAGAAAGCGTTTCCAGACTTCCCCTTAAACACACGAGTTTAACTCTGTAAGTTGAATGCACACATTGAAGACCGTTCTGTTAGGTAGCTCCGTTTTGGTTTTAGAAGCAGACAGTTCTCCTTACAGCATATACTCCCATTCACTGAGAAATGTCCAAACGCAGCTCTTACCAGAAACGTGTTTCTAACTCCTGAATCTAAAGGGAGATTTAACTCACTTAGCTGAACAAACGCACAGCAGAGCAGATTGAAGGATACGTTTCTTCTGTGTTTTAGGCAGAGTTTTACTGCTATTTCGTTATATGCGGGAATAGTGCTGGAAATGCCTGTTTTGAGATCTCTCCACAGAAAGCGTTTCCAGACTTCCCCTTCAACACACGAGTTTAACTCTGTAAGTTGAATGCACACATTGAAGACCGTTCTGTTAGGTAGTTCCGTTTTGGTTTTAGAAGCAGACAGTTCTCCTTACAGCATATACTCCCATTCACTGAGAAATGTCCAAACGCAGCTCTTACCAGAAACGTGTTTCTAACTCCTGAATCTAAAGGGAGATTTAACTCACTTAGCTGAACAAACGCACAGCAGAGCAGATTGAAGGATACGTTTCTTCTGTGTTTTAGGCAGAATTTTACTGCTATTTCGTTATATGCGGGAATAGTGCTGGAAATGCCTGGAAATGCCTGTTTTGAGATCTCTCCACAGAAAGCGTTTCCAGACTTCCCCTTCAACACACGAGTTTAACTCTGTAAGTTGAATGCACACATTGAAGACCGTTCTGTTAGGTAGCTCCGTTTTGGTTTTAGAAGCAGACAGTTCTCCTTACAGCATATACTCCCATTCACTGAGAAATGTCCAAACGCAGCTCTTACCAGAAACGTGTTTCTAACTCCTGAATCTAAAGGGAGATTTAACTCACTTAGCTGAACAAACGCACAGCAGAGCAGATTGAAGGATACGTTTCTTCTGTGTTTTAGGCAGAGTTTTACTGCTATTTCGTTATATGCGGGAATAGTGCTGGAAATGCCTGTTTTGAGATCTCTCCACAGAAAGCGTTTCCAGACTTCCCCTTCAACACACGAGTTTAACTCTGTAAGTTGAATGCACACATTGAAGACCGTTCTGTTAGGTAGCTCCGTTTTGGTTTTAGAAGCAGACAGTTCTCCTTACAGCATATACTCCCATTCACTGAGAAATGTCCAAACGCAGCTCTTACCAGAAACGTGTTTCTAACTCCTGAATCTAAAGGGAGATTTAACTCACTTAGCTGAACAAACGCACAGCAGAGCAGATTGAAGGATACGTTTCTTCTGTGTTTTAGGCAGAGTTTTACTGCTATTTCGTTATATGCGTGAATAGTGCTGGAAATGCCTGGAAATGCCTGTTTTGAGATCTCTCCACAGAAAGCGTTTCCAGACTTCCCCTTCAACACACGAGTTTAACTCTGTAAGTTGAATGCACACATTGAAGACCGTTCTGTTAGGTAGCTCCGTTTTGGTTTTAGAAGCAGACAGTTCTCCTTACAGCATATACTCCCATTCACTGAGAAATGTCCAAACGCAGCTCTTACCAGAAACGTGTTTCTAACTCCTGAATCTAAAGGGAGATTTAACTCACTTAGCTGAACAAACGCACAGCAGAGCAGATTGAAGGATACGTTTCTTCTGTGTTTTAGGCAGAGTTTTACTGCTATTTCGTTATATGCGGGAATAGTGCTGGAAATGCCTGGAAATGCCTGTTTTGAGATCTCTCCACAGAAAGCGTTTCCAGACTTCCCCTTCAACACACGAATTTAACTCTGTAAGTTGAATGCACACATTGAAGACCGTTCTGTTAGGTAGCTCCGTTTTGGTTTTAGAAGCAGACAGTTCTCCTTACAGCATATACTCCCATTCACTGAGAAATGTCCAAACGCAGCTCTTACCAGAAACGTGTTTCTAACTCCTGAATCTAAAGGGAGATTTAACTCACTTAGCTGAACAAACGCACAGCAGAGCAGATTGAAGGATACGTTTCTTCTGTGTTTTAGGCAGAGTTTTACTGCTATTTCGTTATATGCTGGAATAGTGCTGGAAATGCCTGGAAATGCCTGTTTTGAGATCTCTCCACAGAAAGCGTTTCCAGACTTCCCCTTCAACACACGAGTTTAACTCTGTAAGTTGAATGCACACATTGAAGACCGTTCTGTTAGGCAGCTCCATTTTGGTTTTAGAAGCAGACAGTTCTGCTTACAGCATATACTCCCATTCACTGAGAAATGTCCAAACGCAGCTCTTACCAGAAACGTGTTTCTAACTCCTGAATCTAAAGGGAGATTTAACTCACTTAGCTGAACAAACGCACAGCAGAGCAGATTGAAGGATACGTTTCTTCTGTGTTTTAGGCAGAGTTTTACTGCTATTTCGTATATGCGGGAATAGTGCTGGAAATGCCTGTTTTGAGATCTCTCCACAGAAAGCGTTTCCAGACTTCCCCTTCAACACACGAGTTTAACTCTGTAAGTTGAATGTACACATTGAAGACCGTTCTGTTAGGTAGCTCCGTTTTGGTTTTAGAAGCAGACAGTTCTCCTTACAGCATATACTCCCATTCACTGAGAAATGTCCAAACGCAGCTCTTACCAGAAACGTGTTTCTAACTCCTGAATCTAAAGGGAGATTTAACTCACTTAGCTGAACAAACGCACAGCAGAGCAGATTGAAGGATACGTTTCTTCTGTGTTTTAGGCAGAGTTTTACAGCTATTTCGTTATATGCGGGAATAGTGCTGGAAATGCCTGTTTTGAGATCTCTCCACAGAAAGCGTTTCCAGACTTCCCCTTCAACACACGAGTTTAACTCTGTAAGTTGAATGCACACATTGAAGACCGTTCTGTTAGGTAGCTCCGTTTAGGTTTTAGAAGCAGACAGTTCTCCTTACAGCATATACTCCCATTCACTGAGAAATGTCCAAACGCAGCTCTTACCAGAAACGTGTTTCTAACTCCTGAATCTAAAGGGAGATTTAACTCACTTAGCTGAACAAACGCACAGCAGAGCAGATTGAAGGATACGTTTCTTCTGTGTTTTAGGCAGAGTTTTACTGCTATTTCGTTATATGCGGGAATAGTGCTGGAAATGCCTGTTTTGAGATCTCTCCACAGAAAGCGTTTCCAGACTTCCCCTTCAACACACGAGTTTAACTCTGTAAGTTGAATGCACACATTGAAGACCGTTCTGTTAGGTAGCTCCGTTTTGGTTTTAGAAGCAGACAGTTCTCCTTACAGCATGTACTCCCATTCACTGAGAAATGTCCAAACGCAGCTCTTACCAGAAACGTGTTTCTAACTCCTGAATCTAAAGGGAGATTTAACTCACTTAGCTGAACAAACGCACAGCAGAGCAGATTGAAGGATACGTTTCTTCTGTGTTTTAGGCAGAGTTTTACTGCTATTTCGTTATATGCGGGAATAGTGCTGGAAATGCCTGTTTTGAGATCTCTCCACAGAAAGCGTTTCCAGACTTCCCCTTCAACACACGAGTTTAACTCTGTAAGTTGAATTCACACATTGAAGACCGTTCTGTTGGGTAGCTCCGTTTTGGTTTTAGAAGCAGACAGTTCTCCTTACAGCATATACTCCCATTCACTGAGAAATGTCTAAACGCAGCTCTTACCAGAAACGTGTTTCTAACTCCTGAATCTAAAGGGAGATTTAACTCACTTAGCTGAACAAACGCACAGCAGAGCAGATTGAAGGATACGTTTCTTCTGTGTTTTAGGCAGAGTTTTACTGCTATTTCGTTATATGCGGGAATAGTGCTGGAAATGCCTGTTTTGAGATCTCTCCACAGAAAGCGTTTCCAGACTTCCCCTTCAACACACGAGTTTAACTCTGTAAGTTGAATGCACACATTGAAGACCGTTCTGTTAGGTAGCTCCGTTTTGGTTTTAGAAGCAGACAGTTCTCCTTACAGCATATACTCCCATTCACTGAGAAATGTCCAAACGCAGCTCTTACCAGAGACGTGTTTCTAACTCCTGAATCTAAAGGGAGATTTAACTCACTTAGCTGAACAAACGCACAGCAGAGCAGATTGAAGGATATGTTTCTTCTGTGTTTTAGGCAGAGTTTTACTGCTATTTCGTTATATGCGGGAATAGTGCTGGAAATGCCTGTTTTGAGATCTCTACACAGAAAGCGTTTCCAGACTTCCCCTTCAACACACGAGTTTAACTCTGTAAGTTGAATGCACACATTGAAGACCGTTCTGTTAGGTAGCTCCGTTTTGGTTTTAGAAGCAGACAGTTCTCCTTACAGCATATAATCCCATTCACTGAGAAATGTCCAAACGCAGCTCTTACCAGAAACGTGTTTCTAACTCCTGAATCTAAAGGGAGATTTAAGTCACTTAGCTGAACAAACGCACAGCAGAGCAGATTGAAGGATACGTTTCTTCTGTGTTTCAGGCAGAGTTTTACTGCTATTTCGTTATATGCGGGAATAGTGCTGGAAATGCCTGTTTTGAGATCTCTCCACAGAAAGCGTTTCCAGACTTCCCCTTCAACACACGAGTTTAACTCTGTAAGTTGAATGCACACATTGAAGACCGTTCTGTTAGG
This sequence comes from Saguinus oedipus, assembly GCA_031835075.1. Taxonomy (NCBI): domain Eukaryota; kingdom Metazoa; phylum Chordata; class Mammalia; order Primates; family Cebidae; genus Saguinus; species Saguinus oedipus. Next base: position 170,112,250 of record CM063174.1, read on the forward strand.
TAGCTCCGTTTTGGTTTTAGAAGCAGACAGTTCTCCTTACAGCATATACTCCCATTCACTGAGAAATGTCCAAACGCAGCTCTTACCAGAAACGTGTTTCTAACTCCTGAATCTAAAGGGAGATTTAACTCACTTAGCTGAACAAACGCACAGCAGAGCAGATTGAAGGATACGTTTCTTCTGTGTTTTAGGCAGAGTTTTACTGCTATTTCGTTATATGCGGGAATAGTGCTGGAAATGCCTGTTTTGAGATCTCTCCACAGAAAGCGTTTCCAGACTTCCCCTTCAACACACGAGTTTAACTCTGTAAGTTGAATGCACACATTGAAGACCGTTCTGTTAGGTAGCTCCGTTTTGGTTTTAGAAGCAGACAGTTCTCCTTACAGCATATACTCCCATTCACTGAGAAATGTCCAAACGCAGCTCTTACCAGAAACGTGTTTCTAACTCCTGAATCTAAAGGGAGATTTAACTCACTTAGCTGAACAAACGCACAGCAGAGCAGATTGAAGGATACGTTTCTTCTGTGTTTTAGGCAGAGTTTTACTGCTATTTCGTTATATGCGGGAATAGTGCTGGAAATGCCTGTTTTGAGATCTCTCCACAGAAAGCGTTTCCAGACTTCCCCTTCAACACACGAGTTTAACTCTGTATGTTGAATGCACACATTGAAGACCGTTCTGTTAGGTAGCTCCGTTTTGTTTTAGAAGCAGACAGTTCTCCTTACAGCATATACTCCCATTCACTGAGAAATGTCCAAACGCAGCTCTTACCAGAAACGTGTTTCTAACTCCTGAATCTAAAGGGAGATTTAACTCACTTAGCTGAACAAACGCACAGCAGAGCAGATTGAAGGATACGTTTCTTCTGTGTTTTAGGCAGAGTTTTACTGCTATTTCGTTATATGCGGGAATAGTGCTGGAAATGCCTGGAAATGCCTGTTTTGAGATCTCTCCACAGAAAGCGTTTCCAGACTTCCCCTTCAACACACGAGTTTAACTCTGTAAGTTGAATGCACACATTGAAGACCGTTCTGTTAGGCAGCTCCGTTTTGGTTTTAGAAGCAGACAGTTCTCCTTACAGCATATACTCCCATTCACTGAGAAATGTCCAAACGCAGCTCTTACCAGAAACGTGTTTCTAATTCCTGAATCTAAAGGGAGATTTAAGTCACTTAGCTGAACAAACGCACAGCAGAGCAGATTGAAGGATACGTTTCTTCTGTGTTTTAGGCAGAGTTTTACTGCTATTTCCTATATGCGGGAATAGTGCTGGAAATGCCTGTTTTGAGATCTCTCCACAGAAAGCGTTTCCAGACTTCCCCTTCAACACACGAGTTTAACTCTGTAAGTTGAATGCACACATTGAAGACCGTTCTGTTAGGTAGCTCCGTTTTGGTTTTAGAAGCAGACAGTTCTCCTTACAGCATATACTCCCATTCACTGAGAAATGTCCAAACGCAGCTCTTACCAGAAACGTGTTTCTAACTCCTGAATCTAAAGGGAGATTTAACTCACTTAGCTGAACAAACGCACAGCAGAGCAGATTGAAGGATACGTTTCTTCTGTGTTTTAGGCAGAGTTTTACAGCTATTTCGTTATATGCGGGAATAGTGCTGGAAATGCCTGTTTTGAGATCTCTCCACAGAAAGCGTTTCCAGACTTCCCCTTCAACACACGAGTTTAACTCTGTAAGTTGAATGCACACATTGAAGACCGTTCTGTTAGGTAGCTCCGTTTAGGTTTTAGAAGCAGACAGTTCTCCTTACAGCATATACTCCCATTCACTGAGAAATGTCCAAACGCAGCTCTTACCAGAAACGTGTTTCTAACTCCTGAATCTAAAGGGAGATTTAACTCACTTAGCTGAACAAACGCACAACAGAGCAGATTGAAGGATACGTTTCTTCTGTGTTTTAGGCAGAGTTTTACTGCTATTTCGTTATATGCGGGAATAGTACTGGAAATGCCTGTTTTGAGATCTCTCCACAGAAAGCGTTTCCAGACTTCCCCTTCAACACACGAGTTTAACTCTGTAAGTTGAATGCACACATTGAAGACCGTTCTGTTAGGTAGCTCCGTTTTGGTTTTAGAAGCAGACAGTTCTCCTTACAGCATATACTCCCATTCACTGAGAAATGTCCAAACGCAGCTCTTACCAGAAACGTGTTTCTAACTCCTGAATCTAAAGGGAGATTTAACTCACTTAGCTGAACAAACGCACAGCAGAGCAGATTGAAGGATACGTTTCTTCTGTGTTTTAGGCAGAGTTTTACTGCTATTTCGTTATATGCGGGAATAGTGCTGGAAATGCCTGTTTTGAGATCTCTCCACAGAAAGCGTTTCCAGACTTCCCCTTCAACACACGAGTTTAACTCTGTAAGTTGAATGCACACATTGAAGACCGTTCTGTTAGGTAGCTCCGTTTTGGTTTTAGAAGCAGACAGTTCTCCTTACAGCATATACTCCCATTCACTGAGAAATGTCCAAACGCAGCTCTTACCAGAAACGTGTTTCTAACTCCTGAATCTAAAGGGAGATTTAACTCACTTAGCTGAACAAACGCACAGCAGAGCAGATTGAAGGATACGTTTCTTCTGTGTTTTAGGCAGAGTTTTACTGCTATTTCGTTATATGCGGGAATAGTGCTGGAAATGCCTGTTTTGAGATCTCTCCACAGAAAGCGTTTCCAGACTTCCCCTTCAACACACGAGTTTAACTCTGTAAGTTGAATGCACACATTGAAGACCGTTCTGTTAGGTAGCTCCGTTTTGGTTTTAGAAGCAGACAGTTCTCCTTACAGCATATACTCCCATTCACTGAGAAATGTCCAAACGCAGCTCTTACCAGAAACGTGTTTCTAACTCCTGAATCTAAAGGGAGATTTAACTCACTTAGCTGAACAAACGCACAGCAGAGCAGATTGAAGGATACGTTTCTTCTGTGTTTTAGGCAGAGTTTTACTGCTATTTCGTTATATGCGGGAATAGTGCTGGAAAAGCCTGGAAATGCCTGTTTTGAGATCTCTCCACAGAAAGCGTTTCCAGACTTCCCCTTCAACACACGAGTTTAACTCTGTAAGTTGAATGCACACATTGAATTCCGTTCTGTTAGGTAGCTCCGTTTTGGTTTTAGAAGCAGACAGTTCTACTTACAGCATATACTCCCATTCACTGAGAAATGTCCAAACGCAGCTCTTACCAGAAACGTGTTTCTAACTCCTGAATCTAAAGGGAGATTTAACTCACTTAGCTGAACAAACGCACAGCAGAGCAGATTGAAGGATACGTTTCTTCTGTGTTTTAGGCAGAGTTTTACTGCTATTTCGTTATATGCGGGAATAGTTCTGGAAATGCCTGTTTTGAGATCTCTCCACAGAAAGCGTTTCCAGACTTCCCCTTCAACACACAAGTTTAACTCTGTAAGTTGAATGCACACATTGAAGACCGTTCTGTTAGGTAGCTCCGTTTTGGTTTTAGAAGCAGACAGTTCTCCTTACAGCATATACTCCCATTCACTGAGAAATGTCCAAACGCAGCTCTTACCAGAAACGTGTTTCTAACTCCTGAATCTAAAGGGAGATTTAACTCACTTAGCTGAACAAACGCACAGCAGAGCAGATTGAAGGATACGTTTCTTCTGTGTTTTAGGCAGAGTTTTACTGCTATTTCGTTATATGCGGGAATAGTGCTGGAAATGCCTGTTTTGAGATCTCTCCACAGAAAGCGTTTCCAGACTTCCCCTTCAACACACGAGTTTAACTCTGTAACTTGAATGCACACATTGAAGACCGTTCTGTTAGGTAGCTCCGTTTTGGTTTTAGAAGCAGACAGTTCTCCTTACAGCATATACTCCCATTCACTGAGAAATGTCCAAACGCAGCTCTTACCAGAAACGTGTTTCTAACTCCTGAATCTAAAGGGAGATTTAACTCACTTAGCTGAACAAACGCACACCAGAGCAGATTGAAGGATACGTTTCTTCTGTGTTTTAGGCAGAGTTTTACTGCTATTTCGTTATATGCGGGAATAGTGCTGGAAAAGCCTGGAAATGCCTGTTTTGAGATCTCTCCACAGAAAGCGTTTCCAGACTTCCCCTTCAACACACGAGTTTAACTCTGTAAGTTGAATGCACACATTGAAGACCGTTCTGTTAGGTAGCTCCGTTTTGGTTTTAGAAGCAGACAGTTCTACTTACAGCATATACTCCCATTCACTGAGAAATGTCCAAACGCAGCTCTTACCAGAAACGTGTTTCTAACTCCTGAATCTAAAGGGAGATTTAACTCACTTAGCTGAACAAACGCACAGCAGAGCAGATTGAAGGATACGTTTCTTCTGTGTTTTAGGCAGAGTTTTACTGCTATTTCGTTATATGCGGGAATAGTTCTGGAAATGCCTGTTTTGAGATCTCTCCACAGAAAGCGTTTCCAGACTTCCCCTTCAACACACAAGTTTAACTCTGTAAGTTGAATGCACACATTGAAGACCGTTCTGTTAGGTAGCTCCGTTTTGGTTTTAGAAGCAGACAGTTCTCCTTACAGCATATACTCCCATTCACTGAGAAATGTCCAAACGCAGCTCTTACCAGAAACGTGTTTCTAACTCCTGAATCTAAAGGGAGATTTAACTCACTTAGCTGAACAAACGCACAGCAGAGCAGATTGAAGGATACGTTTCTTCTGTGTTTTAGGCAGAGTTTTACTGCTATTTCGTTATATGCGGGAATAGTGCTGGAAATGCCTGTTTTGAGATCTCTCCACAGAAAGCGTTTCCAGACTTCCCCTTCAACACACGAGTTTAACTCTGTAACTTGAATGCACACATTGAAGACCATTCTGTTAGGTAGCTCCGTTTTGGTTTTAGAAGCAGACAGTTCTCCTTACAGCATATACTCCCATTCACTGAGAAATGTCCAAACGCAGCTCTTACCAGAAACGTGTTTCTAACTCCTGAATCTAAAGGGAGATTTAACTCACTTAGCTGAACAAACGCACAGCAGAGCAGATTGAAGGATACGTTTCTTCTGTGTTTTAGGCAGAGTTTTACTGCTATTTCGTTATATGCGGGAATAGTGCTGGAAATGCCTGTTTTGAGATCTCTCCACAGAAAGCGTTTCCAGACTTCCCCTTCCACACACGAGTTTAACTCTGTAAGTTGAATGCACACATTGAAGACCGTTCTGTTAGGTAGCTCCGTTTTGGTTTTAGAAGCAGACAGTTCTCCTTACAGCATATACTCCCATTCACTGAGAAATGTCCAAACGCAGCTCTTACCAGAAACGTGTTTCTAACTCCTGAATCTAAAGGGAGATTTAACTCACTTAGCTGAACAAACGCACAGCAGAGCAGATTGAAGGATACGTTTCTTCTGTGTTTTAGGCAGAGTTGTACTGCTATTTCGTTATATGCGGGAATAGTGCTGGAAATGCCTGTTTTGAGATCTCTCCACAGAAAGCGTTTCCAGACTTCCCCTTCAACACACGAGTTTAACTCTGTAAGTTGAATGCACACATTGAAGACCGTTCTGTTAGGTAGCTCCGTTTTGGTTTTAGAAGCAGACAGTTCTCCTTACAGCATATACTCCCATTCACTGAGAAATGTCCAAACACAGCTCTTACCAGAAACGTGTTTCTAACTCCTGAATCTAAAGGGAGATTTAACTCACTTAGCTGAACAAACGCACAGCAGAGCAGATTGAAGGATACGTTTCTTCTGTGTTTTAGGCAGAGTTTTACTGCTATTTCGTTATATGCGGGAATAGTGCTGGAAAAGCCTGGAAATGCCTGTTTTGAGATCTCTCCACAGAAAGCGTTTCCAGACTTCCCCTTCAACACACGAGTTTAACTCTGTAAGTTGAATGCACACATTGAATTCCGTTCTGTTAGGTAGCTCCGTTTTGGTTTTAGAAGCAGACAGTTCTACTTACAGCATATACTCCCATTCACTGAGAAATGTCCAAACGCAGCTCTTACCAGAAACGTGTTTCTAACTCCTGAATCTAAAGGGAGATTTAACTCACTTAGCTGAACAAACGCACAGCAGAGCAGATTGAAGGATACGTTTCTTCTGTGTTTTAGGCAGAGTTTTACTGCTATTTCGTTATATGCGGGAATAGTTCTGGAAATGCCTGTTTTGAGATCTCTCCACAGAAAGCGTTTCCAGACTTCCCCTTCAACACACAAGTTAACTCTGTAAGTTGAATGCACACATTGAAGACCGTTCTGTTAGGTAGCTCCGTTTTGGTTTTAGAAGCAGACAGTTCTCCTTACAGCATATACTCCCATTCACTGAGAAATGTCCAAACGCAGCTCTTACCAGAAACGTGTTTCTAACTCCTGAATCTAAAGGGAGATTTAACTCACTTAGCTGAACAAACGCACAGCAGAGCAGATTGAAGGATACGTTTCTTCTGTGTTTTAGGCAGAGTTTTACTGCTATTTCGTTATATGCGGGAATAGTGCTGGAAATGCCTGTTTTGAGATCTCTCCACAGAAAGCGTTTCCAGACTTCCCCTTCAACACACGAGTTTAACTCTGTAACTTGAATGCACACATTGAAGACCGTTCTGTTAGGTAGCTCCGTTTTGGTTTTAGAAGCAGACAGTTCTCCTTACAGCATATACTCCCATTCACTGAGAAATGTCCAAACGCAGCTCTTACCAGAAACGTGTTTCTAACTCCTGAATCTAAAGGGAGATTTAACTCACTTAGCTGAACAAACGCACACCAGAGCAGATTGAAGGATACGTTTCTTCTGTGTTTTAGGCAGAGTTTTACTGCTATTTCGTTATATGCGGGAATAGTGCTGGAAAAGCCTGGAAATGCCTGTTTTGAGATCTCTCCACAGAAAGCGTTTCCAGACTTCCCCTTCAACACACGAGTTTAACTCTGTAAGTTGAATGCACACATTGAAGACCGTTCTGTTAGGTAGCTCCGTTTTGGTTTTAGAAGCAGACAGTTCTACTTACAGCATATACTCCCATTCACTGAGAAATGTCCAAACGCAGCTCTTACCAGAAACGTGTTTCTAACTCCTGAATCTAAAGGGAGATTTAACTCACTTAGCTGAACAAACGCACAGCAGAGCAGATTGAAGGATACGTTTCTTCTGTGTTTTAGGCAGAGTTTTACTGCTATTTCGTTATATGCGGGAATAGTTCTGGAAATGCCTGTTTTGAGATCTCTCCACAGAAAGCGTTTCCAGACTTCCCCTTCAACACACAAGTTTAACTCTGTAAGTTGAATGCACACATTGAAGACCGTTCTGTTAGGTAGCTCCGTTTTGGTTTTAGAAGCAGACAGTTCTCCTTACAGCATATACTCCCATTCACTGAGAAATGTCCAAACGCAGCTCTTACCAGAAACGTGTTTCTAACTCCTGAATCTAAAGGGAGATTTAACTCACTTAGCTGAACAAACGCACAGCAGAGCAGATTGAAGGATACGTTTCTTCTGTGTTTTAGGCAGAGTTTTACTGCTATTTCGTTATATGCGGGAATAGTGCTGGAAATGCCTGTTTTGAGATCTCTCCACAGAAAGCGTTTCCAGACTTCCCCTTCAACACACGAGTTTAACTCTGTAACTTGAATGCACACATTGAAGACCATTCTGTTAGGTAGCTCCGTTTTGGTTTTAGAAGCAGACAGTTCTCCTTACAGCATATACTCCCATTCACTGAGAAATGTCCAAACGCAGCTCTTACCAGAAACGTGTTTCTAACTCCTGAATCTAAAGGGAGATTTAACTCACTTAGCTGAACAAACGCACAGCAGAGCAGATTGAAGGATACGTTTCTTCTGTGTTTTAGGCAGAGTTTTACTGCTATTTCGTTATATGCGGGAATAGTGCTGGAAATGCCTGTTTTGAGATCTCTCCACAGAAAGCGTTTCCAGACTTCCCCTTCCACACACGAGTTTAACTCTGTAAGTTGAATGCACACATTGAAGACCGTTCTGTTAGGTAGCTCCGTTTTGGTTTTAGAAGCAGACAGTTCTCCTTACAGCATATACTCCCATTCACTGAGAAATGTCCAAACGCAGCTCTTACCAGAAACGTGTTTCTAACTCCTGAATCTAAAGGGAGATTTAACTCACTTAGCTGAACAAACGCACAGCAGAGCAGATTGAAGGATACGTTTCTTCTGTGTTTTAGGCAGAGTTGTACTGCTATTTCGTTATATGCGGGAATAGTGCTGGAAATGCCTGTTTTGAGATCTCTCCACAGAAAGCGTTTCCAGACTTCCCCTTCAACACACGAGTTTAACTCTGTAAGTTAAATGCACACATTGAAGACCGTTCTGTTAGGTAGCTCCGTTTTGGTTTTAGAAGCAGACAGTTCTCCTTACAGCATATACTCCCATTCACTGAGAAATGTCCAAACGCAGCTCTTACCAGAAACGTGTTTCTAACTCCTGAATCTAAAGGGAGATTTAACTCACTTAGCTGAACAAACGCACACCAGAGCAGATTGAAGGATACGTTTCTTCTGTGTTTTAGGCAGAGTTTTACTGCTATTTCGTTATATGCGGGAATAGTGCTGGAAAAGCCTGGAAATGCCTGTTTTGAGATCTCTCCACAGAAAGCGTTTCCAGACTTCCCCTTCAACACACGAGTTTAACTCTGTAAGTTGAATGCACACATTGAAGACCGTTCTGTTAGGTAGCTCCGTTTTGGTTTTAGAAGCAGACAGTTCTACTTACAGCATATACTCCCATTCACTGAGAAATGTCCAAACGCAGCTCTTACCAGAAACGTGTTTCTAACTCCTGAATCTAAAGGGAGATTTAACTCACTTAGCTGAACAAACGCACAGCAGAGCAGATTGAAGGATACGTTTCTTCTGTGTTTTAGGCAGACTTTTACTGCTATTTCGTTATATGCGGGAATAGTTCTGGAAATGCCTGTTTTGAGATCTCTCCACAGAAAGCGTTTCCAGACTTCCCCTTCAACACACAAGTTTAACTCTGTAAGTTGAATGCACACATTGAAGACCGTTCTGTTAGGTAGCTCCGTTTTGGTTTTAGAAGCAGACAGTTCTCCTTACAGCATATACTCCCATTCACTGAGAAATGTCCAAACGCAGCTCTTACCAGAAACGTGTTTCTAACTCCTGAATCTAAAGGGAGATTTAACTCACTTAGCTGAACAAACGCACAGCAGAGCAGATTGAAGGATACGTTTCTTCTGTGTTTTAGGCAGAGTTTTACTGCTATTTCGTTATATGCGGGAATAGTGCTGGAAATGCCTGTTTTGAGATCTCTCCACAGAAAGGGTTTCCAGACTTCCCCTTCAACACACGAGTTTAACTCTGTAACTTGAATGCACACATTGAAGACCATTCTGTTAGGTAGCTCCGTTTTGGTTTTAGAAGCAGACAGTTCTCCTTACAGCATATACTCCCATTCACTGAGAAATGTCCAAACGCAGCTCTTACCAGAAACGTGTTTCTAACTCCTGAATCTAAAGGGAGATTTAACTCACTTAGCTGAACAAACGCACAGCAGAGCAGATTGAAGGATACGTTTCTTCTGTGTTTTAGGCAGAGTTTTACTGCTATTTCGTTATATGCGGGAATAGTGCTGGAAATGCCTGGAAATGCCTGTTTTGAGATCTCTCCACAGAAAGCGTTTCCAGACTTCCCCTTCCACACACGAGTTTAACTCTGTAAGTTGAATGCACACATTGAAGACCGTTCTGTTAGGTAGCTCCGTTTTGGTTTTAGAAGCAGACAGTTCTCCTTACAGCATATACTCCCATTCACTGAGAAATGTCCAAACGCAGCTCTTACCAGAAACGTGTTTCTAAATCCTGAATCTAAAGGGAGATTTAACTCACTTAGCTGAACAAACGCACAGCAGAGCAGATTGAAGGATACGTTTCTTCTGTGTTTTAGGCAGAGTTGTACTGCTATTTCGTTATATGCGGTAATAGTGCTGGAAATGCCTGTTTTGAGATCTCTCCACAGAAAGCGTTTCCAGACTTCCCCTTCAACACACGAGTTTAACTCTGTAAGTTAAATGCACATATTGAAGACCGTTCTGTTAGGTAGCTCCGTTTTGGTTTTAGAAGCAGACAGTTCTCCTTACAGCATATACTCCCATTCACTGAGAAATGTCCAAACGCAGCTCTTACCAGAAACGTGTTTCTAACTCCTGAATCTAAAGGGAGATTTAACTCACTTAGCTGAACAAACGCACACCAGAGCAGATTGAAGGATACGTTTCTTCTGTGTTTTAGGCAGAGTTTTACTGCTATTTCGTTATATGCGGGAATAGTGCTGGAAAAGCCTGGAAATGCCTGTTTTGAGATCTCTCCACAGAAAGCGTTTCCAGACTTCCCCTTCAACACACGAGTTTAACTCTGTAACTTGAATGCACACATTGAAGACCATTCTGTTAGGTAGCTCCGTTTTGGTTTTAGAAGCAGACAGTTCTCCTTACAGCATATACTCCCATTCACTGAGAAATGTCCAAACGCAGCTCTTACCAGAAACGTGTTTCTAACTCCTGAATCTAAAGGGAGATTTAACTCACTTAGCTGAACAAACGCACAGCAGAGCAGATTGAAGGATACGTTTCTTCTGTGTTTTAGGCAGAGTTTTACTGCTATTTCGTTATATGCGGGAATAGTGCTGGAAATGCCTGTTTTGAGATCTCTCCACAGAAAGCGTTTCCAGACTTCCCCTTCCACACACGAGTTTAACTCTGTAAGTTGAATGCACACATTGAAGACCGTTCTGTTAGGTAGCTCCGTTTTGGTTTTAGAAGCAGACAGTTCTCCTTACAGCATATACTCCCATTCACTGAGAAATGTCCAAACGCAGCTCTTACCAGAAACGTGTTTCTAACTCCTGAATCTAAAGGGAGATTTAACTCACTTAGCTGAACAAACGCACAGCAGAGCAGATTGAAGGATACGTTTCTTCTGTGTTTTAGGCAGAGTTGTACTGCTATTTCGTTATATGCGGGAATAGTGCTGGAAATGCCTGTTTTGAGATCTCTCCACAGAAAGCGTTTCCAGACTTCCCCTTCAACACACGAGTTTAACTCTGTAAGTTAAATGCACACATTGAAGACCGTTCTGTTAGGTAGCTCCGTTTTGGTTTTAGAAGCAGACAGTTCTCCTTACAGCATATACTCCCATTCACTGAGAAATGTCCAAACGCAGCTCTTACCAGAAACGTGTTTCTAACTCCTGAATCTAAAGGGAGATTTAACTCACTTAGCTGAACAAACGCACACCAGAGCAGATTGAAGGATACGTTTCTTCTGTGTTTTAGGCAGAGTTTTACTGCTATTTCGTTATATGCGGGAATAGTGCTGGAAAAGCCTGGAAATGCCTGTTTTGAGATCTCTCCACAGAAAGCGTTTCCAGACTTCCCCTTCAACACACGAGTTTAACTCTGTAAGTTGAATGCACACATTGAAGACCGTTCTGTTAGGTAGCTCCGTTTTGGTTTTAGAAGCAGACAGTTCTACTTACAGCATATACTCCCATTCACTGAGAAATGTCCAAACGCAGCTCTTACCAGAAACGTGTTTCTAACTCCTGAATCTAAAGGGAGATTTAACTCACTTAGCTGAACAAACGCACAGCAGAGCAGATTGAAGGATACGTTTCTTCTGTGTTTTAGGCAGAGTTTTACTGCTATTTCGTTATATGCGGGAATAGTTCTGGAAATGCCTGTTTTGAGATCTCTCCACAGAAAGCGTTTCCAGACATCCCCTTCAACACACAAGTTTAACTCTGTAAGTTGAATGCACACATTGAAGACCGTTCTGTTAGGTAGCTCCGTTTTGGTTTTAGAAGCAGACAGTTCTCCTTACAGCATATACTCCCATTCACTGAGAAATGTCCAAACGCAGCTCTTACCAGAAACGTGTTTCTAACTCCTGAATCTAAAGGGAGATTTAACTCACTTAGCTGAACAAACGCACAGCAGAGCAGATTGAAGGATACGTTTCTTCTGTGTTTTAGGCAGAGTTTTACTGCTATTTCGTTATATGCGGGAATAGTGCTGGAAATGCCTGTTTTGAGATCTCTCCACAGAAAGGGTTTCCAGACTTCCCCTTCAACACACGAGTTTAACTCTGTAACTTGAATGCACACATTGAAGACCATTCTGTTAGGTAGCTCCGTTTTGGTTTTAGAAGCAGACAGTTCTCCTTACAGCATATACTCCCATTCACTGAGAAATGTCCAAACGCAGCTCTTACCAGAAACGTGTTTCTAACTCCTGAATCTAAAGGGAGATTTAACTCACTTAGCTGAACAAACGCACAGCAGAGCAGATTGAAGGATACGTTTCTTCTGTGTTTTAGGCAGAGTTTTACTGCTATTTCGTTATATGCGGGAATAGTGCTGGAAATGCCTGGAAATGCCTGTTTTGAGATCTCTCCACAGAAAGCGTTTCCAGACTTCCCCTTCCACACACGAGTTTAACTCTGTAAGTTGAATGCACACATTGAAGACCGTTCTGTTAGGTAGCTCCGTTTTGGTTTTAGAAGCAGACAGTTCTCCTTACAGCATATACTCCCATTCACTGAGAAATGTCCAAACGCAGCTCTTACCAGAAACGTGTTTCTAACTCCTGAATCTAAAGGGAGATTTAACTCACTTAGCTGAACAAACGCACAGCAGAGCAGATTGAAGGATACGTTTCTTCTGTGTTTTAGGCAGAGTTGTACTGCTATTTCGTTATATGCGGGAATAGTGCTGGAAATGCCTGTTTTGAGATCTCTCCACAGAAAGCGTTTCCAGACTTCCCCTTCAACACACGAGTATAACTCTGTAAGTTAAATGCACACATTGAAGACCGTTCTGTTAGGTAGCTCCGTTTTGGTTTTAGAAGCAGACAGTTCTCCTTACAGCATATACTCCCATTCACTGAGAAATGTCCAAACGCAGCTCTTACCAGAAACGTGTTTCTAACTCCTGAATCTAAAGGGAGATTTAACTCACTTAGCTGAACAAATGCACACCAGAGCAGATTGAAGGATACGTTTCTTCTGTGTTTTAGGCAGAGTTTTACTGCTATTTCGTTATATGCGGGAATAGTGCTGGAAAAGCCTGGAAATGCCTGTTTTGAGATCTCTCCACAGAAAGCGTTTCCAGACTTCCCCTTCAACACACGAGTTTAACTCTGTAAGTTGAATGCACACATTGAAGACCGTTCTGTTAGGTAGCTCCGTTTTGGTTTTAGAAGCAGACAGTTCTACTTACAGCATATACTCCCATTCACTGAGAAATGTCCAAACGCAGCTCTTACCAGAAACGTGTTTCTAACTCCTGAATCTAAAGGGAGATTTAACTCACTTAGCTGAACAAACGCACAGCAGAGCAGATTGAAGGATACGTTTCTTCTGTGTTTTAGGCAGAGTTTTACTGCTATTTCGTTATATGCGGGAATAGTTCTGGAAATGCCTGTTTTGAGATCTCTCCACAGAAAGCGTTTCCAGACTTCCCCTTCAACACACAAGTTTAACTCTGTAAGTTGAATGCACACATTGAAGACCGTTCTGTTAGGTAGCTCCGTTTTGGTTTTAGAAGCAGACAGTTCTCCTTACAGCATATACTCCCATTCACTGAGAAATGTCCAAACGCAGCTCTTACCAGAAACGTGTTTCTAACTCCTGAATCTAAAGGGAGATTTAACTCACTTAGCTGAACAAACGCACAGCAGAGCAGATTGAAGGATACGTTTCTTCTGTGTTTTAGGCAGAGTTTTACTGCTATTTCGTTATATGCGGGAATAGTGCTGGAAATGCCTGTTTTGAGATCTCTCCACAGAAAGCGTTTCCAGACTTCCCCTTCAACACACGAGTTTAACTCTGTAACTTGAATGCACACATTGAAGACCGTTCTGTTAGGTAGCTCCGTTTTGGTTTTAGAAGCAGACAGTTCTCCTTACAGCATATACTCCCATTCACTGAGAAATGTCCAAACGCAGCTCTTACCAGAAACGTGTTTCTAACTCAGGAATCTAAAGGGAGATTTAACTCACTTAGCTGAACAAACGCACAGCAGAGTAGATTGAAGGATACGTTTCTTCTGTGTTTTAGGCAGAGTTTTACTGCTATTTCGTTATATGCGGGAATAGTGCTGGAAATGCCTGGAAATGCCTGTTTTGAGATCTCTCCACAGAAAGCGTTTCCAGACTTCCCCTTCCACACACGAGTTTAACTCTGTAAGTTGAATGCACACATTGAAGACCGTTCTGTTAGGTAGCTCCGTTTTGGTTTTAGAAGCAGACAGTTCTCCTTACAGCATATACTCCCATTCACTGAGAAATGTCCAAACGCAGCTCTTACCAGAAACGTGTTTCTAACTCCTGAATCTAAAGGGAGATTTAACTCACTTAGCTGAACAAACGCACAGCAGAGCAGATTGAAGGATACGTTTCTTCTGTGTTTTAGGCAGAGTTGTACTGCTATTTCGTTATATGCGGGAATAGTGCTGGAAATGCCTGTTTTGAGATCTCTCCACAGAAAGCGTTTCCAGACTTCCCCTTCAACACACGAGTTTAACTCTGTAAGTTGAATGCACACATTGAAGACCGTTCTGTTAGGTAGCTCCGTTTTGGTTTTAGAAGCAGACAGTTCTCCTTACAGCATATACTCCCATTCACTGAGAAATGTCCAAACGCAGCTCTTACCAGAAACGTGTTTCTAACTCCTGAATCTAAAGGGAGATTTAACTCACTTAGCTGAACAAACGCACAGCAGAGCAGATTGAAGGATACGTTTCTTCTGTGTTTTAGGCAGAGTTATACTGCTATTTCGTTATATGCGGGAATAGTGCTGGAAATGCCTGTTTTGAGATCTCTCCACAGAAAGCGTTTCCAGACTTCCCCTTGAACACACAAGTTTAACTCTGTAAGTTGAATGCACACATTGAAGACCGTTCTGTTAGGTAGCTCCGTTTTGGTTTTAGAAGCAGACAGTTCTCCTTACAGCATATACTCCCATTCACTGAGAAATGTCCAAACGCAGCTCTTACCAGAAACGTGTTTCTAACTCCTGAATCTAAAGGGAGATTTAGCTCACTTAGCTGAACAAACGCACAGCAGAGCAGATTGAAGGATACGTTTCTTCTGTGTTTTAGGCAGAGTTTTACTGCTATTTCGTTATAAGCGGGAATTGTGCTGGAAATGCCTGTTTTGAGATCTCTCCACAGAAAGCGTTTCCAGACTTCCCCTTCAACACACGAGTTTAACTCTGTAAGTTGAATGCACACATTGAAGACCGTTCTGTTAGGTAGCTCCGTTTTGGTTTTAGAAGCAGACAGTTCTCCTTACAGCATATACTCCCATTCACTGAGAAATGTCCAAACGCAGCTCTTACCAGAAACGTGTTTCTAAGTCCTGAATCTAAAGGGAGATTTAACTCACTTAGCTGAACAAACGCACAGCAGAGCAGATTGAAGGATACGTTACTTCTGTGTTTTAGGCAGGGTTTTACTGCTATTTCGTTATATGCGGGAATAGTGCTGGAAATGCCTGTTTTGAGATCTCTCCACAGAAAGCGTTTCCAGACTTCCCCTTCAACACACGAGTTTAACTCTGTAAGTTGAATGCACACATTGAAGACCGTTCTGTTAGGTAGCTCCGTTTTGGTTTTAGAAGCAGACAGTTCTCCTTACAGCATATACTCCCATTCACTGAGAAATGTCCAAACGCAGCTCTTACCAGAAACGTGTTTCTAACTCCTGAATCTAAAGGGAGATTTAACTCACTTAGCTGAACAAACGCACAGCAGAGCAGATTGAAGGATACGTTTCTTCTGTGTTTTAGGCAGAGTTTTACTGCTATTTCGTTATATGCGGGAATAGTGCTGGAAATGCCTGTTTTGAGATCTCTCCACAGAAAGCATTTCCAGACTTCCCCTTCAACACACGAGTTTAACTCTGTAAGTTGAATGCACACATTGAAGACCGTTCTGTTAGGTAGCTCCGTTTTGGTTTTAGAAGCAGACAGTTCTCCTTACAGCATATACTCCCATTCACTGAGAAATGTCCAAACGCAGCTCTTACCAGAAACGTGTTTCTAACTCCTGAATCTAAAGGGAGATTTAACTCACTTAGCTGAACAAACGCACAGCAGAGCAGATTGAAGGATACGTTTCTTCTGTGTTTTAGGCAGAGTTTTACTGCTATTTCGTTATATGCGGGAATAGTGCTGGAAATGCCTGTTTTGAGATCTCTCCACAGAAAGCGTTTCCAGACTTCCCCTTCAACACACGAGTTTAACTCTGTAAGTTGAATGCACACATTGAAGACCGTTCTGTTAGGTAGCTCCGTTTTGGTTTTAGAAGCAGACAGTTCTCCTTACAGCATATACTCCCATTCACTGAGAAATGTCCAAACGCAGCTCTTACCAGAAACGTGTTTCTAACTCCTGAATCTAAAGGGAGATTTAACTCACTTAGCTGAACAAACGCACAGCAGAGCAGATTGAAGGATACGTTTCTTCTGTGTTTTAGGCAGAGTTTTACTGCTATTTCGTTATATGCGGGAATAGTGCTGGAAATGCCTGTTTTGAGATCTCTCCACAGAAAGCGTTTCCAGACTTCCCCTTCAACACACGAGTTTAACTCTGTAAGTTGAATGCACACATTGAAGACCGTTCTGTTAGGTAGCTCCGTTTTGGTTTTAGAAGCAGACAGTTCTCCTTACAGCATATACTCCCATTCACTGAGAAATGTCCAAACGCAGCTCTTACCAGAAACGTGTTTCTAACTCCTGAATCTAAAGGGAGATTTAACTCACTTAGCTGAACAAACGCACAGCAGAGCAGATTGAAGGATACGTTTCTTCTGTGTTTTAGGCAGAGTTTTACTGCTATTTCGTTATATGCGGGAATAGTGCTGGAAATGCCTGTTTTGAGATCTCTCCACAGAAAGCGTTTCCAGACTTCCCCTTCAACACACGAGTTTAACTCTGTAAGTTGAATGCACACATTGAAGACCGTTCTGTTAGGTAGCTCCGTTTTGGTTTTAGAAGCAGACAGTTCTCCTTACAGCATATACTCCCATTCACTGAGAAATGTCCAAACGCAGCTCTTACCAGAAACGTGTTTGTAACTCCTGAATCTAAAGGGAGATTTAACTCACTTAGCTGAACAAACGCACAGCAGAGCAGATTGAAGGATACGTTTCTTCTGTGTTTTAGGCAGAGTTTTACTGCTATTTCGTTATATGCGGGAATAGTGCTGGAAATGCCAGGAAATGCCTGTTTTGAGATCTCTCCACAGAAAGCGTTTCCAGACTTCCCCTTCAACACACGAGTTTAACTCTGTAAGTTGAATGCACACATTGAAGACCGTTCTGTTAGGTAGCTCCGTTTTGGTTTTAGAAGCAGACAGTTCTCCTTACAGCATATACTCCCATTCACTGAGAAATGTCCAAACGCAGCTCTTACCAGAAACGTGTTTCTAACTCCTGAATCTAAAGGGAGATTTAACTCACTTAGCTGAACAAACGCACAGCAGAGCAGATTGAAGGATATGTTTCTTCTGTGTTTTAGGCAGAGTTTTACTGCTATTTCGTTATATGCGGGAATAGTGCTGGAAATGCCTGTTTTGAGATCTCTCCACAGAAAGCGTTTCCAGACTTCCCCTTCAACACACGAGTTTAACTCTGTAAGTTGAATGCACACATTGAAGACCGTTCTGTTAGGTAGCTCCGTTTTGGTTTTAGAAGCAGAGAGTTCTCCTTACAGCATATACTCCCATTCACTGAGAAATGTCCAAACACAGCTCTTACCAGAAACGTGTTTCTAACTCCTGAATCTAAAGGGAGATTTAACTCACTTAGCTGAACAAACGCACAGCAGAGCAGATTGAAGGATACGTTTCTTCTGTGTTTTAGGCAGAGTTTTACTGCTATTTCGTTATATGCGGGAATAGTGCTGGAAATGCCTGTTTTGAGATCTCTCCACAGAAAGCGTTTCCAGACTTCCCCTTCAACACACGAGTTTAACTCTGTAAGTTGAATGCACACATTGAAGACCGTTCTGTTAGGTAGCTCCGTTTTGGTTTTAGAAGCAGACAGTTCTCCTTACAGCATATACTCCCATTCACTGAGAAATGTCCAAACGCAGCTCTTACCAGAAACGTGTTTCTAACTCCTGAATCTAAAGGGAGATTTAACTCACTTAGCTGAACAAACGCACAGCAGAGCAGATTGAAGGATACGTTTCTTCTGTGTTTTAGGCAGAGTTTTACTGCTATTTCGTTATATGCGGGAATAGTGCTGGAAATGCCTGTTTTGAGATCTCTCCACAGAAAGCATTTCCAGACTTCCCCTTCAACACACGAGTTTAACTCTGTAAGTTGAATGCACACATTGAAGACCGTTCTGTTAGGTAGCTCCGTTTTGGTTTTAGAAGCAGACAGTTCTCCTTACAGCATATACTCCCATTCACTGAGAAATGTCCAAACGCAGCTCTTACCAGAAACGTGTTTCTAACTCCTGAATCTAAAGGGAGATTTAACTCACTTAGCTGAACAAACGCACAGCAGAGCAGATTGAAGGATACGTTTCTTCTGTGTTTTAGGCAGAGTTTTACTGCTATTTCGTTATATGCGGGAATAGTGCTGGAAATGCCTGTTTTGAGATCTCTCCACAGAAAGCGTTTCCAGACTTCCCCTTCAACACACGAGTTTAACTCTGTAAGTTGAATGCACACATTGAAGACCGTTCTGTTAGGTAGCTCCGTTTTGGTTTTAGAAGCAGACAGTTCTCCTTACAGCATATACTCCCATTCACTGAGAAATGTCCAAACGCAGCTCTTACCAGAAACGTGTTTCTAACTCCTGAATCTAAAGGGAGATTTAACTCACTTAGCTGAACAAACGCACAGCAGAGCAGATTGAAGGATACGTTTCTTCTGTGTTTTAGGCAGAGTTTTACTGCTATTTCGTTATATGCGGGAATAGTGCTGGAAATGCCTGTTTTGAGATCTCTCCACAGAAAGCGTTTCCAGACTTCCCCTTCAACACACGAGTTTAACTCTGTAAGTTGAATGCACACATTGAAGACCGTTCTGTTAGGTAGCTCCGTTTTGGTTTTAGAAGCAGACAGTTCTCCTTACAGCATATACTCCCATTCACTGAGAAATGTCCAAACGCAGCTCTTACCAGAAACGTGTTTCTAACTCCTGAATCTAAAGGGAGATTTAACTCACTTAGCTGAACAAACGCACAGCAGAGCAGATTGAAGGATACGTTTCTTCTGTGTTTTAGGCAGAGTTTTACTGCTATTTCGTTATATGCGGGAATAGTGCTGGAAATGCCTGTTTTGAGATCTCTCCACAGAAAGCGTTTCCAGACTTCCCCTTCAACACACGAGTTTAACTCTGTAAGTTGAATGCACACATTGAAGACCGTTCTGTTAGGTAGCTCCGTTTTGGTTTTAGAAGCAGACAGTTCTCCTTACAGCATATACTCCCATTCACTGAGAAATGTCCAAACGCAGCTCTTACCAGAAACGTGTTTCTAACTCCTGAATCTAAAGGGAGATTTAACTCACTTAGCTGAACAAACGCACAGCAGAGCAGATTGAAGGATACGTTTCTTCTGTGTTTTAGGCAGAGTTTTACTGCTATTTCGTTATATGCGGGAATAGTGCTGGAAATGCCTGGAAATGCCTGTTTTGAGATCTCTCCAAAGAAAGCGTTTCCAGACTTCCCCTTCAACACACGAGTTTAACTCTGTAAGTTGAATGCACACATTGAAGACCGTTCTGTTAGGTAGCTCCGTTTTGGTTTTAGAAGCAGACAGTTCTCCTTACAGCATATACTCCCATTAACTGAGAAATGTCCAAACGCAGCTCTTACCAGAAACGTGTTTCTAACTCCTGAATCTAAAGGGAGATTTAACTCACTTAGCTGAACAAACGCACAGCAGAGCAGATTGAAGGATACGTTTCTTCTGTGTTTTAGGCAGAGTTTTACTGCTATTTTGTTATATGCGGGAATAGTGCTGGAAATGCCTGTTTTGAGATCTCTCCACAGAAAGCGTTTCCAGACTTCCCCTTCAACACACGAGTTTAACTCTGTAAGTTGAATGCACACATTGAAGACCGTTCTGTTAGGTAGCTCCGTTTTGGTTTTAGAAGCAGACAGTTCTCCTTACAGCATATACTCCCATTCACTGAGAAATGTCCAAACGCAGCTCTTACCAGAAACGTGTTTCTAACTCCTGAATCTAAAGGGAGATTTAACTCACTTAGCTGAACAAACGCACAGCAGAGCAGATTGAAGGATACGTTTCTTCTGTGTTTTAGGCAGAGTTTTACTGCTATTTCGTTATATGCGGGAATAGTGCTGGAAATGCCTGTTTTGAGATCTCTCCACAGAAAGCGTTTCCAGACTTCCCCTTCAACACACGAGTTTAACTCTGTAAGTTGAATGCACACATTGAAGACCGTTCTGTTAGGTAGCTCCGTTTTGGTTTTAGAAGCAGACAGTTCTCCTTACAGCATATACTCCCATTCACTGAGAAATGTCCAAACGCAGCTCTTACCAGAAACGTGTTTCTAACTCCTGAATCTAAAGGGAGATTTAACTCACTTAGCTGAACAAACGCACAGCAGAGCAGATTGAAGGATACGTTTCTTCTGTGTTTTAGGCAGAGTTTTACTGCTATTTCGTTATATGCGGGAATAGTGCTGGAAATGCCAGGAAATGCCTGTTTTGAGATCTCTCCACAGAAAGCGTTTCCAGACTTCCCCTTCAACACACGAGTTTAACTCTGTAAGTTGAATGCACACATTGAAGACCGTTCTGTTAGGTAGCTCCGTTTTGGTTTTAGAAGCAGACAGTTCTCCTTACAGCATATACTCCCATTCACTGAGAAATGTCCAAACGCAGCTCTTACCAGAAACGTGTTTCTAACTCCTGAATCTAAAGGGAGATTTAACTCACTTAGCTGAACAAACGCACAGCAGAGCAGATTGAAGGATATGTTTCTTCTGTGTTTTAGGCAGAGTTTTACTGCTATTTCGTTATATGCGGGAATAGTGCTGGAAATGCCTGTTTTGAGATCTCTCCACAGAAAGCGTTTCCAGACTTCCCCTTCAACACACGAGTTTAACTCTGTAAGTTGAATGCACACATTGAAGACCGTTCTGTTAGGTAGCTCCGTTTTGGTTTTAGAAGCAGAGAGTTCTCCTTACAGCATATACTCCCATTCACTGAGAAATGTCCAAACGCAGCTCTTACCAGAAACGTGTTTCTAACTCCTGAATCTAAAGGGAGATTTAACTCACTTAGCTGAACAAACGCACAGCAGAGCAGATTGAAGGATACGTTTCTTCTGTGTTTTAGGCAGAGTTTTACTGCTATTTCGTTATATGCGGGAATAGTGCTGGAAATGCCTGTTTTGAGATCTCTCCACAGAAAGCGTTTCCAGACTTCCCCTTCAACACACGAGTTTAACTCTGTAAGTTGAATGCACACATTGAAGACCGTTCTGTTAGGTAGCTCCGTTTTGGTTTTAGAAGCAGACAGTTCTCCTTACAGCATATACTCCCATTCACTGAGAATTGTCCAAACGCAGCTCTTACCAGAAAGGTGTTTCTAACTCCTGAATCTAAAGGGAGATTTAACTCACTTAGCTGAACAAACGCACAGCAGAGCAGATTGAAGGATACGTTTCTTCTGTGTTTTAGGCAGAGTTTTACTGCTATTTCGTTATATGCGGGAATAGTGCTGGAAATGCCTGTTTTGAGATCTCTCCACAGAAAGCGTTTCCAGACTTCCCCTTCAACACACGAGTTTAACTCTGTAAGTTGAATGCACACATTGAAGACCGTTCTGTTAGGTAGCTCCCTTTTGGTTTTAGAAGCAGACAGTTCTCCTTACAGCATATACTCCCATTCACTGAGAAATGTCCAAACGCAGCTCTTACCAGAAACGTGTTTCTAACTCCTGAATCTAAAGGGAGATTTAACTCACTTAGCTGAACAAACGCACAGCAGAGCAGATTGAAGGATACGTTTCTTCTGTGTTTTAGGCAGAGTTTTACTGCTATGTCGTTATATGCGGGAATAGTGCTGGAAATGCCTGTTTTGAGATCTCTCCACAGAAAGCGTTTCCAGACTTCCCCTTCAACACACGAGTTTAACTCTGTAAGTTGAATGCACACATTGAAGACCGTTCTGTTAGGTAGCTCCGTTTTGGTTTTAGAAGCAGACAGTTCTCCTTACAGCATATACTCCCATTCACTGAGAAATGTCCAAACGCAGCTCTTACCAGAAACGTGTTTCTAACTCCTGAATCTAAAGGGAGATTTAACTCACTTAGCTGAACAAACGCAAAGCAGAGCAGATTGAAGGATACGTTTCTTCTGTGTTTTAGGCAGAGTTTTACTGCTATTTCGTTATATGCGGGAATAGTGCTGGAAATGCCTGTTTTGAGATCTCTCCACAGAAAGGGTTTCCAGACTTCCCCTTCAACACACGAGTTTAACTCTGTAAGTTGAATGCACACATTGAAGACCGTTCTGTTAGGTAGCTCCGTTTTGGTTTTAGAAGCAGACAGTTCTCCTTACAGCATATACTCCCATTCACTGAGAAATGTCCAAACGCAGCTCTTACCAGAAACGTGTTTCTAACTCCTGAATCTAAAGGGAGATTTAACTCACTTAGCTGAACAAACGCACAGCAGAGCAGATTGAAGGATACGTTTCTTCTGTGTTTTAGGCAGAGTTTTACTGCTATTTCGTTATATGCGGGAATAGTGCTGGAAATGCCTGTTTTGAGATCTCTCCACAGAAAGCGTTTCCAGACTTCCCCTTCAACACACGAGTTTAACTCTGTAAGTTGAATGCACACATTGAAGACCGTTCTGTTAGGTAGCTCCGTTTTGGTTTTAGAAGCAGACAGTTCTCCTTACAGCATATACTCCCATTCACTGAGAAATGTCCAAACGCAGCTCTTACCAGAAACGTGTTTCTAACTCCTGAATCTAAAGGGAGATTTAACTCACTTAGCTGAACAAACGCACAGCAGAGCAGATTGAAGGATACGTTTCTTCTGTGTTTTAGGCAGAGTTTTACTGCTATTTCGTTATATGCGGGAATAGTGCTGGAAATGCCAGGAAATGCCTGTTTTGAGATCTCTCCACAGAAAGCGTTTCCAGACTTCCCCTTCAACACACGAGTTTAACTCTGTAAGTTGAATGCACACATTGAAGACCGTTCTGTTAGGTAGCTCCGTTTTGGTTTTAGAAGCAGACAGTTCTCCTTACAGCATATACTCCCATTCACTGAGAAATGTCCAAACGCAGCTCTTACCAGAAACGTGTTTCTAACTCCTGAATCTAAAGGGAGATTTAACTCACTTAGCTGAACAAACGCACAGCAGAGCAGATTGAAGGATACGTTTCTTCTGTGTTTTAGGCAGAGTTTTACTGCTATTTCGTTATATGCGGGAATAGTGCTGGAAATGCCAGGAAATGCCTGTTTTGAGATCTCTCCACAGAAAGCGTTTCCAGACTTCCCCTTCAACACACGAGTTTAACTCTGTAAGTTGAATGCACACATTGAAGACCGTTCTGTTAGGTAGCTCCGTTTTGGTTTTAGAAGCAGACAGTTCTCCTTACAGCATATACTCCCATTCACTGAGAAATGTCCAAACGCAGCACTTACCAGAAACGTGTTTCTAACTCCTGAATCTAAAGGGAGATTTAACTCACTTAGCTGAACAAACGCAAAGCAGAGCAGATTGAAGGATACGTTTCTTCTGTGTTTTAGGCAGAGTTTTACTGCTATTTCGTTATATGCGGGAATAGTGCTGGAAATGCCTGTTTTGAGATCTCTCCACAGAAAGCGTTTCCAGACTTCCCCTTCAACACACGAGTTTAACTCTGTAAGTTCAATGCACACATTGAAGACCGTTCTGTTAGGTAGCTCCGTTTTGGTTTTAGAAGCAGACAGTTCTCCTTACAGCATATACTCCCATTCACTGAGAAATGTCCAAACGCAGCTCTTACCAGAAACGTGTTTCTAACTCCTGAATCTAAAGGGAGATTTAACTCACTTAGCTGAACAAACGCACAGCAGAGCAGATTGAAGGATACGTTTCTTCTGTGTTTTAGGCAGAGTTTTACTGCTATTTCGTTATATGCGGGAATAGTGCTGGAAATGCCTGTTTTGAGATCTCTCCACAGAAAGCGTTTCCAGACTTCCCCTTCAACACACGAGTTTAACTCTGTAAGTTGAATGCACACATTGAAGACCGTTCTGTTAGGTAGCTCCGTTTTGGTTTTAGAAGCAGACAGTTCTCCTTACAGCATATACTCCCATTCACTGAGAAATGTCCAAACGCAGCTCTTACCAGAAACGTGTTTCTAACTCCTGAATCTAAAGGGAGATTTAACTCACTTAGCTGAACAAACGCACAGCAGAGCAGATTGAAGGATACGTTTCTTCTGTGTTTTAGGCAGAGTTTTACTGCTATTTCGTTATATGCGGGAATAGTGCTGGAAATGCCTGTTTTGAGATCTCTCCACAGAAAGCGTTTCCAGACTTCCCCTTCAACACACGAGTTTAACTCTGTAAGTTGAATGCACACATTGAAGACCGTTCTGTTAGGTAGCTCCGTTTTGGTTTTAGAAGCAGACAGTTCTCCTTACAGCATATACTCCCATTCACTGAGAAATGTCCAAACGCAGCTCTTACCAGAAACGTGTTTCTAACTCCTGAATCTAAAGGGAGATTTAACTCACTTAGCTGAACAAACGCACAGCAGAGCAGATTGAAGGATACGTTTCTTCTGTGTTTTAGGCAGAGTTTTACTGCTATTTCGTTATATGCGGGAATAGTGCTGGAAATGCCTGTTTTGAGATCTCTCCACAGAAAGCGTTTCCAGACTTCCCCTTCAACACACGAGTTTAACTCTGTAAGTTGAATGCACACATTGAAGACCGTTCTGTTAGGTAGCTCCGTTTTGGTTTTAGAAGCAGACAGTTCTCCTTACAGCATATACTCCCATTCACTGAGAAATGTCCAAACGCAGCTCTTACCAGAAACGTGTTTCTAACTCCTGAATCTAAAGGGAGATTTAACTCACTTAGCTGAACAAACGCACAGCAGAGCAGATTGAAGGATACGTTTCTTCTGTGTTTTAGGCAGAGTTTTACTGCTATTTCGTTATATGCGGGAATAGTGCTGGAAATGCCTGTTTTGAGATCTCTCCACAGAAAGCGTTTCCAGACTTCCCCTTCAACACACGAGTTTAACTCTGTAAGTTGAATGCACACATTGAAGACCGTTCTGTTAGGTAGCTCCGTTTTGGTTTTAGAAGCAGACAGTTCTCCTTACAGCATATACTCCCATTCACTGAGAAATGTCCAAACGCAGCTCTTACCAGAAACGTGTTTCTAACTCCTGAATCTAAAGGGAGATTTAACTCACTTAGCTGAACAAACGCACAGCAGAGCAGATTGAAGGATACGTTTCTTCTGTGTTTTAGGCAGAGTTTTACTGCTATTTCGTTATATGCGGGAATAGTGCTGGAAATGCCTGTTTTGAGATCTCTCCACAGAAAGCGTTTCCAGACTTCCCCTTCAACACACGAGTTTAACTCTGTAAGTTGAATGCACACATTGAAGACCGTTCTGTTAGGTAGCTCCGTTTTGGTTTTAGAAGCAGACAGTTCTCCTTACAGCATATACTCCCATTCACTGAGAAATGTCCAAACGCAGCTCTTACCAGAAACGTGTTTCTAACTCCTGAATCTAAAGGGAGATTTAACTCACTTAGCTGAACAAACGCACAGCAGAGCAGATTGAAGGATACGTTTCTTCTGTGTTTTAGGCAGAGTTTTACTGCTATTTCGTTATATGCGGGAATAGTGCTGGAAATGCCTGTTTTGAGATCTCTCCACAGAAAGCGTTTCCAGACTTCCCCTTCAACACACGAGTTTAACTCTGTAAGTTGAATGCACACATTGAAGACCGTTCTGTTAGGTAGCTCCGTTTTGGTTTTAGAAGCAGACAGTTCTCCTTACAGCATATACTCCCATTCACTGAGAATTGTCCAAACGCAGCTCTTACCAGAAAGGTGTTTCTAACTCCTGAATCTAAAGGGAGATTTAACTCACTTAGCTGAACAAACGCGCAGCAGAGCAGATTGAAGGATACGTTTCTTCTGTGTTTTAGGCAGAGTTTTACTGCTATTTCGTTATATGCGGGAATAGTGCTGGAAATGCCTGTTTTGAGATCTCTCCACAGAAAGCGTTTCCAGACTTCCCCTTCAACACACGAGTTTAACTCTGTAAGTTGAATGCACACATTGAAGACCGTTCTGTTAGGTAGCTCCCTTTTGGTTTTAGAAGCAGACAGTTCTCCTTACAGCATATACTCCCATTCACTGAGAAATGTCCAAACGCAGCTCTTACCAGAAACGTGTTTCTAACTCCTGAATCTAAAGGGAGATTTAACTCACTTAGCTGAACAAACGCACAGCAGAGCAGATTGAAGGATACGTTTCTTCTGTGTTTTAGGCAGAGTTTTACTGCTATGTCGTTATATGCGGGAATAGTGCTGGAAATGCCTGTTTTGAGATCTCTCCACAGAAAGCGTTTCCAGACTTCCCCTTCAACACACGAGTTTAACTCTGTAAGTTGAATGCACACATTGAAGACCGTTCTGTTAGGTAGCTCCGTTTTGGTTTTAGAAGCAGACAGTTCTCCTTACAGCATATACTCCCATTCACTGAGAAATGTCCAAACGCAGCTCTTACCAGAAACGTGTTTCTAACTCCTGAATCTAAAGGGAGATTTAACTCACTTAGCTGAACAAACGCAAAGCAGAGCAGATTGAAGGATACGTTTCTTCTGTGTTTTAGGCAGAGTTTTACTGCTATTTCCTTATATGCGGGAATAGTGCTGGAAATGCCTGTTTTGAGATCTCTCCACAGAAAGGGTTTCCAGACTTCCCCTTCAACACACGAGTTTAACTCTGTAAGTTGAATGCACACATTGAAGACCGTTCTGTTAGGTAGCTCCGTTTTGGTTTTAGAAGCAGACAGTTCTCCTTACAGCATATACTCCCATTCACTGAGAAATGTCCAAACGCAGCTCTTACCAGAAACGTGTTTCTAACTCCTGAATCTAAAGGGAGATTTAACTCACTTAGCTGAACAAACGCACAGCAGAGCAGATTGAAGGATACGTTTCTTCTGTGTTTTAGGCAGAGTTTTACTGCTATTTCGTTATATGCGGGAATAGTGCTGGAAATGCCTGTTTTGAGATCTCTCCACAGAAAGCGTTTCCAGACTTCCCCTTCAACACACGAGTTTAACTCTGTAAGTTGAATGCACACATTGAAGACCGTTCTGTTAGGTAGCTCCGTTTTGGTTTTAGAAGCAGACAGTTCTCCTTACAGCATATACTCCCATTCACTGAGAAATGTCCAAACGCAGCTCTTACCAGAAACGTGTTTCTAACTCCTGAATCTAAAGGGAGATTTAACTCACTTAGCTGAACAAACGCACAGCAGAGCAGATTGAAGGATACGTTTCTTCTGTGTTTTAGGCAGAGTTTTACTGCTATTTCGTTATATGCGGGAATAGTGCTGGAAATGCCAGGAAATGCCTGTTTTGAGATCTCTCCACAGAAAGCGTTTCCAGACTTCCCCTTCAACACACGAGTTTAACTCTGTAAGTTGAATGCACACATTGAAGACCGTTCTGTTAGGTAGCTCCGTTTTGGTTTTAGAAGCAGACAGTTCTCCTTACAGCATATACTCCCATTCACTGAGAAATGTCCAAACGCAGCTCTTACCAGAAACGTGTTTCTAACTCCTGAATCTAAAGGGAGATTTAACTCACTTAGCTGAACAAACGCACAGCAGAGCAGATTGAAGGATACGTTTCTTCTGTGTTTTAGGCAGAGTTTTACTGCTATTTCGTTATATGCGGGAATAGTGCTGGAAATGCCAGGAAATGCCTGTTTTGAGATCTCTCCACAGAAAGCGTTTCCAGACTTCCCCTTCAACACACGAGTTTAACTCTGTAAGTTCAATGCACACATTGAATACCGTTCTGTTAGGTAGCTCCGTTTTGGTTTTAGAAGCAGACAGTTCTCCTTACAGCATATACTCCCATTCACTGAGAAATGTCCAAACGCAGCTCTTACCAGAAACGTGTTTCTAACTCCTGAATCTAAAGGGAGATTTAACTCACTTAGCTGAACAAACGCACAGCAGAGCAGATTGAAGGATACGTTTCTTCTGTGTTTTAGGCAGAGTTTTACTGCTATTTCGTTATATGCGGGAATAGTGCTGGAAATGCCTGTTTTGAGATCTCTCCACAGAAAGCGTTTCCAGACTTCCCCTTCAACACACGAGTTTAACTCTGTAAGTTGAATGCACACATTGAAGACCGTTCTGTTAGGTAGCTCCGTTTTGGTTTTAGAAGCAGACAGTTCTCCTTACAGCATATACTCCCATTCACTGAGAAATGTCCAAACGCAGCTCTTACCAGAAACGTGTTTCTAACTCCTGAATCTAAAGGGAGATTTAACTCACTTAGCTGAACAAACGCACAGCAGAGCAGATTGAAGGATACGTTTCTTCTGTGTTTTAGGCAGAGTTTTACTGCTATTTCGTTATATGCGGGAATAGTGCTGGAAATGCCTGTTTTGAGATCTCTCCACAGAAAGCGTTTCCAGACTTCCCCTTCAACACACGAGTTTAACTCTGTAAGTTGAATGCACACATTGAAGACCGTTCTGTTAGGTAGCTCCGTTTTGGTTTTAGAAGCAGACAGTTCTCCTTACAGCATATACTCCCATTCACTGAGAAATGTCCAAACGCAGCTCTTACCAGAAACGTGTTTCTAACTCCTGAATCTAAAGGGAGATTTAACTCACTTAGCTGAACAAACGCACAGCAGAGCAGATTGAAGGATACGTTTCTTCTGTGTTTTAGGCAGAGTTTTACTGCTATTTCGTTATATGCGGGAATAGTGCTGGAAATGCCTGTTTTGAGATCTCTCCACAGAAAGCGTTTCCAGACTTCCCCTTCAACACACGAGTTTAACTCTGTAAGTTGAATGCACACATTGAAGACCGTTCTGTTAGGTAGCTCCGTTTTGGTTTTAGAAGCAGACAGTTCTCCTTACAGCATATACTCCCATTCACTGAGAAATGTCCAAACGCAGCTCTTACCAGAAACGTGTTTCTAACTCCTGAATCTAAAGGGAGATTTAACTCACTTAGCTGAACAAACGCACAGCAGAGCAGATTGAAGGATACGTTTCTTCTGTGTTTTAGGCAGAGTTTTACTGCTATGTCGTTATATGCGGGAATAGTGCTGGAAATGCCTGTTTTGAGATCTCTCCACAGAAAGCGTTTCCAGACTTCCCCTTCAACACACGAGTTTAACTCTGTAAGTTGAATGCACACATTGAAGACCGTTCTGTTAGGTAGCTCCGTTTTGGTTTTAGAAGCAGACAGTTCTCCTTACAGCATATACTCCCATTCACTGAGAAATGTCCAAACCCAGCTCTTACCAGAAACGTGTTTCTAACTCCTGAATCTAAAGGGAGATTTAACTCACTTAGCTGAACAAACGCAAAGCAGAGCAGATTGAAGGATACGTTTCTTCTGTGTTTTAGGCAGAGTTTTACTGCTATTTCGTTATATGCGGGAATAGTGCTGGAAATGCCTGTTTTGAGATCTCTCCACAGAAAGGGTTTCCAGACTTCCCCTTCAACACACGAGTTTAACTCTGTAAGTTGAATGCACACATTGAAGACCGTTCTGTTAGGTAGCTCCGTTTTGGTTTTAGAAGCAGACAGTTCTCCTTACAGCATATACTCCCATTCACTGAGAAATGTCCAAACGCAGCTCTTACCAGAAACGTGTTTCTAACTCCTGAATCTAAAGGGAGATTTAACTCACTTAGCTGAACAAACGCACAGCAGAGCAGATTGAAGGATACGTTTCTTCTGTGTTTTAGGCAGAGTTTTACTGCTATTTCGTTATATGCGGGAATAGTGCTGGAAATGCCTGTTTTGAGATCTCTCCACAGAAAGCGTTTCCAGACTTCCCCTTCAACACACGAGTTTAACTCTGTAAGTTGAATGCACACATTGAAGACCGTTCTGTTAGGTAGCTCCGTTTTGGTTTTAGAAGCAGACAGTTCTCCTTACAGCATATACTCCCATTCACTGAGAAATGTCCAAACGCAGCTCTTACCAGAAACGTGTTTCTAACTCCTGAATCTAAAGGGAGATTTAACTCACTTAGCTGAACAAACGCACAGCAGAGCAGATTGAAGGATACGTTTCTTCTGTGTTTTAGGCAGAGTTTTACTGCTATTTCGTTATATGCGGGAATAGTGCTGGAAATGCCAGGAAATGCCTGTTTTGAGATCTCTCCACAGAAAGCGTTTCCAGACTTCCCCTTCAACACACGAGTTTAACTCTGTAAGTTGAATGCACACATTGAAGACCGTTCTGTTAGGTAGCTCCGTTTTGGTTTTAGAAGCAGACAGTTCTCCTTACAGCATATACTCCCATTCACTGAGAAATGTCCAAACGCAGCTCTTACCAGAAACGTGTTTCTAACTCCTGAATCTAAAGGGAGATTTAACTCACTTAGCTGAACAAACGCACAGCAGAGCAGATTGAAGGATACGTTTCTTCTGTGTTTTAGGCAGAGTTTTACTGCTATTTCGTTATATGCGGGAATAGTGCTGGAAATGCCAGGAAATGCCTGTTTTGAGATCTCTCCACAGAAAGCGTTTCCAGACTTCCCCTTCAACACACGAGTTTAACTCTGTAAGTTGAATGCACACATTGAAGACCGTTCTGTTAGGTAGCTCCGTTTTGGTTTTAGAAGCAGACAGTTCTCCTTACAGCATATACTCCCATTCACTGAGAAATGTCCAAACGCAGCACTTACCAGAAACGTGTTTCTAACTCCTGAATCTAAAGGGAGATTTAACTCACTTAGCTGAACAAACGCACAGCAGAGCAGATTGAAGGATACGTTTCTTCTGTGTTTTAGGCAGAGTTTTACTGCTATTTCGTTATATGCGGGAATAGTGCTGGAAATGCCTGTTTTGAGATCTCTCCACAGAAAGCGTTTCCAGACTTCCCCTTCAACACACGAGTTTAACTCTGTAAGTTCAATGCACACATTGAATACCGTTCTGTTAGGTAGCTCCGTTTTGGTTTTAGAAGCAGACAGTTCTCCTTACAGCATATACTCCCATTCACTGAGAAATGTCCAAACGCAGCTCTTACCAGAAACGTGTTTCTAACTCCTGAATCTAAAGGGAGATTTAACTCACTTAGCTGAACAAACGCACAGCAGAGCAGATTGAAGGATACGTTTCTTCTGTGTTTTAGGCAGAGTTTTACTGCTATTTCGTTATATGCGGGAATAGTGCTGGAAATGCCTGTTTTGAGATCTCTCCACAGAAAGCGTTTCCAGACTTCCCCTTCAACACACGAGTTTAACTCTGTAAGTTGAATGCACACATTGAAGACCGTTCTGTTAGGTAGCTCCGTTTTGGTTTTAGAAGCAGACAGTTCTCCTTACAGCATATACTCCCATTCACTGAGAAATGTCCAAACGCAGCTCTTACCAGAAACGTGTTTCTAACTCCTGAATCTAAAGGGAGATTTAACTCACTTAGCTGAACAAACGCACAGCAGAGCAGATTGAAGGATACGTTTCTTCTGTGTTTTAGGCAGAGTTTTACTGCTATTTCGTTATATGCGGGAATAGTGCTGGAAATGCCTGTTTTGAGATCTCTCCACAGAAAGCGTTTCCAGACTTCCCCTTCAACACACGAGTTTAACTCTGTAAGTTGAATGCACACATTGAAGACCGTTCTGTTAGGTAGCTCCGTTTTGGTTTTAGAAGCAGACAGTTCTCCTTACAGCATATACTCCCATTCACTGAGAAATGTCCAAACGCAGCTCTTACCAGAAACGTGTTTCTAACTCCTGAATCTAAAGGGAGATTTAACTCACTTAGCTGAACAAACGCACAGCAGAGCAGATTGAAGGATACGTTTCTTCTGTGTTTTAGGCAGAGTTTTACTGCTATTTCGTTATATGCGGGAATAGTGCTGGAAATGCCTGTTTTGAGATCTCTCCACAGAAAGCGTTTCCAGACTTCCCCTTCAACACACGAGTTTAACTCTGTAAGTTGAATGCACACATTGAAGACCGTTCTGTTAGGTAGCTCCGTTTTGGTTTTAGAAGCAGACAGTTCTCCTTACAGCATATACTCCCATTCACTGAGAAATGTCCAAACGCAGCTCTTACCAGAAACGTGTTTCTAACTCCTGAATCTAAAGGGAGATTTAACTCACTTAGCTGAACAAACGCACAGCAGAGCAGATTGAAGGATACGTTTCTTCTGTGTTTTAGGCAGAGTTTTACTGCTATTTCGTTATATGCGGGAATAGTGCTGGAAATGCCTGTTTTGAGATCTCTCCACAGAAAGCGTTTCCAGACTTCCCCTTCAACACACGAGTTTAACTCTGTAAGTTGAATGCACACATTGAAGACCGTTCTGTTAGGTAGCTCCGTTTTGGTTTTAGAAGCAGACAGTTCTCCTTACAGCATATACTCCCATTCACTGAGAAATGTCCAAACGCAGCTCTTACCAGAAACGTGTTTCTAACTCCTGAATCTAAAGGGAGATTTAACTCACTTAGCTGAACAAACGCACAGCAGAGCAGATTGAAGGATACGTTTCTTCTGTGTTTTAGGCAGAGTTTTACTGCTATTTCGTTATATGCGGGAATAGTGCTGGAAATGCCTGTTTTGAGATCTCTCCACAGAAAGCGTTTCCAGACTTCCCCTTCAACACACGAGTTTAACTCTGTAAGTTGAATGCACACATTGAAGACCGTTCTGTTAGGTAGCTCCGTTTTGGTTTTAGAAGCAGACAGTTCTCCTTACAGCATATACTCCCATTCACTGAGAAATGTCCAAACGCAGCTCTTACCAGAAACGTGTTTCTAACTCCTGAATCTAAAGGGAGATTTAACTCACTTAGCTGAACAAACGCACAGCAGAGCAGATTGAAGGATACGTTTCTTCTGTGTTTTAGGCAGAGTTTTACTGCTATTTCGTTATATGCGGGAATAGTGCTGGAAATGCCTGTTTTGAGATCTCTCCACAGAAAGCGTTTCCAGACTTCCCCTTCAACACACGAGTTTAACTCTGTAAGTTGAATGCACACATTGAAGACCGTTCTGTTAGGTAGCTCCGTTTTGGTTTTAGAAGCAGACAGTTCTCCTTACAGCATATACTCCCATTCACTGAGAAATGTCCAAACGCAGCTCTTACCAGAGACGTGTTTCTAACTCCTGAATCTAAAGGGAGATTTAACTCACTTAGCTGAACAAACGCACAGCAGAGCAGATTGAAGGATATGTTTCTTCTGTGTTTTAGGCAGAGTTTTACTGCTATTTCGTTATATGCGGGAATAGTGCTGGAAATGCCTGTTTTGAGATCTCTACACAGAAAGCTTTTCCAGACTTCCCCTTCAACACACGAGTTTAACTCTGTAAGTTGAATGCACACATTGAAGACCGTTCTGTTAGGTAGCTCCGTTTTGGTTTTAGAAGCAGACAGTTCTCCTTACAGCATATACTCCCATTCACTGAGAAATGTCCAAACGCAGCTCTTACCAGAAACGTGTTTCTAACTCCTGAATCTAAAGGGAGATTTAAGTCACTTAGCTGAACAAACGCACAGCAGAGCAGATTGAAGGATACGTTTCTTCTGTGTTTCAGGCAGAGTTTTACTGCTATTTCGTTATATGCGGGAATAGTGCTGGAAATGCCTGTTTTGAGATCCCTCCACAGAAAGCGTTTCCAGACTTCCCCTTCAACACATGAGTTTAACTCTGTAAGTTGAATGCACACATTGAATACCGTTCTGTTAGGTAGCTCCGTTTTGGTTTTAGAAGCAGACAGTTCTCCTTACAGCATATACTCCCATTCACTGAGAAATGTCCAAACGCAGCTCTTACCAGAGACGTGTTTCTAACTCCTGAATCTAAAGGGAGATTTAACTCACTTAGCTGAACAAACGCACAGCAGAGCAGATTGAAGGATACGTTTCTTCTGTGTTTTAGGCAGAGTTTTACTGCTATTTCGTTATATGCGGGAATAGTGCTGGAAATGCCTGTTTTGAGATCTCTCCACAGAAAGCGTTTCCAGACTTCCCCTTCAACACACGAGTTTAACTCTGTAAGTTGAATGCACACATTGAAGACCGTTCTGTTAGGTAGCTCCGTTTTGGTTTTAGAAGCAGACAGTTCTCCTTACAGCATATACTCCCATTCACTGAGAAATGTCCAAACGCAGCTCTTACCAGAAACGTGTTTCTAACTCCTGAATCTAAAGGGAGATTTAACTCACTTAGCTGAACAAACGCACAGCAGAGCAGATTGAAGGATACGTTTCTTCTGTGTTTTAGGCAGAGTTTTACTGCTATTTCGTTATATGCGGGAATAGTGCTGGAAATGCCTGTTTTGAGATCTCTGCACAGAAAGCGTTTCCAGACTTCCCCTTCAACACACGAGTTTAACTCTGTAAGTTGATTGCACACATTGAAGACCGTTCTGTTAGGTAGCTCCGTTTTGGTTTTAGAAGCAGACAGTTCTCCTTACAGCATATACTCCCATTCACTGAGAAATGTCCAAACGCAGCTCTTACCAGAAACGTGTTTCTAACTCCTGAATCTAAAGGGAGATTTAACTCACTTAGCTGAACAAACGCACAGCAGAGCAGATTGAAGGATACGTTTCTTCTGTGTTTTAGGCAGAGTTTTACTGCTATTTCGTTATATGCGGGAATAGTGCTGGAAATGCCTGTTTTGAGATCTCTCCACAGAAAGCGTTTCCAGACTTCCCCTTCAACACACGAGTTTAACTCTGTAAGTTGAATGCACACATTGAAGACCGTTCTGTTAGGTAGCTCCGTTTTGGTTTTAGAAGCAGACAGTTCTCCTTACAGCATATACTCCCATTCACTGAGAAATGTCCAAACGCAGCTCTTACCAGAAACGTGTTTCTAACTCCTGAATCTAAAGGGAGATTTAACTCACTTAGCTGAACAAACGCACAGCAGAGCAGATTGAAGGATACGTTTCTTCTGTGTTTTAGGCAGAGTTTTACTGCTATTTCGTTATATGCGGGAATAGTGCTGGAAATGCCTGTTTTGAGATCTCTCCACAGAAAGCGTTTCCAGACTTCCCCTTCAACACACGAGTTTAACTCTGTAAGTTGAATGCACACATTGAAGACCGTTCTGTTAGGTAGCTCCGTTTTGGTTTTAGAAGCAGACAGTTCTCCTTACAGCATATACTCCCATTCACTGAGAAATGTCCAAACGCAGCTCTTACCAGAAACGTGTTTCTAACTCCTGAATCTAAAGGGAGATTTAACTCACTTAGCTGAACAAACGCACAGCAGAGCAGATTGAAGGATACGTTTCTTCTGTGTTTTAGGCAGAGTTTTACTGCTATTTCGTTATATGCGGGAATAGTGCTGGAAATGCCTGTTTTGAGATCTCTCCACAGAAAGCGTTTCCAGACTTCCCCTTCAACACACGAGTTTAACTCTGTAAGTTGAATGCACACATTGAAGACCGTTCTGTTAGGTAGCTCCGTTTTGGTTTTAGAAGCAGACAGTTCTCCTTACAGCATATACTCCCATTCACTGAGAAATGTCCAAACGCAGCTCTTACCAGAAACGTGTTTCTAACTCCTGAATCTAAAGGGAGATTTAACTCACTTAGCTGAACAAACGCACAGCAGAGCAGATTGAAGGATACGTTTCTTCTGTGTTTTAGGCAGAGTTTTACTGCTATTTCGTTATATGCGGGAATAGTGCTGGAAATGCCTGTTTTGAGATCTCTCCACAGAAAGGGTTTCCAGACTTCCCCTTCAACACACGAGTTTAACTCTGTAAGTTGAATGCACACATTGAAGACCGTTCTGTTAGGTAGCTCCGTTTTGGTTTTAGAAGCAGACAGTTCTCCTTACAGCATATACTCCCATTCACTGAGAAATGTCCAAACGCAGCTCTTACCAGAAACGTGTTTCTAACTCCTGAATCTAAAGGGAGATTTAACTCACTTAGCTGAACAAACGCACAGCAGAGCAGATTGAAGGATATGTTTCTTCTGTGTTTTAGGCAGAGTTTTACTGCTATTTCGTTATATGCGGGAATAGTGCTGGAAATGCCTGTTTTGAGATCTCTACACAGAAAGCGTTTCCAGACTTCCCCTTCAACACACGAGTTTAACTCTGTAAGTTGAATGCACACATTGAAGACCGTTCTGTTAGGTAGCTCCGTTTTGGTTTTAGAAGCAGAGAGTTCTCCTTACAGCATATACTCCCATTCACTGAGAAATGTCCAAACGCAGCTCTTACCAGAAACGTGTTTCTAACTCCTGAATCTAAAGGGAGATTTAACTCACTTAGCTGAACAAACGCACAGCAGAGCAGATTGAAGGATACGTTTCTTCTGTGTTTTAGGCAGAGTTTTACTGCTATTTCGTTATATGCGGGAATAGTGCTGGAAATGCCTGTTTTGAGATCTCTCCACAGAAAGCGTTTCCAGACTTCCCCTTCAACACACGAGTTTAACTCTGTAAGTTGAATGCACACATTGAAGACCGTTCTGTTAGGTAGCTCCGTTTTGGTTTTAGAAGCAGACAGTTCTCCTTACAGCATATACTCCCATTCACTGAGAATTGTCCAAACGCAGCTCTTACCAGAAAGGTGTTTCTAACTCCTGAATCTAAAGGGAGATTTAACTCACTTAGCTGAACAAACGCACAGCAGAGCAGATTGAAGGATACGTTTCTTCTGTGTTTTAGGCAGAGTTTTACTGCTATTTCGTTATATGCGGGAATAGTGCTGGAAATGCCTGTTTTGAGATATCTCCACAGAAAGCGTTTCCAGACTTCCCCTTCAACACACGAGTTTAACTCTGTAAGTTGAATGCACACATTGAAGACCGTTCTGTTAGGTAGCTCCCTTTTGGTTTTAGAAGCAGACAGTTCTCCTTACAGCATATACTCCCATTCACTGAGAAATGTCCAAACGCGGCACTTACCAGAAACGTGTTTCTAACTCCTGAATCTAAAGGGATATTTAACTCACTTAGCTGAACAAACGCACAGCAGAGCAGATTGAAGGATACGTTTCTTCTGTGTTTTAGGCAGAGTTTTACTGCTATTTCGTTATATGCGGGAATAGTGCTGGAAATGCCTGTTTTGAGATCTCTCCACAGAAAGCGTTTCCAGACTTCCCCTTCAACACACGAGTTTAACTCTGTAAGTTGAATGCACACATTGAAGACCGTTCTGTTAGGTAGCTCCGTTTTGGTTTTAGAAGCAGACAGTTCTCCTTACAGCATATACTCCCATTCACTGAGAAATGTCCAAACGCAGCTCTTACCAGAAACGTGTTTCTAACTCCTGAATCTAAAGGGAGATTTAACTCACTTAGCTGAACAAACGCACAGCAGAGCAGATTGAAGGATACGTTTCTTCTGTGTTTTAGGCAGAGTTTTACTGCTATTTCGTTATATGAGGGAATAGTGCTGGAAATGCCTGGAAATGCCTGTTTTGAGATCT
Organism: Saguinus oedipus; assembly: GCA_031835075.1. Lineage (NCBI taxonomy): Eukaryota > Metazoa > Chordata > Mammalia > Primates > Cebidae > Saguinus > Saguinus oedipus. The sequence goes on from CM063174.1 coordinate 170,149,874, forward strand.
CTCCACAGAAAGCGTTTCCAGACATCCCCTTCAACACACGAGTTTAACTCTGTAAGTTGAATGCACACATTGAAGACCGTTCTGTTAAGTAGCTCCGTTTTGGTTTTAGAAGCAGACAGTTCTCCTTACAGCATATATTCCCATTCACTGAGAAATGTCCAAACGCAGCTCTTACCAGAAACGTGTTTCTAACTCCTGAATCTAAAGGGAGATTTAACTCACTTAGCTGAACAAACGCACAGCAGAGCAGATTGAAGGATACGTTTCTTCTGTGTTTTAGGCAGAGTTTTACTGCTATTTCGTTATATGCGGGAATAGTGCTGGAAATGCCTGTTTTGAGATCTCTCCACAGAAAGCGTTTCCAGACTTCCCCTTCAACACACGAGTTTAACTCTGTAAGTTGAATGCACACATTGAAGACCGTTCTGTTAGGTAGCTCCGTTTTGGTTTTAGAAGCAGACAGTTCTCCTTACAGCATATACTCCCTTTCACTGAGAAATGTCCAAACGCAGCTCTTACCAGAAACGTGTTTCTAACTCCTGAATCTAAAGGGAGATTTAACTCACTTAGCTGAACAAACGCACAGCAGAGCAGATTGAAGGATACGTTTCTTCTGTGTTTTAGGCAGAGTTTTACTGCTATTTCGTTATATGCGGGAATAGTGCTGGAAATGCCTGTTTTGAGATCTCTCCACAGAAAGCGTTTCCAGACTTCCCCTTCAACACACGAGTTTAACTCTGTAAGTTGAATGCACACATTGAAGACCGTTCTGTTAGGTAGCTCCGTTTTGGTTTTAGAAGCAGACAGTTCTCCTTACAGCATATACTCCCATTCACTGAGAAATGTCCAAACGCAGCTCTTACCAGAAACGTGTTTCTAACTCCTGAATCTAAAGGGAGATTTAACTCACTTAGCTGAACAAACGCACAGCAGAGCAGATTGAAGGATACGTTTCTTCTGTGTTTTAGGCAGAGTTTTACTGCTATTTCGTTATATGCGGGAATAGTGCTGGAAATGCCTGTTTTGAGATCTCTCCACAGAAAGCGTTTCCAGACTTCCCCTTCAACACACGAGTTTAACTCTGTAAGTTGAATGCACACATTGAAGACCGTTCTGTTAGGTAGCTCCGTTTTGGTTTTAGAAGCAGACAGTTCTCCTTACAGCATATACTCCCATTCACTGAGAAATGTCCAAACGCAGCTCTTACCAGAAACGTGTTTCTAACTCCTGAATCTAAAGGGAGATTTAACTCACTTAGCTGAACAAACGCACAGCAGAGCAGATTGAAGGATACGTTTCTTCTGTGTTTTAGGCAGAGTTTTACTGCTATTTCGTTATATGCGGGAATAGTGCTGGAAATGCCTGTTTTGAGATCTCTCCACAGAAAGCGTTTCCAGACTTCCCCTTCAACACACGAGTTTAACTCTGTAAGTTGAATGCACACATTGAAGACCGTTCTGTTAGGTAGCTCCGTTTTGGTTTTAGAAGCAGACAGTTCTCCTTACAGCATATACTCCCATTCACTGAGAAATGTCCAAACGCAGCTCTTACCAGAAACGTGTTTCTAACTCCTGAATCTAAAGGGAGATTTAACTCACTTAGCTGAACAAACGCACAGCAGAGCAGATTGAAGGATACGTTTCTTCTGTGTTTTAGGCAGAGTTTTACTGCTATTTCGTTATATGCGGGAATAGTGCTGGAAATGCCTGTTTTGAGATCTCTCCACAGAAAGCGTTTCCAGACTTCCCCTTCAACACACGAGTTTAACTCTGTAAGTTGAATGCACACATTGAAGACCGTTCTGTTAGGTAGCTCCGTTTTGGTTTTAGAAGCAGACAGTTCTCCTTACAGCATATACTCCCATTCACTGAGAAATGTCCAAACGCAGCTCTTACCAGAAACGTGTTTCTAACTCCTGAATCTAAAGGGAGATTTAACTCACTTAGCTGAACAAACGCACAGCAGAGCAGATTGAAGGATACGTTTCTTCTGTGTTTTAGGCAGAGTTTTACTGCTATTTCGTTATATGCGGGAATAGTGCTGGAAATGCCTGTTTTGAGATCTCTCCACAGAAAGCGTTTCCAGACTTCCCCTTCAACACACGAGTTTAACTCTGTAAGTTGAATGCACACATTGAAGACCGTTCTGTTAGGTAGCTCCGTTTTGGTTTTAGAAGCAGACAGTTCTCCTTACAGCATATACTCCCATTCACTGAGAAATGTCCAAACGCAGCTCTTACCAGAGACGTGTTTCTAACTCCTGAATCTAAAGGGAGATTTAACTCACTTAGCTGAACAAACGCACAGCAGAGCAGATTGAAGGATATGTTTCTTCTGTGTTTTAGGCAGAGTTTTACTGCTATTTCGTTATATGCGGGAATAGTGCTGGAAATGCCTGTTTTGAGATCTCTACACAGAAAGCTTTTCCAGACTTCCCCTTCAACACACGAGTTTAACTCTGTAAGTTGAATGCACACATTGAAGACCGTTCTGTTAGGTAGCTCCGTTTTGGTTTTAGAAGCAGACAGTTCTCCTTACAGCATATACTCCCATTCACTGAGAAATGTCCAAACGCAGCTCTTACCAGAAACGTGTTTCTAACTCCTGAATCTAAAGGGAGATTTAAGTCACTTAGCTGAACAAACGCACAGCAGAGCAGATTGAAGGATACGTTTCTTCTGTGTTTCAGGCAGAGTTTTACTGCTATTTCGTTATATGCGGGAATAGTGCTGGAAATGCCTGTTTTGAGATCTCTCCACAGAAAGCGTTTCCAGACTTCCCCTTCAACACATGAGTTTAACTCTGTAAGTTGAATGCACACATTGAATACCGTTCTGTTAGGTAGCTCCGTTTTGGTTTTAGAAGCAGACAGTTCTCCTTACAGCATATACTCCCATTCACTGAGAAATGTCCAAACGCAGCTCTTACCAGAGACGTGTTTCTAACTCCTGAATCTAAAGGGAGATTTAACTCACTTAGCTGAACAAACGCACAGCAGAGCAGATTGAAGGATACGTTTCTTCTGTGTTTTAGGCAGAGTTTTACTGCTATTTCGTTATATGCGGGAATAGTGCTGGAAATGCCTGTTTTGAGATCTCTCCACAGAAAGCGTTTCCAGACTTCCCCTTCAACACACGAGTTTAACTCTGTAAGTTGAATGCACACATTGAAGACCGTTCTGTTAGGTAGCTCCGTTTTGGTTTTAGAAGCAGAGAGTTCTCCTTACAGCATATACTCCCATTCACTGAGAAATGTCCAAACGCAGCTCTTACCAGAAACGTGTTTCTAACTCCTGAATCTAAAGGGAGATTTAACTCACTTAGCTGAACAAACGCACAGCAGAGCAGATTGAAGGATACGTTTCTTCTGTGTTTTAGGCAGAGTTTTACTGCTATTTCGTTATATGCGGGAATAGTGCTGGAAATGCCTGTTTTGAGATCTCTCCACAGAAAGCGTTTCCAGACTTCCCCTTCAACACACGAGTTTAACTCTGTAAGTTGAATGCACACATTGAAGACCGTTCTGTTAGGTAGCTCCGTTTTGGTTTTAGAAGCAGACAGTTCTCCTTACAGCATATACTCCCATTCACTGAGAATTGTCCAAACGCAGCTCTTACCAGAAAGGTGTTTCTAACTCCTGAATCTAAAGGGAGATTTAACTCACTTAGCTGAACAAACGCACAGCAGAGCAGATTGAAGGATACGTTTCTTCTGTGTTTTAGGCAGAGTTTTACTGCTATTTCGTTATATGCGGGAATAGTGCTGGAAATGCCTGTTTTGAGATCTCTCCACAGAAAGCGTTTCCAGACTTCCCCTTCAACACACGAGTTTAACTCTGTAAGTTGAATGCACACATTGAAGACCGTTCTGTTAGGTAGCTCCGTTTTGGTTTTAGAAGCAGACAGTTCTCCTTACAGCATATACTCCCATTCACTGAGAATTGTCCAAACGCAGCTCTTACCAGAAAGGTGTTTCTAACTCCTGAATCTAAAGGGAGATTTAACTCACTTAGCTGAACAAACGCACAGCAGAGCAGATTGAAGGATACGTTTCTTCTGTGTTTTAGGCAGAGTTTTACTGCTATTTCGTTATATGCGGGAATAGTGCTGGAAATGCCTGTTTTGAGATATCTCCACAGAAAGCGTTTCCAGACTTCCCCTTCAACACACGAGTTTAACTCTGTAAGTTGAATGCACACATTGAAGACCGTTCTGTTAGGTAGCTCCCTTTTGGTTTTAGAAGCAGACAGTTCTCCTTACAGCATATACTCCCATTCACTGAGAAATGTCCAAACGCGGCACTTACCAGAAACGTGTTTCTAACTCCTGAATCTAAAGGGATATTTAACTCACTTAGCTGAACAAACGCACAGCAGAGCAGATTGAAGGATACGTTTCTTCTGTGTTTTAGGCAGAGTTTTACTGCTATTTCGTTATATGCGGGAATAGTGCTGGAAATGCCTGTTTTGAGATCTCTCCACAGAAAGCGTTTCCAGACTTCCCCTTCAACACACGAGTTTAACTCTGTAAGTTGAATGCACACATTGAAGACCGTTCTGTTAGGTAGCTCCGTTTTGGTTTTAGAAGCAGACAGTTCTCCTTACAGCATATACTCCCATTCACTGAGAAATGTCCAAACGCAGCTCTTACCAGAAACGTGTTTCTAACTCCTGAATCTAAAGGGAGATTTAACTCACTTAGCTGAACAAACGCACAGCAGAGCAGATTGAAGGATACGTTTCTTCTGTGTTTTAGGCAGAGTTTTACTGCTATTTCGTTATATGAGGGAATAGTGCTGGAAATGCCTGGAAATGCCTGTTTTGAGATCTCTCCACAGAAAGCGTTTCCAGACATCCCCTTCAACACACGAGTTTAACTCTGTAAGTTGAATGCACACATTGAAGACCGTTCTGTTAAGTAGCTCCGTTTTGGTTTTAGAAGCAGACAGTTCTCCTTACAGCATATATTCCCATTCACTGAGAAATGTCCAAACGCAGCTCTTACCAGAAACGTGTTTCTAACTCCTGAATCTAAAGGGAGATTTAACTCACTTAGCTGAACAAACGCACAGCAGAGCAGATTGAAGGATACGTTTCTTCTGTGTTTTAGGCAGAGTTTTACTGCTATTTCGTTATATGCGGGAATAGTGCTGGAAATGCCTGTTTTGAGATCTCTCCACAGAAAGCGTTTCCAGACTTCCCCTTCAACACACGAGTTTAACTCTGTAAGTTGAATGCACACATTGAAGACCGTTCTGTTAGGTAGCTCCGTTTTGGTTTTAGAAGCAGACAGTTCTCCTTACAGCATATACTCCCTTTCACTGAGAAATGTCCAAACGCAGCTCTTACCAGAAACGTGTTTCTAACTCCTGAATCTAAAGGGAGATTTAACTCACTTAGCTGAACAAACGCACAGCAGAGCAGATTGAAGGATACGTTTCTTCTGTGTTTTAGGCAGAGTTTTACTGCTATTTCGTTATATGCGGGAATAGTGCTGGAAATGCCTGTTTTGAGATCTCTCCACAGAAAGCGTTTCCAGACTTCCCCTTCAACACACGAGTTTAACTCTGTAAGTTGAATGCACACATTGAAGACCGTTCTGTTAGGTAGCTCCGTTTTGGTTTTAGAAGCAGACAGTTCTCCTTACAGCATATACTCCCATTCACTGAGAAATGTCCAAACGCAGCTCTTACCAGAAACGTGTTTCTAACTCCTGAATCTAAAGGGAGATTTAACTCACTTAGCTGAACAAACGCACAGCAGAGCAGATTGAAGGATACGTTTCTTCTGTGTTTTAGGCAGAGTTTTACTGCTATTTCGTTATATGCGGGAATAGTGCTGGAAATGCCTGTTTTGAGATCTCTCCACAGAAAGCGTTTCCAGACTTCCCCTTCAACACACGAGTTTAACTCTGTAAGTTGAATGCACACATTGAAGACCGTTCTGTTAGGTAGCTCCGTTTTGGTTTTAGAAGCAGACAGTTCTCCTTACAGCATATACTCCCATTCACTGAGAAATGTCCAAACGCAGCTCTTACCAGAAACGTGTTTCTAACTCCTGAATCTAAAGGGAGATTTAACTCACTTAGCTGAACAAACGCACAGCAGAGCAGATTGAAGGATACGTTTCTTCTGTGTTTTAGGCAGAGTTTTACTGCTATTTCGTTATATGCGGGAATAGTGCTGGAAATGCCTGTTTTGAGATCTCTCCACAGAAAGCGTTTCCAGACTTCCCCTTCAACACACGAGTTTAACTCTGTAAGTTGAATGCACACATTGAAGACCGTTCTGTTAGGTAGCTCCGTTTTGGTTTTAGAAGCAGACAGTTCTCCTTACAGCATATACTCCCATTCACTGAGAAATGTCCAAACGCAGCTCTTACCAGAAACGTGTTTCTAACTCCTGAATCTAAAGGGAGATTTAACTCACTTAGCTGAACAAACGCACAGCAGAGCAGATTGAAGGATACGTTTCTTCTGTGTTTTAGGCAGAGTTTTACTGCTATTTCGTTATATGCGGGAATAGTGCTGGAAATGCCTGTTTTGAGATCTCTCCACAGAAAGCGTTTCCAGACTTCCCCTTCAACACACGAGTTTAACTCTGTAAGTTGAATGCACACATTGAAGACCGTTCTGTTAGGTAGCTCCGTTTTGGTTTTAGAAGCAGACAGTTCTCCTTACAGCATATACTCCCATTCACTGAGAAATGTCCAAACGCAGCTCTTACCAGAAACGTGTTTCTAACTCCTGAATCTAAAGGGAGATTTAACTCACTTAGCTGAACAAACGCACAGCAGAGCAGATTGAAGGATACGTTTCTTCTGTGTTTTAGGCAGAGTTTTACTGCTATTTCGTTATATGCGGGAATAGTGCTGGAAATGCCTGTTTTGAGATCTCTCCACAGAAAGCGTTTCCAGACTTCCCCTTCAACACACGAGTTTAACTCTGTAAGTTGAATGCACACATTGAAGACCGTTCTGTTAGGTAGCTCCGTTTTGGTTTTAGAAGCAGACAGTTCTCCTTACAGCATATACTCCCATTCACTGAGAAATGTCCAAACGCAGCTCTTACCAGAGACGTGTTTCTAACTCCTGAATCTAAAGGGAGATTTAACTCACTTAGCTGAACAAACGCACAGCAGAGCAGATTGAAGGATATGTTTCTTCTGTGTTTTAGGCAGAGTTTTACTGCTATTTCGTTATATGCGGGAATAGTGCTGGAAATGCCTGTTTTGAGATCTCTACACAGAAAGCTTTTCCAGACTTCCCCTTCAACACACGAGTTTAACTCTGTAAGTTGAATGCACACATTGAAGACCGTTCTGTTAGGTAGCTCCGTTTTGGTTTTAGAAGCAGACAGTTCTCCTTACAGCATATACTCCCATTCACTGAGAAATGTCCAAACGCAGCTCTTACCAGAAACGTGTTTCTAACTCCTGAATCTAAAGGGAGATTTAAGTCACTTAGCTGAACAAACGCACAGCAGAGCAGATTGAAGGATACGTTTCTTCTGTGTTTCAGGCAGAGTTTTACTGCTATTTCGTTATATGCGGGAATAGTGCTGGAAATGCCTGTTTTGAGATCTCTCCACAGAAAGCGTTTCCAGACTTCCCCTTCAACACATGAGTTTAACTCTGTAAGTTGAATGCACACATTGAATACCGTTCTGTTAGGTAGCTCCGTTTTGGTTTTAGAAGCAGACAGTTCTCCTTACAGCATATACTCCCATTCACTGAGAAATGTCCAAACGCAGCTCTTACCAGAGACGTGTTTCTAACTCCTGAATCTAAAGGGAGATTTAACTCACTTAGCTGAACAAACGCACAGCAGAGCAGATTGAAGGATACGTTTCTTCTGTGTTTTAGGCAGAGTTTTACTGCTATTTCGTTATATGCGGGAATAGTGCTGGAAATGCCTGTTTTGAGATCTCTCCACAGAAAGCGTTTCCAGACTTCCCCTTCAACACACGAGTTTAACTCTGTAAGTTGAATGCACACATTGAAGACCGTTCTGTTAGGTAGCTCCGTTTTGGTTTTAGAAGCAGAGAGTTCTCCTTACAGCATATACTCCCATTCACTGAGAAATGTCCAAACGCAGCTCTTACCAGAAACGTGTTTCTAACTCCTGAATCTAAAGGGAGATTTAACTCACTTAGCTGAACAAACGCACAGCAGAGCAGATTGAAGGATACGTTTCTTCTGTGTTTTAGGCAGAGTTTTACTGCTATTTCGTTATATGCGGGAATAGTGCTGGAAATGCCTGTTTTGAGATCTCTCCACAGAAAGCGTTTCCAGACTTCCCCTTCAACACACGAGTTTAACTCTGTAAGTTGAATGCACACATTGAAGACCGTTCTGTTAGGTAGCTCCGTTTTGGTTTTAGAAGCAGACAGTTCTCCTTACAGCATATACTCCCATTCACTGAGAATTGTCCAAACGCAGCTCTTACCAGAAAGGTGTTTCTAACTCCTGAATCTAAAGGGAGATTTAACTCACTTAGCTGAACAAACGCACAGCAGAGCAGATTGAAGGATACGTTTCTTCTGTGTTTTAGGCAGAGTTTTACTGCTATTTCGTTATATGCGGGAATAGTGCTGGAAATGCCTGTTTTGAGATCTCTCCACAGAAAGCGTTTCCAGACTTCCCCTTCAACACACGAGTTTAACTCTGTAAGTTGAATGCACACATTGAAGACCGTTCTGTTAGGTAGCTCCCTTTTGGTTTTAGAAGCAGACAGTTCTCCTTACAGCATATACTCCCATTCACTGAGAAATGTCCAAACGCGGCTCTTACCAGAAACGTGTTTCTAACTCCTGAATCTAAAGGGATATTTAACTCACTTAGCTGAACAAACGCACAGCAGAGCAGATTGAAGGATACGTTTCTTCTGTGTTTTAGGCAGAGTTTTACTGCTATTTCGTTATATGCGGGAATAGTGCTGGAAATGCCTGTTTTGAGATCTCTCCACAGAAAGCGTTTCCAGACTTCCCCTTCAACACACGAGTTTAACTCTGTAAGTTGAATGCACACATTGAAGACCGTTCTGTTAGGTAGCTCCGTTTTGGTTTTAGAAGCAGACAGTTCTCCTTACAGCATATACTCCCATTCACTGAGAAATGTCCAAACGCAGCTCTTACCAGAAACGTGTTTCTAACTCCTGAATCTAAAGGGAGATTTAACTCACTTAGCTGAACAAACGCACAGCAGAGCAGATTGAAGGATACGTTTCTTCTGTGTTTTAGGCAGAGTTTTACTGCTATTTCGTTATATGAGGAAATAGTGCTGGAAATGCCTGGAAATGCCTGTTTTGAGATCTCTCCACAGAAAGCGTTTCCAGACATCCCCTTCAACACACGAGTTTAACTCTGTAAGTTGAATGCACACATTGAAGACCGTTCTGTTAAGTAGCTCCGTTTTGGTTTTAGAAGCAGACAGTTCTCCTTACAGCATATATTCCCATTCACTGAGAAATGTCCAAACGCAGCTCTTACCAGAAACGTGTTTCTAACTCCTGAATCTAAAGGGAGATTTAACTCACTTAGCTGAACAAACGCACAGCAGAGCAGATTGAAGGATACGTTTCTTCTGTGTTTTAGGCAGAGTTTTACTGCTATTTCGTTATATGCGGGAATAGTGCTGGAAATGCCTGTTTTGAGATCTCTCCACAGAAAGCGTTTCCAGACTTCCCCTTCAACACACGAGTTTAACTCTGTAAGTTGAATGCACACATTGAAGACCGTTCTGTTAGGTAGCTCCGTTTTGGTTTTAGAAGCAGACAGTTCTCCTTACAGCATATACTCCCTTTCACTGAGAAATGTCCAAACGCAGCTCTTACCAGAAACGTGTTTCTAACTCCTGAATCTAAAGGGAGATTTAACTCACTTAGCTGAACAAACGCACAGCAGAGCAGATTGAAGGATACGTTTCTTCTGTGTTTTAGGCAGAGTTTTACTGCTATTTCGTTATATGCGGGAATAGTGCTGGAAATGCCTGTTTTGAGATCTCTCCACAGAAAGCGTTTCCAGACTTCCCCTTCAACACACGAGTTTAACTCTGTAAGTTGAATGCACACATTGAAGACCGTTCTGTTAGGTAGCTCCGTTTTGGTTTTAGAAGCAGACAGTTCTCCTTACAGCATATACTCCCATTCACTGAGAAATGTCCAAACGCAGCTCTTACCAGAAACGTGTTTCTAACTCCTGAATCTAAAGGGAGATTTAACTCACTTAGCTGAACAAACGCACAGCAGAGCAGATTGAAGGATACGTTTCTTCTGTGTTTTAGGCAGAGTTTTACTGCTATTTCGTTATATGCGGGAATAGTGCTGGAAATGCCTGTTTTGAGATCTCTCCACAGAAAGCGTTTCCAGACTTCCCCTTCAACACACGAGTTTAACTCTGTAAGTTGAATGCACACATTGAAGACCGTTCTGTTAGGTAGCTCCGTTTTGGTTTTAGAAGCAGACAGTTCTCCTTACAGCATATACTCCCATTCACTGAGAAATGTCCAAACGCAGCTCTTACCAGAAACGTGTTTCTAACTCCTGAATCTAAAGGGAGATTTAACTCACTTAGCTGAACAAACGCACAGCAGAGCAGATTGAAGGATACGTTTCTTCTGTGTTTTAGGCAGAGTTTTACTGCTATTTCGTTATATGCGGGAATAGTGCTGGAAATGCCTGTTTTGAGATCTCTCCACAGAAAGCGTTTCCAGACTTCCCCTTCAACACACGAGTTTAACTCTGTAAGTTGAATGCACACATTGAAGACCGTTCTGTTAGGTAGCTCCGTTTTGGTTTTAGAAGCAGACAGTTCTCCTTACAGCATATACTCCCATTCACTGAGAAATGTCCAAACGCAGCTCTTACCAGAAACGTGTTTCTAACTCCTGAATCTAAAGGGAGATTTAACTCACTTAGCTGAACAAACGCACAGCAGAGCAGATTGAAGGATACGTTTCTTCTGTGTTTTAGGCAGAGTTTTACTGCTATTTCGTTATATGCGGGAATAGTGCTGGAAATGCCTGTTTTGAGATCTCTCCACAGAAAGCGTTTCCAGACTTCCCCTTCAACACACGAGTTTAACTCTGTAAGTTGAATGCACACATTGAAGACCGTTCTGTTAGGTAGCTCCGTTTTGGTTTTAGAAGCAGACAGTTCTCCTTACAGCATATACTCCCATTCACTGAGAAATGTCCAAACGCAGCTCTTACCAGAAACGTGTTTCTAACTCCTGAATCTAAAGGGAGATTTAACTCACTTAGCTGAACAAACGCACAGCAGAGCAGATTGAAGGATACGTTTCTTCTGTGTTTTAGGCAGAGTTTTACTGCTATTTCGTTATATGCGGGAATAGTGCTGGAAATGCCTGTTTTGAGATCTCTCCACAGAAAGCGTTTCCAGACTTCCCCTTCAACACACGAGTTTAACTCTGTAAGTTGAATGCACACATTGAAGACCGTTCTGTTAGGTAGCTCCGTTTTGGTTTTAGAAGCAGACAGTTCTCCTTACAGCATATACTCCCATTCACTGAGAAATGTCCAAACGCAGCTCTTACCAGAGACGTGTTTCTAACTCCTGAATCTAAAGGGAGATTTAACTCACTTAGCTGAACAAACGCACAGCAGAGCAGATTGAAGGATATGTTTCTTCTGTGTTTTAGGCAGAGTTTTACTGCTATTTCGTTATATGCGGGAATAGTGCTGGAAATGCCTGTTTTGAGATCTCTACACAGAAAGCTTTTCCAGACTTCCCCTTCAACACACGAGTTTAACTCTGTAAGTTGAATGCACACATTGAAGACCGTTCTGTTAGGTAGCTCCGTTTTGGTTTTAGAAGCAGACAGTTCTCCTTACAGCATATACTCCCATTCACTGAGAAATGTCCAAACGCAGCTCTTACCAGAAACGTGTTTCTAACTCCTGAATCTAAAGGGAGATTTAAGTCACTTAGCTGAACAAACGCACAGCAGAGCAGATTGAAGGATACGTTTCTTCTGTGTTTCAGGCAGAGTTTTACTGCTATTTCGTTATATGCGGGAATAGTGCTGGAAATGCCTGTTTTGAGATCTCTCCACAGAAAGCGTTTCCAGACTTCCCCTTCAACACATGAGTTTAACTCTGTAAGTTGAATGCACACATTGAAGACCGTTCTGTTAGGTAGCTCCGTTTTGGTTTTAGAAGCAGACAGTTCTCCTTACAGCATATACTCCCATTCACTGAGAAATGTCCAAACGCAGCTCTTACCAGAGACGTGTTTCTAACTCCTGAATCTAAAGGGAGATTTAACTCACTTAGCTGAACAAACGCACAGCAGAGCAGATTGAAGGATACGTTTCTTCTGTGTTTTAGGCAGAGTTTTACTGCTATTTCGTTATATGCGGGAATAGTGCTGGAAATGCCTGTTTTGAGATCTCTCCACAGAAAGCGTTTCCAGACTTCCCCTTCAACACACGAGTTTAACTCTGTAAGTTGAATGCACACATTGAAGACCGTTCTGTTAGGTAGCTCCGTTTTGGTTTTAGAAGCAGACAGTTCTCCTTACAGCATATACTCCCATTCACTGAGAAATGTCCAAACGCAGCTCTTACCAGAAACGTGTTTCTAACTCCTGAATCTAAAGGGAGATTTAACTCACTTAGCTGAACAAACGCACAGCAGAGCAGATTGAAGGATACGTTTCTTCTGTGTTTTAGGCAGAGTTTTACTGCTATTTCGTTATATGCGGGAATAGTGCTGGAAATGCCTGTTTTGAGATCTCTGCACAGAAAGCGTTTCCAGACTTCCCCTTCAACACACGAGTTTAACTCTGTAAGTTGAATGCACACATTGAAGACCGTTCTGTTAGGTAGCTCCGTTTTGGTTTTAGAAGCAGACAGTTCTCCTTACAGCATATACTCCCATTCACTGAGAAATGTCCAAACGCAGCTCTTACCAGAAACGTGTTTCTAACTCCTGAATCTAAAGGGAGATTTAACTCACTTAGCTGAACAAACGCACAGCAGAGCAGATTGAAGGATACGTTTCTTCTGTGTTTTAGGCAGAGTTTTACTGCTATTTCGTTATATGCGGGAATAGTGCTGGAAATGCCTGTTTTGAGATCTCTCCACAGAAAGCGTTTCCAGACTTCCCCTTCAACACACGAGTTTAACTCTGTAAGTTGAATGCACACATTGAAGACCGTTCTGTTAGGTAGCTCCGTTTTGGTTTTAGAAGCAGACAGTTCTCCTTACAGCATATACTCCCATTCACTGAGAAATGTCCAAACGCAGCTCTTACCAGAAACGTGTTTCTAACTCCTGAATCTAAAGGGAGATTTAACTCACTTAGCTGAACAAACGCACAGCAGAGCAGATTGAAGGATACGTTTCTTCTGTGTTTTAGGCAGAGTTTTACTGCTATTTCGTTATATGCGGGAATAGTGCTGGAAATGCCTGTTTTGAGATCTCTCCACAGAAAGCGTTTCCAGACTTCCCCTTCAACACAAGAGTTTAACTCTGTAAGTTGAATGCACACATTGAAGACCGTTCTGTTAGGTAGCTCCGTTTTGGTTTTAGAAGCAGACAGTTCTCCTTACAGCATATACTCCCATTCACTGAGAAATGTCCAAACGCAGCTCTTACCAGAGACGTGTTTCTAACTCCTGAATCTAAAGGGAGATTTAACTCACTTAGCTGAACAAACGCACAGCAGAGCAGATTGAAGGATATGTTTCTTCTGTGTTTTAGGCAGAGTTTTACTGCTATTTCGTTATATGCGGGAATAGTGCTGGAAATGCCTGTTTTGAGATCTCTACACAGAAAGCTTTTCCAGACTTCCCCTTCAACACACGAGTTTAACTCTGTAAGTTGAATGCACACATTGAAGACCGTTCTGTTAGGTAGCTCCGTTTTGGTTTTAGAAGCAGACAGTTCTCCTTACAGCATATACTCCCATTCACTGAGAAATGTCCAAACGCAGCTCTTACCAGAAACGTGTTTCTAACTCCTGAATCTAAAGGGAGATTTAAGTCACTTAGCTGAACAAACGCACAGCAGAGCAGATTGAAGGATACGTTTCTTCTGTGTTTCAGGCAGAGTTTTACTGCTATTTCGTTATATGCGGGAATAGTGCTGGAAATGCCTGTTTTGAGATCTCTCCACAGAAAGCGTTTCCAGACTTCCCCTTCAACACATGAGTTTAACTCTGTAAGTTGAATGCACACATTGAATACCGTTCTGTTAGGTAGCTCCGTTTTGGTTTTAGAAGCAGACAGTTCTCCTTACAGCATATACTCCCATTCACTGAGAAATGTCCAAACGCAGCTCTTACCAGAAACGTGTTTCTAACTCCTGAATCTAAAGGGAGATTTAACTCACTTAGCTGAACAAACGCACAGCAGAGCAGATTGAAGGATACGTTTCTTCTGTGTTTTAGGCAGAGTTTTACTGCTATTTCGTTATATGCGGGAATAGTGCTGGAAATGCCTGTTTTGAGATCTCTCCACAGAAAGCGTTTCCAGACTTCCCCTTCAACACACGAGTTTAACTCTGTAAGTTGAATGCACACATTGAAGACCGTTCTGTTAGGTAGCTCCGTTTTGGTTTTAGAAGCAGACAGTTCTCCTTACAGCATATACTCCCATTCACTGAGAAATGTCCAAACGCAGCTCTTACCAGAAACGTGTTTCTAACTCCTGAATCTAAAGGGAGATTTAACTCACTTAGCTGAACAAACGCACAGCAGAGCAGATTGAAGGATACGTTTCTTCTGTGTTTTAGGCAGAGTTTTACTGCTATTTCGTTATATGCGGGAATAGTGCTGGAAATGCCTGTTTTGAGATCTCTCCACAGAAAGCGTTTCCAGACTTCCCCTTCAACACACGAGTTTAACTCTGTAAGTTGAATGCACACATTGAAGACCGTTCTGTTAGGTAGCTCCGTTTTGGTTTTAGAAGCAGACAGTTCTCCTTACAGCATATACTCCCATTCACTGAGAAATGTCCAAACGCAGCTCTTACCAGAAACGTGTTTCTAACTCCTGAATCTAAAGGGAGATTTAACTCACTTAGCTGAACAAACGCACAGCAGAGCAGATTGAAGGATACGTTTCTTCTGTGTTTTAGGCAGAGTTTTACTGCTATTTCGTTATATGCGGGAATAGTGCTGGAAATGCCTGTTTTGAGATCTCTCCACAGAAAGCGTTTC
Source organism: Saguinus oedipus (assembly GCA_031835075.1). NCBI lineage: Eukaryota > Metazoa > Chordata > Mammalia > Primates > Cebidae > Saguinus > Saguinus oedipus. The sequence continues at coordinate 170,165,048 of CM063174.1, forward strand.
CAGACTTCCCCTTCAACACACGAGTTTAACTCTGTAAGTTGAATGCACACATTGAAGACCGTTCTGTTAGGTAGCTCCGTTTTGGTTTTAGAAGCAGACAGTTCTCCTTACAGCATATACTCCCATTCACTGAGAAATGTCCAAACGCAGCTCTTACCAGAAACGTGTTTCTAACTCCTGAATCTAAAGGGAGATTTAACTCACTTAGCTGAACAAACGCACAGCAGAGCAGATTGAAGGATACGTTTCTTCTGTGTTTTAGGCAGAGTTTTACTGCTATTTCGTTATATGCGGGAATAGTGCTGGAAATGCCTGTTTTGAGATCTCTCCACAGAAAGCGTTTCCAGACTTCCCCTTCAACACACGAGTTTAACTCTGTAAGTTGAATGCACACATTGAAGACCGTTCTGTTAGGTAGCTCCGTTTTGGTTTTAGAAGCAGACAGTTCTCCTTACAGCATATACTCCCATTCACTGAGAAATGTCCAAACGCAGCTCTTACCAGAAACGTGTTTCTAACTCCTGAATCTAAAGGGAGATTTAACTCACTTAGCTGAACAAACGCACAGCAGAGCAGATTGAAGGATACGTTTCTTCTGTGTTTTAGGCAGAGTTTTACTGCTATTTCGTTATATGCGGGAATAGTGCTGGAAATGCCTGTTTTGAGATCTCTCCACAGAAAGCGTTTCCAGACTTCCCCTTCAACACACGAGTTTAACTCTGTAAGTTGAATGCACACATTGAAGACCGTTCTGTTAGGTAGCTCCGTTTTGGTTTTAGAAGCAGACCGTTCTCCTTACAGCATATACTCCCATTCACTGAGAAAAGTCCAAACGCAGCTCTTACCAGAAACGTGTTTCTAACTCCTGAATCTAAAGGGAGATTTAACTCACTTAGCTGAACAAACGCACAGCAGAGCAGATTGAAGGATACGTTTCTTCTGTGTTTTAGGCAGAGTTTTACTGCTATTTCGTTATATGCGGGAATAGTGCTGGAAATGCCTGTTTTGAGATCTCTCCACAGAAAGCGTTTCCAGACTTCCCCTTCAACACACGAGTTTAACTCTGTAAGTTGAATGCACACATTGAAGACCGTTCTGTTAGGTAGCTCCGTTTTGGTTTTAGAAGCAGACAGTTCTCCTTACAGCATATACTCCCATTCACTGAGAAATGTCCAAACGCAGCTCTTACCAGAAACGTGTTTCTAACTCCTGAATCTAAAGGGAGATTTAACTCACTTAGCTGAACAAACGCACAGCAGAGCAGATTGAAGGATACGTTTCTTCTGTGTTTTAGGCAGAGTTTTACTGCTATTTCGTTATATGCGGGAATAGTGCTGGAAATGCCTGTTTTGAGATCTCTCCACAGAAAGCGTTTCCAGACTTCCCCTTCAACACACGAGTTTAACTCTGTAAGTTGAATGCACACATTGAAGACCGTTCTGTTAGGTAGCTCCGTTTTGGTTTTAGAAGCAGACAGTTCTCCTTACAGCATATACTCCCATTCACTGAGAAATGTCCAAACGCAGCTCTTACCAGAAACGTGTTTCTAACTCCTGAATCTAAAGGGATATTTAACTCACTTAGCTGAACAAACGCACAGCAGAGCAGATTGAAGGATACGTTTCTTCTGTGTTTTAGGCAGAGTTTTACTGCTATTTCGTTATATGCGGGAATAGTGCTGGAAATGCCTGTTTTGAGATCTCTCCACAGAAAGCGTTTCCAGACTTCCCCTTCAACACACGAGTTTAACTCTGTAAGTTGAATGCACACATTGAAGACCGTTCTGTTAGGTAGCTCCGTTTTGGTTTTAGAAGCAGACAGTTCTCCTTACAGCATATACTCCCATTCACTGAGAAATGTCCAAACGCAGCTCTTACCAGAAACGTGTTTCTAACTCCTGAATCTAAAGGGAGATTTAACTCACTTAGCTGAACAAACGCACAGCAGAGCAGATTGAAGGATACGTTTCTTCTGTGTTTTAGGCAGAGTTTTACTGCTATTTCGTTATATGCGGGAATAGTGCTGGAAATGCCTGTTTTGAGATCTCTCCACAGAAAGCGTTTCCAGACTTCCCCTTCAACACACGAGTTTAACTCTGTAAGTTGAATGCACACATTGAAGACCGTTCTGTTAGGTAGCTCCGTTTTGGTTTTAGAAGCAGACAGTTCTCCTTACAGCATATACTCCCATTCACTGAGAAATGTCCAAACGCAGCTCTTACCAGAAACGTGTTTCTAACTCCTGAATCTAAAGGGAGATTTAACTCACTTAGCTGAACAAACGCACAGCAGAGCAGATTGAAGGATACGTTTCTTCTGTGTTTTAGGCAGAGTTTTACTGCTATTTCGTTATATGCGGGAATAGTGCTGGAAATGCCTGTTTTGAGATCTCTCCACAGAAAGCGTTTCCAGACTTCCCCTTCAACACACGAGTTTAACTCTGTAAGTTGAATGCACACATTGAAGACCGTTCTGTTAGGTAGCTCCGTTTTGGTTTTAGAAGCAGACAGTTCTCCTTACAGCATATACTCCCATTCACTGAGAAATGTCCAAACGCAGCTCTTACCAGAAACGTGTTTCTAACTCCTGAATCTAAAGGGAGATTTAACTCACTTAGCTGAACAAACGCACAGCAGAGCAGATTGAAGGATACGTTTCTTCTGTGTTTTAGGCAGAGTTTTACTGCTATTTCGTTATATGCGGGAATAGTGCTGGAAATGCCTGTTTTGAGATCTCTCCACAGAAAGCGTTTCCAGACTTCCCCTTCAACACACGAGTTTAACTCTGTAAGTTGAATGCACACATTGAAGACCGTTCTGTTAGGTAGCTCCGTTTTGGTTTTAGAAGCAGACAGTTCTCCTTACAGCATATACTCCCATTCACTGAGAAATGTCCAAACGCAGCTCTTACCAGAAACGTGTTTCTAACTCCTGAATCTAAAGGGAGATTTAACTCACTTAGCTGAACAAACGCACAGCAGAGCAGATTGAAGGATACGTTTCTTCTGTGTTTTAGGCAGAGTTTTACTGCTATTTCGTTATATGCGGGAATAGTGCTGGAAATGCCTGTTTTGAGATCTCTCCACAGAAAGCGTTCCCAGACTTCCCCTTAAACACACGAGTTTAACTCTGTAAGTTGAATGCACACATTGAAGACGGTTCTGTTAGGTAGCTCCGTTTTGGTTTTAGAAGCAGACAGTTCTCCTTACAGCATATACTCCCATTCACTGAGAAATGTCCAAACGCAGCTCTTACCAGAAACGTGTTTCTAACTCCTGAATCTAAAGGGAGATTTAACTCACTTAGCTGAACAAACGCACAGCAGAGCAGATTGAAGGATACGTTTCTTCTGTGTTTTAGGCAGAGTTTTACTGCTATTTCGTTATATGCGGGAATAGTGCTGGAAATGCCTGTTTTGAGATCTCTCCACAGAAAGCGTTTCCAGACTTCCCCTTCAACACACGAGTTTAACTCTGTAAGTTGAATGCACACATTGAAGACCGTTCTGTTAGGTAGCTCCGTTTTGGTTTTAGAAGCAGACAGTTCTCCTTACAGCATATACTCCCATTCACTGAGAAATGTCCAAACGCAGCTCTTACCAGAGACGTGTTTCTAACTCCTGAATCTAAAGGGAGATTTAACTCACTTAGCTGAACAAACGCACAGCAGAGCAGATTGAAGGATATGTTTCTTCTGTGTTTTAGGCAGAGTTTTACTGCTATTTCGTTATATGCGGGAATAGTGCTGGAAATGCCTGTTTTGAGATCTCTACACAGAAAGCTTTTCCAGACTTCCCCTTCAACACACGAGTTTAACTCTGTAAGTTGAATGCACACATTGAAGACCGTTCTGTTAGGTAGCTCCGTTTTGGTTTTAGAAGCAGACAGTTCTCCTTACAGCATATACTCCCATTCACTGAGAAATGTCCAAACGCAGCTCTTACCAGAAACGTGTTTCTAACTCCTGAATCTAAAGGGAGATTTAAGTCACTTAGCTGAACAAACGCACAGCAGAGCAGATTGAAGGATACGTTTCTTCTGTGTTTCAGGCAGAGTTTTACTGCTATTTCGTTATATGCGGGAATAGTGCTGGAAATGCCTGTTTTGAGATCTCTCCACAGAAAGCGTTTCCAGACTTCCCCTTCAACACATGAGTTTAACTCTGTAAGTTGAATGCACACATTGAATACCGTTCTGTTAGGTAGCTCCGTTTTGGTTTTAGAAGCAGACAGTTCTCCTTACAGCATATACTCCCATTCACTGAGAAATGTCCAAACGCAGCTCTTACCAGAAACGTGTTTCTAACTCCTGAATCTAAAGGGAGATTTAACTCACTTAGCTGAACAAACGCACAGCAGAGCAGATTGAAGGATACGTTTCTTCTGTGTTTTAGGCAGAGTTTTACTGCTATTTCGTTATATGCGGGAATAGTGCTGGAAATGCCTGTTTTGAGATCTCTCCACAGAAAGCGTTTCCAGACTTCCCCTTCAACACACGAGTTTAACTCTGTAAGTTGAATGCACACATTGAATACCGTTCTGTTAGGTAGCTCCGTTTTGGTTTTAGAAGCAGACAGTTCTCCTTACAGCATATACTCCCATTCACTGAGAAATGTCCAAACGCAGCTCTTACCAGAAACGTGTTTCTAACTCCTGAATCTAAAGGGAGATTTAACTCACTTAGCTGAACAAACGCACAGCAGAGCAGATTGAAGGATACGTTTCTTCTGTGTTTTAGGCAGAGTTTTACTGCTATTTCGTTATATGCGGGAATAGTGCTGGAAATGCCTGTTTTGAGATCTCTCCACAGAAAGCGTTTCCAGACTTCCCCTTCAACACACGAGTTTAACTCTGTAAGTTGAATGCACACATTGAAGACCGTTCTGTTAGGTAGCTCCGTTTTGGTTTTAGAGCAGACAGTTCTCCTTACAGCATATACTCCCATTCACTGAGAAATGTCCAAACGCAGCTCTTACCAGAAACGTGTTTCTAACTCCTGAATCTAAAGGGAGATTTAACTCACTTAGCTGAACAAACGCACAGCAGAGCAGATTGAAGGATACGTTTCTTCTGTGTTTTAGGCAGAGTTTTACTGCTATTTCGTTATATGCGGGAATAGTGCTGGAAATGCCTGTTTTGAGATCTCTCCACAGAAAGCGTTTCCAGACTTCCCCTTCAACACACGAGTTTAACTCTGTAAGTTGAATGCACACATTGAAGACCGTTCTGTTAGGTAGCTCCGTTTTGGTTTTAGAAGCAGACAGTTCTCCTTACAGCATATACTCCCATTCACTGAGAAATGTCCAAACGCAGCTCTTACCAGAAACGTGTTTCTAACTCCTGAATCTAAAGGGAGATTTAACTCACTTAGCTGAACAAACGCACAGCAGAGCAGATTGAAGGATACGTTTCTTCTGTGTTTTAGGCAGAGTTTTACTGCTATTTCGTTATATGCGGGAATAGTGCTGGAAATGCCTGTTTTGAGATCTCTCCACAGAAAGCGTTTCCAGACTTCCCCTTCAACACACGAGTTTAACTCTGTAAGTTGAATGCACACATTGAAGACCGTTCTGTTAGGTAGCTCCGTTTTGGTTTTAGAAGCAGACAGTTCTCCTTACAGCATATACTCCCATTCACTGAGAAATGTCCAAACGCAGCTCTTACCAGAAACGTGTTTCTAACTCCTGAATCTAAAGGGAGATTTAACTCACTTAGCTGAACAAACGCACAGCAGAGCAGATTGAAGGATACGTTTCTTCTGTGTTTTAGGCAGAGTTTTACTGCTATTTCGTTATATGCGGGAATAGTGCTGGAAATGCCTGTTTTGAGATCTCTCCACAGAAAGCGTTTCCAGACTTCCCCTTCAACACACGAGTTTAACTCTGTAAGTTGAATGCACACATTGAAGACCGTTCTGTTAGGTAGCTCCGTTTTGGTTTTAGAAGCAGACAGTTCTCCTTACAGCATATACTCCCATTCACTGAGAAATGTCCAAACGCAGCTCTTACCAGAAACGTGTTTCTAACTCCTGAATCTAAAGGGAGATTTAACTCACTTAGCTGAACAAACGCACAGCAGAGCAGATTGAAGGATACGTTTCTTCTGTGTTTTAGGCAGAGTTTTACTGCTATTTCGTTATATGCGGGAATAGTGCTGGAAATGCCTGTTTTGAGATCTCTCCACAGAAAGCGTTTCCAGACTTCCCCTTCAACACACGAGTTTAACTCTGTAAGTTGAATGCACACATTGAAGACCGTTCTGTTAGGTAGCTCCGTTTTGGTTTTAGAAGCAGACAGTTCTCCTTACAGCATATACTCCCATTCACTGAGAAATGTCCAAACGCAGCTCTTACCAGAAACGTGTTTCTAACTCCTGAATCTAAAGGGAGATTTAACTCACTTAGCTGAACAAACGCACAGCAGAGCAGATTGAAGGATATGTTTCTTCTGTGTTTTAGGCAGAGTTTTACTGCTATTTCGTTATATGCGGGAATAGTGCTGGAAATGCCTGTTTTGAGATCTCTACACAGAAAGCGTTTCCAGACTTCCCCTTCAACACACGAGTTTAACTCTGTAAGTTGAATGCACACATTGAAGACCGTTCTGTTAGGTAGCTCCGTTTTGGTTTTAGAAGCAGACAGTTCTCCTTACAGCATATACTCCCATTCACTGAGAAATGTCCAAACGCAGCTCTTACCAGAAACGTGTTTCTAACTCCTGAATCTAAAGGGAGATTTAAGTCACTTAGCTGAACAAACGCACAGCAGAGCAGATTGAAGGATACGTTTCTTCTGTGTTTCAGGCAGAGTTTTACTGCTATTTCGTTATATGCGGGAATAGTGCTGGAAATGCCTGTTTTGAGATCTCTCCACAGAAAGCGTTTCCAGACTTCCCCTTCAACACATGAGTTTAACTCTGTAAGTTGAATGCACACATTGAATACCGTTCTGTTAGGTAGCTCCGTTTTGGTTTTAGAAGCAGACAGTTCTCCTTACAGCATATACTCCCATTCACTGAGAAATGTCCAAACCCAGCTCTTACCAGAAACGTGTTTCTAACTCCTGAATCTAAAGGGAGATTTAACTCACTTAGCTGAACAAACGAACAGCAGAGGAGATTGAAGGATACGTTTCTTCTGTGTTTTAGGCAGAGTTTTACTGCTATTTCGTTATATGCGGGAATAGTGCTGGAAATGCCTGTTTTGAGATCTCTCCACAGAAAGCGTTTCCAGACTTCCCCTTCAACACACGAGTTTAACTCTGTAAGTTGAATGCACACATTGAAGACCGTTCTGTTAGGTAGCTCCGTTTTGGTTTTAGAAGCAGACAGTTCTCCTTACAGCATATACTCCCATTCACTGAGAAATGTCCAAACGCAGCTCTTACCAGAAACGTGTTTCTAACTCCTGAATCTAAAGGGAGATTTAACTCACTTAGCTGAACAAACGCACAGCAGAGCAGATTGAAGGATACGTTTCTTCTGTGTTTTAGGCAGAGTTTTACTGCTATTTCGTTATATGCGGGAATAGTGCTGGAAATGCCTGTTTTGAGATCTCTCCACAGAAAGCGTTTCCAGACTTCCCCTTCAACACACGAGTTTAACTCTGTAAGTTGAATGCACACATTGAAGACCGTTCTGTTAGGTAGCTCCGTTTTGGTTTTAGAAGCAGACAGTTCTCCTTACAGCATATACTCCCATTCACTGAGAAATGTCCAAACGCAGCTCTTACCAGAAACGTGTTTCTAACTCCTGAATCTAAAGGGAGATTTAACTCACTTAGCTGAACAAACGCACAGCAGAGCAGATTGAAGGATACGTTTCTTCTGTGTTTTAGGCAGAGTTTTACTGCTATTTCGTTATATGCGGGAATAGTGCTGGAAATGCCTGGAAATGCCTGTTTTGAGATCTCTCCACAGAAAGCGTTTCCAGACTTCCCCTTCAACACACGAGTTTAACTCTGTAAGTTGAATGCACACATTGAAGACCGTTCTGTTAGGCAGCTCCGTTTTGGTTTTAGAAGCAGACAGTTCTCCTTACAGCATATACTCCCATTCACTGAGAAATGTCCAAACGCAGCTCTTACCAGAAACGTGTTTCTAACTCCTGAATCTAAAGGGAGATTTAACTCACTTAGCTGAACAAACGCACAGCAGAGCAGATTGAAGGATACGTTTCTTCTGTGTTTTAGGCAGAGTTTTACTGCTATTTCGTTATATGCGGGAATAGTGCTGGAAATGCCTGTTTTGAGATCTCTCCACAGAAAGCGTTTCCAGACTTCCCCTTCAACACACGAGTTTAACTCTGTAAGTTGAATGCACACATTGAAGACCGTTCTGTTAGGTAGCTCCGTTTTGGTTTTAGAAGCAGACAGTTCTCCTTACAGCATATACTCCCATTCACTGAGAAATGTCCAAACGCAGCTCTTACCAGAAACGTGTTTCTAACTCCTGAATCTAAAGGGAGATTTAACTCACTTAGCTGAACAAACGCACAGCAGAGCAGATTGAAGGATACGTTTCTTCTGTGTTTTAGGCAGAGTTTTACTGCTATTTCGTTATATGCGGGAATAGTGCTGGATATGCCTGTTTTGAGATCTCTCCACAGAAAGCGTTTCCAGACTTCCCCTTCAACACACGAGTTTAACTCTGTAAGTTGAATGCACACATTGAAGACCGTTCTGTTAGGTAGCTCCGTTTTGGTTTTAGAAGCAGACAGTTCTCCTTACAGCATATATTCCCATTCACTGAGAAATGTCCAAACGCAGCTCTTACCAGAAACGTGTTTCTAACTCCTGAATCTAAAGGGATATTTAACTCACTTAGCTGAACAAACGCACAGCAGAGCAGATTGAAGGATACGTTTCTTCTGTGTTTTAGGCAGAGTTTTACTGCTATTTCGTTATATGCGGGAATAGTGCTGGAAATGCCTGTTTTGAGATCTCTCCACAGAAAGCGTTTCCAGACTTCCCCTTCAACACACGAGTTTAACTCTGTAAGTTGAATGCACACATTGAAGACCGTTCTGTTAGGTAGCTCCGTTTTGGTTTTAGAAGCAGACAGTTCTCCTTACAGCATATACTCCCATTCACTGAGAAATGTCCAAACGCAGCTCTTACCAGAAACGTGTTTCTAACTCCTGAATCTAAAGGGAGATTTAACTCACTTAGCTGAACAAACGCACAGCAGAGCAGATTGAAGGATACATTTCTTCTGTGTTATAGGCAGAGTTTTACTGCTATTTCGTTATATGCGGGAATAGTGCTGGAAATGCCTGTTTTGAGATCTCTCCACAGAAAGCGTTTCCAGACTTCCCCTTCAACACACGAGTTTAACTCTGTATGTTGAATGCACACATTGAAGACCGTTCTGTTAGGTAGCTCCGTTTTGGTTTTAGAAGCAGACAGTTCTCCTTACAGCATATACTCCCATTCACTGAGAAATGTCCAAACGCAGCTCTTACCAGAAACGTGTTTCTAACTCCTGAATCTAAAGGGAGATTTAACTCACTTAGCTGAACAAACGCACAGCAGAGCAGATTGAAGGATACGTTTCTTCTGTGTTTTAGGCAGAGTTTTACTGCTATTTCGTTATATGCGGGAATAGTGCTGGAAATGCCTGGAAATGCCTGTTTTGAGATCTCTCCACAGAAAGCGTTTCCAGACTTCCCCTTCAACACACGAGTTTAACTCTGTAAGTTGAATGCACACATTGAAGACCGTTCTGTTAGGCAGCTCCGTTTTGGTTTTAGAAGCAGACAGTTCTCCTTACAGCATATACTCCCATTCACTGAGAAATGTCCAAACGCAGCTCTTACCAGAAACGTGTTTCTAACTCCTGAATCTAAAGGGAGATTTAACTCACTTAGCTGAACAAACGCACAGCAGAGCAGATTGAAGGATACGTTTCTTCTGTGTTTTAGGCAGAGTTTTACTGCTATTTCGTTATATGCGGGAATAGTGCTGGAAATGCCTGTTTTGAGATCTCTCCACAGAAAGCGTTTCCAGACTTCCCCTTCAACACACGAGTTTAACTCTGTAAGTTGAATGCACACATTGAAGACCGTTCTGTTAGGTAGCTCCGTTTTGGTTTTAGAAGCAGACAGTTCTCCTTACAGCATATACTCCCATTCACTGAGAAATGTCCAAACGCAGCTCTTACCAGAAACGTGTTTCTAACTCCTGAATCTAAAGGGAGATTTAACTCACTTAGCTGAACAAACGCACAGCAGAGCAGATTGAAGGATACGTTTCTTCTGTGTTTTAGGCAGAGTTTTACTGCTATTTCGTTATATGCGGGAATAGTGCTGGAAATGCCTGTTTTGAGATCTCTCCACAGAAAGCGTTTCCAGACTTCCCCTTCAACACACGAGTTTAACTCTGTAAGTTGAATGCACACATTGAAGACCGTTCTGTTAGGTAGCTCCGTTTTGGTTTTAGAAGCAGACAGTTCTCCTTACAGCATATACTCCCATTCACTGAGAAATGTCCAAACGCAGCTCTTACCAGAGACGTGTTTCTAACTCCTGAATCTAAAGGGAGATTTAACTCACTTAGCTGAACAAACGCACAGCAGAGCAGATTGAAGGATACGTTTCTTCTGTGTTTTAGGCAGAGTTTTACTGCTATTTCGTTATATGCGGGAATAGTGCTGGAAATGCCTGTTTTGAGATCTCTCCACAGAAAGCGTTTCCAGACTTCCCCTTCAACACACGAGTTTAACTCTGTAAGTTGAATGCACACATTGAAGACCGTTCTGTTAGGTAGCTCCGTTTTGGTTTTAGAAGCAGACAGTTCTCCTTACAGCATATACTCCCATTCACTGAGAAATGTCCAAACGCAGCTCTTACCAGAAACGTGTTTCTAACTCCTGAATCTAAAGGGAGATTTAAGTCACTTAGCTGAACAAACGCACAGCAGAGCAGATTGAAGGATACGTTTCTTCTGTGTTTCAGGCAGAGTTTTACTGCTATTTCGTTATATGCGGGAATAGTGCTGGAAATGCCTGTTTTGAGATCTCTCCACAGAAAGCGTTTCCAGACTTCCCCTTCAACACACGAGTTTAACTCTGTAAGTTGAATGCACACATTGAAGACCGTTCTGTTAGGTAGCTCTGTTTTGGTTTTAGAAGCAGACAGTTCTCCTTACAGCATATACTCCCATTCACTGAGAAATTTCCAAACGCAGCTCTTACCAGAAACGTGTTTCTAACTCCTGAATCTAAAGGGAGATTTAACTCACTTAGCTGAACAAACGCACAGCAGAGCAGATTGAAGGATACGTTTCTTCTGTGTTTTAGGCAGAGTTTTACTGCTATTTCGTTATATGCCGGAATAGTGCTGGAAATGCCTGTTTTGAGATCTCTCCACAGAAAGCGTTTCCAGACTTCCCCTTCAACACACGAGTTTAACTCTGTAAGTTGAATGCACACATTGAAGACCGTTCTGTTAGGTAGCTCCGTTTTGGTTTTAGAAGCAGACAGTTCTCCTTACAGCATATACTCCCATTCACTGAGAAATGTCCAAACGCAGCTCTTACCAGAAACGTGTTTCTAACTCCTGAATCTAAAGGGAGATTTAACTCCCTTAGCTGAACAAACGCACAGCAGAGCAGATTGAAGGATACGTTTCTTCTGTGTTTTAGGCAGAGGTTTACTGCTATTTCGTTATATGCGGGAATAGTGCTGGAAATGCCTGTTTTGAGATCTCTCCACAGAAAGCGTTTCCAGACTTCCCCTTCAACACACGAGTTTAACTCTGTAAGTTGAATGCACACATTGAAGACCGTTCTGTTAGGTAGGTCCGTTTTGGTTTTAGAAGCAGACAGTTCTCCTTACAGCATATCCTCCCATTCACTGAGAAATGTCCAAACGCAGCTCTTACCAGAAACGTGTTTCTAACTCCTGAATCTAAAGGGAGATTTAACTCACTTAGCTGAACAAACGCACAGCAGAGCAGATTGAAGGATACGTTTCTTCTGTGTTTTAGGCAGAGTTTAACTGCTATTTCGTTATATGCGGGAATAGTGCTGGAAATGCCTGGAAATGCCTGTTTTGAGATCTCTCCACAGAAAGCGTTTCCAGACTTCCCCTTCAACACACCAATTTAACTCTGTAAGTTGAATGCACACATTGAAGACCGTTCTGTTAGGTAGCTCCGTTTTGGTTTTAGAAGCAGACAGTTCTCCCTACAGCATATACTCACATTCACTGAGAAATGTCCAAACGCAGCTCTTACCAGAAACGTGTTTCTAACTCCTGAATCTAAAGGGAGATTTAACTCACTTAGCTGAACAAACGCACAGCAGAGCAGATTGAAGGATACGTTTCTTCTGTGTTTTAGGCAGAGTTTTACTGCTATTTCGTTATATGCGGGAATAGTGCTGGAAATGCCTGTTTTGAGATCTCTCCACAGAAAGCGTTTCCAGACTTCCCCTTCAACACACGAGTTTAACTCTGTAAGTTGAATGCACACATTGAAGACCGTTCTGTTAGGTAGCTCCGTTTTGGTTTTAGAAGCAGACAGTTCTCCTTACAGCATATACTCCCATTCACTGAGAAATGTCCAAACGCAGCTCTTACCAGAAACGTGTTTCTAACTCCTGAATCTAAAGGGAGATTTAACTCACTTAGCTGAACAAACGCACAGCAGAGCAGATTGAAGGATACGTTTCTTCTGTGTTTTAGGCAGAGTTTTACTGCTATTTCGTTACATGCGGGAATAGTGCTGGAAATGCCTGTTTTGAGATCTCTCCACAGAAATCGTTTCCAGACTTCCCCTTCAACACACGAGTTTAACTCTGAAAGTTGAATGCACACATTGAAGACCGTTCTGTTAGGTAGCTCCGTTTTGGTTTTAGAAGCAGACAGTTCTCCTTACAGCATATACTCCCATTCACTGAGAAATGTCCAAACGCAGCTCTTACCAGAAACGTGTTTCTAACTCCTGAATCTAAAGGGAGATTTAACTCACTTAGCTGAACAAACGCACAGCAGAGCAGATTGAAGGATACGTTTCTTCTGTGTTTTAGGCAGAGTTTTACTGCTATTTCGTTATATGCGGGAATAGTGCTGGAAATGCCTGGAAATGCCTGTTTTGAGATCTCTCCACAGAAAGCGTTTCCAGACTTCCCCTTCAACACACGAGTTTAACTCTGTATGTTGAATGCACACATTGAAGACCGTTCTGTTAGGTAGCTCCGTTTTGGTTTTAGAAGCAGACAGTTCTCCTTACAGCATGTACTCCCATTCACTGAGAAATGTCCAAACGCAGCTCTTACCAGAAACGTGTTTCTAACTCCTGAATCTAAAGGGAGATTTAACTCACTTAGCTGAACAAACGCACAGCAGAGCAGATTGAAGGATACGTTTCTTCTGTGTTTTAGGCAGAGTTTTTCTGCTATTTCGTTATATGCGGGAATAGTGCTGGAAATGCCTGTTTTGAGATCTCTCCACAGAAAGCGTTTCCAGACTTCCCCTTCAACACACGAGTTTAACTCTGTAAGTTGAATTCACACATTGAAGACCGTTCTGTTAGGTAGCTCCGTTTTGGTTTTAGAAGCAGACAGTTCTCCTTACAGCGTATACTCCCATTCACTGAGAAATGTCCAAACGCAGCTCTTACCAGAAACGTGTTTCTAACTCCTGAATCTAAAGGGAGATTTAACTCACTTAGCTGAACAAACGCACAGCAGAGCAGATTGAAGGATACGTTTCTTCTGTGTTTTAGGCAGAGTTTTACTGCTATTTCGTTATATGCGGGAATAGTGCTGGAAATGCCTGTTTTGAGATCTCTCCACAGAAAGCGTTTCCAGACTTCCCCTTCAACACACGAGTTTACCTCTGTAAGTTGAATGCACACATTGAAGACCGTTCTGTTAGGTAGCTCCGTTTTGGTTTTAGAAGCAGACAGTTCTCCTTACAGCATATACTCCCATTCACTGAGAAATGTCCAAACGCAGCTCTTACCAGAGACGTGTTTCTAACTCCTGAATCTAAAGGGAGATTTAACTCACTTAGCTGAACAAACGCACAGCAGAGCAGATTGAAGGATATGTTTCTTCTGTGTTTTAGGCAGAGTTTTACTGCTATTTCGTTATATGCGGGAATAGGGCTGGAAATGCCTGTTTTGAGATCTCTACACAGAAAGCGTTTCCAGACTTCCCCTTCAACACACGAGTTTAACTCTGTAAGTTGAATGCACACATTGAAGACCGTTCTGTTAGGTAGCTCCGTTTTGGTTTTAGAAGCAGACAGTTCTCCTTACAGCATATAATCCCATTCACTGAGAAATGTCCAAACGCAGCTCTTACCAGAAACGTGTTTCTAACTCCTGAATCTAAAGGGAGATTTAAGTCACTTAGCTGAACAAACGCACAGCAGAGCAGATTGAAGGATACGTTTCTTCTGTGTTTCAGGCAGAGTTTTACTGCTATTTCGTTATATGCGGGAATAGTGCTGGAAATGCCTGTTTTGAGATCTCTCCACAGAAAGCGTTTCCAGACTTCCCCTTCAACACACGAGTTTAACTCTGTAAGTTGAATGCACACATTGAATACCGTTCTGTTAGGTAGCTCCGTTTTGGTTTTAGAAGCAGACAGTTCTCCTTACAGCATATACTCCCATTCACTGAGAAATGTCCAAACGCAGCTCTTACCAGAAACGTGTTTCTAACTCCTGAATCTAAAGGGAGATTTAACTCACTTAGCTGAACAAACGCACAGCAGAGCAGATTGAAGGATACGTTTCTTCTGTGTTTTAGGCAGAGTTTTTCTGCTATTTCTTTATATGCGGGAATAGTGCTGGAAATGCCTGTTTTGAGATCTCTCCACAGAAAGCGTTTCCAGACTTCCCCTTCAACACACGAGTTTAACTCTGTAAGTTGAATGCACACATTGAAGACCGTTCTGTTAGGTAGCTCCGTTTTGGTTTTAGAAGCAGACAGTTCTCCTTACAGCATATACTCCCATTCACTGAGAAATGTCCAAACGCAGCTCTTACCAGAAACGTGTTTCTAACTCCTGAATCTAAAGGGAGATTTAACTCACTTAGCTGAACAAACGCACAGCAGAGCAGATTGAAGGATACGTTTCTTCTGTGTTTTAGGCAGAGTTTTACTGCTATTTCGTTATATGCGGGAATAGTGCTGGAAATGCCTGGAAATGCCTGTTTTGAGATCTCTCCACAGAAAGCGTTTCCAGACTTCCCCTTCAACACACGAGTTTAACTCTGTAAGTTGAATGCACACATTGAAGACCGTTCTGTTAGGCAGCTCCGTTTTGGTTTTAGAAGCAGACAGTTCTCCTTACAGCATATACTCCCATTCACTGAGAAATGTCCAAACGCAGCTCTTACCAGAAACGTGTTTCTAACTCCTGAATCTAAAGGGAGATTTAACTCACTTAGCTGAACAAACGCACAGCAGAGCAGATTGAAGGATACGTTTCTTCTGTGTTTTAGGCAGAGTTTTACTGCTATTTCGTATATGCGGGAATAGTGCTGGAAATGCCTGTTTTGAGATCTCTCCACAGAAAGCGTTTCCAGACTTCCCCTTCAACACACGAGTTTAACTCTGTAAGTTGAATGCACACATTGAAGACCGTTCTGTTAGGTAGCTCCGTTTTGGTTTTAGAAGCAGACAGTTCTCCTTACAGCATATACTCCCATTCACTGAGAAATGTCCAAACGCAGCTCTTACCAGAAACGTGTTTCTAATTCCTGAATCTAAAGGGAGATTTAACTCACTTAGCTGAACAAACGCACAGCAGAGCAGATTGAAGGATACGTTTCTTCTGTGTTTTAGGCAGAGTTTTACAGCTATTTCGTTATATGCGGGAATAGTGCTGGAAATGCCTGTTTTGAGATCTCTCCACAGAAAGCGTTTCCAGACTTCCCCTTCAACACACGAGTTTAACTCTGTAAGTTGAATGCACACATTGAAGACCGTTCTGTTAGGTAGCTCCGTTTAGGTTTTAGAAGCAGACAGTTCTCCTTACAGCATATACTCCCATTCACTGAGAAATGTCCAAACGCAGCTCTTACCAGAAACGTGTTTCTAACTCCTGAATCTAAAGGGAGATTTAACTCACTTAGCTGAACAAACGCACAGCAGAGCAGATTGAAGGATACGTTTCTTCTGTGTTTTAGGCAGAGTTTTACTGCTATTTCGTTATATGCGGGAATAGTGCTGGAAATGCCTGTTTTGAGATCTCTCCACAGAAAGCGTTTCCAGACTTCCCCTTCAACACACGAGTTTAACTCTGTAAGTTGAATGCACACATTGAAGACCGTTCTGTTAGGTAGCTCCGTTTTGGTTTTAGAAGCAGACAGTTCTCCTTACAGCATATACTCCCATTCACTGAGAAATGTCCAAACGCAGCTCTTACCAGAAACGTGTTTCTAACTCCTGAATCTAAAGGGAGATTTAACTCACTTAGCTGAACAAACGCACAGCAGAGCAGATTGAAGGATACGTTTCTTCTGTGTTTTAGGCAGAGTTTTACTGCTATTTCGTTATATGCGGGAATAGTGCTGGAAATGCCTGTTTTGAGATCTCTCCACAGAAAGCGTTTCCAGACTTCCCCTTCAACACACGAGTTTAACTCTGTAAGTTGAATGCACACATTGAAGACCGTTCTGTTAGGTAGCTCCGTTTTGGTTTTAGAAGCAGACAGTTCTCCTTACAGCATATACTCCCATTCACTGAGAAATGTCCAAACGCAGCTCTTACCAGAAACGTGTTTCTAACTCCTGAATCTAAAGGGAGATTTAACTCACTTAGCTGAACAAACGCACAGCAGAGCAGATTGAAGGATACGTTTCTTCTGTGTTTTAGGCAGAGTTTTACTGCTATTTCGTTATATGCGGGAATAGTGCTGGAAATGCCTGTTTTGAGATCTCTCCACAGAAAGCGTTTCCAGACTTCCCCTTCAACACACGAGTTTAACTCTGTAAGTTGAATGCACACATTGAAGACCGTTCTGTTAGGTAGCTCCGTTTTGGTTTTAGAAGCAGACAGTTCTCCTTACAGCATATACTCCCATTCACTGAGAAATGTCCAAACGCAGCTCTTACCAGAAACGTGTTTCTAACTCCTGAATCTAAAGGCAGATTTAACTCACTTAGCTGAACAAACGCACACCAGAGCAGATTGAAGGATACGTTTCTTCTGTGTTTTAGGCAGAGTTTTACTGCTATTTCGTTATATGCGGGAATAGTGCTGGAAAAGCCTGGAAATGCCTGTTTTGAGATCTCTCCACAGAAAGCGTTTCCAGACTTCCCCTTCAACACACGAGTTTAACTCTGTAAGTTGAATGCACACATTGAAGACCGTTCTGTTAGGTAGCTCCGTTTTGGTTTTAGAAGCAGACAGTTCTACTTACAGCATATACTCCCATTCACTGAGAAATGTCCAAACGCAGCTCTTACCAGAAAGGTGTTTCTAACTCCTGAATCTAAAGGGAGATTTAACTCACTTAGCTGAACAAACGCACAGCAGAGCAGATTGAAGGATACGTTTCTTCTGTGTTTTAGGCAGAGTTTTACTGCTATTTCGTTATATGCGGGAATAGTTCTGGAAATGCCTGTTTTGAGATCTCTCCACAGAAAGCGTTTCCAGACTTCCCCTTCAACACACAAGTTTAACTCTGTAAGTTGAATGCACACATTGAAGACCGTTCTGTTAGGTAGCTCCGTTTTGGTTTTAGAAGCAGACAGTTCTCCTTACAGCATATACTCCCATTCACTGAGAAATGTCCAAACGCAGCTCTTACCAGAAACGTGTTTCTAACTCCTGAATCTAAAGGGAGATTTAACTCACTTAGCTGAACAAACGCACAGCAGAGCAGATTGAAGGATACGTTTCTTCTGTGTTTTAGGCAGAGTTTTACTGCTATTTCGTTATATGCGGGAATAGTGCTGGAAATGCCTGTTTTGAGATCTCTCCACAGAAAGCGTTTCCAGACTTCCCCTTCAACACACGAGTTTAACTCTGTAACTTGAATGCACACATTGAAGACCATTCTGTTAGGTAGCTCCGTTTTGGTTTTAGAAGCAGACAGTTCTCCTTACAGCATATACTCCCATTCACTGAGAAATGTCCAAACGCAGCTCTTACCAGAAACGTGTTTCTAACTCCTGAATCTAAAGGGAGATTTAACTCACTTAGCTGAACAAAGGCACAGCAGAGCAGATTGAAGGATACGTTTCTTCTGTGTTTTAGGCAGAGTTTTACTGCTATTTCGTTATATGCGGGAATAGTGCTGGAAATGCCTGTTTTGAGATCTCTCCACAGAAAGGGTTTCCAGACTTCCCCTTCAACACACGAGTTTAACTCTGTAAGTTGAATGCACACATTGAAGACCGTTCTGTTAGGTAGCTCCGTTTTGGTTTTAGAAGCAGACAGTTCTCCTTACAGCATATACTCCCATTCACTGAGAAATGTCCAAACGCAGCTCTTACCAGAAACGTGTTTCTAACTCCTGAATCTAAAGGGAGATTTAACTCACTTAGCTGAACAAACGCACAGCAGAGCAGATTGAAGGATACGTTTCTTCTGTGTTTTAGGCAGAGTTTTACTGGTATTTCGTTATATGCGGGAATAGTGCTGGAAATGCCTGTTTTGAGATCTCTCCACAGAAAGCGTTTCCAGACTTCCCCTTCAACACATGAGTTTAACTCTGTAAGTTGAATGCACACATTGAAGACCGTTCTGTTAGGTAGCTCCGTTTTGGTTTTAGAAGCAGACAGTTCTCCTTACAGCATATACTCCCATTCACTGAGAAATGTCCAAACGCAGCTCTTACCAGAAACGTGTTTCTAACTCCTGAATCTAAAGGGAGATTTAACTCACTTAGCTGAACAAACGCACAGCAGAGCAGATTGAAGGATACGTTTCTTCTGTGTTTTAGGCAGAGTTTTACTGCTATTTCGTTATATGCGGGAATAGTGCTGGAAATGCCAGGAAATGCCTGTTTTGAGATCTCTCCACAGAAAGCGTTTCCAGACTTCCCCTTCAACACACGGGTTTAACTCTGTAAGTTGAATGCACACATTGAAGACCGTTCTGTTAGGTAGCTCCGTTTTGGTTTTAGAAGCAGACAGTTCTCCTTACAGCATATACTCCCATTCACTGAGAATTGTCCAAACGCAGCTCTTACCAGAAACGTGTTTCTAACTCCTGAATCTAAAGGGAGATTTAACTCACTTAGCTGAACAAACGCACAGCAGAGCAGATTGAAGGATACGTTTCTTCTGTGTTTTAGGCAGAGTTTTACTGCTATTTCGTTATATGCGGGAATAGTGCTGGAAATGCCTGTTTTGAGATCTCTCCACAGAAAGCGTTTCCAGACTTCCCCTTCAACACACGGGTTTAACTCTGTAAGTTGAATGCACACATTGAAGACCGTTCTGTTAGGTAGCTCCGTTTTGGTTTTAGAAGCAGACAGTTCTCCTTACAGCATATACTCCCATTCACTGAGAAATGTCCAAACGCAGCTCTTACCAGAAACGTGTTTCTAACTCCTGAATCTAAAGGGAGATTTAACTCACTTAGCTGAACAAACGCACAGCAGAGCAGATTGAAGGATACGTTTCTTCTGTGTTTTAGGCAGAGTTTTACTGCTATTTCGTTATATGCGGGAATAGTTCTGGAAATGCCTGTTTTGAGATCTCTCCACAGAAAGCGTTTCCAGACTTCCCCTTCAACACACGAGTTTAACTCTGTAAGTTGAATGCACACATTGAAGACCGTTCTGTTAGGTAGCTCCGTTTTGGTTTTAGAAGCAGACAGTTCTCCTTACAGCATATACTCCCATTCACTGAGAAATGTCCAAACGCAGCTCTTACCAGAAACGTGTTTCTAACTCCTGAATCTAAAGGGAGATTTAACTCACTTAGCTGAACAAACGCAAAGCAGAGCAGATTGAAGGATACGTTTCTTCTGTGTTTTAGGCAGAGTTTTACTGCTATTTCGTTATATGCGGGAATAGTGCTGGAAATGCCTGTTTTGAGATCTCTCCACAGAAAGGGTTTCCAGACTTCCCCTTCAACACACGAGTTTAACTCTGTAAGTTGAATGCACACATTGAAGACCGTTCTGTTAGGTAGCTCCGTTTTGGATTTAGAAGCAGACAGTTCTCCTTACAGCATATACTCCCATTCACTGAGAAATGTCCAAACGCAGCTCTTACCAGAAACGTGTTTCTAACTCCTGAATCTAAAGGGAGATTTAACTCACTTAGCTGAACAAACGCACAGCAGAGCAGATTGAAGGATACGTTTCTTCTGTGTTTTAGGCAGAGTTTTACTGCTATTTCGTTATATGCGGGAATAGTGCTGGAAATGCCTGTTTTGAGATCTCTCCACAGAAAGCGTTTCCAGACTTCCCCTTCAACACACGAGTTTAACTCTGTAAGTTGAATGCACACATTGAAGACCGTTCTGTTAGGTAGCTCCGTTTTGGTTTTAGAAGCAGACAGTTCTCCTTACAGCATATACTCCCATTCACTGAGAAATGTCCAAACGCAGCTCTTACCAGAAACGTGTTTCTAACTCCTGAATCTAAAGGGAGATTTAACTCACTTAGCTGAACAAACGCACAGCAGAGCAGATTGAAGGATACGTTTCTTCTGTGTTTTAGGCAGAGTTTTGCTGCTATTTCGTTATATGCGGGAATAGTGCTGGAAATGCCAGGAAATGCCTGTTTTGAGATCTCTCCACAGAAAGCGTTTCCAGACTTCCCCTTCAACACACGAGTTTAACTCTGTAAGTTGAATGCACACATTGAAGACCGTTCTGTTAGGTAGCTCCGTTTTGGTTTTAGAAGCAGACAGTTCTCCTTACAGCATATACTCCCATTCACTGAGAAATGTCCAAACGCAGCTCTTACCAGAAACGTGTTTCTAACTCCTGAATCTAAAGGGAGATTTAACTCACTTAGCTGAACAAACGCACAGCAGAGCAGATTGAAGGATACGTTTCTTCTGTGTTTTAGGCAGAGTTTTACTGCTATTTCGTTATATGCGGGAATAGTGCTGGAAATGCCAGGAAATGCCTGTTTTGAGATCTCTCCACAGAAAGCGTTTCCAGACTTCCCCTTCAACACACGAGTTTAACTCCGTAAGTTGAATGCACACATTGAAGACCGTTCTGTTAGGTAGCTCCGTTTTGGTTTTAGAAGCAGACAGTTCTCCTTACAGCATATACTCCCATTCACTGAGAAATGTCCAAACGCAGCACTTACCAGAAACGTGTTTCTAACTCCTGAATCTAAAGGGAGATTTAACTCACTTAGCTGAACAAACGCAAAGCAGAGCAGATTGAAGGATACGTTTCTTCTGTGTTTTAGGCAGAGTTTTACTGCTATTTCGTTATATGCGGGAATAGTGCTGGAAATGCCTGTTTTGAGATCTCTCCACAGAAAGCGTTTCCAGACTTCCCCTTCAACACACGAGTTTAACTCTGTAAGTTGAATGCACACATTGAATACCGTTCTGTTAGGTAGCTCCGTTTTGGTTTTAGAAGCAGACAGTTCTCCTTACAGCATATACTCCCATTCACTGAGAAATGTCCAAACGCAGCTCTTACCAGAAACGTGTTTCTAACTCCTGAATCTAAAGGGAGATTTAACTCACTTAGCTGAACAAACGCACAGCAGAGCAGATTGAAGGATACGTTTCTTCTGTGTTTTAGGCAGAGTTTTACTGCTATTTCGTTATATGCGGGAATAGTGCTGGAAATGCCTGTTTTGAGATCTCTCCACAGAAAGCGTTTCCAGACTTCCCCTTCAACACACGAGTTTAACTCTGTAAGTTGAATGCACACATTGAAGACCGTTCTGTTAGGTAGCTCCGTTTTGGTTTTAGAAGCAGACAGTTCTCCTTACAGCATATACTCCCATTCACTGAGAAATGTCCAAACGCAGCTCTTACCAGAAACGTGTTTCTAACTCCTGAATCTAAAGGGAGATTTAACTCACTTAGCTGAACAAACGCACAGCAGAGCAGATTGAAGGATACGTTTCTTCTGTGTTTTAGGCAGAGTTTTACTGCTATTTCGTTATATGCGGGAATAGTGCTGGAAATGCCTGTTTTGAGATCTCTCCACAGAAAGCGTTTCCAGACTTCCCCTTCAACACACGAGTTTAACTCTGTAAGTTGAATGCACACATTGAAGACCGTTCTGTTAGGTAGCTCCGTTTTGGTTTTAGAAGCAGACAGTTCTCCTTACAGCATATACTCCCATTCACTGAGAAATGTCCAAACGCAGCTCTTACCAGAAACGTGTTTCTAACTCCTGAATCTAAAGGGAGATTTAACTCACTTAGCTGAACAAACACACAGCAGAGCAGATTGAAGGATACGTTTCTTCTGTGTTTTAGGCAGAGTTTTACTGCTATTTCGTTATATGCGGGAATAGTGCTGGAAATGCCTGTTTTGAGATCTCTCCACAGAAAGCGTTTCCAGACTTCCCCTTCAACACAAGAGTTTAACTCTGTAAGTTGAATGCACACATTGAAGACTGTTCTGTTAGGTAGCTCCGTTTTGGTTTTAGAAGCAGACAGTTCTCCTTACAGCATATACTCCCATTCACTGAGAAATGTCCAAACGCAGCTCTTACCAGAAACGTGTTTCTAACTCCTGAATCTAAAGGGAGTTTTAACTCACTTAGCTGAACAAACGCACAGCAGAGCAGATTGAAGGATACGTTTCTTCTGTGTTTTAGGCAGAGTTTTACTGCTATTTCGTTATATGCGGGAATAGTGCTGGAAATGCCTGTTTTGAGATCTCTCCACAGAAAGCGTTTCCAGACTTCCCCTTCAACACACTAGTTTAACTCTGTAAGTTGAATGCACACATTGGAGACCGTTCTGTTAGGTAGCTCCGTTTTGGTTTTAGAAGCAGACAGTTCTCCTTACAGCATATACTCCCATTCACTGAGAAATGTCCAAACGCAGCTCTTACCAGAAACGTGTTTCTAACTCCTGAATCTAAAGGGAGTTTTAACTCACTTAGCTGAACAAATGCACAGCAGAGAAGATTGAAGGATACGTTTCTTCTGTGTTTTAGGCAGAGTTTTACTGCTATTTCGTTATATGCGGGAATAGTGCTGGAAATGCCTGTTTTGAGATCTCTCCACAGAAAGCGTTTCCAGACTTCCCCTTCAACACACGAGTTTAACTCTGTAAGTTGAATGCACACATTGAAGACCGTTCTGTTAGGTAGCTCCGTTTTGGTTTTAGAAGCAGACAGTTCTCCTTACAGCATATACTCCCATTCACTGAGAAATGTCCAAACGCAGCTCTTACCAGAAACGTGTTTCTAACTCCTGAATCTAAAGGGAGATTTAACTCACTTAGCTGAACAAACGCACAGCAGAGCAGATTGAAGGATACGTTTCTTCTGTGTTTTAGGCAGAGTTTTACTGCTATTTCGTTATATGCGGGAATAGTGCTGGAAATGCCAGGAAATGCCTGTTTTGAGATCTCTCCACAGAAAGCGTTTCCAGACTTCCCCTTCAACACACGAGTTTAACTCTCTAAGTTGAATGCACACATTGAAGACCGTTCTGTTAGGTAGCTCCGTTTTGGTTTTAGAAGCAGACAGTTCTCCTTACAGCATATACTCCCATTCACTGAGAAATGTCCAAACGCAGCTCTTACCAGAAACGTGTTTCTAACTCCTGAATCTAAAGGGAGATTTAACTCACTTAGCTGAACAAACGCACAGCAGAGCAGATTGAAGGATACGTTTCTTCTGTGTTTTAGGCAGAGTTTTACTGCTATTTCGTTATATGCGGGAATAGTGCTGGAAATGCCAGGAAATGCCTGTTTTGAGATCTCTCCACAGAAAGCGTTTCCAGACTTCCCCTTCAACACACGAGTTTAACTCTCTAAGTTGAATGCACACATTGAAGACCGTTCTGTTAGGTAGCTCCGTTTTGGTTTTAGAAGCAGACAGTTCTCCTTACAGCATATACTCCCATTCACTGAGAAATGTCCAAACGCAGCTCTTACCAGAAACGTGTTTCTAACTCCTGAATCTAAAGGGAGATTTAACTCACTTAGCTGAACAAACGCACAGCAGAGCAGATTGAAGGATACGTTTCTTCTGTGTTTCAGGCAGAGTTTTACTGCTATTTCGTTATATGCGGGAATAGTGCTGGAAATGCCTGTTTTGAGATCTCTCCACAGAAAGCGTTTCCAGACTTCCCCTTCAACACACGAGTTTAACTCTGTAAGTTGAATGCACACATTGAAGACCGTTCTGTTAGGTAGCTCCGTTTTGGTTTTAGAAGCAGACAGTTCTCCTTACAGCATATACTCCCATTCACTGAGAAATGTCCAAACGCAGCTCTTACCAGAAACGTGTTTCTAACTCCTGAATCTAAAGGGAGATTTAACTCACTTAGCTGAACAAACGCACAGCAGAGCAGATTGAAGGATACGTTTCTTCTGTGTTTTAGGCAGAGTTTTACTGCTATTTCGTTATATGCGGGAATAGTGCTGGAAATGCCTGTTTTGAGATCTCTCCACAGAAAGCGTTTCCAGACTTCCCCTTCAACACACGAGTTTAACTCTGTAAGTTGAATGCACACATTGAAGACCGTTCTGTTAGGTAGCTCCGTTTTGGTTTTAGAAGCAGACCGTTCTCCTTACAGCATATACTCCCATTCACTGAGAAATGTCCAAACGCAGCTCTTACCAGAAACGTGTTTCTAACTCCTGAATCTAAAGGGAGATTTAACTCACTTAGCTGAACAAACGCACAGCAGAGCAGATTGAAGGATACGTTTCTTCTGTGTTTTAGGTAGAGTTTTACTGCTATTTCGTTATATGCGGGAATAGTGCTGGAAATGCCAGGAAATGCCTGTTTTGAGATCTCTCCACAGAAAGCGTTTCCAGACTTCCCCTTCAACACACGAGTTTAACTCTCTAAGTTGAATGGACACATTGAAGACCGTTCTGTTAGGTAGCTCCGTTTTGGTTTTAGAAGCAGACAGTTCTCCTTACAGCATATACTCCCATTCACTGAGAAATGTCCAAACGCAGCTCTTACCAGAAACGTGTTTCTAACTCCTGAATCTAAAGGGAGATTTAACTCACTTAGCTGAACAAACGCACAGCAGAGCAGATTGAAGGATACGTTTCTTCTGTGTTTTAGGCAGAGTTTTACTGCTATTTCGTTATATGCGGGAATAGTGCTGGAAATGCCAGGAAATGCCTGTTTTGAGATCTCTCCACAGAAAGCGTTTCCAGACTTCCCCTTCAACACACGAGTTTAACTCTCTAAGTTGAATGCACACATTGAAGACCGTTCTGTTAGGTAGCTCCGTTTTGGTTTTAGAAGCAGACAGTTCTCCTTACAGCATATACTCCCATTCACTGAGAAATGTCCAAACGCAGCTCTTACCAGAAACGTGTTTCTAACTCCTGAATCTAAAGGGAGATTTAACTCACTTAGCTGAACAAACGCACAGCAGAGCAGATTGAAGGATACGTTTCTTCTGTGTTTTAGGCAGAATTTTACTGCTATTTCGTTATATGCGGGAATAGTGCTGGAAATGCCTGTTTTGAGATCTCTCCACAGAAAGCGTTTCCAGACTTCCCCTTCAACACACGAGTTTAACTCTGTAAGTTGAATGCACACATTGAAGACCGTTCTGTTAGGTAGCTCCGTTTTGGTTTTAGAAGCAGACAGTTCTCCTTACAGCATATACTCCCATTCACTGAGAAATGTCCAAACGCAGCTCTTACCAGAAACGTGTTTCTAACTCCTGAATCTAAAGGGAGATTTAACTCACTTAGCTGAACAAACGCAAAGCAGAGCAGATTGAAGGATACGTTTCTTCTGTGTTTTAGGCAGAGTTTTACTGCTATTTCGTTATATGCGGGAATAGTCCTGGAAATGCCTGTTTTGAGATCTCTCCACAGAAAGGGTTTCCAGACTTCCCCTTCAACACACGAGTTTAACTCTGTAAGTTGAATGCACACATTGAAGACCGTTCTGTTAGGTAGCTCCGTTTTGGTTTTAGAAGCAG
Source organism: Saguinus oedipus (assembly GCA_031835075.1). NCBI lineage: Eukaryota > Metazoa > Chordata > Mammalia > Primates > Cebidae > Saguinus > Saguinus oedipus. Next base: position 170,191,073 of record CM063174.1, read on the forward strand.
ACAGTTCTCCTTACAGCATATACTCCCATTCACTGAGAAATGTCCAAACGCAGCTCTTACCAGAAACGTGTTTCTAACTCCTGAATCTAAAGGGAGATTTAACTCACTTAGCTGAACAAACGCACAGCAGAGCAGATTGAAGGATACGTTTCTTCTGTGTTTTAGGCAGAGTTTTAATGCTATTTCGTTATATGCGGGAATAGTGCTGGATATGCCTGTTTTGAGATCTCTCCACAGAAAGCGTTTCCAGACATCCCCTTCAACACACGAGTTTAACTCTGTAAGTTGAATGCACACATTGAAGACCGTTCTGTTAGGTAGCTCCGTTTTGGTTTTAGAAGCAGACAGTTCTCCTTACAGCATATACTCCCATTCACTGAGAAATGTCCAAACGCAGCTCTTACCAGAAACGTGTTTCTAACTCCTGAATCTAAAGGGAGATTTAACTCACTTAGCTGAACAAACGCACAGCAGAGCAGATTGAAGGATACGTTTCTTCTGTGTTTTAGGCAGAGTTTTACTGCTATTTCGTTATATGCGGGAATAGTGCTGGAAATGCCTGTTTTGAGATCTCTCCACAGAAAGCGTTTCCAGACTTCCCCTTCAACACACGAGTTTAACTCTGTAAGTTGAATGCACACATTGAAGACCGTTCTGTTAGGTAGCTCCGTTTTGGTTTTAGAAGCAGACAGTTCTCCTTACAGCATATACTCCCATTCACTGAGAAATGTCCAAACGCAGCTCTTACCAGAAACGTGTTTCTAACTCCTGAATCTAAAGGGAGATTTAACTCACTTAGCTGAACAAACGCACAGCAGAGCAGATTGAAGGATACGTTTCTTCTGTGTTTTAGGCAGAGTTTTACTGCTATTTCGTTATATGCGGGAATAGTGCTGGAAATGCCTGTTTTGAGATCTCTCCACAGAAAGCGTTTCCAGACTTCCCCTTCAACACACGAGTTTAACTCTGTAAGTTGAATGCACACATTGAAGACCGTTCTGTTAGGTAGCTCCGTTTTGGTTTTAGAAGCAGACCGTTCTCCTTACAGCATATACTCCCATTCACTGAGAAATGTCCAAACGCAGCTCTTACCAGAAACGTGTTTCTAACTCCTGAATCTAAAGGGAGATTTAACTCACTTAGCTGAACAAACGCACAGCAGAGCAGATTGAAGGATACGTTTCTTCTGTGTTTTAGGCAGAGTTTTACTGCTATTTCGTTATATGCGGGAATAGTGCTGGAAATGCCTGTTTTGAGATCTCTCCACAGAAAGCGTTTCCAGACTTCCCCTTCAACACACGAGTTTAACTCTGTAAGTTGAATGCACACATTGAAGACCGTTCTGTTAGGTAGCTCCGTTTTGGTTTTAGAAGCAGACAGTTCTCCTTACAGCATATACTGCCATTCACTGAGAAATGTCCAAACGCAGCTCTTACCAGAAACGTGTTTCTAACTCCTGAATCTAAAGGGAGATTTAACTCACTTAGCTGAACAAACGCACAGCAGAGCAGATTGAAGGATACGTTTCTTCTGTGTTTTAGGCAGAGTTTTACTGCTATTTCGTTATATGCGGGAATAGTGCTGGAAATGCCAGGAAATGCCTGTTTTGAGATCTCTCCACAGAAAGCGTTTCCAGACTTCCCCTTCAACACACGAGTTTACCTCTGTAAGTTGAATGCACACATTGAAGACCGTTCTGTTAGGTAGCTCCGTTTTGGTTTTAGAAGCAGACAGTTCTCCTTACAGCATATACTCCCATTCACTGAGAAATGTCCAAACGCAGCTCTTACCAGAAACGTGTTTCTAACTCCTGAATCTAAAGGGAGATTTAACTCACTTAGCTGAACAAACGCACAGCAGAGCAGATTGAAGGATACGTTTCTTCTGTGTTTTAGGCAGAGTTTTACTGCTATTTCGTTATATGCGGGAATAGTGCTGGAAATGCCTGTTTTGAGATCTCTCCACAGAAAGCGTTTCCAGACTTCCCCTTCAACACACGAGTTTAACTCTGTAAGTTGAATGCACACATTGAAGACCGTTCTGTTAGGTAGCTCCGTTTTGGTTTTAGAAGCAGACAGTTCTCCTTACAGCATATACTCCCATTCACTGAGAAATGTCCAAACGCAGCTCTTACCAGAAACGTGTTTCTAACTCCTGAATCTAAAGGGAGATTTAACTCACTTAGCTGAACAAACGCACAGCAGAGCAGATTGAAGGATACGTTTCTTCTGTGTTTTAGGCAGAGTTTTACTGCTATTTCGTTATATGCGGGAATAGTGCTGGAAATGCCAGTTTTGAGATCTCTCCACAGAAAGCGTTTCCAGACTTCCCCTTCAACACACGAGTTTAACTCTGTAAGTTGAATGCACACATTGAAGACCGTTCTGTTAGGTAGCTCCGTTTTGGTTTTAGAAGCAGACAGTTCTCCTTACAGCATATACTCCCATTCACTGAGAAATGTCCAAACGCAGCTCTTACCAGAAACGTGTTTCTAACTCCTGAATCTAAAGGGAGATTTAACTCACTTAGCTGAACAAACGCACAGCAGAGCAGATTGAAGGATACGTTTCTTCTGTGTTTTAGGCAGAGTTTTACTGCTATTTCGTTATATGCGGGAATAGTGCTGGAAATGCCTGTTTTGAGATCTCTCCACAGAAAGCGTTTCCAGACTTCCCCTTCAACACACGAGTTTAACTCTGTAAGTTGAATGCACACATTGAAGACCGTTCTGTTAGGTAGCTCCGTTTTGGTTTTAGAAGCAGACAGTTCTCCTTACAGCATATACTGCCATTCACTGAGAAATGTCCAAACGCAGCTCTTACCAGAAACGTGTTTCTAACTCCTGAATCTAAAGGGAGATTTAACTCACTTAGCTGAACAAACGCACAGCAGAGCAGATTGAAGGATACGTTTCTTCTGTGTTTTAGGCAGAGTTTTACTGCTATTTCGTTATATGCGGGAATAGTGCTGGAAATGCCAGGAAATGCCTGTTTTGAGATCTCTCCACAGAAAGCGTTTCCAGACTTCCCCTTCAACACACGAGTTTACCTCTGTAAGTTGAATGCACACATTGAAGACCGTTCTGTTAGGTAGCTCCGTTTTGGTTTTAGAAGCAGACAGTTCTCCTTACAGCATATACTCCCATTCACTGAGAAATGTCCAAACGCAGCTCTTACCAGAAACGTGTTTCTAACTCCTGAATCTAAAGGGAGATGTAACTCACTTAGCTGAACAAACGCACAGCAGAGCAGATTGAAGGATACGTTTCTTCTGTGTTTTAGGCAGAGTTTTACTGCTATTTCGTTATATGCGGGAATAGTGCTGGAAATGCCTGTTTTGAGATCTCTCCACAGAAAGCGTTTCCAGACTTCCCCTTCAACACACGAGTTTAACTCTGTAAGTTGAATGCACACATTGAAGACCGTTCTGTTAGGTAGCTCCGTTTTGGTTTTAGAAGCAGACAGTTCTCCTTACAGCATATACTCCCATTCACTGAGAAATGTCCAAACGCAGCTCTTACCAGAAACGTGTTTCTAACTCCTGAATCTAAAGGGAGATTTAACTCACTTAGCTGAACAAACGCACAGCAGAGCAGATTGAAGGATACGTTTCTTCTGTGTTTTAGGCAGAGTTTTACTGCTATTTCGTTATATGCGGGAATAGTGCTGGAAATGCCAGTTTTGAGATCTCTCCACAGAAAGCGTTTCCAGACTTCCCCTTCAACACACGAGTTTAACTCTGTAAGTTGAATGCACACATTGAAGACCGTTCTGTTAGGTAGCTCCGTTTTGGTTTTAGAAGCAGACAGTTCTCCTTACAGCATATACTCCCATTCACTGAGAAATGTCCAAACGCAGCTCTTACCAGAAACGTGTTTCTAACTCCTGAATCTAAAGGGAGATTTAACTCACTTAGCTGAACAAACGCACAGCAGAGCAGATTGAAGGATACGTTTCTTCTGTGTTTTAGGCAGAGTTTTACTGCTATTTCGTTATATGCGGGAATAGTGCTGGAAATGCCTGTTTTGAGATCTCTCCACAGAAAGCGTTTCCAGACTTCCCCATCAACACACGAGTTTAACTCTGTAAGTTGAATGCACACATTGAAGACCGTTCTGTTAGGTAGGTCCGTTTTGGTTTTAGAAGCAGACAGTTCTCCTTACAGCATATACTCCCATTCACTGAGAAATGTCCAAACGCAGCTCTTACCAGAAACGTGTTTCTAACTCCTGAATCTAAAGGGAGATTTAACTCACTTAGCTGAACAAACGCACAGCAGAGCAGATTGAAGGATACGTTTCTTCTGTGTTTTAGGCAGAGTTTTACTGCTATTTCGTTATATGCGGGAATAGTGCTGGAAATGCCTGTTTTGAGATCTCTCCACAGAAAGCGTTTCCAGACTTCCCCTTCAACACACGAGTTTAACTCTGTAAGTTGAATGCACACATTGAAGACCGTTCTGTTAGGTAGCTCCGTTTTGGTTTTAGAAGCAGACAGTTCTCCTTACAGCATATACTCCCATTCACTGAGAAATGTCCAAACGCAGCTCTTACCAGAAACGTGTTTCTAACTCCTGAATCTAAAGGGAGATTTAACTCACTTAGCTGAACAAACGCACAGCAGAGCAGATTGAAGGATACGTTTCTTCTGTGTTTTAGGCAGAGTTTTACTGCTATTTCGTTATATGCGGGAATAGTGCTGGAAATGCCTGTTTTGAGATCTCTCCACAGAAAGCGTTTCCAGACTTCCCCTTCAACACACGAGTTTAACTCTGTAAGTTGAATGCACACATTGAAGACCGTTCTGTTAGGTAGCTCCGTTTTGGTTTTAGAAGCAGACCGTTCTCCTTACAGCATATACTCCCATTCACTGAGAAATGTCCAAACGCAGCTCTTACCAGAAACGTGTTTCTAACTCCTGAATCTAAAGGGAGATTTAACTCACTTAGCTGAACAAACGCACAGCAGAGCAGATTGAAGGATACGTTTCTTCTGTGTTTTAGGCAGAGTTTTACTGCTATTTCGTTATATGCGGGAATAGTGCTGGAAATGCCAGGAAATGCCTGTTTTGAGATCTCTCCACAGAAAGCGTTTCCAGACTTCCCCTTCAACACACGAGTTTAACTCTCTAAGTTGAATGGACACATTGAAGACCGTTCTGTTAGGTAGCTCCGTTTTGGTTTTAGAAGCAGACAGTTCTCCTTACAGCATATACTCCCATTCACTGAGAAATGTCCAAACGCAGCTCTTACCAGAAACGTGTTTCTAACTCCTGAATCTAAAGGGAGATTTAACTCACTTAGCTGAACAAACGCACAGCAGAGCAGATTGAAGGATACGTTTCTTCTGTGTTTTAGGCAGAGTTTTACTGCTATTTCGTTATATGCGGGAATAGTGCTGGAAATGCCAGGAAATGCCTGTTTTGAGATCTCTCCACAGAAAGCGTTTCCAGACTTCCCCTTCAACACACGAGTTTAACTCTCTAAGTTGAATGCACACATTGAAGACCGTTCTGTTAGGTAGCTCCGTTTTGGTTTTAGAAGCAGACACTTCTCCTTACAGCATATACTCCCATTCACTGAGAAATGTCCAAACGCAGCTCTTACCAGAAACGTGTTTCTAACTCCTGAATCTTAAGGGAGATTTAACTCACTTAGCTGAACAAACGCACAGCAGAGCAGATTGAAGGATACGTTTCTTCTGTGTTTTAGGCAGAATTTTACTGCTATTTCGTTATATGCGGGAATAGTGCTGGAAATGCCTGTTTTGAGATCTCTCCACAGAAAGCGTTTCCAGACTTCCCCTTCAACACACGAGTTTAACTCTGTAAGTTGAATGCACACATTGAAGACCGTTCTGTTAGGTAGCTCCGTTTTGGTTTTAGAAGCAGACAGTTCTCCTTACAGCATATACTCCCATTCACTGAGAAATGTCCAAACGCAGCTCTTACCAGAAACGTGTTTCTAACTCCTGAATCTAAAGGGAGATTTAACTCACTTAGCTGAACAAACGCAAAGCAGAGCAGATTGAAGGATACGTTTCTTCTGTGTTTTAGGCAGAGTTTTACTGCTATTTCGTTATATGCGGGAATAGTCCTGGAAATGCCTGTTTTGAGATCTCTCCACAGAAAGGGTTTCCAGACTTCCCCTTCAACACACGAGTTTAACTCTGTAAGTTGAATGCACACATTGAAGACCGTTCTGTTAGGTAGCTCCGTTTTGGTTTTAGAAGCAGACAGTTCTCCTTACAGCATATACTCCCATTCACTGAGAAATGTCCAAACGCAGCTCTTACCAGAAACGTGTTTCTAACTCCTGAATCTAAAGGGAGATTTAACTCACTTAGCTGAACAAACGCACAGCAGAGCAGATTGAAGGATACGTTTCTTCTGTGTTTTAGGCAGAGTTTTAATGCTATTTCGTTATATGCGGGAATAGTGCTGGATATGCCTGTTTTGAGATCTCTCCACAGAAAGCGTTTCCAGACATCCCCTTCAACACACGAGTTTAACTCTGTAAGTTGAATGCACACATTGAAGACCGTTCTGTTAGGTAGCTCCGTTTTGGTTTTAGAAGCAGACAGTTCTCCTTACAGCATATACTCCCATTCACTGAGAAATGTCCAAACGCAGCTCTTACCAGAAACGTGTTTCTAACTCCTGAATCTAAAGGGAGATTTAACTCACTTAGCTGAACAAACGCACAGCAGAGCAGATTGAAGGATACGTTTCTTCTGTGTTTTAGGCAGAGTTTTACTGCTATTTCGTTATATGCGGGAATAGTGCTGGAAATGCCTGTTTTGAGATCTCTCCACAGAAAGCGTTTCCAGACTTCCCCTTCAACACACGAGTTTAACTCTGTAAGTTGAATGCACACATTGAAGACCGTTCTGTTAGGTAGCTCCGTTTTGGTTTTAGAAGCAGACAGTTCTCCTTACAGCATATACTCCCATTCACTGAGAAATGTCCAAACGCAGCTCTTACCAGAAACGTGTTTCTAACTCCTGAATCTAAAGGGAGATTTAACTCACTTAGCTGAACAAACGCACAGCAGAGCAGATTGAAGGATACGTTTCTTCTGTGTTTTAGGCAGAGTTTTACTGCTATTTCGTTATATGCGGGAATAGTGCTGGAAATGCCTGTTTTGAGATCTCTCCACAGAAAGCGTTTCCAGACTTCCCCTTCAACACACGAGTTTAACTCTGTAAGTTGAATGCACACATTGAAGACCGTTCTGTTAGGTAGCTCCGTTTTGGTTTTAGAAGCAGACCGTTCTCCTTACAGCATATACTCCCATTCACTGAGAAATGTCCAAACGCAGCTCTTACCAGAAACGTGTTTCTAACTCCTGAATCTAAAGGGAGATTTAACTCACTTAGCTGAACAAACGCACAGCAGAGCAGATTGAAGGATACGTTTCTTCTGTGTTTTAGGCAGAGTTTTACTGCTATTTCGTTATATGCGGGAATAGTGCTGGAAATGCCTGTTTTGAGATCTCTCCACAGAAAGCGTTTCCAGACTTCCCCTTCAACACACGAGTTTAACTCTGTAAGTTGAATGCACACATTGAAGACCGTTCTGTTAGGTAGCTCCGTTTTGGTTTTAGAAGCAGACCGTTCTCCTTACAGCATATACTCCCATTCACTGAGAAATGTCCAAACGCAGCTCTTACCAGAAACGTGTTTCTAACTCCTGAATCTAAAGGGAGATTTAACTCACTTAGCTGAACAAACGCACAGCAGAGCAGATTGAAGGATACGTTTCTTCTGTGTTTTAGGTAGAGTTTTACTGCTATTTCGTTATATGCGGGAATAGTGCTGGAAATGCCAGGAAATGCCTGTTTTGAGATCTCTCCACAGAAAGCGTTTCCAGACTTCCCCTTCAACACACGAGTTTAACTCTCTAAGTTGAATGGACACATTGAAGACCGTTCTGTTAGGTAGCTCCGTTTTGGTTTTAGAAGCAGACAGTTCTCCTTACAGCATATACTCCCATTCACTGAGAAATGTCCAAACGCAGCTCTTACCAGAAACGTGTTTCTAACTCCTGAATCTAAAGGGAGATTTAACTCACTTAGCTGAACAAACGCACAGCAGAGCAGATTGAAGGATACGTTTCTTCTGTGTTTTAGGCAGAGTTTTACTGCTATTTCGTTATATGCGGGAATAGTGCTGGAAATGCCAGGAAATGCCTGTTTTGAGATCTCTCCACAGAAAGCGTTTCCAGACTTCCCCTTCAACACACGAGTTTAACTCTCTAAGTTGAATGCACACATTGAAGACCGTTCTGTTAGGTAGCTCCGTTTTGGTTTTAGAAGCAGACAGTTCTCCTTACAGCATATACTCCCATTCACTGAGAAATGTCCAAACGCAGCTCTTACCAGAAACGTGTTTCTAACTCCTGAATCTAAAGGGAGATTTAACTCACTTAGCTGAACAAACGCACAGCAGAGCAGATTGAAGGATACGTTTCTTCTGTGTTTTAGGCAGAATTTTACTGCTATTTCGTTATATGCGGGAATAGTGCTGGAAATGCCTGTTTTGAGATCTCTCCACAGAAAGCGTTTCCAGACTTCCCCTTCAACACACGAGTTTAACTCTGTAAGTTGAATGCACACATTGAAGACCGTTCTGTTAGGTAGCTCCGTTTTGGTTTTAGAAGCAGACAGTTCTCCTTACAGCATATACTCCCATTCACTGAGAAATGTCCAAACGCAGCTCTTACCAGAAACGTGTTTCTAACTCCTGAATCTAAAGGGAGATTTAACTCACTTAGCTGAACAAACGCAAAGCAGAGCAGATTGAAGGATACGTTTCTTCTGTGTTTTAGGCAGAGTTTTACTGCTATTTCGTTATATGCGGGAATAGTCCTGGAAATGCCTGTTTTGAGATCTCTCCACAGAAAGGGTTTCCAGACTTCCCCTTCAACACACGAGTTTAACTCTGTAAGTTGAATGCACACATTGAAGACCGTTCTGTTAGGTAGCTCCGTTTTGGTTTTAGAAGCAGACAGTTCTCCTTACAGCATATACTCCCATTCACTGAGAAATGTCCAAACGCAGCTCTTACCAGAAACGTGTTTCTAACTCCTGAATCTAAAGGGAGATTTAACTCACTTAGCTGAACAAACGCACAGCAGAGCAGATTGAAGGATACGTTTCTTCTGTGTTTTAGGCAGAGTTTTAATGCTATTTCGTTATATGCGGGAATAGTGCTGGATATGCCTGTTTTGAGATCTCTCCACAGAAAGCGTTTCCAGACATCCCCTTCAACACACGAGTTTAACTCTGTAAGTTGAATGCACACATTGAAGACCGTTCTGTTAGGTAGCTCCGTTTTGGTTTTAGAAGCAGACAGTTCTCCTTACAGCATATACTCCCATTCACTGAGAAATGTCCAAACGCAGCTCTTACCAGAAACGTGTTTCTAACTCCTGAATCTAAAGGGAGATTTAACTCACTTAGCTGAACAAACGCACAGCAGAGCAGATTGAAGGATACGTTTCTTCTGTGTTTTAGGCAGAGTTTTACTGCTATTTCGTTATATGCGGGAATAGTGCTGGAAATGCCTGTTTTGAGATCTCTCCACAGAAAGCGTTTCCAGACTTCCCCTTCAACACACGAGTTTAACTCTGTAAGTTGAATGCACACATTGAAGACCGTTCTGTTAGGTAGCTCCGTTTTGGTTTTAGAAGCAGACAGTTCTCCTTACAGCATATACTCCCATTCACTGAGAAATGTCCAAACGCAGCTCTTACCAGAAACGTGTTTCTAACTCCTGAATCTAAAGGGAGATTTAACTCACTTAGCTGAACAAACGCACAGCAGAGCAGATTGAAGGATACGTTTCTTCTGTGTTTTAGGCAGAGTTTTACTGCTATTTCGTTATATGCGGGAATAGTGCTGGAAATGCCTGTTTTGAGATCTCTCCACAGAAAGCGTTTCCAGACTTCCCCTTCAACACACGAGTTTAACTCTGTAAGTTGAATGCACACATTGAAGACCGTTCTGTTAGGTAGCTCCGTTTTGGTTTTAGAAGCAGACCGTTCTCCTTACAGCATATACTCCCATTCACTGAGAAATGTCCAAACGCAGCTCTTACCAGAAACGTGTTTCTAACTCCTGAATCTAAAGGGAGATTTAACTCACTTAGCTGAACAAACGCACAGCAGAGCAGATTGAAGGATACGTTTCTTCTGTGTTTTAGGCAGAGTTTTACTGCTATTTCGTTATATGCGGGAATAGTGCTGGAAATGCCTGTTTTGAGATCTCTCCACAGAAAGCGTTTCCAGACTTCCCCTTCAACACACGAGTTTAACTCTGTAAGTTGAATGCACACATTGAAGACCGTTCTGTTAGGTAGCTCCGTTTTGGTTTTAGAAGCAGACAGTTCTCCTTACAGCATATAATGCCATTCACTGAGAAATGTCCAAACGCAGCTCTTACCAGAAACGTGTTTCTAACTCCTGAATCTAAAGGGAGATTTAACTCACTTAGCTGAACAAACGCACAGCAGAGCAGATTGAAGGATACGTTTCTTCTGTGTTTTAGGCAGAGTTTTACTGCTATTTCGTTATATGCGGGAATAGTGCTGGAAATGCCAGGAAATGCCTGTTTTGAGATCTCTCCACAGAAAGCGTTTCCAGACTTCCCCTTCAACACACGAGTTTACCTCTGTAAGTTGAATGCACACATTGAAGACCGTTCTGTTAGGTAGCTCCGTTTTGGTTTTAGAAGCAGACAGTTCTCCTTACAGCATATACTCCCATTCACTGAGAAATGTCCAAACGCAGCTCTTACCAGAAACGTGTTTCTAACTCCTGAATCTAAAGGGAGATTTAACTCACTTAGCTGAACAAACGCACAGCAGAGCAGATTGAAGGATACGTTTCTTCTGTGTTTTAGGCAGAGTTTTACTGCTATTTCGTTATATGCGGGAATAGTGCTGGAAATGCCTGTTTTGAGATCTCTCCACAGAAAGCGTTTCCAGACTTCCCCTTCAACACACGAGTTTAACTCTGTAAGTTGAATGCACACATTGAAGACCGTTCTGTTAGGTAGCTCCGTTTTGGTTTTAGAAGCAGACAGTTCTCCTTACAGCATATACTCCCATTCACTGAGAAATGTCCAAACGCAGCTCTTACCAGAAACGTGTTTCTAACTCCTGAATCTAAAGGGAGATTTAACTCACTTAGCTGAACAAACGCACAGCAGAGCAGATTGAAGGATACGTTTCTTCTGTGTTTTAGGCAGAGTTTTACTGCTATTTCGTTATATGCGGGAATAGTGCTGGAAATGCCAGTTTTGAGATCTCTCCACAGAAAGCGTTTCCAGACTTCCCCTTCAACACACGAGTTTAACTCTGTAAGTTGAATGCACACATTGAAGACCGTTCTGTTAGGTAGCTCCGTTTTGGTTTTAGAAGCAGACAGTTCTCCTTACAGCATATACTCCCATTCACTGAGAAATGTCCAAACGCAGCTCTTACCAGAAACGTGTTTCTAACTCCTGAATCTAAAGGGAGATTTAACTCACTTAGCTGAACAAACGCACAGCAGAGCAGATTGAAGGATACGTTTCTTCTGTGTTTTAGGCAGAGTTTTACTGCTATTTCGTTATATGCGGGAATAGTGCTGGAAATGCCTGTTTTGAGATCTCTCCACAGAAAGCGTTTCCAGACTTCCCCTTCAACACACGAGTTTAACTCTGTAAGTTGAATGCACACATTGAAGACCGTTCTGTTAGGTAGGTCCGTTTTGGTTTTAGAAGCAGACAGTTCTCCTTACAGCATATACTCCCATTCACTGAGAAATGTCCAAACGCAGCTCTTACCAGAAACGTGTTTCTAACTCCTGAATCTAAAGGGAGATTTAACTCACTTAGCTGAACAAACGCACAGCAGAGCAGATTGAAGGATACGTTTCTTCTGTGTTTTAGGCAGAGTTTTACTGCTATTTCGTTATATGCGGGAATAGTGCTGGAAATGCCTGTTTTGAGATCTCTCCACAGAAAGCGTTTCCAGACTTCCCCTTCAACACACGAGTTTAACTCTGTAAGTTGAATGCACACATTGAAGACCGTTCTGTTAGGTAGCTCCGTTTTGGTTTTAGAAGCAGACAGTTCTCCTTACAGCATATACTCCCATTCACTGAGAAATGTCCAAACGCAGCTCTTACCAGAAACGTGTTTCTAACTCCTGAATCTAAAGGGAGATTTAACTCACTTAGCTGAACAAACGCACAGCAGAGCAGATTGAAGGATACGTTTCTTCTGTGTTTTAGGCAGAGTTTTACTGCTATTTCGTTATATGCGGGAATAGTGCTGGAAATGCCTGTTTTGAGATCTCTCCACAGAAAGCGTTTCCAGACTTCCCCTTCAACACACGAGTTTAACTCTGTAAGTTGAATGCACACATTGAAGACCGTTCTGTTAGGTAGCTCCGTTTTGGTTTTAGAAGCAGACCGTTCTCCTTACAGCATATACTCCCATTCACTGAGAAATGTCCAAACGCAGCTCTTACCAGAAACGTGTTTCTAACTCCTGAATCTAAAGGGAGATTTAACTCACTTAGCTGAACAAACGCACAGCAGAGCAGATTGAAGGATACGTTTCTTCTGTGTTTTAGGCAGAGTTTTACTGCTATTTCGTTATATGCGGGAATAGTGCTGGAAATGCCAGGAAATGCCTGTTTTGAGATCTCTCCACAGAAAGCGTTTCCAGACTTCCCCTTCAACACACGAGTTTAACTCTCTAAGTTGAATGGACACATTGAAGACCGTTCTGTTAGGTAGCTCCGTTTTGGTTTTAGAAGCAGACAGTTCTCCTTACAGCATATACTCCCATTCACTGAGAAATGTCCAAACGCAGCTCTTACCAGAAACGTGTTTCTAACTCCTGAATCTAAAGGGAGATTTAACTCACTTAGCTGAACAAACGCACAGCAGAGCAGATTGAAGGATACGTTTCTTCTGTGTTTTAGGCAGAGTTTTACTGCTATTTCGTTATATGCGGGAATAGTGCTGGAAATGCCAGGAAATGCCTGTTTTGAGATCTCTCCACAGAAAGCGTTTCCAGACTTCCCCTTCAACACACGAGTTTAACTCTCTAAGTTGAATGCACACATTGAAGACCGTTCTGTTAGGTAGCTCCGTTTTGGTTTTAGAAGCAGACAGTTCTCCTTACAGCATATACTCCCATTCACTGAGAAATGTCCAAACGCAGCTCTTACCAGAAACGTGTTTCTAACTCCTGAATCTAAAGGGAGATTTAACTCACTTAGCTGAACAAACGCAAAGCAGAGCAGATTGAAGGATACGTTTCTTCTGTGTTTTAGGCAGAGTTTTACTGCTATTTCGTTATATGCGGGAATAGTCCTGGAAATGCCTGTTTTGAGATCTCTCCACAGAAAGGGTTTCCAGACTTCCCCTTCAACACACGAGTTTAACTCTGTAAGTTGAATGCACACATTGAAGACCGTTCTGTTAGGTAGCTCCGTTTTGGTTTTAGAAGCAGACAGTTCTCCTTACAGCATATACTCCCATTCACTGAGAAATGTCCAAACGCAGCTCTTACCAGAAACGTGTTTCTAACTCCTGAATCTAAAGGGAGATTTAACTCACTTAGCTGAACAAACGCACAGCAGAGCAGATTGAAGGATACGTTTCTTCTGTGTTTTAGGCAGAGTTTTAATGCTATTTCGTTATATGCGGGAATAGTGCTGGATATGCCTGTTTTGAGATCTCTCCACAGAAAGCGTTTCCAGACATCCCCTTCAACACACGAGTTTAACTCTGTAAGTTGAATGCACACATTGAAGACCGTTCTGTTAGGTAGCTCCGTTTTGGTTTTAGAAGCAGACAGTTCTCCTTACAGCATATACTCCCATTCACTGAGAAATGTCCAAACGCAGCTCTTACCAGAAACGTGTTTCTAACTCCTGAATCTAAAGGGAGATTTAACTCACTTAGCTGAACAAACGCACAGCAGAGCAGATTGAAGGATACGTTTCTTCTGTGTTTTAGGCAGAGTTTTACTGCTATTTCGTTATATGCGGGAATAGTGCTGGAAATGCCTGTTTTGAGATCTCTCCACAGAAAGCGTTTCCAGACTTCCCCTTCAACACACGAGTTTAACTCTGTAAGTTGAATGCACACATTGAAGACCGTTCTGTTAGGTAGCTCCGTTTTGGTTTTAGAAGCAGACAGTTCTCCTTACAGCATATACTCCCATTCACTGAGAAATGTCCAAACGCAGCTCTTACCAGAAACGTGTTTCTAACTCCTGAATCTAAAGGGAGATTTAACTCACTTAGCTGAACAAACGCACAGCAGAGCAGATTGAAGGATACGTTTCTTCTGTGTTTTAGGCAGAGTTTTACTGCTATTTCGTTATATGCGGGAATAGTGCTGGAAATGCCTGTTTTGAGATCTCTCCACAGAAAGCGTTTCCAGACTTCCCCTTCAACACACGAGTTTAACTCTGTAAGTTGAATGCACACATTGAAGACCGTTCTGTTAGGTAGCTCCGTTTTGGTTTTAGAAGCAGACCGTTCTCCTTACAGCATATACTCCCATTCACTGAGAAATGTCCAAACGCAGCTCTTACCAGAAACGTGTTTCTAACTCCTGAATCTAAAGGGAGATTTAACTCACTTAGCTGAACAAACGCACAGCAGAGCAGATTGAAGGATACGTTTCTTCTGTGTTTTAGGCAGAGTTTTACTGCTATTTCGTTATATGCGGGAATAGTGCTGGAAATGCCTGTTTTGAGATCTCTCCACAGAAAGCGTTTCCAGACTTCCCCTTCAACACACGAGTTTAACTGTGTAAGTTGAATGCACACATTGAAGACCGTTCTGTTAGGTAGCTCCGTTTTGGTTTTAGAAGCAGACAGTTCTCCTTACAGCATATACTGCCATTCACTGAGAAATGTCCAAACGCAGCTCTTACCAGAAACGTGTTTCTAACTCCTGAATCTAAAGGGAGATTTAACTCACTTAGCTGAACAAACGCACAGCAGAGCAGATTGAAGGATACGTTTCTTCTGTGTTTTAGGCAGAGTTTTACTGCTATTTCGTTATATGCGGGAATAGTGCTGGAAATGCCAGGAAATGCCTGTTTTGAGATCTCTCCACAGAAAGCGTTTCCAGACTTCCCCTTCAACACACGAGTTTACCTCTGTAAGTTGAATGCACACATTGAAGACCGTTCTGTTAGGTAGCTCCGTTTTGGTTTTAGAAGCAGACAGTTCTCCTTACAGCATATACTCCCATTCACTGAGAAATGTCCAAACGCAGCTCTTACCAGAAACGTGTTTCTAACTCCTGAATCTAAAGGGAGATTTAACTCACTTAGCTGAACAAACGCACAGCAGAGCAGATTGAAGGATACGTTTCTTCTGTGTTTTAGGCAGAGTTTTACTGCTATTTCGTTATATGCGGGAATAGTGCTGGAAATGCCTGTTTTGAGATCTCTCCACAGAAAGCGTTTCCAGACTTCCCCTTCAACACACGAGTTTAACTCTGTAAGTTGAATGCACACATTGAAGACCGTTCTGTTAGGTAGCTCCGTTTTGGTTTTAGAAGCAGACAGTTCTCCTTACAGCATATACTCCCATTCACTGAGAAATGTCCAAACGCAGCTCTTACCAGAAACGTGTTTCTAACTCCTGAATCTAAAGGGAGATTTAACTCACTTAGCTGAACAAACGCACAGCAGAGCAGATTGAAGGATACGTTTCTTCTGTGTTTTAGGCAGAGTTTTACTGCTATTTCGTTATATGCGGGAATAGTGCTGGAAATGCCAGTTTTGAGATCTCTCCACAGAAAGCGTTTCCAGACTTCCCCTTCAACACACGAGTTTAACTCTGTAAGTTGAATGCACACATTGAAGACCGTTCTGTTAGGTAGCTCCGTTTTGGTTTTAGAAGCAGACAGTTCTCCTTACAGCATATACTCCCATTCACTGAGAAATGTCCAAACGCAGCTCTTACCAGAAACGTGTTTCTAACTCCTGAATCTAAAGGGAGATTTAACTCACTTAGCTGAACAAACGCACAGCAGAGCAGATTGAAGGATACGTTTCTTCTGTGTTTTAGGCAGAGTTTTACTGCTATTTCGTTATATGCGGGAATAGTGCTGGAAATGCCTGTTTTGAGATCTCTCCACAGAAAGCGTTTCCAGACTTCCCCTTCAACACACGAGTTTAACTCTGTAAGTTGAATGCACACATTGAAGACCGTTCTGTTAGGTAGGTCCGTTTTGGTTTTAGAAGCAGACAGTTCTCCTTACAGCATATACTCCCATTCACTGAGAAATGTCCAAACGCAGCTCTTACCAGAAACGTGTTTCTAACTCCTGAATCTAAAGGGAGATTTAACTCACTTAGCTGAACAAACGCACAGCAGAGCAGATTGAAGGATACGTTTCTTCTGTGTTTTAGGCAGAGTTTTACTGCTATTTCGTTATATGCGGGAATAGTGCTGGAAATGCCTGTTTTGAGATCTCTCCACAGAAAGCGTTTCCAGACTTCCCCTTCAACACACGAGTTTAACTCTGTAAGTTGAATGCACACATTGAAGACCGTTCTGTTAGGTAGCTCCGTTTTGGTTTTAGAAGCAGACAGTTCTCCTTACAGCATATACTCCCATTCACTGAGAAATGTCCAAACGCAGCTCTTACCAGAAACGTGTTTCTAACTCCTGAATCTAAAGGGAGATTTAACTCACTTAGCTGAACAAACGCACAGCAGAGCAGATTGAAGGATACGTTTCTTCTGTGTTTTAGGCAGAGTTTTACTGCTATTTCGTTATATGCGGGAATAGTGCTGGAAATGCCTGTTTTGAGATCTCTCCACAGAAAGCGTTTCCAGACTTCCCCTTCAACACACGAGTTTAACTCTGTAAGTTGAATGCACACATTGAAGACCGTTCTGTTAGGTAGCTCCGTTTTGGTTTTAGAAGCAGACAGTTCTCCTTACAGCATATACTCCCATTCACTGAGAAATGTCCAAACGCAGCTCTTACCAGAAACGTGTTTCTAACTCCTGAATCTAAAGGGAGATTTAACTCACTTAGCTGAACAAACGCACAGCAGAGCAGATTGAAGGATACGTTTCTTCTGTGTTTTAGGCAGAGTTTTACTGCTATTTCGTTATATGCGGGAATAGTGCTGGAAATGCCAGGAAATGCCTGTTTTGAGATCTCTCCACAGAAAGCGTTTCCAGACTTCCCCTTCAACACACGAGTTTAACTCTCTAAGTTGAATGCACACATTGAAGACCGTTCTGTTAGGTAGCTCCGTTTTGGTTTTAGAAGCAGACATTTCTCCTTACAGCATATACTCCCATTCACTGAGAAATGTCCAAACGCAGCTCTTACCAGAAACGTGTTTCTAACTCCTGAATCTAAAGGGAGATTTAACTCACTTAGCTGAACAAACGCACAGCAGAGCAGATTGAAGGATACGTTTCTTCTGTGTTTTAGGCAGAGTTTTACTGCTATTTCGTTATATGCGGGAATAGTGCTGGAAATGCCTGTTTTGAGATCTCTCCACAGAAAGCGTTTCCAGACTTCCCCTTCAACACACGAGTTTAACTCTGTAAGTTGAATGCACACATTGAAGACCGTTCTGTTAGGTAGCTCCGTTTTGGTTTTAGAAGCAGACAGTTCTCCTTACAGCATATACTCCCATTCACTGAGAAATGTCCAAACGCAGCTCTTACCAGAAACGTGTTTCTAACTCCTGAATCTAAAGGGAGATTTAACTCACTTAGCTGAACAAACGCACAGCAGAGCAGATTGAAGGATACGTTTCTTCTGTGTTTTAGGCAGAGTTTTACTGCTATTTCGTTATATGCGGGAATAGTGCTGGAAATGCCTGTTTTGAGATCTCTCCACAGAAAGCGTTTCCAGACTTCCCCTTCAACACACGAGTTTAACTCTGTAAGTTGAATGCACACATTGAAGACCGTTCTGTTAGGTAGCTCCGTTTTGGTTTTAGAAGCAGACAGTTCTCCTTACAGCATATACTCCCATTCACTGAGAAATGTCCAAACGCAGCTCTTACCAGAAACGTGTTTCTAACTCCTGAATCTAAAGGGAGATTTAACTCACTTAGCTGAACAAACGCACAGCAGAGCAGATTGAAGGATACGTTTCTTCTGTGTTTTAGGCAGAGTTTTACTGCTATTTCGTTATATGCGGGAATAGTGCTGGAAATGCCTGTTTTGAGATCTCTCCACAGAAAGCGTTTCCAGACTTCCCCTTCAACACACGAGTTTAACTCTGTAAGTTGAATGCACACATTGAAGACCGTTCTGTTAGGTAGCTCCGTTTTGGTTTTAGAAGCATACAGTTCTCCTTACAGCATATACTCCCATTCACTGAGAAATGTCCAAACGCAGCTCTTACCAGAAACGTGTTTCTAAATCCTGAATCTAAAGGGAGATTTAACTCACTTAGCTGAACAAACGCACAGCAGAGCAGATTGAAGGATACGTTTCTTCTGTGTTTTAGGCAGAGTTTTACTGCTATTTCGTTATATGCGGGAATAGTGCTGGAAATGCCTGTTTTGAGATCTCTCCACAGAAAGCGTTTCCAGACTTCCCCTTCAACACACGAGTTTAACTCTGTAAGTTGAATGCACACATTGAAGACCGTTCTGTTAGGTAGCTCCGTTTTGGTTTTAGAAGCAGACAGTTCTCCTTACACCATATACTCCCATTCACTGAGAAATGTCCAAACGCAGCTCTTACCAGAAACGTGTTTCTAACTCCTGAATCTAAAGGGAGATTTAACTCACTTAGCTGAACAAACGCACAGCAGAGCAGATTGAAGGATACGTTTCTTCTGTGTTTTAGGCAGAGTTTTACTGCTATTTCGTTATATGCGGGAATAGCGCTGGAAATGCCAGGAAATGCCTGTTTTGAGATCTCTCCACAGAAAGCGTTTCCAGACTTCCCCTTCAACACACGAGTTTAACTCTGTAAGTTGAATGCACACATTGAAGACCGTTCTGTTAGGTAGCTCCGTTTTGGTTTTAGAAGCAGACAGTTCTCCTTACAGCATATACTCCCATTCACTGAGAAATGTCCAAACGCAGCTCTTACCAGAAACGTGTTTCTAACTCCTGAATCTAAAGGGAGATTTAACTCACTTAGCTGAACAAACGCACAGCAGAGCAGATTGAAGGATACGTATCTTCTGTGTTTTAGGCAGAGTTTTACTGCTATTTCGTTATATGCGGGAATAGTGCTGGAAATGCCAGGAAATGCCTGTTTTGAGATCTCTCCACAGAAAGCGTTTCCAGACTTCCCCTTCAACACACGAGTTTAACTCTGTAAGTTGAATGCACACATTGAAGACCGTTCTGTTAGGTAGCTCCGTTTTGGTTTTAGAAGCAGACAGTTCTCCTTACAGCATATACTCCCATTCACTGAGAAATGTCCAAACGCAGCTCTTACCAGAAACGTGTTTCTAACTCCTGAATCTAAAGGGAGATTTAACTCACTTAGCTGAACAAACGCACAGCAGAGCAGATTGAAGGATACGTTTCTTCTGTGTTTTAGGCAGAGTTTTACTGCTATTTCGTTATATGCGGGAATAGTGCTGGAAATGCCTGTTTTGAGATCTCTCCACAGAAAGCGTTTCCAGACTTCCCCTTCAACACACGAGTTTAACTCTGTAAGTTGAATGCACACATTGAAGACCGTTCTGTTAGGTAGCTCCGTTTTGGTTTTAGAAGCAGACAGTTCTCCTTACAGCATATACTCCCATTCACTGAGAAATGTCCAAACGCAGCTCTTACCAGAAACGTGTTTCTAACTCCTGAATCTAAAGGGAGATTTAACTCACTTAGCTGAACAAACGCACAGCAGAGCAGATTGAAGGATACGTTTCTTCTGTGTTTTAGGCAGAGTTTTACTGCTATTTCGTTATATGCGGGAATAGTGCTGGAAATGCCTGTTTTGAGATCTCTCCACAGAAAGCGTTTCCAGACTTCCCCTTCAACACACGAGTTTAACTCTGTAAGTTGAATGCACACATTGAAGACCGTTCTGTTAGGTAGCTCCGTTTTGGTTTTAGAAGCAGACCGTTCTCCTTACAGCATATACTCCCATTCACTGAGAAATGTCCAAACGCAGCTCTTACCAGAAACGTGTTTCTAACTCCTGAATCTAAAGGGAGATTTAACTCACTTAGCTGAACAAACGCACAGCAGAGCAGATTGAAGGATACGTTTCTTCTGTGTTTTAGGCAGAGTTTTACTGCTATTTCGTTATATGCGGGAATAGTGCTGGAAATGCCTGTTTTGAGATCTCTCCACAGAAAGCGTTTCCAGACTTCCCCTTCAACACACGAGTTTAACTCTGTAAGTTGAATGCACACATTGAAGACCGTTCTGTTAGGTAGCTCCGTTTTGGTTTTAGAAGCAGACAGTTCTCCTTACAGCATATACTCCCATTCACTGAGAAATGTCCAAACGCAGCTCTTACCAGAAACGTGTTTCTAACTCCTGAATCTAAAGGGAGATTTAACTCACTTAGCTGAACAAACGCACAGCAGAGCAGATTGAAGGATACGTTTCTTCTGTGTTTTAGGCAGAGTTTTACTGCTATTTCGTTATATGCGGGAATAGTGCTGGAAATGCCAGGAAATGCCTGTTTTGAGATCTCTCCACAGAAAGCGTTTCCAGACTTCCCCTTCAACACACGAGTTTAACTCTGTAAGTTGAATGCACACATTGAAGACCGTTCTGTTAGGTAGCTCCGTTTTGGTTTTAGAAGCAGACAGTTCTCCTTACAGCATATACTCCCATTCACTGAGAAATGTCCAAACGCAGCTCTTACCAGAAACGTGTTTCTAACTCCTGAATCTAAAGGGAGATTTAACTCACTTAGCTGAACAAACGCACAGCAGAGCAGATTGAAGGATACGTTTCTTCTGTGTTTTAGGCAGAGTTTTACTGCTATTTCGTTATATGCGGGAATAGTGCTGGAAATGCCTGTTTTGAGATCTCTCCACAGAAAGCGTTTCCAGACTTCCCCTTCAACACACGAGTTTAACTCTGTAAGTTGAATGCACACATTGAAGACCGTTCTGTTAGGTAGCTCCGTTTTGGTTTTAGAAGCAGACAGTTCTCCTTACAGCATATACTCCCATTCACTGAGAAATGTCCAAACGCAGCTCTTACCAGAAACGTGTTTCTAACTCCTGAATCTAAAGGGAGATTTAACTCACTTAGCTGAACAAACGCACAGCAGAGCAGATTGAAGGATACGTTTCTTCTGTGTTTTAGGCAGAGTTTTACTGCTATTTCGTTATATGCGGGAATAGTGCTGGAAATGCCAGTTTTGAGATCTCTCCACAGAAAGCGTTTCCAGACTTCCCCTTCAACACACGAGTTTAACTCTGTAAGTTGAATGCACACATTGAAGACCGTTCTGTTAGGTAGCTCCGTTTTGGTTTTAGAAGCAGACAGTTCTCCTTACAGCATATACTCCCATTCACTGAGAAATGTCCAAACGCAGCTCTTACCAGAAACGTGTTTCTAACTCCTGAATCTAAAGGGAGATTTAACTCACTTAGCTGAACAAACGCACAGCAGAGCAGATTGAAGGATACGTTTCTTCTGTGTTTTAGGCAGAGTTTTACTGCTATTTCGTTATATGCGGGAATAGTGCTGGAAATGCCTGTTTTGAGATCTCTCCACAGAAAGCGTTTCCAGACTTCCCCTTCAACACACGAGTTTAACTCTGTAAGTTGAATGCACACATTGAAGACCGTTCTGTTAGGTAGCTCCGTTTTGGTTTTAGAAGCAGACAGTTCTCCTTACAGCATATACTCCCATTCACTGAGAAATGTCCAAACGCAGCTCTTACCAGAAACGTGTTTCTAACTCCTGAATCTAAAGGGAGATTTAACTCACTTAGCTGAACAAACGCACAGCAGAGCAGATTGAAGGATACGTTTCTTCTGTGTTTTAGGCAGAGTTTTACTGCTATTTCGTTATATGCGGGAATAGTGCTGGAAATGCCTGTTTTGAGATCTCTCCACAGAAAGCGTTTCCAGACTTCCCCTTCAACACACGAGTTTAACTCTGTAAGTTGAATGCACACATTGAAGACCGTTCTGTTAGGTAGCTCCGTTTTGGTTTTAGAAGCAGACAGTTCTCCTTACAGCATATACTCCCATTCACTGAGAAATGTCCAAACGCAGCTCTTACCAGAAACGTGTTTCTAACTCCTGAATCTAAAGGGAGATTTAACTCACTTAGCTGAACAAACGCACAGCAGAGCAGATTGAAGGATACGTTTCTTCTGTGTTTTAGGCAGAGTTTTACTGCTATTTCGTTATATGCGGGAATAGTGCTGGAAATGCCTGTTTTGAGATCTCTCCACAGAAAGCGTTTCCAGACTTCCCCTTCAACACACGAGTTTAACTCTGTAAGTTGAATGCACACATTGAAGACCGTTCTGTTAGGTAGCTCCGTTTTGGTTTTAGAAGCAGACAGTTCTCCTTACAGCATATACTCCCATTCACTGAGAAATGTCCAAACGCAGCTCTTACCAGAAACGTGTTTCTAACTCCTGAATCTAAAGGGAGATTTAACTCACTTAGCTGAACAAACGCACAGCAGAGCAGATTGAAGGATACGTTTCTTCTGTGTTTTAGGCAGAGTTTTACTGCTATTTCGTTATATGCGGGAATAGTGCTGGAAATGCCAGGAAATGCCTGTTTTGAGATCTCTCCACAGAAAGCGTTTCCAGACTTCCCCTTCAACACACGAGTTTAACTCTCTAAGTTGAATGCACACATTGAAGACCGTTCTGTTAGGTAGCTCCGTTTTGGTTTTAGAAGCAGACATTTCTCCTTACAGCATATACTCCCATTCACTGAGAAATGTCCAAACGCAGCTCTTACCAGAAACGTGTTTCTAACTCCTGAATCTAAAGGGAGATTTAACTCACTTAGCTGAACAAACGCACAGCAGAGCAGATTGAAGGATACGTTTCTTCTGTGTTTTAGGCAGAGTTTTACTGCTATTTCGTTATATGCGGGAATAGTGCTGGAAATGCCTGTTTTGAGATCTCTCCACAGAAAGCGTTTCCAGACTTCCCCTTCAACACACGAGTTTAACTCTGTAAGTTGAATGCACACATTGAAGACCGTTCTGTTAGGTAGCTCCGTTTTGGTTTTAGAAGCAGACAGTTCTCCTTACAGCATATACTCCCATTCACTGAGAAATGTCCAAACGCAGCTCTTACCAGAAACGTGTTTCTAACTCCTGAATCTAAAGGGAGATTTAACTCACTTAGCTGAACAAACGCACAGCAGAGCAGATTGAAGGATACGTTTCTTCTGTGTTTTAGGCAGAGTTTTACTGCTATTTCGTTATATGCGGGAATAGTGCTGGAAATGCCTGTTTTGAGATCTCTCCACAGAAAGCGTTTCCAGACTTCCCCTTCAACACACGAGTTTAACTCTCTAAGTTGAATGCACACATTGAAGACCGTTCTGTTAGGTAGCTCCGTTTTGGTTTTAGAAGCAGACAGTTCTCCTTACAGCATATACTCCCATTCACTGAGAAATGTCCAAACGCAGCTCTTACCAGAAACGTGTTTCTAACTCCTGAATCTAAAGGGAGATTTAACTCACTTAGCTGAACAAACGCACAGCAGAGCAGATTGAAGGATACGTTTCTTCTGTGTTTTAGGCAGAGTTTTACTGCTATTTCGTTATATGCGGGAATAGTGCTGGAAATGCCTGTTTTGAGATCTCTCCACAGAAAGCGTTTCCAGACTTCCCCTTCAACACACGAGTTTAACTCTGTAAGTTGAATGCACACATTGAAGACCGTTCTGTTAGGTAGCTCCGTTTTGGTTTTAGAAGCAGACCGTTCTCCTTACAGCATATACTCCCATTCACTGAGAAGTGTCCAAACGCAGCTCTTACCAGAAACGTGTTTCTAACTCCTGAATCTAAAGGGAGATTTAACTCACTTAGCTGAACAAACGCACAGCAGAGCAGATTGAAGGATACGTTTCTTCTGTGTTTTAGGCAGAGTTTTACTGCTATTTCGTTATATGCGGGAATAGTGCTGGAAATGCCTGTTTTGAGATCTCTCCACAGAAAGCGTTTCCAGACTTCCCCTTCAACACACGAGTTTAACTCTGTAAGTTGAATGCACACATTGAAGACCGTTCTGTTAGGTAGCTCCGTTTTGGTTTTAGAAGCAGACAGTTCTCCTTACAGCATATACTCCCATTCACTGAGAAATGTCCAAACGCAGCTCTTACCAGAAACGTGTTTCTAACTCCTGAATCTAAAGGGAGATTTAACTCACTTAGCTGAACAAACGCACAGCAGAGCAGATTGAAGGATACGTTTCTTCTGTGTTTTAGGCAGAGTTTTACTGCTATTTCGTTATATGCGGGAATAGTGCTGGAAATGCCAGGAAATGCCTGTTTTTAGATCTCTCCACAGAAAGCGTTTCCAGACTTCCCCTTCAACACACGAGTTTAACTCTGTACGTTGAATGGACACATTGAAGACCGTTCTGTTAGGTAGCTCCGTTTTGGTTTTAGAAGCAGACAGTTCTCCTTACAGCATATACTCCCATTCACTGAGAAATGTCCAAACGCAGCTCTTACCAGAAACGTGTTTCTAACTCCTGAATCTAAAGGGAGATTTAACTCACTTAGCTGAACAAACGCACAGCAGAGCAGATTGAAGGATACGTTTCTTCTGTGTTTTAGGCAGAGTTTTACTGCTATTTCGTTATATGCGGGAATAGTGCTGGAAATGCCAGTTTTGAGATCTCTCCACAGAAAGCGTTTCCAGACTTCCCCTTCAACACACGAGTTTAACTCTGTAAGTTGAATGCACACATTGAAGACCGTTCTGTTAGGTAGCTCCGTTTTGGTTTTAGAAGCAGACAGTTCTCCTTACAGCATATACTCCCATTCACTGAGAAATGTCCAAACGCAGCTCTTACCAGAAACGTGTTTCTAACTCCTGAATCTAAAGGGAGATTTAACTCACTTAGCTGAACAAACGCACAGCAGAGCAGATTGAAGGATACGTTTCTTCTGTGTTTTAGGCAGAGTTTTACTGCTATTTCGTTATATGCGGGAATAGTGCTGGAAATGCCTGTTTTGAGATCTCTCCACAGAAAGCGTTTCCAGACTTCCCCTTCAACACACGAGTTTAACTCTGTAAGTTGAATGCACACATTGAAGACCGTTCTGTTAGGTAGCTCCGTTTTGGTTTTAGAAGCAGACAGTTCTCCTTACAGCATATACTCCCATTCACTGAGAAATGTCCAAACGCAGCTCTTACCAGAAACGTGTTTCTAACTCCTGAATCTAAAGGGAGATTTAACTCACTTAGCTGAACAAACGCACAGCAGAGCAGATTGAAGGATACGTTTCTTCTGTGTTTTAGGCAGAGTTTTACTGCTATATCGTTATATGCGGGAATAGTGCTGGAAATGCCAGGAAATGCCTGTTTTGAGATCTCTCCACAGAAAGCGTTTCCAGACTTCCCCTTCAACACACGAGTTTAACTCTGTAAGTTGAATGGACACATTGAAGACCGTTCTGTTAGGTAGCTCCGTTTTGGTTTTAGAAGCAGACAGTTCTCCTTACAGCATATACTCCCATTCACTGAGAAATGTCCAAACGCAGCTCTTACCAGAAACGTGTTTCTAACTCCTGAATCTAAAGGGAGATTTAACTCACTTAGCTGAACAAACGCACAGCAGAGCAGATTGAAGGATACGTTTCTTCTGTGTTTTAGGCAGAGTTTTACTGCTATTTCGTTATATGCGGGAATAGTGCTGGAAATGCCAGTTTTGAGATCTCTCCACAGAAAGCGTTTCCAGACTTCCCCTTCAACACACGAGTTTAACTCTGTAAGTTGAATGCACACATTGAAGACCGTTCTGTTAGGTAGCTCCGTTTTGGTTTTAGAAGCAGACAGTTCTCCTTACAGCATATACTCCCATTCACTGAGAAATGTCCAAACGCAGCTCTTACCAGAAACGTGTTTCTAACTCCTGAATCTAAAGGGAGATTTAACTCACTTAGCTGAACAAACGCACAGCAGAGCAGATTGAAGGATACGTTTCTTCTGTGTTTTAGGCAGAGTTTTACTGCTATTTCGTTATATGCGGGAATAGTGCTGGAAATGCCTGTTTTGAGATCTCTCCACAGAAAGCGTTTCCAGACTTCCCCTTCAACACACGAGTTTAACTCTGTAAGTTGAATGCACACATTGAAGACCGTTCTGTTAGGTAGCTCCGTTTTGGTTTTAGAAGCAGACAGTTCTCCTTACAGCATATACTCCCATTCACTGAGAAATGTCCAAACGCAGCTCTTACCAGAAACGTGTTTCTAACTCCTGAATCTAAAGGGAGATTTAACTCACTTAGCTGAACAAACGCACAGCAGAGCAGATTGAAGGATACGTTTCTTCTGTGTTTTAGGCAGAGTTTTACTGCTATATCGTTATATGCGGGAATAGTGCTGGAAATGCCAGGAAATGCCTGTTTTGAGATCTCTCCACAGAAAGCGTTTCCAGACTTCCCCTTCAACACACGAGTTTAACTCTGTAAGTTGAATGGACACATTGAAGACCGTTCTGTTAGGTAGCTCCGTTTTGGTTTTAGAAGCAGACAGTTCTCCTTACAGCATATACTCCCATTCACTGAGAAATGTCCAAACGCAGCTCTTACCAGAAACGTGTTTCTAACTCCTGAATCTAAAGGGAGATTTAACTCACTTAGCTGAACAAACGCACAGCAGAGCAGATTGAAGGATACGTTTCTTCTGTGTTTTAGGCAGAGTTTTACTGCTATTTCGTTATATGCGGGAATAGTGCTGGAAATGCCAGTTTTGAGATCTCTCCACAGAAAGCGTTTCCAGACTTCCCCTTCAACACACGAGTTTAACTCTGTAAGTTGAATGCACACATTGAAGACCGTTCTGTTAGGTAGCTCCGTTTTGGTTTTAGAAGCAGACAGTTCTCCTTACAGCATATACTCCCATTCACTGAGAAATGTCCAAACGCAGCTCTTACCAGAAACGTGTTTCTAACTCCTGAATCTAAAGGGAGATTTAACTCACTTAGCTGAACAAACGCACAGCAGAGCAGATTGAAGGATACGTTTCTTCTGTGTTTTAGGCAGAGTTTTACTGCTATTTCGTTATATGCGGGAATAGTGCTGGAAATGCCAGGAAATGCCTGTTTTGAGATCTCTCCACAGAAAGCGTTTCCAGACTTCCCCTTCAACACACGAGTTTAACTCTGTAAGTTGAATGCACACATTGAAGACCGTTCTGTTAGGTAGCTCCGTTTTGGTTTTAGAAGCAGACAGTTCTCCTTACAGCATATACTCCCATTCACTGAGAAATGTCCAAACGCAGCTCTTACCAGAAACGTGTTTCTAACTCCTGAATCTAAAGGGAGATTTAACTCACTTAGCTGAACAAACGCACAGCAGAGCAGATTGAAGGATACGTTTCTTCTGTGTTTTAGGCAGAGTTTTACTGCTATTTCGTTATATGCGGGAATAGTGCTGGAAATGCCTGTTTTGAGATCTCTCCACAGAAAGCGTTTCCAGACTTCCCCTTCAACACACGAGTTTAACTCTGTAAGTTGAATGCACACATTGAAGACCGTTCTGTTAGGTAGCTCCGTTTTGGTTTTAGAAGCAGACAGTTCTCCTTACAGCATATACTCCCATTCACTGAGAAATGTCCAAACGCAGCTCTTACCAGAAACGTGTTTCTAACTCCTGAATCTAAAGGGAGATTTAACTCACTTAGCTGAACAAACGCACAGCAGAGCAGATTGAAGGATACGTTTCTTCTGTGTTTTAGGCAGAGTTTTACTGCTATTTCGTTATATGCGGGAATAGTGCTGGAAATGCCTGGAAATACCTGTTTTGAGATCTCTCCACAGAAAGCGTTTCCAGACTTCCCCTTCAACACACGAGTTTAACTCTGTAAGTTGAATGCACACATTGAAGACCGTTCTGTTAGGTAGCTCCGTTTTGGTTTTAGAAGCAGACAGTTCTCCTTACAGCATATACTCCCATTCACTGAGAAATGTCCAAACGCAGCTCTTACCAGAAACGTGTTTCTAACTCCTGAATCTAAAGGGAGATTTAACTCACTTAGCTGAACAAACGCACAGCAGAGCAGATTGAAGGATACGTTTCTTCTGTGTTTTAGGCAGAGTTTTACTGCTATTTCGTTATATGCGGGAATAGTGCTGGAAATGCCTGTTTTGAGATCTCTCCACAGAAAGCGTTTCCAGACTTCCCCTTCAACACACGAGTTTAACTCTGTAAGTTGAATGCACACCTTGAAGACCGTTCTGTTAGGTAGCTCCGTTTTGGTTTTAGAAGCAGACAGTTCTCCTTACAGCATATACTCCCATTCACTGAGAAATGTCCAAACGCAGCTCTTACCAGAAACGTGTTTCTAACTCCTGAATCTAAAGGGAGATTTAACTCACTTAGCTGAACAAACGCACAGCAGAGCAGATTGAAGGATACGTTTCTTCTGTGTTTTAGGCAGAGTTTTACTGCTATTTCGTTATATGCGGGAATAGTGCTGGAAATGCCTGTTTTGAGATCTCTCCACAGAAAGCGTTTCCAGACTTCCCCTTCAACACACGAGTTTAACTCTGTAAGTTGAATGCACACATTGAAGACCGTTCTGTTAGGTAGCTCCGTTTTGGTTTTAGAAGCAGACAGTTCTCCTTACAGCATATACTCCCATTCACTGAGAAATGTCCAAACGCAGCTCTTACCAGAAACGTGTTTCTAACTCCTGAATCTAAAGGGAGATTTAACTCACTTAGCTGAACAAACGCACAGCAGAGCAGATTGAAGGATACGTTTCTTCTGTGTTTTAGGCAGAGTTTTACTGCTATTTCGTTATATGCGGGAATAGTGCTGGAAATGCCTGTTTTGAGATCTCTCCACAGAAAGCGTTTCCAGACTTCCCCTTCAACACACGAGTTTAACTCTGTAAGTTGAATGCACACATTGAAGACCGTTCTGTTAGGTAGCTCCGTTTTGGTTTTAGAAGCAGACAGTTCTCCTTACAGCATATACTCCCATTCACTGAGAAATGTCCAAACGCAGCTCTTACCAGAAACGTGTTTCTAACTCCTGAATCTAAAGGGAGATTTAACTCACTTAGCTGAACAAACGCACAGCAGAGCAGATTGAAGGATACGTTTCTTCTGTGTTTTAGGCAGAGTTTTACTGCTATTTCGTTATATGCGGGAATAGTGCTGGAAATGCCTGTTTTGAGATCTCTCCACAGAAAGCGTTTCCAGACTTCCCCTTCAACACACGAGTTTAACTCTGTAAGTTGAATGCACACATTGAAGACCGTTCTGTTAGGTAGCTCCGTTTTGGTTTTAGAAGCAGACAGTTCTCCTTACAGCATATACTCCCATTCACTGAGAAATGTCCAAACGCAGCTCTTACCAGAAACGTGTTTCTAACTCCTGAATCTAAAGGGAGATTTAACTCACTTAGCTGAACAAACGCACAGCAGAGCAGATTGAAGGATACGTTTCTTCTGTGTTTTAGGCAGAGTTTTACTGCTATTTCGTTATATGCGGGAATAGTGCTGGAAATGCCTGTTTTGAGATCTCTCCACAGAAAGCGTTTCCAGACTTCCCCTTCAACACACGAGTTTAACTCTGTAAGTTGAATGCACACATTGAAGACCGTTCTGTTAGGTAGCTCCGTTTTGGTTTTAGAAGCAGACCGTTCTCCTTACAGCATATACTCCCATTCACTGAGAAGTGTCCAAACGCAGCTCTTACCAGAAACGTGTTTCTAACTCCTGAATCTAAAGGGAGATTTAACTCACTTAGCTGAACAAACGCACAGCAGAGCAGATTGAAGGATACGTTTCTTCTGTGTTTTAGGCAGAGTTTTACTGCTATTTCGTTATATGCGGGAATAGTGCTGGAAATGCCTGTTTTGAGATCTCTCCACAGAAAGCGTTTCCAGACTTCCCCTTCAACACACGAGTTTAACTCTGTAAGTTGAATGCACACATTGAAGACCGTTCTGTTAGGTAGCTCCGTTTTGGTTTTAGAAGCAGACAGTTCTCCTTACAGCATATACTCCCATTCACTGAGAAATGTCCAAACGCAGCTCTTACCAGAAACGTGTTTCTAACTCCTGAATCTAAAGGGAGATTTAACTCACTTAGCTGAACAAACGCACAGCAGAGCAGATTGAAGGATACGTTTCTTCTGTGTTTTAGGCAGAGTTTTACTGCTATTTCGTTATATGCGGGAATAGTGCTGGAAATGCCAGGAAATGACTGTTTTGAGATCTCTCCACAGAAAGCGTTTCCAGACTTCCCCTTCAACACACGAGTTTAACTCTGTAAGTTGAATGGACACATTGAAGACCGTTCTGTTAGGTAGCTCCGTTTTGGTTTTAGAAGCAGACAGTTCTCCTTACAGCATATACTCCCATTCACTGAGAAATGTCCAAACGCAGCTCTTACCAGAAACGTGTTTCTAACTCCTGAATCTAAAGGGAGATTTAACTCACTTAGCTGAACAAACGCACAGCAGAGCAGATTGAAGGATACGTTTCTTCTGTGTTTTAGGCAGAGTTTTACTGCTATTTCGTTATATGCGGGAATAGTGCTGGAAATGCCAGGAAATGCCTGTTTTGAGATCTCTCCACAGAAAGCGTTTCCAGACTTCCCCTTCAACACACGAGTTTAACTCTGTACGTTGAATGGACACATTGAAGACCGTTCTGTTAGGTAGCTCCGTTTTGGTTTTAGAAGCAGACAGTTCTCCTTACAGCATATACTCCCATTCACTGAGAAATGTCCAAACGCAGCTCTTACCAGAAACGTGTTTCTAACTCCTGAATCTAAAGGGAGATTTAACTCACTTAGCTGAACAAACGCACAGCAGAGCAGATTGAAGGATACGTTTCTTCTGTGTTTTAGGCAGAGTTTTACTGCTATTTCGTTATATGCGGGAATAGTGCTGGAAATGCCAGTTTTGAGATCTCTCCACAGAAAGCGTTTCCAGACTTCCCCTTCAACACACGAGTTTAACTCTGTAAGTTGAATGCACACATTGAAGACCGTTCTGTTAGGTAGCTCCGTTTTGGTTTTAGAAGCAGACAGTTCTCCTTACAGCATATACTCCCATTCACTGAGAAATGTCCAAACGCAGCTCTTACCAGAAACGTGTTTCTAACTCCTGAATCTAAAGGGAGATTTAACTCACTTAGCTGAACAAACGCACAGCAGAGCAGATTGAAGGATACGTTTCTTCTGTGTTTTAGGCAGAGTTTTACTGCTATTTCGTTATATGCGGGAATAGTGCTGGAAATGCCTGTTTTGAGATCTCTCCACAGAAAGCGTTTCCAGACTTCCCCTTCAACACACGAGTTTAACTCTGTAAGTTGAATGCACACATTGAAGACCGTTCTGTTAGGTAGCTCCGTTTTGGTTTTAGAAGCAGACAGTTCTCCTTACAGCATATACTCCCATTCACTGAGAAATGTCCAAACGCAGCTCTTACCAGAAACGTGTTTCTAACTCCTGAATCTAAAGGGAGATTTAACTCACTTAGCTGAACAAACGCACAGCAGAGCAGATTGAAGGATACGTTTCTTCTGTGTTTTAGGCAGAGTTTTACTGCTATATCGTTATATGCGGGAATAGTGCTGGAAATGCCAGGAAATGCCTGTTTTGAGATCTCTCCACAGAAAGCGTTTCCAGACTTCCCCTTCAACACACGAGTTTAACTCTGTAAGTTGAATGGACACATTGAAGACCGTTCTGTTAGGTAGCTCCGTTTTGGTTTTAGAAGCAGACAGTTCTCCTTACAGCATATACTCCCATTCACTGAGAAATGTCCAAACGCAGCTCTTACCAGAAACGTGTTTCTAACTCCTGAATCTAAAGGGAGATTTAACTCACTTAGCTGAACAAACGCACAGCAGAGCAGATTGAAGGATACGTTTCTTCTGTGTTTTAGGCAGAGTTTTACTGCTATTTCGTTATATGCGGGAATAGTGCTGGAAATGCCAGTTTTGAGATCTCTCCACAGAAAGCGTTTCCAGACTTCCCCTTCAACACACGAGTTTAACTCTGTAAGTTGAATGCACACATTGAAGACCGTTCTGTTAGGTAGCTCCGTTTTGGTTTTAGAAGCAGACAGTTCTCCTTACAGCATATACTCCCATTCACTGAGAAATGTCCAAACGCAGCTCTTACCAGAAACGTGTTTCTAACTCCTGAATCTAAAGGGAGATTTAACTCACTTAGCTGAACAAACGCACAGCAGAGCAGATTGAAGGATACGTTTCTTCTGTGTTTTAGGCAGAGTTTTACTGCTATTTCGTTATATGCGGGAATAGTGCTGGAAATGCCAGGAAATGCCTGTTTTGAGATCTCTCCACAGAAAGCGTTTCCAGACTTCCCCTTCAACACACGAGTTTAACTCTGTAAGTTGAATGCACACATTGAAGACCGTTCTGTTAGGTAGCTCCGTTTTGGTTTTAGAAGCAGACAGTTCTCCTTACAGCATATACTCCCATTCACTGAGAAATGTCCAAACGCAGCTCTTACCAGAAACGTGTTTCTAACTCCTGAATCTAAAGGGAGATTTAACTCACTTAGCTGAACAAACGCACAGCAGAGCAGATTGAAGGATACGTTTCTTCTGTGTTTTAGGCAGAGTTTTACTGCTATTTCGTTATATGCGGGAATAGTGCTGGAAATGCCTGTTTTGAGATCTCTCCACAGAAAGCGTTTCCAGACTTCCCCTTCAACACACGAGTTTAACTCTGTAAGTTGAATGCACACATTGAAGACCGTTCTGTTAGGTAGCTCCGTTTTGGTTTTAGAAGCAGACAGTTCTCCTTACAGCATATACTCCCATTCACTGAGAAATGTCCAAACGCAGCTCTTACCAGAAACGTGTTTCTAACTCCTGAATCTAAAGGGAGATTTAACTCACTTAGCTGAACAAACGCACAGCAGAGCAGATTGAAGGATACGTTTCTTCTGTGTTTTAGGCAGAGTTTTACTGCTATTTCGTTATATGCGGGAATAGTGCTGGAAATGCCTGGAAATACCTGTTTTGAGATCTCTCCACAGAAAGCGTTTCCAGACTTCCCCTTCAACACACGAGTTTAACTCTGTAAGTTGAATGCACACATTGAAGACCGTTCTGTTAGGTAGCTCCGTTTTGGTTTTAGAAGCAGACAGTTCTCCTTACAGCATATACTCCCATTCACTGAGAAATGTCCAAACGCAGCTCTTACCAGAAACGTGTTTCTAACTCCTGAATCTAAAGGGAGATTTAACTCACTTAGCTGAACAAACGCACAGCAGAGCAGATTGAAGGATACGTTTCTTCTGTGTTTTAGGCAGAGTTTTACTGCTATTTCGTTATATGCGGGAATAGTGCTGGAAATGCCTGTTTTGAGATCTCTCCACAGAAAGCGTTTCCAGACTTCCCCTTCAACACACGAGTTTAACTCTGTAAGTTGAATGCACACATTGAAGACCGTTCTGTTAGGTAGCTCCGTTTTGGTTTTAGAAGCAGACAGTTCTCCTTACAGCATATACTCCCATTCACTGAGAAATGTCCAAACGCAGCTCTTACCAGAAACGTGTTTCTAACTCCTGAATCTAAAGGGAGATTTAACTCACTTAGCTGAACAAACGCACAGCAGAGCAGATTGAAGGATACGTTTCTTCTGTGTTTTAGGCAGAGTTTTACTGCTATTTCGTTATATGCGGGAATAGTGCTGGAAATGCCTGTTTTGAGATCTCTCCACAGAAAGCGTTTCCAGACTTCCCCTTCAACACACGAGTTTAACTCTGTAAGTTGAATGCACACATTGAAGACCGTTCTGTTAGGTAGCTCCGTTTTGGTTTTAGAAGCAGACAGTTCTCCTTACAGCATATACTCCCATTCACTGAGAAATGTCCAAACGCAGCTCTTACCAGAAACGTGTTTCTAACTCCTGAATCTAAAGGGAGATTTAACTCACTTAGCTGAACAAACGCACAGCAGAGCAGATTGAAGGATACGTTTCTTCTGTGTTTTAGGCAGAGTTTTACTGCTATTTCGTTATATGCGGGAATAGTGCTGGAAATGCCTGTTTTGAGATCTCTCCACAGAAAGCGTTTCCAGACTTCCCCTTCAACACACGAGTTTAACTCTGTAAGTTGAATGCACACATTGAAGACCGTTCTGTTAGGTAGCTCCGTTTTGGTTTTAGAAGCAGACAGTTCTCCTTACAGCATATACTCCCATTCACTGAGAAATGTCCAAACGCAGCTCTTACCAGAAACGTGTTTCTAACTCCTGAATCTAAAGGGAGATTTAACTCACTTAGCTGAACAAACGCACAGCAGAGCAGATTGAAGGATACGTTTCTTCTGTGTTTTAGGCAGAGTTTTACTGCTATTTCGTTATATGCGGGAATAGTGCTGGAAATGCCTGTTTTGAGATCTCTCCACAGAAAGCGTTTCCAGACTTCCCCTTCAACACACGAGTTTAACTCTGTAAGTTGAATGCACACATTGAAGACCGTTCTGTTAGGTAGCTCCGTTTTGGTTTTAGAAGCAGACAGTTCTCCTTACAGCATATACTCCCATTCACTGAGAAATGTCCAAACGCAGCTCTTACCAGAAACGTGTTTCTAACTCCTGAATCTAAAGGGAGATTTAACTCACTTAGCTGAACAAACGCACAGCAGAGCAGATTGAAGGATACGTTTCTTCTGTGTTTTAGGCAGAGTTTTACTGCTATTTCGTTATATGCGGGAATAGTGCTGGAAATGCCTGTTTTGAGATCTCTCCACAGAAAGCGTTTCCAGACTTCCCCTTCAACACACGAGTTTAACTCTGTAAGTTGAATGCACACATTGAAGACCGTTCTGTTAGGTAGCTCCGTTTTGGTTTTAGAAGCAGACCGTTCTCCTTACAGCATATACTCCCATTCACTGAGAAGTGTCCAAACGCAGCTCTTACCAGAAACGTGTTTCTAACTCCTGAATCTAAAGGGAGATTTAACTCACTTAGCTGAACAAACGCACAGCAGAGCAGATTGAAGGATACGTTTCTTCTGTGTTTTAGGCAGAGTTTTACTGCTATTTCGTTATATGCGGGAATAGTGCTGGAAATGCCTGTTTTGAGATCTCTCCACAGAAAGCGTTTCCAGACTTCCCCTTCAACACACGAGTTTAACTCTGTAAGTTGAATGCACACATTGAAGACCGTTCTGTTAGGTAGCTCCGTTTTGGTTTTAGAAGCAGACAGTTCTCCTTACAGCATATACTCCCATTCACTGAGAAATGTCCAAACGCAGCTCTTACCAGAAACGTGTTTCTAACTCCTGAATCTAAAGGGAGATTTAACTCACTTAGCTGAACAAACGCACAGCAGAGCAGATTGAAGGATACGTTTCTTCTGTGTTTTAGGCAGAGTTTTACTGCTATTTCGTTATATGCGGGAATAGTGCTGGAAATGCCAGGAAATGACTGTTTTGAGATCTCTCCACAGAAAGCGTTTCCAGACTTCCCCTTCAACACACGAGTTTAACTCTGTAAGTTGAATGGACACATTGAAGACCGTTCTGTTAGGTAGCTCCGTTTTGGTTTTAGAAGCAGACAGTTCTCCTTACAGCATATACTCCCATTCACTGAGAAATGTCCAAACGCAGCTCTTACCAGAAACGTGTTTCTAACTCCTGAATCTAAAGGGAGATTTAACTCACTTAGCTGAACAAACGCACAGCAGAGCAGATTGAAGGATT
This sequence comes from Saguinus oedipus, assembly GCA_031835075.1. Classification (NCBI taxonomy): domain Eukaryota; kingdom Metazoa; phylum Chordata; class Mammalia; order Primates; family Cebidae; genus Saguinus; species Saguinus oedipus. The sequence continues at coordinate 170,226,911 of CM063174.1, forward strand.
CGTTTCTTCTGTGTTTTAGGCAGAGTTTTACTGCTATTTCGTTATATGCGGGAATAGTGCTGGAAATGCCAGTTTTGAGATCTCTCCACAGAAAGCGTTTCCAGACTTCCCCTTCAACACACGAGTTTAACTCTGTAAGTTGAATGCACACATTGAAGACCGTTCTGTTAGGTAGCTCCGTTTTGGTTTTAGAAGCAGACAGTTCTCCTTACAGCATATACTCCCATTCACTGAGAAATGTCCAAACGCAGCTCTTACCAGAAACGTGTTTCTAACTCCTGAATCTAAAGGGAGATTTAACTCACTTAGCTGAACAAACGCACAGCAGAGCAGATTGAAGGATACGTTTCTTCTGTGTTTTAGGCAGAGTTTTACTGCTATTTCGTTATATGTGGGAATAGTGCTGGAAATGCCTGTTTTGAGATCTCTCCACAGAAAGCGTTTCCAGACTTCCCCTTCAACACACGAGTTTAACTCTGTAAGTTGAATGCACACATTGAAGACCGTTCTGTTAGGTAGCTCCGTTTTGGTTTTAGAAGCAGACCGTTCTCCTTACAGCATATACTCCCATTCACTGAGAAGTGTCCAAACGCAGCTCTTACCAGAAACGTGTTTCTAACTCCTGAATCTAAAGGGAGATTTAACTCACTTAGCTGAACAAACGCACAGCAGAGCAGATTGAAGGATACGTTTCTTCTGTGTTTTAGGCAGAGTTTTACTGCTATTTCGTTATATGCGGGAATAGTGCTGGAAATGCCTGTTTTGAGATCTCTCCACAGAAAGCGTTTCCAGACTTCCCCTTCAACACACGAGTTTAACTCTGTAAGTTGAATGCACACATTGAAGACCGTTCTGTTAGGTAGCTCCGTTTTGGTTTTAGAAGCAGACAGTTCTCCTTACAGCATATACTCCCATTCACTGAGAAATGTCCAAACGCAGCTCTTACCAGAAACGTGTTTCTAACTCCTGAATCTAAAGGGAGATTTAACTCACTTAGCTGAACAAACGCACAGCAGAGCAGATTGAAGGATACGTTTCTTCTGTGTTTTAGGCAGAGTTTTACTGCTATTTCGTTATATGCGGGAATAGTGCTGGAAATGCCAGGAAATGACTGTTTTGAGATCTCTCCACAGAAAGCGTTTCCAGACTTCCCCTTCAACACACGAGTTTAACTCTGTAAGTTGAATGGACACATTGAAGACCGTTCTGTTAGGTAGCTCCGTTTTGGTTTTAGAAGCAGACAGTTCTCCTTACAGCATATACTCCCATTCACTGAGAAATGTCCAAACGCAGCTCTTACCAGAAACGTGTTTCTAACTCCTGAATCTAAAGGGAGATTTAACTCACTTAGCTGAACAAACGCACAGCAGAGCAGATTGAAGGATACGTTTCTTCTGTGTTTTAGGCAGAGTTTTACTGCTATTTCGTTATATGCGGGAATAGTGCTGGAAATGCCAGTTTTGAGATCTCTCCACAGAAAGCGTTTCCAGACTTCCCCTTCAACACACGAGTTTAACTCTGTAAGTTGAATGCACACATTGAAGACCGTTCTGTTAGGTAGCTCCGTTTTGGTTTTAGAAGCAGACAGTTCTCCTTACAGCATATACTCCCATTCACTGAGAAATGTCCAAACGCAGCTCTTACCAGAAACGTGTTTCTAACTCCTGAATCTAAAGGGAGATTTAACTCACTTAGCTGAACAAACGCACAGCAGAGCAGATTGAAGGATACGTTTCTTCTGTGTTTTAGGCAGAGTTTTACTGCTATTTCGTTATATGTGGGAATAGTGCTGGAAATGCCTGTTTTGAGATCTCTCCACAGAAAGCGTTTCCAGACTTCCCCTTCAACACACGAGTTTAACTCTGTAAGTTGAATGCACACATTGAAGACCGTTCTGTTAGGTAGCTCCGTTTTGGTTTTAGAAGCAGACAGTTCTCCTTACAGCATATACTCCCATTCACTGAGAAATGTCCAAACGCAGCTCTTACCAGAAACGTGTTTCTAACTCCTGAATCTAAAGGGAGATTTAACTCACTTAGCTGAACAAACGCACAGCAGAGCAGATTGAAGGATACGTTTCTTCTGTGTTTTAGGCAGAGTTTTACTGCTATTTCGTTATATGCGGGAATAGTGCTGGAAATGCCAGGAAATGCCTGTTTTGAGATCTCTCCACAGAAAGCGTTTCCAGACTTCCCCTTCAACACACGAGTTTAACTCTGTAAGTTGAATGCACACATTGAAGACCGTTCTGTTAGGTAGCTCCGTTTTGGTTTTAGAAGCAGACAGTTCTCCTTACAGCATATACTCCCATTCACTGAGAAATGTCCAAACGCAGCTCTTACCAGAAACGTGTTTCTAACTCCTGAATCTAAAGGGAGATTTAACTCACTTAGCTGAACAAACGCACAGCAGAGCAGATTGAAGGATACGTTTCTTCTGTGTTTTAGGCAGAGTTTTACTGCTATTTCGTTATATGCGGGAATAGTGCTGGAAATGCCTGTTTTGAGATCTCTCCACAGAAAGCGTTTCCAGACTTCCCCTTCAACACACGAGTTTAACTCTGTAAGTTGAATGCACACATTGAAGACCGTTCTGTTAGGTAGCTCCGTTTTGGTTTTAGAAGCAGACAGTTCTCTTTACAGCATATACTCCCATTCACTGAGAAATGTCCAAACGCAGCTCTTACCAGAAACGTGTTTCTAACTCCTGAATCTAAAGGGAGATTTAACTCACTTAGCTGAACAAACGCACAGCAGAGCAGATTGAAGGATACGTTTCTTCTGTGTTTTAGGCAGAGTTTTACTGCTATTTCGTTATATGCGGGAATAGTGCTGGAAATGCCTGGAAATACCTGTTTTGAGATCTCTCCACAGAAAGCGTTTCCAGACTTCCCCTTCAACACACGAGTTTAACTCTGTAAGTTGAATGCACACATTGAAGACCGTTCTGTTAGGTAGCTCCGTTTTGGTTTTAGAAGCAGACAGTTCTCCTTACAGCATATACTCCCATTCACTGAGAAATGTCCAAACGCAGCTCTTACCAGAAACGTGTTTCTAACTCCTGAATCTAAAGGGAGATTTAACTCACTTAGCTGAACAAACGCACAGCAGAGCAGATTGAAGGATACGTTTCTTCTGTGTTTTAGGCAGAGTTTTACTGCTATTTCGTTATATGCGGGAATAGTGCTGGAAATGCCTGTTTTGAGATCTCTCCACAGAAAGCGTTTCCAGACTTCCCCTTCAACACACGAGTTTAACTCTGTAAGTTGAATGCACACATTGAAGACCATTCTGTTAGGTAGCTCCGTTTTGGTTTTAGAAGCAGACAGTTCTCCTTACAGCATATACTCCCATTCACTGAGAAATGTCCAAACGCAGCTCTTACCAGAAACGTGTTTCTAACTCCTGAATCTAAAGGGAGATTTAACTCACTTAGCTGAACAAACGCACAGCAGAGCAGATTGAAGGATACGTTTCTTCTGTGTTTTAGGCAGAGTTTTACTGCTATTTCGTTATATGCGGGAATAGTGCTGGAAATGCCTGTTTTGAGATCTCTCCACAGAAAGCGTTTCCAGACTTCCCCTTCAACACACGAGTTTAACTCTGTAAGTTGAATGCACACATTGAAGACCGTTCTGTTAGGTAGCTCCGTTTTGGTTTTAGAAGCAGACAGTTCTCCTTACAGCATATACTCCCATTCACTGAGAAATGTCCAAACGCAGCTCTTACCAGAAACGTGTTTCTAACTCCTGAATCTAAAGGGAGATTTAACTCACTTAGCTGAACAAACGCACAGCAGAGCAGATTGAAGGATACGTTTCTTCTGTGTTTTAGGCAGAGTTTTACTGCTATTTCGTTATATGCGGGAATAGTGCTGGAAATGCCAGGAAATGCCTGTTTTGAGATCTCTCCACAGAAAGCGTTTCCAGACTTCCCCTTCAACACACGAGTTTAACTCTGTAAGTTGAATGGACACATTGAAGACCGTTCTGTTAGGTAGCTCCGTTTTGGTTTTAGAAGCAGACAGTTCTCCTTACAGCATATACTCCCATTCACTGAGAAATGTCCAAACGCAGCTCTTACCAGAAACGTGTTTCTAACTCCTGAATCTAAAGGGAGATTTAACTCACTTAGCTGAACAAACGCACAGCAGAGCAGATTGAAGGATACGTTTCTTCTGTGTTTTAGGCAGAGTTTTACTGCTATTTCGTTATATGCGGGAATAGTGCTGGAAATGCCAGTTTTGAGATCTCTCCACAGAAAGCGTTTCCAGACTTCCCCTTCAACACACGAGTTTAACTCTGTAAGTTGAATGCACACATTGAAGACCGTTCTGTTAGGTAGCTCCGTTTTGGTTTTAGAAGCAGACAGTTCTCCTTACAGCATATACTCCCATTCACTGAGAAATGTCCAAACGCAGCTCTTACCAGAAACGTGTTTCTAACTCCTGAATCTAAAGGGAGTTTTAACTCACTTAGCTGAACAAACGCACAGCAGAGCAGATTGAAGGATACGTTTCTTCTGTGTTTTAGGCAGAGTTTTACTGCTATTTCGTTATATGTGGGAATAGTGCTGGAAATGCCTGTTTTGAGATCTCTCCACAGAAAGCGTTTCCAGACTTCCCCTTCAACACACGAGTTTAACTCTGTAAGTTGAATGCACACATTGAAGACCGTTCTGTTAGGTAGCTCCGTTTTGGTTTTAGAAGCAGACAGTTCTCCTTACAGCATATACTCCCATTCACTGAGAAATGTCCAAACGCAGCTCTTACCAGAAACGTGTTTCTAACTCCTGAATCTAAAGGGAGATTTAACTCACTTAGCTGAACAAACGCACAGCAGAGCAGATTGAAGGATACGTTTCTTCTGTGTTTTAGGCAGAGTTTTACTGCTATTTCGTTATATGCGGCAATAGTGCTGGAAATGCCAGGAAATGACTGTTTTGAGATCTCTCCACAGAAAGCGTTTCCAGACTTCCCCTTCAACACACGAGTTTAACTCTGTAAGTTGAATGGACACATTGAAGACCGTTCTGTTAGGTAGCTCCGTTTTGGTTTTAGAAGCAGACAGTTCTCCTTACAGCATATACTCCCATTCACTGAGAAATGTCCAAACGCAGCTCTTACCAGAAACGTGTTTCTAACTCCTGAATCTAAAGGGAGATTTAACTCACTTAGCTGAACAAACGCACAGCAGAGCAGATTGAAGGATACGTTTCTTCTGTGTTTTAGGCAGAGTTTTACTGCTCTTTCGTTATATGCGGGAATAGTGCTGGAAATGCCAGTTTTGAGATCTCTCCACAGAAAGCGTTTCCAGACTTCCCCTTCAACACACGAGTTTAACTCTGTAAGTTGAATGCACACATTGAAGACCGTTCTGTTAGGTAGCTCCGTTTTGGTTTTAGAAGCAGACAGTTCTCCTTACAGCATATACTCCCATTCACTGAGAAATGTCCAAACGCAGCTCTTACCAGAAACGTGTTTCTAACTCCTGAATCTAAAGGGAGATTTAACTCACTTAGCTGAACAAACGCACAGCAGAGCAGATTGAAGGATACGTTTCTTCTGTGTTTTAGGCAGAGTTTTACTGCTATTTCGTTATATGTGGGAATAGTGCTGGAAATGCCTGTTTTGAGATCTCTCCACAGAAAGCGTTTCCAGACTTCCCCTTCAACACACGAGTTTAACTCTGTAAGTTGAATGCACACATTGAAGACCGTTCTGTTAGGTAGCTCCGTTTTGGTTTTAGAAGCAGACAGTTCTCCTTACAGCATATACTCCCATTCACTGAGAAATGTCCAAACGCAGCTCTTACCAGAAACGTGTTTCTAACTCCTGAATCTAAAGGGAGATTTAACTCACTTAGCTGAACAAACGCACAGCAGAGCAGATTGAAGGATACGTTTCTTCTGTGTTTTAGGCAGAGTTTTACTGCTATTTCGTTATATGCGGGAATAGTGCTGGAAATGCCAGGAAATGCCTGTTTTGAGATCTCTCCACAGAAAGCGTTTCCAGACTTCCCCTTCAACACACGAGTTTAACTCTGTAAGTTGAATGCACACATTGAAGACCGTTCTGTTAGGTAGCTCCGTTTTGGTTTTAGAAGCAGACAGTTCTCCTTACAGCATATACTCCCATTCACTGAGAAATGTCCAAACGCAGCTCTTACCAGAAACGTGTTTCTAACTCCTGAATCTAAAGGGAGATTTAACTCACTTAGCTGAACAAACGCACAGCAGAGCAGATTGAAGGATACGTTTCTTCTGTGTTTTAGGCAGAGTTTTACTGCTATTTCGTTATATGCGGGAATAGTGCTGGAAATGCCTGTTTTGAGATCTCTCCACAGAAAGCGTTTCCAGACTTCCCCTTCAACACACGAGTTTAACTCTGTAAGTTGAATGCACACATTGAAGACCGTTCTGTTAGGTAGCTCCGTTTTGGTTTTAGAAGCAGACAGTTCTCCTTACAGCATATACTCCCATTCACTGAGAAATGTCCAAACGCAGCTCTTACCAGAAACGTGTTTCTAACTCCTGAATCTAAAGGGAGATTTAACTCACTTAGCTGAACAAACGCACAGCAGAGCAGATTGAAGGATACGTTTCTTCTGTGTTTTAGGCAGAGTTTTACTGCTATTTCGTTATATGCGGGAATAGTGCTGGAAATGCCTGGAAATACCTGTTTTGAGATCTCTCCACAGAAAGCGTTTCCAGACTTCCCCTTCAACACACGAGTTTAACTCTGTAAGTTGAATGCACACATTGAAGACCGTTCTGTTAGGTAGCTCCGTTTTGGTTTTAGAAGCAGACAGTTCTCCTTACAGCATATACTCCCATTCACTGAGAAATGTCCAAACGCAGCTCTTACCAGAAACGTGTTTCTAACTCCTGAATCTAAAGGGAGATTTAACTCACTTAGCTGAACAAACGCACAGCAGAGCAGATTGAAGGATACGTTTCTTCTGTGTTTTAGGCAGAGTTTTACTGCTATTTCGTTATATGCGGGAATAGTGCTGGAAATGCCTGTTTTGAGATCTCTCCACAGAAAGCGTTTCCAGACTTCCCCTTCAACACACGAGTTTAACTCTGTAAGTTGAATGCACACATTGAAGACCGTTCTGTTAGGTAGCTCCGTTTTGGTTTTAGAAGCAGACAGTTCTCCTTACAGCATATACTCCCATTCACTGAGAAATGTCCAAACGCAGCTCTTACCAGAAACGTGTTTCTAACTCCTGAATCTAAAGGGAGATTTAACTCACTTAGCTGAACAAACGCACAGCAGAGCAGATTGAAGGATACGTTTCTTCTGTGTTTTAGGCAGAGTTTTACTGCTATTTCGTTATATGCGGGAATAGTGCTGGAAATGCCTGTTTTGAGATCTCTCCACAGAAAGCGTTTCCAGACTTCCCCTTCAACACACGAGTTTAACTCTGTAAGTTGAATGCACACATTGAAGACCGTTCTGTTAGGTAGCTCCGTTTTGGTTTTAGAAGCAGACAGTTCTCCTTACAGCATATACTCCCATTCACTGAGAAATGTCCAAACGCAGCTCTTACCAGAAACGTGTTTCTAACTCCTGAATCTAAAGGGAGATTTAACTCACTTAGCTGAACAAACGCACAGCAGAGCAGATTGAAGGATACGTTTCTTCTGTGTTTTAGGCAGAGTTTTACTGCTATTTCGTTATATGCGGGAATAGTGCTGGAAATGCCAGGAAATGCCTGTTTTGAGATCTCTCCACAGAAAGCGTTTCCAGACTTCCCCTTCAACACACGAGTTTAACTCTGTAAGTTGAATGGACACATTGAAGACCGTTCTGTTAGGTAGCTCCGTTTTGGTTTTAGAAGCAGACAGTTCTCCTTACAGCATATACTCCCATTCACTGAGAAATGTCCAAACGCAGCTCTTACCAGAAACGTGTTTCTAACTCCTGAATCTAAAGGGAGATTTAACTCACTTAGCTGAACAAACGCACAGCAGAGCAGATTGAAGGATACGTTTCTTCTGTGTTTTAGGCAGAGTTTTACTGCTATTTCGTTATATGCGGGAATAGTGCTGGAAATGCCAGTTTTGAGATCTCTCCACAGAAAGCGTTTCCAGACTTCCCCTTCAACACACGAGTTTAACTCTGTAAGTTGAATGCACACATTGAAGACCGTTCTGTTAGGTAGCTCCGTTTTGGTTTTAGAAGCAGACAGTTCTCCTTACAGCATATACTCCCATTCACTGAGAAATGTCCAAACGCAGCTCTTACCAGAAACGTGTTTCTAACTCCTGAATCTAAAGGGAGATTTAACTCACTTAGCTGAACAAACGCACAGCAGAGCAGATTGAAGGATACGTTTCTTCTGTGTTTTAGGCAGAGTTTTACTGCTATTTCGTTATATGTGGGAATAGTGCTGGAAATGCCTGTTTTGAGATCTCTCCACAGAAAGCGTTTCCAGACTTCCCCTTCAACACACGAGTTTAACTCTGTAAGTTGAATGCACACATTGAAGACCGTTCTGTTAGGTAGCTCCGTTTTGGTTTTAGAAGCAGACAGTTCTCCTTACAGCATATACTCCCATTCACTGAGAAATGTCCAAACGCAGCTCTTACCAGAAACGTGTTTCTAACTCCTGAATCTAAAGGGAGATTTAACTCACTTAGCTGAACAAACGCACAGCAGAGCAGATTGAAGGATACGTTTCTTCTGTGTTTTAGGCAGAGTTTTACTGCTATTTCGTTATATGCGGGAATAGTGCTGGAAATGCCAGGAAATGCCTGTTTTGAGATCTCTCCACAGAAAGCGTTTCCAGACTTCCCCTTCAACACACGAGTTTAACTCTGTAAGTTGAATGCACACATTGAAGACCGTTCTGTTAGGTAGCTCCGTTTTGGTTTTAGAAGCAGACAGTTCTCCTTACAGCATATACTCCCATTCACTGAGAAATGTCCAAACGCAGCTCTTACCAGAAACGTGTTTCTAACTCCTGAATCTAAAGGGAGATTTAACTCACTTAGCTGAACAAACGCACAGCAGAGCAGATTGAAGGATACGTTTCTTCTGTGTTTTAGGCAGAGTTTTACTGCTATTTCGTTATATGCGGGAATAGTGCTGGAAATGCCTGTTTTGAGATCTCTCCACAGAAAGCGTTTCCAGACTTCCCCTTCAACACACGAGTTTAACTCTGTAAGTTGAATGCACACATTGAAGACCGTTCTGTTAGGTAGCTCCGTTTTGGTTTTAGAAGCAGACAGTTCTCCTTACAGCATATACTCCCATTCACTGAGAAATGTCCAAACGCAGCTCTTACCAGAAACGTGTTTCTAACTCCTGAATCTAAAGGGAGATTTAACTCACTTAGCTGAACAAACGCACAGCAGAGCAGATTGAAGGATACGTTTCTTCTGTGTTTTAGGCAGAGTTTTACTGCTATTTCGTTATATGCGGGAATAGTGCTGGAAATGCCTGGAAATACCTGTTTGGGATCTCTCCACAGAAAGCGTTTCCAGACTTCCCCTTCAACACACGAGTTTAACTCTGTAAGTTGAATGCACACATTGAAGACCGTTCTGTTAGGTAGCTCCGTTTTGGTTTTAGAAGCAGACAGTTCTCCTTACAGCATATACTCCCATTCACTGAGAAATGTCCAAACGCAGCTCTTACCAGAAACGTGTTTCTAACTCCTGAATCTAAAGGGAGATTTAACTCACTTAGCTGAACAAACGCACAGCAGAGCAGATTGAAGGATACGTTTCTTCTGTGTTTTAGGCAGAGTTTTACTGCTATTTCGTTATATGCGGGAATAGTGCTGGAAATGCCTGTTTTGAGATCTCTCCACAGAAAGCGTTTCCAGACTTCCCCTTCAACACACGAGTTTAACTCGGTAAGTTGAATGCACACATTGAAGACCGTTCTGTTAGGTAGCTCCGTTTTGGTTTTAGAAGCAGACAGTTCTCCTTACAGCATATACTCCCATTCACTGAGAAATGTCCAAACGCAGCTCTTACCAGAAACGTGTTTCTAACTCCTGAATCTAAAGGGAGATTTAACTCACTTAGCTGAACAAACGCACAGCAGAGCAGATTGAAGGATACGTTTCTTCTGTGTTTTAGGCAGAGTTTTACTGCTATTTCGTTATATGCGGGAATAGTGCTGGAAATGCCTGTTTTGAGATCTCTCCACAGAAAGCGTTTCCAGACTTCCCCTTCAACACACGAGTTTAACTCTGTAAGTTGAATGCACACATTGAAGACCGTTCTGTTAGGTAGCTCCGTTTTGGTTTTAGAAGCAGACAGTTCTCCTTACAGCATATACTCCCATTCACTGAGAAATGTCCAAACGCAGCTCTTACCAGAAACGTGTTTCTAACTCCTGAATCTAAAGGGAGATTTAACTCACTTAGCTGAACAAACGCACAGCAGAGCAGATTGAAGGATACGTTTCTTCTGTGTTTTAGGCAGAGTTTTACTGCTATTTCGTTATATGCGGGAATAGTGCTGGAAATGCCTGGAAATACCTGTTTTGAGATCTCTCCACAGAAAGCGTTTCCAGACTTCCCCTTCAACACACGAGTTTAACTCTGTAAGTTGAATGCACACATTGAAGACCGTTCTGTTAGGTAGCTCCGTTTTGGTTTTAGAAGCAGACAGTTCTCCTTACAGCATATACTCCCATTCACTGAGAAATGTCCAAACGCAGCTCTTACCAGAAACGTGTTTCTAACTCCTGAATCTAAAGGGAGATTTAACTCACTTAGCTGAACAAACGCACAGCAGAGCAGATTGAAGGATACGTTTCTTCTGTGTTTTAGGCAGAGTTTTACTGCTATTTCGTTATATGCGGGAATAGTGCTGGAAATGCCTGTTTTGAGATCTCTCCACAGAAAGCGTTTCCAGACTTCCCCTTCAACACACGAGTTTAACTCTGTAAGTTGAATGCACACATTGAAGACCGTTCTGTTAGGTAGCTCCGTTTTGGTTTTAGAAGCAGACAGTTCTCCTTACAGCATATACTCCCATTCACTGAGAAATGTCCAAACGCAGCTCTTACCAGAAACGTGTTTCTAAATCCTGAATCTAAAGGGAGATTTAACTCACTTAGCTGAACAAACGCACAGCAGAGCAGATTGAAGGATACGTTTCTTCTGTGTTTTAGGCAGAGTTTTACTGCTATTTCGTTATATGCGGGAATAGTGCTGGAAATGCCTGTTTTGAGATCTCTCCACAGAAAGCGTTTCCAGACTTCCCCTTCAACACACGAGTTTAACTCTGTAAGTTGAATGCACACATTGAAGACCGTTCTGTTAGGTAGCTCCGTTTTGGTTTTAGAAGCAGACAGTTCTCCTTACAGCATATACTCCCATTCACTGAGAAATGTCCAAACGCAGCTCTTACCAGAAACGTGTTTCTAACTCCTGAATCTAAAGGGAGATTTAACTCACTTAGCTGAACAAACGCACAGCAGAGCAGATTGAAGGATACGTTTCTTCTGTGTTTTAGGCAGAGTTTTACTGCTATTTCGTTATATGCGGGAATAGTGCTGGAAATGCCAGGAAATGCCTGTTTTGAGATCTCTCCACAGAAAGCGTTTCCAGACTTCCCCTTCAACACACGAGTTTAACTCTGTAAGTTGAATGCACACATTGAAGACCGTTCTGTTAGGTAGCTCCGTTTTGGTTTTAGAAGCAGACAGTTCTCCTTACAGCATATACTCCCATTCACTGAGAAATGTCCAAACGCAGCTCTTACCAGAAACGTGTTTCTAACTCCTGAATCTAAAGGGAGATTTAACTCACTTAGATGAACAAACGCACAGCAGAGCAGATTGAAGGATACGTTTCTTCTGTGTTTTAGGCAGAGTTTTACTGCTATTTCGTTATATGCGGGAATAGTGCTGGAAATGCCTGGAAATGCCTGTTTTGAGATCTCTCCACAGAAAGCGTTTCCAGACTTCCCCTTCAACACACGAGTTTAACTCTGTAAGTTGAATGCACACATTGAAGACCGTTCTGTTAGGTAGCTCCGTTTTGGTTTTAGAAGCAGACAGTTCTCCTTACAGCATATACTCCCATTCACTGAGAAATGTCCAAACGCAGCTCTTACCAGAAACGTGTTTCTAACTCCTGAATCTAAAGGGAGATTTAACTCACTTAGCTGAACAAACGCACAGCAGAGCAGATTGAAGGATACGTTTCTTCTGTGTTTTAGGCAGAGTTTTACTGCTATTTCGTTATATGCGGGAATAGCGCTGGAAATGCCTGTTTTGAGATCTCTCCACAGAAAGCGTTTCCAGACTTCCCCTTCAACACACGAGTTTAACTCTGTAAGTTGAATGCACACATTGAAGACCGTTCTGTTAGGTAGCTCCGTTTTGGTTTTAGAAGCAGACAGTTCTCCTTACAGCATATACTCCCATTCACTGAGAAATGTCCAAACGCAGCTCTTACCAGAAACGTGTTTCTAACTCCTGAATCTAAAGGGAGATTTAACTCACTTAGCTGAACAAACGCACAGCAGAGCAGATTGAAGGATACGTTTCTTCTGTGTTTTAGGCAGAGTTTTACTGCTATTTCGTTATATGCGGGAATAGCGCTGGAAATGCCTGTTTTGAGATCTCTCCACAGAAAGCGTTTCCAGACTTCCCCTTCAACACACGAGTTTAACTCTGTAAGTTGAATGCACACATTGAAGACCGTTCTGTTAGGTAGCTCCGTTTTGGTTTTAGAAGCAGACAGTTCTCCTTACAGCATATACTCCCATTCACTGAGAAATGTCCAAACGCAGCTCTTACCAGAAACGTGTTTCTAACTCCTGAATCTAAAGGGAGATTTAACTCACTTAGCTGAACAAACGCACAGCAGAGCAGATTGAAGGATACGTTTCTTCTGTGTTTTAGGCAGAGTTTTACTGCTATTTCGTTATATGCGGGAATAGTGCTGGAAATGCCTGTTTTGAGATCTCTCCACAGAAAGCGTTTCCAGACTTCCCCTTCAACACACGAGTTTAACTCTGTAAGTTGAATGCACACATTGAAGACCGTTCTGTTAGGTAGCTCCGTTTTGGTTTTAGAAGCAGACCGTTCTCCTTACAGCATATACTCCCATTCACTGAGAAATGTCCAAACGCAGCTCTTACCAGAAACGTGTTTCTAACTCCTGAATCTAAAGGGAGATTTAACTCACTTAGCTGAACAAACGCACAGCAGAGCAGATTGAAGGATACGTTTCTTCTGTGTTTTAGGCAGAGTTTTACTGCTATTTCGTTATATGCGGGAATAGTGCTGGAAATGCCTGTTTTGAGATCTCTCCACAGAAAGCGTTTCCAGACTTCCCCTTCAACACACGAGTTTAACTCTGTAAGTTGAATGCACACATTGAAGACCGTTCTGTTAGGTAGCTCCGTTTTGGTTTTAGAAGCAGACAGTTCTCCTTACAGCATATACTCCCATTCACTGAGAAATGTCCAAACGCAGCTCTTACCAGAAACGTGTTTCTAACTCCTGAATCTAAAGGGAGATTTAACTCACTTAGCTGAACAAACGCACAGCAGAGCAGATTGAAGGATACGTTTCTCCTGTGTTTTAGGCAGAGTTTTACTGCTATTTCGTTATATGCGGGAATAGTGCTGGAAATGCCAGGAAATGCCTGTTTTGAGATCTCTCCACAGAAAGCGTTTCCAGACTTCCCCTTCAACACACGAGTTTAACTCTGTAAGTTGAATGCACACATTGAAGACCGTTCTGTTAGGTAGCTCCGTTTTGGTTTTAGAAGCAGACAGTTCTCCTTACAGCATATACTCCCATTCACTGAGAAATGTCCAAACGCAGCTCTTACCAGAAACGTGTTTCTAACTCCTGAATCTAAAGGGAGATTTAACTCACTTAGCTGAACAAACGCACAGCAGAGCAGATTGAAGGATACGTTTCTTCTGTGTTTTAGGCAGAGTTTTACTGCTATTTCGTTATATGCGGGAATAGTGCTGGAAATGCCTGTTTTGAGATCTCTCCACAGAAAGCGTTTCCAGACTTCCCCTTCAACACACGAGTTTAACTCTGTAAGTTGAATGCACACATTGAAGACCGTTCTGTTAGGTAGCTCCGTTTTGGTTTTAGAAGCAGACAGTTCTCCTTACAGCATATACTCCCATTCACTGAGAAATGTCCAAACGCAGCTCTTACCAGAAACGTGTTTCTAACTCCTGAATCTAAAGGGATATTTAACTCACTTAGCTGAACAAACGCACAGCAGAGCAGATTGAAGGATACGTTTCTTCTGTGTTTTAGGCAGAGTTTTACTGCTATTTCGTTATATGCGGGAATAGTGCTGGAAATGCCAGTTTTGAGATCTCTCCACAGAAAGCGTTTCCAGACTTCCCCTTCAACACACGAGTTTAACTCTGTAAGTTGAATGCACACATTGAAGACCGTTCTGTTAGGTAGCTCCGTTTTGGTTTTAGAAGCAGACAGTTCTCCTTACAGCATATACTCCCATTCACTGAGAAATGTCCAAACGCAGCTCTTACCAGAAACGTGTTTCTAACTCCTGAATCTAAAGGGAGATTTAACTCACTTAGCTGAACAAACGCACAGCAGAGCAGATTGAAGGATACGTTTCTTCTGTGTTTTAGGCAGAGTTTTACTGCTATTTCGTTATATGCGGGAATAGTGCTGGAAATGCCTGTTTTGAGATCTCTCCACAGAAAGCGTTTCCAGACTTCCCCTTCAACACACGAGTTTAACTCTGTAAGTTGAATGCACACATTGAAGACCGTTCTGTTAGGTAGCTCGGTTTTGGTTTTAGAAGCAGACAGTTCTCCTTACAGCATATACTCCCATTCACTGAGAAATGTCCAAACGCAGCTCTTACCAGAAACGTGTTTCTAACTCCTGAATCTAAAGGGAGATTTAACTCACTTAGCTGAACAAACGCACAGCAGAGCAGATTGAAGGATACGTTTCTTCTGTGTTTTAGGCAGAGTTTTACTGCTATTTCGTTATATGCGGGAATAGTGCTGGAAATGCCTGTTTTGAGATCTCTCCACAGAAAGCGTTTCCAGACTTCCCCTTCAACACACGAGTTTAACTCTGTAAGTTGAATGCACACATTGAAGACCGTTCTGTTAGGTAGCTCCGTTTTGGTTTTAGAAGCAGACAGTTCTCCTTACAGCATATACTCCCATTCACTGAGAAATGTCCAAACGCAGCTCTTACCAGAAACGTGTTTCTAACTCCTGAATCTAAAGGGAGATTTAACTCACTTAGCTGAACAAACGCACAGCAGAGCAGATTGAAGGATACGTTTCTTCTGTGTTTTAGGCAGAGTTTTACTGCTATTTCGTTATATGCGGGAATAGTGCTGGAAATGCCTGTTTTGAGATCTCTCCACAGAAAGCGTTTCCAGACTTCCCCTTCAACACACGAGTTTAACTCTGTAAGTTGAATGCACACATTGAAGACCGTTCTGTTAGGTAGCTCCGTTTTGGTTTTAGAAGCAGAGAGTTCTCCTTACAGCATATACTCCCATTCACTGAGAAATGTCCAAACGCAGCTCTTACCAGAAACGTGTTTCTAACTCCTGAATCTAAAGGGAGATTTAACTCACTTAGCTGAACAAACGCACAGCAGAGCAGATTGAAGGATACGTTTCTTCTGTGTTTTAGGCAGAGTTTTACTGCTATTTCGTTATATGCGGGAATAGTGCTGGAAATGCCAGGAAATGCCTGTTTTGAGATCTCTCCACAGAAAGCGTTTCCAGACTTCCCCTTCAACACACGAGTTTAACTCTCTAAGTTGAATGCACACATTGAAGACCGTTCTGTTAGGTAGCTCCGTTTTGGTTTTAGAAGCAGACAGTTCTCCTTACAGCATATACTCCCATTCACTGAGAAATGTCCAAACGCAGCTCTAACCAGAAACGTGTTTCTAACTCCTGAATCTAAAGGGAGATTTAACTCACTTAGCTGAACAAACGCACAGCAGAGCAGATTGAAGGATACGTTTCTTCTGTGTTTTAGGCAGAGTTTTACTGCTATTTCGTTATATGCGGGAATAGTGCTGGAAATGCCTGTTTTGAGATCTCTCCACAGAAAGCGTTTCCAGACTTCCCCTTCAACACACGAGTTTAACTCTGTAAGTTGAATGCACACATTGAAGACCGTTCTGTTAGGTAGCTCCGTTTTGGTTTTAGAAGCAGACAGTTCTCCTTACCGCATATACTCCCATTCACTGAGAAATGTCCAAACGCAGCTCTTACCAGAAACGTGTTTCTAACTCCTGAATCTAAAGGGAGATTTAACTCACTTAGCTGAACAAACGCAAAGCAGAGCAGATTGAAGGATACGTTTCTTCTGTGTTTTAGGCAGAGTTTTACTGCTATTTCGTTATATGCGGGAATAGTGCTGGAAATGCCTGTTTTGAGATCTCTCCACAGAAAGCGTTTCCAGACTTCCCCTTCAGCACACGAGTTTAACTCTGTAAGTTGAATGCACACATTGAAGACCGTTCTGTTAGGTAGCTCCGTTTTGGTTTTAGAAGCAGACAGTTCTCCTTACAGCATATACTCCCATTCACTGAGAAATGTCCAAACGCAGCTCTTACCAGAAACGTGTTTCTAACTCCTGAATCTAAAGGGAGATTTAACTCACTTAGCTGAACAAACGCAAAGCAGAGCAGATTGAAGGATACGTTTCTTCTGTGTGTTAGGCAGAGTTTTACTGCTATTTCGTTATATGCGGGAATAGTGCTGGAAATGCCTGTTTTGAGATCTCTCCACAGAAAGCGTTTCCAGACTTCCCCTTCAACACACGAGTTTAACTCTGTAAGTTGAATGCACACATTGAAGACCGTTCTGTTAGGTAGCTCCGTTTTGGTTTTAGAAGCAGACAGTTCTCCTTACAGCATATACTCCCATTCACTGAGAAATGTCCAAACGCAGCTCTTACCAGAAACGTGTTTCTAACTCCTGAATCTAAAGGGAGATTTAACTCACTTAGCTGAACAAACGCACAGCAGAGCAGATTGAAGGATACGTTTCTTCTGTGTTTTAGGCAGAGTTTTACTGCTATTTCGTTATATGCGGGAATAGTGCTGGAAATGCCTGTTTTGAGATCTCTCCACAGAAAGCGTTTCCAGACTTCCCCTTCAGCACACGAGTTTAACTCTGTAAGTTGAATGCACACATTGAAGACCGTTCTGTTAGGTAGCTCCGTTTTGGTTTTAGAAGCAGAGAGTTCTCCTTACAGCATATACTCCCATTCACTGAGAAATGTCCAAACGCAGCTCTTACCAGAAACGTGTTTCTAACTCCTGAATCTAAAGGGAGATTTAACTCACTTAGCTGAACAAACGCACAGCAGAGCAGATTGAAGGATACGTTTCTTCTGTGTTTTAGGCAGAGTTTTACTGCTATTTCGTTATATGCGGGAATAGTGCTGGAAATGCCAGGAAATGCCTGTTTTGAGATCTCTCCACAGAAAGCGTTTCCAGACTTCCCCTTCAACACACGAGTTTAACTCTCTAAGTTGAATGCACACATTGAAGACCGTTCTGTTAGGTAGCTCCGTTTTGGTTTTAGAAGCAGACAGTTCTCCTTACAGCATATACTCCCATTCACTGAGAAATGTCCAAACGCAGCTCTTACCAGAAACGTGTTTCTAACTCCTGAATCTAAAGGGAGATTTAACTCACTTAGCTGAACAAACGCACAGCAGAGCAGATTGAAGGATACGTTTCTTCTGTGTTTTAGGCAGAGTTTTAATGCTATTTCGTTATATGCGGGAATAGTGCTGGAAATGCCTGTTTTGAGATCTCTCCACAGAAAGCGTTTCCAGACTTCCCCTTCAACACACGAGTTTAACTCTGTAAGTTGAATGCACACATTGAAGACCGTTCTGTTAGGTAGCTCCGTTTTGGTTTTAGAAGCAGACAGTTCTCCTTACAGCATATACTCCCATTCACTGAGAAATGTCCAAACGCAGCTCTTACCAGAAACGTGTTTCTAACTCCTGAATCTAAAGGGAGATTTAACTCACTTAGCTGAACAAACGCACAGCAGAGCAGATTGAAGGATACGTTTCTTCTGTGTTTTAGGCAGAGTTTTACTGCTATTTCGTTATATGCGGGAATAGTGCTGGAAATGCCTGTTTTGAGATCTCTCCACAGAAAGCGTTTCCAGACTTCCCCTTCAGCACACGAGTTTAACTCTGTAAGTTGAATGCACACATTGAAGACCGTTCTGTTAGGTAGCTCCGTTTTGGTTTTAGAAGCAGACAGTTCTCCTTACAGCATATACTCCCATTCACTGAGAAATGTCCAAACGCAGCTCTTACCAGAAACGTGTTTCTAACTCCTGAATCTAAAGGGAGATTTAACTCACTTAGCTGAACAAACGCACAGCAGAGCAGATTGAAGGATACGTTTCTTCTGTGTTTTAGGCAGAATTTTACTGCTATTTCGTTATATGCGGGAATAGTGCTGGAAATGCCTGTTTTGAGATCTCTCCACAGAAAGCGTTTCCAGACTTCCCCTTCAACACACGAGTTTAACTCTGTAAGTTGAATGCACACATTGAAGACCGTTCTGTTAGGTAGCTCCGTTTTGGTTTTAGAAGCAGAGAGTTCTCCTTACAGCATATACTCCCATTCACTGAGAAATGTCCAAACGCAGCTCTTACCAGAAACGTGTTTCTAACTCCTGAATCTAAAGGGAGATTTAACTCACTTAGCTGAACAAACGCACAGCAGAGCAGATTGAAGGATACGTTTCTTCTGTGTTTTAGGCAGAGTTTTACTGCTATTTCGTTATATGCGGGAATAGTGCTGGAAATGCCAGGAAATGCCTGTTTTGAGATCTCTCCACAGAAAGCGTTTCCAGACTTCCCCTTCAACACACGAGTTTAACTCTCTAAGTTGAATGCACACATTGAAGACCGTTCTGTTAGGTAGCTCCGTTTTGGTTTTAGAAGCAGACAGTTCTCCTTACAGCATATACTCCCATTCACTGAGAAATGTCCAAACGCAGCTCTAACCAGAAACGTGTTTCTAACTCCTGAATCTAAAGGGAGATTTAACTCACTTAGCTGAACAAACGCACAGCAGAGCAGATTGAAGGATACGTTTCTTCTGTGTTTTAGGCAGAGTTTTACTGCTATTTCGTTATATGCGGGAATAGTGCTGGAAATGCCTGTTTTGAGATCTCTCCACAGAAAGCGTTTCCAGACTTCCCCTTCAGCACACGAGTTTAACTCTGTAAGTTGAATGCACACATTGAAGACCGTTCTGTTAGGTAGCTCCGTTTTGGTTTTAGAAGCAGACAGTTCTCCTTACAGCATATACTCCCATTCACTGAGAAATGTCTAAACGCAGCTCTTACCAGAAACGTGTTTCTAACTCCTGAATCTAAAGGGAGATTTAACTCACTTAGCTGAACAAACGCACAGCAGAGCAGATTGAAGGATACGTTTCTTCTGTGTTTTAGGCAGAGTTTTACTGCTATTTCGTTATATGCGGGAATAGTGCTGGAAATGCCTGTTTTGAGATCTCTCCACAGAAAGCGTTTCCAGACTTCCCCTTCAACACACGAGTTTAACTCTGTAAGTTGAATGCACACATTGAAGACCGTTCTGTTAGGTAGCTCCGTTTTGGTTTTAGAAGCAGACAGTTCTCCTTACAGCATATACTCCCATTCACTGAGAAATGTCCAAACGCAGCTCTTACCAGAAACGTGTTTCTAACTCCTGAATCTAAAGGGAGATTTAACTCACTTAGCTGAACAAACGCACAGCAGAGCAGATTGAAGGATACGTTTCTTCTGTGTTTTAGGCAGAGTTTTACTGCTATTTCGTTATATGCGGGAATAGTGCTGGAAATGCCAGGAAATGCCTGTTTTGAGATCTCTCCACAGAAAGCGTTTCCAGACTTCCCCTTCAACACACGAGTTTAACTCTCTAAGTTGAATGCACACATTGAAGACCGTTCTGTTAGGTAGCTCCGTTTTGGTTTTAGAAGCAGACAGTTCTCCTTACAGCATATACTCCCATTCACTGAGAAATGTCCAAACGCAGCTCTTACCAGAAACGTGTTTCTAACTCCTGAATCTAAAGGGAGATTTAACTCACTTAGCTGAACAAACGCACAGCAGAGCAGATTGAAGGATACGTTTCTTCTGTGTTTTAGGCAGAGTTTTACTGCTATTTCGTTATATGCGGGAATAGTGCTGGAAATGCCTGTTTTGAGATCTCTCCACAGAAAGCGTTTCCAGACTTCCCCTTCAACACACGAGTTTAACTCTGTAAGTTGAATGCACACATTGAAGACCGTTCTGTTAGGTAGCTCCGTTTTGGTTTTAGAAGCAGAGAGTTCTCCTTACAGCATATACTCCCATTCACTGAGAAATGTCCAAACGCAGCTCTTACCAGAAACGTGTTTCTAACTCCTGAATCTAAAGGGAGATTTAACTCACTTAGCTGAACAAACGCACAGCAGAGCAGATTGAAGGATACGTTTCTTCTGTGTTTTAGGCAGAGTTTTACTGCTATTTCGTTATATGCGGGAATAGTGCTGGAAATGCCAGGAAATGCCTGTTTTGAGATCTCTCCACAGAAAGCGTTTCCAGACTTCCCCTTCAACACACGAGTTTAACTCTCTAAGTTGAATGCACACATTGAAGACCGTTCTGTTAGGTAGCTCCGTTTTGGTTTTAGAAGCAGACAGTTCTCCTTACAGCATATACTCCCATTCACTGAGAAATGTCCAAACGCAGCTCTAACCAGAAACGTGTTTCTAACTCCTGAATCTAAAGGGAGATTTAACTCACTTAGCTGAACAAACGCACAGCAGAGCAGATTGAAGGATACGTTTCTTCTGTGTTTTAGGCAGAGTTTTACTGCTATTTCGTTATATGCGGGAATAGTGCTGGAAATGCCTGTTTTGAGATCTCTCCACAGAAAGCGTTTCCAGACTTCCCCTTCAACACACGAGTTTAACTCTGTAAGTTGAATGCACACATTGAAGACCGTTCTGTTAGGTAGCTCCGTTTTGGTTTTAGAAGCAGACAGTTCTCCTTACCGCATATACTCCCATCACTGAGAAATGTCCAAACGCAGCTCTTACCAGAAACGTGTTTCTAACTCCTGAATCTAAAGGGAGATTTAACTCACTTAGCTGAACAAACGCAAAGCAGAGCAGATTGAAGGATACGTTTCTTCTGTGTTTTAGGCAGAGTTTTACTGCTATTTCGTTATATGCGGGAATAGTGCTGGAAATGCCTGTTTTGAGATCTCTCCACAGAAAGCGTTTCCAGACTTCCCCTTCAGCACACGAGTTTAACTCTGTAAGTTGAATGCACACATTGAAGACCGTTCTGTTAGGTAGCTCAGTTTTGGTTTTAGAAGCAGACAGTTCTCCTTACAGCATATACTCCCATTCACTGAGAAATGTCCAAACGCAGCTCTTACCAGAAACGTGTTTCTAACTCCTGAATCTAAAGGGAGATTTAACTCACTTAGCTGAACAAACGCAAAGCAGAGCAGATTGAAGGATACGTTTCTTCTGTGTGTTAGGCAGAGTTTTACTGCTATTTCGTTATATGCGGGAATAGTGCTGGAAATGCCTGTTTTGAGATCTCTCCACAGAAAGCGTTTCCAGACTTCCCCTTCAACACACGAGTTTAACTCTGTAAGTTGAATGCACACATTGAAGACCGTTCTGTTAGGTAGCTCCGTTTTGGTTTTAGAAGCAGACAGTTCTCCTTACAGCATATACTCCCATTCACTGAGAAATGTCCAAACGCAGCTCTTACCAGAAACGTGTTTCTAACTCCTGAATCTAAAGGGAGATTTAACTCACTTAGCTGAACAAACGCACAGCAGAGCAGATTGAAGGATACGTTTCTTCTGTGTTTTAGGCAGAGTTTTACTGCTATTTCGTTATATGCGGGAATAGTGCTGGAAATGCCTGTTTTGAGATCTCTCCACAGAAAGCGTTTCCAGACTTCCCCTTCAACACTCGAGTTTAACTCTGTAAGTTGAATGCACACATTGAAGACCGTTCTGTTAGGTAGCTCCGTTTTGGTTTTAGAAGCAGACAGTTCTCCTTACAGCATATACTCCCATTCACTGAGAAATGTCCAAACGCAGCTCTTACCAGAAACGTGTTTCTAACTCCTGAATCTAAAGGGAGATTTAACTCACTTAGCTGAACAAACGCACAGCAGAGCAGATTGAAGGATACGTTTCTTCTGTGTTTTAGGCAGAGTTTTACTGCTATTTCGTTATATGCGGGAATAGTGCTGGAAATGCCTGTTTTGAGATCTCTCCACAGAAAGCGTTTCCAGACTTCCCCTTCAGCACACGAGTTTAACTCTGTAAGTTGAATGCACACATTGAAGACCGTTCTGTTAGGTAGCTCCGTTTTGGTTTTAGAAGCAGACAGTTCTCCTTACAGCATATACTCCCATTCACTGAGAAATGTCCAAACGCAGCTCTTACCAGAAACGTGTTTCTAACTCCTGAATCTAAAGGGAGATTTAACTCACTTAGCTGAACAAACGCACAGCAGAGCAGATTGAAGGATACGTTTCTTCTGTGTTTTAGGCAGAGTTTTACTGCTATTTCGTTATATGCGGGAATAGTGCTGGAAATGCCTGTTTTGAGATCTCTCCACAGAAAGCGTTTCCAGACTTCCCCTTCAACACACGAGTTTAACTCTCTAAGTTGAATGCACACATTGAAGACCGTTCTGTTAGGTAGCTCCGTTTTGGTTTTAGAAGCAGACAGTTCTCCTTACAGCATATACTCCCATTCACTGAGAAATGTCCAAACGCAGCTCTTACCAGAAACGTGTTTCTAACTCCTGAATCTAAAGGGAGATTTAACTCACTTAGCTGAACAAACGCACAGCAGAGCAGATTGAAGGATACGTTTCTTCTGTGTTTTAGGCAGAGTTTTACTGCTATTTCGTTATATGCGGGAATAGTGCTGGAAATGCCAGGAAATGCCTGTTTTGAGATCTCTCCACAGAAAGCGTTTCCAGACTTCCCCTTCAACACACGAGTTTAACTCTCTAAGTTGAATGCACACATTGAAGACCGTTCTGTTAGGTAGCTCCGTTTTGGTTTTAGAAGCAGACAGTTCTCCTTACAGCATATACTCCCATTCACTGAGAAATGTCCAAACGCAGCTCTTACCAGAAACGTGTTTCTAACTCCTGAATCTAAAGGGAGATTTAACTCACTTAGCTGAACAAACGCACAGCAGAGCAGATTGAAGGATACGTTTCTTCTGTGTTTTAGGCAGAGTTTTACTGCTATTTCGTTATATGCGGGAATAGTGCTGGAAATGCCTGTTTTGAGATCTCTCCACAGAAAGCGTTTCCAGACTTCCCCTTCAACAAACGAGTTTAACTCTGTAAGTTGAATGCACACATTGAAGACCGTTCTGTTAGGTAGCTCCGTTTTGGTTTTAGAAGCAGACAGTTCTCCTTACAGCATATACTCCCATTCACTGAGAAATGTCCAAACGCAGCTCTTACCAGAAACGTGTTTCTAACTCCTGAATCTAAAGGGAGATTTAACTCACTTAGCTGAACAAACGCACAGCAGAGCAGATTGAAGGATACGTTTCTTCTGTGTTTTAGGCAGAGTTTTACTGCTATTTCGTTATATGCGGGAATAGTGCTGGAAATGCCTGTTTTGAGATCTCTCCACAGAAAGCGTTTCCAGACTTCCCCTTCAACACACGAGTTTAACTCTGTAAGTTGAATGCACACATTGAAGACCGTTCTGTTAGGTAGCTCCGTTTTGGTTTTAGAAGCAGACAGTTCTCCTTACAGCATATACTCCCATTCACTGAGAAATGTCCAAACGCAGCTCTTACCAGAAACGTGTTTCTAACTCCTGAATCTAAAGGGAGATTTAACTCACTTAGCTGAACAAACGCAAAGCAGAGCAGATTGAAGGATACGTTTCTTCTGTGTTTTAGGCAGAGTTTTACTGCTATTTCGTTATATGCGGGAATAGTGCTGGAAATGCCTGTTTTGAGATCTCTCCACAGAAAGCGTTTCCAGACTTCCCCTTCAACACACGAGTTTAACTCTGTAAGTTGAATGCACACATTGAAGACCGTTCTGTTAGGTAGCTCCGTTTTGGTTTTAGAAGCAGACAGTTCTCCTTACAGCATATACTCCCATTCACTGAGAAATGTCCAAACGCAGCTCTTACCAGAAACGTGTTTCTAACTCCTGAATCTAAAGGGAGATTTAACTCACTTAGCTGAACAAACGCACAGCAGAGCAGATTGAAGGATACGTTTCTTCTGTGTTTTAGGCAGAGTTTTACTGCTATTTCGTTATATGCGGGAATAGTGCTGGAAATGCCTGTTTTGAGATCTCTCCACAGAAAGCGTTTCCAGACTTCCCCTTCAACACACGAGTTTAACTCCGTAAGTTGAATGCACACATTGAAGACCGTTCTGTTAGGTAGCTCCGTTTTGGTTTTAGAAGCAGACAGTTCTCCTTACAGCATATACTCCCATTCACTGAGAAATGTCCAAACGCAGCTCTTACCAGAAACGTGTTTCTAACTCCTGAATCTAAAGGGAGATTTAACTCACTTAGCTGAACAAACGCACAGCAGAGCAGATTGAAGGATACGTTTCTTCTGTGTTTTAGGCAGAGTTTTACTGCTATTTCGTTATATGCGGGAATAGTGCTGGAAATGCCTGTTTTGAGATCTCTCCACAGAAAGCGTTTCCAGACTTCCCCTTCAGCACACGAGTTTAACTCTGTAAGTTGAATGCACACATTGAAGACCGTTCTGTTAGGTAGCTCCGTTTTGGTTTTAGAAGCAGACAGTTCTCCTTACAGCATATACTCCCATTCACTGAGAAATGTCCAAACGCAGCTCTTACCAGAAACGTGTTTCTAACTCCTGAATCTAAAGGGAGATTTAACTCACTTAGCTGAACAAACGCACAGCAGAGCAGATTGAAGGATACGTTTCTTCTGTGTTTTAGGCAGAGTTTTACTGCTATTTCGTTATATGCGGGAATAGTGCTGGAAATGCCTGTTTTGAGATCTCTCCACAGAAAGCGTTTCCAGACTTCCCCTTCAACACACGAGTATAACTCTGTAAGTTGAATGCACACATTGAAGACCGTTCTGTTAGGTAGCTCCGTTTTGGTTTTAGAAGCAGACAGTTCTCCTTACAGCATATACTCCCATTCACTGAGAAATGTCCAAACGCAGCTCTTACCAGAAACGTGTTTCTAACTCCTGAATCTAAAGGGAGATTTAACTCACTTAGCTGAACAAACGCACAGCAGAGCAGATTGAAGGATACGTTTCTTCTGTGTTTTAGGCAGAGTTTTACTGCTATTTCGTTATATGCGGGAATAGTGCTGGAAATGCCAGGAAATGCCTGTTTTGAGATCTCTCCACAGAAAGCGTTTCCAGACTTCCCCTTCAACACACGAGTTTAACTCTCTAAGTTGAATGCACACATTGAAGACCGTTCTGTTAGGTAGCTCCGTTTTGGTTTTAGAAGCAGACAGTTCTCCTTACAGCATATACTCCCATTCACTGAGAAATGTCCAAACGCAGCTCTTACCAGAAACGTGTTTCTAACTCCTGAATCTAAAGGGAGATTTAACTCACTTAGCTGAACAAACGCACAGCAGAGCAGATTGAAGGATACGTTTCTTCTGTGTTTTAGGCAGAGTTTTACTGCTATTTCGTTATATGCGGGAATAGTGCTGGAAATGCCTGTTTTGAGATCTCTCCACAGAAAGCGTTTCCAGACTTCCCCTTCAACACACGAGTTTAACTCTGTAAGTTGAATGCACACATTGAAGACCGTTCTGTTAGGTAGCTCCGTTTTGGTTTTAGAAGCAGACAGTTCTCCTTACAGCATATACTCCCATTCACTGAGAAATGTCCAAACGCAGCTCTTACCAGAAACGTGTTTCTAACTCCTGAATCTAAAGGGAGATTTAACTCACTTAGCTGAACAAACGCACAGCAGAGCAGATTGAAGGATACGTTTCTTCTGTGTTTTAGGCAGAGTTTTACTGCTATTTCGTTATATGCGGGAATAGTGCTGGAAATGCCTGTTTTGAGATCTCTCCACAGAAAGCGTTTCCAGACTTCCCCTTCAACACACGAGTTTAACTCTGTAAGTTGAATGCACACATTGAAGACCGTTCTGTTAGGTAGCTCCGTTTTGGTTTTAGAAGCAGACAGTTCTCCTTACAGCATATACTCCCATTCACTGAGAAATGTCCAAACGCAGCTCTTACCAGAAACGTGTTTCTAACTCCTGAATCTAAAGGGAGATTTAACTCACTTAGCTGAACAAACGCACAGCAGAGCAGATTGAAGGATACGTTTCTTCTGTGTTTTAGGCAGAGTTTTACTGCTATTTCGTTATATGCGGGAATAGTGCTGGAAATGCCTGTTTTGAGATCTCTCCACAGAAAGCGTTTCCAGACTTCCCCTTCAACACACGAGTTTAACTCTGTAAGTTGAATGCACACATTGAAGACCGTTCTGTTAGGTAGCTCCGTTTTGGTTTTAGAAGCAGACAGTTCTCCTTACAGCATATACTCCCATTCACTGAGAAATGTCCAAACGCAGCTCTTACCAGAAACGTGTTTCTAACTCCTGAATCTAAAGGGAGATTTAACTCACTTAGCTGAACAAACGCACAGCAGAGCAGATTGAAGGATACGTTTCTTCTGTGTTTTAGGCAGAGTTTTACTGCTATTTCGTTATATGCGGGAATAGTGCTGGAAATGCCTGTTTTGAGATCTCTCCACAGAAAGCGTTTCCAGACTTCCCCTTCAACACACGAGTTTAACTCTGTAAGTTGAATGCACACATTGAAGACCGTTCTGTTAGGTAGCTCCGTTTTGGTTTTAGAAGCAGACAGTTCTCCTTACAGCATATACTCCCATTCACTGAGAAATGTCCAAACGCAGCTCTTACCAGAAACGTGTTTCTAACTCCTGAATCTAAAGGGAGATTTAACTCACTTAGCTGAACAAACGCACAGCAGAGCAGATTGAAGGATACGTTTCTTCTGTGTTTTAGGCAGAGTTTTACTGCTATTTCGCTATATGCGGGAATAGTGCTGGAAATGCCAGTTTTGAGATCTCTCCACAGAAAGCGTTTCCAGACTTCCCCTTCAGCACACGAGTTTAACTCTGTAAGTTGAATGCACACATTGAAGACCGTTCTGTTAGGTAGCTCCGTTTTGGTTTTAGAAGCAGACAGTTCTCCTTACAGCATATACTCCCATTCACTGAGAAATGTCCAAACGCAGCTCTTACCAGAAACGTGTTTCTAACTCCTGAATCTAAAGGGAGATTTAACTCACTTAGCTGAACAAACGCACAGCAGAGCAGATTGAAGGATACGTTTCTTCTGTGTTTTAGGCAGAGTTTTACTGCTATTTCGTTATATGCGGGAATAGTGCTGGAAATGCCTGTTTTGAGATCTCTCCACAGAAAGCGTTTCCAGACTTCCCCTTCAACACACGAGTTTAACTCTGTAAGTTGAATGCACACATTGAAGACCGTTCTGTTAGGTAGCTCCGTTTTGGTTTTAGAAGCAGACAGTTCTCCTTACAGCATATACTCCCATTCACTGAGAAATGTCCAAACGCAGCTCTTACCAGAAACGTGTTTCTAACTCCTGAATCTAAAGGGAGATTTAACTCACTTAGCTGAACAAACGCACAGCAGAGCAGATTGAAGGATACGTTTCTTCTGTGTTTTAGGCAGAGTTTTACTGCTATTTCGTTATATGCGGGAATAGTGCTGGAAATGCCAGGAAATGCCTGTTTTGAGATCTCTCCACAGAAAGCGTTTCCAGACTTCCCCTTCAACACACGAGTTTAACTCTCTAAGTTGAATGCACACATTGAAGACCGTTCTGTTAGGTAGCTCCGTTTTGGTTTTAGAAGCAGACAGTTCTCCTTACAGCATATACTCCCATTCACTGAGAAATGTCCAAACGCAGCTCTTACCAGAAACGTGTTTCTAACTCCTGAATCTAAAGGGAGATTTAACTCACTTAGCTGAACAAACGCACAGCAGAGCAGATTGAAGGATACGTTTCTTCTGTGTTTTAGGCAGAGTTTTACTGCTATTTCGTTATATGCGGGAATAGTGCTGGAAATGCCTGTTTTGAGATCTCTCCACAGAAAGCGTTTCCAGACTTCCCCTTCAACACACGAGTTTAACTCTGTAAGTTGAATGCACACATTGAAGACCGTTCTGTTAGGTAGCTCCGTTTTGGTTTTAGAAGCAGACAGTTCTCCTTACAGCATATACTCCCATTCACTGAGAAATGTCCAAACGCAGCTCTTACCAGAAACGTGTTTCTAACTCCTGAATCTAAAGGGAGATTTAACTCACTTAGCTGAACAAACGCACAGCAGAGCAGATTGAAGGATACGTTTCTTCTGTGTTTTAGGCAGAGTTTTACTGCTATTTCGTTATATGCGGGAATAGTGCTGGAAATGCCTGTTTTGAGATCTCTCCACAGAAAGCGTTTCCAGACTTCCCCTTCAACACACGAGTTTAACTCTGTAAGTTGAATGCACACATTGAAGACCGTTCTGTTAGGTAGCTCCGTTTTGGTTTTAGAAGCAGACAGTTCTCCTTACAGCATATACTCCCATTCACTGAGAAATGTCCAAACGCAGCTCTTACCAGAAACGTGTTTCTAACTCCTGAATCTAAAGGGAGATTTAACTCACTTAGCTGAACAAACGCACAGCAGAGCAGATTGAAGGATACGTTTCTTCTGTGTTTTAGGCAGAGTTTTACTGCTATTTCGTTATATGCGGGAATAGTGCTGGAAATGCCTGTTTTGAGATCTCTCCACAGAAAGCGTTTCCAGACTTCCCCTTCAACACACGAGTTTAACTCTGTAAGTTGAATGCACACATTGAAGACCGTTCTGTTAGGTAGCTCCGTTTTGGTTTTAGAAGCAGACAGTTCTCCTTACAGCATATACTCCCATTCACTGAGAAATGTCCAAACGCAGCTCTTACCAGAAACGTGTTTCTAACTCCTGAATCTAAAGGGAGATTTAACTCACTTAGCTGAACAAACGCACAGCAGAGCAGATTGAAGGATACGTTTCTTCTGTGTTTTAGGCAGAGTTTTACTGCTATTTCGTTATATGCGGGAATAGTGCTGGAAATGCCTGTTTTGAGATCTCTCCACAGAAAGCGTTTCCAGACTTCCCCTTCAACACACGAGTTTAACTCTGTAAGTTGAATGCACACATTGAAGACCGTTCTGTTAGGTAGCTCCGTTTTGGTTTTAGAAGCAGACAGTTCTCCTTACAGCATATACTCCCATTCACTGAGAAATGTCCAAACGCAGCTCTTACCAGAAACGTGTTTCTAACTCCTGAATCTAAAGGGAGATTTAACTCACTTAGCTGAACAAACGCACAGCAGAGCAGATTGAAGGATACGTTTCTTCTGTGTTTTAGGCAGAGTTTTACTGCTATTTCGTTATATGCGGGAATAGTGCTGGAAATGCCAGTTTTGAGATCTCTCCACAGAAAGCGTTTCCAGACTTCCCCTTCAACACACGAGTTTAACTCTGTAAGTTGAATGCACACATTGAAGACCGTTCTGTTAGGTAGCTCCGTTTTGGTTTTAGAAGCAGACAGTTCTCCTTACAGCATATACTCCCATTCACTGAGAAATGTCCAAACGCAGCTCTTACCAGAAACGTGTTTCTAACTCCTGAATCTAAAGGGAGATTTAACTCACTTAGCTGAACAAACGCACAGCAGAGCAGATTGAAGGATACGTTTCTTCTGTGTTTTAGGCAGAGTTTTACTGCTATTTCGTTATATGCGGGAATAGTGCTG
Source organism: Saguinus oedipus (assembly GCA_031835075.1). Taxonomy (NCBI): domain Eukaryota; kingdom Metazoa; phylum Chordata; class Mammalia; order Primates; family Cebidae; genus Saguinus; species Saguinus oedipus. Next base: position 170,256,775 of record CM063174.1, read on the forward strand.
GAAATGCCTGTTTTGAGATCTCTCCACAGAAAGCGTTTCCAGACTTCCCCTTCAACACACGAGTTTAACTCTGTAAGTTGAATGCACACATTGAAGACCGTTCTGTTAGGTAGCTCCGTTTTGGTTTTAGAAGCAGACAGTTCTCCTTACAGCATATACTCCCATTCACTGAGAAATGTCCAAACGCAGCTCTTACCAGAAACGTGTTTCTAACTCCTGAATCTAAAGGGAGATTTAACTCACTTAGCTGAACAAACGCACAGCAGAGCAGATTGAAGGATACGTTTCTTCTGTGTTTTAGGCAGAGTTTTACTGCTATTTCGTTATATGCGGGAATAGTGCTGGAAATGCCAGGAAATGCCTGTTTTGAGATCTCTCCACAGAAAGCGTTTCCAGACTTCACCTTCAACACACGAGTTTAACTCTGTAAGTTGAATGCACACATTGAAGACCGTTCTGTTAGGTAGCTCCGTTTTGGTTTTAGAAGCAGACAGTTCTCCTTACAGCATATACTCCCATTCACTGAGAAATGTCCAAACGCAGCTCTTACCAGAAACGTGTTTCTAACTCCTGAATCTAAAGGGAGATTTAACTCACTTAGCTGAACAAACGCACAGCAGAGCAGATTGAAGGATACGTTTCTTCTGTGTTTTAGGCAGAGTTTTACTGCTATTTCGTTATATGCGGGAATAGTGCTGGAAATGCCTGGAAATACCTGTTTTGAGATCTCTCCACAGAAAGCGTTTCCAGACTTCCCCTTCAACACACGAGTTTAACTCTGTAAGTTGAATGCACACATTGAATACCGTTCTGTTAGGTAGCTCCGTTTTGGTTTTAGAAGCAGACAGTTCTCCTTACAGCATATACTCCCATTCACTGAGAAATGTCCAAACGCAGCTCTTACCAGAAACGTGTTTCTAACTCCTGAATCTAAAGGGAGATTTAACTCACTTAGCTGAACAAACGCACAGCAGAGCAGATTGAAGGATACGTTTCTTCTGTGTTTTAGGCAGAGTTTTACTGCTATTTCGTTATATGCGGGAATAGTGCTGGAAATGCCTGTTTTGAGATCTCTCCACAGAAAGCGTTTCCAGACTTCCCCTTCAACACACGAGTTTAACTCTGTAAGTTGAATGCACACATTGAAGACCGTTCTGTTAGGTAGCTCCGTTTTGGTTTTAGAAGCAGACAGTTCTCCTTACAGCATATACTCCCATTCACTGAGAAATGTCCAAACGCAGCTCTTACCAGAAACGTGTTTCTAACTCCTGAATCTAAACGGAGATTTAACTCACTTAGCTGAACAAACGCACAGCAGAGCAGATTGAAGGATACGTTTCTTCTGTGTTTTAGGCAGAGTTTTACTGCTATTTCGTTATATGCGGGAATAGTGCTGGAAATGCCTGGAAATGCCTGTTTTGAGATCTCTCCACAGAAAGCGTTTCCAGACTTCCCCTTCAACACACGAGTTTAACTCTGTAAGTTGAATGCACACATTGAAGACCGTTCTGTTAGGTAGCTCCGTTTTGGTTTTAGAAGCAGACAGTTCTCCTTACAGCATATACTCCCATTCACTGAGAAATGTCCAAACGCAGCTCTTACCAGAAACGTGTTTCTAACTCCTGAATCTAAAGGGAGATTTAACTCACTTAGCTGAACAAACGCACAGCAGAGCAGATTGAAGGATACGTTTCTTCTGTGTTTTAGGCAGAGTTTTACTGCTATTTCGTTATATGCGGGAATAGTGCTGGAAATGCCTGTTTTGAGATCTCTCCACAGAAAGCGTTTCCAGACTTCCCCTTCAACACACGAGTTTAACTCTGTAAGTTGAATGCACACATTGAAGACCGTTCTGTTAGGTAGCTCCGTTTTGGTTTTAGAAGCAGACAGTTCTCCTTACAGCATATACTCCCATTCACTGAGAAATGTCCAAACGCAGCTCTTACCAGAAACGTGTTTCTAACTCCTGAATCTAAAGGGAGATTTAACTCACTTAGCTGAACAAACGCACAGCAGAGCAGATTGAAGGATACGTTTCTTCTGTGTTTTAGGCAGAGTTTTACTGCTATTTCGTTATATGCGGGAATAGTGCTGGAAATGCCAGGAAATGCCTGTTTTGAGATCTCTCCACAGAAAGCGTTTCCAGACTTCCCCTTCAACACACGAGTTTAACTCTGTAAGTTGAATGCACACATTGAAGACCGTTCTGTTAGGTAGCTCCGTTTTGGTTTTAGAAGCAGACCGTTCTCCTTACAGCATATACTCCCATTCACTGAGAAATGTCCAAACGCAGCTCTTACCAGAAACGTGTTTCTAACTCCTGAATCTAAAGGGAGATTTAACTCACTTAGCTGAACAAACGCACAGCAGAGCAGATTGAAGGATACGTTTCTTCTGTGTTTTAGGCAGAGTTTTACTGCTATTTCGTTATATGCGGGAATAGTGCTGGAAATGCCTGTTTTGAGATCTCTCCACAGAAAGCGTTTCCAGACTTCCCCTTCAACACACGAGTTTAACTCTGTAAGTTGAATGCACACATTGAAGACCGTTCTGTTAGGTAGCTCCGTTTTGGTTTTAGAAGCAGACAGTTCTCCTTACAGCATATACTCCCATTCACTGAGAAATGTCCAAACGCAGCTCTTACCAGAAACGTGTTTCTAACTCCTGAATCTAAAGGGAGATTTAACTCACTTAGCTGAACAAAGGCACAGCAGAGCAGATTGAAGGATACGTTTCTTCTGTGTTTTAGGCAGAGTTTTACTGCTATTTCGTTATATGCGGGAATAGTGCTGGAAATGCCAGTTTTGAGATCTCTCCACAGAAAGCGTTTCCAGACTTCCCCTTCAACACACGAGTTTAACTCTGTAAGTTGAATGCACACATTGAAGACCGTTCTGTTAGGTAGCTCCGTTTTGGTTTTAGAAGCAGACAGTTCTCCTTACAGCATATACTCCCATTCACTGAGAAATGTCCAAACGCAGCTCTTACCAGAAACGTGTTTCTAACTCCTGAATCTAAAGGGAGATTTAACTCACTTAGCTGAACAAACGCACAGCAGAGCAGATTGAAGGATACGTTTCTTCTGTGTTTTAGGCAGAGTTTTACTGCTATTTCGTTATATGCGGGAATAGTGCTGGAAATGCCTGTTTTGAGATCTCTCCACAGAAAGCGTTTCCAGACTTCCCCTTCAACACACGAGTTTAACTCTGTAAGTTGAATGCACACATTGAAGACCGTTCTGTTAGGTAGCTCCGTTTTGGTTTTAGAAGCAGACAGTTCTCCTTACAGCATATACTCCCATTCACTGAGAAATGTCCAAACGCAGCTCTTACCAGAAACGTGTTTCTAACTCCTGAATCTAAAGGGAGATTTAACTCACTTAGCTGAACAAACGCACAGCAGAGCAGATTGAAGGATACGTTTCTTCTGTGTTTTAGGCAGAGTTTTACTGCTATTTCGTTATATGCGGGAATAGTGCTGGAAATGCCTGTTTTGAGATCTCTCCACAGAAAGCGTTTCCAGACTTCCCCTTCAACACACGAGTTTAACTCTGTAAGTTGAATGCACACATTGAAGACCGTTCTGTTAGGTAGCTCCGTTTTGGTTTTAGAAGCAGACAGTTCTCCTTACAGCATATACTCCCATTCACTGAGAAATGTCCAAACGCAGCTCTTACCAGAAACGTGTTTCTAACTCCTGAATCTAAAGGGAGATTTAACTCACTTAGCTGAACAAACGCACAGCAGAGCAGATTGAAGGATACGTTTCTTCTGTGTTTTAGGCAGAGTTTTACTGCTATTTCGTTATATGCGGGAATAGTGCTGGAAATGCCTGTTTTGAGATCTCTCCACAGAAAGCGTTTCCAGACTTCCCCTTCAACACACGAGTTTAACTCTGTAAGTTGAATGCACACATTGAAGACCGTTCTGTTAGGTAGCTCCGTTTTGGTTTTAGAAGCAGAGAGTTCTCCTTACAGCATATACTCCCATTCACTGAGAAATGTCCAAACGCAGCTCTTACCAGAAACGTGTTTCTAACTCCTGAATCTAAAGGGAGATTTAACTCACTTAGCTGAACAAACGCACAGCAGAGCAGATTGAAGGATACGTTTCTTCTGTGTTTTAGGCAGAGTTTTACTGCTATTTCGTTATATGCGGGAATAGTGCTGGAAATGCCAGGAAATGCCTGTTTTGAGATCTCTCCACAGAAAGCGTTTCCAGACTTCCCCTTCAACACACGAGTTTAACTCTGTAAGTTGAATGCACACATTGAAGACCGTTCTGTTAGGTAGCTCCGTTTTGGTTTTAGAAGCAGACAGTTCTCCTTACAGCATATACTCCCATTCACTGAGAAATGTCCAAACGCAGCTCTTACCAGAAACGTGTTTCTAACTCCTGAATCTAAAGGGAGATTTAACTCACTTAGCTGAACAAACGCACAGCAGAGCAGATTGAAGGATACGTTTCTTCTGTGTTTTAGGCAGAGTTTTACTGCTATTTCGTTATATGCGGGAATAGTGCTGGAAATGCCTGGAAATGCCTGTTTTGAGATCTCTCCACAGAAAGCGTTTCCAGACTTCCCCTTCAACACACGAGTTTAACTCTGTAAGTTGAATGCACACATTGAAGACCGTTCTGTTAGGTAGCTCCGTTTTGGTTTTAGAAGCAGACAGTTCTCCTTACAGCATATACTCCCATTCACTGAGAAATGTCCAAACGCAGCTCTTACCAGAAACGTGTTTCTAACTCCTGAATCTAAAGGGAGATTTAACTCACTTAGCTGAACAAACGCACAGCAGAGCAGATTGAAGGATACGTTTCTTCTGTGTTTTAGGCAGAGTTTTACTGCTATTTCGTTATATGCGGGAATAGTGCTGGAAATGCCTGTTTTGAGATCTCTCCACAGAAAGCGTTTCCAGACTTCCCCTTCAACACACGAGTTTAACTCTGTAAGTTGAATGCACACATTGAAGACCGTTCTGTTAGGTAGCTCCGTTTTGGTTTTAGAAGCAGACAGTTCTCCTTACAGCATATACTCCCATTCACTGAGAAATGTCCAAACGCAGCTCTTACCAGAAACGTGTTTCTAACTCCTGAATCTAAAGGGAGATTTAACTCACTTAGCTGAACAAACGCACAGCAGAGCAGATTGAAGGATACGTTTCTTCTGTGTTTTAGGCAGAGTTTTACTGCTATTTCGTTATATGCGGGAATAGTGCTGGAAATGCCAGTTTTGAGATCTCTCCACAGAAAGCGTTTCCAGACTTCCCCTTCAACACACGAGTTTAAGTCTGTAAGTTGAATGCACACATTGAAGACCGTTCTGTTAGGTAGCTCCGTTTTGGTTTTAGAAGCAGACAGTTCTCCTTACAGCATATACTCCCATTCACTGAGAAATGTCCAAACGCAGCTCTTACCAGAAACGTGTTTCTAACTCCTGAATCTAAAGGGAGATTTAACTCACTTAGCTGAACAAACGCACAGCAGAGCAGATTGAAGGATACGTTTCTTCTGTGTTTTAGGCAGAGTTTTACTGCTATTTCGTTATATGCGGGAATAGTGCTGGAAATGCCTGTTTTGAGATCTCTCCACAGAAAGCGTTTCCAGACTTCCCCTTCAACACACGAGTTTAACTCTGTAAGTTGAATGCACACATTGAAGACCGTTCTGTTAGGTAGCTCCGTTTTGGTTTTAGAAGCAGACAGTTCTCCTTACAGCATATACTCCCATTCACTGAGAAATGTCCAAACGCAGCTCTTACCAGAAACGTGTTTCTAACTCCTGAATCTAAAGGGAGATTTAACTCACTTAGCTGAACAAACGCACAGCAGAGCAGATTGAAGGATACGTTTCTTCTGTGTTTTAGGCAGAGTTTTACTGCTATTTCGTTATATGCGGGAATAGTGCTGGAAATGCCTGTTTTGAGATCTCTCCACAGAAAGCGTTTCCAGACTTCCCCTTCAACACACGAGTTTAACTCTGTAAGTTGAATGCACACATTGAAGACCGTTCTGTTAGGTAGCTCCGTTTTGGTTTTAGAAGCAGACAGTTCTCCTTACAGCATATACTCCCATTCACTGAGAAATGTCCAAACGCAGCTCTTACCAGAAACGTGTTTCTAACTCCTGAATCTAAAGGGAGATTTAACTCACTTAGCTGAACAAACGCACAGCAGAGCAGATTGAAGGATACGTTTCTTCTGTGTTTTAGGCAGAGTTTTACTGCTATTTCGTTATATGCGGGAATAGTGCTGGAAATGCCTGTTTTGAGATCTCTCCACAGAAAGCGTTTCCAGACTTCCCCTTCAACACACGAGTTTAACTCTGTAAGTTGAATGCACACATTGAAGACCGTTCTGTTAGGTAGCTCCGTTTTGGTTTTAGAAGCAGAGAGTTCTCCTTACAGCATATACTCCCATTCACTGAGAAATGTCCAAACGCAGCTCTTACCAGAAACGTGTTTCTAACTCCTGAATCTAAAGGGAGATTTAACTCACTTAGCTGAACAAACGCACAGCAGAGCAGATTGAAGGATACGTTTCTTCTGTGTTTTAGGCAGAGTTTTACTGCTATTTCGTTATATGCGGGAATAGTGCTGGAAATGCCAGGAAATGCCTGTTTTGAGATCTCTCCACAGAAAGCGTTTCCAGACTTCCCCTTCAACACACGAGTTTAACTCTCTAAGTTGAATGCACACATTGAAGACCGTTCTGTTAGGTAGCTCCGTTTTGGTTTTAGAAGCAGACAGTTCTCCTTACAGCATATACTCCCATTCACTGAGAAATGTCCAAACGCAGCTCTAACCAGAAACGTGTTTCTAACTCCTGAATCTAAAGGGAGATTTAACTCACTTAGCTGAACAAACGCACAGCAGAGCAGATTGAAGGATACGTTTCTTCTGTGTTTTAGGCAGAGTTTTACTGCTATTTCGTTATATGCGGGAATAGTGCTGGAAATGCCTGTTTTGAGATCTCTCCACAGAAAGCGTTTCCAGACTTCCCCTTCAACACACGAGTTTAACTCTGTAAGGTGAATGCACACATTGAAGACCGTTCTGTTAGGTAGCTCCGTTTTGGTTTTAGAAGCAGACAGTTCTCCTTACAGCATATACTCCCATTCACTGAGAAATGTCCAAACGCAGCTCTTACCAGAAACGTGTTTCTAACTCCTGAATCTAAAGGGAGATTTAACTCACTTAGCTGAACAAACGCAAAGCAGAGCAGATTGAAGGATACGTTTCTTCTGTGTTTTAGGCAGAGTTTTACTGCTATTTCGTTATATGCGGGAATAGTGCTGGAAATGCCTGTTTTGAGATCTCTCCACAGAAAGCGTTTCCAGACTTCCCCTTCAGCACACGAGTTTAACTCTGTAAGTTGAATGCACACATTGAAGACCGTTCTGTTTGGTAGCTCAGTTTTGGTTTTAGAAGCAGACAGTTCTCCTTACAGCATATACTCCCATTCACTGAGAAATGTCCAAACGCAGCTCTTACCAGAAACGTGTTTCTAACTCCTGAATCTAAAGGGAGATTTAACTCACTTAGCTGAACAAACGCAAAGCAGAGCAGATTGAAGGATACGTTTCTTCTGTGTGTTAGGCAGAGTTTTACTGCTATTTCGTTATATGCGGGAATAGTGCTGGAAATGCCTGTTTTGAGATCTCTCCACAGAAAGCGTTTCCAGACTTCCCCTTCAACACACGAGTTTAACTCTGTAAGTTGAATGCACACATTGAAGACCGTTCTGTTAGGTAGCTCCGTTTTGGTTTTAGAAGCAGACAGTTCTCCTTACAGCATATACTCCCATTCACTGAGAAATGTCCAAACGCAGCTCTTACCAGAAACGTGTTTCTAACTACTGAATCTAAAGGGAGATTGAACTCACTTAGCTGAACAAACGCACAGCAGAGCAGATTGAAGGATACGTTTCTTCTGTGTTTTAGGCAGAGTTTTACTGCTATTTCGTTATATGCGGGAATAGTGCTGGAAATGCCTGTTTTGAGATCTCTCCACAGAAAGCGTTTCCAGACTTCCCCTTCAACACACGAGTTTAACTCTGTAAGTTGAATGCACACATTGAAGACCGTTCTGTTAGGTAGCTCCGTTTTGGTTTTAGAAGCAGACAGTTCTCCTTACAGCATATACTCCCATTCACTGAGAAATGTCCAAACGCAGCTCTTACCAGAAACGTGTTTCTAACTCCTGAATCTAAAGGGAGATTTAACTCACTTAGCTGAACAAACGCACAGCAGAGCAGATTGAAGGATACGTTTCTTCTGTGTTTTAGGCAGAGTTTTACTGCTATTTCGTTATATGCGGGAATAGTGCTGGAAATGCCTGTTTTGAGATCTCTCCACAGAAAGCGTTTCCAGACTTCCCCTTCAGCACACGAGTTTAACTCTGTAAGTTGAATGCACACATTGAAGACCGTTCTGTTAGGTAGCTCCGTTTTGGTTTTAGAAGCAGACAGTTCTCCTTACAGCATATATTCCCATTCACTGAGAAATGTCCAAACGCAGCTCTTACCAGAAACGTGTTTCTAACTCCTGAATCTAAAGGGAGATTTAACTCACTTAGCTGAACAAACGCAAAGCAGAGCAGATTGAAGGATACGTTTCTTCTGTGTTTTAGGCAGAGTTTTACTGCTATTTCGTTATATGCGGGAATAGTGCTGGAAATGCCTGTTTTGAGATCTCTCCACAGAAAGCGTTTCCAGACTTCCCCTTCAACACACGAGTTTAACTCTGTAAGTTGAATGCACACATTGAGGACCGTTCTGTTAGGTAGCTCCGTTTTGGTTTTAGAAGCAGACAGTTCTCCTTACAGCATATACTCCCATTCACTGAGAAATGTCCAAACGCAGCTCTTACCAGAAACGTGTTTCTAACTCCTGAATCTAAAGGGAGATTTAACTCACTTAGCTGAACAAACGCACAGCAGAGCAGATTGAAGGATACGTTTCTTCTGTGTTTTAGGCAGAGTTTTACTGCTATTTCGTTATATGCGGGAATAGTGCTGGAAATGCCAGGAAATGCCTGTTTTGAGATCTCTCCACAGAAAGCGTTTCCAGACTTCCACTTCAACACACGAGTTTAACTCTGTAAGTTGAATGCACACATTGAAGACCGTTCTGTTAGGTAGCTCCGTTTTGGTTTTAGAAGCAGACAGTTCTCCTTACAGCATATACTCCCATTCACTGAGAAATGTCCAAACGCAGCTCTTACCAGAAACGTGTTTCTAACTCCTGAATCTAAAGGGAGATTTAACTCACTTAGCTGAACAAACGCACAGCAGAGCAGATTGAAGGATACGTTTCTTCTGTGTTTTAGGCGGAGTTTTACTGCTATTTCGTTATATGCGGGAATAGTGCTGGAAATGCCTGTTTTGAGATCTCTCCACAGAAAGCGTTTCCAGACTTCCCCTTCAGCACACGAGTTTAACTCTGTAAGTTGAATGCACACATTGAAGACCGTTCTGTTAGGTAGCTCCGTTTTGGTTTTAGAAGCAGACAGTTCTCCTTACAGCATATACTCCCATTCACTGAGAAATGTCCAAACGCAGCTCTTACCAGAAACGTGTTTCTAACTCCTGAATCTAAAGGGAGATTTAACTCACTTAGCTGAACAAACGCAAAGCAGAGCAGATTGAAGGATACGTTTCTTCTGTGTTTTAGGCAGAGTTTTACTGCTATTTCGTTATATGCGGGAATAGTGCTGGAAATGCCTGTTTTGAGATCTCTCCACAGAAAGCGTTTCCAGACTTCCCCTTCAACACACGAGTTTTACTCTGTAAGTTGAATGCACACATTGAAGACCGTTCTGTTAGGTAGCTCCGTTTTGGTTTTAGAAGCAGACAGTTCTCCTTACAGCATATACTCCCATTCACTGAGAAATGTCCAAACGCAGCTCTTACCAGAAACGTGTTTCTAACTCCTGAATCTAAAGGGAGATTTAACTCACTTAGCTGAACAAACGCACAGCAGAGCAGATTGAAGGATACGTTTCTTCTGTGTTTTAGGCAGAGTTTTACTGCTATTTCGTTATATGCGGGAATAGTGCTGGAAATGCCTGTTTTGAGATCTCTCCACAGAAAGCGTTTCCAGACTTCCCCTTCAACACACGAGTTTAACTCTGTAAGTTGAATGCACACATTGAAGACCGTTCTGTTAGGTAGCTCCGTTTTGGTTTTAGAAGCAGACAGTTCTCCTTACAGCATATACTCCCATTCACTGAGAAATGTCCAAACGCAGCTCTTACCAGAAACGTGTTTCTAACTCCTGAATCTAAAGGGAGATTTAACTCACTTAGCTGAACAAACGCACAGCAGAGCAGATTGAAGGATACGTTTCTTCTGTGTTTTAGGCAGAGTTTTACTGCTATTTCGTTATATGCGGGAATAGTGCTGGAAATGCCTGGAAATACCTGTTTTGAGATCTCTCCACAGAAAGCGTTTCCAGACTTCCTTTTCAACACACGAGTTTAACTCTGTAAGTTGAATGCACACATTGAAGACCGTTCTGTTAGGTAGCTCCGTTTTGGTTTTAGAAGCAGACAGTTCTCCTTACAGCATATACTCCCATTCACTGAGAAATGTCCAAACGCAGCTCTTACCAGAAACGTGTTTCTAACTCCTGAATCTAAAGGGAGATTTAACTCACTTAGCTGAACAAACGCACAGCAGAGCAGATTGAAGGATACGTTTCTTCTGTGTTTTAGGCAGAGTTTTACTGCTATTTCGTTATATGCGGGAATAGTGCTGGAAATGCCAGGAAATGCCTGTTTTGAGATCTCTCCACAGAAAGCGTTTCCAGACTTCCCCTTCAACACACGAGTTTAACTCTGTAAGTTGAATGCACACATTGAAGACCGTTCTGTTAGGTAGCACCGTTTTGGTTTTAGAAGCAGACAGTTCTCCTTACAGCATATACTCCCATTCACTGAGAAATGTCCAAACGCAGCTCTTACCAGAAACGTGTTTCTAACTCCTGAATCTAAAGGGAGATTTAACTCACTTAGCTGAACAAACGCACAGCAGAGCAGATTGAAGGATACGTTTCTTCTGTGTTTTAGGCAGAGTTTTACTGCTATTTCGTTATATGCGGGAATAGTGCTGGAAATGCCTGTTTTGAGATCTCTCCACAGAAAGCGTTTCCAGACTTCCCCTTCAACACACGAGTTTAACTCTGTAAGTTGAATGCACACATTGAAGACCGTTCTGTTAGGTAGCTCCGTTTTGGTTTTAGAAGCAGACAGTTCTCCTTACAGCATATACTCCCATTCACTGAGAAATGTCCAAACGCAGCTCTTACCAGAAACGTGTTTCTAACTCCTGAATCTAAAGGGAGATTTAACTCACTTAGCTGAACAAACGCACAGCAGAGCAGATTGAAGGATACGTTTCTTCTGTGTTTTAGGCAGAGTTTTACTGCTATTTCGTTATATGCGGGAATAGTGCTGGAAATGCCAGGAAATGCCTGTTTTGAGATCTCTCCACAGAAAGCGTTTCCAGACTTCCCCTTCAACACACGAGTTTAACTCTGTAAGTTGAATGCACACATTGAAGACCGTTCTGTTAGGTAGCTCCGTTTTGGTTTTAGAAGCAGACAGTTCTCCTTACAGCATATACTCCCATTCACTGAGAAATGTCCAAACGCAGCTCTTACCAGAAACGTGTTTCTAACTCCTGAATCTAAAGGGAGATTTAACTCACTTAGCTGAACAAACACACAGCAGAGCAGATTGAAGGATACGTTTCTTCTGTGTTTTAGGCAGAGTTTTACTGCTATTTCGTTATATGCGGGAATAGTGCTGGAAATGCCTGTTTTGAGATCTCTCCACAGAAAGCGTTTCCAGACTTCCCCTTCAACACACGAGTTTAACTCTGTAAGTTGAATGCACACATTGAAGACCGTTCTGTTAGGTAGCTCCGTTTTGGTTTTAGAAGCAGACAGTTCTCCTTACAGCATATACTCCCATTCACTGAGAAATGTCCAAACGCAGCTCTTACCAGAAACGTGTTTCTAACTCCTGAATCTAAAGGGAGTTTTAACTCACTTAGCTGAACAAACGCACAGCAGAGCAGATTGAAGGATACGTTTCTTCTGTGTTTTAGGCAGAGTTTTACTGCTATTTCGTTATATGCGGGAATAGTGCTGGAAATGCCTGTTTTGAGATCTCTCCACAGAAAGCGTTTCCAGACTTCCCCTTCAACACACGAGTTTAACTCTGTAAGTTGAATGCACACATTGAAGACCGTTCTGTTAGGTAGCTCCGTTTTGGTTTTAGAAGCAGACAGTTCTCCTTACAGCATATACTCCCATTCACTGAGAAATGTCCAAACGCAGCTCTTACCAGAAACGTGTTTCTAACTCCTGAATCTAAAGGGAGTTTTAACTCACTTAGCTGAACAAACGCACAGCAGAGCAGATTGAAGGATACGTTTCTTCTGTGTTTTAGGCAGAGTTTTACTGCTATTTCGTTATATGCGGGAATAGTGCTGGAAATGCCTGTTTTGAGATCTCTCCACAGAAAGCGTTTCCAGACTTCCCATTTAACACACGAGTTTAACTCTGTAAGTTGAATGCACACATTGAAGACCGTTCTGTTAGGTAGCTCCGTTTTGGTTTTAGAAGCAGACAGTTCTCCTTACAGCATATACTGCCATTCACTGAGAAATGTCCAAACGCAGCTCTTACCAGAAACGTGTTTCTAACTCCTGAATCTAAAGGGAGATTTAACTCACTTAGCTGAACAAACGCACAGCAGAGCAGATTGAAGGATACGTTTCTTCTGTGTTTTAGGCAGAGTTTTACTGCTATTTCGTTATATGCGGGAATAGTGCTGGAAATGCCAGGAAATGCCTGTTTTGAGATCTCTCCACAGAAAGCGTTTCCAGACTTCCCCTTCAACACACGAGTTTAACTCTGTAAGTTGAATGCACACATTGAAGACCGTTCTGTTAGGTAGCTCCGTTTTGGTTTTAGAAGCAGACAGTTCTCCTTACAGCATATACTCCCATTCACTGAGAAATGTCCAAACGCAGCTCTTACCAGAAACGTGTTTCTAACTCCTGAATCTAAAGGGAGATTTAACTCACTTAGCTGAACAAACGCACAGCAGAGCAGATTGAAGGATACGTTTCTTCTGTGTTTTAGGCAGAGTTTTACTGCTATTTCGTTATATGCGGGAATAGTGCTGGAAATGCCTGGAAATACCTGTTTTGAGATCTCTCCACAGAAAGCGTTTCCAGACTTCCCCTTCAACACACGAGTTTAACTCTGTAAGTTGAATGCACACATTGAAGACCGTTCTGTTAGGTAGCTCCGTTTTGGTTTTAGAAGCAGACAGTTCTCCTTACAGCATATACTCCCATTCACTGAGAAATGTCCAAACGCAGCTCTTACCAGAAACGTGTTTCTAACTCCTGAATCTAAAGGGAGATTTAACTCACTTAGCTGAACAAACGCACAGCAGAGCAGATTGAAGGATACGTTTCTTCTGTGTTTTAGGCAGAGTTTTACTGCTATTTCGTTATATGCGGGAATAGTGCTGGAAATGCCTGTTTTGAGATCTCTCCACAGAAAGCGTTTCCAGACTTCCCCTTCAACACACGAGTTTAACTCTGTAAGTTGAATGCACACATTGAAGACCGTTCTGTTAGGTAGCTCCGTTTTGGTTTTAGAAGCAGACAGTTCTCCTTACAGCATATACTCCCATTCACTGAGAAATGTCCAAACGCAGCTCTTACCAGAAACGTGTTTCTAACTCCTGAATCTAAAGGGAGATTTAACTCACTTAGCTGAACAAACGCACAGCAGAGCAGATTGAAGGATACGTTTCTTCTGTGTTTTAGGCAGAGTTTTACTGCTATTTAGTTATATGCGGGAATAGTGCTGGAAATGCCAGGAAATGCCTGTTTTGAGATCTCTCCACAGAAAGCGTTTCCAGACTTCCCCTTCAACACACGAGTTTAACTCTGTAAGTTGAATGCACACATTGAAGACCGTTCTGTTAGGTAGCTCCGTTTTGGTTTTAGAAGCAGACAGTTCTCCTTACAGCATATACTCCCATTCACTGAGAAATGTCCAAACGCAGCTCTTACCAGAAACGTGTTTCTAACTCCTGAATCTAAAGGGAGATTTAACTCACTTAGCTGAACAAACACACAGCAGAGCAGATTGAAGGATACGTTTCTTCTGTGTTTTAGGCAGAGTTTTACTGCTATTTCGTTATATGCGGGAATAGTGCTGGAAATGCCTGTTTTGAGATCTCTCCACAGAAAGCGTTTCCAGACTTCCCCTTCAACACACGAGTTTAACTCTGTAAGTTGAATGCACACATTGAAGACCGTTCTGTTAGGTAGCTCCGTTTTGGTTTTAGAAGCAGACAGTTCTCCTTACAGCATATACTCCCATTCACTGAGAAATGTCCAAACGCAGCTCTTACCAGAAACGTGTTTCTAACTCCTGAATCTAAAGGGAGTTTTAACTCACTTAGCTGAACAAACGCACAGCAGAGCAGATTGAAGGATACGTTTCTTCTGTGTTTTAGGCAGAGTTTTACTGCTATTTCCTTATATGCGGGAATAGTGCTGGAAATGCCTGTTTTGAGATCTCTCCACAGAAAGCGTTTCCAGACTTCCCCTTCAACACACGAGTTTAACTCTGTAAGTTGAATGCACACATTGAAGACCGTTCTGTTAGGTAGCTCCGTTTTGGTTTTAGAAGCAGACAGTTCTCCTTACAGCATATACTCCCATTCACTGAGAAATGTCCAAACGCAGCTCTTACCAGAAACGTGTTTCTAACTCCTGAATCTAAAGGGAGTTTTAACTCACTTAGCTGAACAAACGCACAGCAGAGCAGATTGAAGGATACGTTTCTTCTGTGTTTTAGGCAGAGTTTTACTGCTATTTCGTTATATGCGGGAATAGTGCTGGAAATGCCTGTTTTGAGATCTCTCCACAGAAAGCGTTTCCAGACTTCCCCTTTAACACATGAGTTTAACTCTGTAAGTTGAATGCACACATTGAAGACCGTTCTGTTAGGTAGCTCCGTTTTGGTTTTAGAAGCAGACAGTTCTCCTTACAGCATATACTCCCATTCACTGAGAAGTGTCCAAACGCAGCTCTTACCAGAAACGTGTTTCTAACTCCTGAATCTAAAGGGAGATTTAACTCACTTAGCTGAACAAACGCACAGCAGAGCAGATTGAAGGATACGTTTCTTCTGTGTTTTAGGCAGAGTTTTACTGCTATTTCGTTATATGCGGGAATAGTGCTGGAAATGCCAGGAAATGCCTGTTTTGAGATCTCTCCACAGAAAGCGTTTCCAGACTTCCCCTTCAACACACGAGTTTAACTCTCTAAGTTGAATGCACACATTGAAGACCGTTCTGTTAGGTAGCTCCGTTTTGGTTTTAGAAGCAGACAGTTCTCCTTACAGCATATACTCCCATTCACTGAGAAATGTCCAAACGCAGCTCTTACCAGAAACGTGTTTCTAACTCCTGAATCTAAAGGGAGATTTATCTCACTTAGCTGAACAAACGCACAGCAGAGCAGATTGAAGGATACGTTTCTTCTGTGTTTTAGGCAGAGTTTTACTGCTATTTCGTTATATGCGGGAATAGTGCTGGAAATGCCAGGAAATGCCTGTTTTGAGATCTCTCCACAGAAAGCGTTTCCAGACTTCCCCTTCAACACACGAGTTTAACTCTCTAAGTTGAATGCACACATTGAAGACCGTTCTGTTAGGTAGCTCCGTTTTGGTTTTAGAAGCAGACAGTTCTCCTTACAGCATATACTCCCATTCACTGAGAAATGTCCAAACGCAGCTCTTACCAGAAACGTGTTTCTAACTCCTGAATCTAAAGGGAGATTTAACTCACTTAGCTGAACAAACGCACAGCAGAGCAGATTGAAGGATACGTTTCTTCTGTGTTTTAGGCAGAGTTTTACTGCTATTTCGTTATATGCGGGAATAGTGCTGGAAATGCCTGTTTTGAGATCTCTCCACAGAAAGCGTTTCCAGACTTCCCCTTCAACACACGAGTTTAACTCTGTAAGTTGAATGCACACATTGAAGACCGTTCTGTTAGGTAGCTCCGTTTTGGTTTTAGAAGCAGACAGTTCTCCTTACAGCATATACTCCCATTCACTGAGAAATGTCCAAACCCAGCTCTTACCAGAAACGTGTTTCTAACTCCTGAATCTAAAGGGAGATTTAACTCACTTAGCTGAACAAACGCAAAGCAGAGCAGATTGAAGGATACGTTTCTTCTGTGTTTTAGGCAGAGTTTTACTGCTATTTCGTTATATGCGGGAATAGTGCTGGAAATGCCTGTTTTGAGATCTCTCCACAGAAAGGGTTTCCAGACTTCCCCTTCAACACACGAGTTTAACTCTGTAAGTTGAATGCACACATTGAAGACCGTTCTGTTAGGTAGCTCCGTTTTGGTTTTAGAAGCAGACAGTTCTCCTTACAGCATATACTCCCATTCACTGAGAAATGTCCAAACGCAGCTCTTACCAGAAACGTGTTTCTAACTCCTGAATCTAAAGGGAGATTTAACTCACTTAGCTGAACAAACGCACAGCAGAGCAGATTGAAGGATACGTTTCTTCTGTGTTTTAGGCAGAGTTTTAATGCTATTTCGTTATATGCGGGAATAGTGCTGGAAATGCCTGTTTTGAGATCTCTCCACAGAAAGCGTTTCCAGACATCCCCTTCAACACACGAGTTTAACTCTGTAAGTTGAATGCACACATTGAAGACCGTTCTGTTAGGTAGCTCCGTTTTGGTTTTAGAAGCAGACAGTTCTCCTTACAGCATATACTCCCATTCACTGAGAAATGTCCAAACGCAGCTCTTACCAGAAACGTGTTTCTAACTCCTGAATCTAAAGGGAGATTTAACTCACTTAGCTGAACAAACGCACAGCAGAGCAGATTGAAGGATACGTTTCTTCTGTGTTTTAGGCAGAGTTTTACTGCTATTTCGTTATATGCGGGAATAGTGCTGGAAATGCCTGTTTTGAGATCTCTCCACAGAAAGCGTTTCCAGACTTCCCCTTCAACACACGAGTTTAACTCTGTAAGTTGAATGCACACATTGAAGACCGTTCTGTTAGGTAGCTCCGTTTTGGTTTTAGAAGCAGACAGTTCTCCTTACAGCATATACTCCCATTCACTGAGAAATGTCCAAACGCAGCTCTTACCAGAAACGTGTTTCTAACTCCTGAATCTAAAGGGAGATTTAACTCACTTAGCTGAACAAACGCACAGCAGAGCAGATTGAAGGATACGTTTCTTCTGTTTTTTAGGCAGAGTTTTACTGCTATTTCGTTATATGCGGGAATAGTGCTGGAAATGCCTGTTTTGAGATCTCTCCACAGAAAGCGTTTCCAGACTTCCCCTTCAACACACGAGTTTAACTCTGTAAGTTGAATGCACACATTGAAGTCCGTTCTGTTAGGTAGCTCCGTTTTGGTTTTAGAAGCAGACCGTTCTCCTTACAGCATATACTCCCATTCACTGAGAAATGTCCAAACGCAGCTCTTACCAGAAACGTGTTTCTAACTCCTGAATCTAAAGGGAGATTTAACTCACTTAGCTGAACAAACGCACAGCAGAGCAGATTGAAGGATACGTTTCTTCTGTGTTTTAGGCAGAGTTTTACTGCTATTTCGTTATATGCGGGAATAGTGCTGGAAATGCCTGTTTTGAGATCTCTCCACAGAAAGCGTTTCCAGACTTCCCCTTCAACACACGAGTTTAACTCTGTAAGTTGAATGCACACATTGAAGACCGTTCTGTTAGGTAGCTCCGTTTTGGTGTTAGAAGCAGACAGTTCTCCTTACAGCATATACTGCCATTCACTGAGAAATGTCCAAACGCAGCTCTTACCAGAAACGTGTTTCTAACTCCTGAATCTAAAGGGAGATTTAACTCACTTAGCTGAACAAACGCACAGCAGAGCAGATTGAAGGATACGTTTCTTCTGTGTTTTAGGCAGAGTTTTACTGCTATTTCGTTATATGCGGGAATAGTGCTGGAAATGCCAGGAAATGCCTGTTTTGAGATCTCTCCACAGAAAGCGTTTCCAGACTTCCCCTTCAACACACGAGTTTAACTCTGTAAGTTGAATGCACACATTGAAGACCGTTCTGTTAGGTAGCTCCGTTTTGGTTTTAGAAGCAGACAGTTCTCCTTACAGCATATACTCCCATTCACTGAGAAATGTCCAAACGCAGCTCTTACCAGAAACGTGTTTCTAACTCCTGAATCTAAAGGGAGATTTAACTCACTTAGCTGAACAAACGCACAGCAGAGCAGATTGAAGGATACGTTTCTTCTGTGTTTTAGGCAGAGTTTTACTGCTATTTCGTTATATGCGGGAATAGTGCTGGAAATGCCTGGAAATACCTGTTTTGAGATCTCTCCACAGAAAGCGTTTCCAGACTTCCTTTTCAACACACGAGTTTAACTCTGTAAGTTGAATGCACACATTGAAGACCGTTCTGTTAGGTAGCTCCGTTTTGGTTTTAGAAGCAGACAGTTCTCCTTACAGCATATACTCCCATTCACTGAGAAATGTCCAAACGCAGCTCTTACCAGAAACGTGTTTCTAACTCCTGAATCTAAAGGGAGATTTAACTCACTTAGCTGAACAAACGCACAGCAGAGCAGATTGAAGGATACGTTTCTTCTGTGTTTTAGGCAGAGTTTTACTGCTATTTCGTTATATGCGGGAATAGTGCTGGAAATGCCAGGAAATGCCTGTTTTGAGATCTCTCCACAGAAAGCGTTTCCAGACTTCCCCTTCAACACACGAGTTTAACTCTGTAAGTTGAATGCACACATTGAAGACCGTTCTGTTAGGTAGCTCCGTTTTGGTTTTAGAAGCAGACAGTTCTCCTTACAGCATATACTCCCATTCACTGAGAAATGTCCAAACGCAGCTCTTACCAGAAACGTGTTTCTAACTCCTGAATCTAAAGGGAGATTTAACTCACTTAGCTGAACAAACGCACAGCAGAGCAGATTGAAGGATACGTTTCTTCTGTGTTTTAGGCAGAGTTTTACTGCTATTTCGTTATATGCGGGAATAGTGCTGGAAATGCCTGGAAATACCTGTTTTGAGATCTCTCCACAGAAAGCGTTTCCAGACTTCCCCTTCAACACACGAGTTTAACTCTGTAAGTTGAATGCACACATTGAAGACCGTTCTGTTAGGTAGCTCCGTTTTGGTTTTAGAAGCAGACAGTTCTCCTTACAGCATATACTCCCATTCACTGAGAAATGTCCAAACGCAGCTCTTACCAGAAACGTGTTTCTAACTCCTGAATCTAAAGGGAGATTTAACTCACTTAGCTGAACAAACGCACAGCAGAGCAGATTGAAGGATACGTTTCTTCTGTGTTTTAGGCAGAGTTTTACTGCTATTTCGTTATATGCGGGAATAGTGCTGGAAATGCCTGTTTTGAGATCTCTCCACAGAAAGCGTTTCCAGACTTCCCCTTCAACACACGAGTTTAACTCTGTAAGTTGAATGCACACATTGAAGACCGTTCTGTTAGGTAGCTCCGTTTTGGTTTTAGAAGCAGACAGTTCTCCTTACAGCATATACTCCCATTCACTGAGAAATGTCCAAACGCAGCTCTTACCAGAAACGTGTTTCTAACTCCTGAATCTAAAGGGAGATTTAACTCACTTAGCTGAACAAACGCACAGCAGAGCAGATTGAAGGATACGTTTCTTCTGTGTTTTAGGCAGAGTTTTACTGCTATTTAGTTATATGCGGGAATAGTGCTGGAAATGCCAGGAAATGCCTGTTTTGAGATCTCTCCACAGAAAGCGTTTCCAGACTTCCCCTTCAACACACGAGTTTAACTCTGTAAGTTGAATGCACACATTGAAGACCGTTCTGTTAGGTAGCTCCGTTTTGGTTTTAGAAGCAGACAGTTCTCCTTACAGCATATACTCCCATTCACTGAGAAATGTCCAAACGCAGCTCTTACCAGAAACGTGTTTCTAACTCCTGAATCTAAAGGGAGATTTAACTCACTTAGCTGAACAAACACACAGCAGAGCAGATTGAAGGATACGTTTCTTCTGTGTTTTAGGCAGAGTTTTACTGCTATTTCGTTATATGCGGGAATAGTGCTGGAAATGCCTGTTTTGAGATCTCTCCACAGAAAGCGTTTCCAGACTTCCCCTTCAACACACGAGTTTAACTCTGTAAGTTGAATGCACACATTGAAGACCGTTCTGTTAGGTAGCTCCGTTTTGGTTTTAGAAGCAGACAGTTCTCCTTACAGCATATACTCCCATTCACTGAGAAATGTCCAAACGCAGCTCTTACCAGAAACGTGTTTCTAACTCCTGAATCTAAAGGGAGTTTTAACTCACTTAGCTGAACAAACGCACAGCAGAGCAGATTGAAGGATACGTTTCTTCTGTGTTTTAGGCAGAGTTTTACTGCTATTTCCTTATATGCGGGAATAGTGCTGGAAATGCCTGTTTTGAGATCTCTCCACAGAAAGCGTTTCCAGACTTCCCCTTCAACACACGAGTTTAACTCTGTAAGTTGAATGCACACATTGAAGACCGTTCTGTTAGGTAGCTCCGTTTTGGTTTTAGAAGCAGACAGTTCTCCTTACAGCATATACTCCCATTCACTGAGAAATGTCCAAACGCAGCTCTTACCAGAAACGTGTTTCTAACTCCTGAATCTAAAGGGAGTTTTAACTCACTTAGCTGAACAAACGCACAGCAGAGCAGATTGAAGGATACGTTTCTTCTGTGTTTTAGGCAGAGTTTTACTGCTATTTCGTTATATGCGGGAATAGTGCTGGAAATGCCTGTTTTGAGATCTCTCCACAGAAAGCGTTTCCAGACTTCCCCTTTAACACATGAGTTTAACTCTGTAAGTTGAATGCACACATTGAAGACCGTTCTGTTAGGTAGCTCCGTTTTGGTTTTAGAAGCAGACAGTTCTCCTTACAGCATATACTCCCATTCACTGAGAAGTGTCCAAACGCAGCTCTTACCAGAAACGTGTTTCTAACTCCTGAATCTAAAGGGAGATTTAACTCACTTAGCTGAACAAACGCACAGCAGAGCAGATTGAAGGATACGTTTCTTCTGTGTTTTAGGCAGAGTTTTACTGCTATTTCGTTATATGCGGGAATAGTGCTGGAAATGCCAGGAAATGCCTGTTTTGAGATCTCTCCACAGAAAGCGTTTCCAGACTTCCCCTTCAACACACGAGTTTAACTCTCTAAGTTGAATGCACACATTGAAGACCGTTCTGTTAGGTAGCTCCGTTTTGGTTTTAGAAGCAGACAGTTCTCCTTACAGCATATACTCCCATTCACTGAGAAATGTCCAAACGCAGCTCTTACCAGAAACGTGTTTCTAACTCCTGAATCTAAAGGGAGATTTATCTCACTTAGCTGAACAAACGCACAGCAGAGCAGATTGAAGGATACGTTTCTTCTGTGTTTTAGGCAGAGTTTTACTGCTATTTCGTTATATGCGGGAATAGTGCTGGAAATGCCAGGAAATGCCTGTTTTGAGATCTCTCCACAGAAAGCGTTTCCAGACTTCCCCTTCAACACACGAGTTTAACTCTCTAAGTTGAATGCACACATTGAAGACCGTTCTGTTAGGTAGCTCCGTTTTGGTTTTAGAAGCAGACAGTTCTCCTTACAGCATATACTCCCATTCACTGAGAAATGTCCAAACGCAGCTCTTACCAGAAACGTGTTTCTAACTCCTGAATCTAAAGGGAGATTTAACTCACTTAGCTGAACAAACGCACAGCAGAGCAGATTGAAGGATACGTTTCTTCTGTGTTTTAGGCAGAGTTTTACTGCTATTTCGTTATATGCGGGAATAGTGCTGGAAATGCCTGTTTTGAGATCTCTCCACAGAAAGCGTTTCCAGACTTCCCCTTCAACACACGAGTTTAACTCTGTAAGTTGAATGCACACATTGAAGACCGTTCTGTTAGGTAGCTCCGTTTTGGTTTTAGAAGCAGACAGTTCTCCTTACAGCATATACTCCCATTCACTGAGAAATGTCCAAACCCAGCTCTTACCAGAAACGTGTTTCTAACTCCTGAATCTAAAGGGAGATTTAACTCACTTAGCTGAACAAACGCAAAGCAGAGCAGATTGAAGGATACGTTTCTTCTGTGTTTTAGGCAGAGTTTTACTGCTATTTCGTTATATGCGGGAATAGTGCTGGAAATGCCTGTTTTGAGATCTCTCCACAGAAAGGGTTTCCAGACTTCCCCTTCAACACACGAGTTTAACTCTGTAAGTTGAATGCACACATTGAAGACCGTTCTGTTAGGTAGCTCCGTTTTGGTTTTAGAAGCAGACAGTTCTCCTTACAGCATATACTCCCATTCACTGAGAAATGTCCAAACGCAGCTCTTACCAGAAACGTGTTTCTAACTCCTGAATCTAAAGGGAGATTTAACTCACTTAGCTGAACAAACGCACAGCAGAGCAGATTGAAGGATACGTTTCTTCTGTGTTTTAGGCAGAGTTTTAATGCTATTTCGTTATATGCGGGAATAGTGCTGGAAATGCCTGTTTTGAGATCTCTCCACAGAAAGCGTTTCCAGACATCCCCTTCAACACACGAGTTTAACTCTGTAAGTTGAATGCACACATTGAAGACCGTTCTGTTAGGTAGCTCCGTTTTGGTTTTAGAAGCAGACAGTTCTCCTTACAGCATATACTCCCATTCACTGAGAAATGTCCAAACGCAGCTCTTACCAGAAACGTGTTTCTAACTCCTGAATCTAAAGGGAGATTTAACTCACTTAGCTGAACAAACGCACAGCAGAGCAGATTGAAGGATACGTTTCTTCTGTGTTTTAGGCAGAGTTTTACTGCTATTTCGTTATATGCGGGAATAGTGCTGGAAATGCCTGTTTTGAGATCTCTCCACAGAAAGCGTTTCCAGACTTCCCCTTCAACACACGAGTTTAACTCTGTAAGTTGAATGCACACATTGAAGACCGTTCTGTTAGGTAGCTCCGTTTTGGTTTTAGAAGCAGACAGTTCTCCTTACAGCATATACTCCCATTCACTGAGAAATGTCCAAACGCAGCTCTTACCAGAAACGTGTTTCTAACTCCTGAATCTAAAGGGAGATTTAACTCACTTAGCTGAACAAACGCACAGCAGAGCAGATTGAAGGATACGTTTCTTCTGTTTTTTAGGCAGAGTTTTACTGCTATTTCGTTATATGCGGGAATAGTGCTGGAAATGCCTGTTTTGAGATCTCTCCACAGAAAGCGTTTCCAGACTTCCCCTTCAACACACGAGTTTAACTCTGTAAGTTGAATGCACACATTGAAGTCCGTTCTGTTAGGTAGCTCCGTTTTGGTTTTAGAAGCAGACCGTTCTCCTTACAGCATATACTCCCATTCACTGAGAAATGTCCAAACGCAGCTCTTACCAGAAACGTGTTTCTAACTCCTGAATCTAAAGGGAGATTTAACTCACTTAGCTGAACAAACGCACAGCAGAGCAGATTGAAGGATACGTTTCTTCTGTGTTTTAGGCAGAGTTTTACTGCTATTTCGTTATATGCGGGAATAGTGCTGGAAATGCCTGTTTTGAGATCTCTCCACAGAAAGCGTTTCCAGACTTCCCCTTCAACACACGAGTTTAACTCTGTAAGTTGAATGCACACATTGAAGACCGTTCTGTTAGGTAGCTCCGTTTTGGTGTTAGAAGCAGACAGTTCTCCTTACAGCATATACTGCCATTCACTGAGAAATGTCCAAACGCAGCTCTTACCAGAAACGTGTTTCTAACTCCTGAATCTAAAGGGAGATTTAACTCACTTAGCTGAACAAACGCACAGCAGAGCAGATTGAAGGATACGTTTCTTCTGTGTTTTAGGCAGAGTTTTACTGCTATTTCGTTATATGCGGGAATAGTGCTGGAAATGCCAGGAAATGCCTGTTTTGAGATCTCTCCACAGAAAGCGTTTCCAGACTTCCCCTTCAACACACGAGTTTAACTCTGTAAGTTGAATGCACACATTGAAGACCGTTCTGTTAGGTAGCTCCGTTTTGGTTTTAGAAGCAGACAGTTCTCCTTACAGCATATACTCCCATTCACTGAGAAATGTCCAAACGCAGCTCTTACCAGAAACGTGTTTCTAACTCCTGAATCTAAAGGGAGATTTAACTCACTTAGCTGAACAAACGCACAGCAGAGCAGATTGAAGGATACGTTTCTTCTGTGTTTTAGGCAGAGTTTTACTGCTATTTCGTTATATGCGGGAATAGTGCTGGAAATGCCTGTTTTGAGATCTCTCCACAGAAAGCGTTTCCAGACTTCCCCTTCAACACACGAGTTTAACTCTGTAAGTTGAATGCACACATTGAAGACCGTTCTGTTAGGTAGCTCCGTTTTGGTTTTAGAAGCAGACAGTTCTCCTTACAGCATATACTCCCATTCACTGAGAAATGTCCAAACGCAGCTCTTACCAGAAACGTGTTTCTAACTCCTGAATCTAAAGGGAGATTTAACTCACTTAGCTGAACAAACGCACAGCAGAGCAGATTGAAGGATACGTTTCTTCTGTGTTTTAGGCAGAGTTTTACTGCTATTTCGTTATATGCGGGAATAGTGCTGGAAATGCCAGTTTTGAGATCTCTCCACAGAAAGCGTTTCCAGACTTCCCCTTCAACACACGAGTTTAACTCTGTAAGTTGAATGCACACATTGAAGACCGTTCTGTTAGGTAGCTCCGTTTTGGTTTTAGAAGCAGACAGTTCTCCTTACAGCATATACTCCCATTCACTGGGAAATGTCCAAACGCAGCTCTTACCAGAAACGTGTTTCTAACTCCTGAATCTAAAGGGAGATTTAACTCACTTAGCTGAACAAACGCACAGCAGAGCAGATTGAAGGATACGTTTCTTCTGTGTTTTAGGCAGAGTTTTACTGCTATTTCATTATATGCGGGAATAGTGCTGGAAATGCCTGTTTTGAGATCTCTCCACAGAAAGCGTTTCCAGACTTCCCCTTCAACACACGAGTTTAACTCTGTAAGTTGAATGCACACATTGAAGACCGTTCTGTTAGGTAGCTCCGTTTTGGTTTTAGAAGCAGACAGTTCTCCTTACAGCATATACTCCCATTCACTGAGAAATGTCCAAACGCAGCTCTTACCAGAAACGTGTTTCTAACTCCTGAATCTAAAGGGAGATTTAACTCACTTAGCTGAACAAACGCACAGCAGAGCAGATTGAAGGATACGTTTCTTCTGTGTTTTAGGCAGAGTTTTACTGCTATTTCGTTATATGCGGGAATAGTGTTGGAAATGCCTGTTTTGAGATCTCTCCACAGAAAGCGTTTCCAGACTTCCCCTTCAACACACGAGTTTAACTCTGTAAGTTGAATGCACACATTGAAGACCGTTCTGTTAGGTAGCTCCGTTTTGGTTTTAGAAGCAGACAGTTCTCCTTACAGCATATACTCCCATTCACTGAGAAATGTCCAAACGCAGCTCTTACCAGAAACGTGTTTCTAACTCCTGAATCTAAAGGGAGATTTAACTCACTTAGCTGAACAAACGCACAGCAGAGCAGATTGAAGGATACGTTTCTTCTGTGTTTTAGGCAGAGTTTTACTGCTATTTCGTTATATGCGGGAATAGTGCTGGAAATGCCTGTTTTGAGATCTCTCCACAGAAAGCGTTTCCAGACTTCCCCTTCAACACACGAGTTTAACTCTGTAAGTTGAATGCACACATTGAAGACCGTTCTGTTAGGTAGCTCCGTTTTGGTTTTAGAAGCAGACAGTTCTCCTTACAGCATATACTCCCATTCACTGAGAAATGTCCAAACGCAGCTCTTACCAGAAACGTGTTTCTAACTCCTGAATCTAAAGGGAGATTTAACTCACTTAGCTGAACAAACGCACAGCAGAGCAGATTGAAGGATACGTTTCTTCTGTGTTTTAGGCAGAGTTTTACTGCTATTTCGTTATATGCGGGAATAGTGCTGGAAATGCCAGGAAATGCCTGTTTTGAGATCTCTCCACAGAAAGCGTTTCCAGACTTCCCCTTCAACACACGAGTTTAACTCTCTAAGTTGAATGCACACATTGAAGACCGTTCTGTTAGGTAGCTCCGTTTTGGTTTTAGAAGCAGACAGTTCTCCTTACAGCATATACTCCCATTCACTGAGAAATGTCCAAACGCAGCTCTTACCAGAAACGTGTTTCTAACTCCTGAATCTAAAGGGAGATTTAACTCACTTAGCTGAACAAACGCACAGCAGAGCAGATTGAAGGATACGTTTCTTCTGTGTTTTAGGCAGAGTTTTACTGCTATTTCGTTATATGCGGGAATAGTGCTGGAAATGCCTGTTTTGAGATCTCTCCACAGAAAGCGTTTCCAGACTTCCCCTTCAACACACGAGTTTAACTCTGTAAGTTGAATGCACACATTGAAGACCGTTCTGTTAGGTAGCTCCGTTTTGGTTTTAGAAGCAGACAGTTCTCCTTACAGCCTATACTCCCATTCACTGAGAAATGTCCAAACGCAGCTCTTACCAGAAACGTGTTTCTAACTCCTGAATCTAAAGGGAGATTTAACTCACTTAGCTGAACAAACGCACAGCAGAGCAGATTGAAGGATACGTTTCTTCTGTGTTTTAGGCAGAGTTTTACTGCTATTTCGTTATATGCGGGAATAGTGCTGGAAATGCCTGTTTTGAGATCTCTCCACAGAAAGCGTTTCCAGACTTCCCCTTCAACTCACGAGTTTAACTCTGTAAGTTGAATGCACATATTGAAGACCGTTCTGTTAGGTAGCTCCGTTTTGGTTTTAGAAGCAGACCGTTCTCCTTACAGCATATACTCCCATTCACTGAGAAGTGTCCAAACGCAGCTCTTACCAGAAACGTGTTTCTAACTCCTGAATCTAAAGGGAGATTTAACTCACTTAGCTGAACAAACGCAAAGCAGAGCAGATTGAAGGATACGTTTCTTCTGTGTTTTAGGCAGAGTTTTACTGCTATTTCGTTATATGCGGGAATAGTGCTGGAAATGCCTGTTTTGAGATCTCTCCACAGAAAGCGTTTCCAGACTTCCCCTTCAACACACGAGTTTAACTCTGTAAGTTGAATGCACACATTGAAGACCGTTCTGTTAGGTAGCTCCGTTTTGGTTTTAGAAGCAGACAGTTCTCCTTACAGCATATACTCCCATTCACTGAGAAATGTCCAAACGCAGCTCTTACCAGAAACGTGTTTCTAACTCCTGAATCTAAAGGGAGATTTAACTCACTTAGCTGAACAAACGCACAGCAGAGCAGATTGAAGGATTCGTTTCTTCTGTGTTTTAGGCAGAGTTTTACTGCTATTTCGTTATATGCGGGAATAGTGCTGGAAATGCCAGGAAATGCCTGTTTTGAGATCTCTCCACAGAAAGCGTTTCCAGACTTCCCCTTCAACACACGAGTTTAACTCTGTAAGTTGAATGCACACATTGAAGACCGTTCTGTTAGGTAGCTCCGTTTTGGTTTTAGAAGCAGACAGTTCTCCTTACAGCATATACTCCCATTCACTGAGAAATGTCCAAACGCAGCTCTTACCAGAAACGTGTTTCTAACTCCTGAATCTAAAGGGAGATTTAACTCACTTAGCTGAACAAACGCACAGCAGAGCAGATTGAAGGATACGTTTCTTCTGTGTTTTAGGCAGAGTTTTACTGCTATTTCGTTATATGCGGGAATAGTGCTGGAAATGCCTGTTTTGAGATCTCTCCACAGAAAGCGTTTCCAGACTTCCCCTTCAACACACGAGTTTAACTCTGTAAGTTGAATGCACACATTGAAGACCGTTCTGTTAGGTAGCTCCGTTTTGGTTTTAGAAGCAGACAGTTCTCCTTACAGCATATACTCCCATTCACTGAGAAATGTCCAAACGCAGCTCTTACCAGAAACGTGTTTCTAACTCCTGAATCTAAAGGGAGATTTAACTCACTTAGCTGAACAAACGCACAGCAGAGCAGATTGAAGGATACGTTTCTTCTGTGTTTTAGGCAGAGTTTTACTGCTATTTCGTTATATGCGGGAATAGTGCTGGAAATGCCAGTTTTGAGATCTCTCCACAGAAAGCGTTTCCAGACTTCCCCTTCAACACACGAGTTTAACTCTGTAAGTTGAATGCACACATTGAAGACCGTTCTGTTAGGTAGCTCCGTTTTGGTTTTAGAAGCAGACAGTTCTCCTTACAGCATATACTCCCATTCACTGAGAAATGTCCAAACGCAGCTCTTACCAGAAACGTGTTTCTAACTCCTGAATCTAAAGGGAGATTTAACTCACTTAGCTGAACAAACGCACAGCAGAGCAGATTGAAGGATACGTTTCTTCTGTGTTTTAGGCAGAGTTTTACTGCTATTTCGTTATATGCGGGAATAGTGCTGGAAATGCCTGTTTTGAGATCTCTCCACAGAAAGCGTTTCCAGACTTCCCCTTCAACACACGAGTTTAACTCTGTAAGTTGAATGCACAAATTGAAGACCGTTCTGTTAGGTAGCTCCGTTTTGGTTTTAGAAGCAGACAGTTCTCCTTACAGCATATACTCCCATTCACTGAGAAATGTCCAAACGCAGCTCTTACCAGAAACGTGTTTCTAACTCCTGAATCTAAAGGGAGATTTAACTCACTTAGCTGAACAAACGCACAGCAGAGCAGATTGAAGGATACGTTTCTTCTGTGTTTTAGGCAGAGTTTTACTGCTATTTCGTTATATGCGGGAATAGTGCTGGAAATGCCAGGAAATGCCTGTTTTGAGATCTCTCCACAGAAAGCGTTTCCAGACTTCCCCTTCAACACACGAGTTTAACTCTGTAAGTTGAATGCACACATTGAAGACCGTTCTGTTAGGTAGCTCCGTTTTGGTTTTAGAAGCAGACAGTTCTCCTTACAGCATATACTCCCATTCACTGAGAAATGTCCAAACGCAGCTCTTACCAGAAACGTGTTTCTAACTCCTGAATCTAAAGGGAGATTTAACTCACTTAGCTGAACAAACGCACAGCAGAGCAGATTGAAGGATACGTTTCTTCTGTGTTTTAGGCAGAGTTTTACTGCTATTTCGTTATATGCGGGAATAGTGCTGGAAATGCCTGTTTTGAGATCTCTCCACAGAAAGCGTTTCCAGACTTCCCCTTCAACACACGAGTTTAACTCTGTAAGTTGAATGCACACATTGAAGACCGTTCTGTTAGGTAGCTCCGTTTTGGTTTTAGAAGCAGACAGTTCTCCTTACAGCATATACTCCCATTCACTGAGAAATGTCCAAACGCAGCTCTTACCAGAAACGTGTTTCTAACTCCTGAATCTAAAGGGAGATTTAACTCACTTAGCTGAACAAACGCACAGCAGAGCAGATTGAAGGATACGTTTCTTCTGTGTTTTAGGCAGAGTTTTACTGCTATTTCGTTATATGCGGGAATAGTGCTGGAAATGCCTGTTTTGAGATCTCTCCACAGAAAGCGTTTCCAGACTTCCCCTTCAACACACGAGTTTAACTCTGTAAGTTGAATGCACCCATTGAAGACCGTTCTGTTAGGTAGCTCCGTTTTGGTTTTAGAAGCAGACAGTTCTCCTTACAGCATATACTCCCATTCACTGAGAAATGTCCAAACGCAGCTCTTACCAGAAACGTGTTTCTAACTCCTGAATCTAAAGGGAGATTTAACTCACTTAGCTGAACAAACGCACAGCAGAGCAGATTGAAGGATACGTTTCTTCTGTGTTTTAGGCAGAGTTTTACTGCTATTTCGTTATATGCGGGAATAGTGCTGGAAATGCCTGTTTTGAGATCTCTCCACAGAAAGCGTTTCCAGACTTCCCCTTCAACACACGAGTTTAACTCTGTAAGTTGAATGCACACATTGAAGACCGTTCTGTTAGGTAGCTCCGTTTTGGTTTTAGAAGCAGACAGTTCTCCTTACAGCATATACTCCCATTCACTGAGAAATGTCCAAACGCAGCTCTTACCAGAAACGTGTTTCTAACTCCTGAATCTAAAGGGAGATTTAACTCACTTAGCTGAACAAACGCACAGCAGAGCAGATTGAAGGATACGTTTCTTCTGTGTTTTAGGCAGAGTTTTACTGCTATTTCGTTATATGCGGGAATAGTGCTGGAAATGCCTGTTTTGAGATCTCTCCACAGAAAGCGTTTCCAGACTTCCCCTTCAACACACGAGTTTAACTCTGTAAGTTGAATGCACACATTGAAGACCGTTCTGTTAGGTAGCTCCGTTTTGGTTTTAGAAGCAGACAGTTCTCCTTACAGCATATACTCCCATTCACTGAGAAATGTCCAAACGCAGCTCTTACCAGAAACGTGTTTCTAACTCCTGAATCTAAAGGGAGATTTAACTCACTTAGCTGAACAAACGCACAGCAGAGCAGATTGAAGGATACGTTTCTTCTGTGTTTTAGGCAGAGTTTTACTGCTATTTCGTTATATGCGGGAATAGTGCTGGAAATGCCAGGAAATGCCTGTTTTGAGATCTCTCCACAGAAAGCGTTTCCAGACTTCCCCTTCAACACACGAGTTTAACTCTCTAAGTTGAATGCACACATTGAAGACCGTTCTGTTAGGTAGCTCCGTTTTGGTTTTAGAAGCAGACAGTTCTCCTTACAGCATATACTCCCATTCACTGAGAAATGTCCAAACGCAGCTCTTACCAGAAACGTGTTTCTAACTCCTGAATCTAAAGGGAGATTTAACTCACTTAGCTGAACAAACGCACAGCAGAGCAGATTGAAGGATACGTTTCTTCTGTGTTTTAGGCAGAGTTTTACTGCTATTTCGTTATATGCGGGAATAGTGCTGGAAATGCCTGTTTTGAGATCTCTCCACAGAAAGCGTTTCCAGACTTCCCCTTCAACACACGAGTTTAACTCTGTAAGTTGAATGCACACATTGAAGACCGTTCTGTTAGGTAGCTCCGTTTTGGTTTTAGAAGCAGACAGTTCTCCTTACAGCCTATACTCCCATTCACTGAGAAATGTCCAAACGCAGCTCTTACCAGAAACGTGTTTCTAACTCCTGAATCTAAAGGGAGATTTAACTCACTTAGCTGAACAAACGCACAGCAGAGCAGATTGAAGGATACGTTTCTTCTGTGTTTTAGGCAGAGTTTTACTGCTATTTCGTTATATGCGGGAATAGTGCTGGAAATGCCTGTTTTGAGATCTCTCCACAGAAAGCGTTTCCAGACTTCCCCTTCAACTCACGAGTTTAACTCTGTAAGTTGAATGCACATATTGAAGACCGTTCTGTTAGGTAGCTCCGTTTTGGTTTTAGAAGCAGACCGTTCTCCTTACAGCATATACTCCCATTCACTGAGAAGTGTCCAAACGCAGCTCTTACCAGAAACGTGTTTCTAACTCCTGAATCTAAAGGGAGATTTAACTCACTTAGCTGAACAAACGCAAAGCAGAGCAGATTGAAGGATACGTTTCTTCTGTGTTTTAGGCAGAGATTTACTGCTATTTCGTTATATGCGGGAATAGTGCTGGAAATGCCTGTTTTGAGATCTCTCCACAGAAAGCGTTTCCAGACTTCCCCTTCAACACACGAGTTTAACTCTGTAAGTTGAATGCACACATTGAAGACCGTTCTGTTAGGTAGCTCCGTTTTGGTTTTAGAAGCAGACAGTTCTCCTTACAGCATATACTCCCATTCACTGAGAAATGTCCAAACGCAGCTCTTACCAGAAACGTGTTTCTAACTCCTGAATCTAAAGGGAGATTTAACTCACTTAGCTGAACAAACGCACAGCAGAGCAGATTGAAGGATTCGTTTCTTCTGTGTTTTAGGCAGAGTTTTACTGCTATTTCGTTATATGCGGGAATAGTGCTGGAAATGCCAGGAAATGCCTGTTTTGAGATCTCTCCACAGAAAGCGTTTCCAGACTTCCCCTTCAACACACGAGTTTAACTCTGTAAGTTGAATGCACACATTGAAGACCGTTCTGTTAGGTAGCTCCGTTTTGGTTTTAGAAGCAGACAGTTCTCCTTACAGCATATACTCCCATTCACTGAGAAATGTCCAAACGCAGCTCTTACCAGAAACGTGTTTCTAACTCCTGAATCTAAAGGGAGATTTAACTCACTTAGCTGAACAAACGCACAGCAGAGCAGATTGAAGGATACGTTTCTTCTGTGTTTTAGGCAGAGTTTTACTGCTATTTCGTTATATGCGGGAATAGTGCTGGAAATGCCTGTTTTGAGATCTCTCCACAGAAAGCGTTTCCAGACTTCCCCTTCAACACACGAGTTTAACTCTGTAAGTTGAATGCACACATTGAAGACCGTTCTGTTAGGTAGCTCCGTTTTGGTTTTAGAAGCAGACAGTTCTCCTTACAGCATATACTCCCATTCACTGAGAAATGTCCAAACGCAGCTCTTACCAGAAACGTGTTTCTAACTCCTGAATCTAAAGGGAGATTTAACTCACTTAGCTGAACAAACGCACAGCAGAGCAGATTGAAGGATACGTTTCTTCTGTGTTTTAGGCAGAGTTTTACTGCTATTTCGTTATATGCGGGAATAGTGCTGGAAATGCCAGTTTTGAGATCTCTCCACAGAAAGCGTTTCCAGACTTCCCCTTCAACACACGAGTTTAACTCTGTAAGTTGAATGCACACATTGAAGACCGTTCTGTTAGGTAGCTCCGTTTTGGTTTTAGAAGCAGACAGTTCTCCTTACAGCATATACTCCCATTCACTGAGAAATGTCCAAACGCAGCTCTTACCAGAAACGTGTTTCTAACTCCTGAATCTAAAGGGAGATTTAACTCACTTAGCTGAACAAACGCACAGCAGAGCAGATTGAAGGATACGTTTCTTCTGTGTTTTAGGCAGAGTTTTACTGCTATTTCGTTATATGCGGGAATAGTGCTGGAAATGCCTGTTTTGAGATCTCTCCACAGAAAGCGTTTCCAGACTTCCCCTTCAACACACGAGTTTAACTCTGTAAGTTGAATGCACAAATTGAAGACCGTTCTGTTAGGTAGCTCCGTTTTGGTTTTAGAAGCAGACAGTTCTCCTTACAGCATATACTCCCATTCACTGAGAAATGTCCAAACGCAGCTCTTACCAGAAACGTGTTTCTAACTCCTGAATCTAAAGGGAGATTTAACTCACTTAGCTGAACAAACGCACAGCAGAGCAGATTGAAGGATACGTTTCTTCTGTGTTTTAGGCAGAGTTTTACTGCTATTTCGTTATATGCGGGAATAGTGCTGGAAATGCCAGGAAATGCCTGTTTTGAGATCTCTCCACAGAAAGCGTTTCCAGACTTCCCCTTCAACACACGAGTTTAACTCTGTAAGTTGAATGCACACATTGAAGACCGTTCTGTTAGGTAGCTCCGTTTTGGTTTTAGAAGCAGACAGTTCTCCTTACAGCATATACTCCCATTCACTGAGAAATGTCCAAACGCAGCTCTTACCAGAAACGTGTTTCTAACTCCTGAATCTAAAGGGAGATTTAACTCACTTAGCTGAACAAACGCACAGCAGAGCAGATTGAAGGATACGTTTCTTCTGTGTTTTAGGCAGAGTTTTACTGCTATTTCGTTATATGCGGGAATAGTGCTGGAAATGCCTGTTTTGAGATCTCTCCACAGAAAGCGTTTCCAGACTTCCCCTTCAACACACGAGTTTAACTCTGTAAGTTGAATGCACACATTGAAGACCGTTCTGTTAGGTAGCTCCGTTTTGGTTTTAGAAGCAGACAGTTCTCCTTACAGCATATACTCCCATTCACTGAGAAATGTCCAAACGCAGCTCTTACCAGAAACGTGTTTCTAACTCCTGAATCTAAAGGGAGATTTAACTCACTTAGCTGAACAAACGCACAGCAGAGCAGATTGAAGGATACGTTTCTTCTGTGTTTTAGGCAGAGTTTTACTGCTATTTCGTTATATGCGGGAATAGTGCTGGAAATGCCTGTTTTGAGATCTCTCCACAGAAAGCGTTTCCAGACTTCCCCTTCAACACACGAGTTTAACTCTGTAAGTTGAATGCACCCATTGAAGACCGTTCTGTTAGGTAGCTCCGTTTTGGTTTTAGAAGCAGACAGTTCTCCTTACAGCATATACTCCCATTCACTGAGAAATGTCCAAACGCAGCTCTTACCAGAAACGTGTTTCTAACTCCTGAATCTAAAGGGAGATTTAACTCACTTAGCTGAACAAACGCACAGCAGAGCAGATTGAAGGATACGTTTCTTCTGTGTTTTAGGCAGAGTTTTACTGCTATTTCGTTATATGCGGGAATAGTGCTGGAAATGCCTGTTTTGAGATCTCTCCACAGAAAGCGTTTCCAGACTTCCCCTTCAACACACGAGTTTAACTCTGTAAGTTGAATGCACACATTGAAGACCGTTCTGTTAGGTAGCTCCGTTTTGGTTTTAGAAGCAGACAGTTCTCCTTACAGCATATACTCCCATTCACTGAGAAATGTCCAAACGCAGCTCTTACCAGAAACGTGTTTCTAACTCCTGAATCTAAAGGGAGATTTAACTCACTTAGCTGAACAAACGCACAGCAGAGCAGATTGAAGGATACGTTTCTTCTGTGTTTTAGGCAGAGTTTTACTGCTATTTCGTTATATGCGGGAATAGTGCTGGAAATGCCTGTTTTGAGATCTCTCCACAGAAAGCGTTTCCAGACTTCCCCTTCAACACACGAGTTTAACTCTGTAAGTTGAATGCACACATTGAAGACCGTTCTGTTAGGTAGCTCCGTTTTGGTTTTAGAAGCAGACAGTTCTCCTTACAGCATATACTCCCATTCACTGAGAAATGTCCAAACGCAGCTCTTACCAGAAACGTGTTTCTAACTCCTGAATCTAAAGGGAGATTTAACTCACTTAGCTGAACAAACGCACAGCAGAGCAGATTGAAGGATACGTTTCTTCTGTGTTTTAGGCAGAGTTTTACTGCTATTTCGTTATATGCGGGAATAGTGCTGGAAATGCCTGTTTTGAGATCTCTCCACAGAAAGCGTTTCCAGACTTCCCCTTCAACACACGAGTTTAACTCTGTAAGTTGAATGCACACATTGAAGACCGTTCTGTTAGGTAGCTCCGTTTTGGTTTTAGAAGCAGACAGTTCTCCTTACAGCATATACTCCCATTCACTGAGAAATGTCCAAACGCAGCTCTTACCAGAAACGTGTTTCTAACTCCTGAATCTAAAGGGAGATTTAACTCACTTAGCTGAACAAACGCACAGCAGAGCAGATTGAAGGATACGTTTCTTCTGTGTTTTAGGCAGAGTTTTACTGCTATTTCGTTATATGCGGGAATAGTGCTGGAAATGCCTGTTTTGAGATCTCTCCACAGAAAGCGTTTCCAGACTTCCCCTTCAACACACGAGTTTAACTCTGTAAGTTGAATGCACACATTGAAGACCGTTCTGTTAGGTAGCTCCGTTTTGGTTTTAGAAGCAGACAGTTCTCCTTACAGCATATACTCCCATTCACTGAGAAATGTCCAAACGCAGCTCTTACCAGAAACGTGTTTCTAAATCCTGAATCTAAAGGGAGATTTAACTCACTTAGCTGAACAAACGCACAGCAGAGCAGATTGAAGGATACGTTTCTTCTGTGTTTTAGGCAGAGTTTTACTGCTATTTCGTTATATGCGGGAATAGTGCTGGAAATGCCTGTTTTGAGATCTCTCCACAGAAAGCGTTTCCAGACTTCCCCTTCAACACACGAGTTTAACTCTGTAAGTTGAATGCACACATTGAAGACCGTTCTGTTAGGTAGCTCCGTTTTGGTTTTAGAAGCAGACAGTTCTCCTTACAGCATATACTCCCATTCACTGAGAAATGTCCAAACGCAGCTCTTACCAGAAACGTGTTTCTAACTCCTGAATCTAAAGGGAGATTTAACTCACTTAGCTGAACAAACGCACAGCAGAGCAGATTGAAGGATACGTTTCTTCTGTGTTTTAGGCAGAGTTTTACTGCTATTTCGTTATA
This sequence comes from Saguinus oedipus, assembly GCA_031835075.1. Classification (NCBI taxonomy): domain Eukaryota; kingdom Metazoa; phylum Chordata; class Mammalia; order Primates; family Cebidae; genus Saguinus; species Saguinus oedipus. The sequence goes on from CM063174.1 coordinate 170,292,835, forward strand.
TGCGGGAATAGTGCTGGAAATGCCAGGAAATGCCTGTTTTGAGATCTCTCCACAGAAAGCGTTTCCAGACTTCCCCTTCAACACACGAGTTTAACTCTGTAAGTTGAATGCACACATTGAAGACCGTTCTGTTAGGTAGCTCCGTTTTGGTTTTAGAAGCAGACAGTTCTCCTTACAGCATATACTCCCATTCACTGAGAAATGTCCAAACGCAGCTCTTACCAGAAACGTGTTTCTAACTCCTGAATCTAAAGGGAGATTTAACTCACTTAGCTGAACAAACGCACAGCAGAGCAGATTGAAGGATACGTTTCTTCTGTGTTTTAGGCAGAGTTTTACTGCTATTTCGTTATATGCGGGAATAGTGCTGGAAATGCCTGGAAATGCCTGTTTTGAGATCTCTCCACAGAAAGCGTTTCCAGACTTCCCCTTCAACACACGAGTTTAACTCTGTAAGTTGAATGCACACATTGAAGACCGTTCTGTTAGGTAGCTCCGTTTTGGTTTTAGAAGCAGACAGTTCTCCTTACAGCATATACTCCCATTCACTGAGAAATGTCCAAACGCAGCTCTTACCAGAAACGTGTTTCTAACTCCTGAATCTAAAGGGAGATTTAACTCACTTAGCTGAACAAACGCACAGCAGAGCAGATTGAAGGATACGTTTCTTCTGTGTTTTAGGCAGAGTTTTACTGCTATTTCGTTATATGCGGGAATAGTGCTGGAAATGCCTGTTTTGAGATCTCTCCACAGAAAGCGTTTCCAGACTTCCCCTTCAACACACGAGTTTAACTCTGTAAGTTGAATGCACACATTGAAGACCGTTCTGTTAGGTAGCTCCGTTTTGGTTTTAGAAGCAGACAGTTCTCCTTACAGCATATACTCCCATGCACTGAGAAATGTCCAAACGCAGCTCTTACCAGAAACGTGTTTCTAACTCCTGAATCTAAAGGGAGATTTAACTCACTTAGCTGAACAAACGCACAGCAGAGCAGATTGAAGGATACGTTTCTTCTGTGTTTTAGGCAGAGTTTTACTGCTATTTCGTTATATGCGGGAATAGTGCTGGAAATGCCTGTTTTGAGATCTCTCCACAGAAAGCGTTTCCAGACTTCCCCTTCAACACACGAGTTTAACTCTGTAAGTTGAATGCACACATTGAAGACCGTTCTGTTAGGTAGCTCCGTTTTGGTTTTAGAAGCAGACCGTTCTCCTTACAGCATATACTCCCATTCACTGAGAAATGTCCAAACGCAGCTCTTACCAGAAACGTGTTTCTAACTCCTGAATCTAAAGGGAGATTTAACTCACTTAGCTGAACAAACGCACAGCAGAGCAGATTGAAGGATACGTTTCTTCTGTGTTTTAGGCAGAGTTTTACTGCTATTTCGTTATATGCGGGAATAGTGCTGGAAATGCCTGTTTTGAGATCTCTCCACAGAAAGCGTTTCCAGACTTCCCCTTCAACACACGAGTTTAACTCTGTAAGTTGAATGCACACATTGAAGACCGTTCTGTTAGGTAGCTCCGTTTTGGTTTTAGAAGCAGACAGTTCTCCTTACAGCATATACTCCCATTCACTGAGAAATGTCCAAACGCAGCTCTTACCAGAAACGTGTTTCTAACTCCTGAATCTAAAGGGAGATTTAACTCACTTAGCTGAACAAACGCACAGCAGAGCAGATTGAAGGATACGTTTCTTCTGTGTTTTAGGCAGAGTTTTACTGCTATTTCGTTATATGCGGGAATAGTGCTGGAAATGCCAGGAAATGCCTGTTTTGAGATCTCTCCACAGAAAGCGTTTCCAGACTTCCCCTTCAACACACGAGTTTAACTCTGTAAGTTGAATGCACACATTGAAGACCGTTCTGTTAGGTAGCTCCGTTTTGGTTTTAGAAGCAGACAGTTCTCCTTACAGCATATACTCCCATTCACTGAGAAATGTCCAAACGCAGCTCTTACCAGAAACGTGTTTCTAACTCCTGAATCTAAAGGGAGATTTAACTCACTTAGCTGAACAAACGCACAGCAGAGCAGATTGAAGGATACGTTTCTTCTGTGTTTTAGGCAGAGTTTTACTGCTATTTCGTTATATGCGGGAATAGTGCTGGAAATGCCTGTTTTGAGATCTCTCCACAGAAAGCGTTTCCAGACTTCCCCTTCAACACACGAGTTTAACTCTGTAAGTTGAATGCACACATTGAAGACCGTTCTGTTAGGTAGCTCCGTTTTGGTTTTAGAAGCAGACAGTTCTCCTTACAGCATATACTCCCATTCACTGAGAAATGTCCAAACGCAGCTCTTACCAGAAACGTGTTTCTAACTCCTGAATCTAAAGGGAGATTTAACTCACTTAGCTGAACAAACGCACAGCAGAGCAGATTGAAGGATACGTTTCTTCTGTGTTTTAGGCAGAGTTTTACTGCTATTTCGTTATATGCGGGAATAGTGCTGGAAATGCCAGTTTTGAGATCTCTCCACAGAAAGCGTTTCCAGACTTCCCCTTCAACACACGAGTTTAACTCTGTAAGTTGAATGCACACATTGAAGACCGTTCTGTTAGGTAGCTCCGTTTTGGTTTTAGAAGCAGACAGTTCTCCTTACAGCATATACTCCCATTCACTGAGAAATGTCCAAACGCAGCTCTTACCAGAAACGTGTTTCTAACTCCTGAATCTAAAGGGAGATTTAACTCACTTAGCTGAACAAACGCACAGCAGAGCAGATTGAAGGATACGTTTCTTCTGTGTTTTAGGCAGAGTTTTACTGCTATTTCGTTATATGCGGGAATAGTGCTGGAAATGCCTGTTTTGAGATCTCTCCACAGAAAGCGTTTCCAGACTTCCCCTTCAACACACGAGTTTAACTCTGTAAGTTGAATGCACACATTGAAGACCGTTCTGTTAGGTAGCTCCGTTTTGGTTTTAGAAGCAGACAGTTCTCCTTACAGCATATACTCCCATTCACTGAGAAATGTCCAAACGCAGCTCTTACCAGAAACGTGTTTCTAACTCCTGAATCTAAAGGGAGATTTAACTCACTTAGCTGAACAAACGCACAGCAGAGCAGATTGAAGGATACGTTTCTTCTGTGTTTTAGGCAGAGTTTTACTGCTATTTCGTTATATGCGGGAATAGTGCTGGAAATGCCTGTTTTGAGATCTCTCCACAGAAAGCGTTTCCAGACTTCCCCTTCAACACACGAGTTTAACTCTGTAAGTTGAATGCACACATTGAAGACCGTTCTGTTAGGTAGCTCCGTTTTGGTTTTAGAAGCAGACAGTTCTCCTTACAGCATATACTCCCATTCACTGAGAAATGTCCAAACGCAGCTCTTACCAGAAACGTGTTTCTAACTCCTGAATCTAAAGGGAGATTTAACTCACTTAGCTGAACAAACGCACAGCAGAGCAGATTGAAGGATACGTTTCTTCTGTGTTTTAGGCAGAGTTTTACTGCTATTTCGTTATATGCGGGAATAGTGCTGGAAATGCCTGTTTTGAGATCTCTCCACAGAAAGCGTTTCCAGACTTCCCCTTCAACACACGAGTTTAACTCTGTAAGTTGAATGCACACATTGAAGACCGTTCTGTTAGGTAGCTCCGTTTTGGTTTTAGAAGCAGAGAGTTCTCCTTACAGCATATACTCCCATTCACTGAGAAATGTCCAAACGCAGCTCTTACCAGAAACGTGTTTCTAACTCCTGAATCTAAAGGGAGATTTAACTCACTTAGCTGAACAAACGCACAGCAGAGCAGATTGAAGGATACGTTTCTTCTGTGTTTTAGGCAGAGTTTTACTGCTATTTCGTTATATGCGGGAATAGTGCTGGAAATGCCAGGAAATGCCTGTTTTGAGATCTCTCCACAGAAAGCGTTTCCAGACTTCCCCTTCAACACACGAGTTTAACTCTCTAAGTTGAATGCACACATTGAAGACCGTTCTGTTAGGTAGCTCCGTTTTGGTTTTAGAAGCAGACAGTTCTCCTTACAGCATATACTCCCATTCACTGAGAAATGTCCAAACGCAGCTCTTACCAGAAACGTGTTTCTAACTCCTGAATCTAAAGGGAGATTTAACTCACTTAGCTGAACAAACGCACAGCAGAGCAGATTGAAGGATACGTTTCTTCTGTGTTTTAGGCAGAGTTTTACTGCTATTTCGTTATATGCGGGAATAGTGCTGGAAATGCCAGGAAATGCCTGTTTTGAGATCTCTCCACAGAAAGCGTTTCCAGACTTCCCCTTCAACACACGAGTTTAACTCTGTAAGTTGAATGCACACATTGAAGACCGTTCTGTTAGGTAGCTCCGTTTTGGTTTTAGAAGCAGACAGTTCTCCTTACAGCATATACTCCCATTCACTGAGAAATGTCCAAACGCAGCTCTTACCAGAAACGTGTTTCTAACTCCTGAATCTAAAGGGAGATTTAACTCACTTAGCTGAACAAACGCACAGCAGAGCAGATTGAAGGATACGTTTCTTCTGTGTTTTAGGCAGAGTTTTACTGCTATTTCGTTATATGCGGGAATAGTGCTGGAAATGCCTGTTTTGAGATCTCTCCACAGAAAGCGTTTCCAGACTTCCCCTTCAACACACGAGTTTAACTCTGTAAGTTGAATGCACACATTGAAGACCGTTCTGTTAGGTAGCTCCGTTTTGGTTTTAGAAGCAGACAGTTCTCCTTACAGCATATACTCCCATTCACTGAGAAATGTCCAAACGCAGCTCTTACCAGAAACGTGTTTCTAACTCCTGAATCTAAAGGGAGATTTAACTCACTTAGCTGAACAAACGCACAGCAGAGCAGATTGAAGGATACGTTTCTTCTGTGTTTTAGGCAGAGTTTTACTGCTATTTCGTTATATGCGGGAATAGTGCTGGAAATGCCAGGAAATGCCTGTTTTGAGATCTCTCCACAGAAAGCGTTTCCAGACTTCCCCTTCAACACACGAGTTTAACTCTGTAAGTTGAATGCACACATTGAAGACCGTTCTGTTAGGTAGCTCCGTTTTGGTTTTAGAAGCAGACAGTTCTCCTTACAGCATATACTCCCATTCACTGAGAAATGTCCAAACGCAGCTCTTACCAGAAACGTGTTTCTAACTCCTGAATCTAAAGGGAGATTTAACTCACTTAGCTGAACAAACGCACAGCAGAGCAGATTGAAGGATACGTTTCTTCTGTGTTTTAGGCAGAGTTTTACTGCTATTTCGTTATATGCGGGAATAGTGCTGGAAATGCCTGGAAATGCCTGTTTTGAGATCTCTCCACAGAAAGCGTTTCCAGACTTCCCCTTCAACACACGAGTTTAACTCTGTAAGTTGAATGCACACATTGAAGACCGTTCTGTTAGGTAGCTCCGTTTTGGTTTTAGAAGCAGACAGTTCTCCTTACAGCATATACTCCCATTCACTGAGAAATGTCCAAACGCAGCTCTTACCAGAAACGTGTTTCTAACTCCTGAATCTAAAGGGAGATTTAACTCACTTAGCTGAACAAACGCACAGCAGAGCAGATTGAAGGATACGTTTCTTCTGTGTTTTAGGCAGAGTTTTACTGCTATTTCGTTATATGCGGGAATAGTGCTGGAAATGCCTGTTTTGAGATCTCTCCACAGAAAGCGTTTCCAGACTTCCCCTTCAACACACGAGTTTAACTCTGTAAGTTGAATGCACACATTGAAGACCGTTCTGTTAGGTAGCTCCGTTTTGGTTTTAGAAGCAGACAGTTCTCCTTACAGCATATACTCCCATGCACTGAGAAATGTCCAAACGCAGCTCTTACCAGAAACGTGTTTCTAACTCCTGAATCTAAAGGGAGATTTAACTCACTTAGCTGAACAAACGCACAGCAGAGCAGATTGAAGGATACGTTTCTTCTGTGTTTTAGGCAGAGTTTTACTGCTATTTCGTTATATGCGGGAATAGTGCTGGAAATGCCTGTTTTGAGATCTCTCCACAGAAAGCGTTTCCAGACTTCCCCTTCAACACACGAGTATAACTCTGTAAGTTGAATGCACACATTGAAGACCGTTCTGTTAGGTAGCTCCGTTTTGGTTTTAGAAGCAGACCGTTCTCCTTACAGCATATACTCCCATTCACTGAGAAATGTCCAAACGCAGCTCTTACCAGAAACGTGTTTCTAACTCCTGAATCTAAAGGGAGATTTAACTCACTTAGCTGAACAAACGCACAGCAGAGCAGATTGAAGGATACGTTTCTTCTGTGTTTTAGGCAGAGTTTTACTGCTATTTCGTTATATGCGGGAATAGTGCTGGAAATGCCTGTTTTGAGATCTCTCCACAGAAAGCGTTTCCAGACTTCCCCTTCAACACACGAGTTTAACTCTGTAAGTTGAATGCACACATTGAAGACCGTTCTGTTAGGTAGCTCCGTTTTGGTTTTAGAAGCAGACAGTTCTCCTTACAGCATATACTCCCATTCACTGAGAAATGTCCAAACGCAGCTCTTACCAGAAACGTGTTTCTAACTCCTGAATCTAAAGGGAGATTTAACTCACTTAGCTGAACAAACGCACAGCAGAGCAGATTGAAGGATACGTTTCTTCTGTGTTTTAGGCAGAGTTTTACTGCTATTTCGTTATATGCGGGAATAGTGCTGGAAATGCCTGTTTTGAGATCTCTCCACAGAAAGCGTTTCCAGACTTCCCCTTCAACACACGAGTTTAACTCTGTAAGTTGAATGCACACATTGAAGACCGTTCTGTTAGGTAGCTCCGTTTTGGTTTTAGAAGCAGACAGTTCTCCTTACAGCATATACTCCCATTCACTGAGAAATGTCCAAACGCAGCTCTTACCAGAAACGTGTTTCTAACTCCTGAATCTAAAGGGAGATTTAACTCACTTAGCTGAACAAACGCACAGCAGAGCAGATTGAAGGATACGTTTCTTCTGTGTTTTAGGCAGAGTTTTACTGCTATTTCGTTATATGCGGGAATAGTGCTGGAAATGCCAGGAAATGCCTGTTTTGAGATCTCTCCACAGAAAGCGTTTCCAGACTTCCCCTTCAACACACGAGTTTAACTCTGTAAGTTGAATGCACACATTGAAGACCGTTCTGTTAGGTAGCTCCGTTTTGGTTTTAGAAGCAGACAGTTCTCCTTACAGCATATACTCCCATTCACTGAGAAATGTCCAAACGCAGCTCTTACCAGAAACGTGTTTCTAACTCCTGAATCTAAAGGGAGATTTAACTCACTTAGCTGAACAAACGCACAGCAGAGCAGATTGAAGGATACGTTTCTTCTGTGTTTTAGGCAGAGTTTTACTGCTATTTCGTTATATGCGGGAATAGTGCTGGAAATGCCTGTTTTGAGATCTCTCCACAGAAAGCGTTTCCAGACTTCCCCTTCAACACACGAGTTTAACTCTGTAAGTTGAATGCACACATTGAAGACCGTTCTGTTAGGTAGCTCCGTTTTGGTTTTAGAAGCAGACAGTTCTCCTTACAGCATATACTCCCATTCACTGAGAAATGTCCAAACGCAGCTCTTACCAGAAACGTGTTTCTAACTCCTGAATCTAAAGGGAGATTTAACTCACTTAGCTGAACAAACGCACAGCAGAGCAGATTGAAGGATACGTTTCTTCTGTGTTTTAGGCAGAGTTTTACTGCTATTTCGTTATATGCGGGAATAGTGCTGGAAATGCCAGTTTTGAGATCTCTCCACAGAAAGCGTTTCCAGACTTCCCCTTCAACACACGAGTTTAACTCTGTAAGTTGAATGCACACATTGAAGACCGTTCTGTTAGGTAGCTCCGTTTTGGTTTTAGAAGCAGACAGTTCTCCTTACAGCATATACTCCCATTCACTGAGAAATGTCCAAACGCAGCTCTTACCAGAAACGTGTTTCTAACTCCTGAATCTAAAGGGAGATTTAACTCACTTAGCTGAACAAACGCACAGCAGAGCAGATTGAAGGATACGTTTCTTCTGTGTTTTAGGCAGAGTTTTACTGCTATTTCGTTATATGCGGGAATAGTGCTGGAAATGCCTGTTTTGAGATCTCTCCACAGAAAGCGTTTCCAGACTTCCCCTTCAACACACGAGTTTAACTCTGTAAGTTGAATGCACACATTGAAGACCGTTCTGTTAGGTAGCTCCGTTTTGGTTTTAGAAGCAGACAGTTCTCCTTACAGCATATACTCCCATTCACTGAGAAATGTCCAAACGCAGCTCTTACCAGAAACGTGTTTCTAACTCCTGAATCTAAAGGGAGATTTAACTCACTTAGCTGAACAAACGCACAGCAGAGCAGATTGAAGGATACGTTTCTTCTGTGTTTTAGGCAGAGTTTTACTGCTATTTCGTTATATGCGGGAATAGTGCTGGAAATGCCTGTTTTGAGATCTCTCCACAGAAAGCGTTTCCAGACTTCCCCTTCAACACACGAGTTTAACTCTGTAAGTTGAATGCACACATTGAAGACCGTTCTGTTAGGTAGCTCCGTTTTGGTTTTAGAAGCAGACAGTTCTCCTTACAGCATATACTCCCATTCACTGAGAAATGTCCAAACGCAGCTCTTACCAGAAACGTGTTTCTAACTCCTGAATCTAAAGGGAGATTTAACTCACTTAGCTGAACAAACGCACAGCAGAGCAGATTGAAGGATACGTTTCTTCTGTGTTTTAGGCAGAGTTTTACTGCTATTTCGTTATATGCGGGAATAGTGCTGGAAATGCCTGTTTTGAGATCTCTCCACAGAAAGCGTTTCCAGACTTCCCCTTCAACACACGAGTTTAACTCTGTAAGTTGAATGCACACATTGAAGACCGTTCTGTTAGGTAGCTCCGTTTTGGTTTTAGAAGCAGAGAGTTCTCCTTACAGCATATACTCCCATTCACTGAGAAATGTCCAAACGCAGCTCTTACCAGAAACGTGTTTCTAACTCCTGAATCTAAAGGGAGATTTAACTCACTTAGCTGAACAAACGCACAGCAGAGCAGATTGAAGGATACGTTTCTTCTGTGTTTTAGGCAGAGTTTTACTGCTATTTCGTTATATGGGGGAATAGTGCTGGAAATGCCAGGAAATGCCTGTTTTGAGATCTCTCCACAGAAAGCGTTTCCAGACTTCCCCTTCAACACACGAGTTTAACTCTCTAAGTTGAATGCACACATTGAAGACCGTTCTGTTAGGTAGCTCCGTTTTGGTTTTAGAAGCAGACAGTTCTCCTTACAGCATATACTCCCATTCACTGAGAAATGTCCAAACGCAGCTCTTACCAGAAACGTGTTTCTAACTCCTGAATCTAAAGGGAGATTTAACTCACTTAGCTGAACAAACGCACAGCAGAGCAGATTGAAGGATACGTTTCTTCTGTGTTTTAGGCAGAGTTTTACTGCTATTTCGTTATATGCGGGAATAGTGCTGGAAATGCCAGGAAATGCCTGTTTTGAGATCTCTCCACAGAAAGCGTTTCCAGACTTCCCCTTCAACACACGAGTTTAACTCTGTAAGTTGAATGCACACATTGAAGACCGTTCTGTTAGGTAGCTCCGTTTTGGTTTTAGAAGCAGACAGTTCTCCTTACAGCATATACTCCCATTCACTGAGAAATGTCCAAACGCAGCTCTTACCAGAAACGTGTTTCTAACTCCTGAATCTAAAGGGAGATTTAACTCACTTAGCTGAACAAACGCACAGCAGAGCAGATTGAAGGATACGTTTCTTCTGTGTTTTAGGCAGAGTTTTACTGCTATTTCGTTATATGCGGGAATAGTGCTGGAAATGCCTGTTTTGAGATCTCTCCACAGAAAGCGTTTCCAGACTTCCCCTTCAACACACGAGTTTAACTCTGTAAGTTGAATGCACACATTGAAGACCGTTCTGTTAGGTAGCTCCGTTTTGGTTTTAGAAGCAGACAGTTCTCCTTACAGCATATACTCCCATTCACTGAGAAATGTCCAAACGCAGCTCTTACCAGAAACGTGTTTCTAACTCCTGAATCTAAAGGGAGATTTAACTCACTTAGCTGAACAAACGCACAGCAGAGCAGATTGAAGGATACGTTTCTTCTGTGTTTTAGGCAGAGTTTTACTGCTATTTCGTTATATGCGGGAATAGTGCTGGAAATGCCAGGAAATGCCTGTTTTGAGATCTCTCCACAGAAAGCGTTTCCAGACTTCCCCTTCAACACACGAGTTTAACTCTCTAAGTTGAATGCACACATTGAAGACCGTTCTGTTAGGTAGCTCCGTTTTGGTTTTAGAAGCAGACAGTTCTCCTTACAGCATATACTCCCATTCACTGAGAAATGTCCAAACGCAGCTCTTACCAGAAACGTGTTTCTAACTCCTGAATCTAAAGGGAGATTTAACTCACTTAGCTGAACAAACGCACAGCAGAGCAGATTGAAGGATACGTTTCTTCTGTGTTTTAGGCAGAGTTTTACTGCTATTTCGTTATATGCGGGAATAGTGCTGGAAATGCCTGTTTTGAGATCTCTCCACAGAAAGCGTTTCCAGACTTCCCCTTCAACACACGAGTTTAACTCTGTAAGTTGAATGCACACATTGAAGACCGTTCTGTTAGGTAGCTCCGTTTTGGTTTTAGAAGCAGACAGTTCTCCTTACAGCCTATACTCCCATTCACTGAGAAATGTCCAAACGCAGCTCTTACCAGAAACGTGTTTCTAACTCCTGAATCTAAAGGGAGATTTAACTCACTTAGCTGAACAAACGCACAGCAGAGCAGATTGAAGGATACGTTTCTTCTGTGTTTTAGGCAGAGTTTTACTGCTATTTCGTTATATGGGGGAATAGTGCTGGAAATGCCTGTTTTGAGATCTCTCCACAGAAAGCGTTTCCAGACTTCCCCTTCAACTCACGAGTTTAACTCTGTAAGTTGAATGCACATATTGAAGACCGTTCTGTTAGGTAGCTCCGTTTTGGTTTTAGAAACAGACCGTTCTCCTTACAGCATATACTCCCATTCACTGAGAAGTGTCCAAACGCAGCTCTTACCAGAAACGTGTTTCTAACTCCTGAATCTAAAGGGAGATTTAACTCACTTAGCTGAACAAACGCAAAGCAGAGCAGATTGAAGGATACGTTTCTTCTGTGTTTTAGGCAGAGTTTTACTGCTATTTCGTTATATGCGGGAATAGTGCTGGAAATGCCTGTTTTGAGATCTCTCCACAGAAAGCGTTTCCAGACTTCCCCTTCAACACACGAGTTTAACTCTGTAAGTTGAATGCACACATTGAAGACCGTTCTGTTAGGTAGCTCCGTTTTGGTTTTAGAAGCAGACAGTTCTCCTTACAGCATATACTCCCATTCACTGAGAAATGTCCAAACGCAGCTCTTACCAGAAACGTGTTTCTAACTCCTGAATCTAAAGGGAGATTTAACTCACTTAGCTGAACAAACGCACAGCAGAGCAGATTGAAGGATTCGTTTCTTCTGTGTTTTAGGCAGAGTTTTACTGCTATTTCGTTATATGCGGGAATAGTGCTGGAAATGCCAGGAAATGCCTGTTTTGAGATCTCTCCACAGAAAGCGTTTCCAGACTTCCCCTTCAACACACGAGTTTAACTCTGTAAGTTGAATGCACACATTGAAGACCGTTCTGTTAGGTAGCTCCGTTTTGGTTTTAGAAGCAGACAGTTCTCCTTACAGCATATACTCCCATTCACTGAGAAATGTCCAAACGCAGCTCTTACCAGAAACGTGTTTCTAACTCCTGAATCTAAAGGGAGATTTAACTCACTTAGCTGAACAAACGCACAGCAGAGCAGATTGAAGGATACGTTTCTTCTGTGTTTTAGGCAGAGTTTTACTGCTATTTCGTTATATGCGGGAATAGTGCTGGAAATGCCTGTTTTGAGATCTCTCCACAGAAAGCGTTTCCAGACTTCCCCTTCAACACACGAGTTTAACTCTGTAAGTTGAATGCACACATTGAAGACCGTTCTGTTAGGTAGCTCCGTTTTGGTTTTAGAAGCAGACAGTTCTCCTTACAGCATATACTCCCATTCACTGAGAAATGTCCAAACGCAGCTCTTACCAGAAACGTGTTTCTAACTCCTGAATCTAAAGGGAGATTTAACTCACTTAGCTGAACAAACGCACAGCAGAGCAGATTGAAGGATACGTTTCTTCTGTGTTTTAGGCAGAGTTTTACTGCTATTTCGTTATATGCGGGAATAGTGCTGGAAATGCCAGTTTTGAGATCTCTCCACAGAAAGCGTTTCCAGACTTCCCCTTCAACACACGAGTTTAACTCTGTAAGTTGAATGCACACATTGAAGACCGTTCTGTTAGGTAGCTCCGTTTTGGTTTTAGAAGCAGACAGTTCTCCTTACAGCATATACTCCCATTCACTGAGAAATGTCCAAACGCAGCTCTTACCAGAAACGTGTTTCTAACTCCTGAATCTAAAGGGAGATTTAACTCACTTAGCTGAACAAACGCACAGCAGAGCAGATTGAAGGATACGTTTCTTCTGTGTTTTAGGCAGAGTTTTACTGCTATTTCGTTATATGCGGGAATAGTGCTGGAAATGCCTGTTTTGAGATCTCTCCACAGAAAGCGTTTCCAGACTTCCCCTTCAACACACGAGTTTAACTCTGTAAGTTGAATGCACACATTGAAGACCGTTCTGTTAGGTAGCTCCGTTTTGGTTTTAGAAGCAGACAGTTCTCCTTACAGCATATACTCCCATTCACTGAGAAATGTCCAAACGCAGCTCTTACCAGAAACGTGTTTCTAACTCCTGAATCTAAAGGGAGATTTAACTCACTTAGCTGAACAAACGCACAGCAGAGCAGATTGAAGGATACGTTTCTTCTGTGTTTTAGGCAGAGTTTTACTGCTATTTCGTTATATGCGGGAATAGTGCTGGAAATGCCAGGAAATGCCTGTTTTGAGATCTCTCCACAGAAAGCGTTTCCAGACTTCCCCTTCAACACACGAGTTTAACTCTGTAAGTTGAATGCACACATTGAAGACCGTTCTGTTAGGTAGCTCCGTTTTGGTTTTAGAAGCAGACAGTTCTCCTTACAGCATATACTCCCATTCACTGAGAAATGTCCAAACGCAGCTCTTACCAGAAACGTGTTTCTAACTCCTGAATCTAAAGGGAGATTTAACTCACTTAGCTGAACAAACGCACAGCAGAGCAGATTGAAGGATACGTTTCTTCTGTGTTTTAGGCAGAGTTTTACTGCTATTTCGTTATATGCGGGAATAGTGCTGGAAATGCCTGTTTTGAGATCTCTCCACAGAAGCGTTTCCAGACTTCCCCTTCAACACACGAGTTTAACTCTGTAAGTTGAATGCACACATTGAAGACCGTTCTGTTAGGTAGCTCCGTTTTGGTTTTAGAAGCAGACAGTTCTCCTTACAGCATATACTCCCATTCACTGAGAAATGTCCAAACGCAGCTCTTACCAGAAACGTGTTTCTAACTCCTGAATCTAAAGGGAGATTTAACTCACTTAGCTGAACAAACGCACAGCAGAGCAGATTGAAGGATACGTTTCTTCTGTGTTTTAGGCAGAGTTTTACTGCTATTTCGTTATATGCGGGAATAGTGCTGGAAATGCCTGTTTTGAGATCTCTCCACAGAAAGCGTTTCCAGACTTCCCCTTCAACACACGAGTTTAACTCTGTAAGTTGAATGCACCCATTGAAGACCGTTCTGTTAGGTAGCTCCGTTTTGGTTTTAGAAGCAGACAGTTCTCCTTACAGCATATACTCCCATTCACTGAGAAATGTCCAAACACAGCTCTTACCAGAAACGTGTTTCTAACTCCTGAATCTAAAGGGAGATTTAACTCACTTAGCTGAACAAACGCACAGCAGAGCAGATTGAAGGATACGTTTCTTCTGTGTTTTAGGCAGAGTTTTACTGCTATTTCGTTATATGCGGGAATAGTGCTGGAAATGCCTGTTTTGAGATCTCTCCACAGAAAGCGTTTCCAGACTTCCCCTTCAACACACGAGTTTAACTCTGTAAGTTGAATGCACACATTGAAGACCGTTCTGTTAGGTAGCTCCGTTTTGGTTTTAGAAGCAGACAGTTCTCCTTACAGCATATACTCCCATTCACTGAGAAATGTCCAAACGCAGCTCTTACCAGAAACGTGTTTCTAACTCCTGAATCTAAAGGGAGATTTAACTCACTTAGCTGAACAAACGCACAGCAGAGCAGATTGAAGGATACGTTTCTTCTGTGTTTTAGGCAGAGTTTTACTGCTATTTCGTTATATGCGGGAATAGTGCTGGAAATGCCTGTTTTGAGATCTCTCCACAGAAAGCGTTTCCAGACTTCCCCTTCAACACACGAGTTTAACTCTGTAAGTTGAATGCACACATTGAAGACCGTTCTGTTAGGTAGCTCCGTTTTGGTTTTAGAAGCAGACAGTTCTCCTTACAGCATATACTCCCATTCACTGAGAAATGTCCAAACGCAGCTCTTACCAGAAACGTGTTTCTAACTCCTGAATCTAAAGGGAGATTTAACTCACTTAGCTGAACAAACGCACAGCAGAGCAGATTGAAGGATACGTTTCTTCTGTGTTTTAGGCAGAGTTTTACTGCTATTTCGTTATATGCGGGAATAGTGCTGGAAATGCCTGTTTTGAGATCTCTCCACAGAAAGCGTTTCCAGACTTCCCCTTCAACACACGAGTTTAACTCTGTAAGTTGAATGCACACATTGAAGACCGTTCTGTTAGGTAGCTCCGTTTTGGTTTTAGAAGCAGACAGTTCTCCTTACAGCATATACTCCCATTCACTGAGAAATGTCCAAACGCAGCTCTTACCAGAAACGTGTTTCTAACTCCTGAATCTAAAGGGAGATTTAACTCACTTAGCTGAACAAACGCACAGCAGAGCAGATTGAAGGATACGTTTCTTCTGTGTTTTAGGCAGAGTTTTACTGCTATTTCGTTATATGCGGGAATAGTGCTGGAAATGCCTGTTTTGAGATCTCTCCACAGAAAGCGTTTCCAGACTTCCCCTTCAACACACGAGTTTAACTCTGTAAGTTGAATGCACACATTGAAGACCGTTCTGTTAGGTAGCTCCGTTTTGGTTTTAGAAGCAGACAGTTCTCCTTACAGCATATACTCCCATTCACTGAGAAATGTCCAAACGCAGCTCTTACCAGAAACGTGTTTCTAACTCCTGAATCTAAAGGGAGATTTAACTCACTTAGCTGAACAAACGCACAGCAGAGCAGATTGAAGGATACGTTTCTTCTGTGTTTTAGGCAGAGTTTTACTGCTATTTCGTTATATGCGGGAATAGTGCTGGAAATGCCTGTTTTGAGATCTCTCCACAGAAAGCGTTTCCAGACTTCCCCTTCAACACACGAGTTTAACTCTGTAAGTTGAATGCACACATTGAAGACCGTTCTGTTAGGTAGCTCCGTTTTGGTTTTAGAAGCAGACAGTTCTCCTTACAGCATATACTCCCATTCACTGAGAAATGTCCAAACGCAGCTCTTACCAGAAACGTGTTTCTAACTCCTGAATCTAAAGGGAGATTTAACTCACTTAGCTGAACAAACGCACAGCAGAGCAGATTGAAGGATACGTTTCTTCTGTGTTTTAGGCAGAGTTTTACTGCTATTTCGTTATATGCGGGAATAGTGCTGGAAATGCCAGGAAATGCCTGTTTTGAGATCTCTCCACAGAAAGCGTTTCCAGACTTCCCCTTCAACACACGAGTTTAACTCTGTAAGTTGAATGCACACATTGAAGACCGTTCTGTTAGGTAGCTCCGTTTTGGTTTTAGAAGCAGACAGTTCTCCTTACAGCATATACTCCCATTCACTGAGAAATGTCCAAACGCAGCTCTTACCAGAAACGTGTTTCTAACTCCTGAATCTAAAGGGAGATTTAACTCACTTAGCTGAACAAACGCACAGCAGAGCAGATTGAAGGATACGTTTCTTCTGTGTTTTAGGCAGAGTTTTACTGCTATTTCGTTATATGTGGGAATAGTGCTGGAAATGCCTGGAAATGCCTGTTTTGAGATCTCTCCACAGAAAGCGTTTCCAGACTTCCCCTTCAACACACGAGTTTAACTCTGTAAGTTGAATGCACACATTGAAGACCGTTCTGTTAGGTAGCTCCGTTTTGCTTTTAGAAGCAGACAGTTCTCCGTACAGCATATACTCCCATTCACTGAGAAATGTCCAAACGCAGCTCTTACCAGAAACGTGTTTCTAACTCCTGAATCTAAAGGGAGATTTAACTCACTTAGCTGAACAAACGCACAGCAGAGCAGATTGAAGGATACGTTTCTTCTGTGTTTTAGGCAGAGTTTTACTGCTATTTCGTTATATGCGGGAATAGTGCTGGAAATGCCTGTTTTGAGATCTCTCCACAGAAAGCGTTTCCAGACTTCCCCTTCAACACACGAGTTTAACTCTGTAAGTTGAATGCACACATTGAAGACCGTTCTGTTAGGTAGCTCCGTTTTGGTTTTAGAAGCAGACAGTTCTCCTTACAGCATATACTCCCATTCACTGAGAAATGTCCAAACGCAGCTCTTACCAGAAACGTGTTTCTAACTCCTGAATCTAAAGGGAGATTTAACTCACTTAGCTGAACAAACGCACAGCAGAGCAGATTGAAGGATACGTTTCTTCTGTGTTTTAGGCAGAGTTTTACTGCTATTTCGTTATATGCGGGAATAGTGCTGGAAATGCCTGTTTTGAGATCTCTCCACAGAAAGCGTTTCCAGACTTCCCCTTCAACACACGAGTTTAACTCTGTAAGTTGAATGCACACATTGAAGACCGTTCTGTTAGGTAGCTCCGTTTTGGTTTTAGAAGCAGACCGTTCTCCTTACAGCATATACTCCCATTCACTGAGAAATGTCCAAACGCAGCTCTTACCAGAAACGTGTTTCTAACTCCTGAATCTAAAGGGAGATTTAACTCACTTAGCTGAACAAACGCACAGCAGAGCAGATTGAAGGATACGTTTCTTCTGTGTTTTAGGCAGAGTTTTACTGCTATTTCGTTATATGCGGGAATAGTGCTGGAAATGCCTGTTTTGAGATCTCTCCACAGAAAGCGTTTCCAGACTTCCCCTTCAACACACGAGTTTAACTCTGTAAGTTGAATGCACACATTGAAGACCGTTCTGTTAGGTAGCTCCGTTTTGGTTTTAGAAGCAGACAGTTCTCCTTACAGCATATACTCCCATTCACTGAGAAATGTCCAAACGCAGCTCTTACCAGAAACGTGTTTCTAACTCCTGAATCTAAAGGGAGATTTAACTCACTTAGCTGAACAAACGCACAGCAGAGCAGATTGAGGGATACGTTTCTTCTGTGTTTTAGGCAGAGTTTTACTGCTATTTCGTTATATGCGGGAATAGTGCTGGAAATGCCTGTTTTGAGATCTCTCCACAGAAAGCGTTTCCAGACTTCCCCTTCAACACACGAGTTTAACTCTGTAAGTTGAATGCACACATTGAAGACCGTTCTGTTAGGTAGCTCCGTTTTGGTTTTAGAAGCAGACAGTTCTCCTTACAGCATATACTCCCATTCACTGAGAAATGTCCAAACGCAGCTCTTACCAGAAACGTGTTTCTAACTCCTGAATCTAAAGGGAGATTTAACTCACTTAGCTGAACAAACGCACAGCAGAGCAGATTGAAGGATACGTTTCTTCTGTGTTTTAGGCAGAGTTTTACTGCTATTTCGTTATATGCGGGAATAGTGCTGGAAATGCCTGTTTTGAGATCTCTCCACAGAAAGCGTTTCCAGACTTCCCCTTCAACACACGAGTTTAACTCTGTAAGTTGAATGCACACATTGAAGACCGTTCTGTTAGGTAGCTCCGTTTTGGTTTTAGAAGCAGACAGTTCTCCTTACAGCATATACTCCCATTCACTGAGAAATGTCCAAACGCAGCTCTTACCAGAAACGTGTTTCTAACTCCTGAATCTAAAGGGAGATTTAACTCACTTAGCTGAACAAACGCACAGCAGAGCAGATTGAAGGATACGTTTCTTCTGTGTTTTAGGCAGAGTTTTACTGCTATTTCGTTATATGCGGGAATAGTGCTGGAAATGCCTGTTTTGAGATCTCTCCACAGAAAGCGTTTCCAGACTTCCCCTTCAACACACGAGTTTAACTCTGTAAGTTGAATGCACACATTGAAGACCGTTCTGTTAGGTAGCTCCGTTTTGGTTTTAGAAGCAGACAGTTCTCCTTACAGCATATACTCCCATTCACTGAGAAATGTCCAAACGCAGCTCTTACCAGAAACGTGTTTCTAACTCCTGAATCTAAAGGGAGATTTAACTCACTTAGCTGAACAAACGCACAGCAGAGCAGATTGAAGGATACGTTTCTTCTGTGTTTTAGGCAGAGTTTTACTGCTATTTCGTTATATGCGGGAATAGTGCTGGAAATGCCAGTTTTGAGATCTCTCCACAGAAAGCGTTTCCAGACTTCCCCTTCAACACACGAGTTTAACTCTGTAAGTTGAATGCACACATTGAAGACCGTTCTGTTAGGTAGCTCCGTTTTGGTTTTAGAAGCAGACAGTTCTCCTTACAGCATATACTCCCATTCACTGAGAAATGTCCAAACGCAGCTCTTACCAGAAACGTGTTTCTAACTCCTGAATCTAAAGGGAGATTTAACTCACTTAGCTGAACAAACGCACAGCAGAGCAGATTGAAGGATACGTTTCTTCTGTGTTTTAGGCAGAGTTTTACTGCTATTTCGTTATATGCGGGAATAGTGCTGGAAATGCCTGTTTTGAGATCTCTCCACAGAAAGCGTTTCCAGACTTCCCCTTCAACACACGAGTTTAACTCTGTAAGTTGAATGCACACATTGAAGACCGTTCTGTTAGGTAGCTCCGTTTTGGTTTTAGAAGCAGACAGTTCTCCTTACAGCATATACTCCCATTCACTGAGAAATGTCCAAACGCAGCTCTTACCAGAAACGTGTTTCTAACTCCTGAATCTAAAGGGAGATTTAACTCACTTAGCTGAACAAACGCACAGCAGAGCAGATTGAAGGATACGTTTCTTCTGTGTTTTAGGCAGAGTTTTACTGCTATTTCGTTATATGCGGGAATAGTGCTGGAAATGCCTGTTTTGAGATCTCTCCACAGAAAGCGTTTCCAGACTTCCCCTTCAACACACGAGTTTAACTCTGTAAGTTGAATGCACACATTGAAGACCGTTCTGTTAGGTAGCTCCGTTTTGGTTTTAGAAGCAGACAGTTCTCCTTACAGCATATACTCCCATTCACTGAGAAATGTCCAAACGCAGCTCTTACCAGAAACGTGTTTCTAACTCCTGAATCTAAAGGGAGATTTAACTCACTTAGCTGAACAAACGCACAGCAGAGCAGATTGAAGGATATGTTTCTTCTGTGTTTTAGGCAGAGTTTTACTGCTATTTCGTTATATGCGGGAATAGTGCTGGAAATGCCTGTTTTGAGATCTCTCCACAGAAAGCGTTTCCAGACTTCCCCTTCAACACACGAGTTTAACTCTGTAAGTTGAATGCACACATTGAAGACCGTTCTGTTAGGTAGCTCCGTTTTGGTTTTAGAAGCAGAGAGTTCTCCTTACAGCATATACTCCCATTCACTGAGAAATGTCCAAACGCAGCTCTTACCAGAAACGTGTTTCTAACTCCTGAATCTAAAGGGAGATTTAACTCACTTAGCTGAACAAACGCACAGCAGAGCAGATTGAAGGATACGTTTCTTCTGTGTTTTAGGCAGAGTTTTACTGCTATTTCGTTATATGCGGGAATAGTGCTGGAAATGCCAGGAAATGCCTGTTTTGAGATCTCTCCACAGAAAGCGTTTCCAGACTTCCCCTTCAACACACGAGTTTAACTCTCTAAGTTGAATGCACACATTGAAGACCGTTCTGTTAGGTAGCTCCGTTTTGGTTTTAGAAGCAGACAGTTCTCCTTACAGCATATACTCCCATTCACTGAGAAATGTCCAAACGCAGCTCTAACCAGAAACGTGTTTCTAACTCCTGAATCTAAAGGGAGATTTAACTCACTTAGCTGAACAAACGCACAGCAGAGCAGATTGAAGGATACGTTTCTTCTGTGTTTTAGGCAGAGTTTTACTGCTATTTCGTTATATGCGGGAATAGTGCTGGAAATGCCTGTTTTGAGATCTCTCCACAGAAAGCGTTTCCAGACTTCCCCTTCAACACACGAGTTTAACTCTGTAAGTTGAATGCACACATTGAAGACCGTTCTGTTAGGTAGCTCCGTTTTGGTTTTAGAAGCAGACAGTTCTCCTTACAGCATATACTCCCATTCACTGAGAAATGTCCAAACGCAGCTCTTACCAGAAACGTGTTTCTAACTCCTGAATCTAAAGGGAGATTTAACTCACTTAGCTGAACAAACGCAAAGCAGAGCAGATTGAAGGATACGTTTCTTCTGTGTTTTAGGCAGAGTTTTACTGCTATTTCGTTATATGCGGGAATAGTGCTGGAAATGCCTGTTTTGAGATCTCTCCACAGAAAGCGTTTCCAGACTTCCCCTTCAGCACACGAGTTTAACTCTGTAAGTTGAATGCACACATTGAAGACCGTTCTGTTAGGTAGCTCAGTTTTGGTTTTAGAAACAGACAGTTCTCCTTACAGCATATACTCCCATTCACTGAGAAATGTCCAAACGCAGCTCTTACCAGAAACGTGTTTCTAACTCCTGAATCTAAAGGGAGATTTAACTCACTTAGCTGAACAAACGCAAAGCAGAGCAGATTGAAGGATACGTTTCTTCTGTGTGTTAGGCAGAGTTTTACTGCTATTTCGTTATATGCGGGAATAGTGCTGGAAATGCCTGTTTTGAGATCTCTCCACAGAAAGCGTTTCCAGATTTCCCCTTCAACACACGAGTTTAACTCTGTAAGTTGAATGCACACATTGAAGACCGTTCTGTTAGGTAGCTCCGTTTTGGTTTTAGAAGCAGACAGTTCTCCTTACAGCATATACTCCCATTCACTGAGAAATGTCCAAACGCAGCTCTTACCAGAAACGTGTTTCTAACTACTGAATCTAAAGGGAGATTTAACTCACTTAGCTGAACAAACGCACAGCAGAGCAGATTGAAGGATACGTTTCTTCTGTGTTTTAGGCAGAGTTTTACTGCTATTTCGTTATATGCGGGAATAGTGCTGGAAATGCCTGTTTTGAGATCTCTCCACAGAAAGCGTTTCCAGACTTCCCCTTCAACACACGAGTTTAACTCTGTAAGTTGAATGCACACATTGAAGACCGTTCTGTTAGGTAGCTCCGTTTTGGTTTTAGAAGCAGACAGTTCTCCTTACAGCATATACTCCCATTCACTGAGAAATGTCCAAACGCAGCTCTTACCAGAAACGTGTTTCTAACTCCTGAATCTAAAGGGAGATTTAACTCACTTAGCTGAACAAACGCACAGCAGAGCAGATTGAAGGATACGTTTCTTCTGTGTTTTAGGCAGAGTTTTACTGCTATGTCGTTATATGCGGGAATAGTGCTGGAAATGCCTGTTTTGAGATCTCTCCACAGAAAGCGTTTCCAGACTTCCCCTTCAGCACACGAGTTTAACTCTGTAAGTTGAATGCACACATTGAAGACCGTTCTGTTAGGTAGCTCCGTTTTGGTTTTAGAAGCAGACAGTTCTCCTTACAGCATATACTCCCATTCACTGAGAAATGTCCAAACGCAGCTCTTACCAGAAACGTGTTTCTAACTCCTGAATCTAAAGCGAGATTTAACTCACTTAGCTGAACAAACGCAAAGCAGAGCAGATTGAAGGATACGTTTCTTCTGTGTTTTAGGCAGAGTTTTACTGCTATTTCGTTATATGCGGGAATAGTGCTGGAAATGCCTGTTTTGAGATCTCTCCACAGAAAGCGTTTCCAGACTTCCCCTTCAACACACGAGTTTAACTCTGTAAGTTGAATGCACACATTGAGGACCGTTCTGTTAGGTAGCTCCGTTTTGGTTTTAGAAGCAGACAGTTCTCCTTACAGCATATACTCCCATTCACTGAGAAATGTCCAAACGCAGCTCTTACCAGAAACGTGTTTCTAACTCCTGAATCTAAAGGGAGATTTAACTCACTTAGCTGAACAAACGCACAGCAGAGCAGATTGAAGGATACGTTTCTTCTGTGTTTTAGGCAGAGTTTTACTGCTATTTCGTTATATGCGGGAATAGTGCTGGAAATGCCAGGAAATGCCTGTTTTGAGATCTCTCCACAGAAAGCGTTTCCAGACTTCCACTTCAACACACGAGTTTAACTCTGTAAGTTGAATGCACACATTGAAGACCGTTCTGTTAGGTAGCTCCGTTTTGGTTTTAGAAGCAGACAGTTCTCCTTACAGCATATACTCCCATTCACTGAGAAATGTCCAAACGCAGCTCTTACCAGAAACGTGTTTCTAACTCCTGAATCTAAAGGGAGATTTAACTCACTTAGCTGAACAAACGCACAGCAGAGCAGATTGAAGGATACGTTTCTTCTGTGTTTTAGGCAGAGTTTTACTGCTATTTCGTTATATGCGGGAATAGTGCTGGAAATGCCAGTTTTGAGATCTCTCCACAGAAAGCGTTTCCAGACTTCCCCTTCAACACACGAGTTTAACTCTGTAAGTTGAATGCACACATTGAAGACCGTTCTGTTAGGTAGCTCCGTTTTGGTTTTAGAAGCAGACAGTTCTCCTTACAGCATATACTCCCATTCACTGAGAAATGTCCAAACGCAGCTCTTACCAGAAACGTGTTTCTAACTCCTGAATCTAAAGGGAGATTTAACTCACTTAGCTGAACAAACGCACAGCAGAGCAGATTGAAGGATACGTTTCTTCTGTGTTTTAGGCAGAGTTTTACTGCTATTTCGTTATATGCGGGAATAGTGCTGGAAATGCCTGTTTTGAGATCTCTCCACAGAAAGCGTTTCCAGACTTCCCCTTCAACACACGAGTTTAACTCTGTAAGTTGAATGCACACATTGAAGACCGTTCTGTTAGGTAGCTCCGTTTTGGTTTTAGAAGCAGACAGTTCTCCTTACAGCATATACTCCCATTCACTGAGAAATGTCCAAACGCAGCTCTTACCAGAAACGTGTTTCTAACTCCTGAATCTAAAGGGAGATTTAACTCACTTAGCTGAACAAACGCACAGCAGAGCAGATTGAAGGATACGTTTCTTCTGTGTTTTAGGCAGAGTTTTACTGCTATTTCGTTATATGCGGGAATAGTGCTGGAAATGCCTGTTTTGAGATCTCTCCACAGAAAGCGTTTCCAGACTTCCCCTTCAACACACGAGTTTAACTCTGTAAGTTGAATGCACACATTGAAGACCGTTCTGTTAGGTAGCTCCGTTTTGGTTTTAGAAGCAGACAGTTCTCCTTACAGCATATACTCCCATTCACTGAGAAATGTCCAAACGCAGCTCTTACCAGAAACGTGTTTCTAACTCCTGAATCTAAAGGGAGATTTAACTCACTTAGCTGAACAAACGCACAGCAGAGCAGATTGAAGGATATGTTTCTTCTGTGTTTTAGGCAGAGTTTTACTGCTATTTCGTTATATGCGGGAATAGTGCTGGAAATGCCTGTTTTGAGATCTCTCCACAGAAAGCGTTTCCAGACTTCCCCTTCAACACACGAGTTTAACTCTGTAAGTTGAATGCACACATTGAAGACCGTTCTGTTAGGTAGCTCCGTTTTGGTTTTAGAAGCAGAGAGTTCTCCTTACAGCATATACTCCCATTCACTGAGAAATGTCCAAACGCAGCTCTTACCAGAAACGTGTTTCTAACTCCTGAATCTAAAGGGAGATTTAACTCACTTAGCTGAACAAACGCACAGCAGAGCAGATTGAAGGATACGTTTCTTCTGTGTTTTAGGCAGAGTTTTACTGCTATTTCGTTATATGCGGGAATAGTGCTGGAAATGCCAGGAAATGCCTGTTTTGAGATCTCTCCACAGAAAGCGTTTCCAGACTTCCCCTTCAACACACGAGTTTAACTCTCTAAGTTGAATGCACACATTGAAGACCGTTCTGTTAGGTAGCTCCGTTTTGGTTTTAGAAGCAGACAGTTCTCCTTACAGCATATACTCCCATTCACTGAGAAATGTCCAAACGCAGCTCTAACCAGAAACGTGTTTCTAACTCCTGAATCTAAAGGGAGATTTAACTCACTTAGCTGAACAAACGCACAGCAGAGCAGATTGAAGGATACGTTTCTTCTGTGTTTTAGGCAGAGTTTTACTGCTATTTCGTTATATGCGGGAATAGTGCTGGAAATGCCTGTTTTGAGATCTCTCCACAGAAAGCGTTTCCAGACTTCCCCTTCAACACACGAGTTTAACTCTGTAAGTTGAATGCACACATTGAAGACCGTTCTGTTAGGTAGCTCCGTTTTGGTTTTAGAAGCAGACAGTTCTCCTTACAGCATATACTCCCATTCACTGAGAAATGTCCAAACGCAGCTCTTACCAGAAACGTGTTTCTAACTCCTGAATCTAAAGGGAGATTTAACTCACTTAGCTGAACAAACGCAAAGCAGAGCAGATTGAAGGATACGTTTCTTCTGTGTTTTAGGCAGAGTTTTACTGCTATTTCGTTATATGCGGGAATAGTGCTGGAAATGCCTGTTTTGAGATCTCTCCACAGAAAGCGTTTCCAGACTTCCCCTTCAGCACACGAGTTTAACTCTGTAAGTTGAATGCACACATTGAAGACCGTTCTGTTAGGTAGCTCAGTTTTGGTTTTAGAAGCAGACAGTTCTCCTTACAGCATATACTCCCATTCACTGAGAAATGTCCAAACGCAGCTCTTACCAGAAACGTGTTTCTAACTCCTGAATCTAAAGGGAGATTTAACTCACTTAGCTGAACAAACGCAAAGCAGAGCAGATTGAAGGATACGTTTCTTCTGTGTGTTAGGCAGAGTTTTACTGCTATTTCGTTATATGCGGGAATAGTGCTGGAAATGCCTGTTTTGAGATCTCTCCACAGAAAGCGTTTCCAGATTTCCCCTTCAACACACGAGTTTAACTCTGTAAGTTGAATGCACACATTGAAGACCGTTCTGTTAGGTAGCTCCGTTTTGGTTTTAGAAGCAGACAGTTCTCCTTACAGCATATACTCCCATTCACTGAGAAATGTCCAAACGCAGCTCTTACCAGAAACGTGTTTCTAACTACTGAATCTAAAGGGAGATTTAACTCACTTAGCTGAACAAACGCACAGCAGAGCAGATTGAAGGATACGTTTCTTCTGTGTTTTAGGCAGAGTTTTACTGCTATTTCGTTATATGCGGGAATAGTGCTGGAAATGCCTGTTTTGAGATCTCTCCACAGAAAGCGTTTCCAGACTTCCCCTTCAACACACGAGTTTAACTCTGTAAGTTGAATGCACACATTGAAGACCGTTCTGTTAGGTAGCTCCGTTTTGGTTTTAGAAGCAGACAGTTCTCCTTACAGCATATACTCCCATTCACTGAGAAATGTCCAAACGCAGCTCTTACCAGAAACGTGTTTCTAACTCCTGAATCTAAAGGGAGATTTAACTCACTTAGCTGAACAAACGCACAGCAGAGCAGATTGAAGGATACGTTTCTTCTGTGTTTTAGGCAGAGTTTTACTGCTATGTCGTTATATGCGGGAATAGTGCTGGAAATGCCTGTTTTGAGATCTCTCCACAGAAAGCGTTTCCAGACTTCCCCTTCAGCACACGAGTTTAACTCTGTAAGTTGAATGCACACATTGAAGACCGTTCTGTTAGGTAGCTCCGTTTTGGTTTTAGAAGCAGACAGTTCTCCTTACAGCATATACTCCCATTCACTGAGAAATGTCCAAACGCAGCTCTTACCAGAAACGTGTTTCTAACTCCTGAATCTAAAGCGAGATTTAACTCACTTAGCTGAACAAACGCAAAGCAGAGCAGATTGAAGGATACGTTTCTTCTGTGTTTTAGGCAGAGTTTTACTGCTATTTCGTTATATGCGGGAATAGTGCTGGAAATGCCTGTTTTGAGATCTCTCCACAGAAAGCGTTTCCAGACTTCCCCTTCAACACATGAGTTTAACTCTGTAAGTTGAATGCACACATTGAGGACCGTTCTGTTAGGTAGCTCCGTTTTGGTTTTAGAAGCAGACAGTTCTCCTTACAGCATATACTCCCATTCACTGAGAAATGTCCAAACGCAGCTCTTACCAGAAACGTGTTTCTAACTCCTGAATCTAAAGGGAGATTTAACTCACTTAGCTGAACAAACGCACAGCAGAGCAGATTGAAGGATACGTTTCTTCTGTGTTTTAGGCAGAGTTTTACTGCTATTTCGTTATATGCGGGAATAGTGCTGGAAATGCCAGGAAATGCCTGTTTTGAGATCTCTCCACAGAAAGCGTTTCCAGACTTCCACTTCAACACACGAGTTTAACTCTGTAAGTTGAATGCACACATTGAAGACCGTTCTGTTAGGTAGCTCCGTTTTGGTTTTAGAAGCAGACAGTTCTCCTTACAGCATATACTCCCATTCACTGAGAAATGTCCAAACGCAGCTCTTACCAGAAACGTGTTTCTAACTCCTGAATCTAAAGGGAGATTTAACTCACTTAGCTGAACAAACGCACAGCAGAGCAGATTGAAGGATACGTTTCTTCTGTGTTTTAGGCGGAGTTTTACTGCTATTTCGTTATATGCGGGAATAGTGCTGGAAATGCCTGTTTTGAGATCTCTCCACAGAAAGCGTTTCCAGACTTCCCCTTCAGCACACGAGTTTAACTCTGTAAGTTGAATGCACACATTGAAGACCGTTCTGTTAGGTAGCTCCGTTTTGGTTTTAGAAGCAGACAGTTCTCCTTACAGCATATACTCCCATTCACTGAGAAATGTCCAAACGCAGCTCTTACCAGAAACGTGTTTCTAACTCCTGAATCTAAAGGGAGATTTAACTCACTTAGCTGAACAAACGCAAAGCAGAGCAGATTGAAGGATACGTTTCTTCTGTGTTTTAGGCAGAGTTTTACTGCTATTTCGTTATATGCGGGAATAGTGCTGGAAATGCCTGTTTTGAGATCTCTCCACAGAAAGCGTTTCCAGACTTCCCCTTCAACACACGAGTTTTACTCTGTAAGTTGAATGCACACATTGAAGACCGTTCTGTTAGGTAGCTCCGTTTTGGTTTTAGAAGCAGACAGTTCTCCTTACAGCATATACTCCCATTCACTGAGAAATGTCCAAACGCAGCTCTTACCAGAAACGTGTTTCTAACTCCTGAATCTAAAGGGAGATTTAACTCACTTAGCTGAACAAACGCACAGCAGAGCAGATTGAAGGATACGTTTCTTCTGTGTTTTAGGCAGAGTTTTACTGCTATTTCGTTATATGCGGGAATAGTGCTGGAAATGCCTGTTTTGAGATCTCTCCACAGAAAGCGTTTCCAGACTTCCCCTTCAACACACGAGTTTAACTCTGTAAGTTGAATGCACACATTGAAGACCGTTCTGTTAGGTAGCTCCGTTTTGGTTTTAGAAGCAGACAGTTCTCCTTACAGCATATACTCCCATTCACTGAGAAATGTCCAAACGCAGCTCTTACCAGAAACGTGTTTCTAACTCCTGAATCTAAAGGGAGATTTAACTCACTTAGCTGAACAAACGCACAGCAGAGCAGATTGAAGGATACGTTTCTTCTGTGTTTTAGGCAGAGTTTTACTGCTATTTCGTTATATGCGGGAATAGTGCTGGAAATGCCTGGAAATACCTGTTTTGAGATCTCTCCACAGAAAGCGTTTCCAGACTTCCTTTTCAACACACGAGTTTAACTCTGTAAGTTGAATGCACACATTGAAGACCGTTCTGTTAGGTAGCTCCGTTTTGGTTTTAGAAGCAGACAGTTCTCCTTACAGCATATACTCCCATTCACTGAGAAATGTCCAAACGCAGCTCTTACCAGAAACGTGTTTCTAACTCCTGAATCTAAAGGGAGATTTAACTCACTTAGCTGAACAAACGCACAGCAGAGCAGATTGAAGGATACGTTTCTTCTGTGTTTTAGGCAGAGTTTTACTGCTATTTCGTTATATGCGGGAATAGTGCTGGAAATGCCAGGAAATGCCTGTTTTGAGATCTCTCCACAGAAAGCGTTTCCAGACTTCCCCTTCAACACACGAGTTTAACTCTGTAAGTTGAATGCACACATTGAAGACCGTTCTGTTAGGTAGCTCCGTTTTGGTTTTAGAAGCAGACAGTTCTCCTTACAGCATATACTCCCATTCACTGAGAAATGTCCAAACGCAGCTCTTACCAGAAACGTGTTTCTAACTCCTGAATCTAAAGGGAGATTTAACTCACTTAGCTGAACAAACGCACAGCAGAGCAGATTGAAGGATACGTTTCTTCTGTGTTTTAGGCAGAGTTTTACTGCTATTTCGTTATATGCGGGAATAGTGCTGGAAATGCCTGGAAATACCTGTTTTGAGATCTCTCCACAGAAAGCGTTTCCAGACTTCCCCTTCAACACACGAGTTTAACTCTGTAAGTTGAATGCACACATTGAAGACCGTTCTGTTAGGTAGCTCCGTTTTGGTTTTAGAAGCAGACAGTTCTCCTTACAGCATATACTCCAATTCACTGAGAAATGTCCAAACGCAGCTCTTACCAGAAACGTGTTTCTAACTCCTGAATCTAAAGGGAGATTTAACTCACTTAGCTGAACAAACGCACAGCAGAGCAGATTGAAGGATACGTTTCTTCTGTGTTTTAGGCAGAGTTTTACTGCTATTTCGTTATATGCGGGAATAGTGCTGGAAATGCCAGGAAATGCCTGTTTTGAGATCTCTCCACAGAAAGCGTTTCCAGACTTCCCCTTCAACACACGAGTTTAACTCTGTAAGTTGAATGCACACATTGAAGACCGTTCTGTTAGGTAGCTCCGTTTTGGTTTTAGAAGCAGACAGTTCTCCTTACAGCATATACTCCCATTCACTGAGAAATGTCCAAACGCAGCTCTTACCAGAAACGTGTTTCTAACTCCTGAATCTAAAGGGAGATTTAACTCACTTAGCTGAACAAACG
Organism: Saguinus oedipus; assembly: GCA_031835075.1. NCBI lineage: Eukaryota > Metazoa > Chordata > Mammalia > Primates > Cebidae > Saguinus > Saguinus oedipus. Next base: position 170,321,890 of record CM063174.1, read on the forward strand.
CACAGCAGAGCAGATTGAAGGATACGTTTCTTCTGTGTTTTAGGCAGAGTTTTACTGCTATTTCGTTATATGCGGGAATAGTGCTGGAAATGCCTGGAAATACCTGTTTTGAGATCTCTCCACAGAAAGCGTTTCCAGACTTCCCCTTCAACACACGAGTTTAACTCTGTAAGTTGAATGCACACATTGAAGACCGTTCTGTTAGGTAGCTCCGTTTTGGTTTTAGAAGCAGACAGTTCTCCTTACAGCATATACTCCCATTCACTGAGAAATGTCCAAACGCAGCTCTTACCAGAAACGTGTTTCTAACTCCTGAATCTAAAGGGAGATTTAACTCACTTAGCTGAACAAACGCACAGCAGAGCAGATTGAAGGATACGTTTCTTCTGTGTTTTAGGCAGAGTTTTACTGCTATTTCGTTATATGCGGGAATAGTGCTGGAAATGCCTGTTTTGAGATCTCTCCACAGAAAGCGTTTCCAGACTTCCCCTTCAACACACGAGTTTAACTCTGTAAGTTGAATGCACACATTGAAGACCGTTCTGTTAGGTAGCTCCGTTTTGGTTTTAGAAGCAGACAGTTCTCCTTACAGCATATACTCCCATTCACTGAGAAATGTCCAAACGCAGCTCTTACCAGAAACGTGTTTCTAACTCCTGAATCTAAAGGGAGATTTAACTCACTTAGCTGAACAAACGCACAGCAGAGCAGATTGAAGGATACGTTTCTTCTGTGTTTTAGGCAGAGTTTTACTGCTATTTCGTTATATGCGGGAATAGTGCTGGAAATGCCTGTTTTGAGATCTCTCCACAGAAAGCGTTTCCAGACTTCCCCTTCAACACACGAGTTTAACTCTGTAAGTTGAATGCACACATTGAAGACCGTTCTGTTAGGTAGCTCCGTTTTGGTTTTAGAAGCAGACAGTTCTCCTTACAGCATATACTCCCATTCACTGAGAAATGTCCAAACGCAGCTCTTACCAGAAACGTGTTTCTAACTCCTGAATCTAAAGGGAGATTTAACTCACTTAGCTGAACAAACGCACAGCAGAGCAGATTGAAGGATACGTTTCTTCTGTTTTTTAGGCAGAGTTTTACTGCTATTTCGTTATATGCGGGAATAGTGCTGGAAATGCCTGTTTTGAGATCTCTCCACAGAAAGCGTTTCCAGACTTCCCCTTCAACACACGAGTTTAACTCTGTAAGTTGAATGCACACATTGAAGACCGTTCTGTTAGGTAGCTCCGTTTTGGTTTTAGAAGCAGACCGTTCTCCTTACAGCATATACTCCCATTCACTGAGAAATGTCCAAACGCAGCTCTTACCAGAAACGTGTTTCTAACTCCTGAATCTAAAGGGAGATTTAACTCACTTAGCTGAACAAACGCACAGCAGAGCAGATTGAAGGATACGTTTCTTCTGTGTTTTAGGCAGAGTTTTACTGCTATTTCGTTATATGCGGGAATAGTGCTGGAAATGCCTGTTTTGAGATCTCTCCACAGAAAGCGTTTCCAGACTTCCCCTTCAACACACGAGTTTAACTCTGTAAGTTGAATGCACACATTGAAGACCGTTCTGTTAGGTAGCTCCGTTTTGGTTTTAGAAGCAGACAGTTCTCCTTACAGCATATACTGCCATTCACTGAGAAATGTCCAAACGCAGCTCTTACCAGAAACGTGTTTCTAACTCCTGAATCTAAAGGGAGATTTAACTCACTTAGCTGAACAAACGCACAGCAGAGCAGATTGAAGGATACGTTTCTTCTGTGTTTTAGGCAGAGTTTTACTGCTATTTCGTTATATGCGGGAATAGTGCTGGAAATGCCAGGAAATGCCTGTTTTGAGATCTCTCCACAGAAAGCGTTTCCAGACTTCCCCTTCAACACACGAGTTTAACTCTGTAAGTTGAATGCACACATTGAAGACCGTTCTGTTAGGTAGCTCCGTTTTGGTTTTAGAAGCAGACAGTTCTCCTTACAGCATATACTCCCATTCACTGAGAAATGTCCAAACGCAGCTCTTACCAGAAACGTGTTTCTAACTCCTGAATCTAAAGGGAGATTTAACTCACTTAGCTGAACAAACGCACAGCAGAGCAGATTGAAGGATACGTTTCTTCTGTGTTTTAGGCAGAGTTTTACTGCTATTTCGTTATATGCGGGAATAGTGCTGGAAATGCCTGTTTTGAGATCTCTCCACAGAAAGCGTTTCCAGACTTCCCCTTCAACACACGAGTTTAACTCTGTAAGTTGAATGCACACATTGAAGACCGTTCTGTTAGGTAGCTCCGTTTTGGTTTTAGAAGCAGACAGTTCTCCTTACAGCATATACTCCCATTCACTGAGAAATGTCCAAACGCAGCTCTTACCAGAAACGTGTTTCTAACTCCTGAATCTAAAGGGAGATTTAACTCACTTAGCTGAACAAACGCACAGCAGAGCAGATTGAAGGATACGTTTCTTCTGTGTTTTAGGCAGAGTTTTACTGCTATTTCGTTATATGCGGGAATAGTGCTGGAAATGCCAGTTTTGAGATCTCTCCACAGAAAGCGTTTCCAGACTTCCCCTTCAACACACGAGTTTAACTCTGTAAGTTGAATGCACACATTGAAGACCGTTCTGTTAGGTAGCTCCGTTTTGGTTTTAGAAGCAGACAGTTCTCCTTACAGCATATACTCCCATTCACTGAGAAATGTCCAAACGCAGCTCTTACCAGAAACGTGTTTCTAACTCCTGAATCTAAAGGGAGATTTAACTCACTTAGCTGAACAAACGCACAGCAGAGCAGATTGAAGGATACGTTTCTTCTGTGTTTTAGGCAGAGTTTTACTGCTATTTCGTTATATGCGGGAATAGTGCTGGAAATGCCTGTTTTGAGATCTCTCCACAGAAAGCGTTTCCAGACTTCCCCTTCAACACACGAGTTTAACTCTGTAAGTTGAATGCACACATTGAAGACCGTTCTGTTAGGTAGCTCCGTTTTGGTTTTAGAAGCAGACAGTTCTCCTTACAGCATATACTCCCATTCACTGAGAAATGTCCAAACGCAGCTCTTACCAGAAACGTGTTTCTAACTCCTGAATCTAAAGGGAGATTTAACTCACTTAGCTGAACAAACGCACAGCAGAGCAGATTGAAGGATACGTTTCTTCTGTGTTTTAGGCAGAGTTTTACTGCTATTTCGTTATATGCGGGAATAGTGCTGGAAATGCCTGTTTTGAGATCTCTCCACAGAAAGCGTTTCCAGACTTCCCCTTCAACACACGAGTTTAACTCTGTAAGTTGAATGCACACATTGAAGACCGTTCTGTTAGGTAGCTCCGTTTTGGTTTTAGAAGCAGACAGTTCTCCTTACAGCATATACTCCCATTCACTGAGAAATGTCCAAACGCAGCTCTTACCAGAAACGTGTTTCTAACTCCTGAATCTAAAGGGAGATTTAACTCACTTAGCTGAACAAACGCACAGCAGAGCAGATTGAAGGATACGTTTCTTCTGTGTTTTAGGCAGAGTTTTACTGCTATTTCGTTATATGCGGGAATAGTGCTGGAAATGCCTGTTTTGAGATCTCTCCACAGAAAGCGTTTCCAGACTTCCCCTTCAACACACGAGTTTAACTCTGTAAGTTGAATGCACACATTGAAGACCGTTCTGTTAGGTAGCTCCGTTTTGGTTTTAGAAGCAGACAGTTCTCCTTACAGCATATACTCCCATTCACTGAGAAATGTCCAAACGCAGCTCTTACCAGAAACGTGTTTCTAACTCCTGAATCTAAAGGGAGATTTAACTCACTTAGCTGAACAAACGCACAGCAGAGCAGATTGAAGGATACGTTTCTTCTGTGTTTTAGGCAGAGTTTTACTGCTATTTCGTTATATGCGGGAATAGTGCTGGAAATGCCAGGAAATGCCTGTTTTGAGATCTCTCCACAGAAAGCGTTTCCAGACTTCCCCTTCAACACACGAGTTTAACTCTCTAAGTTGAATGCACACATTGAAGACCGTTCTGTTAGGTAGCTCCGTTTTGGTTTTAGAAGCAGACATTTCTCCTTACAGCATATACTCCCATTCACTGAGAAATGTCCAAACGCAGCTCTTACCAGAAACGTGTTTCTAACTCCTGAATCTAAAGGGAGATTTAACTCACTTAGCTGAACAAACGCACAGCAGAGCAGATTGAAGGATACGTTTCTTCTGTGTTTTAGGCAGAGTTTTACTGCTATTTCGTTATATGCGGGAATAGTGCTGGAAATGCCTGTTTTGAGATCTCTCCACAGAAAGCGTTTCCAGACTTCCCCTTCAACACACGAGTTTAACTCTGTAAGTTGAATGCACACATTGAAGACCGTTCTGTTAGGTAGCTCCGTTTTGGTTTTAGAAGCAGACAGTTCTCCTTACAGCCTATACTCCCATTCACTGAGAAATGTCCAAACGCAGCTCTTACCAGAAACGTGTTTCTAACTCCTGAATCTAAAGGGAGATTTAACTCACTTAGCTGAACAAACGCACAGCAGAGCAGATTGAAGGATACGTTTCTTCTGTGTTTTAGGCAGAGTTTTACTGCTATTTCGTTATATGCGGGAATAGTGCTGGAAATGCCTGTTTTGAGATCTCTCCACAGAAAGCGTTTCCAGACTTCCCCTTCAACTCACGAGTTTAACTCTGTAAGTTGAATGCACACATTGAAGACCGTTCTGTTAGGTAGCACCGTTTTGGTTTTAGAAGCAGACCGTTCTCCTTACTGCATATACTCCCATTCACTGAGAAGTGTCCAAACGCAGCTCTTACCAGAAACGTGTTTCTAACTCCTGAATCTAAAGGGAGATTTAACTCACTTAGCTGAACAAACGCAAAGCAGAGCAGATTGAAGGATACGTTTCTTCTGTGTTTTAGGCAGAGTTTTACTGCTATTTCGTTATATGCGGGAATAGTGCTGGAAATGCCTGTTTTGAGATCTCTCCACAGAAAGCGTTTCCAGACTTCCCCTTCAACACACGAGTTTAACTCTGTAAGTTGAATGCACACATTGAAGACCGTTCTGTTAGGTAGCTCCGTTTTGGTTTTAGAAGCAGACAGTTCTCCTTACAGCATATACTCCCATTCACTGAGAAATGTCCAAACGCAGCTCTTACCAGAAACGTGTTTCTAACTCCTGAATCTAAAGGGAGATTTAACTCACTTAGCTGAACAAACGCACAGCAGAGCAGATTGAAGGATACGTTTCTTCTGTGTTTTAGGCAGAGTTTTACTGCTATTTCGTTATATGCGGGAATAGTGCTGGAAATGCCAGGAAATGCCTGTTTTGAGATCTCTCCACAGAAAGCGTTTCCAGACTTCCCCTTCAACACACGAGTTTAACTCTGTAAGTTGAATGCACACATTGAAGACCGTTCTGTTAGGTAGCTCCGTTTTGGTTTTAGAAGCAGACAGTTCTCCTTACAGCATATACTCCCATTCACTGAGAAATGTCCAAACGCAGCTCTTACCAGAAACGTGTTTCTAACTCCTGAATCTAAAGGGAGATTTAACTCACTTAGCTGAACAAACGCACAGCAGAGCAGATTGAAGGATACGTTTCTTCTGTGTTTTAGGCAGAGTTTTACTGCTATTTCGTTATATGCGGGAATAGTGCTGGAAATGCCTGGAAATACCTGTTTTGAGATCTCTCCACAGAAAGCGTTTCCAGACTTCCCCTTCAACACACGAGTTTAACTCTGTAAGTTGAATGCACACATTGAAGACCGTTCTGTTAGGTAGCTCCGTTTTGGTTTTAGAAGCAGACAGTTCTCCTTACAGCATATACTCCCATTCACTGAGAAATGTCCAAACGCAGCTCTTACCAGAAACGTGTTTCTAACTCCTGAATCTAAAGGGAGATTTAACTCACTTAGCTGAACAAACGCACAGCAGAGCAGATTGAAGGATACGTTTCTTCTGTGTTTTAGGCAGAGTTTTACTGCTATTTCGTTATATGCGGGAATAGTGCTGGAAATGCCTGTTTTGAGATCTCTCCACAGAAAGCGTTTCCAGACTTCCCCTTCAACACACGAGTTTAACTCTGTAAGTTGAATGCACACATTGAAGACCGTTCTGTTAGGTAGCTCCGTTTTGGTTTTAGAAGCAGACAGTTCTCCTTACAGCATATACTCCCATTCACTGAGAAATGTCCAAACGCAGCTCTTACCAGAAACGTGTTTCTAACTCCTGAATCTAAAGGGAGATTTAACTCACTTAGCTGAACAAACGCACAGCAGAGCAGATTGAAGGATACGTTTCTTCTGTGTTTTAGGCAGAGTTTTACTGCTATTTCGTTATATGCGGGAATAGTGCTGGAAATGCCAGGAAATGCCTGTTTTGAGATCTCTCCACAGAAAGCGTTTCCAGACTTCCCCTTCAACACACGAGTTTAACTCTGTAAGTTGAATGCACACATTGAAGACCGTTCTGTTAGGTAGCTCCGTTTTGGTTTTAGAAGCAGACAGTTCTCCTTACAGCATATACTCCCATTCACTGAGAAATGTCCAAACGCAGCTCTTACCAGAAACGTGTTTCTAACTCCTGAATCTAAAGGGAGATTTAACTCACTTAGCTGAACAAACACACAGCAGAGCAGATTGAAGGATACGTTTCTTCTGTGTTTTAGGCAGAGTTTTACTGCTATTTCGTTATATGCGGGAATAGTGCTGGAAATGCCTGTTTTGAGATCTCTCCACAGAAAGCGTTTCCAGACTTCCCCTTCAACACACGAGTTTAACTCTGTAAGTTGAATGCACACATTGAAGACCGTTCTGTTAGGTAGCTCCGTTTTGGTTTTAGAAGCAGACAGTTCTCCTTACAGCATATACTCCCATTCACTGAGAAATGTCCAAACGCAGCTCTTACCAGAAACGTGTTTCTAACTCCTGAATCTAAAGGGAGTTTTAACTCACTTAGCTGAACAAACGCACAGCAGAGCAGATTGAAGGATACGTTTCTTCTGTGTTTTAGGCAGAGTTTTACTGCTATTTCGTTATATGCGGGAATAGTGCTGGAAATGCCTGTTTTGAGATCTCTCCACAGAAAGCGTTTCCAGACTTCCCCTTCAACACACGAGTTTAACTCTGTAAGTTGAATGCACACATTGAAGACCGTTCTGTTAGGTAGCTCCGTTTTGGTTTTAGAAGCAGACAGTTCTCCTTACAGCATATACTCCCATTCACTGAGAAATGTCCAAACGCAGCTCTTACCAGAAACGTGTTTCTAACTCCTGAATCTAAAGGGAGTTTTAACTCACTTAGCTGAACAAACGCACAGCAGAGCAGATTGAAGGATACGTTTCTTCTGTGTTTTAGGCAGAGTTTTACTGCTATTTCGTTATATGCGGGAATAGTGCTGGAAATGCCTGTTTTGAGATCTCTCCACAGAAAGCGTTTCCAGACTTCCCCTTTAACACACGAGTTTAACTCTGTAAGTTGAATGCACACATTGAAGACCGTTCTGTTAGGTAGCTCCGTTTTGGTTTTAGAAGCAGACAGTTCTCCTTACAGCATATACTCCCATTCACTGAGAAATGTCCAAACGCAGCTCTTACCAGAAACGTGTTTCTAACTCCTGAATCTAAAGGGAGATTTAACTCACTTAGCTGAACAAACGCACAGCAGAGCAGATTGAAGGATACGTTTCTTCTGTGTTTTAGGCAGAGTTTTACTGCTATTTCGTTATATGCGGGAATAGTGCTGGAAATGCCAGGAAATGCCTGTTTTGAGATCTCTCCACAGAAAGCTTTTCCAGACTTCCCCTTCAACACACGAGTTTAACTCTCTAAGTTGAATGCACACATTGAAGACCGTTCTGTTAGGTAGCTCCGTTTTGGTTTTAGAAGCAGACAGTTCTCCTTACAGCATATACTCCCATTCACTGAGAAATGTCCAAACGCAGCTCTTACCAGAAACGTGTTTCTAACTCCTGAATCTAAAGGGAGATTTATCTCACTTAGCTGAACAAACGCACAGCAGAGCAGATTGAAGGATACGTTTCTTCTGTGTTTTAGGCAGAGTTTTACTGCTATTTCGTTATATGCGGGAATAGTGCTGGAAATGCCAGGAAATGCCTGTTTTGAGATCTCTCCACAGAAAGCGTTTCCAGACTTCCCCTTCAACACACGAGTTTAACTCTCTAAGTTGAATGCACACATTGAAGACCGTTCTGTTAGGTAGCTCCGTTTTGGTTTTAGAAGCAGACAGTTCTCCTTACAGCATATACTCCCATTCACTGAGAAATGTCCAAACCCAGCTCTTACCAGAAACGTGTTTCTAACTCCTGAATCTAAAGGGAGATTTAACTCACTTAGCTGAACAAACGCAAAGCAGAGCAGATTGAAGGATACGTTTCTTCTGTGTTTTAGGCAGAGTTTTACTGCTATTTCGTTATATGCGGGAATAGTGCTGGAAATGCCTGTTTTGAGATCTCTCCACAGAAAGGGTTTCCAGACTTCCCCTTCAACACACGAGTTTAACTCTGTAAGTTGAATGCACACATTGAAGACCGTTCTGTTAGGTAGCTCCGTTTTGGTTTTAGAAGCAGACAGTTCTCCTTACAGCATATACTCCCATTCACTGAGAAATGTCCAAACGCAGCTCTTACCAGAAACGTGTTTCTAGCTCCTGAATCTAAAGGGAGATTTAACTCACTTAGATGAACAAACGCACAGCAGAGCAGATTGAAGGATACGTTTCTTCTGTGTTTTAGGCAGAGTTTTAATGCTATTTCGTTATATGCGGGAATAGTGCTGGAAATGCCTGTTTTGAGATCTCTCCACAGAAAGCGTTTCCAGACATCCCCTTCAACACACGAGTTTAACTCTGTAAGTTGAATGCACACATTGAAGACCGTTCTGTTAGGTAGCTCCGTTTTGGTTTTAGAAGCAGACAGTTCTCCTTACAGCATATACTCCCATTCACTGAGAAATGTCCAAACGCAGCTCTTACCAGAAACGTGTTTCTAACTCCTGAATCTAAAGGGAGATTTAACTCACTTAGCTGAACAAACGCACAGCAGAGCAGATTGAAGGATACGTTTCTTCTGTGTTTTAGGCAGAGTTTTACTGCTATTTCGTTATATGCGGGAATAGTGCTGGAAATGCCTGTTTTGAGATCTCTCCACAGAAAGCGTTTCCAGACTTCCCCTTCAACACACGAGTTTAACTCTGTAAGTTGAATGCACACATTGAAGACCGTTCTGTTAGGTAGCTCCGTTTTGGTTTTAGAAGCAGACAGTTCTCCTTACAGCATATACTCCCATTCACTGAGAAATGTCCAAACGCAGCTCTTACCAGAAACGTGTTTCTAACTCCTGAATCTAAAGGGAGATTTAACTCACTTAGCTGAACAAACGCACAGCAGAGCAGATTGAAGGATACGTTTCTTCTGTTTTTTAGGCAGAGTTTTACTGCTATTTCGTTATATGCGGGAATAGTGCTGGAAATGCCTGTTTTGAGATCTCTCCACAGAAAGCGTTTCCAGACTTCCCTTTCAACACACGAGTTTAACTCTGTAAGTTGAATGCACACATTGAAGACCGTTCTGTTAGGTAGCTCCGTTTTGGTTTTAGAAGCAGACCGTTCTCCTTACAGCATATACTCCCATTCACTGAGAAATGTCCAAACGCAGCTCTTACCAGAAACGTGTTTCTAACTCCTGAATCTAAAGGGAGATTTAACTCACTTAGCTGAACAAACGCACAGCAGAGCAGATTGAAGGATACGTTTCTTCTGTGTTTTAGGCAGAGTTTTACTGCTATTTCGTTATATGCGGGAATAGTGCTGGAAATGCCTGTTTTGAGATCTCTCCACAGAAAGCGTTTCCAGACTTCCCCTTCAACACACGAGTTTAACTCTGTAAGTTGAATGCACACATTGAAGTCCGTTCTGTTAGGTAGCTCCGTTTTGGTTTTAGAAGCAGACAGTTCTCCTTACAGCATATACTGCCATTCACTGAGAAATGTCCAAACGCAGCTCTTACCAGAAACGTGTTTCTAACTCCTGAATCTAAAGGGAGATTTAACTCACTTAGCTGAACAAACGCACAGCAGAGCAGATTGAAGGATACGTTTCTTCTGTGTTTTAGGCAGAGTTTTACTGCTATTTCGTTATATGCGGGAATAGTGCTGGAAATGCCAGGAAATGCCTGTTTTGAGATCTCTCCACAGAAAGCGTTTCCAGACTTCCCCTTCAACACACGAGTTTAACTCTGTAAGTTGAATGCACACATTGAAGACCGTTCTGTTAGGTAGCTCCGTTTTGGTTTTAGAAGCAGACAGTTCTCCTTACAGCATATACTCCCATTCACTGAGAAATGTCCAAACGCAGCTCTTACCAGAAACGTGTTTCTAACTCCTGAATCTAAAGGGAGATTTAACTCACTTAGCTGAACAAACGCACAGCAGAGCAGATTGAAGGATACGTTTCTTCTGTGTTTTAGGCAGAGTTTTACTGCTATTTCGTTATATGCGGGAATAGTGCTGGAAATGCCTGTTTTGAGATCTCTCCACAGAAAGCGTTTCCAGACTTCCCCTTCAACACACGAGTTTAACTCTGTAAGTTGAATGCACACATTGAAGACCGTTCTGTTAGGTAGCTCCGTTTTGGTTTTAGAAGCAGACAGTTCTCCTTACAGCATATACTCCCATTCACTGAGAAATGTCCAAACGCAGCTCTTACCAGAAACGTGTTTCTAACTCCTGAATCTAAAGGGAGATTTAACTCACTTAGCTGAACAAACGCACAGCAGAGCAGATTGAAGGATACGTTTCTTCTGTGTTTTAGGCAGAGTTTTACTGCTATTTCGTTATATGCGGGAATAGTGCTGGAAATGCCAGTTTTGAGATCTCTCCACAGAAAGCGTTTCCAGACTTCCCCTTCAACACACGAGTTTAACTCTGTAAGTTGAATGCACACATTGAAGACCGTTCTGTTAGGTAGCTCCGTTTTGGTTTTAGAAGCAGACAGTTCTCCTTACAGCATATACTCCCATTCACTGAGAAATGTCCAAACGCAGCTCTTACCAGAAACGTGTTTCTAACTCCTGAATCTAAAGGGAGATTTAACTCACTTAGCTGAACAAACGCACAGCAGAGCAGATTGAAGGATACGTTTCTTCTGTGTTTTAGGCAGAGTTTTACTGCTATTTCGTTATATGCGGGAATAGTGCTGGAAATGCCTGTTTTGAGATCTCTCCACAGAAAGCGTTTCCAGACTTCCCCTTCAACACACGAGTTTAACTCTGTAAGTTGAATGCACACATTGAAGACCGTTCTGTTAGGTAGCTCCGTTTTGGTTTTAGAAGCAGACAGTTCTCCTTACAGCATATACTCCCATTCACTGAGAAATGTCCAAACGCAGCTCTTACCAGAAACGTGTTTCTAACTCCTGAATCTAAAGGGAGATTTAACTCACTTAGCTGAACAAACGCACAGCAGAGCAGATTGAAGGATACGTTTCTTCTGTGTTTTAGGCAGAGTTTTACTGCTATTTCGTTATATGCGGGAATAGTGCTGGAAATGCCTGTTTTGAGATCTCTCCACAGAAAGCGTTTCCAGACTTCCCCTTCAACACACGAGTTTAACTCTGTAAGTTGAATGCACACATTGAAGACCGTTCTGTTAGGTAGCTCCGTTTTGGTTTTAGAAGCAGACAGTTCTCCTTACAGCATATACTCCCATTCACTGAGAAATGTCCAAACGCAGCTCTTACCAGAAACGTGTTTCTAACTCCTGAATCTAAAGGGAGATTTAACTCACTTAGCTGAACAAACGCACAGCAGAGCAGATTGAAGGATACGTTTCTTCTGTGTTTTAGGCAGAGTTTTACTGCTATTTCGTTATATGCGGGAATAGTGCTGGAAATGCCTGTTTTGAGATCTCTCCACAGAAAGCGTTTCCAGACTTCCCCTTCAACACACGAGTTTAACTCTGTAAGTTGAATGCACACATTGAAGACCGTTCTGTTAGGTAGCTCCGTTTTGGTTTTAGAAGCAGACAGTTCTCCTTACAGCATATACTCCCATTCACTGAGAAATGTCCAAACGCAGCTCTTACCAGAAACGTGTTTCTAACTCCTGAATCTAAAGGGAGATTTAACTCACTTAGCTGAACAAACGCACAGCAGAGCAGATTGAAGGATACGTTTCTTCTGTGTTTTAGGCAGAGTTTTACTGCTATTTCGTTATATGCGGGAATAGTGCTGGAAATGCCAGGAAATGCCTGTTTTGAGATCTCTCCACAGAAAGCGTTTCCAGACTTCCCCTTCAACACACGAGTTTAACTCTCTAAGTTGAATGCACACATTGAAGACCGTTCTGTTAGGTAGCTCCGTTTTGGTTTTAGAAGCAGACATTTCTCCTTACAGCATATACTCCCATTCACTGAGAAATGTCCAAACGCAGCTCTTACCAGAAACGTGTTTCTAACTCCTGAATCTAAAGGGAGATTTAACTCACTTAGCTGAACAAACGCACAGCAGAGCAGATTGAAGGATACGTTTCTTCTGTGTTTTAGGCAGAGTTTTACTGCTATTTCGTTATATGCGGGAATAGTGCTGGAAATGCCTGTTTTGAGATCTCTCCACAGAAAGCGTTTCCAGACTTCCCCTTCAACACACGAGTTTAACTCTGTAAGTTGAATGCACACATTGAAGACCGTTCTGTTAGGTAGCTCCGTTTTGGTTTTAGAAGCAGACAGTTCTCCTTACAGCCTATACTCCCATTCACTGAGAAATGTCCAAACGCAGCTCTTACCAGAAACGTGTTTCTAACTCCTGAATCTAAAGGGAGATTTAACTCACTTAGCTGAACAAACGCACAGCAGAGCAGATTGAAGGATACGTTTCTTCTGTGTTTTAGGCAGAGTTTTACTGCTATTTCGTTATATGCGGGAATAGTGCTGGAAATGCCTGTTTTGAGATCTCTCCACAGAAAGCGTTTCCAGACTTCCCCTTCAACTCACGAGTTTAACTCTGTAAGTTGAATGCACACATTGAAGACCGTTCTGTTAGGTAGCACCGTTTTGGTTTTAGAAGCAGACCGTTCTCCTTACTGCATATACTCCCATTCACTGAGAAGTGTCCAAACGCAGCTCTTACCAGAAACGTGTTTCTAACTCCTGAATCTAAAGGGAGATTTAACTCACTTAGCTGAACAAACGCAAAGCAGAGCAGATTGAAGGATACGTTTCTTCTGTGTTTTAGGCAGAGTTTTACTGCTATTTCGTTATATGCGGGAATAGTGCTGGAAATGCCTGTTTTGAGATCTCTCCACAGAAAGCGTTTCCAGACTTCCCCTTCAACACACGAGTTTAACTCTGTAAGTTGAATGCACACATTGAAGACCGTTCTGTTAGGTAGCTCCGTTTTGGTTTTAGAAGCAGACAGTTCTCCTTACAGCATATACTCCCATTCACTGAGAAATGTCCAAACGCAGCTCTTACCAGAAACGTGTTTCTAACTCCTGAATCTAAAGGGAGATTTAACTCACTTAGCTGAACAAACGCACAGCAGAGCAGATTGAAGGATTCGTTTCTTCTGTGTTTTAGGCAGAGTTTTACTGCTATTTCGTTATATGCGGGAATAGTGCTGGAAATGCCAGGAAATGCCTGTTTTGAGATCTCTCCACAGAAAGCGTTTCCAGACTTCCCCTTCAACACACGAGTTTAACTCTGTAAGTTGAATGCACACATTGAAGACCGTTCTGTTAGGTAGCTCCGTTTTGGTTTTAGAAGCAGACAGTTCTCCTTACAGCATATACTCCCATTCACTGAGAAATGTCCAAACGCAGCTCTTACCAGAAACGTGTTTCTAACTCCTGAATCTAAAGGGAGATTTAACTCACTTAGCTGAACAAACGCACAGCAGAGCAGATTGAAGGATACGTTTCTTCTGTGTTTTAGGCAGAGTTTTACTGCTATTTCGTTATATGCGGGAATAGTGCTGGAAATGCCTGTTTTGAGATCTCTCCACAGAAAGCGTTTCCAGACTTCCCCTTCAACACACGAGTTTAACTCTGTAAGTTGAATGCACACATTGAAGACCGTTCTGTTAGGTAGCTCCGTTTTGGTTTTAGAAGCAGACAGTTCTCCTTACAGCATATACTCCCATTCACTGAGAAATGTCCAAACGCAGCTCTTACCAGAAACGTGTTTCTAACTCCTGAATCTAAAGGGAGATTTAACTCACTTAGCTGAACAAACGCACAGCAGAGCAGATTGAAGGATACGTTTCTTCTGTGTTTTAGGCAGAGTTTTACTGCTATTTCGTTATATGCGGGAATAGTGCTGGAAATGCCAGTTTTGAGATCTCTCCACAGAAAGCGTTTCCAGACTTCCCCTTCAACACACGAGTTTAACTCTGTAAGTTGAATGCACACATTGAAGACCGTTCTGTTAGGTAGCTCCGTTTTGGTTTTAGAAGCAGACAGTTCTCCTTACAGCATATACTCCCATTCACTGAGAAATGTCCAAACGCAGCTCTTACCAGAAACGTGTTTCTAACTCCTGAATCTAAAGGGAGATTTAACTCACTTAGCTGAACAAACGCACAGCAGAGCAGATTGAAGGATACGTTTCTTCTGTGTTTTAGGCAGAGTTTTACTGCTATTTCGTTATATGCGGGAATAGTGCTGGAAATGCCTGTTTTGAGATCTCTCCACAGAAAGCGTTTCCAGACTTCCCCTTCAACACACGAGTTTAACTCTGTAAGTTGAATGCCCACATTGAAGACCGTTCTGTTAGGTAGCTCCGTTTTGGTTTTAGAAGCAGACAGTTCTCCTTACAGCATATACTCCCATTCACTGAGAAATGTCCAAACGCAGCTCTTACCAGAAACGTGTTTCTAACTCCTGAATCTAAAGGGAGATTTAACTCACTTAGCTGAACAAACGCACAGCAGAGCAGATTGAAGGATACGTTTCTTCTGTGTTTTAGGCAGAGTTTTACTGCTATTTCGTTATATGCGGGAATAGTGCTGGAAATGCCAGGAAATGCCTGTTTTGAGATCTCTCCACAGAAAGCGTTTCCAGACTTCCCCTTCAACACACGAGTTTATCTCTGTAAGTTGAATGCACACATTGAAGACCGTTCTGTTAGGTAGCTCCGTTTTGGTTTTAGAAGCAGACAGTTCTCCTTACAGCATATACTCCCATTCACTGAGAAA
Source organism: Saguinus oedipus (assembly GCA_031835075.1). Classification (NCBI taxonomy): domain Eukaryota; kingdom Metazoa; phylum Chordata; class Mammalia; order Primates; family Cebidae; genus Saguinus; species Saguinus oedipus. The sequence continues at coordinate 170,337,064 of CM063174.1, forward strand.
TGTCCAAACGCAGCTCTTACCAGAAACGTGTTTCTAACTCCTGAATCTAAAGGGAGATTTAACTCACTTAGCTGAACAAATGCACAGCAGAGCAGATTGAAGGATACGTTTCTTCTGTGTTTTAGGCAGAGTTTTACTGCTATTTCGTTATATGCGGGAATAGTGCTGGAAATGCCTGTTTTGAGATCTCTCCACAGAAAGCGTTTCCAGACTTCCCCTTCAACACACGAGTTTAACTCTGTAAGTTGAATGCACCCATTGAAGACCGTTCTGTTAGGTAGCTCCGTTTTGGTTTTAGAAGCAGACAGTTCTCCTTACAGCATATACTCCCATTCACTGAGAAATGTCCAAACGCAGCTCTTACCAGAAACGTGTTTCTAACTCCTGAATCTAAAGGGAGATTTAACTCACTTAGCTGAACAAACGCACAGCAGAGCAGATTGAAGGATACGTTTCTTCTGTGTTTTAGGCAGAGTTTTACTGCTATTTCGTTATATGCGGGAATAGTGCTGGAAATGCCTGTTTTGAGATCTCTCCACAGAAAGCGTTTCCAGACTTCCCCTTCAACACACGAGTTTAACTCTGTAAGTTGAATGCACACATTGAAGACCGTTCTGTTAGGTAGCTCCGTTTTGGTTTTAGAAGCAGACAGTTCTCCTTACAGCATATACTCCCATTCACTGAGAAATGTCCAAACGCAGCTCTTACCAGAAACGTGTTTCTAACTCCTGAATCTAAAGGGAGATTTAACTCACTTAGCTGAACAAACGCACAGCAGAGCAGATTGAAGGATACGTTTCTTCTGTGTTTTAGGCAGAGTTTTACTGCTATTTCGTTATATGCGGGAATAGTGCTGGAAATGCCTGTTTTGAGATCTCTCCACAGAAAGCGTTTCCAGACTTCCCCTTCAACACACGAGTTTAACTCTGTAAGTTGAATGCACACATTGAAGACCGTTCTGTTAGGTAGCTCCGTTTTGGTTTTAGAAGCAGACAGTTCTCCTTACAGCATATACTCCCATTCACTGAGAAATGTCCAAACGCAGCTCTTACCAGAAACGTGTTTCTAACTCCTGAATCTAAAGGGAGATTTAACTCACTTAGCTGAACAAACGCACAGCAGAGCAGATTGAAGGATACGTTTCTTCTGTGTTTTAGGCAGAGTTTTACTGCTATTTCGTTATATGCGGGAATAGTGCTGGAAATGCCTGTTTTGAGATCTCTCCACAGAAAGCGTTTCCAGACTTCCCCTTCAACACACGAGTTTAACTCTGTAAGTTGAATGCACACATTGAAGACCGTTCTGTTAGGTAGCTCCGTTTTGGTTTTAGAAGCAGACAGTTCTCCTTACAGCATATACTCCCATTCACTGAGAAATGTCCAAACGCAGCTCTTACCAGAAACGTGTTTCTAACTCCTGAATCTAAAGGGAGATTTAACTCACTTAGCTGAACAAACGCACAGCAGAGCAGATTGAAGGATACGTTTCTTCTGTGTTTTAGGCAGAGTTTTACTGCTATTTCGTTATATGCGGGAATAGTGCTGGAAATGCCTGTTTTGAGATCTCTCCACAGAAAGCGTTTCCAGACTTCCCCTTCAACACACGAGTTTAACTCTGTAAGTTGAATGCACACATTGAAGACCGTTCTGTTAGGTAGCTCCGTTTTGGTTTTAGAAGCAGACAGTTCTCCTTACAGCATATACTCCCATTCACTGAGAAATGTCCAAACGCAGCTCTTACCAGAAACGTGTTTCTAACTCCTGAATCTAAAGGGAGATTTAACTCACTTAGCTGAACAAACGCACAGCAGAGCAGATTGAAGGATTCGTTTCTTCTGTGTTTTAGGCAGAGTTTTACTGCTATTTCGTTATATGCGGGAATAGTGCTGGAAATGCCAGGAAATGCCTGTTTTGAGATCTCTCCACAGAAAGCGTTTCCAGACTTCCCCTTCAACACACGAGTTTAACTCTGTAAGTTGAATGCACACATTGAAGACCGTTCTGTTAGGTAGCTCCGTTTTGGTTTTAGAAGCAGACAGTTCTCCTTACAGCATATACTCCCATTCACTGAGAAATGTCCAAACGCAGCTCTTACCAGAAACGTGTTTCTAACTCCTGAATCTAAAGGGAGATTTAACTCACTTAGCTGAACAAACGCACAGCAGAGCAGATTGAAGGATACGTTTCTTCTGTGTTTTAGGCAGTTTTACTGCTATTTCGTTATATGCGGGAATAGTGCTGGAAATGCCTGTTTTGAGATCTCTCCACAGAAAGCGTTTCCAGACTTCCCCTTCAACACACGAGTTTAACTCTGTAAGTTGAATGCACACATTGAAGACCGTTCTGTTAGGTAGCTCCGTTTTGGTTTTAGAAGCAGACAGTTCTCCTTACAGCATATACTCCCATTCACTGAGAAATGTCCAAACGCAGCTCTTACCAGAAACGTGTTTCTAACTCCTGAATCTAAAGGGAGATTTAACTCACTTAGCTGAACAAACGCACAGCAGAGCAGATTGAAGGATACGTTTCTTCTGTGTTTTAGGCAGAGTTTTACTGCTATTTCGTTATATGCGGGAATAGTGCTGGAAATGCCAGTTTTGAGATCTCTCCACAGAAAGCGTTTCCAGACTTCCCCTTCAACACACGAGTTTAACTCTGTAAGTTGAATGCACACATTGAAGACCGTTCTGTTAGGTAGCTCCGTTTTGGTTTTAGAAGCAGACAGTTCTCCTTACAGCATATACTCCCATTCACTGAGAAATGTCCAAACGCAGCTCTTACCAGAAACGTGTTTCTAACTCCTGAATCTAAAGGGAGATTTAACTCACTTAGCTGAACAAACGCACAGCAGAGCAGATTGAAGGATACGTTTCTTCTGTGTTTTAGGCAGAGTTTTACTGCTATTTCGTTATATGCGGGAATAGTGCTGGAAATGCCTGTTTTGAGATCTCTCCACAGAAAGCGTTTCCAGACTTCCCCTTCAACACACGAGTTTAACTCTGTAAGTTGAATGCACACATTGAAGACCGTTCTGTTAGGTAGCTCCGTTTTGGTTTTAGAAGCAGACAGTTCTCCTTACAGCATATACTCCCATTCACTGAGAAATGTCCAAACGCAGCTCTTACCAGAAACGTGTTTCTAACTCCTGAATCTAAAGGGAGATTTAACTCACTTAGCTGAACAAACGCACAGCAGAGCAGATTGAAGGATACGTTTCTTCTGTGTTTTAGGCAGAGTTTTACTGCTATTTCGTTATATGCGGGAATAGTGCTGGAAATGCCAGGAAATGCCTGTTTTGAGATCTCTCCACAGAAAGCGTTTCCAGACTTCCCCTTCAACACACGAGTTTAACTCTGTAAGTTGAATGCACACATTGAAGACCGTTCTGTTAGGTAGCTCCGTTTTGGTTTTAGAAGCAGACAGTTCTCCTTACAGCATATACTCCCATTCACTGAGAAATGTCCAAACGCAGCTCTTACCAGAAACGTGTTTCTAACTCCTGAATCTAAAGGGAGATTTAACTCACTTAGCTGAACAAACGCACAGCAGAGCAGATTGAAGGATACGTTTCTTCTGTGTTTTAGGCAGAGTTTTACTGCTATTTCGTTATATGCGGGAATAGTGCTGGAAATGCCTGTTTTGAGATCTCTCCACAGAAAGCGTTTCCAGACTTCCCCTTCAACACACGAGTTTAACTCTGTAAGTTGAATGCACCCATTGAAGACCGTTCTGTTAGGTAGCTCCGTTTTGGTTTTAGAAGCAGACAGTTCTCCTTACAGCATATACTCCCATTCACTGAGAAATGTCCAAACGCAGCTCTTACCAGAAACGTGTTTCTAACTCCTGAATCTAAAGGGAGATTTAACTCACTTAGCTGAACAAACGCACAGCAGAGCAGATTGAAGGATACGTTTCTTCTGTGTTTTAGGCAGAGTTTTACTGCTATTTCGTTATATGCGGGAATAGTGCTGGAAATGCCTGTTTTGAGATCTCTCCACAGAAAGCGTTTCCAGACTTCCCCTTCAACACACGAGTTTAACTCTGTAAGTTGAATGCACACATTGAAGACCGTTCTGTTAGGTAGCTCCGTTTTGGTTTTAGAAGCAGACAGTTCTCCTTACAGCATATACTCCCATTCACTGAGAAATGTCCAAACGCAGCTCTTACCAGAAACGTGTTTCTAACTCCTGAATCTAAAGGGAGATTTAACTCACTTAGCTGAACAAACGCACAGCAGAGCAGATTGAAGGATACGTTTCTTCTGTGTTTTAGGCAGAGTTTTACTGCTATTTCGTTATATGCGGGAATAGTGCTGGAAATGCCTGTTTTGAGATCTCTCCACAGAAAGCGTTTCCAGACTTCCCCTTCAACACACGAGTTTAACTCTGTAAGTTGAATGCACACATTGAAGACCGTTCTGTTAGGTAGCTCCGTTTTGGTTTTAGAAGCAGACAGTTCTCCTTACAGCATATACTCCCATTCACTGAGAAATGTCCAAACGCAGCTCTTACCAGAAACGTGTTTCTAACTCCTGAATCTAAAGGGAGATTTAACTCACTTAGCTGAACAAACGCACAGCAGAGCAGATTGAAGGATACGTTTCTTCTGTGTTTTAGGCAGAGTTTTACTGCTATTTCGTTATATGCGGGAATAGTGCTGGAAATGCCTGTTTTGAGATCTCTCCACAGAAAGCGTTTCCAGACTTCCCCTTCAACACACGAGTTTAACTCTGTAAGTTGAATGCACACATTGAAGACCGTTCTGTTAGGTAGCTCCGTTTTGGTTTTAGAAGCAGACAGTTCTCCTTACAGCATATACTCCCATTCACTGAGAAATGTCCAAACGCAGCTCTTACCAGAAACGTGTTTCTAACTCCTGAATCTAAAGGGAGATTTAACTCACTTAGCTGAACAAACGCACAGCAGAGCAGATTGAAGGATACGTTTCTTCTGTGTTTTAGGCAGAGTTTTACTGCTATTTCGTTATATGCGGGAATAGTGCTGGAAATGCCTGTTTTGAGATCTCTCCACAGAAAGCGTTTCCAGACTTCCCCTTCAACACACGAGTTTAACTCTGTAAGTTGAATGCACACATTGAAGACCGTTCTGTTAGGTAGCTCCGTTTTGGTTTTAGAAGCAGACAGTTCTCCTTACAGCATATACTCCCATTCACTGAGAAATGTCCAAACGCAGCTCTTACCAGAAACGTGTTTCTAAATCCTGAATCTAAAGGGAGATTTAACTCACTTAGCTGAACAAACGCACAGCAGAGCAGATTGAAGGATACGTTTCTTCTGTGTTTTAGGCAGAGTTTTACTGCTATTTCGTTATATGCGGGAATAGTGCTGGAAATGCCTGTTTTGAGATCTCTCCACAGAAAGCGTTTCCAGACTTCCCCTTCAACACACGAGTTTAACTCTGTAAGTTGAATGCACACATTGAAGACCGTTCTGTTAGGTAGCTCCGTTTTGGTTTTAGAAGCAGACAGTTCTCCTTACAGCATATACTCCCATTCACTGAGAAATGTCCAAACGCAGCTCTTACCAGAAACGTGTTTCTAACTCCTGAATCTAAAGGGAGATTTAACTCACTTAGCTGAACAAACGCACAGCAGAGCAGATTGAAGGATACGTTTCTTCTGTGTTTTAGGCAGAGTTTTACTGCTATTTCGTTATATGCGGGAATAGTGCTGGAAATGCCAGGAAATGCCTGTTTTGAGATCTCTCCACAGAAAGCGTTTCCAGACTTCCCCTTCAACACACGAGTTTAACTCTGTAAGTTGAATGCACACATTGAAGACCGTTCTGTTAGGTAGCTCCGTTTTGGTTTTAGAAGCAGACAGTTCTCCTTACAGCATATACTCCCATTCACTGAGAAATGTCCAAACGCAGCTCTTACCAGAAACGTGTTTCTAACTCCTGAATCTAAAGGGAGATTTAACTCACTTAGCTGAACAAACGCACAGCAGAGCAGATTGAAGGATACGTTTCTTCTGTGTTTTAGGCAGAGTTTTACTGCTATTTCGTTATATGCGGGAATAGTGCTGGAAATGCCTGGAAATGCCTGTTTTGAGATCTCTCCACAGAAAGCGTTTCCAGACTTCCCCTTCAACACACGAGTTTAACTCTGTAAGTTGAATGCACACATTGAAGACCGTTCTGTTAGGTAGCTCCGTTTTGGTTTTAGAAGCAGACAGTTCTCCTTACAGCATATACTCCCATTCACTGAGAAATGTCCAAACGCAGCTCTTACCAGAAACGTGTTTCTAACTCCTGAATCTAAAGGGAGATTTAACTCACTTAGCTGAACAAACGCACAGCAGAGCAGATTGAAGGATACGTTTCTTCTGTGTTTTAGGCAGAGTTTTACTGCTATTTCGTTATATGCGGGAATAGTGCTGGAAATGCCTGTTTTGAGATCTCTCCACAGAAAGCGTTTCCAGACTTCCCCTTCAACACACGAGTTTAACTCTGTAAGTTGAATGCACACATTGAAGACCGTTCTGTTAGGTAGCTCCGTTTTGGTTTTAGAAGCAGACAGTTCTCCTTACAGCATATACTCCCATTCACTGAGAAATGTCCAAACGCAGCTCTTACCAGAAACGTGTTTCTAACTCCTGAATCTAAAGGGAGATTTAACTCACTTAGCTGAACAAACGCACAGCAGAGCAGATTGAAGGATACGTTTCTTCTGTGTTTTAGGCAGAGTTTTACTGCTATTTCGTTATATGCGGGAATAGTGCTGGAAATGCCTGTTTTGAGATCTCTCCACAGAAAGCGTTTCCAGACTTCCCCTTCAACACACGAGTTTAACTCTGTAAGTTGAATGCACACATTGAAGACCGTTCTGTTAGGTAGCTCCGTTTTGGTTTTAGAAGCAGACCGTTCTCCTTACAGCATATACTCCCATTCACTGAGAAATGTCCAAACGCAGCTCTTACCAGAAACGTGTTTCTAACTCCTGAATCTAAAGGGAGATTTAACTCACTTAGCTGAACAAACGCACAGCAGAGCAGATTGAAGGATACGTTTATTCTGTGTTTTAGGCAGAGTTTTACTGCTATTTCGTTATATGCGGGAATAGTGCTGGAAATGCCTGTTTTGAGATCTCTCCACAGAAAGCGTTTCCAGACTTCCCCTTCAACACACGAGTTTAACTCTGTAAGTTGAATGCACACATTGAAGACCGTTCTGTTAGGTAGCTCCGTTTTGGTTTTAGAAGCAGACAGTTCTCCTTACAGCATATACTCCCATTCACTGAGAAATGTCCAAACGCAGCTCTTACCAGAAACGTGTTTCTAACTCCTGAATCTAAAGGGAGATTTAACTCACTTAGCTGAACAAACGCACAGCAGAGCAGATTGAAGGATACGTTTCTTCTGTGTTTTAGGCAGAGTTTTACTGCTATTTCGTTATATGCGGGAATAGTGCTGGAAATGCCTGTTTTGAGATCTCTCCACAGAAAGCGTTTCCAGACTTCCCCTTCAACACACGAGTTTAACTCTGTAAGTTGAATGCACACATTGAAGACCGTTCTGTTAGGTAGCTCCGTTTTGGTTTTAGAAGCAGACAGTTCTCCTTACAGCATATACTCCCATTCACTGAGAAATGTCCAAACGCAGCTCTTACCAGAAACGTGTTTCTAACTCCTGAATCTAAAGGGAGATTTAACTCACTTAGCTGAACAAACGCACAGCAGAGCAGATTGAAGGATACGTTTCTTCTGTGTTTTAGGCAGAGTTTTACTGCTATTTCGTTATATGCGGGAATAGTGCTGGAAATGCCTGTTTTGAGATCTCTCCACAGAAAGCGTTTCCAGACTTCCCCTTCAACACACGAGTTTAACTCTGTAAGTTGAATGCACACATTGAAGACCGTTCTGTTAGGTAGCTCCGTTTTGGTTTTAGAAGCAGACAGTTCTCCTTACAGCATATACTCCCATTCACTGAGAAATGTCCAAACGCAGCTCTTACCAGAAACGTGTTTCTAACTCCTGAATCTAAAGGGAGATTTAACTCACTTAGCTGAACAAACGCACAGCAGAGCAGATTGAAGGATACGTTTCTTCTGTGTTTTAGGCAGAGTTTTACTGCTATTTCGTTATATGCGGGAATAGTGCTGGAAATGCCTGTTTTGAGATCTCTCCACAGAAAGCGTTTCCAGACTTCCCCTTCAACACACGAGTTTAACTCTGTAAGTTGAATGCACACATTGAAGACCGTTCTGTTAGGTAGCTCCGTTTTGGTTTTAGAAGCAGACAGTTCTCCTTACAGCATATACTCCCATTCACTGAGAAATGTCCAAACGCAGCTCTTACCAGAAACGTGTTTCTAAATCCTGAATCTAAAGGGAGATTTAACTCACTTAGCTGAACAAACGCACAGCAGAGCAGATTGAAGGATACGTTTCTTCTGTGTTTTAGGCAGAGTTTTACTGCTATTTCGTTATATGCGGGAATAGTGCTGGAAATGCCTGTTTTGAGATCTCTCCACAGAAAGCGTTTCCAGACTTCCCCTTCAACACACGAGTTTAACTCTGTAAGTTGAATGCACACATTGAAGACCGTTCTGTTAGGTAGCTCCGTTTTGGTTTTAGAAGCAGACAGTTCTCCTTACAGCATATACTCCCATTCACTGAGAAATGTCCAAACGCAGCTCTTACCAGAAACGTGTTTCTAACTCCTGAATCTAAAGGGAGATTTAACTCACTTAGCTGAACAAACGCACAGCAGAGCAGATTGAAGGATACGTTTCTTCTGTGTTTTAGGCAGAGTTTTACTGCTATTTCGTTATATGCGGGAATAGTGCTGGAAATGCCAGGAAATGCCTGTTTTGAGATCTCTCCACAGAAAGCGTTTCCAGACTTCCCCTTCAACACACGAGTTTAACTCTGTAAGTTGAATGCACACATTGAAGACCGTTCTGTTAGGTAGCTCCGTTTTGGTTTTAGAAGCAGACAGTTCTCCTTACAGCATATACTCCCATTCACTGAGAAATGTCCAAACGCAGCTCTTACCAGAAACGTGTTTCTAACTCCTGAATCTAAAGGGAGATTTAACTCACTTAGCTGAACAAACGCACAGCAGAGCAGATTGAAGGATACGTTTCTTCTGTGTTTTAGGCAGAGTTTTACTGCTATTTCGTTATATGCGGGAATAGTGCTGGAAATGCCTGGAAATGCCTGTTTTGAGATCTCTCCACAGAAAGCGTTTCCAGACTTCCCCTTCAACACACGAGTTTAACTCTGTAAGTTGAATGCACACATTGAAGACCGTTCTGTTAGGTAGCTCCGTTTTGGTTTTAGAAGCAGACAGTTCTCCTTACAGCATATACTCCCATTCACTGAGAAATGTCCAAACGCAGCTCTTACCAGAAACGTGTTTCTAACTCCTGAATCTAAAGGGAGATTTAACTCACTTAGCTGAACAAACGCACAGCAGAGCAGATTGAAGGATACGTTTCTTCTGTGTTTTAGGCAGAGTTTTACTGCTATTTCGTTATATGCGGGAATAGTGCTGGAAATGCCTGTTTTGAGATCTCTCCACAGAAAGCGTTTCCAGACTTCCCCTTCAACACACGAGTTTAACTCTGTAAGTTGAATGCACACATTGAAGACCGTTCTGTTAGGTAGCTCCGTTTTGGTTTTAGAAGCAGACAGTTCTCCTTACAGCATATACTCCCATTCACTGAGAAATGTCCAAACGCAGCTCTTACCAGAAACGTGTTTCTAACTCCTGAATCTAAAGGGAGATTTAACTCACTTAGCTGAACAAACGCACAGCAGAGCAGATTGAAGGATACGTTTCTTCTGTGTTTTAGGCAGAGTTTTACTGCTATTTCGTTATATGCGGGAATAGTGCTGGAAATGCCAGGAAATGCCTGTTTTGAGATCTCTCCACAGAAAGCGTTTCCAGACTTCCCCTTCAACACACGAGTTTAACTCTGTAAGTTGAATGCACACATTGAAGACCGTTATGTTAGGTAGCTCCGTTTTGGTTTTAGAAGCAGACAGTTCTCCTTACAGCATATACTCCCATTCACTGAGAAATGTCCAAACGCAGCTCTTACCAGAAACGTGTTTCTAACTCCTGAATCTAAAGGGAGATTTAACTCACTTAGCTGAACAAACGCACAGCAGAGCAGATTGAAGGATACGTTTCTTCTGTGTTTTAGGCAGAGTTTTAATGCTATTTCGTTATATGCGGGAATAGTGCTGGAAATGCCTGTTTTGAGATCTCTCCACAGAAAGCGTTTCCAGACTTCCCCTTCAACACACGAGTTTAACTCTGTAAGTTGAATGCACACATTGAAGACCGTTCTGTTAGGTAGCTCCGTTTTGGTTTTAGAAGCAGACCGTTCTCCTTACAGCATATACTCCCATTCACTGAGAAATGTCCAAACGCAGCTCTTACCAGAAACGTGTTTCTAACTCCTGAATCTAAAGGGAGATTTAACTCACTTAGCTGAACAAACGCACAGCAGAGCAGATTGAAGGATACGTTTCTTCTGTGTTTTAGGCAGAGTTTTACTGCTATTTCGTTATATGCGGGAATAGTGCTGGAAATGCCTGTTTTGAGATCTCTCCACAGAAAGCGTTTCCAGACTTCCCCTTCAACACACGAGTTTAACTCTGTAAGTTGAATGCACACATTGAAGACCGTTCTGTTAGGTAGCTCCGTTTTGGTTTTAGAAGCAGACAGTTCTCCTTACAGCATATACTCCCATTCACTGAGAAATGTCCAAACGCAGCTCTTACCAGAAACGTGTTTCTAACTCCTGAATCTAAAGGGAGATTTAACTCACTTAGCTGAACAAACGCACAGCAGAGCAGATTGAAGGATACGTTTCTTCTGTGTTTTAGGCAGAGTTTTACTGCTATTTCGTTATATGCGGGAATAGTGCTGGAAATGCCTGTTTTGAGATGTCTCCACAGAAAGCGTTTCCAGACTTCCCCTTCAACACACGAGTTTAACTCTGTAAGTTGAATGCACACATTGAAGACCGTTCTGTTAGGTAGCTCCGTTTTGGTTTTAGAAGCAGAGAGTTCTCCTTACAGCATATACTCCCATTCACTGAGAAATGTCCAAACGCAGCTCTTACCAGAAACGTGTTTCTAACTCCTGAATCTAAAGGGAGATTTAACTCACTTAGCTGAACAAACGCACAGCAGAGCAGATTGAAGGATACGTTTCTTCTGTGTTTTAGGCAGAGTTTTACTGCTATTTCGTTATATGCGGGAATAGTGCTGGAAATGCCTGTTTTGAGATCTCTCCACAGAAAGCGTTTCCAGACTTCCCCTTCAACACACGAGTTTAACTCTGTAAGTTGAATGCACACATTGAAGACCGTTCTGTTAGGTAGCTCCGTTTTGGTTTTAGAAGCAGACAGTTCTCCTTACAGCATATACTCCCATTCACTGAGAAATGTCCAAACGCAGCTCTTACCAGAAACGTGTTTCTAACTCCTGAATCTAAAGGGAGATTTAACTCACTTAGCTGAACAAACGCACAGCAGAGCAGATTGAAGGATTCGTTTCTTCTGTGTTTTAGGCAGAGTTTTACTGCTATTTCGTTATATGCGGGAATAGTGCTGGAAATGCCAGGAAATGCCTGTTTTGAGATCTCTCCACAGAAAGCGTTTCCAGACTTCCCCTTCAACACACGAGTTTAACTCTGTAAGTTGAATGCACACATTGAAGACCGTTCTGTTAGGTAGCTCCGTTTTGGTTTTAGAAGCAGACAGTTCTCCTTACAGCATATACTCCCATTCACTGAGAAATGTCCAAACGCAGCTCTTACCAGAAACGTGTTTCTAACTCCTGAATCTAAAGGGAGATTTAACTCACTTAGCTGAACAAACGCACAGCAGAGCAGATTGAAGGATACGTTTCTTCTGTGTTTTAGGCAGAGTTTTACTGCTATTTCGTTATATGCGGGAATAGTGCTGGAAATGCCTGTTTTGAGATCTCTCCACAGAAAGCGTTTCCAGACTTCCCCTTCAACACACGAGTTTAACTCTGTAAGTTGAATGCACACATTGAAGACCGTTCTGTTAGGTAGCTCCGTTTTGGTTTTAGAAGCAGACAGTTCTCCTTACAGCATATACTCCCATTCACTGAGAAATGTCCAAACGCAGCTCTTACCAGAAACGTGTTTCTAACTCCTGAATCTAAAGGGAGATTTAACTCACTTAGCTGAACAAACGCACAGCAGAGCAGATTGAAGGATACGTTTCTTCTGTGTTTTAGGCAGAGTTTTACTGCTATTTCGTTATATGCGGGAATAGTGCTGGAAATGCCAGTTTTGAGATCTCTCCACAGAAAGCGTTTCCAGACTTCCCCTTCAACACACGAGTTTAACTCTGTAAGTTGAATGCACACATTGAAGACCGTTCTGTTAGGTAGCTCCGTTTTGGTTTTAGAAGCAGACAGTTCTCCTTACAGCATATACTCCCATTCACTGAGAAATGTCCAAACGCAGCTCTTACCAGAAACGTGTTTCTAACTCCTGAATCTAAAGGGAGATTTAACTCACTTAGCTGAACAAACGCACAGCAGAGCAGATTGAAGGATACGTTTCTTCTCTGTTTTAGGCAGAGTTTTACTGCTATTTCGTTATATGCGGGAATAGTGCTGGAAATGCCTGTTTTGAGATCTCTCCACAGAAAGCGTTTCCAGACTTCCCCTTCAACACACGAGTTTAACTCTGTAAGTTGAATGCACACATTGAAGACCGTTCTGTTAGGTAGCTCCGTTTTGGTTTTAGAAGCAGACAGTTCTCCTTACAGCATATACTCCCATTCACTGAGAAATGTCCAAACGCAGCTCTTACCAGAAACGTGTTTCTAACTCCTGAATCTAAAGGGAGATTTAACTCACTTAGCTGAACAAACGCACAGCAGAGCAGATTGAAGGATACGTTTCTTCTGTGTTTTAGGCAGAGTTTTACTGCTATTTCGTTATATGCGGGAATAGTGCTGGAAATGCCAGGAAATGCCTGTTTTGAGATCTCTCCACAGAAAGCGTTTCCAGACTTCCCCTTCAACACACGAGTTTAACTCTGTAAGTTGAATGCACACATTGAAGACCGTTCTGTTAGGTAGCTCCGTTTTGGTTTTAGAAGCAGACAGTTCTCCTTACAGCATATACTCCCATTCACTGAGAAATGTCCAAACGCAGCTCTTACCAGAAACGTGTTTCTAACTCCTGAATCTAAAGGGAGATTTAACTCACTTAGCTGAACAAACGCACAGCAGAGCAGATTGAAGGATACGTTTCTTCTGTGTTTTAGGCAGAGTTTTACTGCTATTTCGTTATATGCGGGAATAGTGCTGGAAATGCCTGTTTTGAGATCTCTCCACAGAAAGCGTTTCCAGACTTCCCCTTCAACACACGAGTTTAACTCTGTAAGTTGAATGCACCCATTGAAGACCGTTCTGTTAGGTAGCTCCGTTTTGGTTTTAGAAGCAGACAGTTCTCCTTACAGCATATACTCCCATTCACTGAGAAATGTCCAAACGCAGCTCTTACCAGAAACGTGTTTCTAACTCCTGAATCTAAAGGGAGATTTAACTCACTTAGCTGAACAAACGCACAGCAGAGCAGATTGAAGGATACGTTTCTTCTGTGTTTTAGGCAGAGTTTTACTGCTATTTCGTTATATGCGGGAATAGTGCTGGAAATGCCTGTTTTGAGATCTCTCCACAGAAAGCGTTTCCAGACTTCCCCTTCAACACACGAGTTTAACTCTGTAAGTTGAATGCACACATTGAAGACCGTTCTGTTAGGTAGCTCCGTTTTGGTTTTAGAAGCAGACAGTTCTCCTTACAGCATATACTCCCATTCACTGAGAAATGTCCAAACGCAGCTCTTACCAGAAACGTGTTTCTAACTCCTGAATCTAAAGGGAGATTTAACTCACTTAGCTGAACAAACGCACAGCAGAGCAGATTGAAGGATACGTTTCTTCTGTGTTTTAGGCAGAGTTTTACTGCTATTTCGTTATATGCGGGAATAGTGCTGGAAATGCCTGTTTTGAGATCTCTCCACAGAAAGCGTTTCCAGACTTCCCCTTCAACACACGAGTTTAACTCTGTAAGTTGAATGCACACATTGAAGACCGTTCTGTTAGGTAGCTCCGTTTTGGTTTTAGAAGCAGACAGTTCTCCTTACAGCATATACTCCCATTCACTGAGAAATGTCCAAACGCAGCTCTTACCAGAAACGTGTTTCTAACTCCTGAATCTAAAGGGAGATTTAACTCACTTAGCTGAACAAACGCACAGCAGAGCAGATTGAAGGATACGTTTCTTCTGTGTTTTAGGCAGAGTTTTACTGCTATTTCGTTATATGCGGGAATAGTGCTGGAAATGCCTGTTTTGAGATCTCTCCACAGAAAGCGTTTCCAGACTTCCCCTTCAACACACGAGTTTAACTCTGTAAGTTGAATGCACACATTGAAGACCGTTCTGTTAGGTAGCTCCGTTTTGGTTTTAGAAGCAGACAGTTCTCCTTACAGCATATACTCCCATTCACTGAGAAATGTCCAAACGCAGCTCTTACCAGAAACGTGTTTCTAACTCCTGAATCTAAAGGGAGATTTAACTCACTTAGCTGAACAAACGCACAGCAGAGCAGATTGAAGGATACGTTTCTTCTGTGTTTTAGGCAGAGTTTTACTGCTATTTCGTTATATGCGGGAATAGTGCTGGAAATGCCTGTTTTGAGATCTCTCCACAGAAAGCGTTTCCAGACTTCCCCTTCAACACACGAGTTTAACTCTGTAAGTTGAATGCACACATTGAAGACCGTTCTGTTAGGTAGCTCCGTTTTGGTTTTAGAAGCAGACAGTTCTCCTTACAGCATATACTCCCATTCACTGAGAAATGTCCAAACGCAGCTCTTACCAGAAACGTGTTTCTAAATCCTGAATCTAAAGGGAGATTTAACTCACTTAGCTGAACAAACGCACAGCAGAGCAGATTGAAGGATACGTTTCTTCTGTGTTTTAGGCAGAGTTTTACTGCTATTTCGTTATATGCGGGAATAGTGCTGGAAATGCCTGTTTTGAGATCTCTCCACAGAAAGCGTTTCCAGACTTCCCCTTCAACACACGAGTTTAACTCTGTAAGTTGAATGCACACATTGAAGACCGTTCTGTTAGGTAGCTCCGTTTTGGTTTTAGAAGCAGACAGTTCTCCTTACAGCATATACTCCCATTCACTGAGAAATGTCCAAACGCAGCTCTTACCAGAAACGTGTTTCTAACTCCTGAATCTAAAGGGAGATTTAACTCACTTACCTGAACAAACGCACAGCAGAGCAGATTGAAGGATACGTTTCTTCTGTGTTTTAGGCAGAGTTTTACTGCTATTTCGTTATATGCGGGAATAGTGCTGGAAATGCCAGGAAATGCCTGTTTTGAGATCTCTCCACAGAAAGCGTTTCCAGACTTCCCCTTCAACACACGAGTTTCACTCTGTAAGTTGAATGCACACATTGAAGACCGTTCTGTTAGGTAGCTCCGTTTTGGTTTTAGAAGCAGACAGTTCTCCTTACAGCATATACTCCCATTCACTGAGAAATGTCCAAACGCAGCTCTTACCAGAAACGTGTTTCTAACTCCTGAATCTAAAGGGAGATTTAACTCACTTAGCTGAACAAACGCACAGCAGAGCAGATTGAAGGATACGTTTCTTCTGTGTTTTAGGCAGAGTTTTACTGCTATTTCGTTATATGCGGGAATAGTGCTGGAAATGCCTGGAAATGCCTGTTTTGAGATCTCTCCACAGAAAGCGTTTCCAGACTTCCCCTTCAACACACGAGTTTAACTCTGTAAGTTGAATGCACACATTGAAGACCGTTCTGTTAGGTAGCTCCGTTTTGGTTTTAGAAGCAGACAGTTCTCCTTACAGCATATACTCCCATTCACTGAGAAATGTCCAAACGCAGCTCTTACCAGAAACGTGTTTCTAACTCCTGAATCTAAAGGGAGATTTAACTCACTTAGCTGAACAAACGCACAGCAGAGCAGATTGAAGGATACGTTTCTTCTGTGTTTTAGGCAGAGTTTTACTGCTATTTCGTTATATGCGGGAATAGTGCTGGAAATGCCTGTTTTGAGATCTCTCCACAGAAAGCGTTTCCAGACTTCCCCTTCAACACACGAGTTTAACTCTGTAAGTTGAATGCACACATTGAAGACCGTTCTGTTAGGTAGCTCCGTTTTGGTTTTAGAAGCAGACAGTTCTCCTTACAGCATATACTCCCATTCACTGAGAAATGTCCAAACGCAGCTCTTACCAGAAACGTGTTTCTAACTCCTGAATCTAAAGGGAGATTTAACTCACTTAGCTGAACAAACGCACAGCAGAGCAGATTGAAGGATACGTTTCTTCTGTGTTTTAGGCAGAGTTTTACTGCTATTTCGTTATATGCGGGAATAGTGCTGGAAATGCCTGTTTTGAGATCTCTCCACAGAAAGCGTTTCCAGACTTCCCCTTCAACACACGAGTTTAACTCTGTAAGTTGAATGCACACATTGAAGACCGTTCTGTTAGGTAGCTCCGTTTTGGTTTTAGAAGCAGACCGTTCTCCTTACAGCATATACTCCCATTCACTGAGAAATGTCCAAACGCAGCTCTTACCAGAAACGTGTTTCTAATTCCTGAATCTAAAGGGAGATTTAACTCACTTAGCTGAACAAACGCACAGCAGAGCAGATTGAAGGATACGTTTCTTCTGTGTTTTAGGCAGAGTTTTACTGCTATTTCGTTATATGCGGGAATAGTGCTGGAAATGCCTGTTTTGAGATCTCTCCACAGAAAGCGTTTCCAGACTTCCCCTTCAACACACGAGTTTAACTCTGTAAGTTGAATGCACACATTGAAGACCGTTCTGTTAGGTAGCTCCGTTTTGGTTTTAGAAGCAGACAGTTCTCCTTACAGCATATACTCCCATTCACTGAGAAATGTCCAAACGCAGCTCTTACCAGAAACGTGTTTCTAACTCCTGAATCTAAAGGGAGATTTAACTCACTTAGCTGAACAAACGCACAGCAGAGCAGATTGAAGGATACGTTTCTTCTGTGTTTTAGGCAGAGTTTTACTGCTATTTCGTTATATGCGGGAATAGTGCTGGAAATGCCTGTTTTGAGATCTCTCCACAGAAAGCGTTTCCAGACTTCCCCTTCAACACACGAGTTTAACTCTGTAAGTTGAATGCACACATTGAAGACCGTTCTGTTAGGTAGCTCCGTTTTGGTTTTAGAAGCAGACAGTTCTCCTTACAGCATATACTCCCATTCACTGAGAAATGTCCAAACGCAGCTCTTACCAGAAACGTGTTTCTAACTCCTGAATCTAAAGGGAGATTTAACTCACTTAGCTGAACAAACGCACAGCAGAGCAGATTGAAGGATACGTTTCTTCTGTGTTTTAGGCAGAGTTTTACTGCTATTTCGTTATATGCGGGAATAGTGCTGGAAATGCCTGTTTTGAGATCTCTCCACAGAAAGCGTTTCCAGACTTCCCCTTCAACACACGAGTTTAACTCTGTAAGTTGAATGCACACATTGAAGACCGTTCTGTTAGGTAGCTCCGTTTTGGTTTTAGAAGCAGACAGTTCTCCTTACAGCATATACTCCCATTCACTGAGAAATGTCCAAACGCAGCTCTTACCAGAAACGTGTTTCTAACTCCTGAATCTAAAGGGAGATTTAACTCACTTAGCTGAACAAACGCACAGCAGAGCAGATTGAAGGATACGTTTCTTCTGTGTTTTAGGCAGAGTTTTACTGCTATTTCGTTATATGCGGGAATAGTGCTGGAAATGCCTGTTTTGAGATCTCTCCACAGAAAGCGTTTCCAGACTTCCCCTTCAACACACGAGTTTAACTCTGTAAGTTGAATGCACACATTGAAGACCGTTCTGTTAGGTAGCTCCGTTTTGGTTTTAGAAGCAGACAGTTCTCCTTACAGCATATACTCCCATTCACTGAGAAATGTCCAAACGCAGCTCTTACCAGAAACGTGTTTCTAAATCCTGAATCTAAAGGGAGATTTAACTCACTTAGCTGAACAAACGCACAGCAGAGCAGATTGAAGGATACGTTTCTTCTGTGTTTTAGGCAGAGTTTTACTGCTATTTCGTTATATGCGGGAATAGTGCTGGAAATGCCTGTTTTGAGATCTCTCCACAGAAAGCGTTTCCAGACTTCCCCTTCAACACACGAGTTTAACTCTGTAAGTTGAATGCACACATTGAAGACCGTTCTGTTAGGTAGCTCCGTTTTGGTTTTAGAAGCAGACAGTTCTCCTTACAGCATATACTCCCATTCACTGAGAAATGTCCAAACGCAGCTCTTACCAGAAACGTGTTTCTAACTCCTGAATCTAAAGGGAGATTTAACTCACTTAGCTGAACAAACGCACAGCAGAGCAGATTGAAGGATACGTTTCTTCTGTGTTTTAGGCAGAGTTTTACTGCTATTTCGTTATATGCGGGAATAGTGCTGGAAATGCCAGGAAATGCCTGTTTTGAGATCTCTCCACAGAAAGCGTTTCCAGACTTCCCCTTCAACACACGAGTTTAACTCTGTAAGTTGAATGCACACATTGAAGACCGTTCTGTTAGGTAGCTCCGTTTTGGTTTTAGAAGCAGACAGTTCTCCTTACAGCATATACTCCCATTCACTGAGAAATGTCCAAACGCAGCTCTTACCAGAAACGTGTTTCTAACTCCTGAATCTAAAGGGAGATTTAACTCACTTAGCTGAACAAACGCACAGCAGAGCAGATTGAAGGATACGTTTCTTCTGTGTTTTAGGCAGAGTTTTACTGCTATTTCGTTATATGCGGGAATAGTGCTGGAAATGCCTGGAAATGCCTGTTTTGAGATCTCTCCACAGAAAGCGTTTCCAGACTTCCCCTTCAACACACGAGTTTAACTCTGTAAGTTGAATGCACACATTGAAGACCGTTCTGTTAGGTAGCTCCGTTTTGGTTTTAGAAGCAGACAGTTCTCCTTACAGCATATACTCCCATTCACTGAGAAATGTCCAAACGCAGCTCTTACCAGAAACGTGTTTCTAACTCCTGAATCTAAAGGGAGATTTAACTCACTTAGCTGAACAAACGCACAGCAGAGCAGATTGAAGGATACGTTTCTTCTGTGTTTTAGGCAGAGTTTTAATGCTATTTCGTTATATGCGGGAATAGTGCTGGAAATGCCTGTTTTGAGATCTCTCCACAGAAAGCGTTTCCAGACTTCCCCTTCAACACACGAGTTTAACTCTGTAAGTTGAATGCACACATTGAAGACCGTTCTGTTAGGTAGCTCCGTTTTGGTTTTAGAAGCAGACAGTTCTCCTTACAGCATATACTCCCATTCACTGAGAAATGTCCAAACGCAGCTCTTACCAGAAACGTGTTTCTAACTCCTGAATCTAAAGGGAGATTTAACTCACTTAGCTGAACAAATGCACAGCAGAGCAGATTGAAGGATACGTTTCTTCTGTGTTTTAGGCAGAGTTTTACTGCTATTTCGTTATATGCGGGAATAGTGCTGGAAATGCCTGTTTAGAGATCTCTCCACAGAAAGCGTTTCCAGACTTCCCCTTCAACACACGAGTTTAACTCTGTAAGTTGAATGCACACATTGAAGACCGTTCTGTTAGGTAGCTCCGTTTTGGTTTTAGAAGCAGACCGTTCTCCTTACAGCATATACTCCCATTCACTGAGAAATGTCCAAACGCAGCTCTTACCAGAAACGTGTTTCTAACTCCTGAATCTAAAGGGAGATTTAACTCACTTAGCTGAACAAACGCACAGCAGAGCAGATTGAAGGATACGTTTCTTCTGTGTTTTAGGCAGAGTTTTACTGCTATTTCATTATATGCGGGAATAGTGCTGGAAATGCCTGTTTTGAGATCTCTCCACAGAAAGCGTTTCCAGACTTCCCCTTCAACACACGAGTTTAACTCTGTAAGTTGAATGCACACATTGAAGACCGTTCTGTTAGGTAGCTCCGTTTTGGTTTTAGAAGCAGACAGTTCTCCTTACAGCATATACTCCCATTCACTGAGAAATGTCCAAACGCAGCTCTTACCAGAAACGTGTTTCTAACTCCTGAATCTAAAGGGAGATTTAACTCACTTAGCTGAACAAACGCACAGCAGAGCAGATTGAAGGATACGTTTCTTCTGTGTTTTAGGCAGAGTTTTACTGCTATTTCGTTATATGCGGGAATAGTGCTGGAAATGCCAGGAAATGCCTGTTTTGAGATCTCTCCACAGAAAGCGTTTCCAGACTTCCCCTTCAACACACGAGTTTAACTCTGTAAGTTGAATGCACACATTGAAGACCGTTATGTTAGGTAGCTCCGTTTTGGTTTTAGAAGCAGACAGTTCTCCTTACAGCATATACTCCCATTCACTGAGAAATGTCCAAACGCAGCTCTTACCAGAAACGTGTTTCTAACTCCTGAATCTAAAGGGAGATTTAACTCACTTAGCTGAACAAACGCACAGCAGAGCAGATTGAAGGATACGTTTCTTCTGTGTTTTAGGCAGAGTTTTACTGCTATTTCGTTATATGCGGGAATAGTGCTGGAAATGCCTGTTTTGAGATCTCTCCACAGAAAGCGTTTCCAGACTTCCCCTTCAACACACGAGTTTAACTCTGTAAGTTGAATGCACACATTGAAGACCGTTCTGTTAGGTAGCTCCGTTTTGGTTTTAGAAGCAGACAGTTCTCCTTACAGCATATACTCCCATTCACTGAGAAATGTCCAAACGCAGCTCTTACCAGAAACGTGTTTCTAACTCCTGAATCTAAAGGGAGATTTAACTCACTTAGCTGAACAAACGCACAGCAGAGCAGATTGAAGGATACGTTTCTTCTGTGTTTTAGGCAGAGTTTTACTGCTATTTCGTTATATGCGGGAATAGTGCTGGAAATGCCAGTTTTGAGATCTCTCCACAGAAAGCGTTTCCAGACTTCCCCTTCAACACACGAGTTTAACTCTGTAAGTTGAATGCATACATTGAAGACCGTTCTGTTAGGTAGCTCCGTTTTGGTTTTAGAAGCAGACAGTTCTCCTTACAGCATATACTCCCATTCACTGAGAAATGTCCAAACGCAGCTCTTACCAGAAACGTGTTTCTAACTCCTGAATCTAAAGGGAGATTTAACTCACTTAGCTGAACAAACGCACAGCAGAGCAGATTGAAGGATACGTTTCTTCTGTGTTTTAGGCAGAGTTTTAATGCTATTTCGTTATATGCGGGAATAGTGCTGGAAATGCCTGTTTTGAGATCTCTCCACAGAAAGCGTTTCCAGACTTCCCCTTCAACACACGAGTTTAACTCTGTAAGTTGAATGCACACATTGAAGACCGTTCTGTTAGGTAGCTCCGTTTTGGTTTTAGAAGCAGACCGTTCTCCTTACAGCATATACTCCCATTCACTGAGAAATGTCCAAACGCAGCTCTTACCAGAAACGTGTTTCTAACTCCTGAATCTAAAGGGAGATTTAACTCACTTAGCTGAACAAACGCACAGCAGAGCAGATTGAAGGATACGTTTCTTCTGTGTTTTAGGCAGAGTTTTACTGCTATTTCGTTATATGCGGGAATAGTGCTGGAAATGCCTGTTTTGAGATCTCTCCACAGAAAGCGTTTCCAGACTTCCCCTTCAACACACGAGTTTAACTCTGTAAGTTGAATGCACACATTGAAGACCGTTCTGTTAGGTAGCTCCGTTTTGGTTTTAGAAGCAGACAGTTCTCCTTACAGCATATACTCCCATTCACTGAGAAATGTCCAAACGCAGCTCTTACCAGAAACGTGTTTCTAACTCCTGAATCTAAAGGGAGATTTAACTCACTTAGCTGAACAAACGCACAGCAGAGCAGATTGAAGGATACGTTTCTTCTGTGTTTTAGGCAGAGTTTTACTGCTATTTCGTTATATGCGGGAATAGTGCTGGAAATGCCTGTTTTGAGATGTCTCCACAGAAAGCGTTTCCAGACTTCCCCTTCAACACACGAGTTTAACTCTGTAAGTTGAATGCACACATTGAAGACCGTTCTGTTAGGTAGCTCCGTTTTGGTTTTAGAAGCAGAGAGTTCTCCTTACAGCATATACTCCCATTCACTGAGAAATGTCCAAACGCAGCTCTTACCAGAAACGTGTTTCTAACTCCTGAATCTAAAGGGAGATTTAACTCACTTAGCTGAACAAACGCACAGCAGAGCAGATTGAAGGATACGTTTCTTCTGTGTTTTAGGCAGAGTTTTACTGCTATTTCGTTATATGCGGGAATAGTGCTGGAAATGCCAGGAAATGCCTGTTTTGAGATCTCTCCACAGAAAGCGTTTCCAGACTTCCCCTTCAACACACGATTTTAACTCTCTAAGTTGAATGCACACATTGAAGACCGTTCTGTTAGGTAGCTCCGTTTTGGTTTTAGAAGCAGACAGTTCTCCTTACAGCATATACTCCCATTCACTGAGAAATGTCCAAACGCAGCTCTAACCAGAAACGTGTTTCTAACTCCTGAATCTAAAGGGAGATTTAACTCACTTAGCTGAACAAACGCACAGCAGAGCAGATTGAAGGATACGTTTCTTCTGTGTTTTAGGCAGAGTTTTACTGCTATTTCGTTATATGCGGGAATAGTGCTGGAAATGCCTGTTTTGAGATCTCTCCACAGAAAGCGTTTCCAGACTTCCCCTTCAACACACGAGTTTAACTCTGTAAGTTGAATGCACACATTGAAGACCGTTCTGTTAGGTAGCTCCGTTTTGGTTTTAGAAGCAGACAGTTCTCCTTACCGCATATACTCCCATTCACTGAGAAATGTCCAAACGCAGCTCTTACCAGAAACGTGTTTCTAACTCCTGAATCTAAAGGGAGATTTAACTCACTTAGCTGAACAAACGCAAAGCAGAGCAGATTGAAGGATACGTTTCTTCTGTGTTTTAGGCAGAGTTTTACTGCTATTTCGTTATATGCGGGAATAGTGCTGGAAATGCCTGTTTTGAGATCTCTCCACAGAAAGCGTTTCCAGACTTCCCCTTCAGCACACGAGTTTAACTCTGTAAGTTGAATGCACACATTGAAGACCGTTCTGTTAGGTAGCTCAGTTTTGGTTTTAGAAGCAGACAGTTCTCCTTACAGCATATACTCCCATTCACTGAGAAATGTCCAAACGCAGCTCTTACCAGAA
Organism: Saguinus oedipus; assembly: GCA_031835075.1. Classification (NCBI taxonomy): domain Eukaryota; kingdom Metazoa; phylum Chordata; class Mammalia; order Primates; family Cebidae; genus Saguinus; species Saguinus oedipus. Next base: position 170,360,285 of record CM063174.1, read on the forward strand.
ACGTGTTTCTAACTCCTGAATCTAAAGGGAGATTTAACTCACTTAGCTGAACAAACGCAAAGCAGAGCAGATTGAAGGATACGTTTCTTCTGTGTGTTAGGCAGAGTTTTACTGCTATTTCGTTATATGCGGGAATAGTGCTGGAAATGCCTGTTTTGAGATCTCTCCACAGAAAGCGTTTCCAGACTTCCCCTTCAACACACGAGTTTAACTCTGTAAGTTGAATGCACACATTGAAGACCGTTCTGTTAGGTAGCTCCGTTTTGGTTTTAGAAGCAGACAGTTCTCCTTACAGCATATACTCCCATTCACTGAGAAATGTCCAAACGCAGCTCTTACCAGAAACGTGTTTCTAACTCCTGAATCTAAAGGGAGATTTAACTCACTTAGCTGAACAAACGCACAGCAGAGCAGATTGAAGGATACGTTTCTTCTGTGTTTTAGGCAGAGTTTTACTGCTATTTCGTTATATGCGGGAATAGTGCTGGAAATGCCTGTTTTGAGATCTCTCCACAGAAAGCGTTTCCAGACTTCCCCTTCAACACACGAGTTTAACTCTGTAAGTTGAATGCACACATTGAAGACCGTTCTGTTAGGTAGCTCCGTTTTGGTTTTAGAAGCAGACAGTTCTCCTTACAGCATATACTCCCATTCACTGAGAAATGTCCAAACGCAGCTCTTACCAGAAACGTGTTTCTAACTCCTGAATCTAAAGGGAGATTTAACTCACTTAGCTGAACAAACGCACAGCAGAGCAGATTGAAGGATACGTTTCTTCTGTGTTTTAGGCAGAGTTTTACTGCTATTTCGTTATATGCGGGAATAGTGCTGGAAAAGCCTGTTTTGAGATCTCTCCACAGAAAGCGTTTCCAGACTTCCCCTTCAGCACACGAGTTTAACTCTGTAAGTTGAATGCACACATTGAAGACCGTTCTGTTAGGTAGCTCCGTTTTGGTTTTAGAAGCAGACAGTTCTCCTTACAGCATATACTCCCATTCACTGAGAAATGTCCAAACGCAGCTCTTACCAGAAACGTGTTTCTAACTCCTGAATCTAAAGGGAGATTTAACTCACTTAGCTGAACAAACGCACAGCAGAGCAGATTGAAGGATACGTTTCTTCTGTGCTTTAGGCAGAGTTTTACTGCTATTTCGTTATATGCGGGAATAGTGCTGGAAATGCCTGTTTTGAGATCTCTCCACAGAAAGCGTTTCCAGACTTCCCCTTCAACACACGAGTTTAACTCTGTAAGTTGAATGCACACATTGAAGACCGTTCTGTTAGGTAGCTCCGTTTTGGTTTTAGAAGCAGACAGTTCTCCTTACAGCATATACTCCCATTCACTGAGAAATGTCCAAACGCAGCTCTTACCAGAAACGTGTTTCTAACTCCTGAATCTAAAGGGAGATTTAACTCACTTAGCTGAACAAACGCACAGCAGAGCAGATTGAAGGATACGTTTCTTCTGTGTTTTAGGCAGAGTTTTACTGCTATTTCGTTATATGCGGGAATAGTGCTGGAAATGCCAGGAAATGCCTGTTTTGAGATCTCTCCACAGAAAGCGTTTCCAGACTTCCCCTTCAACACACGAGTTTAACTCTCTAAGTTGAATGCACACATTGAAGACCGTTCTGTTAGGTAGCTCCGTTTTGGTTTTAGAAGCAGACAGTTCTCCTTACAGCATATACTCCCATTCACTGAGAAATGTCCAAACGCAGCTCTTACCAGAAACGTGTTTCTAACTCCTGAATCTAAAGGGAGATTTAACTCACTTAGCTGAACAAACGCACAGCAGAGCAGATTGAAGGATACGTTTCTTCTGTGTTTTAGGCAGAGTTTTACTGCTATTTCGTTATATGCGGGAATAGTGCTGGAAATGCCTGTTTTGAGATCTCTCCACAGAAAGCGTTTCCAGACTTCCCCTTCAACACACGAGTTTAACTCTGTAAGTTGAATGCACACATTGAAGACCGTTCTGTTAGGTAGCTCCGTTTTGGTTTTAGAAGCAGACAGTTCTCCTTACAGCATATACTCCCATTCACTGAGAAATGTCCAAACGCAGCTCTTACCAGAAACGTGTTTCTAACTCCTGAATCTAAAGGGAGATTTAACTCACTTAGCTGAACAAACGCACAGCAGAGCAGATTGAAGGATACGTTTCTTCTGTGTTTTAGGCAGAGTTTTACTGCTATTTCGTTATATGCGGGAATAGTGCTGGAAATGCCTGTTTTGAGATCTCTCCACAGAAAGCGTTTCCAGACTTCCCCTTCAACACACGAGTTTAACTCTGTAAGTTGAATGCACACATTGAAGACCGTTCTGTTAGGTAGCTCCGTTTTGGTTTTAGAAGCAGACAGTTCTCCTTACAGCATATACTCCCATTCACTGAGAAATGTCCAAACGCAGCTCTTACCAGAAACGTGTTTCTAACTCCTGAATCTAAAGGGAGATTTAACTCACTTAGCTGAACAAACGCACAGCAGAGCAGATTGAAGGATACGTTTCTTCTGTGTTTTAGGCAGAGTTTTACTGCTATTTCGTTATATGCGGGAATAGTGCTGGAAATGCCTGTTTTGAGATCTCTCCACAGAAAGCGTTTCCAGACTTCCCCTTCAACACACGAGTTTAACTCTGTAAGTTGAATGCACACATTGAAGACCGTTCTGTTAGGTAGCTCCGTTTTGGTTTTAGAAGCAGACCGTTCTCCTTACAGCATATACTCCCATTCACTGAGAAGTGTCCAAACGCAGCTCTTACCAGAAACGTGTTTCTAACTCCTGAATCTAAAGGGAGATTTAACTCACTTAGCTGAACAAACGCACAGCAGAGCAGATTGAAGGATACGTTTCTTCTGTGTTTTAGGCAGAGTTTTACTGCTATTTCGTTATATGCGGGAATAGTGCTGGAAATGCCTGTTTTGAGATCTCTCCACAGAAAGCGTTTCCAGACTTCCCCTTCAACACACGAGTTTAACTCTGTAAGTTGAATGCACACATTGAAGACCGTTCTGTTAGGTAGCTCCGTTTTGGTTTTAGAAGCAGACAGTTCTCCTTACAGCATATACTCCCATTCACTGAGAAATGTCCAAACGCAGCTCTTACCAGAAACGTGTTTCTAACTCCTGAATCTAAAGGGAGATTTAACTCACTTAGCTGAACAAACGCACAGCAGAGCAGATTGAAGGATACGTTTCTTCTGTGTTTTAGGCAGAGTTTTACTGCTATTTCGTTATATGCGGGAATAGTGCTGGAAATGCCTGTTTTGAGATCTCTCCACAGAAAGCGTTTCCAGACTTCCCCTTCAACACACGAGTTTAACTCTGTAAGTTGAATGCACACATTGAAGACCGTTCTGTTAGGTAGCTCCGTTTTGGTTTTAGAAGCAGACAGTTCTCCTTACAGCATATACTCCCATTCACTGAGAAATGTCCAAACGCAGCTCTTACCAGAAACGTGTTTCTAACTCCTGAATCTAAAGGGAGATTTAACTCACGTAGCTGAACAAACGCACAGCAGAACAGATTGAAGGATACGTTTCTTCTGTGTTTTAGGCAGAGTTTTACTGCTATTTCGTTATATGCGGGAATAGTGCTGGAAATGCCTGTTTTGAGATCTCTCCACAGAAAGCGTTTCCAGACTTCCCCTTCAACACACGAGTTTAACTCTGTAAGTTGAATGCACACATTGAAGACCGTTCTGTTAGGTAGCTCCGTTTTGGTTTTAGAAGCAGACAGTTCTCCTTACAGCATATACTCCCATTCACTGAGAAATGTCCAAACGCAGCTCTTACCAGAAACGTGTTTCTAACTCCTGAATCTAAAGGGAGATTTAACTCACTTAGCTGAACAAACGCACAGCAGAGCAGATTGAAGGATACGTTTCTTCTGTGTTTTAGGCAGAGTTTTACTGCTATTTCGTTATATGCGGGAATAGTGCTGGAAATGCCAGTTTTGAGATCTCTCCACAGAAAGCGTTTCCAGACTTCCCCTTCAACACACGAGTTTAACTCTGTAAGTTGAATGCACACATTGAAGACCGTTCTGTTAGGTAGCTCCGTTTTGGTTTTAGAAGCAGACAGTTCTCCTTACAGCATATACTCCCATTCACTGAGAAATGTCCAAACGCAGCTCTTACCAGAAACGTGTTTCTAACTCCTGAATCTAAAGGGAGATTTAACTCACTTAGCTGAATAAACGCACAGCAGAGCAGATTGAAGGATACGTTTCTTCTGTGTTTTAGGCAGAGTTTTACTGCTATTTCGTTATATGCGGGAATAGTGCTGGAAATGCCAGGAAATGCCTGTTTTGAGATCTCTCCACAGAAAGCGTTTCCAGACTTCCCCTTCAACACACGAGTTTAACTCTCTAAGTTGAATGCACACATTGAAGACCGTTCTGTTAGGTAGCTCCGTTTTGGTTTTAGAAGCAGACAGTTCTCCTTACAGCATATACTCCCATTCACTGAGAAATGTCCAAACGCAGCTCTAACCAGAAACGTGTTTCTAACTCCTGAATCTAAAGGGAGATTTAACTCACTTAGCTGAACAAACGCACAGCAGAGCAGATTGAAGGATACGTTTCTTCTGTGTTTTAGGCAGAGTTTTACTGCTATTTCGTTATATGCGGGAATAGTGCTGGAAATGCCTGTTTTGAGATCTCTCCACAGAAAGCGTTTCCAGACTTCCCCTTCAACACACGAGTTTAACTCTGTAAGTTGAATGCACACATTGAAGACCGTTCTGTTAGGTAGCTCCGTTTTGGTTTTAGAAGCAGACAGTTCTCCTTACCGCATATACTCCCATTCACTGAGAAATGTCCAAACGCAGCTCTTACCAGAAACGTGTTTCTAACTCCTGAATCTAAAGGGAGATTTAACTCACTTAGCTGAACAAACGCAAAGCAGAGCAGATTGAAGGATACGTTTCTTCTGTGTTTTAGGCAGAGTTTTACTGCTATTTCGTTATATGCGGGAATAGTGCTGGAAATGCCTGTTTTGAGATCTCTCCACAGAAAGCGTTTCCAGATTTCCCCTTCAACACACGAGTTTAACTCTGTCAGTTGAATGCACACATTGAAGACCGTTCTGTTAGGTAGCTCAGTTTTGGTTTTAGAAGCAGACAGTTCTCCTTACAGCATATACTCCCATTCACTGAGAAATGTCCAAACGCAGCTCTTACCAGAAACGTGTTTCTAACTCCTGAATCTAAAGGGAGATTTAACTCACTTAGCTGAACAAACGCAAAGCAGAGCAGATTGAAGGATACGTTTCTTCTGTGTGTTAGGCAGAGTTTTACTGCTATTTCGTTATATGCGGGAATAGTGCTGGAAATGCCTGTTTTGAGATCTCTCCACAGAAAGCGTTTCCAGACTTCCCCTTCAACACACGAGTTTAACTCTGTAAGTTGAATGCACACATTGAAGACCGTTCTGTTAGGTAGCTCCGTTTTGGTTTTAGAAGCAGACAGTTCTCCTTACAGCATATACTCCCATTCACTGAGAAATGTCCAAACGCAGCTCTTACCAGAAACGTGTTTCTAACTCCTGAATCTAAAGGGAGATTTAACTCACTTAGCTGAACAAACGCACAGCAGAGCAGATTGAAGGATACGTTTCTTCTGTGTTTTAGGCAGAGTTTTACTGCTATTTCGTTATATGCGGGAATAGTGCTGGAAATGCCTGTTTTGAGATCTCTCCACAGAAAGCGTTTCCAGACTTCCCCTTCAACACACGAGTTTAACTCTGTAAGTTGAATGCACACATTGAAGACCGTTCTGTTAGGTAGCTCCGTTTTGGTTTTAGAAGCAGACAGTTCTCCTTACAGCATATACTCCCATTCACTGAGAAATGTCCAAACGCAGCTCTTACCAGAAACGTGTTTCTAACTCCTGAATCTAAAGGGAGATTTAACTCACTTAGCTGAACAAACGCACAGCAGAGCAGATTGAAGGATACGTTTCTTCTGTGTTTTAGGCAGAGTTTTACTGCTATTTCGTTATATGCGGGAATAGTGCTGGAAATGCCTGTTTTGAGATCTCTCCACAGAAAGCGTTTCCAGACTTCCCCTTCAGCACACGAGTTTAACTCTGTAAGTTGAATGCACACATTGAAGACCGTTCTGTTAGGTAGCTCCGTTTTGGTTTTAGAAGCAGACAGTTCTCCTTACAGCATATACTCCCATTCACTGAGAAATGTCCAAACGCAGCTCTTACCAGAAACGTGTTTCTAACTCCTGAATCTAAAGGGAGATTTAACTCACTTAGCTGAACAAACGCACAGCAGAGCAGATTGAAGGATACGTTTCTTCTGTGCTTTAGGCAGAGTTTTACTGCTATTTCGTTATATGCGGGAATAGTGCTGGAAATGCCTGTTTTGAGATCTCTCCACAGAAAGCGTTTCCAGACTTCCCCTTCAACACACGAGTTTAACTCTGTAAGTTGAATGCACACATTGAAGACCGTTCTGTTAGGTAGCTCCGTTTTGGTTTTAGAAGCAGACAGTTCTCCTTACAGCATATACTCCCATTCACTGAGAAATGTCCAAACGCAGCTCTTACCAGAAACGTGTTTCTAACTCCTGAATCTAAAGGGAGATTTAACTCACTTAGCTGAACAAACGCACAGCAGAGCAGATTGAAGGATACGTTTCTTCTGTGTTTTAGGCAGAGTTTTACTGCTATTTCGTTATATGCGGGAATAGTGCTGGAAATGCCAGGAAATGCCTGTTTTGAGATCTCTCCACAGAAAGCGTTTCCAGACTTCCCCTTCAACACACGAGTTTAACTCTCTAAGTTGAATGCACACATTGAAGACCGTTCTGTTAGGTAGCTCCGTTTTGGTTTTAGAAGCAGACAGTTCTCCTTACAGCATATACTCCCATTCACTGAGAAATGTCCAAACGCAGCTCTTACCAGAAACGTGTTTCTAACTCCTGAATCTAAAGGGAGATTTAACTCACTTAGCTGAACAAACGCACAGCAGAGCAGATTGAAGGATACGTTTCTTCTGTGTTTTAGGCAGAGTTTTACTGCTATTTCGTTATATGCGGGAATAGTGCTGGAAATGCCTGGAAATGCCTGTTTTGAGATCTCTCCACAGAAAGCGTTTCCAGACTTCCCCTTCAACACACGAGTTTAACTCTGTAAGTTGAATGCACACATTGAAGACCGTTCTGTTAGGTAGCTCCGTTTTGGTTTTAGAAGCAGACAGTTCTCCTTACAGCATATACTCCCATTCACTGAGAAATGTCCAAACGCAGCTCTTACCAGAAACGTGTTTCTAACTCCTGAATCTAAAGGGAGATTTAACTCACTTAGCTGAACAAACGCACAGCAGAGCAGATTGAAGGATACGTTTCTTCTGTGTTTTAGGCAGAGTTTTACTGCTATTTCGTTATATGCGGGAATAGTGCTGGAAATGCCTGTTTTGAGATCTCTCCACAGAAAGCGTTTCCAGACTTCCCCTTCAACACACGAGTTTAACTCTGTAAGTTGAATGCACACATTGAAGACCGTTCTGTTAGGTAGCTCCGTTTTGGTTTTAGAAGCAGACAGTTCTCCTTACAGCATATACTCCCATTCACTGAGAAATGTCCAAACGCAGCTCTTACCAGAAACGTGTTTCTAACTCCTGAATCTAAAGGGAGATTTAACTCACTTAGCTGAACAAACGCACAGCAGAGCAGATTGAAGGATACGTTTCTTCTGTGTTTTAGGCAGAGTTTTACTGCTATTTCGTTATATGCGGGAATAGTGCTGGAAATGCCTGTTTTGAGATCTCTCCACAGAAAGCGTTTCCAGACTTCCCCTTCAACACACGAGTTTAACTCTGTAAGTTGAATGCACACATTGAAGACCGTTCTGTTAGGTAGCTCCGTTTTGGTTTTAGAAGCAGACCGTTCTCCTTACAGCATATACTCCCATTCACTGAGAAGTGTCCAAACGCAGCTCTTACCAGAAACGTGTTTCTAACTCCTGAATCTAAAGGGAGATTTAACTCACTTAGCTGAACAAACGCACAGCAGAGCAGATTGAAGGATACGTTTTTTCTGTGTTTTAGGCAGAGTTTTACTGCTATTTCGTTATATGCGGGAATAGTGCTGGAAATGCCTGTTTTGAGATCTCTCCACAGAAAGCGTTTCCAGACTTCCCCTTCAACACACGAGTTTAACTCTGTAAGTTGAATGCACACATTGAAGACCGTTCTGTTAGGTAGCTCCGTTTTGGTTTTAGAAGCAGACAGTTCTCCTTACAGCATATACTCCCATTCACTGAGAAATGTCCAAACGCAGCTCTTACCAGAAACGTGTTTCTAACTCCTGAATCTAAAGGGAGATTTAACTCACTTAGCTGAACAAACGCACAGCAGAGCAGATTGAAGGATACGTTTCTTCTGTGTTTTAGGCAGAGTTTTACTGCTATTTCGTTATATGCGGGAATAGTGCTGGAAATGCCTGTTTTGAGATCTCTCCACAGAAAGCGTTTCCAGACTTCCCCTTCAACACACGAGTTTAACTCTGTAAGTTGAATGCACACATTGAAGACCGTTCTGTTAGGTAGCTCCGTTTTGGTTTTAGAAGCAGACAGTTCTCCTTACAGCATATACTCCCATTCACTGAGAAATGTCCAAACGCAGCTCTTACCAGAAACGTGTTTCTAACTCCTGAATCTAAAGGGAGATTTAACTCACTTAGCTGAACAAACGCACAGCAGAGCAGATTGAAGGATACGTTTCTTCTGTGTTTTAGGCAGAGTTTTACTGCTATTTCGTTATATGCGGGAATAGTGCTGGAAATGCCTGTTTTGAGATCTCTCCACAGAAAGCGTTTCCAGACTTCCCCTTCAACACACGAGTTTAACTCTGTAAGTTGAATGCACACATTGAAGACCGTTCTGTTAGGTAGCTCCGTTTTGGTTTTAGAAGCAGACAGTTCTCCTTACAGCATATACTCCCATTCACTGAGAAATGTCCAAACGCAGCTCTTACCAGAAACGTGTTTCTAACTCCTGAATCTAAAGGGAGATTTAACTCACTTAGCTGAACAAACGCACAGCAGAGCAGATTGAAGGATACGTTTCTTCTGTGTTTTAGGCAGAGTTTTACTGCTATTTCGTTATATGCGGGAATAGTGCTGGAAATGCCTGTTTTGAGATCTCTCCACAGAAAGCGTTTCCAGACTTCCCCTTCAACACACGAGTTTAACTCTGTAAGTTGAATGCACACATTGAAGACCGTTCTGTTAGGTAGCTCCGTTTTGGTTTTAGAAGCAGACAGTTCTCCTTACAGCATATACTCCCATTCACTGAGAAATGTCCAAACGCAGCTCTTACCAGAAACGTGTTTCTAAATCCTGAATCTAAAGGGAGATTTAACTCACTTAGCTGAACAAACGCACAGCAGAGCAGATTGAAGGATACGTTTCTTCTGTGTTTTAGGCAGAGTTTTACTGCTATTTCGTTATATGCGGGAATAGTGCTGGAAATGCCTGTTTTGAGATCTCTCCACAGAAAGCGTTTCCAGACTTCCCCTTCAACACACGAGTTTAACTCTGTAAGTTGAATGCACACATTGAAGACCGTTCTGTTAGGTAGCTCCGTTTTGGTTTTAGAAGCAGACAGTTCTCCTTACAGCATATACTCCCATTCACTGAGAAATGTCCAAACGCAGCTCTTACCAGAAACGTGTTTCTAACTCCTGAATCTAAAGGGAGATTTAACTCACTTAGCTGAACAAACGCACAGCAGAGCAGATTGAAGGATACGTTTCTTCTGTGTTTTAGGCAGAGTTTTACTGCTATTTCGTTATATGCGGGAATAGTGCTGGAAATGCCAGGAAATGCCTGTTTTGAGATCTCTCCACAGAAAGCGTTTCCAGACTTCCCCTTCAACACACGAGTTTAACTCTGTAAGTTGAATGCACACATTGAAGACCGTTCTGTTAGGTAGCTCCGTTTTGGTTTTAGAAGCAGACAGTTCTCCTTACAGCATATACTCCCATTCACTGAGAAATGTCCAAACGCAGCTCTTACCAGAAACGTGTTTCTAACTCCTGAATCTAAAGGGAGATTTAACTCACTTAGCTGAACAAACGCACAGCAGAGCAGATTGAAGGATACGTTTCTTCTGTGTTTTAGGCAGAGTTTTACTGCTATTTCGTTATATGCGGGAATAGTGCTGGAAATGCCTGGAAATGCCTGTTTTGAGATCTCTCCACAGAAAGCGTTTCCAGACTTCCCCTTCAACACACGAGTTTAACTCTGTAAGTTGAATGCACACATTGAAGACCGTTCTGTTAGGTAGCTCCGTTTTGGTTTTAGAAGCAGACAGTTCTCCTTACAGCATATACTCCCATTCACTGAGAAATGTCCAAACGCAGCTCTTACCAGAAACGTGTTTCTAACTCCTGAATCTAAAGGGAGATTTAACTCACTTAGCTGAACAAACGCACAGCAGAGCAGATTGAAGGATACGTTTCTTCTGTGTTTTAGGCAGAGTTTTACTGCTATTTCGTTATATGCGGGAATAGTGCTGGAAATGCCTGTTTTGAGATCTCTCCACAGAAAGCGTTTCCAGACTTCCCCTTCAACACACGAGTTTAACTCTGTAAGTTGAATGCACACATTGAAGACCGTTCTGTTAGGTAGCTCCGTTTTGGTTTTAGAAGCAGACAGTTCTCCTTACAGCATATACTCCCATTCACTGAGAAATGTCCAAACGCAGCTCTTACCAGAAACGTGTTTCTAACTCCTGAATCTAAAGGGAGATTTAACTCACTTAGCTGAACAAACGCACAGCAGAGCAGATTGAAGGATACGTTTCTTCTGTGTTTTAGGCAGAGTTTTACTGCTATTTCGTTATATGCGGGAATAGTGCTGGAAATGCCAGGAAATGCCTGTTTTGAGATCTCTCCACAGAAAGCGTTTCCAGACTTCCCCTTCAACACACGAGTTTAACTCTGTAAGTTGAATGCACACATTGAAGACCGTTATGTTAGGTAGCTCCGTTTTGGTTTTAGAAGCAGACAGTTCTCCTTACAGCATATACTCCCATTCACTGAGAAATGTCCAAACGCAGCTCTTACCAGAAACGTGTTTCTAACTCCTGAATCTAAAGGGAGATTTAACTCACTTAGCTGAACAAACGCACAGCAGAGCAGATTGAAGGATACGTTTCTTCTGTGTTTTAGGCAGAGTTTTAATGCTATTTCGTTATATGCGGGAATAGTGCTGGAAATGCCTGTTTTGAGATCTCTCCACAGAAAGCGTTTCCAGACTTCCCCTTCAACACACGAGTTTAACTCTGTAAGTTGAATGCACACATTGAAGACCGTTCTGTTAGGTAGCTCCGTTTTGGTTTTAGAAGCAGACCGTTCTCCTTACAGCATATACTCCCATTCACTGAGAAATGTCCAAACGCAGCTCTTACCAGAAACGTGTTTCTAACTCCTGAATCTAAAGGGAGATTTAACTCACTTAGCTGAACAAACGCACAGCAGAGCAGATTGAAGGATACGTTTCTTCTGTGTTTTAGGCAGAGTTTTACTGCTATTTCGTTATATGCGGGAATAGTGCTGGAAATGCCTGTTTTGAGATCTCTCCACAGAAAGCGTTTCCAGACTTCCCCTTCAACACACGAGTTTAACTCTGTAAGTTGAATGCACACATTGAAGACCGTTCTGTTAGGTAGCTCCGTTTTGGTTTTAGAAGCAGACAGTTCTCCTTACAGCATATACTCCCATTCACTGAGAAATGTCCAAACGCAGCTCTTACCAGAAACGTGTTTCTAACTCCTGAATCTAAAGGGAGATTTAACTCACTTAGCTGAACAAACGCACAGCAGAGCAGATTGAAGGATACGTTTCTTCTGTGTTTTAGGCAGAGTTTTACTGCTATTTCGTTATATGCGGGAATAGTGCTGGAAATGCCTGTTTTGAGATGTCTCCACAGAAAGCGTTTCCAGACTTCCCCTTCAACACACGAGTTTAACTCTGTAAGTTGAATGCACACATTGAAGACCGTTCTGTTAGGTAGCTCCGTTTTGGTTTTAGAAGCAGAGAGTTCTCCTTACAGCATATACTCCCATTCACTGAGAAATGTCCAAACGCAGCTCTTACCAGAAACGTGTTTCTAACTCCTGAATCTAAAGGGAGATTTAACTCACTTAGCTGAACAAACGCACAGCAGAGCAGATTGAAGGATACGTTTCTTCTGTGTTTTAGGCAGAGTTTTACTGCTATTTCGTTATATGCGGGAATAGTGCTGGAAATGCCTGTTTTGAGATCTCTCCACAGAAAGCGTTTCCAGACTTCCCCTTCAACACACGAGTTTAACTCTGTAAGTTGAATGCACACATTGAAGACCGTTCTGTTAGGTAGCTCCGTTTTGGTTTTAGAAGCAGACAGTTCTCCTTACAGCATATACTCCCATTCACTGAGAAATGTCCAAACGCAGCTCTTACCAGAAACGTGTTTCTAACTCCTGAATCTAAAGGGAGATTTAACTCACTTAGCTGAACAAACGCACAGCAGAGCAGATTGAAGGATTCGTTTCTTCTGTGTTTTAGGCAGAGTTTTACTGCTATTTCGTTATATGCGGGAATAGTGCTGGAAATGCCAGGAAATGCCTGTTTTGAGATCTCTCCACAGAAAGCGTTTCCAGACTTCCCCTTCAACACACGAGTTTAACTCTGTAAGTTGAATGCACACATTGAAGACCGTTCTGTTAGGTAGCTCCGTTTTGGTTTTAGAAGCAGACAGTTCTCCTTACAGCATATACTCCCATTCACTGAGAAATGTCCAAACGCAGCTCTTACCAGAAACGTGTTTCTAACTCCTGAATCTAAAGGGAGATTTAACTCACTTAGCTGAACAAACGCACAGCAGAGCAGATTGAAGGATACGTTTCTTCTGTGTTTTAGGCAGAGTTTTACTGCTATTTCGTTATATGCGGGAATAGTGCTGGAAATGCCTGTTTTGAGATCTCTCCACAGAAAGCGTTTCCAGACTTCCCCTTCAACACACGAGTTTAACTCTGTAAGTTGAATGCACACATTGAAGACCGTTCTGTTAGGTAGCTCCGTTTTGGTTTTAGAAGCAGACAGTTCTCCTTACAGCATATACTCCCATTCACTGAGAAATGTCCAAACGCAGCTCTTACCAGAAACGTGTTTCTAACTCCTGAATCTAAAGGGAGATTTAACTCACTTAGCTGAACAAACGCACAGCAGAGCAGATTGAAGGATACGTTTCTTCTGTGTTTTAGGCAGAGTTTTACTGCTATTTCGTTATATGCGGGAATAGTGCTGGAAATGCCAGTTTTGAGATCTCTCCACAGAAAGCGTTTCCAGACTTCCCCTTCAACACACGAGTTTAACTCTGTAAGTTGAATGCACACATTGAAGACCGTTCTGTTAGGTAGCTCCGTTTTGGTTTTAGAAGCAGACAGTTCTCCTTACAGCATATACTCCCATTCACTGAGAAATGTCCAAACGCAGCTCTTACCAGAAACGTGTTTCTAACTCCTGAATCTAAAGGGAGATTTAACTCACTTAGCTGAACAAACGCACAGCAGAGCAGATTGAAGGATACGTTTCTTCTCTGTTTTAGGCAGAGTTTTACTGCTATTTCGTTATATGCGGGAATAGTGCTGGAAATGCCTGTTTTGAGATCTCTCCACAGAAAGCGTTTCCAGACTTCCCCTTCAACACACGAGTTTAACTCTGTAAGTTGAATGCACACATTGAAGACCGTTCTGTTAGGTAGCTCCGTTTTGGTTTTAGAAGCAGACAGTTCTCCTTACAGCATATACTCCCATTCACTGAGAAATGTCCAAACGCAGCTCTTACCAGAAACGTGTTTCTAACTCCTGAATCTAAAGGGAGATTTAACTCACTTAGCTGAACAAACGCACAGCAGAGCAGATTGAAGGATACGTTTCTTCTGTGTTTTAGGCAGAGTTTTACTGCTATTTCGTTATATGCGGGAATAGTGCTGGAAATGCCAGGAAATGCCTGTTTTGAGATCTCTCCACAGAAAGCGTTTCCAGACTTCCCCTTCAACACACGAGTTTAACTCTGTAAGTTGAATGCACACATTGAAGACCGTTCTGTTAGGTAGCTCCGTTTTGGTTTTAGAAGCAGACAGTTCTCCTTACAGCATATACTCCCATTCACTGAGAAATGTCCAAACGCAGCTCTTACCAGAAACGTGTTTCTAACTCCTGAATCTAAAGGGAGATTTAACTCACTTAGCTGAACAAACGCACAGCAGAGCAGATTGAAGGATACGTTTCTTCTGTGTTTTAGGCAGAGTTTTACTGCTATTTCGTTATATGCGGGAATAGTGCTGGAAATGCCTGTTTTGAGATCTCTCCACAGAAAGCGTTTCCAGACTTCCCCTTCAACACACGAGTTTAACTCTGTAAGTTGAATGCACCCATTGAAGACCGTTCTGTTAGGTAGCTCCGTTTTGGTTTTAGAAGCAGACAGTTCTCCTTACAGCATATACTCCCATTCACTGAGAAATGTCCAAACGCAGCTCTTACCAGAAACGTGTTTCTAACTCCTGAATCTAAAGGGAGATTTAACTCACTTAGCTGAACAAACGCACAGCAGAGCAGATTGAAGGATACGTTTCTTCTGTGTTTTAGGCAGAGTTTTACTGCTATTTCGTTATATGCGGGAATAGTGCTGGAAATGCCTGTTTTGAGATCTCTCCACAGAAAGCGTTTCCAGACTTCCCCTTCAACACACGAGTTTAACTCTGTAAGTTGAATGCACACATTGAAGACCGTTCTGTTAGGTAGCTCCGTTTTGGTTTTAGAAGCAGACAGTTCTCCTTACAGCATATACTCCCATTCACTGAGAAATGTCCAAACGCAGCTCTTACCAGAAACGTGTTTCTAACTCCTGAATCTAAAGGGAGATTTAACTCACTTAGCTGAACAAACGCACAGCAGAGCAGATTGAAGGATACGTTTCTTCTGTGTTTTAGGCAGAGTTTTACTGCTATTTCGTTATATGCGGGAATAGTGCTGGAAATGCCTGTTTTGAGATCTCTCCACAGAAAGCGTTTCCAGACTTCCCCTTCAACACACGAGTTTAACTCTGTAAGTTGAATGCACACATTGAAGACCGTTCTGTTAGGTGAAGACCGTTCTGTTAGGTAGCTCCGTTTTGGTTTTAGAAGCAGACAGTTCTCCTTACAGCATATACTCCCATTCACTGAGAAATGTCCAAACGCAGCTCTTACCAGAAACGTGTTTCTAACTCCTGAATCTAAAGGGAGATTTAACACACTTAGCTGAACAAACGCACAGCAGATCAGATTGAAGGATACGTTTCTTCTGTGTTTTAGGCAGAGTTTTACTGCTATTTCGTTATATGCGGTAATAGTGCTGGAAATGCCTGTTTTGAGATCTCTCCACAGAAAGCGTTTCCAGACTTCCCCTTCAACACACGAGTTTAACTCTGTAAGTTGAATGCACACATTGAAGACCGTTCTGTTAGGTAGCTCCGTTTTGGTTTTAGAAGCAGACAGTTCTCCTTACAGCATATACTCCCATTCACTGAGAAATGTCCAAACGCAGCTCTTACCAGAAACGTGTTTCTAACTCCTGAATCTAAAGGGAGATTTAACACACTTAGCTGAACAAACGCACAGCAGATCAGATTGAAGGATACGTTTCTTCTGTGTTTTAGGCAGAGTTTTACTGCTATTTCGTTATATGCGGGAATAGTGCTGGAAATGCCTGTTTTGAGATCTCTCCACAGAAAGCGTTTCCAGACTTCTCCTTCAACACACGAGTTTAACTCTGTAAGTTGAATGCACACATTGAAGACCGTTCTGTTTGGTAGCTCCGTTTTGGTTTTAGAAGCAGACAGTTCTCCTTACAGCATATACTCCCATTCACTGAGAAATGTCCAAACGCAGCTCTTACCAGAAACGTGTTTCTAACTCCTGAATCTAAAGGGAGATTTAACTCACTTAGCTGAACAAACGCACAGCAGAGCAGATTGAAGGATACGTTTCTTCTGTGTTTTAGGCAGAGTTTTACTGCTATTTCGTTATATGCGGGAATAGTGCTGGAAATGCCTGTTTTGAGATCTCTCCACAGAAAGCGTTTCCAGACTTCCCCTTCAACACACGAGTTTAACTCGGTAAGTTGAATGCACACATTGAAGACCGTTCTGTTAGGTAGCTCCGTTTTGGTTTTAGAAGCAGACAGTTCTCCTTACAGCATATACTCCCATTCACTGAGAATTGTCCAAACGCAGCACTTACCAGAAACGTGTTTCTAACTCCTGAATCTAAAGGGAGATTTAACTCACTTAGCTGAACAAACGCACAGCAGAGCAGATTGAAGGATACCTTTCTTCTGTGTTTTAGGCAGAGTTTTACTGCTATTTCGTTATATGCGGGAATAGTGCTGGAAATGCCTGTTTTGAGATCTCTCCACAGAAAGCGTTTCCAGACTTCCCCTTCAACACACGAGTTTAACTCTGTAAGTTGAATGCACACATTGAAGACCGTTCTGTTAGGTAGCTCCGTTTTGGTTTTAGAAGCAGACAGTTCTCCTTACAGCATATACTCCCATTCACTGAGAAATGTCCAAACGCAGCTCTTACCAGAAACGTGTTTCTAACTCCTGAATCTAAAGGGAGATTTAACTCACTTAGCTGAACAAACGCACAGCAGAGCAGATTGAAGGATACGTTTCTTCTGTGTTTTAGGCAGAGTTTTACTGCTATTTCGTTATATGCGGGAATAGTGCTGGAAATGCCTGTTTTGAGATCTCTCCACAGAAAGCGTTTCCAGACTTCCCCTTCAACACACGAGTTTAACTCTGTAAGTTGAATGCACACATTGAAGACCGTTCTGTTAGGTAGCTCCGTTTTGGTTTTAGAAGCAGACAGTTCTCCTTACAGCATATACTCCCATTCACTGAGAAATGTCCAAACGCAGCTCTTACCAGAAACGTGTTTCTAACTCCTGAATCTAAAGGGAGATTTAACTCACTTAGCTGAACAAACGCACAGCAGAGCAGATTGAAGGATACGTTTCTTCTGTGTTTTAGGCAGAGTTTTACTGCTATTTCGTTATATACGGGAATAGTGCTGGAAATGCCTGTTTTGAGATCTCTCCACAGAAAGCGTTTCCAGACTTCCCCTTCAACACACGAGTTTAACTCTGTAAGTTGAATGAACACATTGAAGACCGTTCTGTTAGGTAGCTCCGTTTTGGTTTTAGAAGCAGACAGTTCTCCTTACAGCATATACTCGCATTCACTGAGAAATGTCCAAACGCAGCTCTTACCAGAAACGTGTTTCTAACTCCTGAATCTAAAGGGAGATTTAACTCACTTAGCTGAACAAACGCACAGCAGAGCAGAAGGAAGGATACGTTTCTTCTGTGTTTTAGGCAGAGTTTTACTGCTATTTCGTTATATGCGGGAATAGTGCTGGAAATGCCTGTTTTGAGATCTCTCCACAGAAAGCGTTTCCAGACTTCCCCTTCAACACACGAGTTTAACTCTGTAAGTTGAATGCACACATTGAAGACCGTTCTGTTAGGTAGCTCCGTTTTGGTTTTAGAAGCAGACAGTTCTCCTTACAGCATATACTCCCATTCACTGAGAAATGTCCAAACGCAGCTCTTACCAGAAACGTGTTTCTAACTCCTGAATCTAAAGGGAGATTTAACTCACTTAGCTGAACAAACGCACAGCAGATCAGATTGAAGGATACGTTTCTTCTGTGTTTTAGGCAGAGTTTTACTGCTATTTCGTTATATGCGGGAATAGTGCTGGAAATGCCTGTTTTGAGATCTCTCCACAGAAAGCGTTTCCAGACTTCCCCTTCAACACACGAGTTTAACTCTGTAAGTTGAATGCACACATTGAAGACCGTTCTGTTAGGTAGCTCCGTTTTGGTTTTAGAAGCAGACAGTTCTCCTTACAGCATATACTCCCATTCACTGAGAAATGTCCAAACGCAGCTATTACCAGAAACGTGTTTCTAACTCCTGAATCTAAAGGGAGATTTAACTCACTTAGCTGAACAAACGCACATCAGAGCAGATTGAAGGATACGTTTCTTCTGTGTTTTAGGCAGAGTTTTACTGCTATTTCGTTATATGCGGGAATAGTGCTGGAAATGCCTGGAAATGCCTGTTTTGAGATCTCTCCACAGAAAGCGTTTCCAGACTTCCCCTTCAGCACACGAGTTTAACTCTGTAAGTTGAATGCACACATTGAAGACCGTTCTGTTAGGTAGCTCCGTTTTGGTTTTAGAAGCAGACAGTTCTCCTTACAGCATATAATCCCATTCACTGAGAAATGTCCAAACGCAGCTCTTACCAGAAACGTGTTTCTAACTCCTGAATCTAAAGGGAGATTTAACTCACTTAGCTGAACAAACGCACAGCAGAGCAGATTGAAGGATACGTTTCTTCTGTGTTTTAGGCAGAGTTTTACTGCTATTTCGTTATATGCGGGAATAGTGCTGGAAATGCCTGTTTTGAGATCTCTCCACAGAAAGCGTTTCCAGACTTCCCCTTCAACACACGAGTTTAACTCTGTAAGTTGAATGCACACATTGAAGACCGTTCTGTTAGGTAGCTCCGTTTTGGTTTTAGAAGCAGACAGTTCTCCTTACAGCATATACTCCCATTCACTGAGAAATGTCCAAACGCAGCTCTTACCAGAAACGTGTTTCTAACTCCTGAATCTAAAGGGAGATTTAACTCACTTAGCTGAACAAACGCACAGCAGAGCAGATTGAAGGATACGTTTCTTCTGTGTTTTAGGCAGAGTTTTACTGCTATTTCGTTATATGCGGGAATAGTGCTGGAAATGCCTGGAAATGCCTGTTTTGAGATCTCTCCACAGAAAGCGTTTCCAGACTTCCCCTTCAACACACGAGTTTAACTCTGTAAGTTGAATGCACACATTGAAGACCGTTCTGTTAGGTAGCTCCGTTTTGGTTTTAGAAGCAGACAGTTCTCCTTACAGCATATACTCCCATTCACTGAGAAATGTCCAAACGCAGCTCTTACCAGAAACGTGTTTCTAACTCCTGAATCTAAAGGGAGATTTAACTCACTTAGCTGAACAAACGCACAGCAGATCAGATTGAAGGATACGTTTCTTCTGTGTTTTAGGCAGAGTTTTACTGCTATTTCGTTATATGCGGGAATAGTGCTGGAAATGCCTGTTTTGAGATCTCTCCACAGAAAGCGTTTCCAGACTTCCCCTTCAACACACGAGTTGAACTCTGTAAGTTGAATGCACACATTGAAGACCGTTCTGTTAGGTAGCTCCGTTTTGGTTTTAGAAGCAGACAGTTCTCCTTACAGCATATACTCCCATTCACTGAGAAATGTCCAAACGCAGCTATTACCAGAAACGTGTTTCTAACTCCTGAATCTAAAGGGAGATTTAACTCACTTAGCTGAACAAACGCACAGCAGAGCAGATTGAAGGATACGTTTCTTCTGTGTTTTAGGCAGAGTTTTACTGCTATTTCGTTATATGCGGGAATAGTGCTGGAAATGCCTGGAAATGCCTGTTTTGAGATCTCTCCACAGAAAGCGTTTCCAGACTTCCCCTTCAACACACGAGTTTAACTCTGTAAGTTGAATGCACACATTGAAGACCGTTCTGTTAGGTAGATCCGTTTTGGTTTTAGAAGCAGACAGTTCTCCTTACAGCATATACTCCCATTCACTGAGAAATGTCCAAACGCAGCCCTTACCAGAAACGTGTTTCTAACTCCTGAATCTAAAGGGAGATTTAACTCACTTAGCTGAACAAACGCACAGCAGAGCAGATTGAAGGATACGTTTCTTCTGTGTTTTAGGCAGAGTTTTACTGCTATTTCGTTATATGCGGGAATAGTGCTGGAAATGCCTGTTTTGAGATCTCTCCACAGAAAGCGTTTCCAGACTTCCCCTTCAACACACGAGTTTAACTCTGTAAGTTGAATGCACACATTGGAGACCGTTCTGTTAGGTAGCTCCGTTTTGGTTTTAGAAGCAGACAGTTCTCCTTACAGCATATAATCCCATTCACTGAGAAATGTCCAAACGCAGCTCTTACCAGAAACGTGTTTCTAACTCCTGAATCTAAAGGGAGATTTAACTCACTTAGCTGAACAAACGCACAGCAGAGCAGATTGAAGGATACGTTTCTTCTGTGTTTTAGGCAGAGTTTTACTGCTATTTCGTTATACGCGGGAATAGTGCTGGAAATGCCTGTTTTGAGATCTCTCCACAGAAAGCGTTTCCAGACTTCCCCTTCAACACACGAGTTTAACTCTGTAAGTTGAATGCACACATTGAAGACCGTTCTGTTAGGTAGCTCCGTTTTGGTTTTAGAAGCAGACAGTTCTCCTTACAGCATATACTCCCATTCACTGAGAAATGTCCAAACGCAGCTCTTACCAGAAACGTGTTTCTAACTCCTGAATCTAAAGGGAGATTTAACTCACTTAGCTGAACAAACGCACAGCAGAGCAGATTGAAGGATACGTTTCTTCTGTGTTTTAGGCAGAGTTTTACTGCTATTTCGTTATATGCGGGAATAGTGCTGGAAATGCCTGGAAATGCCTGTTTTGAGATCTCTCCACAGAAAGCGTTTCCAGACTTCCCCTTCAACACACGAGTTTAACTCTGTAAGTTGAATGCACACATTGAAGACCGTTCTGTTAGGTAGCCCCGTTTTGGTTTTAGAAGCAGACAGTTCTCCTTACAGCATATACTCCCATTCACTGAGAAATGTCCAAACGCAGCCCTTACCAGAAACGTGTTTCTAACTCCTGAATCTAAAGGGAGATTTAACTCACTTAGCTGAACAAACGCACATCAGAGCAGATTGAAGGATACGTTTCTTCTGTGTTTTAGGCAGAGTTTTACTGCTATTTCGTTATATGCGGGAATAGTGCTGGAAATGCCTGTTTTGAGATCTCTCCACAGAAAGCGTTTCCAGACTTCCCCTTCAACACACGAGTTTAACTCTGTAAGTTGAATGCACACATTGAAGACCGTTCTGTTAGGTAGCTCCGTTTTGGTTTTAGAAGCAGACAGTTCTCCTTACAGCATATACTCCCATTCACTGAGAAATGTCCAAACGCAGCTCTTACCAGAAACGTGTTTCTAACTCCTGAATCTAAAGGGAGATTTAACTCACTTAGCTGAACAAACGCACAGCAGAGCAGATTGAAGGATACGTTTCTTCTGTGTTTTAGGCAGAGTTTTACTGCTATTTCGTTATATGCGGGAATAGTGCTGGAAATGCCTGTTTTGAGATCTCTCCACAGAAAGCGTTTCCAGACTTCCCCTTCAACACACGAGTTTAACTATGTAAGTTGAATGCACACATTGAAGACCGTTCTGTTAGGTAGCTCCGTTTTGGTTTTAGAAGCAGACAGTTCTCCTTACAGCATATACTCCCATTCACTGAGAAATGTCCAAACGCAGCTCTTACCAGAAACGTGTTTCTAACTCCTGAATCTAAAGGGAGATTTAACTCACTTAGCTGAACAAACGCACAGCAGAGCAGATTGAAGGATACGTTTCTTCTGTGTTTTAGGCAGAGTTTTACTGCTATTTCGTTATATGCGGGAATAGTGCTGGAAATGCCTGGAAATGCCTGTTTTGAGATCTCTCCACAGAAAGCGTTTCCAGACTTCCCCTTCAACACACGAGTTTAACTCTGTAAGTTGAATGCACACATTGAAGACCGTTCTGTTAGGTAGCTCCGTTTTGGTTTTAGAAGCAGACAGTTCTCCTTACAGCATATACTCCCATTCACTGAGAAATGTCCAAACGCAGCTCTTACCAGAAACGTGTTTCTAACTCCTGAATCTAAAGGGAGATTTAACACACTTAGCTGAACAAACGCACAGCAGATCAGATTGAAGGATACGTTTCTTCTGTGTTTTAGGCAGAGTTTTACTGCTATTTCGTTATATGCGGGAATAGTGCTGGAAATGCCTGTTTTGAGATCTCTCCACAGAAAGCGTTTCCAGACTTCTCCTTCAACACACGAGTTTAACTCTGTAAGTTGAATGCACACATTGAAGACCGTTCTGTTTGGTAGCTCCGTTTTGGTTTTAGAAGCAGACAGTTCTCCTTACAGCATATACTCCCATTCACTGAGAAATGTCCAAACGCAGCTCTTACCAGAAACGTGTTTCTAACTCCTGAATCTAAAGGGAGATTTAACTCACTTAGCTGAACAAACGCACAGCAGAGCAGATTGAAGGATACGTTTCTTCTGTGTTTTAGGCAGAGTTTTACTGCTATTTCGTTATATGCGGGAATAGTGCTGGAAATGCCTGTTTTGAGATCTCTCCACAGAAAGCGTTTCCAGACTTCCCCTTCAACACACGAGTTTAACTCTGTAAGTTGAATGCACACATTGAAGACCGTTCTGTTAGGTAGCTCCGTTTTGGTTTTAGAAGCAGACAGTTCTCCTTACAGCATATACTCCCATTCACTGAGAAATGTCCAAACGCAGCACTTACCAGAAACGTGTTTCTAACTCCTGAATCTAAAGGGAGATTTAACTCACTTAGCTGAACAAACACACAGCAGAGCAGATTGAAGGATACGTTTCTTCTGTGTTTTAGGCAGAGTTTTACTGCTATTTCGTTATATGCGGGAATAGTGCTGGAAATGCCTGTTTTGAGATCTCTCCACAGAAAGCGTTTCCAGACTTCCCCTTCAACACACGAGTTGAACTCTGTAAGTTGAATGCACACATTGAAGACCGTTCTGTTAGGTAGCTCCGTTTTGGTTTTAGAAGCAGACAGTTCTCCTTACAGCATATACTCCCATTCACTGAGAAATGTCCAAACGCAGCTCTTACCAGAAACGTGTTTCTAACTCCTGAATCTAAAGGGAGATTTAACTCACTTAGCTGAACAAACGCACAGCAGAGCAGATTGAAGGATACGTTTCTTCTGTGTTTTAGGCAGAGTTTTACTGCTATTTCGTTATATGCGGGAATAGTGCTGGAAATGCCTGTTTTGAGATCTCTCCACAGAAAGCGTTTCCAGACTTCCCCTTCAACACACGAGTTTAACTCTGTAAGTTGAATGCACACATTGAAGACCGTTCTGTTAGGTAGCTCCGTTTTGGTTTTAGAAGCAGACAGTTCTCCTTACAGCATATACTCCCATTCACTGAGAAATGTCCAAACGCAGCTCTTACCAGAAACGTGTTTCTAACTCCTGAATCTAAAGGGAGATTTAACTCACTTAGCTGAACAAACGCACAGCAGAGCAGATTGAAGGATACGTTTCTTCTGTGTTTTAGGCAGAGTTTTACTGCTATTTCGTTATATGCGGGAATAGTGCTGGAAATGCCTGTTTTGAGATCTCTCCACAGAAAGCGTTTCCAGACTTCCCCTTCAACACACGAGTTTAACTCTGTAAGTTGAATGAACACATTGAAGACCGTTCTGTTAGGTAGCTCCGTTTTGGTTTTAGAAGCAGACAGTTCTCCTTACAGCATATACTCCCATTCACTGAGAATTGTCCAAACGCAGCTCTTACCAGAAACGTGTTTCTAACTCCTGAATCTAAAGGGAGATTTAACTCACTTAGCTGAACAAACGCACAGCAGAGCAGAAGGAAGGATACGTTTCTTCTGTGTTTTAGGCAGAGTTTTACTGCTATTTCGTTATATGCGGGAATAGTGCTGGAAATGCCTGTTTTGAGATCTCTCCACAGAAAGCGTTTCCAGACTTCCCCTTCAACACACGAGTTTAACTCTGTAAGTTGAATGCACACATTGAAGACCGTTCTGTTAGGTAGCTCCGTTTTGGTTTTAGAAGCAGACAGTTCTCCTTACAGCATATACTCCCATTCACTGAGAAATGTCCAAACGCAGCTCTTACCAGAAACGTGTTTCTAACTCCTGAATCTAAAGGGAGATTTAACTCACTTAGCTGAACAAACGCACAGCAGAGCAGATTGAAGGATACGTTTCTTCTGTGTTTTAGGCAGAGTTTTACTGCTATTTCGTTATATGCGGGAATAGTGCTGGAAATGCCTGTTTTGAGATCTCTCCACAGAAAGCGTTTCCAGACTTCCCCTTCAACACACGAGTTTAACTCTGTAAGTTGAATGCACACATTGAAGACCGTTCTGTTAGGTAGCTCCGTTTTGGTTTTAGAAGCAGACAGTTCTCCTTACAGCATATACTCCCATTCACTGAGAAATGTCCAAACGCAGCTATTACCAGAAACGTGTTTCTAACTCCTGAATCTAAAGGGAGATTTAACTCACTTAGCTGAACAAACGCACAGCAGAGCAGATTGAAGGATACGTTTCTTCTGTGTTTTAGGCAGAGTTTTACTGCTATTTCGTTATATGCGGGAATAGTGCTGGAAATGCCTGGAAATGCCTGTTTTGAGATCTCTCCACAGAAAGCGTTTCCAGACTTCCCCTTCAACACACGAGTTTAACTCTGTAAGTTGAATGCACACATTGAAGACCGTTCTGTTAGGTAGCTCCGTTTTGGTTTTAGAAGCAGACAGTTCTCCTTACAGCATATACACCCATTCACTGAGAAATGTCCAAACGCAGCCCTTACCAGAAACGTGTTTCTAACTCCTGAATCTAAAGGGAGATTTAACTCACTTAGCTGAACAAACGCACAGCAGAGCAGATTGAAGGATACGTTTCTTCTGTGTTTTAGGCAGAGTTTTACTGCTATTTCGTTATATGCGGGAATAGTGCTGGAAATGCCTGTTTTGAGATCTCTCCACAGAAAGCGTTTCCAGACTTCCCCTTCAACACACGAGTTTAACTCTGTAAGTTGAATGCACACATTGAAGACCGTTCTGTTAGGTAGCTCCGTTTTGGTTTTAGAAGCAGACAGTTCTCCTTACAGCATATAATCCCATTCACTGAGAAATGTCCAAACGCAGCTCTTACCAGAAACGTGTTTCTAACTCCTGAATCTAAAGGGAGATTTAACTCACTTAGCTGAACAAACGCACAGCAGAGCAGATTGAAGGATACGTTTCTTCTGTGTTTTAGGCAGAGTTTTACTGCTATTTCGTTATATGCGGGAATAGTGCTGGAAATGCCTGTTTTGAGATCTCTCCACAGAAAGCGTTTCCAGACTTCCCCTTCAACACACGAGTTTAACTCTGTAAGTTGAATGCACACATTGAAGACCGTTCTGTTAGGTAGCTCCGTTTTGGTTTTAGAAGCAGACAGTTCTCCTTACAGCATATACTCCCATTCACTGAGAAATGTCCAAACGCAGCTCTTACCAGAAACGTGTTTCTAACTCCTGAATCTAAAGGGAGATTTAACTCACTTAGCTGAACAAACGCACAGCAGAGCAGATTGAAGGATACGTTTCTTCTGTGTTTTAGGCAGAGTTTTACTGCTATTTCGTTATATGCGGGAATAGTGCTGGAAATGCCTGTTTTGAGATCTCTCCACAGAAAGCGTTTCCAGACTTCCCCTTCAACACACGAGTTTAACTATGTAAGTTGAATGCACACATTGAAGACCGTTCTGTTAGGTAGCTCCGTTTTGGTTTTAGAAGCAGACAGTTCTCCTTACAGCATATACTCCCATTCACTGAGAAATGTCCAAACGCAGCTCTTACCAGAAACGTGTTTCTAACTCCTGAATCTAAAGGGAGATTTAACTCACTTAGCTGAACAAACGCACAGCAGAGCAGATTGAAGGATACGTTTCTTCTGTGTTTTAGGCAGAGTTTTACTGCTATTTCGTTATATGCGGGAATAGTGCTGGAAATGCCTGGAAAGGCCTGTTTTGAGATCTCTCCACAGAAAGCGTTTCCAGACTTCCCCTTCAACACACGAGTTTAACTCTGTAAGTTGAATGCACACATTGAAGACCGTTCTGTTAGGTAGCTCCGTTTTGGTTTTAGAAGCACACAGTTCTCCTTACAGCATATACTCCCATTCACTGAGAAATGTCCAAACGCAGCTCTTACCAGAGACGTGTTTCTAACTCCTGAATCTAAAGGGAGATTTAACACACTTAGCTGAACAAACGCACAGCAGATCAGATTGAAGGATACGTTTCTTCTGTGTTTTAGGCAGAGTTTTACTGCTATTTCGTTATATGCGGGAATAGTGCTGGAAATGCCTGTTTTGAGATCTCTCCACAGAAAGCGTTTCCAGACTTCTCCTTCAACACACGAGTTTAACTCTGTAAGTTGAATGCACACATTGAAGACCGTTCTGTTTGGTAGCTCCGTTTTGGTTTTAGAAGCAGACAGTTCTCCTTACAGCATATACTCCCATTCACTGAGAAATGTCCAAACGCAGCTCTTACCAGAAACGTGTTTCTAACTCCTGAATCTAAAGGGAGATTTAACTCACTTAGCTGAACAAACGCACAGCAGAGCAGATTGAAGGATACGTTTCTTCTGTGTTTTAGGCAGAGTTTTACTGCTATTTCGTTATATGCGGGAATAGTGCTGGAAATGCCTGTTTTGAGATCTCTCCACAGAAAGCCTTTCCAGACTTCCCCTTCAACACACGAGTTTAACTCTGTAAGTTGAATGCACACATTGAAGACCGTTCTGTTAGGTAGCTCCGTTTTGGTTTTAGAAGCAGACAGTTCTCCTTACAGCATATACTCCCATTCACTGAGAAATGTCCAAACGCAGCACTTACCAGAAACGTGTTTCTAACTCCTGAATCTAAAGGGAGATTTAACTCACTTAGCTGAACAAACGCACAGCAGAGCAGATTGAAGGATACGTTTCTTCTGTGTTTTAGGCAGAGTTTTACTGCTATTTCGTTATATGCGGGAATAGTGCTGGAAATGCCTGTTTTGAGATCTCTCCACAGAAAGCGTTTCCAGACTTCCCCTTCAACACACGAGTTTAACTCTGTAAGTTGAATGCACACATTGAAGACCGTTCTGTTAGGTAGCTCCGTTTTGGTTTTAGAAGCAGACAGTTCTCCTTACAGCATATACTCCCATTCACTGAGAAATGTCCAAACGCAGCTCTTACCAGAAACGTGTTTCTAACTCCTGAATCTAAAGGGAGATTTAACTCACTTAGCTGAACAAACGCACAGCAGAGCAGATTGAAGGATACGTTTCTTCTGTGTTTTAGGCAGAGTTTTACTGCTATTTCGTTATATGCGGGAATAGTGCTGGAAATGCCTGGAAATGCCTGTTTTGAGATCTCTCCACAGAAAGCGTTTCCAGACTTCCCCTTCAACACACGAGTTTAACTCTGTAAGTTGAATGCACACATTGAAGACCGTTCTGTTAGGTAGCTCCGTTTTGGTTTTAGAAGCAGACAGTTCTCCTTACAGCATATACTCCCATTCACTGAGAAATGTCCAAACGCAGCTCTTACCAGAAACGTGTTTCTAACTCCTGAATCTAAAGGGAGATTTAACTCACTTAGCTGAACAAACGCACAGCAGAGCAGATTGAAGGATACGTTTCTTCTGTGTTTTAGGCAGAGTTTTACTGCTATTTCGTTATATGCGGGAATAGTGCTGGAAATGCCTGTTTTGAGATCTCTCCACAGAAAGCGTTTCCAGACTTCCCCTTCAACACACGAGTTTAACTCTGTAAGTTGAATGCACACATTGAAGACCGTTCTGTTAGGTAGCTCCGTTTTGGTTTTAGAAGCAGACAGTTCTCCTTACAGCATATACTCCCATTCACTGAGAAATGTCCAAACGCAGCTCTTACCAGAAACGTGTTTCTAACTCCTGAATCTAAAGGGAGATTTAACTCACTTAGCTGAACAAACGCACAGCAGAGCAGAAGGAAGGAGACGTTTCTTCTGTGTTTTAGGCAGAGTTTTACTGCTATTTCGTTATATGCGGGAATAGTGCTGGAAATGCCTGTTTTGAGATCTCTCCACAGAAAGCGTTTCCAGACTTCCCCTTCAACACACGAGTTTAACTCTGTAAGTTGAATGCAGACATTGAAGACCGTTCTGTTAGGTAGCTCCGTTTTGGTTTTAGAAGCAGACAGTTCTCCTTACAGCATATACTCCCATTCACTGAGAAATGTCCAAACGCAGCTCTTACCAGAAACGTGTTTCTAACTCCTGAATCTAAAGGGAGATTTAACTCACTTAGCTGAACAAACGCACAGCAGAGCAGATTGAAGGATACGTTTCTTCTGTGTTTTAGGCAGAGTTTTACTGCTATTTCGTTATATGCGGGAATAGTGCTGGAAATGCCTGGAAATGCCTGTTTTGAGATCTCTCCACAGAAAGCGTTTCCAGACTTCCCCTTCAACACACGAGTTTAACTCTGTAAGTTGAATGCACACATTGAAGACCGTTCTGTTAGGTAGCTACGTTTTGGTTTTAGAAGCAGACAGTTCTCCTTACAGCATATACTCCCATTCACTGAGAAATGTCTAAACGCAGCTCTTACCAGAAACGTGTTTCTAACTCCTGAATCTAAAGGGAGATTTAACTCACTTAGCTGAACAAACGCACAGCAGATCAGATTGAAGGATACGTTTCTTCTGTGTTTTAGGCAGAGTTTTACTGCTATTTCGTTATATGCGGGAATAGTGCTGGAAATGCCTGTTTTGAGATCTCTCCACAGAAAGCGTTTCCAGACTTCCCCTTCAACACACGAGTTTAACTCTGTAAGTTGAATGCACACATTGAAGACCGTTCTGTTAGGTAGCTCCGTTTTGGTTTTAGAAGCAGACAGTTCTCCTTACAGCATATACTCCCATTCACTGAGAAATGTCCAAACGCAGCTATTACCAGAAACGTGTTTCTAACTCCTGAATCTAAAGGGAGATTTAACTCACTTAGCTGAACAAACGCACAGCAGAGCAGATTGAAGGATACGTTTCTTCTGTGTTTTAGGCAGAGTTTTACTGCTATTTCGTTATATGCGGGAATAGTGCTGGAAATGCCTGGAAATGCCTGTTTTGAGATCTCTCCACAGAAAGCGTTTCCAGACTTCCCCTTCAACGCACGAGTTTAACTCTGTAAGTTGAATGCACACATTGAAGACCGTTCTGTTAGGTAGCTCCGTTTTGGTTTTAGAAGCAGACAGTTCTCCTTACAGCATATACTCCCATTCACTGAGAAATGTCCAAACGCAGCCCTTACCAGAAACGTGTTTCTAACTCCTGAATCTAAAGGGAGATTTAACTCACTTAGCTGAACAAACGCACAGCAGAGCAGATTGAAGGATACGTTTCTTCTGTGTTTTAGGCAGAGTTTTACTGCTATTTCGTTATATGCGGGAATAGTGCTGGAAATGCCTGTTTTGAGATCTCTCCACAGAAAGCGTTTCCAGACTTCCCCTTCAACACACGAGTTTAACTCTGTAAGTTGAATGCACACATTGAAGACCGTTCTGTTAGGTAGCTCCGTTTTGGTTTTAGAAGCAGACAGTTCTCCTTACAGCATATACTCCCATTCACTGAGAAATGTCCAAACGCAGCTCTTACCAGAAACGTGTTTCTAACTCCTGAATCTAAAGGGAGATTTAACTCACTTAGCTGAACAAACGCACAGCAGAGCAGATTGAAGGATACGTTTCTTCTGTGTTTTAGGCAGAGTTTTACTGCTATTTCGTTATATGCGGGAATAGTGCTGGAAATGCCTGTTTTGAGATCTCTCCACAGAAAGCGTTTCCAGACTTCCCCTTCAAAACACGAGTTTAACTCTGTAAGTTGAATGCACACATTGAAGACCATTCTGTTAGGTAGCTCCGTTTTTGTTTTAGAAGCAGACAGTTCTCCTTACAGCATATACTCCCATTCACTGAGAAATGTCCAAACGCAGCTCTTACCAGAAACGTGTTTCTAACTCCTGAATCTAAAGGGAGATTTAACTCACTTAGCTGAACAAACGCACAGCAGAGCAGATTGAAGGATACGTTTCTTCTGTGTTTTAGGCAGAGTTTTACTGCTATTTCGTTATATGCGGGAATAGTGCTGGAAATGCCTGTTTTGAGATCTCTCCACAGAAAGCGTTTCCAGACTTCCCCTTCAACACACGAGTTTAACTATGTAAGTTGAATGCACACATCGAAGACCGTTCTGTTAGGTAGCTCCGTTTTGGTTTTAGAAGCAGACAGTTCTCCTTACAGCATATATTCCCATTCACTGAGAAATGTCCAAACGCAGCTCTTACCAGAAACGTGTTTCTAACTCCTGAATCTAAAGGGAGATTTAACTCACTTAGCTGAACAAACGCACAGCAGAGCAGATTGAAGGATACGTTTCTTCTGTGTTTTAGGCAGAGTTTTACTGCTATTTCGTTATATGCGGGAATAGTGCTGGAAATGCCTGGAAATGCCTGTTTTGAGATCTCTCCACAGAAAGCGTTTCCAGACTTCCCCTTCAACACACGAGTTTAACTCTGTAAGTTGAATGCACACATTGAAGACCGTTCTGTTAGGTAGCTCCGTTTTGGTTTTAGAAGCAGACAGTTCTCCTTACAGCATATACTCCCATTCACTGAGAAATGTCCAAACGCAGCTCTTACCAGAAACGTGTTTCTAACTCCTGAATCTAAAGGGAGATTTAACTCACTTAGCTGAACAAACGCACAGCAGAGCAGATTGAAGGATACGTTTCTTCTGTGTTTTAGGCAGAGTTTTACTGCTATTTCGTTATATGCGGGAATAGTGCTGGAAATGCCTGGAAATGCCTGTTTTGAGATCTCTCCACAGAAAGCGTTTCCAGACTTCCCCTTCAACACACGAGTTTAACTCTGTAAGTTGAATGCACACATTGAAGACCGTTCTGTTAGGTAGCTCCGTTTTGGTTTTAGAAGCAGACAGTTCTCCTTACAGCATATACTCCCATTCACTGAGAAATGTCCAAACGCAGCTCTTACCAGAAACGTGTTTCTAACTCCTGAATCTAAAGGGAGATTTAACTCACTTAGCTGAACAAACGCACAGCAGAGCAGATTGAAGGATACGTTTCTTCTGTGTTTTAGGCAGAGTTTTACTGCTATTTCGTTATATGCGGGAATAGTGCTGGAAATGCCTGTTTTGAGATCTCTCCACAGAAAGCGTTTCCAGATTTCCCCTTCAACACACGAGTTTAGCTCTGTAAGTTGAATGCACACATTGAAGACCGTTCTGTTTGGTAGCTCCGTTTTGGTTTTAGAAGCAGACAGTTCTCCTTACAGCATATACTCCCATTCACTGAGAAATGTCCAAACGCAGCTCTTAGCAGAAACGTGTTTCTAACTCCTGAATCTAAAGGGAGATTTAACTCACTTAGCTGAACAAACGCACAGCAGAGCAGATTGAAGGATACGTTTCTCCTGTGTTTTAGGCAGAGTTTTACTGCTATTTCGTTATATGCGGGAATAGTGCTGTAAATGCCTGTTTTGAGATCTCTCCACAGAAAGCGTTTCCAGACTTCCCCTTCAACACACGAGTTTAACTCTGTAAGTTGAATGCACACATTGAAGACCGTTCTGTTAGGTAGATCCGTTTTGGTTTTAGAAGCAGACAGTTCTCCTTACAGCATATACTCCCATTCACTGAGAAAGGTCCAAACGCAGCTCTTACCAGAAACGTGTTTCTAACTCCTGAATCTAAAGGGAGATTTAACTCACTTAGCTGAACAAACGCACAGTAGAGCAGATTGAAGGATACGTTTCTTCTGTGTTTTAGGCAGAGTTTTACTGCTATTTCGTTATATGCGGGAATAGTGCTGGAAATGCCTGTTTTGAAATCTCTCCACAGAAAGCGTTTCCAGACTTCCCCTTCAACACACGAGTTTAACTCTATAAGTTGAATGCACATATTGAAGACCGTTCTGTTAGGTAGCTCCGTTTTGGTTTTAGAAGCAGACAGTTCTCCTTACAGCATATACTCCCATTCACTGAGAAATGTCCAAACGCAGCTCTTACCAGAAACGTGTTTCTAACTCCTGAATCTAAAGGGAGATTTAACTCACTTAGCTGAACAAACGCACAGCAGAGCAGATTGAAGGATACGTTTCTTCTGTGTTTTAGGCAGAGTTTTACTGCTATTTCGTTATATGCGGGAATAGTGCTGGAAATGCCTGGAAATGCCTGTTTTGAGATCTCTCCACAGAAAGCGTTTCCAGACTTCCCCTTCAACACACGAGTTTAACTCTGTAAGTTGAATGGACACATTGAAGACCGTTCTGTTAGGTAGCTCCGTTTTGGTTTTAGAAGCAGACAGTTCTCCTTACAGCATATACTCCCATTCACTGAGAAATGTCCAAACGCAGCTCTTACCAGAAACGTGTTTCTCACTCCTGAATCTAAAGGGAGATTTAACTCACTTAGCTGAACAAACGCACAGCAGAGCAGAATGAAGGATAACTTTCTTCTGTGTTTTAGGCAGAGTTTTACTGCTATTTGGTTATATGCGGGAATAGTGCTGGAAATGCCTGGAAATGCCTGTTTTGAGATCTCTCCACAGAAAGCGTTTCCAGACTTCCCGTTCAACACACGAGTTTAACTCTGTAAGTTGAATGCACACATTGAAGACCGTTCTGTTAGGTAGCTCCGTTTTGGTTTTAGAAGCAGACAGTTCTCCTTACAGCATATACTCCCATTCACTGAGAAATGTCCAAACGCAGCTCTTACCAGAAACGTGTTTCTAACTCCTGAATCTAAAGGGAGATTTAACTCACTTAGCTGAACAAACGCACAGCAGAGCAGATTGAAGGATACGTTTCTTCTGTGTTTTAGGCAGAGTTTTACTGCTATTTCGTTATATGCGGGAATAGTGCTGGAAATGCCTGTTTTGAGATCTCTCCACAGAAAGCGTTTCCAGACTTCCGCTTCAACACACGAGTTTAACTCTGTAAGTTGAATGCACACATTGAAGACCGTTCTGTTAGGTAGCTCCGTTTTGGTTTTAGAAGCAGACAGTTCTCCTTACAGCATATACTCCCATTCACTGAGAAAGGTCCAAACGCAGCTCTTACCAGAAACGTGTTTCTAACTCCTGAATCTAAAGGGAGATTTAACTCACTTAGCTGAACAAACGCACAGCAGAGCAGATTGAAGGATACGTTTCTTCTTTGTTTTAGGCAGAGTTTTACTGCTATTTCGTTATATGCGGGAATAGTGCTGGAAATGCCTGTTTTGAGATCTCTCCACAGAAAGCGTTTCCAGACTTCCCCTTCAACACACGAGTTTAACTCTGTAAGTTGAATGCACACATTGAAGACCGTTCTGTTAGGTAGCTCCGTTTTGGTTTTAGAAGCAGACAGTTCTCCTTACAGCATATACTCCCATTCACT
The DNA here is from genome assembly GCA_031835075.1 of Saguinus oedipus. Lineage (NCBI taxonomy): Eukaryota > Metazoa > Chordata > Mammalia > Primates > Cebidae > Saguinus > Saguinus oedipus. The sequence goes on from CM063174.1 coordinate 170,393,527, forward strand.
GAGAAATGTCCAAACGCAGCTCTTACCAGAAACGTGTTTCTAACTCCTGAATCTAAAGGGAGATTTAACTCACTTAGCTGAACAAACGCACAGCAGAGCAGAATGAAGGATACGTTTCTTCTGTGTTTTAGGCAGAGTTTTACTGCTATTTCGTTATATGCGGGAATAGTGCTGGAAATGCCTGGAAATGCCTGTTTTGAGATCTCTCCACAGAAAGCGTTTCCAGACTTCCCCTTCAACACACGAGTTTAACTCTGTAAGTTGAATGCACACATTGAAGACCGTTCTGTTAGGTAGCTCCGTTTTGGTTTTAGAAGCAGACAGTTCTCCTTACAGCATATACTCCCATTCACTGAGAAATGTCCAAACGCAGCTCTTACCAGAAACGTGTTTCTAACTCCTGAATCTAAAGGGAGATTTAACTCACTTAGCTGAACAAACGCACATCAGAGCAGATTGAAGGATACGTTTCTTCTGTGTTTTAGGCAGAGTTTTACTGCTATTTCGTTATATGCGGGAATAGTGCTGGAAATGCCTGGAAATGCCTGTTTTGAGATCTCTCCACAGAAAGCGTTTCCAGACTTCCCCTTCAACACACGAGTTTAACTCTGTAAGTTGAATGCACACATTGAAGACCGTTCTGTTAGGTAGCTCCGTTTTGGTTTTAGAAGCAGACAGTTCTCCTTACAGCATATACTCCCATTCACTGAGAAATGTCCAAACGCAGCTCTTACCAGAAACGTGTTTCTAACTCCTGAATCTAAAGGGAGATTTAACTCACTTAGCTGAACAAACTCACAGCAGAGCAGATTGAAGGATACGTTTCTTCTGTGTTTTAGGCAGAGTTTTACTGCTATTTCGTTATATGCGGGAATAGTGCTGGAAATGCCTGTTTTGAGATCTCTCCACAGAAAGCGTTTCCAGACTTCCCCTTCAACACACGAGTTTAACTCTGTAAGTTGAATGCACACATTGAAGACCGTTCTGTTAGGTAGCTCCGTTTTGGTTTTAGAAGCAGACAGTTCTCCTTACAGCATATACTCCCATTCACTGAGAAATGTCCAAACGCAGCTCTTACCAGAAACGTGTTTCTAACTCCTGAATCTAAAGGGAGATTTAACTCACTTAGCTGAACAAACGCACAGCAGAGCAGAAGGAAGGAGACGTTTCTTCTGTGTCTTAGGCAGAGTTTTACTGCTATTTCGTTATATGCGGGAATAGTGCTGGAAATGCCTGTTTTGAGATCTCTCCACAGAAAGCGTTTCCAGACTTCCCCTTCAACACACGAGTTTAACTCTGTAAGTTGAATGCAGACATTGAAGACCGTTCTGTTAGGTAGCTCCGTTTTGGTTTTAGAAGCAGACAGTTCTCCTTACAGCATATACTCCCATTCACTGAGAAATGTCCAAACGCAGCTCTTACCAGAAACGTGTTTCTAACTCCTGAATCTAAAGGGAGATTTAACTCACTTAGCTGAACAAACGCACAGCAGAGCAGATTGAAGGATACGTTTCTTCTGTGTTTTAGGCAGAGTTTTACTGCTATTTCGTTATATGCGGGAATAGTGCTGGAAATGCCTGGAAATGCCTGTTTTGAGATCTCTCCACAGAAAGCGTTTCCAGACTTCCCCTTCAACACACGAGTTTAACTCTGTAAGTTGAATGCACACATTGAAGACCGTTCTGTTAGGTAGCTACGTTTTGGTTTTAGAAGCAGACAGTTCTCCTTACAGCATATACTCCCATTCACTGAGAAATGTCTAAACGCAGCTCTTACCAGAAACGTGTTTCTAACTCCTGAATCTAAAGGGAGATTTAACTCACTTAGCTGAACAAACGCACAGCAGATCAGATTGAAGGATACGTTTCTTCTGTGTTTTAGGCAGAGTTTTACTGCTATTTCGTTATATGCGGGAATAGTGCTGGAAATGCCTGTTTTGAGATCTCTCCACAGAAAGCGTTTCCAGACTTCCCCTTCAACACACGAGTTTAACTCTGTAAGTTGAATGCACACATTGAAGACCGTTCTGTTAGGTAGCTCCGTTTTGGTTTTAGAAGCAGACAGTTCTCCTTACAGCATATACTCACATTCACTGAGAAATGTCCAAACGCAGCTATTACCAGAAACGTGTTTCTAACTCCTGAATCTAAAGGGAGATTTAACTCACTTAGCTGAACAAACGCACAGCAGAGCAGATTGAAGGATACGTTTCTTCTGTGTTTTAGGCAGAGTTTTACTGCTATTTCGTTATATGCGGGAATAGTGCTGGAAATGCCTGGAAATGCCTGTTTTGAGATCTCTCCACAGAAAGCGTTTCCAGACTTCCCCTTCAACACACGAGTTTAACTCTGTAAGTTGAATGCACACATTGAAGACCGTTCTGTTAGGTAGCTCCGTTTTGATTTTAGAAGCAGACAGTTCTCCTTACAGCATATACTCCCATTCACTGAGAAATGTCCAAACGCAGCCCTTACCAGAAACGTGTTTCTAACTCCTGAATCTAAAGGGAGATTTAACTCACTTAGCTGAACAAACGCACAGCAGAGCAGATTGAAGGATACGTTTCTTCTGTGTTTTAGGCAGAGTTTTACTGCTATTTCGTTATATGCGGGAATAGTGCTGGAAATGCCTGTTTTGAGATCTCTCCACAGAAAGCGTTTCCAGACTTCCCCTTCAACACACGAGTTTAACTCTGTAAGTTGAATGCACACATTGAAGACCGTTCTGTTAGGTAGCTCCGTTTTGGTTTTAGAAGCAGACAGTTCTCCTTACAGCATATACTCCCATTCACTGAGAAATGTCCAAACGCAGCTCTTACCAGAAACGTGTTTCTAACTCCTGAATCTAAAGGGAGATTTAACTCACTTAGCTGAACAAACGCACAGCAGAGCAGATTGAAGGATACGTTTCTTCTGTGTTTTAGGCAGAGTTTTACTGCTATTTCGTTATATGCGGGAATAGTGCTGGAAATGCCTGTTTTGAGATCTCTCCACAGAAAGCGTTTCCAGACTTCCCCTTCAAAACACGAGTTTAACTCTGTAAGTTGAATGCACACATTGAAGACCATTCTGTTAGGTAGCTCCGTTTTGGTTTTAGAAGCAGACAGTTCTCCTTACAGCATATACTCCCATTCACTGAGAAATGTCCAAACGCAGCTCTTACCAGAAACGTGTTTCTAACTCCTGAATCTAAAGGGAGATTTAACTCACTTAGCTGAACAAACGCACAGCAGAGCAGATTGAAGGATACGTTTCTTCTGTGTTTTAGGCAGAGTTTTACTGCTATTTCGTTATATGCGGGAATAGTGCTGGAAATGCCTGTTTTGAGATCTCTCCACAGAAAGCGTTTCCAGACTTCCCCTTCAACACACGAGTTTAACTATGTAAGTTGAATGCACACATCGAAGACCGTTCTGTTAGGTAGCTCCGTTTTGGTTTTAGAAGCAGACAGTTCTCCTTACAGCATATATTCCCATTCACTGAGAAATGTCCAAACGCAGCTCTTACCAGAAACGTGTTTCTAACTCCTGAATCTAAAGGGAGATTTAACTCACTTAGCTGAACAAACGCACAGCAGAGCAGATTGAAGGATACGTTTCTTCTGTGTTTTAGGCAGAGTTTTACTGCTATTTCGTTATATGCGGGAATAGTGCTGGAAATGCCTGGAAATTCCTGTTTTGAGATCTCTCCACAGAAAGCGTTTCCAGACTTCCCCTTCAACACACGAGTTTAACTCTGTAAGTTGAATGCACACATTGAAGACCGTTCTGTTAGGTAGCTCCGTTTTGGTTTTAGAAGCAGACAGTTCTCCTTACAGCATATACTCCCATTCACTGAGAAATGTCCAAACGCAGCTATTACGAGAAACGTGTTTCTAACTCCTGAATCTAAAGGGAGATTTAACTCACTTAGCTGAACAAACGCACAGCAGAGCAGATTGAAGGATACGTTTCTTCTGTGTTTTAGGCAGAGTTTTACTGCTATTTCGTTATATGCGGGAATAGTGCTGGAAATGCCTGGAAATGCCTGTTTTGAGATCTCTCCACAGAAAGCGTTTCCAGACTTCCCCTTCAACACACGAGTTTAACTCTGTAGGTTGAATGCACACATTGAAGACCGTTCTGTTAGGTAGCTCCGTTTTGGTTTTAGAAGCAGACAGTTCTCCTTACAGCATATACTCCCATTCACTGAGAAATGTCCAAACGCAGCTCTTACCAGAAACGTGTTTCTAACTCCTGAATCTAAAGGGAGATTTAACTCACTTAGCTGAACAAACGCACAGCAGAGCAGATTGAAGGATACGTTTCTTCTGTGTTTTAGGCAGAGTTTTACTGCTATTTCGTTATATGCGGGAATAGTGCTGGAAATGCCTGTTTTGAGATCTCTCCACAGAAAGCGTTTCCAGACTTCCCCTTCAACACACGAGTTTAGCTCTGTAAGTTGAATGCACACATTGAAGACCGTTCTGTTTGGTAGCTCCGTTTTGGTTTTAGAAGCAGACAGTTCTCCTTACAGCATATACTCCCATTCACTGAGAAATGTCCAAACGCAGCTCTTAGCAGAAACGTGTTTCTAACTCCTGAATCTAAAGGGAGATTTAACTCACTTAGCTGAACAAACGCACAGCAGAGCAGATTGAAGGATACGTTTCTCCTGTGTTTTAGGCAGAGTTTTACTGCTATTTCGTTATATGCGGGAATAGTGCTGTAAATGCCTGTTTTGAGATCTCTCCACAGAAAGCGTTTCCAGACTTCCCCTTCAACACACGAGTTTAACTCTGTAAGTTGAATGCACACATTGAAGACCGTTCTGTTAGGTAGATCCGTTTTGGTTTTAGAAGCAGACAGTTCTCCTTACAGCATATACTCCCATTCACTGAGAAAGGTCCAAACGCAGCTCTTACCAGAAACGTGTTTCTAACTCCTGAATCTAAAGGGAGATTTAACTCACTTAGCTGAACAAACGCACAGTAGAGCAGATTGAAGGATACGTTTCTTCTGTGTTTTAGGCAGAGTTTTACTGCTATTTCGTTATATGCGGGAATAGTGCTGGAAATGCCTGTTTTGAGATCTCTCCACAGAAAGCGTTTCCAGACTTCCCCTTCAACACACGAGTTTAACTCTATAAGTTGAATGCACATATTGAAGACCGTTCTGTTAGGTAGCTCCGTTTTGGTTTTAGAAGCAGACAGTTCTCCTTACAGCATATACTCCCATTCACTGAGAAATGTCCAAACGCAGCTCTTACCAGAAACGTGTTTCTAACTCCTGAATCTAAAGGGAGATTTAACTCACTTAGCTGAACAAACGCACAGCAGAGCAGATTGAAGGATACGTTTCTTCTGTGTTTTAGGCAGAGTTTTACTGCTATTTCGTTATATGCGGGAATAGTGCTGGAAATGCCTGGAAATGCCTGTTTTGAGATCTCTCCACAGAAAGCGTTTCCAGACTTCCCCTTCAACACACGAGTTTAACTCTGTAAGTTGAATGGACACATTGAAGACCGTTCTGTTAGGTAGCTCCGTTTTGGTTTTAGAAGCAGACAGTTCTCCTTACAGCATATACTCCCATTCACTGAGAAATGTCCAAACGCAGCTCTTACCAGAAACGTGTTTCTAACTCCTGAATCTAAAGGGAGATTTAACTCACTTAGCTGAACAAACGCACAGCAGAGCAGAATGAAGGATACGTTTCTTCTGTGTTTTAGGCAGAGTTTTACTGCTATTTCGTTATATGCGGGAATAGTGCTGGAAATGCCTGTTTTGAGATCTCTCCACAGAAAGCGTTTCCAGACTTCCCCTTCAACACACGAGTTTAACTCTGTAAGTTGAATGCACACATTGAAGACCGTTCTGTTAGGTAGCTCCGTTTTGGTTTTAGAAGCAGACAGTTCTCCTTACAGCATATACTCCCATTCACTGAGAAATGTCCAAACGCAGCTCTTACCAGAAACGTGTTTCTAACTCCTGAATCTAAAGGGAGATTTAACTCACTTAGCTGAACAAACGCACAGCAGAGCAGATTGAAGGATACGTTTCTTCTGTGTTTTAGGCAGAGTTTTACTGCTATTTCGTTATATGCGGGAATAGTGCTGGAAATGCCTGTTTTGAGATCTCTCCACAGAAAGCGTTTCCAGACTTCCCCTTCAACACACGAGTTTAACTCTGTAAGTTGAATGCACACATTGAAGACCGTTCTGTTAGGTAGCTCCGTTTTGGTTTTAGAAGCAGACAGTTCTCCTTACAGCATATACTCCCATTCACTGAGAAATGTCCAAACGCAGCACTTATCAGAAACGTGTTTCTAACTCCTGAATCTAAAGGGAGATTTAACTCACTTAGCTGAACAAACGCACAGCAGAGCAGATTGAAGGATACGTTTCTTCTGTGTTTTAGGCAGAGTTTTACTGCTATTTCGTTATATGCGGGAATAGTGCTGGAAATGCCTGGAAATGCCTGTTTTGAGATCTCTCCACAGAAAGCGTTTCCAGACTTCCCCTTCAACACACGAGTTTAACTCTGTAAGTAGAATGCACACATTGAAGACCGTTCTGTTAGGTAGCTCCGTTTTGGTTTTAGAAGCAGACAGTTCTCCTTACAGCATATACTCCCATTCACTGAGAAATGTTCAAACGCAGCTCTTACCAGAAACGTGTTTCTAACTCCTGAATCTAAAGGGAGATTTAACTCACTTAGCTGAACAAACGCACAGCAGAGCAGATTGAAGCATACGTTTCTTCTGTGTTTTAGGCAGAGTTTTACTGCTATTTCGTTATATGCGGGAATAGTGCTGGAAATGCCTGAAAATGCCTGTTTTGAGATCTCTCGACAGAAAGCGTTTCCAGACTTCCCCTTCAACACACGAGTTTAACTCTGTAAGTTGAATGCACACATTGAAGACCGTTCTGTTAGGTAGCTCCGTTTTGGTTTTAGAAGCAGACAGTTCTCCTTACAGCATATACTCCCATTCACTGAGAAATGTCCAAACGCAGCTCTTACCAGAAACGTGTTTCTAACTCCTGAATCTAAAGGGAGATTTAACTCACTTAGCTGAACAAACGCACAGCAGAGCAGATTGAAGGATACGTTTCTTCTGTGTTTTAGGCAGAGTTTTACTGCTATTTCGTTATAAGCGGGAATAGTGCTGGAAATGCCTGGAAATGCCTGTTTTGAGATCTCTCCACAGAAAGCGTTTCCAGACTTCCCCTTCAAAACACGAGTTTAACTCTGTAAGTTGAATGCACACATTGAAGACCGTTCTGTTAGGTAGCTCCGTTTTGGTTTTAGAAGCAGACAGTTCTCCTTACAGCATATACTCCCATTCACTGAGAAATGTCCAAACGCAGCTCTTACCAGAAACGTGTTTCTAACTCCTGAATCTAAAGGGAGATTTAACTCACTTAGCTGAACAAACGCACAGCAGAGCAGATTGAAGGATACGTTTCTTCTGTGTTTTAGGCAGAGTTTTACTGCTATTTCGTTATATGCGGGAATAGTGCTGGAAATGCCTGTTTTGAGATCTCTCCACAGAAAGCGTTTCCAGACTTCCCCTTCAACACACGAGTTTAACTCTGTAAGTTGAATGCACACATTGAAGACCGTTCTGTTAGGTAGCTCCGTTTTGGTTTTAGAAGCAGACAGTTCTCCTTACAGCATATACTCCCATTCACTGAGAAATGTCCAAACGCAGCTCTTACCAGAAACGTGTTTCTAACTCCTGAATCTAAAGGGAGATTTAACTCACTTAGCTGAACAAACGCACAGTAGAGCAGATTGAAGGATACGTTTCTTCTGTGTTTTAGGCAGAGTTTTACTGCTATTTCGTTATATGCGGGAATAGTGCTGGAAATGCCTGTTTTGAGATCTCTCCACAGAAAGCGTTTCCAGACTTCCCCTTCAACACACGAGTTTAACTCTGTAAGTTGAATGCACACATTGAAGACCTTTCTGTTAGGTAGCTCCGTTTTGGTTTTAGAAGCAGACAGTTCTCCTTACAGCATATACTCCCATTCACTGAGAAATGTCCAAACGCAGCTCTTACCAGAAACGTGTTTCTAACTCCTGAATCTAAAGGGAGATTTAACTCACTTAGCTGAACAAACGCACAGCAGAGCAGATTGAAGGATACGTTTCTTCTGTGTTTTAGGCAGAGTTTTACTGCTATTTCGTTATATGCGGGAATAGTGCTGGAAATGCCTGTTTTGAGATCTCTCCACAGAAAGCGTTTCCAGACTTCCCCTTCAACACACGAGTTTAACTCTGTAAGTTGAATGCACACATTGAAGACCGTTCTGTTAGGTAGCTCCGTTTTGGTTTTAGAAGCAGACAGTTCTCCTTACAGCATATACTCCCATTCACTGAGAAAGGTCCAAACGCAGCTCTTACCAGAAACGTGTTTCTAACCCCTGAATCTAAAGGGAGATTTAACTCACCTAGCTGAACAAACGCACAGCAGACCAGATTGAAGGATACGTTTCTTCTGTGTTTTAGGCAGAGTTTTACTGCTATTTGGTTATATGCGGGAATAGTGCTGGAAATGCCTGTTTTGAGATCTCTCCACAGAAAGCGTTTCCAGACTTCCCCTTCAACACACGAGTTTAACTCTGTAAGTTGAATGCACACATTGAAGACCGTTCTGTTAGGTAGCTCCGTTTTGGTTTTAGAAGCAGACAGTTCTCCTTACAGCATATACTCCCATTCACTGAGAAATGTCCAAACGCAGCTCTTACCAGAAACGTGTTTCTAACTCCTGAATCTAAAGGGAGATTTAACTCACTTAGCTGAACAAACGCACAGCAGAGCAGATTGAAGGATACGTTTCTTCTGTGTTTTAGGCAGAGTTTTACTGCTATTTCGTTATATGCGGGAATAGTGCTGGAAATGCCTGTTTTGAGATCTCTCCACAGAAAGCGTTTCCAGACTTCCGCTTCAACACACGAGTTTAACTCTGTAAGTTGAATGCACACATTGAAGACCGTTCTGTTAGGTAGCTCCGTTTTGGTTTTAGAAGCAGACAGTTCTCCTTACAGCATATACTCCCATTCACTGAGAAAGGTCCAAACGCAGCTCTTACCAGAAACGTGTTTCTAACTCCTGAATCTAAAGGGAGATTTAACTCACTTAGCTGAACAAACGCACAGCAGATCAGAATGAAGGATACGTTTCTTCTGTGTTTTAGGCAGAGTTTTACTGCTATTTCGTTATATGCGGGAATAGTGCTGGAAATGCCTGGAAATGCCTGTTTTGAGATCTCTCCACAGAAAGCGTTTCCAGACTTCCCCTTCAACACACGAGTTTAACTCTGTAAGTTGAATGCACACATTGAAGACCGTTCTGTTAGGTAGCTCCGTTTTGGTTTTAGAAGCAGACAGTTCTCCTTACAGCATATACTCCCATTCACTGAGAAATGTCCAAACGCAGCTCTTACCAGAAACGTGTTTCTAACTCCTGAATCTAAAGGGAGATTTAACTCACTTAGCTGAACAAACGCACAGCAGAGCAGATTGAAGGATACGTTTCTTCTGTGTTTTAGGCAGAGTTTTACTGCTATTTCGTTATATGCGGGAATAGTGCTGGAAATGCCTGTTTTGAGATCTCTCCACAGAAAGCGTTTCCAGACTTCCCCTTCCACACACGAGTTTAACTCTGTAAGCTGAATGCACACATTGAAGACCGTTCTGTTAGGTAGCTCCGTTTTGGTTTTAGAAGCAGACAGTTCTCCTTACAGCATATACTCCCATTCACTGAGAAATGTCCAAACGCAGCTCTTACCAGAAACGTGTTTCTAACTCCTGAATCTAAAGGGAGATTTAACTCACTTAGCTGAACAAACGCACAGCAGAGCAGATTGAAGGATACGTTTCTTCTGTGTTTTAGGCAGAGTTTTAATGCTATTTCGTTATATGCGGGAATAGTGCTGGAAATGCCTGGAAATGCCTGTTTTGAGATCTCTCCACAGAAAGCGTTTCCAGACTTCCCCTTCAACACACGAGTTTAACTCTGTAAGTTGAATGCACACATTGAAGACCGTTCTGTTAGGTAGCTCCGTTTAGGTTTTAGAAGCAGACAGTTCTCCTTACAGCATATACTCCCATTCACTGAGAAATGTCCAAACGCAGCTCTTACCAGAAACGTGTTTCTAACTCCTGAATCTAAAGGGAGATTTAACTCACTTAGCTGAACAAACGCACAGCAGAGCAGAATGAAGGATACCTTTCTTCTGTGTTTTAGGCAGAGTTTTACTGCTATTTGGTTATATGCGGGAATAGTGCTGGAAATGCCTGGAAATGCCTGTTTTGAGATCTCTCCACAGAAAGCGTTTCCAGACTTCCCCTTCAACACACGAGTTTAACTCTGTAAGTTGAATGCACACATTGAAGACCGTTCTGTTAGGTAGCTCCGTTTTGGTTTTAGAAGCAGACAGTTCTCCTTACAGCATATACTCCCATTCACTGAGAAATGTCCAAACGCAGCTCTTACCAGAAACGTGTTTCTAACTCCTGAATCTAAAGGGAGATTTAACTCACTTAGCTGAACAAACGCACAGCAGAGCAGAATGAAGGATACGTTTCTTCTGTGTTTTAGGCAGAGTTTTACTGCTATTTCGTTATATGCGGGAATAGTGCTGGAAATGCCTGGAAATGCCTGTTTTGAGATCTCTCCACAGAAAGCGTTTCCAGACTTCCCCTTCAACACACGAGTTTAACTCTGTAAGTTGAATGCACACATTGAAGACCGTTCTGTTAGGTAGCTCCGTTTTGGTTTTAGAAGCAGACAGTTCTCCTTACAGCATATACTCCCATTCACTGAGAAATGTCCAAACGCAGCTCTTACCAGAAACGTGTTTCTAACTCCTGAATCTAAAGGGAGATTTAACTCACTTAGCTGAACAAACGCACAGCAGAGCAGATTGAAGGATACGTTTCTTCTGTGTTTTAGGCAGAGTTTTACTGCTATTTCGTTATATGCGGGAATAGTGCTGGAAATGCCTGTTTTGAGATCTCTCCACAGAAAGCGTTTCCAGACTTCCGCTTCAACACACGAGTTTAACTCTGTAAGTTGAATGCACACATTGAAGACCGTTCTGTTAGGTAGCTCCGTTTTGGTTTTAGAAGCAGACAGTTCTCCTTACAGCATATACTCCCATTCACTGAGAAAGGTCCAAACGCAGCTCTTACCAGAAACGTGTTTCTAACTCCTGAATCTAAAGGGAGATTTAACTCACTTAGCTGAACAAACGCACAGCAGAGCAGATTGAAGGATACGTTTCTTCTGTGTTTTAGGCAGAGTTTTACTGCTATTTCGTTATATGCGGGAATAGTGCTGGAAATGCCTGTTTTGAGATCTCTCCACAGAAAGCGTTTCCAGACTTCCCCTTCCACACACGAGTTTAACTCTGTAAGTTGAATGCACACATTGAAGACCGTTCTGTTAGGTAGCTCCGTTTTGGTTTTAGAAGCAGACAGTTCTCCTTACAGCATATACTCCCATTCACTGAGAAATGTCCAAACGCAGCTCTTACCAGAAACGTGTTTCTAACTCCTGAATCTAAAGGGAGATTTAACTCACTTAGCTGAACAAACGCACAGCAGAGCAGATTGAAGGATACGTTTCTTCTGTGTTTTAGGCAGAGTTTTAATGCTATTTCGTTATATGCGGGAATAGTGCTGGAAATGCCTGGAAATGCCTGTTTTGAGATCTCTCCACAGAAAGCGTTTCCAGACTTCCCCTTCAACACACGAGTTTAACTCTGTAAGTTGAATGCACACATTGAAGACCGTTCTGTTAGGTAGCTCCGTTTAGGTTTTAGAAGCAGACAGTTCTCTTTACAGCATATACTCCCATTCACTGAGAAATGTCCAAACGCAGCTCTTACCAGAAACGTGTTTCTAACTCCTGAATCTAAAGGGAGATTTAACTCACTTAGCTGAACAAACGCACAGCAGAGCAGAATGAAGGATACCTTTCTTCTGTGTTTTAGGCAGAGTTTTACTGCTATTTCGTTATATGCGGGAATAGTGCTGGAAATGCCTGGAAATGCCTGTTTTGAGATCTCTCCACAGAAAGCGTTTCCAGACTTCCCCTTCAACACACGAGTTTAACTCTGTAAGTTGAATGCACACATTGAAGACCGTTCTGTTAGGTAGCTCCGTTTTGGTTTTAGAAGCAGACAGTTCTCCTTACAGCATATACTCCCATTCACTGAGAAATGTCCAAACGCAGCTCTTACCAGAAACGTGTTTCTAACTCCTGAATCTAAAGGGAGATTTAACTCACTTAGCTGAACAAACGCACAGCAGAGCAGAATGAAGGATACGTTTCTTCTGTGTTTTAGGCAGAGTTTTACTGCTATTTCGTTATATGCGGGAATAGTGCTGGAAATGCCTGGAAATGCCTGTTTTGAGATCTCTCCACAGAAAGCGTTTCCAGACTTCCCCTTCAACACACGAGTTTAACTCTGTAAGTTGAATGCACACATTGAAGACCGTTCTGTTAGGTAGCTCCGTTTTGGTTTTAGAAGCAGACAGTTCTCCTTACAGCATATACTCCCATTCACTGAGAAATGTCCAAACGCAGCTCTTACCAGAAACGTGTTTCTAACTCCTGAATCTAAAGGGAGATTTAACTCACTTAGCTGAACAAACGCACAGCAGAGCAGATTGAAGGATACGTTTCTTCTGTGTTTTAGGCAGAGTTTTACTGCTATTTCGTTATATGCGGGAATAGTGCTGGAAATGCCTGTTTTGAGATCTCTCCACAGAAAGCGTTTCCAGACTTCCCCTTCCAAACACGAGTTTAACTCTGTAAGTTGAATGCACACATTGAAGACCGTTCTGTTAGGTAGCTCCGTTTTGGTTTTAGAAGCAGACAGTTCTCCTTACAGCATATACTCCCATTCACTGAGAAATGTCCAAACGCAGCTCTTACCAGAAACGTGTTTCTAACTCCTGAATCTAAAGGGAGATTTAACTCACTTAGCTGAACAAACGCACAGCAGAGCAGATTGAAGGATACGTTTCTTCTGTGTTTTAGGCAGAGTTTTACTGCTATTTCGTTATATGCGGGAATAGTGCTGGAAATGCCTGGAAATGCCTGTTTTGAGATCTCTCCACAGAAAGCGTTTCCAGACTTCCCCTTCAACACACGAGTTTAACTCTGTAAGTTGAATGCATACATTGAAGACCGTTCTGTTAGGTAGCTCCGTTTTGGTTTTAAAAGCAGACAGTTCTCCTTACAGCATATACTCCCATTCACTGAGAAATGTCCAAACGCAGCTCTTACCAGAAACGTGTTTCTAACTCCTGAATCTAAAGGGAGATTTAACTCACTTAGCTGAACAAACGCACAGCAGAGCAGAATGAAGGATACGTTTCTTCTGTGTTTTAGGCAGAGTTTTACTGCTATTTCGTTATATGCGGGAATAGTGCTGGAAATGCCTGTTTTGAGATCTCTCCACAGAAAGCGTTTCCAGACTTCCCCTTCAACACACGAGTTTAACTCTGTAAGTTGAATGCACACATTGAAGACCGTTCTGTTAGGTAGCTCCGTTTTGGTTTTAGAAGCAGACAGTTCTCCTTACAGCATATACTCCCATTCACTGAGAAATGTCCAAACGCAGCTCTTACCAGAAACGTGTTTCTAACTCCTGAATCTAAAGGGAGATTTAACTCACTTAGCTGAACAAACGCACAGCAGAGCAGATTGAAGGATACGTTTCTTCTGTGTTTTAGGCAGAGTTTTACTGCTATTTCGTTATATGCGGGAATAGTGCTGGAAATGCCTGTTTTGAGATCTCTCCACAGAAAGCGTTTCCAGACTTCCCCTTCCACACACGAGTTTAACTCTGTATGTTGAATGCACACATTGAAGACCGTTCTGTTAGGTAGCTCCGTTTTGGTTTTAGAAGCAGACAGTTCTCCTTACAGCATATACTCCCATTCACTGAGAAATGTCCAAACGCAGCTCTTACCAGAAACGTGTTTCTAACTCCTGAATCTAAAGGGAGATTTAACTCACTTAGCTGAACAAACGCACAGCAGAGCAGATTGAAGGATATGTTTCTTCTGTGTTTTAGGCAGAGTTTTACTGCTATTTCGTTATATGCGGGAATAGTGCTGGAAATGCCTGGAAATGCCTGTTTTGAGATCTCTCCACAGAAAGCGTTTCCAGACTTCCCCTTCAACACACGAGTTTAACTCTGTAAGTTGATTGCACACATTGAAGACCGTTCTGTTAGGTAGCTCCGTTTAGGTTTTAGAAGCAGACAGTTCTCCTTACAGCATATACTCCCATTCACTGAGAAATGTCCAAACGCAGCTCTTACCAGAAACGTGTTTCTAACTCCTGAATCTAAAGGGAGATTTAACTCACTTAGCTGAACAAACGCACAGCAGAGCAGAATGAAGGATACCTTTCTTCTGTGTTTTAGGCAGAGTTTTACTGCTATTTGGTTATATGCGGGAATAGTGCTGGAAATGCCTGGAAATGCCTGTTTTGAGATCTCTCCACAGAAAGCGTTTCCAGACTTCCCCTTCAACACACGAGTTTAACTCTGTAAGTTGAATGCACACATTGAAGACCGTTCTGTTAGGTAGCTCCGTTTTGGTTTTAGAAGCAGACAGTTCTCCTTACAGCATATACTCCCATTCACTGAGAAATGTCCAAACGCAGCTCTTACCAGAAACGTGTTTCTAACTCCTGAATCTAAAGGGAGATTTAACTCACTTAGCTGAACAAACGCACAGCAGAGCAGAATGAAGGATACGTTTCTTCTGTGTTTTAGGCAGAGTTTTACTGCTATTTCGTTATATGCGGGAATAGTGCTGGAAATGCCTGGAAATGCCTGTTTTGAGATCTCTCCACAGAAAGCGTTTCCAGACTTCCCCTTCAACACACGAGTTTAACTCTGTAAGTTGAATGCACACATTGAAGACCGTTCTGTTAGGTAGCTCCGTTTTGGTTTTAGAAGCAGACAGTTCTCCTTACAGCATATACTCCCATTCACTGAGAAATGTCCAAACGCAGCTCTTACCAGAAACGTGTTTCTAACTCCTGAATCTAAAGGGAGATTTAACTCACTTAGCTGAACAAACGCACAGCAGAGCAGATTGAAGGATACGTTTCTTCTGTGTTTTAGGCAGAGTTTTACTGCTATTTCGTTATATGCGGGAATAGTGCTGGAAATGCCTGTTTTGAGATCTCTCCACAGAAAGCGTTTCCAGACTTCCCCTTCCACACTCGAGTTTAAATCTGTAAGTTGAATGCACACATTGAAGACGGTTCTGTTAGGTAGCTCCGTTTTGGTTTTAGAAGCAGACAGTTCTCCTTACAGCATATACTCCCATTCACTGAGAAATGTCCAAACGCAGCTCTTACCAGAAACGTGTTTCTAACTCCTGAATCTAAAGGGAGATTTAACTCACTTAGCTGAACAAACGCACAGCAGAGCAGATTGAAGGATACGTTTCTTCTGTGTTTTAGGCAGAGTTTTACTGCTATTTCGTTATATGCGGGAATAGTGCTGGAAATGCCTGGAAATGCCTGTTTTGAGATCTCTCCACAGAAAGCGTTTCCAGACTTCCCCTTCAACACACGAGTTTAACTCTGTAAGTTGAATGCATACATTGAAGACCGTTCTGTTAGTTAGCTCCGTTTTGGTTTTAAAAGCAGACAGTTCTCCTTACAGCATATACTCCCATTCACTGAGAAATGTCCAAACGCAGCTCTTACCAGAAACGTGTTTCTAACTCCTGAATCTAAAGGGAGATTTAACTCACTTAGCTGAACAAACGCACAGCAGAGCAGAATGAAGGATACGTTTCTTCTGTGTTTTAGGCAGAGTTTTACTGCTATTTCGTTATATGCGGGAATAGTGCTGGAAATGCCTGTTTTGAGATCTCTCCACAGAAAGCGTTTCCAGACTTCCCCTTCAACACACGAGTTTAACTCTGTAAGTTGAATGCACACATTGAAGACCGTTCTGTTAGGTAGCTCCGTTTTGGTTTTAGAAGCAGACAGTTCTCCTTACAGCATATACTCCCATTCACTGAGAAATGTCCAAACGCAGCTCTTACCAGAAACGTGTTTCTAACTCCTGAATCTAAAGGGAGATTTAACTCACTTAGCTGAACAAACGCACAGCAGAGCAGATTGAAGGATACGTTTCTTCTGTGTTTTAGGCAGAGTTTTACTGCTATTTCGTTATATGCGGGAATAGTGCTGGAAATGCCTGTTTTGAGATCTCTCCACAGAAAGCGTTTCCAGACTTCCCCTTCAACACACGAGTTTAACTCTGTAAGTTGAATGCACACATTGAAGACCGTTCTGTTAGGTAGCTCCGTTTTGGTTTTAGAAGCAGACAGTTCTCCTTACAGCATATACTCCCATTCACTGAGAAATGTCCAAACGCAGCACTTATCAGAAACGTGTTTCTAACTCCTGAATCTAAAGGGAGATTTAACTCACTTAGCTGAACAAACGCACAGCAGAGCAGATTGAAGGATACGTTTCTTCTGTGTTTTAGGCAGAGTTTTACTGCTATTTCGTTATATGCGGGAATAGTGCTGGAAATGCCTGGAAATGCCTGTTTTGAGATCTCTCCACAGAAAGCGTTTCCAGACTTCCCCTTCAACACACGAGTTTAACTCTGTAAGTTGAATGCACACATTGAAGACCGTTCTGTTAGGTAGCTCCGTTTTGGTTTTAGAAGCAGACAGTTCTCCTTACAGCATATACTCCCATTCACTGAGAAATGTTCAAACGCAGCTCTTACCAGAAACGTGTTTCTAACTCCTGAATCTAAAGGGAGATTTAACTCACTTAGCTGAACAAACGCACAGCAGAGCAGATTGAAGCATACGTTTCTTCTGTGTTTTAGGCAGAGTTTTACTGCTATTTCGTTATATGCGGGAATAGTGCTGGAAATGCCTGAAAATGCCTGTTTTGAGATCTCTCGACAGAAAGCGTTTCCAGACTTCCCCTTCAACACACGAGTTTAACTCTGTAAGTTGAATGCACACATTGAAGACCGTTCTGTTAGGTAGCTCCGTTTTGGTTTTAGAAGCAGACAGTTCTCCTTACAGCATATACTCCCATTCACTGAGAAATGTCCAAACGCAGCTCTTACCAGAAACGTGTTTCTAACTCCTGAATCTAAAGGGAGATTTAACTCACTTAGCTGAACAAACGCACAGCAGAGCAGATTGAAGGATACGTTTCTTCTGTGTTTTAGGCAGAGTTTTACTGCTATTTCGTTATAAGCGGGAATAGTGCTGGAAATGCCTGGAAATGCCTGTTTTGAGATCTCTCCACAGAAAGCGTTTCCAGACTTCCCCTTCAACACACGAGTTTAACTCTGTAAGTTGAATGCACACATTGAAGACCGTTCTGTTAGGTAGCTCCGTTTTGGTTTTAGAAGCAGACAGTTCTCCTTACAGCATATACTCCCATTCACTGAGAAATGTCCAAACGCAGCTCTTACCAGAAACGTGTTTCTAACTCCTGAATCTAAAGGGAGATTTAACTCACTTAGGTGAACAAACGCACAGCAGAGCAGATTGAAGGATACGTTTCTTCTGTGTTTTAGGCAGAGTTTTACTGCTATTTCGTTATATGCGGGAATAGTGCTGGAAATGCCTGTTTTGAGATCTCTCCACAGAAAGCGTTTCCAGACTTCCCCTTCAACACACGAGTTTAACTCTGTAAGTTGAATGCACACATTGAAGACCGTTCTGTTAGGTAGCTCCGTTTTGGTTTTAGAAGCAGACAGTTCTCCTTACAGCATATACTCCCATTCACTGAGAAATGTCCAAACGCAGCTCTTACCAGAAACGTGTTTCTAACTCCTGAATCTAAAGGGAGATTTAACTCACTTAGCTGAACAAACGCACAGCAGAGCAGATTGAAGGATACGTTTCTTCTGTGTTTTAGGCAGAGTTTTACTGCTATTTCGTTATATGCGGGAATAGTGCTGGAAATGCCTGTTTTGAGATCTCTCCACAGAAAGCGTTTCCAGACTTCCCCTTCAACACACGAGTTTAACTCTGTAAGTTGAATGCACACATTGAAGACCGTTCTGTTAGGTAGCTCCGTTTTGGTTTTAGAAGCAGACAGTTCTCCTTACAGCATATACTCCCATTCACTGAGAAATGTCCAAACGCAGCTCTTACCAGAAACGTGTTTCTAACTCCTGAATCTAAAGGGAGATTTAACTCACTTAGCTGAACAAACGCACAGTAGAGCAGATTGAAGGATACGTTTCTTCTGTGTTTTAGGCAGAGTTTTACTGCTATTTCGTTATATGCGGGAATAGTGCTGGAAATGCCTGTTTTGAGATCTCTCCACAGAAAGCGTTTCCAGACTTCCCCTTCAACACACGAGTTTAACTCTGTAAGTTGAATGCACACATTGAAGACCTTTCTGTTAGGTAGCTCCGTTTTGGTTTTAGAAGCAGACAGTTCTCCTTACAGCATATACTCCCATTCACTGAGAAATGTCCAAACGCAGCTCTTACCAGAAACGTGTTTCTAACTCCTGAATCTAAAGGGAGATTTAACTCACTTAGCTGAACAAACGCACAGCAGAGCAGATTGAAGGATACGTTTCTTCTGTGTTTTAGGCAGAGTTTTACTGCTATTTCGTTATATGCGGGAATAGTGCTGGAAATGCCTGTTTTGAGATCTCTCCAGAGAAAGCGTTTCCAGACTTCCCTTTCAACACACGAGTTTAACTCTGTAAGTTGAATGCACACATTGAAGACCGTTCTGTTAGGTAGCTCCGTTTTGGTTTTAGAAGCAGACAGTTCTCCTTACAGCATATACTCCCATTCACTGAGAAATGTTCAAACGCAGCTCTTACCAGAAACGTGTTTCTAACTCCTGAATCTAAAGGGAGATTTAACTCACTTAGCTGAACAAACGCACAGCAGAGCAGATTGAAGCATACGTTTCTTCTGTGTTTTAGGCAGAGTTTTACTGCTATTTCGTTATATGCGGGAATAGTGCTGGAAATGCCTGAAAATGCCTGTTTTGAGATCTCTCGACAGAAAGCGTTTCCAGACTTCCCCTTCAACACACGAGTTTAACTCTGTAAGTTGAATGCACACATTGAAGACCGTTCTGTTAGGTAGCTCCGTTTTGGTTTTAGAAGCAGACAGTTCTCCTTACAGCATATACTCCCATTCACTGAGAAATGTCCAAACGCAGCTCTTACCAGAAACGTGTTTCTAACTCCTGAATCTAAAGGGAGATTTAACTCACTTAGCTGAACAAACGCACAGCAGAGCAGATTGAAGGATACGTTTCTTCTGTGTTTTAGGCAGAGTTTTACTGCTATTTCGTTATAAGCGGGAATAGTGCTGGAAATGCCTGGAAATGCCTGTTTTGAGATCTCTCCACAGAAAGCGTTTCCAGACTTCCCCTTCAACACACGAGTTTAACTCTGTAAGTTGAATGCACACATTGAAGACCGTTCTGTTAGGTAGCTCCGTTTTGGTTTTAGAAGCAGACAGTTCTCCTTACAGCATATACTCCCATTCACTGAGAAATGTCCAAACGCAGCTCTTACCAGAAACGTGTTTCTAACTCCTGAATCTAAAGGGAGATTTAACTCACTTAGGTGAACAAACGCACAGCAGAGCAGATTGAAGGATACGTTTCTTCTGTGTTTTAGGCAGAGTTTTACTGCTATTTCGTTATATGCGGGAATAGTGCTGGAAATGCCTGTTTTGAGATCTCTCCACAGAAAGCGTTTCCAGACTTCCCCTTCAACACACGAGTTTAACTCTGTAAGTTGAATGCACACATTGAAGACCGTTCTGTTAGGTAGCTCCGTTTTGGTTTTAGAAGCAGACAGTTCTCCTTACAGCATATACTCCCATTCACTGAGAAATGTCCAAACGCAGCTCTTACCAGAAACGTGTTTCTAACTCCTGAATCTAAAGGGAGATTTAACTCACTTAGCTGAACAAACGCACAGCAGAGCAGATTGAAGGATACGTTTCTTCTGTGTTTTAGGCAGAGTTTTACTGCTATTTCGTTATATGCGGGAATAGTGCTGGAAATGCCTGTTTTGAGATCTCTCCACAGAAAGCGTTTCCAGACTTCCCCTTCAACACACGAGTTTAACTCTGTAAGTTGAATGCACACATTGAAGACCGTTCTGTTAGGTAGCTCCGTTTTGGTTTTAGAAGCAGACAGTTCTCCTTACAGCATATACTCCCATTCACTGAGAAATGTCCAAACGCAGCTCTTACCAGAAACGTGTTTCTAACTCCTGAATCTAAAGGGAGATTTAACTCACTTAGCTGAACAAACGCACAGTAGAGCAGATTGAAGGATACGTTTCTTCTGTGTTTTAGGCAGAGTTTTACTGCTATTTCGTTATATGCGGGAATAGTGCTGGAAATGCCTGTTTTGAGATCTCTCCACAGAAAGCGTTTCCAGACTTCCCCTTCAACACACGAGTTTAACTCTGTAAGTTGAATGCACACATTGAAGACCTTTCTGTTAGGTAGCTCCGTTTTGGTTTTAGAAGCAGACAGTTCTCCTTACAGCATATACTCCCATTCACTGAGAAATGTCCAAACGCAGCTCTTACCAGAAACGTGTTTCTAACTCCTGAATCTAAAGGGAGATTTAACTCACTTAGCTGAACAAACGCACAGCAGAGCAGATTGAAGGATACGTTTCTTCTGTGTTTTAGGCAGAGTTTTACTGCTATTTCGTTATATGCGGGAATAGTGCTGGAAATGCCTGTTTTGAGATCTCTCCACAGAAAGCGTTTCCAGACTTCCCTTTCAACACACGAGTTTAACTCTGTAAGTTGAATGCACACATTGAAGACCGTTCTGTTAGGTAGCTCCGTTTTGGTTTTAGAAGCAGACAGTTCTCCTTACAGCATATACTCCCATTCACTGAGAAAGGTCCAAACGCAGCTCTTACCAGAAACGTGTTTCTAACCCCTGAATCTAAAGGGAGATTTAACTCACCTAGCTGAACAAACGCACAGCAGACCAGATTGAAGGATACGTTTCTTCTGTGTTTTAGGCAGAGTTTTACTGCTATTTGGTTATATGCGGGAATAGTGCTGGAAATGCCTGTTTTGAGATCTCTCCACAGAAAGCGTTTCCAGACTTCCCCTTCAACACACGAGTTTAACTCTGTAAGTTGAATGCACACATTGAAGACCGTTCTGTTAGGTAGCTCCGTTTTGGTTTTAGAAGCAGACAGTTCTCCTTACAGCATATACTCCCATTCACTGAGAAATGTCCAAACGCAGCTCTTACCAGAAACGTGTTTCTAACTCCTGAATCTAAAGGGAGATTTAACTCACTTAGCTGAACAAACGCACAGCAGAGCAGATTGAAGGATACGTTTCTTCTGTGTTTTAGGCAGAGTTTTACTGCTATTTCGTTATATGCGGGAATAGTGCTGGAAATGCCTGTTTTGAGATCTCTCCACAGAAAGCGTTTCCAGACTTCCGCTTCAACACACGAGTTTAACTCTGTAAGTTGAATGCACACATTGAAGACCGTTCTGTTTGGTAGCTCCGTTTTGGTTTTAGAAGCAGACAGTTCTCCTTACAGCATATACTCCCATTCACTGAGAAAGGTCCAAACGCAGCTCTTACCAGAAACGTGTTTCTAACTCCTGAATCTAAAGGGAGATTTAACTCACTTAGCTGAACAAACGCACAGCAGATCAGAATGAAGGATACGTTTCTTCTGTGTTTTAGGCAGAGTTTTACTGCTATTTCGTTATATGCGGGAATAGTGCTGGAAATGCCTGGAAATGCCTGTTTTGAGATCTCTCCACAGAAAGCGTTTCCAGACTTCCCCTTCAACACACGAGTTTATCTCTGTAAGTTGAATGCACACATTGAAGACCGTTCTGTTAGGTAGCTCCGTTTTGGTTTTAGAAGCAGACAGTTCTCCTTACAGCATATACTCCCATTCACTGAGAAATGTCCAAACGCAGCTCTTACCAGAAACGTGTTTCTAACTCCTGAATCTAAAGGGAGATTTAACTCACTTAGCTGAACAAACGCACAGCAGAGCAGATTGAAGGATACGTTTCTTCTGTGTTTTAGGCAGAGTTTTACTGCTATTTCGTTATATGCGGGAATAGTGCTGGAAATGCCTGTTTTGAGATCTCTCCACAGAAAGCGTTTCCAGACTTCCCCTTCCACACACGAGTTTAACTCTGTAAGTTGAATGCACACATTGAAGACCGTTCTGTTAGGTAGCTCCGTTTTGGTTTTAGAAGCAGACAGTTCTCCTTACAGCATATACTCCCATTCACTGAGAAATGTCCAAACGCAGCTCTTACCAGAAACGTGTTTCTAACTCCTGAATCTAAAGGGAGATTTAACTCACTTAGCTGAACAAACGCACAGCAGAGCAGATTGAAGGATACGTTTCTTCTGTGTTTTAGGCAGAGTTTTACTGCTATTTCGTTATATGCGGGAATAGTGCTGGAAATGCCTGGAAATGCCTGTTTTGAGATCTCTCCACAGAAAGCGTTTCCAGACTTCCCCTTCAACACACGAGTTTAACTCTGTAAGTTGAATGCACACATTGAAGACCGTTCTGTTAGGTAGCTCCGTTTAGGTTTTAGAAGCAGACAGTTCTCCTTACAGCATATACTCAAATTCACTGAGAAATGTCCAAACGCAGCTCTTACCAGAAACGTGTTTCTAACTCCTGAATCTAAAGGGAGATTTAACTCACTTAGCTGAACAAACGCACAGCAGAGCAGAATGAAGGATACCTTTCTTCTGTGTTTTAGGCAGAGTTTTACTGCTATTTGGTTATATGCGGGAATAGTGCTGGAAATGCCTGGAAATGCCTGTTTTGAGATCTCTCCACAGAAAGCGTTTCCAGACTTCCCCTTCAACACACGAGTTTAACTCTGTAAGTTGAATGCACACATTGAAGACCGTTCTGTTAGGTAGCTCCGTTTTGGTTTTAGAAGCAGACAGTTCTCCTTACAGCATATACTCCCATTCACTGAGAAATGTCCAAACGCAGCTCTTACCAGAAACGTGTTTCTAACTCCTGAATCTAAAGGGAGATTTAACTCACTTAGCTGAACAAACGCACAGCAGAGCAGAATGAAGGATACGTTTCTTCTGTGTTTTAGGCAGAGTTTTACTGCTATTTCGTTATATGCGGGAATAGTGCTGGAAATGCCTGTTTTGAGATCTCTCCACAGAAAGCGTTTCCAGACTTCCCCTTCCACACACGAGTTTAACTCTGTAAGTTGAATGCACACATTGAAGACCGTTCTGTTAGGTAGCTCCGTTTTGGTTTTAGAAGCAGACAGTTCTCCTTACAGCATATACTCCCATTCACTGAGAAATGTCCAAACGCAGCTCTTACCAGAAACGTGTTTCTAACTCCTGAATCTAAAGGGAGATTTAACTCACTTAGCTGAACAAACGCACAGCAGAGCAGATTGAAGGATACGTTTCTTCTGTGTTTTAGGCAGAGTTTTACTGCTATTTCGTTATATGCGGGAATAGTGCTGGAAATGCCTGGAAATGCCTGTTTTGAGATCTCTCCACAGAAAGCGTTTCCAGACTTCCCCTTCAACACACGAGTTTAACTCTGTAAGTTGAATGCATACATTGAAGACCGTTCTGTTAGGTAGCTCCGTTTTGGTTTTAAAAGCAGACAGTTCTCCTTACAGCATATACTCCCATTCACTGAGAAATGTCCAAACGCAGCTCTTACCAGAAACGTGTTTCTAACTCCTGAATCTAAAGGGAGATTTAACTCACTTAGCTGAACAAACGCACAGCAGAGCAGAATGAAGGATACGTTTCTTCTGTGTTTTAGGCAGAGTTTTACTGCTATTTCGTTATATGCGGGAATAGTGCTGGAAATGCCTGTTTTGAGATCTCTCCACAGAAAGCGTTTCCAGACTTCCCCTTCAACACACGAGTTTAACTCTGTAAGTTGAATGCACACATTGAAGACCGTTCTGTTAGGTAGCTCCGTTTTGGTTTTAGAAGCAGACAGTTCTCCTTACAGCATATACTCCCATTCACTGAGAAATGTCCAAACGCAGCTCTTACCAGAAACGTGTTTCTAACTCCTGAATCTAAAGGGAGATTTAACTCACTTAGCTGAACAAACGCACAGCAGAGCAGATTGAAGGATACGTTTCTTCTGTGTTTTAGGCAGAGTTTTACTGCTATTTCGTTATATGCGGGAATAGTGCTGGAAATGCCTGTTTTGAGATCTCTCCACAGAAAGCGTTTCCAGACTTCCCCTTCAACACACGAGTTTAACTCTGTAAGTTGAATGCACACATTGAAGACCGTTCTGTTAGGTAGCTCCGTTTTGGTTTTAGAAGCAGACAGTTCTCCTTACAGCATATACTCCCATTCACTGAGAAATGTCCAAACGCAGCACTTATCAGAAACGTGTTTCTAACTCCTGAATCTAAAGGGAGATTTAACTCACTTAGCTGAACAAACGCACAGCAGAGCAGATTGAAGGATACGTTTCTTCTGTGTTTTAGGCAGAGTTTTACTGCTATTTCGTTATATGCGGGAATAGTGCTGGAAATGCCTGGAAATGCCTGTTTTGAGATCTCTCCACAGAAAGCGTTTCCAGACTTCCCCTTCAACACACGAGTTTAACTCTGTAAGTTGAATGCACACATTGAAGACCGTTCTGTTAGGTAGCTCCGTTTTGGTTTTAGAAGCAGACAGTTCTCCTTACAGCATATACTCCCATTCACTGAGAAATGTTCAAACGCAGCTCTTACCAGAAACGTGTTTCTAACTCCTGAATCTAAAGGGAGATTTAACTCACTTAGCTGAACAAACGCACAGCAGAGCAGATTGAAGCATACGTTTCTTCTGTGTTTTAGGCAGAGTTTTACTGCTATTTCGTTATATGCGGGAATAGTGCTGGAAATGCCTGAAAATGCCTGTTTTGAGATCTCTCGACAGAAAGCGTTTCCAGACTTCCCCTTCAACACACGAGTTTAACTCTGTAAGTTGAATGCACACATTGAAGACCGTTCTGTTAGGTAGCTCCGTTTTGGTTTTAGAAGCAGACAGTTCTCCTTACAGCATATACTCCCATTCACTGAGAAATGTCCAAACGCAGCTCTTACCAGAAACGTGTTTCTAACTCCTGAATCTAAAGGGAGATTTAACTCACTTAGCTGAACAAACGCACAGCAGAGCAGATTGAAGGATACGTTTCTTCTGTGTTTTAGGCAGAGTTTTACTGCTATTTCGTTATAAGCGGGAATAGAGCTGGAAATGCCTGGAAATGCCTGTTTTGAGATCTCTCCACAGAAAGCGTTTCCAGACTTCCCCTTCAACACACGAGTTTAACTCTGTAAGTTGAATGCACACATTGAAGACCGTTCTGTTAGGTAGCTCCGTTTTGGTTTTAGAAGCAGACAGTTCTCCGTACAGCATATACTCCCATTCACTGAGAAATGTCCAAACGCAGCTCTTACCAGAAACGTGTTTCTAACTCCTGAATCTAAAGGGAGATTTAACTCACTTAGCTGAACAAACGCACAGCAGAGCAGATTGAAGGATACGTTTCTTCTGTGTTTTAGGCAGAGTTTTACTGCTATTTCGTTATATGCGGGAATAGTGCTGGAAATGCCTGTTTTGAGATCTCTCCACAGAAAGCGTTTCCAGACTTCCCCTTCAACACACGAGTTTAACTCTGTAAGTTGAATGCACACATTGAAGACCGTTCTGTTAGGTAGCTCCGTTTTGGTTTTAGAAGCAGACAGTTCTCCTTACAGCATATACTCCCATTCACTGAGAAATGTCCAAACGCAGCTCTTACCAGAAACGTGTTTCTAACTCCTGAATCTAAAGGGAGATTTAACTCACTTAGCTGAACAAACGCACAGTAGAGCAGATTGAAGGATACGTTTCTTCTGTGTTTTAGGCAGAGTTTTACTGCTATTTCGTTATATGCGGGAATAGTGCTGGAAATGCCTGTTTTGAGATCTCTCCACAGAAAGCGTTTCTAGACTTCCCCTTCAACACACGAGTTTAACTCTGTAAGTTGAATGCACACATTGAAGACCTTTCTGTTAGGTAGCTCCGTTTTGGTTTTAGAAGCAGACAGTTCTCCTTACAGCATATACTCCCATTCACTGAGAAATGTCCAAACGCAGCTCTTACCAGAAACGTGTTTCTAACTCCTGAATCTAAAGGGAGATTTAACTCACTTAGCTGAACAAACGCACAGCAGAGCAGATTGAAGGATACGTTTCTTCTGTGTTTTAGGCAGAGTTTTACTGCTATTTCGTTATATGCGGGAATAGTGCTGGAAATGCCTGTTTTGAGATCTCTCCACAGAAAGCGTTTCCAGACATCCCCTTCAACACACGAGTTTAACTCTGTAAGTTGAATGCACACATTGAAGACCGTTCTGTTAGGTAGCTCCGTTTTGGTTTTAGAAGCAGACAGTTCTCCTTACAGCATATACTCCCATTCACTGAGAAAGGTCCAAACGCAGCTCTTACCAGAAACGTGTTTCTAACCCCTGAATCTAAAGGGAGATTTAACTCACCTAGCTGAACAAACGCACAGCAGAGCAGATTGAAGGATACGTTTCTTCTGTGTTTTAGGCAGAGTTTTACTGCTATTTGGTTATATGCGGGAATAGTGCTGGAAATGCCTGTTTTGAGATCTCTCCACAGAAAGCGTTTCCAGACTTCCCCTTCAACACACGAGTTTAACTCTGTAAGTTGAATGCACACATTGAAGACCGTTCTGTTAGGTAGCTCCGTTTTGGTTTTAGAAGCAGACAGTTCTCCTTACAGCATATACTCCCATTCACTGAGAAATGTCCAAACGCAGCTCTTACCAGAAACGTGTTTCTAACTCCTGAATCTAAAGGGAGATTTAACTCACTTAGCTGAACAAACGCACAGCAGAGCAGATTGAAGGATACGTTTCTTCTGTGTTTTAGGCAGAGTTTTACTGCTATTTCGTTATATGCGGGAATAGTGCTGGAAATGCCTGTTTTGAGATCTCTCCACAGAAAGCGTTTCCAGACTTCCGCTTCAACACACGAGTTTAAATCTGTAAGTTGAATGCACACATTGAAGACCGTTCTGTTAGGTAGCTCCGTTTTGGTTTTAGAAGCAGACAGTTCTCCTTACAGCATATACTCCCATTCACTGAGAAAGGTCCAAACGCAGCTCTTACCAGAAACGTGTTTCTAACTCCTGAATCTAAAGGGAGATTTAACTCACTTAGCTGAACAAACGCACAGCAGATCAGAATGAAGGATACGTTTCTTCTGTGTTTTAGGCAGAGTTTTACTGCTATTTCCTTATATGCGGGAATAGTGCTGGAAATGCCTGGAAATGCCTGTTTTGAGATCTCTCCACAGAAAGCGTTTCCAGACTTCCCCTTCAACACACGAGTTTAACTCTGTAAGTTGAATGCACACATTGAAGACCGTTCTGTTAGGTAGCTCCGTTTTGGTTTTAGAAGCAGACAGTTCTCCTTACAGCATATACTCCCATTCACTGAGAAATGTCCAAACGCAGCTCTTACCAGAAACGTGTTTCTAACTCCTGAATCTAAAGGGAGATTTAACTCACTTAGCTGAACAAACGCACAGCAGAGCAGATTGAAGGATACGTTTCTTCTGTGTTTTAGGCAGAGTTTTACTGCTATTTCGTTATATGCGGGAATAGTGCTGGAAATGCCTGTTTTGAGATCTCTCCACAGAAAGCGTTTCCAGACTTCCCCTTCCACACACGAGTTTAACTCTGTAAGTTGAATGCACACATTGAAGACCGTTCTGTTAGGTAGCTCCGTTTTGGTTTTAGAAGCAGACAGTTCTCCTTACAGCATATACTCCCATTCACTGAGAAATGTCCAAACGCAGCTCTTACCAGAAACGTGTTTCTAACTCCTGAATCTAAAGGGAGATTTAACTCACTTAGCTGAACAAACGCACAGCAGAGCAGATTGAAGGATACGTTTCTTCTGTGTTTTAGGCAGAGTTTTACTGCTATTTCGTTATATGCGGGAATAGTGCTGGAAATGCCTGGAAATGCCTGTTTTGAGATCTCTCCACAGAAAGCGTTTCCAGACTTCCCCTTCAACACACGAGTTTAACTCTGTAAGTTGAATGCACACATTGAAGACCGTTCTGTTAGGTAGCTCCGTTTAGGTTTTAGAAGCAGACAGTTCTCCTTACAGCATATACTCCCATTCACTGAGAAATGTCCAAACGCAGCTCTTACCAGAAACGTGTTTCTAACTCCTGAATCTAAAGGGAGATTTAACTCACTTAGCTGAACAAACGCACAGCAGAGCAGAATGAAGGATACCTTTCTTCTGTGTTTTAGGCAGAGTTTTACTGCTATTTGGTTATATGCGGGAATAGTGCTGGAAATGCCTGGAAATGCCTGTTTTGAGATCTCTCCACAGAAAGCGTTTCCAGACTTCCCCTTCAACACACGAGTTTAACTCTGTAAGTTGAATGCACACATTGAAGACCGTTCTGTTAGGTAGCTCCGTTTTGGTTTTAGAAGCAGACAGTTCTCCTTACAGCATATACTCCCATTCACTGAGAAATGTCCAAACGCAGCTCTTACCAGAAACGTGTTTCTAACTCCTGAATCTAAAGGGAGATTTAACTCACTTAGCTGAACAAACGCACAGCAGAGCAGATTGAAGGATACGTTTCTTCTGTGTTTTAGGCAGAGTTTTACTGCTATTTCGTTATATGCGGGAATAGTGCTGGAAATGCCTGTTTTGAGATCTCTCCACAGAAAGCGTTTCCAGACTTCCGCTTCAACACACGAGTTTAACTCTGTAAGTTGAATGCACACATTGAAGACCGTTCTGTTAGGTAGCTCCGTTTTGGTTTTAGAAGCAGACAGTTCTCCTTACAGCATATACTCCCATTCACTGAGAAAGGTCCAAACGCAGCTCTTACCAGAAACGTGTTTCTAACTCCTGAATCTAAAGGGAGATTTAACTCACTTAGCTGAACAAACGCACAGCAGAGCAGATTGAAGGATACGTTTCTTCTGTGTTTTAGGCAGAGTTTTACTGCTATTTCGTTATATGCGGGAATAGTGCTGGAAATGCCTGTTTTGAGATCTCTCCACAGAAAGCGTTTCCAGACTTCCCCTTCAACACACGAGTTTAACTCTGTAAGTTGAATGCACACATTGAAGACCGTTCTGTTAGGTAGCTCCGTTTTGGTTTTAGAAGCAGACAGTTCTCCTTACAGCATATACTCCCATTCACTGAGAAATGTCCAAACGCAGCTCTTACCAGAAACGTGTTTCTAACTCCTGAATCTAAAGGGAGATTTAACTCACTTAGCTGAACAAACGCACAGCAGAGCAGAATGAAGGATACGTTTCTTCTGTGTTTTAGGCAGAGTTTTACTGCTATTTCGTTATATGCGGGAATAGTGCTGGAAATGCCTGGAAATGCCTGTTTTGAGATCTCTCCACAGAAAGCGTTTCCAGACTTCCCCTTCAACACACGAGTTTAACTCTGTAAGTTGAATGCACACATTGAAGACCGTTCTGTTAGGTAGCTCCGTTTTGGTTTTAGAAGCAGACAGTTCTCCTTACAGCATATACTCCCATTCACTGAGAAATGTCCAAACGCAGCTCTTACCAGAAACGTGTTTCTAACTCCTGAATCTAAAGGGAGATTTAACTCACTTAGCTGAACAAACGCACAGCAGAGCAGATTGAAGGATACGTTTCTTCTGTGTTTTAGGCAGAGTTTTACTGCTATTTCGTTATATGCGGGAATAGTGCTGGAAATGCATGGAAATGCCTGTTTTGAGATCTCTCCACAGAAAGCGTTTCCAGACTTCCCCTTCAACACACGAGTTTAACTCTGTAAGTTGAATGCACACATTGAAGACCGTTCTGTTAGGTAGCTCCGTTTTGGTTTTAGAAGCAGACAGTTCTCCTTACAGCATATACTCCCATTCACTGAGAAATGTCCAAACGCAGCTCTTACCAGAAACGTGTTTCTAACTCCTGAATCTAAAGGGAGATTTAACTCACTTAGCTGAACAAACGCACAGCAGAGCAGATTGAAGGATACGTTTCTTCTGTGTTTTAGGCAGAGTTTTACTGCTATTTCGTTATATGCGGGAATAGTGCTGGAAATGCCTGTTTTGAGATCTCTCCACAGAAAGCGTTTCCAGACTTCCGCTTCAACACACGAGTTTAAATCTGTAAGTTGAATGCACACATTGAAGACCGTTCTGTTAGGTAGCTCCGTTTTGGTTTTAGAAGCAGACAGTTCTCCTTACAGCATATACTCCCATTCACTGAGAAAGGTCCAAACGCAGCTCTTACCAGAAACGTGTTTCTAACTCCTGAATCTAAAGGGAGATTTAACTCACTTAGCTGAACAAACGCACAGCAGATCAGAATGAAGGATACGTTTCTTCTGTGTTTTAGGCAGAGTTTTACTGCTATTTCCTTATATGCGGGAATAGTGCTGGAAATGCCTGGAAATGCCTGTTTTGAGATCTCTCCACAGAAAGCGTTTCCAGACTTCCCCTTCAACACACGAGTTTAACTCTGTAAGTTGAATGCACACATTGAAGACCGTTCTGTTAGGTAGCTCCGTTTTGGTTTTAGAAGCAGACAGTTCTCCTTACAGCATATACTCCCATTCACTGAGAAATGTCCAAACGCAGCTCTTACCAGAAACGTGTTTCTAACTCCTGAATCTAAAGGGAGATTTAACTCACTTAGCTGAACAAACGCACAGCAGAGCAGATTGAAGGATACGTTTCTTCTGTGTTTTAGGCAGAGTTTTACTGCTATTTCGTTATATGCGGGAATAGTGCTGGAAATGCCTGTTTTGAGATCTCTCCACAGAAAGCGTTTCCAGACTTCCCCTTCCACACACGAGTTTAACTCTGTAAGTTGAATGCACACATTGAAGACCGTTCTGTTAGGTAGCTCCGTTTTGGTTTTAGAAGCAGACAGTTCTCCTTACAGCATATACTCCCATTCACTGAGAAATGTCCAAACGCAGCTCTTACCAGAAACGTGTTTCTAACTCCTGAATCTAAAGGGAGATTTAACTCACTTAGCTGAACAAACGCACAGCAGAGCAGATTGAAGGATACGTTTCTTCTGTGTTTTAGGCAGAGTTTTACTGCTATTTCGTTATATGCGGGAATAGTGCTGGAAATGCCTGGAAATGCCTGTTTTGAGATCTCTCCACAGAAAGCGTTTCCAGACTTCCCCTTCAACACACGAGTTTAACTCTGTAAGTTGAATGCACACATTGAAGACCGTTCTGTTAGGTAGCTCCGTTTAGGTTTTAGAAGCAGACAGTTCTCCTTACAGCATATACTCCCATTCACTGAGAAATGTCCAAACGCAGCTCTTACCAGAAACGTGTTTCTAACTCCTGAATCTAAAGGGAGATTTAACTCACTTAGCTGAACAAACGCACAGCAGAGCAGAATGAAGGATACCTTTCTTCTGTGTTTTAGGCAGAGTTTTACTGCTATTTGGTTATATGCGGGAATAGTGCTGGAAATGCCTGGAAATGCCTGTTTTGAGATCTCTCCACAGAAAGCGTTTCCAGACTTCCCCTTCAACACACGAGTTTAACTCTGTAAGTTGAATGCACACATTGAAGACCGTTCTGTTAGGTAGCTCCGTTTTGGTTTTAGAAGCAGACAGTTCTCCTTACAGCATATACTCCCATTCACTGAGAAATGTCCAAACGCAGCTCTTACCAGAAACGTGTTTCTAACTCCTGAATCTAAAGGGAGATTTAACTCACTTAGCTGAACAAACGCACAGCAGAGCAGATTGAAGGATACGTTTCTTCTGTGTTTTAGGCAGAGTTTTACTGCTATTTCGTTATATGCGGGAATAGTGCTGGAAATGCCTGTTTTGAGATCTCTCCACAGAAAGCGTTTCCAGACTTCCGCTTCAACACACGAGTTTAACTCTGTAAGTTGAATGCACACATTGAAGACCGTTCTGTTAGGTAGCTCCGTTTTGGTTTTAGAAGCAGACAGTTCTCCTTACAGCATATACTCCCATTCACTGAGAAAGGTCCAAACGCAGCTCTTACCAGAAACGTGTTTCTAACTCCTGAATCTAAAGGGAGATTTAACTCACTTAGCTGAACAAACGCACAGCAGAGCAGATTGAAGGATACGTTTCTTCTGTGTTTTAGGCAGAGTTTTACTGCTATTTCGTTATATGCGGGAATAGTGCTGGAAATGCCTGTTTTGAGATCTCTCCACAGAAAGCGTTTCCAGACTTCCCCTTCAACACACGAGTTTAACTCTGTAAGTTGAATGCACACATTGAAGACCGTTCTGTTAGGTAGCTCCGTTTTGGTTTTAGAAGCAGACAGTTCTCCTTACAGCATATACTCCCATTCACTGAGAAATGTCCAAACGCAGCTCTTACCAGAAACGTGTTTCTAACTCCTGAATCTAAAGGGAGATTTAACTCACTTAGCTGAACAAACGCACAGCAGAGCAGAATGAAGGATACGTTTCTTCTGTGTTTTAGGCAGAGTTTTACTGCTATTTCGTTATATGCGGGAATAGTGCTGGAAATGCCTGGAAATGCCTGTTTTGAGATCTCTCCACAGAAAGCGTTTCCAGACTTCCCCTTCAACACACGAGTTTAACTCTGTAAGTTGAATGCACACATTGAAGACCGTTCTGTTAGGTAGCTCCGTTTTGGTTTTAGAAGCAGACAGTTCTCCTTACAGCATATACTCCCATTCACTGAGAAATGTCCAAACGCAGCTCTTACCAGAAACGTGTTTCTAACTCCTGAATCTAAAGGGAGATTTAACTCACTTAGCTGAACAAACGCACAGCAGAGCAGATTGAAGGATACGTTTCTTCTGTGTTTTAGGCAGAGTTTTACTGCTATTTCGTTATATGCGGGAATAGTGCTGGAAATGCATGGAAATGCCTGTTTTGAGATCTCTCCACAGAAAGCGTTTCCAGACTTCCCCTTCAACACACGAGTTTAACTCTGTAAGTTGAATGCACACATTGAAGACCGTTCTGTTAGGTAGCTCCGTTTAGGTTTTAGAAGCAGACAGTTCTCCTTACAGCATATACTCCCATTCACTGAGAAATGTCCAAACGCAGCTCTTACCAGAAACGTGTTTCTAACTCCTGAATCTAAAGGGAGATTTAACTCACTTAGCTGAACAAACGCACAGCAGAGCAGAATGAAGGATACCTTTCTTCTGTGTTTTAGGCAGAGTTTTACTGCTATTTGGTTATATGCGGGAATAGTGCTGGAAATGCCTGGAAATGCCTGTTTTGAGATCTCTCCACAGAAAGCGTTTCCAGACTTCCCCTTCAACACACGAGTTTAACTCTGTAAGTTGAATGCACACATTGAAGACCGTTCTGTTAGGTAGCTCCGTTTTGGTTTTAGAAGCAGACAGTTCTCCTTACAGCATATACTCCCATTCACTGAGAAATGTCCAAACGCAGCTCTTACCAGAAACGTGTTTCTAACTCCTGAATCTAAAGGGAGATTTAACTCACTTAGCTGAACAAACGCACAGCAGAGCAGATTGAAGGATACGTTTCTTCTGTGTTTTAGGCAGAGTTTTACTGCTATTTCGTTATATGCGGGAATAGTGCTGGAAATGCCTGTTTTGAGATCTCTCCACAGAAAGCGTTTCCAGACTTCCGCTTCAACACACGAGTTTAACTCTGTAAGTTGAATGCACACATTGAAGACCGTTCTGTTAGGTAGCTCCGTTTTGGTTTTAGAAGCAGACAGTTCTCCTTACAGCATATACTCCCATTCACTGAGAAAGGTCCAAACGCAGCTCTTACCAGAAACGTGTTTCTAACTCCTGAATCTAAAGGGAGATTTAACTCACTTAGCTGAACAAACGCACAGCAGAGCAGATTGAAGGATACGTTTCTTCTGTGTTTTAGGCAGAGTTTTACTGCTATTTCGTTATATGCGGGAATAGTGCTGGAAATGCCTGTTTTGAGATCTCTCCACAGAAAGCGTTTCCAGACTTCCCCTTCAACACACGAGTTTAACTCTGTAAGTTGAATGCACACATTGAAGACCGTTCTGTTAGGTAGCTCCGTTTTGGTTTTAGAAGCAGACAGTTCTCCTTACAGCATATACTCCCATTCACTGAGAAATGTCCAAACGCAGCTCTTACCAGAAACGTGTTTCTAACTCCTGAATCTAAAGGGAGATTTAACTCACTTAGCTGAACAAACCCACAGCAGAGCAGATTGAAGGATACGTTTCTTCTGTGTTTTAGGCAGAGTTTTACTGCTATTTCGTTATATGCGGAAATAGTGCTGGAAATGCCTGTTTAAAGATCTCTCCACAGAAAGCGTTTCCAGACTTCCCCTTCAACACACGAGTTTAACTCTGTAAGTTGAATGCACACATTGAAGACCGTTCTGTTAGGTAGCTCCGTTTTGGTTTTAGAAGCAGACAGTTCTCCTTACAGCATATACTCCCATTCACTGAGAAATGTCCAAACGCAGCACTTACCAGAAACGTGTTTCTAACTCCTGAATCTAAAGGGAGATTTAACTCACTTAGCTGAACAAACGCACAGCAGAGCAGATCGAAGGATACGTTTCTTCTGTGTTTTAGGCAGAGTTTTACTGCTATTTCGTTATATGCGGAAATAGTGCTGGAAATGCCTGTTTTGAGATCTCTCCACAGAAAGCGTTTCCAGACTTCCCCTTCAACACACGAGTTTAACTCTGTAAGTTGAATGCACACATTGAAGACAGTAATGTTAGGTAGCTCCGTTTTGGTTTTAGAAGCAGACAGTTCTCCTTACAGCATATACTCCCATTCACTGAGAAATGTCCAAACGCAGCACTTACCAGAAACGTGTTTCTAACTCCTGAATCTAAAGGGAGATTTAACTCACTTAGGTGAACAAACGCACAGCAGAGCAGATCGAAGGATACGTTTCTTCTGTGTTTTAGGCAGAGTTTTACTGCTATTTCGTTATATGCGGGAATAGTGCTGGAAATGCCTGGAAATGCCTGTTTTGAGATCTCTCCACAGAAAGCGTTTCCAGACTTCCCCTTCAACACACGAGTTTAACTCTGTAAGTTGAATGCACACATTGAAGACCGTTCTGTTAGGTAGCTCCGTTTTGGTTTTAGAAGCAGATAGTTCTCCTTACAGCATATACTCCCATTCACTGGGAAATGTCCAAACGCAGCTCTTACCAGAAACGTGTTTCTAACTCCTGAATCTAAAGGGAGATTTAACTCACTTAGCTGAACAAACGCACAGCAGAGCAGATTGAAGGATACGTTTCTTCTGTGTTTTAGGCAGAGTTTTACTGCTATTTCGTTATATGCGGGAATAGTGCTGGAAATGCCTGTTTTGAGATCTCTCCACAGAAAGCGTTTCCAGACTTCCCCTTCAACACACGAGTTTAACTCTGTAAGTTGAATGCACACATTGAAGACCGTTCTGTTAGGTAGCTCCGTTTTGGTTTTAGAAGCAGACAGTTCTCCTTACAGCATATAATCCCATTCACTGAGAAATGTCCAAACGCAGCTCTTACCAGAAACGTGTTTCTAACTCCTGAATCTAAAGGGAGATTTAACTCACTTAGCTGAACAAACGCACAGCAGAGCAGATTGAAGGATACGTTTCATCTGTGTTTTAGGCAGAGTTTTACTGCTATTTCGTTATATGCGGGAATAGTGCTGGAAATGCCTGTTTTGAGATCTCTCCACAGAAAGCGTTTCCAGACTTCCCCTTCAACACACGAGTTTAACTCTGTAAGTTGAATGCACACATTGAAGACCGTTCTGTTAGGTAGCTCCGTTTTGGTTTTAGAAGCAGACAGTTCTCCTTACAGCATATACTCCCATTCACTGAGAAATGTCCAAACGCAGCACTTACCAGAAACGTGTTTCTAACTCCTGAATCTAAAGGGAGATTTAACTCACTTAGCTGAACAAACGCACAGCAGAGCAGATTGAAGGATACGTTTCTTCTGTGTTTTAGGCAGAGTTTTACTGCTATTTCGTTATATGCGGGAATAGTGCTGGAAATGCCTGGAAATGCCTGTTTTGAGATCTCTCTACAGAAAGCGTTTCCAGACTTCCCCTTCAACACACGAGTTTAAATCTGTAAGTTGAATGCACACATTGAAGACCGTTCTGTTAGGTAGCTCCGTTTTGGTTTTAGAAGCAGACAGTTCTCCTTACAGCATATACTCCCATTCACTGAGAAATGTCCAAACGCAGCTCCTACCAGAAACGTGTTTCTAACTCCTGAATCTAAAGGGAGATTTAACTCACTTAGATGAACAAACGCACAGCAGAGCAGATTGAAGGATACGTTTCTTCTGTGTTTTAGGCAGAGTTTTACTGCTATTTCGTTATATGCGGGAATAGTGCTGGAAATGCCTGTTTTGAGATCTCTCCACAGAAAGCGTTTCCAGACTTCCCCTTCAACACACGAGTTTAACTCTGTAAGTTGAATGCACACATTGAAGACCGTTCTGTTAGGTAGCTCCGTTTGGTTTTAGAAGCAGACAGTTCTCCTTACAGCATATACTCCCATTCACTGAGAAATGTCCAAACGCAGCTCTTACCAGATACGTGTTTCTAACTCCTGAATCTAAAGGGAGATTTAACTCACTTAGCTGAACAAACGCACAGCAGAGCAGATTGAAGGATACGTTTCTTCTGTGTTTTAGGCAGAGTTTTACTGCTATTTCGTTATATGCGGGAATAGTGCTGGAAATGCCTGGAAATGCCTGTTTTGAGATCTCTCCACAGAAAGCGTTTCCAGACTTCCCCTTCAACACACGAGTTTAACGCTATAAGTTGAATGCACACATTGAAGACCGTTCTGTTAGGTACCTCCGTTTTGGTTTTAGAAGCAGACAGTTCTCCTTACAGCATATACTCCCATTCACTGAGAATTGTCCAAACGGAGCTCTTACCAGAAACGTGTTTCTAACTCCTGAATCTAAAGGGAGATTTAACTCACTTAGATGAACAAACGCACAGCAGAGCAGATTGAAGGATACGTTTCTTCTGTGTTTTAGGCAGAGTTTTACTGCTATTTCGTTATATGCGGGAATAGTGCTGGAAATGCATGGAAATGCCTGTTTTGAGATCTCTCCACAGAAAGCGTTTCCAGACTTCCCCTTCAACACACGAGTTTATCTCTGTAAGTTGAATGCACACATTGAAGACCGTTCTGTTAGGTAGCTCCGTTTTGGTTTTAGAAGCAGACAGTTCTCCTTACAGCATATACTCCCATTCACTGAGAAATGTCCAAACGCAGCTCTTACCAGAAACGTGTTTCTAACTCCTGAATCTAAAGGGAGATTTAACTCATTTAGCTGAACAAACCCACAGCAGAGCAGATTGAAGGATACGTTTCTTCTGTGTTTTAGGCAGAGTTTTACTGCTATTTCGTTATATGCGGAAATAGTGCTGGAAATGCCTGTTTTGAGATCTCTCCACAGAAAGCGTTTCCAGACTTCCCCTTCAACACACGAGTTTAACTCTGTAAGTTGGATGCACACATTGAAGACCGTTCTGTTAGGTAGCTCCGTTTTGGTTTTAGAAGCAGACAGTTCTCCTTACAGCATATACTCCCATTCACTGAGAAATGTCCAAACGCAGCTCTTACCAGAAACGTGTTTCTAACTCCTGAATCTAAAGGGAGATTTAACTCACTTAGATGAACAAACGCACAGCAGAGGAGATTGAAGGATACGTTTCTTCTGTGTTTTAGGCAGAGTTTTACTGCTATTTCGTTATATGCCGGAATAGGGCTGGAAATGCCTGGAAATGCCTGTTTTGAGATCTCTCCACAGAAAGCGTTTCCAGACTTCCCCTTCAACACACGAGTTTAACTCTGTAAGTTGAATGCACACATTGAAGACCGTTCTGTTAGGTAGCTCCGTTTTGGTTTTAGAAGCAGATAGTTCTCCTTACAGCATATACTCCCATTCACTGGGAAATGTCCAAACGCAGCTCTTACCAGAAACGTGTTTCTAACTCCTGAATCTAAAGGGAGATTTAACTCACTTAGCTGAACAAACGCACAGCAGAGCAGATTGAAGGATACGTTTCTTCTGTGTTTTAGGCAGAGTTTTACTGCTATTTCGTTATATGCGGGAATAGTGCTGGAAATGCCTGGAAATGCCTGTTTTGAGATCTCTCCACAGAAAGCGTTTCCAGACTTCCCCTTCAACACACGAGTTTAACTCTGTTAGTTGAATGCACACATTGAAGACCATTCTGTTAGGTAGCTCCGTTTTGGTTTTAGAAGCAGACAGTTCTCCTTACAGCATATACTCCCATTCACTGAGAAATGTCCAAACGCAGCACTTACCAGAAACGTGTTTCTAACTCCTGAATCTAAAGGGAGATTTAACTCACTTAGCTGAACAAACGCACAGCAGAGCAGATCGAAGGATACGTTTCTTCTGTGTTTTAGGCAGAGTTTTACTGCTATTTCGTTATATGCGGGAATAGTGCTGGAAATGCCTAGAAATGCCTGTTTTGAGATCTCTCCACAGAAAGCGTTTCCAGACTTCCCCTTCAACACACGAGTTTAACTCTGTAAGTTGAATGCACACATTGAAGACCGTTCTGTTAGGTAGCTCCGTTTTGGTTTTAGAAGCAGACAGTTCTCCTTACAGCTTATACTCCCATTCACTGAGAAATGTCCAAACGCAGCTCTTACCAGAAACGTGTTTCTAACTCCTGAATCTAAAGGGAGATTTAATTCACTTAGATGAACAAACGCACAGCAGAGCAGATTTAAGGATACGTTTCTTCTGTGTTTTAGGCCGAGTTTTACTGCTATTTCGTTATATGCGGGAATAGTGCTGGAAATGCCTGTTTTGAGATCTCTCCACAGAAAGCGTTTCCAGACTTCCCCTTCAACACGCGAGTTTAACTCTGTAAGTTGAGTGCACAGATTGAAGACCGTTCTGTTAGGTAGCTCCGTTTTGGTTTTAGAAGCAGACAGTTCTCCTTACAGCATATACTCCCATTCACTGAGAAATGTCCAAACGCAGCTCTTACCAGAAACGTGTTTCTAACTCCTGAATCTAAAGGGAGATTTAACTCACTTAGATGAACAAACGCACAGCAGAGCAGATTGAAGGATACGTTTCTTCTGTGTTTTAGGCAGAGTTTTACTGCTATTTCGTTATATGCGGGAATAGTGCTGGAAATGCCTGGAAATGCCTGTTTTGAGATCTCTCCACAGAAAGCGTTTCCAGACTTCCCCTTCAACACACGAGTTTAACTCTGTAAGTTGAATGCACACATTGAAGACCGTTCTGTTAGGTAGCTCCGTTTTGGTTTTAGAAGCAGATAGTTCTCCTTACAGCATATACTCCCATTCACTGGGAAATGTCCAAACGCAGCTCTTACCAGAAACGTGTTTCTAACTCCTGAATCTAAAGGGAGATTTAACTCACTTAGCTGAACAAACGCACAGCAGAGCAGATTGAAGGATACGTTTCTTCTGTGTTTTAGGCAGAGTTTTACTGCTATTTCGTTATATGCGGGAATAGTGCTGGAAATGCCTGTTTTGAGATCTCTCCACAGAAAGCGTTTCCAGACTTCCCCTTCAACACACGAGTTTAACTCTGTAAGTTGAATGCACACATTGAAGACCGTTCTGTTAGGTAGCTCCGTTTTGGTTTTAGAAGCAGACAGTTCTCCTTACAGCTTATAATCCCATTCACTGAGAAATGTCCAAACGCAGCTCTTACCAGAAACGTGTTTCTAACTCCTGAATCTAAAGGGAGATTTAACTCACTTAGCTGAACAAACGCACAGCAGAGCAGATTGAAGGATACGTTTCTTCTGTGTTTTAGGCAGAGTTTTACTGCTATTTCGTTATATGCGGGAATAGTGCTGGAAATGCCTGTTTTGAGATCTCTCCACAGAAAGCGTTTCCAGACTTCCCCTTCAACACACGAGTTTAACTCTGTAAGTTGAATGCACACATTGAAGACCGTTCTGTTAGGTAGCTCCGTTTTGGTTTTAGAAGCAGACAGTTCTCCTTACAGCATATACTCCCATTCACTGAGAATTGTCCAAACGCAGCTCTTACCAGAAACGTGTTTCTAACTCCTGAATCTAAAGGGAGATTTAACTCACTTAGCTGAACAAACGCACAGCAGAGCAGATTGAAGGATACGTTTCTTCTGTGTTTTAGGCAGAGTTTTACTGCTATTTCGTTATATGCGGGAATAGTGCTGGAAATGCCTGGAAATGCCTGTTTTGAGATCTCTCCACAGAAAGCGTTTCCAGACTTCCCCTTCAACACACGAGTTTAACTCTGTAAGTTGAATGCACACATTGAAGACCATTCTGTTAGCTAGCTCCGTTTTGGTTTTAGAAGCAGACAGTTCTCCTTACAGCATATACTCCCATTCACTGAGAAATGTCCAAACGCAGCTCTTACCAGAAACGTGTTTCTAACTCCTGAATCTAAAGGGAGATTTAACTCACTTAGCTGAACAAACGCACAGCAGAGCAAATTGAAGGATACGTTTCTTCTGTGTTTTAGGCAGAGTTTTACTGCTATTTCGTTATATGCGGGAATAGTGCTGGAAATGCCTGTTTTGAGATCTCTCCACAGAAAGCGTTTCCAGACTTCCCCTTCAACACACGAGTTTAACTCTGTAAGTTGGATGCACACATTGAAGACCGTTCTGTTAGGTAGCTCCGTTTTGGTTTTAGAAGCAGACAGTTTTCCTTACAGCATATACTCCCATTCACTGAGAAATGTCCAAACGCAGCACTTACCAGAAACGTGTTTCTAACTCCTGAATCTAAAGGGAGATTTAACTCACTTAGCTGAACAAACGCACAGCAGAGCAGATTGAAGGATACGTTTCTTCTGTGTTTTAGGCAGAGTTTTACTGCTATTTCGTTATATGCGGGAATAGTGCTGGAAATGCCTGGAAATGCCTGTTTTGAGATCTCTCCACAGAAAGCGTTTCCAGACTTCCCCTTCAACACACGAGTTTAACTCTGTAAGTTGAATGCACACATTGAAGACCGTTCTGTTAGGTAGCTCCGTTTTGGTTTTAGAAGCAGACAGTTCTCCTTACAGCATATACTCCCATTCACTGAGAAATGTCCAAACGCAGCTCTTACCAGAAACGTGTTTCTAACTCCTGAATCTAAACGGAGATTTAACTCACTTAGATGAACAAACGCACAGCAGAGCAGATTGAAGGATACGTTTCTTCTGTGTTTTAGGCAGAGTTTTACTGCTATTTCGTTATATGCGGGAATAGTGCTGGAAATGCCTGTTTTGAGATCTCTCCACAGAAAGCGTTTCCAGACTTCCCCTTCAACACACGAGTTTAACTCTGTAAGTTGAATGCACACATTGAAGACCGTTCTGTTAGGTAGCTCCGTTTTGGTTTTAGAAGCAGACAGTTCTCCTTACAGCATATACTCCCATTCACTGAGAAATGTCCAAACGCAGCTCTTACCAGAAACGTGTTTCTAACTCCTGAATCTAAAGGGAGATTTAACTCACTTAGCTGAACAAACGCACAGCAGAGCAGATTGAAGGATACGTTTCTTCTGTGTTTTAGGCAGAGTTTTACTGCTATTTCGTTATATGCGGGAATAGTGCTGGAAATGCCTGGAAATGCCTGTTTTGAGATCTCTCCACAGAAAGCGTTTCCAGACTTCCCCTTCAACACACGAGTTTAACTCTGTAAGTTGAATGCACACATTGAAGACCGTTCTGTTAGGTAGCTCCGTTTTGGTTTTAGAAGCAGACAGTTCTCCTTACAGCATATACTCCCATTCACTGAGAAATGTCCAAACGCAGCTCTTACCAGAAACGTGTTTCTAACTCCTGAATCTAAAGGGAGATTTAACTCACTTCGCTGAACAAACGCACAGCAGAGCAGATTGAAGGATACGTTTCATCTGTGTTTTAGGCAGAATTTTACTGCTATTTCGTTATATGCGGGAATAGTGCTGGAAATGCCTGTTTTGAGATCTCTCCACAGAAAGCGTTTCCAGACTTCCCCTTCAACACACGAGTTTAACTCTGTAAGTTGAATGCACACATTGAAGACCGTTCTGTTAGGTAGCTCCGTTTTGGTTTTAGAAGCAGACAGTTCTCCTTACAGCATATACTCCCATTCACTGAGAAATGTCCAAACGCAGCTCTTACCAGAAACGTGTTTCTAACTCCTGAATCTAAAGGGAGATTTAACTCACTTATCTGAACAAACGCACAGCAGAGCAGATTGAAGGATACGTTTCTTCTGTGTTTTAGGCAGAGTTTTACTGCTATTTCGTTATATGCGGGA
The DNA here is from genome assembly GCA_031835075.1 of Saguinus oedipus. Lineage (NCBI taxonomy): Eukaryota > Metazoa > Chordata > Mammalia > Primates > Cebidae > Saguinus > Saguinus oedipus. The sequence goes on from CM063174.1 coordinate 170,435,875, forward strand.
ATAGTGCTGGAAATGCCTGTTTTGAGATCTCTCCACAGAAAGCGTTTCCAGACTTCCCCTTCAACACACGAGTTTAACTCTGTAAGTTGAATGCACACATTGAAGACCGTTCTGTTAGGTAGCTCCGTTTTGGTTTTAGAAGCAGACCGTTCTCCTTACAGCATATACTCCCACTCACTGAGAATTGTCCAAACGGAGCTCTTACCAGAAACGTGTTTCTAACTCCTGAATCTAAAGGGAGATTTAACTCACTTAGCTGAACAAACGCACAGCAGAGCAGATTGAAGGATACGTTTCTTCTGTGTTTTAGGCAGAGTTTTACTGCTATTTCGTTATATGCGGGAATAGTGCTGGAAATGCCTGGAAATGCCTGTTTTGAGATCTCTCCACAGAAAGCGTTTCCAGACTTCCCCTTCAACACACGAGTTTAACTCTGTAAGTTGAATGCACACATTGAAGACCATTCTGTTAGGTAGCTCCGTTTTGGTTTTAGAAGCAGACAGTTCTCCTTACAGCATATACTCCCATTCACTGAGAAATGTCCAAACGCAGCTCTTACCAGAAACGTGTTTCTAACTCCTGAATCTAAAGGGAGATTTAACTCACTTAGCTGAACAAACGCACAGCAGAGCAGATTGAAGGATACGTTTCTTCTGTGTTTTAGGCAGTTTTACTGCTATTTCGTTATATGCGGGAATAGTGCTGGAAATGCCTGTTTTGAGATCTCTCCACAGAAAGCGTTTGCAGACTTCCCCTTCAACACACGAGTTTAACTCTGTAAGTTGAATGCACACATTGAAGACCGTTCTGTTAGGTAGCTCCGTTTTGGTTTTAGAAGCAGACAGTTCTACTTACAGCATATACTCCCATTCACTGAGAAATGTCCAAACGCAGCTCTTACCAGAAACGTGTTTCTAACTCCTGAATCTAAAGGGAGATTTAACTCACTTAGCTGAACAAACCCACAGCAGAGCAGATTGAAGGATACGTTTCTTCTGTGTTTTAGGCAGAGTTTTACTGCTATTTCGTTATATGCGGAAATAGTGCTGGAAATGCCTGTTTAAAGATCTCTCCACAGAAAGCGTTTCCAGACTTCCCCTTCAACACACGAGTTTAACTCTGTAAGTTGAATGCACACATTGAAGACCGTTCTGTTAGGTAGCTCCGTTTTGGTTTTAGAAGCAGACAGTTCTCCTTACAGCATATACTCCCATTCACTGAGAAATGTCCAAACGCAGCACTTACCAGAAACGTGTTTCTAACTCCTGAATCTAAAGGGAGATTTAACTCACTTAGCTGAACAAACGCACAGCAGAGCAGATCGAAGGATACGTTTCTTCTGTGTTTTAGGCAGAGTTTTACTGCTATTTCGTTATATGCGGAAATAGTGCTGGAAATGCCTGTTTTGAGATCTCTCCACAGAAAGCGTTTCCAGACTTCCCCTTCAACACACGAGTTTAACTCTGTAAGTTGAATGCACACATTGAAGACAGTAATGTTAGGTAGCTCCGTTTTGGTTTTAGAAGCAGACAGTTCTCCTGACAGCATATACTCCCATTCACTGAGAAATGTCCAAACGCAGCACTTACCAGAAACGTGTTTCTAACTCCTGAATCTAAAGGGAGATTTAACTCACTTAGGTGAACAAACGCACAGCAGAGCAGATCGAAGGATACGTTTCTTCTGTGTTTTAGGCAGAGTTTTACTGCTATTTCGTTATATGCGGGAATAGTGCTGGAAATGCCTGGAAATGCCTGTTTTGAGATCTCTCCACAGAAAGCGTTTCCAGACTTCCCCTTCAACACACGAGTTTAACTCTGTAAGTTGAATGCACACATTGAAGACCGTTCTGTTAGGTAGCTCCGTTTTGGTTTTAGAAGCAGATAGTTCTCCTTACAGCATATACTCCCATTCACTGGGAAATGTCCAAACGCAGCTCTTACCAGAAACGTGTTTCTAACTCCTGAATCTAAAGGGAGATTTAACTCACTTAGCTGAACAAACGCACAGCAGAGCAGATTGAAGGATACGTTTCTTCTGTGTTTTAGGCAGAGTTTTACTGCTATTTCGTTATATGCGGGAATAGTGCTGGAAATGCCTGTTTTGAGATCTCTCCACAGAAAGCGTTTCCAGACTTCCCCTTCAACACACGAGTTTAACTCTGTAAGTTGAATGCACACATTGAAGACCGTTCTGTTAGGTAGCTCCGTTTTGGTTTTAGAAGCAGACAGTTCTCCTTACAGCATATAATCCCATTCACTGAGAAATGTCCAAACGCAGCTCTTACCAGAAACGTGTTTCTAACTCCTGAATCTAAAGGGAGATTTAACTCACTTAGCTGAACAAACGCACAGCAGAGCAGATTGAAGGATACGTTTCATCTGTGTTTTAGGCAGAGTTTTACTGCTATTTCGTTATATGCGGGAATAGTGCTGGAAATGCCTGTTTTGAGATCTCTCCACAGAAAGCGTTTCCAGACTTCCCCTTCAACACACGAGTTTAACTCTGTAAGTTGAATGCACACATTGAAGACCGTTCTGTTAGGTAGCTCCGTTTTGGTTTTAGAAGCAGACAGTTCTCCTTACAGCATATACTCCCATTCACTGAGAAATGTCCAAACGCAGCACTTACCAGAAACGTGTTTCTAACTCCTGAATCTAAAGGGAGATTTAACTCACTTAGCTGAACAAACGCACAGCAGAGCAGATTGAAGGATACGTTTCTTCTGTGTTTTAGGCAGAGTTTTACTGCTATTTCGTTATATGCGGGAATAGTGCTGGAAATGCCTGGAAATGCCTGTTTTGAGATCTCTCTACAGAAAGCGTTTCCAGACTTCCCCTTCAACACACGAGTTTAAATCTGTAAGTTGAATGCACACATTGAAGACCGTTCTGTTAGGTAGCTCCGTTTTGGTTTTAGAAGCAGACAGTTCTCCTTACAGCATATACTCCCATTCACTGAGAAATGTCCAAACGCAGCTCCTACCAGAAACGTGTTTCTAACTCCTGAATCTAAAGGGAGATTTAACTCACTTAGATGAACAAACGCACAGCAGAGCAGATTGAAGGATACGTTTCTTCTGTGTTTTAGGCAGAGTTTTACTGCTATTTCGTTATATGCGGGAATAGTGCTGGAAATGCCTGTTTTGAGATCTCTCCACAGAAAGCGTTTCCAGACTTCCCCTTCAACACACGAGTTTAACTCTGTAAGTTGAATGCACACATTGAAGACCGTTCTGTTAGGTAGCTCCGTTTGGTTTTAGAAGCAGACAGTTCTCCTTACAGCATATACTCCCATTCACTGAGAAATGTCCAAACGCAGCTCTTACCAGATACGTGTTTCTAACTCCTGAATCTAAAGGGAGATTTAACTCACTTAGCTGAACAAACGCACAGCAGAGCAGATTGAAGGATACGTTTCTTCTGTGTTTTAGGCAGAGTTTTACTGCTATTTCGTTATATGCGGGAATAGTGCTGGAAATGCCTGGAAATGCCTGTTTTGAGATCTCTCCACAGAAAGCGTTTCCAGACTTCCCCTTCAACACACGAGTTTAACGCTATAAGTTGAATGCACACATTGAAGACCGTTCTGTTAGGTACCTCCGTTTTGGTTTTAGAAGCAGACAGTTCTCCTTACAGCATATACTCCCATTCACTGAGAATTGTCCAAACGGAGCTCTTACCAGAAACGTGTTTCTAACTCCTGAATCTAAAGGGAGATTTAACTCACTTAGATGAACAAACGCACAGCAGAGCAGATTGAAGGATACGTTTCTTCTGTGTTTTAGGCAGAGTTTTACTGCTATTTCGTTATATGCGGGAATAGTGCTGGAAATGCATGGAAATGCCTGTTTTGAGATCTCTCCACAGAAAGCGTTTCCAGACTTCCCCTTCAACACACGAGTTTATCTCTGTAAGTTGAATGCACACATTGAAGACCGTTCTGTTAGGTAACTCCGTTTTGGTTTTAGAAGCAGACAGTTCTCCTTACAGCATATACTCCCATTCACTGAGAAATGTCCAAACGCAGCTCTTACCAGAAACGTGTTTCTAACTCCTGAATCTAAAGGGAGATTTAACTCATTTAGCTGAACAAACCCACAGCAGAGCAGATTGAAGGATACGTTTCTTCTGTGTTTTAGGCAGAGTTTTACTGCTATTTCGTTATATGCGGAAATAGTGCTGGAAATGCCTGTTTTGAGATCTCTCCACAGAAAGCGTTTCCAGACTTCCCCTTCAACACACGAGTTTAACTCTGTAAGTTGGATGCACACATTGAAGACCGTTCTGTTAGGTAGCTCCGTTTTGGTTTTAGAAGCAGACAGTTCTCCTTACAGCATATACTCCCATTCACTGAGAAATGTCCAAACGCAGCTCTTACCAGAAACGTGTTTCTAACTCCTGAATCTAAAGGGAGATTTAACTCACTTAGATGAACAAACGCACAGCAGAGGAGATTGAAGGATACGTTTCTTCTGTGTTTTAGGCAGAGTTTTACTGCTATTTCGTTATATGCCGGAATAGGGCTGGAAATGCCTGGAAATGCCTGTTTTGAGATCTCTCCACAGAAAGCGTTTCCAGACTTCCCCTTCAACACACGAGTTTAACTCTGTAAGTTGAATGCACACATTGAAGACCGTTCTGTTAGGTAGCTCCGTTTTGGTTTTAGAAGCAGATAGTTCTCCTTACAGCATATACTCCCATTCACTGGGAAATGTCCAAACGCAGCTCTTACCAGAAACGTGTTTCTAACTCCTGAATCTAAAGGGAGATTTAACTCACTTAGCTGAACAAACGCACAGCAGAGCAGATTGAAGGATACGTTTCTTCTGTGTTTTAGGCAGAGTTTTACTGCTATTTCGTTATATGCGGGAATAGTGCTGGAAATGCCTGTTTTGAGATCTCTCCACAGAAAGCGTTTCCAGACTTCCCCTTCAACACACGAGTTTAACTCTGTAAGTTGAATGCACACATTGAAGACCGTTCTGTTAGGTAGCTCCGTTTTGGTTTTAGAAGCAGACAGTTCTCCTTACAGCATATAATCCCATTCACTGAGAAATGTCCAAACGCAGCTCTTACCAGAAACGTGTTTCTAACTCCTGAATCTAAAGGGAGATTTAACTCACTTAGCTGAACAAACGCACAGCAGAGCAGATTGAAGGATACGTTTCTTCTGTGTTTTAGGCAGAGTTTTACTGCTATTTCGTTATATGCGGGAATAGTGCTGGAAATGCCTGTTTTGAGATCTCTCCACAGAAAGCGTTTCCAGACTTCCCCTTCAACACACGAGTTTAACTCTGTAAGTTGAATGCACACATTGAAGACCGTTCTGTTAGGTAGCTCCGTTTTGGTTTTAGAAGCAGACAGTTCTCCTTACAGCATATACTCCCATTCACTGAGAATTGTCCAAACGCAGCTCTTACCAGAAACGTGTTTCTAACTCCTGAATCTAAAGGGAGATTTAACTCACTTAGCTGAACAAACGCACAGCAGAGCAGATTGAAGGATACGTTTCTTCTGTGTTTTAGGCAGAGTTTTACTGCTATTTCGTTATATGCGGGAATAGTGCTGGAAATGCCTGGAAATGCCTGTTTTGAGATCTCTCCACAGAAAGCGTTTCCAGACTTCCCCTTCAACACACGAGTTTAACTCTGTAAGTTGAATGCACACATTGAAGACCATTCTGTTAGGTAGCTCCGTTTTGGTTTTAGAAGCAGACAGTTCTCCTTACAGCATATACTCCCATTCACTGAGAAATGTCCAAACGCAGCTCTTACCAGAAACGTGTTTCTAACTCCTGAATCTAAAGGGAGATTTAACTCACTTAGCTGAACAAACGCACAGCAGAGCAGATTGAAGGATACGTTTCTTCTGTGTTTTAGGCAGAGTTTTACTGCTATTTCGTTATATGCGGGAATAGTGCTGGAAATGCCTGTTTTGAGATCTCTCCACAGAAAGCGTTTCCAGACTTCCCCTTCAACACACGAGTTTAACTCTGTAAGTTGAATGCACACATTGAAGACCGTTCTGTTAGGTAGCTCCGTTTTGGTTTTAGAAGCAGACAGTTCTCCTTACAGCATATACTCCCATTCACTGAGAAATGTCCAAACGCAGCTCTTACCAGAAACGTGTTTCTAACTCCTGAATCTAAAGGGAGATTTAACTCACTTAGCTGAACAAACGCACAGCAGAGCAGATTGAAGGATACGTTTCTTCTGTGTTTTAGGCAGTTTTACTGCTATTTCGTTATATGCGGGAATAGTGCTGGAAATGCCTGGAAATGCCTGTTTTGAGATCTCTCCACAGAAAGCGTTTCCAGACTTCCCCTTCAACACACGAGTTTATCTCTGTAAGTTGAATGCACACATTGAAGACCGTTCTGTTAGGTAGCTCCGTTTTGGTTTTAGAAGCAGACAGTTCTCCTTACAGCATATACTCCCATTCACTGAGAAATGTCCAAACGCAGCTCTTACCAGAAACGTGTTTCTAACTCCTGAATCTAAAGGGAGATTTAACTCATTTAGCTGAACAAACCCACAGCAGAGCAGATTGAAGGATACGTTTCTTCTGTGTTTTAGGCAGAGTTTTACTGCTATTTCGTTATATGCGGAAATAGTGCTGGAAATGCCTGTTTTGAGATCTCTCCACAGAAAGCGTTTCCAGACTTCCCCTTCAACACACGAGTTTAACTCTGTAAGGTGGATGCACACATTGAAGACCGTTCTGTTAGGTAGCTCCGTTTTGGTTTTAGAAGCAGACAGTTCTCCTTACAGCATATACTCCCATTCACTGAGAAATGTCCAAACGCAGCACTTACCAGAAACGTATTTCTAACTCCTGAATCTAAAGGGAGATTTAACTCACTTAGCTGAACAAACGCACAGCAGAGCAGATCGAAGGATACGTTTCTGCTGTGTTTTAGGCAGAGTTTTACTGCTATTTCGTTATATGCGGGAATAGTGCTGGAAATGCCTAGAAATGCCTGTTTTGAGATCACTCCACAGAAAGCGTTTCCAGACTTCCCCTTCAACACACGAGTTTAACTCTGTAAGTTGAATGCACACATTGAAGACCGTTCTGTTAGGTAGCTCCGTTTTGGTTTTAGAAGCAGACAGTTCTCCTTACAGCATATAATCCCATTCACTGAGAAATGTCCAAACGCAGCTCTTACCAGAAACGTGTTTCTAACTCCTGAATCTAAAGGGAGATTTAACTCACTTAGATGAACAAACGCACAGCAGGGCAGTTTTAAGGATACGTTTCTTCTGTGTTTTAGGCAGAGTTTTACGGCTATTTTGTTATATGCGGGAATAGTGCTGGAAATGCCTGTTTTGAGATCTCTCCACAGAAAGCGTTTCCAGACTTCCCCTTCAACACACGAGTTTAACTCTGTAAGTTGAATGCACACATTGAAGACCGTTCTGTTAGGTAGCTCCGTTTTGGTTTTAGAAGCAGACAGTTCTCCTTACAGTGTATACTCCCATTCACTGAGAAATGTCCAAACGCAGCTCTTACCAGAAACGTGTTTCTAACTCCTGAATCTAAAGGGAGATTTAACTCACTTAGATGAACCAACGCACAGCAGAGCAGATTGAAGGATACGTTTCTTCTGTGTTTTAGGCAGAGTTTTACTGCTATTTCGTTATATGCGGGAATAGTGCTGGAAATGCCTGGAAATGCCTGTTTTGAGATCTCTCCACAGAAAGCGTTTCCAGACTTCCCCTTCAACACACGAGTTTAACTCTGTAAGTTGAATGCACACATTGAAGACCGTTCTGTTAGGTAGCTCCGTTTTGGTTTTAGAAGCAGATAGTTCTCCTTACAGCATATACTCCCATTCACTGGGAAATGTCCAAACGCAGCTCTTACCAGAAACGTGTTTCTAACTCCTGAATCTAAAGGGAGATTTAATTCACTTAGCTGAACAAACGCACAGCAGAGCAGATTGAAGGATACGTTTCTTCTGTGTTTTAGGCAGAGTTTTACTGCTATTTCGTTATATGCGGGAATAGTGCTGGAAATGCCTGTTTTGAGATCTCTCCACAGAAAGCGTTTCCAGACTTCCCCTTCAACACACGAGTTTAACTCTGTAAGTTGAATGCACACATTGAAGACCGTTCTGTTAGGTAGCTCCGTTTTGGTTTTAGAAGCAGACAGTTCTCCTTACAGCATATACTCCCATTCACTGAGAAATGTCCAAACGCAGCTCTTACCAGAAACGTGTTTCTAACTCCTGAATCTAAAGGGAGATTTAACTCATTTAGCTGAACAAACCCACAGCAGAGCAGATTGAAGGATACGTTTCTTCTGTGTTTTAGGCAGAGTTTTACTGCTATTTCGTTATATGCGGAAATAGTGCTGGAAATGCCTGTTTTGAGATCTCTCCACAGAAAGCGTTTCCAGACTTCCCCTTCAACACACGAGTTTAACTCTGTAAGTTGAATGCACACATTGAAGACCGTTCTGTTAGGTAGCTCCGTTTTGGTTTTAGAAGCAGACAGTTCTCCTTACAGCATATACTCCCATTCACTGAGAAATGTCCAAACGCAGCACTTACCAGAAACGTGTTTCTAACTCCTGAATCTAAAGGGAGATTTAACTCACTTAGCTGAACAAACGCACAGCAGAGCAGATTGAAGGATACGTTTCTTCTGTGTTTTAGGCAGAGTTTTACTGCTATTTCGTTATATGCGGGAATAGTGCTGGAAATGCCTGGAAATGCCTGTTTTGAGATCTCTCCACAGAAAGCGTTTCCAGACTTCCCCTTCAACACACGAGTTTAACTCTGTAAGTTGAATGCACACATTGAAGACCGTTCTGTTAGGTAGCTCCGTTTTGGTTTTAGAAGCAGACAGTTCTCCTTACAGCATATACTCCCATTCACTGAGAAATGTCCAAACGCAGCTCTTACCAGATACGTGTTTCTAACTCCTGAATCTAAAGGGAGATTTAACTCACTTAGCTGAACAAACGCACAGCAGAGCAGATTGAAGGATACGTTTCTTCTGTGTTTTAGGCAGAGTTTTACTGCTATTTCGTTATATGCGGGAATAGTGCTGGAAATGCCTGGAAATGCCTGTTTTGAGATCTCTCCACAGAAAGCGTTTCCAGACTTCCCCTTCAACACACCAGTTTAACGCTGTAAGTTGAATGCACACATTGAAGACCGTTCTGTTAGGTACCTCCGTTTTGGTTTTAGAAGCAGACCGTTCTCCTTACAGCATATACTCCCATTCACTGAGAATTGTCCAAACGGAGCTCTTACCAGAAACGTGTTTCTAACTCCTGAATCTAAAGGGAGATTTAACTCACTTAGATGAACAAACGCACAGCAGAGCAGATTGAAGGATACGTTTCTTCTGTGTTTTAGGCAGAGTTTTACTGCTATTTCGTTATATGCGGGAATAGTGCTGGAAATGCATGGAAATGCCTGTTTTGAGATCTCTCCACAGAAAGCGTTTCCAGACTTCCCCTTCAACACACGAGTTTAACTCTGTAAGTTGAATGCACACATTGAAGCCCATTCTGTTAGGTAGCTCCGTTTTGGTTTTAGAAGCAGACAGTTCTCCTTACAGCATATACTCCCATTCACTGAGAAATGTCCAAACGCAGCTCTTACCAGAAACGTGTTTCTAACTCCTGAATCTAAAGGGAGATTTAACTCACTTAGCTGAACAAACGCACAGCAGGGCAGATTGAAGGATACGTTTCTTCTGTGTTTTAGGCAGTTTTACTGCTATTTCGTTATATGCGGGAATAGTGCTGGAAATGCCTGTTTTGAGATCTCTCCACAGAAAGCGTTTCCAGACTTCCCCTTCAACACACGAGTTTATCTCTGTAAGTTGAATGCACACATTGAAGACCGTTCTGTTAGGTAGCTCCGTTTTGGTTTTAGAAGCAGACAGTTCTCCTTACAGCATATACTCCCATTCACTGAGAAATGTCCAAACGCAGCTCTTACCAGAAACGTGTTTCTAACTCCTGAATCTAAAGGGAGATTTAACTCATTTAGCTGAACAAACCCACAGCAGAGCAGATTGAAGGATACGTTTCTTCTGTGTTTTAGGCAGAGTTTTACTGCTATTTCGTTATATGGGGAAATAGTGCTGGAAATGCCTGTTTTGAGATCTCTCCACAGAAAGCGTTTCCAGACTTCCCCTTCAACACACGAGTTTAACTCTTTAAGTTGGATGCACACATTGAAGACCGTTCTGTTAGGTAGCTCCGTTTTGGTTTTAGAAGCAGACAGTTCTCCTTACAGCATATACTCCCATTCACTGAGAAATGTCCAAACGCAGCTCTTACCAGAAACGTGTTTCTAACTCCTGAATCTAAAGGGAGATTTAACTCACTTAGCTGAACAAACGCACAGCAGAGGAGATTGAAGGATACGTTTCTTCTGTGTTTTAGGCAGAGTTTTACTGCTATTTCCTTATATGCCGGAATAGGGCTGGAAATGCCTGGAAATGCCTGTTTTGAGATCTCTCCACAGAAAGCGTTTCCAGACTTCCCCTTCAACACACGAGTTTAACTCTGTAAGTTGAATGCACACATTGAAGACCGTTCTGTTAGGTAGCTCCGTTTTGGTTTTAGAAGCAGATAGTTCTCCTTACAGCATATACTCCCATTCACTGGGAAATGTCCAAACGCAGCTCTTACCAGAAACGTGTTTCTAACTCCTGAATCTAAAGGGAGATTTAACTCACTTAGCTGAACAAACGCACAGCAGAGCAGGTTGAAGGATACGTTTCTTCTGTGTTTTAGGCAGAGTTTTACTGCTATTTCGTTATATTCGGGAATAGTGCTGGAAATGCCTGTTTTGAGATCTCTCCACAGAAAGCGTTTCCAGACTTCCCCTTCAACACACGAGTTTAACTCTGTAAGTTGAATGCACACATTGAAGACCGTTCTGTTAGGTAGCTCCGTTTTGGTTTTAGAAGCAGACAGTTCTCCTTACAGCATATAATCCCATTCACTGAGAAATGTCCAAACGCAGCTCTTACCAGAAACGTGTTTCTAACTCCTGAATCTAAAGGGAGATTTAACTCACTTAGCTGAACAAACGCACAGCAGAGCAGATTGAAGGATACGTTTCTTCTGTGTTTTAGGCAGAATTTTACTGCTATTTCGTTATATGCGGGAATAGTGCTGGAAATGCCTGTTTTGAGATCTCTCCACAGAAAGCGTTTCCAGACTTCCCCTTCAACACACGAGTTTAACTCTGTAAGTTGAATGCACACATTGAAGACCGTTCTGTTAGGTAGCTCCGTTTTGGTTTTAGAAGCAGACAGTTCTCCTTACAGCATATACTCCCATTCACTGAGAATTGTCCAAACGCAGCTCTTACCAGAAACGTGTTTCTAACTCCTGAATCTAAAGGGAGATTTAACTCACTTAGCTGAACAAACGCACAGCAGAGCAGATTGAAGGATACGTTTCTTGTGTGTTTTAGGCAGAGTTTTACTGCTATTTCGTTATATGCGGGAATAGTGCTGGAAATGCCTGGAAATGCCTGTTTTGAGATCTCTCCACAGAAAGCGTTTCCAGACTTCCCCTTCAACACACGAGTTTAACTCTGTAAGTTGAATGCACACATTGAAGACCATTCTGTTAGGTAGCTCCGTTTTGGTTTTAGAAGCAGACAGTTCTCCTTACAGCATATACTCCCATTCACTGAGAAATGTCCAAACGCAGCTCTTACCAGAAACGTGTTTCTAACTCCTGAATCTAAAGAGAGATTTAACTCACTTAGCTGAACAAACGCACAGCAGAGCAGATTGAAGGATACGTTTCTTCTGTGTTTTAGGCAGAGTTTTACTGCTATTTCGTTATATGCGGGAATAGTGCTGGAAATGCCTGTTTTGAGATCTCTCCACAGAAAGCGTTTCCAGACTTCCCCTTCAACACACGAGTTTAACTCTGTAAGTTGAATGCACACATTGAAGACCGTTCTGTTAGGTAGCTCCGTTTTGGTTTTAGAAGCAGACAGTTCTCCTTACAGCATATACTCCCATTCACTGAGAAATGTCCAAACGCAGCTCTTACCAGAAACGTGTTTCTAACTCCTGAATCTAAAGGGAGATTTAACTCACTTAGCTGAACAAACGCACAGCAGAGCAGATTGAAGGATACGTTTCTTCTGTGTTTTAGGCAGTTTTACTGCTATTTCGTTATATGCGGGAATAGTGCTGGAAATGCCTGGAAATGCCTGTTTTGAGATCTCTCCACAGAAAGCGTTTCCAGACTTCCCCTTCAACACACGAGTTTATCTCTGTAAGTTGAATGCACACATTGAAGACCGTTCTGTTAGGTAGCTCCGTTTTGGTTTTAGAAGCAGACAGTTCTCCTTACAGCATATACTCCCATTCACTGAGAATTGTCCAAACGCAGCTCTTACCAGAAACGTGTTTCTAACTCCTGAATCTAAAGGGAGATTTAACTCATTTAGCTGAACAAACCCACAGCAGAGCAGATTGAAGGATACGTTTCTTCTGTGTTTTAGGCAGAGTTTTACTGCTATTTCGTTATATGCGGAAATAGTGCTGGAAATGCCTGTTTTGAGATCTCTCCACAGAAAGCGTTTCCAGACTTACCCTTCAACACACGAGTTTAACTCTGTAAGGTGGATGCACACATTGAAGACCGTTCTGTTAGGTAGCTCCGTTTTGGTTTTAGAAGCAGACAGTTCTCCTTACAGCATATACTCCCATTCACTGAGAAATGTCCAAACGCAGCACTTACCAGAAACGTATTTCTAACTCCTGAATCTAAAGGGAGATTTAACTCACTTAGCTGAACAAACGCACAGCAGAGCAGATCGAAGGATACGTTTCTGCTGTGTTTTAGGCAGAGTTTTACTGCTATTTCGTTATATGCGGGAATAGTGCTGGAAATGCCTAGAAATGCCTGTTTTGAGATCACTCCACAGAAAGCGTTTCCAGACTTCCCCTTCAACACACGAGTTTAACTCTGTAAGTTGAATGCACACATTGAAGACCGTTCTGTTTGGTAGCTCCGTTTTGGTTTTAGAAGCAGACAGTTCTCCTTACAGCATATAATCCCATTCACTGAGAAATGTCCAAACGCAGCTCTTACCAGAAACGTGATTCTAACTCCTGAATCTAAAGGGAGATTTAACTCACTTAGATGAACAAACGCACAGCAGGGCAGTTTTAAGGATACGTTTCTTCTGTGTTTTAGGCAGAGTTTTACTGCTATTTCGTTATATGCGGGAATAGTGCTGGAAATGCCTGTTTTGAGATCTCTCCACAGAAAGCGTTTCCAGACTTCCCCTTCAACACACGAGTTTAACTCTGTAAGTTGAATGCACACATTGAAGACCGTTCTGTTAGGTAGCTCCGTTTTGGTTTTAGAAGCAGACAGTTCTCCTTACAGCATATACTCCCATTCACTGAGAAATGTCCAAACGCAGCTCTTACCAGAAACGTGTTTCTAACTCCTGAATCTAAAGGGAGATTTAACTCACTTAGCTGAACAAACGCACAGCAGAGCAGATTGAAGGATACGTTTCTTCTGTGTTTTAGGCAGTTTTACTGCTATTTCGTTATATGCGGGAATAGTGCTGGAAATGCCTGTTTTGAGATCTCTCCACAGAAAGCGTTTCCAGACTTCCCCTTCAACACACGAGTTTATCTCTGTAAGTTGAATGCACACATTGAAGACCGTTCTGTTAAGTAGCTCCGTTTTGGTTTTAGAAGCAGACAGTTCTCCTTACAGCATATACTCCCATTCACTGAGAAATGTCCAAACGCAGCTCTTACCAGAAACGTGTTTCTAACTCCTGAATCTAAAGGGAGATTTAACTCATTTAGCTGAACAAACCCACAGCAGAGCAGATTGAAGGATACGTTTCTTCTGTGTTTTAGGCAGAGTTTTACTGCTATTTCGTTATATGCGGAAATAGTGCTGGAAATGCCTGTTTTGAGATCTCTCCACAGAAAGCGTTTCCAGACTTCCCCTTCAACACACGAGTTTAACTCTGTAAGTTGGATGCACACATTGAAGACCGTTCTGTTAGGTAGCTCCGTTTTGGTTTTAGAAGCAGACAGTTCTCCTTACAGCATATACTCCCATTCACTGAGAAATGTCCAAACGCAGCACTTACCAGAAACGTATTTCTAACTCCTGAATCTAAAGGGAGATTTAACTCACTTAGCTGAACAAACGCACAGCAGAGCAGATCGAAGGATACGTTTCTGCTGTGTTTTAGGCAGAGTTTTACTGCTATTTCGTTATATGCGGGAATAGTGCTGGAAATGCCTAGAAATGCCTGTTTTGAGATCACTCCACAGAAAGCGTTTCCAGACTTCCCCTTCAACACACGAGTTTAACTCTGTAAGTTGAATGCACACATTGAAGACCGTTCTGTTAGGTAGCTCCGTTTTGGTTTTAGAAGCAGACAGTTCTCCTTACAGCATATAATCCCATTCACTGAGAAATGTCCAAACGCAGCTCTTACCAGAAACGTGTTTCTAACTCCTGAATCTAAAGGGAGATTTAACTCACTTAGATGAACAAACGCACAGCAGAGCAGTTTTAAGGATACGTTTCTTCTGTGTTTTAGGCAGAGTTTTACTGCTATTTCGTTATATGCGGGAATAGTGCTGGAAATGCCTGTTTTGAGATCTCTCCACAGAAAGCGTTTCCAGACTTCCCCTTCAACACACGAGTTTAACTCTGTAAGTTGAATGCACACATTGAAGACCGTTCTGTTAGGTAGCTCCGTTTTGGTTTTAGAAGCAGACAGTTCTCCTTACAGCGTATACTCCCATTCACTGAGAAATGTCCAAACGCAGCTCTTACCAGAAACGTGTTTCTAACTCCTGAATCTAAAGGGAGATTTAACTCACTTAGATGAACAAACGCACAGCAGAGCAGATTGAAGGATACGTTTCTTCTGTGTTTTAGGCAGAGTTTTACTGCTATTTCGTTATATGCGGGAATAGTGCTGGAAATGCCTGGAAATGCCTGTTTTGAGATCTCTCCACAGAAAGCGTTTCCAGACTTCCCCTTCAACACACGAGTTTAACTCTGTAAGTTGAATGCACACATTGAAGACCGTTCTGTTAGGTAGCTCCGTTTTGGTTTTAGAAGCAGATAGTTCTCCTTACAGCATATACTCCCATTCACTGGGAAATGTCCAAACGCAGCTCTTACCAGAAACGTGTTTCTAACTCCTGAATCTAAAGGGAGATTTAACTCACTTAGCTGAACAAACGCACAGCAGAGCAGATTGAAGGATACGTTTCTTCTGTGTTTTAGGCAGAGTTTTACTGCTATTTCGTTATATGCGGGAATAGTGCTGGAAATGCCTGTTTTGAGATCTCTCCACAGAAAGCGTTTCCAGACTTCCCCTTCAACACACGAGTTTAACTCTGTAAGTTGAATGCACACATTGAAGACCGTTCTGTTAGGTAGCTCCGTTTTGGTTTTAGAAGCAGACAGTTCTCCTTACAGCATATACTCCCATTCACTGAGAATTGTCCAAACGCAGCTCTTACCAGAAACGTGTTTCTAACTCCTGAATCTAAAGGGAGATTTAACTCACTTAGCTGAACAAACGCACAGCAGAGCAGATTGAAGGATACGTGTCTTCTGTGTTTTAGGCAGAGTTTTACTGCTATTTCGTTATATGCGGGAATAGTGCTGGAAATGCCTGGAAATGCCTGTTTTGAGATCTCTCCACAGAAAGCGTTTCCAGACTTCCCCTTCAACACACGAGTTTATCTCTGTAAGTTGAATGCACACATTGAAGACCGTTCTGTTAGGTAGCTCCGTTTTGGTTTTAGAAGCAGACAGTTCTCCTTACAGCATATAATCCCATTCACTGAGAAATGTCCAAACGCAGCTCTTACCAGAAACGTGTTTCTAACTCCTGAATCTAAAGGGAGATTTAACTCACTTAGCTGAACAAACGCACAGCAGAGCAGATTGAAGGATACGTTTCTTCTGTGTTTTAGGCAGAGTTTTACTGCTATTTCGTTATATGCGGGAATAGTGCTGGAAATGCCTGTTTTGAGATCTCTCCACAGAAAGCGTTTCCAGACTTCCCCTTCAACACACGAGTTTAACTCTGTAAGTTGAATGCACACATTGAAGACCGTTCTGTTAGGTAGCTCCGTTTTGGTTTTAGAAGCAGACAGTTCTCCTTACAGCATATACTCCCATTCACTGAGAATTGTCCAAACGCAGCTCTTACCAGAAACGTGTTTCTAACTCCTGAATCTAAAGGGAGATTTAACTCACTTAGCTGAACAAACGCACAGCAGAGCAGATTGAAGGATACGTGTCTTCTGTGTTTTAGGCAGAGTTTTACTGCTATTTCGTTATATGCGGGAATAGTGCTGGAAATGCCTGGAAATGCCTGTTTTGAGATCTCTCCACAGAAAGCGTTTCCAGACTTCCCCTTCAACACACGAGTTTAACTCTGTAAGTTGAATGCACACATTGAAGACCATTCTGTTAGGTAGCTCCGTTTTGGTTTTAGAAGCAGACAGTTCTCCTTACAGCATATACTCCCATTCACTGAGAAATGTCCAAACGCAGCTCTTACCAGAAACGTGTTTCTAACTCCTGAATCTAAAGGGAGATTTAACTCACTTAGCTGAACAAACGCACAGCAGAGCAAATTGAAGGATACGTTTCTTCTGTGTTTTAGGCAGAGTTTTACTGCTATTTCGTTATATGCGGAAATAGTGCTGGAAATGCCTGTTTTGAGATCTCTCCACAGAAAGCGTTTCCAGACTTCCCCTTCAACACACGAGTTTAACTCTGTACGTTGGATGCACACATTGAAAACCGTTCTGTTAGGTAGCTCCGTTTTGGTTTTAGAAGCAGACAGTTCTCCTTACAGCATATACTCCCATTCACTGAGAAATGTCCAAACGCAGCACTTACCAGAAACGTATTTCTAACTCCTGAATCTAAAGGGAGATTTAACTCACTTAGCTGAACAAACGCACAGCAGAGCAGATCGAAGGATACGTTTCTGCTGTGTTTTAGGCAGAGTTTTACTGCTATTTCGTTATATGCGGGAATAGTGCTGGAAATGCCTAGAAATGCCTGTTTTGAGATCACTCCACAGAAAGCGTTTCCAGACTTCCCCTTCAACACACGAGTTTAACTCTGTAAGTTGAATGCACACATTGAAGACCGTTCTGTTAGGTAGCTCCGTTTTGGTTTTAGAAGCAGACAGTTCTCCTTACAGCATATAATCCCATTCACTGAGAAATGTCCAAACGCAGCTCTTACCAGAAACGTGTTTCTAACTCCTGAATCTAAAGGGAGATTTAACTCACTTAGATGAACAAACGCACAGCAGAGCAGTTTTAAGGATACGTTTCTTCTGTGTTTTAGGCAGAGTTTTACTGCTATTTCGTTATATGCGGGAATAGTGCTGGAAATGCCTGTTTTGAGATCTCTCCACAGAAAGCGTTTCCAGACTTCCCCTTCAACACACGAGTTTAACTCTGTAAGTTGAATGCACACATTGAAGACCGTTCTGTTAGGTAGCTCCGTTTTGGTTTTAGAAGCAGACAGTTCTCCTTACAGCGTATACTCCCATTCACTGAGAAATGTCCAAACGCAGCTCTTACCAGAAACGTGTTTCTAACTCCTGAATCTAAAGGGAGATTTAACTCACTTAGATGAACAAACGCACAGCAGAGCAGATTGAAGGATACGTTTCTTCTGTGTTTTAGGCAGAGTTTTACTGCTATTTCGTTATATGCGGGAATAGTGCTGGAAATGCCTGGAAATGCCTGTTTTGAGATCTCTCCACAGAAAGCGTTTCCAGACTTCCCCTTCAACACACGAGTTTAACTCTGTAAGTTGAATGCACACATTGAAGACCGTTCTGTTAGGTAGCTCCGTTTTGGTTTTAGAAGCAGATAGTTCTCCTTACAGCATATACTCCCATTCACTGGGAAATGTCCAAACGCAGCTCTTACCAGAAACGTGTTTCTAACTCCTGAATCTAAAGGGAGATTTAACTCACTTAGCTGAACAAACGCACAGCAGAGCAGATTGAAGGATACGTTTCTTCTGTGTTTTAGGCAGAGTTTTACTGCTATTTCGTTATATGCGGGAATAGTGCTGGAAATGCCTGTTTTGAGATCTCTCCACAGAAAGCGTTTCCAGACTTCCCCTTCAACACACGAGTTTAACTCTGTAAGTTGAATGCACACATTGAAGACCGTTCTGTTAGGTAGCTCCGTTTTGGTTTTAGAAGCAGACAGTTCTCCTTACAGCATATAATCCCATTCACTGAGAAATGTCCAAACGCAGCTCTTACCAGAAACGTGTTTCTAACTCCTGAATCTAAAGGGAGATTTAACTCACTTAGCTGAACAAACGCACAGCAGAGCAGATTGAAGGATACGTTTCTTCTGTGTTTTAGGCAGAGTTTTACTGCTATTTCGTTATATGCGGGAATAGTGCTGGAAATGCCTGTTTTGAGATCTCTCCACAGAAAGCGTTTCCAGACTTCCCCTTCAACACACGAGTTTAACTCTGTAAGTTGAATGCACACATTGAAGACCGTTCTGTTAGGTAGCTCCGTTTTGGTTTTAGAAGCAGACAGTTCTCCTTACAGCATATACTCCCATTCACTGAGAATTGTCCAAACGCAGCTCTTACCAGAAACGTGTTTCTAACTCCTGAATCTAAAGGGAGATTTAACTCACTTAGCTGAACAAACGCACAGCAGAGCAGATTGAAGGATACGTGTCTTCTGTGTTTTAGGCAGAGTTTTACTGCTATTTCGTTATATGCGGGAATAGTGCTGGAAATGCCTGGAAATGCCTGTTTTGAGATCTCTCCACAGAAAGCGTTTCCAGACTTCCCCTTCAACACACGAGTTTAACTCTGTAAGTTGAATGTACACATTGAAGACCATTCTGTTAGGTAGCTCCGTTTTGGTTTTAGAAGCAGACAGTTCTCCTTACAGCATATACTCCCATTCACTGAGAAATGTCCAAACGCAGCTCTTACCAGAAACGTGTTTCTAACTCCTGAATCTAAAGGGAGATTTAACTCACTTAGCTGAACAAACGCACAGCAGAGCAAATTGAAGGATACGTTTCTTCTGTGTTTTAGGCAGAGTTTTACTGCTATTTCGTTATATGCGGGAATAGTGCTGGAAATGCCTGTTTTGAGATCTCTCCACAGAAAGCGTTTCCAGACTTCCCCTTCAACACACGAGTTTAACTCTGTAAGTTGAATGCACACATTGAAGACCGTTCTGTTAGGTAGCTCCGTTTTGGTTTTAGAAGCAGACAGTTCTCCTTACATCATATACTCCCATTCACTGAGAAATGTCCAAACGCAGCTCTTACCAGAAACGTGTTTCTAACTCCTGAATCTAAAGGGAGATTTAACTCACTTAGCTGAACAAACCCACAGCAGAGCAGATTGAAGGATACGTTTCTTCTGTGTTTTAGGCAGAGTTTTACTGCTATTTCGTTATATGCGGGAATAGTGCTGGAAATGCCTGTTTTGAGATCTCTCCACAGAAAGCGTTTCCAGACTTCCCCTTCAACACACGAGTTTAACTCTGTAAGTTGGATGCACACATTGAAGACCGTTCTGTTAGGTAGCTCCGTTTTGGTTTTAGAAGCAGACAGTTCTCCTTACAGCATATACTCCCATTCACTGAGAAATGTCCAAACGCAGCACTTACCAGAAACGTGTTTCTAACTCCTGAATCTAAAGGGAGATTTAACTCACTTAGCTGAACAAACGCACAGCAGAGCAGATTGAAGGATACGTTTCTTCTGTGTTTTAGGCAGAGTTTTACTGCTATTTCGTTATATGCGGGAATAGTGCTGGAAATGCCTGGAAATGCCTGTTTTGAGATCTCTCCACAGAAAGCGTTTCCAGACTTCCCCTTCAACACACGAGTTTAACTCTGTAAGTTGAATGCACACATTGAAGACCGTTCTGTTAGGTAGCTCCGTTTTGGTTTTAGAAGCAGACAGTTCTCCTTACAGCATATACTCCCATTCACTGAGAAATGTCCAAACGCAGCTCTTACCAGAAACGTGTTTCTAACTCCTGAATCTAAAGGGAGATTTAACTCACTTAGCTGAACAAACGCACAGCAGAGCAGATTGAAGGATACGTTTCTTCTGTGTTTTAGGCAGAGTTTTACTGCTATTTCGTTATATGCGGGAATAGTGCTGGAAATGCCTGTTTTGAGATCTCTCCACAGAAAGCGTTTCCAGACTTCCCCTTCAACACACGAGTTTAACTCTGTAAGTTGAATGCACACATTGAAGACCGTTCTGTTAGGTAGCTCCGTTTTGGTTTTAGAAGCAGACAGTTCTCCTTACAGCATATACTCCCATTCACTGAGAAATGTCCAAACGCAGCTCTTACCAGATACGTGTTTCTAACTCCTGAATCTAAAGGGAGATTTAACTCACTTAGCTGAACAAACGCACAGCAGAGCAGATTGAAGGATACGTTTCTTCTGTGTTTTAGGCAGAGTTTTACTGCTATTTCGTTATATGCGGGAATAGTGCTGGAAATGCCTGTTTTGAGATCTCTCCACAGAAAGCGTTTCCAGACTTCCCCTTCAACACACGAGTTTAACTCTGTAAGTTGAATGCACACATTGAAGACCGTTCTGTTAGGTAGCTCCGTTTTGGTTTTAGAAGCAGACAGTTCTCCTTACAGCATATACTCCCATTCACTGAGAAATGTCCAAACGCAGCTCTTACCAGACACGTGTTTCTAACTCCTGAATCTAAAGGGAGATTTAACTCACTTAGATGAACAAACGCACAGCAGAGCAGATTGAAGGATACGTTTCTTCTGTGTTTTAGGCAGAGTTTTACTGCTATTTCGTTATATGCGGGAATAGTGCTGGAAATGCCTGTTTTGAGATCTCTCCACAGAAAGCGTTTCCAGACTTCCCCTTCAACACACGAGTTTAACTCTGTAAGTTGAATGCACACATTGAAGACCGTTCTGTTAGGTAGCTCCGTTTTGGTTTTAGAAGCAGACAGTTCTCCTTACAGCATATACTCCCATTCACTGAGAAATGTCCAAACGCAGCTCTTACCAGAAACGTGTTTCTAACTCCTGAATCTAAAGGGAGATTTAACTCACTTAGCTGAACAAACGCACAGCAGAGCAGACTGAAGGATACGTTTCTTCTGTGTTTTAGGCAGAGTTTTACTGCTATTTCGTTATATGCGGGAATAGTGCTGGAAATGCCTGGAAATGCCTGTTTTGAGATCTCTCCACAGAAAGCGTTTCCAGACTTCCCCTTCAACACACGAGTTTAACTCTGTAAGTTGAATGCACACATTGAAGACCGTTCTGTTAGGTAGCTCCGTTTTGGTTTTAGAAGCAGACAGTTCTCCTTACAGCATATACTCCCATTCACTGAGAAATGTCCAAACGCAGCTCTTACCAGAAACGTGTTTCTAACTCCTGAATCTAAAGGGAGATTTAACTCACTTAGCTGAACAAACGCACAGCAGAGCAGATTGAAGGATACGTTTCTTCTGTGTTTTAGGCAGAGTTTTACTGCTATTTCGTTATATGCGGGAATAGTGCTGGAAATGCCTGTTTTGAGATCCCTCCACAGAAAGCGTTTCCAGACTTCCCCTTCAACACACGAGTTTAACTCTGTAAGTTGAATGCACACATTGAAGACCGTTCTGTTAGGTAGCTCCGTTTTGGTTTTAGAAGCAGACAGTTCTCCTTACAGCATATACTCCCATTCACTGAGAAATGTCCAAACGCAGCTCTTACAAGAAACATGTTTCTAACTCCTGAATCTAAAGGGAGATTTAACTCACTTAGCTGAACAAACGCACAGCAGAGCAGATTGAAGGATACGTTTCTTCTGTGTTTTAGGCAGAGTTTTACTGCTATTTCGTTATATGCGGGAATAGTGCTGGAAATGCCTGTTTTGAGATCTCTCCACAGAAAGCGTTTCCAGACTTCCCCTTCAACACACGAGTTTAACTCTGTAAGTTGAATGCACACATTGAAGACCGTTCTGTTAGGTAGCTCCGTTTTGGTTTTAGAAGCAGACAGTTCTCCTTACAGCATATACTCCCATTCACTGAGAAATGTTCAAACGCAGCTCTTACCAGAAACGTGTTTCTAACTCCTGAATCTAAAGGGAGATTTAACTCACTTAGCTGAACAAACGCACAGCAGAGCAGACTGAAGGATACGTTTCTTCTGTGTTTTATGCAGAGTTTTACTGCTATTTCGTTATATGCGGGAATAGTGCTGGAAATGCCTGTTTTGAGATCTCTCCACAGAAAGCGTTTCCAGACTTCCCCTTCAACACACGAGTTTAACTCTGTAAGTTGAATGCACACATTGAAGACCGTTCTGTTAGGTAGCTCCGTTTTGGTTTTAGAAGCAGACAGTTCTCCTTACAGCATATACTCCCATTCACTGAGAAATGTCCAAACGCAGCTCTTACCAGAAACGTGTTTCTAACTCCTGAATCTAAAGGGAGATTTAACTCACTTAGCTGAACAAACGCACAGCAGAGCAGATTGAAGGATACGTTTCTTCTGTGTTTTAGGCAGAGTTTTACTGCTATTTCGTTATATGCGGGAATAGTGCTGGAAATGCCTGTTTTGAGATCTCTCCACAGAAAGCGTTTCCAGACTTCCCCTTCAACACACGAGTTTAACTCTGTAAGTTGAATGCACACATTGAAGACCGTTCTGTTAGGTAGCTCCGTTTTGGTTTTAGAAGCAGACAGTTCTCCTTACAGCATATACTCCCATTCACTGAGAAATGTCCAAACGCAGCTCTTACCAGAAACGTGTTTCTAACTCCTGAATCTAAAGGGAGATTTAACTCACTTAGCTGAACAAACGCACAGCAGAGCAGATTGAAGGATACGTTTCTTCTGTGTTTTAGGCAGAGTTTTACTGCTATTTCGTTATATGCGGGAATAGTGCTGGAAATGCCTGGAAATGCCTGTTTTGAGATCTCTCCACAGAAAGCGTTTCCAGACTTCCCCTTCAACACACGAGTTTAACTCTGTAAGTTGAATGCACACATTGAAGACCGTTCTGTTAGGTAGCTCCGTTTTGGTTTTAGAAGCAGATAGTTCTCCTTACAGCATATACTCCCATTCACTGGGAAATGTCCAAACGCAGCTCTTACCAGAAACGTGTTTCTAACTCCTGAATCTAAAGGGAGATTTAACTCACTTAGCTGAACAAACGCACAGCAGAGCAGATTGAAGGATACGTTTCTTCTGTGTTTTAGGCAGAGTTTTACTGCTATTTCGTTATATGCGGGAATAGTGCTGGAAATGCCTGTTTTGAGATCTCTCCACAGAAAGCGTTTCCAGACTTCCCCTTCAACACACGAGTTTAACTCTGTAAGTTGAATGCACACATTGAAGACCGTTCTGTTAGGTAGCTCCGTTTTGGTTTTAGAAGCAGACAGTTCTCCTTACAGCATATACTCCCATTCACTGAGAAATGTCCAAACGCAGCTCTTACCAGAAACGTGTTTCTAACTCCTGAATCTAAAGGGAGATTTAACTCACTTAGCTGAACAAACGCACAGCAGAGCAGACTGAAGGATACGTTTCTTCTGTGTTTTAGGCAGAGTTTTACTGCTATTTCGTTATATGCGGGAATAGTGCTGGAAATGCCTGTTTTGAGATCTCTCCACAGAAAGCGTTTCCAGACTTCCCCTTCAACACACAAGTTTAACTCTGTAAGTTGAATGCACACATTGAAGACCGTTCTGTTAGGTAGCTCCGTTTTGGTTTTAGAAGCAGACAGTTCTCCTTACAGCATATATTCCCATTCACTGAGAAATGTCCAAACGCAGCTCTTACCAGAAACGTGTTTCTAACTCCTTAATCTAAAGGGAGATTTAACTCACTTAGCTGAACAAACGCACAGCAGAGCAGATTGAAGGATACGTTTCTTCTGTGTTTTAGGCAGAGTTTTACTGCTATTTCGTTATATGCGGGAATAGTGCTGGAAATGCCTGGAAATGCCTGTTTTGAGATCTCTCCACAGAAAGCGTTTCCAGACTTCCCCTTCAACACACGAGTTTAACTCTGTAAGTTGAATGCACACATTGAAGACCGTTCTGTTAGGTAGCTCCGTTTTGGTTTTAGAAGCAGACAGTTCTCCTTACAGCATATACTCCCATTCACTGAGAAATGTCCAAACGCAGCTCTTACCAGAAACGTGTTTCTAACTCCTGAATCTAAAGGGAGATTTAACTCACTTAGCTGAACAAACGCACAGCAGAGCAGATTGAAGGATACGTTTCTTCTGTGTTTTAGGCAGAGTTTTACTGCTATTTCGTTATATGCGGGAATAGTGCTGGAAATGCCTGTTTTGAGATCTCTCCACAGAAAGCGTTTCCAGACTTCCCCTTCAACACACGAGTTTAACTCTGTAAGTTGAATGCATACATTGAAGACCGTTCTGTTAGGTAGCTCCGTTTTGGTTTTAGAAGCAGACAGTTCTCCTTACAGCATATAATCCCATTCACTGAGAAATGTCCAAACGCAGCTCTTACCAGAAACGTGTTTCTAACTCCTGAATCTAAAGGGAGATTTAACTCACTTAGCTGAACAAACGCACAGCAGAGCAGATTGAAGGATACGTTTCTTCTGTGTTTTAGGCAGAGTTTTACTGCTATTTCGTTATATGCGGGAATAGTGCTGGAAATGCCTGTTTTGAGATCTCTCCACAGAAAGCGTTTCCAGACTTCCCCTTCAACACACGAGTTTAAC
This sequence comes from Saguinus oedipus, assembly GCA_031835075.1. Classification (NCBI taxonomy): domain Eukaryota; kingdom Metazoa; phylum Chordata; class Mammalia; order Primates; family Cebidae; genus Saguinus; species Saguinus oedipus. The sequence continues at coordinate 170,460,646 of CM063174.1, forward strand.
TCTGTAAGTTGAATGCACACTTTGAAGACCGTTCTGTTAGGTAGCTCCGTTTTGGTTTTAGAAGCAGACAGTTCTCCTTACAGCATATACTCCCATTCACTGAGAAATGTCCAAACGCAGCTCTTACCAGAAACGTGGTTCTAACTCCTGAATCTAAAGGGAGATTTAACTCACTTACCTGAACAAACGCACAGCAGAGCAGATTGAAGGATACGTTTCTTCTGTGTTTTAGGCAGAGTTTTACTATCCTTCAATCTGCTCTGCTGTGCGTTTGTTCAGCTAAGTGAGTTAAATCTCCCTTTAGATTCAGGAGTTAGAAACACGTTTCTGGTAAGAGCTGCGTTATATGCGGGAATAGTGCTGGAAATGCCTGTTTTGAGATCTCTCCACAGAAAGCATTTCCAGACTTCCCCTTCAACACACGAGTTTATCTCTGTAAGTTGGATGCACACATTGAAGACCGTTCTGTTAGGTAGCTCCGTTTTGGTTTTAGAAGCAGACAGTTCTCCTTACAGCATATACTCCCATTCACTGAGAAATGTCCAAACGCAGCACTTACCAGAAACGTGTTTCTAAGTCCTGAATCTAAAGGGAGATTTAACTCACTTAGCTGAACAAACCCACAGCAGAGCAGATTGAAGGATACGTTTCTTCTGTGTTTTAGGCAGAGTTTTACTGCTATTTCGTTATATGCGGGAATAGTGCTGGAAATGCCTGGAAATGCCTGTTTTGAGATCTCTCCACAGAAAGCGTTTCCAGACTTCCCCTTCAACACACGAGTTTAACCCTGTAAGTTGAATGCACACATTGAAGACCGTTCTGTTAGGTAGCTCCGTTTTGGTTTTAGAAGCAGACAGTTCTCCTTACAGCATATACTCCCATTCACTGAGAAATGTCCAAACGCAGCTCTTACCAGAAACGTGTTTCTAACTCCTGAATCTAAAGGGAGATTTAACTCACTTAGCTGAACAAACGCACAGCAGAGCAGATTGAAGGATACGTTTCTTCTGTGTTTTAGGCAGAGTTTTACTGCTATTTCGTTATAGGCGGGAATAGTGCTGGAAATGCCTGTTTTGAGATCTCTCCACAGAAAGCGTTTCCAGACTTCCCCTTCAACACACGAGTTTAACTCTGTAAGTTGAATGCACACATTGAAGACCGTTCTGTTAGGTAGCTCCGTTTTGGTTTTAGAAGCAGACAGTTCTCCTTACAGCATATACTCCCATTCACTGAGAAATGTCCAAACGCAGCTCTTACCAGAAACGTGTTTCTAACTCCTGAATCTAAAGGGAGATTTAACTCACTTAGCTGAACAAACGCAGAGCAGAGCAGATTGAAGGATACGTTTCTTCTGTGTTTTAGGCAGAGTTTTACTGCTATTTCGTTATATGCGGGAATAGTGCTGGAAATGCCTGTTTTGAGATCTCTCCACAGAAAGCGTTTCCAGACTTCCCCTTCAACACACGAGTTTAGCTCTGTAAGTTGAATGCACACATTGAAGACCGTTCTGTTAGGTAGCTCCGTTTTGGTTTTAGAAGCAGACAGTTCTCCTTACAGCATATACTCCCATTCACTGAGAAATGTCCAAACGCAGCTCTTACCAGAAACGTGTTTCTAACTCCTGAATCTAAAGGGAGATTTAACTCACTTAGCTGAGCAAACCCACAGCAGAGCAGATTGAAGGATACGTTTCTTCTGTGTTTTAGGCAGAGTTTTACTGCTATTTCGTTATATGCGGGAATAGTGCTGGAAATGCCTGGAAATGCCTGTTTTGAGATCTCTCCACAGAAAGCGTTTCCAGACTTCCCCTTCAACACACGAGTTTAACTCTGTAAGTTGAATGCACACATTGAAGACCGTTCTGTTAGGTAGCTCCGTTTTGGTTTTAGAAGCAGATAGTTCTCCTTACAGCATATACTCCCATTCACTGGGAAATGTCCAAACGCAGCTCTTACCAGAAACGTGTTTCTAACTCCTGAATCTAAAGGGAGATTTAACTCACTTAGCTGAACAAACGCACAGCAGAGCAGATTGAAGGATACGTTTCTTCTGTGTTTTAGGCAGAGTTTTACTGCTATTTCGTTATATGCGGGAATAGTGCTGGAAATGCCTGTTTTGAGATCTCTCCACAGAAAGCGTTTCCAGACTTCCCCTTCAACACACGAGTTTAACTCTGTAAGTTGAATGCACACATTGAAGACCGTTCTGTTAGGTAGCTCCGTTTTGGTTTTAGAAGCAGACAGTTCTCCTTACAGCATATACTCCCATTCACTGAGAAATGTCCAAACGCAGCTCTTACCAGAAACGTGTTTCTAACTCCTGAATCTAAAGGGAGATTTAACTCACTTAGCTGAACAAACGCACAGCAGAGCAGACTGAAGGATACGTTTCTTCTGTGTTTTAGGCAGAGTTTTACTGCTATTTCGTTATATGCGGGAATAGTGCTGGAAATGCCTGTTTTGAGATCTCTCCACAGAAAGCGTTTCCAGACTTCCCCTTCAACACACAAGTTTAACTCTGTAAGTTGAATGCACACATTGAAGACCGTTCTGTTAGGTAGCTCCGTTTTGGTTTTAGAAGCAGACAGTTCTCCTTACAGCATATACTCCCATTCACTGAGAAATGTCCAAACGCAGCTCTTACCAGAAACGTGTTTCTAACTCCTGAATCTAAAGGGAGATTTAACTCACTTAGCTGAACAAACGCACAGCAGAGCAGATTGAAGGATACGTTTCTTCTGTGTTTTAGGCAGAGTTTTACTGCTATTTCGTTATATGCGGGAATAGTGCTGGAAATGCCTGTTTTGAGATCTCTCCACAGAAAGCGTTTCCAGACTTCCCCTTCAACACACGAGTTTAACTCTGTAAGTTGAATGCATACATTGAAGACCGTTCTGTTAGGTAGCTCCGTTTTGGTTTTAGAAGCAGACAGTTCTCCTTACAGCATATAATCCCATTCACTGAGAAATGTCCAAACGCAGCTCTTACCAGAAACGTGTTTCTAACTCCTGAATCTAAAGGGAGATTTAACTCACTTAGCTGAACAAACGCACAGCAGAGCAGATTGAAGGATACGTTTCTTCTGTGTTTTAGGCAGAGTTTTACTGCTATTTCGTTATATGCGGGAATAGTGCTGGAAATGCCTGTTTTGAGATCTCTCCACAGAAAGCGTTTCCAGACTTCCCCTTCAACACACGAGTTTAACTCTGTAAGTTGAATGAACACTTTGAAGACCGTTCTGTTAGGTAGCTCCGTTTTGGTTTTAGAAGCAGATAGTTCTCCTTACAGCATATACTCCCATTCACTGAGAAATGTCCAAACGCAGCTCTTACCAGAAACGTGGTTCTAACTCCTGAATCTAAAGGGAGATTTAACTCACTTACCTGAACAAACGCACAGCAGAGCAGATTGAAGGATACGTTTCTTCTGTGTTTTAGGCAGAGTTTTACTATCCTTCAATCTGCTCTGCTGTGCGTTTGTTCAGCTAAGTGAGTTAAATCTCCCTTTAGATTCAGGAGTTAGAAACACGTTTCTGGTAAGAGCTGCGTTATATGCGGGAATAGTGCTGGAAATGCCTGTTTTGAGATCTCTCCACAGAAAGCATTTCCAGACTTCCCCTTCAACACACGAGTTTATCTCTGTAAGTTGGATGCACACATTGAAGACCGTTCTGTTAGGTAGCTCCGTTTTGGTTTTAGAAGCAGACAGTTCTCCTTACAGCATATACTCCCATTCACTGAGAAATGTCCAAACGCAGCACTTACCAGAAACGTGTTTCTAAGTCCTGAATCTAAAGGGAGATTTAACTCACTTAGCTGAACAAACCCACAGCAGAGCAGATTGAAGGATACGTTTCTTCTGTGTTTTAGGCAGAGTTTTACTGCTATTTCGTTATATGCGGGAATAGTGCTGGAAATGCCTGGAAATGCCTGTTTTGAGATCTCTCCACAGAAAGCGTTTCCAGACTTCCCCTTCAACACACGAGTTTAACCCTGTAAGTTGAATGCACACATTGAAGACCGTTCTGTTAGGTAGCTCCGTTTTGGTTTTAGAAGCAGATAGTTCTCCTTACAGCATATACTCCCATTCAGTGGGAAATGTCCAAACGCAGCTCTTACCAGAAACGTGTTTCTAACTCCTGAATCTAAAGGGAGATTTAACTCACTTAGCTGAACAAACGCACAGCAGAGCAGATTGAAGGATACGTTTCTTCTGTGTTTTAGGCAGAGTTTTACTGCTATTTCGTTATATGCGGGAATAGTGCTGGAAATGCCTGTTTTGAGATCTCTCCACAGAAAGCGTTTCCAGACTTCCCCTTCAACACACGAGTTTAACTCTGTAAGTTGAATGCACACATTGAAGACCGTTCTGTTAGGTAGCTCCGTTTTGGTTTTAGAAGAAGACAGTTCTCCTTACAGCATATACTCCCATTCACTGAGAAATGTCCAAACGCAGCTCTTACCAGAAACGTGTTTCTAACTCCTGAATCTAAAGGGAGATTTAACTCACTTAGCTGAACAAACGCACAGCAGAGCAGATTGAAGGATACGTTTCTTCTGTGTTTTAGGCAGAGTTTTACTGCTATTTCGTTATATGCGGGAATAGTGCTGGAAATGCCTGTTTTGAGATCTCTCCACAGAAAGCGTTTCCAGACTTCCCCTTCAACACACGAGTTTAACTCTGTAAGTTGAATGTACACATTGAAGACCGTTCTGTTAGGTAGCTCCGTTTTGGTTTTAGAAGCAGACAGTTCTCCTTACAGCATATACTCCCATTCACTGAGAAATGTCCAAACGCAGCTCTTACCAGAAACGTGTTTCTAACTCCTGAATCTAAAGGGAGATTTAACTCACTTAGCTGAACAAACGCACAGCAGAGCAGAAAGAAGGATACGTTTCTTCTGTGTTTTAGGCAGAGTTTTACTGCTATTTCGTTATATGCGGGAATAGTGCTGGAAATGCCTGGAAATGCCTGTTTTGAGATCTCTCCACAGAAAGCGTTTCCAGACTTCCCCTTCAACACACGAGTTTAACTCTGTAAGTTGAATGCACACATTGAAGACCGTTCTGTTAGGTAGCTCCGTTTTGGTTTTAGAAGCAGACAGTTCTCCTTACAGCATATACTCCCATTCACTGAGAAATGTCCAAACGCAGCTCTTACCAGAAACGTGTTTCTAACTCCTGAATCTAAAGGGAGATTTAACTCACTTAGCTGAACAAACGCACAGCAGAGCAGATTGAAGGATACGTTTCTTCTGTGTTTTAGGCAGAGTTTTACTGCTATTTCGTTATATGCGGGAATAGTGCTGGAAATGCCTGTTTTGAGATCTCTCCACAGAAAGCGTTTCCAGACTTCCCCTTCAACACACGAGTTTAACTCTGTAAGTTGAATGCACACATTGAAGCCCGTTCTGTTAGGTAGCTCCGTTTTGGTTTTAGAAGCAGACAGTTCTCCTTACAGCATATACTCCCATTCACTGAGAAATGTCCAAACGCAGCTCTTACCAGAAACGTGTTTCTAACTCCTGAATCTAAAGGGAGATTTAACTCACTTAGCTGAACAAACGCACAGCAGAGCAGACTGAAGGATACGTTTCTTCTGTGTTTTAGGCAGAGTTTTACTGCTATTTCGTTATATGCGGGAATAGTGCTGGAAATGCCTGTTTTGAGATCTCTCCACAGAAAGCGTTTCCAGACTTCCCCTTCAACACACGAGTTTAACTCTGTAAGTTGAATGCACACATTGAAGACCGTTCTGTTAGGTAGCTCCGTTTTGGTTTTAGAAGCAGACAGTTCTCCTTACAGCATATACTCCCATTCACTGAGAAATGTCCAAACGCAGCTCTTACCAGAAACGTGTTTCTAACTCCTGAATCTAAAGGGAGATTTAACTCACTTAGCTGAACAAACGCACAGCAGAGCAGATTGAAGGATACGTTTCTTCTGTGTTTTAGGCAGAGTTTTACTGCTATTTCGTTATATGCGGGAATAGTGCTGGAAATGCCTGTTTTGAGATCTCTCCACAGAAAGCGTTTCCAGACTTCCCCTTCAACACACGAGTTTAACTCTGTAAGTTGAATGCACACATTGAAGACCGTTCTGTTAGGTAGCTCCGTTTTGGTTTTAGAAGCAGACAGTTCTCCTTACAGCATATACTCCCATTCACTGAGAAATGTCCAAACGCAGCTCTTACCAGAAACGTGTTTCTAACTCCTGAATCTAAAGGGAGATTTAACTCACTTAGCTGAACAAACGCACAGCAGAGCACATTGAAGGATACGTTTCTTCTGTGTTTTAGGCAGAGTTTTACTGCTATTTCGTTATATGCGGGAATAGTGCTGGAAATGCCTGGAAATGCCTGTTTTGAGATCTCTCCACAGAAAGCGTTTCCAGACTTCCCCTTCAACACACGAGTTTAACTCTGTAAGTTGAATGCACACATTGAAGACCGTTCTGTTAGGTAGATCCGTTTTGGTTTTAGAAGCAGATAGTTCTCCTTACAGCGTATACTCCCATTCACTGGGAAATGTCCAAACGCAGCTCTTACCAGAAACGTGTTTCTAACTCCTGAATCTAAAGGGAGATTTAACTCACTTAGCTGAACAAACGCACAGCAGAGCAGATTGAAGGATACGTTTCTTCTGTGTTTTAGGCAGAGTTTTACTGCTATTTCGTTATATGCGGGAATAGTGCTGGAAATGCCTGTTTTGAGATCTCTCCACAGAAAGCGTTTCCAGACTTCCCCTTCAACACACGAGTTTAACTCTGTAAGTTGAATGCACACATTGAAGACCGTTCTGTTAGGTAGCTCCGTTTTGGTTTTAGAAGCAGACAGTTCTCCTTACAGCATATACTCCCATTCACTGAGAAATGTCCAAACGCAGCTCTTACCAGAAACGTGTTTCTAACTCCTGAATCTAAAGGGAGATTTAACTCACTTAGCTGAACAAACGCACAGCAGAGCAGAGTGAAGGATACGTTTCTTCTGTGTTTTAGGCAGAGTTTTACTGCTATTTCGTTATATGCGAGAATAGTGCTGGAAATGCCTGTTTTGAGATCTCTCCACAGAAAGCGTTTCCAGACTTCCCCTTCAACACACGAGTTTAACTCTGTAAGTTGAATGCACACATTGAAGACCGTTCTGTTAGGTAGCTCCGTTTTGGTTTTAGAAGCAGACAGTTCTCCTTACAGCATATACTCCCATTCACTGAGAAATGTCCAAACGCAGCTCTTACCAGAAACGTGTTTCTAACTCCTGAATCTAAAGGGAGATTTAACTCACTTAGCTGAACAAACGCACAGCAGAGCAGACTGAAGGATACGTTTCTTCTGTGTTTTAGGCAGAGTTTTACTGCTATTTCGTTATATGCGGGAATAGTGCTGGAAATGCCTGGAAATGCCTGTTTTGAGATCTCTCCACAGAAAGCGTTTCCAGACTTCCCCTTCAACACACGAGTTTAACTCTGTAAGTTGAATGCACACATTGAAGACCGTTCTGTTAGGTAGCTCCGTTTTGGTTTTAGAAGCAGACAGTTCTCCTTACAGCATATACTCCCATTCACTGAGAAATGTCCAAACGCAGCTCTTACCAGAAACGTGTTTCTAACTCCTGAATCTAAAGGGAGATTTAACTCACTTAGCTGAACAAACGCACAGCAGAGCAGATTGAAGGATACGTTTCTTCTGTGTTTTAGGCAGAGTTTTACTGCTATTTCGTTATATGCGGGAATAGTGCTGGAAATGCCTGTTTTGAGATCTCTCCACAGAAAGCGTTTCCAGACTTCCCCTTCTACACACGAGTTTAACTCTGTAAGTTGAATGCACACATTGAAGACCGTTCTGTTAGGTAGCTCCGTTTTGGTTTTAGAAGCAGACAGTTCTCCTTACAGCATATACTCCCATTCACTGAGAAATGTCCAAACGCAGCTCTTACCAGAAACGTGTTTCTAACTCCTGAATCTAAAGGGAGATTTAACTCACTTAGCTGAACAAACGCACAGCAGAGCAGACTGAAGGATACGTTTCTTCTGTGTTTTAGGCAGAGTTTTACTGCTATTTCGTTATATGCGGGAATAGTGCTGGAAATGCCTGTTTTGAGATCTCTCCACAGAAAGCGTTTCCAGACTTCCCCTTCAACACACGAGTTTAACTCTGTAAGTTGAATGCACACATTGAAGACCGTTCTGTTAGGTAGCTCCGTTTTGGTTTTAGAAGCAGACAGTTCTCCTTACAGCATATACTCCCATTCACTGAGAAATGTCCAAACGCAGCTCTTACCAGAAACGTGTTTCTAACTCCTGAATCTAAAGGGAGATTTAACTCACTTAGCTGAACAAACGCACAGCAGAGCAGATTGAAGGATACGTTTCTTCTGTGTTTTAGGCAGAGTTTTACTGCTATTTCGTTATATGCGGGAATAGTGCTGGAAATGCCTGTTTTGAGATCTCTCCACAGAAAGCGTTTCCAGACTTCCCCTTCAACACACGAGTTTAACTCTGTAAGTTGAATGCACACATTGAAGACCGTTCTGTTAGGTAGCTCCGTTTTGGTTTTAGAAGCAGACAGTTCTCCTTACAGCATATACTCCCATTCACTGAGAAATGTCCAAACGCAGCTCTTACCAGAAACGTGTTTCTAACTCCTGAATCTAAAGGGAGATTTAACTCACTTAGCTGAACAAACGCACAGCAGAGCAGATTGAAGGATACGTTTCTTCTGTGTTTTAGGCAGAGTTTTACTGCTATTTCGTTATATGCGGGAATAGTGCTGGAAATGCCTGGAAATGCCTGTTTTGAGATCTCTCCACAGAAAGCGTTTCCAGACTTCCCCTTCAACACACGAGTTTAACTCTGTAAGTTGAATGCACACATTGAAGACCGTTCTGTTAGGTAGATCCGTTTTGGTTTTAGAAGCAGATAGTTCTCCTTACAGCGTATACTCCCATTCACTGGGAAATGTCCAAACGCAGCTCTTACCAGAAACGTGTTTCTAACTCCTGAATCTAAAGGGAGATTTAACTCACTTAGCTGAACAAACGCACAGCAGAGCAGATTGAAGGATACGTTTCTTCTGTGTTTTAGGCAGAGTTTTACTGCTATTTCGTTATATGCGGGAATAGTGCTGGAAATACCTGTTTTGAGATCTCTCCACAGAAAGCGTTTCCAGACTTCCCCTTCAACACACGAGTTTAACTCTGTAAGTTGAATGCACACATTGAAGACCGTTCTGTTAGGTAGCTCCGTTTTGGTTTTAGAAGCAGACAGTTCTCCTTACAGCATATACTCCCATTCACTGAGAAATGTCCAAACGCAGCTCTTACCAGAAACGTGTTTCTAACTCCTGAATCTAAAGGGAGATTTAACTCACTTAGCTGAACAAACCCACAGCAGAGCAGATTGAAGGATACGTTTCTTCTGTGTTTTAGGCAGAGTTTTACTGCTATTTCGTTATATGCGGGAATAGTGCTGGAAATGCCTGTTTTGAGATCTCTCCACAGAAAGCGTTTCCAGACTTCCCCTTCAACACACGAGTTTAACTCTGTAAGTTGAATGCACACATTGAAGACCGTTCTGTTAGGTAGCTCCGTTTTGGTTTTAGAAGCAGACAGTTCTCCTTACAGCATATACTCCCATTCACTGAGAAATGTCCAAACGCAGCTCTTACCAGAAACGTGTTTCTAACTCCTGAATCTAAAGGGAGATTTAACTCACTTAGCTGAACAAACCCACAGCAGAGCAGATTGAAGGATACGTTTCTTCTGTGTTTTAGGCAGAGTTTTACTGCTATTTCGTTATATGCGGGAATAGTGCTGGAAATGCCTGGAAATGCCTGTTTTGAGATCTCTCCACAGAAAGCGTTTCCAGACTTCCCCTTCAACACACGAGTTTAACTCTGTAAGTTGAATGCACACATTGAAGACCGTTCTGTTAGGTAGCTCCGTTTTGGTTTTAGAAGCAGACAGTTCTCCTTACAGCATATACTCCCATTCACTGAGATATGTCCAAACGCAGCTCTTACCAGAAACGTGTTTCTAACTCCTGAATCTAAAGGGAGATTTAACTCACTTAGCTGAACAAACGCACAGCAGAGCAGATTGAAGGATACGTTTCTTCTGTGTTTTAGGCAGAGTTTTACTGCTATTTCGTTATATGCGGGAATAGTGCTGGAAATGCCTGTTTTGAGATCTCTCCACAGAAAGCGTTTCCAGACTTCCCCTTCAACACACGAGTTTAACTCTGTAAGTTGAATGCACACATTGAAGACCGTTCTGTTAGGTAGCTCCGTTTTGGTTTTAGAAGCAGACAGTTCTCCTTACAGCATATACTCCCATTCACTGAGAAATGTCCAAACGCAGCTCTTACCAGAAACGTGTTTCTAACTCCTGAATCTAAAGGGAGATTTAACTCACTTAGCTGAACAAACGCACAGCAGAGCAGATTGAAGGATACGTTTCTTCTGTGTTTTAGGCAGAGTTTTACTGCTATTTCGTTATATGCGGGAATAGTGCTGGAAATGCCTGTTTTGAGATCTATCCACAGAAAGCTTTTCCAGACTTCCCCTTCAACACACGAGTTTAACTCTGTAAGTTGAATGCACACATTGAAGCCCGTTCTGTTAGGTAGCTCCGTTTTGGTTTTAGAAGCAGACAGTTCTCCTTACAGCATATACTCCCATTCACTGAGAAATGTCCAAACGCAGCTCTTACCAGAAACGTGTTTCTAACTCCTGAATCTAAAGGGAGATTTAACTCACTTAGCTGAACAAACCCACAGCAGAGCAGATTGAAGGATACGTTTCTTCTGTGTTTTAGGCAGAGTTTTACTGCTATTTCGTTATATGCGGGAATAGTGCTGGAAATGCCTGGAAATGCCTGTTTTGAGATCTCTCCACAGAAAGCGTTTCCAGACTTCCCCTTCAACACACGAGTTTAACTCTGTAATTTGAATGCACACATTGAAGACCGTTCTGTTAGGTAGCTCCGTTTTGGTTTTAGAAGCAGACAGTTCTCCTTACAGCATATACTCCCATTCACTGAGAAATGTCCAAACGCAGCTCTTACCAGAAACGTGTTTCTAACTCCTGAATCTAAAGGGAGATTTAACTCACTTAGATGAACAGACGCACAGCAGAGCAGATTGAAGGATACGTTTCTTCTGTGTTTTAGGCAGAGTTTTACTGCTATTTCGTTATATGCGGGAATAGTGCTGGAAATGCCTGTTTTGAGATCTCTCCACAGAAAGCGTTTCCAGACTTCCCCTTCAACACACGAGTTTAACTCTGTAAGTTGAATGCACACATTGAAGACCGTTCTGTTAGGTAGCTCCGTTTTGGTTTTAGAAGCAGACAGTTCTCCTTACAGCATATACTCCCATTCACTGAGAAATGTCCAAACGCAGCTCTTACCAGAAACGTGTTTCTAACTCCTGAATCTAAAGGGAGATTTAACTCACTTAGCTGAACAAACCCACAGCAGAGCAGATTGAAGGATACGTTTCTTCTGTGTTTTAGGCAGAGTTTTACTGCTATTTCGTTATATGCGGGAATAGTGCTGGAAATGCCTGGAAATGCCTGTTTTGAGATCTCTCCACAGAAAGCGTTTCCAGACTTCCCCTTCAACACACGAGTTTAACTCTGTAAGTTGAATGCACACATTGAAGACCGTTCTGTTAGGTAGCTCCGTTTTGGTTTTAGAAGCAGATAGTTCTCCTTACAGCATATACTCCCATTCACTGGGAAATGTCCAAACGCAGCTCTTACCAGAAACGTGTTTCTAACTCCTGAATCTAAAGGGAGATTTAACTCACTTAGCTGAACAAACGCACAGCAGAGCAGATTGAAGGATACGTTTCTTCTGTGTTTTAGGCAGAGTTTTACTGCTATTTCGTTATATGCGGGAATAGTGCTGGAAATGCCTGTTTTGAGATCTCTCCACAGAAAGCGTTTCCAGACTTCCCCTTCAACACACGAGTTTAACTCTGTAAGTTGAATGCACACATTGAAGACCGTTCTGTTAGGTAGCTCCGTTTTGGTTTTAGAAGCAGACAGTTCTCCTTACAGCATATACTCCCATTCACTGAGAAATGTCCAAACGCAGCTCTTACCAGAAACGTGTTTCTAACTCCTGAATCTAAAGGGAGATTTAACTCACTTAGCTGAACAAACGCACAGCAGAGCAGACTGAAGGATACGTTTCTTCTGTGTTTTAGGCAGAGTTTTACTGCTATTTCGTTATATGCGGGAATAGTGCTGGAAATGCCTGTTTTGAGATCTCTCCACAGAAAGCGTTTCCAGACTTCCCCTTCAACACACGAGTTTAACTCTGTAAGTTGAATGCACACATTGAAGACCGTTCTGTTAGGTAGCTCCGTTTTGGTTTTAGAAGCAGACAGTTCTCCTTACAGCATATACTCCCATTCACTGAGAAATGTCCAAACGCAGCTCTTACCAGAAACGTGTTTCTAACTCCTGAATCTAAAGGGAGATTTAACTCACTTAGCTGAACAAACGCACAGCAGAGCAGACTGAAGGATACGTTTCTTCTGTGTTTTAGGCAGAGTTTTACTGCTATTTCGTTATATGCGGGAATAGTGCTGGAAATGCCTGGAAATGCCTGTTTTGAGATCTCTCCACAGAAAGCGTTTCCAGACTTCCCCTTCAACACACGAGTTTAACTCTGTAAGTTGAATGCACACATTGAAGACCGTTCTGTTAGGTAGCTCCGTTTTGGTTTTAGAAGCAGACAGTTCTCCTTACAGCGTATACTCCCATTCACTGGGAAATGTCCAAACGCAGCTCTTACCAGAAACGTGTTTCTAACTCCTGAATCTAAAGGGAGATTTAACTCACTTAGCTGAACAAACGCACAGCAGAGCAGATTGAAGGATACGTTTCTTCTGTGTTTTAGGCAGAGTTTTACTGCTATTTCGTTATATGCGGGAATAGTGCTGGAAATGCCTGTTTTGAGATCTCTCCACAGAAAGCGTTTCCAGACTTCCCCTTCAACACACGAGTTTAACTCTGTAAGTTGAATGCACACATTGAAGACCGTTCTGTTAGGTAGCTCCGTTTTGGTTTTAGAAGCAGACAGTTCTCCTTACAGCATATACTCCCATTCACTGAGAAATGTCCAAACGCAGCTCTTACCAGAAACGTGTTTCTAACTCCTGAATCTAAAGGGAGATTTAACTCACTTAGCTGAACAAACGCACAGCAGAGCAGAGTGAAGGATACGTTTCTTCTGTGTTTTAGGCAGAGTTTTACTGCTATTTCGTTATATGCGAGAATAGTGCTGGAAATGCCTGTTTTGAGATCTCTCCACAGAAAGCGTTTCCAGACTTCCCCTTCAACACACGAGTTTAACTCTGTAAGTTGAATGCACACATTGAAGACCGTTCTGTTAGGTAGATCCGTTTTGGTTTTAGAAGCAGATAGTTCTCCTTACAGCGTATACTCCCATTCACTGGGAAATGTCCAAACGCAGCTCTTACCAGAAACGTGTTTCTAACTCCTGAATCTAAAGGGAGATTTAACTCACTTAGCTGAACAAACGCACAGCAGAGCAGATTGAAGGATACGTTTCTTCTGTGTTTTAGGCAGAGTTTTACTGCTATTTCGTTATATGCGGGAATAGTGCTGGAAATGCCTGTTTTGAGATCTCTCCACAGAAAGCGTTTCCAGACTTCCCCTTCAACACACGAGTTTAACTCTGTAAGTTGAATGCACACATTGAAGACCGTTCTGTTAGGTAGATCCGTTTTGGTTTTAGAAGCAGATAGTTCTCCTTACAGCGTATACTCCCATTCACTGGGAAATGTCCAAACGCAGCTCTTACCAGAAACGTGTTTCTAACTCCTGAATCTAAAGGGAGATTTAACTCACTTAGCTGAACAAACGCACAGCAGAGCAGATTGAAGGATACGTTTCTTCTGTGTTTTAGGCAGAGTTTTACTGCTATTTCGTTATATGCGGGAATAGTGCTGGAAATGCCTGTTTTGAGATCTCTCCACAGAAAGCGTTTCCAGACTTCCCCTTCAACACACGAGTTTAACTCTGTAAGTTGAATGCACACATTGAAGACCGTTCTGTTAGGTAGCTCCGTTTTGGTTTTAGAAGCAGACAGTTCTCCTTACAGCATATACTCCCATTCACTGAGAAATGTCCAAACGCAGCTCTTACCAGAAACGTGTTTCTAACTCCTGAATCTAAAGGGAGATTTAACTCACTTAGCTGAACAAACGCACAGCAGAGCAGAGTGAAGGATACGTTTCTTCTGTGTTTTAGGCAGAGTTTTACTGCTATTTCGTTATATGCGAGAATAGTGCTGGAAATGCCTGTTTTGAGATCTCTCCACAGAAAGCGTTTCCAGACTTCCCCTTCAACACACGAGTTTAACTCTGTAAGTTGAATGCACACATTGAAGACCGTTCTGTTAGGTAGCTCCGTTTTGGTTTTAGAAGCAGACAGTTCTCCTTACAGCATATACTCCCATTCACTGAGAAATGTCCAAACGCAGCTCTTACCAGAAACGTGTTTCTAACTCCTGAATCTAAAGGGAGATTTAACTCACTTAGCTGAACAAACGCACAGCAGAGCAGACTGAAGGATACGTTTCTTCTGTGTTTTAGGCAGAGTTTTACTGCTATTTCGTTATATGCGGGAATAGTGCTGGAAATGCCTGGAAATGCCTGTTTTGAGATCTCTCCACAGAAAGCGTTTCCAGACTTCCCCTTCAACACACGAGTTTAACTCTGTAAGTTGAATGCACACATTGAAGACCGTTCTGTTAGGTAGCTCCGTTTTGGTTTTAGAAGCAGACAGTTCTCCTTACAGCATATACTCCCATTCACTGAGAAATGTCCAAACGCAGCTCTTACCAGAAACGTGTTTCTAACTCCTGAATCTAAAGGGAGATTTAACTCACTTAGCTGAACAAACGCACAGCAGAGCAGATTGAAGGATACGTTTCTTCTGTGTTTTAGGCAGAGTTTTACTGCTATTTCGTTATATGCGGGAATAGTGCTGGAAATGCCTGTTTTGAGATCTCTCCACAGAAAGCGTTTCCAGACTTCCCCTTCTACACACGAGTTTAACTCTGTAAGTTGAATGCACACATTGAAGACCGTTCTGTTAGGTAGCTCCGTTTTGGTTTTAGAAGCAGACAGTTCTCCTTACAGCATATACTCCCATTCACTGAGAAATGTCCAAACGCAGCTCTTACCAGAAACGTGTTTCTAACTCCTGAATCTAAAGGGAGATTTAACTCACTTAGCTGAACAAACGCACAGCAGAGCAGACTGAAGGATACGTTTCTTCTGTGTTTTAGGCAGAGTTTTACTGCTATTTCGTTATATGCGGGAATAGTGCTGGAAATGCCTGTTTTGAGATCTCTCCACAGAAAGCGTTTCCAGACTTCCCCTTCAACACACGAGTTTAACTCTGTAAGTTGAATGCACACATTGAAGACCGTTCTGTTAGGTAGCTCCGTTTTGGTTTTAGAAGCAGACAGTTCTCCTTACAGCATATACTCCCATTCACTGAGAAATGTCCAAACGCAGCTCTTACCAGAAACGTGTTTCTAACTCCTGAATCTAAAGGGAGATTTAACTCACTTAGCTGAACAAACGCACAGCAGAGCAGATTGAAGGATACGTTTCTTCTGTGTTTTAGGCAGAGTTTTACTGCTATTTCGTTATATGCGGGAATAGTGCTGGAAATGCCTGTTTTGAGATCTCTCCACAGAAAGCGTTTCCAGACTTCCCCTTCAACACACGAGTTTAACTCTGTAAGTTGAATGCACACATTGAAGACCGTTCTGTTAGGTAGCTCCGTTTTGGTTTTAGAAGCAGACAGTTCTCCTTACAGCATATACTCCCATTCACTGAGAAATGTCCAAACGCAGCTCTTACCAGAAACGTGTTTCTAACTCCTGAATCTAAAGGGAGATTTAACTCACTTAGCTGAACAAACGCACAGCAGAGCAGATTGAAGGATACGTTTCTTCTGTGTTTTAGGCAGAGTTTTACTGCTATTTCGTTATATGCGGGAATAGTGCTGGAAATGCCTGGAAATGCCTGTTTTGAGATCTCTCCACAGAAAGCGTTTCCAGACTTCCCCTTCAACACACGAGTTTAACTCTGTAAGTTGAATGCACACATTGAAGACCGTTCTGTTAGGTAGATCCGTTTTGGTTTTAGAAGCAGATAGTTCTCCTTACAGCGTATACTCCCATTCACTGGGAAATGTCCAAACGCAGCTCTTACCAGAAACGTGTTTCTAACTCCTGAATCTAAAGGGAGATTTAACTCACTTAGCTGAACAAACGCACAGCAGAGCAGATTGAAGGATACGTTTCTTCTGTGTTTTAGGCAGAGTTTTACTGCTATTTCGTTATATGCGGGAATAGTGCTGGAAATACCTGTTTTGAGATCTCTCCACAGAAAGCGTTTCCAGACTTCCCCTTCAACACACGAGTTTAACTCTGTAAGTTGAATGCACACATTGAAGACCGTTCTGTTAGGTAGCTCCGTTTTGGTTTTAGAAGCAGACAGTTCTCCTTACAGCATATACTCCCATTCACTGAGAAATGTCCAAACGCAGCTCTTACCAGAAACGTGTTTCTAACTCCTGAATCTAAAGGGAGATTTAACTCACTTAGCTGAACAAACCCACAGCAGAGCAGATTGAAGGATACGTTTCTTCTGTGTTTTAGGCAGAGTTTTACTGCTATTTCGTTATATGCGGGAATAGTGCTGGAAATGCCTGTTTTGAGATCTCTCCACAGAAAGCGTTTCCAGACTTCCCCTTCAACACACGAGTTTAACTCTGTAAGTTGAATGCACACATTGAAGACCGTTCTGTTAGGTAGCTCCGTTTTGGTTTTAGAAGCAGACAGTTCTCCTTACAGCATATACTCCCATTCACTGAGAAATGTCCAAACGCAGCTCTTACCAGAAACGTGTTTCTAACTCCTGAATCTAAAGGGAGATTTAACTCACTTAGCTGAACAAACCCACAGCAGAGCAGATTGAAGGATACGTTTCTTCTGTGTTTTAGGCAGAGTTTTACTGCTATTTCGTTATATGCGGGAATAGTGCTGGAAATGCCTGGAAATGCCTGTTTTGAGATCTCTCCACAGAAAGCGTTTCCAGACTTCCCCTTCAACACACGAGTTTAACTCTGTAAGTTGAATGCACACATTGAAGACCGTTCTGTTAGGTAGCTCCGTTTTGGTTTTAGAAGCAGACAGTTCTCCTTACAGCATATACTCCCATTCACTGAGATATGTCCAAACGCAGCTCTTACCAGAAACGTGTTTCTAACTCCTGAATCTAAAGGGAGATTTAACTCACTTAGCTGAACAAACGCACAGCAGATCAGATTGAAGGATACGTTTCTTCTGTGTTTTAGGCAGAGTTTTACTGCTATTTCGTTATATGCGGGAATAGTGCTGGAAATGCCTGTTTTGAGATCTCTCCACAGAAAGCGTTTCCAGACTTCCCCTTCAACACACGAGTTTAACTCTGTAAGTTGAATGCACACATTGAAGACCGTTCTGTTAGGTAGCTCCGTTTTGGTTTTAGAAGCAGACAGTTCTCCTTACAGCATATACTCCCATTCACTGAGAAATGTCCAAACGCAGCTCTTACCAGAAACGTGTTTCTAACTCCTGAATCTAAAGGGAGATTTAACTCACTTAGCTGAACAAACGCACAGCAGAGCAGATTGAAGGATACGTTTCTTCTGTGTTTTAGGCAGAGTTTTACTGCTATTTCGTTATATGCGGGAATAGTGCTGGAAATGCCTGTTTTGAGATCTATCCACAGAAAGCTTTTCCAGACTTCCCCTTCAACACACGAGTTTAACTCTGTAAGTTGAATGCACACATTGAAGCCCGTTCTGTTAGGTAGCTCCGTTTTGGTTTTAGAAGCAGACAGTTCTCCTTACAGCATATACTCCCATTCACTGAGAAATGTCCAAACGCAGCTCTTACCAGAAACGTGTTTCTAACTCCTGAATCTAAAGGGAGATTTAACTCACTTAGCTGAACAAACCCACAGCAGAGCAGATTGAAGGATACGTTTCTTCTGTGTTTTAGGCAGAGTTTTACTGCTATTTCGTTATATGCGGGAATAGTGCTGGAAATGCCTGGAAATGCCTGTTTTGAGATCTCTCCACAGAAAGCGTTTCCAGACTTCCCCTTCAACACACGAGTTTAACTCTGTAATTTGAATGCACACATTGAAGACCGTTCTGTTAGGTAGCTCCGTTTTGGTTTTAGAAGCAGACAGTTCTCCTTACAGCATATACTCCCATTCACTGAGAAATGTCCAAACGCAGCTCTTACCAGAAACGTGTTTCTAACTCCTGAATCTAAAGGGAGATTTAACTCACTTAGATGAACAGACGCACAGCAGAGCAGATTGAAGGATACGTTTCTTCTGTGTTTTAGGCAGAGTTTTACTGCTATTTCGTTATATGCGGGAATAGTGCTGGAAATGCCTGTTTTGAGATCTCTCCACAGAAAGCGTTTCCAGACTTCCCCTTCAACACACGAGTTTAACTCTGTAAGTTGAATGCACACATTGAAGACCGTTCTGTTAGGTAGCTCCGTTTTGGTTTTAGAAGCAGACAGTTCTCCTTACAGCATATACTCCCATTCACTGAGAAATGTCCAAACGCAGCTCTTACCAGAAACGTGTTTCTAACTCCTGAATCTAAAGGGAGATTTAACTCACTTAGCTGAACAAACCCACAGCAGAGCAGATTGAAGGATACGTTTCTTCTGTGTTTTAGGCAGAGTTTTACTGCTATTTCGTTATATGCGGGAATAGTGCTGGAAATGCCTGGAAATGCCTGTTTTGAGATCTCTCCACAGAAAGCGTTTCCAGACTTCCCCTTCAACACACGAGTTTAACTCTGTAAGTTGAATGCACACATTGAAGACCGTTCTGTTAGGTAGCTCCGTTTTGGTTTTAGAAGCAGATAGTTCTCCTTACAGCATATACTCCCATTCACTGGGAAATGTCCAAACGCAGCTCTTACCAGAAACGTGTTTCTAACTCCTGAATCTAAAGGGAGATTTAACTCACTTAGCTGAACAAACGCACAGCAGAGCAGATTGAAGGATACGTTTCTTCTGTGTTTTAGGCAGAGTTTTACTGCTATTTCGTTATATGCGGGAATAGTGCTGGAAATGCCTGTTTTGAGATCTCTCCACAGAAAGCGTTTCCAGACTTCCCCTTCAACACACGAGTTTAACTCTGTAAGTTGAATGCACACATTGAAGACCGTTCTGTTAGGTAGCTCCGTTTTGGTTTTAGAAGCAGACAGTTCTCCTTACAGCATATACTCCCATTCACTGAGAAATGTCCAAACGCAGCTCTTACCAGAAACGTGTTTCTAACTCCTGAATCTAAAGGGAGATTTAACTCACTTAGCTGAACAAACGCACAGCAGAGCAGACTGAAGGATACGTTTCTTCTGTGTTTTAGGCAGAGTTTTACTGCTATTTCGTTATATGCGGGAATAGTGCTGGAAATGCCTGTTTTGAGATCTCTCCACAGAAAGCGTTTCCAGACTTCCCCTTCAACACACGAGTTTAACTCTGTAAGTTGAATGCACACATTGAAGACCGTTCTGTTAGGTAGCTCCGTTTTGGTTTTAGAAGCAGACAGTTCTCCTTACAGCATATACTCCCATTCACTGAGAAATGTCCAAACGCAGCTCTTACCAGAAACGTGTTTCTAACTCCTGAATCTAAAGGGAGATTTAACTCACTTAGCTGAACAAACGCACAGCAGAGCAGACTGAAGGATACGTTTCTTCTGTGTTTTAGGCAGAGTTTTACTGCTATTTCGTTATATGCGGGAATAGTGCTGGAAATGCCTGGAAATGCCTGTTTTGAGATCTCTCCACAGAAAGCGTTTCCAGACTTCCCCTTCAACACACGAGTTTAAATCTGTAAGTTGAATGCACACATTGAAGACCGTTCTGTTAGGTAGCTCCGTTTTGGTTTTAGAAGCAGACAGTTCTCCTTACAGCGTATACTCCCATTCACTGGGAAATGTCCAAACGCAGCTCTTACCAGAAACGTGTTTCTAACTCCTGAATCTAAAGGGAGATTTAACTCACTTAGCTGAACAAACGCACAGCAGAGCAGATTGAAGGATACGTTTCTTCTGTGTTTTAGGCAGAGTTTTACTGCTATTTCGTTATATGCGGGAATAGTGCTGGAAATGCCTGTTTTGAGATCTCTCCACAGAAAGCGTTTCCAGACTTCCCCTTCAACACACGAGTTTAACTCTGTAAGTTGAATGCACACATTGAAGACCGTTCTGTTAGGTAGCTCCGTTTTGGTTTTAGAAGCAGACAGTTCTCCTTACAGCATATACTCCCATTCACTGAGAAATGTCCAAACGCAGCTCTTACCAGAAACGTGTTTCTAACTCCTGAATCTAAAGGGAGATTTAACTCACTTAGCTGAACAAACGCACAGCAGAGCAGATTGAAGGATACGTTTCTTCTGTGTTTTAGGCAGAGTTTTACTGCTATTTCGTTATATGCGGGAATAGTGCTGGAAATGCCTGTTTTGAGATCTCTCCACAGAAAGCGTTTCCAGACTTCCCCTTCAACACACGAGTTTAACTCTGTAAGTTGAATGCACACATTGAAGACCGTTCTGTTAGGTAGCTCCGTTTTGGTTTTAGAAGCAGACAGTTCTCCTTACAGCATATACTCCCATTCACTGAGAAATGTCCAAACGCAGCTCTTACCAGAAACGTGTTTCTAACTCCTGAATCTAAAGGGAGATTTAACTCACTTAGCTGAACAAACCCACAGCAGAGCAGATTGAAGGATACGTTTCTTCTGTGTTTTAGGCAGAGTTTTACTGCTATTTCGTTATATGCGGGAATAGTGCTGGAAATGCCTGTTTTGAGATCTCTCCACAGAAAGCGTTTCCAGACTTCCCCTTCAACACACGAGTTTAACTCTGTAAGTTGAATGCACACATTGAAGACCGTTCTGTTAGGTAGCTCCGTTTTGGTTTTAGAAGCAGATAGTTCTCCTTACAGCGTATACTCCCATTCATTGGGAAATGTCCAAACGCAGCTCTTACCAGAAACGTGTTTCTAACTCCTGAATCTAAAGGGAGATTTAACTCACTTAGCTGAACAAACGCACAGCAGAGCAGATTGAAGGATACGTTTCTTCTGTGTTTTAGGCAGAGTTTTACTGCTATTTCGTTATATGCGGGAATAGTGCTGGAAATGCCTGTTTTGAGATCTCTCCACAGAAAGCGTTTCCAGACTTCCCCTTCAACACACGAGTTTAACTCTGTAAGTTGAATGCACACATTGAAGACCGTTCTGTTAGGTAGCTCCGTTTTGGTTTTAGAAGCAGACAGTTCTCCTTACAGCATATACTCCCATTCACTGAGAAATGTCCAAACGCAGCTCTTACCAGAAACGTGTTTCTAACTCCTGAATCTAAAGGGAGATTTAACTCACTTAGCTGAACAAACCCACAGCAGAGCAGATTGAAGGATACGTTTCTTCTGTGTTTTAGGCAGAGTTTTACTGCTATTTCGTTATATGCGGGAATAGTGCTGGAAATGCCTGGAAATGCCTGTTTTGAGATCTCTCCACAGAAAGCGTTTCCAGACTTCCCCTTCAACACACGAGTTTAACTCTGTAAGTTGAATGCACACATTGAAGACCGTTCTGTTAGGTAGCTCCGTTTTGGTTTTAGAAGCAGAGAGTTCTCCTTACAGCATATACTACCATTCACTGGGAAATGTCCAAACGCAGCTCTTACCAGAAACGTGTTTCTAACTCCTGAATCTAAAGGGAGATTTAACTCACTTAGCTGAACAAACGCACAGCAGAGCAGATTGAAGGATACGTTTCTTCTGTGTTTTAGGCAGAGTTTTACTGCTATTTCGTTATATGCGGGAATAGTGCTGGAAATGCCTGTTTTGAGATCTCTCCACAGAAAGCGTTTCCAGACTTCCCCTTCAACACACGAGTTTAACTCTGTAAGTTGAATGCACACATTGAAGACCGTTCTGTTAGGTAGCTCCGTTTTGGTTTTAGAAGCAGACAGTTCTCCTTACAGCATATACTCCCATTCACTGAGAAATGTCCAAACGCAGCTCTTACCAGAAACGTGTTTCTAACTCCTGAATCTAAAGGGAGATTTAACTCACTTAGCTGAACAAAGGCACAGCAGAGCAGATTGAAGGATACGTTTCTTCTGTGTTTTAGGCAGAGTTTTACTGCTATTTCGTTATATGCGGGAATAGTGCTGGAAATGCCTGGAAATGCCTGTTTTGAGATCTCTCCACAGAAAGCGTTTCCAGACTTCCCCTTCAACACACGAGTTTAACTCTGTAAGTTGAATGCACACATTGAAGACCGTTCTGTTAGGTAGCTCCGTTTTCGTTTTAGAAGCAGACAGTTCTCCTTACAGCATATACTCCCATTCACTGAGAAATGTCCAAACGCAGCTCTTACCAGAAACGTGTTTCTAACTCCTGTATCTAAAGGGAGATTTAACTCACTTAGCTGAACAAACGCACAGCAGAGCAGATTGAAGGATACGTTTCTTCTGTGTTTTAGGCAGAGTTTTACTGCTATTTCGTTATATGCGGGAATAGTGCTGGAAATGCCTGTTTTGAGATCTCTCCACAGAAAGCGTTTCCAGACTTCCCCTTCAACACACGAGTTTAACTCTGTAAGTTGAATGCACACATTGAAGACCGTTCTGTTATGTAGCTCCGTTTTGGTTTTAGAAGCAGACAGTTCTCCTTACAGCATATACTCCCATTCACTGAGAAATGTCCAAACGCAGCTCTTACCAGAAACGTGTTTCTAACTCCTGAATCTAAAGGGAGATTTAACTCACTTAGCTGAACAAACGCACAGCAGAGCAGATTGAAGGATACGTTTCTTCTGTATTTTAGGCAGAGTTTTACTGCTATTTCGTTATATGCGGGAATAGTGCTGGAAATGCCTGTTTTGAGATCTCTCCACAGAAAGCGTTTCCAGACTTCCCCTTCAACACACGAGTTTAACTCTGTAAGTTGAATGCACACTTTGAAGACCGTTCTGTTAGGTAGCTCCGTTTTGGTTTTAGAAGCAGATAGTTCTCCTTACAGCATATACTCCCATTCACTGAGAAATGTCCAAACGCAGCTCTTACCAGAAACGTGTTTCTAACTCCTGAATCTAAAGGGAGATTTAACTCACTTAGCTGAACAAACGCACAGCAGAGCAGATTTAAGGATACGTTTCTTCTGTGTTTTAGGCAGAATTTTACTGCTATTTCGTTATATGCGGGAATAGTGCTGGAAATGCCTGTTTTGAGATCTCTCCACAGAAAGCGTTTCCAGACTTCCCCTTCAACACACGAGTTTAACTCTGTAAGTTGGATGCACACATTGAAGACCGTTCTGTTAGGTAGCTCCGTTTCGGTTTTAGAAGCAGACAGTTCTCCTTACAGCATATACTCCCATTCACTGAGAAATGTCCAAACGCAGCACTTACCAGAAACGTGTTTCTAACTCCTGAATCTAAAGGGAGATTTAACTCACTTAGCTGAACAAACGCACAGCAGAGCAGATTGAAGGATACGTTTCTTCTGTGTTTTAGGCAGAGTTTTACTGCTATTTCGTTATATGCGGGAATAGTGCTGGAAATGCCTGGAAATGCCTGTTTTGAGATCTCTCCACAGAAAGCGTTTCCAGACTTCCCCTTCAACACACGAGTTTAACTCTGTAAGTTGAATGCACACATTGAAGACCGTTCTGTTAGGTAGCTCCGTTTTGGTTTTAGAAGCAGACAGTTCTCCTTACAGCATATACTCCCATTCACTGAGAAATGTCCAAACGCAGCTCTTACCAGAAACGTGTTTCTAACTCCTGAATCTAAAGGGAGATTTAACTCACTTAGATGAACAAACGCACAGCAGAGCAGATTGAAGGATACGTTTCTTCTGTGTTTTAAGCAGAGTTTTACTGCTATTTCGTTATATGCGGGAATAGTGCTGGAAATGCCTGTTTTGAGATCTCTCCACAGAAAGCGTTTCCAGTCTTCCCCTTCAACGCACGAGTTTAACTCTGTATGTTGAATGCACACATTGAAGACCGTTCTGTTAGGTAGCTCCGTTTTGGTTTTAGAAGCAGACAGTTCTCCTTACATCATATACTCCCATTCACTGAGAAATGTCCAAACGCAGCTCTTACCAGAAACGTGTTTCTAACTCCTGAATCTAAAGGGAGATTTAACTCACTTAGCTGAACAAACGCACAGCAGAGCAGATTGAAGGATACGTTTCTTCTGTGTTTTAGGCAGAGTTTTACTGCTATTTCGTTATATGCGGGAATAGTGCTGGAAATGCCTGTTTTGAGATCTCTCCACAGAAAGCGTTTCCAGACTTCCCCTTCAACACACGAGTTTAACTCTGTAAGTTGAATGCACACATTGAAGACCGTTCTGTTAGGTAGCTCCGTTTTGGTTTTAGAAGCAGACAGTTCTCCTTACAGCATATACTCCCATTCACTGAGAAATGTCCAAACGCAGCTCTTACCAGAAACGTGTTTCTAACTCCTGAATCTAAAGGGAGATTTAACTCACTTAGCTGAACAAACGCACAGCAGAGTAGATTGAAGGATACGTTTCTTCTGTGTTTTAGGCAGAGTTTTACTGCTATTTCGTTATATGCGGGAATAGTGCTGGAAATGCCTGTTTTGAGATCCCTCCACAGAAAGCGTTTCCAGACTTCCCCTTCAACACACGAGTTTAACTCTGTAAGTTGAATGCACACATTGAAGACCGTTCTGTTAGGTAGCTCCGTTTTGGTTTTAGAAGCAGACAGTTCTCCTTACAGCATATACTCCCATTCACTGAGAAATGTCCAAACGCAGCTCTTACAAGAAACGTGTTTCTAACTCCTGAATCTAAAGGGAGATTTAACTCACTTAGCTGAACAAACGCACAGCAGAGCAGATTGAAGGATACGTTTCTTCTGTGTTTTAGGCAGAGTTTTACTGCTATTTCGTTATATGCGGGAATAGTGCTGGAAATGCCTGTTTTGAGATCTCTCCACAGAAAGCGTTTCCAGACTTCCCCTTCAACACACGAGTTTAACTCTGTAAGTTGAATGCACACATTGAAGACCGTTCTGTTAGGTAGCTCCGTTTTGGTTTTAGAAGCAGACAGTTCTCCTTACAGCATATACTCCCATTCACTGAGAAATGTCCAAACGCAGCTCTTACCAGAAACGTGTTTCTAACTCCTGAATCTAAAGGGAGATTTAACTCACTTAGCTGAACAAACGCACAGCAGAGCAGACTGAAGGATACGTTTCTTCTGTGTTTTATGCAGAGTTTTACTGCTATTTCGTTATATGCGGGAATAGTGCTGGAAATGCCTGTTTTGAGATCTCTCCACAGAAAGCGTTTCCAGACTTCCCCTTCAACACACGAGTTTAACTCTGTAAGTTGAATGCACACATTGAAGACCGTTCTGTTAGGTAGCTCCGTTTTGGTTTTAGAAGCAGACAGTTCTCCTTACAGCATATACTCCCATTCACTGAGAAATGTCCAAACGCAGCTCTTACCAGAAACGTGTTTCTAACTCCTGAATCTAAAGGGAGATTTAACTCACTTAGCTGAACAAACGCACAGCAGAGCAGATTGAAGGATACGTTTCTTCTGTGTTTTAGGCAGAGTTTTACTGCTATTTCGTTATATGCGGGAATAGTGCTGGAAATGCCTGTTTTGAGATCTCTCCACAGAAAGCGTTTCCAGACTTCCCCTTCAACACACGAGTTTAACTCTGTAAGTTGAATGCACACATTGAAGACCGTTCTGTTAGGTAGCTCCGTTTTGGTTTTAGAAGCAGACAGTTCTCCTTACAGCATATACTCCCATTCACTGAGAAATGTCCAAACGCAGCTCTTACCAGAAACGTGTTTCTAACTCCTGAATCTAAAGGGAGATTTAACTCACTTAGCTGAACAAACGCACAGCAGAGCAGATTGAAGGATACGTTTCTTCTGTGTTTTAGGCAGAGTTTTACTGCTATTTCGTTATATGCGGGAATAGTGCTGGAAATGCCTGTTTTGAGATCTCTCCACAGAAAGCGTTTCCAGACTTCCCCTTCAACACACGAGTTTAACTCTGTAAGTTGAATGCACACATTGAAGACCGTTCTGTTAGGTAGCTCCGTTTTGGTTTTAGAAGCAGACAGTTCTCCTTACAGCATATACTCCCATTCACTGAGAAATGTCCAAACGCAGCTCTTACCAGACACGTGTTTCTAACTCCTGAATCTAAAGGGAGATTTAACTCACTTAGATGAACAAACGCACAGCAGAGCAGATTGAAGGATACGTTTCTTCTGTGTTTTAGGCAGAGTTTTACTGCTATTTCGTTATATGCGGGAATAGTGCTGGAAATGCCTGTTTTGAGATCTCTCCACAGAAAGCGTTTCCAGACTTCCCCTTCAACACACGAGTTTAACTCTGTAAGTTGAATGCACACATTGAAGACCGTTCTGTTAGGTAGCTCCGTTTTGGTTTTAGAAGCAGACAGTTCTCCTTACAGCATATACTCCCATTCACTGAGAAATGTCCAAACGCAGCTCTTACCAGAAACGTGTTTCTAACTCCTGAATCTAAAGGGAGATTTAACTCACTTAGCTGAACAAACGCACAGCAGAGCAGACTGAAGGATACGTTTCTTCTGTGTTTTAGGCAGAGTTTTACTGCTATTTCGTTATATGCCGGAATAGTGCTGGAAATGCCTGGAAATGCCTGTTTTGAGATCTCTCCACAGAAAGCGTTTCCAGACTTCCCCTTCAACACACGAGTTTAACTCTGTAAGTTGAATGCACACATTGAAGACCGTTCTGTTAGGTAGCTCCGTTTTGGTTTTAGAAGCAGACAGTTCTCCTTACAGCATATACTCCCATTCACTGAGAAATGTCCAAACGCAGCTCTTACCAGAAACGTGTTTCTAACTCCTGAATCTAAAGGGAGATTTAACTCACTTAGCTGAACAAACGCACAGCAGAGCAGATTGAAGGATACGTTTCTTCTGTGTTTTAGGCAGAGTTTTACTGCTATTTCGTTATATGCGGGAATAGTGCTGGAAATGCCTGTTTTGAGATCCCTCCACAGAAAGCGTTTCCAGACTTCCCCTTCAACACACGAGTTTAACTCTGTAAGTTGAATGCACACATTGAAGACCGTTCTGTTAGGTAGCTCCGTTTTGGTTTTAGAAGCAGACAGTTCTCCTTACAGCATATACTCCCATTCACTGAGAAATGTCCAAACGCAGCTCTTACAAGAAACGTGTTTCTAACTCCTGAATCTAAAGGGAGATTTAACTCACTTAGCTGAACAAACGCACAGCAGAGCAGATTGAAGGATACGTTTCTTCTGTGTTTTAGGCAGAGTTTTACTGCTATTTCGTTATATGCGGGAATAGTGCTGGAAATGCCTGTTTTGAGATCTCTCCACAGAAAGCGTTTCCAGACTTCCCCTTCAACACACGAGTTTAACTCTGTAAGTTGAATGCACACATTGAAGACCGTTCTGTTAGGTAGCTCCGTTTTGGTTTTAGAAGCAGACAGTTCTCCTTACAGCATATACTCCCATTCACTGAGAAATGTCCAAACGCAGC
Source organism: Saguinus oedipus (assembly GCA_031835075.1). Lineage (NCBI taxonomy): Eukaryota > Metazoa > Chordata > Mammalia > Primates > Cebidae > Saguinus > Saguinus oedipus. The sequence continues at coordinate 170,488,329 of CM063174.1, forward strand.
TCTTACCAGAAACGTGTTTCTAACTCCTGAATCTAAAGGGAGATTTAACTCACTTAGCTGAACAAACGCACAGCAGAGCAGACTGAAGGATACGTTTCTTCTGTGTTTTAGGCAGAGTTTTACTGCTATTTCGTTATATGCCGGAATAGTGCTGGAAATGCCTGGAAATGCCTGTTTTGAGATCTCTCCACAGAAAGCGTTTCCAGACTTCCCCTTCAACACACGAGTTTAACTCTGTAAGTTGAATGCACACATTGAAGACCGTTCTGTTAGGTAGCTCCGTTTTGGTTTTAGAAGCAGACAGTTCTCCTTACAGCATATACTCCCATTCACTGAGAAATGTCCAAACGCAGCTCTTACCAGAAACGTGTTTCTAACTCCTGAATCTAAAGGGAGATTTAACTCACTTAGCTGAACAAACGCACAGCAGAGCAGATTGAAGGATACGTTTCTTCTGTGTTTTAGGCAGAGTTTTACTGCTATTTCGTTATATGCGGGAATAGTGCTGGAAATGCCTGTTTTGAGATCCCTCCACAGAAAGCGTTTCCAGACTTCCCCTTCAACACACGAGTTTAACTCTGTAAGTTGAATGCACACATTGAAGACCGTTCTGTTAGGTAGCTCCGTTTTGGTTTTAGAAGCAGACAGTTCTCCTTACAGCATATACTCCCATTCACTGAGAAATGTCCAAACGCAGCTCTTACAAGAAACGTGTTTCTAACTCCTGAATCTAAAGGGAGATTTAACTCACTTAGCTGAACAAACGCACAGCAGAGCAGATTGAAGGATACGTTTCTTCTGTGTTTTAGGCAGAGTTTTACTGCTATTTCGTTATATGCGGGAATAGTGCTGGAAATGCCTGTTTTGAGATCTCTCCACAGAAAGCGTTTCCAGACTTCCCCTTCAACACACGAGTTTAACTCTGTAAGTTGAATGCACACATTGAAGACCGTTCTGTTAGGTAGCTCCGTTTTGGTTTTAGAAGCAGACAGTTCTCCTTACAGCATATACTCCCATTCACTGAGAAATGTCCAAACGCAGCTCTTACCAGAAACGTGTTTCTAACTCCTGAATCTAAAGGGAGATTTAACTCACTTAGCTGAACAAACCCACAGCAGAGCAGATTGAAGGATACGTTTCTTCTGTGTTTTAGGCAGAGTTTTACTGCTATTTCGTTATATGCGGGAATAGTGCTGGAAATGCCTGGAAATGCCTGTTTTGAGATCTCTCCACAGAAAGCGTTTCCAGACTTCCCCTTCAACACACGAGTTTAACTCTGTAAGTTGAATGCACACATTGAAGACCGTTCTGTTAGGTAGCTCCGTTTTGGTTTTAGAAGCAGAGAGTTCTCCTTACAGCATATACTACCATTCACTGGGAAATGTCCAAACGCAGCTCTTACCAGAAACGTGTTTCTAACTCCTGAATCTAAAGGGAGATTTAACTCACTTAGCTGAACAAACGCACAGCAGAGCAGATTGAAGGATACGTTTCTTCTGTGTTTTAGGCAGAGTTTTACTGCTATTTCGTTATATGCGGGAATAGTGCTGGAAATGCCTGTTTTGAGATCTCTCCACAGAAAGCGTTTCCAGACTTCCCCTTCAACACACGAGTTTAACTCTGTAAGTTGAATGCACACATTGAAGACCGTTCTGTTAGGTAGCTCCGTTTTGGTTTTAGAAGCAGACAGTTCTCCTTACAGCATATACTCCCATTCACTGAGAAATGTCCAAACGCAGCTCTTACCAGAAACGTGTTTCTAACTCCTGAATCTAAAGGGAGATTTAACTCACTTAGCTGAACAAAGGCACAGCAGAGCAGATTGAAGGATACGTTTCTTCTGTGTTTTAGGCAGAGTTTTACTGCTATTTCGTTATATGCGGGAATAGTGCTGGAAATGCCTGTTTTGAGATCTCTCCACAGAAAGCGTTTCCAGACTTCCCCTTCAACACACGAGTTTAACTCTGTAAGTTGAATGCACACATTGAAGACCGTTCTGTTAGGTAGCTCCGTTTTGGTTTTAGAAGCAGACAGTTCTCCTTACAGCATATACTCCCATTCACTGAGAAATGTCCAAACGCAGCTCTTACCAGAAACGTGTTTCTAACTCCTGAATCTAAAGGGAGATTTAACTCACTTAGCTGAACAAACGCACAGCAGAGCAGACTGAAGGATACGTTTCTTCTGTGTTTTAGGCAGAGTTTTACTGCTATTTCGTTATATGCGGGAATAGTGCTGGAAATGCCTGGAAATGCCTGTTTTGAGATCTCTCCACAGAAAGCGTTTCCAGACTTCCCCTTCAACACACGAGTTTAACTCTGTAAGTTGAATGCACACATTGAAGACCGTTCTGTTAGGTAGCTCCGTTTTCGTTTTAGAAGCAGACAGTTCTCCTTACAGCATATACTCCCATTCACTGAGAAATGTCCAAACGCAGCTCTTACCAGAAACGTGTTTCTAACTCCTGTATCTAAAGGGAGATTTAACTCACTTAGCTGAACAAACGCACAGCAGAGCAGATTGAAGGATACGTTTCTTCTGTGTTTTAGGCAGAGTTTTACTGCTATTTCGTTATATGCGGGAATAGTGCTGGAAATGCCTGTTTTGAGATCTCTCCACAGAAAGCGTTTCCAGACTTCCCCTTCAACACACGAGTTTAACTCTGTAAGTTGAATGCACACATTGAAGACCGTTCTGTTATGTAGCTCCGTTTTGGTTTTAGAAGCAGACAGTTCTCCTTACAGCATATACTCCCATTCACTGAGAAATGTCCAAACGCAGCTCTTACCAGAAACGTGTTTCTAACTCCTGAATCTAAAGGGAGATTTAACTCACTTAGCTGAACAAACGCACAGCAGAGCAGATTGAAGGATACGTTTCTTCTGTATTTTAGGCAGAGTTTTACTGCTATTTCGTTATATGCGGGAATAGTGCTGGAAATGCCTGTTTTGAGATCTCTCCACAGAAAGCGTTTCCAGACTTCCCCTTCAACACACGAGTTTAACTCTGTAAGTTGAATGCACACTTTGAAGACCGTTCTGTTAGGTAGCTCCGTTTTGGTTTTAGAAGCAGATAGTTCTCCTTACAGCATATACTCCCATTCACTGAGAAATGTCCAAACGCAGCTCTTACCAGAAACGTGTTTCTAACTCCTGAATCTAAAGGGAGATTTAACTCACTTAGCTGAACAAACGCACAGCAGAGCAGATTTAAGGATACGTTTCTTCTGTGTTTTAGGCAGAATTTTACTGCTATTTCGTTATATGCGGGAATAGTGCTGGAAATGCCTGTTTTGAGATCTCTCCACAGAAAGCGTTTCCAGACTTCCCCTTCAACACAGGAGTTTAACTCTGTAAGTTGGATGCACACATTGAAGACCGTTCTGTTAGGTAGCTCCGTTTCGGTTTTAGAAGCAGACAGTTCTCCTTACAGCATATACTCCCATTCACTGAGAAATGTCCAAACGCAGCACTTACCAGAAACGTGTTTCTAACTCCTGAATCTAAAGGGAGATTTAACTCACTTAGCTGAACAAACGCACAGCAGAGCAGATTGAAGGATACGTTTCTTCTGTGTTTTAGGCAGAGTTTTACTGCTATTTCGTTATATGCGGGAATAGTGCTGGAAATGCCTGGAAATGCCTGTTTTGAGATCTCTCCACAGAAAGCGTTTCCAGACTTCCCCTTCAACACACGAGTTTAACTCTGTAAGTTGAATGCACACATTGAAGACCGTTCTGTTAGGTAGCTCCGTTTTGGTTTTAGAAGCAGACAGTTCTCCTTACAGCATATACTCCCATTCACTGAGAAATGTCCAAACGCAGCTCTTACCAGAAACGTGTTTCTAACTCCTGAATCTAAAGGGAGATTTAACTCACTTAGATGAACAAACGCACAGCAGAGCAGATTGAAGGATACGTTTCTTCTGTGTTTTAAGCAGAGTTTTACTGCTATTTCGTTATATGCGGGAATAGTGCTGGAAATGCCTGTTTTGAGATCTCTCCACAGAAAGCGTTTCCAGTCTTCCCCTTCAACGCACGAGTTTAACTCTGTATGTTGAATGCACACATTGAAGACCGTTCTGTTAGGTAGCTCCGTTTTGGTTTTAGAAGCAGACAGTTCTCCTTACATCATATACTCCCATTCACTGAGAAATGTCCAAACGCAGCTCTTACCAGAAACGTGTTTCTAACTCCTGAATCTAAAGGGAGATTTAACTCACTTAGCTGAACAAACGCACAGCAGAGCAGATTGAAGGATACGTTTCTTCTGTGTTTTAGGCAGAGTTTTACTGCTATTTCGTTATATGCGGGAATAGTGCTGGAAATGCCTGTTTTGAGATCTCTCCACAGAAAGCGTTTCCAGACTTCCCCTTCAACACACGAGTTTAACTCTGTAAGTTGAATGCACACATTGAAGACCGTTCTGTTAGGTAGCTCCGTTTTGGTTTTAGAAGCAGACAGTTCTCCTTACAGCATATACTCCCATTCACTGAGAAATGTCCAAACGCAGCTCTTACCAGAAACGTGTTTCTAACTCCTGAATCTAAAGGGAGATTTAACTCACTTAGCTGAACAAACGCACAGCAGAGTAGATTGAAGGATACGTTTCTTCTGTGTTTTAGGCAGAGTTTTACTGCTATTTCGTTATATGCGGGAATAGTGCTGGAAATGCCTGTTTTGAGATCCCTCCACAGAAAGCGTTTCCAGACTTCCCCTTCAACACACGAGTTTAACTCTGTAAGTTGAATGCACACATTGAAGACCGTTCTGTTAGGTAGCTCCGTTTTGGTTTTAGAAGCAGACAGTTCTCCTTACAGCATATACTCCCATTCACTGAGAAATGTCCAAACGCAGCTCTTACAAGAAACGTGTTTCTAACTCCTGAATCTAAAGGGAGATTTAACTCACTTAGCTGAACAAACGCACAGCAGAGCAGATTGAAGGATACTTTTCTTCTGTGTTTTAGGCAGAGTTTTACTGCTATTTCGTTATATGCGGGAATAGTGCTGGAAATGCCTGTTTTGAGATCTCTCCACAGAAAGCGTTTCCAGACTTCCCCTTCAACACACGAGTTTAACTCTGTAAGTTGAATGCACACATTGAAGACCGTTCTGTTAGGTAGCTCCGTTTTGGTTTTAGAAGCAGACAGTTCTCCTTACAGCATATACTCCCATTCACTGAGAAATGTCCAAACGCAGCTCTTACCAGAAACGTGTTTCTAACTCCTGAATCTAAAGGGAGATTTAACTCACTTAGCTGAACAAACGCACAGCAGAGCAGACTGAAGGATACGTTTCTTCTGTGTTTTATGCAGAGTTTTACTGCTATTTCGTTATATGCGGGAATAGTGCTGGAAATGCCTGTTTTGAGATCTCTCCACAGAAAGCGTTTCCAGACTTCCCCTTCAACACACGAGTTTAACTCTGTAAGTTGAATGCACACATTGAAGACCGTTCTGTTAGGTAGCTCCGTTTTGGTTTTAGAAGCAGACAGTTCTCCTTACAGCATATACTCCCATTCACTGAGAAATGTCCAAACGCAGCTCTTACCAGAAACGTGTTTCTAACTCCTGAATCTAAAGGGAGATTTAACTCACTTAGCTGAACAAACGCACAGCAGAGCAGATTGAAGGATACGTTTCTTCTGTGTTTTAGGCAGAGTTTTACTGCTATTTCGTTATATGCGGGAATAGTGCTGGAAATGCCTGTTTTGAGATCTCTCCACAGAAAGCGTTTCCAGACTTCCCCTTCAACACACGAGTTTAACTCTGTAAGTTGAATGCACACATTGAAGACCGTTCTGTTAGGTAGCTCCGTTTTGGTTTTAGAAGCAGACAGTTCTCCTTACAGCATATACTCCCATTCACTGAGAAATGTCCAAACGCAGCTCTTACCAGAAACGTGTTTCTAACTCCTGAATCTAAAGGGAGATTTAACTCACTTAGCTGAACAAACGCACAGCAGAGCAGATTGAAGGATACGTTTCTTCTGTGTTTTAGGCAGAGTTTTACTGCTATTTCGTTATATGCGGGAATAGTGCTGGAAATGCCTGTTTTGAGATCTCTCCACAGAAAGCGTTTCCAGACTTCCCCTTCAACACACGAGTTTAACTCTGTAAGTTGAATGCACACATTGAAGACCGTTCTGTTAGGTAGCTCCGTTTTGGTTTTAGAAGCAGACAGTTCTCCTTACAGCATATACTCCCATTCACTGAGAAATGTCCAAACGCAGCTCTTACCAGACACGTGTTTCTAACTCCTGAATCTAAAGGGAGATTTAACTCACTTAGATGAACAAACGCACAGCAGAGCAGATTGAAGGATACGTTTCTTCTGTGTTTTAGGCAGAGTTTTACTGCTATTTCGTTATATGCGGGAATAGTGCTGGAAATGCCTGTTTTGAGATCTCTCCACAGAAAGCGTTTCCAGACTTCCCCTTCAACACACGAGTTTAACTCTGTAAGTTGAATGCACACATTGAAGACCGTTCTGTTAGGTAGCTCCGTTTTGGTTTTAGAAGCAGACAGTTCTCCTTACAGCATATACTCCCATTCACTGAGAAATGTCCAAACGCAGCTCTTACCAGAAACGTGTTTCTAACTCCTGAATCTAAAGGGAGATTTAACTCACTTAGCTGAACAAACGCACAGCAGAGCAGACTGAAGGATACGTTTCTTCTGTGTTTTAGGCAGAGTTTTACTGCTATTTCGTTATATGCCGGAATAGTGCTGGAAATGCCTGGAAATGCCTGTTTTGAGATCTCTCCACAGAAAGCGTTTCCAGACTTCCCCTTCAACACACGAGTTTAACTCTGTAAGTTGAATGCACACATTGAAGACCGTTCTGTTAGGTAGCTCCGTTTTGGTTTTAGAAGCAGACAGTTCTCCTTACAGCATATACTCCCATTCACTGAGAAATGTCCAAACGCAGCTCTTACCAGAAACGTGTTTCTAACTCCTGAATCTAAAGGGAGATTTAACTCACTTAGCTGAACAAACGCACAGCAGAGCAGATTGAAGGATACGTTTCTTCTGTGTTTTAGGCAGAGTTTTACTGCTATTTCGTTATATGCGGGAATAGTGCTGGAAATGCCTGTTTTGAGATCCCTCCACAGAAAGCGTTTCCAGACTTCCCCTTCAACACACGAGTTTAACTCTGTAAGTTGAATGCACACATTGAAGACCGTTCTGTTAGGTAGCTCCGTTTTGGTTTTAGAAGCAGACAGTTCTCCTTACAGCATATACTCCCATTCACTGAGAAATGTCCAAACGCAGCTCTTACAAGAAACGTGTTTCTAACTCCTGAATCTAAAGGGAGATTTAACTCACTTAGCTGAACAAACGCACAGCAGAGCAGATTGAAGGATACGTTTCTTCTGTGTTTTAGGCAGAGTTTTACTGCTATTTCGTTATATGCGGGAATAGTGCTGGAAATGCCTGTTTTGAGATCTCTCCACAGAAAGCGTTTCCAGACTTCCCCTTCAACACACGAGTTTAACTCTGTAAGTTGAATGCACACATTGAAGACCGTTCTGTTAGGTAGCTCCGTTTTGGTTTTAGAAGCAGACAGTTCTCCTTACAGCATATACTCCCATTCACTGAGAAATGTCCAAACGCAGCTCTTACCAGAAACGTGTTTCTAACTCCTGAATCTAAAGGGAGATTTAACTCACTTAGCTGAACAAACGCACAGCAGAGCAGACTGAAGGATACGTTTCTTCTGTGTTTTATGCAGAGTTTTACTGCTATTTCGTTATATGCGGGAATAGTGCTGGAAATGCCTGTTTTGAGATCTCTCCACAGAAAGCGTTTCCAGATTTCCCCTTCAACACACGAGTTTAACTCTGTAAGTTGAATGCACACATTGAAGACCGTTCTGTTAGGTAGCTCCGTTTTGGTTTTAGAAGCAGACAGTTCTCCTTACAGCATATACTCCCATTCACTGAGAAATGTCCAAACGCAGCTCTTACCAGAAACGTGTTTCTAACTCCTGAATCTAAAGGGAGATTTAACTCACTTAGCTGAACAAACGCACAGCAGAGCAGACTGAAGGATACGTTTCTTCTGTGTTTTATGCAGAGTTTTACTGCTATTTCGTTATATGCGGGAATAGTGCTGGAAATGCCTGTTTTGAGATCTCTCCACAGAAAGCGTTTCCAGACTTCCCCTTCAACACACGAGTTTAACTCTGTAAGTTGAATGCACACATTGAAGACCGTTCTGTTAGGTAGCTCCGTTTTGGTTTTAGAAGCAGACAGTTCTCCTTACAGCATATACTCCCATTCACTGAGAAATGTCCAAACGCAGCTCTTACCAGAAACGTGTTTCTAACTCCTGAATCTAAAGGGAGATTTAACTCACTTAGCTGAACAAACGCACAGCAGAGCAGATTGAAGGATACGTTTCTTCTGTGTTTTAGGCAGAGTTTTACTGCTATTTCGTTATATGCGGGAATAGTGCTGGAAATGCCTGTTTTGAGATCTCTCCACAGAAAGCGTTTCCAGACTTCCCCTTCAACACACGAGTTTAACTCTGTAAGTTGAATGCACACATTGAAGACCGTTCTGTTAGGTAGCTCCGTTTTGGTTTTAGAAGCAGACAGTTCTCCTTACAGCATATACTCCCATTCACTGAGAAATGTCCAAACGCAGCTCTTACCAGAAACGTGTTTCTAACTCCTGAATCTAAAGGGAGATTTAACTCACTTAGCTGAACAAACGCACAGCAGAGCAGATTGAAGGATACGTTTCTTCTGTGTTTTAGGCAGAGTTTTACTGCTATTTCGTTATATGCGGGAATAGTGCTGGAAATGCCTGTTTTGAGATCTCTCCACAGAAAGCGTTTCCAGACTTCCCCTTCAACACACGAGTTTAACTCTGTAAGTTGAATGCACACATTGAAGACCGTTCTGTTAGGTAGCTCCGTTTTGGTTTTAGAAGCAGACAGTTCTCCTTACAGCATATACTCCCATTCACTGAGAAATGTCCAAACGCAGCTCTTACCAGACACGTGTTTCTAACTCCTGAATCTAAAGGGAGATTTAACTCACTTAGATGAACAAACGCACAGCAGAGCAGATTGAAGGATACGTTTCTTCTGTGTTTTAGGCAGAGTTTTACTGCTATTTCGTTATATGCGGGAATAGTGCTGGAAATGCCTGTTTTGAGATCTCTCCACAGAAAGCGTTTCCAGACTTCCCCTTCAACACACGAGTTTAACTCTGTAAGTTGAATGCACACATTGAAGACCGTTCTGTTAGGTAGCTCCGTTTTGGTTTTAGAAGCAGACAGTTCTCCTTACAGCATATACTCCCATTCACTGAGAAATGTCCAAACGCAGCTCTTACCAGAAACGTGTTTCTAACTCCTGAATCTAAAGGGAGATTTAACTCACTTAGCTGAACAAACGCACAGCAGAGCAGACTGAAGGATACGTTTCTTCTGTGTTTTAGGCAGAGTTTTACTGCTATTTCGTTATATGCCGGAATAGTGCTGGAAATGCCTGGAAATGCCTGTTTTGAGATCTCTCCACAGAAAGCGTTTCCAGACTTCCCCTTCAACACACGAGTTTAACTCTGTAAGTTGAATGCACACATTGAAGACCGTTCTGTTAGGTAGCTCCGTTTTGGTTTTAGAAGCAGACAGTTCTCCTTACAGCATATACTCCCATTCACTGAGAAATGTCCAAACGCAGCTCTTACCAGAAACGTGTTTCTAACTCCTGAATCTAAAGGGAGATTTAACTCACTTAGCTGAACAAACGCACAGCAGAGCAGATTGAAGGATACGTTTCTTCTGTGTTTTAGGCAGAGTTTTATTGCTATTTCGTTATATGCGGGAATAGTGCTGGAAATGCCTGTTTTGAGATCCCTCCACAGAAAGCGTTTCCAGACTTCCCCTTCAACACACGAGTTTAACTCTGTAAGTTGAATGCACACATTGAAGACCGTTCTGTTAGGTAGCTCCGTTTTGGTTTTAGAAGCAGACAGTTCTCCTTACAGCATATACTCCCATTCACTGAGAAATGTCCAAACGCAGCTCTTACAAGAAACGTGTTTCTAACTCCTGAATCTAAAGGGAGATTTAACTCACTTAGCTGAACAAACGCACAGCAGAGCAGATTGAAGGATACGTTTCTTCTGTGTTTTAGGCAGAGTTTTACTGCTATTTCGTTATATGCGGGAATAGTGCTGGAAATGCCTGTTTTGAGATCTCTCCACAGAAAGCGTTTCCAGACTTCCCCTTCAACACACGAGTTTAACTCTGTAAGTTGAATGCACACATTGAAGACCGTTCTGTTAGGTAGCTCCGTTTTGGTTTCAGAAGCAGACAGTTCTCCTTACAGCATATACTCCCATTCACTGAGAAATGTCCAAACGCAGCTCTTACCAGAAACGTGTTTCTAACTCCTGAATCTAAAGGGAGATTTAACTCACTTAGCTGAACAAACGCACAGCAGAGCAGACTGAAGGATACGTTTCTTCTGTGTTTTATGCAGAGTTTTACTGCTATTTCGTTATATGCAGGAATAGTGCTGGAAATGCCTGTTTTGAGATCTCTCCACAGAAAGCGTTTCCAGATTTCCCCTTCAACACACGAGTTTAAATCTGTAAGTTGAATGCACACATTGAAGACCGTTCTGTTAGGTAGCTCCGTTTTGGTTTTAGAAGCAGACAGTTCTCCTTACAGCATATACTCCCATTCACTGAGAAATGTCCAAACGCAGCTCTTACCAGAAACGTGTTTCTAACTCCTGAATCTAAAGGGAGATTTAACTCTCTTAGCTGAACAAACGCACAGCAGAGCAGATTGAAGGATACGTTTCTTCTGTGTTTTATGCAGAGTTTTACTGCTATTTCGTTATATGCGGGAATAGTGCTGGAAATGCCTGTTTTGAGATCTCTCCACAGAAAGCGTTTCCAGACTTCCCCTTCAACACACGAGTTTAACTCTGTAAGTTGAATGCACACATTGAAGACCGTTCTGTTAGGTAGCTCCGTTTTGGTTTTAGAAGCAGACAGTTCTCCTTACAGCATATACTCCCATTCACTGAGAAATGTCCAAACGCAGCTCTTACCAGAAACGTGTTTCTAACTCCTGAATCTAAAGGGAGATTTAACTCACTTAGCTGAACAAACGCACAGCAGAGCAGATTGAAGGATACGTTTCTTCTGTGTTTTAGGCAGAGTTTTACTGCTATTTCGTTATATGCGGGAATAGTGCTGGAAATGCCTGTTTTGAGATCTCTCCACAGAAAGCGTTTCCAGACTTCCCCTTCAACACACGAGTTTAACTCTGTAAGTTGAATGCACACATTGAAGACCGTTCTGTTAGGTAGCTCCGTTTTGGTTTTAGAAGCAGACAGTTCTCCTTACAGCATATACTCCCATTCACTGAGAAATGTCCAAACGCAGCTCTTACCAGAAACGTGTTTCTAACTCCTGAATCTAAAGGGAGATTTAACTCACTTAGCTGAACAAACGCACAGCAGAGCAGATTGAAGGATACGTTTCTTCTGTGTTTTAGGCAGAGTTTTACTGCTATTTCGTTATATGCGGGAATAGTGCTGGAAATGCCTGTTTTGAGATCTCTCCACAGAAAGCGTTTCCAGACTTCCCCTTCAACACACGAGTTTAACTCTGTAAGTTGAATGCACACATTGAAGACCGTTCTGTTAGGTAGCTCCGTTTTGGTTTTAGAAGCAGACAGTTCTCCTTACAGCATATACTCCCATTCACTGAGAAATGTCCAAACGCAGCTCTTACCAGACACGTGTTTCTAACTCCTGAATCTAAAGGGAGATTTAACTCACTTAGATGAACAAACGCACAGCAGAGCAGATTGAAGGATACGTTTCTTCTGTGTTTTAGGCAGAGTTTTACTGCTATTTCGTTATATGCGGGAATAGTGCTGGAAATGCCTGTTTTGAGATCTCTCCACAGAAAGCGTTTCCAGACTTCCCCTTCAACACACGAGTTTAACTCTGTAAGTTGAATGCACACATTGAAGACCGTTCTGTTAGGTAGCTCCGTTTTGGTTTTAGAAGCAGACAGTTCTCCTTACAGCATATACTCCCATTCACTGAGAAATGTCCAAACGCAGCTCTTACCAGAAACGTGTTTCTAACTCCTGAATCTAAAGGGAGATTTAACTCACTTAGCTGAACAAACGCACAGCAGAGCAGACTGAAGGATACGTTTCTTCTGTGTTTTAGGCAGAGTTTTACTGCTATTTCGTTATATGCCGGAATAGTGCTGGAAATGCCTGGAAATGCCTGTTTTGAGATCTCTCCACAGAAAGCGTTTCCAGACTTCCCCTTCAACACACGAGTTTAACTCTGTAAGTTGAATGCACACATTGAAGACCGTTCTGTTAGGTAGCTCCGTTTTGGTTTTAGAAGCAGACAGTTCTCCTTACAGCATATACTCCCATTCACTGAGAAATGTCCAAACGCAGCTCTTACCAGAAACGTGTTTCTAACTCCTGAATCTAAAGGGAGATTTAACTCACTTAGCTGAACAAACGCACAGCAGAGCAGATTGAAGGATACGTTTCTTCTGTGTTTTAGGCAGAGTTTTATTGCTATTTCGTTATATGCGGGAATAGTGCTGGAAATGCCTGTTTTGAGATCCCTCCACAGAAAGCGTTTCCAGACTTCCCCTTCAACACACGAGTTTAACTCTGTAAGTTGAATGCACACATTGAAGACCGTTCTGTTAGGTAGCTCCGTTTTGGTTTTAGAAGCAGACAGTTCTCCTTACAGCATATACTCCCATTCACTGAGAAATGTCCAAACGCAGCTCTTACAAGAAACGTGTTTCTAACTCCTGAATCTAAAGGGAGATTTAACTCACTTAGCTGAACAAACGCACAGCAGAGCAGATTGAAGGATACGTTTCTTCTGTGTTTTAGGCAGAGTTTTACTGCTATTTCGTTATATGCGGGAATAGTGCTGGAAATGCCTGTTTTGAGATCTCTCCACAGAAAGCGTTTCCAGACTTCCCCTTCAACACACGAGTTTAACTCTGTAAGTTGAATGCACACATTGAAGACCGTTCTGTTAGGTAGCTCCGTTTTGGTTTCAGAAGCAGACAGTTCTCCTTACAGCATATACTCCCATTCACTGAGAAATGTCCAAACGCAGCTCTTACCAGAAACGTGTTTCTAACTCCTGAATCTAAAGGGAGATTTAACTCACTTAGCTGAACAAACGCACAGCAGAGCAGACTGAAGGATACGTTTCTTCTGTGTTTTATGCAGAGTTTTACTGCTATTTCGTTATATGCAGGAATAGTGCTGGAAATGCCTGTTTTGAGATCTCTCCACAGAAAGCGTTTCCAGATTTCCCCTTCAACACACGAGTTTAAATCTGTAAGTTGAATGCACACATTGAAGACCGTTCTGTTAGGTAGCTCCGTTTTGGTTTTAGAAGCAGACAGTTCTCCTTACAGCATATACTCCCATTCACTGAGAAATGTCCAAACGCAGCTCTTACCAGAAACGTGTTTCTAACTCCTGAATCTAAAGGGAGATTTAACTCTCTTAGCTGAACAAACGCACAGCAGAGCAGATTGAAGGATACGTTTCTTCTGTGTTTTAGGCAGAGTTTTACTGCTATTTCGTTATATGCGGGAATAGTGCTGGAAATGCCTGTTTTGAGATCTCTCCACAGAAAGCGTTTCCAGACTTCCCCTTCAACACACGAGTTTAACTCTGTAAGTTGAATGCACACATTGAAGACCGTTCTGTTAGGTAGCTCCGTTTTGGTTTTAGAAGCAGACAGTTCTCCTTACAGCATATACTCCCATTCACTGAGAAATGTCCAAACGCAGCTCTTACCAGAAACGTGTTTCTAACTCCTGAATCTAAAGGGAGATTTAACTCACTTAGCTGAACAAACGCACAGCAGAGCAGATTGAAGGATACGTTTCTTCTGTGTTTTAGGCAGAGTTTTACTGCTATTTCGTTATATGCGGGAATAGTGCTGGAAATGCCTGTTTTGAGATCTCTCCACAGAAAGCGTTTCCAGACTTCCCCTTCAACACACGAGTTTAACTCTGTAAGTTGAATGCACACATTGAAGACCGTTCTGTTAGGTAGCTCCGTTTTGGTTTTAGAAGCAGACAGTTCTCCTTACAGCATATACTCCCATTCACTGAGAAATGTCCAAACGCAGCTCTTACCAGAAACGTGTTTCTAACTCCTGAATCTAAAGGGAGATTTAACTCACTTAGATGAACAAACGCACAGCAGAGCAGATTGAAGGATACGTTTCTTCTGTGTTTTAGGCAGAGTTTTACTGCTATTTCGTTATATGCGGGAATAGTGCTGGAAATGCCTGTTTTGAGATCTCTCCACAGAAAGCGTTTCCAGACTTCCCCTTCAACACACGAGTTTAACTCTGTAAGTTGAATGCACACATTGAAGACCGTTCTGTTAGGTAGCTCCGTTTTGGTTTTAGAAGCAGACAGTTCTCCTTACAGCATATACTCCCATTCACTGAGAAATGTCCAAACGCAGCTCTTACCAGAAACGTGTTTCTAACTCCTGAATCTAAAGGGAGATTTAACTCACTTAGCTGAACAAACGCACAGCAGAGCAGACTGAAGGATACGTTTCTTCTGTGTTTTAGGCAGAGTTTTACTGCTATTTCGTTATATGCCGGAATAGTGCTGGAAATGCCTGGAAATGCCTGTTTTGAGATCTCTCCACAGAAAGCGTTTCCAGACTTCCCCTTCAACACACGAGTTTAACTCTGTAAGTTGAATGCACACATTGAAGACCGTTCTGTTAGGTAGCTCCGTTTTGGTTTTAGAAGCAGACAGTTCTCCTTACAGCATATACTCCCATTCACTGAGAAATGTCCAAACGCAGCTCTTACCAGAAACGTGTTTCTAACTCCTGAATCTAAAGGGAGATTTAACTCACTTAGCTGAACAAACGCACAGCAGAGCAGATTGAAGGATACGTTTCTTCTGTGTTTTAGGCAGAGTTTTATTGCTATTTCGTTATATGCGGGAATAGTGCTGGAAATGCCTGTTTTGAGATCCCTCCACAGAAAGCGTTTCCAGACTTCCCCTTCAACACACGAGTTTAACTCTGTAAGTTGAATGCACACATTGAAGACCGTTCTGTTAGGTAGCTCCGTTTTGGTTTTAGAAGCAGACAGTTCTCCTTACAGCATATACTCCCATTCACTGAGAAATGTCCAAACGCAGCTCTTACAAGAAACGTGTTTCTAACTCCTGAATCTAAAGGGAGATTTAACTCACTTAGCTGAACAAACGCACAGCAGAGCAGATTGAAGGATACGTTTCTTCTGTGTTTTAGGCAGAGTTTTACTGCTATTTCGTTATATGCGGGAATAGTGCTGGAAATGCCTGTTTTGAGATCTCTCCACAGAAAGCGTTTCCAGACTTCCCCTTCAACACACGAGTTTAACTCTGTAAGCTGAATGCACACATTGAAGACCGTTCTGTTAGGTAGCTCCGTTTTGGTTTCAGAAGCAGACAGTTCTCCTTACAGCATATACTCCCATTCACTGAGAAATGTCCAAACGCAGCTCTTACCAGAAACGTGTTTCTAACTCCTGAATCTAAAGGGAGATTTAACTCACTTAGCTGAACAAACGCACAGCAGAGCAGACTGAAGGATACGTTTCTTCTGTGTTTTATGCAGAGTTTTACTGCTATTTCGTTATATGCGGGAATAGTGCTGGAAATGCCTGTTTTGAGATCTCTCCACAGAAAGCGTTTCCAGATTTCCCCTTCAACACACGAGTTTAAATCTGTAAGTTGAATGCACACATTGAAGACCGTTCTGTTAGGTAGCTCCGTTTTGGTTTTAGAAGCAGACAGTTCTCCTTACAGCATATACTCCCATTCACTGAGAAATGTCCAAACGCAGCTCTTACCAGAAACGTGTTTCTAACTCCTGAATCTAAAGGGAGATTTAACTCACTTAGCTGAACAAACGCACAGCAGAGCAGATTGAAGGATACGTTTCTTCTGTGTTTTAGGCAGAGTTTTACTGCTATTTCGTTATATGCGGGAATAGTGCTGGAAATACCTGTTTTGAGATCTCTCCACAGAAAGCGTTTCCAGACTTCCCCTTCAACACACGAGTTTAACTCTGTAAGTTGAATGCACACATTGAAGACCGTTCTGTTAGGTAGCTCCGTTTTGGTTTTAGAAGCAGACAGTTCTCCTTACAGCATATACTCCCATTCACTGAGAAATGTCCAAACGCAGCTCTTACCAGAAACGTGTTTCTAACTCCTGAATCTAAAGGGAGATTTAACTCACTTAGCTGAACAAACGCACAGCAGAGCAGACTGAAGGATACGTTTCTTCTGTGTTTTAGGCAGAGTTTTACTGCTATTTCGTTATATGCGGGAATAGTGCTGGAAATGCCTGTTTTGAGATCTCTCCACAGAAAGCGTTTCCAGACTTCCCCTTCAACACACGAGTTTAACTCTGTAAGTTGAATGCACACATTGAAGACCGTTCTGTTAGGTAGCTCCGTTTTGGTTTTAGAAGCAGACAGTTCTCCTTACAGCATATACTCCCATTCACTGAGAAATGTCCAAACGCAGCTCTTACCAGAAACGTGTTTCTAACTCCTGAATCTAAAGGGAGATTTAACTCACTTAGCTGAACAAACGCACAGCAGAGCAGATTGAAGGATACGTTTCTTCTGTGTTTTAGGCAGAGTTTTACTGCTATTTCGTTATATGCGGGAATAGTGCTGGAAATGCCTGTTTTGAGATCTCTCCACAGAAAGCGTTTCCAGACTTCCCCTTCAACACACGAGTTTAACTCTGTAAGTTGAATGCACACATTGAAGACCGTTCTGTTAGGTAGCTCCGTTTTGGTTTTAGAAGCAGACAGTTCTCCTTACAGCATATACTCCCATTCACTGAGAAATGTCCAAACGCAGCTCTTACCAGAAACGTGTTTCTAACTCCTGAATCTAAAGGGAGATTTAACTCACTTAGCTGAACAAACGCACAGCAGAGCAGATTGAAGGATACGTTTCTTCTGTGTTTTAGGCAGAGTTTTACTGCTATTTCGTTATATGCGGGAATAGTGCTGGAAATGCCTGGAAATGCCTGTTTTGAGATCTCTCCACAGAAAGCGTTTCCAGACTTCCCCTTCAACACACGAGTTTAACTCTGTAAGTTGAATGCACACATTGAAGACCGTTCTGTTAGGTAGCTCCGTTTTGGTTTTAGAAGCAGATAGTTCTCCTTACAGTGTATACTCCCATTCACTGGGAAATGTCCAAACGCAGCTCTTACCAGAAACGTGTTTCTAACTCCTGAATCTAAAGGGAGATTTAACTCACTTAGCTGAACAAACGCACAGCAGAGCAGATTGAAGGATACGTTTCTTCTGTGTTTTAGGCAGAGTTTTACTGCTATTTCGTTATAGGCGGGAATAGTGCTGGAAATGCCTGTTTTGAGATCTCTCCACAGAAAGCGTTTCCAGACTTCCCCTTCAACACACGAGTTTAACTCTGTAAGTTGAATGCACACATTGAAGACCGTTCTGTTAGGTAGCTCCGTTTTGGTTTTAGAAGCAGACAGTTCTCCTTACAGCATATACTCCCATTCACTGAGAAATGTCCAAACGCAGCTCTTACCAGAAACGTGTTTCTAACTCCTGAATCTAAAGGGAGATTTAACTCACTTAGCTGAACAAACGCAGAGCAGAGCAGATTGAAGGATACGTTTCTTCTGTGTTTTAGGCAGAGTTTTACTGCTATTTCGTTATATGCGGGAATAGTGCTGGAAATGCCTGTTTTGAGATCTCTCCACAGAAAGCGTTTCCAGACTTCCCCTTCAACACACGAGTTTAACCCTGTAAGTTGAATGCACACATTGAAGACCGTTCTGTTAGGTAGCTCCGTTTTGGTTTTAGAAGCAGACAGTGCTCCTTACAGCATATACTCCCATTCACTGAGAAATGTCCAAACGCAGCTCTTACCAGAAACGTGTTTCTAACTCCTGAATCTAAAGGGAGATTTAACTCACTTAGCTGAACAAACGCACAGCAGAGCAGATTGAAGGATACGTTTCTTCTGTGTTTTAGGCAGAGTTTTACTGCTATTTCGTTATATGCGGGAATAGTGCTGGAAATGCCTGTTTTGAGATCTCTCCACAGAAAGCGTTTCCAGACTTCCCCTTCAACACACGAGTTTAACTCTGTAAGTTGAATGCACACATTGAAGCCCGTTCTGTTAGGTAGCTCCGTTTTGGTTTTAGAAGCAGACAGTTCTCCTTACAGCATATACTCCCATTCACTGAGAAATGTCCAAACGCAGCTCTTACCAGAAACGTGTTTCTAACTCCTGAATCTAAAGGGAGATTTAACTCACTTAGCTGAACAAACCCACAGCAGAGCAGATTGAAGGATACGTTTCTTCTGTGTTTTAGGCAGAGTTTTACTGCTATTTCGTTATATGCGGGAATAGTGCTGGAAATGCCTGGAAATGCCTGTTTTGAGATCTCTCCACAGAAAGCGTTTCCAGACTTCCCCTTCAACACACGAGTTTAACTCTGTAATTTGAATGCACACATTGAAGACCGTTCTGTTAGGTAGCTCCGTTTTGATTTTAGAAGCAGACAGTTCTCCTTACAGCATATACTCCCATTCACTGAGAAATGTCCAAACGCAGCTCTTACCAGAAACGTGTTTCTAACTCCTGAATCTAAAGGGAGATTTAACTCACTTAGATGAAAAAACGCACAGCAGAGAAGATTGAAGGATACGTTTCTTCTGTGTTTTAGGCAGAGTTTTACTGCTATTTCGTTATATGCGGGAATAGTGCTGGAAATGCCTGTTTTGAGATCTCTCCACAGAAAGCGTTTCCAGACTTCCCCTTCAACACACGAGTTTAACTCTGTAAGTTGAATGCACACATTGAAGACCGTTCTGTTAGGTAGCTCCGTTTTGGTTTTAGAAGCAGACAGTTCTCCTTACAGCATATACTCCAATTCACTGAGAAATGTCCAAACGCAGCTCTTACCAGAAACGTGTTTCTAACTCCTGAATCTAAAGGGAGATTTAACTCACTTAGCTGAACAAACCCACAGCAGAGCAGATTGAAGGATACGTTTCTTCTGTGTTTTAGGCAGAGTTTTACTGCTATTTCGTTATATGCGGGAATAGTGCTGGAAATGCCTGGAAATGCCTGTTTTGAGATCTCTCCACAGAAAGCGTTTCCAGACTTCCCCTTCAACACACGAGTTTAACTCTGTAAGTTGAATGCACACATTGAAGACCGTTCTGTTAGGTAGCTCCGTTTTGGTTTTAGAAGCAGATAGTTCTCCTTACAGCATATACTCCCATTCACTGGGAAATGTCCAAACGCAGCTCTTACCAGAAACGTGTTTCTAACTCCTGAATCTAAAGGGAGATTTAACTCACTTAGCTGAACAAACGCACAGCAGAGCAGATTGAAGGATACGTTTCTTCTGTGTTTTAGGCAGAGTTTTACTGCTATTTCGTTATATGCGGGAATAGTGCTGGAAATGCCTGTTTTGAGATCTCTCCACAGAAAGCGTTTCCAGACTTCCCCTTCAACACACGAGTTTAACTCTGTAAGTTGAATGCACACATTGAAGACCGTTCTGTTAGGTAGCTCCGTTTTGGTTTTAGAAGCAGACAGTTCTCCTTACAGCATATACTCCCATTCACTGAGAAATGTCCAAACGCAGCTCTTACCAGAAACGTGTTTCTAACTCCTGAATCTAAAGGGAGATTTAACTCACTTAGCTGAACAAACGCACAGCAGAGCAGATTGAAGGATACGTTTCTTCTGTGTTTTAGGCAGAGTTTTACTGCTATTTCGTTATATGCGGGAATAGTGCTGGAAATGCCTGTTTTGAGATCTCTCCACAGAAAGCGTTTCCAGACTTCCCCTTCAACACACGAGTTTAACTCTGTAAGTTGAATGCACACATTGAAGACCGTTCTGTTAGGTAGCTCCGTTTTGGTTTTAGAAGCAGACAGTTCTCCTTACAGCATATACTCCCATTCACTGAGAAATGTCCAAACGCAGCTCTTACCAGAAACGTGTTTCTAACTCCTGAATCTAAAGGGAGATTTAACTCACTTAGCTGAACAAACGCACAGCAGAGCAGACTGAAGGATACGTTTCTTCTGTGTTTTAGGCAGAGTTTTACTGCTATTTCGTTATATGCGGGAATAGTGCTGGAAATGCCTGTTTTGAGATCTCTCCACAGAAAGCGTTTCCAGACTTCCCCTTCAACACACGAGTTTAACTCTGTAAGTTGAATGCACACATTGAAGACCGTTCTGTTAGGTAGCTCCGTTTTGGTTTTAGAAGCAGACAGTTCTCCTTACAGCATATACTCCCATTCACTGAGAAATGTCCAAACGCAGCTCTTACCAGAAACGTGTTTCTAACTCCTGAATCTAAAGGGAGATTTAACTCACTTAGCTGAACAAACGCACAGCAGAGCAGATTGAAGGATACGTTTCTTCTGTGTTTTAGGCAGAGTTTTACTGCTATTTCGTTATATGCGGGAATAGTGCTGGAAATGCCTGTTTTGAGATCTCTCCACAGAAAGCGTTTCCAGACTTCCCCTTCAACACACGAGTTTAACTCTGTAAGTTGAATGCACACATTGAAGACCGTTCTGTTAGGTAGCTCCGTTTTGGTTTTAGAAGCAGACAGTTCTCCTTACAGCATATACTCCCATTCACTGAGAAATGTCCAAACGCAGCTCTTACCAGAAACGTGTTTCTAACTCCTGAATCTAAAGGGAGATTTAACTCACTTAGCTGAACAAACGCACAGCAGAGCACATTGAAGGATACGTTTCTTCTGTGTTTTAGGCAGAGTTTTACTGCTATTTCGTTATATGCGGGAATAGTGCTGGAAATGCCTGGAAATGCCTGTTTTGAGATCTCTCCACAGAAAGCGTTTCCAGACTTCCCCTTCAACACACGAGTTTAACTCTGTAAGTTGAATGCACACATTGAAGACCGTTCTGTTAGGTAGATCCGTTTTGGTTTTAGAAGCAGATAGTTCTCCTTACAGCGTATACTCCCATTCACTGGGAAATGTCCAAACGCAGCTCTTACCAGAAACGTGTTTCTAACTCCTGAATCTAAAGGGAGATTTAACTCACTTAGCTGAACAAACGCACAGCAGAGCAGATTGAAGGATACGTTTCTTCTGTGTTTTAGGCAGAGTTTTACTGCTATTTCGTTATATGCGGGAATAGTGCTGGAAATGCCTGTTTTGAGATCTCTCCACAGAAAGCGTTTCCAGACTTCCCCTTCAACACACGAGTTTAACTCTGTAAGTTGAATGCACACATTGAAGACCGTTCTGTTAGGTAGCTCCGTTTTGGTTTTAGAAGCAGACAGTTCTCCTTACAGCATATACTCCCATTCACTGAGAAATGTCCAAACGCAGCTCTTACCAGAAACGTGTTTCTAACTCCTGAATCTAAAGGGAGATTTAACTCACTTAGCTGAACAAACGCACAGCAGAGCAGAGTGAAGGATACGTTTCTTCTGTGTTTTAGGCAGAGTTTTACTGCTATTTCGTTATATGCGAGAATAGTGCTGGAAATGCCTGTTTTGAGATCTCTCCACAGAAAGCGTTTCCAGACTTCCCCTTCAACACACGAGTTTAACTCTGTAAGTTGAATGCACACATTGAAGACCGTTCTGTTAGGTAGCTCCGTTTTGGTTTTAGAAGCAGACAGTTCTCCTTACAGCATATACTCCCATTCACTGAGAAATGTCCAAACGCAGCTCTTACCAGAAACGTGTTTCTAACTCCTGAATCTAAAGGGAGATTTAACTCACTTAGCTGAACAAACGCACAGCAGAGCAGACTGAAGGATACGTTTCTTCTGTGTTTTAGGCAGAGTTTTACTGCTATTTCGTTATATGCGGGAATAGTGCTGGAAATGCCTGGAAATGCCTGTTTTGAGATCTCTCCACAGAAAGCGTTTCCAGACTTCCCCTTCAACACACGAGTTTAACTCTGTAAGTTGAATGCACACATTGAAGACCGTTCTGTTAGGTAGCTCCGTTTTGGTTTTAGAAGCAGACAGTTCTCCTTACAGCATATACTCCCATTCACTGAGAAATGTCCAAACGCAGCTCTTACCAGAAACGTGTTTCTAACTCCTGAATCTAAAGGGAGATTTAACTCACTTAGCTGAACAAACGCACAGCAGAGCAGATTGAAGGATACGTTTCTTCTGTGTTTTAGGCAGAGTTTTACTGCTATTTCGTTATATGCGGGAATAGTGCTGGAAATGCCTGTTTTGAGATCTCTCCACAGAAAGCGTTTCCAGACTTCCCCTTCTACACACGAGTTTAACTCTGTAAGTTGAATGCACACATTGAAGACCGTTCTGTTAGGTAGCTCCGTTTTGGTTTTAGAAGCAGACAGTTCTCCTTACAGCATATACTCCCATTCACTGAGAAATGTCCAAACGCAGCTCTTACCAGAAACGTGTTTCTAACTCCTGAATCTAAAGGGAGATTTAACTCACTTAGCTGAACAAACGCACAGCAGAGCAGACTGAAGGATACGTTTCTTCTGTGTTTTAGGCAGAGTTTTACTGCTATTTCGTTATATGCGGGAATAGTGCTGGAAATGCCTGTTTTGAGATCTCTCCACAGAAAGCGTTTCCAGACTTCCCCTTCAACACACGAGTTTAACTCTGTAAGTTGAATGCACACATTGAAGACCGTTCTGTTAGGTAGCTCCGTTTTGGTTTTAGAAGCAGACAGTTCTCCTTACAGCATATACTCCCATTCACTGAGAAATGTCCAAACGCAGCTCTTACCAGAAACGTGTTTCTAACTCCTGAATCTAAAGGGAGATTTAACTCACTTAGCTGAACAAACGCACAGCAGAGCAGATTGAAGGATACGTTTCTTCTGTGTTTTAGGCAGAGTTTTACTGCTATTTCGTTATATGCGGGAATAGTGCTGGAAATGCCTGTTTTGAGATCTCTCCACAGAAAGCGTTTCCAGACTTCCCCTTCAACACACGAGTTTAACTCTGTAAGTTGAATGCACACATTGAAGACCGTTCTGTTAGGTAGCTCCGTTTTGGTTTTAGAAGCAGACAGTTCTCCTTACAGCATATACTCCCATTCACTGAGAAATGTCCAAACGCAGCTCTTACCAGAAACGTGTTTCTAACTCCTGAATCTAAAGGGAGATTTAACTCACTTAGCTGAACAAACGCACAGCAGAGCAGATTGAAGGATACGTTTCTTCTGTGTTTTAGGCAGAGTTTTACTGCTATTTCGTTATATGCGGGAATAGTGCTGGAAATGCCTGGAAATGCCTGTTTTGAGATCTCTCCACAGAAAGCGTTTCCAGACTTCCCCTTCAACACACGAGTTTAACTCTGTAAGTTGAATGCACACATTGAAGACCGTTCTGTTAGGTAGATCCGTTTTGGTTTTAGAAGCAGATAGTTCTCCTTACAGCGTATACTCCCATTCACTGGGAAATGTCCAAACGCAGCTCTTACCAGAAACGTGTTTCTAACTCCTGAATCTAAAGGGAGATTTAACTCACTTAGCTGAACAAACGCACAGCAGAGCAGATTGAAGGATACGTTTCTTCTGTGTTTTAGGCAGAGTTTTACTGCTATTTCGTTATATGCGGGAATAGTGCTGGAAATACCTGTTTTGAGATCTCTCCACAGAAAGCGTTTCCAGACTTCCCCTTCAACACACGAGTTTAACTCTGTAAGTTGAATGCACACATTGAAGACCGTTCTGTTAGGTAGCTCCGTTTTGGTTTTAGAAGCAGACAGTTCTCCTTACAGCATATACTCCCATTCACTGAGAAATGTCCAAACGCAGCTCTTACCAGAAACGTGTTTCTAACTCCTGAATCTAAAGGGAGATTTAACTCACTTAGCTGAACAAACCCACAGCAGAGCAGATTGAAGGATACGTTTCTTCTGTGTTTTAGGCAGAGTTTTACTGCTATTTCGTTATATGCGGGAATAGTGCTGGAAATGCCTGTTTTGAGATCTCTCCACAGAAAGCGTTTCCAGACTTCCCCTTCAACACACGAGTTTAACTCTGTAAGTTGAATGCACACATTGAAGACCGTTCTGTTAGGTAGCTCCGTTTTGGTTTTAGAAGCAGACAGTTCTCCTTACAGCATATACTCCCATTCACTGAGAAATGTCCAAACGCAGCTCTTACCAGAAACGTGTTTCTAACTCCTGAATCTAAAGGGAGATTTAACTCACTTAGCTGAACAAACCCACAGCAGAGCAGATTGAAGGATACGTTTCTTCTGTGTTTTAGGCAGAGTTTTACTGCTATTTCGTTATATGCGGGAATAGTGCTGGAAATGCCTGGAAATGCCTGTTTTGAGATCTCTCCACAGAAAGCGTTTCCAGACTTCCCCTTCAACACACGAGTTTAACTCTGTAAGTTGAATGCACACATTGAAGACCGTTCTGTTAGGTAGCTCCGTTTTGGTTTTAGAAGCAGACAGTTCTCCTTACAGCATATACTCCCATTCACTGAGATATGTCCAAACGCAGCTCTTACCAGAAACGTGTTTCTAACTCCTGAATCTAAAGGGAGATTTAACTCACTTAGCTGAACAAACGCACAGCAGAGCAGATTGAAGGATACGTTTCTTCTGTGTTTTAGGCAGAGTTTTACTGCTATTTCGTTATATGCGGGAATAGTGCTGGAAATGCCTGTTTTGAGATCTCTCCACAGAAAGCGTTTCCAGACTTCCCCTTCAACACACGAGTTTAACTCTGTAAGTTGAATGCACACATTGAAGACCGTTCTGTTAGGTAGCTCCGTTTTGGTTTTAGAAGCAGACAGTTCTCCTTACAGCATATACTCCCATTCACTGAGAAATGTCCAAACGCAGCTCTTACCAGAAACGTGTTTCTAACTCCTGAATCTAAAGGGAGATTTAACTCACTTAGCTGAACAAACGCACAGCAGAGCAGATTGAAGGATACGTTTCTTCTGTGTTTTAGGCAGAGTTTTACTGCTATTTCGTTATATGCGGGAATAGTGCTGGAAATGCCTGTTTTGAGATCTATCCACAGAAAGCTTTTCCAGACTTCCCCTTCAACACACGAGTTTAACTCTGTAAGTTGAATGCACACATTGAAGCCCGTTCTGTTAGGTAGCTCCGTTTTGGTTTTAGAAGCAGACAGTTCTCCTTACAGCATATACTCCCATTCACTGAGAAATGTCCAAACGCAGCTCTTACCAGAAACGTGTTTCTAACTCCTGAATCTAAAGGGAGATTTAACTCACTTAGCTGAACAAACCCACAGCAGAGCAGATTGAAGGATACGTTTCTTCTGTGTTTTAGGCAGAGTTTTACTGCTATTTCGTTATATGCGGGAATAGTGCTGGAAATGCCTGGAAATGCCTGTTTTGAGATCTCTCCACAGAAAGCGTTTCCAGACTTCCCCTTCAACACACGAGTTTAACTCTGTAATTTGAATGCACACATTGAAGACCGTTCTGTTAGGTAGCTCCGTTTTGGTTTTAGAAGCAGACAGTTCTCCTTACAGCATATACTCCCATTCACTGAGAAATGTCCAAACGCAGCTCTTACCAGAAACGTGTTTCTAACTCCTGAATCTAAAGGGAGATTTAACTCACTTAGATGAACAGACGCACAGCAGAGCAGATTGAAGGATACGTTTCTTCTGTGTTTTAGGCAGAGTTTTACTGCTATTTCGTTATATGCGGGAATAGTGCTGGAAATGCCTGTTTTGAGATCTCTCCACAGAAAGCGTTTCCAGACTTCCCCTTCAACACACGAGTTTAACTCTGTAAGTTGAATGCACACATTGAAGACCGTTCTGTTAGGTAGCTCCGTTTTGGTTTTAGAAGCAGACAGTTCTCCTTACAGCATATACTCCCATTCACTGAGAAATGTCCAAACGCAGCTCTTACCAGAAACGTGTTTCTAACTCCTGAATCTAAAGGGAGATTTAACTCACTTAGCTGAACAAACCCACAGCAGAGCAGATTGAAGGATACGTTTCTTCTGTGTTTTAGGCAGAGTTTTACTGCTATTTCGTTATATGCGGGAATAGTGCTGGAAATGCCTGGAAATGCCTGTTTTGAGATCTCTCCACAGAAAGCGTTTCCAGACTTCCCCTTCAACACACGAGTTTAACTCTGTAAGTTGAATGCACACATTGAAGACCGTTCTGTTAGGTAGCTCCGTTTTGGTTTTAGAAGCAGATAGTTCTCCTTACAGCATATACTCCCATTCACTGGGAAATGTCCAAACGCAGCTCTTACCAGAAACGTGTTTCTAACTCCTGAATCTAAAGGGAGATTTAACTCACTTAGCTGAACAAACGCACAGCAGAGCAGATTGAAGGATACGTTTCTTCTGTGTTTTAGGCAGAGTTTTACTGCTATTTCGTTATATGCGGGAATAGTGCTGGAAATGCCTGTTTTGAGATCTCTCCACAGAAAGCGTTTCCAGACTTCCCCTTCAACACACGAGTTTAACTCTGTAAGTTGAATGCACACATTGAAGACCGTTCTGTTAGGTAGCTCCGTTTTGGTTTTAGAAGCAGACAGTTCTCCTTACAGCATATACTCCCATTCACTGAGAAATGTCCAAACGCAGCTCTTACCAGAAACGTGTTTCTAACTCCTGAATCTAAAGGGAGATTTAACTCACTTAGCTGAACAAACGCACAGCAGAGCAGACTGAAGGATACGTTTCTTCTGTGTTTTAGGCAGAGTTTTACTGCTATTTCGTTATATGCGGGAATAGTGCTGGAAATGCCTGTTTTGAGATCTCTCCACAGAAAGCGTTTCCAGACTTCCCCTTCAACACACGAGTTTAACTCTGTAAGTTGAATGCACACATTGAAGACCGTTCTGTTAGGTAGCTCCGTTTTGGTTTTAGAAGCAGACAGTTCTCCTTACAGCATATACTCCCATTCACTGAGAAATGTCCAAACGCAGCTCTTACCAGAAACGTGTTTCTAACTCCTGAATCTAAAGGGAGATTTAACTCACTTAGCTGAACAAACGCACAGCAGAGCAGACTGAAGGATACGTTTCTTCTGTGTTTTAGGCAGAGTTTTACTGCTATTTCGTTATATGCGGGAATAGTGCTGGAAATGCCTGGAAATGCCTGTTTTGAGATCTCTCCACAGAAAGCGTTTCCAGACTTCCCCTTCAACACACGAGTTTAACTCTGTAAGTTGAATGCACACATTGAAGACCGTTCTGTTAGGTAGCTCCGTTTTGGTTTTAGAAGCAGACAGTTCTCCTTACAGCGTATACTCCCATTCACTGGGAAATGTCCAAACGCAGCTCTTACCAGAAACGTGTTTCTAACTCCTGAATCTAAAGGGAGATTTAACTCACTTAGCTGAACAAACGCACAGCAGAGCAGATTGAAGGATACGTTTCTTCTGTGTTTTAGGCAGAGTTTTACTGCTATTTCGTTATATGCGGGAATAGTGCTGGAAATGCCTGTTTTGAGATCTCTCCACAGAAAGCGTTTCCAGACTTCCCCTTCAACACACGAGTTTAACTCTGTAAGTTGAATGCACACATTGAAGACCGTTCTGTTAGGTAGCTCCGTTTTGGTTTTAGAAGCAGACAGTTCTCCTTACAGCATATACTCCCATTCACTGAGAAATGTCCAAACGCAGCTCTTACCAGAAACGTGTTTCTAACTCCTGAATCTAAAGGGAGATTTAACTCACTTAGCTGAACAAACGCACAGCAGAGCAGATTGAAGGATACGTTTCTTCTGTGTTTTAGGCAGAGTTTTACTGCTATTTCGTTATATGCGGGAATAGTGCTGGAAATGCCTGTTTTGAGATCTCTCCACAGAAAGCGTTTCCAGACTTCCCCTTCAACACACGAGTTTAACTCTGTAAGTTGAATGCACACATTGAAGACCGTTCTGTTAGGTAGCTCCGTTTTGGTTTTAGAAGCAGACAGTTCTCCTTACAGCATATACTCCCATTCACTGAGAAATGTCCAAACGCAGCTCTTACCAGAAACGTGTTTCTAACTCCTGAATCTAAAGGGAGATTTAACTCACTTAGCTGAACAAACCCACAGCAGAGCAGATTGAAGGATACGTTTCTTCTGTGTTTTAGGCAGAGTTTTACTGCTATTTCGTTATATGCGGGAATAGTGCTGGAAATGCCTGTTTTGAGATCTCTCCACAGAAAGCGTTTCCAGACTTCCCCTTCAACACACGAGTTTAACTCTGTAAGTTGAATGCACACATTGAAGACCGTTCTGTTAGGTAGCTCCGTTTTGGTTTTAGAAGCAGATAGTTCTCCTTACAGCGTATACTCCCATTCATTGGGAAATGTCCAAACGCAGCTCTTACCAGAAACGTGTTTCTAACTCCTGAATCTAAAGGGAGATTTAACTCACTTAGCTGAACAAACGCACAGCAGAGCAGATTGAAGGATACGTTTCTTCTGTGTTTTAGGCAGAGTTTTACTGCTATTTCGTTATATGCGGGAATAGTGCTGGAAATGCCTGTTTTGAGATCTCTCCACAGAAAGCGTTTCCAGACTTCCCCTTCAACACACGAGTTTAACTCTGTAAGTTGAATGCACACATAGAAGACCGTTCTGTTAGGTAGCTCCGTTTTGGTTTTAGAAGCAGACAGTTCTCCTTACAGCATATACTCCCATTCACTGAGAAATGTCCAAACGCAGCTCTTACCAGAAACGTGTTTCTAACTCCTGAATCTAAAGGGAGATTTAACTCACTTAGCTGAACAAACCCACAGCAGAGCAGATTGAAGGATACGTTTCTTCTGTGTTTTAGGCAGAGTTTTACTGCTATTTCGTTATATGCGGGAATAGTGCTGGAAATGCCTGGAAATGCCTGTTTTGAGATCTCTCCACAGAAAGCGTTTCCAGACTTCCCCTTCAACACACGAGTTTAACTCTGTAAGTTGAATGCACACATTGAAGACCGTTCTGTTAGGTAGCTCCGTTTTGGTTTTAGAAGCAGAGAGTTCTCCTTACAGCATATACTACCATTCACTGGGAAATGTCCAAACGCAGCTCTTACCAGAAACGTGTTTCTAACTCCTGAATCTAAAGGGAGATTTAACTCACTTAGCTGAACAAACGCACAGCAGAGCAGATTGAAGGATACGTTTCTTCTGTGTTTTAGGCAGAGTTTTACTGCTATTTCGTTATATGCGGGAATAGTGCTGGAAATGCCTGTTTTGAGATCTCTCCACAGAAAGCGTTTCCAGACTTCCCCTTCAACACACGAGTTTAACTCTGTAAGTTGAATGCACACATTGAAGACCGTTCTGTTAGGTAGCTCCGTTTTGGTTTTAGAAGCAGACAGTTCTCCTTACAGCATATACTCCCATTCACTGAGAAATGTCCAAACGCAGCTCTTACCAGAAACGTGTTTCTAACTCCTGAATCTAAAGGGAGATTTAACTCACTTAGCTGAACAAAGGCACAGCAGAGCAGATTGAAGGATACGTTTCTTCTGTGTTTTAGGCAGAGTTTTACTGCTATTTCGTTATATGCGGGAATAGTGCTGGAAATGCCTGTTTTGAGATCTCTCCACAGAAAGCGTTTCCAGACTTCCCCTTCAACACACGAGTTTAACTCTGTAAGTTGAATGCACACATTGAAGACCGTTCTGTTAGGTAGCTCCGTTTTGGTTTTAGAAGCAGACAGTTCTCCTTACAGCATATACTCCCATTCACTGAGAAATGTCCAAACGCAGCTCTTACCAGAAACGTGTTTCTAACTCCTGAATCTAAAGGGAGATTTAACTCACTTAGCTGAACAAACGCACAGCAGAGCAGACTGAAGGATACGTTTCTTCTGTGTTTTAGGCAGAGTTTTACTGCTATTTCGTTATATGCGGGAATAGTGCTGGAAATGCCTGGAAATGCCTGTTTTGAGATCTCTCCACAGAAAGCGTTTCCAGACTTCCCCTTCAACACACGAGTTTAACTCTGTAAGTTGAATGCACACATTGAAGACCGTTCTGTTAGGTAGCTCCGTTTTCGTTTTAGAAGCAGACAGTTCTCCTTACAGCATATACTCCCATTCACTGAGAAATGTCCAAACGCAGCTCTTACCAGAAACGTGTTTCTAACTCCTGTATCTAAAGGGAGATTTAACTCACTTAGCTGAACAAACGCACAGCAGAGCAGATTGAAGGATACGTTTCTTCTGTGTTTTAGGCAGAGTTTTACTGCTATTTCGTTATATGCGGGAATAGTGCTGGAAATGCCTGTTTTGAGATCTCTCCACAGAAAGCGTTTCCAGACTTCCCCTTCAACACACGAGTTTAACTCTGTAAGTTGAATGCACACATTGAAGACCGTTCTGTTATGTAGCTCCGTTTTGGTTTTAGAAGCAGACAGTTCTCCTTACAGCATATACTCCCATTCACTGAGAAATGTCCAAACGCAGCTCTTACCAGAAACGTGTTTCTAACTCCTGAATCTAAAGGGAGATTTAACTCACTTAGCTGAACAAACGCACAGCAGAGCAGATTGAAGGATACGTTTCTTCTGTATTTTAGGCAGAGTTTTACTGCTATTTCGTTATATGCGGGAATAGTGCTGGAAATGCCTGTTTTGAGATCTCTCCACAGAAAGCGTTTCCAGACTTCCCCTTCAACACACGAGTTTAACTCTGTAAGTTGAATGCACACTTTGAAGACCGTTCTGTTAGGTAGCTCCGTTTTGGTTTTAGAAGCAGATAGTTCTCCTTACAGCATATACTCCCATTCACTGAGAAATGTCCAAACGCAGCTCTTACCAGAAACGTGTTTCTAACTCCTGAATCTAAAGGGAGATTTAACTCACTTAGCTGAACAAACGCACAGCAGAGCAGATTTAAGGATACGTTTCTTCTGTGTTTTAGGCAGAATTTTACTGCTATTTCGTTATATGCGGGAATAGTGCTGGAAATGCCTGTTTTGAGATCTCTCCACAGAAAGCGTTTCCAGACTTCCCCTTCAACACACGAGTTTAACTCTGTAAGTTGGATGCACACATTGAAGACCGTTCTGTTAGGTAGCTCCGTTTCGGTTTTAGAAGCAGACAGTTCTCCTTACAGCATATACTCCCATTCACTGAGAAATGTCCAAACGCAGCACTTACCAGAAACGTGTTTCTAACTCCTGAATCTAAAGGGAGATTTAACTCACTTAGCTGAACAAACGCACAGCAGAGCAGATTGAAGGATACGTTTCTTCTGTGTTTTAGGCAGAGTTTTACTGCTATTTCGTTATATGCGGGAATAGTGCTGGAAATGCCTGGAAATGCCTGTTTTGAGATCTCTCCACAGAAAGCGTTTCCAGACTTCCCCTTCAACACACGAGTTTAACTCTGTAAGTTGAATGCACACATTGAAGACCGTTCTGTTAGGTAGCTCCGTTTTGGTTTTAGAAGCAGACAGTTCTCCTTACAGCATATACTCCCATTCACTGAGAAATGTCCAAACGCAGCTCTTACCAGAAACGTGTTTCTAACTCCTGAATCTAAAGGGAGATTTAACTCACTTAGATGAACAAACGCACAGCAGAGCAGATTGAAGGATACGTTTCTTCTGTGTTTTAAGCAGAGTTTTACTGCTATTTCGTTATATGCGGGAATAGTGCTGGAAATGCCTGTTTTGAGATCTCTCCACAGAAAGCGTTTCCAGTCTTCCCCTTCAACGCACGAGTTTAACTCTGTATGTTGAATGCACACATTGAAGACCGTTCTGTTAGGTAGCTCCGTTTTGGTTTTAGAAGCAGACAGTTCTCCTTACATCATATACTCCCATTCACTGAGAAATGTCCAAACGCAGCTCTTACCAGAAACGTGTTTCTAACTCCTGAATCTAAAGGGAGATTTAACTCACTTAGCTGAACAAACGCACAGCAGAGCAGATTGAAGGATACGTTTCTTCTGTGTTTTAGGCAGAGTTTTACTGCTATTTCGTTATATGCGGGAATAGTGCTGGAAATGCCTGTTTTGAGATCTCTCCACAGAAAGCGTTTCCAGACTTCCCCTTCAACACACGAGTTTAACTCTGTAAGTTGAATGCACACATTGAAGACCGTTCTGTTAGGTAGCTCCGTTTTGGTTTTAGAAGCAGACAGTTCTCCTTACAGCATATACTCCCATTCACTGAGAAATGTCCAAACGCAGCTCTTACCAGAAACGTGTTTCTAACTCCTGAATCTAAAGGGAGATTTAACTCACTTAGCTGAACAAACGCACAGCAGAGTAGATTGAAGGATACGTTTCTTCTGTGTTTTAGGCAGAGTTTTACTGCTATTTCGTTATATGCGGGAATAGTGCTGGAAATGCCTGTTTTGAGATCCCTCCACAGAAAGCGTTTCCAGACTTCCCCTTCAACACACGAGTTTAACTCTGTAAGTTGAATGCACACATTGAAGACCGTTCTGTTAGGTAGCTCCGTTTTGGTTTTAGAAGCAGACAGTTCTCCTTACAGCATATACTCCCATTCACTGAGAAATGTCCAAACGCAGCTCTTACAAGAAACGTGTTTCTAACTCCTGAATCTAAAGGGAGATTTAACTCACTTAGCTGAACAAA
Source organism: Saguinus oedipus (assembly GCA_031835075.1). Lineage (NCBI taxonomy): Eukaryota > Metazoa > Chordata > Mammalia > Primates > Cebidae > Saguinus > Saguinus oedipus. Next base: position 170,520,941 of record CM063174.1, read on the forward strand.
CGCACAGCAGAGCAGATTGAAGGATACGTTTCTTCTGTGTTTTAGGCAGAGTTTTACTGCTATTTCGTTATATGCGGGAATAGTGCTGGAAATGCCTGTTTTGAGATCTCTCCACAGAAAGCGTTTCCAGACTTCCCCTTCAACACACGAGTTTAACTCTGTAAGTTGAATGCACACATTGAAGACCGTTCTGTTAGGTAGCTCCGTTTTGGTTTTAGAAGCAGACAGTTCTCCTTACAGCATATACTCCCATTCACTGAGAAATGTCCAAACGCAGCTCTTACCAGAAACGTGTTTCTAACTCCTGAATCTAAAGGGAGATTTAACTCACTTAGCTGAACAAACGCACAGCAGAGCAGACTGAAGGATACGTTTCTTCTGTGTTTTATGCAGAGTTTTACTGCTATTTCGTTATATGCGGGAATAGTGCTGGAAATGCCTGTTTTGAGATCTCTCCACAGAAAGCGTTTCCAGACTTCCCCTTCAACACACGAGTTTAACTCTGTAAGTTGAATGCACACATTGAAGACCGTTCTGTTAGGTAGCTCCGTTTTGGTTTTAGAAGCAGACAGTTCTCCTTACAGCATATACTCCCATTCACTGAGAAATGTCCAAACGCAGCTCTTACCAGAAACGTGTTTCTAACTCCTGAATCTAAAGGGAGATTTAACTCACTTAGCTGAACAAACGCACAGCAGAGCAGATTGAAGGATACGTTTCTTCTGTGTTTTAGGCAGAGTTTTACTGCTATTTCGTTATATGCGGGAATAGTGCTGGAAATGCCTGTTTTGAGATCTCTCCACAGAAAGCGTTTCCAGACTTCCCCTTCAACACACGAGTTTAACTCTGTAAGTTGAATGCACACATTGAAGACCGTTCTGTTAGGTAGCTCCGTTTTGGTTTTAGAAGCAGACAGTTCTCCTTACAGCATATACTCCCATTCACTGAGAAATGTCCAAACGCAGCTCTTACCAGAAACGTGTTTCTAACTCCTGAATCTAAAGGGAGATTTAACTCACTTAGCTGAACAAACGCACAGCAGAGCAGATTGAAGGATACGTTTCTTCTGTGTTTTAGGCAGAGTTTTACTGCTATTTCGTTATATGCGGGAATAGTGCTGGAAATGCCTGTTTTGAGATCTCTCCACAGAAAGCGTTTCCAGACTTCCCCTTCAACACACGAGTTTAACTCTGTAAGTTGAATGCACACATTGAAGACCGTTCTGTTAGGTAGCTCCGTTTTGGTTTTAGAAGCAGACAGTTCTCCTTACAGCATATACTCCCATTCACTGAGAAATGTCCAAACGCAGCTCTTACCAGACACGTGTTTCTAACTCCTGAATCTAAAGGGAGATTTAACTCACTTAGATGAACAAACGCACAGCAGAGCAGATTGAAGGATACGTTTCTTCTGTGTTTTAGGCAGAGTTTTACTGCTATTTCGTTATATGCGGGAATAGTGCTGGAAATGCCTGTTTTGAGATCTCTCCACAGAAAGCGTTTCCAGACTTCCCCTTCAACACACGAGTTTAACTCTGTAAGTTGAATGCACACATTGAAGACCGTTCTGTTAGGTAGCTCCGTTTTGGTTTTAGAAGCAGACAGTTCTCCTTACAGCATATACTCCCATTCACTGAGAAATGTCCAAACGCAGCTCTTACCAGAAACGTGTTTCTAACTCCTGAATCTAAAGGGAGATTTAACTCACTTAGCTGAACAAACGCACAGCAGAGCAGACTGAAGGATACGTTTCTTCTGTGTTTTAGGCAGAGTTTTACTGCTATTTCGTTATATGCCGGAATAGTGCTGGAAATGCCTGGAAATGCCTGTTTTGAGATCTCTCCACAGAAAGCGTTTCCAGACTTCCCCTTCAACACACGAGTTTAACTCTGTAAGTTGAATGCACACATTGAAGACCGTTCTGTTAGGTAGCTCCGTTTTGGTTTTAGAAGCAGACAGTTCTCCTTACAGCATATACTCCCATTCACTGAGAAATGTCCAAACGCAGCTCTTACCAGAAACGTGTTTCTAACTCCTGAATCTAAAGGGAGATTTAACTCACTTAGCTGAACAAACGCACAGCAGAGCAGATTGAAGGATACGTTTCTTCTGTGTTTTAGGCAGAGTTTTACTGCTATTTCGTTATATGCGGGAATAGTGCTGGAAATGCCTGTTTTGAGATCCCTCCACAGAAAGCGTTTCCAGACTTCCCCTTCAACACACGAGTTTAACTCTGTAAGTTGAATGCACACATTGAAGACCGTTCTGTTAGGTAGCTCCGTTTTGGTTTTAGAAGCAGACAGTTCTCCTTACAGCATATACTCCCATTCACTGAGAAATGTCCAAACGCAGCTCTTACAAGAAACGTGTTTCTAACTCCTGAATCTAAAGGGAGATTTAACTCACTTAGCTGAACAAACGCACAGCAGAGCAGATTGAAGGATACGTTTCTTCTGTGTTTTAGGCAGAGTTTTACTGCTATTTCGTTATATGCGGGAATAGTGCTGGAAATGCCTGTTTTGAGATCTCTCCACAGAAAGCGTTTCCAGACTTCCCCTTCAACACACGAGTTTAACTCTGTAAGTTGAATGCACACATTGAAGACCGTTCTGTTAGGTAGCTCCGTTTTGGTTTTAGAAGCAGACAGTTCTCCTTACAGCATATACTCCCATTCACTGAGAAATGTCCAAACGCAGCTCTTACCAGAAACGTGTTTCTAACTCCTGAATCTAAAGGGAGATTTAACTCACTTAGCTGAACAAACGCACAGCAGAGCAGACTGAAGGATACGTTTCTTCTGTGTTTTAGGCAGAGTTTTACTGCTATTTCGTTATATGCCGGAATAGTGCTGGAAATGCCTGGAAATGCCTGTTTTGAGATCTCTCCACAGAAAGCGTTTCCAGACTTCCCCTTCAACACACGAGTTTAACTCTGTAAGTTGAATGCACACATTGAAGACCGTTCTGTTAGGTAGCTCCGTTTTGGTTTTAGAAGCAGACAGTTCTCCTTACAGCATATACTCCCATTCACTGAGAAATGTCCAAACGCAGCTCTTACCAGAAACGTGTTTCTAACTCCTGAATCTAAAGGGAGATTTAACTCACTTAGCTGAACAAACGCACAGCAGAGCAGATTGAAGGATACGTTTCTTCTGTGTTTTAGGCAGAGTTTTACTGCTATTTCGTTATATGCGGGAATAGTGCTGGAAATGCCTGTTTTGAGATCCCTCCACAGAAAGCGTTTCCAGACTTCCCCTTCAACACACGAGTTTAACTCTGTAAGTTGAATGCACACATTGAAGACCGTTCTGTTAGGTAGCTCCGTTTTGGTTTTAGAAGCAGACAGTTCTCCTTACAGCATATACTCCCATTCACTGAGAAATGTCCAAACGCAGCTCTTACAAGAAACGTGTTTCTAACTCCTGAATCTAAAGGGAGATTTAACTCACTTAGCTGAACAAACGCACAGCAGAGCAGATTGAAGGATACGTTTCTTCTGTGTTTTAGGCAGAGTTTTACTGCTATTTCGTTATATGCGGGAATAGTGCTGGAAATGCCTGTTTTGAGATCTCTCCACAGAAAGCGTTTCCAGACTTCCCCTTCAACACACGAGTTTAACTCTGTAAGTTGAATGCACACATTGAAGACCGTTCTGTTAGGTAGCTCCGTTTTGGTTTTAGAAGCAGACAGTTCTCCTTACAGCATATACTCCCATTCACTGAGAAATGTCCAAACGCAGCTCTTACCAGAAACGTGTTTCTAACTCCTGAATCTAAAGGGAGATTTAACTCACTTAGCTGAACAAACCCACAGCAGAGCAGATTGAAGGATACGTTTCTTCTGTGTTTTAGGCAGAGTTTTACTGCTATTTCGTTATATGCGGGAATAGTGCTGGAAATGCCTGGAAATGCCTGTTTTGAGATCTCTCCACAGAAAGCGTTTCCAGACTTCCCCTTCAACACACGAGTTTAACTCTGTAAGTTGAATGCACACATTGAAGACCGTTCTGTTAGGTAGCTCCGTTTTGGTTTTAGAAGCAGAGAGTTCTCCTTACAGCATATACTACCATTCACTGGGAAATGTCCAAACGCAGCTCTTACCAGAAACGTGTTTCTAACTCCTGAATCTAAAGGGAGATTTAACTCACTTAGCTGAACAAACGCACAGCAGAGCAGATTGAAGGATACGTTTCTTCTGTGTTTTAGGCAGAGTTTTACTGCTATTTCGTTATATGCGGGAATAGTGCTGGAAATGCCTGTTTTGAGATCTCTCCACAGAAAGCGTTTCCAGACTTCCCCTTCAACACACGAGTTTAACTCTGTAAGTTGAATGCACACATTGAAGACCGTTCTGTTAGGTAGCTCCGTTTTGGTTTTAGAAGCAGACAGTTCTCCTTACAGCATATACTCCCATTCACTGAGAAATGTCCAAACGCAGCTCTTACCAGAAACGTGTTTCTAACTCCTGAATCTAAAGGGAGATTTAACTCACTTAGCTGAACAAAGGCACAGCAGAGCAGATTGAAGGATACGTTTCTTCTGTGTTTTAGGCAGAGTTTTACTGCTATTTCGTTATATGCGGGAATAGTGCTGGAAATGCCTGTTTTGAGATCTCTCCACAGAAAGCGTTTCCAGACTTCCCCTTCAACACACGAGTTTAACTCTGTAAGTTGAATGCACACATTGAAGACCGTTCTGTTAGGTAGCTCCGTTTTGGTTTTAGAAGCAGACAGTTCTCCTTACAGCATATACTCCCATTCACTGAGAAATGTCCAAACGCAGCTCTTACCAGAAACGTGTTTCTAACTCCTGAATCTAAAGGGAGATTTAACTCACTTAGCTGAACAAACGCACAGCAGAGCAGACTGAAGGATACGTTTCTTCTGTGTTTTAGGCAGAGTTTTACTGCTATTTCGTTATATGCGGGAATAGTGCTGGAAATGCCTGGAAATGCCTGTTTTGAGATCTCTCCACAGAAAGCGTTTCCAGACTTCCCCTTCAACACACGAGTTTAACTCTGTAAGTTGAATGCACACATTGAAGACCGTTCTGTTAGGTAGCTCCGTTTTCGTTTTAGAAGCAGACAGTTCTCCTTACAGCATATACTCCCATTCACTGAGAAATGTCCAAACGCAGCTCTTACCAGAAACGTGTTTCTAACTCCTGTATCTAAAGGGAGATTTAACTCACTTAGCTGAACAAACGCACAGCAGAGCAGATTGAAGGATACGTTTCTTCTGTGTTTTAGGCAGAGTTTTACTGCTATTTCGTTATATGCGGGAATAGTGCTGGAAATGCCTGTTTTGAGATCTCTCCACAGAAAGCGTTTCCAGACTTCCCCTTCAACACACGAGTTTAACTCTGTAAGTTGAATGCACACATTGAAGACCGTTCTGTTATGTAGCTCCGTTTTGGTTTTAGAAGCAGACAGTTCTCCTTACAGCATATACTCCCATTCACTGAGAAATGTCCAAACGCAGCTCTTACCAGAAACGTGTTTCTAACTCCTGAATCTAAAGGGAGATTTAACTCACTTAGCTGAACAAACGCACAGCAGAGCAGATTGAAGGATACGTTTCTTCTGTATTTTAGGCAGAGTTTTACTGCTATTTCGTTATATGCGGGAATAGTGCTGGAAATGCCTGTTTTGAGATCTCTCCACAGAAAGCGTTTCCAGACTTCCCCTTCAACACACGAGTTTAACTCTGTAAGTTGAATGCACACTTTGAAGACCGTTCTGTTAGGTAGCTCCGTTTTGGTTTTAGAAGCAGATAGTTCTCCTTACAGCATATACTCCCATTCACTGAGAAATGTCCAAACGCAGCTCTTACCAGAAACGTGTTTCTAACTCCTGAATCTAAAGGGAGATTTAACTCACTTAGCTGAACAAACGCACAGCAGAGCAGATTTAAGGATACGTTTCTTCTGTGTTTTAGGCAGAATTTTACTGCTATTTCGTTATATGCGGGAATAGTGCTGGAAATGCCTGTTTTGAGATCTCTCCACAGAAAGCGTTTCCAGACTTCCCCTTCAACACACGAGTTTAACTCTGTAAGTTGGATGCACACATTGAAGACCGTTCTGTTAGGTAGCTCCGTTTCGGTTTTAGAAGCAGACAGTTCTCCTTACAGCATATACTCCCATTCACTGAGAAATGTCCAAACGCAGCACTTACCAGAAACGTGTTTCTAACTCCTGAATCTAAAGGGAGATTTAACTCACTTAGCTGAACAAACGCACAGCAGAGCAGATTGAAGGATACGTTTCTTCTGTGTTTTAGGCAGAGTTTTACTGCTATTTCGTTATATGCGGGAATAGTGCTGGAAATGCCTGGAAATGCCTGTTTTGAGATCTCTCCACAGAAAGCGTTTCCAGACTTCCCCTTCAACACACGAGTTTAACTCTGTAAGTTGAATGCACACATTGAAGACCGTTCTGTTAGGTAGCTCCGTTTTGGTTTTAGAAGCAGACAGTTCTCCTTACAGCATATACTCCCATTCACTGAGAAATGTCCAAACGCAGCTCTTACCAGAAACGTGTTTCTAACTCCTGAATCTAAAGGGAGATTTAACTCACTTAGATGAACAAACGCACAGCAGAGCAGATTGAAGGATACGTTTCTTCTGTGTTTTAAGCAGAGTTTTACTGCTATTTCGTTATATGCGGGAATAGTGCTGGAAATGCCTGTTTTGAGATCTCTCCACAGAAAGCGTTTCCAGTCTTCCCCTTCAACGCACGAGTTTAACTCTGTATGTTGAATGCACACATTGAAGACCGTTCTGTTAGGTAGCTCCGTTTTGGTTTTAGAAGCAGACAGTTCTCCTTACATCATATACTCCCATTCACTGAGAAATGTCCAAACGCAGCTCTTACCAGAAACGTGTTTCTAACTCCTGAATCTAAAGGGAGATTTAACTCACTTAGCTGAACAAACGCACAGCAGAGCAGATTGAAGGATACGTTTCTTCTGTGTTTTAGGCAGAGTTTTACTGCTATTTCGTTATATGCGGGAATAGTGCTGGAAATGCCTGTTTTGAGATCTCTCCACAGAAAGCGTTTCCAGACTTCCCCTTCAACACACGAGTTTAACTCTGTAAGTTGAATGCACACATTGAAGACCGTTCTGTTAGGTAGCTCCGTTTTGGTTTTAGAAGCAGACAGTTCTCCTTACAGCATATACTCCCATTCACTGAGAAATGTCCAAACGCAGCTCTTACCAGAAACGTGTTTCTAACTCCTGAATCTAAAGGGAGATTTAACTCACTTAGCTGAACAAACGCACAGCAGAGTAGATTGAAGGATACGTTTCTTCTGTGTTTTAGGCAGAGTTTTACTGCTATTTCGTTATATGCGGGAATAGTGCTGGAAATGCCTGTTTTGAGATCCCTCCACAGAAAGCGTTTCCAGACTTCCCCTTCAACACACGAGTTTAACTCTGTAAGTTGAATGCACACATTGAAGACCGTTCTGTTAGGTAGCTCCGTTTTGGTTTTAGAAGCAGACAGTTCTCCTTACAGCATATACTCCCATTCACTGAGAAATGTCCAAACGCAGCTCTTACAAGAAACGTGTTTCTAACTCCTGAATCTAAAGGGAGATTTAACTCACTTAGCTGAACAAACGCACAGCAGAGCAGATTGAAGGATACGTTTCTTCTGTGTTTTAGGCAGAGTTTTACTGCTATTTCGTTATATGCGGGAATAGTGCTGGAAATGCCTGTTTTGAGATCTCTCCACAGAAAGCGTTTCCAGACTTCCCCTTCAACACACGAGTTTAACTCTGTAAGTTGAATGCACACATTGAAGACCGTTCTGTTAGGTAGCTCCGTTTTGGTTTTAGAAGCAGACAGTTCTCCTTACAGCATATACTCCCATTCACTGAGAAATGTCCAAACGCAGCTCTTACCAGAAACGTGTTTCTAACTCCTGAATCTAAAGGGAGATTTAACTCACTTAGCTGAACAAACGCACAGCAGAGCAGACTGATGGATACGTTTCTTCTGTGTTTTATGCAGAGTTTTACTGCTATTTCGTTATATGCGGGAATAGTGCTGGAAATGCCTGTTTTGAGATCTCTCCACAGAAAGCGTTTCCAGACTTCCCCTTCAACACACGAGTTTAACTCTGTAAGTTGAATGCACACATTGAAGACCGTTCTGTTAGGTAGCTCCGTTTTGGTTTTAGAAGCAGACAGTTCTCCTTACAGCATATACTCCCATTCACTGAGAAATGTCCAAACGCAGCTCTTACCAGAAACGTGTTTCTAACTCCTGAATCTAAAGGGAGATTTAACTCACTTAGCTGAACAAACGCACAGCAGAGCAGATTGAAGGATACGTTTCTTCTGTGTTTTAGGCAGAGTTTTACTGCTATTTCGTTATATGCGGGAATAGTGCTGGAAATGCCTGTTTTGAGATCTCTCCACAGAAAGCGTTTCCAGACTTCCCCTTCAACACACGAGTTTAACTCTGTAAGTTGAATGCACACATTGAAGACCGTTCTGTTAGGTAGCTCCGTTTTGGTTTTAGAAGCAGACAGTTCTCCTTACAGCATATACTCCCATTCACTGAGAAATGTCCAAACGCAGCTCTTACCAGAAACGTGTTTCTAACTCCTGAATCTAAAGGGAGATTTAACTCACTTAGCTGAACAAACGCACAGCAGAGCAGATTGAAGGATACGTTTCTTCTGTGTTTTAGGCAGAGTTTTACTGCTATTTCGTTATATGCGGGAATAGTGCTGGAAATGCCTGTTTTGAGATCTCTCCACAGAAAGCGTTTCCAGACTTCCCCTTCAACACACGAGTTTAACTCTGTAAGTTGAATGCACACATTGAAGACCGTTCTGTTAGGTAGCTCCGTTTTGGTTTTAGAAGCAGACAGTTCTCCTTACAGCATATACTCCCATTCACTGAGAAATGTCCAAACGCAGCTCTTACCAGACACGTGTTTCTAACTCCTGAATCTAAAGGGAGATTTAACTCACTTAGATGAACAAACGCACAGCAGAGCAGATTGAAGGATACGTTTCTTCTGTGTTTTAGGCAGAGTTTTACTGCTATTTCGTTATATGCGGGAATAGTGCTGGAAATGCCTGTTTTGAGATCTCTCCACAGAAAGCGTTTCCAGACTTCCCCTTCAACACACGAGTTTAACTCTGTAAGTTGAATGCACACATTGAAGACCGTTCTGTTAGGTAGCTCCGTTTTGGTTTTAGAAGCAGACAGTTCTCCTTACAGCATATACTCCCATTCACTGAGAAATGTCCAAACGCAGCTCTTACCAGAAACGTGTTTCTAACTCCTGAATCTAAAGGGAGATTTAACTCACTTAGCTGAACAAACGCACAGCAGAGCAGACTGAAGGATACGTTTCTTCTGTGTTTTAGGCAGAGTTTTACTGCTATTTCGTTATATGCCGGAATAGTGCTGGAAATGCCTGGAAATGCCTGTTTTGAGATCTCTCCACAGAAAGCGTTTCCAGACTTCCCCTTCAACACACGAGTTTAACTCTGTAAGTTGAATGCACACATTGAAGACCGTTCTGTTAGGTAGCTCCGTTTTGGTTTTAGAAGCAGACAGTTCTCCTTACAGCATATACTCCCATTCACTGAGAAATGTCCAAACGCAGCTCTTACCAGAAACGTGTTTCTAACTCCTGAATCTAAAGGGAGATTTAACTCACTTAGCTGAACAAACCCACAGCAGAGCAGATTGAAGGATACGTTTCTTCTGTGTTTTAGGCAGAGTTTTACTGCTATTTCGTTATATGCGGGAATAGTGCTGGAAATGCCTGTTTTGAGATCCCTCCACAGAAAGCGTTTCCAGACTTCCCCTTCAACACACGAGTTTAACTCTGTAAGTTGAATGCACACATTGAAGACCGTTCTGTTAGGTAGCTCCGTTTTGGTTTTAGAAGCAGACAGTTCTCCTTACAGCATATACTCCCATTCACTGAGAAATGTCCAAACGCAGCTCTTACAAGAAACGTGTTTCTAACTCCTGAATCTAAAGGGAGATTTAACTCACTTAGCTGAACAAACGCACAGCAGAGCAGATTGAAGGATACGTTTCTTCTGTGTTTTAGGCAGAGTTTTACTGCTATTTCGTTATATGCGGGAATAGTGCTGGAAATGCCTGTTTTGAGATCTCTCCACAGAAAGCGTTTCCAGACTTCCCCTTCAACACACGAGTTTAACTCTGTAAGTTGAATGCACACATTGAAGACCGTTCTGTTAGGTAGCTCCGTTTTGGTTTTAGAAGCAGACAGTTCTCCTTACAGCATATACTCCCATTCACTGAGAAATGTCCAAACGCAGCTCTTACCAGAAACGTGTTTCTAACTCCTGAATCTAAAGGGAGATTTAACTCACTTAGCTGAACAAACGCACAGCAGAGCAGACTGAAGGATACGTTTCTTCTGTGTTTTATGCAGAGTTTTACTGCTATTTCGTTATATGCGGGAATAGTGCTGGAAATGCCTGTTTTGAGATCTCTCCACAGAAAGCGTTTCCAGATTTCCCCTTCAACACACGAGTTTAACTCTGTAAGTTGAATGCACACATTGAAGACCGTTCTGTTAGGTAGCTCCGTTTTGGTTTTAGAAGCAGACAGTTCTCCTTACAGCATATACTCCCATTCACTGAGAAATGTCCAAACGCAGCTCTTACCAGAAACGTGTTTCTAACTCCTGAATCTAAAGGGAGATTTAACTCACTTAGCTGAACAAACGCACAGCAGAGCAGACTGAAGGATACGTTTCTTCTGTGTTTTATGCAGAGTTTTACTGCTATTTCGTTATATGCGGGAATAGTGCTGGAAATGCCTGTTTTGAGATCTCTCCACAGAAAGCGTTTCCAGACTTCCCCTTCAACACACGAGTTTAACTCTGTAAGTTGAATGCACACATTGAAGACCGTTCTGTTAGGTAGCTCCGTTTTGGTTTTAGAAGCAGACAGTTCTCCTTACAGCATATACTCCCATTCACTGAGAAATGTCCAAACGCAGCTCTTACCAGAAACGTGTTTCTAACTCCTGAATCTAAAGGGAGATTTAACTCACTTAGCTGAACAAACGCACAGCAGAGCAGATTGAAGGATACGTTTCTTCTGTGTTTTAGGCAGAGTTTTACTGCTATTTCGTTATATGCGGGAATAGTGCTGGAAATGCCTGTTTTGAGATCTCTCCACAGAAAGCGTTTCCAGACTTCCCCTTCAACACACGAGTTTAACTCTGTAAGTTGAATGCACACATTGAAGACCGTTCTGTTAGGTAGCTCCGTTTTGGTTTTAGAAGCAGACAGTTCTCCTTACAGCATATACTCCCATTCACTGAGAAATGTCCAAACGCAGCTCTTACCAGAAACGTGTTTCTAACTCCTGAATCTAAAGGGAGATTTAACTCACTTAGCTGAACAAACGCACAGCAGAGCAGATTGAAGGATACGTTTCTTCTGTGTTTTAGGCAGAGTTTTACTGCTATTTCGTTATATGCGGGAATAGTGCTGGAAATGCCTGTTTTGAGATCTCTCCACAGAAAGCGTTTCCAGACTTCCCCTTCAACACACGAGTTTAACTCTGTAAGTTGAATGCACACATTGAAGACCGTTCTGTTAGGTAGCTCCGTTTTGGTTTTAGAAGCAGACAGTTCTCCTTACAGCATATACTCCCATTCACTGAGAAATGTCCAAACGCAGCTCTTACCAGACACGTGTTTCTAACTCCTGAATCTAAAGGGAGATTTAACTCACTTAGATGAACAAACGCACAGCAGAGCAGATTGAAGGATACGTTTCTTCTGTGTTTTAGGCAGAGTTTTACTGCTATTTCGTTATATGCGGGAATAGTGCTGGAAATGCCTGTTTTGAGATCTCTCCACAGAAAGCGTTTCCAGACTTCCCCTTCAACACACGAGTTTAACTCTGTAAGTTGAATGCACACATTGAAGACCGTTCTGTTAGGTAGCTCCGTTTTGGTTTTAGAAGCAGACAGTTCTCCTTACAGCATATACTCCCATTCACTGAGAAATGTCCAAACGCAGCTCTTACCAGAAACGTGTTTCTAACTCCTGAATCTAAAGGGAGATTTAACTCACTTAGCTGAACAAACGCACAGCAGAGCAGACTGAAGGATACGTTTCTTCTGTGTTTTAGGCAGAGTTTTACTGCTATTTCGTTATATGCCGGAATAGTGCTGGAAATGCCTGGAAATGCCTGTTTTGAGATCTCTCCACAGAAAGCGTTTCCAGACTTCCCCTTCAACACACGAGTTTAACTCTGTAAGTTGAATGCACACATTGAAGACCGTTCTGTTAGGTAGCTCCGTTTTGGTTTTAGAAGCAGACAGTTCTCCTTACAGCATATACTCCCATTCACTGAGAAATGTCCAAACGCAGCTCTTACCAGAAACGTGTTTCTAACTCCTGAATCTAAAGGGAGATTTAACTCACTTAGCTGAACAAACGCACAGCAGAGCAGATTGAAGGATACGTTTCTTCTGTGTTTTAGGCAGAGTTTTATTGCTATTTCGTTATATGCGGGAATAGTGCTGGAAATGCCTGTTTTGAGATCCCTCCACAGAAAGCGTTTCCAGACTTCCCCTTCAACACACGAGTTTAACTCTGTAAGTTGAATGCACACATTGAAGACCGTTCTGTTAGGTAGCTCCGTTTTGGTTTTAGAAGCAGACAGTTCTCCTTACAGCATATACTCCCATTCACTGAGAAATGTCCAAACGCAGCTCTTACAAGAAACGTGTTTCTAACTCCTGAATCTAAAGGGAGATTTAACTCACTTAGCTGAACAAACGCACAGCAGAGCAGATTGAAGGATACGTTTCTTCTGTGTTTTAGGCAGAGTTTTACTGCTATTTCGTTATATGCGGGAATAGTGCTGGAAATGCCTGTTTTGAGATCTCTCCACAGAAAGCGTTTCCAGACTTCCCCTTCAACACACGAGTTTAACTCTGTAAGTTGAATGCACACATTGAAGACCGTTCTGTTAGGTAGCTCCGTTTTGGTTTCAGAAGCAGACAGTTCTCCTTACAGCATATACTCCCATTCACTGAGAAATGTCCAAACGCAGCTCTTACCAGAAACGTGTTTCTAACTCCTGAATCTAAAGGGAGATTTAACTCACTTAGCTGAACAAACGCACAGCAGAGCAGACTGAAGGATACGTTTCTTCTGTGTTTTATGCAGAGTTTTACTGCTATTTCGTTATATGCAGGAATAGTGCTGGAAATGCCTGTTTTGAGATCTCTCCACAGAAAGCGTTTCCAGATTTCCCCTTCAACACACGAGTTTAAATCTGTAAGTTGAATGCACACATTGAAGACCGTTCTGTTAGGTAGCTCCGTTTTGGTTTTAGAAGCAGACAGTTCTCCTTACAGCATATACTCCCATTCACTGAGAAATGTCCAAACGCAGCTCTTACCAGAAACGTGTTTCTAACTCCTGAATCTAAAGGGAGATTTAACTCTCTTAGCTGAACAAACGCACAGCAGAGCAGATTGAAGGATACGTTTCTTCTGTGTTTTAGGCAGAGTTTTACTGCTATTTCGTTATATGCGGGAATAGTGCTGGAAATGCCTGTTTTGAGATCTCTCCACAGAAAGCGTTTCCAGACTTCCCCTTCAACACACGAGTTTAACTCTGTAAGTTGAATGCACACATTGAAGACCGTTCTGTTAGGTAGCTCCGTTTTGGTTTTAGAAGCAGACAGTTCTCCTTACAGCATATACTCCCATTCACTGAGAAATGTCCAAACGCAGCTCTTACCAGAAACGTGTTTCTAACTCCTGAATCTAAAGGGAGATTTAACTCACTTAGCTGAACAAACGCACAGCAGAGCAGATTGAAGGATACGTTTCTTCTGTGTTTTAGGCAGAGTTTTACTGCTATTTCGTTATATGCGGGAATAGTGCTGGAAATGCCTGTTTTGAGATCTCTCCACAGAAAGCGTTTCCAGACTTCCCCTTCAACACACGAGTTTAACTCTGTAAGTTGAATGCACACATTGAAGACCGTTCTGTTAGGTAGCTCCGTTTTGGTTTTAGAAGCAGACAGTTCTCCTTACAGCATATACTCCCATTCACTGAGAAATGTCCAAACGCAGCTCTTACCAGAAACGTGTTTCTAACTCCTGAATCTAAAGGGAGATTTAACTCACTTAGATGAACAAACGCACAGCAGAGCAGATTGAAGGATACGTTTCTTCTGTGTTTTAGGCAGAGTTTTACTGCTATTTCGTTATATGCGGGAATAGTGCTGGAAATGCCTGTTTTGAGATCTCTCCACAGAAAGCGTTTCCAGACTTCCCCTTCAACACACGAGTTTAACTCTGTAAGTTGAATGCACACATTGAAGACCGTTCTGTTAGGTAGCTCCGTTTTGGTTTTAGAAGCAGACAGTTCTCCTTACAGCATATACTCCCATTCACTGAGAAATGTCCAAACGCAGCTCTTACCAGAAACGTGTTTCTAACTCCTGAATCTAAAGGGAGATTTAACTCACTTAGCTGAACAAACGCACAGCAGAGCAGACTGAAGGATACGTTTCTTCTGTGTTTTAGGCAGAGTTTTACTGCTATTTCGTTATATGCCGGAATAGTGCTGGAAATGCCTGGAAATGCCTGTTTTGAGATCTCTCCACAGAAAGCGTTTCCAGACTTCCCCTTCAACACACGAGTTTAACTCTGTAAGTTGAATGCACACATTGAAGACCGTTCTGTTAGGTAGCTCCGTTTTGGTTTTAGAAGCAGACAGTTCTCCTTACAGCATATACTCCCATTCACTGAGAAATGTCCAAACGCAGCTCTTACCAGAAACGTGTTTCTAACTCCTGAATCTAAAGGGAGATTTAACTCACTTAGCTGAACAAACGCACAGCAGAGCAGATTGAAGGATACGTTTCTTCTGTGTTTTAGGCAGAGTTTTATTGCTATTTCGTTATATGCGGGAATAGTGCTGGAAATGCCTGTTTTGAGATCCCTCCACAGAAAGCGTTTCCAGACTTCCCCTTCAACACACGAGTTTAACTCTGTAAGTTGAATGCACACATTGAAGACCGTTCTGTTAGGTAGCTCCGTTTTGGTTTTAGAAGCAGACAGTTCTCCTTACAGCATATACTCCCATTCACTGAGAAATGTCCAAACGCAGCTCTTACAAGAAACGTGTTTCTAACTCCTGAATCTAAAGGGAGATTTAACTCACTTAGCTGAACAAACGCACAGCAGAGCAGATTGAAGGATACGTTTCTTCTGTGTTTTAGGCAGAGTTTTACTGCTATTTCGTTATATGCGGGAATAGTGCTGGAAATGCCTGTTTTGAGATCTCTCCACAGAAAGCGTTTCCAGACTTCCCCTTCAACACACGAGTTTAACTCTGTAAGCTGAATGCACACATTGAAGACCGTTCTGTTAGGTAGCTCCGTTTTGGTTTCAGAAGCAGACAGTTCTCCTTACAGCATATACTCCCATTCACTGAGAAATGTCCAAACGCAGCTCTTACCAGAAACGTGTTTCTAACTCCTGAATCTAAAGGGAGATTTAACTCACTTAGCTGAACAAACGCACAGCAGAGCAGACTGAAGGATACGTTTCTTCTGTGTTTTATGCAGAGTTTTACTGCTATTTCGTTATATGCGGGAATAGTGCTGGAAATGCCTGTTTTGAGATCTCTCCACAGAAAGCGTTTCCAGATTTCCCCTTCAACACACGAGTTTAAATCTGTAAGTTGAATGCACACATTGAAGACCGTTCTGTTAGGTAGCTCCGTTTTGGTTTTAGAAGCAGACAGTTCTCCTTACAGCATATACTCCCATTCACTGAGAAATGTCCAAACGCAGCTCTTACCAGAAACGTGTTTCTAACTCCTGAATCTAAAGGGAGATTTAACTCACTTAGCTGAACAAACGCACAGCAGAGCAGATTGAAGGATACGTTTCTTCTGTGTTTTAGGCAGAGTTTTACTGCTATTTCGTTATATGCGGGAATAGTGCTGGAAATACCTGTTTTGAGATCTCTCCACAGAAAGCGTTTCCAGACTTCCCCTTCAACACACGAGTTTAACTCTGTAAGTTGAATGCACACATTGAAGACCGTTCTGTTAGGTAGCTCCGTTTTGGTTTTAGAAGCAGACAGTTCTCCTTACAGCATATACTCCCATTCACTGAGAAATGTCCAAACGCAGCTCTTACCAGAAACGTGTTTCTAACTCCTGAATCTAAAGGGAGATTTAACTCACTTAGCTGAACAAACGCACAGCAGAGCAGACTGAAGGATACGTTTCTTCTGTGTTTTAGGCAGAGTTTTACTGCTATTTCGTTATATGCGGGAATAGTGCTGGAAATGCCTGTTTTGAGATCTCTCCACAGAAAGCGTTTCCAGACTTCCCCTTCAACACACGAGTTTAACTCTGTAAGTTGAATGCACACATTGAAGACCGTTCTGTTAGGTAGCTCCGTTTTGGTTTTAGAAGCAGACAGTTCTCCTTACAGCATATACTCCCATTCACTGAGAAATGTCCAAACGCAGCTCTTACCAGAAACGTGTTTCTAACTCCTGAATCTAAAGGGAGATTTAACTCACTTAGCTGAACAAACGCACAGCAGAGCAGATTGAAGGATACGTTTCTTCTGTGTTTTAGGCAGAGTTTTACTGCTATTTCGTTATATGCGGGAATAGTGCTGGAAATGCCTGTTTTGAGATCTCTCCACAGAAAGCGTTTCCAGACTTCCCCTTCAACACACGAGTTTAACTCTGTAAGTTGAATGCACACATTGAAGACCGTTCTGTTAGGTAGCTCCGTTTTGGTTTTAGAAGCAGACAGTTCTCCTTACAGCATATACTCCCATTCACTGAGAAATGTCCAAACGCAGCTCTTACCAGAAACGTGTTTCTAACTCCTGAATCTAAAGGGAGATTTAACTCACTTAGCTGAACAAACGCACAGCAGAGCAGATTGAAGGATACGTTTCTTCTGTGTTTTAGGCAGAGTTTTACTGCTATTTCGTTATATGCGGGAATAGTGCTGGAAATGCCTGGAAATGCCTGTTTTGAGATCTCTCCACAGAAAGCGTTTCCAGACTTCCCCTTCAACACACGAGTTTAACTCTGTAAGTTGAATGCACACATTGAAGACCGTTCTGTTAGGTAGCTCCGTTTTGGTTTTAGAAGCAGATAGTTCTCCTTACAGTGTATACTCCCATTCACTGGGAAATGTCCAAACGCAGCTCTTACCAGAAACGTGTTTCTAACTCCTGAATCTAAAGGGAGATTTAACTCACTTAGCTGAACAAACGCACAGCAGAGCAGATTGAAGGATACGTTTCTTCTGTGTTTTAGGCAGAGTTTTACTGCTATTTCGTTATAGGCGGGAATAGTGCTGGAAATGCCTGTTTTGAGATCTCTCCACAGAAAGCGTTTCCAGACTTCCCCTTCAACACACGAGTTTAACTCTGTAAGTTGAATGCACACATTGAAGACCGTTCTGTTAGGTAGCTCCGTTTTGGTTTTAGAAGCAGACAGTTCTCCTTACAGCATATACTCCCATTCACTGAGAAATGTCCAAACGCAGCTCTTACCAGAAACGTGTTTCTAACTCCTGAATCTAAAGGGAGATTTAACTCACTTAGCTGAACAAACGCAGAGCAGAGCAGATTGAAGGATACGTTTCTTCTGTGTTTTAGGCAGAGTTTTACTGCTATTTCGTTATATGCGGGAATAGTGCTGGAAATGCCTGTTTTGAGATCTCTCCACAGAAAGCGTTTCCAGACTTCCCCTTCAACACACGAGTTTAACCCTGTAAGTTGAATGCACACATTGAAGACCGTTCTGTTAGGTAGCTCCGTTTTGGTTTTAGAAGCAGACAGTGCTCCTTACAGCATATACTCCCATTCACTGAGAAATGTCCAAACGCAGCTCTTACCAGAAACGTGTTTCTAACTCCTGAATCTAAAGGGAGATTTAACTCACTTAGCTGAACAAACGCACAGCAGAGCAGATTGAAGGATACGTTTCTTCTGTGTTTTAGGCAGAGTTTTACTGCTATTTCGTTATATGCGGGAATAGTGCTGGAAATGCCTGTTTTGAGATCTCTCCACAGAAAGCGTTTCCAGACTTCCCCTTCAACACACGAGTTTAACTCTGTAAGTTGAATGCACACATTGAAGCCCGTTCTGTTAGGTAGCTCCGTTTTGGTTTTAGAAGCAGACAGTTCTCCTTACAGCATATACTCCCATTCACTGAGAAATGTCCAAACGCAGCTCTTACCAGAAACGTGTTTCTAACTCCTGAATCTAAAGGGAGATTTAACTCACTTAGCTGAACAAACCCACAGCAGAGCAGATTGAAGGATACGTTTCTTCTGTGTTTTAGGCAGAGTTTTACTGCTATTTCGTTATATGCGGGAATAGTGCTGGAAATGCCTGGAAATGCCTGTTTTGAGATCTCTCCACAGAAAGCGTTTCCAGACTTCCCCTTCAACACACGAGTTTAACTCTGTAATTTGAATGCACACATTGAAGACCGTTCTGTTAGGTAGCTCCGTTTTGATTTTAGAAGCAGACAGTTCTCCTTACAGCATATACTCCCATTCACTGAGAAATGTCCAAACGCAGCTCTTACCAGAAACGTGTTTCTAACTCCTGAATCTAAAGGGAGATTTAACTCACTTAGATGAAAAAACGCACAGCAGAGAAGATTGAAGGATACGTTTCTTCTGTGTTTTAGGCAGAGTTTTACTGCTATTTCGTTATATGCGGGAATAGTGCTGGAAATGCCTGTTTTGAGATCTCTCCACAGAAAGCGTTTCCAGACTTCCCCTTCAACACACGAGTTTAACTCTGTAAGTTGAATGCACACATTGAAGACCGTTCTGTTAGGTAGCTCCGTTTTGGTTTTAGAAGCAGACAGTTCTCCTTACAGCATATACTCCAATTCACTGAGAAATGTCCAAACGCAGCTCTTACCAGAAACGTGTTTCTAACTCCTGAATCTAAAGGGAGATTTAACTCACTTAGCTGAACAAACCCACAGCAGAGCAGATTGAAGGATACGTTTCTTCTGTGTTTTAGGCAGAGTTTTACTGCTATTTCGTTATATGCGGGAATAGTGCTGGAAATGCCTGGAAATGCCTGTTTTGAGATCTCTCCACAGAAAGCGTTTCCAGACTTCCCCTTCAACACACGAATTTAACTCTGTAAGTTGAATGCACACATTGAAGACCGTTCTGTTAGGTAGCTCCGTTTTGGTTTTAGAAGCAGATAGTTCTCCTTACAGCATATACTCCCATTCACTGGGAAATGTCCAAACGCAGCTCTTACCAGAAACGTGTTTCTAACTCCTGAATCTAAAGGGAGATTTAACTCACTTAGCTGAACAAACGCACAGCAGAGCAGATTGAAGGATACGTTTCTTCTGTGTTTTAGGCAGAGTTTTACTGCTATTTCGTTATATGCGGGAATAGTGCTGGAAATGCCTGTTTTGAGATCTCTCCACAGAAAGCGTTTCCAGACTTCCCCTTCAACACACGAGTTTAACTCTGTAAGTTGAATGCACACATTGAAGACCGTTCTGTTAGGTAGCTCCGTTTTGGTTTTAGAAGCAGACAGTTCTCCTTACAGCATATACTCCCATTCACTGAGAAATGTCCAAACGCAGCTCTTACCAGAAACGTGTTTCTAACTCCTGAATCTAAAGGGAGATTTAACTCACTTAGCTGAACAAACGCACAGCAGAGCAGATTGAAGGATACGTTTCTTCTGTGTTTTAGGCAGAGTTTTACTGCTATTTCGTTATATGCGGGAATAGTGCTGGAAATGCCTGTTTTGAGATCTCTCCACAGAAAGCGTTTCCAGACTTCCCCTTCAACACACGAGTTTAACTCTGTAAGTTGAATGCACACATTGAAGACCGTTCTGTTAGGTAGCTCCGTTTTGGTTTTAGAAGCAGACAGTTCTCCTTACAGCATATACTCCCATTCACTGAGAAATGTCCAAACGCAGCTCTTACCAGAAACGTGTTTCTAACTCCTGAATCTAAAGGGAGATTTAACTCACTTAGCTGAACAAACGCACAGCAGAGCAGACTGAAGGATACGTTTCTTCTGTGTTTTAGGCAGAGTTTTACTGCTATTTCGTTATATGCGGGAATAGTGCTGGAAATGCCTGTTTTGAGATCTCTCCACAGAAAGCGTTTCCAGACTTCCCCTTCAACACACGAGTTTAACTCTGTAAGTTGAATGCACACATTGAAGACCGTTCTGTTAGGTAGCTCCGTTTTGGTTTTAGAAGCAGACAGTTCTCCTTACAGCATATACTCCCATTCACTGAGAAATGTCCAAACGCAGCTCTTACCAGAAACGTGTTTCTAACTCCTGAATCTAAAGGGAGATTTAACTCACTTAGCTGAACAAACGCACAGCAGAGCAGATTGAAGGATACGTTTCTTCTGTGTTTTAGGCAGAGTTTTACTGCTATTTCGTTATATGCGGGAATAGTGCTGGAAATGCCTGTTTTGAGATCTCTCCACAGAAAGCGTTTCCAGACTTCCCCTTCAACACACGAGTTTAACTCTGTAAGTTGAATGCACACATTGAAGACCGTTCTGTTAGGTAGCTCCGTTTTGGTTTTAGAAGCAGACAGTTCTCCTTACAGCATATACTCCCATTCACTGAGAAATGTCCAAACGCAGCTCTTACCAGAAACGTGTTTCTAACTCCTGAATCTAAAGGGAGATTTAACTCACTTAGCTGAACAAACGCACAGCAGAGCAGACTGAAGGATACGTTTCTTCTGTGTTTTAGGCAGAGTTTTACTGCTATTTCGTTATATGCGGGAATAGTGCTGGAAATGCCTGGAAATGCCTGTTTTGAGATCTCTCCACAGAAAGCGTTTCCAGACTTCCCCTTCAACACACGAGTTTAACTCTGTAAGTTGAATGCACACATTGAAGACCGTTCTGTTAGGTAGATCCGTTTTGGTTTTAGAAGCAGATAGTTCTCCTTACAGCGTATACTCCCATTCACTGGGAAATGTCCAAACGCAGCTCTTACCAGAAACGTGTTTCTAACTCCTGAATCTAAAGGGAGATTTAACTCACTTAGCTGAACAAACGCACAGCAGAGCAGATTGAAGGATACGTTTCTTCTGTGTTTTAGGCAGAGTTTTACTGCTATTTCGTTATATGCGGGAATAGTGCTGGAAATGCCTGTTTTGAGATCTCTCCACAGAAAGCGTTTCCAGACTTCCCCTTCAACACACGAGTTTAACTCTGTAAGTTGAATGCACACATTGAAGACCGTTCTGTTAGGTAGCTCCGTTTTGGTTTTAGAAGCAGACAGTTCTCCTTACAGCATATACTCCCATTCACTGAGAAATGTCCAAACGCAGCTCTTACCAGAAACGTGTTTCTAACTCCTGAATCTAAAGGGAGATTTAACTCACTTAGCTGAACAAACGCACAGCAGAGCAGATTGAAGGATACGTTTCTTCTGTGTTTTAGGCAGAGTTTTACTGCTATTTCGTTATATGCGGGAATAGTGCTGGAAATGCCTGTTTTGAGATCTCTCCACAGAAAGCGTTTCCAGACTTCCCCTTCAACACACGAGTTTAACTCTGTAAGTTGAATGCACACATTGAAGACCGTTCTGTTAGGTAGCTCCGTTTTGGTTTTAGAAGCAGACAGTTCTCCTTACAGCATATACTCCCATTCACTGAGAAATGTCCAAACGCAGCTCTTACCAGAAACGTGTTTCTAACTCCTGAATCTAAAGGGAGATTTAACTCACTTAGCTGAACAAACCCACAGCAGAGCAGATTGAAGGATACGTTTCTTCTGTGTTTTAGGCAGAGTTTTACTGCTATTTCGTTATATGCGGGAATAGTGCTGGAAATGCCTGGAAATGCCTGTTTTGAGATCTCTCCACAGAAAGCGTTTCCAGACTTCCCCTTCAACACACGAGTTTAACTCTGTAAGTTGAATGCACACATTGAAGACCATTCTGTTAGGTAGCTCCGTTTTGGTTTTAGAAGCAGATAGTTCTCCTTACAGCATATACTCCCATTCACTGGGAAATGTCCAAACGCAGCTCTTACCAGAAACGTGTTTCTAACTCCTGAATCTAAAGGGAGATTTAACTCACTTAGCTGAACAAACGCACAGCAGAGCAGATTGAAGGATACGTTTCTTCTGTGTTTTAGGCAGAGTTTTACTGCTATTTCGTTATATGCGGGAATAGTGCTGGAAATGCCTGTTTTGAGATCTCTCCACAGAAAGCGTTTCCAGACTTCCCCTTCAACACACGAGTTTAACTCTGTAAGTTGAATGCACACATTGAAGACCGTTCTGTTAGGTAGCTCCGTTTTGGTTTTAGAAGCAGACAGTTCTCCTTACAGCATATACTCCCATTCACTGAGAAATGTCCAAACGCAGCTCTTACCAGAAACGTGTTTCTAACTCCTGAATCTAAAGGGAGATTTAACTCACTTAGCTGAACAAACGCACAGCAGAGCAGACTGAAGGATACGTTTCTTCTGTGTTTTAGGCAGAGTTTTACTGCTATTTCGTTATATGCGGGAATAGTGCTGGAAATGCCTGGAAATGCCTGTTTTGAGATCTCTCCACAGAAAGCGTTTCCAGACTTCCCCTTCAACACACGAGTTTAACTCTGTAAGTTGAATGCACACATTGAAGACCGTTCTGTTAGGTAGATCCGTTTTGGTTTTAGAAGCAGATAGTTCTCCTTACAGCGTATACTCCCATTCACTGGGAAATGTCCAAACGCAGCTCTTACCAGAAACGTGTTTCTAACTCCTGAATCTAAAGGGAGATTTAACTCACTTAGCTGAACAAACGCACAGCAGAGCAGATTGAAGGATACGTTTCTTCTGTGTTTTAGGCAGAGTTTTACTGCTATTTCGTTATATGCGGGAATAGTGCTGGAAATGCCTGTTTTGAGATCTCTCCACAGAAAGCGTTTCCAGACTTCCCCTTCAACACACGAGTTTAACTCTGTAAGTTGAATGCACACATTGAAGACCGTTCTGTTAGGTAGCTCCGTTTTGGTTTTAGAAGCAGACAGTTCTCCTTACAGCATATACTCCCATTCACTGAGAAATGTCCAAACGCAGCTCTTACCAGAAACGTGTTTCTAACTCCTGAATCTAAAGGGAGATTTAACTCACTTAGCTGAACAAACCCACAGCAGAGCAGATTGAAGGATACGTTTCTTCTGTGTTTTAGGCAGAGTTTTACTGCTATTTCGTTATATGCGGGAATAGTGCTGGAAATGCCTGGAAATGCCTGTTTTGAGATCTCTCCACAGAAAGCGTTTCCAGACTTCCCCTTCAACACACGAGTTTAACTCTGTAAGTTGAATGCACACATTGAAGACCGTTCTGTTAGGTAGCTCCGTTTTGGTTTTAGAAGCAGATAGTTCTCCTTACAGCATATACTCCCATTCACTGGGAAATGTCCAAACGCAGCTCTTACCAGAAACGTGTTTCTAACTCCTGAATCTAAAGGGAGATTTAACTCACTTAGCTGAACAAACGCACAGCAGAGCAGATTGAAGGATACGTTTCTTCTGTGTTTTAGGCAGAGTTTTACTGCTATTTCGTTATATGCGGGAATAGTGCTGGAAATGCCTGTTTTGAGATCTCTCCACAGAAAGCGTTTCCAGACTTCCCCTTCAACACACGAGTTTAACTCTGTAAGTTGAATGCACACATTGAAGACCGTTCTGTTAGGTAGCTCCGTTTTGGTTTTAGAAGCAGACAGTTCTCCTTACAGCATATACTCCCATTCACTGAGAAATGTCCAAACGCAGCTCTTACCAGAAACGTGTTTCTAACTCCTGAATCTAAAGGGAGATTTAACTCACTTAGCTGAACAAACGCACAGCAGAGCAGATTGAAGGATACGTTTCTTCTGTGTTTTAGGCAGAGTTTTACTGCTATTTCGTTATATGCGGGAATAGTGCTGGAAATGCCTGTTTTGAGATCTCTCCACAGAAAGCGTTTCCAGACTTCCCCTTCAACACACGAGTTTAACTCTGTAAGTTGAATGCACACATTGAAGACCGTTCTGTTAGGTAGCTCCGTTTTGGTTTTAGAAGCAGACAGTTCTCCTTACAGCATATACTCCCATTCACTGAGAAATGTCCAAACGCAGCTCTTACCAGAAACGTGTTTCTAACTCCTGAATCTAAAGGGAGATTTAACTCACTTAGCTGAACAAACGCACAGCAGAGCAGACTGAAGGATACGTTTCTTCTGTGTTTTAGGCAGAGTTTTACTGCTATTTCGTTATATGCGGGAATAGTGCTGGAAATGCCTGGAAATGCCTGTTTTGAGATCTCTCCACAGAAAGCGTTTCCAGACTTCCCCTTCAACACACGAGTTTAACTCTGTAAGTTGAATGCACACATTGAAGACCGTTCTGTTAGGTAGCTCCGTTTTGGTTTTAGAAGCAGACAGTTCTCCTTACAGCATATACTCCCATTCACTGAGAAATGTCCAAACGCAGCTCTTACCAGAAACGTGTTTCTAACTCCTGAATCTAAAGGGAGATTTAACTCACTTAGCTGAACAAACGCACAGCAGAGCAGATTGAAGGATACGTTTCTTCTGTGTTTTAGGCAGAGTTTTACTGCTATTTCGTTATATGCGGGAATAGTGCTGGAAATGCCTGTTTTGAGATCTCTCCACAGAAAGCGTTTCCAGACTTCCCCTTCAACACACGAGTTTAACTCTGTAAGTTGAATGCACACTTTGAAGACCGTTCTGTTAGGTAGCTCCGTTTTGGTTTTAGAAGCAGACAGTTCTCCTTACAGCATATACTCCCATTCACTGAGAAATGTCCAAACGCAGCTCTTACCAGAAACGTGTTTCTAACTCCTGAATCTAAAGGGAGATTTAACTCACTTAGCTGAAGAAACGCACAGCAGAGCAGATTTAAGGATACGTTTCTTCTGTGTTTTAGGCAGAATTTTACTGCTATTTCGTTATATGCGGGAATAGTGCTGGAAATGCCTGTTTTGAGATCTCTCCACAGAAAGCGTTTCCAGACTTCCCCTTCAACACACGAGTTTAACTCTGTAAGTTGGATGCACACATTGAAGACCGTTCTGTTAGGTAGCTCCGTTTTGGTTTTAGAAGCAGACAGTTCTCCTTACAGCATATACTCCCATTCACTGAGAAATGTCCAAACGCAGCACTTACCAGAAACGTGTTTCTAACTCCTGAATCTAAAGGGAGATTTAACTCACTTAGCTGAACAAACGCACAGCAGAACAGATTGAAGGATACGTTTCTTCTGTGTTTTAGGCAGAGTTTTACTGCTATTTCGTTATATGCGGGAATAGTGCTGGAAATGCCTGGAAATGCCTGTTTTGGGATCTCTCCACAGAAAGCGTTTCCAGACTTCCCCTTCAACACACGAGTTTAACTCTGTAAGTTGAATGCACACATTGAAGACCGTTCTGTTAGGTAGCTCCGTTTTGGTTTTAGAAGCAGACAGTTCTCCTTACAGCATATACTCCCATTCACTGAGAAATGTCCAAACGCAGCTCTTACCAGAAACGTGTTTCTAACTCCTGAATCTAAAGGGAGATTTAACTCACTTAGATGAACAAACGCACAGCAGAGCAGATTGAAGGATACGTTTCTTCTGTGTTTTAAGCAGAGTTTTACTGCTATTTCGTTATATGCGGGAATAGTGCTGGAAATGCCTGTTTTGAGATCTCTCCACAGAAAGCGTTTCCAGTCTTCCCCTTCAACGCACGAGTTTAACTCTGTATGTTGAATGCACACATTGAAGACCGTTCTGTTAGGTAGCTCCGTTTTGGTTTTAGAAGCAGACAGTTCTCCTTACAGCATATACTCCCATTCACTGAGAAATGTCCAAACGCAGCTCTTACCAGAAACGTGTTTCTAACTCCTGAATCTAAAGGGAGATTTAACTCACTTAGCTGAACAAACGGACAGCAGAGCAGATTGAAGGATACGTTTCTTCTGTGTTTTAGGCAGAGTTTTACTGCTATTTCGTTATATGCGGGAATAGTGCTGGAAATGCCTGTTTTGAGATCTCTCCACAGAAAGCGTTTCCAGACTTCCCCTTCAACACACGAGTTTAACTCTGTAAGGTGAATGCACACATTGAAGACCGTTCTGTTAGGTAGCTCCGTTTTGGTTTTAGAAGCAGACAGTTCTCCTTAGAGCATATACTCCCATTCACTGAGAAATGTCCAAACGCAGCTCTTACCAGAAACGTGTTTCTAACTCCTGAATCTAAAGGGAGATTTAACTCACTTAGCTGAACAAACGCACAGCAGAGCAGATTGAAGGATACGTTTCTTCTGTGTTTTAGGCAGAGTTTTACTGCTATTTCGTTATATGCGGGAATAGTGCTGGAAATGCCTGGAAATGCCTGTTTTGAGATCTCTCCACAGAAAGCGTTTCCAGACTTCCCCTTCAACACACGAGTTTAACTCTGTAAGTTGAATGCACACATTGAAGACCGTTCTGTTAGGTAGATCCGTTTTGGTTTTAGAAGCAGATAGTTCTCCTTACAGCGTATACTCCCATTCACTGGGAAATGTCCAAACGCAGCTCTTACCAGAAACGTGTTTCTAACTCCTGAATCTAAAGGGAGATTTAACTCACTTAGCTGAACAAACGCACAGCAGAGCAGATTGAAGGATACGTTTCTTCTGTGTTTTAGGCAGAGTTTTACTGCTATTTCGTTATATGCGGGAATAGTGCTGGAAATGCCTGTTTTGAGATCTCTCCACAGAAAGCGTTTCCAGACTTCCCCTTCAACACACGAGTTTAACTCTGTAAGTTGAATGCACACATTGAAGACCGTTCTGTTAGGTAGCTCCGTTTTGGTTTTAGAAGCAGACAGTTCTCCTTACAGCATATACTCCCATTCACTGAGAAATGTCCAAACGCAGCTCTTACCAGAAACGTGTTTCTAACTCCTGAATCTAAAGGGAGATTTAACTCACTTAGCTGAACAAACCCACAGCAGAGCAGATTGAAGGATACGTTTCTTCTGTGTTTTAGGCAGAGTTTTACTGCTATTTCGTTATATGCGGGAATAGTGCTGGAAATGCCTGGAAATGCCTGTTTTGAGATCTCTCCACAGAAAGCGTTTCCAGACTTCCCCTTCAACACACGAGTTTAACTCTGTAAGTTGAATGCACACATTGAAGACCATTCTGTTAGGTAGCTCCGTTTTGGTTTTAGAAGCAGATAGTTCTCCTTACAGCATATACTCCCATTCACTGGGAAATGTCCAAACGCAGCTCTTACCAGAAACGTGTTTCTAACTCCTGAATCTAAAGGGAGATTTAACTCACTTAGCTGAACAAACGCACAGCAGAGCAGATTGAAGGATACGTTTCTTCTGTGTTTTAGGCAGAGTTTTACTGCTATTTCGTTATATGCGGGAATAGTGCTGGAAATGCCTGTTTTGAGATCTCTCCACAGAAAGCGTTTCCAGACTTCCCCTTCAACACACGAGTTTAACTCTGTAAGTTGAATGCACACATTGAAGACCGTTCTGTTAGGTAGCTCCGTTTTGGTTTTAGAAGCAGACAGTTCTCCTTACAGCATATACTCCCATTCACTGAGAAATGTCCAAACGCAGCTCTTACCAGAAACGTGTTTCTAACTCCTGAATCTAAAGGGAGATTTAACTCACTTAGCTGAACAAACCCACAGCAGAGCAGATTGAAGGATACGTTTCTTCTGTGTTTTAGGCAGAGTTTTACTGCTATTTCGTTTTATGCGGGAATAGTGCTGGAAATGCCTGGAAATGCCTGTTTTGAGATCTCTCCACAGAAAGCGTTTCCAGACTTCCCCTTCAACACACGAGTTTAACTCTGTAAGTTGAATGCACACATTGAAGACCATTCTGTTAGGTAGCTCCGTTTTGGTTTTAGAAGCAGATAGTTCTCCTTACAGCATATACTCCCATTCACTGGGAAATGTCCAAACGCAGCTCTTACCAGAAACGTGTTTCTAACTCCTGAATCTAAAGGGAGATTTAACTCACTTAGCTGAACAAACGCACAGCAGAGCAGATTGAAGGATACGTTTCTTCTGTGTTTTAGGCAGAGTTTTACTGCTATTTCGTTATATGCGGGAATAGTGCTGGAAATGCCTGTTTTGAGATCTCTCCACAGAAAGCGTTTCCAGACTTCCCCTTCAACACACGAGTTTAACTCTGTAAGTTGAATGCACACATTGAAGACCGTTCTGTTAGGTAGCTCCGTTTTGGTTTTAGAAGCAGACAGTTCTCCTTACAGCATATACTCCCATTCACTGAGAAATGTCCAAACGCAGCTCTTACCAGAAACGTGTTTCTAACTCCTGAATCTAAAGGGAGATTTAACTCACTTAGCTGAACAAACGCACAGCAGAGCAGACTGAAGGATACGTTTCTTCTGTGTTTTAGGCAGAGTTTTACTGCTATTTCGTTATATGCGGGAATAGTGCTGGAAATGCCTGGAAATGCCTGTTTTGAGATCTCTCCACAGAAAGCGTTTCCAGACTTCCCCTTCAACACACGAGTTTAACTCTGTAAGTTGAATGCACACATTGAAGACCGTTCTGTTAGGTAGATCCGTTTTGGTTTTAGAAGCAGATAGTTCTCCTTACAGCGTATACTCCCATTCACTGGGAAATGTCCAAACGCAGCTCTTACCAGAAACGTGTTTCTAACTCCTGAATCTAAAGGGAGATTTAACTCACTTAGCTGAACAAACGCACAGCAGAGCAGATTGAAGGATACGTTTCTTCTGTGTTTTAGGCAGAGTTTTACTGCTATTTCGTTATATGCGGGAATAGTGCTGGAAATGCCTGTTTTGAGATCTCTCCACAGAAAGCGTTTCCAGACTTCCCCTTCAACACACGAGTTTAACTCTGTAAGTTGAATGCACACATTGAAGACCGTTCTGTTAGGTAGCTCCGTTTTGGTTTTAGAAGCAGACAGTTCTCCTTACAGCATATACTCCCATTCACTGAGAAATGTCCAAACGCAGCTCTTACCAGAAACGTGTTTCTAACTCCTGAATCTAAAGGGAGATTTAACTCACTTAGCTGAACAAACCCACAGCAGAGCAGATTGAAGGATACGTTTCTTCTGTGTTTTAGGCAGAGTTTTACTGCTATTTCGTTATATGCGGGAATAGTGCTGGAAATGCCTGGAAATGCCTGTTTTGAGATCTCTCCACAGAAAGCGTTTCCAGACTTCCCCTTCAACACACGAGTTTAACTCTGTAAGTTGAATGCACACATTGAAGACCGTTCTGTTAGGTAGCTCCGTTTTGGTTTTAGAAGCAGATAGTTCTCCTTACAGCATATACTCCCATTCACTGGGAAATGTCCAAACGCAGCTCTTACCAGAAACGTGTTTCTAACTCCTGAATCTAAAGGGAGATTTAACTCACTTAGCTGAACAAACGCACAGCAGAGCAGATTGAAGGATACGTTTCTTCTGTGTTTTAGGCAGAGTTTTACTGCTATTTCGTTATATGCGGGAATAGTGCTGGAAATGCCTGTTTTGAGATCTCTCCACAGAAAGCGTTTCCAGACTTCCCCTTCAACACACGAGTTTAACTCTGTAAGTTGAATGCACACATTGAAGACCGTTCTGTTAGGTAGCTCCGTTTTGGTTTTAGAAGCAGACAGTTCTCCTTACAGCATATACTCCCATTCACTGAGAAATGTCCAAACGCAGCTCTTACCAGAAACGTGTTTCTAACTCCTGAATCTAAAGGGAGATTTAACTCACTTAGCTGAACAAACGCACAGCAGAGCAGATTGAAGGATACGTTTCTTCTGTGTTTTAGGCAGAGTTTTACTGCTATTTCGTTATATGCGGGAATAGTGCTGGAAATGCCTGTTTTGAGATCTCTCCACAGAAAGCGTTTCCAGACTTCCCCTTCAACACACGAGTTTAACTCTGTAAGTTGAATGCACACATTGAAGACCGTTCTGTTAGGTAGCTCCGTTTTGGTTTTAGAAGCAGACAGTTCTCCTTACAGCATATACTCCCATTCACTGAGAAATGTCCAAACGCAGCTCTTACCAGAAACGTGTTTCTAACTCCTGAATCTAAAGGGAGATTTAACTCACTTAGCTGAACAAACGCACAGCAGAGCAGACTGAAGGATACGTTTCTTCTGTGTTTTAGGCAGAGTTTTACTGCTATTTCGTTATATGCGGGAATAGTGCTGGAAATGCCTGGAAATGCCTGTTTTGAGATCTCTCCACAGAAAGCGTTTCCAGACTTCCCCTTCAACACACGAGTTTAACTCTGTAAGTTGAATGCACACATTGAAGACCGTTCTGTTAGGTAGCTCCGTTTTGGTTTTAGAAGCAGACAGTTCTCCTTACAGCATATACTCCCATTCACTGAGAAATGTCCAAACGCAGCTCTTACCAGAAACGTGTTTCTAACTCCTGAATCTAAAGGGAGATTTAACTCACTTAGCTGAACAAACGCACAGCAGAGCAGACTGAAGGATACGTTTCTTCTGTGTTTTAGGCAGAGTTTTACTGCTATTTCGTTATATGCGGGAATAGTGCTGGAAATGCCTGTTTTGAGATCTCTCCACAGAAAGCGTTTCCAGACTTCCCCTTCAACACACGAGTTTAACTCTGTAAGTTGAATGCACACTTTGAAGACCGTTCTGTTAGGTAGCTCCGTTTTGGTTTTAGAAGCAGACAGTTCTCCTTACAGCATATACTCCCATTCACTGAGAAATGTCCAAACGCAGCTCTTACCAGAAACGTGTTTCTAACTCCTGAATCTAAAGGGAGATTTAACTCACTTAGCTGAAGAAACGCACAGCAGAGCAGATTTAAGGATACGTTTCTTCTGTGTTTTAGGCAGAATTTTACTGCTATTTCGTTATATGCGGGAATAGTGCTGGAAATGCCTGTTTTGAGATCTCTCCACAGAAAGCGTTTCCAGACTTCCCCTTCAACACACGAGTTTAACTCTGTAAGTTGGATGCACACATTGAAGACCGTTCTGTTAGGTAGCTCCGTTTTGGTTTTAGAAGCAGACAGTTCTCCTTACAGCATATACTCCCATTCACTGAGAAATGTCCAAACGCAGCACTTACCAGAAACGTGTTTCTAACTCCTGAATCTAAAGGGAGATTTAACTCACTTAGCTGAACAAACGCACAGCAGAACAGATTGAAGGATACGTTTCTTCTGTGTTTTAGGCAGAGTTTTACTGCTATTTCGTTATATGCGGGAATAGTGCTGGAAATGCCTGGAAATGCCTGTTTTGGGATCTCTCCACAGAAAGCGTTTCCAGACTTCCCCTTCAACACACGAGTTTAACTCTGTAAGTTGAATGCACACATTGAAGACCGTTCTGTTAGGTAGCTCCGTTTTGGTTTTAGAAGCAGACAGTTCTCCTTACAGCATATACTCCCATTCACTGAGAAATGTCCAAACGCAGCTCTTACCAGAAACGTGTTTCTAACTCCTGAATCTAAAGGGAGATTTAACTCACTTAGATGAACAAACGCACAGCAGAGCAGATTGAAGGATACGTTTCTTCTGTGTTTTAAGCAGAGTTTTACTGCTATTTCGTTATATGCGGGAATAGTGCTGGAAATGCCTGTTTTGAGATCTCTCCACAGAAAGCGTTTCCAGTCTTCCCCTTCAACGCACGAGTTTAACTCTGTATGTTGAATGCACACATTGAAGACCGTTCTGTTAGGTAGCTCCGTTTTGGTTTTAGAAGCAGACAGTTCTCCTTACAGCATATACTCCCATTCACTGAGAAATGTCCAAACGCAGCTCTTACCAGAAACGTGTTTCTAACTCCTGAATCTAAAGGGAGATTTAACTCACTTAGCTGAACAAACGTACAGCAGAGCAGATTGAAGGATACGTTTCTTCTGTGTTTTAGGCAGAGTTTTACTGCTATTTCGTTATATGCGGGAATAGTGCTGGAAATGCCTGTTTTGAGATCTCTCCACAGAAAGCGTTTCCAGACTTCCCCTTCAACACACGAGTTTAACTCTGTAAGGTGAATGCACACATTGAAGACCGTTCTGTTAGGTAGCTCCGTTTTGGTTTTAGAAGCAGACAGTTCTCCTTAGAGCATATACTCCCATTCACTGAGAAATGTCCAAACGCAGCTCTTACCAGAAACGTGTTTCTAACTCCTGAATCTAAAGGGAGATTTAACTCACTTAGCTGAACAAACGCACAGCAGAGCAGATTGAAGGATACGTTTCTTCTGTGTTTTAGGCAGAGTTTTACTGCTATTTCGTTATATGCGGGAATAGTGCTGGAAATGCCTGGAAATGCCTGTTTTGAGATCTCTCCACAGAAAGCGTTTCCAGACTTCCCCTTCAACACACGAGTTTAACTCTGTAAGTTGAATGCACACATTGAAGACCGTTCTGTTAGGTAGATCCGTTTTGGTTTTAGAAGCAGATAGTTCTCCTTACAGCGTATACTCCCATTCACTGGGAAATGTCCAAACGCAGCTCTTACCAGAAACGTGTTTCTAACTCCTGAATCTAAAGGGAGATTTAACTCACTTAGCTGAACAAACGCACAGCAGAGCAGATTGAAGGATACGTTTCTTCTGTGTTTTAGGCAGAGTTTTACTGCTATTTCGTTATATGCGGGAATAGTGCTGGAAATGCCTGTTTTGAGATCTCTCCACAGAAAGCGTTTCCAGAATTCCCCTTCAACACACGAGTTTAACTCTGTAAGTTGAATGCACACATTGAAGACCGTTCTGTTAGGTAGCTCCGTTTTGGTTTTAGAAGCAGACAGTTCTCCTTACAGCATATACTCCCATTCACTGAGAAATGTCCAAACGCAGCTCTTACCAGAAACGTGTTTCTAACTCCTGAATCTAAAGGGAGATTTAACTCACTTAGCTGAACAAACCCACAGCAGAGCAGATTGAAGGATACGTTTCTTCTGTGTTTTAGGCAGAGTTTTACTGCTATTTCGTTATATGCGGGAATAGTGCTGGAAATGCCTGGAAATGCCTGTTTTGAGATCTCTCCACAGAAAGCGTTTCCAGACTTCCCCTTCAACACACGAGTTTAACTCTGTAAGTTGAATGCACACATTGAAGACCATTCTGTTAGGTAGCTCCGTTTTGGTTTTAGAAGCAGATAGTTCTCCTTACAGCATATACTCCCATTCACTGGGAAATGTCCAAACGCAGCTCTTACCAGAAACGTGTTTCTAACTCCTGAATCTAAAGGGAGATTTAACTCACTTAGCTGAACAAACGCACAGCAGAGCAGATTGAAGGATACGTTTCTTCTGTGTTTTAGGCAGAGTTTTACTGCTATTTCGTTATATGCGGGAATAGTGCTGGAAATGCCTGTTTTGAGATCTCTCCACAGAAAGCGTTTCCAGACTTCCCCTTCAACACACGAGTTTAACTCTGTAAGTTGAATGCACACATTGAAGACCGTTCTGTTAGGTAGCTCCGTTTTGGTTTTAGAAGCAGACAGTTCTCCTTACAGCATATACTCCCATTCACTGAGAAATGTCCAAACGCAGCTCTTACCAGAAACGTGTTTCTAACTCCTGAATCTAAAGGGAGATTTAACTCACTTAGCTGAACAAACCCACAGCAGAGCAGATTGAAGGATACGTTTCTTCTGTGTTTTAGGCAGAGTTTTACTGCTATTTCGTTTTATGCGGGAATAGTGCTGGAAATGCCTGGAAATGCCTGTTTTGAGATCTCTCCACAGAAAGCGTTTCCAGACTTCCCCTTCAACACACGAGTTTAACTCTGTAAGTTGAATGCACACATTGAAGACCATTCTGTTAGGTAGCTCCGTTTTGGTTTTAGAAGCAGATAGTTCTCCTTACAGCATATACTCCCATTCACTGGGAAATGTCCAAACGCAGCTCTTACCAGAAACGTGTTTCTAACTCCTGAATCTAAAGGGAGA
Organism: Saguinus oedipus; assembly: GCA_031835075.1. Classification (NCBI taxonomy): domain Eukaryota; kingdom Metazoa; phylum Chordata; class Mammalia; order Primates; family Cebidae; genus Saguinus; species Saguinus oedipus. The sequence continues at coordinate 170,554,900 of CM063174.1, forward strand.
TTTAACTCACTTAGCTGAACAAACGCACAGCAGAGCAGATTGAAGGATACGTTTCTTCTGTGTTTTAGGCAGAGTTTTACTGCTATTTCGTTATATGCGGGAATAGTGCTGGAAATGCCTGTTTTGAGATCTCTCCACAGAAAGCGTTTCCAGACTTCCCCTTCAACACACGAGTTTAACTCTGTAAGTTGAATGCACACATTGAAGACCGTTCTGTTAGGTAGCTCCGTTTTGGTTTTAGAAGCAGACAGTTCTCCTTACAGCATATACTCCCATTCACTGAGAAATGTCCAAACGCAGCTCTTACCAGAAACGTGTTTCTAACTCCTGAATCTAAAGGGAGATTTAACTCACTTAGCTGAACAAACGCACAGCAGAGCAGACTGAAGGATACGTTTCTTCTGTGTTTTAGGCAGAGTTTTACTGCTATTTCGTTATATGCGGGAATAGTGCTGGAAATGCCTGGAAATGCCTGTTTTGAGATCTCTCCACAGAAAGCGTTTCCAGACTTCCCCTTCAACACACGAGTTTAACTCTGTAAGTTGAATGCACACATTGAAGACCGTTCTGTTAGGTAGATCCGTTTTGGTTTTAGAAGCAGATAGTTCTCCTTACAGCGTATACTCCCATTCACTGGGAAATGTCCAAACGCAGCTCTTACCAGAAACGTGTTTCTAACTCCTGAATCTAAAGGGAGATTTAACTCACTTAGCTGAACAAACGCACAGCAGAGCAGATTGAAGGATACGTTTCTTCTGTGTTTTAGGCAGAGTTTTACTGCTATTTCGTTATATGCGGGAATAGTGCTGGAAATGCCTGTTTTGAGATCTCTCCACAGAAAGCGTTTCCAGACTTCCCCTTCAACACACGAGTTTAACTCTGTAAGTTGAATGCACACATTGAAGACCGTTCTGTTAGGTAGCTCCGTTTTGGTTTTAGAAGCAGACAGTTCTCCTTACAGCATATACTCCCATTCACTGAGAAATGTCCAAACGCAGCACTTACCAGAAACGTGTTTCTAACTCCTGAATCTAAAGGGAGATTTAACTCACTTAGCTGAACAAACCCACAGCAGAGCAGATTGAAGGATACGTTTCTTCTGTGTTTTAGGCAGAGTTTTACTGCTATTTCGTTATATGCGGGAATAGTGCTGGAAATGCCTGGAAATGCCTGTTTTGAGATCTCTCCACAGAAAGCGTTTCCAGACTTCCCCTTCAACACACGAGTTTAACTCTGTAAGTTGAATGCACACATTGAAGACCGTTCTGTTAGGTAGCTCCGTTTTGGTTTTAGAAGCAGATAGTTCTCCTTACAGCATATACTCCCATTCACTGGGAAATGTCCAAACGCAGCTCTTACCAGAAACGTGTTTCTAACTCCTGAATCTAAAGGGAGATTTAACTCACTTAGCTGAACAAACGCACAGCAGAGCAGATTGAAGGATACGTTTCTTCTGTGTTTTAGGCAGAGTTTTACTGCTATTTCGTTATATGCGGGAATAGTGCTGGAAATGCCTGTTTTGAGATCTCTCCACAGAAAGCGTTTCCAGACTTCCCCTTCAACACACGAGTTTAACTCTGTAAGTTGAATGCACACATTGAAGACCGTTCTGTTAGGTAGCTCCGTTTTGGTTTTAGAAGCAGACAGTTCTCCTTACAGCATATACTCCCATTCACTGAGAAATGTCCAAACGCAGCTCTTACCAGAAACGTGTTTCTAACTCCTGAATCTAAAGGGAGATTTAACTCACTTAGCTGAACAAACGCACAGCAGAGCAGATTGAAGGATACGTTTCTTCTGTGTTTTAGGCAGAGTTTTACTGCTATTTCGTTATATGCGGGAATAGTGCTGGAAATGCCTGTTTTGAGATCTCTCCACAGAAAGCGTTTCCAGACTTCCCCTTCAACACACGAGTTTAACTCTGTAAGTTGAATGCACACATTGAAGACCGTTCTGTTAGGTAGCTCCGTTTTGGTTTTAGAAGCAGACAGTTCTCCTTACAGCATATACTCCCATTCACTGAGAAATGTCCAAACGCAGCTCTTACCAGAAACGTGTTTCTAACTCCTGAATCTAAAGGGAGATTTAACTCACTTAGCTGAACAAACGCACAGCAGAGCAGACTGAAGGATACGTTTCTTCTGTGTTTTAGGCAGAGTTTTACTGCTATTTCGTTATATGCGGGAATAGTGCTGGAAATGCCTGGAAATGCCTGTTTTGAGATCTCTCCACAGAAAGCGTTTCCAGACTTCCCCTTCAACACACGAGTTTAACTCTGTAAGTTGAATGCACACATTGAAGACCGTTCTGTTAGGTAGCTCCGTTTTGGTTTTAGAAGCAGACAGTTCTCCTTACAGCATATACTCCCATTCACTGAGAAATGTCCAAACGCAGCTCTTACCAGAAACGTGTTTCTAACTCCTGAATCTAAAGGGAGATTTAACTCACTTAGCTGAACAAACGCACAGCAGAGCAGATTGAAGGATACGTTTCTTCTGTGTTTTAGGCAGAGTTTTACTGCTATTTCGTTATATGCGGGAATAGTGCTGGAAATGCCTGTTTTGAGATCTCTCCACAGAAAGCGTTTCCAGACTTCCCCTTCAACACACGAGTTTAACTCTGTAAGTTGAATGCACACTTTGAAGACCGTTCTGTTAGGTAGCTCCGTTTTGGTTTTAGAAGCAGACAGTTCTCCTTACAGCATATACTCCCATTCACTGAGAAATGTCCAAACGCAGCTCTTACCAGAAACGTGTTTCTAACTCCTGAATCTAAAGGGAGATTTAACTCACTTAGCTGAAGAAACGCACAGCAGAGCAGATTTAAGGATACGTTTCTTCTGTGTTTTAGGCAGAATTTTACTGCTATTTCGTTATATGCGGGAATAGTGCTGGAAATGCCTGTTTTGAGATCTCTCCACAGAAAGCGTTTCCAGACTTCCCCTTCAACACACGAGTTTAACTCTGTAAGTTGGATGCACACATTGAAGACCGTTCTGTTAGGTAGCTCCGTTTTGGTTTTAGAAGCAGACAGTTCTCCTTACAGCATATACTCCCATTCACTGAGAAATGTCCAAACGCAGCACTTACCAGAAACGTGTTTCTAACTCCTGAATCTAAAGGGAGATTTAACTCACTTAGCTGAACAAACGCACAGCAGAACAGATTGAAGGATACGTTTCTTCTGTGTTTTAGGCAGAGTTTTACTGCTATTTCGTTATATGCGGGAATAGTGCTGGAAATGCCTGGAAATGCCTGTTTTGGGATCTCTCCACAGAAAGCGTTTCCAGACTTCCCCTTCAACACACGAGTATAACTCTGTAAGTTGAATGCACACATTGAAGACCGTTCTGTTAGGTAGCTCCGTTTTGGTTTTAGAAGCAGACAGTTCTCCTTACAGCATATACTCCCATTCACTGAGAAATGTCCAAACGCAGCTCTTACCAGAAACGTGTTTCTAACTCCTGAATCTAAAGGGAGATTTAACTCACTTAGATGAACAAACGCACAGCAGAGCAGATTGAAGGATACGTTTCTTCTGTGTTTTAAGCAGAGTTTTACTGCTATTTCGTTATATGCGGGAATAGTGCTGGAAATGCCTGTTTTGAGATCTCTCCACAGAAAGCGTTTCCAGTCTTCCCCTTCAACGCACGAGTTTAACTCTGTATGTTGAATGCACACATTGAAGACCGTTCTGTTAGGTAGCTCCGTTTTGGTTTTAGAAGCAGACAGTTCTCCTTACAGCATATACTCCCATTCACTGAGAAATGTCCAAACGCAGCTCTTACCAGAAACGTGTTTCTAACTCCTGAATCTAAAGGGAGATTTAACTCACTTAGCTGAACAAACGGACAGCAGAGCAGATTGAAGGATACGTTTCTTCTGTGTTTTAGGCAGAGTTTTACTGCTATTTCGTTATATGCGGGAATAGTGCTGGAAATGCCTGTTTTGAGATCTCTCCACAGAAAGCGTTTCCAGACTTCCCCTTCAACACACGAGTTTAACTCTGTAAGGTGAATGCACACATTGAAGACCGTTCTGTTAGGTAGCTCCGTTTTGGTTTTAGAAGCAGACAGTTCTCCTTAGAGCATATACTCCCATTCACTGAGAAATGTCCAAACGCAGCTCTTACCAGAAACGTGTTTCTAACTCCTGAATCTAAAGGGAGATTTAACTCACTTAGCTGAACAAACGCACAGCAGAGCAGATTGAAGGATACGTTTCTTCTGTGTTTTAGGCAGAGTTTTACTGCTATTTCGTTATATGCGGGAATAGTGCTGGAAATGCCTGGAAATGCCTGTTTTGAGATCTCTCCACAGAAAGCGTTTCCAGACTTCCCCTTCAACACACGAGTTTAACTCTGTAAGTTGAATGCACACATTGAAGACCGTTCTGTTAGGTAGATCCGTTTTGGTTTTAGAAGCAGATAGTTCTCCTTACAGCGTATACTCCCATTCACTGGGAAATGTCCAAACGCAGCTCTTACCAGAAACGTGTTTCTAACTCCTGAATCTAAAGGGAGATTTAACTCACTTAGCTGAACAAACGCACAGCAGAGCAGATTGAAGGATACGTTTCTTCTGTGTTTTAGGCAGAGTTTTACTGCTATTTCGTTATATGCGGGAATAGTGCTGGAAATGCCTGTTTTGAGATCTCTCCACAGAAAGCGTTTCCAGACTTCCCCTTCAACACACGAGTTTAACTCTGTAAGTTGAATGCACACATTGAAGACCGTTCTGTTAGGTAGCTCCGTTTTGGTTTTAGAAGCAGACAGTTCTCCTTACAGCATATACTCCCATTCACTGAGAAATGTCCAAACGCAGCTCTTACCAGAAACGTGTTTCTAACTCCTGAATCTAAAGGGAGATTTAACTCACTTAGCTGAACAAACGCACAGCAGAGCAGATTGAAGGATACGTTTCTTCTGTGTTTTAGGCAGAGTTTTACTGCTATTTCGTTATATGCTGGAATAGTGCTGGAAATGCCTGTTTTGAGATCTCTCCACAGAAAGCGTTTCCAGACTTCCCCTTCAACACACGAGTTAACTCTGTAAGTTGAATGCACACATTGAAGACCGTTCTGTTAGGTAGCTCCGTTTTGGTTTTAGAAGCAGACAGTTCTCCTTACAGCATATACTCCCATTCACTGAGAAATGTCCAAACGCAGCACTTACCAGAAACGTGTTTCTAACTCCTGAATCTAAAGGGAGATTTAACTCACTTAGCTGAACAAACGCACAGCAGAGCAGATTGAAGGATACGTTTCTTCTGTGTTTTAGGCAGAGTTTTACTGCTATTTCGTTATATGCGGGAATAGTGCTGGAAATGCCTGGAAATGCCTGTTTTGAGATCTCTCCACAGAAAGCGTTTCCAGACTTCCCCTTCAACACACGAGTTTAACTCTGTAAGTTGAATGCACACATTGAAGACCGTTCTGTTAGGTAGCTCCGTTTTGGTTTTAGAAGCAGACAGTTCTCCTTACAGCATATACTCCCATTCACTGAGAAATGTCCAAACGCAGCTCTTACCAGAAACGTGTTTCTAACTCCTGAATCTAAAGGGAGATTTAACTCACTTAGCTGAACAAACGCACAGCAGAGCAGATTGAAGGATACGTTTCTTCTGTGTTTTAGGCAGAGTTTTACTGCTATTTCGTTATATGCGGGAATAGTGCTGGAAATGCCTGTTTTGAGATCTCTCCACAGAAAGCGTTTCCAGACTTCCCCTTCAACACACGAGTTTAACTCTGTAAGTTGAATGCACACATTGAAGACCGTTCTGTTAGGTAGCTCCGTTTTGGTTTTAGAAGCAGACAGTTCTCCTTACAGCATATACTCCCATTCACTGAGAAATGTCCAAACGCAGCTCTTACCAGATACGTGTTTCTAACTCCTGAATCTAAAGGGAGATTTAACTCACTTAGCTGAACAAACGCACAGCAGAGCAGATTGAAGGATACGTTTCTTCTGTGTTTTAGGCAGAGTTTTACTGCTATTTCGTTATATGCGGGAATAGTGCTGGAAATGCCTGTTTTGAGATCTCTCCACAGAAAGCGTTTCCAGACTTCCCCTTCAACACACGAGTTTAACTCTGTAAGTTGAATGCACACATTGAAGACCGTTCTGTTAGGTAGCTCCGTTTTGGTTTTAGAAGCAGACAGTTCTCCTTACAGCATATACTCCCATTCACTGAGAAATGTCCAAACGCAGCTCTTACCAGACACGTGTTTCTAACTCCTGAATCTAAAGGGAGATTTAACTCACTTAGATGAACAAACGCACAGCAGAGCAGATTGAAGGATACGTTTCTTCTGTGTTTTAGGCAGAGTTTTACTGCTATTTCGTTATATGCGGGAATAGTGCTGGAAATGCCTGTTTTGAGATCTCTCCACAGAAAGCGTTTCCAGACTTCCCCTTCAACACACGAGTTTAACTCTGTAAGTTGAATGCACACATTGAAGACCGTTCTGTTAGGTAGCTCCGTTTTGGTTTTAGAAGCAGACAGTTCTCCTTACAGCATATACTCCCATTCACTGAGAAATGTCCAAACGCAGCTCTTACCAGAAACGTGTTTCTAACTCCTGAATCTAAAGGGAGATTTAACTCACTTAGCTGAACAAACGCACAGCAGAGCAGACTGAAGGATACGTTTCTTCTGTGTTTTAGGCAGAGTTTTACTGCTATTTCGTTATATGCCGGAATAGTGCTGGAAATGCCTGGAAATGCCTGTTTTGGGATCTCTCCACAGAAAGCGTTTCCAGACTTCCCCTTCAACACACGAGTTTAACTCTGTAAGTTGAATGCACACATTGAAGACCGTTCTGTTAGGTAGCTCCGTTTTGGTTTTAGAAGCAGACAGTTCTCCTTACAGCATACACTCCCATTCACTGAGAAATGTCCAAACGCAGCTCTTACCAGAAACGTGTTTCTAACTCCTGAATCTAAAGGGAGATTTAACTCACTTAGCTGAACAAACGCACAGCAGAGCAGATTGAAGGATACGTTTCTTCTGTGTTTTAGGCAGAGTTTTACTGCTATTTCGTTATATGCGGGAATAGTGCTGGAAATGCCTGTTTTGAGATCCCTCCACAGAAAGCGTTTCCAGACTTCCCCTTCAACACACGAGTTTAACTCTGTAAGTTGAATGCACACATTGAAGACCGTTCTGTTAGGTAGCTCCGTTTTGGTTTTAGAAGCAGACAGTTCTCCTTACAGCATATACTCCCATTCACTGAGAAATGTCCAAACGCAGCTCTTACAAGAAACGTGTTTCTAACTCCTGAATCTAAAGGGAGATTTAACTCACTTAGCTGAACAAACGCACAGCAGAGCAGATTGAAGGATACGTTTCTTCTGTGTTTTAGGCAGAGTTTTACTGCTATTTCGTTATATGCGGGAATAGTGCTGGAAATGCCTGTTTTGAGATCTCTCCACAGAAAGCGTTTCCAGACTTCCCCTTCAACACACGAGTTTAACTCTGTAAGTTGAATGCACACATTGAAGACCGTTCTGTTAGGTAGCTCCGTTTTGGTTTTAGAAGCAGACAGTTCTCCTTACAGCATATACTCCCATTCACTGAGAAATGTCCAAACGCAGCTCTTACCAGAAACGTGTTTCTAACTCCTGAATCTAAAGGGAGATTTAACTCACTTAGCTGAACAAACGCACAGCAGAGCAGACTGAAGGATACGTTTCTTCTGTGTTTTATGCAGAGTTTTACTGCTATTTCGTTATATGCGGGAATAGTGCTGGAAATGCCTGTTTTGAGATCTCTCCACAGAAAGCGTTTCCAGACTTCCCCTTCAACACACGAGTTTAACTCTGTAAGTTGAATGCACACATTGAAGACCGTTCTGTTAGGTAGCTCCGTTTTGGTTTTAGAAGCAGACAGTTCTCCTTACAGCATATACTCCCATTCACTGAGAAATGTCCAAACGCAGCTCTTACCAGAAACGTGTTTCTAACTCCTGAATCTAAAGGGAGATTTAACTCACTTAGCTGAACAAACGCACAGCAGAGCAGATTGAAGGATACGTTTCTTCTGTGTTTTAGGCAGAGTTTTACTGCTATTTCGTTATATGCGGGAATAGTGCTGGAAATGCCTGTTTTGAGATCTCTCCACAGAAAGCGTTTCCAGACTTCCCCTTCAACACACGAGTTTAACTCTGTAAGTTGAATGCACACATTGAAGACCGTTCTGTTAGGTAGCTCCGTTTTGGTTTTAGAAGCAGACAGTTCTCCTTACAGCATATACTCCCATTCACTGAGAAATGTCCAAACGCAGCTCTTACCAGAAACGTGTTTCTAACTCCTGAATCTAAAGGGAGATTTAACTCACTTAGCTGAACAAACGCACAGCAGAGCAGATTGAAGGATACGTTTCTTCTGTGTTTTAGGCAGAGTTTTACTGCTATTTCGTTATATGCGGGAATAGTGCTGGAAATGCCTGGAAATGCCTGTTTTGAGATCTCTCCACAGAAAGCGTTTCCAGACTTCCCCTTCAACACACGAGTTTAACTCTGTAAGTTGAATGCACACATTGAAGACCGTTCTGTTAGGTAGCTCCGTTTTGGTTTTAGAAGCAGACAGTTCTCCTTACAGCATATACTCCCATTCACTGAGAAATGTCCAAACGCAGCTCTTACAAGAAACGTGTTTCTAACTCCTGAATCTAAAGGGAGATTTAACTCACTTAGCTGAACAAACGCACAGCAGAGCAGATTGAAGGATACGTTTCTTCTGTGTTTTAGGCAGAGTTTTACTGCTATTTCGTTATATGCGGGAAAAGTGCTGGAAATGCCTGTTTTGAGATCTCTCCACAGAAAGCGTTTCCAGACTTCCCCTTCAACACACGAGTTTAACTCTGTAAGTTGAATGCACACATTGAAGACCGTTCTGTTAGGTAGCTCCGTTTTGGTTTTAGAAGCAGACAGTTCTCCTTACAGCATATACTCCCATTCACTGAGAAATGTCCAAACGCAGCTCTAACCAGAAACGTGTTTCTAACTCCTGAATCTAAAGGGAGATTTAACTCACTTAGCTGAACAAACGCACAGCAGAGCAGATTGAAGGATACGTTTCTTCTGTGTTTTAGGCAGAGTTTTACTGCTATTTCGTTATATGCGGGAATAGTGCTGGAAATGCCTGTTTTGAGATCCCTCCACAGAAAGCGTTTCCAGACTTCCCCTTCAACACACGAGTTTAACTCTGTAAGTTGAATGCACACATTGAAGACCGTTCTGTTAGGTAGCTCCGTTTTGGTTTTAGAAGCAGACAGTTCTCCTTACAGCATATACTCCCATTCACTGAGAAATGTCCAAACGCAGCTCTTACAAGAAACGTGTTTCTAACTCCTGAATCTAAAGGGAGATTTAACTCACTTAGCTGAACAAACGCACAGCAGAGCAGATTGAAGGATACGTTTCTTCTGTGTTTTAGGCAGAGTTTTACTGCTATTTCGTTATATGCGGGAATAGTGCTGGAAATACCTGTTTTGAGATCTCTCCACAGAAAGCGTTTCCAGACTTCCCCTTCAACACACGAGTTTAACTCTGTAAGTTGAATGCACACATTGAAGACCGTTCTGTTAGGTAGCTCCGTTTTGGTTTTAGAAGCAGACAGTTCTCCTTACAGCATATACTCCCATTCACTGAGAAATGTCCAAACGCAGCTCTTACCAGAAACGTGTTTCTAACTCCTGAATCTAAAGGGAGATTTAACTCACTTAGCTGAACAAACGCACAGCAGAGCAGACTGAAGGATACGTTTCTTCTGTGTTTTATGCAGAGTTTTACTGCTATTTCGTTATATGCGGGAATAGTGCTGGAAATGCCTGTTTTGAGATCTCTCCACAGAAAGCGTTTCCAGACTTCCCCTTCAACACACGAGTTTAACTCTGTAAGTTGAATGCACACATTGAAGACCGTTCTGTTAGGTAGCTCCGTTTTGGTTTTAGAAGCAGACAGTTCTCCTTACAGCATATACTCCCATTCACTGAGAAATGTCCAAACGCAGCTCTTACCAGAAACGTGTTTCTAACTCCTGAATCTAAAGGGAGATTTAACTCACTTAGCTGAACAAACGCACAGCAGAGCAGATTGAAGGATACGTTTCTTCTGTGTTTTAGGCAGAGTTTTACTGCTATTTCGTTATATGCGGGAATAGTGCTGGAAATGCCTGTTTTGAGATCTCTCCACAGAAAGCGTTTCCAGACTTCCCCTTCAACACACGAGTTTAACTCTGTAAGTTGAATGCACACATTGAAGACCGTTCTGTTAGGTAGCTCCGTTTTGGTTTTAGAAGCAGACAGTTCTCCTTACAGCATATACTCCCATTCACTGAGAAATGTCCAAACGCAGCTCTTACCAGAAACGTGTTTCTAACTCCTGAATCTAAAGGGAGATTTAACTCACTTAGCTGAACAAACGCACAGCAGAGCAGATTGAAGGATACGTTTCTTCTGTGTTTTAGGCAGAGTTTTACTGCTATTTCGTTATATGCGGGAATAGTGCTGGAAATGCCTGGAAATGCCTGTTTTGAGATCTCTCCACAGAAAGCGTTTCCAGACTTCCCCTTCAACACACGAGTTTAACTCTGTAAGTTGAATGCACACATTGAAGACCGTTCTGTTAGGTAGCTCCGTTTTGGTTTTAGAAGCAGACAGTTCTCCTTACAGCATATACTCCCATTCACTGAGAAATGTCCAAACGCAGCTCTTACAAGAAACGTGTTTCTAACTCCTGAATCTAAAGGGAGATTTAACTCACTTAGCTGAACAAACGCACAGCAGAGCAGATTGAAGGATACGTTTCTTCTGTGTTTTAGGCAGAGTTTTACTGCTATTTCGTTATATGCGGGAAAAGTGCTGGAAATGCCTGTTTTGAGATCTCTCCACAGAAAGCGTTTCCAGACTTCCCCTTCAACACACGAGTTTAACTCTGTAAGTTGAATGCACACATTGAAGACCGTTCTGTTAGGTAGCTCCGTTTTGGTTTTAGAAGCAGACAGTTCTCCTTACAGCATATACTCCCATTCACTGAGAAATGTCCAAACGCAGCTCTAACCAGAAACGTGTTTCTAACTCCTGAATCTAAAGGGAGATTTAACTCACTTAGATGAACAAACGCACAGCAGAGCAGATTGAAGGATACGTTTCTTCTGTGTTTTAGGCAGAGTTTTACTGCTATTTCGTTATATGCGGGAATAGTGCTGGAAATGCCTGTTGTGAGATCTCTCCACAGAAAGCGTTTCCAGACTTCCCCTTCAACACACGAGTTTAACTCTGTAAGTTGAATGCACACATTGAAGACCGTTCTGTTAGGTAGCTCCGTTTTGGTTTTAGAAGCAGACAGTTCTCCTTACAGCATATACTCCCATTCACTGAGAAATGTCCAAACGCAGCTCTTACCAGAAACGTGTTTCTAACTCCTGAATCTAAAGGGAGATTTAACTCACTTAGCTGAACAAACGCACAGCAGAGCAGACTGAAGGATACGTTTCTTCTGTGTTTTAGGCAGAGTTTTACTGCTATTTCGTTATATGCGGGAATAGTGCTGGAAATGCCTGGAAATGCCTGTTTTGACATCTCTCCACAGAAAGCGTTTCCAGACTTCCCCTTCAACACACGAGTTTAACTCTGTAAGTTGAATGCACACATTGAAGACCGTTCTGTTAGGTAGCTCCGTTTTGGTTTTAGAAGCAGACAGTTCTCCTTACAGCATATACTCCCATTCACTGAGAAATGTCCAAACGCAGCTCTTACCAGAAACGTGTTTCTAACTCCTGAATCTAAAGGGAGATTTAACTCACTTAGCTGAACAAACGCACAGCAGAGCAGATTGAAGGATACGTTTCTTCTGTGTTTTAGGCAGAGTTTTACTGCTATTTCGTTATATGCGGGAATAGTGCTGGAAATGCCTGTTTTGAGATCTCTCCACAGAAAGCGTTTCCAGACTTCCCCTTCAACACACGAGTTTAACTCTGTAAGTTGAATGAACACATTGAAGACCGTTCTGTTAGGTAGCTCCGTTTTGGTTTTAGAAGCAGACAGTTCTCCTTACAGCATATACTCCCATTCACTGAGAAATGTCCAAACGCAGCTCTTACCAGAAACGTGTTTCTAACTCCTGAATCTAAAGGGAGATTTAACTCACTTAGCTGAACAAACGCACAGCAGAGCAGATTGAAGGATACGTTTCTTCTGTGTTTTAGGCAGAGTTTTACTGCTATTTCGTTATATGCGGGAATAGTGCTGGAAATGCCTGTTTTGAGATCTCTCCACAGAAAGCGTTTCCAGACTTCCCCTTCAACACACGAGTTTAACTCTGTAAGTTGAATGCACACATTGAAGACCGTTCTGTTAGGTAGCTCCGTTTTGGTTTTAGAAGCAGACAGTTCTCCTTACAGCATATACTCCCATTCACTGAGAAATGTCCAAACGCAGCTCTTACCAGAAACGTGTTTCTAACTCCTGAATCTAAAGGGAGATTTAACTCACTTAGCTGAACAAACGCACAGCAGAGCAGACTGAAGGATACGTTTCTTCTGTGTTTTAGGCAGAGTTTTACTGCTATTTCGTTATATGCGGGAATAGTGCTGGAAATGCCTGGAAATGCCTGTTTTGAGATCTCTCCACAGAAAGCGTTTCCAGACTTCCCCTTCAACACACGAGTTTAACTCTGTAAGTTGAATGCACACATTGAAGTCCGTTCTGTTAGGTAGCTCCGTTTTGGTTTTAGAAGCAGACAGTTCTCCTTACAGCATATACTCCCATTCACTGAGAAATGTCCAAACGCAGCTCTTACCAGAAACGTGTTTCTAACTCCTGAATCTAAAGGGAGATTTAACTCACTTAGCTGAACAAACGCACAGCAGAGCAGATTGAAGGATACGTTTCTTCTGTGTTTTAGGCAGAGTTTTACTGCTATTTCGTTATATGCGGGAATAGTGCTGGAAATGCCTGTTTTGAGATCTCTCCACAGAAAGCGTTTCCAGACTTCCCCTTCAACACACGAGTTTAACTCTGTAAGTTGAATGCACACATTGAAGACCGTTCTGTTAGGTAGCTCCGTTTTGGTTTTAGAAGCAGACAGTTCTCCTTACAGCATATACTCCCATTCACTGAGAAATGTCCAAACGCAGCTCTAACCAGAAACGTGTTTCTAACTCCTGAATCTAAAGGGAGATTTAACTCACTTAGCTGAACAAACGCACAGCAGAGCAGATTGAAGGATACGTTTCTTCTGTGTTTTAGGCAGAGTTTTACTGCTATTTCGTTATATGCGGGAATAGTGCTGGAAATGCCTGTTTTGAGATCTCTCCACAGAAAGCGTTTCCAGACTTCCCCTTCAACACACGAGTTTAACTCTGTAAGTTGAATGCACACATTGAAGACCGTTCTGTTAGGTAGCTCCGTTTTGGTTTTAGAAGCAGACAGTTCTCCTTACAGCATATACTCCCATTCACTGAGAAATGTCCAAACGCAGCTCTTACCAGAAACGTGTTTCTAACTCCTGAATCTAAAGGGAGATTTAACTCACTTAGCTGAACAAACGCACAGCAGAGCAGACTGAAGGATACGTTTCTTCTGTGTTTTAGGCAGAGTTTTACTGCTATTTCGTTATATGCGGGAATAGTGCTGGAAATGCCTGGAAATGCCTGTTTTGAGATCTCTCCACAGAAAGCGTTTCCAGACTTCCCCTTCAACACACGAGTTTAACTCTGTAAGTTGAATGCACACATTGAAGACCGTTCTGTTAGGTAGCTCCGTTTTGGTTTTAGAAGCAGACAGTTCTCCTTACAGCATATACTCCCATTCACTGAGAAATGTCCAAACGCAGCTCTTACCAGAAACGTGTTTCTAACTCCTGAATCTAAAGGGAGATTTAACTCACTTAGCTGAACAAACGCACAGCAGAGCAGATTGAAGGATACGTTTCTTCTGTGTTTTAGGCAGAGTTTTACTGCTATTTCGTTATATGCGGGAATAGTGCTGGAAATGCCTGTTTTGAGATCTCTCCACAGAAAGCGTTTCCAGACTTCCCCTTCAACACACGAGTTTAACTCTGTAAGTTGAATGCACACATTGAAGACCGTTCTGTTAGGTAGCTCCGTTTTGGTTTTAGAAGCAGACAGTTCTCCTTACAGCATATACTCCCATTCACTGAGAATTGTCCAAACGCAGCTCTTACCAGAAACGTGTTTCTAACTCCTGAATCTAAAGGGAGATTTAACTCACTTAGCTGAACAAACGCACAGCAGAGCAGATTGAAGGATACGTTTCTTCTGTGTTTTAGGCAGAGTTTTACTGCTATTTCGTTATATGCGGGAATAGTGCTGGAAATGCCTGTTTTGAGATCTCTCCACAGAAAGCGTTTCCAGACTTCCCCTTCAACACACGAGTTTAACTCTGTAAGTTGAATGCACACTTTGAAGACCGTTCTGTTAGGTAGCTCCGTTTTGGTTTTAGAAGCAGATATTTCTCCTTACAGCATATACTCCCATTCACTGAGAAATGTCCAAACGCAGCTCTTACCAGAAACGTGTTTCTAACTCCTGAATCTAAAGGGAGATTTAACTCACTTAGCTGAACAAACGCACAGCAGAGCAGATTTAAGGATACGTTTCTTCTGTGTTTTAGGCAGAATTTTACTGCTATTTCGTTATATGCGGGAATAGTGCTGGAAATGCCTGTTTTGAGATCTCTCCACAGAAAGCGTTTCCAGACTTCCCCTTCAACACACGAGTTTAACTCTGTAAGTTGGATGCACACATTGAAGACCGTTCTGTTAGGTAGCTCCGTTTTGGTTTTAGAAGCAGACAGTTCTCCTTACAGCATATACTCCCATTCACTGAGAAATGTCCAAACGCAGCACTTACCAGAAACGTGTTTCTAACTCCTGAATCTAAAGGGAGATTTAACTCACTTAGCTGAACAAACGCACAGCAGAGCAGATTGAAGGATACGTTTCTTCTGTGTTTTAGGCAGAGTTTTACTGCTATTTCGTTATATGCGGGAATAGTGCTGGAAATACCTGTTTTCAGATCTCTCCACAGAAAGCGTTTCCAGACTTCCCCTTCAACACACGAGTTTAACTCTGTAAGTTGAATGCACACATTGAAGACCGTTCTGTTAGGTAGCTCCGTTTTGGTTTTAGAAGCAGACAGTTCTCCTTACAGCATATACTCCCATTCACTGAGAAATGTCCAAACGCAGCTCTTACCAGAAACGTGTTTCTAACTCCTGAATCTAAAGGGAGATTTAACTCACTTAGCTGAACAAACGCACAGCAGAGCAGATTGAAGGATACGTTTCTTCTGTGTTTTAGGCAGAGTTTTACTGCTATTTCGTTATATGCGGGAATAGTGCTGGAAATGCCTGTTTTGAGATCTCTCCACAGAAAGCGTTTCCAGACTTCCCCTTCAACACACGAGTTTAACTCTGTAAGTTGAATGCACACATTGAAGACCGTTCTGTTAGGTAGCTCCGTTTTGGTTTTAGAAGCAGACAGTTCTCCTTACAGCATATACTCCCATTCACTGAGAAATGTCCAAACGCAGCTCTTACCAGAAACGTGTTTCTAACTCCTGAATCTAAAGGGAGATTTAACTCACTTAGCTGAACAAACGCACAGCAGAGCAGACTGAAGGATACGTTTCTTCTGTGTTTTAGGCAGAGTTTTACTGCTATTTCGTTATATGCGGGAATAGTGCTGGAAATGCCTGGAAATGCCTGTTTTGAGATCTCTCCACAGAAAGCGTTTCCAGACTTCCCCTTCAACACACGAGTTTAACTCTGTAAGTTGAATGCACACATTGAAGACCGTTCTGTTAGGTAGCTCCGTTTTGGTTTTAGAAGCAGACAGTTCTCCTTACAGCATATACTCCCATTCACTGAGAAATGTCCAAACGCAGCTCTTACCAGAAACGTGTTTCTAACTCCTGAATCTAAAGGGAGATTTAACTCACTTAGCTGAACAAACGCACAGCAGAGCAGATTGAAGGATACGTTTCTTCTGTGTTTTAGGCAGAGTTTTACTGCTATTTCGTTATATGCGGGAATAGTGCTGGAAATGCCTGTTTTGAGATCTCTCCACAGAAAGCGTTTCCAGACTTCCCCTTCAACACACGAGTTTAACTCTGTAAGTTGAATGCACACATTGAAGACCGTTCTGTTAGGTAGCTCCGTTTTGGTTTTAGAAGCAGACAGTTCTCCTTACAGCATATACTCCCATTCACTGAGAAATGTCCAAACGCAGCTCTTACCAGAAACGTGTTTCTAACTCCTGAATCTAAAGGGAGATTTAACTCACTTAGCTGAACAAACGCACAGCAGAGCAGATTGAAGGATACGTTTCTTCTGTGTTTTAGGCAGAGTTTTACTGCTATTTCGTTATATGCGGGAATAGTGCTGGAAATGCCTGTTTTGAGATCTCTCCACAGAAAGCGTTTCCAGACTTCCCCTTCAACACACGAGTTTAACTCTGTAAGTTGAATGCACACTTTGAAGACCGTTCTGTTAGGTAGCTCCGTTTTGGTTTTAGAAGCAGATAGTTCTCCTTACAGCATATACTCCCATTCACTGAGAAATGTCCAAACGCAGCTCTTACCAGAAACGTGTTTCTAACTCCTGAATCTAAAGGGAGATTTAACTCACTTAGCTGAACAAACGCACAGCAGAGCAGATTTAAGGATACGTTTCTTCTGTGTTTTAGGCAGAATTTTACTGCTATTTCGTTATATGCGGGAATAGTGCTGGAAATGCCTGTTTTGAGATCTCTCCACAGAAAGCGTTTCCAGACTTCCCCTTCAACACACGAGTTTAACTCTGTAAGTTGGATGCACACATTGAAGACCGTTCTGTTAGGTAGCTCCGTTTTGGTTTTAGAAGCAGACAGTTCTCCTTACAGCATATACTCCCATTCACTGAGAAATGTCCAAACGCAGCACTTACCAGACACGTGTTTCTAACTCCTGAATCTAAAGGGAGATTTAACTCACTTAGCTGAACAAACGCACAGCAGAGCAGATTGAAGGATACGTTTCTTCTGTGTTTTAGGCAGAGTTTTACTGCTATTTCGTTATATGCGGGAATAGTGCTGGAAATGCCTGGAAATGCCTGTTTTGAGATCTCTCCACAGAAAGCGTTTCCAGACTTCCCCTTCAACACACGAGTTTAACTCTGTAAGTTGAATGCACACATTGAAGACCGTTCTGTTAGGTAGCTCCGTTTTGGTTTTAGAAGCAGACAGTTCTCCTTACAGCATATACTCCCATTCACTGAGAAATGTCCAAACGCAGCTCTTACCAGAAACGTGTTTCTAACTCCTGAATCTAAAGGGAGATTTAACTCACTTAGATGAACAAACGCACAGCAGAGCAGATTGAAGGATACGTTTCTTCTGTGTTTTAAGCAGAGTTTTACTGCTATTTCGTTATATGCGGGAATAGTGCTGGAAATGCCTGTTTTGAGATCTCTCCACAGAAAGCGTTTCCAGTCTTCCCCTTCAACGCACGAGTTTAACTCTGTATGTTGAATGCACACATTGAAGACCGTTCTGTTAGGTAGCTCCGTTTTGGTTTTAGAAGCAGACAGTTCTCCTTACAGCATATACTCCCATTCACTGAGAAATGTCCAAACGCAGCTCTTACCAGAAACGTGTTTCTAACTCCTGAATCTAAAGGGAGATTTAACTCACTTAGCTGAACAAACGCACAGCAGAGCAGATTGAAGGATACGTTTCTTCTGTGTTTTCGGCAGAGTTTTACTGCTATTTCGTTATATGCGGGAATAGTGCTGGAAATGCCTGTTTTGAGATCTCTCCACAGAAAGCGTTTCCAGACTTCCCCTTCAACACACGAGTTTAACTCTGTAAGTTGAATGCACACATTGAAGACCGTTCTGTTAGGTAGCTCCGTTTTGGTTTTAGAAGCAGACAGTTCTCCTTACAGCATATACTCCCATTCACTGAGAAATGTCCAAACGCAGCTCTTACCAGAAACGTGTTTCTAACTCCTGAATCTAAAGGGAGATTTAACTCACTTAGCTGAACAAACGCACAGCAGAGCAGATTGAAGGATACGTTTCTTCTGTGTTTTAGGCAGAGTTTTACTGCTATTTCGTTATATGCGGGAATAGTGCTGGAAATGCCTGGAAATGCCTGTTTTGAGATCTCTCCACAGAAAGCGTTTCCAGACTTCCCCTTCAACACACGAGTTTAACTCTGTAAGTTGAATGCACACATTGAAGACCGTTCTGTTAGGTAGATCCGTTTTGGTTTTAGAAGCAGATAGTTCTCCTTACAGCGTATACTCCCATTCACTGGGAAATGTCCAAACGCAGCTCTTACCAGAAACGTGTTTCTAACTCCTGAATGTAAAGGGAGATTTAACTCACTTAGCTGAACAAACGCACAGCAGAGCAGATTGAAGGATACGTTTCTTCTGTGTTTTAGGCAGAGTTTTACTGCTATTTCGTTATATGCGGGAATAGTGCTGGAAATGCCTGTTTTGAGATCTCTCCACAGAAAGCGTTTCCAGACTTCCCCTTCAACACACGAGTTTAACTCTGTAAGTTGAATGCACACATTGAAGACCGTTCTGTTAGGTAGCTCCGTTTTGGTTTTAGAAGCAGACAGTTCTCCTTACAGCATATACTCCCATTCACTGAGAAATGTCCAAACGCAGCTCTTACCAGAAACGTGTTTCTAACTCCTGAATCTAAAGGGAGATTTAACTCACTTAGCTGAACAAACGCACAGCAGAGCAGACTGAAGGATACGTTTCTTCTGTGTTTTAGGCAGAGTTTTACTGCTATTTCGTTATATGCGGGAATAGTGCTGGAAATGCCTGGAAATGCCTGTTTTGAGATCTCTCCACAGAAAGCGTTTCCAGACTTCCCCTTCAACACACGAGTTTAACTCTGTAAGTTGAATGCACACATTGAAGACCGTTCTGTTAGGTAGCTCCGTTTTGGTTTTAGAAGCAGACAGTTCTCCTTACAGCATATACTCCCATTCACTGAGAAATGTCCAAACGCAGCTCTTACCAGAAACGTGTTTCTAACTCCTGAATCTAAAGGGAGATTTAACTCACTTAGCTGAACAAACGCACAGCAGAGCAGATTGAAGGATACGTTTCTTCTGTGTTTTAGGCAGAGTTTTACTGCTATTTCGTTATATGCGGGAATAGTGCTGGAAATGCCTGTTTTGAGATCTCTCCACAGAAAGCGTTTCCAGACTTCCCCTTCAACACACGAGTTTAACTCTGTAAGTTGAATGCACACATTGAAGACCGTTCTGTTAGGTAGCTCCGTTTTGGTTTTAGAAGCAGACAGTTCTCCTTACAGCATATACTCCCATTCACTGAGAATTGTCCAAACGCAGCTCTTACCAGAAACGTGTTTCTAACTCCTGAATCTAAAGGGAGATTTAACTCACTTAGCTGAACAAACGCACAGCAGAGCAGATTGAAGGATACGTTTCTTCTGTGTTTTAGGCAGAGTTTTACTGCTATTTCGTTATATGCGGGAATAGTGCTGGAAATGCCTGTTTTGAGATCTCTCCACAGAAAGCGTTTCCAGACTTCCCCTTCAACACACGAGTTTAACTCTGTAAGTTGAATGCACACTTTGAAGACCGTTCTGTTAGGTAGCTCCGTTTTGGTTTTAGAAGCAGATAGTTCTCCTTACAGCATATACTCCCATTCACTGAGAAATGTCCAAACGCAGCTCTTACCAGAAACGTGTTTCTAACTCCTGAATCTAAAGGGAGATTTAACTCACTTAGCTGAACAAACGCACAGCAGAGCAGATTTAAGGATACGTTTCTTCTGTGTTTTAGGCAGAATTTTACTGCTATTTCGTTATATGCGGGAATAGTGCTGGAAATGCCTGTTTTGAGATCTCTCCACAGAAAGCGTTTCCAGACTTCCCCTTCAACACACGAGTTTAACTCTGTAAGTTGGATGCACACATTGAAGACCGTTCTGTTAGGTAGCTCCGTTTTGGTTTTAGAAGCAGACAGTTCTCCTTACAGCATATACTCCCATTCACTGAGAAATGTCCAAACGCAGCACTTACCAGAAACGTGTTTCTAACTCCTGAATCTAAAGGGAGATTTAACTCACTTAGCTGAACAAACGCACAGCAGAGCAGATTGAAGGATACGTTTCTTCTGTGTTTTAGGCAGAGTTTTACTGCTATTTCGTTATATGCGGGAATAGTGCTGGAAATACCTGTTTTGAGATCTCTCCACAGAAAGCGTTTCCAGACTTCCCCTTCAACACACGAGTTTAACTCTGTAAGTTGAATGCACACATTGAAGACCGTTCTGTTAGGTAGCTCCGTTTTGGTTTTAGAAGCAGACAGTTCTCCTTACAGCATATACTCCCATTCACTGAGAAATGTCCAAACGCAGCTCTTACCAGAAACGTGTTTCTAACTCCTGAATCTAAAGGGAGATTTAACTCACTTAGCTGAACAAACGCACAGCAGAGCAGATTGAAGGATACGTTTCTTCTGTGTTTTAGGCAGAGTTTTACTGCTATTTCGTTATATGCGGGAATAGTGCTGGAAATGCCTGTTTTGAGATCTCTCCACAGAAAGCGTTTCCAGACTTCCCCTTCAACACACGAGTTTAACTCTGTAAGTTGAATGCACACATTGAAGACCGTTCTGTTAGGTAGCTCCGTTTTGGTTTTAGAAGCAGACAGTTCTCCTTACAGCATATACTCCCATTCACTGAGAAATGTCCAAACGCAGCTCTTACCAGAAACGTGTTTCTAACTCCTGAATCTAAAGGGAGATTTAACTCACTTAGCTGAACAAACGCACAGCAGAGCAGACTGAAGGATACGTTTCTTCTGTGTTTTAGGCAGAGTTTTACTGCTATTTCGTTATATGCGGGAATAGTGCTGGAAATGCCTGGAAATGCCTGTTTTGAGATCTCTCCACAGAAAGCGTTTCCAGACTTCCCCTTCAACACACGAGTTTAACTCTGTAAGTTGAATGCACACATTGAAGACCGTTCTGTTAGGTAGCTCCGTTTTGGTTTTAGAAGCAGACAGTTCTCCTTACAGCATATACTCCCATTCACTGAGAAATGTCCAAACGCAGCTCTTACCAGAAACGTGTTTCTAACTCCTGAATCTAAAGGGAGATTTAACTCACTTAGCTGAACAAACGCACAGCAGAGCAGATTGAAGGATACGTTTCTTCTGTGTTTTAGGCAGAGTTTTACTGCTATTTCGTTATATGCGGGAATAGTGCTGGAAATGCCTGTTTTGAGATCTCTCCACAGAAAGCGTTTCCAGACTTCCCCTTCAACACACGAGTTTAACTCTGTAAGTTGAATGCACACATTGAAGACCGTTCTGTTAGGTAGCTCCGTTTTGGTTTTAGAAGCAGACAGTTCTCCTTACAGCATATACTCCCATTCACTGAGAAATGTCCAAACGCAGCTCTTACCAGAAACGTGTTTCTAACTCCTGAATCTAAAGGGAGATTTAACTCACTTAGCTGAACAAACGCACAGCAGAGCAGATTGAAGGATACGTTTCTTCTGTGTTTTAGGCAGAGTTTTACTGCTATTTCGTTATATGCGGGAATAGTGCTGGAAATGCCTGTTTTGAGATCTCTCCACAGAAAGCGTTTCCAGACTTCCCCTTCAACACACGAGTTTAACTCTGTAAGTTGAATGCACACTTTGAAGACCGTTCTGTTAGGTAGCTCCGTTTTGGTTTTAGAAGCAGATAGTTCTCCTTACAGCATATACTCCCATTCACTGAGAAATGTCCAAACGCAGCTCTTACCAGAAACGTGTTTCTAACTCCTGAATCTAAAGGGAGATTTAACTCACTTAGCTGAACAAACGCACAGCAGAGCAGATTTAAGGATACGTTTCTTCTGTGTTTTAGGCAGAATTTTACTGCTATTTCGTTATATGCGGGAATAGTGCTGGAAATGCCTGTTTTGAGATCTCTCCACAGAAAGCGTTTCCAGACTTCCCCTTCAACACACGAGTTTAACTCTGTAAGTTGGATGCACACATTGAAGACCGTTCTGTTAGGTAGCTCCGTTTTGGTTTTAGAAGCAGACAGTTCTCCTTACAGCATATACTCCCATTCACTGAGAAATGTCCAAACGCAGCACTTACCAGACACGTGTTTCTAACTCCTGAATCTAAAGGGAGATTTAACTCACTTAGCTGAACAAACGCACAGCAGAGCAGATTGAAGGATACGTTTCTTCTGTGTTTTAGGCAGAGTTTTACTGCTATTTCGTTATATGCGGGAATAGTGCTGGAAATGCCTGGAAATGCCTGTTTTGAGATCTCTCCACAGAAAGCGTTTCCAGACTTCCCCTTCAACACACGAGTTTAACTCTGTAAGTTGAATGCACACATTGAAGACCGTTCTGTTAGGTAGCTCCGTTTTGGTTTTAGAAGCAGACAGTTCTCCTTACAGCATATACTCCCATTCACTGAGAAATGTCCAAACGCAGCTCTTACCAGAAACGTGTTTCTAACTCCTGAATCTAAAGGGAGATTTAACTCACTTAGATGAACAAACGCACAGCAGAGCAGATTGAAGGATACGTTTCTTCTGTGTTTTAAGCAGAGTTTTACTGCTATTTCGTTATATGCGGGAATAGTGCTGGAAATGCCTGTTTTGAGATCTCTCCACAGAAAGCGTTTCCAGTCTTCCCCTTCAACGCACGAGTTTAACTCTGTATGTTGAATGCACACATTGAAGACCGTTCTGTTAGGTAGCTCCGTTTTGGTTTTAGAAGCAGACAGTTCTCCTTACAGCATATACTCCCATTCACTGAGAAATGTCCAAACGCAGCTCTTACCAGAAACGTGTTTCTAACTCCTGAATCTAAAGGGAGATTTAACTCACTTAGCTGAACAAACGCACAGCAGAGCAGATTGAAGGATACGTTTCTTCTGTGTTTTCGGCAGAGTTTTACTGCTATTTCGTTATATGCGGGAATAGTGCTGGAAATGCCTGTTTTGAGATCTCTCCACAGAAAGCGTTTCCAGACTTCCCCTTCAACACACGAGTTTAACTCTGTAAGTTGAATGCACACATTGAAGACCGTTCTGTTAGGTAGCTCCGTTTTGGTTTTAGAAGCAGACAGTTCTCCTTACAGCATATACTCCCATTCACTGAGAAATGTCCAAACGCAGCTCTTACCAGAAACGTGTTTCTAACTCCTGAATCTAAAGGGAGATTTAACTCACTTAGCTGAACAAACGCACAGCAGAGCAGATTGAAGGATACGTTTCTTCTGTGTTTTAGGCAGAGTTTTACTGCTATTTCGTTATATGCGGGAATAGTGCTGGAAATGCCTGGAAATGCCTGTTTTGAGATCTCTCCACAGAAAGCGTTTCCAGACTTCCCCTTCAACACACGAGTTTAACTCTGTAAGTTGAATGCACACATTGTAGACCGTTCTGTTAGGTAGATCCGTTTTGGTTTTAGAAGCAGATAGTTCTCCTTACAGCGTATACTCCCATTCACTGGGAAATGTCCAAACGCAGCTCTTACCAGAAACGTGTTTCTAACTCCTGAATGTAAAGGGAGATTTAACTCACTTAGCTGAACAAACGCACAGCAGAGCAGATTGAAGGATACGTTTCTTCTGTGTTTTAGGCAGAGTTTTACTGCTATTTCGTTATATGCGGGAATAGTGCTGGAAATGCCTGTTTTGAGATCTCTCCACAGAAAGCGTTTCCAGACTTCCCCTTCAACACACGAGTTTAACTCTGTAAGTTGGATGCACACATTGAAGACCGTTCTGTTAGGTAGCTCCGTTTTGGTTTTAGAAGCAGACAGTTCTCCTTACAGCATATACTCCCATTCACTGAGAAATGTCCAAACGCAGCACTTACCAGAAACGTGGTTCTAACTCCTGAATCTAAAGGGAGATTTAACTCACTTAGCTGAACAAACGCACACCAGAGCAGATTGAAGGATACGTTTCTTCTGTGTTTTAGGCAGAGTTTTACTGCTATTTCGTTATATGCGGGAATAGTGCTGGAAATGCCTGGAAATGCCTGTTTTGAGATCTCTCCACAGAAAGCGTTTCCAGACTTCCCCTTCAACACACGAGTTTAACTCTGTAAGTTGAATGCACACATTGAAAACCGTTCTGTTAGGTAGCTCCGTTTTGGTTTTAGAAGCAGACAGTTCTCCTTACAGCATATACTCCCATTCACTGAGAAATGTCCAAACGCAGCTCTTACCAGAAACGTGTTTCTAACTCCTGAATCTAAAGGGAGATTTAACTCACTTAGATGAACAAACGCACAGCAGAGCAGATTGAAGGATACGTTTCTTCTGTGTTTTAAGCAGAGTTTTACTGCTATTTCGTTATATGCGGGAATAGTGCTGGAAATGCCTGTTTTGAGATCTCTCCACAGAAAGCGTTGCCAGTCTTCCCCTTCAACGCACGAGTTTAACTCTGTATGTTGAATGCACACATTGAAGACCGTTCTGTTAGGTAGCTCCGTTTTGGTTTTAGAAGCAGACAGTTCTCCTTACAGCATATACTCCCATTCACTGAGAAATGTCCAAACGCAGCTCTTACCAGAAACGTGTTTCTAACTCCTGAATCTAAAGGGAGATTTAACTCACTTAGCTGAACAAACGCACAGCAGAGCAGATTGAAGGATACGTTTCTTCTGTGTTTTAGGCAGAGTTTTACTGCTATTTCGTTATATGCGGGAATAGTGCTGGAAATGCCTGTTTTGAGATCTCTCCACAGAAAGCGTTTCCAGACTTCCCCTTCAACACACGAGTTTAACTCTGTAAGTTGAATGCACACATTGAAGACCGTTCTGTTAGGTAGCTCCGTTTTGGTTTTAGAAGCAGACAGTTCTCCTTACAGCATATACTCCCATTCACTGAGAAATGTCCAAACGCAGCTCTTACCAGAAACGTGTTTCTAACTCCTGAATCTAAAGGGAGATTTAACTCACTTAGCTGAACAAACGCACAGCAGAGCAGATTGAAGGATACGTTTCTTCTGTGTTTTAGGCAGAATTTTACTGCTATTTCGTTATATGCGGGAATAGTGCTGGAAATGCCTGTTTTGAGATCTCTCCACAGAAAGCGTTTCCAGACTTCCCCTTCAACACACGAGTTTAACTCTGTAAGTTGGATGCACACATTGAAGACCGTTCTGTTAGGTAGCTCCGTTTTGGTTTTAGAAGCAGACAGTTCTCCTTACAGCATATACTCCCATTCACTGAGAAATGTCCAAACGCAGCACTTACCAGAAACGTGTTTCTAACTCCTGAATCTAAAGGGAGATTTAACTCACTTAGCTGAACAAACGCACAGCAGAGCAGATTGAAGGATACGTTTCTTCTGTGTTTTAGGCAGAGTTTTACTGCTATTTCGTTATATGGGGGAATAGTGCTGTAAATGCCTGGAAATGCCTGTTTTGAGATCTCTCCACAGAAAGCGTTTCCAGACTTCCCCTTCAACACACGAGTTTAACTCTGTAAGTTGAATGCACACATTGAAGACCGTTCTGTTAGGTAGCTCCGTTTTGGTTTTAGAAGCAGACAGTTCTCCTTACAGCATATACTCCCATTCACTGAGAAATGTCCAAACGCAGCTCTTACCAGAAACGTGTTTCTAACTCCTGAATCTAAAGGGAGATTTAACTCACTTAGATGAACAAACGCACAGCAGAGCAGATTGAAGGATACGTTTCTTCTGTGTTTTAAGCAGAGTTTTACTGCTATTTCGTTATATGCGGGAATAGTGCTGGAAATGCCTGTTTTGAGATCTCTCCACAGAAAGCGTTTCCAGTCTTCCCCTTCAACGCACGAGTTTAACTCTGTATGTTGAATGCACACATTGAAGACCGTTCTGTTAGGTAGCTCCGTTTTGGTTTTAGAAGCAGACAGTTCTCCTTACAGCATATACTCCCATTCACTGAGAAATGTCCAAACGCAGCTCTTACCAGAAACGTGTTTCTAACTCCTGAATCTAAAGGGAGATTTCACTCACTTAGCTGAACAAACGCACAGCAGAGCAGATTGAAGGATACGTTTCTTCTGTGTTTTAGGCAGAGTTTTACTGCTATTTCGTTATATGCGGGAATAGTGCTGGAAATGCCTGGAAATGCCTGTTTTGAGATCTCTCCACAGAAAGCGTTCCCAGACTTCCCCATCAACACACGAGTTTAACTCTGTAAGTTGAATGCACACATTGAAGACCGTTCTGTTAGGTAGATCCGTTTTGGTTTTAGAAGCAGATAGTTCTCCTTACAGCGTATACTCCCATTCACTGGGAAATGTCCAAACGCAGCTCTTACCAGAAACGTGTTTCTAACTCCTGAATCTAAAGGGAGATTTAACTCACTTAGCTGAACAAACGCACAACAGAGCAGATTGAAGGATACGTTTCTTCTGTGTTTTAGGCAGAGTTTTACTGCTATTTCGTTATATGCGGGAATAGTGCTGGAAATGCCTGTTTTGAGATCTCTCCACAGAAAGCGTTTCCAGAGTTCCCCTTCAACACACGAGTTTAACTCTGAAGACCGTTCTGTTAGGTAGCTCCCTTTTGGTTTTAGAAGCAGACAGTTCTCCTTACAGCATATACTCCCATTCACTGAGAAATGTCCAAACGCAGCTCTTACCAGAAACGTGTTTCTAACTCCTGAATCTAAAGGGAGATTTAACTCACTTAGCTGAGCAAACGCACAGCAGAGCAGATTGAAGGATACGTTTGTTCTGTGTTTTAGGCAGAGTTTTACTGCTATTTCGTTATATGCGGGAATAGTGCTGGAAATGCCTGTTTTGAGATCTCTCCACAGAAAGCGTTTCCAGACTTCCCCTTCAACACACGAGTTTAACTCTGTAAGTTGAATGCACACATTGAAGACCGTTCTGTTAGGTAGCTCCGTTTTGGTTTTAGAAGCAGACAGTTCTCCTTACAGCATATACTCCCATTCACTGAGAAATGTCCAAACGCAGCCCTTACCAGAAACGTGTTTCTAACTCCTGAATCTAAAGGGAGATTTAACTCACTTAGCTGAACAAACCCACAGCAGAGCAGATTGAAGGATACGTTTCTTCTGTGTTTTAGGCAGAGTTTTACTGCTATTTCGTTATATGCGGGAATAGTGCTGGAAATGCCTGGAAATGCCTGTTTTGAGATCTCTCCACAGAAAGCGTTTCCAGACTTCCCCTTCAACACACGAGTTTAACTCTGTAAGTTGAATGCACACATTGAAGACCGTTCTGTTAGGTAGCTCCGTTTTGGTTTTAGAAGCAGATAGTTCTCCTTACAGCATATACTCCCATTCAGTGGGAAATGTCCAAACGCAGCTCTTACCAGAAACGTGTTTCTAACTCCTGAATCTAAAGGGAGATTTAACTCACTTAGCTGAACAAACGCACAGCAGAGCAGATTGAAGGATACGTTTCTTCTGTGTTTTAGGCAGAGTTTTACTGCTATTTCGTTATATGCGGGAATAGTGCTGGAAATGCCTGTTTTGAGATCTCTCCACAGAAAGCGTTTCCAGACTTCCCCTTCAACACACGAGTTTAACTCTGTATGTTGAATGCACACATTGAAGACCGTTCTGTTAGGTAGCTCCGTTTTGGTTTTAGAAGCAGACAGTTCTCCTTACAGCATATACTCCCATTCACTGAGAAATGTCCAAACGCAGCTCTTACCAGAAACGTGTTTCTAACTCCTGAATCTAAAGGGAGATTGAACTCACTTAGCTGAACAAACGCACAGCAGAGCAGATTGAAGGATACGTTTCTTCTGTGTTTTAGGCAGAGTTTTACTGCTATTTCGTTATATGCGGGAATAGTGCTGGAAATGCCTGTTTTGAGATCTCTCCACAGAAAGCGTTTCCAGACTTCCCCTTCAACACACGAGTTTAACTCTGTAAGTTGAATGCACACATTGAAGACCGTTCTGTTAGGTAGCTCCGTTTTGGTTTTAGAAGCAGATAGTTCTCCTTACAGCATATACTACCATTCAGTGGGAAATGTCCAAACGCAGCTCTTACCAGAAACGTGTTTCTAACTCCTGAATCTAAAGGGAGATTTAACTCACTTAGCTGAACAAACGCACAGCAGAGCAGATTGAAGGATACGTTTCTTCTGTGTTTTAGGCAGAGTTTTACTGCTATTTCGTTATATGCTGGAATAGTGCTGGAAATGCCTGTTTTGAGATCTCTCCACAGAAAGCGTTTCCAGACTTCCCCTTCAACACACGACTTTAACTCTGTAAGTTGAATGCACACATTGAAGACCGTTCTGTTAGGTAGCTCCGTTTTGGTTTTAGAAGCAGACAGTTCTCCTTACAGCATATACTCCCATTCACTGAGAAATGTCCAAACGCAGCTCTTACCAGAAACGTGTTTCTAACTCCTGAATCTAAAGGGAGATTTAACTCACTTAGCTGAACAAACGCACAGCAGAGCAGACTGAAGGATACGTTTCTTCTGTGTTTTAGGCAGAGTTTTACTGCTATTTCGTTATATGCGGGATTACTGCTGGAAATGCCTGGAAATGCCTGTTTTGAGATCTCTCCACAGAAAGCGTTTCCAGACTTCCCCTTCAACACACGAGTTTAACTCTGTAAGTTGAATGCACACATTGAAGACCGTTCTGTTAGGTAGCTCCGTTTTGGTTTTAGAAGCAGACAGTTCTCCTTACAGCATATACTCCCATTCACTGAGAAATGTCCAAACGCAGCTCTTACCAGAAACGTGTTTCTAACTCCTGAATCTAAAGGGAGATTTAACTCACTTAGCTGAACAAACCCACAGCAGAGCAGATTGAAGGATACGTTTCTTCTGTGTTTTAGGCAGAGTTTTACTGCTATTTCGTTATATGCGGGAATAGTGTTGGAAATGCCTGGAAATGCCTGTTTTGAGATCTCTCCACAGAAAGCGTTTCCAGACTTCCCCTTCAACACACGAGTTTAACTCTGTAAGTTGAATGCACACATTGAAGACCGTTCTGTTAGGTAGCTCCGTTTTGGTTTTAGAAGCAGACAGTTCTCCTTACAGCATATACTCCCATTCACTGAGAAATGTCCAAACGCAGCTCTTACCAGAAACGTGTTTCTAACTCCTGAATCTAAAGGGAGATTTAACTCACTTAGCTGAACAAACGCACAGCAGAGCAGATTGAAGGATACGTTTCTTCTGTGTTTTAGGCAGAGTTTTACTGCTATTTCGTTATATGCGGGAATAGTGCTGGAAATGCCTGTTTTGAGATCTCTCCACAGAAAGCGTTTCCAGACTTCCCCTTCAACACACGAGTTTAACTCTGTAAGTTGAATGCACACATTGAAGACCGTTCTGTTAGGTAGCTCCGTTTTGGTTTTAGAAGCAGACAGTTCTCCTTACAGCATATACTCCCATTCACTGAGAAATGTCCAAACGCAGCTCTTACCAGAAACGTGTTTCTAACTCCTGAATCTAAAGGGAGATTTAACTCACTTAGCTGAACAAACCCACAGCAGAGCAGATTGAAGGATACGTTTCTTCTGTGTTTTAGGCAGAGTTTTACTGCTATTTCGTTATATGCGGGAATAGTGCTGGAAATGCCTGGAAATGCCTGTTTTGAGATCTCTCCACAGAAAGCGTTTCCAGACTTCCCCTTCAACACACGAGTTTAACTCTGTAAGTTGAATGCACACATTGAAGACCGTTCTGTTAGGTAGCTCCGTTTTGGTTTTAGAAGCAGATAGTTCTCCTTACAGCATATACTCCCATTCACTGGGAAATGTCCAAACGCAGCTCTTACCAGAAACGTGTTTCTAACTCCTGAATCTAAAGGGAGATTTAACTCACTTAGCTGAACAAACGCACAGCAGAGCAGATTGAAGGATACGTTTCTTCTGTGTTTTAGGCAGAGTTTTACTGCTATTTCGTTATATGCGGGAATAGTGCTGGAAATGCCTGTTTTGAGATCTCTCCACAGAAAGCGTTTCCAGACTTCCCCTTCAACACACGAGTTTAACTCTGTAAGTTGAATGCACACATTGAAGACCGTTCTGTTAGGTAGCTCCGTTTTGGTTTTAGAAGCAGACAGTTCTCCTTACAGCATATACTCCCATTCACTGAGAAATGTCCAAACGCAGCTCTTACCAGAAACGTGTTTCTAACTCCTGAATCTAAAGGGAGATTTAACTCACTTAGCTGAACAAACGCACAGCAGAGCAGATTGAAGGATACGTTTCTTCTGTGTTTTAGGCAGAGTTTTACTGCTATTTCCTTATATGCGGGAATAGTGCTGGAAATGCCTGTTTTGAGATCTCTCCACAGAAAGCGTTTCCAGACTTCCCCTTCAACACACGAGTTTAACTCTGTAAGTTGAATGCACACATTGAAGACCGTTCTGTTAGGTAGCTCCGTTTTGGTTTTAGAAGCAGACAGTTCTCCTTACAGCATATACTCCCATTCACTGAGAAATGTCCAAACGCAGCACTTACCAGAAACGTGTTTCTAACTCCTGAATCTAAAGGGAGATTTAACTCACTTAGCTGAACAAACGCACAGCAGAGCAGACTGAAGGATACGTTTCTTCTGTGTTTTAGGCAGAGTTTTACTGCTATTTCGTTATATGCGGGAATAGTGCTGGAAAAGCCTGGAAATGCCTGTTTTGAGATCTTTCCACAGAAAGCGTTTCCAGACTTCCCCTTCAACACACGAGTTTAACTCTGTAAGTTGAATGGACACATTGAAGACCGTTCTGTTAGGTAGCTCCGTTTTGGTTTTAGAAGCAGACTGTTCTCCTTACAGCATATACTCCCATTCACTGAGAAATGTCCAAACGCAGCTCTTACCAGAAACGTGTTTCTAACTCCTGAATCTAAAGGGAGATTTAACTCACTTAGCTGAACAAACGCACAGCAGAGCAGATTGAAGGATACGTTTCTTCTGTGCTTTAGGCAGAGTTTTACTGCTATTTCGTTATATGCGGGAATAGTGCTGGAAATGCCTGTTTTGAGATCTCTCCACAGAAAGCGTTTCCAGACTTCCCCTTCAACACACGAGTTTAACTCTGTAAGTTGAATGCACACATTGAAGACCGTTCTGTTAGGTAGCTCCGTTTTGGTTTTAGAAGCAGACAGTTCTCCTTACAGCATATACTCCCATTCACTGAGAAATGTCCAAACGCAGCTCTTACCAGAAACGTGTTTCTAACTCCTGAATCTAAAGGGAGATTTAACTCACTTAGCTGAACAAACGCACAGCAGAGCAGATTGAAGGATACGTTCCTTCTGTGTTTTAGGCAGAGTTTTACTGCTATTTCGTTATATGCGGGAATAGTGCTGGAAATGCCTGTTTTGAGATCTCTCCACAGAAAGCGTTTCCAGACTTCCCCTTCAACACACGAGTTTAACTCTGTAAGTTGAATGCACACATTGAAGACCGTTCTGTTAGGTAGCTCCGTTTTGGTTTTAGAAGCAGACAGTTCTCCTTACAGCATATACTCCCATTCACTGAGAAATGTCCAAACGCAGCTCTTACCAGAAACGTGTTTCTAACTCCTGAATCTAAAGGGAGATTTAACTCACTTAGCTGAACAAACGCACAGCAGAGCAGATTGAAGGATACGTTTCTTCTGTGTTTTAGGCAGAGTTTTACTGCTATTTCGTTATATGCGGGAATAGTGCTGGAAATGCCTGTTTTGAGATCTCTCCACAGAAAGCGTTTCCAGACTTCCCCTTCAACACACGAGTTTAACTCTGTAAGTTGAATGCACACATTGAAGACCGTTCTGTTAGGTAGCTCCGTTTTGGTTTTAGAAGCAGACAGTTCTCCTTACAGCATATACTCCCATTCACTGAGAAATGTCCAAACGCAGCTCTTACCAGAAACGTGTTTCTAACTCCTGAATCTAAAGGGAGATTTAACTCACTTAGCTGAACAAACGCACAGCAGAGCAGATTGAAGGATACGTTTCTTCTGTGTTTTAGGCAGAGTTTTACTGCTATTTCGTTATATGCGGGAATAGTGCTGGAAATGCCTGGAAATGCCTGTTTTGAGATCTCTCCACAGAAAGCGTTTCCAGACTTCCCCTTCAACACACGAGTTTAACTCTGTAAGTTGAATGCACACATTGAAGACCGTTCTGTTAGGTAGATCCGTTTTGGTTTTAGAAGCAGATAGTTCTCCTTACAGCGTATACTCCCATTCACTGGGAAATGTCCAAACGCAGCTCTTACCAGAAACGTGTTTCTAACTCCTGAATGTAAAGGGAGATTTAACTCACTTAGCTGAACAAACGCACAGCAGAGCAGATTGAAGGATACGTTTCTTCTGTGTTTTAGGCAGAGTTTTACTGCTATTTCGTTATATGCGGGAATAGTGCTGGAAATGCCTGTTTTGAGATCTCTCCACAGAAAGCGTTTCCAGACTTCCCCTTCAACACAGGAGTTTAACTCTGTAAGTTGAATGCACACATTGAAGACCGTTCTGTTAGGTAGCTCCGTTTTGGTTTTAGAAGCAGACAGTTCTCCTTACAGCATATACTCCCATTCACTGAGAAATGTCCAAACGCAGCTCTTACCAGAAACGTGTTTCTAACTCCTGAATCTAAAGGGAGATTTAACTCACTTAGCTGAACAAACGCACAGCAGAGCAGATTGAAGGATACGTTTCTTC
Organism: Saguinus oedipus; assembly: GCA_031835075.1. Classification (NCBI taxonomy): domain Eukaryota; kingdom Metazoa; phylum Chordata; class Mammalia; order Primates; family Cebidae; genus Saguinus; species Saguinus oedipus. Next base: position 170,587,553 of record CM063174.1, read on the forward strand.
TGTGTTTTAGGCAGAGTTTTACTGCTATTTCGTTATATGCGGGAATAGTGCTGGAAATGCCTGTTTTGAAATCTCTCCACAGAAAGCGTTTCCAGACTTCCCCTTCAACACACGAGTTTAACTCTGTAAGTTGAATGCACACATTGAAGACCGTTCTGTTAGGTAGCTCCGTTTTGGTTTTAGAAGCAGACAGTTCTCCTTACAGCATATACTCCCATTCACTGAGAAATGTCCAAACGCAGCACTTACCAGAAACGTGTTTCTAAGTCCTGAATCTAAAGGGAGATTTAACTCACTTAGCTGAACAAACCCACAGCAGAGCAGATTGAAGGATACGTTTCTTCTGTGTTTTAGGCAGAGTTTTACTGCTATTTCGTTATATGCGGGAATAGGGCTGGAAATGCCTGGAAATGCCTGTTTTGAGATCTCTCCACAGAAAGCGTTTCCAGACTTCCCCTTCAACACACGAGTTTAACCCTGTAAGTTGAATGCACACATTGAAGACCGTTCTGTTAGGTAGCTCCGTTTTGGTTTTAGAAGCAGACAGTTCTCCTTACAGCATATACTCCCATTCACTGAGAAATGTCCAAACGCAGCTCTTACCAGAAACGTGTTTCTAACTCCTGAATCTAAAGGGAGATTTAACTCACTTAGATGAACAAACGCACAGCAGAGCAGACTGAAGGATACGTTCCTTCTGTGTTTTAGGCAGAGTTTTACTGCTATTTCGTTATATGCGGGAATAGTGCTGGAAATGCCTGTTTTGAGATCTCTCCACAGAAAGCGTTTCCAGACTTCCCCTTCAACACACGAGTTTAACTCTGTAAGTTGAATGCACACATTGAAGACCGTTCTGTTAGGTAGCTCCGTTTTGGTTTTAGAAGCAGACAGTTCTCCTTACAGCATATACTCCCATTCACTGAGAAATGTCCAAACGCAGCTCTTACCAGAAACGTGTTTCTAACTCCTGAATCTAAAGGGAGATTTAACTCACTTAGCTGAACAAACGCACAGCAGAGCAGATTGAAGGATACGTTTCTTCTGTGTTTTAGGCAGAGTTTTACTGCTATTTCGTTATATGCGGGAATAGTGCTGGAAATGCCTGGAAATGCCTGTTTTGAGATCTCTCCACAGAAAGCGTTTCCAGACTTCCCCTTCAACACACGAGTTTAACTCTGTAAGTTGAATGCACACATTGAAGACCGTTCTGTTAGGTAGATCCGTTTTGGTTTTAGAAGCAGATAGTTCTCCTTACAGCGTATACTCCCATTCACTGGGAAATGTCCAAACGCAGCTCTTACCAGAAACGTGTTTCTAACTCCTGAATGTAAAGGGAGATTTAACTCACTTAGCTGAACAAACGCACAGCAGAGCAGATTGAAGGATACGTTTCTTCTGTGTTTTAGGCAGAGTTTTACTGCTATTTCGTTATATGCGGGAATAGTGCTGGAAATGCCTGTTTTGAGATCTCTCCACAGAAAGCGTTTCCAGACTTCCCCTTCAACACAGGAGTTTAACTCTGTAAGTTGAATGCACACATTGAAGACCGTTCTGTTAGGTAGCTCCGTTTTGGTTTTAGAAGCAGACAGTTCTCCTTACAGCATATACTCCCATTCACTGAGAAATGTCCAAACGCAGCTCTTACCAGAAACGTGTTTCTAACTCCTGAATCTAAAGGGAGATTTAACTCACTTAGCTGAACAAACGCACAGCAGAGCAGATTGAAGGATACGTTTCTTCTGTGTTTTAGGCAGAGTTTTACTGCTATTTCGTTATATGCGGGAATAGTGCTGGAAATGCCTGTTTTGAAATCTCTCCACAGAAAGCGTTTCCAGACTTCCCCTTCAACACACGAGTTTAACTCTGTAAGTTGAATGCACACATTGAAGACCGTTCTGTTAGGTAGCTCCGTTTTGGTTTTAGAAGCAGACAGTTCTCCTTACAGCATATACTCCCATTCACTGAGAAATGTCCAAACGCAGCACTTACCAGAAACGTGTTTCTAAGTCCTGAATCTAAAGGGAGATTTAACTCACTTAGCTGAACAAACCCACAGCAGAGCAGATTGAAGGATACGTTTCTTCTGTGTTTTAGGCAGAGTTTTACTGCTATTTCGTTATATGCGGGAATAGGGCTGGAAATGCCTGGAAATGCCTGTTTTGAGATCTCTCCACAGAAAGCGTTTCCAGACTTCCCCTTCAACACACGAGTTTAACCCTGTAAGTTGAATGCACACATTGAAGACCGTTCTGTTAGGTAGCTCCGTTTTGGTTTTAGAAGCAGACAGTTCTCCTTACAGCATATACTCCCATTCACTGAGAAATGTCCAAACGCAGCTCTTACCAGAAACGTGTTTCTAACTCCTGAATCTAAAGGGAGATTTAACTCACTTAGATGAACAAACGCACAGCAGAGCAGACTGAAGGATACGTTCCTTCTGTGTTTTAGGCAGAGTTTTACTGCTATTTCGTTATATGCGGGAATAGTGCTGGAAATGCCTGTTTTGAGATCTCTCCACAGAAAGCGTTTCCAGACTTCCCCTTCAACACACGAGTTTAACTCTGTAAGTTGAATGCACACATTGAAGACCGTTCTGTTAGGTAGCTCCGTTTTGGTTTTAGAAGCAGACAGTTCTCCTTACAGCATATACTCCCATTCACTGAGAAATGTCCAAACGCAGCTCTTACCAGAAACGTGTTTCTAACTCCTGAATCTAAAGGGAGATTTAACTCACTTAGCTGAACAAACGCACAGCAGAGCAGACTGAAGGATACGTTCCTTCTGTGTTTTAGGCAGAGTTTTACTGCTATTTCGTTATATGCGGGAATAGTGCTGGAAATGCCTGTTTTGAGATCTCTCCACAGAAAGCGTTTCCAGACTTCCCCTTCAACACACGAGTTTAACTCTGTAAGTTGAATGCACACATTGAAGACCGTTCTGTTAGGTAGCTCCGTTTTGGTTTTAGAAGCAGACAGTTCTCCTTACAGCATATACTCCCATTCACTGAGAAATGTCCAAACGCAGCTCTTACCAGAAACGTGTTTCTAACTCCTGAATCTAAAGGGAGATTTAACTCACTTAGCTGAACAAACGCACAGCAGAGCAGATTGAAGGATACGTTTCTTCTGTGTTTTAGGCAGAGTTTTACTGCTATTTCGTTATATGCGGGAATAGTGCTGGAAATGCCTGGAAATGCCTGTTTTGAGATCTCTCCACAGAAAGCGTTTCCAGACTTCCCCTTCAACACACGAGTTTAACTCTGTAAGTTGAATGCACACATTGAAGACCGTTCTGTTAGGTAGATCCGTTTTGGTTTTAGAAGCAGATAGTTCTCCTTACAGCGTATACTCCCATTCACTGGGAAATGTCCAAACGCAGCTCTTACCAGAAACGTGTTTCTAACTCCTGAATGTAAAGGGAGATTTAACTCACTTAGCTGAACAAACGCACAGCAGAGCAGATTGAAGGATACGTTTCTTCTGTGTTTTAGGCAGAGTTTTACTGCTATTTCGTTATATGCGGGAATAGTGCTGGAAATGCCTGTTTTGAGATCTCCCCACAGAAAGCGTTTCCAGACTTCCCCTTCAACACAGGAGTTTAACTCTGTAAGTTGAATGCACACATTGAAGACCGTTCTGTTAGGTAGCTCCGTTTTGGTTTTAGAAGCAGACAGTTCTCCTTACAGCATATACTCCCATTCACTGAGAAATGTCCAAACGCAGCTCTTACCAGAAACGTGTTTCTAACTCCTGAATCTAAAGGGAGATTTAACTCACTTAGCTGAACAAACGCACAGCAGAGCAGATTGAAGGATACGTTTCTTCTGTGTTTTAGGCAGAGTTTTACTGCTATTTCGTTATATGCGGGAATAGTGCTGGAAATGCCTGTTTTGAAATCTCTCCACAGAAAGCGTTTCCAGACTTCCCCTTCAACACACGAGTTTAACTCCGTACGTTGAATGCACACATTGAAGACCGTTCTGTTAGGTAGCTCCGTTTTGGTTTTAGAAGCAGACAGTTCTCCTTACAGCATATACTCCCATTCACTGAGAAATGTCCAAACGCAGCACTTACCAGAAACGTGTTTCTAAGTCCTGTATCTAAAGGGAGATTTAACTCACTTAGCTGAACAAACCCACAGCAGAGCAGATTGAAGGATACGTTTCTTCTGTGTTTTAGGCAGAGTTTTACTGCTATTTCGTTATATGCGGGAATAGTGCTGGAAATGCCTGTTTTGAGATCTCTCCACAGAAAGCGTTTCCAGACTTCCCCTTCAACACACGAGTTTAACTCTGTATGTTGAATGCACACATTGAAGACCGTTCTGTTAGGTAGCTCCGTTTTGGTTTTAGAAGCAGACAGTTCTCCTTACAGCATATACTCCCATTCACTGAGAAATGTCCAAACACAGCTCTTACCAGATACGTGTTTCTAACTCCTGAATCTAAAGGGAGATTTAACTCACTTAGCTGAACAAACGCACAGCAGAGCAGATTGAAGGATACGTTTCTTCTGTGTTTTAGGCAGAGTTTTACTGCTATTTCGTTATATGCGGGAATAGTGCTGGAAATGCCTGGAAATGCCTGTTTTGAGATCTCTCCACAGAAAGCGTTTCCAGACTTCCCCTTCAACACACGAGTTTAACTCTGTAAGTTGAATGGACACATTGAAGACCGTTCTGTTAGGTAGATCCGTTTTGGTTTTAGAAGCAGATAGTTCTCCTTACAGCGTATACTCCCATTCACTGGGAAATGTCCAAACGCAGCTCTTACCAGAAACGTGTTTCTAACTCCTGAATCTAAAGGGAGATTTAACTCACTTAGCTGAACAAACGCACAGCAGAGCAGATTGAAGGATACGTTTCTTTTGTGTTTTAGGCAGAGTTTTACTGCTATTTCGTTATATGCGGGAATAGTGCTGGAAATGCCTGTTTTGTGATCTCTCCACAGAAAGCGTTTCCAGACTTCCCCTTCAACACACGAGTTTAACTCTGAAGACCGTTCTGTTAGGTAGCTCCGTTTTGGTTTTAGAAGCAGACAGTTCTCCTTACAGCATATACTCCCATTCACTGAGAAATGTCCAAACGCAGCTCTTACCAGAAACGTGTTTCTAACTCCTGAATCTAAAGGGAGATTTAACTCACTTATCTGAACAAACCCACAGCAGAGCAGATTGAAGGATACGTTTCTTCTGTGTTTTAGGCAGAGTTTTACTGCTATTTCGTTATATGCGGGAATAGTGCTGGAAATGCCTGTTTTGAGATCTCTCCACAGAAAGCGTTTCCAGACTTCCCCTTCAACACACGAGTTTAACTCTGTAAGTTGGATGCACACATTGAAGACCGTTCTGTTAGGTAGCTCCGTTTTGGTTTTAGAAGCAGACAGTTCTCCTTACAGCATATACTCCCATTCACTGAGAAATGTCCAAACGCAGCACTTACCAGAAACGTGTTTCTAACTCCTGAATCTAAAGGGAGATTTAACTCACTTAGCTGAACAAACGCACAGCAGAGCTGATTGAAGGATACGTTTCTTCTGTGTTTTAGGCAGAGTTATACTGCTATTTCGTTATATGCGGGAATAGTGCTGGAAATGCCTGGAAATGCCTGTTTTGAGATCTCTCCACAGAAAGCGTTTCCAGACTTCCCCTTCAACACACGAGTTTAACTCTGTAAGTTGAATGCACACATTGAAGACCGTTCTGTTAGGTAGCTCCGTTTTGATTTTAGAAGCAGACAGTTCTCCTTACAGCATATACTCCCATTCACTGAGAAATGTCCAAACGCAGCTCTTACCAGAAACGTGTTTCTAACTCCTGAATCTAAAGGGAGATTTAACTCACTTAGCTGACCAAACGCACAGCAGAGCAGATTGAAGGATACGTTTCTTCTGTGTTTTAGGCAGAGTTTTACTGCTATTTCGTTATATGCGGGAATAGTGCTGGAAATGCCTGTTTTGAGATCTCTCCCCAGAAAGCGTTTCCAGACTTCCCCTTCAACACACGAGTTTAACTCTGTAAGTTGAATGCACACATTGAAGACCGTTCTGTTAGGTAGCTCCGTTTTGGTTTTAGAAGCAGACAGTTCTCCTTACAGCATATACTCCCATTCACTGAGAAATGTCCAAACGCAGCTCTTACCAGAAACGTGTTTCTAACTCCTGAATCTAAAGGGAGATTTAACTCACTTAGCTGAACAAACGCACAGCAGAGCAGATTGAAGGATACGTTTCTTCTGTGTTTTAGGCAGAGTTTTACTGCTATTTCGTTATATGCGGGAATAGTGCTGGAAATGCCTGGAAATGCCTGTTTTGAGATCTCTCCACAGAAAGCGTTTCCAGACTTCCCCTTCAACACACGAGTTTAACTCTGTAAGTTGAATGCACACATTGAAGACCGTTCTGTTAGGTAGATCCGTTTTGGTTTTAGAAGCAGATAGTTCTCCTTACAGCGTATACTCCCATTCACTGGGAAATGTCCAAACGCAGCTCTTACCAGAAACGTGTTTCTAACTCCTGAATGTAAAGGGAGATTTAACTCACTTAGCTGAACAAACGCACAGCAGAGCAGATTGAAGGATACGTTTCTTCTGTGTTTTAGGCAGAGTTTTACTGCTATTTCGTTATATGCGGGAATAGTGCTGGAAATGCCTGTTTTGAGATCTCCCCACAGAAAGCGTTTCCAGACTTCCCCTTCAACACAGGAGTTTAACTCTGTAAGTTGAATGCACACATTGAAGACCGTTCTGTTAGGTAGCTCCGTTTTGGTTTTAGAAGCAGACAGTTCTCCTTACAGCATATACTCCCATTCACTGAGAAATGTCCAAACGCAGCTCTTACCAGAAACGTGTTTCTAACTCCTGAATCTAAAGGGAGATTTAACTCACTTAGCTGAACAAACGCACAGCAGAGCAGATTGAAGGATACGTTTCTTCTGTGTTTTAGGCAGAGTTTTACTGCTATTTCGTTATATGCGGGAATAGTGCTGGAAATGCCTGTTTTGAAATCTCTCCACAGAAAGCGTTTCCAGACTTCCCCTTCAACACACGAGTTTAACTCTGTACGTTGAATGCACACATTGAAGACCGTTCTGTTAGGTAGCTCCGTTTTGGTTTTAGAAGCAGACAGTTCTCCTTACAGCATATACTCCCATTCACTGAGAAATGTCCAAACGCAGCACTTACCAGAAACGTGTTTCTAAGTCCTGAATCTAAAGGGAGATTTAACTCACTTAGCTGAACAAACCCACAGCAGAGCAGATTGAAGGATACGTTTCTTCTGTGTTTTAGGCAGAGTTTTACTGCTATTTCGTTATATGCGGGAATAGTGCTGGAAATGCCTGTTTTGAGATCTCTCCACAGAAAGCGTTTCCAGACTTCCCCTTCAACACACGAGTTTAACTCTGTATGTTGAATGCACACATTGAAGACCGTTCTGTTAGGTAGCTCCGTTTTGGTTTTAGAAGCAGACAGTTCTCCTTACAGCATATACTCCCATTCACTGAGAAATGTCCAAACACAGCTCTTACCAGATACGTGTTTCTAACTCCTGAATCTAAAGGGAGATTTAACTCACTTAGCTGAACAAACGCACAGCAGAGCAGATTGAAGGATACGTTTCTTCTGTGTTTTAGGCAGAGTTTTACTGCTATTTCGTTATATGCGGGAATAGTGCTGGAAATGCCTGGAAATGCCTGTTTTGAGATCTCTCCACAGAAAGCGTTTCCAGACTTCCCCTTCAACACACGAGTTTAACTCTGTAAGTTGAATGGACACATTGAAGACCGTTCTGTTAGGTAGATCCGTTTTGGTTTTAGAAGCAGATAGTTCTCCTTACAGCGTATACTCCCATTCACTGGGAAATGTCCAAACGCAGCTCTTACCAGAAACGTGTTTCTAACTCCTGAATCTAAAGGGAGATTTAACTCACTTAGCTGAACAAACGCACAGCAGAGCAGATTGAAGGATACGTTTCTTTTGTGTTTTAGGCAGAGTTTTACTGCTATTTCGTTATATGCGGGAATAGTGCTGGAAATGCCTGTTTTGTGATCTCTCCACAGAAAGCGTTTCCAGACTTCCCCTTCAACACACGAGTTTAACTCTGAAGACCGTTCTGTTAGGTAGCTCCGTTTTGGTTTTAGAAGCAGACAGTTCTCCTTACAGCATATACTCCCATTCACTGAGAAATGTCCAAACGCAGCTCTTACCAGAAACGTGTTTCTAACTCCTGAATCTAAAGGGAGATTTAACTCACTTATCTGAACAAACCCACAGCAGAGCAGATTGAAGGATACGTTTCTTCTGTGTTTTAGGCAGAGTTTTACTGCTATTTCGTTATATGCGGGAATAGTGCTGGAAATGCCTGTTTTGAGATCTCTCCACAGAAAGCGTTTCCAGACTTCCCCTTCAACACACGAGTTTAACTCTGTAAGTTGGATGCACACATTGAAGACCGTTCTGTTAGGTAGCTCCGTTTTGGTTTTAGAAGCAGACAGTTCTCCTTACAGCATATACTCCCATTCACTGAGAAATGTCCAAACGCAGCACTTACCAGAAACGTGTTTCTAACTCCTGAATCTAAAGGGAGATTTAACTCACTTAGCTGAACAAACGCACAGCAGAGCTGATTGAAGGATACGTTTCTTCTGTGTTTTAGGCAGAGTTATACTGCTATTTCGTTATATGCGGGAATAGTGCTGGAAATGCCTGGAAATGCCTGTTTTGAGATCTCTCCACAGAAAGCGTTTCCAGACTTCCCCTTCAACACACGAGTTTAACTCTGTATGTTGAATGCACACATTGAAGACCGTTCTGTTAGGTAGCTCCGTTTTGATTTTAGAAGCAGACAGTTCTCCTTACAGCATATACTCCCATTCACTGAGAAATGTCCAAACGCAGCTCTTACCAGAAACGTGTTTCTAACTCCTGAATCTAAAGGGAGATTTAACTCACTTAGCTGACCAAACGCACAGCAGAGCAGATTGAAGGATACGTTTCTTCTGTGTTTTAGGCAGAGTTTTACTGCTATTTCGTTATATGCGGGAATAGTGCTGGAAATGCCTGTTTTGAGATCTCTCCCCAGAAAGCGTTTCCAGACTTCCCCTTCAACACACGAGTTTAACTCTGTAAGTTGAATGCACACATTGAAGACCGTTCTGTTAGGTAGCTCCGTTTTGGTTTTAGAAGCAGACAGTTCTCCTTACAGCATATACTCCCATTCACTGAGAAATGTCCAAACGCAGCTCTTACCAGAAACGTGTTTCTAACTCCTGAATCTAAAGGGAGATTTAACTCACTTAGCTGAACAAACGCACAGCAGAGCAGATTGAAGGATACGTTTCTTCTGTGTTTTAGGCAGAGTTTTACTGCTATTTCGTTATATGCGGGAATAGTGCTGGAAATGCCTGGAAATGCCTGTTTTGAGATCTCTCCACAGAAAGCGTTTCCAGACTTCCCCTTCAACACACGAGTTTAACTCTGTATGTTGGATGCACACATTGAAGACCGTTCTGTTAGGTAGCTCCGTTTTGGTTTTAGAAGCAGACAGTTCTCCTTACAGCATATACTCCCATTCACTGAGAAATGTCCAAACGCAGCACTTACCAGAAACGTGTTTCTAACTCCTGAATCTAAAGGGAGATTTAACTCACTTAGCTGAACAAACGCACAGCAGAGCAGATTGAAGGATACGTTTCTTCTGTGTTTTAGGCAGAGTTTTACTGCTATTTCGTTATATGCGGGAATAGTGCTGGAAATACCTGGAAATGCCTGTTTTGAGATCTCTCCACAGAAAGCGTATCCAGACTTCCCATTCAACACACGAGTTTAACTCTGTAAGCTGAATGCACACATTGAAGACCGTTCTGTTAGGTAGCTCCGTTTTGGTTTTAGAAGCAGACAGTTCTCCTTACAGCATATACTCCCATTCACTGAGAAATGTCCAAACGCAGCTCTTACCAGAAACGTGTTTCTAACTCCTGAATCTAAAGGGAGATTTAACTCACTTAGATGAACAAACGCACAGCAGAGCAGATTGAAGGATACGTTTCTTCTGTGTTTTAGGCAGAGTTTTACTGCTATTTCGTTATATGCGGGAATAGTGCTGGAAATGCCTGTTTTGAGATCTCTTCACAGAAAGCGTTTCCAGACTTCCCCTTCAACACACGAGTTTAACTCTGTAAGTTGAATGCACACATTGAAGACCGTTCTGTTAGGTAGCTCCGTTTTGGTTTTAGAAGCAGACAGTTCTCCTTACAGCATATACTCCAATTCACTGAGAAATGTCCAAACGCAGCTCTTACCAGAAACGTGTTTCTAACTCCTGAATCTAAAGGGAGATTTAACTCACTTAGCTGAACAAACCCACAGCAGAGCAGATTGAAGGATACGTTTCTTCTGTGTTTTAGGCAGAGTTTTACTGCTATTTCGTTATATGCGGGAATAGTGCTGGAAATGCCTGGAAATGCCTGTTTTGAGATCTCTCCACAGAAAGCGTTTCCAGACTTCCCCTTCAACACACGAGTTTAACTCTGTAAGTTGAATGCACACATTGAAGACCGTTCTGTTAGGTAGCTCTGTTTTGGTTTTAGAAGCAGAGAGTTCTCCTTACAGCATATACTCCCATTCACTGGGAAATGTCCAAACGCAGCTCTTACCAGAAACGTGTTTCTAACTCCTGAATCTAAAGGGAGATTTAACTCACTTAGCTGAACAAACGCACAGCAGAGCAGATTGAAGGATACGTTTCTTCTGTGTTTTAGGCAGAGTTTTACTGCTATTTCCTTATATGCGGGAATAGTGCTGGAAATGCCTGTTTTGAGATCTCTCCACAGAAAGCGTTTCCAGACTTCCCCTTCAACACACGAGTTTAACTCTGTAAGTTGAATGCACACATTGAAGACCGTTCTGTTATGTAGCTCCGTTTTGGTTTTAGAAGCAGACAGTTCTCCTTACAGCATATACTCCCATTCACTGAGAAATGTCCAAACGCAGCTCTTACCAGAAACGTGTTTCTAACTCCTGAATCTAAAGGGAGATTTAACTCACTTAGCTGAACAAACGCACAGCAGAGCAGATTGAAGGATACGTTTCTTCTGTGTTTTAGGCAGAGTTTTACTGCTATTTCGTTATATGCGGGAATAGTGCTGGAAATGCCTGTTTTGTGATCTCTCCACAGAAAGCGTTTCCAGACTTCCCCTTCAACACACGAGTTTAACTCTGAAGACCGTTCTGTTAGGTAGCTCCGTTTTGGTTTTAGAAGCAGACAGTTCTCCTTACAGCATATACTCCCATTCACTGAGAAATGTCCAAACGCAGCTCTTACCAGAAACGTGTTTCTAACTCCTGAATCTAAAGGGAGATTTAACTCACTTATCTGAACAAACCCACAGCAGAGCAGATTGAAGGATACGTTTCTTCTGTGTTTTAGGCAGAGTTTTACTGCTATTTCGTTATATGCGGGAATAGTGCTGGAAATGCCTGTTTTGAGATCTCTCCACAGAAAGCGTTTCCAGACTTCCCCTTCAACACACGAGTTTAACTCTGTAAGTTGGATGCACACATTGAAGACCGTTCTGTTAGGTAGCTCCGTTTTGGTTTTAGAAGCAGACAGTTCTCCTTACAGCATATACTCCCATTCACTGAGAAATGTCCAAACGCAGCACTTACCAGAAACGTGTTTCTAACTCCTGAATCTAAAGGGAGATTTAACTCACTTAGCTGAACAAACGCACAGCAGAGCTGATTGAAGGATACGTTTCTTCTGTGTTTTAGGCAGAGTTATACTGCTATTTCGTTATATGCGGGAATAGTGCTGGAAATGCCTGGAAATGCCTGTTTTGAGATCTCTCCACAGAAAGCGTTTCCAGACTTCCCCTTCAACACACGAGTTTAACTCTGTATGTTGAATGCACACATTGAAGACCGTTCTGTTAGGTAGCTCCGTTTTGATTTTAGAAGCAGACAGTTCTCCTTACAGCATATACTCCCATTCACTGAGAAATGTCCAAACGCAGCTCTTACCAGAAACGTGTTTCTAACTCCTGAATCTAAAGGGAGATTTAACTCACTTAGCTGACCAAACGCACAGCAGAGCAGATTGAAGGATACGTTTCTTCTGTGTTTTAGGCAGAGTTTTACTGCTATTTCGTTATATGCGGGAATAGTGCTGGAAATGCCTGTTTTGAGATCTCTCCCCAGAAAGCGTTTCCAGACTTCCCCTTCAACACACGAGTTTAACTCTGTAAGTTGAATGCACACATTGAAGACCGTTCTGTTAGGTAGCTCCGTTTTGGTTTTAGAAGCAGACAGTTCTCCTTACAGCATATACTCCCATTCACTGAGAAATGTCCAAACGCAGCTCTTACCAGAAACGTGTTTCTAACTCCTGAATCTAAAGGGAGATTTAACTCACTTAGCTGAACAAACGCACAGCAGAGCAGATTGAAGGATACGTTTCTTCTGTGTTTTAGGCAGAGTTTTACTGCTATTTCGTTATATGCGGGAATAGTGCTGGAAATGCCTGGAAATGCCTGTTTTGAGATCTCTCCACAGAAAGCGTTTCCAGACTTCCCCTTCAACACACGAGTTTAACTCTGTATGTTGGATGCACACATTGAAGACCGTTCTGTTAGGTAGCTCCGTTTTGGTTTTAGAAGCAGACAGTTCTCCTTACAGCATATACTCCCATTCACTGAGAAATGTCCAAACGCAGCACTTACCAGAAACGTGTTTCTAACTCCTGAATCTAAAGGGAGATTTAACTCACTTAGCTGAACAAACGCACAGCAGAGCAGATTGAAGGATACGTTTCTTCTGTGTTTTAGGCAGAGTTTTACTGCTATTTCGTTATATGCGGGAATAGTGCTGGAAATACCTGGAAATGCCTGTTTTGAGATCTCTCCACAGAAAGCGTATCCAGACTTCCCATTCAACACACGAGTTTAACTCTGTAAGCTGAATGCACACATTGAAGACCGTTCTGTTAGGTAGCTCCGTTTTGGTTTTAGAAGCAGACAGTTCTCCTTACAGCATATACTCCCATTCACTGAGAAATGTCCAAACGCAGCTCTTACCAGAAACGTGTTTCTAACTCCTGAATCTAAAGGGAGATTTAACTCACTTAGATGAACAAACGCACAGCAGAGCAGATTGAAGGATACGTTTCTTCTGTGTTTTAGGCAGAGTTTTACTGCTATTTCGTTATATGCGGGAATAGTGCTGGAAATGCCTGTTTTGAGATCTCTTCACAGAAAGCGTTTCCAGACTTCCCCTTCAACACACGAGTTTAACTCTGTAAGTTGAATGCACACATTGAAGACCGTTCTGTTAGGTAGCTCCGTTTTGGTTTTAGAAGCAGACAGTTCTCCTTACAGCATATACTCCAATTCACTGAGAAATGTCCAAACGCAGCTCTTACCAGAAACGTGTTTCTAACTCCTGAATCTAAAGGGAGATTTAACTCACTTAGCTGAACAAACCCACAGCAGAGCAGATTGAAGGATACGTTTCTTCTGTGTTTTAGGCAGAGTTTTACTGCTATTTCGTTATATGCGGGAATAGTGCTGGAAATGCCTGGAAATGCCTGTTTTGAGATCTCTCCACAGAAAGCGTTTCCAGACTTCCCCTTCAACACACGAGTTTAACTCTGTAAGTTGAATGCACACATTGAAGACCGTTCTGTTAGGTAGCTCTGTTTTGGTTTTAGAAGCAGAGAGTTCTCCTTACAGCATATACTCCCATTCACTGGGAAATGTCCAAACGCAGCTCTTACCAGAAACGTGTTTCTAACTCCTGAATCTAAAGGGAGATTTAACTCACTTAGCTGAACAAACGCACAGCAGAGCAGATTGAAGGATACGTTTCTTCTGTGTTTTAGGCAGAGTTTTACTGCTATTTCCTTATATGCGGGAATAGTGCTGGAAATGCCTGTTTTGAGATCTCTCCACAGAAAGCGTTTCCAGACTTCCCCTTCAACACACGAGTTTAACTCTGTAAGTTGAATGCACACATTGAAGACCGTTCTGTTATGTAGCTCCGTTTTGGTTTTAGAAGCAGACAGTTCTCCTTACAGCATATACTCCCATTCACTGAGAAATGTCCAAACGCAGCTCTTACCAGAAACGTGTTTCTAACTCCTGAATCTAAAGGGAGATTTAACTCACTTAGCTGAACAAACGCACAGCAGAGCAGATTGAAGGATACGTTTCTTCTGTGTTTTAGGCAGAGTTTTACTGCTATTTCGTTATATGCGGGAATAGTGCTGGAAATGCCTGTTTTGAGATCTCTCCACAGAAAGCGTTTCCAGACTTCCCCTTCAACACACGAGTTTAACTCTGTAAGTTGAATGCACACATTGAAGACCGTTCTGTTAGGTAGCTCCGTTTTGGTTTTAGAAGCAGACAGTTCTCCTTACAGCATATACTCCCATTCACTGAGAAATGTCCAAACGCAGCTCTTACCAGAAACGTGTTTCTAACTCCTGAATCTAAAGGGAGATTTAACTCACTTAGCTGAACAAACGCACAGCAGAGCAGACTGAAGGATACGTTTCTTCTGTGTTTTAGGCAGAGTTTTACTGCTATTTCGTTATATGCGGGAATAGTGCTGGAAATGCCTGGAAATGCCTGTTTTGAGATCTCTCCACAGAAAGCGTTTCCAGACTTCCCCTTCAACACACGAGTTTAACTCTGTAAGTTGAATGCACACATTGAAGACCGTTCTGTTAGGTAGCTCCGTTTTGGTTTTAGAAGCAGACAGTTCTCCTTACAGCATATACTCCCATTCACTGAGAAATGTCCAAACGCAGCTCTTACCAGAAACGTGTTTCTAACTCCTGAATCTAAAGGGAGATTTAACTCACTTAGCTGAACAAACGCACAGCAGAGCAGATTGAAGGATACGTTTCTTCTGTGTTTTAGGCAGAGTTTTACTGCTATTTCGTTATATGCGGGAATAGTGCTGGAAATGCCTGTTTTGAGATCTCTCCACAGAAAGCGTTTCCAGACTTCCCCTTCAACACACGAGTTTAACTCTGTAAGTTGAATGCACACATTGAAGACCGTTCTGTTAGGTAGCTCCGTTTTGGTTTTAGAAGCAGACAGTTCTCCTTACAGCATATACTCCCATTCACTGAGAAATGTCCAAACGCAGCTCTTACCAGAAACGTGTTTCTAACTCCTGAATCTAAAGGGAGATTTAACTCACTTAGCTGAACAAACGCACAGCAGAGCAGACTGAAGGATACGTTTCTTCTGTGTTTTAGGCAGAGTTTTACTGCTATTTCGTTATATGCGGGAATAGTGCTGGAAATGCCTGTTTTGAGATCTCTCCACAGAAAGCGTTTCCAGACTTCCCATTCAACACACGAGTTTAACTCTGTAAGTTGAATGCACACATTGAAGACCGTTCTGTTAGGTAGCTCCGTTTTGGTTTTAGAAGCAGACAGTTCTCCTTACAGCATATACTCCCATTCACTGAGAAATGTCCAAACGCAGCTCTTACCAGAAACGTGTTTCTAACTCCTGAATCTAAAGGGAGATTTAACTCACTTAGCTGAACAAACCCACAGCAGAGCAGATTGAAGGATACGTTTCTTCTGTGTTTTAGGCAGAGTTTTACTGCTATTTCGTTATATGCGGGAATAGTGCTGGAAATGCCTGGAAATGCCTGTTTTGAGATCTCTCCACAGAAAGCGTTTCCAGACTTCCCCTTCAACACACGAGTTTAACTCTGTAAGTTGAATGCACACATTGAAGACCGTTCTGTTAGGTAGCTCCGTTTTGGTTTTAGAAGCAGACAGTTCTCCTTACAGCATATACTCCCATTCACTGAGAAATGTCCAAACGCAGCTCTTACCAGAAACGTGTTTCTAACTCCTGAATCTAAAGGGAGATTTAACTCACTTAGATGAACAAACGCACAGCAGAGCAGATTGAAGGATACGTTTCTTCTGTGTTTTAGGCAGAGTTTTACTGCTATTTCGTTATATGCGGGAATAGTGCTGGAAATGCCTGTTTTGAGATCTCTCCACAGAAAGCGTTTCCAGACTTCCCCTTCAACACACGAGTTTAACTCTGTAAGTTGAATGCACACATTGAAGACCGTTCTGTTAGGTAGCTCCGTTTTGGTTTTAGAAGCATACAGTTCTCCTTACAGCATATACTCCAATTCACTGAGAAATGTCCAAACGCAGCTCTTACCAGAAACGTGTTTCTAACTCCTGAATCTAAAGGGAGATTTAACTCACTTAGCTGAACAAACCCACAGCAGAGCAGATTGAAGGATACGTTTCTTCTGTGTTTTAGGCAGAGTTTTACTGCTATTTCGTTATATGCGGGAATAGTGCTGGAAATGCCTGGAAATGCCTGTTTTGAGATCTCTCCACAGAAAGCGTTTCCAGACTTCCCCTTCAACACACGAGTGTAACTCTGTAAGTTGAATGCACACATTGAAGACCGTTCTGTTAGGTAGCTCCGTTTTGGTTTTAGAAGCAGATAGTTCCCCTTACAGCATATACTCCCATTCACTGGGAAATGTCCAAACGCAGCTCTTACCAGAAACGTGTTTCTAACTCCTGAATCTAAAGGGAGATTTAACTCACTTAGCTGAACAAACGCACAGCAGAGCAGATTGAAGGATACGTTTCTTCTGTGTTTTAGGCAGAGTTTTACTGCTATTTCGTTATATGCGGGAATAGTGCTGGAAATGCCTGTTTTGAGATCTCTCCACAGAAAGCGTTTCCAGACTTCCCCTTCAACACACGAGTTTAACTCTGTAAGTTGAATGCACACATTGAAGACCGTTCTGTTAGGTAGCTCCGTTTTGGTTTTAGAAGCAGACAGTTCTCCTTACAGCATATACTCCCATTCACTGAGAAATGTCCAAACGCAGCTCTTACCAGAAACGTGTTTCTAACTCCTGAATCTAAAGGGAGATTTAACTCACTTAGCTGAACAAACGCACAGCAGAGCAGATTGAAGGATACGTTTCTTCGGTGTTTTAGGCAGAGTTTTACTGCTATTTCGTTATATGCGGGAATAGTGCTGGAAATGCCTGTTTTGAGATCTCTCCACAGAAAGCGTTTCCAGACTTCCCCTTCAACACACGAGTTTAACTCTGTAAGTTGAATGCACACATTGAAGACCGTTCTGTTAGGTAGCTCCGTTTTGGTTTTAGCAGCAGACAGTTCTCCTTACAGCATATACTCCCATTCACTGAGAAATGTCCAAACGCAGCTCTTACCAGAAACGTGTTTCTAACTCCTGAATCTAAAGGGAGATTTAACTCACTTAGCTGAACAAACGCACAGCAGAGCAGACTGAAGGATACGTTTCTTCTGTGTTTTAGGCAGAGTTTTACTGCTATTTCGTTATATGCGGGAATAGTGCTGGAAAAGCCTGGAAATGCCTGTTTTGAGATCTCTCCACAGAAAGCGTTTCCAGACTTCCCCTTCAACACACGAGTTTAACTCTGTAAGTTGAATGCACACATTGAAGACCGTTCTGTTAGGTAGCTCCGTTTTGGTTTTAGAAGCAGACAGTTCTCCTTACAGCATATACTCCCATTCACTGAGAATTGTCCAAACGCAGCTCTTACCAGAAACGTGTTTCTAACTCCTGAATCTAAAGGGAGATTTAACTCACTTAGCTGAACAAACGCACAGCAGAGCAGACTGAAGGATACGTTCCTTCTGTGTTTTAGGCAGAGTTTTACTGCTATTTCGTTATATGCGGGAATAGTGCTGGAAATGCCTGTTTTGAGATCTCTCCACAGAAAGCGTTTCCAGACTTCCCCTTCAACACACGAGTTTAACTCTGTAAGTTGAATGCACACATTGAAGACCGTTCTGTTAGGTAGCTCCGTTTTGGTTTTAGAAGCAGACAGTTCTCCTTACAGCATATACTCCCATTCACTGAGAAATGTCCAAACGCAGCTCTTACCAGAAACGTGTTTCTAACTCCTGAATCTAAAGGGAGATTTAACTCACTTAGCTGAACAAACGCACAGCAGAGCAGATTGAAGGATACGTTTCTTCTGTGTTTTAGGCAGAGTTTTACTGCTATTTCGTTATATGCGGGAATAGTGCTGGAAATGCCTGTTTTGAGATCTCTCCACAGAAAGCGTTTCCAGACTTCCCCTTCAACACACGAGTTTAACTCTGTAAGTTGAATGCACACATTGAAGACCGTTCTGTTAGGTAGCTCCGTTTTGGTTTTAGAAGCAGACAGTTCTCCTTACAGCATATACTCCCATTCACTGAGAAATGTCCAAACGCAGCTCTTACCAGAAACGTGTTTCTAACTCCTGAATCTAAAGGGAGATTTAACTCACTTAGCTGAACAAACGCACAGCAGAGCAGATTGAAGGATACGTTTCTTCTGTGTTTTAGGCAGAGTTTTACTGCTATTTCGTTATATGCGGGAATAGTGCTGGAAATGCCTGGAAATGCCTGTTTTGAGATCTCTCCACAGAAAGCGTTTCCAGACTTCCCCTTCAACACACGAGTTTAACTCTGTAAGTTGAATGCACACATTGAAGACCGTTCTGTTAGGTAGATCCGTTTTGGTTTTAGAAGCAGATAGTTCTCCTTACAGCGTATACTCCCATTCACTGGGAAATGTCCAAACGCAGCTCTTACCAGAAACGTGTTTCTAACTCCTGAATGTAAAGGGAGATTTAACTCACTTAGCTGAACAAACGCACAGAAGAGCAGATTGAAGGATACGTTTCTTCTGTGTTTTAGGCAGAGTTTTACTGCTATTTCGTTATATGCGGGAATAGTGCTGGAAATGCCTGTTTTGAGATCTCTCCACAGAAAGCGTTTCCAGACTTCCCCTTCAACACACGAGTTTAACTCTGTAAGTTGAATGCACACATTGAAGACCGTTCTGTTAGGTAGCTCCGTTTTGGTTTTAGAAGCAGACAGTTCTCCTTACAGCATATACTCCCATTCACTGAGAAATGTCCAAACGCAGCACTTACCAGAAACGTGTTTCTAAGTCCTGAATCTAAAGGGAGATTTAACTCACTTAGCTGAACAAACCCACAGCAGAGCAGATTGAAGGATACGTTTCTTCTGTGTTTTAGGCAGAGTTTTACTGCTATTTCGTTATATGCGGGAATAGTGCTGGAAATGCCTGGAAATGCCTGTTTTGAGATCTCTCCACAGAAAGCGTTTCCAGACTTCCCCTTCAACACACGAGTTTAACCCTGTAAGTTGAATGCACACATTGAAGACCGTTCTGTTAGGTAGCTCCGTTTTGGTTTTAGAAGCAGACAGTTCTCCTTACAGCATATACTCCCATTCACTGAGAAATGTCCAAACGCAGCTCTTACCAGAAACGTGTTTCTAACTCCTGAATCTAAAGGGAGATTTAACTCACTTAGATGAACAAACGCACAGCAGAGCAGATTGAAGGATACGTTTCTTCTGTGTTTTAGGCAGAGTTTTACTGCTATTTCGTTATATGCGGGAATAGTGCTGGAAATGCCTGTTTTGAGATCTCTCCACAGAAAGCGTTTCCAGACTTCCCCTTCAACACACGAGTTTAACTCTGTATGTTGAATGCACACATTGAAGACCGTTCTGTTAGGTAGCTCCGTTTTGGTTTTAGAAGCAGACAGTTCTCCTTACAGCATATACTCCCATTCACTGAGAAATGTCCAAACACAGCTCTTACCAGATACGTGTTTCTAACTCCTGAATCTAAAGGGAGATTTAACTCACTTAGCTGAACAAACGCACAGCAGAGCAGATTGAAGGATACGTTTCTTCTGTGTTTTAGGCAGAGTTTTACTGCTATTTCGTTATATGCGGGAATAGTGCTGGAAATGCCTGGAAATGCCTGTTTTGAGATCTCTCCACAGAAAGCGTTTCCAGACTTCCCCTTCAACACACGAGTTTAACTCTGTAAGTTGAATGGACACATTGAAGACCGTTCTGTTAGGTAGATCCGTTTTGGTTTTAGAAGCAGATAGTTCTCCTTACAGCGTATACTCCCATTCACTGGGAAATGTCCAAACGCAGCTCTTACCAGAAACGTGTTTCTAACTCCTGAATCTAAAGGGAGATTTAACTCACTTAGCTGAACAAACGCACAGCAGAGCAGATTGAAGGATACGTTTCTTTTGTGTTTTAGGTAGAGTTTTACTGCTATTTCGTTATATGCGGGAATAGTGCTGGAAATGCCTGTTTTGAGATCTCTCCACAGAAAGCGTTTCCAGACTTCCCCTTCAACACACGAGTTTAACTCTGAAGACCGTTCTGTTAGGTAGCTCCGTTTTGGTTTTAGAAGCAGACAGTTCTCCTTACAGCATATACTCCCATTCACTGAGAAATGTCCAAACGCAGCTCTTACCAGAAACGTGTTTCTAACTCCTGAATCTAAAGGGAGATTTAACTCACTTATCTGAACAAACCCACAGCAGAGCAGATTGAAGGATACGTTTCTTCTGTGTTTTAGGCAGAGTTTTACTGCTATTTCGTTATATGCGGGAATAGTGCTGGAAATGCCTGTTTTGAGATCTCTCCACAGAAAGCGTTTCCAGACTTCCCCTTCAACACACGAGTTTAACTCTGTAAGTTGGATGCACACATTGAAGACCGTTCTGTTAGGTAGCTCCGTTTTGGTTTTAGAAGCAGACAGTTCTCCTTACAGCATATACTCCCATTCACTGAGAAATGTCCAAACGCAGCACTTACCAGAAACGTGTTTCTAACTCCTGAATCTAAAGGGAGATTTAACTCACTTAGCTGAACAAACGCACAGCAGAGCTGATTGAAGGATACGTTTCTTCTGTGTTTTAGGCAGAGTTATACTGCTATTTCGTTATATGCGGGAATAGTGCTGGAAATGCCTGGAAATGCCTGTTTTGAGATCTCTCCACAGAAAGCGTTTCCAGACTTCCCCTTCAACACACGAGTTTAACTCTGTAAGTTGAATGCACACATTGAAGACCGTTCTGTTAGGTAGCTCCGTTTTGATTTTAGAAGCAGACAGTTCTCCTTACAGCATATACTCCCATTCACTGAGAAATGTCCAAACGCAGCTCTTACCAGAAACGTGTTTCTAACTCCTGAATCTAAAGGGAGATTTAACTCACTTAGCTGACCAAACGCACAGCAGAGCAGATTGAAGGATACGTTTCTTCTGTGTTTTAGGCAGAGTTTTACTGCTATTTCGTTATATGCGGGAATAGTGCTGGAAATGCCTGTTTTGAGATCTCTCCCCAGAAAGCGTTTCCAGACTTCCCCTTCAACACACGAGTTTAACTCTGTAAGTTGAATGCACACATTGAAGACCGTTCTGTTAGGTAGCTCCGTTTTGGTTTTAGAAGCAGACAGTTCTCCTTACAGCATATACTCCCATTCACTGAGAAATGTCCAAACGCAGCTCTTACCAGATACGTGTTTCTAACTCCTGAATCTAAAGGGAGATTTAACTCACTTAGCTGAACAAACGCACAGCAGAGCAGATTGAAGGATACGTTTCTTCTGTGTTTTAGGCAGAGTTTTACTGCTATTTCGTTATATGCGGGAATAGTGCTGGAAATGCCTGGAAATGCCTGTTTTGAGATCTCTCCACAGAAAGCGTTTCCAGACTTCCCCTTCAACACACGAGTTTAACTCTGTATGTTGGATGCACACATTGAAGACCGTTCTGTTAGGTAGCTCCGTTTTGGTTTTAGAAGCAGACAGTTCTCCTTACAGCATATACTCCCATTCACTGAGAAATGTCCAAACGCAGCACTTACCAGAAACGTGTTTCTAACTCCTGAATCTAAAGGGAGATTTAACTCACTTAGCTGAACAAACGCACAGCAGAGCAGATTGAAGGATACGTTTCTTCTGTGTTTTAGGCAGAGTTTTACTGCTATTTCGTTATATGCGGGAATAGTGCTGGAAATACCTGGAAATGCCTGTTTTGAGATCTCTCCACAGAAAGCGTATCCAGACTTCCCATTCAACACACGAGTTTAACTCTGTAAGTTGAATGCACACATTGAAGACCGTTCTGTTAGGTAGCTCCGTTTTGGTTTTAGAAGCAGACAGTTCTCCTTACAGCATATACTCCCATTCACTGAGAAATGTCCAAACGCAGCTCTTACCAGAAACGTGTTTCTAACTCCTGAATCTAAAGGGAGATTTAACTCACTTAGATGAACAAACGCACAGCAGAGCAGATTGAAGGATACGTTTCTTCTGTGTTTTAGGCAGAGTTTTACTGCTATTTCGTTATATGCGGGAATAGTGCTGGAAATGCCTGTTTTGAGATCTCTCCACAGAAAGCGTTTCCAGACTTCCCCTTCAACACACGAGTTTAACTCTGTAAGTTGAATGCACACATTGAAGACCGTTCTGTTAGGTAGCTCCGTTTTGGTTTTAGAAGCAGACAGTTCTCCTTACAGCATATACTCCAATTCACTGAGAAATGTCCAAACGCAGCTCTTACCAGAAACGTGTTTCTAACTCCTGAATCTAAAGGGAGATTTAACTCACTTAGCTGAACAAACCCACAGCAGAGCAGATTGAAGGATACGTTTCTTCTGTGTTTTAGGCAGAGTTTTACTGCTATTTCGTTATATGCGGGAATAGTGCTGGAAATGCCTGGAAATGCCTGTTTTGAGATCTCTCCACAGAAAGCGTTTCCAGACTTCCCCTTCAACACACGAGTTTAACTCTGTAAGTTGAATGCACACATTGAAGACCGTTCTGTTAGGTAGCTCTGTTTTGGTTTTAGAAGCAGAGAGTTCTCCTTACAGCATATACTCCCATTCACTGGGAAATGTCCAAACGCAGCTCTTACCAGAAACGTGTTTCTAACTCCTGAATCTAAAGGGAGATTTAACTCACTTAGCTGAACAAACGCACAGCAGAGCAGATTGAAGGATACGTTTCTTCTGTGTTTTAGGCAGAGTTTTACTGCTATTTCGTTATATGCGGGAATAGTGCTGGAAATGCCTGTTTTGAGATCTCTCCACAGAAAGCGTTTCCAGACTTCCCCTTCAACACACGAGTTTAACTCTGTAAGTTGAATGCACACATTGAAGACCGTTCTGTTAGGTAGCTCCGTTTTGGTTTTAGAAGCAGACAGTTCTCCTTACAGCATATACTCCCATTCACTGAGAAATGTCCAAACGCAGCTCTTACCAGAAACGTGTTTCTAACTCCTGAATCTAAAGGGAGATTTAACTCACTTAGCTGAACAAACGCACAGCAGAGCAGATTGAAGGATACGTTTCTTCTGTGTTTTAGGCAGAGTTTTACTGCTATTTCGTTATATGCGGGAATAGTGCTGGAAATGCCTGTTTTGAGATCTCTCCACAGAAAGCGTTTCCAGACTTCCCCTTCAACACACGAGTTTAACTCTGTAAGTTGAATGCACACATTGAAGACCGTTCTGTTAGGTAGCTCCGTTTTGGTTTTAGAAGCAGACAGTTCTCCTTACAGCATATACTCCCATTCACTGAGAAATGTCCAAACGCAGCTCTTACCAGAAACGTGTTTCTAACTCCTGAATCTAAAGGGAGATTTAACTCACTTAGCTGAACAAACGCACAGCAGAGCAGACTGAAGTATACGTTTCTTCTGTGTTTTAGGCAGAGTTTTACTGCTATTTCGTTATATGCGGGAATAGTGCTGGAAATGCCTGTTTTGAGATCTCTCCACAGAAAGCGTTTCCAGACTTCCCCTTCAACACACGAGTTTAACTCTGTAAGTTGAATGCACACATTGAAGACCGTTCTGTTAGGTAGCTCCGTTTTGGTTTTAGAAGCAGACAGTTCTCCTTACAGCATATACTCCCATTCACTGAGAAATGTCCAAACGCAGCTCTTACCAGAAACGTGTTTCTAACTCCTGAATCTAAAGGGAGATTTAACTCACTTAGCTGAACAAACGCACAGCAGAGCAGATTGAAGGATACGTTTCTTCTGTGTTTTAGGCAGAGTTTTACTGCTATTTCGTTATATGCGGGAATAGTGCTGGAAATGCCTGTTTTGAGATCTCTCCACAGAAAGCGTTTCCAGACTTCCCCTTCAACACACGAGTTTAACTCTGTAAGTTGAATGCACACATTGAAGACCGTTCTGTTAGGTAGCTCCGTTTTGGTTTTAGAAGCAGACAGTTCTCCTTACAGCATATACTCCCATTCACTGAGAAATGTCCAAACGCAGCTCTTACCAGAAACGTGTTTCTAACTCCTGAATCTAAAGGGAGATTTAACTCACTTAGCTGAACAAACGCACAGCAGAGCAGACTGAAGGATACGTTTCTTCTGTGTTTTAGGCAGAGTTTTACTGCTATTTCGTTATATGCGGGAATAGTGCTGGAAATGCCTGTTTTGAGATCTCTCCACAGAAAGCGTTTCCAGACTTCCCCTTCAACACACGAGTTTAACTCTGTAAGTTGAATGCACACATTGAAGACCGTTCTGTTAGGTAGCTCCGTTTTGGTTTTAGAAGCAGACAGTTCTCCTTACAGCATATACTCCCATTCACTGAGAAATGTCCAAACGCAGCTCTTACCAGAAACGTGTTTCTAACTCCTGAATCTAAAGGGAGATTTAACTCACTTAGCTGAACAAACGCACAGCAGAGCAGATTGAAGGATACGTTTCTTCTGTGTTTTAGGCAGAGTTTTACTGCTATTTCGTTATATGCGGGAATAGTGCTGGAAATGCCTGTTTTGAGATCTCTCCACAGAAAGCGTTTCCAGACTTCCCCTTCAACACACGAGTTTAACTCTGTAAGTTGAATGCACACATTGAAGACCGTTCTGTTAGGTAGCTCCGTTTTGGTTTTAGAAGCAGACAGTTCTCCTTACAGCATATACTCCCATTCACTGAGAAATGTCCAAACGCAGCTCTTACCAGAAACGTGTTTCTAACTCCTGAGTCTAAAGGGAGATTTAACTCACTTAGCTGAACAAACGCACAGCAGAGCAGATTGAAGGATACGTTTCTTCTGTGTTTTAGGCAGAGTTTTACTGCTATTTCGTTATATGCGGGAATAGTGCTGGAAATGCCTGGAAATGCCTGTTTTGAGATCTCTCCACAGAAAGCGTTTCCAGACTTCCCCTTCAACACACGAGTTTAACTCTGTAAGTTGAATGCACACATTGAAGACCGTTCTGTTAGGTAGATCCGTTTTGGTTTTAGAAGCAGATAGTTCTCCTTACAGCGTATACTCCCATTCACTGGGAAATGTCCAAACGCAGCTCTTACCAGAAACGTGTTTCTAACTCCTGAATCTAAAGGGAGATTTAACTCACTTAGCTGAACAAACGCACAGCAGAGCAGATTGAAGGATACGTTTCTTCTGTGTTTTAGGCAGAGTTTTACTGCTATTTCGTTATATGCGGGAATAGTGCTGGAAATGCCTGTTTTGAGATCTCTCCACAGAAAGCGTTTCCAGACTTCCCCTTCAACACACGAGTTTAACTCTGTAAGTTGAATGCACACATTGAAGACCGTTCTGTTAGGTAGCTCCGTTTTGGTTTTAGAAGCAGACAGTTCTCCTTACAGCATATACTCCCATTCACTGAGAAATGTCCAAACGCAGCTCTTACCAGAAACGTGTTTCTAACTCCTGAATCTAAAGGGAGATTTAACTCACTTAGCTGAACAAACGCACAGCAGAGCAGATTGAAGGATACGTTTCTTCTGTGTTTTAGGCAGAGTTTTACTGCTATTTCGTTATATGCGGGAATAGTGCTGGAAATGCCTGTTTTGAGATCTCTCCACAGAAAGCGTTTCCAGACTTCCCCTTCAACACACGAGTTTAACTCTGTAAGTTGAATGCACACATTGAAGACCGTTCTGTTAGGTAGCTCCGTTTTGGTTTTAGAAGCAGACAGTTCTCCTTACAGCATATACTCCCATTCACTGAGAAATGTCCAAACGCAGCTCTTACCAGAAACGTGTTTCTAACTCCTGAATCTAAAGGGAGATTTAACTCACTTAGCTGAACAAACGCACAGCAGAGCAGACTGAAGGATACGTTTCTTCTGTGTTTTAGGCAGAGTTTTACTGCTATTTCGTTATATGCGGGAATAGTGCTGGAAATGCCTGGAAATGCCTGTTTTGAGATCTCTCCACAGAAAGCGTTTCCAGACTTCCCCTTCAACACACGAGTTTAACTCTGTAAGTTGAATGCACACATTGAAGACCGTTCTGTTAGGTAGCTCCGTTTTGGTTTTAGAAGCAGACAGTTCTCCTTACAGCATATACTCCCATTCACTGAGAAATGTCCAAACGCAGCTCTTACCAGAAACGTGTTTCTAACTCCTGAATCTAAAGGGAGATTTAACTCTCTTAGCTGAACAAACGCACAGCAGAGCAGATTGAAGGATACGTTTCTTCTGTGTTTTAGGCAGAGTTTTACTGCTATTTCGTTATATGCGGGAATAGTGCTGGAAATGCCTGTTTTGAGATCTCTCCACAGAAAGCGTTTCCAGACTTCCCCTTCAACACACGAGTTTAACTCTGTAAGTTGAATGCACACATTGAAGACCGTTCTGTTAGGTAGCTCCGTTTTGGTTTTAGAAGCAGACAGTTCTCCTTACAGCATATACTCCCATTCACTGAGAAATGTCCAAACGCAGCTCTTACCAGAAACGTGTTTCTAACTCCTGAATCTAAAGGGAGATTTAACTCACTTAGCTGAACAAACGCACAGCAGAGCAGACTGAAGGATACGTTTCTTCTGTGTTTTAGGCAGAGTTTTACTGCTATTTCGTTATATGCGGGAATAGTGCTGGAAATGCCTGTTTTGAGATCTCTCCACAGAAAGCGTTTCCAGACTTCCCCTTCAACACACGAGTTTAACTCTGTAAGTTGAATGCACACATTGAAGACCGTTCTGTTAGGTAGCTCCGTTTTGGTTTTAGAAGCAGACAGTTCTCCTTACAGCATATACTCCCATTCACTGAGAAATGTCCAAACGCAGCTCTTACCAGAAACGTGTTTCTAACTCCTGAATCTAAAGGGAGATTTAACTCACTTAGCTGAACAAACGCACAGCAGAGCAGATTGAAGGATACGTTTCTTCTGTGTTTTAGGCAGAGTTTTACTGCTATTTCGTTATATGCGGGAATAGTGCTGGAAATGCCTGTTTTGAGATCTCTCCACAGAAAGCGTTTCCAGACTTCCCCTTCAACACACGAGTTTAACTCTGTAAGTTGAATGCACACATTGAAGACCGTTCTGTTAGGTAGCTCCGTTTTGGTTTTAGAAGCAGACAGTTCTCCTTACAGCATATACTCCCATTCACTGAGAAATGTCCAAACGCAGCTCTTACCAGAAACGTGTTTCTAACTCCTGAATCTAAAGGGAGATTTAACTCACTTAGCTGAACAAACGCACAGCAGAGCAGATTGAGGGATACGTTTCTTCTGTGTTTTAGGCAGAGTTTTACTGCTATTTCGTTATATGCGGGAATAGTGCTGGAAATGCCTGTTTTGAGATCTCTCCACAGAAAGCGTTTCCAGACTTCCCCTTCAACACACGAGTTTAACTCTGTAAGTTGAATGCACACATTGAAGACCGTTCTGTTAGGTAGCTCCGTTTTGGTTTTAGAAGCAGACAGTTCTCCTTACAGCATATACTCCCATTCACTGAGAAATGTCCAAACGCAGCTCTTACCAGAAACGTGTTTCTAACTCCTGAATCTAAAGGGAGATTTAACTCACTTAGCTGAACAAACGCACAGCAGAGCAGACTGAAGGATACGTTTCTTCTGTGTTTTAGGCAGAGTTTTACTGCTATTTCGTTATATGCGGGAATAGTGCTGGAAATGCCTGTTTTGAGATCTCTCCACAGAAAGCGTTTCCAGACTTCCCCTTCAACACACGAGTTTAACTCTGTAAGTTGAATGCACACATTGAAGACCGTTCTGTTAGGTAGCTCCGTTTTGGTTTTAGAAGCAGACAGTTCTCCTTACAGCATATACTCCCATTCACTGAGAAATGTCCAAACGCAGCTCTTACCAGAAACGTGTTTCTAACTCCTGAATCTAAAGGGAGATTTAACTCACTTAGCTGAACAAACCCACAGCAGAGCAGATTGAAGGATACGTTTCTTCTGTGTTTTAGGCAGAGTTTTACTGCTATTTCGTTATATGCGGGAATAGTGCTGGAAATGCCTGTTTTGAGATCTCTCCACAGAAAGCGTTTCCAGACTTCCCCTTCAACACACGAGTTTAACTCTGTAAGTTGAATGCACACATTGAAGACCGTTCTGTTAGGTAGCTCCGTTTTGGTTTTAGAAGCAGACAGTTCTCCTTACAGCATATACTCCCATTCACTGAGAAATGTCCAAACGCAGCTCTTACCAGAAACGTGTTTCTAACTCCTGAATCTAAAGGGAGATTTAACTCACTTAGCTGAACAAACGCACAGCAGAGCAGACTGAAGGATACGTTTCTTCTGTGTTTTAGGCAGAGTTTTACTGCTATTTCGTTATATGCGGGAATAGTGCTGGAAATGCCTGTTTTGAGATCTCTCCACAGAAAGCGTTTCCAGACTTCCCCTTCAACACACGAGTTTAACTCTGTAAGTTGAATGCACACATTGAAGACCGTTCTGTTAGGTAGCTCCGTTTTGGTTTTAGAAGCAGACAGTTCTCCTTACAGCATATACTCCCATTCACTGAGAAATGTCCAAACGCAGCTCTTACCAGAAACGTGTTTCTAACTCCTGAATCTAAAGGGAGATTTAACTCACTTAGCTGAACAAACGCACAGCAGAGCAGATTGAAGGATACGTTTCTTCTGTGTTTTAGGCAGAGTTTTACTGCTATTTCGTTATATGCGGGAATAGTGCTGGAAATGCCTGTTTTGAGATCTCTCCACAGAAAGCGTTTCCAGACTTCCCCTTCAACACACGAGTTTAACTCTGTAAGTTGAATGCACACATTGAAGACCGTTCTGTTAGGTAGCTCCGTTTTGGTTTTAGAAGCAGACAGTTCTCCTTACAGCATATACTCCCATTCACTGAGAAATGTCCAAACGCAGCTCTTACCAGAAACGTGTTTCTAACTCCTGAATCTAAAGGGAGATTTAACTCACTTAGCTGAACAAACGCACAGCAGAGCAGATTGAAGGATACGTTTCTTCTGTGTTTTAGGCAGAGTTTTACTGCTATTTCGTTATATGCGGGAATAGTGCTGGAAATGCCTGGAAATGCCTGTTTTGAGATCTCTCCACAGAAAGCGTTTCCAGACTTCCCCTTCAACACACGAGTTTAACTCTGTAAGTTGAATGCACACATTGAAGACCGTTCTGTTAGGTAGATCCGTTTTGGTTTTAGAAGCAGATAGTTCTCCTTACAGCGTATACTCCCATTCACTGGGAAATGTCCAAACGCAGCTCTTACCAGAAACGTGTTTCTAACTCCTGAATCTAAAGGGAGATTTAACTCACTTAGCTGAACAAACGCACAGCAGAGCAGATTGAAGGATACGTTTCTTCTGTGTTTTAGGCAGAGTTTTACTGCTATTTCGTTATATGCGGGAATAGTGCTGGAAATGCCTGTTTTGAGATCTCTCCACAGAAAGCGTTTCCAGACTTCCCCTTCAACACACGAGTTTAACTCTGTAAGTTGAATGCACACATTGAAGACCGTTCTGTTAGGTAGCTCCGTTTTGGTTTTAGAAGCAGACAGTTCTCCTTACAGCATATACTCCCATTCACTGAGAAATGTCCAAACGCAGCTCTTACCAGAAACGTGTTTCTAACTCCTGAATCTAAAGGGAGATTTAACTCACTTAGCTGAACAAACGCACAGCAGAGCAGATTGAAGGATACGTTTCTTCTGTGTTTTAGGCAGAGTTTTACTGCTATTTCGTTATATGCGGGAATAGTGCTGGAAATGCCTGTTTTGAGATCTCTCCACAGAAAGCGTTTCCAGACTTCCCCTTCAACACACGAGTTTAACTCTGTAAGTTGAATGCACACATTGAAGACCGTTCTGTTAGGTAGCTCCGTTTTGGTTTTAGAAGCAGACAGTTCTCCTTACAGCATATACTCCCATTCACTGAGAAATGTCCAAACGCAGCTCTTACCAGAAACGTGTTTCTAACTCCTGAATCTAAAGGGAGATTTAACTCACTTAGCTGAACAAACGCACAGCAGAGCAGACTGAAGGATACGTTTCTTCTGTGTTTTAGGCAGAGTTTTACTGCTATTTCGTTATATGCGGGAATAGTGCTGGAAATGCCTGGAAATGCCTGTTTTGAGATCTCTCCACAGAAAGCGTTTCCAGACTTCCCCTTCAACACACGAGTTTAACTCTGTAAGTTGAATGCACACATTGAAGACCGTTCTGTTAGGTAGCTCCGTTTTGGTTTTAGAAGCAGACAGTTCTCCTTACAGCATATACTCCCATTCACTGAGAAATGTCCAAACGCAGCTCTTACCAGAAACGTGTTTCTAACTCCTGAATCTAAAGGGAGATTTAACTCACTTAGCTGAACAAACGCACAGCAGAGCAGATTGAAGGATACGTTTCTTCTGTGTTTTAGGCAGAGTTTTACTGCTATTTCGTTATATGCGGGAATAGTGCTGGAAATGCCTGTTTTGAGATCTCTCCACAGAAAGCGTTTCCAGACTTCCCCTTCAACACACGAGTTTAACTCTGTAAGTTGAATGCACACATTGAAGACCGTTCTGTTAGGTAGCTCCGTTTTGGTTTTAGAAGCAGACAGTTCTCCTTACAGCATATACTCCCATTCACTGAGAAATGTCCAAACGCAGCTCTTACCAGAAACGTGTTTCTAACTCCTGAATCTAAAGGGAGATTTAACTCACTTAGCTGAACAAACGCACAGCAGAGCAGATTGAAGGATACGTTTCTTCTGTGTTTTAGGCAGAGTTTTACTGCTATTTCGTTATATGCGGGAATAGTGCTGGAAATGCCTGTTTTGAGATCTCTCCACAGAAAGCGTTTCCAGACTTCCCCTTCAACACACGAGTTTAACTCTGTAAGTTGAATGCACACATTGAAGACCGTTCTGTTAGGTAGCTCCGTTTTGGTTTTAGAAGCAGACAGTTCTCCTTACAGCATATACTCCCATTCACTGAGAAATGTCCAAACGCAGCTCTTACCAGAAACGTGTTTCTAACTCCTGAATCTAAAGGGAGATTTAACTCACTTAGCTGAACAAACGCACAGCAGAGCAGACTGAAGGATACGTTTCTTCTGTGTTTTAGGCAGAGTTTTACTGCTATTTCGTTATATGCGGGAATAGTGCTGGAAATGCCTGTTTTGAGATCTCTCCACAGAAAGCGTTTCCAGACTTCCCCTTCAACACACGAGTTTAACTCTGTAAGTTGAATGCACACATTGAAGACCGTTCTGTTAGGTAGCTCCGTTTTGGTTTTAGAAGCAGACAGTTCTCCTTACAGCATATACTCCCATTCACTGAGAAATGTCCAAACGCAGCTCTTACCAGAAACGTGTTTCTAACTCCTGAATCTAAAGGGAGATTTAACTCACTTAGCTGAACAAACCCACAGCAGAGCAGATTGAAGGATACGTTTCTTCTGTGTTTTAGGCAGAGTTTTACTGCTATTTCGTTATATGCGGGAATAGTGCTGGAAATGCCTGTTTTGAGATCTCTCCACAGAAAGCGTTTCCAGACTTCCCCTTCAACACACGAGTTTAACTCTGTAAGTTGAATGCACACATTGAAGACCGTTCTGTTAGGTAGCTCCGTTTTGGTTTTAGAAGCAGACAGTTCTCCTTACAGCATATACTCCCATTCACTGAGAAATGTCCAAACGCAGCTCTTACCAGAAACGTGTTTCTAACTCCTGAATCTAAAGGGAGATTTAACTCACTTAGCTGAACAAACGCACAGCAGAGCAGACTGAAGGATACGTTTCTTCTGTGTTTTAGGCAGAGTTTTACTGCTATTTCGTTATATGCGGGAATAGTGCTGGAAATGCCTGTTTTGAGATCTCTCCACAGAAAGCGTTTCCAGACTTCCCCTTCAACACACGAGTTTAACTCTGTAAGTTGAATGCACACATTGAAGACCGTTCTGTTAGGTAGCTCCGTTTTGGTTTTAGAAGCAGACAGTTCTCCTTACAGCATATACTCCCATTCACTGAGAAATGTCCAAACGCAGCTCTTACCAGAAACGTGTTTCTAACTCCTGAATCTAAAGGGAGATTTAACTCACTTAGCTGAACAAACGCACAGCAGAGCAGATTGAAGGATACGTTTCTTCTGTGTTTTAGGCAGAGTTTTACTGCTATTTCGTTATATGCGGGAATAGTGCTGGAAATGCCTGTTTTGAGATCTCTCCACAGAAAGCGTTTCCAGACTTCCCCTTCAACACACGAGTTTAACTCTGTAAGTTGAATGCACACATTGAAGACCGTTCTGTTAGGTAGCTCCGTTTTGGTTTTAGAAGCAGACAGTTCTCCTTACAGCATATACTCCCATTCACTGAGAAATGTCCAAACGCAGCTCTTACCAGAAACGTGTTTCTAACTCCTGAATCTAAAGGGAGATTTAACTCACTTAGCTGAACAAACGCACAGCAGAGCAGATTGAAGGATACGTTTCTTCTGTGTTTTAGGCAGAGTTTTACTGCTATTTCGTTATATGCGGGAATAGTGCTGGAAATGCCTGGAAATGCCTGTTTTGAGATCTCTCCACAGAAAGCGTTTCCAGACTTCCCCTTCAACACACGAGTTTAACTCTGTAAGTTGAATGCACACATTGAAGACCGTTCTGTTAGGTAGATCCGTTTTGGTTTTAGAAGCAGATAGTTCTCCTTACAGCGTATACTCCCATTCACTGGGAAATGTCCAAACGCAGCTCTTACCAGAAACGTGTTTCTAACTCCTGAATCTAAAGGGAGATTTAACTCACTTAGCTGAACAAACGCACAGCAGAGCAGATTGAAGGATACGTTTCTTCTGTGTTTTAGGCAGAGTTTTACTGCTATTTCGTTATATGCGGGAATAGTGCTGGAAATGCCTGTTTTGAGATCTCTCCACAGAAAGCGTTTCCAGACTTCCCCTTCAACACACGAGTTTAACTCTGTAAGTTGAATGCACACATTGAAGACCGTTCTGTTAGGTAGCTCCGTTTTGGTTTTAGAAGCAGACAGTTCTCCTTACAGCATATACTCCCATTCACTGAGAAATGTCCAAACGCAGCTCTTACCAGAAACGTGTTTCTAACTCCTGAATCTAAAGGGAGATTTAACTCACTTAGCTGAACAAACGCACAGCAGAGCAGATTGAAGGATACGTTTCTTCTGTGTTTTAGGCAGAGTTTTACTGCTATTTCGTTATATGCGGGAATAGTGCTGGAAATGCCTGTTTTGAGATCTCTCCACAGAAAGCGTTTCCAGACTTCCCCTTCAACACACGAGTTTAACTCTGTAAGTTGAATGCACACATTGAAGACCGTTCTGTTAGGTAGCTCCGTTTTGGTTTTAGAAGCAGACAGTTCTCCTTACAGCATATACTCCCATTCACTGAGAAATGTCCAAACGCAGCTCTTACCAGAAACGTGTTTCTAACTCCTGAATCTAAAGGGAGATTTAACTCACTTAGCTGAACAAACGCACAGCAGAGCAGACTGAAGGATACGTTTCTTCTGTGTTTTAGGCAGAGTTTTACTGCTATTTCGTTATATGCGGGAATAGTGCTGGAAATGCCTGGAAATGCCTGTTTTGAGATCTCTCCACAGAAAGCGTTTCCAGACTTCCCCTTCAACACACGAGTTTAACTCTGTAAGTTGAATGCACACATTGAAGACCGTTCTGTTAGGTAGCTCCGTTTTGGTTTTAGAAGCAGACAGTTCTCCTTACAGCATATACTCCCATTCACTGAGAAATGTCCAAACGCAGCTCTTACCAGAAACGTGTTTCTAACTCCTGAATCTAAAGGGAGATTTAACTCACTTAGCTGAACAAACGCACAGCAGAGCAGATTGAAGGATACGTTTCTTCTGTGTTTTAGGCAGAGTTTTACTGCTATTTCGTTATATGCGGGAATAGTGCTGGAAATGCCTGTTTTGAGATCTCTCCACAGAAAGCGTTTCCAGACTTCCCCTTCAACACACGAGTTTAACTCTGTAAGTTGAATGCACACATTGAAGACCGTTCTGTTAGGTAGCTCCGTTTTGGTTTTAGAAGCAGACAGTTCTCCTTACAGCATATACTCCCATTCACTGAGAAATGTCCAAACGCAGCTCTAACCAGAAACGTGTTTCTAACTCCTGAATCTAAAGGGAGATTTAACTCACTTAGCTGAACAAACGCACAGCAGAGCAGACTGAAGGATACGTTTCTTCTGTGTTTTAGGCAGAGTTTTACTGCTATTTCGTTATATGCGGGAATAGTGCTGGAAATGCCTGTTTTGAGATCTCTCCACAGAAAGCGTTTCCAGACTTCCCCTTCAACACACGAGTTTAACTCTGTAAGTTGAATGCACACATTGAAGACCGTTCTGTTAGGTAGCTCCGTTTTGGTTTTAGAAGCAGACAGTTCTCCTTACAGCATATACTCCCATTCACTGAGAAATGTCCAAACGCAGCTCTTACCAGAAACGTGTTTCTAACTCCTGAATCTAAAGGGAGATTTAACTCACTTAGCTGAACAAACGCACAGCAGAGCAGATTGAAGGATACGTTTCTTCTGTGTTTTAGGCAGAGTTTTACTGCTATTTCGTTATATGCGGGAATAGTGCTGGAAATGCCTGTTTTGAGATCTCTCCACAGAAAGCGTTTCCAGACTTCCCCTTCAACACACGAGTTTAACTCTGTAAGTTGAATGCACACATTGAAGACCGTTCTGTTAGGTAGCTCCGTTTTGGTTTTAGAAGCAGACAGTTCTCCTTACAGCATATACTCCCATTCACTGAGAAATGTCCAAACGCAGCTCTTACCAGAAACGTGTTTCTAACTCCTGAATCTAAAGGGAGATTTAACTCACTTAGCTGAACAAACGCACAGCAGAGCAGATTGAAGGATACGTTTCTTCTGTGTTTTAGGCAGAGTTTTACTGCTATTTCGTTATATGCGGGAATAGTGCTGGAAATGCCTGGAAATGCCTGTTTTGAGATCTCTCCACAGAAAGCGTTTCCAGACTTCCCCTTCAACACACGAGTTTAACTCTGTAAGTTGAATGCACACATTGAAGACCGTTCTGTTAGGTAGATCCGTTTTGGTTTTAGAAGCAGATAGTTCTCCTTACAGCGTATACTCCCATTCACTGGGAAATGTCCAAACGCAGCTCTTACCAGAAACGTGTTTCTAACTCCTGAATCTAAAGGGAGATTTAACTCACTTAGCTGAACAAACGCACAGCAGAGCAGATTGAAGGATACGTTTCTTCTGTGTTTTAGGCAGAGTTTTACTGCTATTTCGTTATATGTGGGAATAGTGCTGGAAATGCCTGTTTTGAGATCTCTCCACAGAAAGCGTTTCCAGACTTCCCCTTCAACGCACGAGTTTAACTCTGTAAGTTGAATGCACACATTGAAGACCGTTCTGTTAGGTAGCTCCGTTTTGGTTTTAGAAGCAGACAGTTCTCCTTACAGCATATACTCCCATTCACTGAGAAATGTCCAAACGCAGCTCTTACCAGAAACGTGTTTCTAACTCCTGAATCTAAAGGGAGATTTAACTCACTTAGCTGAACAAACGCACAGCAGAGCAGATTGAAGGATACGTTTCTTCTGTGTTTTAGGCAGAGTTTTACTGCTATTTCGTTATATGCGGGAATAGTGCTGGAAATGCCTGTTTTGAGATCTCTCCACAGAAAGCGTTTCCAGACTTCCCCTTCAACACACGAGTTTAACTCTGTAAGTTGAATGCACACATTGAAGACCGTTCTGTTAGGTAGCTCCGTTTTGGTTTTAGAAGCAGACAGTTCTCCTTACAGCATATACTCCCATTCACTGAGAAATGTCCAAACGCAGCTCTTACCAGAAACGTGTTTCTAACTCCTGAATCTAAAGGGAGATTTAACTCACTTAGCTGAACAAACGCACAGCAGAGCAGACTGAAGGATACGTTTCTTCTGTGTTTTAGGCAGAGTTTTACTGCTATTTCGTTATATGCGGGAATAGTGCTGGAAATGCCTGGAAATGCCTGTTTTGAGATCTCTCCACAGAAAGCGTTTCCAGACTTCCCCTTCAACACACGAGTTTAACTCTGTAAGTTGAATGCACACATTGAAGACCGTTCTGTTAGGTAGCTCCGTTTTGGTTTTAGAAGCAGACAGTTCTCCTTACAGCATATACTCCCATTCACTGAGAAATGTCCAAACGCAGCTCTTACCAGAAACGTGTTTCTAACTCCTGAATCTAAAGGGAGATTTAACTCACTTAGCTGAACAAACGCACAGCAGAGCAGATTGAAGGATACGTTTCTTCTGTGTTTTAGGCAGAGTTTTACTGCTATTTCGTTATATGCGGGAATAGTGCTGGAAATGCCTGTTTTGAGATCTCTCCACAGAAAGCGTTTCCAGACTTCCCCTTCAACACACGAGTTTAACTCTCTAAGTTGAATGCACACATTGAAGACCGTTCTGTTAGGTAGCTCCGTTTTGGTTTTAGAAGCAGACAGTTCTCCTTACAGCATATACTCCCATTCACTGAGAAATGTCCAAACGCAGCTCTTACCAGAAACGTGTTTCTAACTCCTGAATCTAAAGGGAGATTTAACTCACTTAGCTGAACAAACGCACAGCAGAGCAGACTGAAGGATACGTTTCTTCTGTGTTTTAGGCAGAGTTTTACTGCTATTTCGTTATATGCGGGAATAGTGCTGGAAATGCCTGTTTTGAGATCTCTCCACAGAAAGCGTTTCCAGACTTCCCCTTCAACACACGAGTTTAACTCTGTAAGTTGAATGCACACATTGAAGACCGTTCTGTTAGGTAGCTCCGTTTTGGTTTTAGAAGCAGACAGTTCTCCTTACAGCATATACTCCCATTCACTGAGAAATGTCCAAACGCAGCTCTTACCAGAAACGTGTTTCTAACTTCTGAATCTAAAGGGAGATTTAACTCACTTAGCTGAACAAACGCACAGCAGAGCAGATTGAAGGATACGTTTCTTCTGTGTTTTAGGCAGAGTTTTACTGCTATTTCGTTATATGCGGGAATAGTGCTGGAAATGCCTGTTTTGAGATCTCTCCACAGAAAGCGTTTCCAGACTTCCCCTTCAACACACGAGTTTAACTCTGTAAGTTGAATGCACACATTGAAGACCGTTCTGTTAGGTAGCTCCGTTTTGGTTTTAGAAGCAGACAGTTCTCCTTACAGCATATACTCCCATTCACTGAGAAATGTCCAAACGCAGCTCTTACCAGAAACGTGTTTCTAACTCCTGAATCTAAAGGGAGATTTAACTCACTTAGCTGAACAAACGCACAGCAGAGCAGATTGAAGGATACGTTTCTTCTGTGTTTTAGGCACAGTTTTACTGCTATTTCGTTATATGCGGGAATAGTGCTGGAAATGCCTGGAAATGCCTGTTTTGAGATCTCTCCACAGAAAGCGTTTCCAGACTTCCCCTTCAACACACGAGTTTAACTCTGTAAGTTGAATGCACACATTGAAGACCGTTCTGTTAGGTAGATCCGTTTTGGTTTTAGAAGCAGATAGTTCTCCTTACAGCGTATACTCCCATTCACTGGGAAATGTCCAAACGCAGCTCTTACTAGAAACGTGTTTCTAACTCCTGAATCTAAAGGGAGATTTAACTCACTTAGCTGAACAAACGCACAGCAGAGCAGATTGAAGGATACGTTTCTTCTGTGTTTTAGGCAGAGTTTTACTGCTATTTCGTTATATGCGGGAATAGTGCTGGAAATGCCTGTTTTGAGATCTCTCCACAGAAAGCGTTTCCAGACTTCCCCTTCAACACACGAGTTTAACTCTGTAAGTTGAATGCACACATTGAAGACCGTTCTGTTAGGTAGCTCCGTTTTGGTTTTAGAAGCAGACAGTTCTCCTTACAGCATATACTCCCATTCACTGAGAAATGTCCAAACGCAGCTCTTACCAGAAACGTGTTTCTAACTCCTGAATCTAAAGGGAGATTTAACTCACTTAGCTGAACAAACGCACAGCAGAGCAGATTGAAGGATACGTTTCTTCTGTGTTTTAGGCAGAGTTTTACTGCTATTTCGTTATATGCGGGAATAGTGCTGGAAATGCCTGTTTTGAGATCTCTCCACAGAAAGCGTTTCCAGACTTCCCCTTCAACACACGAGTTTAACTCTGTAAGTTGAATGCACACATTGAAGACCGTTCTGTTAGGTAGCTCCGTTTTGGTTTTAGAAGCAGACAGTTCTCCTTACAGCATATACTCCCATTCACTGAGAAATGTCCAAACGCAGCTCTTACCAGAAACGTGTTTCTAACTCCTGAATCTAAAGGGAGATTTAACTCACTTAGCTGAACAAACGCACAGCAGAGCAGATTGAAGGATACGTTTCTTCTGTGTTTTAGGCAGAGTTTTACTGCTATTTCGTTATATGCGGGAATAGTGCTGGAAATGCCTGGAAATGCCTGTTTTGAGATCTCTCCACAGAAAGCGTTTCCAGACTTCCCCTTCAACACACGAGTTTAACTCTGTAAGTTGAATGCACCCATTGAAGACCGTTCTGTTAGGTAGATCCGTTTTGGTTTTAGAAGCAGATAGTTCTCCTTACAGCGTATACTCCCATTCACTGGGAAATGTCCAAACGCAGCTCTTACCAGAAACGTGTTTCTAACTCCTGAATCTAAAGGGAGATTTAACTCACTTAGCTGAACAAACGCACAGCAGAGCAGATTGAAGGATACGTTTCTTCTGTGTTTTAGGCAGAGTTTTACTGCTATTTCGTTATATGCGGGAATAGTGCTGGAAATGCCTGTTTTGAGATCTCTCCACAGAAAGCGTTTCCAGACTTCCCCTTCAACACACGAGTTTAACTCTGTAAGTTGAATGCACACATTGAAGACCGTTCTGTTAGGTAGCTCCGTTTTGGTTTTAGAAGCAGACAGTTCTCCTTACAGCATATACTCCCATTCACTGAGAAATGTCCAAACGCAGCTCTTACCAGAAACGTGTTTCTAACTCCTGAATCTAAAGGGAGATTTAACTCACTTAGCTGAACAAACGCACAGCAGAGCAGATTGAAGGATACGTTTCTTCTGTGTTTTAGGCAGAGTTTTACTGCTATTTCGTTATATGCGGGAATAGTGCTGGAAATGCCTGTTTTGAGATCTCTCCACAGAAAGCGTTTCCAGACTTCCCCTTCAACACACGAGTTTAACTCTGTAAGTTGAATGCACACATTGAAGACCGTTCTGTTAGGTAGCTCCGTTTTGGTTTTAGAAGCAGACAGTTCTCCTTACAGCATATACTCCCATTCACTGAGAAATGTCCAAACGCAGCTCTTACCAGAAACGTGTTTCTAACTCC
Organism: Saguinus oedipus; assembly: GCA_031835075.1. NCBI lineage: Eukaryota > Metazoa > Chordata > Mammalia > Primates > Cebidae > Saguinus > Saguinus oedipus. The sequence goes on from CM063174.1 coordinate 170,626,985, forward strand.
TGAATCTAAAGGGAGATTTAACTCACTTAGCTGAACAAACGCACAGCAGAGCAGACTGAAGGATACGTTTCTTCTGTGTTTTAGGCAGAGTTTTACTGCTATTTCGTTATATGCGGGAATAGTGCTGGAAATGCCTGGAAATGCCTGTTTTGAGATCTCTCCACAGAAAGCGTTTCCAGACTTCCCCTTCAACACACGAGTTTAACTCTGTAAGTTGAATGCACACATTGAAGACCGTTCTGTTAGGTAGCTCCGTTTTGGTTTTAGAAGCAGACAGTTCTCCTTACAGCATATACTCCCATTCACTGAGAAATGTCCAAACGCAGCTCTTACCAGAAACGTGTTTCTAACTCCTGAATCTAAAGGGAGATTTAACTCACTTAGCTGAACAAACGCACAGCAGAGCAGATTGAAGGATACGTTTCTTCTGTGTTTTAGGCAGAGTTTTACTGCTATTTCGTTATATGCGGGAATAGTGCTGGAAATGCCTGTTTTGAGATCTCTCCACAGAAAGCGTTTCCAGACTTCCCCTTCAACACACGAGTTTAACTCTGTAAGTTGAATGCACACATTGAAGACCGTTCTGTTAGGTAGCTCCGTTTTGGTTTTAGAAGCAGACAGTTCTCCTTACAGCATATACTCCCATTCACTGAGAAATGTCCAAACGCAGCTCTTACCAGAAACGTGTTTCTAACTCCTGAATCTAAAGGGAGATTTAACTCACTTAGCTGAACAAACGCACAGCAGAGCAGATTGAAGGATACGTTTCTTCTGTGTTTTAGGCAGAGTTTTACTGCTATTTCGTTATATGCGGGAATAGTGCTGGAAATGCCTGTTTTGAGATCTCTCCACAGAAAGCGTTTCCAGACTTCCCCTTCAACACACGAGTTTAACTCTGTAAGTTGAATGCACACATTGAAGACCGTTCTGTTAGGTAGCTCCGTTTTGGTTTTAGAAGCAGACAGTTCTCCTTACAGCATATACTCCCATTCACTGAGAAATGTCCAAACGCAGCTCTTACCAGAAACGTGTTTCTAACTCCTGAATCTAAAGGGAGATTTAACTCACTTAGCTGAACAAACGCACAGCAGAGCAGACTGAAGGATACGTTTCTTCTGTGTTTTAGGCAGAGTTTTACTGCTATTTCGTTATATGCGGGAATAGTGCTGGAAATGCCTGTTTTGAGATCTCTCCACAGAAAGCGTTTCCAGACTTCCCCTTCAACACACGAGTTTAACTCTGTAAGTTGAATGCACACATTGAAGACCGTTCTGTTAGGTAGCTCCGTTTTGGTTTTAGAAGCAGACAGTTCTCCTTACAGCATATACTCCCATTCACTGAGAAATGTCCAAACGCAGCTCTTACCAGAAACGTGTTTCTAACTCCTGAATCTAAAGGGAGATTTAACTCACTTAGCTGAACAAACCCACAGCAGAGCAGATTGAAGGATACGTTTCTTCTGTGTTTTAGGCAGAGTTTTACTGCTATTTCGTTATATGCGGGAATAGTGCTGGAAATGCCTGTTTTGAGATCTCTCCACAGAAAGCGTTTCCAGACTTCCCCTTCAACACACGAGTTTAACTCTGTAAGTTGAATGCACACATTGAAGACCGTTCTGTTAGGTAGCTCCGTTTTGGTTTTAGAAGCAGACAGTTCTCCTTACAGCATATACTCCCATTCACTGAGAAATGTCCAAACGCAGCTCTTACCAGAAACGTGTTTCTAACTCCTGAATCTAAAGGGAGATTTAACTCACTTAGCTGAACAAACGCACAGCAGAGCAGACTGAAGGATACGTTTCTTCTGTGTTTTAGGCAGAGTTTTACTGCTATTTCGTTATATGCGGGAATAGTGCTGGAAATGCCTGTTTTGAGATCTCTCCACAGAAAGCGTTTCCAGACTTCCCCTTCAACACACGAGTTTAACTCTGTAAGTTGAATGCACACATTGAAGACCGTTCTGTTAGGTAGCTCCGTTTTGGTTTTAGAAGCAGACAGTTCTCCTTACAGCATATACTCCCATTCACTGAGAAATGTCCAAACGCAGCTCTTACCAGAAACGTGTTTCTAACTCCTGAATCTAAAGGGAGATTTAACTCACTTAGCTGAACAAACGCACAGCAGAGCAGATTGAAGGATACGTTTCTTCTGTGTTTTAGGCAGAGTTTTACTGCTATTTCGTTATATGCGGGAATAGTGCTGGAAATGCCTGTTTTGAGATCTCTCCACAGAAAGCGTTTCCAGACTTCCCCTTCAACACACGAGTTTAACTCTGTAAGTTGAATGCACACATTGAAGACCGTTCTGTTAGGTAGCTCCGTTTTGGTTTTAGAAGCAGACAGTTCTCCTTACAGCATATACTCCCATTCACTGAGAAATGTCCAAACGCAGCTCTTACCAGAAACGTGTTTCTAACTCCTGAATCTAAAGGGAGATTTAACTCACTTAGCTGAACAAACGCACAGCAGAGCAGATTGAAGGATACGTTTCTTCTGTGTTTTAGGCAGAGTTTTACTGCTATTTCGTTATATGCGGGAATAGTGCTGGAAATGCCTGGAAATGCCTGTTTTGAGATCTCTCCACAGAAAGCGTTTCCAGACTTCCCCTTCAACACACGAGTTTAACTCTGTAAGTTGAATGCACACATTGAAGACCGTTCTGTTAGGTAGATCCGTTTTGGTTTTAGAAGCAGATAGTTCTCCTTACAGCGTATACTCCCATTCACTGGGAAATGTCCAAACGCAGCTCTTACCAGAAACGTGTTTCTAACTCCTGAATCTAAAGGGAGATTTAACTCACTTAGCTGAACAAACGCACAGCAGAGCAGATTGAAGGATACGTTTCTTCTGTGTTTTAGGCAGAGTTTTACTGCTATTTCGTTATATGCGGGAATAGTGCTGGAAATGCCTGTTTTGAGATCTCTCCACAGAAAGCGTTTCCAGACTTCCCCTTCAACACACGAGTTTAACTCTGTAAGTTGAATGCACACATTGAAGACCGTTCTGTTAGGTAGCTCCGTTTTGGTTTTAGAAGCAGACAGTTCTCCTTACAGCATATACTCCCATTCACTGAGAAATGTCCAAACGCAGCTCTTACCAGAAACGTGTTTCTAACTCCTGAATCTAAAGGGAGATTTAACTCACTTAGCTGAACAAACGCACAGCAGAGCAGATTGAAGGATACGTTTCTTCTGTGTTTTAGGCAGAGTTTTACTGCTATTTCGTTATATGCGGGAATAGTGCTGGAAATGCCTGTTTTGAGATCTCTCCACAGAAAGCGTTTCCAGACTTCCCCTTCAACACACGAGTTTAACTCTGTAAGTTGAATGCACACATTGAAGACCGTTCTGTTAGGTAGCTCCGTTTTGGTTTTAGAAGCAGACAGTTCTCCTTACAGCATATACTCCCATTCACTGAGAAATGTCCAAACGCAGCTCTTACCAGAAACGTGTTTCTAACTCCTGAATCTAAAGGGAGATTTAACTCACTTAGCTGAACAAACGCACAGCAGAGCAGACTGAAGGATACGTTTCTTCTGTGTTTTAGGCAGAGTTTTACTGCTATTTCGTTATATGCGGGAATAGTGCTGGAAATGCCTGGAAATGCCTGTTTTGAGATCTCTCCACAGAAAGCGTTTCCAGACTTCCCCTTCAACACACGAGTTTAACTCTGTAAGTTGAATGCACACATTGAAGACCGTTCTGTTAGGTAGCTCCGTTTTGGTTTTAGAAGCAGACAGTTCTCCTTACAGCATATACTCCCATTCACTGAGAAATGTCCAAACGCAGCTCTTACCAGAAACGTGTTTCTAACTCCTGAATCTAAAGGGAGATTTAACTCACTTAGCTGAACAAACGCACAGCAGAGCAGATTGAAGGATACGTTTCTTCTGTGTTTTAGGCAGAGTTTTACTGCTATTTCGTTATATGCGGGAATAGTGCTGGAAATGCCTGTTTTGAGATCTCTCCACAGAAAGCGTTTCCAGACTTCCCCTTCAACACACGAGTTTAACTCTGTAAGTTGAATGCACACATTGAAGACCGTTCTGTTAGGTAGCTCCGTTTTGGTTTTAGAAGCAGACAGTTCTCCTTACAGCATATACTCCCATTCACTGAGAAATGTCCAAACGCAGCTCTTACCAGAAACGTGTTTCTAACTCCTGAATCTAAAGGGAGATTTAACTCACTTAGCTGAACAAACGCACAGCAGAGCAGACTGAAGGATACGTTTCTTCTGTGTTTTAGGCAGAGTTTTACTGCTATTTCGTTATATGCGGGAATAGTGCTGGAAATGCCTGTTTTGAGATCTCTCCACAGAAAGCGTTTCCAGACTTCCCCTTCAACACACGAGTTTAACTCTGTAAGTTGAATGCACACATTGAAGACCGTTCTGTTAGGTAGCTCCGTTTTGGTTTTAGAAGCAGACAGTTCTCCTTACAGCATATACTCCCATTCACTGAGAAATGTCCAAACGCAGCTCTTACCAGAAACGTGTTTCTAACTCCTGAATCTAAAGGGAGATTTAACTCACTTAGCTGAACAAACGCACAGCAGAGCAGACTGAAGGATACGTTTCTTCTGTGTTTTAGGCAGAGTTTTACTGCTATTTCGTTATATGCGGGAATAGTGCTGGAAATGCCTGGAAATGCCTGTTTTGAGATCTCTCCACAGAAAGCGTTTCCAGACTTCCCCTTCAACACACGAGTTTAACTCTGTAAGTTGAATGCACACATTGAAGACCGTTCTGTTAGGTAGCTCCGTTTTGGTTTTAGAAGCAGACAGTTCTCCTTACAGCATATACTCCCATTCACTGAGAAATGTCCAAACGCAGCTCTTACCAGAAACGTGTTTCTAACTCCTGAATCTAAAGGGAGATTTAACTCACTTAGCTGAACAAACGCACAGCAGAGCAGATTGAAGGATACGTTTCTTCTGTGTTTTAGGCAGAGTTTTACTGCTATTTCGTTATATGCGGGAATAGTGCTGGAAATGCCTGTTTTGGGATCTCTCCACAGAAAGCGTTTCCAGACTTCCCCTTCAACACACGAGTTTAACTCTGTAAGTTGAATGCACACATTGAAGACCGTTCTGTTAGGTAGCTCCGTTTTGGTTTTAGAAGCAGACAGTTCTCCTTACAGCATATACTCCCATTCACTGAGAAATGTCCAAACGCAGCTCTTACCAGAAACGTGTTTCTAACTCCTGAATCTAAAGGGAGATTTAACTCACTTAGCTGAACAAACGCACAGCAGAGCAGACTGAAGGATACGTTTCTTCTGTGTTTTAGGCAGAGTTTTACTGCTATTTCGTTATATGCGGGAATAGTGCTGGAAATGCCTGTTTTGAGATCTCTCCACAGAAAGCGTTTCCAGACTTCCCCTTCAACACACGAGTTTAACTCTGTAAGTTGAATGCACACATTGAAGACCGTTCTGTTAGGTAGCTCCGTTTTGGTTTTAGAAGCAGACAGTTCTCCTTACAGCATATACTCCCATTCACTGAGAAATGTCCAAACGCAGCTCTTACCAGAAACGTGTTTCTAACTTCTGAATCTAAAGGGAGATTTAACTCACTTAGCTGAACAAACGCACAGCAGAGCAGATTGAAGGATACGTTTCTTCTGTGTTTTAGGCAGAGTTTTACTGCTATTTCGTTATATGCGGGAATAGTGCTGGAAATGCCTGTTTTGAGATCTCTCCACAGAAAGCGTTTCCAGACTTCCCCTTCAACACACGAGTTTAACTCTGTAAGTTGAATGCACACATTGAAGACCGTTCTGTTAGGTAGCTCCGTTTTGGTTTTAGAAGCAGACAGTTCTCCTTACAGCATATACTCCCATTCACTGAGAAATGTCCAAACGCAGCTCTTACCAGAAACGTGTTTCTAACTCCGGAATCTAAAGGGAGATTTAACTCACTTAGCTGAACAAACGCACAGCAGAGCAGATTGAAGGATACGTTTCTTCTGTGTTTTAGGCAGAGTTTTACTGCTATTTCGTTATATGCGGGAATAGTGCTGGAAATGCCTGGAAATGCCTGTTTTGAGATCTCTCCACAGAAAGCGTTTCCAGACTTCCCCTTCAACACACGAGTTTAACTCTGTAAGTTGAATGCACACATTGAAGACCGTTCTGTTAGGTAGATCCGTTTTGGTTTTAGAAGCAGATAGTTCTCCTTACAGCGTATACTCCCATTCACTGGGAAATGTCCAAACGCAGCTCTTACTAGAAACGTGTTTCTAACTCCTGAATCTAAAGGGAGATTTAACTCACTTAGCTGAACAAACGCACAGCAGAGCAGATTGAAGGATACGTTTCTTCTGTGTTTTAGGCAGAGTTTTACTGCTATTTCGTTATATGCGGGAATAGTGCTGGAAATGCCTGTTTTGAGATCTCTCCACAGAAAGCGTTTCCAGACTTCCCCTTCAACACACGAGTTTAACTCTGTAAGTTGAATGCACACATTGAAGACCGTTCTGTTAGGTAGCTCCGTTTTGGTTTTAGAAGCAGACAGTTCTCCTTACAGCATATACTCCCATTCACTGAGAAATGTCCAAACGCAGCTCTTACCAGAAACGTGTTTCTAACTCCTGAATCTAAAGGGAGATTTAACTCACTTAGCTGAACAAACGCACAGCAGAGCAGATTGAAGGATACGTTTCTTCTGTGTTTTAGGCAGAGTTTTACTGCTATTTCGTTATATGCGGGAATAGTGCTGGAAATGCCTGTTTTGAGATCTCTCCAGAGAAAGCGTTTCCAGACTTCCCCTTCAACACACGAGTTTAACTCTGTAAGTTGAATGCACACATTGAAGACCGTTCTGTTAGGTAGCTCCGTTTTGGTTTTAGAAGCAGACAGTTCTCCTTACAGCATATACTCCCATTCACTGAGAAATGTCCAAACGCAGCTCTTACCAGAAACGTGTTTCTAACTCCTGAATCTAAAGGGAGATTTAACTCACTTAGCTGAACAAACGCACAGCAGAGCAGATTGAAGGATACGTTTCTTCTGTGTTTTAGGCAGAGTTTTACTGCTATTTCGTTATATGCGGGAATAGTGCTGGAAATGCCTGGAAATGCCTGTTTTGAGATCTCTCCACAGAAAGCGTTTCCAGACTTCCCCTTCAACACACGAGTTTAACTCTGTAAGTTGAATGCACCCATTGAAGACCGTTCTGTTAGGTAGATCCGTTTTGGTTTTAGAAGCAGATAGTTCTCCTTACAGCGTATACTCCCATTCACTGGGAAATGTCCAAACGCAGCTCTTACCAGAAACGTGTTTCTAACTCCTGAATCTAAAGGGAGATTTAACTCACTTAGCTGAACAAACGCACAGCAGAGCAGATTGAAGGATACGTTTCTTCTGTGTTTTAGGCAGAGTTTTACTGCTATTTCGTTATATGCGGGAATAGTGCTGGAAATGCCTGTTTTGAGATCTCTCCACAGAAAGCGTTTCCAGACTTCCCCTTCAACACACGAGTTTAACTCTGTAAGTTGAATGCACACATTGAAGACCGTTCTGTTAGGTAGCTCCGTTTTGGTTTTAGAAGCAGACAGTTCTCCTTACAGCATATACTCCCATTCACTGAGAAATGTCCAAACGCAGCTCTTACCAGAAACGTGTTTCTAACTCCTGAATCTAAAGGGAGATTTAACTCACTTAGCTGAACAAACGCACAGCAGAGCAGATTGAAGGATACGTTTCTTCTGTGTTTTAGGCAGAGTTTTACTGCTATTTCGTTATATGCGGGAATAGTGCTGGAAATGCCTGTTTTGAGATCTCTCCACAGAAAGCGTTTCCAGACTTCCCCTTCAACACACGAGTTTAACTCTGTAAGTTGAATGCACACATTGAAGACCGTTCTGTTAGGTAGCTCCGTTTTGGTTTTAGAAGCAGACAGTTCTCCTTACAGCATATACTCCCATTCACTGAGAAATGTCCAAACGCAGCTCTTACCAGAAACGTGTTTCTAACTCCTGAATCTAAAGGGAGATTTAACTCACTTAGCTGAACAAACGCACAGCAGAGCAGACTGAAGGATACGTTTCTTCTGTGTTTTAGGCAGAGTTTTACTGCTATTTCGTTATATGCGGGAATAGTGCTGGAAATGCCTGGAAATGCCTGTTTTGAGATCTCTCCACAGAAAGCGTTTCCAGACTTCCCCTTCAACACACGAGTTTAACTCTGTAAGTTGAATGCACACATTGAAGACCGTTCTGTTAGGTAGCTCCGTTTTGGTTTTAGAAGCAGACAGTTCTCCTTACAGCATATACTCCCATTCACTGAGAAATGTCCAAACGCAGCTCTTACCAGAAACGTGTTTCTAACTCCTGAATCTAAAGGGAGATTTAACTCACTTAGCTGAACAAACGCACAGCAGAGCAGATTGAAGGATACGTTTCTTCTGTGTTTTAGGCAGAGTTTTACTGCTATTTCGTTATATGCGGGAATAGTGCTGGAAATGCCTGTTTTGAGATCTCTCCACAGAAAGCGTTTCCAGACTTCCCCTTCAACACACGAGTTTAACTCTGTAAGTTGAATGCACACATTGAAGACCGTTCTGTTAGGTAGCTCCGTTTTGGTTTTAGAAGCAGACAGTTCTCCTTACAGCATATACTCCCATTCACTGAGAAATGTCCAAACGCAGCTCTTACCAGAAACGTGTTTCTAACTCCTGAATCTAAAGGGAGATTTAACTCACTTAGCTGAACAAACGCACAGCAGAGCAGACTGAAGGATACGTTTCTTCTGTGTTTTAGGCAGAGTTTTACTGCTATTTCGTTATATGCGGGAATAGTGCTGGAAATGCCTGTTTTGAGATCTCTCCACAGAAAGCGTTTCCAGACTTCCCCTTCAACACACGAGTTTAACTCTGTAAGTTGAATGCACACATTGAAGACCGTTCTGTTAGGTAGCTCCGTTTTGGTTTTAGAAGCAGACAGTTCTCCTTACAGCATATACTCCCATTCACTGAGAAATGTCCAAACGCAGCTCTTACCAGAAACGTGTTTCTAACTCCTGAATCTAAAGGGAGATTTAACTCACTTAGCTGAACAAACGCACAGCAGAGCAGATTGAAGGATACGTTTCTTCTGTGTTTTAGGCAGAGTTTTACTGCTATTTCGTTATATGCGGGAATAGTGCTGGAAATGCCTGTTTTGAGATCTCTCCACAGAAAGCGTTTCCAGACTTCCCCTTCAACACACGAGTTTAACTCTGTAAGTTGAATGCACACATTGAAGACCGTTCTGTTAGGTAGATCCGTTTTGGTTTTAGAAGCAGATAGTTCTCCTTACAGCGTATACTCCCATTAACTGGGAAATGTCCAAACGCAGCTCTTACCAGAAACGTGTTTCTAACTCCTGAATCTAAAGGGAGATTTAACTCACTTAGCTGAACAAACGCACAGCAGAGCAGATTGAAGGATACGTTTCTTCTGTGTTTTAGGCAGAGTTTTACTGCTATTTCGTTATATGTGGGAATAGTGCTGGAAATGCCTGTTTTGAGATCTCTCCACAGAAAGCGTTTCCAGACTTCCCCTTCAACACACGAGTTTAACTCTGTAAGTTGAATGCACACATTGAAGACCGTTCTGTTAGGTAGCTCCGTTTTGGTTTTAGAAGCAGACAGTTCTCCTTACAGCATATACTCCCATTCACTGAGAAATGTCCAAACGCAGCTCTTACCAGAAACGTGTTTCTAACTCCTGAATCTAAAGGGAGATTTAACTCACTTAGCTGAACAAACGCACAGCAGAGCAGATTGAAGGATACGTTTCTTCTGTGTTTTAGGCAGAGTTTTACTGCTATTTCGTTATATGCGGGAATAGTGCTGGAAATGCCTGTTTTGAGATCTCTCCACAGAAAGCGTTTCCAGACTTCCCCTTCAACACACGAGTTTAACTCTGTAAGTTGAATGCACACATTGAAGACCGTTCTGTTAGGTAGCTCCGTTTTGGTTTTAGAAGCAGACAGTTCTCCTTACAGCATATACTCCCATTCACTGAGAAATGTCCAAACGCAGCTCTTACCAGAAACGTGTTTCTAACTCCTGAATCTAAAGGGAGATTTAACTCACTTAGCTGAACAAACGCACAGCAGAGCAGACTGAAGGATACGTTTCTTCTGTGTTTTAGGCAGAGTTTTACTGCTATTTCGTTATATGCGGGAATAGTGCTGGAAATGCCTGTTTTGAGATCTCTCCACAGAAAGCGTTTCCAGACTTCCCCTTCAACACACGAGTTTAACTCTGTAAGTTGAATGCACACATTGAAGACCGTTCTGTTAGGTAGCTCCGTTTTGGTTTTAGAAGCAGACAGTTCTCCTTACAGCATATACTCCCATTCACTGAGAAATGTCCAAACGCAGCTCTTACCAGAAACGTGTTTCTAACTCCTGAATCTAAAGGGAGATTTAACTCACTTAGCTGAACAAACGCACAGCAGAGCAGACTGAAGGATACGTTTCTTCTGTGTTTTAGGCAGAGTTTTACTGCTATTTCGTTATATGCGGGAATAGTGCTGGAAATGCCTGGAAATGCCTGTTTTGAGATCTCTCCACAGAAAGCGTTTCCAGACTTCCCCTTCAACACACGAGTTTAACTCTGTAAGTTGAATGCACACATTGAAGACCGTTCTGTTAGGTAGCTCCGTTTTGGTTTTAGAAGCAGACAGTTCTCCTTACAGCATATACTCCCATTCACTGAGAAATGTCCAAACGCAGCTCTTACCAGAAACGTGTTTCTAACTCCTGAATCTAAAGGGAGATTTAACTCACTTAGCTGAACAAACGCACAGCAGAGCAGATTGAAGGATACGTTTCTTCTGTGTTTTAGGCAGAGTTTTACTGCTATTTCGTTATATGCGGGAATAGTGCTGGAAATGCCTGTTTTGAGATCTCTCCACAGAAAGCGTTTCCAGACTTCCCCTTCAACACACGAGTTTAACTCTGTAAGTTGAATGCACACATTGAAGACCGTTCTGTTAGGTAGCTCCGTTTTGGTTTTAGAAGCAGACAGTTCTCCTTACAGCATATACTCCCATTCACTGAGAAATGTCCAAACGCAGCTCTTACCAGAAACGTGTTTCTAACTCCTGAATCTAAAGGGAGATTTAACTCACTTAGCTGAACAAACGCACAGCAGAGCAGACTGAAGGATACGTTTCTTCTGTGTTTTAGGCAGAGTTTTACTGCTATTTCGTTATATGCGGGAATAGTGCTGGAAATGCCTGTTTTGAGATCTCTCCACAGAAAGCGTTTCCAGACTTCCCCTTCAACACACGAGTTTAACTCTGTAAGTTGAATGCACACATTGAAGACCGTTCTGTTAGGTAGCTCCGTTTTGGTTTTAGAAGCAGACAGTTCTCCTTACAGCATATACTCCCATTCACTGAGAAATGTCCAAACGCAGCTCTTACCAGAAACGTGTTTCTAACTCCTGAATCTAAAGGGAGATTTAACTCACTTAGCTGAACAAACGCACAGCAGAGCAGATTGAAGGATACGTTTCTTCTGTGTTTTAGGCAGAGTTTTACTGCTATTTCGTTATATGCGGGAATAGTGCTGGAAATGCCTGTTTTGAGATCTCTCCACAGAAAGCGTTTCCAGACTTCCCCTTCAACACACGAGTTTAACTCTGTAAGTTGAATGCACACATTGAAGACCGTTCTGTTAGGTAGCTCCGTTTTGGTTTTAGAAGCAGACAGTTCTCCTTACAGCATATACTCCCATTCACTGAGAAATGTCCAAACGCAGCTCTTACCAGAAACGTGTTTCTAACTCCTGAATCTAAAGGGAGATTTAACTCACTTAGCTGAACAAACGCACAGCAGAGCAGATTGAAGGATACGTTTCTTCTGTGTTTTAGGCAGAGTTTTACTGCTATTTCGTTATATGCGGGAATAGTGCTGGAAATGCCTGGAAATGCCTGTTTTGAGATCTCTCCACAGAAAGCGTTTCCAGACTTCCCCTTCAACACACGAGTTTAACTCTGTAAGTTGAATGCACACATTGAAGACCGTTCTGTTAGGTAGATCCGTTTTGGTTTTAGAAGCAGATAGTTCTCCTTACAGCGTATACTCCCATTCACTGGGAAATGTCCAAACGCAGCTCTTACCAGAAACGTGTTTCTAACTCCTGAATCTAAAGGGAGATTTAACTCACTTAGCTGAACAAACGCACAGCAGAGCAGATTGAAGGATACGTTTCTTCTGTGTTTTAGGCAGAGTTTTACTGCTATTTCGTTATATGTGGGAATAGTGCTGGAAATGCCTGTTTTGAGATCTCTCCACAGAAAGCGTTTCCAGACTTCCCCTTCAACACACGAGTTTAACTCTGTAAGTTGAATGCACACATTGAAGACCGTTCTGTTAGGTAGCTCCGTTTTGGTTTTAGAAGCAGACAGTTCTCCTTACAGCATATACTCCCATTCACTGAGAAATGTCCAAACGCAGCTCTTACCAGAAACGTGTTTCTAACTCCTGAATCTAAAGGGAGATTTAACTCACTTAGCTGAACAAACGCACAGCAGAGCAGATTGAAGGATACGTTTCTTCTGTGTTTTAGGCAGAGTTTTACTGCTATTTCGTTATATGCGGGAATAGTGCTGGAAATGCCTGTTTTGAGATCTCTCCACAGAAAGCGTTTCCAGACTTCCCCTTCAACACACGAGTTTAACTCTGTAAGTTGAATGCACACATTGAAGACCGTTCTGTTAGGTAGCTCCGTTTTGGTTTTAGAAGCAGACAGTTCTCCTTACAGCATATACTCCCATTCACTGAGAAATGTCCAAACGCAGCTCTTACCAGAAACGTGTTTCTAACTCCTGAATCTAAAGGGAGATTTAACTCACTTAGCTGAACAAACGCACAGCAGAGCAGACTGAAGGATACGTTTCTTCTGTGTTTTAGGCAGAGTTTTACTGCTATTTCGTTATATGCGGGAATAGTGCTGGAAATGCCTGGAAATGCCTGTTTTGAGATCTCTCCACAGAAAGCGTTTCCAGACTTCCCCTTCAACACACGAGTTTAACTCTGTAAGTTGAATGCACACATTGAAGACCGTTCTGTTAGGTAGCTCCGTTTTGGTTTTAGAAGCAGACAGTTCTCCTTACAGCATATACTCCCATTCACTGAGAAATGTCCAAACGCAGCTCTTACCAGAAACGTGTTTCTAACTCCTGAATCTAAAGGGAGATTTAACTCACTTAGCTGAACAAACGCACAGCAGAGCAGATTGAAGGATACGTTTCTTCTGTGTTTTAGGCAGAGTTTTACTGCTATTTCGTTATATGCGGGAATAGTGCTGGAAATGCCTGTTTTGAGATCTCTCCACAGAAAGCGTTTCCAGACTTCCCCTTCAACACACGAGTTTAACTCTGTAAGTTGAATGCACACATTGAAGACCGTTCTGTTAGGTAGCTCCGTTTTGGTTTTAGAAGCAGACAGTTCTCCTTACAGCATATACTCCCATTCACTGAGAAATGTCCAAACGCAGCTCTTACCAGAAACGTGTTTCTAACTCCTGAATCTAAAGGGAGATTTAACTCACTTAGCTGAACAAACGCACAGCAGAGCAGACTGAAGGATACGTTTCTTCTGTGTTTTATGCAGAGTTTTACTGCTATTTCGTTATATGCGGGAATAGTGCTGGAAATGCCTGTTTTGAGATCTCTCCACAGAAAGCGTTTCCAGACTTCCCCTTCAACACACGAGTTTAACTCTGTAAGTTGAATGCACACATTGAAGACCGTTCTGTTATGTAGCTCCGTTTTGGTTTTAGAAGCAGACAGTTCTCCTTACAGCATATACTCCCATTCACTGAGAAATGTCCAAACGCAGCTCTTACCAGAAACGTGTTTCTAACTTCTGAATCTAAAGGGAGATTTAACTCACTTAGCTGAACAAACGCACAGCAGAGCAGATTGAAGGATACGTTTCTTCTGTGTTTTAGGCAGAGTTTTACTGCTATTTCGTTATATGCGGGAATAGTGCTGGAAATGCCTGTTTTGAGATCTCTCCACAGAAAGCGTTTCCAGACTTCCCCTTCAACACACGAGTTTAACTCTGTAAGTTGAATGCACACATTGAAGACCGTTCTGTTAGGTAGCTCCGTTTTGGTTTTAGAAGCAGACAGTTCTCCTTACAGCATATACTCCCATTCACTGAGAAATGTCCAAACGCAGCTCTTACCAGAAACGTGTTTCTAACTCCTGAATCTAAAGGGAGATTTAACTCACTTAGCTGAACAAACGCACAGCAGAGCAGATTGAAGGATACGTTTCTTCTGTGTTTTAGGCAGAGTTTTACTGCTATTTCGTTATATGCGGGAATAGTGCTGGAAATGCCTGGAAATGCCTGTTTTGAGATCTCTCCACAGAAAGCGTTTCCAGACTTCCCCTTCAACACACGAGTTTAACTCTGTAAGTTGAATGCACACATTGAAGACCGTTCTGTTAGGTAGATCCGTTTTGGTTTTAGAAGCAGATAGTTCTCCTTACAGCGTATACTCCCATTCACTGGGAAATGTCCAAACGCAGCTCTTACTAGAAACGTGTTTCTAACTCCTGAATCTAAAGGGAGATTTAACTCACTTAGCTGAACAAACGCACAGCAGAGCAGATTGAAGGATACGTTTCTTCTGTGTTTTAGGCAGAGTTTTACTGCTATTTCGTTATATGCGGGAATAGTGCTGGAAATGCCTGTTTTGAGATCTCTCCACAGAAAGCGTTTCCAGACTTCCCCTTCAACACACGAGTTTAACTCTGTAAGTTGAATGCACACATTGAAGACCGTTCTGTTAGGTAGCTCCGTTTTGGTTTTAGAAGCAGACAGTTCTCCTTACAGCATATACTCCCATTCACTGAGAAATGTCCAAACGCAGCTCTTACCAGAAACGTGTTTCTAACTCCTGAATCTAAAGGGAGATTTAACTCACTTAGCTGAACAAACGCACAGCAGAGCAGATTGAAGGATACGTTTCTTCTGTGTTTTAGGCAGAGTTTTACTGCTATTTCGTTATATGCGGGAATAGTGCTGGAAATGCCTGTTTTGAGATCTCTCCACAGAAAGCGTTTCCAGACTTCCCCTTCAACACACGAGTTTAACTCTGTAAGTTGAATGCACACATTGAAGACCGTTCTGTTAGGTAGCTCCGTTTTGGTTTTAGAAGCAGACAGTTCTCCTTACAGCATATACTCCCATTCACTGAGAAATGTCCAAACGCAGCTCTTACCAGAAACGTGTTTCTAACTCCTGAATCTAAAGGGAGATTTAACTCACTTAGCTGAACAAACGCACAGCAGAGCAGATTGAAGGATACGTTTCTTCTGTGTTTTAGGCAGAGTTTTACTGCTATTTCGTTATATGCGGGAATAGTGCTGGAAATGCCTGGAAATGCCTGTTTTGAGATCTCTCCACAGAAAGCGTTTCCAGACTTCCCCTTCAACACACGAGTTTAACTCTGTAAGTTGAATGCACCCATTGAAGACCGTTCTGTTAGGTAGATCCGTTTTGGTTTTAGAAGCAGATAGTTCTCCTTACAGCGTATACTCCCATTCACTGGGAAATGTCCAAACGCAGCTCTTACCAGAAACGTGTTTCTAACTCCTGAATCTAAAGGGAGATTTAACTCACTTAGCTGAACAAACGCACAGCAGAGCAGATTGAAGGATACGTTTCTTCTGTGTTTTAGGCAGAGTTTTACTGCTATTTCGTTATATGCGGGAATAGTGCTGGAAATGCCTGTTTTGAGATCTCTCCACAGAAAGCGTTTCCAGACTTCCCCTTCAACACACGAGTTTAACTCTGTAAGTTGAATGCACACATTGAAGACCGTTCTGTTAGGTAGCTCCGTTTTGGTTTTAGAAGCAGACAGTTCTCCTTACAGCATATACTCCCATTCACTGAGAAATGTCCAAACGCAGCTCTTACCAGAAACGTGTTTCTAACTCCTGAATCTAAAGGGAGATTTAACTCACTTAGCTGAACAAACGCACAGCAGAGCAGACTGAAGGATACGTTTCTTCTGTGTTTTAGGCAGAGTTTTACTGCTATTTCGTTATATGCGGGAATAGTGCTGGAAATGCCTGTTTTGAGATCTCTCCACAGAAAGCGTTTCCAGACTTCCCCTTCAACACACGAGTTTAACTCTGTAAGTTGAATGCACACATTGAAGACCGTTCTGTTAGGTAGCTCCGTTTTGGTTTTAGAAGCAGACAGTTCTCCTTACAGCATATACTCCCATTCACTGAGAAATGTCCAAACGCAGCTCTTACCAGAAACGTGTTTCTAACTCCTGAATCTAAAGGGAGATTTAACTCACTTAGCTGAACAAACGCACAGCAGAGCAGACTGAAGGATACGTTTCTTCTGTGTTTTAGGCAGAGTTTTACTGCTATTTCGTTATATGCGGGAATAGTGCTGGAAATGCCTGGAAATGCCTGTTTTGAGATCTCTCCACAGAAAGCGTTTCCAGACTTCCCCTTCAACACACGAGTTTAACTCTGTAAGTTGAATGCACACATTGAAGACCGTTCTGTTAGGTAGCTCCGTTTTGGTTTTAGAAGCAGACAGTTCTCCTTACAGCATATACTCCCATTCACTGAGAAATGTCCAAACGCAGCTCTTACCAGAAACGTGTTTCTAACTCCTGAATCTAAAGGGAGATTTAACTCACTTAGCTGAACAAACGCACAGCAGAGCAGATTGAAGGATACGTTTCTTCTGTGTTTTAGGCAGAGTTTTACTGCTATTTCGTTATATGCGGGAATAGTGCTGGAAATGCCTGTTTTGAGATCTCTCCACAGAAAGCGTTTCCAGACTTCCCCTTCAACACACGAGTTTAACTCTGTAAGTTGAATGCACACATTGAAGACCGTTCTGTTAGGTAGCTCCGTTTTGGTTTTAGAAGCAGACAGTTCTCCTTACAGCATATACTCCCATTCACTGAGAAATGTCCAAACGCAGCTCTTACCAGAAACGTGTTTCTAACTCCTGAATCTAAAGGGAGATTTAACTCACTTAGCTGAACAAACGCACAGCAGAGCAGACTGAAGGATACGTTTCTTCTGTGTTTTAGGCAGAGTTTTACTGCTATTTCGTTATATGCGGGAATAGTGCTGGAAATGCCTGTTTTGAGATCTCTCCACAGAAAGCGTTTCCAGACTTCCCCTTCAACACACGAGTTTAACTCTGTAAGTTGAATGCACACATTGAAGACCGTTCTGTTAGGTAGCTCCGTTTTGGTTTTAGAAGCAGACAGTTCTCCTTACAGCATATACTCCCATTCACTGAGAAATGTCCAAACGCAGCTCTTACCAGAAACGTGTTTCTAACTCCTGAATCTAAAGGGAGATTTAACTCACTTAGCTGAACAAACGCACAGCAGAGCAGATTGAAGGATACGTTTCTTCTGTGTTTTAGGCAGAGTTTTACTGCTATTTCGTTATATGCGGGAATAGTGCTGGAAATGCCTGTTTTGAGATCTCTCCACAGAAAGCGTTTCCAGACTTCCCCTTCAACACACGAGTTTAACTCTGTAAGTTGAATGCACACATTGAAGACCGTTCTGTTAGGTAGCTCCGTTTTGGTTTTAGAAGCAGACAGTTCTCCTTACAGCATATACTCCCATTCACTGAGAAATGTCCAAACGCAGCTCTTACCAGAAACGTGTTTCTAACTCCTGAATCTAAAGGGAGATTTAACTCACTTAGCTGAACAAACGCACAGCAGAGCAGATTGAAGGATACGTTTCTTCTGTGTTTTAGGCAGAGTTTTACTGCTATTTCGTTATATGCGGGAATAGTGCTGGAAATGCCTGGAAATGCCTGTTTTGAGATCTCTCCACAGAAAGCGTTTCCAGACTTCCCCTTCAACACACGAGTTTAACTCTGTAAGTTGAATGCACACATTGAAGACCGTTCTGTTAGGTAGATCCGTTTTGGTTTTAGAAGCAGATAGTTCTCCTTACAGCGTATACTCCCATTCACTGGGAAATGTCCAAACGCAGCTCTTACCAGAAACGTGTTTCTAACTCCTGAATCTAAAGGGAGATTTAACTCACTTAGCTGAACAAACGCACAGCAGAGCAGATTGAAGGATACGTTTCTTCTGTGTTTTAGGCAGAGTTTTACTGCTATTTCGTTATATGTGGGAATAGTGCTGGAAATGCCTGTTTTGAGATCTCTCCACAGAAAGCGTTTCCAGACTTCCCCTTCAACACACGAGTTTAACTCTGTAAGTTGAATGCACACATTGAAGACCGTTCTGTTAGGTAGCTCCGTTTTGGTTTTAGAAGCAGACAGTTCTCCTTACAGCATATACTCCCATTCACTGAGAAATGTCCAAACGCAGCTCTTACCAGAAACGTGTTTCTAACTCCTGAATCTAAAGGGAGATTTAACTCACTTAGCTGAACAAACGCACAGCAGAGCAGATTGAAGGATACGTTTCTTCTGTGTTTTAGGCAGAGTTTTACTGCTATTTCGTTATATGCGGGAATAGTGCTGGAAATGCCTGTTTTGAGATCTCTCCACAGAAAGCGTTTCCAGACTTCCCCTTCAACACACGAGTTTAACTCTGTAAGTTGAATGCACACATTGAAGACCGTTCTGTTAGGTAGCTCCGTTTTGGTTTTAGAAGCAGACAGTTCTCCTTACAGCATATACTCCCATTCACTGAGAAATGTCCAAACGCAGCTCTTACCAGAAACGTGTTTCTAACTCCTGAATCTAAAGGGAGATTTAACTCACTTAGCTGAACAAACGCACAGCAGAGCAGACTGAAGGATACGTTTCTTCTGTGTTTTAGGCAGAGTTTTACTGCTATTTCGTTATATGCGGGAATAGTGCTGGAAATGCCTGGAAATGCCTGTTTTGAGATCTCTCCACAGAAAGCGTTTCCAGACTTCCCCTTCAACACACGAGTTTAACTCTGTAAGTTGAATGCACACATTGAAGACCGTTCTGTTAGGTAGCTCCGTTTTGGTTTTAGAAGCAGACAGTTCTCCTTACAGCATATACTCCCATTCACTGAGAAATGTCCAAACGCAGCTCTTACCAGAAACGTGTTTCTAACTCCTGAATCTAAAGGGAGATTTAACTCACTTAGCTGAACAAACGCACAGCAGAGCAGATTGAAGGATACGTTTCTTCTGTGTTTTAGGCAGAGTTTTACTGCTATTTCGTTATATGCGGGAATAGTGCTGGAAATGCCTGTTTTGAGATCTCTCCACAGAAAGCGTTTCCAGACTTCCCCTTCAACACACGAGTTTAACTCTGTAAGTTGAATGCACACATTGAAGACCGTTCTGTTAGGTAGCTCCGTTTTGGTTTTAGAAGCAGACAGTTCTCCTTACAGCATATACTCCCATTCACTGAGAAATGTCCAAACGCAGCTCTTACCAGAAACGTGTTTCTAACTCCTGAATCTAAAGGGAGATTTAACTCACTTAGCTGAACAAACGCACAGCAGAGCAGACTGAAGGATACGTTTCTTCTGTGTTTTAGGCAGAGTTTTACTGCTATTTCGTTATATGCGGGAATAGTGCTGGAAATGCCTGTTTTGAGATCTCTCCACAGAAAGCGTTTCCAGACTTCCCCTTCAACACACGAGTTTAACTCTGTAAGTTGAATGCACACATTGAAGACCGTTCTGTTAGGTAGCTCCGTTTTGGTTTTAGAAGCAGACAGTTCTCCTTACAGCATATACTCCCATTCACTGAGAAATGTCCAAACGCAGCTCTTACCAGAAACGTGTTTCTAACTTCTGAATCTAAAGGGAGATTTAACTCACTTAGCTGAACAAACGCACAGCAGAGCAGATTGAAGGATACGTTTCTTCTGTGTTTTAGGCAGAGTTTTACTGCTATTTCGTTATATGCGGGAATAGTGCTGGAAATGCCTGTTTTGAGATCTCTCCACAGAAAGCGTTTCCAGACTTCCCCTTCAACACACGAGTTTAACTCTGTAAGTTGAATGCACACATTGAAGACCGTTCTGTTAGGTAGCTCCGTTTTGGTTTTAGAAGCAGACAGTTCTCCTTACAGCATATACTCCCATTCACTGAGAAATGTCCAAACGCAGCTCTTACCAGAAACGTGTTTCTAACTCCTGAATCTAAAGGGAGATTTAACTCACTTAGCTGAACAAACGCACAGCAGAGCAGATTGAAGGATACGTTTCTTCTGTGTTTTAGGCAGAGTTTTACTGCTATTTCGTTATATGCGGGAATAGTGCTGGAAATGCCTGGAAATGCCTGTTTTGAGATCTCTCCACAGAAAGCGTTTCCAGACTTCCCCTTCAACACACGAGTTTAACTCTGTAAGTTGAATGCACACATTGAAGACCGTTCTGTTAGGTAGATCCGTTTTGGTTTTAGAAGCAGATAGTTCTCCTTACAGCGTATACTCCCATTCACTGGGAAATGTCCAAACGCAGCTCTTACTAGAAACGTGTTTCTAACTCCTGAATCTAAAGGGAGATTTAACTCACTTAGCTGAACAAACGCACAGCAGAGCAGATTGAAGGATACGTTTCTTCTGTGTTTTAGGCAGAGTTTTACTGCTATTTCGTTATATGCGGGAATAGTGCTGGAAATGCCTGTTTTGAGATCTCTCCACAGAAAGCGTTTCCAGACTTCCCCTTCAACACACGAGTTTAACTCTGTAAGTTGAATGCACACATTGAAGACCGTTCTGTTAGGTAGCTCCGTTTTGGTTTTAGAAGCAGACAGTTCTCCTTACAGCATATACTCCCATTCACTGAGAAATGTCCAAACGCAGCTCTTACCAGAAACGTGTTTCTAACTCCTGAATCTAAAGGGAGATTTAACTCACTTAGCTGAACAAACGCACAGCAGAGCAGATTGAAGGATACGTTTCTTCTGTGTTTTAGGCAGAGTTTTACTGCTATTTCGTTATATGCGGGAATAGTGCTGGAAATGCCTGTTTTGAGATCTCTCCACAGAAAGCGTTTCCAGACTTCCCCTTCAACACACGAGTTTAACTCTGTAAGTTGAATGCACACATTGAAGACCGTTCTGTTAGGTAGCTCCGTTTTGGTTTTAGAAGCAGACAGTTCTCCTTACAGCATATACTCCCATTCACTGAGAAATGTCCAAACGCAGCTCTTACCAGAAACGTGTTTCTAACTCCTGAATCTAAAGGGAGATTTAACTCACTTAGCTGAACAAACGCACAGCAGAGCAGATTGAAGGATACGTTTCTTCTGTGTTTTAGGCAGAGTTTTACTGCTATTTCGTTATATGCGGGAATAGTGCTGGAAATGCCTGGAAATGCCTGTTTTGAGATCTCTCCACAGAAAGCGTTTCCAGACTTCCCCTTCAACACACGAGTTTAACTCTGTAAGTTGAATGCACCCATTGAAGACCGTTCTGTTAGGTAGATCCGTTTTGGTTTTAGAAGCAGATAGTTCTCCTTACAGCGTATACTCCCATTCACTGGGAAATGTCCAAACGCAGCTCTTACCAGAAACGTGTTTCTAACTCCTGAATCTAAAGGGAGATTTAACTCACTTAGCTGAACAAACGCACAGCAGAGCAGATTGAAGGATACGTTTCTTCTGTGTTTTAGGCAGAGTTTTACTGCTATTTCGTTATATGCGGGAATAGTGCTGGAAATGCCTGTTTTGAGATCTCTCCACAGAAAGCGTTTCCAGACTTCCCCTTCAACACACGAGTTTAACTCTGTAAGTTGAATGCACACATTGAAGACCGTTCTGTTAGGTAGCTCCGTTTTGGTTTTAGAAGCAGACAGTTCTCCTTACAGCATATACTCCCATTCACTGAGAAATGTCCAAACGCAGCTCTTACCAGAAACGTGTTTCTAACTCCTGAATCTAAAGGGAGATTTAACTCACTTAGCTGAACAAACGCACAGCAGAGCAGATTGAAGGATACGTTTCTTCTGTGTTTTAGGCAGAGTTTTACTGCTATTTCGTTATATGCGGGAATAGTGCTGGAAATGCCTGTTTTGAGATCTCTCCACAGAAAGCGTTTCCAGACTTCCCCTTCAACACACGAGTTTAACTCTGTAAGTTGAATGCACACATTGAAGACCGTTCTGTTAGGTAGCTCCGTTTTGGTTTTAGAAGCAGACAGTTCTCCTTACAGCATATACTCCCATTCACTGAGAAATGTCCAAACGCAGCTCTTACCAGAAACGTGTTTCTAACTCCTGAATCTAAAGGGAGATTTAACTCACTTAGCTGAACAAACGCACAGCAGAGCAGACTGAATGATACGTTTCTTCTGTGTTTTAGGCAGAGTTTTACTGCTATTTCGTTATATGCGGGAATAGTGCTGGAAATGCCTGGAAATGCCTGTTTTGAGATCTCTCCACAGAAAGCGTTTCCAGACTTCCCCTTCAACACACGAGTTTAACTCTGTAAGTTGAATGCACACATTGAAGACCGTTCTGTTAGGTAGCTCCGTTTTGGTTTTAGAAGCAGACAGTTCTCCTTACAGCATATACTCCCATTCACTGAGAAATGTCCAAACGCAGCTCTTACCAGAAACGTGTTTCTAACTCCTGAATCTAAAGGGAGATTTAACTCACTTAGCTGAACAAACGCACAGCAGAGCAGATTGAAGGATACGTTTCTTCTGTGTTTTAGGCAGAGTTTTACTGCTATTTCGTTATATGCGGGAATAGTGCTGGAAATGCCTGTTTTGAGATCTCTCCACAGAAAGCGTTTCCAGACTTCCCCTTCAACACACGAGTTTAACTCTGTAAGTTGAATGCACACATTGAAGACCGTTCTGTTAGGTAGCTCCGTTTTGGTTTTAGAAGCAGACAGTTCTCCTTACAGCATATACTCCCATTCACTGAGAAATGTCCAAACGCAGCTCTTACCAGAAACGTGTTTCTAACTCCTGAATCTAAAGGGAGATTTAACTCACTTAGCTGAACAAACGCACAGCAGAGCAGACTGAAGGATACGTTTCTTCTGTGTTTTAGGCAGAGTTTTACTGCTATTTCGTTATATGCGGGAATAGTGCTGGAAATGCCTGTTTTGAGATCTCTCCACAGAAAGCGTTTCCAGACTTCCCCTTCAACACACGATTTTAACTCTGTAAGTTGAATGCACACATTGAAGACCGTTCTGTTAGGTAGCTCCGTTTTGGTTTTAGAAGCAGACAGTTCTCCTTACAGCATATACTCCCATTCACTGAGAAATGTCCAAACGCAGCTCTTACCAGAAACGTGTTTCTAACTCCTGAATCTAAAGGGAGATTTAACTCACTTAGCTGAACAAACGCACAGCAGAGCAGATTGAAGGATACGTTTCTTCTGTGTTTTAGGCAGAGTTTTACTGCTATTTCGTTATATGCGGGAATAGTGCTGGAAATGCCTGTTTTGAGATCTCTCCACAGAAAGCGTTTCCAGACTTCCCCTTCAACACACGAGTTTAACTCTGTAAGTTGAATGCACACATTGAAGACCGTTCTGTTAGGTAGATCCGTTTTGGTTTTAGAAGCAGATAGTTCTCCTTACAGCGTATACTCCCTTTCACTGGGAAATGTCCAAACGCAGCTCTTACCAGAAACGTGTTTCTAACTCCTGAATCTAAAGGGAGATTTAACTCACTTAGGTGAACAAACGCACAGCAGAGCAGATTGAAGGATACGTTTCTTCTGTGTTTTAGGCAGAGTTTTACTGCTATTTCGTTATATGTGGGAATAGTGCTGGAAATGCCTGTTTTGAGATCTCTCCACAGAAAGCGTTTCCAGACTTCCCCTTCAACACACGAGTTTAACTCTGTAAGTTGAATGCACACATTGAAGACCGTTCTGTTAGGTAGCTCCGTTTTGGTTTTAGAAGCAGACAGTTCTCCTTACAGCATATACTCCCATTCACTGAGAAATGTCCAAACGCAGCTCTTACCAGAAACGTGTTTCTAACTCCTGAATCTAAAGGGAGATTTAACTCACTTAGCTGAACAAACGCACAGCAGAGCAGATTGAAGGATACGTTTCTTCTGTGTTTTAGGCAGAGTTTTACTGCTATTTCGTTATATGCGGGAATAGTGCTGGAAATGCCTGTTTTGAGATCTCTCCACAGAAAGCGTTTCCAGACTTCCCCTTCAACACACGAGTTTAACTCTGTAAGTTGAATGCACACATTGAAGACCGTTCTGTTAGGTAGCTCCGTTTTGGTTTTAGAAGCAGACAGTTCTCCTTACAGCATATACTCCCATTCACTGAGAAATGTCCAAACGCAGCTCTTACCAGAAACGTGTTTCTAACTCCTGAATCTAAAGGGAGATTTAACTCACTTAGCTGAACAAACGCACAGCAGAGCATATTGAAGGATACGTTTCTTCTGTGTTTTAGGCAGAGTTTTACTGCTATTTCGTTATATGCGGGAATAGTGCTGGAAATGCCTGGAAATGCCTGTTTTGAGATCTCTCCACAGAAAGCGTTTCCAGACTTCCCCTTCAACACACGAGTTTAACTCTGTAAGTTGAATGCACACATTGAAGACCGTTCTGTTAGGTAGCTCCGTTTTGGTTTTAGAAGCAGACAGTTCTCCTTACAGCATATACTCCCATTCACTGAGAAATGTCCAAACGCAGCTCTTACCAGAAACGTGTTTCTAACTCCTGAATCTAAAGGGAGATTTAACTCACTTAGCTGAACAAACGCACAGCAGAGCAGATTGAAGGATACGTTTCTTCTGTGTTTTAGGCAGAGTTTTACTGCTATTTCGTTATATGCGGGAATAGTGCTGGAAATGCCTGTTTTGAGATCTCTCCACAGAAAGCGTTTCCAGACTTCCCCTTCAACACACGAGTTTAACTCTGTAAGTTGAATGCACACATTGAAGACCGTTCTGTTAGGTAGCTCCGTTTTGGTTTTAGAAGCAGACAGTTCTCCTTACAGCATATACTCCCATTCACTGAGAAATGTCCAAACGCAGCTCTTACCAGAAACGTGTTTCTAACTCCTGAATCTAAAGGGAGATTTAACTCACTTAGCTGAACAAACGCACAGCAGAGCAGACCGAAGGATACGTTTCTTCTGTGTTTTAGGCAGAGTTTTACTGCTATTTCGTTATATGCGGGAATAGTGCTGGAAATGCCTGTTTTGAGATCTCTCCACAGAAAGCGTTTCCAGACTTCCCCTTCAACACACGAGTTTAACTCTGTAAGTTGAATGCACACATTGAAGACCGTTCTGTTAGGTAGCTCCGTTTTGGTTTTAGAAGCAGACAGTTCTCCTTACAGCATATACTCCCATTCACTGAGAAATGTCCAAACGCAGCTCTTACCAGAAACGTGTTTCTAACTCCTGAATCTAAAGGGAGATTTAACTCACTTAGCTGAACAAACGCACAGCAGAGCAGATTGAAGGATACGTTTCTTCTGTGTTTTAGGCAGAGTTTTACTGCTATTTCGTTATATGCGGGAATAGTGCTGGAAATGCCTGTTTTGAGATCTCTCCACAGAAAGCGTTTCCAGACTTCCCCTTCAACACACGAGTTTAACTCTGTAAGTTGAATGCACACATTGAAGACCGTTCTGTTAGGTAGCTCCGTTTTGGTTTTAGAAGCAGACAGTTCTCCTTACAGCATATACTCCCATTCACTGAGAAATGTCCAAACGCAGCCCTTACCAGAAACGTGTTTCTAACTCCTGAATCTAAAGGGAGATTTAACTCACTTAGCTGAACAAACGCACAGCAGAGCAGATTGAAGGATACGTTTCTTCTGTGTTTTAGGCAGAGTTTTACTGCTATTTCGTTATATGCGGGAATAGTGCTGGAAATGCCTGGAAATGCCTGTTTTGAGATCTCTCCACAGAAAGCGTTTCCAGACTTCCCCTTCAACACACGAGTTTAACTCTGTAAGTTGAATGCACACATTGAAGACCGTTCTGTTAGGTAGATCCGTTTTGGTTTTAGAAGCAGATAGTTCTCCTTACAGCGTATACTCCCATTCACTGGGAAATGTCCAAACGCAGCTCTTACTAGAAACGTGTTTCTAACTCCTGAATCTAAAGGGAGATTTAACTCACTTAGCTGAACAAACGCACAGCAGAGCAGATTGAAGGATACGTTTCTTCTGTGTTTTAGGCAGAGTTTTACTGCTATTTCGTTATATGCGGGAATAGTGCTGGAAATGCCTGTTTTGAGATCTCTCCACAGAAAGCGTTTCCAGACTTCCCCTTCAACACACGAGTTTAACTCTGTAAGTTGAATGCACACATTGAAGACCGTTCTGTTAGGTAGCTCCGTTTTGGTTTTAGAAGCAGACAGTTCTCCTTACAGCATATACTCCCATTCACTGAGAAATGTCCAAACGCAGCTCTTACCAGAAACGTGTTTCTAACTCCTGAATCTAAAGGGAGATTTAACTCACTTAGCTGAACAAACGCACAGCAGAGCAGATTGAAGGATACGTTTCTTCTGTGTTTTAGGCAGAGTTTTACTGCTATTTCGTTATATGCGGGAATAGTGCTGGAAATGCCTGTTTTGAGATCTCTCCACAGAAAGCGTTTCCAGACTTCCCCTTCAACACACGAGTTTAACTCTGTAAGTTGAATGCACACATTGAAGACCGTTCTGTTAGGTAGCTCCGTTTTGGTTTTAGAAGCAGACAGTTCTCCTTACAGCATATACTCCCATTCACTGAGAAATGTCCAAACGCAGCTCTTACCAGAAACGTGTTTCTAACTCCTGAATCTAAAGGGAGATTTAACTCACTTAGCTGAACAAACGCACAGCAGAGCAGACTGAAGGATACGTTTCTTCTGTGTTTTAGGCAGAGTTTTACTGCTATTTCGTTATATGCGGGAATAGTGCTGGAAATGCCTGGAAATGCCTGTTTTGAGATCTCTCCACAGAAAGCGTTTCCAGACTTCCCCTTCAACACACGAGTTTAACTCTGTAAGTTGAATGCACACATTGAAGACCGTTCTGTTAGGTAGCTCCGTTTTGGTTTTAGAAGCAGACAGTTCTCCTTACAGCATATACTCCCATTCACTGAGAAATGTCCAAACGCAGCTCTTACCAGAAACGTGTTTCTAACTCCTGAATCTAAAGGGAGATTTAACTCACTTAGCTGAACAAACGCACAGCAGAGCAGATTGAAGGATACGTTTCTTCTGTGTTTTAGGCAGAGTTTTACTGCTATTTCGTTATATGCGGGAATAGTGCTGGAAATGCCTGTTTTGAGATCTCTCCACAGAAAGCGTTTCCAGACTTCCCCTTCAACACACGAGTTTAACTCTGTAAGTTGAATGCACACATTGAAGACCGTTCTGTTAGGTAGCTCCGTTTTGGTTTTAGAAGCAGACAGTTCTCCTTACAGCATATACTCCCATTCACTGAGAAATGTCCAAACGCAGCTCTTACCAGAAACGTGTTTCTAACTCCTGAATCTAAAGGGAGATTTAACTCACTTAGCTGAACAAACGCACAGCAGCGCAGACTGAAGGATACGTTTCTTCTGTGTTTTAGGCAGAGTTTTACTGCTATTTCGTTATATGCGGGAATAGTGCTGGAAATGCCTGTTTTGAGATCTCTCCACAGAAAGCGTTTCCAGACTTCCCCTTCAACACACGAGTTTAACTCTGTAAGTTGAATGCACACATTGAAGACCGTTCTGTTAGGTAGCTCCGTTTTGGTTTTAGAAGCAGACAGTTCTCCTTACAGCATATACTCCCATTCACTGAGAAATGTCCAAACGCAGCTCTTACCAGAAACGTGTTTCTAACTCCTGAATCTAAAGGGAGATTTAACTCACTTAGCTGAACAAACGCACAGCAGAGCAGATTGAAGGATACGTTTCTTCTGTGTTTTAGGCAGAGTTTTACTGCTATTTCGTTATAAGCGGGAATAGTGCTGGAAATGCCTGTTTTGAGATCTCTCCACAGAAAGCGTTTCCAGACTTCCCCTTCAACACACGAGTTTAACTCTGTAAGTTGAATGCACACATTGAAGACCGTTCTGTTAGGTAGCTCCGTTTTGGTTTTAGAAGCAGACAGTTCTCCTTACAGCATATACTCCCATTCACTGAGAAATGTCCAAACGCAGCTCTTACCAGAAACGTGTTTCTAACTCCTGAATCTAAAGGGAGATTTAACTCACTTAGCTGAACAAACGCACAGCAGAGCAGATTGTAGGATACGTTTCTTCTGTGTTTTAGGCAGAGTTTTACTGCTATTTCGTTATATGCGGGAATAGTGCTGGAAATGCCTGGAAATGCCTGTTTTGAGATCTCTCCACAGAAAGCGTTTCCAGACTTCCCCTTCAACACACGAGTTTAACTCTGTAAGTTGAATGCACACATTGAAGACCGTTCTGTTAGGTAGATCCGTTTTGGTTTTAGAAGCAGATAGTTCTCCTTACAGCGTATACTCCCATTCACTGGGAAATGTCCAAACGCAGCTCTTACCAGAAACGTGTTTCTAACTCCTGAATCTAAAGGGAGATTTAACTCACTTAGCTGAACAAACGCACAGCAGAGCAGATTGAAGGATACGTTTCTTCTGTGTTTTAGGCAGAGTTTTACTGCTATTTCGTTATATGCGGGAATAGTGCTGGAAATGCCTGTTTTGAGATCTCTCCACAGAAAGCGTTTCCAGACTTCCCCTTCAACACACGAGTTTAACTCTGTAAGTTGAATGCACACATTGAAGACCGTTCTGTTAGGTAGCTCCGTTTTGGTTTTAGAAGCAGACAGTTCTCCTTACAGCATATACTCCCATTCACTGAGAAATGTCCAAACGCAGCTCTTACCAGAAACGTGTTTCTAACTCCTGAATCTAAAGGGAGATTTAACTCACTTAGCTGAACAAACCCACAGCAGAGCAGATTGAAGGATACGTTTCTTCTGTGTTTTAGGCAGAGTTTTACTGCTATTTCGTTATATGCGGGAATAGTGCTGGAAATGCCTGGAAATGCCTGTTTTGAGATCTCTCCACAGAAAGCGTTTCCAGACTTCCCCTTCAACACACGAGTTTACCTCTGTAAGTTGAATGCACACATTGAAGACCGTTCTGTTAGGTAGCTCCGTTTTGGTTTTAGAAGCAGATAGTTCTCCTTACAGCATATACTCCCATTCACTGGGAAATGTCCAAACGCAGCTCTTACCAGAAACGTGATTCTAACTCCTGAATCTAAAGGGAGATTTAACTCACTTAGCTGAACAAACGCACAGCAGAGCAGATTGAAGGATACGTTTCTTCTGTGTTTTAGGCAGAGTTTTACTGCTATTTCGTTATATGCGGGAATAGTGCTGGAAATGCCTGTTTTGAGATCTCTCCACAGAAAGCGTTTCCAGACTTCCCCTTCAACACACGAGTTTAACTCTGTAAGTTGAATGCACACATTGAAGACCGTTCTGTTAGGTAGCTCCGTTTTGGTTTTAGAAGCAGACAGTTCTCCTTACAGCATATACTCCCATTCACTGAGAAATGTCCAAACGCAGCTCTTACCAGAAACGTGTTTCTAACTCCTGAATCTAAAGGGAGATTTAACTCACTTAGCTGAACAAACGCACAGCAGAGCAGATTGAAGGATACGTTTCTTCTGTGTTTTAGGCAGAGTTTTACTGCTATTTCGTTATATGCGGGAATAGTGCTGGAAATGCCTGGAAATGCCTGTTTTGAGATCTCTCCACAGAAAGCGTTTCCAGACTTCCCCTTCAACACACGAGTTTAACTCTGTAAGTTGAATGCACACATTGAAGACCGTTCTGTTAGGTAGCTCCGTTTTGGTTTTAGAAGCAGACAGTTCTCCTTACAGCATATACTCCCATTCACTGAGAAATGTGCAAACGCAGCTCTTACCAGAAACGTGTTTCTAACTCCTGAATCTAAAGGGAGATTTAACTCACTTAGCTGAACAAACGCACAGCAGAGCAGATTGAAGGATACGTTTCTTCTGTGTTTTAGGCAGAGTTTTACTGCTATTTCGTTATATGCGGGAATAGTGCTGGAAATGCCTGTTTTGAGATCTCTCCACAGAAAGCGTTTCCAGACTTCCCCTTCAACACACGAGTTTAACTCTGTAAGTTGAATGCACACATTGAAGACCGTTCTGTTAGGTAGCTCCGTTTTGGTTTTAGAAGCAGACAGTTCTCCTTACAGCATATACTCCCATTCACTGAGAAATGTCCAAACGCAGCTCTTACCAGAAACGTGTTTCTAACTCCTGAATCTAAAGGGAGATTTAACTCACTTAGCTGAACAAACGCACAGCAGCGCAGACTGAAGGATACGTTTCTTCTGTGTTTTAGGCAGAGTTTTACTGCTATTTCGTTATATGCGGGAATAGTGCTGGAAATGCCTGTTTTGAGATCTCTCCACAGAAAGCGTTTCCAGACTTCCCCTTCAACACACGAGTTTAACTCTGTAAGTTGAATGCACACATTGAAGACCGTTCTGTTAGGTAGCTCCGTTTTGGTTTTAGAAGCAGACAGTTCTCCTTACAGCATATACTCCCATTCACTGAGAAATGTCCAAACGCAGCTCTTACCAGAAACGTGTTTCTAACTCCTGAATCTAAAGGGAGATTTAACTCACTTAGCTGAACAAACGCACAGCAGAGCAGATTGAAGGATACGTTTCTTCTGTGTTTTAGGCAGAGTTTTACTGCTATTTCGTTATATGCGGGAATAGTGCTGGAAATGCCTGTTTTGAGATCTCTCCACAGAAAGCGTTTCCAGACTTCCCCTTCAACACACGAGTTTAACTCTGTAAGTTGAATGCACACATTGAAGACCGTTCTGTTAGGTAGCTCCGTTTTGGTTTTAGAAGCAGACAGTTCTCCTTACAGCATATACTCCCATTCACTGAGAAATGTCCAAACGCAGCTCTTACCAGAAACGTGTTTCTAACTCCTGAATCTAAAGGGAGATTTAACTCACTTAGCTGAACAAACGCACAGCAGAGCAGATTGTAGGATACGTTTCTTCTGTGTTTTAGGCAGAGTTTTACTGCTATTTGGTTATATGCGGGAATAGTGCTGGAAATGCCTGGAAATGCCTGTTTTGAGATCTCTCCACAGAAAGCGTTTCCAGACTTCCCCTTCAACACACGAGTTTAACTCTGTAAGTTGAATGCACACATTGAAGACCGTTCTGTTAGGTAGATCCGTTGTGGTTTTAGAAGCAGATAGTTCTCCTTACAGCGTATACTCCCATTCACTGGGAAATGTCCAAACGCAGCTCTTACCAGAAACGTGTTTCTAACTCCTGAATCTAAAGGGAGATTTAACTCACTTAGCTGAACAAACGCACAGCAGAGCAGATTGAAGGATACGTTTCTTCTGTGTTTTAGGCAGAGTTTTACTGCTATTTCGTTATATGCGGGAATAGTGCTGGAAATGCCTGTTTTGAGATCTCTCCACAGAAAGCGTTTCCAGACTTCCCCTTCAACACACGAGTTTAACTCTGTAAGTTGAATGCACACATTGAAGACCGTTCTGTTAGGTAGCTCCGTTTTGGTTTTAGAAGCAGACAGTTCTCCTTACAGCATATACTCCCATTCACTGAGAAATGTCCAAACGCAGCTCTTACCAGAAACGTGTTTCTAACTCCTGAATCTAAAGGGAGATTTAACTCACTTAGCTGAACAAACCCACAGCAGAGCAGATTGAAGGATACGTTTCTTCTGTGTTTTAGGCAGAGTTTTACTGCTATTTCGTTATATGCGGGAATAGTGCTGGAAATGCCTGGAAATGCCTGTTTTGAGATCTCTCCACAGAAAGCGTTTCCAGACTTCCCCTTCAACACACGAGTTTACCTCTGTAAGTTGAATGCACACATTGAAGACCGTTCTGTTAGGTAGCTCCGTTTTGGTTTTAGAAGCAGATAGTTCTCCTTACAGCATATACTCCCATTCACTGGGAAATGTCCAAACGCAGCTCTTACCAGAAACGTGATTCTAACTCCTGAATCTAAAGGGAGATTTAACTCACTTAGCTGAACAAACGCACAGCAGAGCAGATTGAAGGATACGTTTCTTCTGTGTTTTAGGCAGAGTTTTACTGCTATTTCGTTATATGCGGGAATAGTGCTGGAAATGCCTGTTTTGAGATCT
The DNA here is from genome assembly GCA_031835075.1 of Saguinus oedipus. Classification (NCBI taxonomy): domain Eukaryota; kingdom Metazoa; phylum Chordata; class Mammalia; order Primates; family Cebidae; genus Saguinus; species Saguinus oedipus. The sequence continues at coordinate 170,659,041 of CM063174.1, forward strand.
CTCCACAGAAAGCGTTTCCAGACTTCCCCTTCAACACACGAGTTTAACTCTGTAAGTTGAATGCACACATTGAAGACCGTTCTGTTAGGTAGCTCCGTTTTGGTTTTAGAAGCAGACAGTTCTCCTTACAGCATATACTCCCATTCACTGAGAAATGTCCAAACGCAGCTCTTACCAGAAACGTGTTTCTAACTCCTGAATCTAAAGGGAGATTTAACTCACTTAGCTGAACAAACGCACAGCAGAGCAGATTGAAGGATACGTTTCTTCTGTGTTTTAGGCAGAGTTTTACTGCTATTTCGTTATATGCGGGAATAGTGCTGGAAATGCCTGTTTCGAGATCTCTCCACAGAAAGCGTTTCCAGACTTCCCCTTCAACACACGAGTTTAACTCTGTAAGTTGAATGCACACATTGAAGACCGTTCTGTTAGGTAGCTCCGTTTTGGTTTTAGAAGCAGACAGTTCTCCTTACAGCATATACTCCCATTCACTGAGAAATGTCCAAACGCAGCTCTTACCAGAAACGTGTTTCTAACTCCTGAATCTAAAGGGAGATTTAACTCACTTAGCTGAACAAACGCACAGCAGAGCAGACTGAAGGATACGTTTCTTCTGTGTTTTAGGCAGAGTTTTACTGCTATTTCGTTATATGCGGGAATAGTGCTGGAAATGCCTGGAAATGCCTGTTTTGAGATCTCTCCACAGAAAGCGTTTCCAGACTTCCCCTTCAACACACGAGTTTAACTCTGTAAGTTGAATGCACACATTGAAGACCGTTCTGTTAGGTAGCTCCGTTTTGGTTTTAGAAGCAGACAGTTCTCCTTACAGCATATACTCCCATTCACTGAGATATGTCCAAACGCAGCTCTTACCAGAAACGTGTTTCTAACTCCTGAATCTAAAGGGAGATTTAACTCACTTAGCTGAACAAACGCACAGCAGAGCAGATTGAAGGATACGTTTCTTCTGTGTTTTAGGCAGAGTTTTACTGCTATTTCGTTATATGCGGGAATAGTGCTGGAAATGCCTGTTTTGAGATCTCTCCACAGAAAGCGTTTCCAGACTTCCCCTTCAACACACGAGTTTAACTCTGTAAGTTGAATGCACACATTGAAGACCGTTCTGTTAGGTAGCTCCGTTTTGGTTTTAGAAGCAGACAGTTCTCCTTACAGCATATACTCCCATTCACTGAGAAATGTCCAAACGCAGCTCTTACCAGAAACGTGTTTCTAACTCCTGAATCTAAAGGGAGATTTAACTCACTTAGCTGAACAAACGCACAGCAGAGCAGACTGAAGGATACGTTTCTTCTGTGTTTTAGGCAGAGTTTTACTGCTATTTCGTTATATGCGGGAATAGTGCTGGAAATGCCTGGAAATGCCTGTTTTGAGATCTCTCCACAGAAAGCGTTTCCAGACTTCCCCTTCAACACACGAGTTTAACTCTGTAAGTTGAATGCACACATTGAAGACCGTTCTGTTAGGTAGCTCCGTTTTGGTTTTAGAAGCAGACAGTTCTCCTTACAGCATATACTCCCATTCACTGAGAAATGTCCAAACGCAGCTCTTACCAGAAACGTGTTTCTAACTCCTGAATCTAAAGGGAGATTTAACTCACTTAGCTGAACAAACGCACAGCAGAGCAGATTGAAGGATACGTTTCTTCTGTGTTTTAGGCAGAGTTTTACTGCTATTTCGTTATATGCGGGAATAGTGCTGGAAATGCCTGTTTTGAGATCTCTCCACAGAAAGCGTTTCCAGACTTCCCCTTCAACACACGAGTTTAACTCTGTAAGTTGAATGCACACATTGAAGACCGTTCTGTTAGGTAGCTCCGTTTTGGTTTTAGAAGCAGACAGTTCTCCTTACAGCATATACTCCCATTCACTGAGAAATGTCCAAACGCAGCTCTTACCAGAAACGTGTTTCTAACTCCTGAATCTAAAGGGAGATTTAACTCACTTAGCTGAACAAACGCACAGCAGCGCAGACTGAAGGATACGTTTCTTCTGTGTTTTAGGCAGAGTTTTACTGCTATTTCGTTATATGCGGGAATAGTGCTGGAAATGCCTGTTTTGAGATCTCTCCACAGAAAGCGTTTCCAGACTTCCCCTTCAACACACGAGTTTAACTCTGTAAGTTGAATGCACACATTGAAGACCGTTCTGTTAGGTAGCTCCGTTTTGGTTTTAGAAGCAGACAGTTCTCCTTACAGCATATACTCCCATTCACTGAGAAATGTCCAAACGCAGCTCTTACCAGAAACGTGTTTCTAACTCCTGAATCTAAAGGGAGATTTAACTCACTTAGCTGAACAAACGCACAGCAGAGCAGATTGAAGGATACGTTTCTTCTGTGTTTTAGGCAGAGTTTTACTGCTATTTCGTTATAAGCGGGAATAGTGCTGGAAATGCCTGTTTTGAGATCTCTCCACAGAAAGCGTTTCCAGACTTCCCCTTCAACACACGAGTTTAACTCTGTAAGTTGAATGCACACATTGAAGACCGTTCTGTTAGGTAGCTCCGTTTTGGTTTTAGAAGCAGACAGTTCTCCTTACAGCATATACTCCCATTCACTGAGAAATGTCCAAACGCAGCTCTTACCAGAAACGTGTTTCTAACTCCTGAATCTAAAGGGAGATTTAACTCACTTAGCTGAACAAACGCACAGCAGAGCAGATTGTAGGATACGTTTCTTCTGTGTTTTAGGCAGAGTTTTACTGCTATTTCGTTATATGCGGGAATAGTGCTGGAAATGCCTGGAAATGCCTGTTTTGAGATCTCTCCACAGAAAGCGTTTCCAGACTTCCCCTTCAACACACGAGTTTAACTCTGTAAGTTGAATGCACACATTGAAGACCGTTCTGTTAGGTAGATCCGTTTTGGTTTTAGAAGCAGATAGTTCTCCTTACAGCGTATACTCCCATTCACTGGGAAATGTCCAAACGCAGCTCTTACCAGAAACGTGTTTCTAACTCCTGAATCTAAAGGGAGATTTAACTCACTTAGCTGAACAAACGCACAGCAGAGCAGATTGAAGGATACGTTTCTTCTGTGTTTTAGGCAGAGTTTTACTGCTATTTCGTTATATGCGGGAATAGTGCTGGAAATGCCTGTTTTGAGATCTCTCCACAGAAAGCGTTTCCAGACTTCCCCTTCAACACACGAGTTTAACTCTGTAAGTTGAATGCACACATTGAAGACCGTTCTGTTAGGTAGCTCCGTTTTGGTTTTAGAAGCAGACAGTTCTCCTTACAGCATATACTCCCATTCACTGAGAAATGTCCAAACGCAGCTCTTACCAGAAACGTGTTTCTAACTCCTGAATCTAAAGGGAGATTTAACTCACTTAGCTGAACAAACCCACAGCAGAGCAGATTGAAGGATACGTTTCTTCTGTGTTTTAGGCAGAGTTTTACTGCTATTTCGTTATATGCGGGAATAGTGCTGGAAATGCCTGGAAATGCCTGTTTTGAGATCTCTCCACAGAAAGCGTTTCCAGACTTCCCCTTCAACACACGAGTTTACCTCTGTAAGTTGAATGCACACATTGAAGACCGTTCTGTTAGGTAGCTCCGTTTTGGTTTTAGAAGCAGATAGTTCTCCTTACAGCATATACTCCCATTCACTGGGAAATGTCCAAACGCAGCTCTTACCAGAAACGTGATTCTAACTCCTGAATCTAAAGGGAGATTTAACTCACTTAGCTGAACAAACGCACAGCAGAGCAGATTGAAGGATACGTTTCTTCTGTGTTTTAGGCAGAGTTTTACTGCTATTTCGTTATATGCGGGAATAGTGCTGGAAATGCCTGTTTTGAGATCTCTCCACAGAAAGCGTTTCCAGACTTCCCCTTCAACACACGAGTTTAACTCTGTAAGTTGAATGCACACATTGAAGACCGTTCTGTTAGGTAGCTCCGTTTTGGTTTTAGAAGCAGACAGTTCTCCTTACAGCATATACTCCCATTCACTGAGAAATGTCCAAACGCAGCTCTTACCAGAAACGTGTTTCTAACTCCTGAATCTAAAGGGAGATTTAACTCACTTAGCTGAACAAACGCACAGCAGAGCAGATTGAAGGATACGTTTCTTCTGTGTTTTAGGCAGAGTTTTACTGCTATTTCGTTATATGCGGGAATAGTGCTGGAAATGCCTGGAAATGCCTGTTTTGAGATCTCTCCACAGAAAGCGTTTCCAGACTTCCCCTTCAACACACGAGTTTAACTCTGTAAGTTGAATGCACACATTGAAGACCGTTCTGTTAGGTAGCTCCGTTTTGGTTTTAGAAGCAGACAGTTCTCCTTACAGCATATACTCCCATTCACTGAGAAATGTCCAAACGCAGCTCTTACCAGAAACGTGTTTCTAACTCCTGAATCTAAAGGGAGATTTAACTCACTTAGCTGAACAAACGCACAGCAGAGCAGATTGAAGGATACGTTTCTTCTGTGTTTTAGGCAGAGTTTTACTGCTATTTCGTTATATGCGGGAATAGTGCTGGAAATGCCTGTTTTGAGATCTCTCCACAGAAAGCGTTTCCAGACTTCCCCTTCAACACACGAGTTTAACTCTGTAAGTTGAATGCACACATTGAAGACCGTTCTGTTAGGTAGCTCCGTTTTGGTTTTAGAAGCAGACAGTTCTCCTTACAGCATATACTCCCATTCACTGAGAAATGTCCAAACGCAGCTCTTACCAGAAACGTGTTTCTAACTCCTGAATCTAAAGGGAGATTTAACTCACTTAGCTGAACAAACGCACAGCAGCGCAGACTGAAGGATACGTTTCTTCTGTGTTTTAGGCAGAGTTTTACTGCTATTTCGTTATATGCGGGAATAGTGCTGGAAATGCCTGTTTTGAGATCTCTCCACAGAAAGCGTTTCCAGACTTCCCCTTCAACACACGAGTTTAACTCTGTAAGTTGAATGCACACATTGAAGACCGTTCTGTTAGGTAGCTCCGTTTTGGTTTTAGAAGCAGACAGTTCTCCTTACAGCATATACTCCCATTCACTGAGAAATGTCCAAACGCAGCTCTTACCAGAAACGTGTTTCTAACTCCTGAATCTAAAGGGAGATTTAACTCACTTAGCTGAACAAACGCACAGCAGAGCAGATTGAAGGATACGTTTCTTCTGTGTTTTAGGCAGAGTTTTACTGCTATTTCGTTATATGCGGGAATAGTGCTGGAAATGCCTGTTTTGAGATCTCTCCACAGAAAGCGTTTCCAGACTTCCCCTTCAACACACGAGTTTAACTCTGTAAGTTGAATGCACACATTGAAGACCGTTCTGTTAGGTAGCTCCGTTTTGGTTTTAGAAGCAGACAGTTCTCCTTACAGCATATACTCCCATTCACTGAGAAATGTCCAAACGCAGCTCTTACCAGAAACGTGTTTCTAACTCCTGAATCTAAAGGGAGATTTAACTCACTTAGCTGAACAAACGCACAGCAGAGCAGATTGTAGGATACGTTTCTTCTGTGTTTTAGGCAGAGTTTTACTGCTATTTGGTTATATGCGGGAATAGTGCTGGAAATGCCTGGAAATGCCTGTTTTGAGATCTCTCCACAGAAAGCGTTTCCAGACTTCCCCTTCAACACACGAGTTTAACTCTGTAAGTTGAATGCACACATTGAAGACCGTTCTGTTAGGTAGATCCGTTGTGGTTTTAGAAGCAGATAGTTCTCCTTACAGCGTATACTCCCATTCACTGGGAAATGTCCAAACGCAGCTCTTACCAGAAACGTGTTTCTAACTCCTGAATCTAAAGGGAGATTTAACTCACTTAGCTGAACAAACGCACAGCAGAGCAGATTGAAGGATACGTTTCTTCTGTGTTTTAGGCAGAGTTTTACTGCTATTTCGTTATATGCGGGAATAGTGCTGGAAATGCCTGTTTTGAGATCTCTCCACAGAAAGCGTTTCCAGACTTCCCCTTCAACACACGAGTTTAACTCTGTAAGTTGAATGCACACATTGAAGACCGTTCTGTTAGGTAGCTCCGTTTTGGTTTTAGAAGCAGACAGTTCTCCTTACAGCATATACTCCCATTCACTGAGAAATGTCCAAACGCAGCTCTTACCAGAAACGTGTTTCTAACTCCTGAATCTAAAGGGAGATTTAACTCACTTAGCTGAACAAACCCACAGCAGAGCAGATTGAAGGATACGTTTCTTCTGTGTTTTAGGCAGAGTTTTACTGCTATTTCGTTATATGCGGGAATAGTGCTGGAAATGCCTGGAAATGCCTGTTTTGAGATCTCTCCACAGAAAGCGTTTCCAGACTTCCCCTTCAACACACGAGTTTACCTCTGTAAGTTGAATGCACACATTGAAGACCGTTCTGTTAGGTAGCTCCGTTTTGGTTTTAGAAGCAGATAGTTCTCCTTACAGCATATACTCCCATTCACTGGGAAATGTCCAAACGCAGCTCTTACCAGAAACGTGATTCTAACTCCTGAATCTAAAGGGAGATTTAACTCACTTAGCTGAACAAACGCACAGCAGAGCAGATTGAAGGATACGTTTCTTCTGTGTTTTAGGCAGAGTTTTACTGCTATTTCGTTATATGCGGGAATAGTGCTGGAAATGCCTGTTTTGAGATCTCTCCACAGAAAGCGTTTCCAGACTTCCCCTTCAACACACGAGTTTAACTCTGTAAGTTGAATGCACACATTGAAGACCGTTCTGTTAGGTAGCTCCGTTTTGGTTTTAGAAGCAGACAGTTCTCCTTACAGCATATACTCCCATTCACTGAGAAATGTCCAAACGCAGCTCTTACCAGAAACGTGTTTCTAACTCCTGAATCTAAAGGGAGATTTAACTCACTTAGCTGAACAAACGCACAGCAGAGCAGATTGAAGGATACGTTTCTTCTGTGTTTTAGGCAGAGTTTTACTGCTATTTCGTTATATGCGGGAATAGTGCTGGAAATGCCTGTTTCGAGATCTCTCCACAGAAAGCGTTTCCAGACTTCCCCTTCAACACACGAGTTTAACTCTGTAAGTTGAATGCACACATTGAAGACCGTTCTGTTAGGTAGCTCCGTTTTGGTTTTAGAAGCAGACAGTTCTCCTTACAGCATATACTCCCATTCACTGAGAAATGTCCAAACGCAGCTCTTACCAGAAACGTGTTTCTAACTCCTGAATCTAAAGGGAGATTTAACTCACTTAGCTGAACAAACGCACAGCAGAGCAGACTGAAGGATACGTTTCTTCTGTGTTTTAGGCAGAGTTTTACTGCTATTTCGTTATATGCGGGAATAGTGCTGGAAATGCCTGGAAATGCCTGTTTTGAGATCTCTCCACAGAAAGCGTTTCCAGACTTCCCCTTCAACACACGAGTTTAACTCTGTAAGTTGAATGCACACATTGAAGACCGTTCTGTTAGGTAGCTCCGTTTTGGTTTTAGAAGCAGACAGTTCTCCTTACAGCATATACTCCCATTCACTGAGATATGTCCAAACGCAGCTCTTACCAGAAACGTGTTTCTAACTCCTGAATCTAAAGGGAGATTTAACTCACTTAGCTGAACAAACGCACAGCAGAGCAGATTGAAGGATACGTTTCTTCTGTGTTTTAGGCAGAGTTTTACTGCTATTTCGTTATATGCGGGAATAGTGCTGGAAATGCCTGTTTTGAGATCTCTCCACAGAAAGCGTTTCCAGACTTCCCCTTCAACACACGAGTTTAACTCTGTAAGTTGAATGCACACATTGAAGACCGTTCTGTTAGGTAGCTCCGTTTTGGTTTTAGAAGCAGACAGTTCTCCTTACAGCATATACTCCCATTCACTGAGAAATGTCCAAACGCAGCTCTTACCAGAAACGTGTTTCTAACTCCTGAATCTAAAGGGAGATTTAACTCACTTAGCTGAACAAACGCACAGCAGAGCAGATTGAAGGATACGTTTCTTCTGTGTTTTAGGCAGAGTTTTACTGCTATTTCGTTATATGCGGGAATAGTGCTGGAAATGCCTGTTTCGAGATCTCTCCACAGAAAGCGTTTCCAGACTTCCCCTTCAACACACGAGTTTAACTCTGTAAGTTGAATGCACACATTGAAGACCGTTCTGTTAGGTAGCTCCGTTTTGGTTTTAGAAGCAGACAGTTCTCCTTACAGCATATACTCCCATTCACTGAGAAATGTCCAAACGCAGCTCTTACCAGAAACGTGTTTCTAACTCGTGAATCTAAAGGGAGATTTAACTCACTTAGCTGAACAAACGCACAGCAGAGCAGATTGAAGGATACGTTTCTTCTGTGTTTTAGGCAGAGTTTTACTGCTATTTCGTTATATGCGGGAATAGTGCTGGAAATGCCTGTTTCGAGATCTCTCCACAGAAAGCGTTTCCAGACTTCCCCTTCAACACACGAGTTTAACTCTGTAAGTTGAATGCACACATTGAAGACCGTTCTGTTAGGTAGCTCCGTTTTGGTTTTAGAAGCAGACAGTTCTCCTTACAGCATATACTCCCATTCACTGAGAAATGTCCAAACGCAGCTCTTACCAGAAACGTGTTTCTAACTCCTGAATCTAAAGGGAGATTTAACTCACTTAGCTGAACAAACGCACAGCAGAGCAGACTGAAGGATACGTTTCTTCTGTGTTTTAGGCAGAGTTTTACTGCTATTTCGTTATATGCGGGAATAGTGCTGGAAATGCCTGGAAATGCCTGTTTTGAGATCTCTCCACAGAAAGCGTTTCCAGACTTCCCCTTCAACACACGAGTTTAACTCTGTAAGTTGAATGCACACATTGAAGACCGTTCTGTTAGGTAGCTCCGTTTTGGTTTTAGAAGCAGACAGTTCTCCTTACAGCATATACTCCCATTCACTGAGATATGTCCAAACGCAGCTCTTACCAGAAACGTGTTTCTAACTCCTGAATCTAAAGGGAGATTTAACTCACTTAGCTGAACAAACGCACAGCAGAGCAGATTGAAGGATACGTTTCTTCTGTGTTTTAGGCAGAGTTTTACTGCTATTTCGTTATATGCGGGAATAGTGCTGGAAATGCCTGTTTTGAGATCTCTCCACAGAAAGCGTTTCCAGACTTCCCCTTCAACACACGAGTTTAACTCTGTAAGTTGAATGCACACATTGAAGACCGTTCTGTTAGGTAGCTCCGTTTTGGTTTTAGAAGCAGACAGTTCTCCTTACAGCATATACTCCCATTCACTGAGAAATGTCCAAACGCAGCTCTTACCAGAAACGTGTTTCTAACTCCTGAATCTAAAGGGAGATTTAACTCACTTAGCTGAACAAACGCACAGCAGAGCAGATTGAAGGATACGTTTCTTCTGTGTTTTAGGCAGAGTTTTACTGCTATTTCGTTATATGCGGGAATAGTGCTGGAAATGCCTGTTTCGAGATCTCTCCACAGAAAGCGTTTCCAGACTTCCCCTTCAACACACGAGTTTAACTCTGTAAGTTGAATGCACACATTGAAGACCGTTCTGTTAGGTAGCTCCGTTTTGGTTTTAGAAGCAGACAGTTCTCCTTACAGCATATACTCCCATTCACTGAGAAATGTCCAAACGCAGCTCTTACCAGAAACGTGTTTCTAACTCCTGAATCTAAAGGGAGATTTAACTCACTTAGCTGAACAAACGCACAGCAGAGCAGACTGAAGGATACGTTTCTTCTGTGTTTTAGGCAGAGTTTTACTGCTATTTCGTTATATGCGGGAATAGTGCTGGAAATGCCTGGAAATGCCTGTTTTGAGATCTCTCCACAGAAAGCGTTTCCAGACTTCCCCTTCAACACACGAGTTTAACTCTGTAAGTTGAATGCACACATTGAAGACCGTTCTGTTAGGTAGCTCCGTTTTGGTTTTAGAAGCAGACAGTTCTCCTTACAGCATATACTCCCATTCACTGAGATATGTCCAAACGCAGCTCTTACCAGAAACGTGTTTCTAACTCCTGAATCTAAAGGGAGATTTAACTCACTTAGCTGAACAAACGCACAGCAGAGCAGATTGAAGGATACGTTTCTTCTGTGTTTTAGGCAGAGTTTTACTGCTATTTCGTTATATGCGGGAATAGTGCTGGAAATGCCTGTTTTGAGATCTCTCCACAGAAAGCGTTTCCAGACTTCCCCTTCAACACACGAGTTTAACTCTGTAAGTTGAATGCACACATTGAAGACCGTTCTGTTAGGTAGCTCCGTTTTGGTTTTAGAAGCAGACAGTTCTCCTTACAGCATATACTCCCATTCACTGAGAAATGTCCAAACGCAGCTCTTACCAGAAACGTGTTTCTAACTCCTGAATCTAAAGGGAGATTTAACTCACTTAGCTGAACAAACGCACAGCAGAGCAGACTGAAGGATACGTTTCTTCTGTGTTTTAGGCAGAGTTTTACTGCTATTTCGTTATATGCGGGAATAGTGCTGGAAATGCCTGTTTTGAGATCTCTAAACAGAAAGCGTTTCCAGACTTTCCCTTCAACACACGAGTTTAACTCTGTAAGTTGAATGCACACATTGAAGACCGTTCTGTTAGGTAGCTCCGTTTTGGTTTTAGAAGCAGACAGTTCTCCTTACAGCATATACTCCCATTCACTGAGAAACGTCCAAACGCAGCTCTTACCAGAAACGTGTTTCTAACTCCTGAATCTAAAGGGAGATTTAACTCACTTAGCTGAACAAACGCACAGCAGAGCAGATTGAAGGATACGTTTCTTCTGTGTTTTAGGCAGAGTTTTACTGCTATTTCGTTATATGCGGGAATAGTGCTGGAAATGCCTGTTTTGAGATCTCTCCACAGAAAGCGTTTCCAGACTTCCCCTTCAACACACGAGTTTAACTCTGTAAGTTGAATGCACACATTGAAGACCGTTCTGTTAGGTAGATCCGTTTTGGTTTTAGAAGCAGATAGTTCTCCTTACAGCGTATACTCCCATTCACTGGGAAATGTCCAAACGCAGCTCTTACCAGAAACGTGTTTCTAACTCCTGAATCTAAAGGGAGATTTAACTCACTTAGCTGAACAAACGCACAGCAGAGCAGATTGAAGGATACGTTTCTTCTGTGTTTTAGGCAGAGTTTTACTGCTATTTCGTTATATGCGGGAATAGTGCTGGAAATGCCTGTTTTGAGATCTCTCCACAGAAAGCGTTTCCAGACTTCCCCTTCAACACACGAGTTTAACTCTGTAAGTTGAATGCACACATTGAAGACCGTTCTGTTAGGTAGCTCCGTTTTGGTTTTAGAAGCAGACAGTTCTCCTTACAGCATATACTCCCATTCACTGAGAAATGTCCAAACGCAGCTCTTACCAGAAACGTGTTTCTAACTCCTGAATCTAAAGGGAGATTTAACTCACTTAGCTGAACAAACGCACAGCAGAGCAGATTGAAGGATACGTTTCTTCTGTGTTTTAGGCAGAGTTTTACTGCTATTTCGTTATATGCGGGAATAGTGCTGGAAATGCCTGTTTTGAGATCTCTCCACAGAAAGCGTTTCCAGACTTCCCCTTCAACACACGAGTTTAACTCTGTAAGTTGAATGCACACATTGAAGACCGTTCTGTTAGGTAGCTCCGTTTTGGTTTTAGAAGCAGACAGTTCTCCTTACAGCATATACTCCCATTCACTGAGAAATGTCCAAACGCAGCTCTTACCAGAAACGTGTTTCTAACTCCTGAATCTAAAGGGAGATTTAACTCACTTAGCTGAACAAACCCACAGCAGAGCAGATTGAAGGATACGTTTCTTCTGTGTTTTAGGCAGAGTTTTACTGCTATTTCGTTATATGCGGGAATAGTGCTGGAAATGCCTGGAAATGCCTGTTTTGAGATCTCTCCACAGAAAGCGTTTCCAGACTTCCCCTTCAACACACGAGTTTACCTCTGTAAGTTGAATGCACACATTGAAGACCGTTCTGTTAGGTAGCTCCGTTTTGGTTTTAGAAGCAGATAGTTCTCCTTACAGCATATACTCCCATTCACTGGGAAATGTCCAAACGCAGCTCTTACCAGAAACGTGATTCTAACTCCTGAATCTAAAGGGAGATTTAACTCACTTAGCTGAACAAACGCACAGCAGAGCAGATTGAAGGATACGTTTCTTCTGTGTTTTAGGCAGAGTTTTACTGCTATTTCGTTATATGCGGGAATAGTGCTGGAAATGCCTGTTTTGAGATCTCTCCACAGAAAGCGTTTCCAGACTTCCCCTTCAACACACGAGTTTAACTCTGTAAGTTGAATGCACACATTGAAGACCGTTCTGTTAGGTAGCTCCGTTTTGGTTTTAGAAGCAGACAGTTCTCCTTACAGCATATACTCCCATTCACTGAGAAATGTCCAAACGCAGCTCTTACCAGAAACGTGTTTCTAACTCCTGAATCTAAAGGGAGATTTAACTCACTTAGCTGAACAAACGCACAGCAGAGCAGATTGAAGGATACGTTTCTTCTGTGTTTTAGGCAGAGTTTTACTGCTATTTCGTTATATGCGGGAATAGTGCTGGAAATGCCTGTTTCGAGATCTCTCCACAGAAAGCGTTTCCAGACTTCCCCTTCAACACACGAGTTTAACTCTGTAAGTTGAATGCACACATTGAAGACCGTTCTGTTAGGTAGCTCCGTTTTGGTTTTAGAAGCAGACAGTTCTCCTTACAGCATATACTCCCATTCACTGAGAAATGTCCAAACGCAGCTCTTACCAGAAACGTGTTTCTAACTCCTGAATCTAAAGGGAGATTTAACTCACTTAGCTGAACAAACGCACAGCAGAGCAGACTGAAGGATACGTTTCTTCTGTGTTTTAGGCAGAGTTTTACTGCTATTTCGTTATATGCGGGAATAGTGCTGGAAATGCCTGTTTTGAGATCTCTCCACAGAAAGCGTTTCCAGACTTCCCCTTCAACACACGAGTTTAACTCTGTAAGTTGAATGCACACATTGAAGACCGTTCTGTTAGGTAGCTCCGTTTTGGTTTTAGAAGCAGACAGTTCTCCTTACAGCATATACTCCCATTCACTGAGAAATGTCCAAACGCAGCTCTTACCAGAAACGTGGTTCTAACTCCTGAATCTAAAGGGAGATTTAACTCACTTAGCTGAACAAACGCACAGCAGAGCAGATTGAAGGATACGTTTCTTCTGTGTTTTAGGCAGAGTTTTACTGCTATTTCGTTATATGCGGGAATAGTGCTGGAAATGCCTGTTTTGAGATCTCTCCACAGAAAGCGTTTCCAGACTTCCCCTTCAACACACGAGTTTAACTCTGTACGTTGAATGCACACATTGAAGACCGTTCTGTTAGGTAGCTCAGTTTTGGTTTTAGAAGCAGACAGTTCTCCTTACAGCATATACTCCCATTCACTGAGAAATGTCCAAACGCAGCTCTTACCAGAAACGTGTTTCTAACTCCTGAATCTAAAGGGAGATTTAACTCACTTAGCTGAACAAACGCACAGCAGAGCAGATTGAAGGATACGTTTCTTCTGTGTTTTAGGCAGACTTTTACTGCTATTTCGTTATATGCGGGAATAGTGCTGGAAATGCCTGCAAATGCCTGTTTTGAGATCTCTCCACAGAAAGCGTTTCCAGACTTCCCCTTCAACACACGAGTTTAACTCTGTAAGTTGAATGCACACATTGAAGACCGTTCTGTTAGGTAGATCCGTTTTGGTTTTAGAAGCAGATAGTTCTCCTTACAGCGTATATTCCCATTCACTGGGAAATGTCCAAACGCAGCTCTTACCAGAAACGTGTTTCTAACTCCTGAATCTAAAGGGAGATTTAACTCACTTAGCTGAACAAACGCACAGCAGAGCAGATTGAAGGATACGTTTCTTCTGTGTTTTAGGCAGAGTTTTACTGCTATTTCGTTATATGCGGGAATAGTGCTGGAAATGCCTGTTTTGAGATCTCTCCACAGAAAGCGTTTCCAGACTTCCCCTTCAACACACGAGTTTAACTCTGTAAGTTGAATGCACACATTGAAGACCGTTCTGTTAGGTAGCTCCGTTTTGGTTTTAGAAGCAGACAGTTCTCCTTACAGCATATACTCCCATTCACTGAGAAATGTCCAAACGCAGCTCTTACCAGAAACGTGTTTCTAACTCCTGAATCTAAAGGGAGATTTAACTCACTTAGCTGAACAAACGCACAGCAGAGCAGATTGAAGGATACGTTTCTTCTGTGTTTTAGGCAGAGTTTTACTGCTATTTCGTTATATGCGGGAATAGTGCTGGAAATGCCTGTTTCGAGATCTCTCCACAGAAAGCGTTTCAAGACTTCCCCTTCAACACACGAGTTTAACTCTGTAAGTTGAATGCACACATTGAAGACCGTTCTGTTAGGTAGCTCCGTTTTGGTTTTAGAAGCAGACATTTCTCCTTACAGCATATACTCCCATTCACTGAGAAATGTCCAAACGCAGCTCTTACCAGAAACGTGTTTCTAACTCCTGAATCTAAAAGGAGATTTAACTCACTTAGCTGAACAAACCCACAGCAGAGCAGATTGAAGGATACGTTTCTTCTGTGTTTTAGGCAGAGTTTTACTGCTATTTCGTTATATGCGGGAATAGTGCTGGAAATGCCTGGAAATGCCTGTTTTGAGATCTCTCCACAGAAAGCGTTTCCAGACTTCCCCTTCAACACACGAGTTTAACTCTGTAAGTTGAATGCACACATTGAAGACCGTTCTGTTAGGTAGCTCCGTTTTGGTTTTAGAAGCAGATAGTTCTCCTTACAGCATATACTCCCATTCACTGGGAAATGTCCAAACGCAGCTCTTACCAGAAACGTGTTTCTAACTCCTGAATCTAAAGGGAGATTTAACTCACTTAGCTGAACAAACGCACAGCAGAGCAGATTGAAGGATACGTTTCTTCTGTGTTTTAGGCAGAGTTTTACTGCTATTTCGTTATATGCGGGAATAGTGCTGGAAATGCCTGTTTTGAGATCTCTCCACAGAAAGCGTTTCCAGACTTCCCCTTCAACACACGAGTTTAACTCTGTAAGTTGAATGCACACATTGAAGACCGTTCTGTTAGGTAGCTCCGTTTTGGTTTTAGAAGCAGACAGTTCTCCTTACAGCATATACTCCCATTCACTGAGAAATGTCCAAACGCAGCTCTTACCAGAAACGTGTTTCTAACTCCTGAATCTAAAGGGAGATTTAACTCACTTAGCTGAACAAACGCACAGCAGAGCAGATTGAAGGATACGTTTCTTCTGTGTTTTAGGCAGAGTTTTACTGCTATTTCGTTATATGCGGGAATAGTGCTGGAAATGCCTGTTTTGAGATCTCTCCACAGAAAGCGTTTCCAGACTTCCCCTTCAACACACGAGTTTAACTCTGTAAGTTGAATGCACACATTGAAGACCGTTCTGTTAGGTAGCTCCGTTTTGGTTTTAGAAGCAGACAGTTCTCCTTACAGCATATACTCCCATTCACTGAGAAATGTCCAAACGCAGCTCTTACCAGAAACGTGTTTCTAACTCCTGAATCTAAAGGGAGATTTAACTCACTTAGCTGAACAAACGCACAGCAGAGCAGACTGAAGGATACGTTTCTTCTGTGTTTTAGGCAGAGTTTTACTGCTATTTCGTTATATGCGGGAATAGTGCTGGAAATGCCTGGAAATGCCTGTTTTGAGATCTCTCCACAGAAAGCGTTTCCAGACTTCCCCTTCAACACACGAGTTTAACTCTGTAAGTTGAATGCACACATTGAAGACCGTTCTGTTAGGTAGCTCCGTTTTGGTTTTAGAAGCAGACAGTTCTCCTTACAGCATATACTCCCATTCACTGAGAAATGTCCAAACGCAGCTCTTACCAGAAACGTGTTTCTAACTCCTGAATCTAAAGGGAGATTTAACTCACTTAGCTGAACAAACGCACAGCAGAGCAGATTGAAGGATACGTTTCTTCTGTGTTTTAGGCAGAGTTTTACTGCTATTTCGTTATATGCGGGAATAGTGCTGGAAATGCCTGTTTTGAGATCTCTCCACAGAAAGCGTTTCCAGACTTCCCCTTCAACACACGAGTTTAACTCTGTAAGTTGAATGCACACATTGAAGACCGTTCTGTTAGGTAGCTCCGTTTTGGTTTTAGAAGCAGACAGTTCTCCTTACAGCATATACTCCCATTCACTGAGAAATGTCCAAACGCAGCTCTTACCAGAAACGTGTTTCTAACTCCTGAATCTAAAGGGAGATTTAACTCACTTAGCTGAACAAAGGCACAGCAGAGCAGATTGAAGGATACGTTTCTTCTGTGTTTTAGGCAGAGTTTTACTGCTATTTCGTTATATGCGGGAATAGTGCTGGAAATGCCTGTTTTGAGATCTCTCCACAGAAAGCGTTTCAAGACTTCCCCTTCAACACACGAGTTTAACTCTGTAAGTTGAATGCACACATTGAAGACCGTTCTGTTAGGTAGCTCGGTTTTGGTTTTAGAAGCAGATAGTTCTCCTTACAGCATATACTCCCATTCACTGAGAAATGTCCAAACGCAGCTCTTACCAGAAACGTGTTTCTAACTCCTGAATCTAAAGGGAGATTTAACTCACTTAGCTGAACAAACGCACAGCAGAGCAGATTTAAGGATACGTTTCTTCTGTGTTTTAGGCAGAATTTTACTGCTATTTCGTTATATGCGGGAATAGTGCTGGAAATGCCTGTTTTGAGATCTCTCCACAGAAAGCGTTTCCAGTCTTCCCCTTCAACGCACGAGTTTAACTCTGTATGTTGAATGCACACATTGAAGACCGTTCTGTTAGGTAGCTCCGTTTTGGTTTTAGAAGCAGACAGTTCTCCTTACAGCATATACTCCCATTCACTGAGAAATGTCCAAACGCAGCTCTTACCAGATTCGTGTTTCTAACTCCTGAATCTAAAGGGAGATTTAACTCACTTAGCTGAACAAACGCACAGCAGAGCAGATTGAAGGATACGTTTCTTCTGTGTTTTAGGCAGAGTTTTACTGCTATTTCGTTATATGCGGGAATAGTGCTGGAAATGCCTGGAAATGCCTGTTTTGAGATCTCTCCACAGAAAGCGTTTCCAGACTTCCCCTTCAACACACGAGTTTAACTCTGTAAGTTGAATGCACACATTGAAGACCGTTCTGTTAGGTAGATCCGTTTTGGTTTTAGAAGCAGATAGTTCTCCTTACAGCGTATACTCCCATTCACTGGGAAATGTCCAAACGCAGCTCTTACCAGAAACGTGTTTCTAACTCCTGAATCTAAAGGGAGATTTAACTCACTTAGCTGAACAAACGCACAACAGAGCAGATTGAAGGATACGTTTCTTCTGTGTTTTAGGCAGAGTTTTACTGCTATTTCGTTATATGCGGGAATAGTGCTGGAAATGCCTGTTTTGAGATCTCTCCACAGAAAGCGTTTCCAGACTTCCCCTTCAACACACGAGTTTAACTCTGAAGACCGTTCTGTTACGTAGCTCCCTTTTGGTTTTAGAAGCAGACAGTTCTCCTTACAGCATATACTCCCATTCACTGAGAAATGTCCAAACGCAGCTCTTACCAGAAACGTGTTTCTAACTCCTGAATCTAAAGGGAGATTTAACTCACTTAGCTGAGCAAACGCACAGCAGAGCAGATTGAAGGATACGTTTCTTCTGTGTTTTAGGCAGAGTTTTACTGCTATTTCGTTATATGCGGGAATAGTGCTGGAAATGCCTGTTTTGAGATCTCTCCACAGAAAGCGTTTCCAGACTTCCCCTTCAACACACGAGTTTAACTCTGTAAGTTGAATGCACACATTGAAGACCGTTCTGTTAGGTAGCTCCGTTTTGGTTTTAGAAGCAGACAGTTCTCCTTACAGCATATACTCCCATTCACTGAGAAATGTCCAAACGCAGCCCTTACCAGAAACGTGTTTCTAACTCCTGAATCTAAAGGGAGATTTAACTCACTTAGCTGAACAAACCCACAGCAGAGCAGATTGAAGGATACGTTTCTTCTGTGTTTTAGGCAGAGTTTTACTGCTATTTCGTTATATGCGGGAATAGTGCTGGAAATGCCTGGAAATGCCTGTTTTGAGATCTCTCCACAGAAAGCGTTTCCAGACTTCCCCTTCAACACACGAGTTTAACTCTGTAAGTTGAATGCACACATTGAAGACCGTTCTGTTAGGTAGCTCCGTTTTGGTTTTAGAAGCAGATAGTTCTCCTTACAGCATATACTCCCATTCAGTGGGAAATGTCCAAACGCAGCTCTTACCAGAAACGTGTTTCTAACTCCTGAATCTAAAGGGAGATTTAACTCACTTAGCTGAACAAACGCACAGCAGAGCAGATTGAAGGATACGTTTCTTCTGTGTTTTAGGCAGAGTTTTACTGCTATTTCGTTATATGCGGGAATAGTGCTGGAAATGCCTGTTTTGAGATCTCTCCACAGAAAGCGTTTCCAGACTTCCCCTTCAACACACGAGTTTAACTCTGTAAGTTGAATGCACACATTGAAGACCGTTCTGTTAGGTAGCTCCGTTTTGGTTTTAGAAGCAGACAGTTCTCCTTACAGCATATACTCCCATTCACTGAGAAATGTCCAAACGCAGCTCTTACCAGAAACGTGTTTCTAACTCCTGAATCTAAAGGGAGATTTAACTCACTTAGCTGAACAAACGCACAGCAGAGCAGATTGAAGGATACGTTTCTTCTGTGTTTTAGGCAGAGTTTTACTGCTATTTCGTTATATGCGGGAATAGTGCTGGAAATGCCTGTTTTGAGATCTCTCCACAGAAAGCGTTTCCAGACTTCCCCTTCAACACACGAGTTTAACTCTGTAAGTTGAATGCACACATTGAAGACCGTTCTGTTAGGTAGCTCCGTTTTGGTTTTAGAAGCAGACAGTTCTCCTTACAGCATATACTCCCATTCACTGAGAAATGTCCAAACGCAGCTCTTACCAGAAACGTGTTTCTAACTCCTGAATCTAAAGGGAGATTTAACTCACTTAGCTGAACAAACCCACAGCAGAGCAGATTGAAGGATACGTTTCTTCTGTGTTTTAGGCAGAGTTTTACTGCTATTTCGTTATATGCGGGAATAGTGCTGGAAATGCCTGTTTTGAGATCTCTCCACAGAAAGCGTTTCCAGACTTCCCCTTCAACACACGAGTTTAACTCTGTAATTTGAATGCACACATTGAAGACCGTTCTGTTAGGTAGCTCCGTTTTGGTTTTAGAAGCAGACAGTTCTCCTTACAGCATATACTCCCATTCACTGAGAAATGTCCAAACGCAGCTCTTACCAGAAACGTGTTTCTAACTCCTGAATCTAAAGGGAGATTTAACTCACTTAGCTGAACAAACGCACAGCAGAGCAGATTGAAGGATACGTTTCTTCTGTGTTTTAGGCAGAGTTTTACTGCTATTTCGTTATATGCGGGAATAGTGCTGGAAATGCCTGTTTTGAGATCTCTCCACAGAAAGCGTTTCCAGACTTCCCCTTCAACACACGACTTTAACTCTGTAAGTTGAATGCACACATTGAAGACCGTTCTGTTAGGTAGCTCCGTTTTGGTTTTAGAAGCAGACAGTTCTCCTTACAGCATATACTCCCATTCACTGAGGAATGTCCAAACGCAGCTCTTACCAGAAACGTGTTTCTAACTCCTGAATCTAAAGGGAGATTTAACTCACTTAGCTGAACAAACGCACAGCAGAGCAGACTGAAGGATACGTTTCTTCTGTGTTTTAGGCAGAGTTTTACTGCTATTTCGTTATATGCGGGATTAGTGCTGGAAATGCCTGGAAATGCCTGTTTTGAGATCTCTCCACAGAAAGCGTTTCCAGACTTCCCCTTCAACACACGAGTTTAACTCTGTAAGTTGAATGCACACATTGAAGACCGTTCTGTTAGGTAGCTCCGTTTTGGTTTTAGAAGCAGACAGTTCTCCTTACAGCATATACTCCCATTCACTGAGAAATGTCCAAACGCAGCTCTTACCAGAAACGTGTTTCTAACTCCTGAATCTAAAGGGAGATTTAACTCACTTAGCTGAACAAACCCACAGCAGAGCAGATTGAAGGATACGTTTCTTCTGTGTTTTAGGCAGAGTTTTACTGCTATTTCGTTATATGCGGGAATAGTGCTGGAAATGCCTGGAAATGCCTGTTTTGAGATCTCTCCACAGAAAGCGTTTCCAGACTTCCCCTTCAACACACGAGTTTAACTCTGTAAGTTGAATGCACACATTGAAGACCGTTCTGTTAGGTAGCTCCGTTTTGGTTTTAGAAGCAGACAGTTCTCCTTACAGCATATACTCCCATTCACTGAGAAATGTCCAAACGCAGCTCTTACCAGAAACGTGTTTCTAACTCCTGAATCTAAAGGGAGATTTAACTCACTTAGCTGAACAAACGCACAGCAGAGCAGATTGAAGGATACGTTTCTTCTGTGTTTTAGGCAGAGTTTTACTGCTATTTCGTTATATGCGGGAATAGTGCTGGAAATGCCTGGAAATGCCTGTTTTGAGATCTCTCCACAGAAAGCGTTTCCAGACTTCCCCTTCAACACACGAGTTTAACTCTGTAAGTTGAATGCACACATTGAAGACCGTTCTGTTAGGTAGATCCGTTTTGGTTTTAGAAGCAGATAGTTCTCCTTACAGCGTATACTCCCATTCACTGGGAAATGTCCAAACGCAGCTCTTACCAGAAACGTGTTTCTAACTCCTGAATCTAAAGGGAGATTTAACTCACTTAGCTGAACAAACGCACAACAGAGCAGATTGAAGGATACGTTTCTTCTGTGTTTTAGGCAGAGTTTTACTGCTATTTCGTTATATGCGGGAATAGTGCTGGAAATGCCTGTTTTGAGATCTCTCCACAGAAAGCGTTTCCAGACTTCCCCCTCAACACACGAGTTTAACTCTGTAAGTTGAATGCACACATTGAAGACCGTTCTGTTAGGTAGCTCCGTTTTGGTTTTAGAAGCAGACAGTTCTCCTTACAGCATATACTCCCATTCACTGAGAAATGTCCAAACGCAGCCCTTACCAGAAACGTGTTTCTAACTCCTGAATCTAAAGGGAGATTTAACTCACTTAGCTGAACAAACCCACAGCAGAGCAGATTGAAGGATACGTTTCTTCTGTGTTTTAGGCAGAGTTTTACTGCTATTTCGTTATATGCGGGAATAGTGCTGGAAATGCCTGGAAATGCCTGTTTTGAGATCTCTCCACAGAAAGCGTTTCCAGACTTCCCCTTCAACACACGAGTTTAACTCTGTAAGTTGAATGCACACATTGAAGACCGTTCTGTTAGGTAGCTCCGTTTTGGTTTTAGAAGCAGATAGTTCTCCTTACAGCATATACTCCCATTCAGTGGGAAATGTCCAAACGCAGCTCTTACCAGAAACGTGTTTCTAACTCCTGAATCTAAAGGGAGATTTAACTCACTTAGCTGAACAAACGCACAGCAGAGCAGATTGAAGGATACGTTTCTTCTGTGTTTTAGGCAGAGTTTTACTGCTATTTCGTTATATGCGGGAATAGTGCTGGAAATGCCTGTTTTGAGATCTCTCCACAGAAAGCGTTTCCAGACTTCCCCTTCAACACACGAGTTTAACTCTGTAAGTTGAATGCACACATTGAAGACCGTTCTGTTAGGTAGCTCCGTTTTGGTTTTAGAAGCAGACAGTTCTCCTTACAGCATATACTCCCATTCACTGAGAAATGTCCAAACGCAGCTCTTACCAGAAACGTGTTTCTAACTCCTGAATCTAAAGGGAGATTTAACTCACTTAGCTGAACAAACGCACAGCAGAGCAGATTGAAGGATACGTTTCTTCTGTGTTTTAGGCAGAGTTTTACTGCTATTTCGTTATATGCGGGAATAGTGCTGGAAATGCCTGTTTTGAGATCTCTCCACAGAAAGCGTTTCCAGACTTCCCCTTCAACACACGAGTTTAACTCTGTAAGTTGAATGCACACATTGAAGACCGTTCTGTTAGGTAGCTCCGTTTTGGTTTTAGAAGCAGACAGTTCTCCTTACAGCATATACTCCCATTCACTGAGAAATGTCCAAACGCAGCTCTTACCAGAAACGTGTTTCTAACTCCTGAATCTAAAGGGAGATTTAACTCACTTAGCTGAACAAACCCACAGCAGAGCAGATTGAAGGATACGTTTCTTCTGTGTTTTAGGCAGAGTTTTACTGCTATTTCGTTATATGCGGGAATAGTGCTGGAAATGCCTGTTTTGAGATCTCTCCACAGAAAGCGTTTCCAGACTTCCCCTTCAACACACGAGTTTAACTCTGTAATTTGAATGCACACATTGAAGACCGTTCTGTTAGGTAGCTCCGTTTTGGTTTTAGAAGCAGACAGTTCTCCTTACAGCATATACTCCCATTCACTGAGAAATGTCCAAACGCAGCTCTTACCAGAAACGTGTTTCTAACTCCTGAATCTAAAGGGAGATTTAACTCACTTAGCTGAACAAACGCACAGCAGAGCAGATTGAAGGATACGTTTCTTCTGTGTTTTAGGCAGAGTTTTACTGCTATTTCGTTATATGCGGGAATAGTGCTGGAAATGCCTGTTTTGAGATCTCTCCACAGAAAGCGTTTCCAGACTTCCCCTTCAACACACGACTTTAACTCTGTAAGTTGAATGCACACATTGAAGACCGTTCTGTTAGGTAGCTCCGTTTTGGTTTTAGAAGCAGACAGTTCTCCTTACAGCATATACTCCCATTCACTGAGAAATGTCCAAACGCAGCTCTTACCAGAAACGTGTTTCTAACTCCTGAATCTAAAGGGAGATTTAACTCACTTAGCTGAACAAACGCACAGCAGAGCAGACTGAAGGATACGTTTCTTCTGTGTTTTAGGCAGAGTTTTACTGCTATTTCGTTATATGCGGGATTAGTGCTGGAAATGCCTGGAAATGCCTGTTTTGAGATCTCTCCACAGAAAGCGTTTCCAGACTTCCCCTTCAACACACGAGTTTAACTCTGTAAGTTGAATGCACACATTGAAGACCGTTCTGTTAGGTAGCTCCGTTTTGGTTTTAGAAGCAGACAGTTCTCCTTACAGCATATACTCCCATTCACTGAGAAATGTCCAAACGCAGCTCTTACCAGAAACGTGTTTCTAACTCCTGAATCTAAAGGGAGATTTAACTCACTTAGCTGAACAAACCCACAGCAGAGCAGATTGAAGGATACGTTTCTTCTGTGTTTTAGGCAGAGTTTTACTGCTATTTCGTTATATGCGGGAATAGTGCTGGAAATGCCTGGAAATGCCTGTTTTGAGATCTCTCCACAGAAAGCGTTTCCAGACTTCCCCTTCAACACACGAGTTTAACTCTGTAAGTTGAATGCACACATTGAAGACCGTTCTGTTAGGTAGCTCCGTTTTGGTTTTAGAAGCAGACAGTTCTCCTTACAGCATATACTCCCATTCACTGAGAAATGTCCAAACGCAGCTCTTACCAGAAACGTGTTTCTAACTCCTGAATCTAAAGGGAGATTTAACTCACTTAGCTGAACAAACGCACAGCAGAGCAGATTGAAGGATACGTTTCTTCTGTGTTTTAGGCAGAGTTTTACTGCTATTTCGTTATATGCGGGAATAGTGCTGGAAATGCCTGGAAATGCCTGTTTTGAGATCTCTCCACAGAAAGCGTTTCCAGACTTCCCCTTCAACACACGAGTTTAACTCTGTAAGTTGAATGCACACATTGAAGACCGTTCTGTTAGGTAGATCCGTTTTGGTTTTAGAAGCAGATAGTTCTCCTTACAGCGTATACTCCCATTCACTGGGAAATGTCCAAACGCAGCTCTTACCAGAAACGTGTTTCTAACTCCTGAATCTAAAGGGAGATTTAACTCACTTAGCTGAACAAACGCACAACAGAGCAGATTGAAGGATACGTTTCTTCTGTGTTTTAGGCAGAGTTTTACTGCTATTTCGTTATATGCGGGAATAGTGCTGGAAATGCCTGTTTTGAGATCTCTCCACAGAAAGCGTTTCCAGACTTCCCCTTCAACACACGAGTTTAAATCTGAAGACCGTTCTGTTAGGTAGCTCCCTTTTGGTTTTAGAAGCAGACAGTTCTCCTTACAGCATATACTCCCATTCACTGAGAAATGTCCAAACGCAGCTCTTACCAGAAACGTGTTTCTAACTCCTGAATCTAAAGGGAGATTTAACTCACTTAGCTGAGCAAACGCACAGCAGAGCAGATTGAAGGATACGTTTCTTCTGTGTTTTAGGCAGAGTTTTACTGCTATTTCGTTATATGCGGGAATAGTGCTGGAAATGCCTGTTTTGAGATCTCTCCACAGAAAGCGTTTCCAGACTTCCCCTTCAACACACGAGTTTAACTCTGTAAGTTGAATGCACACATTGAAGACCGTTCTGTTAGGTAGCTCCGTTTTGGTTTTAGAAGCAGACAGTTCTCCTTACAGCATATACTCCCATTCACTGAGAAATGTCCAAACGCAGCCCTTACCAGAAACGTGTTTCTAACTCCTGAATCTAAAGGGAGATTTAACTCACTTAGCTGAACAAACCCACAGCAGAGCAGATTGAAGGATACGTTTCTTCTGTGTTTTAGGCAGAGTTTTACTGCTATTTCGTTATATGCGGGAACAGTGCTGGAAATGCCTGGAAATGCCTGTTTTGAGATCTCTCCACAGAAAGCGTTTCCAGACTTCCCCTTCAAAACACGAGTTTAACTCTGTAAGTTGAATGCACACATTGAAGACCGTTCTGTTAGGTAGCTCCGTTTTGGTTTTAGAAGCAGATAGTTCTCCTTACAGCATATACTCCCATTCAGTGGGAAATGTCCAAACGCAGCTCTTACCAGAAACGTGTTTCTAACTCCTGAATCTAAAGGGAGATTTAACTCACTTAGCTGAACAAACGCACAGCAGAGCAGATTGAAGGATACGTTTCTTCTGTGTTTTAGGCAGAGTTTTACTGCTATTTCGTTATATGCGGGAATAGTGCTGGAAATGCCTGTTTTGAGATCTCTCCACAGAAAGCGTTTCCAGACTTCCCCTTCAACACACGAGTTTAACTCTGTAAGTTGAATGCACACATTGAAGACCGTTCTGTTAGGTAGCTCCGTTTTGGTTTTAGAAGCAGACAGTTCTCCTTACAGCATATACTCCCATTCACTGAGAAATGTCCAAACGCAGCTCTTACCAGAAACGTGTTTCTAACTCCTGAATCTAAAGGGAGATTTAACTCACTTAGCTGAACAAACGCACAGCAGAGCAGATTGAAGGATACGTTTCTTCTGTGTTTTAGGCAGAGTTTTACTGCTATTTCGTTATATGCGGGAATAGTGCTGGAAATGCCTGTTTTGAGATCTCTCCACAGAAAGCGTTTCCAGACTTCCCCTTCAACACACGAGTTTAACTCTCTAAGTTGAATGCACACATTGAAGACCGTTCTGTTAGGTAGCTCCGTTTTGGTTTTAGAAGCAGACAGTTCTCCTTACAGCATATACTCCCATTCACTGAGAAATGTCCAAACGCAGCTCTTACCAGAAACGTGTTTCTAACTCCTGAATCTAAAGGGAGATTTAACTCACTTAGCTGAACAAACCCACAGCAGAGCAGATTGAAGGATACGTTTCTTCTGTGTTTTAGGCAGAGTTTTACTGCTATTTCGTTATATGCGGGAATAGTGCTGGAAATGCCTGTTTTGAGATCTCTCCACAGAAAGCGTTTCAAGACTTCCCCTTCAACACACGAGTTTAACTCTGTAAGTTGAATGCACACTTTGAAGACCGTTCTGTTAGGTAGCTCGGTTTTGGTTTTAGAAGCAGATAGTTCTCCTTACAGCATATACTCCCATTCACTGAGAAATGTCCAAACGCAGCTCTTACCAGAAACGTGTTTCTAACTCCTGAATCTAAAGGGAGATTTAACTCACTTAGCTGAACAAACGCACAGCAGAGCAGATTTAAGGATACGTTTCTTCTGTGTTTTAGGCAGAATTTTACTGCTATTTCGTTATATGCGGGAATAGTGCTGGAAATGCCTGTTTTGAGATCTCTCCACAGAAAGCGTTTCCAGTCTTCCCCTTCAACGCACGAGTTTAACTCTGTATGTTGAATGCACACATTGAAGACCGTTCTGTTAGGTAGCTCCGTTTTGGTTTTAGAAGCAGACAGTTCTCCTTACAGCATATACTCCCATTCACTGAGAAATGTCCAAACGCAGCTCTTACCAGATTCGTGTTTCTAACTCCTGAATCTAAAGGGAGATTTAACTCACTTAGCTGAACAAACGCACAGCAGAGCAGATTGAAGGATACGTTTCTTCTGTGTTTTAGGCAGAGTTTTACTGCTATTTCGTTATATGCGGGAATAGTGCTGGAAATGCCTGGAAATGCCTGTTTTGAGATCTCTCCACAGAAAGCGTTTCCAGACTTCCCCTTCAACACACGAGTTTAACTCTGTAAGTTGAATGCACACATTGAAGACCGTTCTGTTAGGTAGATCCGTTTTGGTTTTAGAAGCAGATAGTTCTCCTTACAGCGTATACTCCCATTCACTGGGAAATGTCCAAACGCAGCTCTTACCAGAAACGTGTTTCTAACTCCTGAATCTAAAGGGAGATTTAACTCACTTAGCTGAACAAACGCACAACAGAGCAGATTGAAGGATACGTTTCTTCTGTGTTTTAGGCAGAGTTTTACTGCTATTTCGTTATATGCGGGAATAGTGCTGGAAATGCCTGTTTTGAGATCTCTCCACAGAAAGCGTTTCCAGACTTCCCCTTCAACACACGAGTTTAACTCTGAAGACCGTTCTGTTAGGTAGCTCCCTTTTGGTTTTAGAAGCAGACAGTTCTCCTTACAGCATATACTCCCATTCACTGAGAAATGTCCAAACGCAGCTCTTACCAGAAACGTGTTTCTAACTCCTGAATCTAAAGGGAGATTTAACTCACTTAGCTGAGCAAACGCACAGCAGAGCAGATTGAAGGATACGTTTCTTCTGTGTTTTAGGCAGAGTTTTACTGCTATTTCGTTATATGCGGGAATAGTGCTGGAAATGCCTGTTTTGAGATCTCTCCACAGAAAGCGTTTCCAGACTTCCCCTTCAACACACGAGTTTAACTCTGTAAGTTGAATGCACACATTGAAGACCGTTCTGTTAGGTAGCTCCGTTTTGGTTTTAGAAGCAGACAGTTCTCCTTACAGCATATACTCCCATTCACTGAGAAATGTCCAAACGCAGCCCTTACCAGAAACGTGTTTCTAACTCCTGAATCTAAAGGGAGATTTAACTCACTTAGCTGAACAAACCCACAGCAGAGCAGATTGAAGGATACGTTTCTTCTGTGTTTTAGGCAGAGTTTTACTGCTATTTCGTTATATGCGGGAATAGTGCTGGAAATGCCTGGAAATGCCTGTTTTGAGATCTCTCCACAGAAAGCGTTTCCAGACTTCCCCTTCAACACACGAGTTTAACTCTGTAAGTTGAATGCACACATTGAAGACCGTTCTGTTAGGTAGCTCCGTTTTGGTTTTAGAAGCAGATAGTTCTCCTTACAGCATATACTCCCATTCAGTGGGAAATGTCCAAACGCAGCTCTTACCAGAAACGTGTTTCTAACTCCTGAATCTAAAGGGAGATTTAACTCACTTAGCTGAACAATCGCACAGCAGAGCAGATTGAAGGATACGTTTCTTCTGTGTTTTAGGCAGAGTTTTACTGCTATTTCGTTATATGCGGGAATAGTGCTGGAAATGCCTGTTTTGAGATCTCTCCACAGAAAGCGTTTCCGGACTTCCCCTTCAACACACGAGTTTAACTCTGTAAGTTGAATGCACACATTGAAGACCGTTCTGTTAGGTAGCTCCGTTTTGGTTTTAGAAGCAGACAGTTCTCCTTACAGCATATACTCCCATTCACTGAGAAATGTCCAAACGCAGCTCTTACCAGAAACGTGTTTCTAACTCCTGAATCTAAAGGGAGATTTAACTCACTTAGCTGAACAAACGCACAGCAGAGCAGATTGAAGGATACGTTTCTTCTGTGTTTTAGGCAGAGTTTTACTGCTATTTCGTTATATGCGGGAATAGTGCTGGAAATGCCTGTTTTGAGATCTCTCCACAGAAAGCGTTTCCAGACTTCCCCTTCAACACACGAGTTTAACTCTGTAAGTTGAATGCACACATTGAAGACCGTTCTGTTAGGTAGCTCCGTTTTGGTTTTAGAAGCAGACAGTTCTCCTTACAGCATATACTCCCATTCACTGAGAAATGTCCAAACGCAGCTCTTACCAGAAACGTGTTTCTAACTCCTGAATCTAAAGGGAGATTTAACTCACTTAGCTGAACAAACCCACAGCAGAGCAGATTGAAGGATACGTTTCTTCTGTGTTTTAGGCAGAGTTTTACTGCTATTTCGTTATATGCGGGAATAGTGCTGGAAATGCCTGTTTTGAGATCTCTCCACAGAAAGCGTTTCCAGACTTCCCCTTCAACACACGAGTTTAACTCTGTAATTTGAATGCACACATTGAAGACCGTTCGGTTAGGTAGCTCCGTTTTGGTTTTAGAAGCAGACAGTTCTCCTTACAGCATATACTCCCATTCACTGAGAAATGTCCAAACGCAGCTCTTACCAGAAACGTGTTTCTAACTCCTGAATCTAAAGGGAGATTTAACTCACTTAGCTGAACAAACGCACAGCAGAGCAGATTGAAGGATACGTTTCTTCTGTGTTTTAGGCAGAGTTTTACTGCTATTTCGTTATATGCGGGAATAGTGCTGGAAATGCCTGTTTTGAGATCTCTCCACAGAAAGCGTTTCCAGACTTCCCCTTCAACACACGACTTTAACTCTGTAAGTTGAATGCACACATTGAAGACCGTTCTGTTAGGTAGCTCCGTTTTGGTTTTAGAAGCAGACAGTTCTCCTTACAGCATATACTCCCATTCACTGAGAAATGTCCAAACGCAGCTCTTACCAGAAACGTGTTTCTAACTCCTGAATCTAAAGGGAGATTTAACTCACTTAGCTGAACAAACGCACAGCAGAGCAGACTGAAGGATACGTTTCTTCTGTGTTTTAGGCAGAGTTTTACTGCTATTTCGTTATATGCGGGATTAGTGCTGGAAATGCCTGGAAATGCCTGTTTTGAGATCTCTCCACAGAAAGCGTTTCCAGACTTCCCCTTCAACACACGAGTTTAACTCTGTAAGTTGAATGCACACATTGAAGACCGTTCTGTTAGGTAGCTCCGTTTTGGTTTTAGAAGCAGACAGTTCTCCTTACAGCATATACTCCCATTCACTGAGAAATGTCCAAACGCAGCTCTTACCAGAAACGTGTTTCTAACTCCTGAATCTAAAGGGAGATTTAACTCACTTAGCTGAACAAACCCACAGCAGAGCAGATTGAAGGATACGTTTCTTCTGTGTTTTAGGCAGAGTTTTACTGCTATTTCGTTATATGCGGGAATAGTGCTGGAAATGCCTGGAAATGCCTGTTTTGAGATCTCTCCACAGAAAGCGTTTCCAGACTTCCCCTTCAACACACGAGTTTAACTCTGTAAGTTGAATGCACACATTGAAGACCGTTCTGTTAGGTAGCTCCGTTTTGGTTTTAGAAGCAGACAGTTCTCCTTACAGCATATACTCCCATTCACTGAGAAATGTCCAAACGCAGCTCTTACCAGAAACGTGTTTCTAACTCCTGAATCTAAAGGGAGATTTAACTCACTTAGCTGAACAAACGCACAGCAGAGCAGATTGAAGGATACGTTTCTTCTGTGTTTTAGGCAGAGTTTTACTGCTATTTCGTTATATGCGGGAATAGTGCTGGAAATGCCTGGAAATGCCTGTTTTGAGATCTCTCCACAGAAAGCGTTTCCAGACTTCCCCTTCAACACACGAGTTTAACTCTGTAAGTTGAATGCACACATTGAAGACCGTTCTGTTAGGTAGATCCGTTTTGGTTTTAGAAGCAGATAGTTCTCCTTACAGCGTATACTCCCATTCACTGGGAAATGTCCAAACGCAGCTCTTACCAGAAACGTGTTTCTAACTCCTGAATCTAAAGGGAGATTTAACTCACTTAGCTGAACAAACGCACAACAGAGCAGATTGAAGGATACGTTTCTTCTGTGTTTTAGGCAGAGTTTTACTGCTATTTCGTTATATGCGGGAATAGTGCTGGAAATGCCTGTTTTGAGATCTCTCCACAGAAAGCGTTTCCAGACTTCCCCTTCAACACACGAGTTTAACTCTGTAAGTTGAATGCACACATTGAAGACCGTTCTGTTAGGTAGCTCCGTTTTGGTTTTAGAAGCAGACAGTTCTCCTTACAGCATATACTCCCATTCACTGAGAAATGTCCAAACGCAGCTCTTACCAGAAACGTGTTTCTAACTCCTGAATCTAAAGGGAGATTTAACTCACTTAGCTGAACAAACGCACAGCAGAGCAGATTGAAGGATACGTTTCTTCTGTGTTTTAGGCAGAGTTTTACTGCTATTTCGTTATATGCGGGAATAGTGCTGGAAATGCCTGTTTTGAGATCTCTCCACAGAAAGCGTTTCCAGACTTCCCCTTCAACACACGAGTTTAACTCTCTAAGTTGAATGCACACATTGAAGACCGTTCTGTTAGGTAGCTCCGTTTTGGTTTTAGAAGCAGACAGTTCTCCTTACAGCATATACTCCCATTCACTGAGAAATGTCCAAACGCAGCTCTTACCAGAAACGTGTTTCTAACTCCTGAATCTAAAGGGAGATTTAACTCACTTAGCTGAACAAACCCACAGCAGAGCAGATTGAAGGATACGTTTCTTCTGTGTTTTAGGCAGAGTTTTACTGCTATTTCGTTATATGCGGGAATAGTGCTGGAAATGCCTGTTTTGAGATCTCTCCACAGAAAGCGTTTCAAGACTTCCCCTTCAACACACGAGTTTAACTCTGTAAGTTGAATGCACACTTTGAAGACCGTTCTGTTAGGTAGCTCGGTTTTGGTTTTAGAAGCAGATAGTTCTCCTTACAGCATATACTCCCATTCACTGAGAAATGTCCAAACGCAGCTCTTACCAGAAACGTGTTTCTAACTCCTGAATCTAAAGGGAGATTTAACTCACTTAGCTGAACAAACGCACAGCAGAGCAGATTGAAGGATACGTTTCTTCTGTGTTTTAGGCAGAATTTTACTGCTATTTCGTTATATGCGGGAATAGTGCTGGAAATGCCTGTTTTGAGATCACTCCACAGAAAGCGTTTCCAGACTTCCCCTTCAACACACGACTTTAACTCTGTAAGTTGAATGCACACATTGAAGACCGTTCTGTTAGGTAGCTCCGTTTTGGTTTTAGAAGCAGACAGTTCTCCTTACAGCATATACTCCCATTCACTGAGAAATGTCCAAACGCAGCTCTTACCAGAAACGTGTTTCTAACTCCTGAATCTAAAGGGAGATTTAACTCACTTAGCTGAACAAACGCACAGCAGAGCAGACTGAAGGATACGTTTCTTCTGTGTTTTAGGCAGAGTTTTACTGCTATTTCGTTATATGCGGGATTAGTGCTGGAAATGCCTGGAAATGCCTGTTTTGAGATCTCTCCACAGAAAGCGTTTCCAGACTTCCCCTTCAACACACGAGTTTAACTCTGTAAGTTGAATGCACACATTGAAGACCGTTCTGTTAGGTAGCTCCGTTTTGGTTTTAGAAGCAGACAGTTCTCCTTACAGCATATACTCCCATTCACTGAGAAATGTCCAAACGCAGCTCTTACCAGAAACGTGTTTCTAACTCCTGAATCTAAAGGGAGATTTAACTCACTTAGCTGAACAAACGCACAGCAGAGCAGACTGAAGGATACGTTTCTTCTGTGTTTTAGGCAGAGTTTTACTGCTATTTCGTTATATGCGGGATTAGTGCTGGAAATGCCTGGAAATGCCTGTTTTGAGATCTCTCCACAGAAAGCGTTTCCAGACTTCCCCTTCAACACACGAGTTTAACTCTGTAAGTTGAATGCACACATTGAAGACCGTTCTGTTAGGTAGCTCCGTTTTGGTTTTAGAAGCAGACAGTTCTCCTTACAGCATATACTCCCATTCACTGAGAAATGTCCAAACGCAGCTCTTACCAGAAACGTGTTTCTAACTCCTGAATCTAAAGGGAGATTTAACTCACTTAGCTGAACAAACCCACAGCAGAGCAGATTGAAGGATACGTTTCTTCTGTGTTTTAGGCAGAGTTTTACTGCTATTTCGTTATATGCGGGAATAGTGCTGGAAATGCCTGGAAATGCCTGTTTTGAGATCTCTCCACAGAAAGCGTTTCCAGACTTCCCCTTCAACACACGAGTTTAACTCTGTAAGTTGAATGCACACATTGAAGACCGTTCTGTTAGGTAGCTCCGTTTTGGTTTTAGAAGCAGACAGTTCTCCTTACAGCATATACTCCCATTCACTGAGAAATGTCCAAACGCAGCTCTTACCAGAAACGTGTTTCTAACTCCTGAATCTAAAGGGAGATTTAACTCACTTAGCTGAACAAACGCACAGCAGAGCAGATTGAAGGATACGTTTCTTCTGTGTTTTAGGCAGAGTTTTACTGCTATTTCGTTATATGCGGGAATAGTGCTGGAAATGCCTGGAAATGCCTGTTTTGAGATCTCTCCACAGAAAGCGTTTCCAGACTTCCCCTTCAATACACGAGTTTAACTCTGTAAGTTGAATGCACACATTGAAGACCGTTCTGTTAGGTAGATCCGTTTTGGTTTTAGAAGCAG
This sequence comes from Saguinus oedipus, assembly GCA_031835075.1. NCBI lineage: Eukaryota > Metazoa > Chordata > Mammalia > Primates > Cebidae > Saguinus > Saguinus oedipus. Next base: position 170,691,762 of record CM063174.1, read on the forward strand.
ATAGTTCTCCTTACAGCGTATACTCCCATTCACTGGGAAATGTCCAAACGCAGCTCTTACCAGAAACGTGTTTCTAACTCCTGAATCTAAAGGGAGATTTAACTCACTTAGCTGAACAAACGCACAACAGAGCAGATTGAAGGATACGTTTCTTCTGTGTTTTAGGCAGAGTTTTACTGCTATTTCGTTATATGCGGGAATAGTGCTGGAAATGCCTGTTTTGAGATCTCTCCACAGAAAGCGTTTCCAGACTTCCCCTTCAACACACGAGTTTAACTCTGTAAGTTGAATGCACACATTGAAGACCGTTCTGTTAGGTAGCTCCGTTTTGGTTTTAGAAGCAGACAGTTCTCCTTACAGCATATACTCCCATTCACTGAGAAATGTCCAAACGCAGCCCTTACCAGAAACGTGTTTCTAACTCCTGAATCTAAAGGGAGATTTAACTCACTTAGCTGAACAAACCCACAGCAGAGCAGATTGAAGGATACGTTTCTTCTGTGTTTTAGGCAGAGTTTTACTGCTATTTCGTTATATGCGGGAACAGTGCTGGAAATGCCTGGAAATGCCTGTTTTGAGATCTCTCCACAGAAAGCGTTTCCAGACTTCCCCTTCAAAACACGAGTTTAACTCTGTAAGTTGAATGCACACATTGAAGACCGTTCTGTTAGGTAGCTCCGTTTTGGTTTTAGAAGCAGATAGTTCTCCTTACAGCATATACTCCCATTCAGTGGGAAATGTCCAAACGCAGCTCTTACCAGAAACGTGTTTCTAACTCCTGAATCTAAAGGGAGATTTAACTCACTTAGCTGAACAAACGCACAGCAGAGCAGATTGAAGGATACGTTTCTTCTGTGTTTTAGGCAGAGTTTTACTGCTATTTCGTTATATGCGGGAATAGTGCTGGAAATGCCTGTTTTGAGATCTCTCCACAGAAAGCGTTTCCAGACTTCCCCTTCAACACACGAGTTTAACTCTGTAAGTTGAATGCACACATTGAAGACCGTTCTGTTAGGTAGCTCCGTTTTGGTTTTAGAAGCAGACAGTTCTCCTTACAGCATATACTCCCATTCACTGAGAAATGTCCAAACGCAGCTCTTACCAGAAACGTGTTTCTAACTCCTGAATCTAAAGGGAGATTTAACTCACTTAGCTGAACAAACGCACAGCAGAGCAGATTGAAGGATACGTTTCTTCTGTGTTTTAGGCAGAGTTTTACTGCTATTTCGTTATATGCGGGAATAGTGCTGGAAATGCCTGTTTTGAGATCTCTCCACAGAAAGCGTTTCCAGACTTCCCCTTCAACACACGAGTTTAAATCTGAAGACCGTTCTGTTAGGTAGCTCCCTTTTGGTTTTAGAAGCAGACAGTTCTCCTTACAGCATATACTCCCATTCACTGAGAAATGTCCAAACGCAGCTCTTACCAGAAACGTGTTTCTAACTCCTGAATCTAAAGGGAGATTTAACTCACTTAGCTGAGCAAACGCACAGCAGAGCAGATTGAAGGATACGTTTCTTCTGTGTTTTAGGCAGAGTTTTACTGCTATTTCGTTATATGCGGGAATAGTGCTGGAAATGCCTGTTTTGAGATCTCTCCACAGAAAGCGTTTCCAGACTTCCCCTTCAACACACGAGTTTAACTCTGTAAGTTGAATGCACACATTGAAGACCGTTCTGTTAGGTAGCTCCGTTTTGGTTTTAGAAGCAGACAGTTCTCCTTACAGCATATACTCCCATTCACTGAGAAATGTCCAAACGCAGCCCTTACCAGAAACGTGTTTCTAACTCCTGAATCTAAAGGGAGATTTAACTCACTTAGCTGAACAAACCCACAGCAGAGCAGATTGAAGGATACGTTTCTTCTGTGTTTTAGGCAGAGTTTTACTGCTATTTCGTTATATGCGGGAACAGTGCTGGAAATGCCTGGAAATGCCTGTTTTGAGATCTCTCCACAGAAAGCGTTTCCAGACTTCCCCTTCAACACACGAGTTTAACTCTGTAAGTTGAATGCACACATTGAAGACCGTTCTGTTAGGTAGCTCCGTTTTGGTTTTAGAAGCAGACAGTTCTCCTTACAGCATATACTCCCATTCACTGAGAAATGTCCAAACGCAGCTCTTACCAGAAACGTGTTTCTAACTCCTGAATCTAAAGGGAGATTTAACTCACTTAGCTGAACAAACGCACAGCAGAGCAGATTGAAGGATACGTTTCTTCTGTGTTTTAGGCAGAGTTTTACTGCTATTTCGTTATATGCGGGAATAGTGCTGGAAATGCCTGTTTTGAGATCTCTCCACAGAAAGCGTTTCCAGACTTCCCCTTCAACACACGAGTTTAACTCTGTAAGTTGAATGCACACATTGAAGACCGTTCTGTTAGGTAGCTCCGTTTTGGTTTTAGAAGCAGACAGTTCTCCTTACAGCATATACTCCCATTCACTGAGAAATGTCCAAACGCAGCTCTTACCAGAAACGTGTTTCTAACTCCTGAATCTAAAGGGAGATTTAACTCACTTAGCTGAACAAACGCACAGCAGAGCAGATTGAAGGATACGTTTCTTCTGTGTTTTAGGCAGAGTTTTACTGCTATTTCGTTATATGCGGGAATAGTGCTGGAAATGCCTGTTTTGAGATCTCTCCACAGAAAGCGTTTCCAGACTTCCCCTTCAACACACGAGTTTAACTCTGTAAGTTGAATGCACACATTGAAGACCGTTCTGTTAGGTAGCTCCGTTTTGGTTTTAGAAGCAGACAGTTCTCCTTACAGCATATACTCCCATTCACTGAGAAATGTCCAAACGCAGCTCTTACCAGAAACGTGTTTCTAACTCCTGAATCTAAAGGGAGATTTAACTCACTTAGCTGAACAAACCCACAGCAGAGCAGATTGAAGGATACGTTTCTTCTGTGTTTTAGGCAGAGTTTTACTGCTATTTCGTTATATGCGGGAATAGTGCTGGAAATGCCTGTTTTGAGATCTCTCCACAGAAAGCGTTTCCAGACTTCCCCTTCAACACACGAGTTTAACTCTGTAAGTTGAATGCACACATTGAAGACCGTTCTGTTAGGTAGCTCCGTTTTGGTTTTAGAAGCAGACAGTTCTCCTTACAGCATATACTCCCATTCACTGAGAAATGTCCAAACGCAGCTCTTACCAGAAACGTGTTTCTAACTCCTGAATCTAAAGGGAGATTTAACTCACTTAGCTGAACAAACGCACAGCAGAGCAGATTGAAGGATACGTTTCTTCTGTGTTTTAGGCAGAGTTTTACTGCTATTTCGTTATATGCGGGAATAGTGCTGGAAATGCCTGTTTTGAGATCTCTCCACAGAAAGCGTTTCCAGACTTCCCCTTCAACACACGAGTTTAACTCTGTAAGTTGAATGCACACATTGAAGACCGTTCTGTTAGGTAGCTCCGTTTTGGTTTTAGAAGCAGACAGTTCTCCTTACAGCATATACTCCCATTCACTGAGAAATGTCCAAACGCAGCTCTTACCAGAAACGTGTTTCTAACTCCTGAATCTAAAGGGAGATTTAACTCACTTAGCTGAACAAACGCACAGCAGAGCAGACTGAAGGATACGTTTCTTCTGTGTTTTAGGCAGAGTTTTACTGCTATTTCGTTATATGCGGGATTAGTGCTGGAAATGCCTGGAAATGCCTGTTTTGAGATCTCTCCACAGAAAGCGTTTCCAGACTTCCCCTTCAACACACGAGTTTAACTCTGTAAGTTGAATGCACACATTGAAGACCGTTCTGTTAGGTAGCTCCGTTTTGGTTTTAGAAGCAGACAGTTCTCCTTACAGCATATACTCCCATTCACTGAGAAATGTCCAAACGCAGCCCTTACCAGAAACGTGTTTCTAACTCCTGAATCTAAAGGGAGATTTAACTCACTTAGCTGAACAAACCCACAGCAGAGCAGATTGAAGGATACGTTTCTTCTGTGTTTTAGGCAGAGTTTTACTGCTATTTCGTTATATGCGGGAACAGTGCTGGAAATGCCTGGAAATGCCTGTTTTGAGATCTCTCCACAGAAAGCGTTTCCAGACTTCCCCTTCAAAACACGAGTTTAACTCTGTAAGTTGAATGCACACATTGAAGACCGTTCTGTTAGGTAGCTCCGTTTTGGTTTTAGAAGCAGATAGTTCTCCTTACAGCATATACTCCCATTCAGTGGGAAATGTCCAAACGCAGCTCTTACCAGAAACGTGTTTCTAACTCCTGAATCTAAAGGGAGATTTAACTCACTTAGCTGAACAAACGCACAGCAGAGCAGATTGAAGGATACGTTTCTTCTGTGTTTTAGGCAGAGTTTTACTGCTATTTCGTTATATGCGGGAATAGTGCTGGAAATGCCTGTTTTGAGATCTCTCCACAGAAAGCGTTTCCAGACTTCCCCTTCAACACACGAGTTTAACTCTGTAAGTTGAATGCACACATTGAAGACCGTTCTGTTAGGTAGCTCCGTTTTGGTTTTAGAAGCAGACAGTTCTCCTTACAGCATATACTCCCATTCACTGAGAAATGTCCAAACGCAGCTCTTACCAGAAACGTGTTTCTAACTCCTGAATCTAAAGGGAGATTTAACTCACTTAGCTGAACAAACGCACAGCAGAGCAGATTGAAGGATACGTTTCTTCTGTGTTTTAGGCAGAGTTTTACTGCTATTTCGTTATATGCGGGAATAGTGCTGGAAATGCCTGTTTTGAGATCTCTCCACAGAAAGCGTTTCCAGACTTCCCCTTCAACACACGAGTTTAACTCTGTAAGTTGAATGCACACATTGAAGACCGTTCTGTTAGGTAGCTCCGTTTTGGTTTTAGAAGCAGACAGTTCTCCTTACAGCATATACTCCCATTCACTGAGAAATGTCCAAACGCAGCTCTTACCAGAAACGTGTTTCTAACTCCTGAATCTAAAGGGAGATTTAACTCACTTAGCTGAACAAACCCACAGCAGAGCAGATTGAAGGATACGTTTCTTCTGTGTTTTAGGCAGAGTTTTACTGCTATTTCGTTATATGCGGGAATAGTGCTGGAAATGCCTGTTTTGAGATCTCTCCACAGAAAGCGTTTCCAGACTTCCCCTTCAACACACGAGTTTAACTCTGTAAGTTGAATGCACACATTGAAGACCGTTCTGTTAGGTAGCTCCGTTTTGGTTTTAGAAGCAGACAGTTCTCCTTACAGCATATACTCCCATTCACTGAGAAATGTCCAAACGCAGCTCTTACCAGAAACGTGTTTCTAACTCCTGAATCTAAAGGGAGATTTAACTCACTTAGCTGAACAAACGCACAGCAGAGCAGATTGAAGGATACGTTTCTTCTGTGTTTTAGGCAGAGTTTTACTGCTATTTCGTTATATGCGGGAATAGTGCTGGAAATGCCTGTTTTGAGATCTCTCCACAGAAAGCGTTTCCAGACTTCCCCTTCAACACACGACTTTAACTCTGTAAGTTGAATGCACACATTGAAGACCGTTCTGTTAGGTAGCTCCGTTTTGGTTTTAGAAGCAGACAGTTCTCCTTACAGCATATACTCCCATTCACTGAGAAATGTCCAAACGCAGCTCTTACCAGAAACGTGTTTCTAACTCCTGAATCTAAAGGGAGATTTAACTCACTTAGCTGAACAAACGCACAGCAGAGCAGACTGAAGGATACGTTTCTTCTGTGTTTTAGGCAGAGTTTTACTGCTATTTCGTTATATGCGGGATTAGTGCTGGAAATGCCTGGAAATGCCTGTTTTGAGATCTCTCCACAGAAAGCGTTTCCAGACTTCCCCTTCAACACACGAGTTTAACCTGTAAGTTGAATGCACACATTGAAGACCGTTCTGTTAGGTAGCTCCGTTTTGGTTTTAGAAGCAGACAGTTCTCCTTACAGCATATACTCCCATTCACTGAGAAATGTCCAAACGCAGCTCTTACCAGAAACGTGTTTCTAACTCCTGAATCTAAAGGGAGATTTAACTCACTTAGCTGAACAAACCCACAGCAGAGCAGATTGAAGGATACGTTTCTTCTGTGTTTTAGGCAGAGTTTTACTGCTATTTCGTTATATGCGGGAATAGTGCTGGAAATGCCTGGAAATGCCTGTTTTGAGATCTCTCCACAGAAAGCGTTTCCAGACTTCCCCTTCAACACACGAGTTTAACTCTGTAAGTTGAATGCACACATTGAAGACCGTTCTGTTAGGTAGCTCCGTTTTGGTTTTAGAAGCAGACAGTTCTCCTTACAGCATATACTCCCATTCACTGAGAAATGTCCAAACGCAGCTCTTACCAGAAACGTGTTTCTAACTCCTGAATCTAAAGGGAGATTTAACTCACTTAGCTGAACAAACGCACAGCAGAGCAGATTGAAGGATACGTTTCTTCTGTGTTTTAGGCAGAGTTTTACTGCTATTTCGTTATATGCGGGAATAGTGCTGGAAATGCCTGTTTTGAGATCTCTCCACAGAAAGCGTTTCCAGACTTCCCCTTCAACACACGAGTTTAACTCTGTAAGTTGAATGCACACATTGAAGACCGTTCTGTTAGGTAGCTCCGTTTTGGTTTTAGAAGCAGACAGTTCTCCTTACAGCATATACTCCCATTCACTGAGAAATGTCCAAACGCAGCTCTTACCAGAAACGTGTTTCTAACTCCTGAATCTAAAGGGAGATTTAACTCACTTAGCTGAACAAACCCACAGCAGAGCAGATTGAAGGATACGTTTCTTCTGTGTTTTAGGCAGAGTTTTACTGCTATTTCGTTATATGCGGGAATAGTGCTGGAAATGCCTGTTTTGAGATCTCTCCACAGAAAGCGTTTCCAGACTTCCCCTTCAACACACGAGTTTAACTCTGTAAGTTGAATGCACACATTGAAGACCGTTCTGTTAGGTAGCTCCGTTTTGGTTTTAGAAGCAGACAGTTCTCCTTACAGCATATACTCCCATTCACTGAGAAATGTCCAAACGCAGCTCTTACGAGAAACGGGTTTCTAACTCCTGAATCTAAAGGGAGATTTAACTCACTTAGCTGAACAAACGCACAGCAGAGCAGATTGAAGGATACGTTTCTTCTGTGTTTTAGGCAGAGTTTTACTGCTATTTCGTTATATGCGGGAATAGTGCTGGAAATGCCTGTTTTGAGATCTCTCCACAGAAAGCGTTTCCAGACTTCCCCTTCAAAACACGAGTTTAACTCTGTAAGTTGAATGCACACATTGAAGACCGTTCTGTTAGGTAGCTCCGTTTTGGTTTTAGAAGCAGACAGTTCTCCTTACAGCATATACTCCCATTCACTGAGAAATGTCCAAACGCAGCTCTTACCAGAAACGTGTTTCTAACTCCTGAATCTAAAGGGAGATTTAACTCACTTAGCTGAACAAACGCACAGCAGAGCAGATTGAAGGATACGTTTCTTCTGTGTTTTAGGCAGAGTTTTACTGCTATTTCGTTATATGCGGGAATAGTGCTGGAAATGCCTGGAAATGCCTGTTTTGAGATCTCTCCACAGAAAGCGTTTCCAGACTTCCCCTTCAACACACGAGTTTAACTCTGTAAGTTGAATGCACACATTGAAGACCGTTCTGTTAGGTAGCTCCGTTTTGGTTTTAGAAGCAGACAGTTCTCCTTACAGCATATACTCCCATTCACTGAGAAATGTCCAAACGCAGCTCTTACCAGAAACGTGTTTCTAACTCCTGAATCTAAAGGGAGATTTAACTCACTTAGATGAACAAACGCACAGCAGAGCAGATTGAAGGATACGTTTCTTCTGTGTTTTAGGCAGAGTTTTACTGCTATTTCGTTATATGCGGGAATAGTGCTGGAAATGCCTGTTTTGAGATCTCTCCACAGAAAGCGTTTCCAGACTTCCCCTTCAACACACGAGTTTAACTCTGTAAGTTGAATGCACACATTGAAGACCGTTCTGTTAGGTAGCTCCGTTTTGGTTTTAGAAGCAGACAGTTCTCCTTACAGCATATACTCCAATTCACTGAGAAATGTCCAAACGCAGCTCTTACCAGAAACGTGTTTCTAACTCCTGAATCTAAAGGGAGATTTAACTCACTTAGCTGAACAAACCCACAGCAGAGCAGATTGAAGGATACGTTTCTTCTGTGTTTTAGGCAGAGTTTTACTGCTATTTCGTTATATGCGGGAATAGTGCTGGAAATGCCTGGAAATGCCTGTTTTGAGATCTCTCCACAGAAAGCGTTTCCAGACTTCCCCTTCAACACACGAGTTTAACTCTGTAAGTTGAATGCACACATTGAAGACCGTTCTGTTAGGTAGCTCCGTTTTGGTTTTAGAAGCAGATAGTTCTCCTTACAGCATATACTCCCATTCACTGGGAAATGTCCAAACGCAGCTCTTACCAGAAACGTGTTTCTAACTCCTGAATCTAAAGGGAGATTTAACTCACTTAGCTGAACAAACGCACAGCAGAGCAGATTGAAGGATACGTTTCTTCTGTGTTTTAGGCAGAGTTTTACTGCTATTTCGTTATATGCGGGAATAGTGCTGGAAATGCCTGTTTTGAGATCTCTCCACAGAAAGCGTTTCCAGACTTCCCCTTCAACACACGAGTTTAACTCTGTAAGTTGAATGCACACATTGAAGACCGTTCTGTTAGGTAGCTCCGTTTTGGTTTTAGAAGCAGACAGTTCTCCTTACAGCATATACTCCCATTCACTGAGAAATGTCCAAACGCAGCTCTTACCAGAAACGTGTTTCTAACTCCTGAATCTAAAGGGAGATTTAACTCACTTAGCTGAACAAACGCACAGCAGAGCAGATTGAAGGATACGTTTCTTCTGTGTTTTAGGCAGAGTTTTACTGCTATTTCGTTATATGCGGGAATAGTGCTGGAAATGCCTGTTTTGAGATCTCTCCACAGAAAGCGTTTCCAGACTTCCCCTTCAACACACGAGTTTAACTCTGTAAGTTGAATGCACACATTGAAGACCGTTCTGTTAGGTAGCTCCGTTTTGGTTTTAGAAGCAGACAGTTCTCCTTACAGCATATACTCCCATTCACTGAGAAATGTCCAAACGCAGCTCTTACCAGAAACGTGTTTCTAACTCCTGAATCTAAAGGGAGATTTATCTCACTTAGCTGAACAAACGCACAGCAGAGCAGACTGAAGGATACGTTTCTTCTGTGTTTTAGGCAGAGTTTTACTGCTATTTCGTTATATGCGGGAATAGTGCTGGAAATGCCTGTTTTGAGATCTCTCCACAGAAAGCGTTTCCAGACTTCCCCTTCAACACACGAGTTTAACTCTGTAAGTTGAATGCACACATTGAAGACCGTTCTGTTAGGTAGCTCCGTTTTGGTTTTAGAAGCAGACAGTTCTCCTTACAGCATATACTCCCATTCACTGAGAAATGTCCAAACGCAGCTCTTACCAGAAACGTGTTTCTAACTCCTGAATCTAAAGGGAGATTTAACTCACTTAGCTGAACAAACGCACAGCAGAGCAGATTGAAGGATACGTTTCTTCTGTGTTTTAGGCAGAGTTTTACTGCTATTTCGTTATATGCGGGAATAGTGCTGGAAATGCCTGTTTTGAGATCTCTCCACAGAAAGCGTTTCCAGACTTCCCCTTCAACACACGAGTTTAACTCTGTAAGTTGAATGCACACATTGAAGACCGTTCTGTTAGGTAGCTCCGTTTTGGTTTTAGAAGCAGACAGTTCTCCTTACAGCATATACTCCCATTCACTGAGAAATGTCCAAACGCAGCTCTTACCAGAAACGTGTTTCTAACTCCTGAATCTAAAGGGAGATTTAACTCACTTAGCTGAACAAACGCACAGCAGAGCAGATTGAAGGATACGTTTCTTCTGTGTTTTAGGCAGAGTTTTACTGCTATTTCGTTATATGCGGGAATAGTGCTGGAAATGCCTGTTTTGAGATCTCTCCACAGAAAGCGTTTCCAGACTTCCCCTTCAACACACGACTTTAACTCTGTAAGTTGAATGCACACATTGAAGACCGTTCTGTTAGGTAGCTCCGTTTTGGTTTTAGAAGCAGACAGTTCTCCTTACAGCATATACTCCCATTCACTGAGAAATGTCCAAACGCAGCTCTTACCAGAAACGTGTTTCTAACTCCTGAATCTAAAGGGAGATTTAACTCACTTAGCTGAACAAACGCACAGCAGAGCAGACTGAAGGATACGTTTCTTCTGTGTTTTAGGCAGAGTTTTACTGCTATTTCGTTATATGCGGGATGAGTGCTGGAAATGCCTGGAAATGCCTGTTTTGAGATCTCTCCACAGAAAGCGTTTCCAGACTTCCCCTTCAACACACGAGTTTAACTCTGTAAGTTGAATGCACACATTGAAGACCGTTCTGTTAGGTAGCTCCGTTTTGGTTTTAGAAGCAGACAGTTCTCCTTACAGCATATACTCCCATTCACTGAGAAATGTCCAAACGCAGCTCTTACCAGAAACGTGTTTCTAACTCCTGAATCTAAAGGGAGATTTAACTCACTTAGCTGAACAAACGCACAGCAGAGCAGATTGAAGGATACGTTTCTTCTGTGTTTTAGGAAGAGTTTTACTGCTATTTCGTTATATGCGGGAATAGTGCTGGAAATGCCTGTTTTGAGATCTCTCCACAGAAAGCGTTTCCAGACTTCCCCTTCAACACACGAGTTTAACTCTGTAAGTTGAATGCACACATTGAAGACCGTTCTGTTAGGTAGCCCCGTTTTGGTTTTAGAAGCAGACAGTTCTCCTTACAGCATATACTCCCATTCACTGAGAAATGTCCAAACGCAGCTCTTACCAGAAACGTGTTTCTAACTCCTGAATCTAAAGGGAGATTTAACTCACTTAGCTGAACAAACCCACAGCAGAGCAGATTGAAGGATACGTTTCTTCTGTGTTTTAGGCAGAGTTTTACTACTATTTCGTTATATGCGGGAATAGTGCTGGAAATGCCTGGAAATGCCTGTTTTGAGATCTCTCCACAGAAAGCGTTTCCAGACTTCCCCTTCAACACACGAGTTTAACTCTGTAAGTTGAATGCACACATTGAAGACCGTTCTGTTAGGTAGCTCCGTTTTGGTTTTAGAAGCAGACAGTTCTCCTTACAGCATATACTCCCATTCACTGAGAAATGTCCAAACGCAGCTCTTACCAGAAACGTGTTTCTAACTCCTGAATCTAAAGGGAGATTTAACTCACTTAGATGAACAAACGCACAGCAGAGCAGATTGAAGGATACGTTTCTTCTGTGTTTTAGGCAGAGTTTTACTGCTATTTCGTTATATGCGGGAATAGTGCTGGAAATGCCTGTTTTGAGATCTCTCCACAGAAAGCGTTTCCAGACTTCCCCTTCAACACACGAGTTTAACTCTGTAAGTTGAATGCACACATTGAAGACCGTTCTGTTAGGTAGCTCCGTTTTGGTTTTAGAAGCAGACAGTTCTCCTTACAGCATATACTCCAATTCACTGAGAAATGTCCAAACGCAGCACTTACCAGAAACGTGTTTCTAACTCCTGAATCTAAAGGGAGATTTAACTCACTTAGCTGAACAAACCCACAGCAGAGCAGATTGAAGGATACGTTTCTTCTGTGTTTTAGGCAGAGTTTTACTGCTATTTCGTTATATGCGGGAATAGTGCTGGAAATGCCTGGAAATGCCTGTTTTGAGATCTCTCCACAGAAAGCGTTTCCAGACTTCCCCTTCAACACACGAGTTTAACTCTGTAAGTTGAATGCACACATTGAAGACCGTTCTGTTAGGTAGCTCCGTTTTGGTTTTAGAAGCAGATAGTTCTCCTTACAGCATATACTCCCATTCACTGGGAAATGTCCAAACGCAGCTCTTACCAGAAACGTGTTTCTAACTCCTGAATCTAAAGGGAGATTTAACTCACTTAGCTGAAAAAACGCACAGCAGAGCAGATTGAAGGATACGTTTCTTCTGTGTTTTAGGCAGAGTTTTACTGCTATTTCGTTATATGCGGGAATAGTGCTGGAAATGCCTGTTTTGAGATCTCTCCACAGAAAGCGTTTCCAGACTTCCCCTTCAACACACGAGTTTAACTCTGTAAGTTGAATGCACACATTGAAGACCGTTCTGTTAGGTAGCTCCGTTTTGGTTTTAGAAGCAGACAGTTCTCCTTACAGCATATACTCCCATTCACTGAGAAATGTCCAAACGCAGCTCTTACCAGAAACGTGTTTCTAACTCCTGAATCTAAAGGGAGATTTAACTCACTTAGCTGAACAAACGCACAGCAGAGCAGACTGAAGGATACGTTTCTTCTGTGTTTTAGGCAGAGTTTTACTGCTATTTCGTTATATGCGGGAATAGTGCTGGAAATGCCTGGAAATGCCTGTTTTGAGATCTCTCCACAGAAAGCGTTTCCAGACTTCCCCTTCAACACACGAGTTTAACTCTGTAAGTTGAATGCACACATTGAAGACCGTTCTGTTAGGTAGCTCCGTTTTGGTTTTAGAAGCAGACAGTTCTCCTTACAGCATATACTCCCATTCACTGAGAAATGTCCAAACGCAGCTCTTACCAGAAACGTGTTTCTAACTCCTGAATCTAAAGGGAGATTTAACTCACTTAGCTGAACAAACGCACAGCAGAGCAGATTGAAGGATACGTTTCTTCTGTGTTTTAGGCAGAGTTTTACTGCTATTTCGTTATATGCGGGAATAGTGCTGGAAATGCCTGTTTTGAGATCTCTCCACAGAAAGCGTTTCCAGACTTCCCCTTCAACACACGAGTTTAACTCTGTAAGTTGAATGCACACATTGAAGACCGTTCTGTTAGGTAGCTCCGTTTTGGTTTTAGAAGCAGACAGTTCTCCTTACAGCATATACTCCCATTCACTGAGAATTGTCCAAACGCAGCTCTTACCAGAAACGTGTTTCTAACTCCTGAATCTAAAGGGAGATTTAACTCACTTAGCTGAACAAACGCACAGCAGAGCAGACTGAAGGATACGTTTCTTCTGTGTTTTAGGCAGAGTTTTACTGCTATTTCGTTATATGCGGGAATAGTGCTGGAAATGCCTGTTTTGAGATCTCTCCACAGAAAGCGTTTCCAGACTTCCCCTTCAACACACGAGTTTAACTCTGTAAGTTGAATGCACACATTGAAGACCGTTCTGTTAGGTAGCTCCGTTTTGGTTTTAGAAGCAGACAGTTCTCCTTACAGCATATACTCCCATTCACTGAGAAATGTCCAAACGCAGCTCTTACCAGAAACGTGTTTCTAACTCCTGAATCTAAAGGGAGATTTAACTCACTTAGCTGAACAAACGCACAGCAGAGCAGATTGAAGGATACGTTTCTTCTGTGTTTTAGGCAGAGTTTTACTGCTATTTCGTTATATGCGGGAATAGTGCTGGAAATGCCTGTTTTGAGATCTCTCCACAGAAAGCGTTTCCAGACTTCCCCTTCAACACACGAGTTTAACTCTGTAAGTTGAATGCACACATTGAAGACCGTTCTGTTAGGTAGCTCCGTTTTGGTTTTAGAAGCAGACAGTTCTCCTTACAGCATATACTCCCATTCACTGAGAAATGTCCAAACGCAGCTCTTACCAGAAACGTGTTTCTAACTCCTGAATCTAAAGGGAGATTTAACTCACTTAGCTGAACAAACGCACAGCAGAGCAGATTGAAGGATACGTTTCTTCTGTGTTTTAGGCAGAGTTTTACTGCTATTTCGTTATATGCGGGAATAGTGCTGGAAATGCCTGTTTTGAGATCTCTCCACAGAAAGGGTTTCCAGACTTCCCCTTCAACACACGACTTTAACTCTGTAAGTTGAATGCACACATTGAAGACCGTTCTGTTAGGTAGCTCCGTTTTGGTTTTAGAAGCAGACAGTTCTCCTTACAGCATATACTCCCATTCACTGAGAAATGTCCAAACGCAGCTCTTACCAGAAACGTGTTTCTAACTCCTGAATCTAAAGGGAGATTTAACTCACTTAGCTGAACAAACGCACAGCAGAGCAGACTGAAGGATACGTTTCTTCTGTGTTTTAGGCAGAGTTTTACTGCTATTTCGTTATATGCGGGATGAGTGCTGGAAATGCCTGGAAATGCCTGTTTTGAGATCTCTCCACAGAAAGCGTTTCCAGACTTCCCCTTCAACACACGAGTTTAACTCTGTAAGTTGAATGCACACATTGAAGACCGTTCTGTTAGGTAGCTCCGTTTTGGTTTTAGAAGCAGACAGTTCTCCTTACAGCATATACTCCCATTCACTGAGAAATGTCCAAACGCAGCTCTTACCAGAAACGTGTTTCTAACTCCTGAATCTAAAGGGAGATTTAACTCACTTAGCTGAACAAACGCACAGCAGAGCAGATTGAAGGATACGTTTCTTCTGTGTTTTAGGAAGAGTTTTACTGCTATTTCGTTATATGCGGGAATAGTGCTGGAAATGCCTGTTTTGAGATCTCTCCACAGAAAGCGTTTCCAGACTTCCCCTTCAACACACGAGTTTAACTCTGTAAGTTGAATGCACACATTGAAGACCGTTCTGTTAGGTAGCCCCGTTTTGGTTTTAGAAGCAGACAGTTCTCCTTACAGCATATACTCCCATTCACTGAGAAATGTCCAAACGCAGCTCTTACCAGAAACGTGTTTCTAACTCCTGAATCTAAAGGGAGATTTAACTCACTTAGCTGAACAAACCCACAGCAGAGCAGATTGAAGGATACGTTTCTTCTGTGTTTTAGGCAGAGTTTTACTACTATTTCGTTATATGCGGGAATAGTGCTGGAAATGCCTGGAAATGCCTGTTTTGAGATCTCTCCACAGAAAGCGTTTCCAGACTTCCCCTTCAACACACGAGTTTAACTCTGTAAGTTGAATGCACACATTGAAGACCGTTCTGTTAGGTAGCTCCGTTTTGGTTTTAGAAGCAGACAGTTCTCCTTACAGCATATACTCCCATTCACTGAGAAATGTCCAAACGCAGCTCTTACCAGAAACGTGTTTCTAACTCCTGAATCTAAAGGGAGATTTAACTCACTTAGATGAACAAACGCACAGCAGAGCAGATTGAAGGATACGTTTCTTCTGTGTTTTAGGCAGAGTTTTACTGCTATTTCGTTATATGCGGGAATAGTGCTGGAAATGCCTGTTTTGAGATCTCTCCACAGAAAGCGTTTCCAGACTTCCCCTTCAACACACGAGTTTAACTCTGTAAGTTGAATGCACACATTGAAGACCGTTCTGTTAGGTAGCTCCGTTTTGGTTTTAGAAGCAGACAGTTCTCCTTACAGCATATACTCCAATTCACTGAGAAATGTCCAAACGCAGCACTTACCAGAAACGTGTTTCTAACTCCTGAATCTAAAGGGAGATTTAACTCACTTAGCTGAACAAACCCACAGCAGAGCAGATTGAAGGATACGTTTCTTCTGTGTTTTAGGCAGAGTTTTACTGCTATTTCGTTATATGCGGGAATAGTGCTGGAAATGCCTGGAAATGCCTGTTTTGAGATCTCTCCACAGAAAGCGTTTCCAGACTTCCCCTTCAACACACGAGTTTAACTCTGTAAGTTGAATGCACACATTGAAGACCGTTCTGTTAGGTAGCTCCGTTTTGGTTTTAGAAGCAGATAGTTCTCCTTACAGCATATACTCCCATTCACTGGGAAATGTCCAAACGCAGCTCTTACCAGAAACGTGTTTCTAACTCCTGAATCTAAAGGGAGATTTAACTCACTTAGCTGAAAAAACGCACAGCAGAGCAGATTGAAGGATACGTTTCTTCTGTGTTTTAGGCAGAGTTTTACTGCTATTTCGTTATATGCGGGAATAGTGCTGGAAATGCCTGTTTTGAGATCTCTCCACAGAAAGCGTTTCCAGACTTCCCCTTCAACACACGAGTTTAACTCTGTAAGTTGAATGCACACATTGAAGACCGTTCTGTTAGGTAGCTCCGTTTTGGTTTTAGAAGCAGACAGTTCTCCTTACAGCATATACTCCCATTCACTGAGAAATGTCCAAACGCAGCTCTTACCAGAAACGTGTTTCTAACTCCTGAATCTAAAGGGAGATTTAACTCACTTAGCTGAACAAACGCACAGCAGAGCAGACTGAAGGATACGTTTCTTCTGTGTTTTAGGCAGAGTTTTACTGCTATTTCGTTATATGCGGGAATAGTGCTGGAAATGCCTGGAAATGCCTGTTTTGAGATCTCTCCACAGAAAGCGTTTCCAGACTTCCCCTTCAACACACGAGTTTAACTCTGTAAGTTGAATGCACACATTGAAGACCGTTCTGTTAGGTAGCTCCGTTTTGGTTTTAGAAGCAGACAGTTCTCCTTACAGCATATACTCCCATTCACTGAGAAATGTCCAAACGCAGCTCTTACCAGAAACGTGTTTCTAACTCCTGAATCTAAAGGGAGATTTAACTCACTTAGATGAACAAACGCACAGCAGAGCAGATTGAAGGATACGTTTCTTCTGTGTTTTAGGCAGAGTTTTACTGCTATTTCGTTATATGCGGGAATAGTGCTGGAAATGCCTGTTTTGAGATCTCTCCACAGAAAGCGTTTCCAGACTTCCCCTTCAACACACGAGTTTAACTCTGTAAGTTGAATGCACACATTGAAGACCGTTCTGTTAGGTAGCTCCGTTTTGGTTTTAGAAGCAGACAGTTCTCCTTACAGCATATACTCCAATTCACTGAGAAATGTCCAAACGCAGCACTTACCAGAAACGTGTTTCTAACTCCTGAATCTAAAGGGAGATTTAACTCACTTAGCTGAACAAACCCACAGCAGAGCAGATTGAAGGATACGTTTCTTCTGTGTTTTAGGCAGAGTTTTACTGCTATTTCGTTATATGCGGGAATAGTGCTGGAAATGCCTGGAAATGCCTGTTTTGAGATCTCTCCACAGAAAGCGTTTCCAGACTTCCCCTTCAACACACGAGTTTAACTCTGTAAGTTGAATGCACACATTGAAGACCGTTCTGTTAGGTAGCTCCGTTTTGGTTTTAGAAGCAGATAGTTCTCCTTACAGCATATACTCCCATTCACTGGGAAATGTCCAAACGCAGCTCTTACCAGAAACGTGTTTCTAACTCCTGAATCTAAAGGGAGATTTAACTCACTTAGCTGAAAAAACGCACAGCAGAGCAGATTGAAGGATACGTTTCTTCTGTGTTTTAGGCAGAGTTTTACTGCTATTTCGTTATATGCGGGAATAGTGCTGGAAATGCCTGTTTTGAGATCTCTCCACAGAAAGCGTTTCCAGACTTCCCCTTCAACACACGAGTTTAACTCTGTAAGTTGAATGCACACATTGAAGACCGTTCTGTTAGGTAGCTCCGTTTTGGTTTTAGAAGCAGACAGTTCTCCTTACAGCATATACTCCCATTCACTGAGAAATGTCCAAACGCAGCTCTTACCAGAAACGTGTTTCTAACTCCTGAATCTAAAGGGAGATTTAACTCACTTAGCTGAACAAACGCACAGCAGAGCAGACTGAAGGATACGTTTCTTCTGTGTTTTAGGCAGAGTTTTACTGCTATTTCGTTATATGCGGGAATAGTGCTGGAAATGCCTGGAAATGCATGTTTTGAGATCTCTCCACAGAAAGCGTTTCCAGAATTCCCCTTCAACACACGAGTTTAACTCTGTAAGTTGAATGCACACATTGAAGACCGTTCTGTTAGGTAGCTCCGTTTTGGTTTTAGAAGCAGACAGTTCTCCTTACAGCATATACTCCCATTCACTGAGAAATGTCCAAACGCAGCTCTTACCAGAAACGTGTTTCTAACTCCTGAATCTAAAGGGAGATTTAACTCACTTAGCTGAACAAACGCACAGCAGAGCAGATTGAAGGATACGTTTCTTCTGTGTTTTAGGCAGAGTTTTACTGCTATTTCGTTATATGCGGGAATAGTGCTGGAAATGCCTGTTTTGAGATCTCTCCACAGAAAGCGTTTCCAGACTTCCCCTTCAACACACGAGTTTAACTCTGTAAGTTGAATGCACACATTGAAGACCGTTCTGTTAGGTAGCTCCGTTTTGGTTTTAGAAGCAGACAGTTCTCCTTACAGCATATACTCCCATTCACTGAGAATTGTCCAAACGCAGCTCTTACCAGAAACGTGTTTCTAACTCCTGAATCTAAAGGGAGATTTAACTCACTTAGCTGAACAAACGCACAGCAGAGCAGACTGAAGGATACGTTTCCTCTGTGTTTTAGGCAGAGTTTTACTGCTATTTCGTTATATGCGGGAATAGTGCTGGAAATGCCTGTTTTGAGATCTCTCCACAGAAAGCGTTTCCAGACTTCCCCTTCAACACACGAGTTTAACTCTGTAAGTTGAATGCACACATTGAAGACCGTTCTGTTAGGTAGCTCCGTTTTGGTTTTAGAAGCAGACAGTTCTCCTTACAGCATATACTCCCATTCACTGAGAAATGTCCAAACGCAGCTCTTACCAGAAACGTGTTTCTAACTCCTGAATCTAAAGGGAGATTTAACTCACTTAGCTGAACAAACGCACAGCAGAGCAGATTGAAGGATACGTTTCTTCTGTGTTTTAGGCAGAGTTTTACTGCTATTTCGTTATATGCGGGAATAGTGCTGGAAATGCCTGTTTTGAGATCTCTCCACAGAAAGCGTTTCCAGACTTCCCCTTCAACACACGAGTTTAACTCTGTAAGTTGAATGCACACATTGAAGACCGTTCTGTTAGGTAGCTCCGTTTTGGTTTTAGAAGCAGACAGTTCTCCTTACAGCATATACTCCCATTCACTGAGAAATGTCCAAACGCAGCTCTTACCAGAAACGTGTTTCTAACTCCTGAATCTAAAGGGAGATTTAACTCACTTAGCTGAACAAACGCACAGCAGAGCAGATTGAAGGATACGTTTCTGCTGTGTTTTAGGCAGAGTTTTACTGCTATTTCCTTATATGCGGGAATAGTGCTGGAAATGCCTGGAAATGCCTGTTTTGAGATCTCTCCACAGAAAGCGTTTCCAGACTTCCCCTTCAACACACGAGTTTAACTCTGTAAGTTGAATGCACACATTGAAGACCGTTCTGTTAGGTAGATCCGTTTTGGTTTTAGAAGCAGATAGTTCTCCTTACAGCGTATACTCCCATTCACTGGGAAATGTCCAAACGCAGCTCTTACCAGAAACGTGTTTCTAACTCCTGAATCTAAAGGGAGATTTAACTCACTTAGCTGAACAAACGCACAGCAGAGCAGATTGAAGGATACGTTTCTTCTGTGTTTTAGGCAGAGTTTTACTGCTATTTCGTTATATGCGGGAATAGTGCTGGAAATGCCTGTTTTGAGGTCTCTCCACAGAAAGCGTTTCCAGACTTCCCCTTCAACACACGAGTTTAACTCTGTAAGTTGAATGCACACATTGAAGACCGTTCTGTTAGGTAGCTCCGTTTTGGTTTTAGAAGCAGACAGTTCTCCTTACAGCATATACTCCCATTCACTGAGAAATGTCCAAACGCAGCTCTTACCAGAAACGTGTTTCTAACTCCTGAATCTAAAGGGAGATTTAACTCACTTAGCTGAACAAACGCACAGCAGAGCAGATTGAAGGATACGTTTCTTCTGTGTTTTAGGCAGAGTTTTACTGCTATTTCGTTATATGCGGGAATAGTGCTGGAAATGCCTGTTTTGAGATCTCTCCACAGAAAGCGTTTCCAGACTTCCCCTTCAACACACGAGTTTAACTCTGTAAGTTGAATGCACACATTGAAGACCGTTCTGTTAGGTAGCTCCGTTTTGGTTTTAGAAGCAGACAGTTCTCCTTACAGCATATACTCCCATTCACTGAGAAATGTCCAAACGCAGCTCTTACCAGAAACGTGTTTCTAACTCCTGAATCTAAAGGGAGTTTTAACTCACTTAGCTGAACAAACCCACAGCAGAGCAGATTGAAGGATACGTTTCTTCTGTGTTTTAGGCAGAGTTTTACTGCTATTTCGTTATATGCGGGAATAGTGCTGGAAATGCCTGGAAATGCCTGTTTTGAGATCTCTCCACAGAAAGCGTTTCCAGACTTCCCCTTCAACACACGAGTTTAACTCTGTAAGTTGAATGCACACATTGAAGACCGTTCTGTTAGGTAGCTCCGTTTTGGTTTTAGAAGCAGATAGTTCTCCTTACAGCATATACTCCCATTCACTGGGAAATGTCCAAACGCAGCTCTTACCAGAAACGTGTTTCTAACTCCTGAATCTAAAGGGAGATTTAACTCACTTAGCTGAACAAACGCACAGCAGAGCAGACTGAAGGATACGTTTCTTCTGTGTTTTAGGCAGAGTTTTACTGCTATTTCGTTATATGCGGGAATAGTGCTGGAAATGCCTGGAAATGCCTGTTTTGAGATCTCTCCACAGAAAGCGTTTCCAGACTTCCCCTTCAACACACGAGTTTAACTCTGTAAGTTGAATGCACACATTGAAGACCGTTCTGTTAGGTAGCTCCGTTTTGGTTTTAGAAGCAGACAGTTCTCCTTACAGCATATACTCCCATTCACTGAGAAAGGTCCAAACGCAGCTCTTACCAGAAACGTGTTTCTAACTCCTGAATCTAAAGGGAGATTTAACTCACTTAGCTGAACAAACGCACAGCAGAGCAGATTGAAGGATACGTTTCTTCTGTGTTTTAGGCAGAGTTTTACTGCTATTTCGTTATATGCGGGAATAGTGCTGGAAATGCCTGTTTTGAGATCTCTCCACAGAAAGCGTTTCCAGACTTCCCCTTCAACACACGAGTTTAACTCTGTAACTTGAATGCACACTTTGAAGACCGTTCTGTTAGGTAGCTCCGTTTTGGTTTTAGAAGCAGATAGTTCTCCTTACAGCATATACTCCCATTCACTGAGAAATGTCCAAACGCAGCTCTTACCAGAAACGTGTTTCTAACTCCTGAATCTAAAGGGAGATTTAACTCACTTAGCTGAACAAACGCACAGCAGAGCAGATTTAAGGATACGTTTCTTCTGTGTTTTAGGCAGAATTTTACTGCTATTTCGTTATATGCGGGAATAGTGCTGGAAATGCCTGTTTTGAGATCTCTCCACAGAAAGCGTTTCCAGACTTCCCCTTCAACACACGAGTTTAACTCTGTAAGTTGGATGCACACATTGAAGACCGTTCTGTTAGGTAGCTCCGTTTTGGTTTTAGAAGCAGACAGTTCTCCTTACAGCATATACTCCCATTCACTGAGAAATGTCCAAACGCAGATCTTACCAGAAACGTGTTTCTAACTCCTGAATCTAAAGGGAGATTTAACTCACTTAGCTGAACAAACGCACAGCAGAGCAGACTGAAGGATACGTTTCTTCTGTGTTTTAGGCAGAGTTTTACTGCTATTTCGTTATATGCGGGAATAGTGCTGGAAATGCCTGGAAATGCCTGTTTTGAGATCTCTCCACAGAAAGCGTTTCCAGACTTCCCCTTCAAAACACGAGTTTAACTCTGTAAGTTGAATGCACACATTGAAGACCGTTCTGTTAGGTAGCTCCGTTTTGGTTTTAGATTCAGACAGTTCTCCTTACAGCATATACTCCCATTCACTGAGAAATGTCCAAACGCAGCTCTTACCAGAAACGTGTTTCTAACTCCTGAATCTAAAGGGAGATTTAACTCACTTAGCTGAACAAACGCACAGCAGAGCAGATTGAAGGATACGTTTCTTCTGTGTTTTAGGCAGAGTTTTACTGCTATTTCGTTATATGCGGGAATAGTGCTGGAAATGCCTGTTTTGAGATCTCTCCACAGAAAGCGTTTCCAGACTTCCCCTTCAACACACGAGTTTAACTCTGTAAGTTGAATGCACACATTGAAGACCGTTCTGTTAGGTAGCTCCGTTTTGGTTTTAGAAGCAGACAGTTCTCCTTACAGCATATACTCCCATTCACTGGGAAATGTCCAAACGCAGCTCTTACCAGAAACGTGTTTCTAACTCCTGAATCTAAAGGGAGATTTAACTCACTTAGCTGAACAAACGCACAGCAGAGCAGATTGAAGGATACGTTTCTTCTGTGTTTTAGGCAGAGTTTTACTGCTATTTCGTTATATGCGGGAATAGTGCTGGAAATGCCTGTTTTGAGATCTCTCCACAGAAAGCGTTTCCAGACTTCCCCTTCAACACACGAGTTTAACTCTGTAAGTTGAATGCACACTTTGAAGACCGTTCTGTTAGGTAGCTCCGTTTTGGTTTTAGAAGCAGATAGTTCTCCTTACAGCATATACTCCCATTCACTGAGAAATGTCCAAACGCAGCTCTTACCGGAAACGTGTTTCTAACTCCTGAATCTAAAGGGAGATTTACCTCACTTAGCTGAACAAACGCACAGCAGAGCAGATTTAAGGATACGTTTCTTCTGTGTTTTAGGCAGAATTTTACTGCTATTTCGTTATATGCGGGAATAGTGCTGGAAATGCCTGTTTTGAGATCTCTCCACAGAAAGCGTTTCCAGACTTCCCCTTCAACACACGAGTTTAACTCTGTAAGTTGGATGCACACATTGAAGACCGTTCTGTTAGGTAGCTCCGTTTTGGTTTTAGAAGCAGACAGTTCTCCTTACAGCACATACTCCCATTCACTGAGAAATGTCCAAACGCAGCACTTACCAGAAACGTGTTTCTAACTCCTGAATCTAAAGGGAGATTTAACTCACTTAGCTGAACAAACGCACAGCAGAGCAGATTGAAGGATACGTTTCTTCGGTGTTTTAGGCAGAGTTTTACTGCTACTTCGTTATATGCGGGAATAGTGCTGGAAATGCCTGGAAATGCCTGTTTTGAGATCTCTCCACAGAAAGCGTTTCCAGACTTCCCCTTCAACACACGAGTTTAACTCTGTAAGTTGAATGCACACATTGAAGACCGTTCTGTTAGGTAGCTCCGTTTTGGTTTTAGAAGCAGACAGTTCTCCTTACAGCATATACTCCCATTCACTGAGAAATGTCCAAACGCAGCTCTTACCAGAAACGTGTTTCTAACTCCTGAATCTAAAGGGAGATTTAACTCACTTAGCTGAACAAACGCACAGCAGAGCAGACTGAAGGATACGTTTCTTCTGTGTTTTAGGCAGAGTTTTACTGCTATTTCGTTATATGCGGGAATAGTGCTGGAAATGCCTGGAAATGCCTGTTTTGAGATCTCTCCACAGAAAGCGTTTCCAGACTTCCCCTTCAACACACGAGTTTAACTCTGTAAGTTGAATGCACACATTGAAGACCGTTCTGTTAGGTAGCTCCGTTTTGGTTTTAGAAGCAGACAGTTCTCCTTACAGCATATACTCCCATTCACTGAGAAATGTCCAAACGCAGCTCTTACCAGAAACGTGTTTCTAACTCCTGAATCTAAAGGGAGATTTAACTCACTTAGCTGAACAAACGCACAGCAGAGCAGATTGAAGGATACGTTTCTTCTGTGTTTTAGGCAGAGTTTTACTGCTATTTCGTTATATGCGGGAATAGTGCTGGAAATGCCTGTTTTGAGATCTCTCCACAGAAAGCGTTTCCAGACTTCCCCTTCAACACACGAGTTTAACTCTGTAAGTTGAATGCACACATTGAAGACCGTTCTGTTAGGTAGCTCCGTTTTGGTTTTAGAAGCAGACAGTTCTCCTTACAGCATATACTCCCATTCACTGGGAAATGTCCAAACGCAGCTCTTACCAGAAACGTGTTTCTAACTCCTGAATCTAAAGGGAGATTTAACTCACTTAGCTGAACAAACGCACAGCAGAGCAGATTGAAGGATACGTTTCTTCTGTGTTTTAGGCAGAGTTTTACTGCTATTTCGTTATATGCGGGAATAGTGCTGGAAATGCCTGTTTTGAGATCTCTCCACAGAAAGCGTTTCCAGACTTCCCCTTCAACACACGAGTTTAACTCTGTAAGTTGAATGCACACTTTGAAGACCGTTCTGTTAGGTTGCTCCGTTTTGGTTTTAGAAGCAGATAGTTCTCCTTACAGCATATACTCCCATTCACTGAGAAATGTCCAAACGCAGCTCTTACCGGAAACGTGTTTCTAACTCCTGAATCTAAAGGGAGATTTAACTCACTTAGCTGAACAAACGCACAGCAGAGCAGATTTAAGGATACGTTTCTTCTGTGTTTTAGGCAGAATTTTACTGCTATTTCGTTATATGCGGGAATAGTGCTGGAAATGCCTGTTTTGAGATCTCTCCACAGAAAGCGTTTCCAGACTTCCCCTTCAACACACGAGTTTAACTCTGTAAGTTGGATGCACACATTGAAGACCGTTCTGTTAGGTAGCTCCGTTTTGGTTTTAGAAGCAGACAGTTCTCCTTACAGCACATACTCCCATTCACTGAGAAATGTCCAAACGCAGCACTTACCAGAAACGTGTTTCTAACTCCTGAATCTAAAGGGAGATTTAACTCACTTAGCTGAACAAACGCACAGCAGAGCAGATTGAAGGATACGTTTCTTCGGTGTTTTAGGCAGAGTTTTACTGCTACTTCGTTATATGCGGGAATAGTGCTGGAAATGCCTGGAAATGCCTGTTTTGAGATCTCTCCACAGAAAGCGTTTCCAGACTTCCCCTTCAACACACGAGTTTAACTCTGTAAGTTGAATGCACACATTGAAGACCGTTCTGTTAGGTAGCTCCGTTTTGGTTTTAGAAGCAGACAGTTCTCCTTACAGCATATACTCCCATTCACTGAGAAATGTCCAAACGCAGCTCTTACCAGAAACGTGTTTCTAACTCCTGAATCTAAAGGGAGATTTAACTCACTTAGCTGAACAAACGCACAGCAGAGCAGATTGAAGGATACGTTTCTTCTGTGTTTTAGGCAGAGTTTTACTGCTATTTCGTTATATGCGGGAATAGTGCTGGAAATGCCTGTTTTGAGATCTCTCCACAGAAAGCGTTTCCAGACTTCCCCTTCAACACACGAGTTTAACTCTGTAAGTTGAATGCACACATTGAAGACCGTTCTGTTAGGTAGCTCCGTTTTGGTTTTAGAAGCAGACAGTTCTCCTTACAGCATATACTCCCATTCACTGGGAAATGTCCAAACGCAGCTCTTACCAGAAACGTGTTTCTAACTCCTGAATCTAAAGGGAGATTTAACTCACTTAGCTGAACAAACGCACAGCAGAGCAGATTGAAGGATACGTTTCTTCTGTGTTTTAGGCAGAGTTTTACTGCTATTTCGTTATATGCGGGAATAGTGCTGGAAATGCCTGTTTTGAGATCTCTCCACAGAAAGCGTTTCCAGACTTCCCCTTCAACACACGAGTTTAACTCTGTAAGTTGAATGCACACTTTGAAGACCGTTCTGTTAGGTAGCTCCGTTTTGGTTTTAGAAGCAGATAGTTCTCCTTACAGCATATACTCCCATTCACTGAGAAATGTCCAAACGCAGCTCTTACCGGAAACGTGTTTCTAACTCCTGAATCTAAAGGGAGATTTAACTCACTTAGCTGAACAAACGCACAGCAGAGCAGATTTAAGGATACGTTTCTTCTGTGTTTTAGGCAGAATTTTACTGCTATTTCGTTATATGCGGGAATAGTGCTGGAAATGCCTGTTTTGAGATCTCTCCACAGAAAGCGTTTCCAGACTTCCCCTTCAACACACGAGTTTAACTCTGTAAGTTGGATGCACACATTGAAGACCGTTCTGTTAGGTAGCTCCGTTTTGGTTTTAGAAGCAGACAGTTCTCCTTACAGCACATACTCCCATTCACTGAGAAATGTCCAAACGCAGCACTTACCAGAAACGTGTTTCTAACTCCTGAATCTAAAGGGAGATTTAACTCACTTAGCTGAACAAACGCACAGCAGAGCAGATTGAAGGATACGTTTCTTCGGTGTTTTAGGCAGAGTTTTACTGCTACTTCGTTATATGCGGGAATAGTGCTGGAAATGCCTGGAAATGCCTGTTTTGAGATCTCTCCACAGAAAGCGTTTCCAGACTTCCCCTTCAACACACGAGTTTAACTCTGTAAGTTGAATGCACACATTGAAGACCGTTCTGTTAGGTAGCTCCGTTTTGGTTTTAGAAGCAGACAGTTCTCCTTACAGCATATACTCCCATTCACTGAGAAATGTCCAAACGCAGCTCTTACCAGAAACGTGTTTCTAACTCCTGAATCTAAAGGGAGATTTAACTCACTTAGCTGAACAAACGCACAGCAGAGCAGATTGAAGGATACGTTTCTTCTGTGTTTTAAGCAGAGTTTTACTGCTATTTCGTTATATGCGGGAATAGTGCTGGAAATGCCTGTTTTGAGATCTCTCCACAGAAAGCGTTTCCAGACTTCCCCTTCAACGCACGAGTTTAACTCTGTATGTTGAATGCACACATTGAAGACCGTTCTGTTAGGTAGCTCCGTTTTGGTTTTAGAAGCAGACAGTTCTCCTTACAGCATATACTCCCATTCACTGAGAAATGTCCAAACGCAGCTCTTACCAGATTCGTGTTTCTAACTCCTGAATCTAAAGGGAGATTTAACTCACTTAGCTGAACAAACGCACAGCAGAGCAGATTGAAGGATACGTTTCTTCTGTGTTTTATGCAGAGTTTTACTGCTATTTCGTTATATGCGGGAATAGTGCTGGAAATGCCTGGAAATGCCTGTTTTGAGATCTCTCCACAGAAAGCGTTTCCAGACTTCCCCTTCAACACACGAGTTTAACTCTGTAAGTTGAATGCACACAATGAAGACCGTTCTGTTAGGTAGATCCGTTTTGGTTTTAGAAGCAGATAGTTCTCCTTACAGCGTATACTCCCATTCACTGGGAAATGTCCAAACGCAGCTCTTACCAGAAACGTGTTTCTAACTCCTGAATCTAAAGGGAGATTTAACTCACTTATCTGAACAAACGCACAACAGAGCAGATTGAAGGATACGTTCCTTCTGTGTTTTAGGCAGAGTTTTACTGCTATTTCGTTATATGCGGGAATAGTGCTGGAAATGCCTGTTTTGAGATCTCTCCACAGAAAGCGTTTCCAGACTTCCCCTTCAACACACGAGTTTAACTCTGAAGACCGTTCTGTTAGGTAGCTCCCTTTTGGTTTTAGAAGCAGACAGTTCTCCTTACAGCATATACTCCCATTCACTGAGAAATGTCCAAACGCAGCTCTTACCAGAAACGTGTTTCTAACTCCTGAATCTAAAGGGAGATTTAACTCACTTAGCTGAACAAACGCACAGCAGAGCAGATTGAAGGATACGTTTCTTCTGTGTTTTAGGCAGAGTTTTACTGCTATTTCGTTATATGCGGGAATAGTGCTGGAAATGCCTGTTTTGAGATCTCTCCACAGAAAGCGTTTCCAGACTTCCCCTTCAACACACGAGTTTAACTCTGTAAGTTGAATGCACACTTTGAAGACCGTTCTGTTAGGTAGCTCCGTTTTGGTTTTAGAAGCAGATAGTTCTCCTTACAGCATATACTCCCATTCACTGAGAAATGTCCAAACGCAGCTCTTACCAGAAACGTGTTTCTAACTCCTGAATCTAAAGGGAGATTTAACTCACTTAGCTGAACAAACGCACAGCAGAGCAGATTTAAGGATACGTTTCTTCTGTGTTTTAGGCAGAATTTTACTGCTATTTCGTTATATGCGGGAATAGTGCTGGAAATGCCTGTTTTGAGATCTCTCCACAGAAAGCGTTTCCAGACTTCCCCTTCAACACACGAGTTTAACTCTGTAAGTTGGATGCACACATTGAAGACCGTTCTGTTAGGTAGCTCCGTTTTGGTTTTAGAAGCAGACAGTTCTCCTTACAGCATATACTCCCATTCACTGAGAAATGTCCAAACGCAGCACTTACCAGAAAAGTGTTTCTAACTCCTGAATCTAAAGGGAGATTTAACTCACTTAGCTGAACAAACGCACAGCAGAGCAGATTGAAGGATACGTTTCTTCTGTGTTTTAGGCAGAGTTTTACTGCTATTTCGTTATATGCGGGAATAGTGCTGGAAATGCCTGGAAATGCCTGTTTTGAGATCTCTCCACAGAAAGCGTTTCCAGACTTCCCCTTCAACACACGAGTTTAACTCTGTAAGTTGAATGCACACATTGAAGACCGTTCTGTTAGGTAGCTCCGTTTTGGTTTTAGAAGCAGACAGTTCTCCTTACAGCATATACTCCCATTCACTGAGAAATGTCCAAACGCAGCTCTTACCAGAAACGTGTTTCTAACTCCTGAATCTAAAGGGAGATTTAACTCACTTAGCTGAACAAACGCACAGCAGAGCAGATTGAAGGATACGTTTCTTCTGTGTTTTAGGCAGAGTTTTACTGCTATTTCGTTATATGCGGGAATAGTGCTGGAAATGCCTGTTTTGAGATCTCTCCACAGAAAGCGTTTCCAGACTTCCCCTTCAACACACGAGTTTAACTCTGTAAGTTGAATGCACACATTGAAGACCGTTCTGTTAGGTAGCTCCGTTTTGGTTTTAGAAGCAGACAGTTCTCCTTACAGCATATACTCCCATTCACTGAGAAATGTCCAAACGCAGCTCTTACCAGAAACGTGTTTCTAACTCCTGAATCTAAAGGGAGATTTAACTCACTTAGCTGAACAAACCCACAGCAGAGCAGATTGAAGGATACGTTTCTTCTGTGTTTTAGGCAGAGTTTTACTGCTATTTCGTTATATGCGGGAATAGTGCTGGAAATGCCTGGAAATGCCTGTTTTGAGATCTCTCCACAGAAAGCGTTTCCAGACTTCCCCTTCAACACACGAGTTTAACTCTGTAAGTTGAATGCACACATTGAAGACCGTTCTGTTAGGTAGCTCCGTTTTGGTTTTAGAAGCAGATAGTTCTCCTTACAGCATATACTCCCATTCAGTGGGAAATGTCCAAACGCAGCTCTTACCAGAAACGTGTTTCTAACTCCTGAATCTAAAGGGAGATTTAACTCACTTAGCTGAACAAACGCACAGCAGAGCAGATTGAAGGATACGTTTCTTCTGTGTTTTAGGCAGAGTTTTACTGCTATTTCGTTATATGCGGGAATAGTGCTGGAAATGCCTGTTTTGAGATCTCTCCACAGAAAGCGTTTCCAGACTTCCCCTTCAACACACGAGTTTAACTCTGTAAGTTGAATGCACACATTGAAGACCGTTCTGTTAGGTAGCTCCGTTTTGGTTTTAGAAGCAGACAGTTCTCCTTACAGCATATACTCCCATTCACTGAGAAATGTCCAAACGCAGCTCTTACCAGAAACGTGTTTCTAACTCCTGAATCTAAAGGGAGATTTAACTCACTTAGATGAACAAACGCACAGCAGAGCAGATTGAAGGATACGTTTCTTCTGTATTTTAAGCAGAGTTTTACTGCTATTTCGTTATATGCGGGAATAGTGCTGGAAATGCCTGGAAATGCCTGTTTTGAGATCTCTCCACAGAAAGCGTTTCCAGACTTCCCCTTCAACACACGAGTTTAACTCTGTAAGTTGAATGCACACAATGAAGACCGTTCTGTTAGGTAGATCCGTTTTGGTTTTAGAAGCAGATAGTTCTCCTTACAGCGTATACTCCCATTCACTGGGAAATGTCCAAACGCAGCTCTTACCAGAAACGTGTTTCTAACTCCTGAATCTAAAGGGAGATTTAACTCACTTAGCTGAACAAACGCACAACAGAGCAGATTGAAGGATACGTTCCTTCTGTGTTTTAGGCAGAGTTTTACTGCTATTTCGTTATATGCGGGAATAGTGCTGGAAATGCCTGTTTTGAGATCTCTCCACAGAAAGCGTTTCCAGACTTCCCCTTCAACACACGAGTTTAACTCTGAAGACCGTTCTGTTAGGTAGCTCCCTTTTGGTTTTAGAAGCAGACAGTTCTCCTTACAGCATATACTCCCATTCACTGAGAAATGTCCAAACGCAGCTCTTACCAGAAACGTGTTTCTAACTCCTGAATCTAAAGGGAGATTTAACTCACTTAGCTGAACAAACGCACAGCAGAGCAGATTGAAGGATAAGTTTCTTCTGTGTTTTAGGCAGAGTTTTACTGCTATTTCGTTATATGCGGGAATAGTGCTGGAAATGCCTGTTTTGAGATCTCTCCACAGAAAGCGTTTCCAGACTTCCCCTTCAACACACGAGTTTAACTCTGTAAGATGAATGCACACATTGAAGACCGTTCTGTTAGGTAGCTCCGTTTTGGTTTTAGAAGCAGACAGTTCTCCTTACAGCATATACTCCCATTCACTGAGAAATGTCCAAACGCAGCTCTTACCAGAAACGTGTTTCTAACTCCTGAATCTAAAGGGAGATTTAACTCACTTAGCTGAACAAACGCACAGCAGAGCAGACTGAAGGATACGTTTCTTCTGTGTTTTAGGGAGAGTTTTACTGCTATTTCGTTATATGCGGGAATAGTGCTGGAAATGCCTGGAAATGCCTGTTTTGAGATCTCTCCACAGAAAGCGTTTCCAGACTTCCCCTTCAACACACGAGTTTAACTCTGTAAGTTGAATGCACACATTGAAGACCGTTCTGTTAGGTAGCTCCGTTTTGGTTTTAGAAGCAGACAGTTCTCCTTACAGCATATACTCCCATTCACTGAGAAATGTCCAAACGCAGCTCTTACCAGAAACGTGTTTCTAACTCCTGAATCTAAAGGGAGATTTAACTCACTTACATGAACAAACGCACAGCAGAGCAGATTGAAGGATACGTTTCTTCTGTGTTTTAGGCAGAGTTTTACTGCTATTTCGTTATATGCGGGAATAGTGCTGGAAATGCCTGTTTTGAGATCTCTCCACAGAAAGTGTTTCCAGACTTCCCCTTCAACACACGAGTTTAACTCTGTAAGTTGAATGCACACATTGAAGACCGTTCTGTTAGGTAGCTCCGTTTTGGTTTTAGAAGCAGACAGTTCTCCTTACAGCATATACTCCCATTCACTGAGAAATGTCCAAACGCAGCTCTTACCAGAAACGTGTTTCTAACTCCTGAATCTAAAGGGAGATTTAACTCACTTAGCTGAACAAACGCACAGCAGAGCAGATTGAAGGATACGTTTCTTCTGTGTTTTAGGCAGAGTTTTACTGCTATTTCGTTATATGCGGGAATAGTGCTGGAAATGCCTGTTTTGAGATCTCTCCACAGAAAGCGTTTCCAGACTTCCCCTTCAACACACGAGTTTAACTGTGTAAGTTGAATGCACACTTTGAAGACCGTTCTGTTAGGTAGCTCCGTTTTGGTTTTAGAAGCAGATAGTTCTCCTTACAGCATATACTACCATTCACTGAGAAATGTCCAAACGCAGCTCTTACCAGAAACGTGTTTCTAACTCCTGAATCTAAAGGGAGATTTAACTCACTTAGCTGAACAAACGCACAGCAGAGCAGATTTAAGGATACGTTTCTTCTGTGTTTTAGGCAGAATTTTACTGCTATTTCGTTATATGCGGGAATAGTGCTGGAAATGCCTGTTTTGAGATCTCTCCACAGAAAGCGTTTCCAGACTTCCCCTTCAACACACGAGTTTAACTCTGTAAGTTGGATGCACACATTGAAGACCGTTCTGTTAGGTAGCTCCGTTTTGGTTTTAGAAGCAGACACTTCTCCTTACAGCATATACTCCCATTCACTGAGAAATGTCCAAACGCAGCTCTTACCAGAAACGTGTTTCTAACTCCTGAATCTAAAGGGAGATTTAACTCACTTAGATGAACAAACGCACAGCAGAGCAGATTGAAGGATACGTTTCTTCTGTGTTTTAGGCAGAGTTTTACTGCTATTTCGTTATATGCGGGAATAGTGCTGGAAATGCCTGGAAATGCCTGTTTTGAGATCTCTCCACAGAAAGCGTTTCCAGACTTCCCCTTCAACACACGAGTTTAACTCTGTAAGTTGAATGCACACATTGAAGACCGTTCTGTTAGGTAGCTCCGTTTTGGTTTTAGAAGCAGACAGTTCTCCTTCCAGCATATACTCCCATTCACTGAGAAATGTCCAAACGCAGCTCTTACCAGAAACGTGTTTCTAACTCCTGAATCTAAAGGGAGATTTAACTCACTTAGATGAACAAACGCACAGCAGAGCAGATTGAAGGATACGTTTCTTCTGTGTTTTAAGCAGAGTTTTACTGCTATTTCGTTATATGCGGGAATAGTGCTGGAAATGCCTGTTTTGAGATCTCTCCACAGAAAGCGTTTCCAGACTTCCCCTTCAACGCACGAGTATAACTCTGTATGTTGAATGCACACATTGAAGACCGTTCTGTTAGGTAGCTCCGTTTTGGTTTTAGAAGCAGACAGTTCTCCTTACAGCATATACTCCCATTCACTGAGAAATGTCCAAACGCAGCTCTTACCAGATTCGTGTTTCTAACTCCTGAATCTAAAGGGAGATTTAACTCACTTAGCTGAACAAACGCACAGCAGAGCAGATTGAAGGATACGTTTCTTCTGTGTTTTAGGCAGAGTTTTACTGCTATTTCGTTATATGCGGGAATAGTGCTGGAAATGCCTGGAAATGCCTGTTTTGAGATCTCTCCACAGAAAGCGTTTCCAGACTTCCCCTTCAACACACGAGTTTAACTCTGTAAGTTGAATGCACACAATGAAGACCGTTCTGTTAGGTAGATCCGTTTTGGTATTAGAAGCAGATAGTTCTCCTTACAGCGTATACTCCCATTCACTGGGAAATGTCCAAACGCAGCTCTTACCAGAAACGTGTTTCTAACTCCTGAATCTAAAGGGAGATTTAACTCACTTAGCTGAACAAACGCACAACAGAGCAGATTGAAGGATACGTTCCTTCTGTGTTTTAGGCAGAGTTTTACTGCTATTTCGTTATATGCGGGAATAGTGCTGGAAATGCCTGTTTTGAGATCTCTCCACAGAAAGCGTTTCCAGACTTCCCCTTCAACACACGAGTTTAACTCTGAAGACCGTTCTGTTAGGTAGCTCCCTTTTGGTTTTAGAAGCAGACAGTTCTCCTTAGAGCATATACTCCCATTCACTGAGAAATGTCCAAACGCAGCTCTTACCAGAAACGTGTTTCTAACTCCTGAATCTAAAGGGAGATTTAACTCACTTAGCTGAACAAACGCACAGCAGAGCAGATTGAAGGATACGTTTCTTCTGTGTTTTAGGCAGAGTTTTACTGCTATTTCGTTATATGCGGGAATAGTGCTGGAAATGCCTGTTTTGAGATCTCTCCACAGAAAGCGTTTCCAGACTTCCCCTTCAACACACGAGTTTAACTCTGTAAGTTGAATGCACACATTGAAGACCGTTGTGTTAGGTAGCTCCGTTTTGGTTTTAGAAGCAGACAGTTCTCCTTACAGCATATACTCCCATTCACTGAGAAATGTCCAAACGCAGCTCTTACCAGAAACGTGTTTCTAACTCCTGAATCTAAAGGGAGATTTAACTCACTTAGCTGAACAAACCCACAGCAGAGCAGATTGAAGGATACGTTTCTTCTGTGTTTTAGGCAGAGTTTTACTGCTATTTCGTTATATGCGGGAATAGTGCTGGAAATGCCTGGAAATGCCTGTTTTGAGATCTCTCCACAGAAAGCGTTTCCAGACTTCCCCTTCAACACACGAGTTTAACTCTGTAATTTGAATGCACACATTGAAGACCGTTCTGTTAGGTAGCTCCGTTTTGGTTTTAGAAGCAGATAGTTCTCCTTACAGCATATACTCCCATTCAGTGGGAAATGTCCAAACGCAGCTCTTACCAGAAACGTGTTTCTAACTCCTGAATCTAAAGGGAGATTTAACTCACTTAGCTGAACAAACGCACAGCAGAGCAGATTGAAGGATACGTTTCTTCTGTGTTTTAGGCAGAGTTTTACTGCTATTTCGTTATATGCGGGAATAGTGCTGGAAATGCCTGTTTTGAGATCTCTCCACAGAAAGCGTTTCCAGACTTCCCCTTCAACACACGAGTTTAACTCTGTAAGTTGAATGCACACATTGAAGACCGTTCTGTTAGGTAGCTCCGTTTTGGTTTTAGAAGCAGACAGTTCTCCTTACAGCATATACTCCCATTCACTGAGAAATGTCCAAACGCAGCTCTTACCAGAAACGTGTTTCTAACTCCTGAATCTAAAGGGAGATTGAACTCACTTAGCTGAACAAACGCACAGCAGAGCAGATTGAAGGATACGTTTCTTCTGTGTTTTAGGCAGAGTTTTACTGCTATTTCGTTATATGCGGGAATAGTGCTGGAAATGCCTGTTTTGAGATCTCTCCACAGAAAGAGTTTCCAGACTTCCCCTTCAACACACGAGTTTAACTCTGTAAGTTGAATGCACACATTGAAGACCGTTCTGTTAGGTAGCTCCGTTTTGGTTTTAGAAGCAGATAGTTCTCCTTACAGCATATACTCCCATTCAGTGGGAAATGTCCAAACGCAGCTCTTACCAGAAACGTGTTTCTAACTCCTGAATCTAAAGGGAGATTTAACTCACTTAGCTGAACAAACGCACAGCAGAGCAGATTGAAGGATACGTTTCTTCTGTGTTTTAGGCAGAGTTTTACTGCTATTTCGTTATATGCGGGAATAGTGCTGGAAATGCCTGTTTTGAGATCTCTCCACAGAAAGCGTTTCCAGACTTCCCCTTCAACACACGAGTTTAACTCTGTAAGTTGAATGCACACATTGAAGACCGTTCTGTTAGGTAGCTCCGTTTTGGTTTTAGAAGCAGACAGTTCTCCTTCCAGCATATACTCCCATTCACTGAGAAATGTCCAAACGCAGCTCTTACCAGAAACGTGTTTCTAACTCCTGAATCTAAAGGGAGATTTAACTCACTTAGCTGAACAAACGCACAGCAGAGCAGATTGAAGGATACGTTTCTTCTGTGTTTTAGGCAGAGTTTTACTGCTAATTCGTTATATGCGGGAATAGTGCTGGAAATGCCTGTTTTGAGATCTCTCCACAGAAAGCGTTTCCAGACTTCCCCTTCAACACACGACTTTAACTCTGTAAGTGGAATGCACACATTGAAGACCGTTCTGTTAGGTAGCTCCGTTTTGGTTTTAGAAGCAGACAGTTCTCCTTACAGCATATACTCCCATTCACTGAGAAATGTCCAAACGCAGCTCTTACCAGAAACGTGTTTCTAACTCCTGAATCTAAGGGGAGATTTAACTCACTTAGCTGAACAAACGCACAGCAGAGCAGACTGAAGGATACGTTTCTTCTGTGTTTTAGGCAGAGTTTTACTGCTATTTCGTTATATGCGGGATTAGTGCTGGAAATGCCTGGAAATGCCTGTTTTGAGATCTCTCCACAGAAAGCGTTTCCAGACTTCCCCTTCAACACACGAGTTTAACTCTGTCAGTTGAATGCACACATTGAAGACCGTTCTGTTAGGTAGCTCCGTTTTGGTTTTAGAAGCAGACAGTTCTCCTTACAGCATATACTCCCATTCACTTAGAAATTTCCAAACGCAGCTCTTACCAGAAACGTGTTTCTAACTCCTGAATCTAAAGGAAGATTTAACTCACTTAGCTGAACAAACGCACAGCAGAGCAGATTGAAGGATACGTTTCTTCTGTGTTTTAGGCAGAGTTTTACTGCTATTTCGTTATATGCGGGAATAGTGCTGGAAATGCCTGTTTTGAGATCTCTCCACAGAAAGCGTTTCCAGACTTCCCCTTCAACACACGAGTTTAACTCTGTAAGTTGAATGCACACATTGAAGACCGTTCTGTTAGGTAGCTCCGTTTTGGTTTTAGAAGCAGACAGTTCTCCTTACAGCATATACTCCCATTCACTGAGAAATGTCCAAACGCAGCTCTTACCAGAAACGTGTTTCTAACTCCTGAATCTAAAGGGAGATTTAACTCACTTAGCTGAACAAACGCACAGCAGAGCAGATTGAAGGATACGTTTCTTCTGTGTTTTAGGCAGAGTTTTACTGCTATTTCGTTATATGCGGGAATAGTGCTGGAAATGCCTGTTTTGAGATCTCTCCACAGAAAGCGTTTCCAGACTTCCCCTTCAACACACGAGTTTAACTCTGTAAGTTGAATGCACACATTGAAGACCGTTCTGTTAGGTAGCTCCGTTTTGGTTTTAGAAGCAGACAGTTCTCCTTACAGCATATACTCCCATTCACTGAGAAATGTCCAAACGCAGCTCTTACCAGAAACGTGTTTCTAACTCCTGAATCTAAAGGGAGATTTAACTCACTTAGCTGAACAAACGCACAGCAGAGCAGATTGAAGGATACGTTTCTTCTGTGTTTTAGGCAGAGTTTTACTGCTATTTCGTTATATGCGGGAATAGTGCTGGAAATGCCTGTTTTGAGATCTCTCCACAGAAAGCGTTTCCAGACTTCCCCTTCAACACACGAGTTTAACTCTGTAAGTTGAATGCACACTTTGAAGACCGTTCTGTTAGGTAGCTCCGTTTTGGTTGTAGAAGCAGATAGTTCTCCTTACAGCATATACTCCCATTCACTGAGAAATGTCCAAACGCAGCTCTTACCAGAAACGTGTTTCTAACTCCTGAATCTAAAGGGAGATTTAACTCACTTAGCTGAACAAACGCACAGCAGAGCAGATTTAAGGATACGTTTCTTCTGTGTTTTAGGCAGAATTTTACTGCTATTTCGTTATATGCGGGAATAGTGCTGGAAATGCCTGTTTTGAGATCTCTCCACAGAAAGCGTTTCCAGACTTCCCCTTCAACACACGAGTTTAACTCTGTAAGTTGGATGCACACATTGAAGACCGTTCTGTTAGGTAGCTCCGTTTTGGTTTTAGAAGCAGACAGTTCTCCTTACAGCATATACTCCCATTCACTGAGAAATGTCCAAACGCAGCACTTACCAGAAACGTGTTTCTAACTCCTGAATCTAAAGGGAGATTTAACTCACTTAGCTGAACAAACGCACAGCAGAGCAGATTGTAGGATACGTTTCTTCTGTGTTTTAGGCAGAGTTTTACTGCTATTTCGTTATATGCGGGAATAGTGCTGGAAATGCCTGGAAATGCCTGTTTTGAGATCTCTCCACAGAAAGCGTTTCCAGACTTCCCCTTCAACACACGAGTTTAACTCTGTAAGTTGAATGCACACATTGAAGACCGTTCTGTTAGGTAGCTCCGTTTTGGTTTTAGAAGCAGACAGTTCTCCTTACAGCATATACTCCCATTCACTGAGAAATGTCCAAACGCAGCTCTTACCAGAAACGTGTTTCTAACTCCTGAATCTAAAGGGAGATTTAACTCACTTAGATGAACAAACGCACAGCAGAGCAGATTGAAGGATACGTTTCTTCTGTGTTTTAGGCAGAGTTTTACTGCTATT
The DNA here is from genome assembly GCA_031835075.1 of Saguinus oedipus. Lineage (NCBI taxonomy): Eukaryota > Metazoa > Chordata > Mammalia > Primates > Cebidae > Saguinus > Saguinus oedipus. The sequence continues at coordinate 170,729,033 of CM063174.1, forward strand.
TCGTTATATGCGGGAATAGTGCTGGAAATGCCTGTTTTGAGATCTCTCCACAGAAAGCGTTTCCAGACTTCCCCTTCAACGCACGAGTTTAACTCTGTATGTTGAATGCACACATTGAAGACCGTTCTGTTAGGTAGCTCCGTTTTGGTTTTAGAAGCAGACAGTTCTCCTTACAGCATATACTCCCATTCACTGAGAAATGTCCAAACGCAGCTCTTACCAGATTCGTGTTTCTAACTCCTGAATCTAAAGGGAGATTTAACTCACTTAGCTGAACAAACGCACAGCAGAGCAGATTGAAGGATACGTTTCTTCTGTGTTTTAGGCAGAGTTTTACTGCTATTTCGTTATATGCGGGAATAGTGCTGGAAATGCCTGGAAATGCCCGTTTTGAGATCTCTCCACAGAAAGCGTTTCCAGACTTCCCCTTCAACACACGAGTTTAACTCTGTAAGTTGAATGCACACAATGAAGACCGTTCTGTTAGGTAGATCCGTTTTGGTTTCAGAAGCAGATAGTTCTCCTTACAGCGTATACTCCCATTCACTGGGAAATGTCCAAACGCAGCTCTTACCAGAAACGTGTTTCTAACTCCTGAATCTAAAGGGAGATTTAACTCACTTAGCTGAACAAACGCACAACAGAGCAGATTGAAGGATACGTTCCTTCTGTGTTTTAGGCAGAGTTTTACTGCTATTTCGTTATATGCGGGAATAGTGCTGGAAATGCCTGTTTTGAGATCTCTCCACAGAAAGCGTTTCCAGACTTCCCCTTCAACACACGAGTTTAACTCTGAAGACCGTTCTGTTAGGTAGCTCCCTTTTGGTTTTAGAAGCAGACAGTTCTCCTTACAGCATATACTCCCATTCACTGAGAAATGTCCAAACGCAGCTCTTACCAGAAACGTGTTTCTAACTCCTGAATCTAAAGGGAGATTTAACTCACTTAGCTGAACAAACGCACAGCAGAGCAGATTGAAGGATACGTTTCTTCTGTGTTTTAGGCAGAGTTTTACTGCTATTTCGTTATATGCGGGAATAGTGCTGGAAATGCCTGTTTTGAGATCTCTCCACAGAAAGCGTTTCCAGACTTCCCCTTCAACACACGAGTTTAACTCTGTAAGTTGAATGCACTCATTGAAGACCGTTCTGTTAGGTAGCTCCGTTTTGGTTTTAGAAGCAGACAGTTCTCCTTACAGCATATACTCCCATTCACTGAGAAATGTCCAAACGCAGCTCTTACCAGAAACGTGTTTCTAACTCCTGAATCTAAAGGGAGATTTAACTCACTTACCTGAACAAATGCACAGCAGAGCAGATTGAAGGATACGATTCTTCTGTGTTTTAGGCAGAGTTTTACTGCTATTTCGTTATATGCGGGAATAGTGCTGGAAATGCCTGTTTTGAGATCTCTCCACAGAAAGCGTTTCCAGACTTCCCCTTCAACACACGAGTTTAACTCTGTAAGTTGAATGCACACTTTGAAGACCGTTCTGTTAGGTAGCTCCGTTTTGGTTTTAGAAGCAGATAGTTCTCCTTACAGCATATACTCCCATTCACTGAGAAATGTCCAAACGCAGCTCTTACCAGAAACGTGTTTCTAACTCCTGAATCTAAAGGGAGATTTAACTCACTTAGCTGAACAAACGCACAGCAGAGCAGATTTAAGGATACGTTTCTTCTGTGTTTTAGGCAGAATTTTACTGCTATTTCGTTATATGCGGGAATAGTGCTGGAAATGCCTGTTTTGAGATCTCTCCACAGAAAGCGTTTCCAGACTTCCCCTTCAACACACGAGTTTAACTCTGTAAGTTGGATGCACACATTGAAGACCGTTCTGTTAGTTAGCTCCGTTTTGGTTTTAGAAGCAGACAGTTCTCCTTACAGCATGTACTCCCATTCACTGAGAAATGTCCAAACGCAGCTCTTACCAGAAACGTGTTTCTAACTCCTGAATCTAAAGGGAGATTTAACTCACTTAGCTGAACAAACGCACAGCAGAGCAGATTGAAGGATACGTTTCTTCTGTGTTTTAGGCAGAGTTTTACTGCTATTTCGTTATATGCGGGAATAGTGCTGGAAATGCCTGTTTTGAGATCTCTCCACAGAAAGAGTTTCCAGACTTCCCCTTCAACACACGAGTTTAACTCTGTAAGTTGAATGCACACATTGAAGACCGTTCTGTTAGGTAGCTCCGTTTTGGTTTTAGAAGCAGACAGTTCTCCTTACAGCATATACTCCCATTCAGTGGGAAATGTCCAAACGCAGCTCTTACCAGAAACGTGTTTCTAACTCCTGAATCTAAAGGGAGATTTAACTCACTTAGCTGAACAAACGCACAGCAGAGCAGATTGAAGGATACGTTTCTTCTGTGTTTTAGGCAGAGTTTTACTGCTATTTCGTTATATGCGGGAATAGTGCTGGAAATGCCTGTTTTGAGATCTCTCCACAGAAAGCGTTTCCAGACTTCCCCTTCAACACACGAGTTTAACTCTGTAAGTTGAATGCACACATTGAAGACCGTTCTGTTAGGTAGCTCCGTTTTGGTTTTAGAAGCAGACAGTTCTCCTTACAGCATATACTCCCATTCACTGAGAAATGTCCAAACGCAGCTCTTACCAGAAACGTGTTTCTAACTCCTGAATCTAAAGGGAGATTTAACTCACTTAGCTGAACAAACGCACAGCAGAGCAGATTGAAGGATACGTTTCTTCTGTGTTTTAGGCAGAGTTTTACTGCTAATTCGTTATATGCGGGAATAGTGCTGGAAATGCCTGTTTTGAGATCTCTCCACAGAAAGCGTTTCCAGACTTCCCCTTCAACACACGACTTTATCTCTGTAAGTGGAATGCACACATTGAAGACCGTTCTGTTAGGTAGCTCCGTTTTGGTTTTAGAAGCAGACAGTTCTCCTTACAGCATATACTCCCATTCACTGAGAAATGTCCAAACGCAGCTCTTACCAGAAACGTGTTTCTAACTCCTGAATCTAAAGGGAGATTTAACTCACTTAGCTGAACAAACGCACAGCAGAGCAGACTGAAGGATACGTTTCTTCTGTGTTTTAGGCAGAGTTTTACTGCTATTTCGTTATATGCGGGATTAGTGCTGGAAATGCCTGGAAATGCCTGTTTTGAGATCTCTCCACAGAAAGCGTTTCCAGACTTCCCCTTCAACACACGAGTTTAACTCTGTAAGTTGAATGCACACATTGAAGACCGTTCTGTTAGGTAGCTCCGTTTTGGTTTTAGAAGCAGACAGTTCTCCTTACAGCATATACTCCCATTCACTGAGAAATGTCCAAACGCAGCTCTTACCAGAAACGTGTTTCTAACTCCTGAATCTAAAGGGAGATTTAACTCACTTAGCTGAACAAACGCACAGCAGACCAGATTGAAGGATACGTTTCTTCTGTGTTTTAGGCAGAGTTTTACTGCTATTTCGTTATATGCGGGAATAGTGCTGGAAATGCCTGTTTTGAGATCTCTCCACAGAAAGCGTTTCCAGACTTCCCCTTCAACACACGAGTTTAACTCTGTAAGTTGAATGCACACATTGAAGACCGTTCTGTTAGGTAGCTCCGTTTTGGTTTTAGAAGCAGACAGTTCTCCTTACAGCATATACTCCCATTCACTGAGAAAGGTCCAAACGCAGCTCTTACCAGAAACGTGTTTCTAACTCCTGAATCTAAAGGGAGATTTAACTCACTTAGCTGAACAAACGCACAGCAGAGCAGATTGAAGGATACGTTTCTTCTGTGTTTTAGGCAGAGTTTTACTGCTATTTCGTTATATGCGGGAATAGTGCTGGAAATGCCTGTTTTGAGATCTCTCCACAGAAAGCGTTTCCAGACTTCCCCTTCAACACACGAGTTTAACTCTGTAAGTTGAATGCACACATTGAAGACCGTTCTGTTAGGTAGCTCCGTTTTGGTTTTAGAAGCAGACAGTTCTCCTTACAGCATATACTCCCATTCACTGAGAAATGTCCAAACGCAGCTCTTACCAGAAACGTGTTTCTAACTCCTGAATCTAAAGGGAGATTTAACTCACTTAGCTGAACAAACGCACAGCAGAGCAGACTGAAGGATACGTTTCTTCTGTGTTTTAGGCAGAGTTTTACTGCTATTTCGTTATATGCGGGATTAGTGCTGGAAATGCCTGGAAATGCCTGTTTTGAGATCTCTCCACAGAAAGCGTTTCCAGACTTCCCCTTCAACACACGAGTTTAACTCTGTAAGTTGAATGCACACATTGAAGACCGTTCTGTTAGGTAGCTCCGTTTTGGTTTTAGAAGCAGACAGTTCTCCTTACAGCATATACTCCCATTCACTGAGAAATGTCCAAACGCAGCTCTTACCAGAAACGTGTTTCTAACTCCTGAATCTAAAGGGAGATTTAACTCACTTAGCTGAACAAACGCACAGCAGAGCAGATTGAAGGATACGTTTCTTCTGTGTTTTAGGCAGAGTTTTACTGCTATTTCGTTATATGCGGGAATAGTGCTGGAAATGCCTGTTTTGAGATCTCTCCACAGAAAGCGTTTCCAGACTTCCCCTTCAACACAAGAGTTTAACTCTGTAAGTTGAATGCACACTTTGAAGACCGTTCTGTTAGGTAGCTCCGTTTTGGTTTTAGAAGCAGACAGTTCTCCTTACAGCATATACTCCCATTCACTGAGAAATGTCCAAACGCAGCTCTTACCAGAAACGTGTTTCTAACTCCTGAATCTAAAGGGAGATTTAACTCACTTAGCTGAACAAACGCACAGCAGAGCAGATTGAAGGATACGTTTCTTCTGTGTTTTAGGCAGAGTTTTACTGCTATTTCGTTATATGCGGGAATAGTGCTGGAAATGCCTGTTTTGAGATCTCTCCACAGAAAGCGTTTCCAGACTTCCCCTTCAACACACGAGTTTAACTCTGTAAGTTGAATGCACACATTGAAGACCGTTCTGTTAGGTAGCTCCGTTTTGGTTTTAGAAGCAGACAGTTCTCCTTACAGCATATACTCCCATTCACTGAGAAATGTCCAAACGCAGCTCTTACCAGAAACGTGTTTCTAACTCCTGAATCTAAAGGGAGATTTAACTCACTTAGCTGAACAAACGCACAGCAGAGCAGACTGAAGGATACGTTTCTTCTGTGTTTTAGGCAGAGTTTTACTGCTATTTCGTTATATGCGGGATTAGTGCTGGAAATGCCTGGAAATGCCTGTTTTGAGATCTCTCCACAGAAAGCGTTTCCAGACTTCCCCTTCAACACACGAGTTTAACTCTGTAAGTTGAATGCACACATTGAAGACCGTTCTGTTAGGTAGCTCCGTTTTGGTTTTAGAAGCAGACAGTTCTCCTTACAGCATATACTCCCATTCACTGAGAAATGTCCAAACGCAGCTCTTACCAGAAACGTGTTTCTAACTCCTGAATCTAAAGGGAGATTTAACTCACTTAGCTGAACAAACGCACAGCAGAGCAGATTGAAGGATACGTTTCTTCTGTGTTTTAGGCAGAGTTTTACTGCTATTTCGTTATATGCGGGAATAGTGCTGGAAATGCCTGTTTTGAGATCTCTCCACAGAAAGCGTTTCCAGACTTCCCCTTCAACACAAGAGTTTAACTCTGTAAGTTGAATGCACACTTTGAAGACCGTTCTGTTAGGTAGCTCCGTTTTGGTTTTAGAAGCAGACAGTTCTCCTTACAGCATATACTCCCATTCACTGAGAAATGTCCAAACGCAGCTCTTACCAGAAACGTGTTTCTAACTCCTGAATCTAAAGGGAGATTTAACTCACTTAGCTGAACAAACGCACAGCAGAGCAGATTGAAGGATACGTTTCTTCTGTGTTTTAGGCAGAGTTTTACTGCTATTTCGTTATATGCGGGAATAGTGCTGGAAATGCCTGTTTTGAGATCTCTCCACAGAAAGCGTTTCCAGACTTCCCCTTCAACACACGAGTTTAACTCTGTAAGTTGAATGCACACATTGAAGACCGTTCTGTTAGGTAGCTCCGTTTTGGTTTTAGAAGCAGACAGTTCTCCTTACAGCATATACTCCCATTCACTGAGAAATGTCCAAACGCAGCTCTTACCAGAAACGTGTTTCTAACTCCTGAATCTAAAGGGAGATTTAACTCACTTAGCTGAACAAACGCACAGCAGAGCAGATTGAAGGATACGTTTCTTCTGTGTTTTAGGCAGAGTTTTACTGCTATTTCGTTATATGCGGGAATAGTGCTGGAAATGCCTGTTTTGAGATCTCTCCACAGAAAGCGTTTCCAGACTTCCCCTTCAACACACGAGTTTAACTCTGTAAGTTGAATGCACACATTGAAGACCGTTCTGTTAGGTAGCTCCGTTTTGGTTTTAGAAGCAGACAGTTCTCCTTACAGCATATACTCCCATTCACTGAGAAATGTCCAAACGCAGCTCTTACCAGAAACGTGTTTCTAACTCCTGAATCTAAAGGGAGATTTAACTCACTTAGCTGAACAAACGCACAGCAGAGCAGACTGAAGGATACGTTTCTTCTGTGTTTTAGGCAGAGTTTTACTGCTATTTCTTTATATGCGGGATTAGTGCTGGAAATGCCTGGAAATGCCTGTTTTGAGATCTCTCCACAGAAAGCGTTTCCAGACTTCCCCTTCAACACACGAGTTTAACTCTGTAAGTTGAATGCACACATTGAAGACCGTTCTGTTAGGTAGCTCCGTTTTGGTTTTAGAAGCAGACAGTTCTCCTTACAGCATATACTCCCATTCACTGAGAAATGTCCAAACGCAGCTCTTACCAGAAACGTGTTTCTAACTCCTGAATCTAAAGGGAGATTTAACTCACTTAGCTGAACAAACGCACAGCAGAGCAGATTGAAGGATACGTTTCTTCTGTGTTTTAGGCAGAGTTTTATTGCTATTTCGTTATATGCGGGAATAGTGCTGGAAATGCCTGTTTTGAGATCTCTCCACAGAAAGCGTTTCCAGACTTCCCCTTCAACACACGAGTTTAACTCTGTAAGTTGAATGCACACATTGAAGACCGTTCTGTTAGGTAGCTCCGTTTTGGTTTTAGAAGCAGACAGTTCTCCTTACAGCATATACTCCCATTCACTGAGAAATGTCCAAACGCAGCTCTTACCAGAAACGTGTTTCTAACTCCTGAATCTAAAGGGAGATTTAACTCACTTAGCTGAACAAAGGCACAGCAGAGCAGATTGAAGGATACGTTTCTTCTGTGTTTTAGGCAGAGTTTTACTGCTATTTCGTTATATGCGGGAATAGTGCTGGAAATGCCTGTTTTGAGATCTCTCCACAGAAAGCGTTTCCAGACTTCCCCTTCAACACACGAGTTTAACTCTGTAAATTGAATGCACACATTGAAGACCGTTCTGTTAGGTAGCTCCGTTTTGGTTTTAGAAGCAGACAGTTCTCCTTACAGCATATACTCCCATTCACTGAGAAATGTCCAAACGCAGCTCTTACCAGAAACGTGTTTCTAACTCCTGAATCTAAAGGGAGATTTAACTCACTTAGCTGAACAAACGCACAGCAGAGCAGATTGAAGGATACGTTTCTTCTGTGTTTTAGGCAGAGTTTTACTGCTATTTCGTTATATGCGGGAATAGTGCTGGAAATGCCTGTTTTGAGATCTCTCCACAGAAAGCGTTTCCAGACTTCCCCTTCAACACACGAGTTTAACTCTGTAAGTTGAATGCACACATTGAAGACCGTTCTGTTAGGTAGCTCCGTTTTGGTCTTAGAAGCAGACAGTTCTCCTTACAGCATATACTCCCATTCACTGAGAAATGTCCAAACGCAGCTCTTACCAGAAACGTGTTTCTAACTCCTGAATCTAAAGGGAGATTTAACTCACTTAGCTGAACAAACGCACAGCAGAGCAGAATGAAGGATACGTTTCTTCTGTGTTTTAGGCAGAGTTTTACTGCTATTTCGTTATATGCGGGAATAGTGCTGGAAATGCCTGGAAATGCCTGTTTTGAGATCTCTCCACAGAAAGCGTTTCCAGACTTCCCCTTCAACACACGAGTTTAACTCTGTAAGTTGAATGCACACATTGAAGACCGTTCTGTTAGGTAGCTCCGTTTTGGTTTTAGAAGCAAACAGTTCTGCTTACAGCATATACTCCCATTCACTGAGAAATGTCCAAACGCAGCTCTTACCAGAAACGTGTTTCTAACTCCTGAATCTAAAGGGAGATTTAACTCACTTAGCTGAACAAACGCACATCAGAGCAGATTGAAGGATACGTTTCTTCTGTGTTTTAGGCAGAGTTTTACTGCTATTTCGTTATATGCGGGAATAGTGCTGGAAATGCCTGTTTTGAGATCTCTCCACAGAAAGCGTTTCCAGACTTCCCCTTCAACACACGAGTTTAACTCTGTAAGTTGAATGCACACATTGAAGACCGTTCTGTTAGGTAGCTCCGTTTTGGTTTTAGAAGCAGACAGTTCTCCTTACAGCATATACTCCCATTCACTGAGAAATGTCCAAACGCAGCTCTTACCAGAAACGTGTTTCTAACTCCTGAATCTAAAGGGAGATTTAACTCACTTAGCTGAACAAACGCACAGCAGAGCAGATTGAAGGATACGTTTCTTCTGTGTTTTAGGCAGAGTTTTACTGCTATTTCTTTATATGCGGGAATAGTGCTGGAAATGCCTGTTTTGAGATCTCTCCACAGAAAGCGTTTCCAGACTTCCCCTTCAACACACGAGTTTAACTCTGTAAGTTGAATGCACACTTTGAAGACCGTTCTGTTAGGTAGCTCCGTTTTGGTTTTAGAAGCAGACAGTTCTCCTTACAGCATATACTCCCATTCACTGAGAAATGTCCAAACGCAGCTCTTACCAGAAACGTGTTTCTAACTCCTGAATCTAAAGGGAGATTTAACTCACTTAGCTGAACAAACGCACAGCAGAGCAGATTGAAGGATACGTTTCTTCTGTGTTTTAGGCAGAGTTTTACTGCTATTTCGTTATATGCGGGAATAGTGCTGGAAATGCCTGAAAATTCCTCTTTTGAGATCTCTCCACAGAAAGCGTTTCCAGACTTCCCCTTCAACACACGAGTTTAACTCTGTAAGTTGAATGCACACATTGAAGACCGTTCTGTTAGGTAGCTCCGTTTTGGTTTCAGAAGCAGACTGTTCTCCTTACAGCATATACTCCCATTCACTGAGAAATGTCCAAACGCAGCTCTTACCAGAAACGTGTTTCTAACTCCTGAATCTAAAGGGAGATTTAACTCACTTAGCTGAACAAACGCACAGCAGAGCAGATTGAAGGATACGTTTCTTCTGTATTTTAGGCAGAGTTTTACTGCTATTTCGTTATATGCGGGAATAGTGCTGGAAATGCCTGTTTTGAGATCTCTCCACAGAAAGCGTTTCCAGACTTCCCCTTCAACACACGAGTTTAACTCTGTAAGTTGAATGCACACATTGAAGACCGTTCTGTTAGGTAGCTCCGTTTTGGTTTTAGAAGCAGACAGTTCTCCTTACAGCATATACTCCCATTCACTGAGAAATGTCCAAACGCAGCTCTTACCAGAAACGTGTTTCTAACTCCTGAATCTAAAGGGAGATTTAACTCACTTAGCTGAACAAACGCACAGCAGAGCAGACTGAAGGATACGTTTCTTCTGTGTTTTAGGCAGAGTTTTACTGCTATTTCGTTATATGCGGGAATAGTGCTGGAAATGCCTGTTTTGAGATCTCTCCACAGAAAGCGTTTCCAGACTTCCCCTTCAACACACGAGTTTAACTCTGTAAGTTGAATGCACACATTGAAGACCGTTCTGTTAGGTAGCTCCGTTTTGGTTTTAGAAGCAGACAGTTCTCCTTACAGCATATACTCCCATTCACTGAGAAATGTCCAAACGCAGCTCTTACCAGAAACGTGTTTCTAACTCCTGAATCTAAAGGGAGATTTAACTCACTTAGCTGAACAAACGCACAGCAGAGCAGATTGAAGGATACGTTTCTTCTGTGATTTAGGCAGAGTTTTACTGCTATTTCGTTATATGCGGGAATAGTGCTGGAAATGCCTGTTTTGAGATCTCTCCACAGAAAGCGTTTCCAGACTTCCCCTTCAACACACGAGTTTAACTCTGTAAGTTGAATGCACACATTGAAGACCGTTCTGTTAGGTAGCTCCGTTTTGGTTTTAGAAGCAGACAGTTCTCCTTACAGCATATACTCCCATTCACTGAGAAATGTCCAAACGCAGCTCTTACCAGAAACGTGTTTCTAACTCCTGAATCTAAAGGGAGATTTAACTCACTTAGCTGAACAAACGCACAGCAGAGCAGATTGAAGGATACGTTTCTTCTGTGTTTTAGGCAGAGTTTTACTGCTATTTCGTTATATGCGGGAATAGTGCTGGAAATGCCTGGAAATGCCTGTTTTGAGATCTCTCCACAGAAAGCGTTTCCAGAGTTCCCCTTCAACACACGAGTTTAACTCTGTAAGTTGAATGCACACATTGAAGACCGTTCTGTTAGGTAGCTCCGTTTTGGTTTTAGAAGCAGACAGTTCTCCTTACAGCATATAGTCCCATTCACTGAGAAATGTCCAAACGCAGCTCTTACCAGAAACGTGTTTCTAACTCCTGAATCTAAAGGGAGATTTAACTCACTTAGCTGAACAAACGCACAGCAGAGCAGATTGAAGGATACGTTTCTTCTGTGTTTTAGGCAGAGTTTTACTGCTATTTCGTTATATGCGGGAATAGTGCTGGAAATGCCTGTTTTGAGATCTCTCCACAGAAAGCGTTTCCAGACTTCCCCTTCAACACACGAGTTTAACTCTGTAAGTTAAATGCACACATTGAAGACCGTTCTGTTAGGTAGCTCCGTTTTGGTTTTAGAAGCAGACAGTTCTCCTTACAGCATATACTCCCATTCACTGAGAAATGTCCAAACGCAGCTCTTACCAGAAACGTGTTTCTAACTCCTGAATCTAAAGGGAGATTTAACTCACTTAGCTGAACAAACGCACAGCAGAGCAGACTGAAGGATACGTTTCTTCTGTGTTTTAGGCAGAGTTTTACTGCTATTTCGTTATATGCGGGAATAGTGCTGGAAATGCCTGTTTTGAGATCTCTCCACAGAAAGCGTTTCCAGACTTCCCCTTCAACACACGAGTTTAACTCTGTAAGTTGAATGCACACATTGAAGACCGTTCTGTTAGGTAGCTCCGTTTTGGTTTTAGAAGCAGACAGTTCTCCTTACAGCATATACTCCCATTCACTGAGAAATGTCCAAACGCAGCTCTTACCAGAAACGTGTTTCTAACTCCTGAATCTAAAGGGAGATTTAACTCACTTAGCTGAACAAACGCACAGCAGAGCAGATTGAAGGATACGTTTCTTCTGTGTTTTAGGCAGAGTTTTACTGCTATTTCGATATATGCGGGAATAGTGCTGGAAATGCCTGTTTTGAGATCTCTCCACAGAAAGCGTTTCCAGACTTCCCCTTCAACACACGAGTTTAACTCTGTAAGTTGAATGCACACATTGAAGACCGTTCTGTTAGGTAGCTCCGTTTTGGTTTTAGAAGCAGACAGTTCTCCTTACAGCATATACTCCCATTCACTGAGAAATGTCCAAACGCAGCACTTACCAGAAACGTGTTTCTAACTCCTGAATCTAAAGGGAGATTTAACTCACTTAGCTGAACAAACGCACAGCAGAGCAGATTGAAGGATACGTTTCTTCTGTGTTTTAGGCAGAGTTTTACTGCTATTTCGCTTTATGCGGGAATAGTGCTGGAAATGCCTGGAAATGCCTGTTTTGAGATCTCTCCACAGAAAGCGTTTCCAGACTTCCCCTTCAACACACGAGTTTAACTCTGTAAGTTGAATGCACACATTGAAGACCGTTCTGTTAGGTAGCTCCGTTTTGGTTTTAGAAGCAGACAGTTCTCCTTACAGCATATACTCCCATTCACTGAGAAATGTCCAAACGCAGCTCTTACCAGAAACGTGTTTCTAACTCCTGAATCTAAAGGGAGATTTAACTCACTTAGCTGAACAAACGCACAGCAGAGCAGATTGAAGGATACGTTTCTTCTGTGTTTTAGGCAGAATTTTACTGCTATTTCGTTATATGCGGGAATAGTGCTGGAAATGCCTGTTTTGAGATCTCTCCACAGAAAGCGTTTCCAGACTTCACCTTCAACACACCAGTTTAACTCTGTAAGTTGAATGCACACATTGAAGACCGTTCTGTTAGGTAGCTCCGTTTTGGTTTTAGAAGCAGACAGTTCTCCTTACAGCATATACTCCCATTCACTGAGAAATGTCCAAACGCAGCACTTACCAGAAACGTGTTTCTAACTCCTGAATCTAAAGGGAGATTTAACTCACTTAGCTGAACAAACGCACAGCAGAGCAGATTGAAGGATACGTTTCTTCTGTGTTTTAGGCAGAGTTTTACTGCTATTTCGTTATATGCGGGAATAGTGCTGGAAATGCCTGGAAATGCCTGTTTTGAGATCTCTCCACAGAAAGCGTTTCCAGACTTCCCCTTCAACACACGAGTTTAACTCTGTAAGTTGAATGCACACATTGAAGACCGTTCTGTTAGGTAGCTCCGTTTTGGTTTTAGAAGCAGACAGTTCTCCTTACAGCATATACTCCCATTCAATGAGAAATGTCCAAACGCAGCTCTTACCAGAAACGTGTTTCTAACTCCTGAATCTAAAGGGAGATTTAACTCACTTAGCTGAACAAACGCACAGCAGAGCAGATTGAAGGATACGTTTCTTCTGTGTTTTAGGCAGAATTTTACTGCTATTTCGTTATATGCGGGAATAGTGCTGGAAATGCCTGTTTTGAGATCTCTCCACAGAAAGCGTTTCCAGACTTCACCTTCAACACACCAGTTTAACTCTGTAAGTTGAATGCACACATTGAAGACCGTTCTGTTAGGTAGCTCCGTTTTGGTTTTAGAAGCAGACAGTTCTCCTTACAGCATATACTCGAATTCACTGAGAAATGTCCAAACGCAGCACTTACCAGAAACGTGTTTCTAACTCCTGAATCTAAAGGGAGATTTAACTCACTTAGCTGAACAAACGCACAGCAGAGCAGATTGAAGGATACGTTTCTTCTGTGTTTTAGGCAGAGTTTTACTGCTATTTCGTTATATGCGGGAATAGTGCTGGAAATGCCTGGAAATGCCTGTTTTGAGATCTCTTCACAGAAAGCGTTTCCAGACTTCCCCTTCAACACACGAGTTTAACTCTGTAAGTTGAATGCACACATTGAAGACCGTTCTGTTAGGTAGCTCCGTTTTGGTTTTAGAAGCAGACAGTTCTCCTTACAGCATATACTCCCATTCAATGAGAAATGTCCAAACGCAACTCTTACCAGAAACGTGTTTCTAACTCCTGAATCTAAAGGGAGATTTAACTCACTTAGCTGAACAAACGCACAGCAGAGCAGATTGAAGGATACGTTTCTTCTGTGTTTTAGGCAGAGTTTTACTGCTACTTCGTTATATGTGGGAATAGTGCTGGAAATGCCTGGAAATGCCTGTTTTGAGATCTCTCCACAGAAAGCGTTTCCAGACTTCCCCTTCAAAACACGAGTTTAACTCTGTAAGTTGAATGCACACATTGAAGACCGTTCTGTTAGGTAGCTCCGTTTTGGTTTTAGAAGCAGACAGTTCTCCTTACAGCATATACTCCCATTCACTGAGAAATGTCCAAACGCAGCTCTTACCAGAAACGTGTTTCTAACTCCTGAATCTAAAGGGAGATTTAACTCACTTAGCTGAACAAACGCACAGCAGAGCAGATTGAAGGATACGTTTCTTCTGTGTTTTAGGCAGAGTTTTACTGCTATTTCGTTATATGCGGGAATAGGGCTGGAAATGCCTGTTTTGAGATCTCTCCACAGAAAGCGTTTCCAGACTTCCCCTTCAACACACGAGTTTAACTCTGTACGTTGAATGCACACATTGAAGACCGTTCTGTTAGGTAGCTCCGTTTTGGTTTTAGAAGCAGACAGTTCTCCTTACAGCATATACTCCCATTCACTGAGAAATGTCCAAACGCAGCTCTTACCAGAAACGTGTTTCTAACTCCTGAATCTAAAGGGAGATTTAACTCACTTAGCTGAACAAACGCACAGCAGAGCAGATTGAAGGATACGTTTCTTCTGTGTTTTAGGCAGAGTTTTACTGCTACTTCGTTATATGCGGGAATAGTGCTGGAAATGCCTGGAAATGCCTGTTTTGAGATCTCTCCACAGAAAGCGTTTCCAGACTTCCCCTTCAACACACGAGTTTAACTCTGTAAGTTGAATGCACACATTGAAGACCGTTCTGTTAGGTAGCTCCGTTTTGGTTTTAGAAGCAGACAGTTCTCCTTACAGCATATACTCCCATTCACTGAGAAATGTCCAAACGCAGCTCTTACCAGAAACGTGTTTCTAACTCCTGAATCTAAAGGGAGATTTAACTCACTTAGCTGAACAAACGCACAGCAGAGCAGATTGAAGGATACGTTTCTTCTGTGTTTTAGGCAGAGTTTTACTGCTATTTCGTTATATGCGGGAATAGGGCTGGAAATGCCTGTTTTGAGATCTCCCCACAGAAAGCGTTTCCAGACTTCCCCTTCAACACACGAGTTTAACTCTGTAAGTTGAATGCACACTTTGAAGACCGTTCTGTTAGGTAGCTCCGTTTTGGTTTTAGAAGCAGACAGTTCTCCTTACAGCATATACTCCCATTCACTGAGAAATGTCCAAACGCAGCTTTTACGAGAAACGTGTTTCTAACTCCTGAATCTAAAGGGAGATTTAACTCACTTAGCTGAACAAACGCACAGCAGAGCAGATTGAAGGATACGTTTCTTCTGTGTTTTAGGCAGAGTTTTACTTCTATTTCGTTATATGCGGGAATAGTGCTGGAAATGCCTGTTTTGAGATCTCTCCACAGAAAGCGTTTCCAGACTTCCCCTTCAACACACGAGTTTAACTCTGTAAGTTGAATGCACACATTGAAGACCGTTCTGTTAGGTAGCTCCATTTTGGTTTTAGAAGCAGACAGTTCTCCTTACAGCATATACTCCCATTCACTGAGAAATGTCCAAACGCAGCTCTTACCAGAAACGTGTTTCTAACTCCTGAATCTAAAGGGAGATTTAACTCACTTAGCTGAACAAACGCACAGCAGAGCAGATTGAAGGATACGTTTCTTCTGTGTTTTAGGCAGAGTTTTACTGCTATTTCGTTATATGCGGGAATAGTGCTGGAAATGCCTGTTTTGAGATCTCTCCACAGAAAGCGTTTCCAGACTTCCCCTTCAACACACGAGTTTAACTCTGTAAGTTGAATGCACACATTGAAGACCGTTCTGTTAGGTAGCTCCGTTTTGGTTTTAGAAGCAGACAGTTCTCCTTACAGCATATACTCCCATTCACTGAGAAATGTCCAAACGCAGCTCTTACCAGAAACGTGTTTCTAACTCCTGAATCTAAAGGGAGATTTAACTCACTTAGCTGAACAAACGCACAGCAGAGCAGATTGAAGGATACGTTTCTTCTGTGTTTTAGGCAGAATTTTACTGCTATTTCGTTATATGCGGGAATAGTGCTGGAAATGCCTGTTTTGAGATCTCTCCACAGAAAGCGTTTCCAGACTTCACCTTCAACACACCAGTTTAACTCTGTAAGTTGAATGCGCACATTGAAGACCGTTCTGTTAGGTAGCTCCGTTTTGGTTTTAGAAGCAGACAGTTCTCCTTACAGCATATACTCCCATTCACTGAGAAATGTCCAAACGCAGCACTTACCAGAAACGTGTTTCTAACTCCTGAATCTAAAGGGAGATTTAACTCACTTAGCTGAACAAACGCACAGCAGAGCAGATTGAAGGATACGTTTCTTCTGTGTTTTAGGCAGAGTTTTACTGCTATTTCGTTATATGCGGGAATAGTGCTGGAAATGCCTGGAAATGCCTGTTTTGAGATCTCTCCACAGAAAGCGTTTCCAGACTTCCCCTTCAACACACGAGTTTAACTCTGTAAGTTGAATGCACACATTGAAGACCGTTCTGTTAGGTAGCTCCGTTTTGGTTTTAGAAGCAGACAGTTCTCCTTACAGCATATACTCCCATTCAATGAGAAATGTCCAAACGCAGCTCTTACCAGAAACGTGTTTCTAACTCCTGAATCTAAAGGGAGATTTAACTCACTTAGCTGAACAAACGCACAGCAGAGCAGATTGAAGGATACGTTTCTTCTGTGTTTTAGGCAGAGTTTTACTGCTACTTCGTTATATGCGGGAATAGTGCTGGAAATGCCTGGAAATGCCTGTTTTGAGATCTCTCCACAGAAAGCGTTTCCAGACTTCCCCTTCAACACACGAGTTTAACTCTGTAAGTTGAATGCACACATTGAAGACCGTTCTGTTAGGTAGCTCCGTTTTGGTTTTAGAAGCAGACAGTTCTCCTTACAGCATATACTCCCATTCACTGAGAAATGTCCAAACGCAGCTCTTACCAGAAACGTGTTTCTAACTCCTGAATCTAAAGGGAGATTTAACTCACTTAGCTGAACAAACGCACAGCAGAGCAGATTGAAGGATACGTTACTTCTGTGTTTTAGGCAGAGTTTTACTGCTATTTCCTTATATGCGGGAATAGGGCTGGAAATGCCTGTTTTGAGATCTCTCCACAGAAAGCGTTTCCAGACTTCCCCTTCAACACACGAGTTTAACTCTGTACGTTGAATGCACACATTGAAGACCGTTCTGTTAGGTAGCTCCGTTTTGGTTTTAGAAGCAGACAGTTCTCCTTACAGCATATACTCCCATTCACTGAGAAATGTCCAAACGCAGCTCTTACCAGAAACGTGTTTCTAACTCCTGAATCTAAAGGGGGATTTAACTCACTTAGCTGAACAAACGCACAGCAGAGCAGATTGAAGGATATGTTTCTTCTGTGTTTTAGGCAGAGTTTTACTGCTATTTCGTTATATGCGGGAATAGTGCTGGAAATGCCTGTTTTGAGATCTCTCCACAGAAAGCGTTTCCAGACTTCCCCTTCAACACACGAGTTTAACTCTGTAAGTTGAATGCACACACTGAAGACCGTTCTGTTAGGTAGCTCCGTTTTGGTTTTAGAAGCAGACAGTTCTCCTTACAGCATATACTCCCATTCACTGAGAAATGTCCAAACGCAGCCCTTACCAGAAACGTGTTTCTAACTCCTGAATCTAAAGGGAGATTTAACTCACTTAGCTGAACAAACGCACAGCAGAGCAGATTGAAGGATACGTTTCTTCTGTGTTTTAGGCAGAGTTTTACTGCTATTTCGTTATATGCGGGAATAGTGCTGGAAATGCCTGGAAATGCCTGTTTTGAGATCTCTCCAAAGAAAGCGTTTCCAGACTTCCCCTTCAACACACGAGTTTAACTCTGTAAGTTGAATGCACACATTGAAGACCGTTCTGTTAGGTAGCTCCGTTTTGGATTTAGAAGCAGATAGTTCTCCTTACAGCATATACTCCCATTCACTGGGAAATGTCCAAACGCAGCTCTTACCAGAAACGTGTTTCTAACTCCTGAATCTAAAGGGAGATTTAACTCACTTAGCTGAACAAACGCACAGCAGAGCAGATTGAAGGATACGTTTCTTCTGTGTTTTAGGCAGAGTTTTACTGCTATTTCGTTATATGCGGGAATAGTGCTGGAAATGCCTGTTTTGAGATCTCTCCACAGAAAGGGTTTCCAGACTTCCCCTTCAACACACGAGTTTAACTCTGTAAGTTGAATGCACACATTGAAGACCGTTCTGTTAGGTAGCTCCGTTTTGGTTTTAGAAGCAGACAGTTCTCCTTACAGCATATACTCCCATTCACTGAGAAATGTCCAAACGCAGCTCTTACCAGAAACGTGTTTCTAACTCCTGAATCTAAAGGGAGATTTAACTCACTTAGCTGAACAAACGCACAGCAGAGCAGATTGAAGGATACGTTTCTTCTCTGTTTTAGGCAGAGTTTTACTGCTATTTCGTTATATGCGGGAATAGTGCTGGAAATGCCTGTTTTGAGATCTCTCCACAGAAAGCGTTTCCAGACTTCCCCTTCAACACACGAGTTTAACTCTGTAAGTTGAATGCACACATTGAAGACCGTTCTGTTAGGTAGCTCCGTTTTGGTTTTAGAAGCAGACAGTTCTCCTTACAGCATATACTCCCATTCACTGAGAAATGTCCAAACGCAGCTCTTACCAGAAACGTGTTTCTAACTCCTGAATCTAAAGGGAGATTTAACTCACTTAGCTGAACAAACGCACAGCAGAGCAGATTGAAGGATACGTTTCTTCTGTGTTTTAGGCAGAGTTTTACTGCTATTTCGTTATATGCGGGAATAGTGCTGGAAATGCCTGTTTTGAGATCTCTCCACAGAAAGCGTTTCCAGACTTCCCCTTCAACACACGAGTTTAACTCTGTAAGTTGAATGCACACATTGAAGACCGTTCTGTTAGGTAGCTCCGTTTTGGTTTTAGAAGCAGACAGTTCTCCTTACAGCATATACTCCCATTCACTGAGAATTGTCCAAACGGAGCTCTTACCAGAAACGTGTTTCTAACTCCTGAATCTAAAGGGAGATTTAACTCACTTAGCTGAACAAACGCACAGCAGAGCAGATTGAAGGATACGTTTCTTCTGTGTTTTAGGCAGAGTTTTACTGCTATTTCGTTATATGCGGGAATAGTGCTGGAAATGCCTGTTTTGAGATCTCTCCACAGAAAGCGTTTCCAGACTTCCCCTTCAACACACGAGTTTAACTCTGTAAGTTGAATGCACACATTGAAGACCGTTCTGTTAGGTAGCTCCGTTTTGGTTTTAGAAGCAGACAGTTCTCCTTACAGCATATACTCCCATTCACTGAGAAATGTCCAAACGCAGCCCTTACCAGAAACGTGTTTCTAACTCCTGAATCTAAAGGGAGATTTAACTCACTTAGCTGAACAAACGCACAGCAGAGCAGATTGAAGGATACGTTTCTTCTGTGTTTTAGGCAGAGTTTTACTGCTATTTCGTTATATGCGGGAATAGTGCTGGAAATGCCTGGAAATGCCTGTTTTGAGATCTCTCCACAGAAAGCGTTTCCAGACTTCCCCTTGAACACACGAGTTTAACTCTGTAAGTTGAATGCACACATTGAAGACCGTTCTGTTAGGTAGCTCCGTTTTGGTTTTAGAAGCAGACAGTTCTCCTTACAGCATATACTCCCATTCACTGAGAAATGTCCAAACGCAGCTCTTACCAGAAACGTGTTTCTAACTCCTGAATCTAAAGGGAGATTTAACTCACTTAGCTGAACAAACGCACAGCAGAGCAGATTGAAGGATACGTTTCTTCTGTGTTTTAGGCAGAGTTTTACTGCTATTTCGTTATATGCGGGAATAGTGCTGGAAATGCCTGTTTTGAGATCTCTCCACAGAAAGCGTTTCCAGACTTCCCCTTCAACACACGAGTTTAACTCTGTAAGTTGAATGCACACATTGAAGACCGTTCTGTTAGGTAGCTCCGTTTTGGTTTTAGAAGCAGACAGTTCTCCTTACAGCATATACTCCCATTCACTGAGAAATGTCCAAACGCAGCTCTTACCAGAAACGTGTTTCTAACTCCTGAATCTAAAGGGAGATTTAACTCACTTAGCTGAACAAACGCACAGCAGAGCAGATTGAAGGATACGTTTCTTCTGTGTTTTAGGCAGAGTTTTACTGCTATTTCGTTATATGCGGGAATAGTGCTGGAAATGCCTGTTTTGAGATCTCTCCACAGAAAGCGTTTCCAGACTTCCCCTTCAACACACGAGTTTAACTCTGTAAGTTGAATGCACACATTGAAGACCGTTCTGTTAGGTAGCTCCGTTTTGGTTTTAGAAGCAGACAGTTCTCCTTACAGCATATACTCCCATTCACTGAGAAATGTCCAAACGCAGCTCTTACCAGAAACGTGTTTCTAACTCCTGAATCTAAAGGGAGATTTAACTCACTTAGCTGAACAAACGCACAGCAGAGCAGATTGAAGGATACGTTTCTTCTGTGTTTTAGGCAGAGTTTTACTGCTATTTCGTTATATGCGGGAATAGTGCTGGAAATGCCTGTTTTGAGATCTCTCCACAGAAAGCGTTTCCAGACTTCCCCTTCAACACACGAGTTTAACTCTGTAAGTTGAATGCACACATTGAAGACCGTTCTGTTAGGTAGCTCCGTTTTGGTTTTAGAAGCAGACAGTTCTCCTTACAGCATATACTCCCATTCACTGAGAATTGTCCAAACGGAGCTCTTACCAGAAACGTGTTTCTAACTCCTGAATCTAAAGGGAGATTTAACTCACTTAGCTGAACAAACGCACAGCAGAGCAGATTGAAGGATACGTTTCTTCTGTGTTTTAGGCAGAGTTTTACTGCTATTTCGTTATATGCGGGAATAGTGCTGGAAATGCCTGGAAATGCCTGTTTTGAGATCTCTCCACAGAAAGCGTTTCCAGACTTCCCCTTCAACACACGAGTTTAACTCTGTAAGTTGAATGCACACATTGAAGACCGTTCTGTTAGGTAGCTCCGTTTTGGTTTTAGAAGCAGACAGTTCTCCTTACAGCATATACTCCCATTCACTGAGAAATGTCCAAACGCAGCTCTTACCAGAAACGTGTTTCTAACTCCTGAATCTAAAGGGAGATTTAACTCACTTAGCTGAACAAACGCACAGCAGAGCAGATTGAAGGATACGTTTCTTCTGTGTTTTAGGCAGAGTTTTACTGCTATTTCGTTATATGCGGGAATAGTGCTGGAAATGCCTGTTTTGAGATCTCTCCACAGAAAGCGTTTCCAGACTTCCCCTTCAACACACGAGTTTAACTCTGTAAGTTGAATGCACACATTGAAGACCGTTCTGTTAGGTAGCTCCGTTTTGGTTTTAGAAGCAGACAGTTCTCCTTACAGCATATACTCCCATTCACTGAGAAATGTCCAAACGCAGCTCTTACCAGAAACGTGTTTCTAACTCCTGAATCTAAAGGGAGATTTAACTCACTTAGCTGAACAAACGCACAGCAGAGCAGATTGAAGGATACGTTTCTTCTGTGTTTTAGGCAGAGTTTTACTGCTATTTCGTTATATGCGGGAATAGTGCTGGAAATGCCTGTTTTGAGATCTCTCCACAGAAAGCGTTTCCAGACTTCCCCTTCAACACACGAGTTTAACTCTGTAAGTTGAATGCACACATTGAAGACCGTTCTGTTAGGTAGCTCCGTTTTGGTTTTAGAAGCAGACAGTTCTCCTTACAGCATATACTCCCATTCACTGAGAAATGTCCAAACGCAGCTCTTACCAGAAACGTGTTTCTAACTCCTGAATCTAAAGGGAGATTTAACTCACTTAGCTGAACAAACGCACAGCAGAGCAGATTGAAGGATACGTTTCTTCTGTGTTTTAGGCAGAGTTTTACTGCTATTTCGTTATATGCGGGAATAGTGCTGGAAATGCCTGTTTTGAGATCTCTCCACAGAAAGCGTTTCCAGACTTCCCCTTCAACACACGTGTTTAACTCTGTAAGTTGAATGCACACATTGAAGACCGTTCTGTTAGGTAGCTCCGTTTTGGTTTTAGAAGCAGACAGTTCTCCTTACAGCATATACTCCCATTCACTGAGAATTGTCCAAACGGAGCTCTTACCAGAAACGTGTTTCTAACTCCTGAATCTAAAGGGAGATTTAACTCACTTAGCTGAACAAACGCACAGCAGAGCAGATTGAAGGATACGTTTCTTCTGTGTTTTAGGCAGAGTTTTACTGCTATTTCGTTATATGCGGGAATAGTGCTGGAAATGCCTGGAAATGCCTGTTTTGAGATCTCTCCACAGAAAGCGTTTCCAGACTTCCCCTTCAACACACGAGTTTAACTCTGTAAGTTGAATGCACACATTGATGACCATTCTGTTAGGTAGCTCCGTTTTGGTTTTAGAAGCAGACAGTTCTCCTTACAGCATATACTCCCATTCACTGAGAAATGTCCAAACGCAGCTCTTACCAGAAACGTGTTTCTAACTCCTGAATCTAAAGGGAGATTTAACTCACTTAGCTGAACAAACGCACAGCAGAGCAAATTGAAGGATACGTTTCTTCTGTGTTTTAGGCAGAGTTTTACTGCTATTTCGTTATATGCGGGAATAGTGCTGGAAATGCCTGTTTTGAGATCTCTCCACAGAAAGCGTTTCCAGACTTCCCCTTCAACACACGAGTTTAACTCTGTAAGTTGGATGCACACATTGAAGACCGTTCTGTTAGGTAGCTCCGTTTTGGTTTTAGAAGCAGACAGTTCTCCTTACAGCATATACTCCCATTCACTGAGAAATGTCCAAACGCAGCACTTACCAGAAACGTGTTTCTAACTCCTGAATCTAAAGGGAGATTTAACTCACTTAGCTGAACAAACGCACAGCAGAGCAGATTGAAGGATACGTTTCTTCTGTGTTTTAGGCAGAGTTTTACTGCTATTTCGTTATATGTGGGAATAGTGCTGGAAATGCCTGGAAATGCCTGTTTTGAGATCTCTCCACAGAAAGCGTTTCCAGACTTCCCCTTCAACACACGAGTTTAACTCTGTAAGTTGAATGCACACATTGAAGACCGTTCTGTTAGGTAGCTCCGTTTTGGTTTTAGAAGCAGACAGTTCTCCTTACAGCATATACTCCCATTCACTTAGAAATGTCCAAACGCAGTTCTTACCAGAAACGTGTTTCTAACTCCT
This sequence comes from Saguinus oedipus, assembly GCA_031835075.1. Taxonomy (NCBI): domain Eukaryota; kingdom Metazoa; phylum Chordata; class Mammalia; order Primates; family Cebidae; genus Saguinus; species Saguinus oedipus. The sequence continues at coordinate 170,751,815 of CM063174.1, forward strand.
GAATCTAAAGGGAGATTTAACTCACTTAGCTGAACAAACGCACAGCAGAGCAGATTGAAGGATACGTTTCTTCTGTGTTTTAGGCAGAGTTTTACTGCTATTTCGTTATATGCGGGAATAGTGCTGGAAATGCCTGTTTTGAGATCTCTCCACAGAAAGCGTTTCCAGACTTCCCCTTCAACACACGAGTTTAACTCTGTAAGTTGAATGCACACATTGAAGACCATTCTGTTAGGTAGCTCCGTTTTGGTTTTAGAAGCAGACAGTTCTCCTTACAGCATATACTCCCATTCACTGAGAAATGTCCAAACGCAGCTCTTACCAGAAACGTGTTTCTAACTCCTGAATCTAAAGGGAGATTTAACTCACTTAGCTGAACAAACGCACAGCAGAGCAGATTGAAGGATACGTTTCTTCTGTGTTTTAGGCAGAGTTTTACTGCTATTTCGTTATATGCGGGAATAGTGCTGGAAATGCCTGTTTTGAGATCTCTCCACAGAAAGCGTTTCCAGACTTCCCCTTCAACACACGAGTTTAACTCTGTAAGTTGAATGCACACATTGAAGACCGTTCTGTTAGGTAGCTCCGTTTTGGTTTTAGAAGCAGACAGTTCTCCTTACAGCATATACTCCCATTCACTGAGAAATGTCCAAACGCAGCTCTTACCAGAAACGTGTTTCTAACTCCTGAATCTAAAGGGAGATTTAACTCACTTAGCTGAACAAAGGCACAGCAGAGCAGATTGAAGGATACGTTTCTTCTGTGTTTTAGGCAGAGTTTTACTGCTATTTCGTTATATGCGGGAATAGTGCTGGAAATGCCTGTTTTGAGATCTCTCCACAGAAAGCGTTTCCAGACTTCCCCTTCAACACACGAGTTTAACTCTGTAAGTTGAATGCACACATTGAAGACCGTTCTGTTAGGTAGCTCCGTTTTGGTTTTAGAAGCAGACAGTTCTCCTTATAGCATATACTCCCATTCAATGAGAAATGTCCAAACGCAGCACTTACCAGAAACGTGTTTCTAACTCCTGAATCTAAAGGGAGATTTAACTCACTTAGCTGAACAAACCCACAGCAGAGCAGATTGAAGGATACGTTTCTTCTGTGTTTTAGGCAGAGTTTTACTGCTATTTCGTTATATGCGGGAATAGTGCTGGAAATGCCTGTTTTGAGATCTCTCCACAGAAAGCGTTTCCAGACTTCCCCTTCAACACACGAGTTTAACTCTGTAAGTTGAATGCACACATTGAAGACCGTTCTGTTAGGTAGCTCCGTTTTGGTTTTAGAAGCAGACAGTTCTCCTTACAGCATATACTCCCATTCACTGAGAATTGTCCAAACGGAGCTCTTACCAGAAACGTGTTTCTAACTCCTGAATCTAAAGGGAGATTTAACTCACTTAGCTGAACAAACGCACAGCAGAGCAGATTGAAGGATACGTTTCTTCTGTGTTTTAGGCAGAGTTTTACTGCTATTTCGTTATATGCGGGAATAGTGCTGGAAATGCCTGGAAATGCCTGTTTTGAGATCTCTCCACAGAAAGCGTTTCCAGACTTCCCCTTCAACACACGAGTTTAACTCTGTAAGTTGAATGCACACATTGAAGACCGTTCTGTTAGGTAGCTCCGTTTTGGTTTTAGAAGCAGACAGTTCTCCTTACAGCATATACTCCCATTCACTGAGAAATGTCCAAACGCAGCTCTTACCAGAAACGTGTTTCTAACTCCTGAATCTAAAGGGAGATTTAACTCACTTAGCTGAACAAACGCACAGCAGAGCAGATTGAAGGATACGTCTCTTCTGTGTTTTAGGCAGAGTTTTACTGCTATTTCGTTATATGCGGGAATAGTGCTGGAAATGCCTGTTTTGAGATCTCTCCACAGAAAGCGTTTCCAGACTTCCCCTTCAACACACGAGTTTAACTCTGTAAGTTGAATGCACACATTGAAGACCGTTCTGTTAGGTAGCTCCGTTTTGGTTTTAGAAGCAGACAGTTCTCCTTACAGCATATACTCCCATTCACTGAGAAATGTCCAAACGCAGCTCTTACCAGAAACGTGTTTCTAACTCCTGAATCTAAAGGGAGATTTAACTCACTTAGCTGAACAAACCCACAGCAGAGCAGATTGAAGGATACGTTTCTTCTGTGTTTTAGGCAGAGTTTTACTGCTATTTCGTTATATGCGGGAATAGTGCTGGAAATGCCTGTTTTGAGATCTCTCCACAGAAAGCGTTTCCAGACTTCCCCTTCAACACACGAGTTTAACTCTGTAAGTTGAATGCACACATTGAAGACCGTTCTGTTAGGTAGCTCCGTTTTGGTTTTAGAAGCAGACAGTTCTCCTTACAGCATATACTCCCATTCACTGAGAATTGTCCAAACGGAGCTCTTACCAGAAACGTGTTTCTAACTCCTGAATCTAAAGGGAGATTTAACTCACTTAGCTGAACAAACGCACAGCAGAGCAGATTGAAGGATACGTTTCTTCTGTGTTTTAGGCAGAGTTTTACTGCTATTTCGTTATATGCGGGAATAGTGCTGGAAATGCCTGGAAATGCCTGTTTTGAGATCTCTCCACAGAAAGCGTTTCCAGACTTCCCCTTCAACACACGAGTTTAACTCTGTAAGTTGAATGCACACATTGAAGACCGTTCTGTTAGGTAGCTCCGTTTTGGTTTTAGAAGCAGACAGTTCTCCTTACAGCATATACTCCCATTCACTGAGAAATGTCCAAACGCAGCTCTTACCAGAAACGTGTTTCTAACTCCTGAATCTAAAGGGAGATTTAACTCACTTAGCTGAACAAACGCACAGCAGAGCAGATTGAAGGATACGTTTCTTCTGTGTTTTAGGCAGAGTTTTACTGCTATTTCGTTATATGCGGGAATAGTGCTGGAAATGCCTGTTTTGAGATCTCTCCACAGAAAGCGTTTCCAGACTTCCCCTTCAACACACGAGTTTAACTCTGTAAGTTGAATGCACACATTGAAGACCGTTCTGTTAGGTAGCTCCGTTTTGGTTTTAGAAGCAGACAGTTCTCCTTACAGCATATACTCCCATTCACTGAGAAATGTCCAAACGCAGCTCTTACCAGAAACGTGTTTCTAACTCCTGAATCTAAAGGGAGATTTAACTCACTTAGCTGAACAAACGCACAGCAGAGCAGATTGAAGGATACGTTTCTTCTGTGTTTTAGGCAGAGTTTTACTGCTATTTCGTTATATGCGGGAATAGTGCTGGAAATGCCTGTTTTGAGATCTCTCCACAGAAAGCGTTTCCAGACTTCCCCTTCAACACACGAGTTTAACTCTGTAAGTTGAATGCACACATTGAAGACCGTTCTGTTAGGTAGCTCCGTTTTGGTTTTAGAAGCAGACAGTTCTCCTTACAGCATATACTCCCATTCACTGAGAAATGTCCAAACGCAGCTCTTACCAGAAACGTGTTTCTAACTCCTGAATCTAAAGGGAGATTTAACTCACTTAGCTGAACAAACGCACAGCAGAGCAGATTGAAGGATACGTTTCTTCTGTGTTTTAGGCAGAGTTTTACTGCTATTTCGTTATATGCGGGAATAGTGCTGGAAATGCCTGTTTTGAGATCTCTCCACAGAAAGCGTTTCCAGACTTCCCCTTCAACACACGAGTTTAACTCTGTAAGTTGAATGCACACATTGAAGACCGTTCTGTTAGGTAGCTCCGTTTTGGTTTTAGAAGCAGACAGTTCTCCTTACAGCATATACTCCCATTCACTGAGAATTGTCCAAACGGAGCTCTTACCAGAAACGTGTTTCTAACTCCTGAATCTAAAGGGAGATTTAACTCACTTAGCTGAACAAACGCACAGCAGAGCAGATTGAAGGATACGTTTCTTCTGTGTTTTAGGCAGAGTTTTACTGCTATTTCGTTATATGCGGGAATAGTGCTGGAAATGCCTGGAAATGCCTGTTTTGAGATCTCTCCACAGAAAGCGTTTCCAGACTTCCCCTTCAACACACGAGTTTAACTCTGTAAGTTGAATGCACACATTGATGACCATTCTGTTAGGTAGCTCCGTTTTGGTTTTAGAAGCAGACAGTTCTCCTTACAGCATATACTCCCATTCACTGAGAAATGTCCAAACGCAGCTCTTACCAGAAACGTGTTTCTAACTCCTGAATCTAAAGGGAGATTTAACTCACTTAGCTGAACAAACGCACAGCAGAGCAAATTGAAGGATACGTTTCTTCTGTGTTTTAGGCAGAGTTTTACTGCTATTTCGTTATATGCGGGAATAGTGCTGGAAATGCCTGTTTTGAGATCTCTCCACAGAAAGCGTTTCCAGACTTCCCCTTCAACACACGAGTTTAACTCTGTAAGTTGGATGCACACATTGAAGACCGTTCTGTTAGGTAGCTCCGTTTTGGTTTTAGAAGCAGACAGTTCTCCTTACAGCATATACTCCCATTCACTGAGAAATGTCCAAACGCAGCACTTACCAGAAACGTGTTTCTAACTCCTGAATCTAAAGGGAGATTTAACTCACTTAGCTGAACAAACGCACAGCAGAGCAGATTGAAGGATACGTTTCTTCTGTGTTTTAGGCAGAGTTTTACTGCTATTTCGTTATATGCGGGAATAGTGCTGGAAATGCCTGGAAATGCCTGTTTTGAGATCTCTCCACAGAAAGCGTTTCCAGACTTCCCCTTCAACACACGAGTTTAACTCTGTAAGTTGAATGCACACATTGAAGACCGTTCTGTTAGGTAGCTCCGTTTTGGTTTTAGAAGCAGACAGTTCTCCTTACAGCATATACTCCCATTCACTTAGAAATGTCCAAACGCAGTTCTTACCAGAAACGTGTTTCTAACTCCTGAATCTAAAGGGAGATTTAACTCACTTAGCTGAACAAACGCACAGCAGAGCAGATTGAAGGATACGTTTCTTCTGTGTTTTAGGCAGAGTTTTACTGCTATTTCGTTATATGCGGGAATAGTGCTGGAAATGCCTGTTTTGAGATCTCTCCACAGAAAGCGTTTCCAGACTTCCCCTTCAACACACGAGTTTAACTCTGTAAGTTGAATGCACACATTGAAGACCATTCTGTTAGGTAGCTCCGTTTTGGTTTTAGAAGCAGACAGTTCTCCTTACAGCATATACTCCCATTCACTGAGAAATGTCCAAACGCAGCTCTTACCAGAAACGTGTTTCTAACTCCTGAATCTAAAGGGAGATTTAACTCACTTAGCTGAACAAACGCACAGCAGAGCAGATTGAAGGATACGTTTCTTCTGTGTTTTAGGCAGAGTTTTACTGCTATTTCGTTATATGCGGGAATAGTGCTGGAAATGCCTGTTTTGAGATCTCTCCACAGAAAGCGTTTCCAGACTTCCCCTTCAACACACGAGTTTAACTCTGTAAGTTGAATGCACACATTGAAGACCGTTCTGTTAGGTAGCTCCGTTTTGGTTTTAGAAGCAGACAGTTCTCCTTACAGCATATACTCCCATTCACTGAGAAATGTCCAAACGCAGCTCTTACCAGAAACGTGTTTCTAACTCCTGAATCTAAAGGGAGATTTAACTCACTTAGCTGAACAAAGGCACAGCAGAGCAGATTGAAGGATACGTTTCTTCTGTGTTTTAGGCAGAGTTTTACTGCTATTTCGTTATATGCGGGAATAGTGCTGGAAATGCCTGTTTTGAGATCTCTCCACAGAAAGCGTTTCCAGACTTCCCCTTCAACACACGAGTTTAACTCTGTAAGTTGAATGCACACATTGAAGACCGTTCTGTTAGGTAGCTCCGTTTTGGTTTTAGAAGCAGACAGTTCTCCTTACAGCATATACTCCCATTCACTGAGAAATGTCCAAACGCAGCTCTTACCAGAAACGTGTTTCTAACTCCTGAATCTAAAGGGAGATTTAACTCACTTACATGAACAAACGCACAGCAGAGCAGATTGAAGGATACGTTTCTTCTGTGTTTTAGGCAGAGTTTTAATGCTATTTCGTTATATGCGGGAATAGTGCTGGAAATGCCTGGAAATGCCTGTTTTGAGATCTCTCCACAGAAAGCGTTTCCAGACTTCCCCTTAAACACACGAGTTTAACTCTGTAAGTTGAATGCACACATTGAAGACCGTTCTGTTAGGTAGCTCCGTTTTGGTTTTAGAAGCAGATAGTTCTCCTTACAGCATATACTCCCATTCACTGGGAAATGTCCAAACGCAGCTCTTACCAGAAACGTGTTTCTAACTCCTGAATCTAAAGGGAGATTTAACTCACTTAGCTGAACAAACGCACAGCAGAGCAGATTGAAGGATACGTTTCTTCTGTGTTTTAGGCAGAGTTTTACTGCAATTTCGTTATATGCGGGAATAGTGCTGGAATTGCCTGTTTTGAGATCTCTCCACAGAAAGCGTTTCCAGACTTCCCCTTCAACACACGAGTTTAACTCTGTAAGTTGAATGCACACATTGAAGACCGTTCTGTTAGGTAGCTCCGTTTTGGTTTTAGAAGCAGACAGTTCTCCTTACAGCATATACTCCCATTCACTGAGAAATGTCCAAACGCAGCTCTTACCAGAAACGTGTTTCTAACTCCTGAATCTAAAGGGAGATTTAACTCACTTAGCTGAACAAACGCACAGCAGAGCAGATTGATGGATACGTTTCTTCTGTGTTTTAGGCAGAGTTTTACTGCTATTTCGTTATATGCGTGAATAGTGCTGGAAATGCCTGTTTTGAGATCTCTCCACAGAAAGCGTTTCCAGACTTCCCCTTCAACACACGAGTTTAACTCTGTAAGTTGAATGCACACATTGAAGACCGTTCTGTTAGGTAGCTCCGTTTTGGTTTTAGAAGCAGACAGTTCTCCTTACAGCATATACTCCCATTCACTGAGAAATGTCCAAACGCAGCTCTTACCAGAAACGAGTTTCTAACTCCTGAATCTAAAGGGAGATTTAACTCACTTAGCTGAACAAACGCACAGCAGAGCAGATTGAAGGATACGTTTCTTCTGTGTTTTAGGCAGAGTTTTACTGCTATTTCGTTATATGCGGGAATAGTGCTGGAAATGCCTGTTTTGAGATCTCTCCACAGAAAGGGTTTCCAGACTTCCCCTTCAACACACGAGTTTAACTCTGTAAGTTGAATGCACACATTGAAGACCGTTCTGTTAGGTAGCTCCGTTTTGGTTTTAGAAGCAGACAGTTCTCCTTACAGCATATACTCCCATTCACTGAGAAATGTCCAAACGCAGCTCTTACCAGAAACGTGTTTCTAACTCCTGAATCTAAAGGGAGATTTAACTCACTTAGCTGAACAAAGGCACAGCAGAGCAGATTGAAGGATACGTTTCTTCTGTGTTTTAGGCAGAGTTTTACTGCTATTTCGTTATATGCGGGAATAGTGCTGGAAATGCCTGTTTTGAGATCTCTCCACAGAAAGCGTTTCCAGACTTCCCCTTCAACACACGAGTTTAACTCTGTAAGTTGAACGCACACATTGAAGACCGTTCTGTTAGGTAGCTCCGTTTTGGTTTTAGAAGCAGACAGTTCTCCTTACAGCATATACTCCCATTCACTTAGAAATGTCCAAACGCAGTTCTTACCAGAAACGTGTTTCTAACTCCTGAATCTAAAGGGAGATTTAACTCACTTAGCTGAACAAACGCACAGCAGAGCAGATTGAAGGATACGTTTCTTCTGTGTTTTAGGCAGAGTTTTACTGCTATTTCGTTATATGCGGGAATAGTGCTGGAAATGCCTGTTTTGAGATCTCTCCACAGAAAGCGTTTCCAGACTTCCCCTTCAACACACGAGTTTAACTCTGTAAGTTGAATGCACACATTGAAGACCATTCTGTTAGGTAGCTCCGTTTTGGTTTTAGAAGCAGACAGTTCTCCTTACAGCATATACTCCCATTCACTGAGAAATGTCCAAACGCAGCTCTTACCAGAAACGTGTTTCTAACTCCTGAATCTAAAGGGAGATTTAACTCACTTAGCTGAACAAACGCACAGCAGAGCAGATTGAAGGATACGTTTCTTCTGTGTTTTAGGCAGAGTTTTACTGCTATTTCGTTATATGCGGGAATAGTGCTGGAAATGCCTGTTTTGAGATCTCTCCACAGAAAGCGTTTCCAGACTTCCCCTTCAACACACGAGTTTAACTCTGTAAGTTGAATGCACACATTGAAGACCGTTCTGTTAGGTAGCTCCGTTTTGGTTTTAGAAGCAGACAGTTCTCCTTACAGCATATACTCCCATTCACTGAGAAATGTCCAAACGCAGCTCTTACCAGAAACGTGTTTCTAACTCCTGAATCTAAAGGGAGATTTAACTCACTTAGCTGAACAAAGGCACAGCAGAGCAGATTGAAGGATACGTTTCTTCTGTGTTTTAGGCAGAGTTTTACTGCTATTTCGTTATATGCGGGAATAGTGCTGGAAATGCCTGTTTTGAGATCTCTCCACAGAAAGCGTTTCCAGACTTCCCCTTCAACACACGAGTTTAACTCTGTAAGTTGAATGCACACATTGAAGACCGTTCTGTTAGGTAGCTCCGTTTTGGTTTTAGAAGCAGACAGTTCTCCTTACAGCATATACTCCCATTCACTGAGAAATGTCCAAACGCAGCTCTTACCAGAAACGTGTTTCTAACTCCTGAATCTAAAGGGAGATTTAACTCACTTACATGAACAAACGCACAGCAGAGCAGATTGAAGGATACGTTTCTTCTGTGTTTTAGGCAGAGTTTTAATGCTATTTCGTTATATGCGGGAATAGTGCTGGAAATGCCTGGAAATGCCTGTTTTGAGATCTCTCCACAGAAAGCGTTTCCAGACTTCCCCTTAAACACACGAGTTTAACTCTGTAAGTTGAATGCACACATTGAAGACCGTTCTGTTAGGTAGCTCCGTTTTGGTTTTAGAAGCAGATAGTTCTCCTTACAGCATATACTCCCATTCACTGGGAAATGTCCAAACGCAGCTCTTACCAGAAACGTGTTTCTAACTCCTGAATCTAAAGGGAGATTTAACTCACTTAGCTGAACAAACGCACAGCAGAGCAGATTGAAGGATACGTTTCTTCTGTGTTTTAGGCAGAGTTTTACTGCAATTTCGTTATATGCGGGAATAGTGCTGGAATTGCCTGTTTTGAGATCTCTCCACAGAAAGCGTTTCCAGACTTCCCCTTCAACACACGAGTTTAACTCTGTAAGTTGAATGCACACATTGAAGACCGTTCTGTTAGGTAGCTCCGTTTTGGTTTTAGAAGCAGACAGTTCTCCTTACAGCATATACTCCCATTCACTGAGAAATGTCCAAACGCAGCTCTTACCAGAAACGTGTTTCTAACTCCTGAATCTAAAGGGAGATTTAACTCACTTAGCTGAACAAACGCACAGCAGAGCAGATTGATGGATACGTTTCTTCTGTGTTTTAGGCAGAGTTTTACTGCTATTTCGTTATATGCGTGAATAGTGCTGGAAATGCCTGTTTTGAGATCTCTCCACAGAAAGCGTTTCCAGACTTCCCCTTCAACACACGAGTTTAACTCTGTAAGTTGAATGCACACATTGAAGACCGTTCTGTTAGGTAGCTCCGTTTTGGTTTTAGAAGCAGACAGTTCTCCTTACAGCATATACTCCCATTCACTGAGAAATGTCCAAACGCAGCTCTTACCAGAAACGAGTTTCTAACTCCTGAATCTAAAGGGAGATTTAACTCACTTAGCTGAACAAACGCACAGCAGAGCAGATTGAAGGATACGTTTCTTCTGTGTTTTAGGCAGAGTTTTACTGCTATTTCGTTATATGCGGGAATAGTGCTGGAAATGCCTGTTTTGAGATCTCTCCACAGAAAGGGTTTCCAGACTTCCCCTTCAACACACGAGTTTAACTCTGTAAGTTGAATGCACACATTGAAGACCGTTCTGTTAGGTAGCTCCGTTTTGGTTTTAGAAGCAGACAGTTCTCCTTACAGCATATACTCCCATTCACTGAGAAATGTCCAAACGCAGCTCTTACCAGAAACGTGTTTCTAACTCCTGAATCTAAAGGGAGATTTAACTCACTTAGCTGAACAAAGGCACAGCAGAGCAGATTGAAGGATACGTTTCTTCTGTGTTTTAGGCAGAGTTTTACTGCTATTTCGTTATATGCGGGAATAGTGCTGGAAATGCCTGTTTTGAGATCTCTCCACAGAAAGCGTTTCCAGACTTCCCCTTCAACACACGAGTTTAACTCTGTAAGTTGAACGCACACATTGAAGACCGTTCTGTTAGGTAGCTCCGTTTTGGTTTTAGAAGCAGACAGTTCTCCTTACAGCATATACTCCCATTCAATGAGAAATGTCCAAACGCAGCACTTACCAGAAACGTGTTTCTAACTCCTGAATCTAAAGGGAGATTTAACTCACTTAGCTGAACAAACCCACAGCAGAGCAGATTGAAGGATACGTTTCTTCTGTGTTTTAGGCAGAGTTTTACTGCTATTTCGTTATATGCGGGAATAGTGCTGGAAATGCCTGTTTTGAGATCTCTCCACAGAAAGCGTTTCCAGACTTCCCCTTCAACACACGAGTTTAACTCTGTAAGTTGAATGCACACATTGAAGACCGTTCTGTTAGGTAGCTCCGTTTTGGTTTTAGAAGCAGACAGTTCTCCTTACAGCATATACTCCCATTCACTGAGAAATGTCCAAACGCAGCTCTTACCAGAAACGTGTTTCTAACTCCTGAATCTAAAGGGTGATTTAACTCACTTACATGAACAAACGCACAGCAGAGCAGATTGAAGGATACGTTTCTTCTGTGTTTTAGGCAGAGTTTTAATGCTATTTCGTTATATGCGGGAATAGTGCTGGAAATGCCTGGAAATGCCTGTTTTGAGATCTCTCCACAGAAAGCGTTTCCAGACTTCCCCTTCAACACACGAGTTTAACTCTGTAAGTTGAATGCACACATTGAAGACCGTTCTGTTAGGTAGCTCCGTTTTGGTTTTAGAAGCAGATAGTTCTCCTTACAGCATATACTCCCATTCACTGGGAAATGTCCAAACGCAGCTCTTACCAGAAACGTGTTTCTAACTCCTGAATCTAAAGGGAGATTTAACTCACTTAGCTGAACAAACGCACAGCAGAGCAGATTGAAGGATACGTTTCTTCTGTGTTTTAGGCAGAGTTTTACTGCTATTTCGTTATATGCGGGAATAGTGCTGGAATTGCCTGTTTTGAGATCTCTCCACAGAAAGCGTTTCCAGACTTCCCCTTCAACACACGAGTTTAACTCTGTAAGTTGAATGCACACATTGAAGACCGTTCTGTTAGGTAGCTCCGTTTTGGTTTTAGAAGCAGACAGTTCTCCTTACAGCATATACTCCCATTCACTGAGAAATGTCCAAACGCAGCTCTTACCAGAAACGAGTTTCTAACTCCTGAATCTAAAGGGAGATTTAACTCACTTAGCTGAACAAACGCACAGCAGAGCAGATTGAAGGATACGTTTCTTCTGTGTTTTAGGGAGAGTTTTACTGCTATTTCGTTATATGCGGGAATAGTGCTGGAAATGCCTGTTTTGAGATCTCTCCACAGAAAGGGTTTCCAGACTTCCCCTTCAACACACGAGTTTAACTCTGTAAGTTGAATGCACACATTGAAGACCGTTCTGTTAGGTAGCTCCGTTTTGGTTTTAGAAGCAGACAGTTCTCCTTACAGCATATACTCCCATTCACTGAGAAATGTCCAAACGCAGCTCTTACCAGAAACGTGTTTCTAACTCCTGAATCTAAAGGGAGATTTAACTCACTTAGCTGAACAAACGCACAGCAGAGCAGATTGAAGGATACGTTTCTTCTGTGTTTTAGGCAGAGTTTTACTGCTATTTCGTTATATGCGGGAATAGTGCTGGAAATGCCTGTTTTGAGATCTCTCCACAGAAAGCGTTTCCAGACTTCCCCTTCAACACACGAGTTTAACTCTGTAAGTTGAATGCACACATTGAAGACCGTTCTGTTAGGTAGCTCCGTTTTGGTTTTAGAAGCAGACAGTTCTCCTTACAGCATATACTCCCATTCACTGAGAAATGTCCAAACGCAGCTCTTACCAGAAACGTGTTTCTAACTCCTGAATCTAAAGGGAGATTTAACTCACTTAGCTGAACAAACGCACAGCAGAGCAGATTGAAGGATACGTTTCTTCTGTGTTTTAGGCAGAGTTTTACTGCTATTTCGTTATATGCGGGAATAGTGCTGGAAATGCCTGTTTTGAGATCTCTCCACAGAAAGCGTTTCCAGACTTCCCCTTCAACACACGAGTTTAACTCTGTAAGTTGAATGCACACATTGAAGACCGTTCTGTTAGGTAGCTCCGTTTTGGTTTTAGAAGCAGACAGTTCTCCTTACAGCATATACTCCCATTCACTGAGAATTGTCCAAACGGAGCTCTTACCAGAAACGTGTTTCTAACTCCTGAATCTAAAGGGAGATTTAACTCACTTAGCTGAACAAACGCACAGCAGAGCAGATTGAAGGATACGTTTCTTCTGTGTTTTAGGCAGAGTTTTACTGCTATTTCGTTATATGCGGGAATAGTGCTGGAAATGCCTGTTTTGAGATCTCTCCACAGAAAGCGTTTCCAGACTTCCCCTTCAACACACGAGTTTAACTCTGTAAGTTGAATGCACACATTGAAGACCGTTCTGTTAGGTAGCTCCGTTTTGGTTTTAGAAGCAGACAGTTCTCCTTACAGCATATACTCCCATTCACTGAGAAATGTCCAAACGCAGCCCTTACCAGAAACGTGTTTCTAACTCCTGAATCTAAAGGGAGATTTAACTCACTTAGCTGAACAAACGCACAGCAGAGCAGATTGAAGGATACGTTTCTTCTGTGTTTTAGGCAGAGTTTTACTGCTATTTCGTTATATGCGGGAATAGTGCTGGAAATGCCTGGAAATGCCTGTTTTGAGATCTCTCCACAGAAAGCGTTTCCAGACTTCCCCTTGAACACACGAGTTTAACTCTGTAAGTTGAATGCACACATTGAAGACCGTTCTGTTAGGTAGCTCCGTTTTGGTTTTAGAAGCAGATAGTTCTCCTTACACCATATACTCCCATTCACTGGGAAATGTCCAAACGCAGCTCTTACCAGAAACGTGTTTCTAACTCCTGAATCTAAAGGGAGATTTAACTCACTTAGCTGAACAAACGCACAGCAGAGCAGATTGAAGGATACGTTTCTTCTGTGTTTTAGGCAGAGTTTTACTGCTATTTCGTTATATGCGGGAATAGTGCTGGAAATGCCTGTTTTGAGATCTCTCCACAGAAAGCGTTTCCAGACTTCCCCTTCAACACACGAGTTTAACTCTGTAAGTTGAATGCACACATTGAAGACCGTTCTGTTAGGTAGCTCCGTTTTGGTTTTAGAAGCAGACAGTTCTCCTTACAGCATATACTCCCATTCACTGAGAAATGTCCAAACGCAGCTCTTACCAGAAACGTGTTTCTAACTCCTGAATCTAAAGGGAGACTTAACTCACTTAGCTGAACAAACGCACAGCAGAGCAGATTGAAGGATACGTTTCTTCTGTGTTTTAGGCAGAGTTTTACTGCTATTTCGTTATATGCGGGAATAGTGCTGGAAATGCCTGTTTTGAGATCTCTCCACAGAAAGCGTTTCCAGACTTCCCCTTCAACACACGAGTTTAACTCTGTAAGTTGAATGCACACATTGAAGACCGTTCTGTTAGGTAGCTCCGTTTTGGTTTTAGAAGCAGACAGTTCTCCTTACAGCATATACTCCCATTCACTGAGAATTGTCCAAACGGAGCTCTTACCAGAAACGTGTTTCTAACTCCTGAATCTAAAGGGAGATTTAACTCACTTAGCTGAACAAACGCACAGCAGAGCAGATTGAAGGATACGTTTCTTCTGTGTTTTAGGCAGAGTTTTACTGCTATTTCGTTATATGCGGGAATAGTGCTGGAAATGCCTGGAAATGCCTGTTTTGAGATCTCTCCACAGAAAGCGTTTCCAGACTTCCCCTTCAACACACGAGTTTAACTCTGTAAGTTGAATGCACACATTGAAGACCGTTCTGTTAGGTAGCTCCGTTTTGGTTTTAGAAGCAGACAGTTCTCCTTACAGCATATATTCCCATTCACTGAGAAATGTCCAAACGCAGCTCTTACCAGAAACGTGTTTCTAACTCCTGAATCTAAAGGGAGATTTAACTCACTTAGCTGAACAAACGCACAGCAGAGCAGATTGAAGGATACGTTTCTTCTGTGTTTTAGGCAGAGTTTTACTGCTATTTCGTTATATGCGGGAATAGTGCTGGAAATGCCTGTTTTGAGATCTCTCCACAGAAAGCGTTTCCAGACTTCCCCTTCAACACACGAGTTTAACTCTGTAAGTTGAATGCACACATTGAAGACCGTTCTGTTAGGTAGCTCCGTTTTGGTTTTAGAAGCAGACAGTTCTCCTTACAGCATATACTCCCATTCACTGAGAAATGTCCAAACGCAGCTCTTACCAGAAACGTGTTTCTAACTCCTGAATCTAAAGGGAGATTTAACTCACTTAGCTGAACAAACGCACAGCAGAGCAGATTGAAGGATACGTTTCTTCTGTGTTTTAGGCAGAGTTTTACTGCTATTTCGTTATATGCGGGAATAGTGCTGGAAATGCCTGTTTTGAGATCTCTCCACAGAAAGCGTTTCCAGACTTCCCCTTCAACACACGAGTTTAACTCTGTAAGTTGAATGCACACATTGAAGACCGTTCTGTTAGGTAGCTCCGTTTTGGTTTTAGAAGCAGACAGTTCTCCTTACAGCATATACTCCCATTCACTGAGAAATGTCCAAACGCATCACGTACCAGAAACGTGTTTCTAACTCCTGAATCTAAAGGGAGATTTAACTCACTTAGCTGAACAAACGCACAGCAGAGCAGATTGAAGGATACGTTTCTTCTGTGTTTTAGGCAGAGTTTTACTGCTATTTCGTTATATGCGGGAATAGTGCTGGAAATGCCTGGAAATGCCTGTTTTGAGATCTCTCCACAGAAAGCGTTTCCAGACTTCCCCTTCAACACACGAGTTTAACTCTGTAAGTTGAATGCACACATTGAAGACCGTTCTGTTAGGTAGCTCCGTTTTGGTTTTAGAAGCAGACAGTTCTCCTTACAGCATATACTCCCATTCACTGAGAAATGTCCAAACGCAGCTCTTACCAGAAACGTGTTTCTAACTCCTGAATCTAAAGGTAGATTTAACTCACTTAGCTGAACAAACGCACAGCAGAGCAGACTGAAGGATACGTTTCTTCTGTGTTTTAGGGAGAGTTTTACTGCTATTTCGTTATATGCGGGAATAGTGCTGGAAATGCCTGGAAATGCCTGTTTTGAGATCTCTCCACAGAAAGCGTTTCCAGACTTCCCCTTCAACACACGAGTTTAACTCTGTAAGTTGAATGCACACATTGAAGACCGTTCTGTTAGGTAGCTCCGTTTTGGTTTTAGAAGCAGACAGTTCTCCTTACAGCATATACTCCCATTCACTGAGAAATGTCCAAACGCAGCTCTTACCAGAAACGTGTTTCTAACTTCTGAATCTAAAGGGAGATTTAACTCACTTAGCTGAACAAACGCACAGCAGAGCAGATTGAAGGTTACGTTTCTTCTGTGTTTTAGGCAGAGTTTTACTGCTATTTCGTTATATGCGGGAATAGTGCTGGAAATGCCTGTTTTGAGATCTCTCCACAGAAAGCGTTTCCAGACTTCCCCTTCAACACACGAGTTTAACTCTGTAAGTTGAGTGCACACATTGAAGACCGTTCTGTTAGGTAGCTCCGTTTTGGTTTTAGAAGCAGACAGTTCTCCTTACAGCATATACTCCCATTCACTGAGAAATGTCCAAACGCAGCTCTTACCAGAAACGTGTTTCTAACTCCTGAATCTAAAGGGAGATTTAACTCACTTAGCTGAACAAACGCACAGCAGAGCAGATTGAAGGATACGTTTCTTCTGTGTTTTAGGCAGAGTTTTACTGGTATTTCGTTATATGCGGGAATAGTGCTGGAATTGCCTGTTTTGAGATCTCTCCACAGAAAGCGTTTCCAGACTTCCCCTTCAACACACGAGTTTAACTCTGTAAGTTGAATGCACACATTGAAGACCGTTCTGTTAGGTAGCTCCGTTTTGGTTTTAGAAGCAGACAGTTCTCCTTACAGCATATACTCCCATTCACTGAGAAATGTCCAAACGCAGCTCTTACCAGAAACGTGTTTCTAACTCCTGAATCTAAAGGGAGATTTAACTCACTTAGCTGAACAAACGCACAGCAGAGCAGATTGATGGATACGTTTCTTCTGTGTTTTAGGCAGAGTTTTACTGCTATTTCGTTATATGCGTGAATAGTGCTGGAAATGCCTGTTTTGAGATCTCTCCACAGAAAGCGTTTCCAGACTTCCCCTTCAACACACGAGTTTAACTCTGTAAGTTGAATGCACACATTGAAGACCGTTTTGTTAGGTAGCTCCGTTTTGGTTTTAGAAGCAGACAGTTCTCCTTACAGCATATACTCCCATTCACTGAGAAATGTCCAAATGCAGCTCTTACCAGAAACGTGTTTCTAACTCCTGAATCTAAAGGGAGATTTAACTCACTTAGCTGAACAAACGCACAGCAGAGCAGATTGAAGGATACGTTTCTTCTGTGTTTTAGGCAGAGTTTTACTGCTATTTCGTTATATGCGGGAATAGTGCTGGAAATGCCTGTTTTGAGATCTCTCCACAGAAAGCGTTTCCAGACTTCCCCTTCACCACACGAGTTTAATTCTGTAAGTTGAATGCACACATTGAAGACCGTTCTGTTAGGTAGCTCCGTTTTGGTTTTAGAAGCAGACAGTTCTCCTTACAGCATATACTCCCATTCACTGAGAAATGTCCAAACGCAGGACTTACCAGAAACGTGTTTCTAACTCCTGAATCTAAAGGGAGATTTAACTCACTTAGCTGAACAAACGCACAGCAGAGCAGATTGAAGGATACGTTTCTTCTGTGTTTTAGGCAGAGTTTTACTGCTATTTCGTTATATGCGGGAATAGTGCTGGAAATGCCTGGAAATGCCTGTTTTGAGATCTCTCCACAGAAAGCGTTTCCAGACTTCCCCTTCAACACACGAGTTTAACTCTGTAAGTTGAATGCACACATTGAAGACCGTTCTGTTAGGTAGCTCCGTTTTGGTTTTAGAAGCAGACAGTTCTCCTTACAGCATATACTCCCATTCACTGAGAAATGTCCAAACGCAGCTATTACCAGAAACGTGTTTCTAACTCCTGAATCTAAAGGGAGATTTAACTCACTTAGCTGAACAAACGCACAGCAGAGCAGATTGAAGGATACGTTTCTTCTGTGTTTTCGGCAGAGTTTTACTGCTATTTCGTTATATGCGGGAATAGTGCTGGAAATGCCTGTTTTGAGATCTCTCCACAGAAAGCGTTTCCAGACTTCCCCTTCAACACACGAGTTTAACTCTGTAAGTTGAATGCACACATTGAAGACCGTTCTGTTAGGTAGCTCCGTTTTGGTTTTAGAAGCAGACAGTTCTCCTTACAGCATATACTCCCATTCACTGAGAAATGTCCAAACGCAGCTCTTACCAGAAACGTGTTTCTAACTCCTGAATCTAAAGGGAGATTTAACTCACTTAGCTGAACAAACGCACAGCAGAGCAGACTGAAGGATACGTTTCTTCTGTGTTTTAGGCAGAGTTTTACTGCTATTTCGTTATATGCGGGAATAGTGCTGGAAATGCCTGGAAATGCCTGTTTTGAGATCTCTCCACAGAAAGCGTTTCCAGACTTCCCCTTCAAGACACGAGTTTAACTCTGTAAGTTGAATGCACACATTGAAGACCGTTCTGTTAGGTAGCTCCGTTTTGGTTTTAGAAGCAGACAGTTCTCCTTACAGCATATACTCCCATTCACTGAGAAATGTCCAAACGCAGCTCTTACCAGAAACGTGTTTCTAACTCCTGAATCTAAAGGGAGATTTAACTCACTTAGCTGAACAAACGCACAGCAGAGCAGATTGAAGGATACGTTTCTTCTGTGTTTTAGGCAGAGTTTTACTGCTATTTCTTTATATGCGGGAATAGTGCTGGAAATGCCTGTTTTGAGATCTCTCCACAGAAAGCGTTTCCAGACTTCCCCTTCAACACACGAGTTTAACTCTGTAAGTTGAATGCACACATTGAAGACCGTTCTGTTAGGTAGCTCCGTTTTGGTTTTAGAAGCAGACAGTTCTCCTTACAGCATATACTCCCATTCACTGAGAAATGTCCAAACGCAGCTCTTACCAGAAACGTGTTTCTCACTCCTGAATCTAAAGGGAGATTTAACTCACTTAGCTGAACAAACGCACAGCAGAGCAGATTGAAGGATACGTTTCTTCTGTGTTTTAGGCAGAGTTTTACTGCTATTTCGTTATATGCGGGAATAGTGCTGGAAATGCCTGTTTTGAGATCTCTCTACAGAAAGCGTTTCCAGACTTCCCCTTCAACACACGAGTTTAAATCTGTAAGTTGAATGCACACATTGAAGACCGTTCTGTTAGGTAGCTCCGTTTTGGTTTTAGAAGCAGACAGTTCTCCTTACAGCATATACTCCCATTCACTGAGAAATGTCCAAACGCAGCTCTTACCAGAAACGTGTTTCTAACTCCTGAATCTAAAGGGAGATTTAACTCACTTAGCTGAACAAACGCACAGCAGAGCAGATTGAAGGATACGTTTCTTCTGTGTTTTAGGCAGAGTTTTACTGCTATTTCGTTATATGCGGGAATAGTGCTGGAAATGCCTGGAAATGCCTGTTTTGAGATCTCTCCACAGAAAGCGTTTCCAGACTTCCCCTTCAACACACGAGTTTAACTCTGTAAGTTGAATGCACACATTGAAGACCGTTCTGTTAGGTAGCTCCGTTTTGGTTTTAGAAGCAGACAGTTCTCCTTACAGCATATACTCCCATTCACTGAGAAATGTCCAAACGCAGCTCTTACCAGAAACGTGTTTCTCACTCCTGAATCTAAAGGGAGATTTAACTCACTTAGCTGAACAAACGCACAGCAGAGCAGATTGAAGGATACGTTTCTTCTGTGTTTTAGGCAGAGTTTTACTGCTATTTCGTTATATGCGGGAATAGTGCTGGAAATGCCTGTTTTGAGATCTCTCCACAGAAAGCGTTTCCAGACTTCCCCTTCAACACACGAGTTTAACTCTGTAAGTTGAATGCACACATTGAAGACTGTTCTGTTAGGTAGCTCCGTTTTGGTTTTAGAAGCAGACAGTTCTCCTTCCAGCATATACTCCCATTCACTGAGAAATGTCCAAACCCAGCTCTTACCAGAAACGTGTTTCTAACTCCTGAATCTAAAGGGAGATTTAACTCACTTAGCTGAACAAACGCACAGCAGAGCAGATTGAAGGATACGTTTCTTCTGTGTTTTAGGCAGAGTTTTACTGCTATTTCGTTATATGCGGGAATAGTGCTGGAAATGCCTGGAAATGCCTGTTTTGAGATCTCTCCACAGAAAGCGTTTCCAGACTTCCCCTTCAACACACGAGTTTAACTCTGTAAGTTGAATGCACACATTGAAGACCGTTCTGTTAGGTAGCTCCGTTTTGGTTTTAGAAGCAGACAGTTCTCCTTACAGCATATACTCCCATTCACTGAGAAATGTCCAAACGCAGCTCTTACCAGAAACGTGTTTCTCACTCCTGAATCTAAAGGGAGATTTAACTCACTTAGCTGAACAAACGCACAGCAGAGCAGATTGAAGGATACGTTTCTTCTGTGTTTTAGGCAGAGTTTTACTGCTATTTCGTTATATGCGGGAATAGTGCTGGAAATGCCTGTTTTGAGATCTCTCCACAGAAAGCGTTTCCAGATTTCCCCTTCAACACACGAGTTTAACTCTGTAAGTTGAATGCACACATTGAAGACTGTTCTGTTAGGTAGCTCCGTTTTGGTTTTAGAAGCAGACAGTTCTCCTTCCAGCATATACTCCCATTCACTGAGAAATGTCCAAACGCAGCTCTTACCAGAAACGTGTTTCTAACTCCTGAATCTAAAGGGAGATTTAACTCACTTAGCTGAACAAACGCACAGCAGAGCATACTGAAGGATACGTTTCTTCTGTGTTTTAGGCAGAGTTTTACTGCTATTTCGTTATATGCGGGAATAGTGCTGGAAATTCCTGTTTTGAGATCTCTCCACAGAAAGCGTTTCCAGACTTCCCCTTCAACACACGAGTTTAACTCTGTAAGTTGAATGCACACATTGAAGACCGTTCTGTTAGGTAGCTCCGTTTTGGTTTTAGAAGCAGACAGTTCTCCTTACAGCATATACTCCCATTCACTGAGAAATGTCCAAACGCAGCTCTTACCAGAAACGTGTTTCTCACTCCTGAATCTAAAGGGAGATTTAACTCACTTAGCTGAACAAACGCACAGCAGAGCAGATTGAAGGATACGTTTCTTCTGTGTTTTAGGCAGAGTTTTACTGCTATTTCGTTATATGCGGGAATAGTGCTGGAAATGCCTGTTTTGAGATCTCTCCACAGAAAGCGTTTCCAGACTTCCCCTTCAACACACGAGTTTAACTCTGTACGTTGAATGCACACATTGAAGACCGTTCTGTTAGGTAGCTCCGTTTTGGTTTTAGAAGCATACAGTTCTCCTTCCAGCATATGCTCCCATTCACTGAGAAATGTCCAAACGCAGCTCTTACCAGAAACGTGTTTCTAACTCCTGAATCTAAAGGGAGATTTAACTCACTTAGCTGAACAAACGCACAGCAGAGCAGACTGAAGGATACGTTTCTTCTGTGTTTTAGGCAGAGTTTTACTGCTATTTCGTTATATGCGGGAATAGTGCTGGAAATGCCTGTTTTGAGATCTCTCCACAGAAAGCGTTTCCAGACTTCCCCTTCAACACACGAGTTTAACTCTGTAAGTTGAATGCACACATTGAAGACCGTTCTGTTAGGTAGCTCCGTTTTGGTTTTAGAAGCAGACAGTTCTCATTACAGCATATACTCCCATTCACTGAGAAATGTCCAAACGCAGCTCTTACCAGAAACGTGTTTCTAACTCCTGAATCTAAAGGGAGATTTAACTCACTTAGCTGAACAAACGCACAGCAGAGAAGATTGAAGGATACGTTTCTTCTGTGTTTTAGGCAGAGTTTTACTGCTATTTCGTTATATGCGGGAATAGTGCTGGAAATGCCTGTTTTGAGATCTCTCCACAGAAAGCGTTTCCAGACTTCCCCTTCAACACACGAGTTTAACTCTGTAAGTTGAATGCACACATTGAAGACCGTTCTGTTAGGTAGCTCCGTTTTGGTTTTAGAAGCAGACAGTTCTCCTTACAGCATATACTCCCATTCACTGAGAAATGTCCAAACGCAGCTCTTACCAGAAACGTGTTTCTAACTCCTGAATCTAAAGGGAGATTTAACTCACTTAGCTGAACAAACGCACAGCAGAGCAGATTGAAGGATACGTTTCTTCTGTGTTTTAGGCAGAGTTTTACTGCTATTTCGTTATATGCGGGAATAGTGCTGGAAATGCCTGTTTTGAGATCTCTCCACAGAAAGCGTTTCCAGACTTCCCCTTCACCACACGAGTTTAACTCTGTAAGTTGAATGCACACATTGAAGACCGTTCTGTTAGGTAGCTCCGTTTTGGTTTTAGAAGCAGACAGTTCTCCTTACAGCATATACTCCCATTCACTGAGAAATGTCCAAACGCAGGACTTACCAGAAACGTGTTTCTAAATCCTGAATCTAAAGGGAGATTTAACTCACTTAGCTGAACAAACGCACAGCAGAGCAGATTGAAGGATACGTTTCTTCTGTGTTTTAGGCAGAGTTTTACTGCTATTTCGTTATATGCGGGAATAGTGCTGGAAATGCCTGGAAATGCCTGTTTTGAGATCTCTCCACAGAAAGCGTTTACAGACTTCCCCTTCAACACACGAGTTTAACTCTGTAAGTTGAATGCACACATTGAAGACCGTTCTGTTAGGTAACTCCGTTTTGGTTTTAGAAGCAGACAGTTCTCCTTCCAGCATATACTCCCATTCACTGAGAAATGTCCAAACGCAGCTCTTACCAGAAACGTGTTTCTAACTCCTGAATCTAAAGGGGGATTTAACTCACTTAGCTGAACAAACGCACAGCAGAGCAGACTGAAGGATACGTTTCTTCTGTGTTTTAGGCAGAGTTTTACTGCTATTTCGTTATATGCGGGAATAGTGCTGGAAATGCCTGTTTTGAGATCTCTCCACAGAAAGCGTTTCCAGACTTCCCCTTCAACACACGAGTTTAACTCTGTAAGTTGAATGCACACATTGAAGACCGTTCTGTTAGGTAGCTCCGTTTTGGTTTTAGAAGCAGACAGTTCTCCTTACAGCATATACTCCCATTCACTGAGAAATGTCCAAACGCAGCTCTTACCAGAAACGTGTTTCTCACTCCTGAATCTAAAGGGAGATTTAACTCACTTAGCTGAACAAACGCACAGCAGAGCAGATTGAAGGATACGTTTCTTCTGTGTTTTAGGCAGAGTTTTACTGCTATTTCGTTATATGCGGGAATAGTGCTGGAAATGCCTGTTTTGAGATCTCTCCACAGAAAGCGTTTCCAGACTTCCCCTTCAACACACGAGTTTAACTCTGTAAGTTGAATGCACACATTGAAGACCGTTCTGTTAGGTAGCTCCATTTTGGTTTTAGAAGCATACAGTTCTCCTTCCAGCATATGCTCCCATTCACTGAGAAATGTCCAAACGCAGCTCTTACCAGAAATGTGTTTCTAACTCCTGAATCTAAAGGGAGATTTAACTCACTTAGCTGAACAAACGCACAGCAGAGCAGACTGAAGGATACGTTTCTTCTGTGTTTTAGGCAGAGTTTTACTGCTATTTCGTTATATGCGGGAATAGTGCTGGAAATGCCTGTTTTGAGATCTCTCCACAGAAAGCGTTTCCATACTTCCCCTTCAACACACGAGTTTAACTCTGTAAGTTGAATGCACACATTGAAGACCGTTCTGTTAGGTAGCTCCGTTTTGGTTTTAGAAGCAGACAGTTCTCATTACAGCATATACTCCCATTCACTGAGAAATGTCCAAACGCAGCTCTTACCAGAAACGTGTTTCTAACTCCTGAATCTAAAGGGAGATTTAACTCACTTAGCTGAACAAACGCACAGCAGAGAAGATTGAAGGATACGTTTCTTCTGTGTTTTAGGCAGAGTTTTACTGCTATTTCGTTATATGCGGGAATAGTGCTGGAAATGCCTGTTTT
Organism: Saguinus oedipus; assembly: GCA_031835075.1. Lineage (NCBI taxonomy): Eukaryota > Metazoa > Chordata > Mammalia > Primates > Cebidae > Saguinus > Saguinus oedipus. Next base: position 170,775,163 of record CM063174.1, read on the forward strand.
GAGATCTCTCCACAGAAAGCGTTTCCAGACTTCCCCTTCAACACACGAGTTTAACTCTGTAAGTTGAATGCACACATTGAAGACCGTTCTGTTAGGTAGCTCCGTTTTGGTTTTAGAAGCAGACAGTTCTCCTTACAGCATATACTCCCATTCACTGAGAAATGTCCAAACGCAGCTCTTACCAGAAACGTGTTTCTAACTCCTGAATCTAAAGGGAGATTTAACTCACTTAGCTGAACAAACGCACAGCAGAGCAGATTGAAGGATACGTTTCTTCTGTGTTTTAGGCAGAGTTTTACTGCTATTTCGTTATATGCGGGAATAGTGCTGGAAATGCCTGTTTTGAGATCTCTCCACAGAAAGCGTTTCCAGACTTCCCCTTCACCACACGAGTTTAACTCTGTAAGTTGAATGCACACATTGAAGACCGTTCTGTTAGGTAGCTCCGTTTTGGTTTTAGAAGCAGACAGTTCTCCTTACAGCATATACTCCCATTCACTGAGAAATGTCCAAACGCAGGACTTACCAGAAACGTGTTTCTAACTCCTGAATCTAAAGGGAGATTTAACTCACTTAGCTGAACAAACGCACAGCAGAGCAGATTGAAGGATACGTTTCTTCTGTGTTTTAGGCAGAGTTTTACTGCTATTTCGTTATATGCGGGAATAGTGCTGGAAATGCCTGGAAATGCCTGTTTTGAGATCTCTCCACAGAAAGCGTTTACAGACTTCCCCTTCAACACACGAGTTTAACTCTGTAAGTTGAATGCACACATTGAAGACCGTTCTGTTAGGTAACTCCGTTTTGGTTTTAGAAGCAGACAGTTCTCCTTACAGCATATACTCCCATTCACTGAGAAATGTCCAAACGCAGCTCTTACCAGAAACGTGTTTCTAACTCCTGAATCTAAAGGGAGATTTAACTCACTTAGCTGAACAAACGCACAGCAGAGCAGATTGAAGGATACGTTTCTTCTGTGTTTTAGGCAGAGTTTTACTGCTATTTCTTTATATGCGGGAATAGTGCTGGAAATGCCTGTTTTGAGATCTCTCCACAGAAAGCGTTTCCAGACTTCCCCTTCAACACACGAGTTTAACTCTGTAAGTTGAATGCACACATTGAAGACCGTTCTGTTAGGTAGCTCCGTTTTGGTTTTAGAAGCAGACAGTTCTCCTTACAGCATATACTCCCATTCACTGAGAAATGTCCAAACGCAGCTCTTACCAGAAACGTGTTTCTAACTCCTGAATCTAAAGGGAGATTTAACTCACTTAGCTGAACAAACGCACAGCAGAGCAGATTGAAGGATACGTTTCTTCTGTGTTTTAGGCAGAGTTTTACTGCTATTTCGTTATATGCGGGAATAGTGCTGGAAATGCCTGTTTTGAGATCTCTCTACAGAAAGCGTTTCCAGACTTCCCCTTCAACACACGAGTTTAAATCTGTAAGTTGAATGCACACATTGAAGACCGTTCTGTTAGGTAGCTCCGTTTTGGTTTTAGAAGCAGACAGTTCTCCTTACAGCATATACTCCCATTCACTGAGAAATGTCCAAACGCAGCTCTTACCAGAAACGTGTTTCTAACTCCTGAATCTAAAGGGAGATTTAACTCACTTAGCTGAACAAACGCACAGCAGAGCAGATTGAAGGATACGTTTCTTCTGTGTTTTAGGCAGAGTTTTACTGCTATTTCGTTATATGCGGGAATAGTGCTGGAAATGCCTGGAAATGCCTGTTTTGAGATCTCTCCACAGAAAGCGTTTCCAGACTTCCCCTTCAACACACGAGTTTAACTCTGTAAGTTGAATGCACACATTGAAGACCGTTCTGTTAGGTAGCTCCGTTTTGGTTTTAGAAGCAGACAGTTCTCCTTACAGCATATACTCCCATTCACTGAGAAATGTCCAAACGCAGCTCTTACCAGAAACGTGTTTCTCACTCCTGAATCTAAAGGGAGATTTAACTCACTTAGCTGAACAAACGCACAGCAGAGCAGATTGAAGGATACGTTTCTTCTGTGTTTTAGGCAGAGTTTTACTGCTATTTCGTTATATGCGGCAATAGTGCTGGAAATGCCTGTTTTGAGATCTCTCCACAGAAAGCGTTTCCAGACTTCCCCTTCAACACACGAGTTTAACTCTGTAAGTTGAATGCACACATTGAAGACTGTTCTGTTAGGTAGTTCCGTTTTGATTTTAGAAGCAGACAGTTCTCCTTCCAGCATATACTCCCATTCACTGAGAAATGTCCAAACGCAGCTCTTACCAGAAACGTGTTTCTAACTCCTGAATCTAAAGGGAGATTTAACTCACTTAGCTGAACAAACGCACAGCAGAGCAGACTGAAGGATACGTTTCTTCTGTGTTTTAGGCAGAGTTTTACTGCTATTTCGTTATATGCGGGAATAGTGCTGGAAATGCCTGTTTTGAGATCTCTCCACAGAAAGCGTTTCCAGACTTCCCCTTCAACACACGAGTTTAACTCTGTAAGTTGAATGCACACATTGAAGACCGTTCTGTTAGGTAGCTCCGTTTTGGTTTTAGAAGCAGACAGTTCTCATTACAGCATATACTCCCATTCACTGAGAAATGTCCAAACGCAGCTCTTACCAGAAACGTGTTTCTAACTCCTGAATCTAAAGGGAGATTTAACTCACTTAGCTGAACAAACGCACAGCAGAGCAGATTGAAGGATACGTTTCTTCTGTGTTTTTGGCAGAGTTTTACTGCTATTTCGTTATATGCGGGAATAGTGCTGGAAATGCCTGTTTTGAGATCTCTCCACAGAAAGCGTTTCCAGACTTCCCCTTCAACACACGAGTTTAACTCTGTAAGTTGAATGCACACATTGAAGACCGTTCTGTTAGGTAGCTCCGTTTTGGTTTTAGAAGCAGACAGTTCTCCTTACAGCATATACTCCCATTCACTGAGAAATGTCCAAACGCAGCTCTTACCAGAAACGTGTTTCTAAATCCTGAATCTAAAGGGAGATTTAACTCACTTAGCTGAACAAACGCACAGCAGAGCAGATTGAAGGATACGTTTCTTCTGTGTTTTAGGCAGAGTTTTACTGCTATTTCGTTATATGCGGGAATAGTGCTGGAAATGCTTGTTTTGAGATCTCTCCACAGAAAGCGTTTCCAGACTTCCCATTCAACACACGAGTTTAACTCTGTAAGTTGAATGCACACATTGAAGACCGTTCTGTTAGGTAGCTCCGTTTTGGTTTTAGAAGCAGACAGTTCTCCTTACAGGATATACTCCCATTCACTGAGAAATGTCCAAACGCATCACTTACCAGAAACGTGTTTCTAACTCCTGAATCTAAAGGGAGATTTAACTCACTTAGCTGAACAAACGCACAGCAGAGCAGATTGAAGGATACGTTTCTTCTGTGTTTTAGGCACAGTTTTACTGCTATTTCGTTATATGCGGGAATAGTGCTGGAAATGCCTGGAAATGCCTGTTTTGAGATCTCTCCAAAGAAAGCGTTTCCAGACTTCCCCTTCAACACACGAGTTTAACTCTGTAAGTTGAATGCACACATTGAAGACCGTTCTGTTAGGTAGCTCCGTTTTGGTTTTAGAAGCAGACAGTTCTCCTTACAGCATATACTCCCATTCACTGAGAAATGTCCAAACGCAGCTCTTACCAGAAACGTGTTTCTAACTCCTGAATCTAAAGGTAGATTTAACTCAGTTAGCTGAACAAACGCACAGCAGAGCAGACTGAAGGATACGTTTCTTCTGTGTTTTAGGGAGAGTTTTACTGCTATTTCGTTATATGCGGGAATAGTGCTGGAAATGCCTGGAAATGCCTGTTTTGAGATCTCTCCACAGAAAGCGTTTCCAGACTTCCCCTTCAACACACGAGTTTAATTCTGTAAGTTGAATGCACACATTGAAAACCGTTCTGTTAGGTAGCTCCGTTTTGGTTTTAGAAGCAGACAGTTCTCCTTACAGCATATACTCCCATTCACTGAGAAATGTCCAAACGCAGCTCTTACCAGAAACGTGTTTCTAACTCCTGAATCTAAAGGGAGATTTAACTCACTTAGCTGAACAAACGCACAGCAGAGCAGATTGAAGGATACGTTTCTTCTGTGTTTTAGGCAGAGTTTTACTGCTATTTCGTTATATGCGGGAATAGTGCTGGAAATGCCTGTTTTGAGATCTCTCCACAGAAAGCGTTTCCAGACTTCCCCTTCAACACACGAGTTTAACTCTGTAAGTTGAATGCACACATTGAAGACCGTTCTGTTAGGTAGCTCCGTTTTGGTTTTAGAAGCAGACAGTTCTCCTTACAGCATATACTCCCATTCACTGAGAAATGTCCAAACGCAGCTCTTACCAGAAACGTGTTTCTAACTCCTGAATCTAAAGGGAGATTTAACTCACTTAGCTGAACAAACGCACAGCAGAGCAGATTGAAGGATACGTTTCTTCTGTGTTTTAGGCAGAGTTTTACTGCTATTTCGTTATATGCGGGAATAGTGCTGGAAATGCCTGTTTTGAGATCTCTCCACAGAAAGCGTTTCCAGACTTCCCCTTCAACACACGAGTTTAACTCTGTAAGTTGAATGCACACATTGAAGACCGTTCTGTTAGGTAGCTCCGTTTTGGTTTTAGAAGCAGACAGTTCTCCTTACAGCATATACTCCCATTCACTGAGAAATGTCCAAACGCAGCTCTTACCAGAAACGTGTTTCTAACTCCTGAATCTAAAGGGAGATTTAACTCACTTAGCTGAACAAACGCACAGCAGAGCAGATTGAAGGATACGTTTCTTCTGTGTTTTAGGCAGAGTTTTACTGCTATTTCGTTATATGCGGGAATAGTGCTGGAAATGCCTGTTTTGAGATCTCTCCACAGAAAGCGTTTCCAGACTTCCCCTTCAACACACGAGTTTAACTCTGTAAGTTGAATGCACACATTGAAGACCGTTCTGTTAGGTAGCTCCGTTTTGGTTTTAGAAGCAGACAGTTCTCCTTACAGCATATACTCCCATTCACTGAGAAATGTCCAAACGCATCACTTACCAGAAACGTGTTTCTAACTCCTGAATCTAAAGGGAGATTTAACTCACTTAGCTGAACAAACGCACAGCAGAGCAGATTGAAGGATCCGTTTCTTCTGTGTTTTAGGCAGAGTTTTACTGCTATTTCGTTATATGCGGGAATAGTGCTGGAAATGCCTGGAAATGCCTGTTTTGAGATCTCTCCACAGAAAGCGTTTCCAGACTTCCCCTTCAACACACGAGTTTAACTCTGTAAGTTGAATGCACACATTGAATACCGTTCTGTTAGGTAGCTCCGTTTTGGTTTTAGAACCAGACAGTTCTCCTTACAGCATATACTCCCATTCACTGAGAAATGTCCAAACGCAGCTCTTACCAGAAACGTGTTTCTAACTCCTGAATCTAAAGGGAGATTTAACTCACTTAGCTGAACAAACGCACAGCAGAGCAGATTGAAGGATACGTTTCTTCTGTGTTTTAGGCAGAGTTTTACTGCTATTTCGTTATATGCGGGAATAGTGCTGGAAATGCCTGTTTTGAGATCTCTCCACAGAAAGCGTTTCCAGACTTCCCCTTCAACACACGAGTTTAACTCTGTAAGTTGAATGCACACATTGAAGACCGTTCTGTTAGGTAGCTCCGTTTTGGTTTTAGAAGCAGACAGTTCTCCTTACAGCATATACTCCCATTCACTGAGAAATGTCCAAACGCAGCTCTTACCAGAAACGTGTTTCTAACTCCTGAATCTAAAGGGAGATTTAACTCACTTAGCTGAACAAACGCACAGCAGAGCAGATTGAAGGATACGTTTCTTCTGTGTTTTAGGCAGAGTTTTACTGCTATTTCGTTATATGCGGGAATAGTGCTGGAAATGCCTGTTTTGAGATCTCTCCACAGAAAGCGTTTCCAGACTTCCCCTTCAACACACGAGTTTAACTCTGTAAGTTGAATGCACACATTGAAGACCGTTCTGTTAGGTAGCTCCGTTTTGGTTTTAGAAGCAGACAGTTCTCCTTACAGCATATACTCCCATTCACTGAGAAATGTCCAAACGCAGCTCTTACCAGAAACGTGTTTCTAACTCCTGAATCTAAAGGGAGATTTAACTCACTTAGCTGAACAAACGCACAGCAGAGCAGATTGAAGGATACGTTTCTTCTGTGTTTTAGGCAGAGTTTTACTGCTATTTCGTTATATGCGGGAATAGTGCTGGAAATGCCTGTTTTGAGATCTCTCCACAGAAAGCGTTTCCAGACTTCCCCTTCAACACACGAGTTTAACTCTGTAAGTTGAATGCACACATTGAAGACCGTTCTGTTAGGTAGCTCCGTTTTGGTTTTAGAAGCAGACAGTTCTCCTTACAGCATATACTCCCATTCACTGAGAAATGTCCAAACGCATCACTTACCAGAAACGTGTTTCTAACTCCTGAATCTAAAGGGAGATTTAACTCACTTAGCTGAACAAACGCACAGCAGAGCAGATTGAAGGATCCGTTTCTTCTGTGTTTTAGGCAGAGTTTTACTGCTATTTCGTTATATGCGGGAATAGTGCTGGAAATGCCTGGAAATGCCTGTTTTGAGATCTCTCCACAGAAAGCGTTTCCAGACTTCCCCTTCAACACACGAGTTTAACTCTGTAAGTTGAATGCACACATTGAATACCGTTCTGTTAGGTAGCTCCGTTTTGGTTTTAGAACCAGACAGTTCTCCTTACAGCATATACTCCCATTCACTGAGAAATGTCCAAACGCAGCTCTTACCAGAAACGTGTTTCTAACTCCTGAATCTAAAGGGAGATTTAACTCACTTAGCTGAACAAACGCACAGCAGAGCAGATTGAAGGATACGTTTCTTCTGTGTTTTAGGCAGAGTTTTACTGCTATTTCGTTATATGCGGGAATAGTGCTGGAAATGCCTGTTTTGAGATCTCTCCACAGAAAGCGTTTCCAGACTTCCCCTTCAACACACGAGTTTAACTCTGTAAGTTGAATGCACACATTGAAGACCGTTCTGTTAGGTAGCTCCGTTTTGGTTTTAGAAGCAGACAGTTCTCCTTACAGCATATACTCCCATTCACTGAGAAATGTCCAAACGCAGCTCTTACCAGAAACGTGTTTCTAACTCCTGAATCTAAAGGGAGATTTAACTCACTTAGCTGAACAAACGCACAGCAGAGCAGACTGAAGGATACGTTTCTTCTGTGTTTTAGGCAGAGTTTTACTGCTATTTCGTTATATGCGGGAATAGTGCTGGAAATGCCTGGAAATGCCTGTTTTGAGATCTCTCCACTGAAAGCGTTTCCAGACTTCCCCTTCAACACACGAGTTTAACTCTGTAAGTTGAATGCACACATTGAAGACCGTTCTGTTAGGTAGCTCCGTTTTGGTTTTAGAAGCAGACAGTTCTCCTTACAGCATATACTCCCATTCACTGAGAAATGTCCAAACGCAGCTCTTACCAGAAACGTGTTTCTAACTCCTGAATCTAAAGGGAGATTTAACTCACTTAGCTGAACAAACGCACAGCAGAGCAGATTGAAGGATACGTTTCTTCTGTGTTTTAGGCAGAGTTTTACTGCTATTTCGTTATATGCGGGAATAGTGCTGGAAATGCCTGTTTTGAGATCTCTCCACAGAAAGCGTTTCCAGACTTCCCATTCAACACACGAGTTTAACTCTGTAAGTTGAATGCACACATTGAAGACCGTTCTGTTAGGTAGCTCCGTTTTGGTTTTAGAAGCAGACAGTTCTCCTTACAGCATATACTCCCATTCACTGAGAAATGTCCAAACGCAGCTCTTACCAGAAACGTGTTTCTAACTCCTGAATCTAAAGGTAGATTTAACTCACTTAGCTGAACAAACGCACAGCAGAGCAGACTGAAGGATACGTTTCTTCTGTGTTTTAGGGAGAGTTTTACTGCTATTTCGTTATATGCGGGAATAGTGCTGGAAATGCCTGGAAATGCCTGTTTCGAGATCTCTCCACAGAAAGCGTTTCCAGACTTCCCCTTCAACACACGAGTTTAACTCTGTAAGTTGAATGCACACATTGAAGACCGTTCTGTTAGGTAGCTCCGTTTTGGTTTTAGAAGCAGACAGTTCTCCTTACAGCATATACTCCCATTCACTGAGAAATATCCAAACGCATCACTTACCAGAAACGTGTTTCTAACTCCTGAATCTAAAGGGAGATTTAACTCACTTAGCTGAACAAACGCACAGCAGAGCAGATTGAAGGATACGTTTCTTCTGTGTTTTAGGCAGAGTTTTACTGCTATTTCGTTATATGCGGGAATAGTGCTGGAAATGCCTGTTTTGGGATCTCTCCACAGAAAGCGTTTCCAGACTTCCCCTTCAACACACGAGTTTAACTCTGTAAGTTGAATGCACACATTGAAGACCGTTCTGTTAGGTAGCTCCGTTTTGGTTTTAGAAGCAGACAGTTCTCCTTACAGCATATACTCCCATTCACTGAGAAATGTCCAAACGCAGCTCTTACCAGAAACGTGTTTCTAACTCCTGAATCTAAAGGGAGATTTAACTCACTTAGCTGAACAAACGCACAGCAGAGCAGATTGAAGGATACGTTTCTTCTGTGTTTTAGGCAGAGTTTTACTGCTATTTCTTTATATGCGGGAATAGTGCTGGAAATGCCTGTTTTGAGATCTCTCCACAGAAAGCGTTTCCAGACTTCCCCTTCAACACACGAGTTTAACTCTGTAAGTTGAATGCACACATTGAAGACCGTTCTGTTAGGTAGCTCCGTTTTGGTTTTAGAAGCAGACAGTTCTCCTTACAGCATATACTCCCATTCACTGAGAAATGTCCAAACGCAGCTCTTACCAGAAACGTGTTTCTAACTCCTGAATCTAAAGGGAGATTTAACTCACTTAGCTGAACAAACGCACAGCAGAGCAGATTGAAGGATACGTTTCTTCTGTGTTTTAGGCAGAGTTTTACTGCTATTTCGTTATATGCGGGAATAGTGCTGGAAATGCCTGTTTTGAGATCTCTCTACAGAAAGCGTTTCCAGACTTCCCCTTCAACACACGAGTTTAAATCTGTAAGGTGAATGCACACATTGAAGACCGTTCTGTTAGGTAGCTCCGTTTTGGTTTTAGAAGCAGACAGTTCTCCTTACAGCATATACTCCCATTCACTGAGAAATGTCCAAACGCAGCTCTTACCAGAAACGTGTTTCTAACTCCTGAATCTAAAGGGAGATTTAACTCACTTAGCTGAACAAACGCACAGCAGAGCAGATTGAAGGATACGTTTCTTCTGTGTTTTAGGCAGAGTTTTACTGCTATTTCGTTATATGCGGGAATAGTGCTGGAAATGCCTGGAAATGCCTGTTTTGAGATCTCTCCACAGAAAGCGTTTCCAGACTTCCCCTTCAACACACGAGTTTAACTCTGTAAGTTGAATGCACACATTGAAGACCGTTCTGTTAGGTAGCTCCGTTTTGGTTTTAGAAGCAGACAGTTCTCCTTACAGCATATACTCCCATTCACTGAGAAATGTCCAAACGCAGCTCTTACCAGAAACGTGTTTCTCACTCCTGAATCTAAAGGGAGATTTAACTCACTTAGCTGAACAAACGCACAGCAGAGCAGATTGAAGGATACGTTTCTTCTGTGTTTTAGGCAGAGTTTTACTGCTATTTCGTTATATGCGGGAATAGTGCTGGAAATGCCTGTTTTGAGATCTCTCCACAGAAAGCGTTTCCAGACTTCCCCTTCAACACACGAGTTTAACTCTGTAAGTTGAATGCACACATTGAAGACTGTTCTGTTAGGTAGCTCCGTTTTGGTTTTAGAAGCAGACAGTTCTCCTTCCAGCATATACTCCCATTCACTGAGAAATGTCCAAACGCAGCTCTTACCAGAAACGTGTTTCTAACTCCTGAATCTAAAGGGAGATTTAACTCACTTAGCTGAACAAACGCACAGCAGAGCAGACTGAAGGATACGTTTCTTCTGTGTTTTAGGCAGAGTTTTACTGCTATTTCGTTATATGCGGGAATAGTGCTGGAAATGCCTGTTTTGAGATCTCTCCACAGAAAGCGTTTCCAGACTTCCCCTTCAACACACGAGTTTAACTCTGTAAGTTGAATGCACACATTGAAGACCGTTCTGTTAGGTAGCTCCGTTTTGGTTTTAGAAGCAGACAGTTCTCATTACAGCATATACTCCCATTCACTGAGAAATGTCCAAACGCAGCTCTTACCAGAAACGTGTTTCTAACTCCTGAATCTAAAGGGAGATTTAACTCACTTAGCTGAACAAACGCACAGCAGAGCAGATTGAAGGATACGTTTCTTCTGTGTTTTTGGCAGAGTTTTACTGCTATTTCGTTATATGCGGGAATAGTGCTGGAAATGCCTGTTTTGAGATCTCTCCACAGAAAGCGTTTCCAGACTTCCCCTTCAACACACGAGTTTAACTCTGTAAGTTGAATGCACACATTGAAGACCGTTCTGTTAGGTAGCTCCGTTTTGGTTTTAGAAGCAGACAGTTCTCCTTACAGCATATACTCCCATTCACTGAGAAATGTCCAAACGCAGCTCTTACCAGAAACGTGTTTCTAAATCCTGAATCTAAAGGGAGATTTAACTCACTTAGCTGAACAAACGCACAGCAGAGCAGATTGAAGGATACGTTTCTTCTGTGTTTTAGGCAGAGTTTTACTGCTATTTCGTTATATGCGGGAATAGTGCTGGAAATGCCTGTTTTGAGATCTCTCCACAGAAAGCGTTTCCAGACTTCCCATTCAACACACGAGTTTAACTCTGTAAGTTGAATGCACACATTGAAGACCGTTCTGTTAGGTAGCTCCGTTTTGGTTTTAGAAGCAGACAGTCCTCCTTACAGCATATACTCCCATTCACTGAGAAATGTCCAAACGCATCACTTACCAGAAACGTGTTTCTAACTCCTGAATCTAAAGGGAGATTTAACTCACTTAGCTGAACAAACGCACAGCAGAGCAGATTGAAGGATACGTTTCTTCTGTGTTTTAGGCACAGTTTTACTGCTATTTCGTTATATGCGGGAATAGTGCTGGAAATGCCTGGAAATGCCTGTTTTGAGATCTCTCCACAGAAAGCGTTTCCAGACTTCCCCTTCAACACACGAGTTTAACTCTGTAAGTTGAATGCACACATTGAAGACCGTTCTGTTAGGTAGCTCCGTTTTGGTTTTAGAAGCAGACAGTTCTCCTTACAGCATATACTCCCATTCACTGAGAAATGTCCAAACGCAGCTCTTACCAGAAACGTGTTTCTAACTCCTGAATCTAAAGGTAGATTTAACTCAGTTAGCTGAACAAACGCACAGCAGAGCAGACTGAAGGATACGTTTCTTCTGTGTTTTAGGGAGAGTTTTACTGCTATTTCGTTATATGCGGGAATAGTGCTGGAAATGCCTGGAAATGCCTGTTTTGAGATCTCTCCACAGAAAGCGTTTCCAGACTTCCCCTTCAACACACGAGTTTAACTCTGTAAGTTGAATGCACACATTGAAGACCGTTCTGTTAGGTAGCTCCGTTTTGGTTTTAGAAGCAGACAGTTCTCCTTACAGCATATACTCCCATTCACTGAGAAATGTCCAAACGCAGCTCTTACCAGAAACGTGTTTCTAACTCCTGAATCTAAAGGGAGATTTAACTCACTTAGCTGAACAAACGCACAGCAGAGCAGATTGAAGGATACGTTTCTTCTGTGTTTTAGGCAGAGTTTTACTGCTATTTCGTTATATGCGGGAATAGTGCTGGAAATGCCTGTTTTGAGATCTCTCCACAGAAAGCGTTTCCAGACTTCCCCTTCAACACACGAGTTTAACTCTGTAAGTTGAATGCACACATTGAAGACCGTTCTGTTAGGTAGCTCCGTTTTGGTTTTAGAAGCAGACAGTTCTCCTTACAGCATATACTCCCATTCACTGAGAAATGTCCAAACGCAGCTCTTACCAGAAACGTGTTTCTAACTCCTGAATCTAAAGGGAGATTTAACTCACTTAGCTGAACAAACGCACAGCAGAGCAGATTGAAGGATACGTTTCTTCTGTGTTTTAGGCAGAGTTTTACTGCTATTTCGTTATATGCGGGAATAGTGCTGGAAATGCCTGTTTTGAGATCTCTCCACAGAAAGCGTTTCCAGACTTCCCCTTCAACACACGAGTTTAACTCTGTAAGTTGAATGCACACATTGAAGACCGTTCTGTTAGGTAGCTCCGTTTTGGTTTTAGAAGCAGACAGTTCTCCTTACAGCATATACTCCCATTCACTGAGAAATGTCCAAACGCAGCTCTTACCAGAAACGTGTTTCTAACTCCTGAATCTAAAGGGAGATTTAACTCACTTAGCTGAACAAACGCACAGCAGAGCAGTTTGAAGGATACGTTTCTTCTGTGTTTTAGGCAGAGTTTTACTGCTATTTCGTTATATGCGGGAATAGTGCTGGAAATGCCTGTTTTGAGATCTCTCCACAGAAAGCGTTTCCAGACTTCCCCTTCAACACACGAGTTTAACTCTGTAAGTTGAATGCACACATTGAAGACCGTTCTGTTAGGTAGCTCCGTTTTGGTTTTAGAAGCAGACAGTTCTCCTTACAGCATATACTCCCATTCACTGAGAAATGTCCAAACGCATCACTTACCAGAAACGTGTTTCTAACTCCTGAATCTAAAGGGAGATTTAACTCACTTAGCTGAACAAACGCACAGCAGAGCAGATTGAAGGATACGTTTCTTCTGTGTTTTAGGCAGAGTTTTACTGCTATTTCGTTATATGCGGGAATAGTGCTGGAAATGCCTGGAAATGCCTGTTTTGAGATCTCTCCACAGAAAGCGTTTCCAGACTTCCCCTTCAACACACGAGTTTAACTCTGTAAGTTGAATGCACACATTGAAGACCGTTCTGTTAGGTAGCTCCGTTTTGGTTTTAGAAGCAGACAGTTCTCCTTACAGCATATACTCCCATTCACTGAGAAATGTCCAAACGCAGCTCTTACCAGAAACGTGTTTCTAACTCCTGAATCTAAAGGGAGATTTAACTCACTTAGCTGAACAAACGCACAGCAGAGCAGATTGAAGGATACGTTTCTTCTGTGTTTTAGGCAGAGTTTTACTGCTATTTCGTTATATGCGGGAATAGTGCTGGAAATGCCTGTTTTGAGATCTCTCCACAGAAAGCGTTTCCAGACTTCCCCTTCAACACACGAGTTTAACTCTGTAAGTTGAATGCACACATTGAAGACCGTTCTGTTAGGTAGCTCCGTTTTGGTTTTAGAAGCAGACAGTTCTCCTTACAGCATATACTCCCATTCACTGAGAAATGTCCAAACGCAGCTCTTACCAGAAACGTGTTTCTAACTCCTGAATCTAAAGGGAGATTTAACTCACTTAGCTGAACAAACGCACAGCAGAGCAGACTGAAGGATACGTTTCTTCTGTGTTTTAGGCAGAGTTTTACTGCTATTTCGTTATATGCGGGAATAGTGCTGGAAATGCCTGGAAATGCCTGTTTTGAGATCTCTCCACTGAAAGCGTTTCCAGACTTCCCCTTCAACACACGAGTTTAACTCTGTAAGTTGAATGCACACATTGAAGACCGTTCTGTTAGGTAGCTCCGTTTTGGTTTTAGAAGCAGACAGTTCTCCTTACAGCATATACTCCCATTCACTGAGAAATGTCCAAACGCAGCTCTTACCAGAAACGTGTTTCTAACTCCTGAATCTAAAGGGAGATTTAACTCACTTAGCTGAACAAACGCACAGCAGAGCAGATTGAAGGATACGTTTCTTCTGTGTTTTAGGCAGAGTTTTACTGCTATTTCGTTATATGCGGGAATAGTGCTGGAAATGCCTGTTTTGAGATCTCTCCACAGAAAGCGTTTCCAGACTTCCCATTCAACACACGAGTTTAACTCTGTAAGTTGAATGCACACATTGAAGACCGTTCTGTTAGGTAGCTCCGTTTTGGTTTTAGAAGCAGACAGTTCTCCTTACAGCATATACTCCCATTCACTGAGAAATGTCCAAACGCAGCTCTTACCAGAAACGTGTTTCTAACTCCTGAATCTAAAGGTAGATTTAACTCACTTAGCTGAACAAACGCACAGCAGAGCAGACTGAAGGCTACGTTTCTTCTGTGTTTTAGGGAGAGTTTTACTGCTATTTCGTTATATGCGGGAATAGTGCTGGAAATGCCTGGAAATGCCTGTTTTGAGATCTCTCCACAGAAAGCGTTTCCAGACTTCCCCTTCAACACACGAGTTTAACTCTGTAAGTTGAATGCACACATTGAAGACCGTTCTGTTAGGTAGCTCCGTTTTGGTTTTAGAAGCAGACAGTTCTCCTTACAGCATATACTCCCATTCACTGAGAAATATCCAAACGCATCACTTACCAGAAACGTGTTTCTAACTCCTGAATCTAAAGGGAGATTTCACTCACTTAGCTGAACAAACGCACAGCAGAGCAGATTGAAGGATACGTTTCTTCTGTGTTTTAGGCAGAGTTTTACTGCTATTTCGTTATATGCGGGAATAGTGCTGGAAATGCCTGGAAATGCCTGTTTTGAGATCTCTCCACAGAAAGCGTTTCCAGACTTCCCCTTCAACACACGAGTTTAACTCTGTAAGTTGAATGCACATATTGAAGACCGTTCTGTTAGGTAGCTCCGTTTTGGTTTTAGAAGCAGACAGTTCTCCTTACAGCATATACTCCCATTCACTGAGAAATGTCCAAACGCAGCTCTTACCAGAAACGTGTTTCTAACTCCTGAATCTAAAGGGAGATTTAACTCACTTAGCTGAACAAACGCACAGCAGAGCAGATTGAAGGATACGTTTCTTCTGTGTTTTAGGCAGAGTTTTACTGCTATTTCGTTATATGCGGGAATAGTGCTGGAAATGCCTGTTTTGAGATCTCTCCACAGAAAGCGTTTCCAGACTTCCCCTTCAACACACGAGTTTAACTCTGTAAGTTGAATGCACACATTGAAGACCGTTCTGTTAGGTAGCTCCGTTTTGGTTTTAGAAGCAGACAGTTCTCCTTACAGCATATACTACCATTCACTGAGAAATGTCCAAACGCAGCTCTTACCAGAAACGTGTTTCTAACTCCTGAATCTAAAGGGAGATTTAACTCACTTAGCTGAACAAACGCACAGCAGAGCAGACTGAAGGATACGTTTCTTCTGTGTTTTAGGCAGAGTTTTACTGCTATTTCGTTATATGCGGGAATAGTGCTGGAAATGCCTGGAAATGCCTGTTTTGAGATCTCTCCACTGAAAGCGTTTCCAGACTTCCTCTTCAACACACGAGTTTAACTCTGTAAGTTGAATGCACACATTGAAGACCGTTCTGTTAGGTAGCTCCGTTTTGGTTTTAGAAGCAGACAGTTCTCCTTACAGCATATACTCCCATTCACTGAGAAATGTCCAAACGCAGCTCTTACCAGAAACGTGTTTCTAACTCCTGAATCTAAAGGGAGATTTAACTCACTTAGCTGAACAAACGCACAGCAGAGCAGACTGAAGGATACGTTTCTTCTGTGTTTTAGGCAGAGTTTTACTGCTATTTCGTTATATGCGGGAATAGTGCTGGAAATGCCTGGAAATGCCTGTTTTGAGATCTCTCCACTGAAAGCGTTTCCAGACTTCCCCTTCAACACACGAGTTTAACTCTGTAAGTTGAATGCACACATTGAAGACCGTTCTGTTAGGTAGCTCCGTTTTGGTTTTAGAAGCAGACAGTTCTCCTTACAGCATATACTCCCATTCACTGAGAAATGTCCAAACGCAGCTCTTACCAGAAACGTGTTTCTAACTCCTGAATCGAAAGGGAGATTTAACTCACTTAGCTGAACAAACGCACAGCAGAGCAGATTGAAGGATACGTTTCTTCTGTGTTTTAGGCAGAGTTTTACTGCTATTTCGTTATATGCGGGAATAGTGCTGGAAATGCCTGTTTTGAGATCTCTCCACAGAAAGCGTTTCCAGACGTCCCCTTCAACACACGAGTTTAACTCTGTAAGTTGAATGCACACATTGAAGACCGTTCTGTTAGGTAGCTCCGTTTTGGTTTTAGAAGCAGACAGTTCTCCTTACAGCATATACTCCCATTCACTGAGAAATGTCCAAACGCAGCTCTTACCAGAAACGTGTTTCTAACTCCTGAATCTAAAGGGAGATTTAACTCACTTAGCTGAACAAACGCACAGCAGAGCAGACTGAAGGATACGTTTCTTCTGTGTTTTAGGCAGACTTTTACTGCTATTTCGTTATATGCGGGAATAGTGCTGGAAATGCCTGGAAATGCCTGTTTTGAGATCTCTCCACTGAAAGCGTTTCCAGACTTCCCCTTCAACACACGAGTTTAACTCTGTAAGTTGAATGCACACATTGAAGACCGTTCTGTTAGGTAGCTCCGTTTTGGTTTTAGAAGCAGACAGTTCTCCTTACAGCATATACTCCCATTCACTGAGAAATGTCCAAACGCAGCTCTTACTAGAAACGTGTTTCTAACTCCTGAATCTAAAGTGAGATTTAACTCACTTAGCTGAACAAACGCACAGCAGAGCAGACTGAAGGATACGTTTCTTCTGTGTTTTAGGCAGAGTTTTACTGCTATTTCGTTATATGCGGGAATAGTGCTGGAAATGCCTGTTTTGAGATCTCTCCACAGAAAGCGTTTCCAGACTTCCCCTTCAACACACGAGTTTAACTCTGTAAGTTGAATGCACACATTGAAGACCGTTCTGTTAGGTAGCTCCGTTTTGGTTTTAGAAGCAGACAGTTCTCCTTACAGCATATACTCCCATTCACTGAGAAATGTCCAAACGCAGCTCTTACCAGAAACGTGTTTCTAACTCCTGAATCTAAAGGTAGATTTAACTCACTTAGCTGAACAAACGCACAGCAGAGCAGACTGAAGGATACGTTTCTTCTGTGTTTTAGGGAGAGTTTTACTGCTATTTCGTTATATGCGGGAATAGTGCTGGAAATGCCTGGAAATGCCTGTTTTGAGATCTCTCCACAGAAAGCGTTTCCAGACTTCCCCTTCAACACACGAGTTTAACTCTGTAAGTTAAATGCACACATTGAAGACCGTTCTGTTAGGTAGCTCCGTTTTGGTTTTAGAAGCAGACAGTTCTCCTTACAGCATATACTCCCATTCACTGAGAAATGTCCAAACGCAGCTCTTACCAGAAACGTGTTTCTAACTCCTGAATCTAAAGGGAGATTTAACTCACTTAGCTGAACAAACGCACAGCAGAGCAGATTGAAGGATACGTTTCTTCTGTGTTTTAGGCAGAGTTTTACTGCTATTTCGTTATATGCGGGAATAGTGCTGGAAATGCCTGTTTTGAGATCTCTCCACAGAAAGCGTTTCCAGACTTCCCCTTCAACACACGAGTTTAACTCTGTAAGTTGAATGCACACATTGAAGACCGTTCTGTTAGGTAGCTCCGTTTTGGTTTTAGAAGCAGACAGTTCTCCTTACAGCATATACTCCCATTCACTGAGAAATGTCCAAACGCAGCTCTTACCAGAAACGTGTTTCTAACTCCTGAATCTAAAGGGAGATTTAACTCACTTAGCTGAACAAACGCACAGCAGAGCAGATTGAAGGATACGTTTCTTCTGTGTTTTAGGCAGAGTTTTACTGCTATTTCGTTATATGCGGGAATAGTGCTGGAAATGCCTGTTTTGAGATCTCTCCACAGAAAGCGTTTCCAGACTTCCCCTTCAACACACGAGTTTAACTCTGTAAGTTGAATGCACACATTGAAGACCGTTCTGTTAGGTAGCTCCGTTTTGGTTTTAGAAGCAGACAGTTCTCCTTACAGCATATACTCCCATTCACTGAGAAATGTCCAAACGCAGCTCTTACCAGAAACGTGTTTCTAACTCCTGAATCTAAAGGGAGATTTAACTCACTTAGCTGAACAAACGCACAGCAGAGCAGATTGAAGGATAAGTTTCTTCTGTGTTTTAGGCAGAGTTTTACTGCTATTTCGTTATATGCGGGAATAGTGCTGGAAATGCCTGTTTTGAGATCTCTCCACAGAAAGCGTTTCCAGACTTCCCCTTCAACACACGAGTTTAACTCTGTAAGTTGAATGCACACATTGAAGACCGTTCTGTTAGGTAGCTCCGTTTTGGTTTTAGAAGCAGACAGTTCTCCTTACAGCATATACTCCCATTCACTGAGAAATGTCCAAACGCAGCTCTTACCAGAAACGTGTTTCTAACTCCTGAATCTAAAGGGAGATTTAACTCACTTAGCTGAACAAACGCACAGCAGAGCAGACTGAAGGATACGTTTCTTCTGTGTTTTAGGCCGACTTTTACTGCTATTTCGTTATATGCGGGAATAGTGCTGGAAATGCCTGGAAATGCCTGTTTTGAGATCTCTCCACTGAAAGCGTTTCCAGACTTCCCCTTCAACACACGAGTTTAACTCTGTAAGTTGAATGCACACATTGAAGACCGTTCTGTTAGGTAGCTCCGTTTTGGTTTTAGAAGCAGACAGTTCTCCTTACAGCATATACTCCCATTCACTGAGAAATGTCCAAACGCAGCTCTTACCAGAAACGTGTTTCTAACTCCTGAATCTAAAGGGAGATTTAACTCACTTAGCTGAACAAACGCACAGCAGAGCAGACTGAAGGATACGTTTCTTCTGTGTTTTAGGCAGAGTTTTACTGCTATTTCGTTATATGCGGGAATAGTGCTGGAAATGCCTGGAAATGCCTGTTTTGAGATCTCTCCACTGAAAGCGTTTCCAGACTTCCCCTTCAACACACGAGTTTAACTCTGTAAGTTGAATGCACACATTGAAGACCGTTCTGTTAGGTAGCTCCGTTTTGGTTTTAGAAGCAGACAGTTCTCCTTACAGCATATACTCCCATTCACTGAGAAATGTCCAAACGCAGCTCTTACCAGAAACGTGTTTCTAACTCCTGAATCGAAAGGGAGATTTAACTCACTTAGCTGAACAAACGCACAGCAGAGCAGATTGAAGGATACGTTTCTTCTGTGTTTTAGGCAGAGTTTTACTGCTATTTCGTTATATGCGGGAATAGTGCTGGAAATGCCTGTTTTGAGATCTCTCCACAGAAAGCGTTTCCAGACTTCCCCTTCAACACACGAGTTTAACTCTGTAAGTTGAATGCACACATTGAAGACCGTTCTGTTAGGTAGTTCCGTTTTGGTTTTAGAAGCAGACAGTTCTCCTTACAGCATATACTCCCATTCACTGAGAAATGTCCAAACGCAGCTCTTACCAGAAACGTGTTTCTAACTCCTGAATCTAAAGGGTGATTTAACTCACTTAGCTGAACAAACGCACAGCAGAGCAGACTGAAGGATACGTTTCTTCTGTGTTTTAGGCAGAGTTTTACTGCTATTTCGTTATATGCGGGAATAGTGCTGGAAATGCCTGGAAATGCCTGTTTTGAGATCTCTCCACTGAAAGCGTTTCCAGACTTCCCCTTCAACACACGAGTTTAACTCTGTAAGTTGAATGCACACATTGAAGACCGTTCTGTTAGGTAGCTCCGTTTTGGTTTTAGAAGCAGACAGTTCTCCTTACAGCATATACTCCCATTCACTGAGAAATGTCCAAACGCAGCTCTTACTAGAAACGTGTTTCTAACTCCTGAATCTAAAGTGAGATTTAACTCACTTAGCTGAACAAACGCACAGCAGAGCAGACTGAAGGATACGTTTCTTCTGTGTTTTAGGCAGAGTTTTACTGCTATTTCTTTATATGCGGGAATAGTGCTGGAAATGCCTGGAAATGCCTGTTTTGAGATCTCTCCACTGAAAGCGTTTCCAGACTTCCCCTTCAACACACGAGTTTAACTCTGTAAGTTGAATGCACACATTGAAGACCGTTCTGTTAGGTAGCTCCGTTTTGGTTTTAGAAGCAGACAGTTCTCCTTACAGCATATACTCCCATTCACTGAGAAATGTCCAAACGCAGCTCTTACCAGAAACGTGTTTCTAACTCCTGAATCGAAAGGGAGATTTAACTCACTTAGCTGAACAAACGCACAGCAGAGCAGATTGAAGGATACGTTTCTTCTGTGTTTTAGGCAGAGTTTTACTGCTATTTCGTTATATGCGGGAATAGTGCTGGAAATGCCTGTTTTGAGATCTCTCCACAGAAAGCGTTTCCAGACTTCCCCTTCAACACACGAGTTTAACTCTGTATGTTGAATGCACACATTGAAGACCGTTCTGTTAGGTAGCTCCGTTTTGGTTTTAGAAGCAGACAGTTCTCCTTACAGCATATACTCCCATTCACTGAGAAATGTCCAAACGCAGCTCTAACCAGAAACGTGTTTCTAACTCCTGAATCTAAAGGTAGATTTAACTCACTTAGCTGAACAAATGCACAGCAGAGCAGACTGAAGGATACGTTTCTTCTGTGTTTTAGGGAGAGTTTTACTGCTATTTCGTTATATGCGGGAATAGTGCTGGAAATGCCTGGAAATGCCTGTTTTGAGATCTCTCCACAGAAAGCGTTTCCAGACTTCCCCTTCAACACACGAGTTTAACCCTGTAAGTTGAATGCACACATTGAAGACCGTTCTGTTAGGTAGCTCCGTTTTGGTTTTAGAAGCAGACAGTTCTCCTTACAGCATATACTCCCATTCACTGAGAAATGTCCAAACGCAGCTCTTACCAGAAACGTGTTTCTAACTCCTGAATCTAAAGGGAGATTTAACTCACTTAGCTGAACAAACGCACAGCAGAGCAGACTGAAGGATACGTTTCTTCTGTGTTTTAGGCAGAGTTTTACTGCTATTTCGTTATATGCGGGAATAGTGCTGGAAATGCCTGGAAATGCCTGTTTTGAGATCTCTCCACTGAAAGCGTTTCCAGACTTCCCCTTCAACACACGAGTTTAACTCTGTAAGTTGAATGCACACATTGAAGACCGTTCTGTTAGGTAGCTCCGTTTTGGTTTTAGAAGCAGACAGTTCTCCTTACAGCATATACTCCCATTCACTGAGAAATGTCCAAACGCAGCTCTTACCAGAAACGTGTTTCTAACTCCTGAATCTAAAGGGAGATTTAACTCACTTAGCTGAACAAACGCACAGCAGAGCAGATTGAAGGATACGTTTCTTCTGTGTTTTAGGCAGAGTTTTACTGCTATTTCGTTATATGCGGGAATAGTGCTGGAAATGCCTGGAAATGCCTGTTTTGAGATCTCTCCACAGAAAGCGTTTCCAGACTTCCCCTTCAACACACGAGTTTAACTCTGTAAGTTGAATGCACACATTGAAGACCGTTCTGTTAGGTAGCTCCGTTTTGGTTTTAGAAGCAGACAGTTCTCCTTACAGCATATACTCCCATTCACTGAGAAATGTCCAAACGCAGCTCTTACCAGAAACGTGTTTCTAACTCCTGAATCTAAAGGGAGATTTAACTCACTTAGCTGAAGAAACGCACAGCAGAGCAGATTGAAGGATACGTTTCTTCTGTGTTTTAGGCAGAGTTTTACTGCTATTTCGTTATATGCAGGAATAGTGCTGGAAATGCCTGGAAATGCCTGTTTTGAGATCTCTCCACAGAAAGCGTTTCCAGACTTCCCCTAAAACACACGAGTTTAACTCTGTAAGTTGAATGCACACATTGAAGACCGTTCTGTTAGGTAGCTCCGTTTTGGTTTTAGAAGCAGACAGTTCTCCTTACAGCATATACTCCCATTCACTGAGAAATGTCCAAACGCAGCTCTTACCAGAAACGTGTTTCTAACTCCTGAATCTAAAGGGAGATTTAACTCACTTAGCTGAACAAACGCACAGCAGAGCAGACTGAAGGATACGTTTCTTCTGTGTTTTAGGCAGAGTTTTACTGCTATTTCGTTATATGCGGGAATAGTGCTGGAAATGCCTGTTTTGAGATCTCTCCACAGAAAGCGTATCCAGACTTCCCCTTCAACACACGAGTTTAACTCTGTAAGTTGAATGCACACATTGAAGACCGTTCTGTTAGGTAACTCCGTTTTGGTTTTAGAAGCAGACAGTTCTCCTTACAGCATATACTCCCATTCACTGAGAAATGTCCAAACGCAGCTCTTACCGGAAACGTGTTTCTAACTCCTGAATCTAAAGGGAGATTTAACTCACTTAGCTGAACAAACGCACAGCAGAGCAGATTGAAGGATACGTTTCTTCTGTGTTTTAGGCAGAGTTTTACTGCTATTTCGTTATATGCGGGAATAGTGCTGGAAATGCCTGTTTTGAGATCTCTCCACAGAAAGCGTTTCCAGACTTCCCATTCAACACACGAGTTTAACTCTGTAAGTTGAATGCACACATTGAAGACCGTTCTGTTAGGTAGCTCCGTTTTGGTTTTAGAAGCAGACAGTTCTCCTTACAGCATATACTCCCATTCACTGAGAAATGTCCAAACGCAGCTCTTACCAGAAACGTGTTTCTAACTCCTGAATCTAAAGGTAGATTTAACTCACTTAGCTGAACAAACGCACAGCAGAGCAGACTGAAGGATACGTTTCTTCTGTGTTTTAGGGAGAGTTTTACTGCTATTTCGTTATATGCGGGAATAGTGCTGGAAATGCCTGGAAATGCCTGTTTTGAGATCTCTCCACAGAAAGCGTTTCCAGACTTCCCCTTCAACACACGAGTTTAACTCTGTAAGTTAAATGCACACATTGAAGACCGTTCTGTTAGGTAGCTCCGTTTTGGTTTTAGAAGCAGACAGTTCTCCTTACAGCATATACTCCCATTCACTGAGAAATGTCCAAACGCAGCTCTTACCAGAAACGTGTTTCTAACTCCTGAATCTAAAGGGAGATTTAACTCACTTAGCTGAACAAACGCACAGCAGAGCAGATTGAAGGATACGTTTCTTCTGTGTTTTAGGCAGAGTTTTACTGCTATTTCGTTATATGCGGGAATAGTGCTGGAAATGCCTGTTTTGAGATCTCTCCACAGAAAGCGTTTCCAGACTTCCCCTTCAACACACGAGTTTAACTCTGTAAGTTGAATGCACACATTGAAGACCGTTCTGTTAGGTAGCTCCGTTTTGGTTTTAGAAGCAGACAGTTCTCCTTACAGCATATACTCCCATTCACTGAGAAATGTCCAAACGCAGCTCTTACCAGAAACGTGTTTCTAACTCCTGAATCTAAAGGGAGATTTAACTCACTTAGCTGAACAAACGCACAGCAGAGCAGATTGAAGGATACGTTTCTTCTGTGTTTTAGGCAGAGTTTTACTGCTATTTCGTTATATGCGGGAATAGTGCTGGAAATGCCTGTTTTGAGATCTCTCCACAGAAAGCGTTTCCAGACTTCCCCTTCAACACACGAGTTTAACTCTGTAAGTTGAATGCACACATTGAAGACCGTTCTGTTAGGTAGCTCCGTTTTGGTTTTAGAAGCAGACAGTTCTCCTTACAGCATATACTCCCATTCACTGAGAAATGTCCAAACGCATCACTTACCAGAAACGTGTTTCTAACTCCTGAATCTAAAGGGAGATTTAACTCACTTAGCTGAACAAACGCACAGCAGAGCAGATTGAAGGATACGTTTCTTCTGTGTTTTAGGCAGAGTTTTACTGCTATTTCGTTATATGCGGGAATAGTGCTGGAAATGCCTGGAAATGCCTGTTTTGAGATCTCTCCACAGAAAGCGTTTCCAGACTTCCCCTTCAACACACGAGTTTAACTCTGTAAGTTGAATGCACACATTGAAGACCGTTCTGTTAGGTAGCTCCGTTTTGGTTTTAGAAGCAGACAGTTCTCCTTACAGCATATACTCCCATTCACTGAGAAATGTCCAAACGCAGCTCTTACCAGAAACGTGTTTCTAACTCCTGAATCTAAAGGGAGATTTAACTCACTTAGCTGAACAAACGCACAGCAGAGCAGATTGAAGGATACGTTTCTTCTGTGTTTTAGGCAGAGTTTTACTGCTATTTCGTTATATGCGGGAATAGTGCTGGAAATGCCTGTTTTGAGATCTCTCCACAGAAAGCGTTTCCAGACTTCCCCTTCAACACACGAGTTTAACTCTGTAAGTTGAATGCACACATTGAAGACCGTTCTGTTAGGTAGCTCCGTTTTGGTTTTAGAAGCAGACAGTTCTCCTTACAGCATATACTCCCATTCACTGAGAAATGTCCAAACGCAGCTCTTACCAGAAACGTGTTTCTAACTCCTGAATCTAAAGGGAGATTTAACTCACTTAGCTGAACAAACGCACAGCAGAGCAGACTGAAGGATACGTTTCTTCTGTGTTTTAGGCAGACTTTTACTGCTATTTCGTTATATGCGGGAATAGTGCTGGAAATGCCTGGAAATGCCTGTTTTGAGATCTCTCCACTGAAAGCGTTTCCAGACTTCCCCTTCAACACACGAGTTTAACTCTGTAAGTTGAATGCACACATTGAAGACCGTTCTGTTAGGTAGCTCCGTTTTGGTTTTAGAAGCAGACAGTTCTCCTTACAGCATATACTCCCATTCACTGAGAAATGTCCAAACGCAGCTCTTACCAGAAACGTGTTTCTAACTCCTGAATCTAAAGGGAGATTTAACTCACTTAGCTGAACAAACGCACAGCAGAGCAGACTGAAGGATACGTTTCTTCTGTGTTTTAGGCAGAGTTTTACTGCTATTTCGTTATATGCGGGAATAGTGCTGGAAATGCCTGGAAATGCCTGTTTTGAGATCTCTCCACTGAAAGCGTTTCCAGACTTCCCCTTCAACACACGAGTTTAACTCTGTAAGTTGAATGCACACATTGAAGACCGTTCTGTTAGGTAGCTCCGTTTTGGTTTTAGAAGCAGACAGTTCTCCTTACAGCATATACTCCCATTCACTGAGAAATGTCCAAACGCAGCTCTTACCAGAAACGTGTTTCTAACTCCTGAATCGAAAGGGAGATTTAACTCACTTAGCTGAACAAACGCACAGCAGAGCAGATTGAAGGATACGTTTCTTCTGTGTTTTAGGCAGAGTTTTACTGCTATTTCGTTATATGCGGGAATAGTGCTGGAAATGCCTGTTTTGAGATCTCTCCACAGAAAGCGTTTCCAGACTTCCCCTTCAACACACGAGTTTAACTCTGTAAGTTGAATGCACACATTGAAGACCGTTCTGTTAGGTAGCTCCGTTTTGGTTTTAGAAGCAGACAGTTCTCCTTACAGCATATACTCCCATTCACTGAGAAATGTCCAAACGCAGCTCTTACCAGAAACGTGTTTCTAACTCCTGAATCTAAAGGGTGATTTAACTCACTTAGCTGAACAAACGCACAGCAGAGCAGACTGAAGGATACGTTTCTTCTGTGTTTTAGGCAGAGTTTTACTGCTATTTCGTTATATGCGGGAATAGTGCTGGAAATGCCTGGAAATGCCTGTTTTGAGATCTCTCCACTGAAAGCGTTTCCAGACTTCCCCTTCAACACACGAGTTTAACTCTGTAAGTTGAATGCACACATTGAAGACCGTTCTGTTAGGTAGCTCCGTTTTGGTTTTAGAAGCAGACAGTTCTCCTTACAGCATATACTCCCATTCACTGAGAAATGTCCAAACGCAGCTCTTACTAGAAACGTGTTTCTAACTCCTGAATCTAAAGTGAGATTTAACTCACTTAGCTGAACAAACGCACAGCAGAGCAGACTGAAGGATACGTTTCTTCTGTGTTTTAGGCAGAGTTTTACTGCTATTTCGTTATATGCGGGAATAGTGCTGGAAATGCCTGGAAATGCCTGTTTTGAGATCTCTCCACTGAAAGCGTTTCCAGACTTCCCCTTCAACACACGAGTTTAACCCTGTAAGTTGAATGCACACATTGAAGACCGTTCTGTTAGGTAGCTCCGTTTTGGTTTTAGAAGCAGACAGTTCTCCTTACAGCATATACTCCCATTCACTGAGAAATGTCCAAACGCAGCTCTTACCAGAAACGTGTTTCTAACTCCTGAATCTAAAGGGAGATTTAACTCACTTAGCTGAACAAACGCACAGCAGAGCAGATTGAAGGATACGTTTCTTCTGTGTTTTAGGCAGAGTTTTACTGCTATTTCGTTATATGCGGGAATAGTGCTGGAAATGCCTGTTTTGAGATCTCTCCACAGAAAGCGTTTCCAGACTTCCCCTTCAACACACGAGTTTAACTCTGTAAGTTGAATGCACACATTGAAGACCGTTCTGTTAGGTAGCTCCGTTTTGGTTTTAGAAGCAGACAGTTCTCCTTACAGCATATACTCCCATTCACTGAGAAATGTCCAAACGCATCACTTACCAGAAACGTGTTTCTAACTCCTGAATCTAAAGGGAGATTTAACTCACTTAGCTGAACAAACGCACAGCAGAGCAGATTGAAGGATACGTTTCTTCTGTGTTTTAGGCAGAGTTTTACTGCTATTTCGTTATATGCGGGAATAGTGCTGGAAATGCCTGGAAATGCCTGTTTTGAGATCTCTCCACAGAAAGCGTTTCCAGACTTCCCCTTCAACACACGAGTTTAACTCTGTAAGTTGAATGCACACATTGAAGACCGTTCTGTTAGGTAGCTCCGTTTTGGTTTTAGAAGCAGACAGTTCTCCTTACAGCATATACTCCCATTCACTGAGAAATGTCCAAACGCAGCTCTTACCAGAAACGTGTTTCTAACTCCTGAATCTAAAGGGAGATTTAACTCACTTAGCTGAACAAACGCACAGCAGAGCAGATTGAAGGATACGTTTCTTCTGTGTTTTAGGCAGAGTTTTACTGCTATTTCGTTATATGCGGGAATAGTGCTGGAAATGCCTGTTTTGAGATCTCTCCACAGAAAGCGTTTCCAGACTTCCCCTTCAACACACGAGTTTAACTCTGTAAGTTGAATGCACACATTGAAGACCGTTCTGTTAGGTAGCTCCGTTTTGGTTTTAGAAGCAGACAGTTCTCCTTACAGCATATACTCCCATTCACTGAGAAATGTCCAAACGCAGCTCTTACCAGAAACGTGTTTCTAACTCCTGAATCTAAAGGGAGATTTAACTCACTTAGCTGAACAAACGCACAGCAGAGCAGACTGAAGGATACGTTTCTTCTGTGTTTTAGGCAGACTTTTACTGCTATTTCGTTATATGCGGGAATAGTGCTGGAAATGCCTGGAAATGCCTGTTTTGAGATCTCTCCACTGAAAGCGTTTCCAGACTTCCCCTTCAACACACGAGTTTAACTCTGTAAGTTGAATGCACACATTGAAGACCGTTCTGTTAGGTAGCTCCGTTTTGGTTTTAGAAGCAGACAGTTCTCCTTACAGCATATACTCCCATTCACTGAGAAATGTCCAAACGCAGCTCTTACCAGAAACGTGTTTCTAACTCCTGAATCTAAAGGGAGATTTAACTCACTTAGCTGAACAAACGCACAGCAGAGCAGACTGAAGGATACGTTTCTTCTGTGTTTTAGGCAGAGTTTTACTGCTATTTCGTTATATGCGGGAATAGTGCTGGAAATGCCTGGAAATGCCTGTTTTGAGATCTCTCCACTGAAAGCGTTTCCAGACTTCCCCTTCAACACACGAGTTTAACTCTGTAAGTTGAATGCACACATTGAAGACCGTTCTGTTAGGTAGCTCCGTTTTGGTTTTAGAAGCAGACAGTTCTCCTTACAGCATATACTCCCATTCACTGAGAAATGTCCAAACGCAGCTCTTACCAGAAACGTGTTTCTAACTCCTGAATCGAAAGGGAGATTTAACTCACTTAGCTGAACAAACGCACAGCAGAGCAGATTGAAGGATACGTTTCTTCTGTGTTTTAGGCAGAGTTTTACTGCTATTTCGTTATATGCGGGAATAGTGCTGGAAATGCCTGTTTTGAGATCTCTCCACAGAAAGCGTTTCCAGACTTCCCCTTCAACACACGAGTTTAACTCTGTAAGTTGAATGCACACATTGAAGACCGTTCTGTTAGGTAGCTCCGTTTTGGTTTTAGAAGCAGACAGTTCTCCTTACAGCATATACTCCCATTCACTGAGAAATGTCCAAACGCAGCTCTTACCAGAAACGTGTTTCTAACTCCTGAATCTAAAGGGTGATTTAACTCACTTAGCTGAACAAACGCACAGCAGAGCAGACTGAAGGATACGTTTCTTCTGTGTTTTAGGCAGAGTTTTACTGCTATTTCGTTATATGCGGGAATAGTGCTGGAAATGCCTGGAAATGCCTGTTTTGAGATCTCTCCACTGAAAGCGTTTCCAGACTTCCCCTTCAACACACGAGTTTAACTCTGTAAGTTGAATGCACACATTGAAGACCGTTCTGTTAGGTAGCTCCGTTTTGGTTTTAGAAGCAGACAGTTCTCCTTACAGCATATACTCCCATTCACTGAGAAATGTCCAAACGCAGCTCTTACTAGAAACGTGTTTCTAACTCCTGAATCTAAAGTGAGATTTAACTCACTTAGCTGAACAAACGCACAGCAGAGCAGACTGAAGGATACGTTTCTTCTGTGTTTTAGGCAGAGTTTTACTGCTATTTCGTTATATGCGGGAATAGTGCTGGAAATGCCTGGAAATGCCTGTTTTGAGATCTCTCCACTGAAAGCGTTTCCAGACTTCCCCTTCAACACACGAGTTTAACTCTGTAAGTTGAATGCACACATTGAAGACCGTTCTGTTAGGTAGCTCCGTTTTGGTTTTAGAAGCAGACAGTTCTCCTTACAGCATATACTCCCATTCACTGAGAAATGTCCAAACGCAGCTCTTACCAGAAACGTGTTTCTAACTCCTGAATCTAAAGGGAGATTTAACTCACTTAGCTGAACAAACGCACAGCAGAGCAGATTGAAGGATACGTTTCTTCTGTGTTTTAGGCAGAGTTTTACTGCTATTTCGTTATATGCGGGAATAGTGCTGGAAATGCCTGTTTTGAGATCTCTCCACAGAAAGCGTTTCCAGACTTCCCCTTCAACACACGAGTTTAACTCTGTAAGTTGAATGCACACATTGAAGACCGTTCTGTTAGGTAGCTCCGTTTTGGTTTTAGAAGCAGACAGTTCTCCTTACAGCATATACTCCCATTCACTGAGAAATGTCCAAACGCATCACTTACCAGAAACGTGTTTCTAACTCCTGAATCTAAAGGGAGATTTAACTCACTTAGCTGAACAAACGCACAGCAGAGCAGATTGAAGGATACGTTTCTTCTGTGTTTTAGGCAGAGTTTTACTGCTATTTCGTTATATGCGGGAATAGTGCTGGAAATGCCTGGAAATGCCTGTTTTGAGATCTCTCCACAGAAAGCGTTTCCAGACTTCCCCTTCAACACACGAGTTTAACTCTGTAAGTTGAATGCACACATTGAAGACCGTTCTGTTAGGTAGCTCCGTTTTGGTTTTAGAAGCAGACAGTTCTCCTTACAGCATATACTCCCATTCACTGAGAAATGTCCAAACGCAGCTCTTACCAGAAACGTGTTTCTAACTCCTGAATCTAAAGGGAGATTTAACTCACTTAGCTGAACAAACGCACAGCAGAGCAGATTGAAGGATACGTTTCTTCTGTGTTTTAGGCAGAGTTTTACTGCTATTTCGTTATATGCGGGAATAGTGCTGGAAATGCCTGTTTTGAGATCTCTCCACAGAAAGCGTTTCCAGACTTCCCCTTCAACACACGAGTTTAACTCTGTAAGTTGAATGCACACATTGAAGACCGTTCTGTTAGGTAGCTCCGTTTTGGTTTTAGAAGCAGACAGTTCTCCTTACAGCATATACTCCCATTCACTGAGAAATGTCCAAACGCATCACTTACCAGAAACGTGTTTCTAACTCCTGAATCTAAAGGGAGATTTAACTCACTTAGCTGAACAAACGCACAGCAGAGCAGATTGAAGGATACGTTTCTTCTGTGTTTTAGGCAGAGTTTTACTGCTATTTCGTTATATGCGGGAATAGTGCTGGAAATGCCTGGAAATGCCTGTTTTGAGATCTCTCCACAGAAAGCGTTTCCAGACTTCCCCTTCAACACACGAGTTTAACTCTGTAAGTTGAATGCACACATTGAAGACCGTTCTGTTAGGTAGCTCCGTTTTGGTTTTAGAAGCAGACAGTTCTCCTTACAGCATATACTCCCATTCACTGAGAAATGTCCAAACGCAGCTCTTACCAGAAACGTGTTTCTAACTCCTGAATCTAAAGGGAGATTTAACTCACTTAGCTGAACAAACGCACAGCAGAGCAGATTGAAGGATACGTTTCTTCTGTGTTTTAGGCAGAGTTTTACTGCTATTTCGTTATATGCGGGAATAGTGCTGGAAATGCCTGTTTTGAGATCTCTCCACAGAAAGCGTTTCCAGACTTCCCCTTCAACACACGAGTTTAACTCTGTAAGTTGAATGCACACATTGAAGACCGTTCTGTTAGGTAGCTCCGTTTTGGTTTTAGAAGCAGACAGTTCTCCTTACAGCATATACTCCCATTCACTGAGAAATGTCCAAACGCAGCTCTTACCAGAAACGTGTTTCTAACTCCTGAATCTAAAGGGAGATTTAACTCACTTAGCTGAACAAACGCACAGCAGAGCAGACTGAAGGATACGTTTCTTCTGTGTTTTAGGCAGACTTTTACTGCTATTTCGTTATATGCGGGAATAGTGCTGGAAATGCCTGGAAATGCCTGTTTTGAGATCTCTCCACTGAAAGCGTTTCCAGACTTCCCCTTCAACACACGAGTTTAACTCTGTAAGTTGAATGCACACATTGAAGACCGTTCTGTTAGGTAGCTCCGTTTTGGTTTTAGAAGCAGACAGTTCTCCTTACAGCATATACTCCCATTCACTGAGAAATGTCCAAACGCAGCTCTTACCAGAAACGTGTTTCTAACTCCTGAATCTAAAGGGAGATTTAACTCACTTAGCTGAACAAACGCACAGCAGAGCAGACTGAAGGATACGTTTCTTCTGTGTTTTAGGCAGAGTTTTACTGCTATTTCGTTATATGCGGGAATAGTGCTGGAAATGCCTGGAAATGCCTGTTTTGAGATCTCTCCACTGAAAGCGTTTCCAGACTTCCCCTTCAACACACGAGTTTAACTCTGTAAGTTGAATGCACACATTGAAGACCGTTCTGTTAGGTAGCTCCGTTTTGGTTTTAGAAGCAGACAGTTCTCCTTACAGCATATACTCCCATTCACTGAGAAATGTCCAAACGCAGCTCTTACCAGAAACGTGTTTCTAACTCCTGAATCGAAAGGGAGATTTAACTCACTTAGCTGAACAAACGCACAGCAGAGCAGATTGAAGGATACGTTTCTTCTGTGTTTTAGGCAGAGTTTTACTGCTATTTCGTTATATGCGGGAATAGTGCTGGAAATGCCTGTTTTGAGATCTCTCCACAGAAAGCGTTTCCAGACTTCCCCTT
Source organism: Saguinus oedipus (assembly GCA_031835075.1). NCBI lineage: Eukaryota > Metazoa > Chordata > Mammalia > Primates > Cebidae > Saguinus > Saguinus oedipus. Next base: position 170,806,581 of record CM063174.1, read on the forward strand.
CAACACACGAGTTTAACTCTGTAAGTTGAATGCACACATTGAAGACCGTTCTGTTAGGTAGCTCCGTTTTGGTTTTAGAAGCAGACAGTTCTCCTTACAGCATATACTCCCATTCACTGAGAAATGTCCAAACGCAGCTCTTACCAGAAACGTGTTTCTAACTCCTGAATCTAAAGGGTGATTTAACTCACTTAGCTGAACAAACGCACAGCAGAGCAGACTGAAGGATACGTTTCTTCTGTGTTTTAGGCAGAGTTTTACTGCTATTTCGTTATATGCGGGAATAGTGCTGGAAATGCCTGGAAATGCCTGTTTTGAGATCTCTCCACTGAAAGCGTTTCCAGACTTCCCCTTCAACACACGAGTTTAACTCTGTAAGTTGAATGCACACATTGAAGACCGTTCTGTTAGGTAGCTCCGTTTTGGTTTTAGAAGCAGACAGTTCTCCTTACAGCATATACTCCCATTCACTGAGAAATGTCCAAACGCAGCTCTTACTAGAAACGTGTTTCTAACTCCTGAATCTAAAGTGAGATTTAACTCACTTAGCTGAACAAACGCACAGCAGAGCAGACTGAAGGATACGTTTCTTCTGTGTTTTAGGCAGAGTTTTACTGCTATTTCGTTATATGCGGGAATAGTGCTGGAAATGCCTGGAAATGCCTGTTTTGAGATCTCTCCACTGAAAGCGTTTCCAGACTTCCCCTTCAACACACGAGTTTAACTCTGTAAGTTGAATGCACACATTGAAGACCGTTCTGTTAGGTAGCTCCGTTTTGGTTTTAGAAGCAGACAGTTCTCCTTACAGCATATACTCCCATTCACTGAGAAATGTCCAAACGCAGCTCTTACCAGAAACGTGTTTCTAACTCCTGAATCGAAAGGGAGATTTAACTCACTTAGCTGAACAAACGCACAGCAGAGCAGATTGAAGGATACGTTTCTTCTGTGTTTTAGGCAGAGTTTTACTGCTATTTCGTTATATGCGGGAATAGTGCTGGAAATGCCTGTTTTGAGATCTCTCCACAGAAAGCGTTTCCAGACTTCCCCTTCAACACACGAGTTTAACTCTGTATGTTGAATGCACACATTGAAGACCGTTCTGTTAGGTAGCTCCGTTTTGGTTTTAGAAGCAGACAGTTCTCCTTACAGCATATACTCCCATTCACTGAGAAATGTCCAAACGCAGCTCTTACCAGAAACGTGTTTCTAACTCCTGAATCTAAAGGTAGATTTAACTCACTTAGCTGAACAAATGCACAGCAGAGCAGACTGAAGGATACGTTTCTTCTGTGTTTTAGGGAGAGTTTTACTGCTATTTCGTTATATGCGGGAATAGTGCTGGAAATGCCTGGAAATGCCTGTTTTGAGATCTCTCCACAGAAAGCGTTTCCAGACTTCCCCTTCAACACACGAGTTTAACCCTGTAAGTTGAATGCACACATTGAAGACCGTTCTGTTAGGTAGCTCCGTTTTGGTTTTAGAAGCAGACAGTTCTCCTTACAGCATATACTCCCATTCACTGAGAAATGTCCAAACGCAGCTCTTACCAGAAACGTGTTTCTAACTCCTGAATCTAAAGGGAGATTTAACTCACTTAGCTGAACAAACGCACAGCAGAGCAGACTGAAGGATACGTTTCTTCTGTGTTTTAGGCAGAGTTTTACTGCTATTTCGTTATATGCGGGAATAGTGCTGGAAATGCCTGGAAATGCCTGTTTTGAGATCTCTCCACTGAAAGCGTTTCCAGACTTCCCCTTCAACACACGAGTTTAACTCTGTAAGTTGAATGCACACATTGAAGACCGTTCTGTTAGGTAGCTCCGTTTTGGTTTTAGAAGCAGACAGTTCTCCTTACAGCATATACTCCCATTCACTGAGAAATGTCCAAACGCAGCTCTTACCAGAAACGTGTTTCTAACTCCTGAATCTAAAGGGAGATTTAACTCACTTAGCTGAACAAACGCACAGCAGAGCAGATTGAAGGATACGTTTCTTCTGTGTTTTAGGCAGAGTTTTACTGCTATTTCGTTATATGCGGGAATAGTGCTGGAAATGCCTGTTTTGAGATCTCTCCACAGAAAGCGTTTCCAGACTTCCCATTCAACACACGAGTTTAACTCTGTAAGTTGAATGCACACATTGAAGACCGTTCTGTTAGGTAGCTCCGTTTTGGTTTTAGAAGCAGACAGTTCTCCTTACAGCATATACTCCCATTCACTGAGAAATGTCCAAACGCAGCTCTTACCAGAAACGTGTTTCTAACTCCTGAATCTAAAGGGAGATTTAACTCACTTAGCTGAACAAACGCACAGCAGAGCAGATTGAAGGATACGTTTCTTCTGTGTTTTAGGCAGAGTTTTACTGCTATTTCGTTATATGCGGGAATAGTGCTGGAAATGCCTGTTTTGAGATCTCTCCACAGAAAGCGTTTCCAGACTTCCTCTTCAACACACGAGTTTAACTCTGTAAGTTGAATGCACACATTGAAGACCGTTCTGTTAGGTAGCTCCGTTTTGGTTTTAGAAGCAGACAGTTCTCCTTACAGCATATACTCCCATTCACTGAGAAATGTCCAAACGCAGCTCTTACCAGAAACGTGTTTCTAACTCCTGAATCTAAAGGGAGATTTAACTCACTTAGCTGAACAAACGCACAGCAGAGCAGACTGAAGGATACGTTTCTTCTGTGTTTTAGGCAGACTTTTACTGCTATTTCGTTATATGCGGGAATACTGCTGGAAATGCCTGGAAATGCCTGTTTTGAGATCTCTCCACTGAAAGCGTTTCCAGACTTCCCCTTCAACACACGAGTTTAACTCTGTAAGTTGAATGCACACATTGAAGACCGTTCTGTTAGGTAGCTCCGTTTTGGTTTTAGAAGCAGACAGTTCTCCTTACAGCATATACTCCCATTCACTGAGAAATGTCCAAACGCAGCTCTTACCAGAAACGTGTTTCTAACTCCTGAATCTAAAGGGAGATTTAACTCACTTAGCTGAACAAACGCACAGCAGAGCAGACTGAAGGATACGTTTCTTCTGTGTTTTAGGCAGAGTTTTACTGCTATTTCGTTATATGCGGGAATAGTGCTGGAAATGCCTGGAAATGCCTGTTTTGAGATCTCTCCACTGAAAGCGTTTCCAGACTTCCCCTTCAACACACGAGTTTAACTCTGTAAGTTGAATGCACACATTGAAGACCGTTCTGTTAGGTAGCTCCGTTTTGGTTTTAGAAGCAGACAGTTCTCCTTACAGCATATACTCCCATTCACTGAGAAATGTCCAAACGCAGCTCTTACCAGAAACGTGTTTCTAACTCCTGAATCGAAAGGGAGATTTAACTCACTTAGCTGAACAAACGCACAGCAGAGCAGATTGAAGGATACGTTTCTTCTGTGTTTTAGGCAGAGTTTTACTGCTATTTCGTTATATGCGGGAATAGTGCTGGAAATGCCTGTTTTGAGATCTCTCCACAGAAAGCGTTTCCAGACTTCCCCTTCAACACACGAGTTTAACTCTGTAAGTTGAATGCACACATTGAAGACCGTTCTGTTAGGTAGCTCCGTTTTGGTTTTAGAAGCAGACAGTTCTCCTTACAGCATATACTCCCATTCACTGAGAAATGTCCAAACGCAGCTCTTACCAGAAACGTGTTTCTAACTCCTGAATCTAAAGGGAGATTTAACTCACTTAGCTGAACAAACGCACAGCAGAGCAGACTGAAGGATACGTTTCTTCTGTGTTTTAGGCAGACTTTTACTGCTATTTCGTTATATGCGGGAATAGTGCTTGAAATGCCTGGAAATGCCTGTTTTGAGATCTCTCCACTGAAAGCGTTTCCAGACTTCCCCTTCAACACACGAGTTTAACTCTGTAAGTTGAATGCACACATTGAAGACCGTTCTGTTAGGTAGCTCCGTTTTGGTTTTAGAAGCAGACAGTTCTCCTTACAGCATATACTCCCATTCACTGAGAAATGTCCAAACGCAGCTCTTACCAGAAACGTGTTTCTAACTCCTGAATCTAAAGGGAGATTTAACTCACTTAGCTGAACAAACGCACAGCAGAGCAGACTGAAGGATACGTTTCTTCTGTGTTTTAGGCAGAGTTTTACTGCTATTTCGTTATATGCGGGAATAGTGCTGGAAATGCCTGGAAATGCCTGTTTTGAGATCTCTCCACTGAAAGCGTTTCCAGACTTCCCCTTCAACACACGAGTTTAACTCTGTAAGTTGAATGCACACATTGAAGACCGTTCTGTTAGGTAGCTCCGTTTTGGTTTTAGAAGCAGACAGTTCTCCTTACAGCATATACTCCCATTCACTGAGAAATGTCCAAACGCAGCTCTTACCAGAAACGTGTTTCTAACTCCTGAATCGAAAGGGAGATTTAACTCACTTAGCTGAACAAACGCACAGCAGAGCAGATTGAAGGATACGTTTCTTCTGTGTTTTAGGCAGAGTTTTACTGCTATTTCGTTATATGCGGGAATAGTGCTGGAAATGCCTGTTTTGAGATCTCTCCACAGAAAGCGTTTCCAGACTTCCCCTTCAACACACGAGTTTAACTCTGTAAGTTGAATGCACACATTGAAGACCGTTCTGTTAGGTAGCTCCGTTTTGGTTTTAGAAGCAGACAGTTCTCCTTACAGCATATACTCCCATTCACTGAGAAATGTCCAAACGCAGCTCTTACCAGAAACGTGTTTCTAACTCCTGAATCTAAAGGGAGATTTAACTCACTTAGCTGAACAAACGCACAGCAGAGCAGACTGAAGGATACGTTTCTTCTGTGTTTTAGGCAGAGTTTTACTGCTATTTCGTTATATGCGGGAATAGTGCTGGAAATGCCTGGAAATGCCTGTTTTGAGATCTCTCCACTGAAAGCGTTTCCAGACTTCCCCTTCAACACACGAGTTTAACTCTGTAAGTTGAATGCACACATTGAAGACCGTTCTGTTAGGTAGCTCCGTTTTGGTTTTAGAAGCAGACAGTTCTCCTTACAGCATATACTCCCATTCACTGAGAAATGTCCAAACGCAGCTCTTACCAGAAACGTGTTTCTAACTCCTGAATCGAAAGGGAGATTTAACTCACTTAGCTGAACAAACGCACAGCAGAGCAGATTGAAGGATACGTTTCTTCTGTGTTTTAGGCAGAGTTTTACTGCTATTTCGTTATATGCGGGAATAGTGCTGGAAATGCCTGTTTTGAGATCTCTCCACAGAAAGCGTTTCCAGACTTCCCCTTCAACACACGAGTTTAACTCTGTAAGTTGAATGCACACATTGAAGACCGTTCTGTTAGGTAGCTCCGTTTTGGTTTTAGAAGCAGACAGTTCTCCTTACAGCATATACTCCCATTCACTGAGAAATGTCCAAACGCAGCTCTTACCAGAAACGTGTTTCTAACTCCTGAATCTAAAGGGAGATTTAACTCACTTAGCTGAACAAACGCACAGCAGAGCAGACTGAAGGATACGTTTCTTCTGTGTTTTAGGCAGACTTTTACTGCTATTTCGTTATATGCGGGAATAGTGCTTGAAATGCCTGGAAATGCCTGTTTTGAGATCTCTCCACTGAAAGCGTTTCCAGACTTCCCCTTCAACACACGAGTTTAACTCTGTAAGTTGAATGCACACATTGAAGACCGTTCTGTTAGGTAGCTCCGTTTTGGTTTTAGAAGCAGACAGTTCTCCTTACAGCATATACTCCCATTCACTGAGAAATGTCCAAACGCAGCTCTTACCAGAAACGTGTTTCTAACTCCTGAATCTAAAGGGAGATTTAACTCACTTAGCTGAACAAACGCACAGCAGAGCAGACTGAAGGATACGTTTCTTCTGTGTTTTAGGCAGAGTTTTACTGCTATTTCGTTATATGCGGGAATAGTGCTGGAAATGCCTGGAAATGCCTGTTTTGAGATCTCTCCACTGAAAGCGTTTCCAGACTTCCCCTTCAACACACGAGTTTAACTCTGTAAGTTGAATGCACACATTGAAGACCGTTCTGTTAGGTAGCTCCGTTTTGGTTTTAGAAGCAGACAGTTCTCCTTACAGCATATACTCCCATTCACTGAGAAATGTCCAAACGCAGCTCTTACCAGAAACGTGTTTCTAACTCCTGAATCGAAAGGGAGATTTAACTCACTTAGCTGAACAAACGCACAGCAGAGCAGATTGAAGGATACGTTTCTTCTGTGTTTTAGGCAGAGTTTTACTGCTATTTCGTTATATGCGGGAATAGTGCTGGAAATGCCTGTTTTGAGATCTCTCCACAGAAAGCGTTTCCAGACTTCCCCTTCAACACACGAGTTTAACTCTGTAAGTTGAATGCACACATTGAAGACCGTTCTGTTAGGTAGCTCCGTTTTGGTTTTAGAAGCAGACAGTTCTCCTTACAGCATATACTCCCATTCACTGAGAAATGTCCAAACGCAGCTCTTACCAGAAACGTGTTTCTAACTCCTGAATCTAAAGGGAGATTTAACTCACTTAGCTGAACAAACGCACAGCAGAGCAGACTGAAGGATACGTTTCTTCTGTGTTTTAGGCAGAGTTTTACTGCTATTTCGTTATATGCGGGAATAGTGCTGGAAATGCCTGGAAATGCCTGTTTTGAGATCTCTCCACTGAAAGCGTTTCCAGACTTCCCCTTCAACACACGAGTTTAACTCTGTAAGTTGAATGCACACATTGAAGACCGTTCTGTTAGGTAGCTCCGTTTTGGTTTTAGAAGCAGACAGTTCTCCTTACAGCATATACTCCCATTCACTGAGAAATGTCCAAACGCAGCTCTTACCAGAAACGTGTTTCTAACTCCTGAATCGAAAGGGAGATTTAACTCACTTAGCTGAACAAACGCACAGCAGAGCAGATTGAAGGATACGTTTCTTCTGTGTTTTAGGCAGAGTTTTACTGCTATTTCGTTATATGCGGGAATAGTGCTGGAAATGCCTGTTTTGAGATCTCTCCACAGAAAGCGTTTCCAGACTTCCCCTTCAACACACGAGTTTAACTCTGTAAGTTGAATGCACACATTGAAGACCGTTCTGTTAGGTAGCTCCGTTTTGGTTTTAGAAGCAGACAGTTCTCCTTACAGCATATACTCCCATTCACTGAGAAATGTCCAAACGCAGCTCTTACCAGAAACGTGTTTCTAACTCCTGAATCTAAAGGGAGATTTAACTCACTTAGCTGAACAAACGCACAGCAGAGCAGACTGAAGGATACGTTTCTTCTGTGTTTTAGGCAGACTTTTACTGCTATTTCGTTATATGCGGGAATAGTGCTGGAAATGCCTGGAAATGCCTGTTTTGAGATCTCTCCACTGAAAGCGTTTCCAGACTTCCCCTTCAACACACGAGTTTAACTCTGTAAGTTGAATGCACACATTGAAGACCGTTCTGTTAGGTAGCTCCGTTTTGGTTTTAGAAGCAGACAGTTCTCCTTACAGCATATACTCCCATTCACTGAGAAATGTCCAAACGCAGCTCTTACCAGAAACGTGTTTCTAACTCCTGAATCTAAAGGGAGATTTAACTCACTTAGCTGAACAAACGCACAGCAGAGCAGACTGAAGGATACGTTTCTTCTGTGTTTTAGGCAGAGTTTTACTGCTATTTCGTTATATGCGGGAATAGTGCTGGAAATGCCTGGAAATGCCTGTTTTGAGATCTCTCCACTGAAAGCGTTTCCAGACTTCCCCTTCAACACACGAGTTTAACTCTGTAAGTTGAATGCACACATTGAAGACCGTTCTGTTAGGTAGCTCCGTTTTGGTTTTAGAAGCAGACAGTTCTCCTTACAGCATATACTCCCATTCACTGAGAAATGTCCAAACGCAGCTCTTACCAGAAACGTGTTTCTAACTCCTGAATCGAAAGGGAGATTTAACTCACTTAGCTGAACAAACGCACAGCAGAGCAGATTGAAGGATACGTTTCTTCTGTGTTTTAGGCAGAGTTTTACTGCTATTTCGTTATATGCGGGAATAGTGCTGGAAATGCCTGTTTTGAGATCTCTCCACAGAAAGCGTTTCCAGACTTCCCCTTCAACACACGAGTTTAACTCTGTAAGTTGAATGCACACATTGAAGACCGTTCTGTTAGGTAGCTCCGTTTTGGTTTTAGAAGCAGACAGTTCTCCTTACAGCATATACTCCCATTCACTGAGAAATGTCCAAACGCAGCTCTTACCAGAAACGTGTTTCTAACTCCTGAATCTAAAGGGAGATTTAACTCACTTAGCTGAACAAACGCACAGCAGAGCAGACTGAAGGATACGTTTCTTCTGTGTTTTAGGCAGAGTTTTACTGCTATTTCGTTATATGCGGGAATAGTGCTGGAAATGCCTGGAAATGCCTGTTTTGAGATCTCTCCACTGAAAGCGTTTCCAGACTTCCCCTTCAACACACGAGTTTAACTCTGTAAGTTGAATGCACACATTGAAGACCGTTCTGTTAGGTAGCTCCGTTTTGGTTTTAGAAGCAGACAGTTCTCCTTACAGCATATACTCCCATTCACTGAGAAATGTCCAAACGCAGCTCTTACTAGAAACGTGTTTCTAACTCCTGAATCTAAAGTGAGATTTAACTCACTTAGCTGAACAAACGCACAGCAGAGCAGACTGAAGGATACGTTTCTTCTGTGTTTTAGGCAGAGTTTTACTGCTATTTCGTTATATGCGGGAATAGTGCTGGAAATGCCTGGAAATGCCTGTTTTGAGATCTCTCCACTGAAAGCGTTTCCAGACTTCCCCTTCAACACACGAGTTTAACTCTGTAAGTTGAATGCACACATTGAAGACCGTTCTGTTAGGTAGCTCCGTTTTGGTTTTAGAAGCAGACAGTTCTCCTTACAGCATATACTCCCATTCACTGAGAAATGTCCAAACGCAGCTCTTACCAGAAACGTGTTTCTAACTCCTGAATCGAAAGGGAGATTTAACTCACTTAGCTGAACAAACGCACAGCAGAGCAGATTGAAGGATACGTTTCTTCTGTGTTTTAGGCAGAGTTTTACTGCTATTTCGTTATATGCGGGAATAGTGCTGGAAATGCCTGTTTTGAGATCTCTCCACAGAAAGCGTTTCCAGACTTCCCCTTCAACACACGAGTTTAACTCTGTAAGTTGAATGCACACATTGAAGACCGTTCTGTTAGGTAGCTCCGTTTTGGTTTTAGAAGCAGACAGTTCTCCTTACAGCATATACTCCCATTCACTGAGAAATGTCCAAACGCAGCTCTTACCAGAAACGTGTTTCTAACTCCTGAATCTAAAGGTAGATTTAACTCACTTAGCTGAACAAATGCACAGCAGAGCAGACTGAAGGATACGTTTCTTCTGTGTTTTAGGGAGAGTTTTACTGCTATTTCGTTATATGCGGGAATAGTGCTGGAAATGCCTGGAAATGCCTGTTTTGAGATCTCTCCACAGAAAGCGTTTCCAGACTTCCCCTTCAACACACGAGTTTAACCCTGTAAGTTGAATGCACACATTGAAGACCGTTCTGTTAGGTAGCTCCGTTTTGGTTTTAGAAGCAGACAGTTCTCCTTACAGCATATACTCCCATTCACTGAGAAATGTCCAAACGCAGCTCTTACCAGAAACGTGTTTCTAACTCCTGAATCTAAAGGGAGATTTAACTCACTTAGCTGAACAAACGCACAGCAGAGCAGACTGAAGGATACGTTTCTTCTGTGTTTTAGGCAGAGTTTTACTGCTATTTCGTTATATGCGGGAATAGTGCTGGAAATGCCTGGAAATGCCTGTTTTGAGATCTCTCCACTGAAAGCGTTTCCAGACTTCCCCTTCAACACACGAGTTTAACTCTGTAAGTTGAATGCACACATTGAAGACCGTTCTGTTAGGTAGCTCCGTTTTGGTTTTAGAAGCAGACAGTTCTCCTTACAGCATATACTCCCATTCACTGAGAAATGTCCAAACGCAGCTCTTACCAGAAACGTGTTTCTAACTCCTGAATCTAAAGGGAGATTTAACTCACTTAGCTGAACAAACGCACAGCAGAGCAGATTGAAGGATACGTTTCTTCTGTGTTTTAGGCAGAGTTTTACTGCTATTTCGTTATATGCGGGAATAGTGCTGGAAATGCCTGTTTTGAGATCTCTCCACAGAAAGCGTTTCCAGACTTCCCATTCAACACACGAGTTTAACTCTGTAAGTTGAATGCACACATTGAAGACCGTTCTGTTAGGTAGCTCCGTTTTGGTTTTAGAAGCAGACAGTTCTCCTTACAGCATATACTCCCATTCACTGAGAAATGTCCAAACGCATCACTTACCAGAAACGTGTTTCTAACTCCTGAATCTAAAGGGAGATTTAACTCACTTAGCTGAACAAACGCACAGCAGAGCAGATTGAAGGATACGTTTCTTCTGTGTTTTAGGCAGAGTTTTACTGCTATTTCGTTATATGCGGGAATAGTGCTGGAAAGGCCTGGAAATGCCTGTTTTGAGATCTCTCCACAGAAAGCGTTTCCAGACTTCCCCTTCAACACACGAGTTTAACTCTGTAAGTTGAATGCACACATTGAAGACCGTTCTGTTAGGTAGCTCCGTTTTGGTTTTAGAAGCAGACAGTTCTCCTTACAGCATATACTCCCATTCACTGAGAAATGTCCAAACGCAGCTCTTACCGGAAACGTGTTTCTAACTCCTGAATCTAAAGGGAGATTTAACTCACTTAGCTGAACAAACGCACAGCAGAGCAGATTGAAGGATACGTTTCTTCTGTGTTTTAGGCAGAGTTTTACTGCTATTTCGTTATATGCGGGAATAGTGCTGGAAATGCCTGTTTTGAGATCTCTCCACAGAAAGCGTTTCCAGACTTCCCCTTCAACACACGAGTTTAACTCTGTAAGTTGAATGCACACATTGAAGACCGTTCTGTTAGGTAGCTCCGTTTTGGTTTTAGAAGCAGACAGTTCTCCTTACAGCATATACTCCCATTCACTGAGAAATGTCCAAACGCAGCTCTTACCAGAAACGTGTTTCTAACTCCTGAATCTAAAGGTAGATTTAACTCACTTAGCTGAACAAACGCACAGCAGAGCAGACTGAAGGATACGTTTCTTCTGTGTTTTAGGGAGAGTTTTACTGCTATTTCGTTATATGCGGGAATAGTGCTGGAAATGCCTGGAAATGCCTGTTTTGAGATCTCTCCACAGAAAGCGTTTCCAGACTTCCCCTTCAACACACGAGTTTAACTCTGTAAGTTGAATGCACACATTGAAGACCGTTCTGTTAGGTAGCTCCGTTTTGGTTTTAGAAGCAGACAGTTCTCCTTACAGCATATACTCCCATTCACTGAGAAATGTCCAAACGCAGCTCTTACCAGAAACGTGTTTCTAACTCCTGAATCTAAAGGGAGATTTAACTCACTTAGCTGAACAAACGCACAGCAGAGCAGATTGAAGGATACGTTTCTTCTGTGTTTTAGGCAGAGTTTTACTGCTATTTCGTTATATGCGGGAATAGTGCTGGAAATGCCTGTTTTGAGATCTCTCCACAGAAAGCGTTTCCAGACTTCCCCTTCAACACACGAGTTTAACTCTGTAAGTTGAATGCACACATTGAAGACCGTTCTGTTAGGTAGCTCCGTTTTGGTTTTAGAAGCAGACAGTTCTCCTTACAGCATATACTCCCATTCACTGAGAAATGTCCAAACGCAGCACTTACCAGAAACGTGTTTCTAACTCCTGAATCTAAAGGGAGATTTAACTCACTTAGCTGAACAAACGCACAGCAGAGCAGATTGAAGGATACGTTTCTTCTGTGTTTTAGGCAGAGTTTTACTGCTATTTCGTTATATGCGGGAATAGTGCTGGAAATGCCTGGAAATGCCTGTTTTGAGATCTCTCCACTGAAAGCGTTTCCAGACTTCCCCTTCAACACACGAGTTTAACTCTGTAAGTTGAATGCACACATTGAAGACCGTTCTGTTAGGTAGCTCCGTTTTGGTTTTAGAAGCAGACGGTTCTCCTTACAGCATATACTCCCATTCACTGAGAAATGTCCAAACGCAGCTCTTACTAGAAACGTGTTTCTAACTCCTGAATCTAAAGTGAGATTTAACTCACTTAGCTGAACAAACGCACAGCAGAGCAGACTGAAGGATACGTTTCTTCTGTGTTTTAGGCAGAGTTTTACTGCTATTTCGTTATATGCGGGAATAGTGCTGGAAATGCCTGGAAATGCCTGTTTTGAGATCTCTCCACTGAAAGCGTTTCCAGACTTCCCCTTCAACACACGAGTTTAACTCTGTAAGTTGAATGCACACATTGAAGACCGTTCTGTTAGGTAGCTCCGTTTTGGTTTTAGAAGCAGACAGTTCTCCTTACAGCATATACTCCCATTCACTGAGAAATGTCCAAACGCAGCTCTTACCAGAAACGTGTTTCTAACTCCTGAATCGAAAGGGAGATTTAACTCACTTAGCTGAACAAACGCACAGCAGAGCAGATTGAAGGATACGTTTCTTCTGTGTTTTAGGCAGAGTTTTACTGCTATTTCGTTATATGCGGGAATAGTGCTGGAAATGCCTGTTTTGAGATCTCTCCACAGAAAGCGTTTCCAGACTTCCCCTTCAACACACGAGTTTAACTCTGTAAGTTGAATGCACACATTGAAGTCCGTTCTGTTAGGTAGCTCCGTTTTGGTTTTAGAAGCAGACAGTTCTCCTTACAGCATATACTCCCATTCACTGAGAAATGTCCAAACGCAGCTATTACCAGAAACGTGTTTCTAACTCCTGAATCTAAAGGTAGATTTAACTCACTTAGCTGAACAAATGCACAGCAGAGCAGACTGAAGGATACGTTTCTTCTGTGTTTTAGGGAGAGTTTTACTGCTATTTCGTTATATGCGGGAATAGTGCTGGAAATGCCTGGAAATGCCTGTTTTGAGATCTCTCCACAGAAAGCGTTTCCAGACTTCCCCTTCAACACACGAGTTTAACCCTGTAAGTTGAATGCACACATTGAAGACCGTTCTGTTAGGTAGCTCCGTTTTGGTTTTAGAAGCAGACAGTTCTCCTTACAGCATATACTCCCATTCACTGAGAAATGTCCAAACGCAGCTCTTACCAGAAACGTGTTTCTAACTCCTGAATCTAAAGGGAGATTTAACTCACTTAGCTGAACAAACGCACAGCAGAGCAGACTGAAGGATACGTTTCTTCTGTGTTTTAGGCAGAGTTTTACTGCTATTTCGTTATATGCGGGAATAGTGCTGGAAATGCCTGGAAATGCCTGTTTTGAGATCTCTCCACTGAAAGCGTTTCCAGACTTCCCCTTCAACACACGAGTTTAACTCTGTAAGTTGAATGCACACATTGAAGACCGTTCTGTTAGGTAGCTCCGTTTTGGTTTTAGAAGCAGACAGTTCTCCTTACAGCATATACTCCCATTCACTGAGAAATGTCCAAACGCAGCTCTTACCAGAAACGTGTTTCTAACTCCTGAATCTAAAGGGAGATTTAACTCACTTAGCTGAACAAACGCACAGCAGAGCAGATTGAAGGATACGTTTCTTCTGTGTTTTAGGCAGAGTTTTACTGCTATTTCGTTATATGCGGGAATAGTGCTGGAAATGCCTGTTTTGAGATCTCTCCACAGAAAGCGTTTCCAGACTTCCCATTCAACACACGAGTTTAACTCTGTAAGTTGAATGCACACATTGAAGACCGTTCTGTTAGGTAGCTCCGTTTTGGTTTTAGAAGCAGACAGTTCTCCTTACAGCATATACTCCCATTCACTGAGAAATGTCCAAACGCATCACTTACCAGAAACGTGTTTCTAACTCCTGAATCTAAAGGGAGATTTAACTCACTTAGCTGAACAAACGCACAGCAGAGCAGATTGAAGGATACGTTTCTTCTGTGTTTTAGGCAGAGTTTTACTGCTATTTCGTTATATGCGGGAATAGTGCTGGAAAGGCCTGGAAATGCCTGTTTTGAGATCTCTCCACAGAAAGCGTTTCCAGACTTCCCCTTCAACACACGAGTTTAACTCTGTAAGTTGAATGCACACATTGAAGACCGTTCTGTTAGGTAGCTCCGTTTTGGTTTTAGAAGCAGACAGTTCTCCTTACAGCATATACTCCCATTCACTGAGAAATGTCCAAACGCAGCTCTTACCGGAAACGTGTTTCTAACTCCTGAATCTAAAGGGAGATTTAACTCACTTAGCTGAACAAACGCACAGCAGAGCAGATTGAAGGATACGTTTCTTCTGTGTTTTAGGCAGAGTTTTACTGCTATTTCGTTATATGCGGGAATAGTGCTGGAAATGCCTGTTTTGAGATCTCTCCACAGAAAGCGTTTCCAGACTTCCCCTTCAACACACGAGTTTAACTCTGTAAGTTGAATGCACACATTGAAGACCGTTCTGTTAGGTAGCTCCGTTTTGGTTTTAGAAGCAGACAGTTCTCCTTACAGCATATACTCCCATTCACTGAGAAATGTCCAAACGCAGCTCTTACCAGAAACGTGTTTCTAACTCCTGAATCTAAAGGTAGATTTAACTCACTTAGCTGAACAAACGCACAGCAGAGCAGACTGAAGGATACGTTTCTTCTGTGTTTTAGGGAGAGTTTTACTGCTATTTCGTTATATGCGGGAATAGTGCTGGAAATGCCTGGAAATGCCTGTTTTGAGATCTCTCCACAGAAAGCGTTTCCAGACTTCCCCTTCAACACACGAGTTTAACTCTGTAAGTTGAATGCACACATTGAAGACCGTTCTGTTAGGTAGCTCCGTTTTGGTTTTAGAAGCAGACAGTTCTCCTTACAGCATATACTCCCATTCACTGAGAAATGTCCAAACGCAGCTCTTACCAGAAACGTGTTTCTAACTCCTGAATCTAAAGGGAGATTTAACTCACTTAGCTGAACAAACGCACAGCAGAGCAGATTGAAGGATACGTTTCTTCTGTGTTTTAGGCAGAGTTTTACTGCTATTTCGTTATATGCGGGAATAGTGCTGGAAATGCCTGTTTTGAGATCTCTCCACAGAAAGCGTTTCCAGACTTCCCCTTCAACACACGAGTTTAACTCTGTAAGTTGAATGCACACATTGAAGACCGTTCTGTTAGGTAGCTCCGTTTTGGTTTTAGAAGCAGACAGTTCTCCTTACAGCATATACTCCCATTCACTGAGAAATGTCCAAACGCAGCTCTTACCAGAAACGTGTTTCTAACTCCTGAATCTAAAGGGAGATTTAACTCACTTAGCTGAACAAACGCACAGCAGAGCAGATTGAAGGATACGTTTCTTCTGTGTTTTAGGCAGAGTTTTACTGCTATTTCGTTATATGCGGGAATAGTGCTGGAAATGCCTGTTTTGAGATCTCTCCACAGAAAGCGTTTCCAGACTTCCCCTTCAACACACGAGTTTAACTCTGTAAGTTGAATGCACACATTGAAGACCGTTCTGTTAGGTAGCTCCGTTTTGGTTTTAGAAGCAGACAGTTCTCCTTACAGCATATACTCCCATTCACTGAGAAATGTCCAAACGCATCACTTACCAGAAACGTGTTTCTAACTCCTGAATCTAAAGGGAGATTTAACTCACTTAGCTGAACAAACGCACAGCAGAGCAGATTGAAGGATACGTTTCTTCTGTGTTTTAGGCAGAGTTTTACTGCTATTTCGTTATATGCGGGAATAGTGCTGGAAATGCCTGGAAATGCCTGTTTTGAGATCTCTCCACAGAAAGCGTTTCCAGACTTCCCCTTCAACACACGAGTTTAACTCTGTAAGTTGAATGCACACATTGAAGACCGTTCTGTTAGGTAGCTCCGTTTTGGTTTTAGAAGCAGACAGTTCTCCTTACAGCATATACTCCCATTCACTGAGAAATGTCCAAACGCAGCTCTTACCAGAAACGTGTTTCTAACTCCTGAATCGAAAGGGAGATTTAACTCACTTAGCTGAACAAACGCACAGCAGAGCAGATTGAAGGATACGTTTCTTCTGTGTTTTAGGCAGAGTTTTACTGCTATTTCGTTATATGCGGGAATAGTGCTGGAAATGCCTGTTTTGAGATCTCTCCACAGAAAGCGTTTCCAGACTTCCCCTTCAACACACGAGTTTAACTCTGTAAGTTGAATGCACACATTGAAGACCGTTCTGTTAGGTAGCTCCGTTTTGGTTTTAGAAGCAGACAGTTCTCCTTACAGCATATACTCCCATTCACTGAGAAATGTCCAAACGCAGCTCTTACCAGAAACGTGTTTCTAACTCCTGAATCTAAAGGGAGATTTAACTCACTTAGCTGAACAAACGCACAGCAGAGCAGACTGAAGGATACGTTTCTTCTGTGTTTTAGGCAGACTTTTACTGCTATTTCGTTATATGCGGGAATAGTGCTGGAAATGCCTGGAAATGCCTGTTTTGAGATCTCTCCACTGAAAGCGTTTCCAGACTTCCCCTTCAACACACGAGTTTAACTCTGTAAGTTGAATGCACACATTGAAGACCGTTCTGTTAGGTAGCTCCGTTTTGGTTTTAGAAGCAGACAGTTCTCCTTACAGCATATACTCCCATTCACTGAGAAATGTCCAAACGCAGCTCTTACCAGAAACGTGTTTCTAACTCCTGAATCTAAAGGGAGATTTAACTCACTTAGCTGAACAAACGCACAGCAGAGCAGACTGAAGGATACGTTTCTTCTGTGTTTTAGGCAGAGTTTTACTGCTATTTCGTTATATGCGGGAATAGTGCTGGAAATACGTGGAAATGCCTGTTTTGAGATCTCTCCACTGAAAGCGTTTCCAGACTTCCCCTTCAACACACGAGTTTAACTCTGTAAGTTGAATGCACACATTGAAGACCGTTCTGTTAGGTAGCTCCGTTTTGGTTTTAGAAGCAGACAGTTCTCCTTACAGCATATACTCCCATTCACTGAGAAATGTCCAAACGCAGCTCTTACCAGAAACGTGTTTCTAACTCCTGAATCGAAAGGGAGATTTAACTCACTTAGCTGAACAAACGCACAGCAGAGCAGATTGAAGGATACGTTTCTTCTGTGTTTTAGGCAGAGTTTTACTGCTATTTCGTTATATGCGGGAATAGTGCTGGAAATGCCTGTTTTGAGATCTCTCCACAGAAAGCGTTTCCAGACTTCCCCTTCAACACACGAGTTTAACTCTGTAAGTTGAATGCACACATTGAAGACCGTTCTGTTAGGTAGCTCCGTTTTGGTTTTAGAAGCAGACAGTTCTCCTTACAGCATATACTCCCATTCACTGAGAAATGTCCAAACGCAGCTCTTACCAGAAACGTGTTTCTAACTCCTGAATCTAAAGGGAGATTTAACTCACTTAGCTGAACAAACGCACAGCAGAGCAGATTGAAGGATACGTTTCTTCTGTGTTTTAGGCAGAGTTTTACTGCTATTTCGTTATATGCGGGAATAGTGCTGGAAATGCCTGTTTTGAGATCTCTCCACAGAAAGCGTTTCCAGACTTCCCCTTCAACACACGAGTTTAACTCTGTAAGTTGAATGCACACATTGAAGACCGTTCTGTTACGTAGCTCCGTTTTGGTTTTAGAAGCAGACAGTTCTCCTTACAGCATATACTCCCATTCACTGAGAAATGTCCAAACGCAGCTCTTACCAGAAACGTGTTTCTAACTCCTGAATCTAAAGGGAGATTTAACTCACTTAGCTGAACAAACGCACAGCAGAGCAGATTGAAGGATACGTTTCTTCTGTGTTTTAGGCAGAGTTTTACTGCTATTTCGTTATATGCGGGAATAGTGCTGGAAATGCCTGTTTTGAGATCTCTCCACAGAAAGCGTTTCCAGACTTCCCCTTCAACACACGAGTTTAACTCTGTAAGTTGAATGCACACATTGAAGACCGTTCTGTTAGGTAGCTCCGTTTTGGTTTTAGAAGCAGACAGTTCTCCTTACAGCATATACTCCCATTCACTGAGAAATGTCCAAACGCATCACTTACCAGAAACGTGTTTCTAACTCCTGAATCTAAAGGGAGATTTAACTCACTTAGCTGAACAAACGCACAGCAGAGCAGATTGAAGGATACGTTTCTTCTGTGTTTTAGGCAGAGTTTTACTGCTATTACGTTATATGCGGGAATAGTGCTGGAAATGCCTGGAAATGCCTGTTTTGAGATCTCTCCACAGAAAGCGTTTCCAGACTTCCCCTTCAACACACGAGTTTAACTCTGTAAGTTGAATGCACACATTGAAGACCGTTCTGTTAGGTAGCTCCGTTTTGGTTTTAGAAGCAGACAGTTCTCCTTACAGCATATACTACCATTCACTGAGAAATGTCCAAACTCAGCTCTTACCAGAAACGTGTTTCTAACTCCTGAATCTAAAGGGAGATTTAACTCACTTAGCTGAACAAACGCACAGCAGAGCAGACTGAAGGATACGTTTCTTCTGTGTTTTAGGCAGAGTTTTACTGCTATTTCGTTATATGCGGGAATAGTGCTGGAAATGCCTGGAAATGCCTGTTTTGAGATCTCTCCACTGAAAGCGTTTCCAGACTTCCCCTTCAACACACGAGTTTAACTCTGTAAGTTGAATGCACACATTGAAGACCGTTCTGTTATGTAGCTCCGTTTTGGTTTTAGAAGCAGACAGTTCTCCTTACAGCATATACTCCCATTCACTGAGAAATGTCCAAACGCAGCTCTTACCAGAAACGTGTTTCTAACTCCTGAATCTAAAGGGAGATTTAACTCACTTAGCTGAACAAACGCACAGCAGAGCAGACTGAAGGATACGTTTCTTCTGTGTTTTAGGCAGAGTTTTACTGCTATTTCGTTATATGCGGGAATAGTGCTGGAAATGCCTGGAAATGCCTGTTTTGAGATCTCTCCACTGAAAGCGTTTCCAGACTTCCCCTTCAACACACGAGTTTAACTCTGTAAGTTGAATGCACACATTGAAGACCGTTCTGTTAGGTAGCTCCGTTTTGGTTTTAGAAGCAGACAGTTCTCCTTACAGCATATACTCCCATTCACTGAGAAATGTCCAAACGCAGCTCTTACCAGAAACGTGTTTCTAACTCCTGAATCGAAAGGGAGATTTAACTCACTTAGCTGAACAAACGCACAGCAGAGCAGATTGAAGGATACGTTTCTTCTGTGTTTTAGGCAGAGTTTTACTGCTATTTCGTTATATGCGGGAATAGTGCTGGAAATGCCTGTTTTGAGATCTCTCCACAGAAAGCGTTTCCAGACTTCCGCTTCAACACACGAGTTTAACTCTGTAAGTTGAATGCACACATTGAAGACCGTTCTGTTAGGTAGCTCCGTTTTGGTTTTAGAAGCAGACAGTTCTCCTTACAACATATACTCCCATTCACTGAGAAATGTCCAAACCCAGCACTTACCAGAAACGTGTTTCTAACTCCTGAATCTAAAGGGAGATTTAACTCACTTAGCTGAACAAACGCACAGCAGAGCAGATTGAAGGATACGTTTCTTCTGTGTTTTAGGCAGAGTTTTACTGCTATTTCGTTATATGCGGGAATAGTGCTGGAAATGCCTGGAAATTCCTGTTTTGAGATCTCTCCACAGAAAGGGTTTCCAGACTTCCCCTTCAACACACGAGTTTACCTCTGTAAGTTGAATGCACACATTGAAGACCGTTCTGTTAGGTGGCTCCGTTTTGGTTTTAGAAGCAGACAGTTCTCCTTACAGCATATACTCCCATTCACTGAGAAATGTCCAAACGCAGCTCTTACCAGAAACGTGTTTCTAACTCCTGAATCTAAAGGGAGATTTAACTCACTTAGCTGAACAAACGCACAGCAGAGCAGATTGAAGGATACGTTTCTTCTGTGTTTTAGGCAGAGTTTTACTGCTATTTCGTTATATGCGGGAATACTGCTGGAAATGCCTGTTTTGAGATCTCTCCACAGAAAGCGTTTCCAGACTTCCCCTTCAACACACGAGTTTAACTCTGTAAGTTGAATGCACACATTGAAGACCGTTCTGTTAGGTAGCTCCGTTTTGGTTTTCGAAGCAGACAGTTCTCCTTACAGCATATACTCCCATTCACTGAGAAATGTCCAAACGCAGCTCTTACCAGAAACGTGTTTCTAACTCCTGAATCTAAAGGGAGATTTAACTCACTTAGCTGAACAAACGCACAGCAGAGCAGACTGAAGGATACGTTTCTTCTGTGTTTTAGGCAGAGTTTTACTGCTATTTCGTTATATGCGGGAATAGTGCTGGAAATGCCTGGAAATACCTGTTTTGAGATCTCTCCACAGAAAGCGTTTCCAGACTTCCCCTACAACACACGAGTTTAACTCTGTAAGTTGAATGCACACATTGAAGACCGTTCTGTTAGGTAGCTCCGTTTTGGTTTTAGAAGCAGACAGTTCTCCTTACAGCATATACTCCCATTCACTGAGAAATGTCCAAACGCAGCTCTTACCAGAAACGTGTTTCTAACTCCTGAATCTAAAGGGAGATTTAACTCATTTAGCTGAACAAACGCACAGCAGAGCAGATTGAAGGATACGTTTCTTCTGTGTTTTAGGCAGAGTTTTACTGCTATTTCGTTATATGCGGGAATAGTGCTGGAAATGCCTGGAAATGCCTGTTTTGAGATCTCTCCACAGAAAGCGTTTCCAGACTTCCCCTTCAACACACGAGTTTAACTCTGTAAGTTGAATGCACACATTGAAGACCGTTCTGTTAGGTAGCTCCGTTTTGGTTTTAGAAGCAGACAGTTCTCCTTACAGCATATACTCCCATTCACTGAGAAATGTCCAAACGCAGCTCTTACCAGAAACGTGTTTCTAACTCCTGAATCTAAAGGGAGATTTAACTCACTTAGCTGAACAAACGCACAGCAGAGCCGATTGAAGGATACGTTTCTTCTGTGTTTTAGGCAGAGTTTTACTGCTATTTCGTTATATGCGGGAATAGTGCTGGAAATGCCTGTTTTGAGATCTCTCCACAGAAAGCGTTTCCAGACGTCCCCTTCAACACACGAGTTTAACTCTGTAAGTTGAATGCACACATTGAAGACCGTTCTGTTAGGTAGCTCCGTTTTGGTTTTAGAAGCAGACAGTTCTCCTTACAGCATATACTCCCATTCACTGAGAAATGTCCAAACGCAGCTCTTACCAGAAACGTGTTTCTAACTCCTGAATCTAAAGGGAGATTTAACTCACTTAGCTGAACAAACGCACAGCAGAGCCGATTGAAGGATACGTTTCTTCTGTGTTTTAGGCAGAGTTTTACTGCTATTTCGTTATATGCGGGAATAGTGCTGGAAATGCCTGTTTTGAGATCTCTCCACAGAAAGCGTTTCCAGACGTCCCCTTCAACACACGAGTTTAACTCTGTAAGTTGAATGCACACATTGAAGACCGTTCTGTTAGGTAGCTCCGTTTTGGTTTTAGAAGCAGACAGTTCTCCTTACAGCATATACTCCCATTCACTGAGAAATGTCCAAACGCAGCTCTTACCAGAAACGTGTTTCTAACTCCTGAATCTAAAGGGAGATTTAACTCACTTAGCTGAACAAACGTACAGCAGAGCAGACTGAAGGATACGTTTCTTCTGTGTTTTAGGCAGAGTTTTACTGCTATTTCGTTATATGCGGGAATAGTGCTGGAAATGCCTGGAAATGCCTGTTTTGAGATCTCTCCACAGAAAGCGTTTCCAGACTTCCCCTTCAACACACGAGTTTAACTCTGTAAGTTGAATGCACACATTGAAGACCGTTCTGTTAGGTAGCTCCGTTTTGGTTTTAGAAGCAGACAGTTCTCCTTACAGCATATACTCCCATTCACTGAGAAATGTCCAAACGCAGCTCTTACCAGAAACGTGTTTCTAACTCCTGAATCTAAAGGGAGATTTAACTCACTTAGCTGAACAAACGCACAGCAGAGCAGATTGAAGGATACGTTTCTTCTGTGTTTTAGGCAGAGTTTTACTGCTATTTCGTTATATGTGGGAATAGTGCTGGAAATGCTTGTTTTGAGATCTCTCCACAGAAAGCGTTTCCAGACTTCCCCTTCAACACACGAGTTTAACTCTGTAAGTTGAATGCACACATTGAAGACCGTTCTGTTAGGTAGCTCCGTTTTGGTTTTAGAAGCAGACAGTTCTCCTTACACCATATACTCCCATTCACTGAGAAATGTCCAAACGCAGCTCTTACCAGAAACGTGTTTCTAACTCCTGAATCTAAAGGGAGATTTAACTCACTTAGCTGAACAAACGCACAGCAGAGCAGATTGAAGGATACGTTTCTTCTGTGTTTTAGGCAGAATTTTACTGCTATTTCGTTATATGCGGGAATAGTGCTGGAAATGCCTGTTTTGAGATCTCTCCACAGAAAGCGTTTCCAGACTTCCCCTTCAACACACGAGTTTAACTCTGTAAGTTGAATGCACACATTGAAGACCATTCTGTTAGGTAGCTCCGTTTTGGTTTTAGAAGCAGACAGTTCTCCTTACAGAATATACTCCCATTCACTGAGAAATGTCCAAACGCAGCACTTACCAGAAACGTGTTTCTAACTCCTGAATCTAAAGGGAGATTTAACTCACTTAGCTGAACAAACGCACAGCAGAGCAGATTGAAGGATACGTTTCTTCTGTGTTTTAGGCAGAGTTTTACTGCTATTTCGTTATATGCGGGAATAGTGCTGGAAATGCCTGGCAATGCCTGTTTTGAGGTCTCTCCACAGAAAGCGTTTCCAGACTTCCCCTTCAACACACGAGTTTAACTCTGTAAGTTGAATGCACACATTGAAGACCGTTCTGTTAGGTAGCTCCGTTTTGGTTTTAGAAGCAGACAGTTCTCCTTACAGCATATACTCCCATTCACTGAGAAATGTCGAAACGCAGCTCTTACCAGAAACGTGTTTCTAACTCCTGAATCTAAATGGAGATTTAACTCACTTAGCTGAACAAACGCACAGCAGAGCAGATTGAAGGATACGTTTCTTCTGTGTTTTAGGCAGAGTTTTACTGCTATTTCGTTATATGCGGGAATAGTGCTGGAAATACCTGTTTTGAGATCTCTCCACAGAAAGCGTTTCCAGACTTCCCCTTCAACACACGAGTTTAACTCTGTAAGTTGAATGCACGCATTGAAGACCGTTCTGTTAGGTAGCTCCGTTTTGGTTTTAGAAGCAGACAGTTCTCCTTACAGCATATACTCCCATTCACTGAGAAATGTCCAAACGCAGCTCTTACCAGAAACGTGTTTCTAACTCCTGAATCTAAAGGGAGATTTAACTCACTTAGCTGAACAAACGCACAGCAGAGCAGATTGAAGGATACGTTTCTTCTGTGTTTTAGGCAGAGTTTTACTGCTATTTCGTTATATGCGGGAATAGTGCTGGAAATGCCTGGAAATGCCTGTTTTGAGATCTCTCCACAGAAAGCGTTTCCAGACTTCCCCTTCAACACACGAGTTTAACTCTGTAAGTTGAATGCACACATTGAATACCGTTCTGTTAGGTAGCTCCGTTTTGGTTTTAGAACCAGACAGTTCTCCTTACAGCATATACTCCCATTCACTGAGAAATGTCCAAACGCAGCTCTTACCAGAAACGTGTTTCTAACTCCTGAATCTAAAGGGAGATTTAACTCACTTAGCTGAACAAACGCACAGCAGAGCAGATTGAAGGATACGTTTCTTCTGTGTTTTAGGCAGAGTTTTACTGCTATTTCGTTATATGTGGGAATATTGCTGGAAATGCCTGTTTTGAGATCTCTCCACAGAAAGCGTTTCCAGACTTCCCCTTCAACACACGAGTTTAACTCTGTAAGTTGAATGCACACATTGAAGACCGTTCTGTTAGGTAGCTCCGTTTTGGTTTTAGAAGCAGACAGTTCTCCTTACAGCATATACTCCCATTCACTGAGAAATGTCCAAACGCAGCTCTTACCAGAAACGTGTTTCTAACTCCTGAATCTAAAGGGAGATTTAACTCACTTAGCTGAACAAACGCACAGCAGAGCAGATTGAAGGATACGTTTCTTCTGTGTTTTAGGCAGAGTTTTACTGCTATTTCGTTATATGCGGGAATAGTGCTGGAAATGCCTGGAAATGCCTGTTTTGAGATCTCTCCACAGAAAGCGTTTCCAGACTTCCCCTTCAACACACGAGTTTACCTCTGTAAGTTGAATGCACACATTGAAGACCGTTCTGTTAGGTAGCTCGGTTTTGGTTTTAGAAGCAGACAGTTCTCCTTACAGCATATACTCCCATTCACTGAGAAATGTCCAAACGCAGCTCTTACCAGAAACGTGTTTCTAACTCCTGAATCTAAAGGGAGATTTAACTCACTTAGCTGAACAAACGCACAGCAGAGCAGATTGAAGGATACGTTTCTTCTGTGTTTTAGGCAGAGTTTTACTGCTATTTCGTTATATGCGGGAATAGTGCTGGAAATGCCTGTTTTGAGATCTCTCCACAGAAAGCGTTTCCAGACTTCCCCTTCAACACACGAGTTTAACTCTGTAAGTTGAATGCACACATTGAAGACCGTTCTGTTAGGTAGCTCCGTTTTGGTTTTAGAAGCAGACAGTTCTCCTTACAGCATATATTCCCATTCACTGAGAAATGTCCAAACGCAGCTATTACCAGAAACGTGTTTCTAACTCCTGAATCTAAAGGGAGATTTAACTCACTTAGCTGAACAAACGCACAGCAGAGCAGATTGAAGGATACGTTTCTTCTGTGTTTTAGGCAGAATTTTACTGCTATTTCGTTATATGCGGGAATAGTGCTGGAAATGCCTGTTTTGAGATCTCTCCACAGAAAGCGTTTCCAGACTTCCCCTTCAACACACTAGTTTAACTCTGTAAGTTGAATGCACACATTGAAGACCGTTCTGTTAGGTAGCTCCGTTTTGGTTTTAGAAGCAGACAGTTCTCCTTACAGCATATACTCCCATTCACTGAGAAATGTCCAAACGCAGCACTTACCAGAAACGTGTTTCTAACTCCTGAATCTAAAGGGAGATTTAACTCACTTAGCTGAACAAACGCACAGCAGAGCAGATTGAAGGATACGTTTCTTCTGTGTTTTAGGCAGAGTTTTACTGCTATTTCGTTATATGCGGGAATAGTGCTGGAAATGCCTGGAAATGCCTGTTTTGAGATCTCTCCACAGAAAGCGTTTCCAGACTTCCCCTTCAACACACGAGTTTACCTCTGTACGTTGAATGCACACATTGAAGACCGTTCTGTTAGGTAGCTCGGTTTTGGTTTTAGAAGCAGACAGTTCTCCTTACAGCATATACTCCCATTCACTGAGAAATGTCCAAACGCAGCTCTTACCAGAAACGTGTTTCTAACTCCTGAATCTAAAGGGAGATTTAACTCACTTAGCTGAACAAACGCACAGCAGAGCAGATTGAAGGATACGTTTCTTCTGTGTTTTAGGCAGAGTTTTACTGCTATTTCGTTATATGCGGGAATAGTGCTGGAAATGCCTGTTTTGAGATCTCTCCACAGAAAGTGTTTCCAGACTTCCCCTTCAACACACGAGTTTAACTCTGTAAGTTGAATGCACACATTGAAGACCGTTCTGTTAGGTAGCTCCGTTTTGGTTTTAGAAGCAGACAGTTCTCCTTACAGCATATACTCCCATTCACTGAGAAATGTCCAAACGCAGCTCTTACCAGAAACGGGTTTCTAACTCCTGAATCTAAAGGGAGATTTAACTCACTTAGCTGAACAAACGCACAGCAGAGCAGACTGAAGGATACGTTTCTTCGGTGTTTTAGGCAGAGTTTTACTGCTATTTCGTTATATGCGGGAATAGTGCTGGAAATGCCTGGAAATACCTGTTTTGAGATCTCTCCAAAGAAAGCGTTTCCAGACTTCCCCTTCAACACACGAGTTTAACTCTGTAAGTTGAATGCACACATTGAAGACCGTTCTGTTAGGTAGCTCCGTTTTGGTTTTAGAAGCAGACAGTTCTCCTTACAGCATATACTCCCATTCACTGAGAAATGTCCAAACGCAGCTCTTATTAGAAACGTGTTTCTAACTCCTGAATCTAAAGGGAGATTTAACTCACTTAGCTGAACAAACGCACAGCAGAGCAGATTGAAGGATACGTTTCTTCTGTGTTTTAGGCAGAGTTTTACTGCTATTTCGTTATATGCGGGAATAGTGCTGGAAATGCCTGTTTTGAGATCTCTACACAGAAAGCGTTTCCAGACTTCCCCTTCAACACACGAGTTTAACTCTGTAAGTTGAATGCACACATTGAAGACCGTTCTGTTAGGTAGGTCCGTTTTGGTTTTAGAAGCAGACAGTTCTCCTTACAGCATATACTCCCATTCACTGAGTAATGTCCAAACGCAGCACTTACCAGAAACCTGTTTCTAACTCCTGAATCTAAAGGGAGATTTAACTCACTTAGCTGAACAAACGCACAGCAGAGCAGATTGAAGGATACGTTTCTTCTGTGTTTTAGGCAGAGTTTTACTGCTATTTCGTTATATGCGGGAATAGTGCTGGAAATGCCTGGAAATGCCTGTTTGGAGATCTCTCCACAGAAAGCGTTTCCAGACTTCCCCTTCAACACACGAGATTAACTCTGTAAGTTGAATGCACACATTGAAGACCGTTCTGTTAGGTAGATCCGTTTTGGTTTTAGAAGCAGACAGTTCTCCTTACAGCTTATACTCCCATTCACTGAGAAATGTCCAAACGCAGCTCTTACCAGAAACGTGTTTCTAACTCCTGAATCTAAAGGGAGATTTAACTCACTTAGCTGAACAAAAGCACAGCAGAGCAGATTGAAGGATACGTTTCTTCTGTGTTTTAGGCAGAGTTTTACTGCTATTTCGTTATATGCGGGAATAGTGCTGGAAATGCCTGGAAATGCCTGTTTTGAGATCTCTCCACAGAAAGCGTTTCCAGACTTCCCCTTCAACACACGAGTTTAACTCTGTAAGTTGAATGCACACATTGAAGACCGTTCTGTTAGGTAGCTCCGTTTTGGTTTTAGAAGCAGACAGTTCTCCTTACAGCATATACTCCCATTCACTGAGAAATGTCCAAACGCAGCTCTTACCAGAAACGTGTTTCTAACTCCTGAATCTAAAGGGAGATTTAACTCACTTAGCTGAACAAACGCACAGCAGAGCAGATTGAAGGATACGTTTCTTCTGTGTTTTAGGCAGAGTTTTACTGCTATTTCGTTATATGTGGGAATAGTGCTGGAAATGCCTGTTTTGAGATCTCTCCACAGAAAGCGTTTCCAGACTTCCCCTTCAACACACGAGTTTAACTCTGTAAGTTGAATGCACACATTGAAGACCGTTCTGTTAGGTAGCTCCGTTTTGGTTTTAGAAGCAGACAGTTCTCCTTACAGCATATACTCCCATTCACTGAGAAATGTCCAAACGCAGCTCTTACCAGAAACGTGTTTCTAACTCCTGAATCTAAAGGGAGATTTAACTCACTTAGCTGAACAAACGCACAGCAGAGCAGACTGAAGGATACGTTTCTTCTGTGTTTTAGGCAGAGTTTTACTGCTATTTCGTTATATGCGGGAATAGTGCTGGAAATGCCTGGCAATGCCTGTTTTGAGGTCTCTCCACAGAAAGCGTTTCCAGACTTCCCCTTCAACACACGAGTTTAACTCTGTAAGTTGAATGCACACATTGAAGACCGTTCTGTTAGGTAGCTCCGTTTTGGTTTTAGAAGCAGACAGTTCTCCTTACAGCATATACTCCCATTCACTGAGAAATGTCCAAACGCAGCTCTTACCAGAAACGTGTTTCTAACTCCTGAATCTAAAGGGAGATTTAACTCACTTAGCTGAACAAACGCACAGCAGAGCAGATTGAAGGATACGGTTCTTCTGTGTTTTAGGCAGAGTTTTACTGCTATTTCGTTATATGCGGGAATAGTGCTGGAAATGCCTGGAAATGCCTGTTTTGAGATCTCTCCACAGAAAGCGTTTCCAGACTTCCCCTTCAACACACGAGTTTAACTCTGTAAGTTGAATGCACACATTGAAGACCGTTCTGTTAGGTAGCTCCGTTTTGGTTTTAGAAGCAGACAGTTCTCCTTACAGCATATACTCCCATTCACTGAGAAATGTCCAAACGCAGCTCTTACCAGAAACGTGTTTCTAACTCCTGAATCTAAAGGGAGATTTAACTCACTTAGCTGAACAAACGCACAGCAGAGCAGATTGAAGGATACGTTTCTTCTGTGTTTTAGGCAGAGTTTTACTGCTATTTCGTTATATGCGGGAATAGTGCTGGAAATGCCTGTTTTGAGATCTCTCCACAGAAAGCGTTTCCAGACTTCCCCTTCAACACACGAGTTTAACTCTGTAAGTTGAATGCACACATTGAAGACCGTTCTGTTAGGTAGCTCCGTTTTGGTTTTAGAAGCAGACAGTTCTCCTTACAGCATATACTCCCATTCACTGAGAAATGTCCAAACGCAGCTCTTACCAGAAACGTGTTTCTAACTCCTGAATCTAAAGGGAGATTTAACTCAATTAGCTGAACAAACGCACAGCAGAGCAGATTGAAGGATACGTTTCTTCTGTGTTTTAGGCAGAGTTTTACTGCTATTTCGTTATATGCGGGAATAGTGCTGGAAATGCCTGGAAATGCCTGTTTTGAGATCTCTCCACAGAAAGCGTTTCCAGACTTCCCCTTCAACACACGAGTTTAACTCTGTAAGTTGAATGCACACATTGAAGACCGTTCTGTTAGGTAGCTCCGTTTTGGTTGTAGAAGCAGACAGTTCTCCTTACAGCATATACTCCCATTCACTGAGAAATGTCCAAACGCAGCTCTTACCAGAAACGAGTTTCTAACTCCTGAATCTAAAGGGAGATTTAACTCACTTAGCTGAACAAACGCACAGCAGAGCAGATTGAAGGATACGTTTCTTCTGTGTTTTAGGCAGAGTTTTACTGCTATTTCGTTATATGCGGGAATAGTGCTGGAAATGCCTGGAAATGCCTGTTTTGAGATCTCTCCACAGAAAGCGTTTCCAGACTTCCCCTTCAACACACGAGTTTAACTCTGTAAGTTGAATGCACACATTGAAGACCGTTCTGTTAGGTAGCTCCGTTTTGGTTTTAGAAGCAGACAGTTCTCCTTACAGCATATACTCCCATTCACTGAGAAATGTCCAAACGCAGCTCTTACCAGAAACGTGTTTCTAACTCCTGAATCTAAAGGGAGATTTAACTCACTTAGCTGAACAAACGCACAGCAGAGCAGATTGAAGGATACGTTTCTTCTGTGTTTTAGGCAGAGTTTTACTGCTATTTCGTTATATGCGGGAATAGTGCTGGAAATGCCTGTTTTGAGATCTCTCCACAGAAAGCGTATCCAGACTTCCCCTTCAACACACGAGTTTAACTCTGTAAGTTGAATGCACACATTGAAGACCGTTCTGTTAGGTAGCTCCGTTTTGGTTTTAGAAGCAGACAGTTCTCCTTACAGCATATACTCCCATTCACTGAGAAATGTCCAAACGCAGCTCTTACCAGAAACGTGTTTCTAACTCCTGAATCTAAAGGGAGATTTAACTCACTTAGCTGAACAAACGCACAGCAGAGCAGATTGAAGGATACGTTTCTTCTGTGTTTTAGGCAGAGTTTTACTGCTATTTCGTTATATGCGGGAATAGTGCTGGAAATGCCTGGAAATGCCTGTTTTGAGATCTCTCCACAGAAAGCGTTTCCAGACTTCCCCTTCAACACACGAGTTTAACTCTGTAAGTTGAATGCACACATTGAAGACCGTTCTGTTAGGTAGCTCCGTTTTGGTTTTAGAAGCAGACAGTTCTCCTTACAGCATATACTCCCATTCACTGAGAAATGTCCAAACGCAGCTCTTACCAGAAACGTGTTTCTAACTCCTGAATCTAAAGGGAGATTTAACTCACTTAGCTGAACAAACGCACAGCAGAGCAGATTGAAGGATACGTTTCTTCTGTGTTTTAGGCAGAGTTTTACTGCTATTTCGTTATATGCGGGAATAGTGCTGGAAATGCCTGTTTTGAGATCTCTCCACAGAAAGCGTTTCCAGACTTCCCCTTCAACACAAGAGTTTAACTCTGTAAGTTGAATGCACACTTTGAAGACCGTTCTGTTAGGTAGCTCCGTTTTGGTTTTAGAAGCAGACAGTTCTCCTTACAGCATATACTCCCATTCACTGAGAAATGTCCAAACGCAGCTCTTACCAGAAACGTGTTTCTAACTCCTGAATCTAAAGGGAGATTTAACTCACTTAGCTGAACAAACGCACAGCAGAGCAGACTGAAGGATACGTTTCTTCTGTGTTTTAGGCAGAGTTTTACTGCTATTTCGTTATATGCGGGAATAGTGCTGGAAATGCCTGGAAATGCCTGTTTTGAGATCTCTCCACAGAAAGCGTTTCCAGACTTCCCCTTCAACACACGAGTTTAACTCTGTAAGTTGAATGCACGCATTGAAGACCGTTCTGTTAGGTAGCTCCGTTTTGGTTTTAGAAGCAGACAGTTCTCCTTACAGCATATACTCCCATTCACTGAGAAATGTCCAAACGCAGCTCTTACAAGAAACGTGTTTCTAACTCCTGAATCTAAAGGGAGATTTAACTCACTTAGCTGAACAAACGCACAGCAGAGCAGATTGAAGGATACGTTTCTTCTGTGTTTTAGGCAGAGTTTTACTGCTATTTCGTTATATGCGGGAATAGTGCTGGAAATGCCTGTTTTGAGATCTCTCCACAGAAAGCGTTTCCAGACTTCCCCTTCAACACACGAGTTTAACTCTGTAATTAGAATGCACACATTGAAGACCGTTCTGTTAGGTAGCTCCGTTTTGGTTTTAGAAGCAGACAGTTCTCCTTACAGCATATACTCCCATTCACTGAGAAATGTCCAAACGCAGCTCTTACCAGAAACGTGTTTCTAACTCCTGAATCTAAAGGGAGATTTAACTCACTTAGCTGAACAAACGCACAGCAGAGCAGATTGAAGGATACGTTTCTTCTGTGTTTTAGGCAGAGTTTTACTGCTATTTCGTTATATGCGGGAATAGTGCTGGAAATGCCTGGAAATGCCTGTTTTGAGATCTCTCCACAGAAAGCGTTTCCAGACTTCCCCTTCAACACACGAGTTTAACTCTGTAAGCTGAATGCACACATTGAAGACCGTTCTGTTAGGTAGCTCCGTTTTGGTTTTAGAAGCAGACAGTTCTCCTTACAGCATATACTCCCATTCACTGAGAAATGTCCAAACGCAGCTCTTACCAGAAACGTGTTTCTAACTCCTGAATCTAAAGGGAGATTTAACTCACTTAGCTGAACAAACGCACAGCAGAGCAGATTGAAGGATACGTTTCTTCTGTGTTTTAGGCAGAGTTTTACTGCTATTTCGTTATATGCGGGAATAGTGCTGGAAATGCCTGGAAATGCCTGTTTTGAGATCTCTCCACAGAAAGCGTTTCCAGACTTCCCCTTCAACACACGAGTTTAACTCTGTAAGTTGAATGCACACATTGAAGACCGTTCTGTTAGGTAGCTCCGTTTTGGTTTTAGAAGCAGACAGTTCTCCTTACAGCATATACTCCCATTCACTGAGAAATGTCCAAACGCAGCTCTTACCAGAAACGTGTTTCTAACTCCTGAATCTAAAGGGAGATTTAACTCACTTAGCTGAACAAACGCACAGCAGAGCAGATTGAAGGATACGTTTCTTCTGTGTTTTAGGCAGAGTTTTACTGCTATTTCGTTATATGCGGGAATAGTGCTGGAAATGCCTGTTTTGAGATCTCTCCACAGAAAGCGTTTCCAGACTTCCCCTTCAACACACGAGTTTAACTCTGTAAGTTGAATGCACACATTGAAGACCGTTCTGTTAGGTAGCTCCGTTTTGGTTTTAGAAGCAGACAGTTCTCCTTACAGCATATATTCCCATTCACTGAGAAATGTCCAAACGCAGCTATTACCAGAAACGTGTTTCTAACTCCTGAATCTAAAGGGAGATTTAACTCACTTAGCTGAACAAACGCACAGCAGAGCAGATTGAAGGATACGTTTCTTCTGTGTTTTAGGCAGAGTTTTACTGCTATTTCGTTATATGCGGGAATAGTGCTGGAAATGCCTGTTTTGAGATCTCTCCACAGAAAGCGTTTCCAGACTTCCCCTTCAACACACTAGTTTAACTCTGTAAGTTGAATGCACACATTGAAGACCGTTCTGTTAGGTAGCTCCGTTTTGGTTTTAGAAGCAGACAGTTCTCCTTACAGCATATACTCCCATTCACTGAGAAATGTCCAAACGCAGCACTTAGCAGAAACGTGTTTCTAACTCCTGAATCTAAAGGGAGATTTAACTCACTTAGCTGAACAAACGCACAGCAGAGCAGATTGAAGGATACGGTTCTTCTGTGTTTTAGGCAGAGTTTTACTGCTATTTCGTTATATGCGGGAATAGTGCTGGAAATGCCTGTTTTGAGATCTCTCCACAGAAAGCGTTTCCAGACTTCCCCTTCAACACAAGAGTTTAACTCTGTAAGTTGAATGCACACTTTGAAGACCGTTCTGTTAGGTAGCTCCGTTTTGGTTTTAGAAGCAGACAGTTCTCCTTACAGCATATACTCCCATTCACTGAGAAATGTCCAAACGCAGCTCTTACCAGAAACGTGTTTCTAACTCCTGAATCTAAAGGGAGATTTAACTCACTTAGCTGAACAAACGCACAGCAGAGCAGACTGAAGGATACGTTTCTTCTGTGTTTTAGGCAGAGTTTTACTGCTATTTCGTTATATGCGGGAATAGTGCTGGAAATGCCTGGAAATGCCTGTTTTGAGATCTCTCCACAGAAAGCGTTTCCAGACTTCCCCTTCAACACACGAGTTTAACTCTGTAAGTTGAATGCACACATTGAAGACCGTTCTGTTAGGTAGCTCCGTTTTGGTTTTAGAAGCAGACAGTTCTCCTTACAGCATATACTCCCATTCACTGAGAAATGTCCAAACGCAGCTCTTACCAGAAACGTGTTTCTAACTCCTGAATCTAAAGGGAGATTTAACTCACTTAGCTGAACAAACGCACAGCAGAGCAGATTGAAGGATACGTTTCTTCTGTGTTTTAGGCAGAGTTTTACTGCTATTTCGTTATATGCGGGAATAGTGCTGGAAATGCCTGTTTTGAGATCTCTCCACAGAAAGCGTTTCCAGACTTCCCCTTCAACACACGAGTTTAACTCTGTAAGTTGAATGCACACATTGAAGACCGTTCTGTTAGGTAGCTCCGTTTTGGTTTTAGAAGCAGACAGTTCTCCTTACAGCATATACTCCCATTCACTGAGAAATGTCCAAACGCAGCTCTTACCAGAAACGTGTTTCTAACTCCTGAATCTAAAGGGAGATTTAACTCACTTAGCTGAACAAACGCACAGCAGAGCAGATTGAAGGATACGTTTCTTCTGTGTTTTAGGCAGAGTTTTACTGCTATTTCGTTATATGCGGGAATAGTGCTGGAAATGCCTGGAAATGCCTGTTTTGAGATCTCTCCACAGAAAGCGTTTCCAGACTTCCCCTTCAACACACGAGTTTAACTCTGTAAGTTGAATGCACACATTGAAGACCGTTCTGTTAGGTAGCTCCGTTTTGGTTGTAGAAGCAGACAGTTCTCCTTACAGCATATACTCCCATTCACTGAGAAATGTCCAAACGCAGCTCTTACCAGAAACGAGTTTCTAACTCCTGAATCTAAAGGGAGATTTAACTCACTTAGCTGAACAAACGCACAGCAGAGCAGATTGAAGGATACGTTTCTTCTGTGTTTTAGGCAGAGTTTTACTGCTATTTCGTTATATGCGGGAATAGTGCTGGAAATGCCTGGAAATGCCTGTTTTGAGATCTCTCCACAGAAAGCGTTTCCAGACTTCCCCTTCAACACACGAGTTTAACTCTGTAAGTTGAATGCACACATTGAAGACCGTTCTGTTAGGTAGCTCCGTTTTGGTTTTAGAAGCAGACAGTTCTCCTTACAGCATATACTCCCATTCACTGAGAAATGTCCAAACGCAGCTCTTACCAGAAACGTGTTTCTAACTCCTGAATCTAAAGGGAGATTTAACTCACTTAGCTGAACAAACGCACAGCAGAGCAGATTGAAGGATACGTTTCTTCTGTGTTTTAGGCAGAGTTTTACTGCTATTTCGTTATATGCGGGAATAGTGCTGGAAATGCCTGTTTTGAGATCTCTCCACAGAAAGCGTATCCAGACTTCCCCTTCAACACACGAGTTTAACTCTGTAAGTTGAATGCACACATTGAAGACCGTTCTGTTAGGTAACTCCGTTTTGGTTTTAGAAGCAGACAGTTCTCCTTACAGCATATACTCCCATTCACTGAGAAATGTCCAAACGCAGCTCTTACAAGAAACGTGTTTCTAACTCCTGAATCTAAAGGGAGATTTAACTCACTTAGCTGAACAAACGCACAGCAGAGCAGATTGAAGGATACGTTTCTTCTGTGTTTTAGGCAGAGTTTTACTGCTATTTCGTTATATGCGGGAATAGTGCTGGAAATGCCTGGAAATGCCAGTTTTGAGATCTCTCCACAGAAAGCGTTTCCAGACTTCCCCTTCAACACACGAGTTTAACTCCGTAAGTTGAATGCACACATTGAAGACCGTTCTGTTAGGTAGCTCCGTTTTGGTTTTAGAAGCAGACAGTTCTCCTTACAGCATATACTCCCATTCACTGAGAAATGTCCAAACGCAGCTCTTACCAGAAACGTGTTTCTAACTCCTGAATCTAAAGGGAGATTTAACTCACTTAGCTGAACAAACGCACAGCAGAGCAGATTGAAGGATACGTTTCTTCTGTGTTTTAGGCAGAGTTTTACTGCTATTTCGTTATATGCGGGAATAGTGCTGGAAATGCCTGTTTTGAGATCTCTCCACAGAAACCGTTTCCAGACTTCCCGTTCAACACAAGAGTTTAACTCTGTAAGTTGAATGCACACTTTGAAGACCGTTCTGTTAGGTAGCTCCGTTTTGGTTTTAGAAGCAGACAGTTCTCCTTACAGCATATACTCCCATTCACTGAGAAATGTCCAAACGCAGCTCTTACCAGAAACGTGTTTCTAACTCCTGAATCTAAAGGGAGATTTAACTCACTTAGCTGAACAAACGCACAGCAGAGCAGACTGAAGGATACGTTTCTTCTGTG
This sequence comes from Saguinus oedipus, assembly GCA_031835075.1. Taxonomy (NCBI): domain Eukaryota; kingdom Metazoa; phylum Chordata; class Mammalia; order Primates; family Cebidae; genus Saguinus; species Saguinus oedipus. The sequence goes on from CM063174.1 coordinate 170,841,774, forward strand.
TTTTAGGCAGAGTTTTACTGCTATTTCGTTATATGCGGGAATAGTGCTGGAAATGCCTGGAAATGCCTGTTTTGAGATCTCTCCACAGAAAGCGTTTCCAGACTTCCCCTTCAACACACGAGTTTAACTCTGTAAGTTGAATGCACACATTGAAGACCGTTCTGTTAGGTAGCTCCGTTTTGGTTTTAGAAGCAGACAGTTCTCCTTACAGCATATACTCCCATTCACTGAGAAATGTCCAAACGCAGCTCTTACAAGAAACGTGTTTCTAACTCCTGAATCTAAAGGGAGATTTAACTCACTTAGCTGAACAAACGCACAGCAGAGCAGATTGAAGGATACGTTTCTTCTGTGTTTTAGGCAGAGTTTTACTGCTATTTCGTTATATGCGGGAATAGTGCTGGAAATGCCTGTTTTGAGATCTCTCCACAGAAAGCGTTTCCAGACTTCCCCTTCAACACACGAGTTTAACTCTGTAATTAGAATGCACACATTGAAGACCGTTCTGTTAGGTAGCTCCGTTTTGGTTTTAGAAGCAGACAGTTCTCCTTACAGCATATACTCCCATTCACTGAGAAATGTCCAAACGCAGCTCTTACCAGAAACGTGTTTCTAACTCCTGAATCTAAAGGGAGATTTAACTCACTTAGCTGAACAAACGCACAGCAGAGCAGATTGAAGGATACGTTTCTTCTGTGTTTTAGGCAGAGTTTTACTGCTATTTCGTTATATGCGGGAATAGTGCTGGAAATGCCTGGAAATGCCTGTTTTGAGATCTCTCCACAGAAAGCGTTTCCAGACTTCCCCTTCAACACACGAGTTTAACTCTTTAAGTTGAATGCACACATTGAAGACCGTTCTGTTAGGTAGCTCCGTTTTGGTTTTAGAAGCAGACAGTTCTCCTTACAGCATATACTCCCATTCAGTGAGAAATGTCCAAACGCAGCTCTTACCAGAAACGTGTTTCTAACTCCTGAATCTAAAGGGAGATTTAACTCACTTAGCTGAACAAACGCACAGCAGAGCAGATTGAAGGATACGTTTCTTCTGTGTTTTAGGCAGAGTTTTACTGCTATTTCGTTATATGCGGGAATAGTGCTGGAAATGCCTGGAAATGCCTGTTTTGAGATCTCTCCACAGAAAGCGTTTCCAGACTTCCCCTTCAACACACGAGTTTAACTCTGTAAGTTGAATGCACACATTGAAGACCGTTCTGTTAGGTAGCTCCGTTTTGGTTTTAGAAGCAGACAGTTCTCCTTACAGCATATACTCCCATTCACTGAGAAATGTCCAAACGCAGCTCTTACCAGAAACGTGTTTCTAACTCCTGAATCTAAAGGGAGATTTAACTCACTTAGCTGAACAAACGCACAGCAGAGCAGATTGAAGGATACGTTTCTTCTGTGTTTTAGGCAGAGTTTTACTGCTATTTCGTTATATGCGGGAATAGTGCTGGAAATGCCAGTTTTGAGATCTCTCCACAGAAAGCGTTTCCAGACTTCCCCTTCAACACACGAGTTTAACTCTGTAAGTTGAATGCACACATTGAAGACCGTTCTGTTAGGTAGCTCCGTTTTGGTTTTAGAAGCAGACAGTTCTCCTTACAGCATATACTCCCATTCACTGAGAAATGTCCAAACGCAGCTCTTACCAGAAACGTGTTTCTAACTCCTGAATCTAAAGGGAGATTTAACTCACTTAGCTGAACAAACGCACAGCAGAGCAGATTGAAGGATACGTTTCTTCTGTGTTTTAGGCAGAGTTTTACTGCTATTTCGTTATATGTGGGAATAGTGCTGGAAATGCCTGTTTTGAGATCTCTCCACAGAAAGCGTTTCCAGACTTCCCCTTCAACACACGAGTTTAACTCTGTAAGTTGAATGCACACATTGAAGACCGTTCTGTTAGGTAGCTCCGTTTTGGTTTTAGAAGCAGACAGTTCTCCTTACAGCATATACTCCCATTCACTGAGAAATGTCCAAACGCAGCTCTTACCAGAAACGTGTTTCTAACTCCTGAATCTAAAGGGAGATTTAACTCACTAAGCTGAACAAACGCACAGCAGAGCAGACTGAAGGATACGTTTCTTCTGTGTTTTAGGCAGAGTTTTACTGCTATTTCGTTATATGCGGGAATAGTGCTGGAAATGCCTGGCAATGCCTGTTTTGAGGTCTCTCCACAGAAAGCGTTTCCAGACTTCCCCTTCAACACACGAGTTTAACTCTGTAAGTTGAATGCACACATTGAAGACCGTTCTGTTAGGTAGCTCCGTTTTGGTTTTAGAAGCAGACAGTTCTCCTTACAGCATATACTCCCATTCACTGAGAAATGTCCAAACGCAGCTCTTACCAGAAACGTGTTTCTAACTCCTGAATCTAAAGGGAGATTTAACTCACTTAGCTGAACAAACGCACAGCAGAGCAGATTGAAGGATACGTTTCTTCTGTGTTTTAGGCAGAGTTTTACTGCTATTTCGTTATATGCGGGAATAGTGCTGGAAATGCCTGTTTTGAGATCTCTCCACAGAAAGCGTTTCCAGACTTCCCCTTCAACACACGAGTTTAACTCTGTAAGTTGAATGCACACATTGAAGACCGTTCTGTTAGGTAGCTCCGTTTTGGTTTTAGAAGCAGACAGTTCTCCTTACAGCATATACTCCCATTCACTGAGAAATGTCCAAACGCAGCTCTTACCAGAAACGTGTTTCTAACTCCTGAATCTAAAGGGAGATTTAACTCACTTAGCTGAACAAACGCACAGCAGAGCAGATTGAAGGATACGTTTCTTCTGTGTTTTAGGCAGAGTTTTACTGCTATTTCGTTATATGCGGGAATAGTGCTGGAAATGCCTGGAAATGCCTGTTTTGAGATCTCTCCACAGAAAGCGTTTCCAGACTTCCCCTTCAACACACGAGTTTAACTCTGTAAGTTGAATGCACACATTGAAGACCGTTCTGTTAGGTAGCTCCGTTTTGGTTGTAGAAGCAGACAGTTCTCCTTACAGCATATACTCCCATTCACTGAGAAATGTCCAAACGCAGCTCTTACCAGAAACGAGTTTCTAACTCCTGAATCTAAAGGGAGATTTAACTCACTTAGCTGAACAAACGCACAGCAGAGCAGATTGAAGGATACGTTTCTTCTGTGTTTTAGGCAGAGTTTTACTGCTATTTCGTTATATGCGGGAATAGTGCTGGAAATGCCTGGAAATGCCTGTTTTGAGATCTCTCCACAGAAAGCGTTTCCAGACTTCCCCTTCAACACACGAGTTTAACTCTGTAAGTTGAATGCACACATTGAAGACCGTTCTGTTAGGTAGCTCCGTTTTGGTTTTAGAAGCAGACAGTTCTCCTTACAGCATATACTCCCATTCACTGAGAAATGTCCAAACGCAGCTCTTACCAGAAACGTGTTTCTAACTCCTGAATCTAAAGGGAGATTTAACTCACTTAGCTGAACAAACGCACAGCAGAGCAGATTGAAGGATACGTTTCTTCTGTGTTTTAGGCAGAGTTTTACTGCTATTTCGTTATATGCGGGAATAGTGCTGGAAATGCCTGTTTTGAGATCTCTCCACAGAAAGCGTATCCAGACTTCCCCTTCAACACACGAGTTTAACTCTGTAAGTTGAATGCACACATTGAAGACCGTTCTGTTAGGTAACTCCGTTTTGGTTTTAGAAGCAGACAGTTCTCCTTACAGCATATACTCCCATTCACTGAGAAATGTCCAAACGCAGCTCTTACCAGAAACGTGTTTCTAACTCCTGAATCTAAAGGGAGATTTAACTCACTTAGCTGAACAAACGCACAGCAGAGCAGATTGAAGGATACGTTTCTTCTGTGTTTTAGGCAGAGTTTTACTGCTATTTCGTTATATGCGGGAATAGTGCTGGAAATGCCTGGAAATGCCAGTTTTGAGATCTCTCCACAGAAAGCGTTTCCAGACTTCCCCTTCAACACACGAGTTTAACTCCGTAAGTTGAATGCACACATTGAAGACCGTTCTGTTAGGTAGCTCCGTTTTGGTTTTAGAAGCAGACAGTTCTCCTTACAGCATATACTCCCATTCACTGAGAAATGTCCAAACGCAGCTCTTACCAGAAACGTGTTTCTAACTCCTGAATCTAAAGGGAGATTTAACTCACTTAGCTGAACAAACGCACAGCAGAGCAGATTGAAGGATACGTTTCTTCTGTGTTTTAGGCAGAGTTTTACTGCTATTTCGTTATATGCGGGAATAGTGCTGGAAATGCCTGTTTTGAGATCTCTCCACAGAAACCGTTTCCAGACTTCCCGTTCAACACAAGAGTTTAACTCTGTAAGTTGAATGCACACTTTGAAGACCGTTCTGTTAGGTAGCTCCGTTTTGGTTTTAGAAGCAGACAGTTCTCCTTACAGCATATACTCCCATTCACTGAGAAATGTCCAAACGCAGCTCTTACCAGAAACGTGTTTCTAACTCCTGAATCTAAAGGGAGATTTAACTCACTTAGCTGAACAAACGCACAGCAGAGCAGACTGAAGGATACGTTTCTTCTGTGTTTTAGGCAGAGTTTTACTGCTATTTCGTTATATGCGGGAATAGTGCTGGAAATGCCTGGAAATGCCTGTTTTGAGATCTCTCCACAGAAAGCGTTTCCAGACTTCCCCTTCAACACACGAGTTTAACTCTGTAAGTTGAATGCACACATTGAAGACCGTTCTGTTAGGTAGCTCCGTTTTGGTTTTAGAAGCAGACAGTTCTCCTTACAGCATATACTCCCATTCACTGAGAAATGTCCAAACGCAGCTCTTACAAGAAACGTGTTTCTAACTCCTGAATCTAAAGGGAGATTTAACTCACTTAGCTGAACAAACGCACAGCAGAGCAGATTGAAGGATACGTTTCTTCTGTGTTTTAGGCAGAGTTTTACTGCTATTTCGTTATATGCGGGAATAGTGCTGGAAATGCCTGTTTTGAGATCTCTCCACAGAAAGCGTTTCCAGACTTCCCCTTCAACACACGAGTTTAACTCTGTAATTAGAATGCACACATTGAAGACCGTTCTGTTAGGTAGCTCCGTTTTGGTTTTAGAAGCAGACAGTTCTCCTTACAGCATATACTCCCATTCACTGAGAAATGTCCAAACGCAGCTCTTACCAGAAACGTGTTTCTAACTCCTGAATCTAAAGGGAGATTTAACTCACTTAGCTGAACAAACGCACAGCAGAGCAGATTGAAGGATACGTTTCTTCTGTGTTTTAGGCAGAGTTTTACTGCTATTTCGTTATATGCGGGAATAGTGCTGGAAATGCCTGGAAATGCCTGTTTTGAGATCTCTCCACAGAAAGCGTTTCCAGACTTCCCCTTCAACACACGAGTTTAACTCTGTAAGTTGAATGCACACATTGAAGACCGTTCTGTTAGGTAGCTCCGTTTTGGTTTTAGAAGCAGACAGTTCTCCTTACAGCATATACTCCCATTCAGTGAGAAATGTCCAAACGCAGCTCTTACCAGAAACGTGTTTCTAACTCCTGAATCTAAAGGGAGATTTAACTCACTTAGCTGAACAAACGCACAGCAGAGCAGATTGAAGGATACGTTTCTTCTGTGTTTTAGGCAGAGTTTTACTGCTATTTCGTTATATGCGGGAATAGTGCTGGAAATGCCTGGAAATGCCTGTTTTGAGATCTCTCCACAGAAAGCGTTTCCAGACTTCCCCTTCAACACACGAGTTTAACTCTGTAAGGTGAATGCACACATTGAAGACCGTTCTTTTAGGTAGCTCCGTTTTGGTTTTAGAAGCAGACAGTTCTCCTTACAGCATATACTCCCATTCACTGAGAAATGTCCAAACGCAGCTCTTACCAGAAACGTGTTTCTAACTCCTGAATCTAAAGGGAGATTTAACTCACTTAGCTGAACAAACGCACAGCAGAGCAGATTGAAGGATACGTTTCTTCTGTGTTTTAGGCAGAGTTTTACTGCTATTTCGTTATATGCGGGAATAGTGCTGGAAATGCCTGTTTTGAGATCTCTCCACAGAAAGCGTTTCCAGACTTCCCCTTCAACACACGAGTTTAACTCTGTAAGTTGAATGCACACATTGAAGACCGTTCTGTTAGGTAGCTCCGTTTTGGTTTTAGAAGCAGACAGTTCTCCTTACAGCATATACTCCCATTCACTGAGAAATGTCCAAACGCAGCTCTTACCAGAAACGTGTTTCTAACTCCTGAATCTAAAGGGAGATTTAACTCACTTAGCTGAACAACCGCACAGCAGAGCAGATTGAAGGATACGTTTCTTCTGTGTTTTAGGCAGAGTTTTACTGCTATTTCGTTATATGCGGGAATAGTGCTGGAAATGCCTGGAAATGCCTGTTTTGAGATCTCTCCACAGAAAGCGTTTCCAGACTTCCCCTTCAACACACGAGTTTAACTCTGTAAGTTGAATGCACACATTGAAGACCGTTCTGTTAGGTAGCTCCGTTTTGGTTTTAGAAGCAGACAGTTCTCCTTACAGCATATACTCCCATTCACTGAGAAATGTCCAAACGCAGCTCTTACCAGAAACGTGTTTCTAACTCCTGAATCTAAAGGGAGATTTAACTCACTTAGCTGAACAAACGCACAGCAGAGCAGATTGAAGGATACGTTTCTTCTGTGTTTTAGGCAGAGTTTTACTGCTATTTCGTTATATGCGGGAATAGTGCTGGAAATGCCTGTTTTGAGATCTCTCCACAGAAAGCGTTTCCAGACTTCCCCTTCAACACACGAGTTTAACTCTGTAAGTTGAATGCACACATTGAAGACCGTTCTGTTAGGTAGCTCCGTTTTGGTTTTAGAAGCAGACAGTTCTCCTTACAGCATATACTCCCATTCACTGAGAAATGTCCAAACGCAGCTCTTACCAGAAACGTGTTTCTAACTCCTGAATCTAAAGGGAGATTTAACTCACTTAGCTGAACAAACGCACAGCAGAGCAGATTGAAGGATACGTTTCTTCTGTGTTTTAGGCAGAGTTTTACTGCTATTTCGTTATATGCGGGAATAGTGCTGGAAATGCCTGGAAATGCCTGTTTTGAGATCTCTCCACAGAAAGCTTTTCCAGACTTCCCCTTCAACACACGAGTTTAACTCTGTAAGTTGAATGCACACATTGAAGACCGTTCTGTTAGGTAGCTCCGTTTTGGTTTTAGAAGCAGACAGTTCTCCTTACAGCATATACTCCCATTCACTGAGAAATGTCCAAACGCAGCTCTTACCAGAAACGTGTTTCTAACTCCTGAATCTAAAGGGAGATTTAACTCACTTAGCTGAACAAACGCACAGCAGAGCAGATTGAAGGATACGTTTCTTCTGTGTTTTAGGCAGAGTTTTACTGCTATATCGTTATATGCGGGAATAGTGCTGGAAATGCCTGTTTTGAGATCTCTCCACAGAAAGCGTTTCCAGACTTCCCCTTCAACACAAGAGTTTAACTCTGTAAGTTGAATGCACACATTGAAGACCGTTCTGTTAGGTAGCTCCGTTTTGGTTTTAGAAGCAGACAGTTCTCCTTACAGCATATACTCCCATTCACTGAGAAATGTCCAAACGCAGCTCTTACCAGAAACGTGTTTCTAACTCCTGAATCTAAAGGGAGATTTAACTCACTTAGCTGAACAAACGCACAGCAGAGAAGACTGAAGGATACGTTTCTTCTGTGTTTTAGGCAGAGTTTTACTGCTATTTCGTTATATGCGGGAATAGTGCTGGAAATGCCTGGAAATGCCTGTTTTGAGATCTCTCCACAGAAAGCGTTTCCAGACTTCCCCTTCAACACACGAGTTTAACTCTGTAAGTTGAATGCACACATTGAAGACCGTTCTGTTAGGTAGCTCCGTTTTGGTTTTAGAAGCAGACAGTTCTCCTTACAGCATATACTCCCATTCACTGAGAAATGTCCAAACGCAGCTCTTACAAGAAACGTGTTTCTAACTCCTGAATCTAAAGGGAGATTTAACTCACTTAGCTGAACAAACGCACAGCAGAGCAGATTGAAGGATACGTTTCTTCTGTGTTTTAGGCAGAGTTTTACTGCTATTTCGTTATATGCGGGAATAGTGCTGGAAATGCCTGTTTTGAGATCTCTCCACAGAAAGCGTTTCCAGACTTCCCCTTCAACACACGAGTTTAACTCTGTAATTAGAATGCACACATTGAAGACCGTTCTGTTAGGTAGCTCCGTTTTGGTTTTAGAAGCAGACAGTTCTCCTTACAGCATATACTCCCATTCACTGAGAAATGTCCAAACGCAGCTCTTACCAGAAACGTGTTTCTAACTCCTGAATCTAAAGGGAGATTTAACTCACTTAGCTGAACAAACGCACAGCAGAGCAGATTGAAGGATACGTTTCTTCTGTGTTTTAGGCAGAGTTTTACTGCTATTTCGTTATATGCGGGAATACTGCTGGAAATGCCTGGAAATGCCTGTTTTGAGATCTCTCCACAGAAAGCGTTTCCAGACTTCCCCTTCAACACACGAGTTTAACTCTGTAAGTTGAATGCACACATTGAAGACCGTTCTGTTAGGTAGCTCCGTTTTGGTTTTAGAAGCAGACAGTTCTCCTTACAGCATATACTCCCATTCACTGAGAAATGTCCAAACGCAGCTCTTACCAGAAACGTGTTTCTAACTCCTGAATCTAAAGGGAGATTTAACTCACTTAGCTGAACAAACGCACAGCAGAGCAGATTGAAGGATACGTTTCTTCTGTGTTTTAGGCAGAGTTTTACTGCTATTTCGTTATATGCGGGAATAGTGCTGGAAATGCCTGGAAATGCCTGTTTTGAGATCTCTCCACAGAAAGCGTTTCCAGACTTCCCCTTCAACACACGAGTTTAACTCTGTAAGTTGAATGCACACATTGAAGACCGTTCTGTTAGGTAGCTCCGTTTTGGTTTTAGAAGCAGACAGTTCTCCTTACAGCATATACTCCCATTCACTGAGAAATGTCCAAACGCAGCTCTTACCAGAAACGTGTTTCTAACTCCTGAATCTAAAGGGAGATTTAACTCACTTAGCTGAACAAACGCACAGCAGAGCAGATTGAAGGATACGTTTCTTCTGTGTTTTAGGCAGAGTTTTACTGCTATTTCGTTATATGCGGGAATAGTGCTGGAAATGCCAGTTTTGAGATCTCTCCACAGAAAGCGTTTCCAGACTTCCCCTTCAACACACGAGTTTAACTCTGTAAGTTGAATGCACACATTGAAGACCGTTCTGTTAGGTAGCTCCGTTTTGGTTTTAGAAGCAGACAGTTCTCCTTACAGCATATACTCCCATTCACTGAGAAATGTCCAAACGCAGCTCTTACCAGAAACGTGTTTCTAACTCCTGAATCTAAAGGGAGATTTAACTCACTTAGCTGAACAAACGCACAGCAGAGCAGATTGAAGGATACGTTTCTTCTGTGTTTTAGGCAGAGTTTTACTGCTATTTCGTTATATGTGGGAATAGTGCTGGAAATGCCTGTTTTGAGATCTCTCCACAGAAAGCGTTTCCAGACTTCCCCTTCAACACACGAGTTTAACTCTGTAAGTTGAATGCACACATTGAAGACCGTTCTGTTAGGTAGCTCCGTTTTGGTTTTAGAAGCAGACAGTTCTCCTTACAGCATATACTCCCATTCACTGAGAAATGTCCAAACGCAGCTCTTACCAGAAACGTGTTTCTAACTCCTGAATCTAAAGGGAGATTTAACTCACTAAGCTGAACAAACGCACAGCAGAGCAGACTGAAGGATACGTTTCTTCTGTGTTTTAGGCAGAGTTTTACTGCTATTTCGTTATATGCGGGAATAGTGCTGGAAATGCCTGGCAATGCCTGTTTTGAGGTCTCTCCACAGAAAGCGTTTCCAGACTTCCCCTTCAACACACGAGTTTAACTCTGTAAGTTGAATGCACACATTGAAGACCGTTCTGTTAGGTAGCTCCGTTTTGGTTTTAGAAGCAGACAGTTCTCCTTACAGCATATACTCCCATTCACTGAGAAATGTCCAAACGCAGCTCTTACCAGAAACGTGTTTCTAACTCCTGAATCTAAAGGGAGATTTAACTCACTTAGCTGAACAAACGCACAGCAGAGCAGATTGAAGGATACGTTTCTTCTGTGTTTTAGGCAGAGTTTTACTGCTATTTCGTTATATGCGGGAATAGTGCTGGAAATGCCTGTTTTGAGATCTCTCCACAGAAAGCGTTTCCAGACTTCCCCTTCAACACACGAGTTTAACTCTGTAAGTTGAATGCACACATTGAAGACCGTTCTGTTAGGTAGCTCCGTTTTGGTTTTAGAAGCAGACAGTTCTCCTTACAGCATATACTCCCATTCACTGAGAAATGTCCAAACGCAGCTCTTACCAGAAACGTGTTTCTAACTCCTGAATCTAAAGGGAGATTTAACTCACTTAGCTGAACAAACGCACAGCAGAGCAGATTGAAGGATACGTTTCTTCTGTGTTTTAGGCAGAGTTTTACTGCTATTTCGTTATATGCGGGAATAGTGCTGGAAATGCCTGGAAATGCCTGTTTTGAGATCTCTCCACAGAAAGCGTTTCCAGACTTCCCCTTCAACACACGAGTTTAACTCTGTAAGTTGAATGCACACATTGAAGACCGTTCTGTTAGGTAGCTCCGTTTTGGTTTTAGAAGCAGACAGTTCTCCTTACAGCATATACTCCCATTCACTGAGAAATGTCCAAACGCAGCTCTTACCAGAAACGTGTTTCTAACTCCTGAATCTAAAGGGAGATTTAACTCACTTAGCTGAACAAACGCACAGCAGAGCAGATTGAAGGATACGTTTCTTCTGTGTTTTAGGCAGAGTTTTACTGCTATTTCGTTATATGCGGGAATAGTGCTGGAAATGCCTGTTTTGAGATCTCTCCACAGAAAGCGTATCCAGACATCCCCTTCAACACACGAGTTTAACTCTGTAAGTTGAATGCACACATTGAAGACCGTTCTGTTAGGTAGCTCCGTTTTGGTTTTAGAAGCAGACAGTTCTCCTTACAGCATATACTCCCATTCACTGAGAAATGTCCAAACGCAGCTCTTACCAGAAACGTGTTTCTAACTCCTGAATCTAAAGGGAGATTTAACTCACTTAGCTGAACAAACGCACAGCAGAGCAGATTGAAGGATACGTTTCTTCTGTGTTTTAGGCAGAGTTTTACTGCTATTTCGTTATATGCGGGAATAGTGCTGGAAATGCCTGGAAATGCCTGTTTTGAGATCTCTCCACAGAAAGCGTTTCCAGACTTCCCCTTCAACACACGAGTTTAACTCTGTAAGTTGAATGCACACATTGAAGACCGTTCTGTTAGGTAGCTCCGTTTTGGTTTTAGAAGCAGACAGTTCTCCTTACAGCATATACTCCCATTCACTGAGAAATGTCCAAACGCAGCTCTTACCAGAAACGTGTTTCTAACTCCTGAATCTAAAGGGAGATTTAACTCACTTAGCTGAACAAACGCACAGCAGAGCAGATTGAAGGATACGTTTCTTCTGTGTTTTAGGCAGAGTTTTACTGCTATTTCGTTATATGCGGGAATAGTGCTGGAAATGCCTGTTTTGAGATCTCTCCACAGAAAGCGTTTCCAGACTTCCCCTTCAACACAAGAGTTTAACTCTGTAAGTTGAATGCACACATTGAAGACCGTTCTGTTAGGTAGCTCCGTTTTGGTTTTAGAAGCAGACAGTTCTCCTTACAGCATATACTCCCATTCACTGAGAAATGTCCAAACGCAGCTCTTACCAGAAACGTGTTTCTAACTCCTGAATCTAAAGGGAGATTTAACTCACTTAGCTGAACAAACGCATAGCAGAGCAGATTGAAGGATACGTTTCTTCTGTGTTTTAGGCAGAGTTTTACTGCTATTTCGTTATATGCGGGAATAGTGCTGGAAATGCCTGGAAATGCCTGTTTTGAGATCCCTCCACAGAAAGCGTTTCCAGACTTCCCCTTCAACACACGAGTTTAACTCTGTAAGTTGAATGCACACATTGAAGACCGTTCTGTTAGGTAGCTCCGTTTTGGTTTTAGAAGCAGACAGTTCTCCTTACAGCATATACTCCCATTCACTGAGAAATGTCCAAACGCAGCTCTTACCAGAAACGTGTTTCTAACTCCTGAATCTAAAGGGAGATTTAACTCACTTAGCTGAACAAACGCACAGCAGAGCAGATTGAAGGATACGTTTCTTCTGTGTTTTAGGCAGAGTTTTACTGCTATTTCGTTATATGCGGGAATAGTGCTGGAAATGCCTGGAAATGCCTGTTTTGAGATCTCTCCACAGAAAGCGTTTCCAGACTTCCCCTTCAACACACGAGTTTAACTCTGTAAGTTGAATGCACACATTGAAGACCGTTCTGTTAGGTAGCTCCGTTTTGGTTTTAGAAGCAGACAGTTCTCCTTACAGCATATACTCCCATTCACTGAGAAATGTCCAAACGCAGCTCTTACCAGAAACGTGTTTCTAACTCCTGAATCTAAAGGGAGATTTAACTCACTTAGCTGAACAAACGCACAGCAGAGCAGATTGAAGGATACGTTTCTTCTGTGTTTTAGGCAGAGTTTTACTGCTATTTCGTTATATGCGGGAATAGTGCTGGAAATGCCTGTTTTGAGATCTCTCCACAGAAAGCGTTTCCAGACTTCCCCTTCAACACACGAGTTTAACTCTGTAAGTTGAATGCACACATTGAAGACCGTTCTGTTAGGTAGCTCCGTTTTGGTTTTAGAAGCAGACAGTTCTCCTTACAGCATATACTCCCATTCACTGAGAAATGTCCAAACGCAGCTCTTACCAGAAACGTGTTTCTAACTCCTGAATCTAAAGGGAGATTTAACTCACTTAGCTGAACAAACGCACAGCAGAGCAGATTGAAGGATACGTTTCTTCTGTGTTTTAGGCAGAGTTTTACTGCTATTTCGTTATATGCGGGAATAGTGCTGGAAATGCCTGTTTTGAGATCTCTCCACAGAAAGCGTTTCCAGACTTCCCCTTCAACACACGAGTTTAACTCTGTAAGTTGAATGCACACATTGAAGACCGTTCTGTTAGGTAGCTCCGTTTTGGTTTTAGAAGCAGACAGTTCTCCTTACAGCATATACTCCCATTCACTGAGAAATGTCCAAACGCAGCTCTTACCAGAAACGTGTTTCTAACTCCTGAATCTAAAGGGAGATTTAACTCACTTAGCTGAACAAACGCACAGCAGAGCAGATTGAAGGATACGTTTCTTCTGTGTTTTAGGCAGAGTTTTACTGCTATTTCGTTATATGCGGGAATAGTGCTGGAAATGCCTGGAAATGCCTGTTTTGAGATCTCTCCACAGAAAGCGTTTCCAGACTTCCCCTTCAACACACGAGTTTAACTCTGTAAGTTGAATGCACGCATTGAAGACCGTTCTGTTAGGTAGCTCCGTTTTGGTTTTAGAAGCAGACAGTTCTCCTTACAGCATATACTCCCATTCACTGAGAAATGTCCAAACGCAGCTCTTACAAGAAACGTGTTTCTAACTCCTGAATCTAAAGGGAGATTTAACTCACTTAGCTGAACAAACGCACAGCAGAGCAGATTGAAGGATACGTTTCTTCTGTGTTTTAGGCAGAGTTTTACTGCTATTTCGTTATATGCGGGAATAGTGCTGGAAATGCCTGTTTTGAGATCTCTCCACAGAAAGCGTTTCCAGACTTCCCCTTCAACACACGAGTTTAACTCTGTAATTAGAATGCACACATTGAAGACCGTTCTGTTAGGTAGCTCCGTTTTGGTTTTAGAAGCAGACAGTTCTCCTTACAGCATATACTCCCATTCACTGAGAAATGTCCAAACGCAGCTCTTACCAGAAACGTGTTTCTAACTCCTGAATCTAAAGGGAGATTTAACTCACTTAGCTGAACAAACGCACAGCAGAGCAGATTGAAGGATACGTTTCTTCTGTGTTTTAGGCAGAGTTTTACTGCTATTTCGTTATATGCGGGAATAGTGCTGGAAATGCCTGGAAATGCCTGTTTTGAGATCTCTCCACAGAAAGCGTTTCCAGACTTCCCCTTCAACACACGAGTTTAACTCTGTAAGTTGAATGCACACATTGAAGACCGTTCTGTTAGGTAGCTCCGTTTTGGTTTTAGAAGCAGACAGTTCTCCTTACAGCATATACTCCCATTCACTGAGAAATGTCCAAACGCAGCTCTTACCAGAAACGTGTTTCTAACTCCTGAATCTAAAGGGAGATTTAACTCACTTAGCTGAACAAACGCACAGCAGAGCAGATTGAAGGATACGTTTCTTCTGTGTTTTAGGCAGAGTTTTACTGCTATTTCGTTATATGCGGGAATAGTGCTGGAAATGCCTGGAAATGCCTGTTTTGAGATCTCTCCACAGAAAGCGTTTCCAGACTTCCCCTTCAACACACGAGTTTAACTCTGTAAGTTGAATGCACACATTGAAGACCGTTCTGTTAGGTAGCTCCGTTTTGGTTTTAGAAGCAGACAGTTCTCCTTACAGCATATACTCCCATTCACTGAGAAATGTCCAAACGCAGCTCTTACCAGAAACGTGTTTCTAACTCCTGAATCTAAAGGGAGATTTAACTCACTTAGCTGAACAAACGCACAGCAGAGCAGATTGAAGGATACGTTTCTTCTGTGTTTTAGGCAGAGTTTTACTGCTATTTCGTTATATGCGGGAATAGTGCTGGAAATGCCTGTTTTGAGATCTCTCCACAGAAAGCGTTTCCAGACTTCCCCTTCAACACACGAGTTTAACTCTGTAAGTTGAATGCACACATTGAAGACCGTTCTGTTAGGTAGCTCCGTTTTGGTTTTAGAAGCAGACAGTTCTCCTTACAGCATATATTCCCATTCACTGAGAAATGTCCAAACGCAGCTATTACCAGAAACGTGTTTCTAACTCCTGAATCTAAAGGGAGATTTAACTCACTTAGCTGAACAAACGCACAGCAGAGCAGATTGAAGGATACGTTTCTTCTGTGTTTTAGGCAGAGTTTTACTGCTATTTCGTTATATGCGGGAATAGTGCTGGAAATGCCTGTTTTGAGATCTCTCCACAGAAAGCGTTTCCAGACTTCCCCTTCAACACACTAGTTTAACTCTGTAAGTTGAATGCACACATTGAAGACCGTTCTGTTAGGTAGCTCCGTTTTGGTTTTAGAAGCAGACAGTTCTCCTTACAGCATATACTCCCATTCACTGAGAAATGTCCAAACGCAGCACTTACCAGAAACGTGTTTCTAACTCCTGAATCTAAAGGGAGATTTAACTCACTTAGCTGAACAAACGCACAGCAGAGCAGATTGAAGGATACGGTTCTTCTGTGTTTTAGGCAGAGTTTTACTGCTATTTCGTTATATGCGGGAATAGTGCTGGAAATGCCTGTTTTGAGATCTCTCCACAGAAAGCGTTTCCAGACTTCCCCTTCAACACAAGAGTTTAACTCTGTAAGTTGAATGCACACTTTTAAGACCGTTCTGTTAGGTAGCTCCGTTTTGGTTTTAGAAGCAGACAGTTCTCCTTACAGCATATACTCCCATTCACTGAGAAATGTCCAAACGCAGCTCTTACCAGAAACGTGTTTCTAACTCCTGAATCTAAAGGGAGATTTAACTCACTTAGCTGAACAAACGCACAGCAGAGCAGACTGAAGGATACGTTTCTTCTGTGTTTTAGGCAGAGTTTTACTGCTATTTCGTTATATGCGGGAATAGTGCTGGAAATGCCTGGAAATGCCTGTTTTGAGATCTCTCCACAGAAAGCGTTTCCAGACTTCCCCTTCAACACACGAGTTTAACTCTGTAAGTTGAATGCACACATTGAAGACCGTTCTGTTAGGTAGCTCCGTTTTGGTTTTAGAAGCAGACAGTTCTCCTTACAGCATATACTCCCATTCACTGAGAAATGTCCAAACGCAGCTCTTACCAGAAACGTGTTTCTAACTCCTGAATCTAAAGGGAGATTTAACTCACTTAGCTGAACAAACGCACAGCAGAGCAGATTGAAGGATACGTTTCTTCTGTGTTTTAGGCAGAGTTTTACTGCTATTTCGTTATATGCGGGAATAGTGCTGGAAATGCCTGTTTTGAGATCTCTCCACAGAAAGCGTTTCCAGACTTCCCCTTCAACACACGAGTTTAACTCTGTAAGTTGAATGCACACATTGAAGACCGTTCTGTTAGGTAGCTCCGTTTTGGTTTTAGAAGCAGACAGTTCTCCTTACAGCATATACTCCCATTCACTGAGAAATGTCCAAACGCAGCTCTTACCAGAAACGTGTTTCTAACTCCTGAATCTAAAGGGAGATTTAACTCACTTAGCTGAACAAACGCACAGCAGAGCAGATTGAAGGATACGTTTCTTCTGTGTTTTAGGCAGAGTTTTACTGCTATTTCGTTATATGCGGGAATAGTGCTGGAAATGCCTGGAAATGCCTGTTTTGAGATCTCTCCACAGAAAGCGTTTCCAGACTTCCCCTTCAACACACGAGTTTAACTCTGTAAGTTGAATGCACACATTGAAGACCGTTCTGTTAGGTAGCTCCGTTTTGGTTGTAGAAGCAGACAGTTCTCCTTACAGCATATACTCCCATTCACTGAGAAATGTCCAAACGCAGCTCTTACCAGAAACGAGTTTCTAACTCCTGAATCTAAAGGGAGATTTAACTCACTTAGCTGAACAAACGCACAGCAGAGCAGATTGAAGGATACGTTTCTTCTGTGTTTTAGGCAGAGTTTTACTGCTATTTCGTTATATGCGGGAATAGTGCTGGAAATGCCTGGAAATGCCTGTTTTGAGATCTCTCCACAGAAAGCGTTTCCAGACTTCCCCTTCAACACACGAGTTTAACTCTGTAAGTTGAATGCACACATTGAAGACCGTTCTGTTAGGTAGCTCCGTTTTGGTTTTAGAAGCAGACAGTTCTCCTTACAGCATATACTCCCATTCACTGAGAAATGTCCAAACGCAGCTCTTACCAGAAACGTGTTTCTAACTCCTGAATCTAAAGGGAGATTTAACTCACTTAGCTGAACAAACGCACAGCAGAGCAGATTGAAGGATACGTTTCTTCTGTGTTTTAGGCAGAGTTTTACTGCTATTTCGTTATATGCGGGAATAGTGCTGGAAATGCCTGTTTTGAGATCTCTCCACAGAAAGCGTATCCAGACTTCCCCTTCAACACACGAGTTTAACTCTGTAAGTTGAATGCACACATTGAAGACCGTTCTGTTAGGTAACTCCGTTTTGGTTTTAGAAGCAGACAGTTCTCCTTACAGCATATACTCCCATTCACTGAGAAATGTCCAAACGCAGCTCTTACCAGAAACGTGTTTCTAACTCCTGAATCTAAAGGGAGATTTAACTCACTTAGCTGAACAAACGCACAGCAGAGCAGATTGAAGGATACGTTTCTTCTGTGTTTTAGGCAGAGTTTTACTGCTATTTCGTTATATGCGGGAATAGTGCTGGAAATGCCTGGAAATGCCAGTTTTGAGATCTCTCCACAGAAAGCGTTTCCAGACTTCCCCTTCAACACACGAGTTTAACTCTGTAAGTTGAATGCACACATTGAAGACCGTTCTGTTAGGTAGCTCCGTTTTGGTTTTAGAAGCAGAGAGTTCTCCTTACAGCATATACTCCCATTCACTGAGAAATGTCCAAACGCAGCTCTTACCAGAAACGTGTTTCTAACTCCTGAATCTAAAGGGAGATTTAACTCACTTAGCTGAACAAACGCACAGCAGAGCAGATTGAAGGATACGTTTCTTCTGTGTTTTAGGCAGAGTTTTACTGCTATTTCGTTATATGCGGGAATAGTGCTGGAAATGCCTGTTTTGAGATCTCTCCACAGAAAGCGTTTCCAGACTTCCCCTTCAACACAAGAGTTTAACTCTGTAAGTTGAATGCACACTTTGAAGACCGTTCTGTTAGGTAGCTCCGTTTTGGTTTTAGAAGCAGACAGTTCTCCTTACAGCATATACTCCCATTCACTGAGAAATGTCCAAACGCAGCTCTTACCAGAAACGTGTTTCTAACTCCTGAATCTAAAGGGAGATTTAACTCACTTAGCTGAACAAACGCACAGCAGAGCAGACTGAAGGATACGTTTCTTCTGTGTTTTAGGCAGAGTTTTACTGCTATTTCGTTATATGCGGGAATAGTGCTGGAAATGCCTGGAAATGCCTGTTTTGAGATCTCTCCACAGAAAGCGTTTCCAGACTTCCCCTTCAACACACGAGTTTAACTCTGTAAGTTGAATGCACACATTGAAGACCGTTCTGTTAGGTAGCTCCGTTTTGGTTTTAGAAGCAGACAGTTCTCCTTACAGCATATACTCCCATTCACTGAGAAATGTCCAAACGCAGCTCTTACAAGAAACGTGTTTCTAACTCCTGAATCTAAAGGGAGATTTAACTCACTTAGCTGAACAAACGCACAGCAGAGCAGATTGAAGGATACGTTTCTTCTGTGTTTTAGGCAGAGTTTTACTGCTATTTCGTTATATGCGGGAATAGTGCTGGAAATGCCTGTTTTGAGATCTCTCCACAGAAAGCGTTTCCAGACTTCCCCTTCAACACACGAGTTTAACTCTGTAATTAGAATGCACACATTGAAGACCGTTCTGTTAGGTAGCTCCGTTTTGGTTTTAGAAGCAGACAGTTCTCCTTACAGCATATACTCCCATTCACTGAGAAATGTCCAAACGCAGCTCTTACCAGAAACGTGTTTCTAACTCCTGAATCTAAAGGGAGATTTAACTCACTTAGCTGAACAAACGCACAGCAGAGCAGATTGAAGGATACGTTTCTTCTGTGTTTTAGGCAGAGTTTTACTGCTATTTCGTTATATGCGGGAATAGTGCTGGAAATGCCTGGAAATGCCTGTTTTGAGATCTCTCCACAGAAAGCGTTTCCAGACTTCCCCTTCAACACACGAGTTTAACTCTGTAAGTTGAATGCACACATTGAAGACCGTTCTGTTAGGTAGCTCCGTTTTGGTTTTAGAAGCAGACAGTTCTCCTTACAGCATATACTCCCATTCAGTGAGAAATGTCCAAACGCAGCTCTTACCAGAAACGTGTTTCTAACTCCTGAATCTAAAGGGAGATTTAACTCACTTAGCTGAACAAACGCACAGCAGAGCAGATTGAAGGATACGTTTCTTCTGTGTTTTAGGCAGAGTTTTACTGCTATTTCGTTATATGCGGGAATAGTGCTGGAAATGCCTGGAAATGCCTGTTTTGAGATCTCTCCACAGAAAGCGTTTCCAGACTTCCCCTTCAACACACGAGTTTAACTCTGTAAGTTGAATGCACACATTGAAGACCGTTCTGTTAGGTAGCTCCGTTTTGGTTTTAGAAGCAGACAGTTCTCCTTACAGCATATACTCCCATTCACTGAGAAATGTCCAAACGCAGCTCTTACCAGAAACGTGTTTCTAACTCCTGAATCTAAAGGGAGATTTAACTCACTTAGCTGAACAAACGCACAGCAGAGCAGATTGAAGGATACGTTTCTTCTGTGTTTTAGGCAGAGTTTTACTGCTATTTCGTTATATGCGGGAATAGTGCCGGAAATGCCTGGAAATGCCAGTTTTGAGATCTCTCCACAGAAAGCGTTTCCAGACTTCCCCTTCAACACACGAGTTTAACTCTGTAAGTTGAATGCACACATTGAAGACCGTTCTGTTAGGTAGCTCCGTTTTGGTTTTAGAAGCAGACAGTTCTCCTTACAGCATATACTCCCATTCACTGAGAAATGTCCAAACGCAGCTCTTACCAGAAACGTGTTTCTAACTCCTGAATCTAAAGGGAGATTTAACTCACTTAGCTGAACAAACGCACAGCAGAGCAGATTGAAGGATACGTTTCTTCTGTGTTTTAGGCAGAGTTTTACTGCTATTTCGTTATATGCGGGAATAGTGCTGGAAATGCCTGTTTTGAGATCTCTCCACAGAAAGAGTTTCCAGACTTCCCCTTCAACACAAGAGTTTAACTCTGTAAGTTGAATGCACACTTTGAAGACCGTTCTGTTAGGTAGCTCCGTTTTGGTTTTAGAAGCAGACAGTTCTCCTTACAGCATATACTCCCATTCACTGAGAAATGTCCAAACGCAGCTCTTACCAGAAACGTGTTTCTAACTCCTGAATCTAAAGGGAGATTTAACTCACTTAGCTGAACAAACGCACAGCAGAGCAGACTGAAGGATACGTTTCTTCTGTGTTTTAGGCAGAGTTTTACTGCTATTTCGTTATATGCGGGAATAGTGCTGGAAATGCCTGGAAATGCCTGTTTTGAGATCTCTCCACAGAAAGCGTTTCCAGACTTCCCCTTCAACACACGAGTTTAACTCTGTAAGTTGAATGCACACATTGAAGACCGTTCTGTTAGGTAGCTCCGTTTTGGTTTTAGAAGCAGACAGTTCTCCTTACAGCATATACTCCCATTCACTGAGAAATGTCCAAACGCAGCTCTTACAAGAAACGTGTTTCTAACTCCTGAATCTAAAGGGAGATTTAACTCACTTAGCTGAACAAACGCACAGCAGAGCAGATTGAAGGATACGTTTCTTCTGTGTTTTAGGCAGAGTTTTACTGCTATTTCGTTATATGCGGGAATAGTGCTGGAAATGCCTGTTTTGAGATCTCTCCACAGAAAGCGTTTCCAGACTTCCCCTTCAACACACGAGTTTAACTCTGTAATTAGAATGCACACATTGAAGACCGTTCTGTTAGGTAGCTCCGTTTTGGTTTTAGAAGCAGACAGTTCTCCTTACAGCATATACTCCCATTCACTGAGAAATGTCCAAACGCAGCTCTTACCAGAAACGTGTTTCTAACTCCTGAATCTAAAGGGAGATTTAACTCACTTAGCTGAACAAACGCACAGCAGAGCAGATTGAAGGATACGTTTCTTCTGTGTTTTAGGCAGAGTTTTACTGCTATTTCGTTATATGCGGGAATAGTGCTGGAAATGCCTGGAAATGCCTGTTTTGAGATCTCTCCACAGAAAGCGTTTCCAGACTTCCCCTTCAACACACGAGTTTAACTCTGTAAGTTGAATGCACACATTGAAGACCGTTCTGTTAGGTAGCTCCGTTTTGGTTTTAGAAGCAGACAGTTCTCCTTACAGCATATACTCCCATTCAGTGAGAAATGTCCAAACGCAGCTCTTACCAGAAACGTGTTTCTAACTCCTGAATCTAAAGGGAGATTTAACTCACTTAGCTGAACAAACGCACAGCAGAGCAGATTGAAGGATACGTTTCTTCTGTGTTTTAGGCAGAGTTTTACTGCTATTTCGTTATATGCGGGAATAGTGCTGGAAATGCCTGGAAATGCCTGTTTTGAGATCTCTCCACAGAAAGCGTTTCCAGACTTCCCCTTCAACACACGAGTTTAACTCTGTAAGTTGAATGCACACATTGAAGACCGTTCTGTTAGGTAGCTCCGTTTTGGTTTTAGAAGCAGACAGTTCTCCTTACAGCATATACTCCCATTCACTGAGAAATGTCCAAACGCAGCTCTTACCAGAAACGTGTTTCTAACTCCTGAATCTAAAGGGAGATTTAACTCACTTAGCTGAACAAACGCACAGCAGAGCAGATTGAAGGATACGTTTCTTCTGTGTTTTAGGCAGAGTTTTACTGCTATTTCGTTATATGCGGGAATAGTGCTGGAAATGCCTGTTTTGAGATCTCTCCACAGAAAGCGTTTCCAGACTTCCCCTTCAACACACGAGTTTAACTCTGTAAGTTGAATGCACACATTGAAGACCGTTCTGTTAGGTAGCTCCGTTTTGGTTTTAGAAGCAGACAGTTCTCCTTACAGCATATACTCCCATTCACTGAGAAATGTCCAAACGCAGCTCTTACCAGAAACGTGTTTCTAACTCCTGAATCTAAAGGGAGATTTAACTCACTTAGCTGAACAACCGCACAGCAGAGCAGATTGAAGGATACGTTTCTTCTGTGTTTTAGGCAGAGTTTTACTGCTATTTCGTTATATGCGGGAATAGTGCTGGAAATGCCTGGAAATGCCTGTTTTGAGATCTCTCCACAGAAAGCGTTTCCAGACTTCCCCTTCAACACACGAGTTTAACTCTGTAAGTTGAATGCACACATTGAAGACCGTTCTGTTAGGTAGCTCCGTTTTGGTTTTAGAAGCAGACAGTTCTCCTTACAGCATATACTCCCATTCACTGAGAAATGTCCAAACGCAGCTCTTACCAGAAACGTGTTTCTAACTCCTGAATCTAAAGGGAGATTTAACTCACTTAGCTGAACAAACGCACAGCAGAGCAGATTGAAGGATACGTTTCTTCTGTGTTTTAGGCAGAGTTTTACTGCTATTTCGTTATATGCGGGAATAGTGCTGGAAATGCCTGTTTTGAGATCTCTCCACAGAAAGCGTTTCCAGACTTCCCCTTCAACACACGAGTTTAACTCTGTAAGTTGAATGCACACATTGAAGACCGTTCTGTTAGGTAGCTCCGTTTTGGTTTTAGAAGCAGACAGTTCTCCTTACAGCATATACTCCCATTCACTGAGAAATGTCCAAACGCAGCTCTTACCAGAAACGTGTTTCTAACTCCTGAATCTAAAGGGAGATTTAACTCACTTAGCTGAACAAACGCACAGCAGAGCAGATTGAAGGATACGTTTCTTCTGTGTTTTAGGCAGAGTTTTACTGCTATTTCGTTATATGCGGGAATAGTGCTGGAAATGCCTGGAAATGCCTGTTTTGAGATCTCTCCACAGAAAGCTTTTCCAGACTTCCCCTTCAACACCCGAGTTTAACTCTGTAAGTTGAATGCACACATTGAAGACCGTTCTGTTAGGTAGCTCCGTTTTGGTTTTAGAAGCAGACAGTTCTCCTTACAGCATATACTCCCATTCACTGAGAAATGTCCAAACGCAGCTCTTACCAGAAACGTGTTTCTAACTCCTGAATCTAAAGGGAGATTTAACTCACTTAGCTGAACAAACGCACAGCAGAGCAGATTGAAGGATACGTTTCTTCTGTGTTTTAGGCAGAGTTTTACTGCTATATCGTTATATGCGGGAATAGTGCTGGAAATGCCTGTTTTGAGATCTCTCCACAGAAAGCGTTTCCAGACTTCCCCTTCAACACAAGAGTTTAACTCTGTAAGTTGAATGCACACATTGAAGACCGTTCTGTTAGGTAGCTCCGTTTTGGTTTTAGAAGCAGACAGTTCTCCTTACAGCATATACTCCCATTCACTGAGAAATGTCCAAACGCAGCTCTTACCAGAAACGTGTTTCTAACTCCTGAATCTAAAGGGAGATTTAACTCACTTAGCTGAACAAACGCACAGCAGAGAAGACTGAAGGATACGTTTCTTCTGTGTTTTAGGCAGAGTTTTACTGCTATTTCGTTATATGCGGGAATAGTGCTGGAAATGCCTGGAAATGCCTGTTTTGAGATCTCTCCACAGAAAGCGTTTCCAGACTTCCCCTTCAACACACGAGTTTAACTCTGTAAGTTGAATGCACACATTGAAGACCGTTCTGTTAGGTAGCTCCGTTTTGGTTTTAGAAGCAGACAGTTCTCCTTACAGCATATACTCCCATTCACTGAGAAATGTCCAAACGCAGCTCTTACAAGAAACGTGTTTCTAACTCCTGAATCTAAAGGGAGATTTAACTCACTTAGCTGAACAAACGCACAGCAGAGCAGATTGAAGGATACGTTTCTTCTGTGTTTTAGGCAGAGTTTTACTGCTATTTCGTTATATGCGGGAATAGTGCTGGAAATGCCTGTTTTGAGATCTCTCCACAGAAAGCGTTTCCAGACTTCCCCTTCAACACACGAGTTTAACTCTGTAATTAGAATGCACACATTGAAGACCGTTCTGTTAGGTAGCTCCGTTTTGGTTTTAGAAGCAGACAGTTCTCCTTACAGCATATACTCCCATTCACTGAGAAATGTCCAAACGCAGCTCTTACCAGAAACGTGTTTCTAACTCCTGAATCTAAAGGGAGATTTAACTCACTTAGCTGAACAAACGCACAGCAGAGCAGATTGAAGAATACGTTTCTTCTGTGTTTTAGGCAGAGTTTTACTGCTATTTCGTTATATGCGGGAATACTGCTGGAAATGCCTGGAAATGCCTGTTTTGAGATCTCTCCACAGAAAGCGTTTCCAGACTTCCCCTTCAACACACGAGTTTAACTCTGTAAGTTGAATGCACACATTGAAGACCGTTCTGTTAGGTAGCTCCGTTTTGGTTTTAGAAGCAGACAGTTCTCCTTACAGCATATACTCCCATTCACTGAGAAATGTCCAAACGCAGCTCTTACCAGAAACGTGTTTCTAACTCCTGAATCTAAAGGGAGATTTAACTCACTTAGCTGAACAAACGCACAGCAGAGCAGATTGAAGGATACGTTTCTTCTGTGTTTTAGGCAGAGTTTTACTGCTATTTCGTTATATGCGGGAATAGTGCTGGAAATGCCTGGAAATGCCTGTTTTGAGATCTCTCCACAGAAAGCGTTTCCAGACTTCCCCTTCAACACACGAGTTTAACTCTGTAAGTTGAATGCACACATTGAAGACCGTTCTGTTAGGTAGCTCCGTTTTGGTTTTAGAAGCAGACAGTTCTCCTTACAGCATATACTCCCATTCACTGAGAAATGTCCAAACGCAGCTCTTACCAGAAACGTGTTTCTAACTCCTGAATCTAAAGGGAGATTTAACTCACTTAGCTGAACAAACGCACAGCAGAGCAGATTGAAGGATACGTTTCTTCTGTGTTTTAGGCAGAGTTTTACTGCTATTTCGTTATATGCGGGAATAGTGCTGGAAATGCCAGTTTTGAGATCTCTCCACAGAAAGCGTTTCCAGACTTCCCCTTCAACACACGAGTTTAACTCTGTAAGTTGAATGCACACATTGAAGACCGTTCTGTTAGGTAGCTCCGTTTTGGTTTTAGAAGCAGACAGTTCTCCTTACAGCATATACTCCCATTCACTGAGAAATGTCCAAACGCAGCTCTTACCAGAAACGTGTTTCTAACTCCTGAATCTAAAGGGAGATTTAACTCACTTAGCTGAACAAACGCACAGCAGAGCAGATTGAAGGATACGTTTCTTCTGTGTTTTAGGCAGAGTTTTACTGCTATTTCGTTATATGTGGGAATAGTGCTGGAAATGCCTGTTTTGAGATCTCTCCACAGAAAGCGTTTCCAGACTTCCCCTTCAACACACGAGTTTAACTCTGTAAGTTGAATGCACACATTGAAGACCGTTCTGTTAGGTAGCTCCGTTTTGGTTTTAGAAGCAGACAGTTCTCCTTACAGCATATACTCCCATTCACTGAGAAATGTCCAAACGCAGCTCTTACCAGAAACGTGTTTCTAACTCCTGAATCTAAAGGGAGATTTAACTCACTTAGCTGAACAAACGCACAGCAGAGCAGACTGAAGGATACGTTTCTTCTGTGTTTTAGGCAGAGTTTTACTGCTATTTCGTTATATGCGGGAATAGTGCTGGAAATGCCTGGCAATGCCTGTTTTGAGGTCTCTCCACAGAAAGCGTTTCCAGACTTCCCCTTCAACACACGAGTTTAACTCTGTAAGTTGAATGCACACATTGAAGACCGTTCTGTTAGGTAGCTCCGTTTTGGTTTTAGAAGCAGACAGTTCTCCTTACAGCATATACTCCCATTCACTGAGAAATGTCCAAACGCAGCTCTTACCAGAAACGTGTTTCTAACTCCTGAATCTAAAGGGAGATTTAACTCACTTAGCTGAACAAACGCACAGCAGAGCAGATTGAAGGATACGTTTCTTCTGTGTTTTAGGCAGAGTTTTACTGCTATTTCGTTATATGCGGGAATAGTGCTGGAAATGCCTGTTTTGAGATCTCTCCACAGAAAGCGTTTCCAGACTTCCCCTTCAACACACGAGTTTAACTCTGTAAGTTGAATGCACACATTGAAGACCGTTCTGTTAGGTAGCTCCGTTTTGGTTTTAGAAGCAGACAGTTCTCCTTACAGCATATACTCCCATTCACTGAGAAATGTCCAAACGCAGCTCTTACCAGAAACGTGTTTCTAACTCCTGAATCTAAAGGGAGATTTAACTCACTTAGCTGAACAAACGCACAGCAGAGCAGATTGAAGGATACGTTTCTTCTGTGTTTTAGGCAGAGTTTTACTGCTATTTCGTTATATGCGGGAATAGTGCTGGAAATGCCTGGAAATGCCTGTTTTGAGATCTCTCCACAGAAAGCGTTTCCAGACTTCCCCTTCAACACACGAGTTTAACTCTGTAAGTTGAATGCACACATTGAAGACCGTTCTGTTAGGTAGCTCCGTTTTGGTTTTAGAAGCAGACAGTTCTCCTTACAGCATATACTCCCATTCACTGAGAAATGTCCAAACGCAGCTCTTACCAGAAACGTGTTTCTAACTCCTGAATCTAAAGGGAGATTTAACTCACTTAGCTGAACAAACGCACAGCAGAGCAGATTGAAGGATACGTTTCTTCTGTGTTTTAGGCAGAGTTTTACTGCTATTTCGTTATATGCGGGAATAGTGCTGGAAATGCCTGGAAATGCCTGTTTTGAGATCTCTCCACAGAAAGCGTTTCCAGACTTCCCCTTCAACACACGAGTTTAACTCTGTAAGTTGAATGCACACATTGAAGACCGTTCTGTTAGGTAGCTCCGTTTTGGTTTTAGAAGCAGACAGTTCTCCTTACAGCATATACTCCCATTCACTGAGAAATGTCCAAACGCAGCTCTTACCAGAAACGTGTTTCTAACTCCTGAATCTAAAGGGAGATTTAACTCACTTAGCTGAACAAACGCACAGCAGAGCAGATTGAAGGATACGTTTCTTCTGTGTTTTAGGCAGAGTTTTACTGCTATTTCGTTATATGCGGGAATAGTGCTGGAAATGCCTGTTTTGAGATCTTTCCACAGAAAGCGTATCCAGACATCCCCTTCAACACACGAGTTTAACTCTGTAAGTTGAATGCACACATTGAAGACCGTTCTGTTAGGTAGCTCCGTTTTGGTTTTAGAAGCAGACAGTTCTCCTTACAGCATATACTCCCATTCACTGAGAAATGTCCAAACGCAGCTCTTACCAGAAACGTGTTTCTAACTCCTGAATCTAAAGGGAGATTTAACTCACTTAGCTGAACAAACGCACAGCAGAGCAGATTGAAGGATACGTTTCTTCTGTGTTTTAGGCAGAGTTTTACTGCTATTTCGTTATATGCGGGAATAGTGCTGGAAATGCCTGGAAATGCCTGTTTTGAGATCTCTCCACAGAAAGCGTTTCCAGACTTCCCCTTCAACACACGAGTTTAACTCTGTAAGTTGAATGCACACATTGAAGACCGTTCTGTTAGGTAGCTCCGTTTTGGTTTTAGAAGCAGACAGTTCTCCTTACAGCATATACTCCCATTCACTGAGAAATGTCCAAACGCAGCTCTTACCAGAAACGTGTTTCTAACTCCTGAATCTAAAGGGAGATTTAACTCACTTAGCTGAACAAACGCACAGCAGAGCAGATTGAAGGATACGTTTCTTCTGTGTTTTAGGCAGAGTTTTACTGCTATTTCGTTATATGCGGGAATAGTGCTGGAAATGCCTGTTTTGAGATCTCTCCACAGAAAGCGTTTCCAGACTTCCCCTTCAACACAAGAGTTTAACTCTG
The DNA here is from genome assembly GCA_031835075.1 of Saguinus oedipus. Taxonomy (NCBI): domain Eukaryota; kingdom Metazoa; phylum Chordata; class Mammalia; order Primates; family Cebidae; genus Saguinus; species Saguinus oedipus. Next base: position 170,869,502 of record CM063174.1, read on the forward strand.
TAAGTTGAATGCACACATTGAAGACCGTTCTGTTAGGTAGCTCCGTTTTGGTTTTAGAAGCAGACAGTTCTCCTTACAGCATATACTCCCATTCACTGAGAAATGTCCAAACGCAGCTCTTACCAGAAACGTGTTTCTAACTCCTGAATCTAAAGGGAGATTTAACTCACTTAGCTGAACAAACGCATAGCAGAGCAGATTGAAGGATACGTTTCTTCTGTGTTTTAGGCAGAGTTTTACTGCTATTTCGTTATATGCGGGAATAGTGCTGGAAATGCCTGGAAATGCCTGTTTTGAGATCCCTCCACAGAAAGCGTATCCAGACTTCCCCTTCAACACACGAGTTTAACTCTGTAAGTTGAATGCACACATTGAAGACCGTTCTGTTAGGTAGCTCCGTTTTGGTTTTAGAAGCAGACAGTTCTCCTTACAGCATATACTCCCATTCACTGAGAAATGTCCAAACGCAGCTCTTACCAGAAACGTGTTTCTAACTCCTGAATCTAAAGGGAGATTTAACTCACTTAGCTGAACAAACGCACAGCAGAGCAGATTGAAGGATACGTTTCTTCTGTGTTTTAGGCAGAGTTTTACTGCTATTTCGTTATATGCGGGAATAGTGCTGGAAATGCCTGTTTTGAGATCTCTCCACAGAAAGCGTTTCCAGACTTCCCCTTCAACACACGAGTTTAACTCTGTAAGTTGAATGCACACATTGAAGACCGTTCTGTTAGGTAGCTCCGTTTTGGTTTTAGAAGCAGACAGTTCTCCTTACAGCATATACTCCCATTCACTGAGAAATGTCCAAACGCAGCTCTTACCAGAAACGTGTTTCTAACTCCTGAATCTAAAGGGAGATTTAACTCACTTAGCTGAACAAACGCACAGCAGAGCAGATTGAAGGATACGTTTCTTCTGTGTTTTAGGCAGAGTTTTACTGCTATTTCGTTATATGCGGGAATAGTGCTGGAAATGCCTGGAAATGCCTGTTTTGAGATCTCTCCACAGAAAGCGTTTCCAGACTTCCCCTTCAACACACGAGTTTAACTCTGTAAGTTGAATGCACACATTGAAGACCGTTCTGTTAGGTAGCTCCGTTTTGGTTTTAGAAGCAGACAGTTCTCTTTACAGCATATACTCCCATTCACTGAGAAATGTCCAAACGCAGCTCTTACCAGAAACGTGTTTCTAACTCCTGAATCTAAAGGGAGATTTAACTCACTTAGCTTAACAAACGCACAGCAGAGCAGATTGAAGGATACGTTTCTTCTGTGTTTTAGGCAGAGTTTTACTGCTATTTCGTTATATGCGGGAATAGTGCTGGAAATGCCTGTTTTGAGATCTCTCCACAGAAAGCGTTTCCAGACTTCCCCTTCAACACACGAGTTTAACTCTGTAAGTTGAATGCACACATTGAAGACCGTTCTGTTAGGAAGCTCCGTTTTGGTTTTAGAAGCAGACAGTTCTCCTTACAGCATATACTCCCATTCACTGAGAAATGTCCAAACGCAGCTCTTACCAGAAACGTGTTTCTAACTCCTGAATCTAAAGGGAGATTTAACTCACTTAGCTGAACAAACGCACAGCAGAGCAGATTGAAGGATACGTTTCTTCTGTGTTTTAGGCAGAGTTTTACTGCTATTTCGTTATATGCGGGAATAGTGCTGGAAATGCCTGGAAATGCCTGTTTTGAGATCTCTCCACAGAAAGCGTTTCCAGACTTCCCCTTCAACACACGAGTTTAACTCTGTAAGTTGAATGCACACATTGAAGACCGTTCTGTTAGGTAGCTCCGTTTTGGTTTTAGAAGCAGACAGTTCTCCTTACAGCATATACTCCCATTCACTGAGAAATGTCCAAACGCAGCTCTTACCAGAAACGTGTTTCTAACTCCTGAATCTAAAGGGAGATTTAACTCACTTAGCTGAACAAACGCACAGCAGAGCAGATTGAAGGATACGTTTCTTCTGTGTTTTAGGCAGAGTTTTACTGCTATTTCGTTATATGCGGGAATAGTGCTGGAAATGCCTGTTTTGAGATCTCTCCACAGAAAGCGTTTCCAGACTTCCCCTTCAACACACGAGTTTAACTCTGTAAGTTGAATGCACACATTGAAGACCGTTCTGTTAGGTAGCTCCGTTTTGGTTTTAGAAGCAGACAGTTCTCCTTACAGCATATACTCCCATTCACTGAGAAATGTCCAAACGCAGCTCTTACCAGAAACGTGTTTCTAACTCCTGAATCTAAAGGGAGATTTAACTCACTTAGCTGAACAAACGCACAGCAGAGCAGATTGAAGGATACGTTTCTTCTGTGTTTTAGGCAGAGTTTTACTGCTATTTCGTTATATGCGGGAATAGTGCTGGAAATGCCTGGAAATGCCTGTTTTGAGATCTCTCCACAGAAAGCTTTTCCAGACTTCCCCTTCAACACACGAGTTTAACTCTGTAAGTTGAATGCACACATTGAAGACCGTTCTGTTAGGTAGCTCCGTTTTGGTTTTAGAAGCAGACAGTTCTCCTTACAGCATATACTCCCATTCACTGAGAAATGTCCAAACGCAGCTCTTACCAGAAACGTGTTTCTAACTCCTGAATCTAAAGGGAGATTTAACTCACTTAGCTGAACAAACGCACAGCAGAGCAGATTGAAGGATACGTTTCTTCTGTGTTTTAGGCAGAGTTTTACTGCTATTTCGTTATATGCGGGAATAGTGCTGGAAATGCCTGTTTTGAGATCTCTCCACAGAAAGCGTTTCCAGACTTCCCCTTCAACACAAGAGTTTAACTCTGTAAGTTGAATGCACACATTGAAGACCGTTCTGTTAGGTAGCTCCGTTTTGGTTTTAGAAGCAGACAGTTCTCCTTACAGCATATACTCCCATTCACTGAGAAATGTCCAAACGCAGCTCTTACCAGAAACGTGTTTCTAACTCCTGAATCTAAAGGGAGATTTAACTCACTTAGCTGAACAAACGCACAGCAGAGCAGACTGAAGGATACGTTTCTTCTGTGTTTTAGGCAGAGTTTTACTGCTATTTCGTTATATGCGGGAATAGTGCTGGAAATGCCTGGAAATGCCTGTTTTGAGATCTCTCCACAGAAAGCGTTTCCAGACTTCCCCTTCAACACACGAGTTTAACTCTGTAAGTTGAATGCACACATTGAAGACCGTTCTGTTAGGTAGCTCCGTTTTGGTTTTAGAAGCAGACAGTTCTCCTTACAGCATATACTCCCATTCACTGAGAAATGTCCAAACGCAGCTCTTACAAGAAACGTGTTTCTAACTCCTGAATCTAAAGGGAGATTTAACTCACTTAGCTGAACAAACGCACAGCAGAGCAGATTGAAGGATACGTTTCTTCTGTGTTTTAGGCAGAGTTTTACTGCTATTTCGTTATATGCGGGAATAGTGCTGGAAATGCCTGTTTTGAGATCTCTCCACAGAAAGCGTTTCCAGACTTCCCCTTCAACACACGAGTTTAACTCTGTAATTAGAATGCACACATTGAAGACCGTTCTGTTAGGTAGCTCCGTTTTGGTTTTAGAAGCAGACAGTTCTCCTTACAGCATATACTCCCATTCACTGAGAAATGTCCAAACGCAGCTCTTACCAGAAACGTGTTTCTAACTCCTGAATCTAAAGGGAGATTTAACTCACTTAGCTGAACAAACGCACAGCAGAGCAGATTGAAGGATACGTTTCTTCTGTGTTTTAGGCAGAGTTTTACTGCTATTTCGTTATATGCGGGAATACTGCTGGAAATGCCTGGAAATGCCTGTTTTGAGATCTCTCCACAGAAAGCGTTTCCAGACTTCCCCTTCAACACACGAGTTTAACTCTGTAAGTTGAATGCACACATTGAAGACCGTTCTGTTAGGTAGCTCCGTTTTGGTTTTAGAAGCAGACAGTTCTCCTTACAGCATATACTCCCATTCACTGAGAAATGTCCAAACGCAGCTCTTACCAGAAACGTGTTTCTAACTCCTGAATCTAAAGGGAGATTTAACTCACTTAGCTGAACAAACGCACAGCAGAGCGGATTGAAGGATACGTTTCTTCTGTGTTTTAGGCAGAGTTTTACTGCTATTTCGTTATATGCGGGAATAGTGCTGGAAATGCCTGGAAATGCCTGTTTTGAGATCTCTCCACAGAAAGCGTTTCCAGACTTCCCCTTCAACACACGAGTTTAACTCTGTAAGTTGAATGCACACATTGAAGACCGTTCTGTTAGGTAGCTCCGTTTTGGTTTTAGAAGCAGACAGTTCTCCTTACAGCATATACTCCCATTCACTGAGAAATGTCCAAACGCAGCTCTTACCAGAAACGTGTTTCTAACTCCTGAATCTAAAGGGAGATTTAACTCACTTAGCTGAACAAACGCACAGCAGAGCAGATTGAAGGATACGTTTCTTCTGTGTTTTAGGCAGAGTTTTACTGCTATTTCGTTATATGCGGGAATAGTGCTGGAAATGCCAGTTTTGAGATCTCTCCACAGAAAGCGTTTCCAGACTTCCCCTTCAACACACGAGTTTAACTCTGTAAGTTGAATGCACACATTGAAGACCGTTCTGTTAGGTAGCTCCGTTTTGGTTTTAGAAGCAGACAGTTCTCCTTACAGCATATACTCCCATTCACTGAGAAATGTCCAAACGCAGCTCTTACCAGAAACGTGTTTCTAACTCCTGAATGTAAAGGGAGATTTAACTCACTTAGCTGAACAAACGCACAGCAGAGCAGACTGAAGGATACGTTTCTTGTGTGTTTTAGGCAGAGTTTTACTGCTATTTCGTTATATGCGGGAATAGTGCTGGAAATGCCTGGAAATGCCTGTTTTGAGATCTCTCCACAGAAAGCGTTTCCAGACTTCCCCTTCAACACACGAGTTTAACTCTGTAAGTTGAATGCACACATTGAAGACCGTTCTGTTAGGTAGCTCCGTTTTGGTTTTAGAAGCAGACAGTTCTCCTTACAGCATATACTCCCATTCACTGAGAAATGTCCAAACGCAGCTCTTACCAGAAACGTGTTTCTAACTCCTGAATCTAAAGGGAGATTTAACTCACTTAGCTGAACAAACGCACAGCAGAGCAGATTGAAGGATACGTTTCTTCTGTGTTTTAGGCAGAGTTTTACTGCTATTTCGTTATATGTCGGAATAGTGCTGGAAATGCCTGTTTTGAGATCTCTCCACAGAAAGCGTTTCCAGACTTCCCCTTCAACACACGAGTTTAACTCTGTAAGTTGAATGCACACATTGAAGACCGTTCTGTTAGGTAGCTCCGTTTTGGTTTTAGAAGCAGACAGTTCTCCTTACAGCATATACTCCCATTCACTGAGAAATGTCCAAACGCAGCTCTTACCAGAAACGTGTTTCTAACTCCTGAATCTAAAGGGAGATTTAACTCACTTAGCTGAACAAACGCACAGCAGAGCAGACTGAAGGATACGTTTCTTCTGTGTTTTAGGCAGAGTTTTACTGCTATTTCGTTATATGCGGGAATAGTGCTGGAAATGCCTGGCAATGCCTGTTTTGAGGTCTCTCCACAGAAAGCGTTTCCAGACTTCCCCTTCAACACACGAGTTTAACTCTGTAAGTTGAATGCACACATTGAAGACCGTTCTGTTAGGTAGCTCCGTTTTGGTTTTAGAAGCAGACAGTTCTCCTTACAGCATATACTCCCATTCACTGAGAAATGTCCAAACGCAGCTCTTACCAGAAACGTGTTTCTAACTCCTGAATCTAAAGGGAGATTTAACTCACTTAGCTGAACAAACGCACAGCAGAGCAGATTGAAGGATACGGTTCTTCTGTGTTTTAGGCAGAGTTTTACTGCTATTTCGTTATATGCGGGAATAGTGCTGGAAATGCCTGGAAATGCCTGTTTTGAGATCTCTCCACAGAAAGCGTTTCCAGACTTCCCCTTCAACACACGAGTTTAACTCTGTAAGTTGAATGCACACATTGAAGACCGTTCTGTTAGGTAGCTCCGTTTTGGTTTTAGAAGCAGACAGTTCTCCTTACAGCATATACTCCCATTCACTGAGAAATGTCCAAACGCAGCTCTTACCAGAAACGTGTTTCTAACTCCTGAATCTAAAGGGAGATTTAACTCACTTAGCTGAACAAACGCACAGCAGAGCAGATTGAAGGATACGTTTCTTCTGTGTTTTAGGCAGAGTTTTACTGCTATTTCGTTATATGCGGGAATAGTGCTGGAAATGCCCGTTTTGAGATCTCTCCACAGAAAGCGTTTCCAGACTTCCCCTTCAACACACGAGTTTAACTCTGTAAGTTGAATGCACACATTGAAGACCGTTCTGTTAGGTAGCTCCGTTTTGGTTTTAGAAGCAGACAGTTCTCCTTACAGCATATACTCCCATTCACTGAGAAATGTCCAAACGCAGCTCTTACCAGAAACGTGTTTCTAACTCCTGAATCTAAAGGGAGATTTAACTCACTTAGCTGAACAAACGCACAGCAGAGCAGATTGAAGGATACGTTTCTTCTGTGTTTTAGGCAGAGTTTTACTGCTATTTCGTTATATGCGGGAATAGTGCTGGAAATGCCTGGAAATGCCTGTTTTGAGATCTCTCCACAGAAAGCGTTTCCAGACTTCCCCTTCAACACACGAGTTTAACTCTGTAAGTTGAATGCACACATTGAAGACCGTTCTGTTAGGTAGCTCCGTTTTGGTTTTAGAAGCAGACAGTTCTCCTTACAGCATATACTCCCATTCACTGAGAAATGTCCAAACGCAGCTCTTACCAGAAACGTGTTTCTAACTCCTGAATCTAAAGGGAGATTTAACTCACTTAGCTGAACAAACGCACAGCAGAGCAGATTGAAGGATACGTTTCTTCTGTGTTTTAGGCAGAGTTTTACTGCTATTTCGTTATATGCGGGAATAGTGCTGGAAATGCCTGGAAATGCCTGTTTTGAGATCTCTCCACAGAAAGCTTTTCCAGACTTCCCCTTCAACACACGAGTTTAACTCTGTAAGTTGAATGCACACATTGAAGACCGTTCTGTTAGGTAGCTCCGTTTTGGTTTTAGAAGCAGACAGTTCTCCTTACAGCATATACTCCCATTCACTGAGAAATGTCCAAACGCAGCTCTTACCAGAAACGTGTTTCTAACTCCTGAATCTAAAGGGAGATTTAACTCACTTAGCTGAACAAACGCACAGCAGAGCAGATTGAAGGATACGTTTCTTCTGTGTTTTAGGCAGAGTTTTACTGCTATTTCGTTATATGCGGGAATAGTGCTGGAAATGCCTGGAAATGCCTGTTTTGAGATCTCTCCACAGAAAGCGTTTCCAGACTTCCCCTTCAACACACGAGTTTAACTCTGTAAGTTGAATGCACACATTGAAGACCGTTCTGTTAGGTAGCTCCGTTTTGGTTTTAGAAGCAGACAGTTCTCCTTACAGCATATACTCCCATTCACTGAGAAATGTCCAAACGCAGCTCTTACCAGAAACGTGTTTCTAACTCCTGAATCTAAAGGGAGATTTAACTCACTTAGCTGAACAAACGCACAGCAGAGCAGATTGAAGGATACGTTTCTTCTGTGTTTTAGGCAGAGTTTTACTGCTATTTCGTTATATGCGGGAATAGTGCTGGAAATGCCTGGAAATGCCTGTTTTGAGATCTCTCCACAGAAAGCGTTTCCAGACTTCCCCTTCAACACACGAGTTTAACTCTGTAAGTTGAATGCACACATTGAAGACCGTTCTGTTAGGTAGCTCCGTTTTGGTTTTAGAAGCAGACAGTTCTCCTTACAGCATATACTCCCATTCACTGAGAAATGTCCAAACGCAGCTCTTACCAGAAACGTGTTTCTAACTCCTGAATCTAAAGGGAGATTTAACTCACTTAGCTGAACAAACGCACAGCAGAGCAGATTGAAGGATACGTTTCTTCTGTGTTTTAGGCAGAGTTTTACTGCTATTTCGTTATATGCGGGAATAGTGCTGGAAATGCCTGGAAATGCCTGTTTTGAGATCTCTCCACAGAAAGCGTTTCCAGACTTCCCCTTCAACACACGAGTTTAACTCTGTAAGTTGAATGCACACATTGAAGACCGTTCTGTTAGGTAGCTCCGTTTTGGTTTTAGAAGCAGACAGTTCTCCTTACAGCATATACTCCCATTCACTGAGAAATGTCCAAACGCAGCTCTTACCAGAAACGTGTTTCTAACTCCTGAATCTAAAGGGAGATTTAACTCACTTAGCTGAACAAACGCACAGCAGAGCAGATTGAAGGATACGTTTCTTCTGTGTTTTAGGCAGAGTTTTACTGCTATTTCGTTATATGCGGGAATAGTGCTGGAAATGCCTGTTTTGAGATCTCTCCACAGAAAGCGTATCCAGACTTCCCCTTCAACACACGAGTTTAACTCTGTAAGTTGAATGCACACATTGAAGACCGTTCTGTTAGGTAGATCCGTTTTGGTTTTAGAAGCAGACAGTTCTCCTTACAGCATATACTCCCATTCACTGAGAAATGTCCAAACGCAGCTCTTACCAGAAACGTGTTTCTAACTCCTGAATCTAAAGGGAGATTTAACTCACTTAGCTGAACAAACGCACAGCAGAGCAGATTGAAGGATACGTTTCTTCTGTGTTTTAGGCAGAGTTTTACTGCTATTTCGTTATATGCGGGAATAGTGCTGGAAATGCCTGGAAATGCCTGTTTTGAGATCTCTCCACAGAAAGCGTTTCCAGACTTCCCCTTCAACACACGAGTTTAACTCTGTAAGTTGAATGCACACATTGAAGACCGTTCTGTTAGGTAGCTCCGTTTTGGTTTTAGAAGCAGACAGTTCTCCTTACAGCATATACTCCCATTCACTGAGAAATGTCCAAACGAAGCTCTTACCAGAAACGTGTTTCTAACTCCTGAATCTAAAGGGAGATTTAACTCACTTAGCTGAACAAACGCACAGCAGAGCAGATTGAAGGATACGTTTCTTCTGTGTTTTAGGCAGAGTTTTACTGCTATTTCGTTATATGCGGGAATAGTGCTGGAAATGCCTGTTTTGAGATCTCTCCACAGAAAGCGTTTCCAGACTTCCCCTTCAACACAAGAGTTTAACTCTGTATGTTGAATGCACACATTGAAGACCGTTCTGTTAGGTAGCTCCGTTTTGGTTTTAGAAGCAGACAGTTCTCCTTACAGCATATACTCCCATTCACTGAGAAATGTCCAAACGCAGCTCTTACCAGAAACGTGTTTCTAACTCCTGAATCTAAAGGGAGATTTAACTCACTTAGCTGAACAAACGCACAGCAGAGCAGACTGAAGGATACGTTTCTTCTGTGTTTTAGGCAGAGTTTTACTGCTATTTCGTTATATGCGGGAATAGTGCTGGAAATGCCTGGAAATGCCTGTTTTGAGATCTCTCCACAGAAAGCGTTTCCAGACTTCCCCTTCAACACACGAGTTTAACTCTGTAAGTTGAATGCACACATTGAAGACCGTTCTGTTAGGTAGCTCCGTTTTGGTTTTAGAAGCAGACAGTTCTCCTTACAGCATATACTCCCATTCACTGAGAAATGTCCAAACGCAGCTCTTACAAGAAACGTGTTTCTAACTCCTGAATCTAAAGGGAGATTTAACTCACTTAGCTGAACAAACGCACAGCAGAGCAGATTGAAGGATACGTTTCTTCTGTGTTTTAGGCAGAGTTTTACTGCTATTTCGTTATATGCGGGAATAGTGCTGGAAATGCCTGTTTTGAGATCTCTCCACAGAAAGCGTTTCCAGACTTCCCCTTCAACACACGAGTTTAACTCTGTAATTAGAATGCACACATTGAAGACCGTTCTGTTAGGTAGCTCCGTTTTGGTTTTAGAAGCAGACAGTTCTCCTTACAGCATATACTCCCATTCACTGAGAAATGTCCAAACGCAGCTCTTACCAGAAACGTGTTTCTAACTCCTGAATCTAAAGGGAGATTTAACTCACTTAGCTGAACAAACGCACAGCAGAGCAGATTGAAGGATACGTTTCTTCTGTGTTTTAGGCAGAGTTTTACTGCTATTTCGTTATATGCGGGAATAGTGCTGGAAATGCCTGGAAATGCCTGTTTTGAGATCTCTCCACAGAAAGCGTTTCCAGACTTCCCCTTCAACACACGAGTTTAACTCTGTAAGTTGAATGCACACATTGAAGACCGTTCTGTTAGGTAGCTCCGTTTTGGTTTTAGAAGCAGACAGTTCTCCTTACAGCATATACTCCCATTCACTGAGAAATGTCCAAACGCAGCTCTTACCAGAAACGTGTTTCTAACTCCTGAATCTAAAGGGAGATTTAACTCACTTAGCTGAACAAACGCACAGCAGAGCAGATTGAAGGATACGTTTCTTCTGTGTTTTAGGCAGAGTTTTACTGCTATTTCGTTATATGCGGGAATAGTGCTGGAAATGCCTGGAAATGCCTGTTTTGAGATCTCTCCACAGAAAGCGTTTCCAGACTTCCCCTTCAACACACGAGTTTAACTCTGTAAGTTGAATGCACACATTGAAGACCGTTCTGTTAGGTAGCTCCGTTTTGGTTTTAGAAGCAGACAGTTCTCCTTACAGCATATACTCCCATTCACTGAGAAATGTCCAAACGCAGCTCTTACCAGAAACGTGTTTCTAACTCCTGAATCTAAAGGGAGATTTAACTCACTTAGCTGAACAAACGCACAGCAGAGCAGATTGAAGGATACGTTTCTTCTGTGTTTTAGGCAGAGTTTTACTGCTATTTCGTTATATGCGGGAATAGTGCTGGAAATGCCTGGAAATGCCTGTTTTGAGATCTCTCCACAGAAAGCGTTTCCAGACTTCCCCTTCAACACACGAGTTTAACTCTGTAAGTTGAATGCACACATTGAAGACCGTTCTGTTAGGTAGCTCCGTTTTGGTTTTAGAAGCAGACAGTTCTCCTTACAGCATATACTCCCATTCACTGAGAAATGTCCAAACGCAGCTCTTACCAGAAACGTGTTTCTAACTCCTGAATCTAAAGGGAGATTTAACTCACTTAGCTGAACAAACGCACAGCAGAGCAGATTGAAGGATACGTTTCTTCTGTGTTTTAGGCAGAGTTTTACTGCTATTTCGTTATATGCGGGAATAGTGCTGGAAATGCCTGTTTTGAGATCTCTCCACAGAAAGCGTTTCCAGACTTCCCCTTCAACACACGAGTTTAACTCTGTAAGTTGAATGCACACATTGAAGACCGTTCTGTTAGGTAGCTCCGTTTTGGTTTTAGAAGCAGACAGTTCTCCTTACAGCATATATTCCCATTCACTGAGAAATGTCCAAACGCAGCTATTACCAGAAACGTGTTTCTAACTCCTGAATCTAAAGGGAGATTTAACTCACTTAGCTGAACAAACGCACAGCAGAGCAGATTGAAGGATACGTTTCTTCTGTGTTTTAGGCAGAGTTTTACTGCTATTTCGTTATATGCGGGAATAGTGCTGGAAATGACTGTTTTGAGATCTCTCCACAGAAAGCGTTTCCAGACTTCCCCTTCAACACACTAGTTTAACTCTGTAAGTTGAATGCACACATTGAAGACCGTTCTGTTAGGTAGCTCCGTTTTGGTTTTAGAAGCAGACAGTTCTCCTTACAGCATATACTCCCATTCACTGAGAAATGTCCAAACGCAGCACTTACCAGAAACGTGTTTCTAACTCCTGAATCTAAAGGGAGATTTAACTCACTTAGCTGAACAAACGCACAGCAGAGCAGATTGAAGGATACGTTTCTTCTGTGTTTTAGGCAGAGTTTTACTGCTATTTCGTTATATGCGGGAATAGTGCTGGAAATGCCTGGAAATGCCTGTTTTGAGATCTCTCCACAGAAAGCGTTTCCAGACTTCCCCTTCAACACACGAGTTTACCACTGTAAGTTGAATGCACACATTAAAGACCGTTCTGTTAGGTAGCTCGGTTTTGGTTTTAGAAGCAGACAGTTCTCCTTACAGCATATACTCCCATTCACTGAGAAATGTCCAAACGCAGCTCTTACCAGAAACGTGTTTCTAACTCCTGAATCTAAAGGGAGATTTAACTCACTTAGCTGAACAAACGCACAGCAGAGCAGATTGAAGGATACGTTTCTTCTGTGTTTTAGGCAGAGTTTTACTGCTATTTCGTTATATGCGGGAATAGTGCTGGAAATGCCTGGAAATGCCTGTTTTGAGATCTCTCCACAGAAAGCGTTTCCAGACTTCCCCTTCAACACACGAGTTTAACTCTGTAAGTTGAATGCACACATTGAAGACCGTTCTGTTAGGTAGCTCCGTTTTGGTTTTAGAAGCAGACAGTTCTCCTTACAGCATATACTCCCATTCACTGAGAAATGTCCAAACGCAGCTCTTACCAGAAACGTGTTTCTAACTCCTGAATCTAAAGGGAGATTTAACTCACTTAGCTGAACAAACGCACAGCAGAGCAGATTGAAGGATACGTTTCTTCTGTGTTTTAGGCAGAGTTTTACTGCTATTTCGTTATATGCGGGAATAGTGCTGGAAATGCCTGGAAATGCCTGTTTTGAGATCTCTCCACAGAAAGCGTTTCCAGACTTCCCCTTCAACACACGAGTTTAACTCTGTAAGTTGAATGCACACATTGAAGACCGTTCTGTTAGGTAGCTCCGTTTTGGTTTTAGAAGCAGACAGTTCTCCTTACAGCATATACTCCCATTCACTGAGAAATGTCCAAACGCAGCTCTTACCAGAAACGTGTTTCTAACTCCTGAATCTAAAGGGAGATTTAACTCACTTAGCTGAACAAACGCACAGCAGAGCAGATTGAAGGATACGTTTCTTCTGTGTTTTAGGCAGAGTTTTACTGCTATTTCGTTATATGCGGGAATAGTGCTGGAAATGCCTGTTTTGAGATCTCTCCACAGAAAGCGTTTCCAGACTTCCCCTTCAACACACGAGTTTAACTCTGTAAGTTGAATGCACACATTGAAGACCGTTCTGTTAGGTAGCTCCGTTTTGGTTTTAGAAGCAGACAGTTCTCCTTACAGCATATATTCCCATTCACTGAGAAATGTCCAAACGCAGCTATTACCAGAAACGTGTTTCTAACTCCTGAATCTAAAGGGAGATTTAACTCACTTAGCTGAACAAACGCACAGCAGAGCAGATTGAAGGATACGTTTCTTCTGTGTTTTAGGTAGAGTTTTACTGCTATTTCGTTATATGCGGGAATAGTGCTGGAAATGACTGTTTTGAGATCTCTCCACAGAAAGCGTTTCCAGACTTCCCCTTCAACACACTAGTTTAACTCTGTAAGTTGAATGCACACATTGAAGACCGTTCTGTTAGGTAGCTCCGTTTTGGTTTTAGAAGCAGACAGTTCTCCTTACAGCATATACTCCCATTCACTGAGAAATGTCCAAACGCAGCACTTACCAGAAACGTGTTTCTAACTCCTGAATCTAAAGGGAGATTTAACTCACTTAGCTGAACAAACGCACAGCAGAGCAGATTGAAGGATACGTTTCTTCTGTGTTTTAGGCAGAGTTTTACTGCTATTTCGTTATATGCGGGAATAGTGCTGGAAATGCCTGGAAATGCCTGTTTTGAGATCTCTCCACAGAAAGCGTTTCCAGACTTCCCCTTCAACACACGAGTTTACCTCTGTAAGTTGAATGCACACATTGAAGACCGTTCTGTTAGGTAGCTCGGTTTTGGTTTTAGAAGCAGACAGTTCTCCTTACAGCATATACTCCCATTCACTGAGAAATGTCCAAACGCAGCTCTTACCAGAAACGTGTTTCTAACTCCTGAATCTAAAGGGAGATTTAACTCACTTAGCTGAACAAACGCACAGCAGAGCAGATTGAAGGATACGTTTCTTCTGTGTTTTAGGCAGAGTTTTACTGCTATTTCGTTATATGCGGGAATAGTGCTGGAAATGCCTGTTTTGAGATCTCTCCACAGAAAGCGTTTCCAGACTTCCCCTTCAACACACGAGTTTAACTCTGTAAGTTGAATGCACACATTGAAGACCGTTCTGTTAGGTAGCTCCGTTTTGGTTTTAGAAGCAGACAGTTCTCCTTACAGCATATACTCCCATTCACTGAGAAATGTCCAAACGCAGCTCTTACCAGAAACGGGTTTCTAACTCCTGAATCTAAAGGGAGATTTACCTCACTTAGCTGAACAAACGCACAGCAGAGCAGACTGAAGGATACGTTTCTTCTGTGTTTTAGGCAGAGTTTTACTGCTATTTCGTTATATGCGGGAATAGTGCTGGAAATGCTGGAAATACCTGTTTTGAGATCTCTCCACAGAAAGCGTTTCCAGACTTCCCCTTCAACACACGAGTTTAACTCTGTAAGTTGAATGCACACATTGAAGACCGTTCTGTTAGGTAGCTCCGTTTTGGTTTTAGAAGCAGACAGTTCTCCTTACAGCATATACTCCCATTCACTGAGAAATGTCCAAACGCAGCTCTTATTAGAAACGTGTTTCTAACTCCTGAATCTAAAGGGAGATTTAACTCACTTAGCTGAACAAACGCACAGCAGAGCAGATTGAAGGATACGTTTCTTCTGTGTTTTAGGCAGAGTTTTACTGCTATTTCGTTATATGCGGGAATAGTGCTGGAAATGCCTGTTTTGAGATCTCTCCAGAGAAAGCGTTTCCAGACTTCCCCTTCAACACACGAGTTTAACTCTGTAAGTTGAATGCACACATTGAAGACCGTTCTGTTAGGTAGGTCCGTTTTGGTTTTAGAAGCAGACAGTTCTCCTTACAGCATATACTCCCATTCACTGAGAAATGTCCAAACGCAGCACTTACCAGAAACCTGTTTCTAACTCCTGAATCTAAAGGGAGATTTAACTCACTTAGCTGAACAAACGCACAGCAGAGCAGATTGAAGGATACGTTTCCTCTGTGTTTTAGGCAGAGTTTTACTGCTATTTCGTTATATGCGGGAATAGTGCTGGAAATGCCTGGAAATGCCTGTTTTGAGATCTCTCCACAGAAAGCGTTTCCAGACTTCCCCTTCAACACACGAGTTTAACTCTGTAAGTTGAATGCACACATTGAAGACCGTTCTGTTAGGTAGATCCGTTTTGGTTTTAGAAGCAGACAGTTCTCCTTACAGCATATACTCCCATTCACTGAGAAATGTCCAAACGCAGCTCTTACCAGAAACGTGTTTCTAACTCCTGAATCTAAAGGGAGATTTAACTCACTTAGCTGAACAAAAGCACAGCAGAGCAGATTGAAGGATACGTTTCTTCTGTGTTTTAGGCAGAGTTTTACTGCTATTTCGTTATATGCGGGAATAGTGCTGGAAATGCCTGTTTTGAGATCTCTCCACAGAAAGCGTTTCCAGACTTCCCCTTCAACACACGAGTTTAACTCTGTAAGTTGAATGCACACATTGAAGACCGTTCTGTTAGGTAGCTCCATTTTGGTTTTAGAAGCAGACAGTTCTCCTTACAGCATATACTCCCATTCACTGAGAAATGTCCAAACGCAGCTCTTACCAGAAACGTGTTTCTAACTCCTGAATCTAAAGGGAGATTTAACTCACTTAGCTGAACAAACGCACAGCAGAGCAGATTGAAGGATACGTTTCTTCTGTGTTTTAGGCAGAGTTTTACTGCTATTTCGTTATATGCGGGAATAGTCCTGGAAATGCCTGGAAATGCCTGTTTTGAGATCTCTCCACAGAAAGCGTTTCCAGACTTCCCCTTCAACACACGAGTTTAACTCTGTAAGTTGAATGCACACATTGAAGACCGTTCTGTTAGGTAGCTCCGTTTTGGTTTTAGAAGCAGACAGTTCTCCTTACAGCATATACTCCCATTCACTGAGAAATGTCCAAACGCAGCTCTTACCAGAAACGTGTTTCTAACTCCTGAATCTAAAGGGAGATTTAACTCACTTAGCTGAACAAACACACAGCAGAGCAGATTGAAGGATACGTTTCTTCCGTGTTTTAGGCCGAGTTTTACTGCTATTTCGTTATATGTGGGAATAGTGCTGGAAATGCCTGTTTTGAGATCTCTCCACAGAAAGCGTTTCCAGACTTCCCCTTCAACACACGAGTTTAACTCTGTAAGTTGAATGCACACATTGAAGACCGTTCTGTTAGGTAGCTCCGTTTTGGTTTTAGAAGCAGACAGTTCTCCTTACAGCATATATTCCCATTCACTGAGAAATGTCCAAACGCAGCTCTTACCAGAAACGTGTTTCTAACTCCTGAATCTAAAGGAAGATTTAACTCACTTAGCTGAACAAACGCACAGCAGAGCAGACTGAAGGATACGTTTCTTCTGTGTTTTAGGCAGAGTTTTACTGCTATTTCGTTATATGCGGGAATAGTGCTGGAAATGCCTGGCAATGCCTGTTTTGAGGTCTCTCCACAGAAAGCGTTTCCAGACTTCCCCTTCAACACACGAGTTTAACTCTGTAAGTTGAATGCACACATTGAAGACCGTTCTGTTAGGTAGCTCCGTTTTGGTTTTAGAAGCAGACAGTTCTCCTTACAGCATATACTCCCATTCACTGAGAAATGTCCAAACGCAGCTCTTACCAGAAACGTGTTTCTAACTCCTGAATCTAAAGGGAGATTTAACTCACTTAGCTGAACAAACGCACAGCAGAGCAGATTGAAGGATACGTTTCTTCTGTGTTTTAGGCAGAGTTTTACTGCTATTTCGTTATATGCGGGAATAGTGCTGGAAATGCCTGGAAATGCCTGTTTTGAGATCTCTCCACAGAAAGCGTTTCCAGACTTCCCCTTCAACACACGAGTTTAACTCTGTAAGTTGAATGCACACATTGAAGACCGTTCTGTTAGGTAGCTCCGTTTTGGTTTTAGAAGCAGACAGTTCTCCTTACAGCATATACTCCCATTCACTGAGAAATGTCCAAACGCAGCTCTTACCAGAAACGTGTTTCTAACTCCTGAATCTAAAGGGAGATTTAACTCACTTAGCTGAACAAACGCACAGCAGAGCAGATTGAAGGATACGTTTCTTCTGTGTTTTAGGCAGAGTTTTACTGCTATTTCGTTATATGCGGGAATAGTGCTGGAAATGCCTGTTTTGAGATCTCTCCACAGAAAGCGTTTCCAGACTTCCCCTTCAACACACGAGTTTAACTCTGTAAGTTGAATGCACACATTGAAGACCGTTCTGTTAGGTAGCTCCGTTTTGGTTTTAGAAGCAGACAGTTCTCCTTACAGCATATACTCCCATTCACTGAGAAATGTCCAAACGCAGCTCTTACCAGAAACGTGTTTCTAACTCCTGAATCTAAAGGGAGATTTAACTCACTTAGCTGAACAAACGCACAGCAGAGCAGATTGAAGGATACGTTTCTTCTGTGTTTTAGGCAGAGTTTTACTGCTATTTCGTTATATGCGGGAATAGTGCTGGAAATGCCTGGAAATGCCTGTTTTGAGATCTCTCCACAGAAAGCGTTTCCAGACTTCCCCTTCAACACACGAGTTTAACTCTGTAAGTTGAATGCACACATTGAAGACCGTTCTGTTAGGTAGCTCCGTTTTGGTTTTAGAAGCAGACAGTTCTCTTTACAGCATATACTCCCATTCACTGAGAAATGTCCAAACGCAGCTCTTACCAGAAACGTGTTTCTAACTCCTGAATCTAAAGGGAGATTTAACTCACTTAGCTGAACAAACGCACAGCAGAGCAGATTGAAGGATACGTTTCTTCTGTGTTTTAGGCAGAGTTTTACTGCTATTTCGTTATATGCGGGAATAGTGCTGGAAATGCCTGTTTTGAGATCTCTCCACAGAAAGCGTTTCCAGACTTCCCCTTCAACACACGAGTTTAACTCTGTAAGTTGAATGCACACATTGAAGACCGTTCTGTTAGGTAGCTCCGTTTTGGTTTTAGAAGCAGACAGTTCTCCTTACAGCATATACTCCCATTCACTGAGAAATGTCCAAACGCAGCTCTTACCAGAAACGTGTTTCTAACTCCTGAATCTAAAGGGAGATTTAACTCACTTAGCTGAACAAACGCACAGCAGAGCAGTTTGAAGGATACGTTCCTTCTGTGTTTTAGGCAGAGTTTTACTGCTATTTCGTTATATGCGGGAATAGTGCTGGAAATGCCTGGAAATGCCTGTTTTGATATCTCTCCACAGAAAGCGTTTCCAGACTTCCCCTTCAACACACGAGTTTAACTCTGTAAGTTGAATGCACACATTGAAGACCGTTCTGTTAGGTAGCTCCGTTTTGGTTTTAGAAGCAGACAGTTCTCCTTACAGCATATACTCCCATTCACTGAGAAATGTCCAAACGCAGCTCTTACCAGAAACGTGTTTCTAACTCCTGAATCTAAAGGGAGATTTAACTCACTTAGCTGAACAAACGCACAGCAGAGCAGATTGAAGGATACGTTTCTTCTGTGTTTTAGGCAGAGTTTTACTGCTATTTCGTTATATGCGGGAATAGTGCTGGAAATGCCTGTTTTGAGATCTCTCCACAGAAAGCGTTTCCAGACTTCCCCTTCAACACACGAGTTTAACTCTGTAAGTTGAATGCACACATTGAAGACCGTTCTGTTAGGTAGCTCCGTTTTGGTTTTAGAAGCAGACAGTTCTCCTTACAGCATATACTCCCATTCACTGAGAAATGTCCAAACGCAGCTCTTACCAGAAACGTGTTTCTAACTCCTGAATCTAAAGGGAGATTTAACTCACTTAGCTGAACAAACGCACAGCAGAGCAGATTGAAGGATACGTTTCTTCTGTGTTTTAGGCAGAGTTTTACTGCTATTTCGTTATATGCGGGAATAGTGCTGGAAATGCCTGGAAATGCCTGTTTTGAGATCTCTCCACAGAAAGCTTTTCCAGACTTCCCCTTCAACACACGAGTTTAACTCTGTAAGTTGAATGCACACATTGAAGACCGTTCTGTTAGGTAGCTCCGTTTTGGTTTTAGAAGCAGACAGTTCTCCTTACAGCATATACTCCCATTCACTGAGAAATGTCCAAACGCAGCTCTTACCAGAAACGTGTTTCTAACTCCTGAATCTAAAGGGAGATTTAACTCACTTAGCTGAACAAACGCACAGCAGAGCAGATTGAAGGATACGTTTCTTCTGTGTTTTAGGCAGAGTTTTACTGCTATTTCGTTATATGCGGGAATAGTGCTGGAAATGCCTGTTTTGAGATCTCTCCACAGAAAGCGTTTCCAGACTTCCCCTTCAACACAAGAGTTTAACTCTGTAAGTTGAATGCACACATTGAAGACCGTTCTGTTAGGTAGCTCCGTTTTGGTTTTAGAAGCAGACAGTTCTCCTTACAGCATATACTCCCATTCACTGAGAAATGTCCAAACGCAGCTCTTACCAGAAACGTGTTTCTAACTCCTGAATCTAAAGGGAGATTTAACTCACTTAGCTGAACAAACGCACAGCAGAGCAGACTGAAGGATACGTTTCTTCTGTGTTTTAGGCAGAGTTTTACTGCTATTTCGTTATATGCGGGAATAGTGCTGGAAATGCCTGGAAATGCCTGTTTTGAGATCTCTCCACAGAAAGCGTTTCCAGACTTCCCCTTCAACACACGAGTTTAACTCTGTAAGTTGAATGCACACATTGAAGACCGTTCTGTTAGGTAGCTCCGTTTTGGTTTTAGAAGCAGACAGTTCTCCTTACAGCATATACTCCCATTCACTGAGAAATGTCCAAACGCAGCTCTTACAAGAAACGTGTTTCTAACTCCTGAATCTAAAGGGAGATTTAACTCACTTAGCTGAACAAACGCACAGCAGAGCAGATTGAAGGATACGTTTCTTCTGTGTTTTAGGCAGAGTTTTACTGCTATTTCGTTATATGCGGGAATAGTGCTGGAAATGCCTGTTTTGAGATCTCTCCACAGAAAGCGTTTCCAGACTTCCCCTTCAACACACGAGTTTAACTCTGTAATTAGAATGCACACATTGAAGACCGTTCTGTTAGGTAGCTCCGTTTTTGTTTTAGAAGCAGACAGTTCTCCTTACAGCATATACTCCCATTCACTGAGAAATGTCCAAACGCAGCTCTTACCAGAAACGTGTTTCTAACTCCTGAATCTAAAGGGAGATTTAACTCACTTAGCTGAACAAACGCACAGCAGAGCAGATTGAAGGATACGTTTCTTCTGTGTTTTAGGCAGAGTTTTACTGCTATTTCGTTATATGCGGGAATACTGCTGGAAATGCCTGGAAATGCCTGTTTTGAGATCTCTCCACAGAAAGCGTTTCCAGACTTCCCCTTCAACACGCGAGTTTAACTCTGTAAGTTGAATGCACACATTGAAGACCGTTCTGTTAGGTAGCTCCGTTTTGGTTTTAGAAGCAGACAGTTCTCCTTACAGCATATACTCCCATTCACTGAGAAATGTCCAAACGCAGCTCTTACCAGAAACGTGTTTCTAACTCCTGAATCTAAAGGGAGATTTAACTCACTTAGCTGAACAAACGCACAGCAGAGCAGATTGAAGGATACGTTTCTTCTGTGTTTTAGGCAGAGTTTTACTGCTATTTCGTTATATGCGGGAATAGTGCTGGAAATGCCTGGAAATGCCTGTTTTGAGATCTCTCCACAGAAAGCGTTTCCAGACTTCCCCTTCAACACACGAGTTTAACTCTGTAAGTTGAATGCACACATTGAAGACCGTTCTGTTAGGTAGCTCCGTTTTGGTTTTAGAAGCAGACAGTTCTCCTTACAGCATATACTCCCATTCACTGAGAAATGTCCAAACGCAGCTCTTACCAGAAACGTGTTTCTAACTCCTGAATCTAAAGGGAGATTTAACTCACTTAGCTGAACAAACGCACAGCAGAGCAGATTGAAGGATACGTTTCTTCTGTGTTTTAGGCAGAGTTTTACTGCTATTTCGTTATATGCGGGAATAGTGCTGGAAATGCCAGTTTTGAGATCTCTCCACAGAAAGCGTTTCCAGACTTCCCCTTCAACACACGAGTTTAACTCTGTAAGTTGAATGCACACATTGAAGACCGTTCTGTTAGGTAGCTCCGTTTTGGTTTTAGAAGCAGACAGTTCTCCTTACAGCATATACTCCCATTCACTGAGAAATGTCCAAACGCAGCTCTTACCAGAAACGTGTTTCTAACTCCTGAATCTAAGGGGAGATTTAACTCACTTAGCTGAACAAACGCACAGCAGAGCAGATTGAAGGATACGTTTCTTCTGTGTTTTAGGCAGAGTTTTACTGCTATTTCGTTATATGCGGGAATAGTGCTGGAAATGCCTGGAAATGCCTGTTTTGAGATCTCTCCACAGAAAGCGTTTCCAGACTTCCCCTTCAACACACGAGTTTAACTCTGTAAGTTGAATGCACACATTGAAGTCCGTTCTGTTAGGTAGCTCCGTTTTGGTTTTAGAAGCAGACAGTTCTCCTTACAGCATATACTCCCATTCACTGAGAAATGTCCAAACCCAGCTCTTACCAGAAACGTGTTTCTAACTCCTGAATCTAAAGGGAGATTTAACTCACTTAGCTGAACAAACGCACAGCAGAGCAGATTGAAGGATACGTTTCTTCTGTGTTTTAGGCAGAGTTTTACTGCTATTTCGTTATATGCGGGAATAGTGCTGGAAAGGCCTGTTTTGAGATCTCTCCACAGAAAGCGTTTCCAGACTTCACCTTCAACACACGAGTTTAACTCTGTAAGTTGAATGCACACATTGAATACCGTTCTGTTAGGTAGCTCCGTTTTGGTTTTAGAAGCAGACAGTTCTCCTTACAGCATATACTCCCATTCACTGAGAAATGTCCAAACGCAGCTCTTACCAGAAACGTGTTTCTAACTCCTGAATCTAAAGGGAGATTTAACTCACTTAGCTGAACAAACGCACAGCAGAGCAGATTGAAGGATACGTTTCTTCTGTGTTTTAGGCAGAGTTTTACTGCTATTTCGTTATATGCGGGAATAGTGCTGGAAAGGCCTGTTTTGAGATCTCTCCACAGAAAGCGTTTCCAGACTTCACCTTCAACACAAGAGTTTAACTCTGTAAGTTGAATGCACACATTGAAGACCGTTCTGTTAGGTAGCTCCGTTTTGGTTTTAGAAGCAGACAGTTCTCCTTACAGCATATACTCCCATTCACTGAGAAATGTCCAAACGCAGCTCTTACCAGAAACGTGTTTCTAACTCCTGAATCTAAAGGGAGATTTAACTCACTTAGCTGAACAAACGCACAGCAGAGCAGATTGAAGGATACGTTTCTTCTGTGTTTTAGGCAGAGTTTTACTGCTATTTCGTTATATGCGGGAATAGTGCTGGAAATGCCTGTTTTGAGATCTCTCCACAGAAAGCGTTTCCAGACTTCCCCTTCAACACACGAGTTTAACTCTGTAAGTTGAATGCACACATTGAAGACCGTTCTGTTAGGTAGCTCCGTTTTGGTTTTAGAAGCAGACAGTTCTCCTTACAGCATATACTCCCATTCACTGAGAAATGTCCAAACGCAGCTCTTACCAGAAACGTGTTTCTAACTCCTGAATCTAAAGGGAGATTTAACTCACTTAGCTGAACAAACGCACAGCAGAGCAGATTGAAGGATACGTTTCTTCTGCGTTTTAGGCAGAGTTTTACTGCTATTTCGTTATGTGCGGGAATAGTGCTGGAAATGCCTGGAAATGCCTGTTTTGAGATCTCTCCACAGAAAGCGTTTCCAGACTTCCCCTTCAACACACGAGTTTAACTCTGTAAGTTGAATGCACACATTGAAGACAATTCTGTTAGGTAGCTCCGTTTTGGTATTAGAAGCAGACAGTTCTCCTTACAGCATATACTCCCATTCACTGAGAAATGTCCAAACGCAGCTCTTACCAGAAACGTGTTTCTAACTCCTGAATCTAAAGGGAGATTTAACTCACTTAGCTGAACAAACGCACAGCAGAACAGATTGAAGGATACGTTTCTTCTGTGTTTTAGGCAGAGTTTTACTGCTATTTCGTTATATGCGGGAATAGTGCTGGAAATGCCTGGAAATGCCTGTTTTGAGATCTCTCCACAGAAAGCGTTTCCAGACTTCCCCTTCAACACACGAGTTTAACTCTGTAAGTTGAATGCACACATTGAAGACCGTTCTGTTAGGTAGCTCCGTTTTGGTTTTAGAAGCAGACAGTTCTCCTTACAGCATATACTCCCATTCACTGAGAAATGTCCAAACGCAGCTCTTACCAGAAACGTGTTTCTAACTCCTGAATCTAAAGGGAGATTTAACTCACTTAGCTGAACAAACGCACAGCAGAGCAGATTGAAGGATACGTTTCTTCTGTGTTTTAGGCAGAGTTTTACTGCTATTTCGTTATATGCGGGAATAGTGCTGGAAATGCCTGGAAATGCCTGTTTTGAGATCTCTCCACAGAAAGCGTTTCCAGACTTCCCCTTCAACACACGAGTTTAACTCTGTAAGTTGAATGCACACATTGAAGACCGTTCTGTTAGGTAGCTCCGTTTTGGTTTTAGAAGCAGACATTTCTCCTTACAGCATATACTCCCATTCACTGAGAAATGTCCAAACGCAGCCCTTACCAGAAACGTGTTTCCAACTCCTGAATCTAAAGGGAGGTTTAACTCACTTACATGAACAAACGCACAGCAGAGCAGATTGAAGGATACGTTTCTTCTGTGTTTTACGCAGAGTTTTACTGCTATTTCGTTATATGCGGGAATAGTGCTGGAAAGGCCTGTTTTGAGATCTCTCCACAGAAAGCGTTTCCAGACTTCACCTTCAACACACGAGTTTAACTCTGTAAGTTGAATGCACACATTGAAGACCGTTCTGTTAGGTAGCTCCGTTTTGGTTTTAGAAGCAGACAGTTCTCCTTACAGCATATACTCCCATTCACTGAGAAATGTCCAAACGCAGCTCTTACCAGAAACGTGTTTCTAACTCCTGAATCTAAAGGGAGATTTAACTCACTTAGCTGAACAAACGCACAGCAGAGCAGATTGAAGGATACGTTTCTTCTGCGTTTTAGGCAGAGTTTTACTGCTATTTCGTTATGTGCGGGAATAGTGCTGGAAATGCCTGGAAATGCCTGTTTTGAGATCTCTCCACAGAAAGCGTTTCCAGACTTCCCCTTCAACACACGAGTTTAACTCTGTAAGTTGAATGCACACATTGAAGACAATTCTGTTAGGTAGCTCCGTTTTGGTTTTAGAAGCAGACAGTTCTCCTTACAGCATATACTCCCATTCACTGAGAAATGTCCAAACGCAGCTCTTACCAGAAACGTGTTTCTAACTCCTGAATCTAAAGGGAGATTTAACTCACTTAGCTGAACAAACGCACAGCAGAACAGATTGAAGGATACGTTTCTTCTGTGTTTTAGGCAGAGTTTTACTGCTATTTCGTTATATGCGGGAATAGTGCTGGAAATGCCTGGAAATGCCTGTTTTGAGATCTCTACACAGAAAGCGTTTCCAGACTTCCCCTTCAACACACGAGTTTAACTCTGTAAGTTGAATGCACACATTGAAGACCGTTCTGTTAGGTAGCTCCGTTTTGGTTTTAGAAGCAGACAGTTCTCCTTACAGCATATACTCCCATTCACTGAGAAATGTCCAAACGCAGCTCTTACCAGAAACGTGTTTCTAACTCCTGAATCTAAAGGGAGATTTAACTCACTTAGCTGAACAAACGCACAGCAGAGCAGATTGAAGGATACGTTTCTTCTGTGTTTTAGGCAGAGTTTTACTGCTATTTCGTTATATGCGGGAATAGTGCTGGAAATGCCTGGAAATGCCTGTTTTGAGATCTCTCCACAGAAAGCGTTTCCAGACTTCCCCTTCAACACACGAGTTTAACTCTGTAAGTTGAATGCACACATTGAAGACCGTTCTGTTAGGTAGCTCCGTTTTGGTTTTAGAAGCAGACATTTCTCCTTACAGCATATACTCCCATTCACTGAGAAATGTCCAAACGCAGCCCTTACCAGAAACGTGTTTCCAACTCCTGAATCTAAAGGGAGATTTAACTCACTTACATGAACAAACGCACAGCAGAGCAGATTGAAGGATACGTTTCTTCTGTGTTTTACGCAGAGTTTTACTGCTATTTCGTTATATGCGGGAATAGTGCTGGAAAGGCCTGTTTTGAGATCTCTCCACAGAAAGCGTTTCCAGACTTCACCTTCAACACACGAGTTTAACTCTGTAAGTTGAATGCACACATTGAAGACCGTTCTGTTAGGTAGCTCCGTTTTGGTTTTAGAAGCAGACAGTTCTCCTTACAGCATATACTCCCATTCACTGAGAAATGTCCCAACGCAGCTCTTACCAGAAACGTGTTTCTAACTCCTGAATATAAAGGGAGATTTAACTCACTTAGCTGAACAAACGCACAGCAGAGCAGATTGAAGGATACGTTTCTTCTGTGTTTTAGGCAGAGTTTTACTGCTATTTCGTTATATGCGGGAATAGTGCTGGAAATGCCTGTTTTGAGATCTCTCCACAGAAAGCGTTTCCAGACTTCCCCTTCAACACACGAGTTTAACTCTGTAAGTTGAATGCACACATTGAAGACCGTTCTGTTAGGTAGCTCCGTTTTGGTTTTAGAAGCAGACAGTTCTCCTTACAGCATATACTCCCATTCACTGAGAAATGTCCAAACGCAGCTCTTACCAGAAACGTGTTTCTAACTGCTGAATCTAAAGGGAGATTTAACTCACTTAGCTGAACAAACGCACAGCAGAGCAGATTGAAGGATACGTTTCTTCTGCGTTTTAGGCAGAGTTTTACTGCTATTTCGTTATGTGCGGGAATAGTGCTGGAAATGCCTGGAAATGCCTGTTTTGAGATCTCTCCACAGAAAGCGTTTCCAGACTTCCCCTTCAACACACGAGTTTAACTCTGTAAGTTGAATGCACACATTGAAGACAATTCTGTTAGGTAGCTCCGTTTTGGTTTTAGAAGCAGACAGTTCTCCTTACAGCATATACTCCCATTCACTGAGAAATGTCCAAACGCAGCTCTTACCAGAAACGTGTTTCTAACTCCTGAATCTAAAGGGAGATTTAACTCACTTAGCTGAACAAACGCACAGCAGAGCAGATTGAAGGATATGTTTCTTCTGTGTTTTAGGCAGAGTTTTACTGCTATTTCGTTATATGCGGGAATAGTGCTGGAAATGCCTGGAAATGCCTGTTTTGAGATCTCTCCACAGAAAGCGTTTCCAGACTTCCCCTTCAACACACGAGTTTAACTCTGTAAGTTGAATGCACACATTGAAGACCGTTCTGTTAGGTAGCTCCGTTTTGGTTTTAGAAGCAGACAGTTCTCCTTACAGCATATACTCCCATTCACTGAGAAATGTCCAAACGCAGCTCTTACCAGAAACGTGTTTCTAACTCCTGAATCTAAAGGGAGATTTAACTCACTTAGCTGAACAAACGCACAGCAGAGCAGATTGAAGGATACGTTTCTTCTGTGTTTTAGGCAGAGATTTACTGCTATTTCGTTATATGCGGGAATAGTGCTGGAAATGCCTGGAAATGCCTGTTTTGAGATCTCTCCACAGAAAGCGTTTCCAGACTTCCCCTTCAACACACGAGTTTAACTCTGTAAGTTGAATGCACACATTGAAGACCGTTCTGTTAGGTAGCTCCGTTTTGGTTTTAGAAGCAGACATTTCTCCTTACAGCATATACTCCCATTCACTGAGAAATGTCCAAACGCAGCCCTTACCAGAAACGTGTTTCCAACTCCTGAATCTAAAGGGAGATTTAACTCACTTACATGAACAAACGCACAGCAGGGCAGATTGAAGGATACGTTTCTTCTGTGTTTTAGGCAGAGTTTTACTGCTATTTCGTTATATGCGGGAATAGTGCTGGAAAGGCCTGTTTTGAGATCTCTCCACAGAAAGCGTTTCCAGACTTCACCTTCAACACACGAGTTTAACTCTGTAAGTTGAATGCACACATTGAAGACCGTTCTGTTTGGTAGCTCCGTTTTGGTTTTAGAAGCAGACAGTTCTCCTTACAGCATATACTCCCATTCACTGAGAAATGTCCAAACGCAGCTCTTACCAGAAACGTGTTTCTAACTCCTGAATCTAAAGGGAGATTTAACTCACTTAGCTGAACAAACGCACAGCAGAGCAGATTGAAGGATACGTTTCTTCTGTGTTTTAGGCAGAGTTTTACTGCTATTTCGTTATATGCGGGAATAGTGCTGGAAATGCCTTGAAATGCCTGTTTTGAGATCTCTCCACAGAAAGCGTTTCCAGACTTCCCCTTCAACACACGAGTTTAACTCTGTAAGTTGAATGCACACATTGAAGACCGTTCTGTTAGGTAGCTCCGTTTTGGTTTTAGAAGCAGACAGTTCTCCTTACAGCATATACTCCCATTCACTGAGAAATGTCCAAACGCAGCTCTTACCAGAAACGTGTTTCTAACTCCTGAATCTAAAGGGAGATTTAACTCACTTAGCTGAACAAACGCACAGCAGAGCAGATTGAAGGATACGTTTCTTCTGTGTTTTAGGCAGAGTTTTACTGCTATTTCGTTATATGCGGGAATAGTGCTGGAAATGCCTGGAAATGCCTGTTTTGAGATCTCTCCACAGAAAGCGTTTCCAGACTTCCCCTTCAACACACGAGTTTAACTCTGTAAGTTGAATGCACACATTGAAGACCGTTCTGTTAGGTAGCTCCGTTTTGGTTTTAGAAGCAGACAGTTCTCCTTACAGCATATACTCCCATTCACTGAGAAATGTCCAAACGCAGCTCTTACCAGAAACGTGTTTCTAACTCCTGAATCTAAAGGGAGATTTAACTCACTTAGCTGAACAAACGCACAGCAGAGCAGATTGAAGGATACGTTTCTTCTGTGTTTTAGGCAGAGTTTTACTGCTATTTCGTTATATGCGGGAATAGTGCTGGAAATGCCAGTTTTGAGATCTCTCCACAGAAAGCGTTTCCAGACTTCCCCTTCAACACACGAGTTTAACTCTGTAAGTTGAATGCACACATTGAAGACCGTTCTGTTAGGTAGCTCCGTTTTGGTTTTAGAAGCAGACAGTTCTCCTTACAGCATATACTCCCATTCACTGAGAAATGTCCAAACGCAGCTCTTACCAGAAACGTGTTTCTAACTCCTGAATCTAAGGGGAGATTTAACTCACTTAGCTGAACAAACGCACAGCAGAGCAGATTGAAGGATACGTTTCTTCTGTGTTTTAGGCAGAGTTTTACTGCTATTTCGTTATATGCGGGAATAGTGCTGGAAATGCCTGGAAATGCCTGTTTTGAGATCTCTCCACAGAAAGCGTTTCCAGACTTCCCCTTCAACACACGAGTTTAACTCTGTAAGTTGAATGCACACATTGAAGACCGTTCTGTTAGGTAGCTCCGTTTTGGTTTTAGAAGCAGACAGTTCTCCTTACAGCATATACTCCCATTCACTGAGAAATGTCCAAACGCAGCTCTTACCAGAAACGTGTTTCTAACTCCTGAATCTAAAGGGAGATTTAACTCACTTAGCTGAACAAACGCACAGCAGAGCAGATTGAAGGATACGTTTCTTCTGTGTTTTAGGCAGAGTTTTACTGCTATTTCGTTATATGCGGGAATAGTGCTGGAAAGGCCTGTTTTGAGATCTCTCCACAGAAAGCGTTTCCAGACTTCACCTTCAACACACGAGTTTAACTCTGTAAGTTGAATGCACACATTGAAGACCGTTCTGTTACGTAGCTCCGTTTTGGTTTTAGAAGCAGACAGTTCTCCTTACAGCATATACTCCCATTCACTGAGAAATGTCCAAACGCAGCTCTTACCAGAAACGTGTTTCTAACTCCTGAATCTAAAGGGAGATTTAACTCACTTAGCTGAACAAACGCACAGCAGAGCAGATTGAAGGATACGTTTCTTCTGTGTTTTAGGCAGAGTTTTACTGCTATTTCGTTATATGCGGGAATAGTGCTGGAAATGCCTGTTTTGAGATCTCTCCACAGAAAGCGTTTCCAGACTTCCCCTTCAACACACGAGTTTAACTCTGTAAGTTGAATGCACACATTGAAGACCGTTCTGTTAGGTAGCTCCGTTTTGGTTTTAGAAGCAGACAGTTCTCCTTACAGCATATACTCCCATTCACTGAGAAATGTCCAAACGCAGCTCTTACCAGAAACGTGTTTCTAACTCCTGAATCTAAAGGGAGATTTAACTCACTTAGCTGAACAAACGCACAGCAGAGCAGATTGAAGGATACGTTTCTTCTGTGTTTTAGGCAGAGTTTTACTGCTATTTCGTTATATGCGGGAATAGTGCTGGAAATGCCTGTTTTGAGATCTCTCCACAGAAAGCGTTTGCAGACTTCCCCTTCAACACACGAGTTTAACTCTGTAAGTTGAATGCACACATTGAAGACCGTTCTGTTAGGTAGCTCCGTTTTGGTTTTAGAAGAAGACAGTTCTCCTTACAGCATATACTCCCATTCACTGAGAAATGTCCAAACGCAGCTCTTACCAGAAACGTGTTTCTAACTCCTGAATCTAAAGGGAGATTTAACTCACTTAGCTGAACAAACGCACAGCAGAGCAGATTGAAGGATACGTTTCTTCTGTGTTTTAGGCAGAGTTTTACTGCTATTTCGTTATATGCGGGAATAGTGCTGGAAATGCCTGGAAATACCTGTTTTGAGATCTCTCCACAGAAAGCGTTTCCAGACTTCCCCTTCAACACACGAGTTTAACTCTGTAAGTTGAATGCACACATTGAAGACCGTTCTGTTAGGTAGCTCCGTTTTGGTTTTAGAAGCAGACATTTCTCCTTACAGCATATACTCCCATTCA
The DNA here is from genome assembly GCA_031835075.1 of Saguinus oedipus. NCBI lineage: Eukaryota > Metazoa > Chordata > Mammalia > Primates > Cebidae > Saguinus > Saguinus oedipus. The sequence continues at coordinate 170,899,326 of CM063174.1, forward strand.
CTGAGAAATGTCCAAACGCAGCTCTTACCAGAAACGTGTTTCCAACTCCTGAATCTAAAGGGAGATTTAACTCACTTACATGAACAAACGCACAGCAGAGCAGATTGAAGGATACGTTTCTTCTGTGTTTTAGGCAGAGTTTTACTGCTATTTCGTTATATGCGGGAATAGTGCTGGAAAGGCCTGTTTTGAGATCTCTCCACAGAAAGCGTTTCCAGACTTCACCTTCAACACACGAGTTTAACTCTGTAAGTTGAATGCACACATTGAACACCGTTCTGTTAGGTAGCTCCGTTTTGGTTTTAGAAGCAGACAGTTCTCCTTACAGCATATACTCCCATTCACTGAGAAATGTCCAAACGCAGCTCTTACCAGAAACGTGTTTCTAACTCCTGAATCTAAGGGGAGATTTAACTCACTTAGCTGAACAAACGCACAGCAGAGCAGATTGAAGGATACGTTTCTTCTGTGTTTTAGGCAGAGTTTTACTGCTATTTCGTTATATGCGGGAATAGTGCTGGAAATGCCTGTTTTCAGATCTCTCCACAGAAAGCGTTTCCAGACTTCCCCTTCAACACACGAGTTTAACTCTGTAAGTTGAATGCACACATTGAAGACCGTTCTGTTAGGTAGCTCCGTTTTGGTTTTAGAAGCAGACAGTTCTCCTTACAGCATATACTCCCATTCACTGAGAAATGTCCAAACGCAGCTCTTACCAGAAACGGGTTTCTAACTCCTGAATCTAAAGGGAGATTTAACTCACTTGGCTGAACAAACGCACAGCAGAGCAGATTGAAGGATACGTTTCTTCTGTGTTTTAGGCAGAGTTTTACTGCTATTTCGTTATATGCGGGAATAGTGCTGGAAATGCCTGTTTTGAGATCTCTCCACAGAAAGCGTTTCCAGACTTCCCCTTCAACACACGAGTTTAACTCTGTAATTTGAATGCACACATTGAAGACCGTTCTGTTAGGTAGCTCCGTTTTGGTTTTAGAAGCAGACAGTTCTCCTTACAGCATATATTCCCATTCACTGAGAAATGTCCAAACGCAGCTCTTACCAGAAACGTGTTTCTAACTCCTGAATCTAAAGGGAGATTTAACTCACTTAGCTGAACAAACGCACAGCAGAGCAGATTGAAGGATACGTTTCTTCTGTGTTTTAGGCAGAGTTTTACTGCTATTTCGTTATGTGCGGGAATAGTGCTGGAAATGCCTGGAAATGCCTGTTTTGAGATCTCTCCACAGAAAGCGTTTCCAGACTTCCCCTTCAACACACGAGTTTAACTCTGTAAGTTGAATGCACACATTGAAGACCATTCTGTTAGGTAGCTCCGTTTTGGTTTTAGAAGCAGACAGTTCTCCTTACAGCATATACTCCCATTCACTGAGAAATGTCCAAACGCAGCTCTTACCAGAAACGTGTTTCTAACTCCTGAATCTAAAGGGAGATTTAACTCACTTAGCTGAACAAACGCACAGCAGGTCAGATTGCAGGATACGTTTCTTCTGTGTTTTAGGCAGAGTTTTACTGCTATTTCGTTATATGCGGGAATAGTGCTGGAAATGCCTGTTTTGAGATCTCTCCACAGAAAGCGTTTCCAGACTTCCCCTTCAACACACGAGTTTAACTCTGTAAGTTGAATGCACAAATTGAAGACCGTTCTGTTAGGTAGCTCCGTTTTGGTTTTAGAAGCAGACAGTTCTCCTTACAGCATATACTCCCATTCACTGAGAAATGTCCAAACGCAGCTCTTACCAGAAACGTGTTTCTAACTCCTGAATCTAAAGGGAGATTTAACTCACTTAGCTGAACAAACGCACAGCAGAGCAGATTGAAGGATACGTTTCTTCTGTGTTTTAGGCAGAGTTTTACTGCTATTTCGTTATATGCGGGAATAGTGCTGGAAATGCCTGTTTTGAGATCTCTCCACAGAAAGCGTTTCCAGACTTCCCCTTCAACACACGAGTTTAACTCTGTAAGTTGAATGCACACATTGAAGACCGTTCTGTTAGGTAGCTCCGTTTTGGTTTTAGAAGCAGACAGCTCTCCTTACAGCATATACTCCCATTCACTGAGAAATGTCCAAACGCAGCACTTACCAGAGACGTGTTTCTAACTCCTGAATCTAAAGGGAGATTTAACTCACTTAGCTGAACAAACGCACAGCAGAGCAGATTGAAGGATACGTTTCTTCTGTGTTTTAGGCAGAGTTTTACTGCTATTTCGTTATATGCGGGAATAGTGCTGGAAATGCCTGGAAATGCCTGTTTTGAGATCTCTCCACAGAAAGCGTTTCCAGACTTCCCGTTCAACACACGAGTTTAACTCTGTAAGTTGAATGCACACATTGAAGACCGTTCTGTTAGGTAGCTCCGTTTTGGTTTTAGAAGCAGACAGTTCTCCTTACAGCATATACTCCCATTCACTGAGAAATGTCCAAACCCAGCTCTTACCAGAAACGTGTTTCTAACTCCTGAATCTAAAGGGAGATTTAACTCACTTAGCTGAACAAACGCACAGCACAGCAGATTGAAGGATACGTTTCTTCTGTGTTTTAGGCAGAGTTTTACTGCTATTTCCTTATATGCGGGAATAGTGCTGGAAATGCCTGTTTTGAGATCTCTCCACAGAAAGCGTTTCCAGACTTCCCCTTCAACACACGAGTTTAACTCTGTAAGTTGAATGCACACATTGAAGACCGTTCTGTTAGGTAGCTCCGTTTTGGTTTTAGAAGCAGACAGTTCTCCTTACAGCATATACTCCCATTCACTGAGAAATGTCCAAACGCAGCTCTTACCAGAAACGTGTTTCTAACTCCTGAATCTAAAGGGAGATTTAACTCACTTAGCTGAAGAAACGCACAGCAGAGCAGATTGAAGGATACGTTTCTTCTGTGTTTTAGGCAGAGTTTTACTATTATTTCGTTATATGCGGGAATAGTGCTGGAAATGCCTGGAAATGCCTGTTTTGAGATCTCTCCACAGAAAGCGTTTCCAGACTTCCCCTTTAACACACGAGTTTAACTCTGTAAGTTGAATGCACACATTGAAGACCGTTCTGTTAGGTAGCTCCGTTTTGGTTTTAGAAGCAGACAGTTCTCCTTACAGCATATACTCCCATTCACTGAGAAATGTCCAAACGCAGCTCTTACCAGAAACGTGTTTCTAACTCCTGAATCTAAAGGGAGATTTAACTCACTTAGCTGAACAAACGCACAGCAGAGCAGATTGAAGGATACGTTTCCTCTGTGTTTTAGGCAGAGTTTTACTGCTATTTCGTTATATGCGGGAATAGTGCTGGAAATGCCTGTTTTGAGATCCCTCCACAGAAAGCGTTTCCAGACTTCCCCTTCAACACACGAGTTTAACTCTGTAAGTTGAATGCACACATTGAAGACCGTTCTGTTAGGTAGCTCCGTTTTGGTTTTAGAAGCAGACAGTTCTCCTTACAGCATATACTCCCATTCACTGAGAAATGTCCAAACGCAGCTCTTACCAGAAACGTGTTTCTAACTCCTGAATCTAAAGGGAGATTTAACTCACTTAGCTGAACAAACGCACAGCAGAGCAGATTGAAGGATACGTTTCTTCTGTGTTTTAGGCAGAGTTTTACTGCTATTTCGTTATGTGCGGGAATAGTGCTGGAAATGCCTGGAAATGCCTGTTTTGAGATCTCTCCACAGAAAGCGTTTCCAGACTTCCCCTTCAACACACGAGTTTAACTCTGTAAGTTGAATGCACACATTGAAGACCGTTCTGTTAGGTAGCTCCGTTTTGGTTTTAGAAGCAGACAGTTCTCCTTACAGCATATACTCCCATTCACTGAGAAATGTCCAAACGCAGCTCTTACCAGAAAAGTGTTTCTAACTCCTGAATCTAAAGGGAGATTTAACTCACTTAGCTGAACAAACGCACAGCAGAGCAGAATGAAGGATACGTTTCTTCTGTGTTTTAGGCAGAGTTTTACTGCTATTTCGTTATATGCGGGAATAGTGCTGGAAATGCCTGGAAATGCCTGTTTTGAGATCTCTCCACAGAAAGCGTTTCCAGACTTCCCCTTCAACAAACGAGTTTAACTCTGTAAGTTGAATGCACACATTGAAGACCGTTCTGTTAGGTAGCTCCGTTTTGGTTTTAGAAGCAGACAGTTCTCCTTACAGCATATACTCCCATTCACTGGGAAATGTCCAAACGCAGCACTTACCAGAAACGTGTTTCTAACTCCTGAATCTAAAGGGAGATTTAACTCACTTAGCTGAACAAACGCACAGCAGAGCAGATTGAAGGATACGTTTCTTCTGTGTTTTAGGCAGAGTTTTACTGCTATTTCGTTATATGCGGGAATAGTGCTGGATATGCCTGGAAATGCCTGTTTTGAGATCTCTCCACAGAAAGCATTTCCAGACTTCCCCTTCAACACACGAGTTTAACTCTGTAAGTTGAATGCACACATTGAAGACCGTTCTGTTAGGTAGCTCCGTTTTGGTTTTAGAAGCAGACAGTTCTCCTTACAGCATATACTCCCATTCACTGAGAAATGTCCAAACGCAGCTCTTACCAGAAACGTGTTTCTAACTCCTGAATCTAAAGGGAGATTTAACTCATTTAGATGAACAAACGCACAGCAGAGCAGATTGAAGGATACGTTTCTTCTGTGTTTTAGGCAGAGTTTTACTGCTATTTCGTTATATGCGGGAATAGTGCTGGAAATGCCTGTTTTGAGATCTCTCCACAGAAAGCGTTTCCAGACTTCCCCTTCAACACCTGAGTTTAACTCTGTAAGTTGAATGCACACATTGAAGACCGTTCCGTTAGGTAGCTCCGTTATGGTTTTAGAAGCAGACAGTTCTCCTTACAGCATATACTCCCATTCACTGAGAAATGTCCAAACGCAGCTCTTACCAGAAACGTGTTTCTAACTCCTGAATCTAAAGGGAGATTTAACTCACTTAGCTGAACAAACGCACAGCAGAGCAGATTGAAGGATACGTTTCTTCTGTGTTTTAGGCAGAGTTTTACTGCTATTTCGTTATATGCGGGAATAGTGCTGGAAATGCCTGTTTTGAGATCTCTCCACAGAAAGCGTTTCCAGACTTCCCCTTCAACACCCGAGTTTAACTCTGTAAGTTGAATGCACACATTGAAGACCGTTCTGTTAGGTAGCTCCGTTTTGGTTTTAGAAGCAGACAGTTCTCCTTACAGCATATACTCCCATTCACTGAGAAATGTCCAAACGCAGCTCTTACCAGAAACGTGTTTCTAACTCCTGAATCTAAAGGGAGATTTAACTCACTTAGCTGAACAAACGCACAGCAGAGCAGATTGAAGGATACGTTTCTTCTGTGTTTTAGGCAGAGTTTTACTGCTATTTCGTTATATGCGGGAATAGTGCTGGAAATGCCTGGAAATGCCTGTTTTGAGATCTCTCCACAGAAAGCGTTTCCAGACTTCCCCTTCAACACACGAGTTTAACTCTGTAAGTTGAATGCACACATTGAAGACCGTTCTGTTAGGTAGCTCCGTTTTGGTTTTAGAAGCAGACAGTTCTCCTTACAGCATATACTCCCATTCACTGAGAAATGTCCAAACGCAGCTCTTACCAGAAACGTGTTTCTAACTCCTGAATCTAAAGGGAGATTTAACTCACTTAGCTGAACAAACGCACAGCAGAGCAGATTGAAGGATACGTTTCTTCTGTGTTTTAGGCAGAGTTTTACTGCTATTTCGTTATATGCGGGAATAGTGCTGGAAATGCCTGTTTTGAGATCTCTCCACAGAAAGCGTTTCCAGACTTCCCCTTCAACACACGAGTTTAACTCTGTAAGTTGAATGCACACATTGAAGACCGTTCTGTTAGGTAGCTCCGTTTTGGTTTTAGAAGCAGACAGTTCTCCTTACAGCATATACTCCCATTCACTGAGAAATGTCCAAACGCAGCTCTTACCAGAAACGTGTTTCTAACTCCTGAATATAAAGGGAGATTTAACTCACTTAGCTGAACAAACGCACAGCAGAGCAGAATGAAGGATACGTTTCTTCTGTGTTTTAGGCAGAGTTTTACTGCTATTTCGTTATATGCGGGAATAGTGCTGGAAATGCCTGGAAATGCCTGTTTTGAGATCTCTCCACAGAAAGCGTTTCCAGACTTCCCCTTCAACACAGGAGTTTAACTCTGTAAGTTGAATGCACACATTGAAGACCGTTCTGTTAGGTAGCTCCGTTCTGGTTTTAGAAGCAGACAGTTCTCCTTACAGCATATACTCCCATTCACTGAGAAATGTCCAAACGCAGCTCTTACCAGAAACGTGTTTCTAACTCCTGAATCTAAAGGGAGATTTAACTCACTTAGCTGAACAAACGCACAGCAGAGCAGATTGAAGGATACGTTTCTTCTGTGTTTTAGGCAGAGTTTTACTGCTATTTCGTTATATGCGGGAATAGTGCTGGAAATGCCTGTTTTGAGATCTCTCCACAGAAAGCGTTTCCAGACTTCCCCTTCAACACACGAGTTTAACTCTGTAAGTTGAATGCACACATTGAAGACCGTTCTGTTAGGTAGCTCCGTTTTGGTTTTAGAAGCAGACAGTTCTCCTTACAGCATATACTCCCATTCACTGAGAAATGTCCAAACGCAGCTCTTACCAGAAACGTGTTTCTAACTCCTGAATCTAAAGGGAGATTTAACTCACTTAGCTGAACAAACGCACAGCAGAGCAGATTGAAGGATACGTTTCTTCTGTGTTTTAGGCAGAGTTTTACTGCTATTTCGTTATATGCGGGAATACTGCTGGAAATGCCTGGAAATGCCTGTTTTGAGATCTCTCCACAGAAAGCGTTTCCAGACTTCCCCTTCAACACACGAGTTTAACTCTGTAAGTTGAATGCACACATTGAAGACCGTTCTGTTAGGTAGCTCCGTTTTGGTTTTAGAAGCAGACAGTTCTCCTTACAGCATATACTCCCATTCACTGAGAAATGTCCAAACGCAGCTCTTACCAGAAACGTGTTTCTAACTCCTGAATCTAAAGGGAGATTTAACTCACTTAGCTGAACAAACGCACAGCAGAGCAGATTGAAGGATACGTTTCTTCTGTGTTTTAGGCAGAGTTTTACTGCTATTTCGTTATATGCGGGAATAGTGCTGGAAATGCCTGGAAATGCCTGTTTTGAGATCTCTCCACAGAAAGCGTTTCCAGACTTCCCCTTCAACACACGAGTTTAACTCTGTAAGTTGAATGCACACATTGAAGACCGTTCTGTTAGGTAGCTCCGTTTTGGTTTTAGAAGCAGACAGTTCTCCTTACAGCATATACTCCCATTCACTGAGAAATGTCCAAACGCAGCTCTTACCAGAAACGTGTTTCTAACTCCTGAATCTAAAGGGAGATTTAACTCACTTAGCTGAACAAACGCACAGCAGAGCAGATTGAAGGATACGTTTCTTCTGTGTTTTAGGCAGAGTTTTACTGCTATTTCGTTATATGCGGGAATAGTGCTGGAAATGCCAGTTTTGAGATCTCTCCACAGAAAGCGTTTCCAGACTTCCCCTTCAACACACGAGTTTAACTCTGTAAGTTGAATGCACACATTGAAGACCGTTCTGTTAGGTAGCTCCGTTTTGGTTTTAGAAGCAGACAGTTCTCCTTACAGCATATACTCCCATTCACTGAGAAATGTCCAAACGCAGCTCTTACCAGAAACGTGTTTCTAACTCCTGAATCTAAGGGGAGATTTAACTCACTTAGCTGAACAAACGCACAGCAGAGCAGATTGAAGGATACGTTTCTTCTGTGTTTTAGGCAGAGTTTTACTGCTATTTCGTTATATGCGGGAATAGTGCTGGAAATGCCTGGAAATGCCTGTTTTGAGATCTCTCCACAGAAAGCGTTTCCAGACTTCCCCTTCAACACACGAGTTTAACTCTGTAAGTTGAATGCACACATTGAAGACCGTTCTGTTAGGTAGCTCCGTTTTGGTTTTAGAAGCAGACAGTTCTCCTTACAGCATATACTCCCATTCACTGAGAAATGTCCAAACGCAGCTCTTACCAGAAACGTGTTTCTAACTCCTGAATCTAAAGGGAGATTTAACTCACTTAGCTGAACAAACGCACAGCAGAGCAGATTGAAGGATACGTTTCTTCTGTGTTTTAGGCAGAGTTTTACTGCTATTTCGTTATATGCGGGAATAGTGCTGGAAAGGCCTGTTTTGAGATCTCTCCACAGAAAGCGTTTCCAGACTTCACCTTCAACACACGAGTTTAACTCTGTAAGTTGAATGCACACATTGAAGACCGTTCTGTTAGGTAGCTCCGTTTTGGTTTTAGAAGCAGACAGTTCTCCTTACAGCATATACTCCCATTCACTGAGAAATGTCCAAACGCAGCTCTTACCAGAAACGTGTTTCTAACTCCTGAATCTAAAGGGAGATTTAACTCACTTAGCTGAACAAACGCACAGCAGAGCAGATTGAAGGATACGTTTCTTCTGTGTTTTAGGCAGAGTTTTACTGCTATTTCGTTATATGCGGGAATAGTGCTGGAAAGGCCTGTTTTGAGATCTCTCCACAGAAAGCGTTTCCAGACTTCACCTTCAACACACGAGTTTAACTCTGTAAGTTGAATGCACACATTGAAGACCGTTCTGTTAGGTAGCTCCGTTTTGGTTTTAGAAGCAGACAGTTCTCCTTACAGCATATACTCCCATTCACTGAGAAATGTCCAAACGCAGCTCTTACCAGAAACGTGTTTCTAACTCCTGAATCTAAAGGGAGATTTAACTCACTTAGCTGAACAAACGCACAGCAGAGCAGATTGAAGGATACGTTTCTTCTGTGTTTTAGGCAGAGTTTTACTGCTATTTCGTTATATGCGGGAATAGTGCTGGAAATGCCTGTTTTGAGATCTCTCCACAGAAAGCGTTTCCAGACTTCCCCTTCAACACACGAGTTTAACTCTGTAAGTTGAATGCACACATTGAAGACCGTTCTGTTAGGTAGCTCCGTTTTGGTTTTAGAAGCAGACAGTTCTCCTTACAGCATATACTCCCATTCACTGAGAAATGTCCAAACGCAGCTCTTACCAGAAACGTGTTTCTAACTCCTGAATCTAAAGGGAGATTTAACTCACTTAGCTGAACAAACGCACAGCAGAGCAGATTGAAGGATACGTTTCTTCTGCGTTTTAGGCAGAGTTTTACTGCTATTTCGTTATGTGCGGGAATAGTGCTGGAAATGCCTGGAAATGCCTGTTTTGAGATCTCTCCACAGAAAGCGTTTCCAGACTTCCCCTTCAACACACGAGTTTAACTCTGTAAGTTGAATGCACACATTGAAGACAATTCTGTTAGGTAGCTCCGTTTTGGTTTTAGAAGCAGACAGTTCTCCTTACAGCATATACTCCCATTCACTGAGAAATGTCCAAACGCAGCTCTTACCAGAAACGTGTTTCTAACTCCTGAATCTAAAGGGAGATTTAACTCACTTAGCTGAACAAACGCACAGCAGAGCAGATTGAAGGATACGTTTCTTCTGTGTTTTAGGCAGAGTTTTACTGCTATTTCGTTATATGCGGGAATAGTGCTGGAAATGCCTGGAAATGCCTGTTTTGAGATCTCTCCACAGAAAGCGTTTCCAGACTTCCCCTTCAACACACGAGTTTAACTCTGTAAGTTGAATGCACACATTGAAGACCGTTCTGTTAGGTAGCTCCGTTTTGGTTTTAGAAGCAGACAGTTCTCCTTACAGCATATACTCCCATTCACTGAGAAATGTCCAAACGCAGCTCTTACCAGAAACGTGTTTCTAACTCCTGAATCTAAAGGGAGATTTAACTCACTTAGCTGAACAAACGCACAGCAGAGCAGATTGAAGGATACGTTTCTTCTGTGTTTTAGGCAGAGTTTTACTGCTATTTCGTTATATGCGGGAATAGTGCTGGAAATGCCTGGAAATGCCTGTTTTGAGATCTCTCCACAGAAAGCGTTTCCAGACTTCCCCTTCAACACACGAGTTTAACTCTGTAAGTTGAATGCACACATTGAAGACCGTTCTGTTAGGTAGCTCCGTTTTGGTTTTAGAAGCAGACATTTCTCCTTACAGCATATACTCCCATTCACTGAGAAATGTCCAAACGCAGCCCTTACCAGAAACGTGTTTCCAACTCCTGAATCTAAAGGGAGATTTAACTCACTTACATGAACAAACGCACAGCAGAGCAGATTGAAGGATACGTTTCTTCTGTGTTTTAGGCAGAGTTTTACTGCTATTTCGTTATATGCGGGAATAGTGCTGGAAAGGCCTGTTTTGAGATCTCTCCACAGAAAGCGTTTCCAGACTTCACCTTCAACACACGAGTTTAACTCTGTAAGTTGAATGCACACATTGAAGACCGTTCTGTTAGGTAGCTCCGTTTTGGTTTTAGAAGCAGACAGTTCTCCTTACAGCATATACTCCCATTCACTGAGAAATGTCCAAACGCAGCTCTTACCAGAAACGTGTTTCTAACTCCTGAATCTAAAGGGAGATTTAACTCACTTAGCTGAACAAACGCACAGCAGAGCAGATTGAAGGATACGTTTCTTCTGTGTTTTAGGCAGAGTTTTACTGCTATTTCGTTATATGCGGGAATAGTGCTGGAAATGCCTGGAAATGCCTGTTTTGAGATCTCTCCACAGAAAGCGTTTCCAGACTTCCCCTTCAACACACGAGTTTAACTCTGTAAGTTGAATGCACACATTGAAGACCGTTCTGTTAGGTAGCTCCGTTTTGGTTTTAGAAGCAGACAGTTCTCCTTACAGCATATACTCCCATTCACTGAGAAATGTCCAAACGCAGCTCTTACCAGAAACGTGTTTCTAACTCCTGAATCTAAAGGGAGATTTAACTCACTTAGCTGAACAAACGCACAGCAGAGCAGATTGAAGGATACGTTTCTTCTGTGTTTTAGGCAGAGTTTTACTGCTATTTCGTTATATGCGGGAATAGTGCTGGAAATGCCTGGAAATGCCTGTTTTGAGATCTCTCCACAGAAAGCGTTTCCAGACTTCCCCTTCAACACACGAGTTTAACTCTGTAAGTTGAATGCACACATTGAAGACCGTTCTGTTAGGTAGCTCCGTTTTGGTTTTAGAAGCAGACAGTTCTCCTTACAGCATATACTCCCATTCACTGAGAAATGTCCAAACGCAGCTCTTACCAGAAACGTGTTTCTAACTCCTGAATCTAAAGGGAGATTTAACTCACTTAGCTGAACAAACGCACAGCAGAGCAGATTGAAGGATACGTTTCTTCTGTGTTTTAGGCAGAGTTTTACTGCTATTTCGTTATATGCGGGAATAGTGCTGGAAATGCCAGTTTTGAGATCTCTCCACAGAAATCGTTTCCAGACTTCCCCTTCAACACACGAGTTTAACTCTGTAAGTTGAATGCACACATTGAAGACCGTTCTGTTAGGTAGCTCCGTTTTGGTTTTAGAAGCAGACAGTTCTCCTTACAGCATATACTCCCATTCACTGAGAAATGTCCAAACGCAGCTCTTACCAGAAACGTGTTTCTAACTCCTGAATCTAAGGGGAGATTTAACTCACTTAGCTGAACAAACGCACAGCAGAGCAGATTGAAGGATACGTTTCTTCTGTGTTTTAGGCAGAGTTTTACTGCTATTTCGTTATATGCGGGAATAGTGCTGGAAATGCCTGGAAATGCCTGTTTTGAGATCTCTGCACAGAAAGCGTTTCCAGACTTCCCCTTCAACACACGAGTTTAACTCTGTAAGTTGAATGCACACATTGAAGACCGTTCTGTTAGGTAGCTCCGTTTTGGTTTTAGAAGCAGACAGTTCTCCTTACAGCATATACTCCCATTCACTGAGAAATGTCCAAACGCAGCTCTTACCAGAAACGTGTTTCTAACTCCTGAATCTAAAGGGAGATTTAACTCACTTAGCTGAACAAACGCACAGCAGAGCAGATTGAAGGATACGTTTCTTCTGTGTTTTAGGCAGAGTTTTACTGCTATTTCGTTATATGCGGGAATAGTGCTGGAAATGCCAGTTTTGAGATCTCTCCACAGAAATCGTTTCCAGACTTCCCCTTCAACACACGAGTTTAACTCTGTAAGTTGAATGCACACATTGAAGACCGTTCTGTTAGGTAGCTCCGTTTTGGTTTTAGAAGCAGACAGTTCTCCTTACAGCATATACTCCCATTCACTGAGAAATGTCCAAACGCAGCTCTTACCAGAAACGTGTTTCTAACTCCTGAATCTAAGGGGAGATTTAACTCACTTAGCTGAACAAACGCACAGCAGAGCAGATTGAAGGATACGTTTCTTCTGTGTTTTAGGCAGAGTTTTACTGCTATTTCGTTATATGCGGGAATAGTGCTGGAAAGGCCTGTTTTGAGATCTCTCCACAGAAAGCGTTTCCAGACTTCACCTTCAACACACGAGTTTAACTCTGTAAGTTGAATGCACACATTGAAGACCGTTCTGTTAGGTAGCTCCGTTTTGGTTTTAGAAGCAGACAGTTCTCCTTACAGCATATACTCCCATTCACTGAGAAATGTCCAAACGCAGCTCTTACCAGAAACGTGTTTCTAACTCCTGAATCTAAAGGGAGATTTAACTCACTTAGCTGAACAAACGCACAGCAGAGCAGATTGAAGGATACGTTCCTTCTGTGTTTTAGGCAGAGTTTTACTGCTATTTCGTTATATGCGGGAATAGTGCTGGAAAGGCCTGTTTTGAGATCTCTCCACAGAAAGCGTTTCCAGACTTCACCTTCAACACACGAGTTTAACTCTGTAAGTTGAATGCACACATTGAAGACCGTTCTGTTAGGTAGCTCCGTTTTGGTTTTAGAAGCAGACAGTTCTCCTTACAGCATATACTCCCATTCACTGAGAAATGTCCAAACGCAGCTCTTACCAGAAACGTGTTTCTAACTCCTGAATCTAAAGGGAGATTTAACTCACTTAGCTGAACAAACGCACAGCAGAGCAGATTGAAGGATACGTTTCTTCTGTGTTTTAGGCAGAGTTTTACTGCTATTTCGTTATATGCGGGAATAGTGCTGGAAATGCCTGTTTTGAGATCTCTCCACAGAAAGCGTTTCCAGACTTCCCCTTCAACACACGAGTTTAACTCTGTAAGTTGAATGCACACATTGAAGACCGTTCTGTTAGGTAGCTCCGTTTTGGTTTTAGAAGCAGACAGTTCTCCTTACAGCATATACTCCCATTCACTGAGAAATGTCCAAACGCAGCTCTTACCAGAAACGTGTTTCTAACTCCTGAATCTAAAGGGAGATTTAACTCACTTAGCTGAACAAACGCACAGCAGAGCAGATTGAAGGATACGTTTCTTCTGTGTTTTAGGCAGAGTTTTACTGCTATTTCGTTATATGCGGGAATAGTGCTGGAAATGCCTGGAAATGCCTGTTTTGAGATCTCTCCACAGAAAGCGTTTCCAGACTTCCCCTTCAACACACGAGTTTAACTCTGTAAGTTGAATGCACACATTGAAGACCGTTCTGTTAGGTAGCTCCGTTTTGGTTTTAGAAGCAGACATTTCTCCTTACAGCATATACTCCCATTCACTGAGAAATGTCCAAACGCAGCTCTTACCAGAAACGTGTTTCCAACTCCTGAATCTAAAGGGAGATTTAACTCACTTACATGAACAAACGCACAGCAGAGCAGATTGAAGGATACGTTTCTTCTGTGTTTTAGGCAGAGTTTTACTGCTATTTCGTTATATGCGGGAATAGTGCTGGAAATGCCTGGAAATGCCTGTTTTGAGATCTCTCCACAGAAAGCGTTTCCAGACTTCCCCTTCAACACACGAGTTTAACTCTGTAAGTTGAATGCACACATTGAAGACCGTTCTGTTAGGTAGCTCCGTTTTGGTTTTAGAAGCAGACAGTTCTCCTTACAGCATATACTCCCATTCACTGAGAAATGTCCAAACGCAGCTCTTACCAGAAACGTGTTTCTAACTCCTGAATCTAAAGGGAGATTTAACTCACTTAGCTGAACAAACGCACAGCAGAGCAGATTGAAGGATACGTTTCTTCTGTGTTTTAGGCAGAGTTTTACTGCTATTTCGTTATATGCGGGAATAGTGCTGGAAATGCCTGGAAATGCCTGTTTTGAGATCTCTCCACAGAAAGCGTTTCCAGACTTCCCCTTCAACACACGAGTTTAACTCTGTAAGTTGAATGCACACATTGAAGACCGTTCTGTTAGGTAGCTCCGTTTTGGTTTTAGAAGCAGACAGTTCTCCTTACAGCATATACTCCCATTCACTGAGAAATGTCCAAACGCAGCTCTTACCAGAAACGTGTTTCTAACTCCTGAATCTAAAGGGAGATTTAACTCACTTAGCTGAACAAACGCAAAGCAGAGCAGATTGAAGGATACGTTTCTTCTGTGTTTTAGGCAGAGTTTTACTGCTATTTCGTTATATGCGGGAATAGTGCTGGAAATGCCAGTTTTGAGATCTCTCCACAGAAATCGTTTCCAGACTTCCCCTTCAACACACGAGTTTAACTCTGTAAGTTGAATGCACACATTGAAGACCGTTCTGTTAGGTAGCTCCGTTTTGGTTTTAGAAGCAGACAGTTCTCCTTACAGCATATACTCCCATTCACTGAGAAATGTCCAAACGCAGCTCTTACCAGAAACGTGTTTCTAACTCCTGAATCTAAGGGGAGATTTAACTCACTTAGCTGAACAAACGCACAGCAGAGCAGATTGAAGGATACGTTTCTTCTGTGTTTTAGGCAGAGTTTTACTGCTATTTCGTTATATGCGGGAATAGTGCTGGAAATGCCTGGAAATGCCTGTTTTGAGATCTCTCCACAGAAAGCGTTTCCAGACTTCCCCTTCAACACACGAGTTTAACTCTGTAAGTTGAATGCACACATTGAAGACCGTTCTGTTAGGTAGCTCCGTTTTGGTTTTAGAAGCAGACAGTTCTCCTTACAGCATATACTCCCATTCACTGAGAAATGTCCAAACGCAGCTCTTACCAGAAACGTGTTTCTAACTCCTGAATCTAAAGGGAGATTTAACTCACTTAGCTGAACAAACGCACAGCAGAGCAGATTGAAGGATACGTTTCTTCTGTGTTTTAGGCAGAGTTTTACTGCTATTTCGTTATATGCGGGAATAGTGCTGGAAATGCCAGTTTTGAGATCTCTCCACAGAAATCGTTTCCAGACTTCCCCTTCAACACACGAGTTTAACTCTGTAAGTTGAATGCACACATTGAAGACCGTTCTGTTAGGTAGCTCCGTTTTGGTTTTAGAAGCAGACAGTTCTCCTTACAGCATATACTCCCATTCACTGAGAAATGTCCAAACGCAGCTCTTACCAGAAACGTGTTTCTAACTCCTGAATCTAAGGGGAGATTTAACTCACTTAGCTGAACAAACGCACAGCAGAGCAGATTGAAGGATACGTTTCTTCTGTGTTTTAGGCAGAGTTTTACTGCTATTTCGTTATATGCGGGAATAGTGCTGGAAAGGCCTGTTTTGAGATCTCTCCACAGAAAGCGTTTCCAGACTTCACCTTCAACACACGAGTTTAACTCTGTAAGTTGAATGCACACATTGAAGACCGTTCTGTTAGGTAGCTCCGTTTTGGTTTTAGAAGCAGACAGTTCTCCTTACAGCATATACTCCCATTCACTGAGAAATGTCCAAACGCAGCTCTTACCAGAAACGTGTTTCTAACTCCTGAATCTAAAGGGAGATTTAACTCACTTAGCTGAACAAACGCACAGCAGAGCAGATTGAAGGATACGTTTCTTCTGTGTTTTAGGCAGAGTTTTACTGCTATTTCGTTATATGCGGGAATAGTGCTGGAAAGGCCTGTTTTGAGATCTCTCCACAGAAAGCGTTTCCAGACTTCACCTTCAACACACGAGTTTAACTCTGTAAGTTGAATGCACACATTGAAGACCGTTCTGTTAGGTAGCTCCGTTTTGGTTTTAGAAGCAGACAGTTCTCCTTACAGCATATACTCCCATTCACTGAGAAATGTCCAAACGCAGCTCTTACCAGAAACGTGTTTCTAACTCCTGAATCTAAAGGGAGATTTAACTCACTTAGCTGAACAAACGCACAGCAGAGCAGATTGAAGGATACGTTTCTTCTGTGTTTTAGGCAGAGTTTTACTGCTATTTCGTTATATGCGGGAATAGTGCTGGAAATGCCTGTTTTGAGATCTCTCCACAGAAAGCGTTTCCAGACTTCCCCTTCAACACACGAGTTTAACTCTGTAAGTTGAATGCACACATTGAAGACCGTTCTGTTAGGTAGCTCCGTTTTGGTTTTAGAAGCAGACAGTTCTCCTTACAGCATATACTCCCATTCACTGAGAAATGTCCAAACGCAGCTCTTACCAGAAACGTGTTTCTAACTCCTGAATCTAAAGGGAGATTTAACTCACTTAGCTGAACAAACGCACAGCAGAGCAGATTGAAGGATACGTTTCTTCTGTGTTTTAGGCAGAGTTTTACTGCTATTTCGTTATATGCGGGAATAGTGCTGGAAATGCCTGGAAATGCCTGTTTTGAGATCTCTCCACAGAAAGCGTTTCCAGACTTCCCCTTCAACACACGAGTTTAACTCTGTAAGTTGAATGCACACATTGAAGACCGTTCTGTTAGGTAGCTCCGTTTTGGTTTTAGAAGCAGACATTTCTCCTTACAGCATATACTCCCATTCACTGAGAAATGTCCAAACGCAGCTCTTACCAGAAACGTGTTTCCAACTCCTGAATCTAAAGGGAGATTTAACTCACTTACATGAACAAACGCACAGCAGAGCAGATTGAAGGATACGTTTCTTCTGTGTTTTAGGCAGAGTTTTACTGCTATTTCGTTATATGCGGGAATAGTGCTGGAAAGGCCTGTTTTGAGATCTCTCCACAGAAAGCGTTTCCAGACTTCACCTTCAACACACGAGTTTAACTCTGTAAGTTGAATGCACACATTGAAGACCGTTCTGTTAGGTAGCTCCGTTTTGGTTTTAGAAGCAGACAGTTCTCCTTACAGCATATACTCCCATTCACTGAGAAATGTCCAAACGCAGCTCTTACCAGAAACGTGTTTCTAACTCCTGAATCTAAAGGGAGATTTAACTCACTTAGCTGAACAAACGCACAGCAGAGCAGATTGAAGGATACGTTTCTTCTGTGTTTTAGGCAGAGTTTTACTGCTATTTCGTTATATGCGGGAATAGTGCTGGAAATGCCTGTTTTCAGATCTCTCCACAGAAAGCGTTTCCAGACTTCCCCTTCAACACACGAGTTTAACTCTGTAAGTTGAATGCACACATTGAAGACCGTTCTGTTAGGTAGCTCCGTTTTGGTTTTAGAAGCAGACAGTTCTCCTTACAGCATATACTCCCATTCACTGAGAAATGTCCAAACGCAGCTCTTACCAGAAACGGGTTTCTAACTCCTGAATCTAAAGGGAGATTTAACTCACTTGGCTGAACAAACGCACAGCAGAGCAGATTGAAGGATACGTTTCTTCTGTGTTTTAGGCAGAGTTTTACTGCTATTTCGTTACATGCGGGAATAGTGCTGGAAATGCCTGTTTTGAGATCTCTCCACAGAAAGCGTTTCCAGACTTCCCCTTCAACACACGAGTTTAACTCTGTAAGTTGAATGCATACATTGAAGACCGTTCTGTTAGGTAGCTCCGTTTTGGTTTTAGAAGCAGACAGTTCTCCTTACAGCATATACTCCCATTCACTGAGAAATGTCCAAACGCAGCTCTTACCAGAAACGTGTTTCTAACTCCTGAATCTAAAGGGAGATTTAACTCACTTAGCTGAACAAACGCACAGCAGAGCAGATTGAAGGATACGTTTCTTCTGTGTTTTAGGCAGAGTTTTACTGCTATTTCGTTATGTGCGGGAATAGTGCTGGAAATGCCTGGAAATGCCTGTTTTGAGATCTCTCCACAGAAAGCGTTTCCAGACTTCCCCTTCAACACACGAGTTTAACTCTGTAAGGTGAATGCACACATTGAAGACCATTCTGTTAGGTAGCGCCGTTTTGGTTTTAGAAGCAGACAGTTCTCCTTACAGCATATACTCCCATTCACTGAGAAATGTCCAAACGCAGCTCTTACCAGAAACGTGTTTCTAACTCCTGAATCTAAAGGGAGATTTAACTCACTTAGCTGAACAAACGCACAGCAGGTCAGATTGCAGGATACGTTTCTTCTGTGTTTTAGGCAGAGTTTTACTGCTATTTCGTTATATGCGGTAATAGTGCTGGAAATGCCTGTTTTGAGATCTCTCCACAGAAAGCGTTTCCAGACTTCCCCTTCAACACACGAGTTTAACTCTGTAAGTTGAATGCACAAATTGAAGACCGTTCTGTTAGGTAGCTCCGTTTTGGTTTTAGAAGCAGACAGTTCTCCTTACAGCATATACTCCCATTCACTGAGAAATGTCCAAACGCAGCTCTTACCAGAAACGTGTTTCTAACTCCTGAATCTAAAGGGAGATTTAACTCACTTAGCTGAACAAACGCACAGCAGAGCAGATTGAAGGATACGTTTCTTCTGTGTTTTAGGCAGAGTTTTACTGCTATTTCGTTATATGCGGGAATAGTGCTGGAAATGCCTGTTTTGAGATCTCTCCACAGAAAGCGTTTCCAGACTTCCCCTTCAACACACGAGTTTAACTCTGTAAGTTGAATGCACACATTGAAGACCGTTCTGTTAGGTAGCTCCGTTTTGGTTTTAGAAGCAGACAGCTCTCCTTACAGCATATACTCCCATTCACTGAGAATTGTCCAAACGCAGCACTTACCAGAGACGTGTTTCTAACTCCTGAATCTAAAGGGAGATTTAACTCACTTAGCTGAACAAACGCACAGCAGAGCAGATTGAAGGATACGTTTCTTCTGTGTTTTAGGCAGAGTTTTACTGCTATTTCGTTATATGCGGGAATAGTGCTGGAAATGCCTGGAAATGCCTGTTTTGAGATCTCTCCACAGAAAGCGTTTCCAGACTTCCCCTTCAACACACGAGTTTAACTCTGTAAGTTGAATGCACACATTGAAGACCGTTCTGTTAGGTAGCTCCGTTTTGGTTTTAGAAGCAGACAGTTCTCCTTACAGCATATACTCCCATTCACTGAGAAATGTCCAAACCCAGCTCTTACCAGAAACGTGTTTCTAACTCCTGAATCTAAAGGGAGATTTAACTCACTTAGCTGAACAAACGCACAGCACAGCAGATTGAAGGATACGTTTCTTCTGTGTTTTAGGCAGAGTTTTACTGCTATTTCCTTATATGCGGGAATAGTGCTGGAAATGCCT
Source organism: Saguinus oedipus (assembly GCA_031835075.1). Lineage (NCBI taxonomy): Eukaryota > Metazoa > Chordata > Mammalia > Primates > Cebidae > Saguinus > Saguinus oedipus. Next base: position 170,918,671 of record CM063174.1, read on the forward strand.
GTTTTGAGATCTCTCCACAGAAAGCGTTTCCAGACTTCCCCTTCAACACCCGAGTTTAACTCTGTAAGTTGAATGCACACATTGAAGACCGTTCTGTTAGGTAGCTCCGTTTTGGTTTTAGAAGCAGACAGTTCTCCTTACAGCATATACTCCCATTCACTGAGAAATGTCCAAACGCAGCTCTTACCAGAAACGTGTTTCTAACTCCTGAATCTAAAGGGAGATTTAACTCACTTAGCTGAACAAACGCACAGCAGAGCAGATTGAAGGATACGTTTCTTCTGTGTTTTAGGCAGAGTTTTACTGCTATTTCGTTATATGCGGGAATAGTGCTGGAAATGCCTGGAAATGCCTGTTTTGAGATCTCTCCACAGAAAGCGTTTCCAGACTTCCCCTTCAACACCCGAGTTTAACTCTGTAAGTTGAATGCACACATTGAAGACCGTTCTGTTAGGTAGCTCCGTTTTGGTTTTAGAAGCAGACAGTTCTCCTTACAGCATATACTCCCATTCACTGAGAAATGTCCAAACGCAGCTCTTACCAGAAACGTGTTTCTAACTCCTGAATCTAAAGGGAGATTTAACTCACTTAGCTGAACAAACGCACAGCAGAGCAGATTGAAGGATACGTTTCTTCTGTGTTTTAGGCAGAGTTTTACTGCTATTTCGTTATATGCGGGAATAGTGCTGGAAATGCCTGTTTTGAGATCTCTCCACAGAAAGCGTTTCCAGACTTCCCCTTCAACACACGAGTTTAACTCTGTAAGTTGAATGCACACATTGAAGACCGTTCTGTTAGGTAGCTCCGTTTTGGTTTTAGAAGCAGACAGTTCTCCTTACAGCATATACTCCCATTCACTGAGAAATGTCCAAACGCAGCTCTTACCAGAAACGTGTTTCTAACTCCTGAATCTAAAGGGAGATTTAACTCACTTAGCTGAACAAACGCACAGCAGAGCAGAATGAAGGATACGTTTCTTCTGTGTTTTAGGCAGAGTTTTACTGCTATTTCGTTATATGCGGGAATAGTGCTGGAAATGCCTGGAAATGCCTGTTTTGAGATCTCTCCACAGAAAGCGTTTCCAGACTTCCCCTTCAACACACGAGTTTAACTCTGTAAGTTGAATGCACACATTGAAGACCGTTCTGTTAGGTAGCTCCGTTTTGGTTTTAGAAGCAGACAGTTCTCCTTACAGCATATACTCCCATTCACTGAGAAATGTCCAAACGCAGCTCTTACCAGAAACGTGTTTCTAACTCCTGAATCTAAAGGGAGATTTAACTCACTTAGCTGAACAAACGCACAGCAGAGCACATTGAAGGATACGTTTCTTCTGTGTTTTAGGCAGAGTTTTACTGCTATTTCGTTATATGCGGGCATAGTGCTGGATATGCCTGGAAATGCCTGTTTTGAGATCTCTCCACAGAAAGCATTTCCAGACTTCCCCTTCAACACACGAGTTTTACTCTGTAAGTTGAATGCACACATTGAAGACCGTTCTGTTAGGTAGCTCCGTTTTGGTTTTAGAAGCAGACAGTTTTCCTTACAGCATATACTCCCATTCACTGAGAAATGTCCAAACGCAGCTCTTACCAGAAACGTGTTTCTAACTCCTGAATCTAAAGGGAGATTTAACTCACTTAGCTGAACAAACGCACAGCAGAGCAGATTGAAGGATACGTTTCTTCTGTGTTTTAGGCAGAGTTTTACTGCTATTTCGTTATATGCGGGAATAGTGCTGGAAATGCCTGTTTTGAGATCTCTCCACAGAAAGCGTTTCCAGACTTCCCCTTCAACACCCGAGTTTAACTCTGTAAGTTGAATGCACACATTGAAGACCGTTCCGTTAGGTAGCTCCGTTTTGGTTTTAGAAGCAGACAGTTCTCCTTACAGCATATACTCCCATTCACTGAGAAATGTCCAAACGCAGCTCTTACCAGAAACGTGTTTCTAACTCCTGAATCTAAAGGGAGATTTAACTCACTTAGCTGAACAAACGCACAGCAGAGCAGATTGAAGGATACGTTTCTTCTGTGTTTTAGGCAGAGTTTTACTGCTATTTCGTTATATGCGGGAATAGTGCTGGAAATGCCTGTTTTGAGATCTCTCCACAGAAAGCGTTTCCAGACTTCCCCTTCAACACCCGAGTTTAACTCTGTAAGTTGAATGCACACATTGAAGACCGTTCTGTTAGGTAGCTCCGTTTTGGTTTTAGAAGCAGACAGTTCTCCTTACAGCATATACTCCCATTCACTGAGAAATGTCCAAACGCAGCTCTTACCAGAAACGTGTTTCTAACTCCTGAATCTAAAGGGAGATTTAACTCACTTAGCTGAACAAACGCACAGCAGAGCAGATTGAAGGATACGTTTCTTCTGTGTTTTAGGCAGAGTTTTACTGCTATTTCGTTATATGCGGGAATAGTGCTGGAAATGCCTGGAAATCCCTGTTGTGAGATCTCTCCACAGAAAGCGTTTCCAGACTTCCCCTTCAACACACGAGTTTAACTCTGTAAGTTGAATGCACACATTGAAGACCGTTCTGTTAGGTAGCTCCGTTTTGGTTTTAGAAGCAGACAGTTCTCCTTACAGCATATACTCCCATTCACTGAGAAATGTCCAAACGCAGCTCTTACCAGAAACGTGTTTCTAACTCCTGAATCTAAAGGGAGATTTAACTCACTTAGCTGAACAAACGCACAGCAGAGCAGATTGAAGGATACGTTTCTTCTGTGTTTTAGGCAGAGTTTTACTGCTATTTCGTTATATGCGGGAATAGTGCTGGAAATGCCTGTTTTGAGATCTCTCCACAGAAAGCGTTTCCAGACTTCCCCTTCAACACACGAGTTTAACTCTGTAAGTTGAATGCACACATTGAAGACCGTTCTGTTAGGTAGCTCCGTTTTGGTTTTAGAAGCAGACAGTTCTCCTTACAGCATATACTCCCATTCACTGAGAAATGTCCAAACGCAGCTCTTACCAGAAACGTGTTTCTAACTCCTGAATCTAAAGGGAGATTTAACTCACTTAGCTGAACAAACGCACAGCAGAGCAGATTGAAGGATACGTTTCTTCTGTGTTTTAGGCAGAGTTTTACTGCTATTTCGTTATATGCGGGAATAGTGCTGGAAATGCCTGGAAATGCCTGTTTTGAGATCTCTCCACAGAAAGCGTTTCCAGACTTCCCCTTCAACACACGAGTTTAACTCTGTAAGTTGAATGCACACATTGAAGACCGTTCTGTTAGGTAGCTCCGTTTTGGTTTTAGAAGCAGACAGTTCTCCTTACAGCATATACTCCCATTCACTGAGAAATGTCCAAACGCAGCTCTTACCAGAAACGTGTTTCTAACTCCTGAATCTAAAGGGAGATTTAACTCACTTAGCTGAACAAACGCACAGCAGAGCAGATTGAAGGATACGTTTCTTCTGTGTTTTAGGCAGAGTTTTACTGCTATTTCGTTATATGCGGGAATAGTGCTGGAAATGCCTGTTTTGAGATCTCTCCACAGAAAGCGTTTCCAGACTTCCCCTTCAACACACGAGTTTAACTCTGTAAGTTGAATGCACACATTGAAGACCGTTCTGTTAGGTAGCTCCGTTTTGGTTTTAGAAGCAGACAGTTCTCCTTACAGCATATACTCCCATTCACTGAGAAATGTCCAAACGCAGCTCTTACCAGAAACGTGTTTCTAACTCCTGAATCTAAAGGGAGATTTAACTCACTTAGCTGAACAAACGCACAGCAGAGCAGAATGAAGGATACGTTTCTTCTGTGTTTTAGGCAGAGTTTTACTGCTATTTCGTTATATGCGGGAATAGTGCTGGAAATGCCTGGAAATGCCTGTTTTGAGATCTCTCCACAGAAAGCGTTTCCAGACTTCCCCTTCAACACACGAGTTTAACTCTGTAAGTTGAATGCACACATTGAAGACCGTTCTGTTAGGTAGCTCCGTTCTGGTTTTAGAAGCAGACAGTTCTCCTTACAGCATATACTCCCATTCACTGAGAAATGTCCAAACGCAGCTCTTACCAGAAACGTGTTTCTAACTCCTGAATCTAAAGGGAGATTTAACTCACTTAGCTGAACAAACGCACAGCAGAGCAGATTGAAGGATACGTTTCTTCTGTGTTTTAGGCAGAGTTTTACTGCTATTTCGTTATATGCGGGAATAGTGCTGGAAATGCCTGTTTTGAGATCTCTCCACAGAAAGCGTTTCCAGACTTCCCCTTCAACACACGAGTTTAACTCTGTAAGTTGAATGCACACATTGAAGACCGTTCTGTTAGGTAGCTCCGTTTTGGTCTTAGAAGCAGACAGTTCTCCTTACAGCATATACTCCCATTCACTGAGAAATGTCCAAACGCAGCTCTTACCAGAAACGTGTTTCTAACTCCTGAATCTAAAGGGAGATTTAACTCACTTAGCTGAACAAACGCACAGCAGAGCAGATTGAAGGATACGTTTCTTCTGTGTTTTAGGCAGAGTTTTACTGCTATTTCGTTATATGCGGGAATAGTGCTGGAAATGCCTGGAAATGCCTGTTTTGAGATCTCTCCACAGAAAGCGTTTCCAGACTTTCCCTTCAACACACGAGTTTAACTCTGTAAGTTGAATGCACACATTGAAGACTGTTCTGTTAGGTAGCTCCGTTTTGGTTTTAGAAGCAGACAGTTCTCCTTACAGCATATACTCCCATTCACTGAGAAATGTCCAAACGCAGCTCTTACCAGAAACGTGTTTCTAACTCCTGAATCTAAAGGGAGATTTAACTCACTTAGCTGAACAAACGCACAGAAGAGCAGATTGAAGGATACGTTTCTTCTGTGTTTTAGGCAGAGTTTTACTGCTATTTCGTTATATGCGGGAATAGTGCTGGAAATGCCTGTTTTGAGATCTCTCCACAGAAAGCGTTTCCAGACTTCCCCTTCCACACACGAGTTTAACTCTGTAAGTTGAATGCACACATTGAAGACCGTTCTGTTAGGTAGCTCCGTTTTGGTTTTAGAAGCAGACAGTTCTCCTTACAGCATATACTCCCATTCACTGAGAAATGTCCAAACGCAGCTCTTACCAGAAACGTGTTTCTAACTCCTGAATCTAAAGGGAGATTTAACTCACTTAGCTGAACAAACGCACAGCAGAGCAGATTGAAGGATACGTTTCTTCTGTGTTTTAGGCAGAGTTTTACTGCTATTTCGTTATATGCGGGAATAGTGCTGGAAATGCCTGTTTTGAGATCTCTCCACAGAAAGCGTTTCCAGACTTCCCCTTCAACACCCGAGTTTAACTCTGTAAGTTGAATGCACACATTGAAGACCGTTCTGTTAGGTAGCTCCGTTTTGGTTTTAGAAGCAGACAGTTCTCCTTACAGCATATACTCCCATTCACTGAGAAATGTCCAAACGCAGCTCTTACCAGAAACGTGTTTCTAACTCCTGAATCTAAAGGGAGATTTAACTCACTTAGCTGAACAAACGCACAGCAGAGCAGATTGAAGGATACGTTTCTTCTGTGTTTTAGGCAGAGTTTTACTGCTATTTCGTTATATGCGGGAATAGTGCTGGAAATGCCTGGAAATGCCTGTTTTGAGATCTCTCCACAGAAAGCGTTTCCAGACTTCCCCTTCAACACCCGAGTTTAACTCTGTAAGTTGAATGCACACATTGAAGACCGTTCTGTTAGGTAGCTCCGTTTTGGTTTTAGAAGCAGACAGTTCTCCTTACAGCATATACTCCCATTCACTGAGAAATGTCCAAACGCAGCTCTTACCAGAAACGTGTTTCTAACTCCTGAATCTAAAGGGAGATTTAACTCACTTAGCTGAACAAACGCACAGCAGAGCACATTGAAGGATACGTTTCTTCTGTGTTTTAGGCAGAGTTTTACTGCTATTTCGTTATATGCGGGCATAGTGCTGGATATGCCTGGAAATGCCTGTTTTGAGATCTCTCCACAGAAAGCATTTCCAGACTTCCCCTTCAACACACGAGTTTTACTCTGTAAGTTGAATGCACACATTGAAGACCGTTCTGTTAGGTAGCTCCGTTTTGGTTTTAGAAGCAGACAGTTCTCCTTACAGCATATACTCCCATTCACTGAGAAATGTCCAAACGCAGCTCTTACCAGAAACGTGTTTCTAACTCCTGAATCTAAAGGGAGATTTAACTCACTTAGCTGAACAAACGCACAGCAGAGCAGATTGAAGGATACGTTTCTTCTGTGTTTTAGGCAGAGTTTTACTGCTATTTCGTTATATGCGGGAATAGTGCTGGAAATGCCTGTTTTGAGATCTCTCCACAGAAAGCGTTTCCAGACTTCCCCTTCAACACCCGAGTTTAACTCTGTAAGTTGAATGCACACATTGAAGACCGTTCCGTTAGGTAGCTCCGTTTTGGTTTTAGAAGCAGACAGTTCTCCTTACAGCATATACTCCCATTCACTGAGAAATGTCCAAACGCAGCTCTTACCAGAAACGTGTTTCTAACTCCTGAATCTAAAGGGAGATTTAACTCACTTAGCTGAACAAACGCACAGCAGAGCAGATTGAAGGATACGTTTCTTCTGTGTTTTAGGCAGAGTTTTACTGCTATTTCGTTATATGCGGGAATAGTGCTGGAAATGCCTGTTTTGAGATCTCTCCACAGAAAGCGTTTCCAGACTTCCCCTTCAACACCCGAGTTTAACTCTGTAAGTTGAATGCACACATTGAAGACCGTTCTGTTAAGTAGCTCCGTTTTGGTTTTAGAAGCAGACAGTTCTCCTTACAGCATATACTCCCATTCACTGAGAAATGTCCAAACGCAGCTCTTACCAGAAACGTGTTTCTAACTCCTGAATCTAAAGGGAGATTTAACTCACTTAGCTGAACAAACGCACAGCAGAGCAGATTGAAGGATACGTTTCTTCTGTGTTTTAGGCAGAGTTTTACTGCTATTTCGTTATATGCGGGAATAGTGCTGGAAATGCCTGTTTTGAGATCTCTCCACAGAAAGCGTTTCCAGACTTCCCCTTCAACACACGAGTTTAACTCTCTAAGTTGAATGCACACATTGAAGACCGTTCTGTTAGGTAGCTCCGTTTTGGTTTTAGAAGCAGACAGTTCTCCTTACAGCATATACTCCCATTCACAGAGAAATGTCCAAACGCAGCTCTTACCAGAAACGTGTTTCTAACTCCTGAATCTAAAGGGAGATTTAACTCACTTAGCTGAACAAACGCACAGCAGAGCAGATTGAAGGATACGTTTCTTCTGTGTTTTAGGCAGAGTTTTACTGCTATTTCGTTATATGCGGGAATAGTGCTGGAAATGCCTGTTTTGAGATCTCTCCACAGAAAGCGTTTCCAGACTTCCCCTTCAACACACGAGTTTAACTCTGTAAGTTGAATGCACACATTGAAGACCGTTCTGTTAGGTAGCTCCGTTTTGGTTTTAGAAGCAGACAGTTCTCCTTACAGCATATACTCCCATTCACTGAGAAATGTCCAAACGCAGCTCTTACCAGAAACGTGTTTCTAACTCCTGAATCTAAAGGGAGATTTAACTCACTTAGCTGAACAAACGCACAGCAGAGCAGAATGAAGGATACGTTTCTTCTGTGTTTTAGGCAGAGTTTTACTGCTATTTCGTTATATGCGGGAATAGTGCTGGAAATGCCTGGAAATGCCTGTTTTGAGATCTCTCCACAGAAAGCGTTTCCAGACTTCCCCTTCAACACACGAGTTTAACTCTGTAAGTTGAATGCACACATTGAAGACCGTTCTGTTAGGTAGCTCCGTTCTGGTTTTAGAAGCAGACAGTTCTCCTTACAGCATATACTCCCATTCACTGAGAAATGTCCAAACGCAGCTCTTACCAGAAACGTGTTTCTAACTCCTGAATCTAAAGGGAGATTTAACTCACTTAGCTGAACAAACGCACAGCAGAGCAGATTGAAGGATACGTTTCTTCTGTGTTTTAGGCAGAGTTTTACTGCTATTTCGTTATATGCGGGAATAGTGCTGGAAATGCCTGTTTTGAGATCTCTCCACAGAAAGCGTTTCCAGACTTCCCCTTCAACACACGAGTTTAACTCTGTAAGTTGAATGCACACATTGAAGACCGTTCTGTTAGGTAGCTCCGTTTTGGTCTTAGAAGCAGACAGTTCTCCTTACAGCATATACTCCCATTCACTGAGAAATGTCCAAACGCAGCTCTTACCAGAAACGTGTTTCTAACTCCTGAATCTAAAGGGAGATTTAACTCACTTAGCTGAACAAACGCACAGCAGAGCAGATTGAAGGATACGTTTCTTCTGTGTTTTAGGCAGAGTTTTACTGCTATTTCGTTATATGCGGGAATAGTGCTGGAAATGCCTGGAAATGCCTGTTTTGAGATCTCTCCACAGAAAGCGTTTCCAGACTTTCCCTTCAACACACGAGTTTAACTCTGTAAGTTGAATGCACACATTGAAGACTGTTCTGTTAGGTAGCTCCGTTTTGGTTTTAGAAGCAGACAGTTCTCCTTACAGCATATACTCCCATTCACTGAGAATTGTCCAAACGCAGCTCTTACCAGAAACGTGTTTCTAACTCCTGAATCTAAAGGGAGATTTAACTCACTTAGCTGAACAAACGCACAGAAGAGCAGATTGAAGGATACGTTTCTTCTGTGTTTTAGGCAGAGTTTTACTGCTATTTCGTTATATGCGGGAATAGTGCTGGAAATGCCTGTTTTGAGATCTCTCCACAGAAAGCGTTTCCAGACTTCCCCTTCCACACACGAGTTTAACTCTGTAAGTTGAATGCACACATTGAAGACCGTTCTGTTAGGTAGCTCCGTTTTGGTTTTAGAAGCAGACAGTTCTCCTTACAGCACATACTCCCATTCACTGAGAAATGTCCAAACGCAGCTCTTACCAGAAACGTGTTTCTAACTCCTGAATCTAAAGGGAGATTTAACTCACTTAGCTGAACAAACCCACAGCAGAGCAGATTGAAGGATACGTTTCTTCTGTGTTTTAGGCAGAGTTTTACTGCTATTTCGTTATATGCGGGAATAGTGCTGGAAATGCCTGTTTTGAGATCTCTCCACAGAAAGCGTTTCCAGACTTCCCCTTCAACACCCGAGTTTAACTCTGTAAGTTGAATGCACACATTGAAGACCGTTCTGTTAGGTAGCTCCGTTTTGGTTTTAGAAGCAGACAGTTCTCCTTACAGCATATACTCCCATTCACTGAGAAATGTCCAAACGCAGCTCTTACGAGAAACGTGTTTCTAACTCCTGAATCTAAAGGGAGATTTAACTCACTTAGCTGAACAAACGCACAGCAGAGCAGATTGAAGGATACGTTTCTTCTGTGTTTTAGGCAGAGTTTTACTGCTATTTCGTTATATGCGGGAATAGTGCTGGAAATGCCTGGAAATGCCTGTTTTGAGATCTCTCCACAGAAAGCGTTTCCAGACTTCCCCTTCAACACCCGAGTTTAACTCTGTAAGTTGAATGCACACATTGAAGACCGTTCTGTTAGGTAGCTCCGTTTTGGTTTTAGAAGCAGACAGTTCTCCTTACAGCATATACTCCCATTCACTGAGAAATGTCCAAACGCAGCTCTTACCAGAAACGTGTTTCTAACTCCTGAATCTAAAGGGAGATTTAACTCACTTAGCTGAACAAACGCACAGCAGAGCAGATTGAAGGATACGTTTCTTCTGTGTTTTAGGCAGAGTTTTACTGCTATTTCGTTATATGCGGGAATAGTGCTGGAAATGCCTGTTTTGAGATCTCTCCACAGAAAGCGTTTCCAGACTTCCCCTTCAACACACGAGTTTAACTCTGTAAGTTGAATGCACACATTGAAGACCGTTCTGTTAGGTAGCTCCGTTTTGGTTTTAGAAGCAGACAGTTCTCCTTACAGCATATACTCCCATTCACTGAGAAATGTCCAAACGCAGCTCTTACCAGAAACGTGTTTCTAACTCCTGAATCTAAAGGGAGATTTAACTCACTTAGCTGAACAAACGCACAGCAGAGCAGAATGAAGGATACGTTTCTTCTGTGTTTTAGGCAGAGTTTTACTGCTATTTCGTTATATGCGGGAATAGTGCTGGAAATGCCTGGAAATGCCTGTTTTGAGATCTCTCCACAGAAAGCGTTTCCAGACTTCCCCTTCAACACAAGAGTTTAACTCTGTAAGTTGAATGCACACATTGAAGACCGTTCTGTTAGGTAGCTCCGTTTTGGTTTTAGAAGCAGACAGTTCTCCTTACAGCATATACTCCCTTTCACTGAGAAATGTCCAAACGCAGCTCTTACCAGAAACGTGTTTCTAACTCCTGAATCTAAAGGGAGATTTAACTCACTTAGCTGAACAAACGCACAGCAGAGCAGATTGAATGATACGTTTCTTCTGTGTTTTAGGCAGAGTTTTACTGCTATTTCGTTATATGCGGGAATAGTGCTGGAAATGCCTGTTTTGAGATCTCTCCACAGAAAGCGTTTCCAGACTTCCCCTTCAACACACGAGTTTAACTCTGTAAGTTGAATGCACACATTGAAGACCGTTCTGTTAGGTAGCTCCGTTTTGGTTTTAGAAGCAGACAGTTCTCCTTACAGCATATACTCCCATTCACTGAGAAATGTCCAAACGCAGCTCTTACCAGAAACGTGTTTCTAACTCCTGAATCTAAAGGGAGATTTAACTCACTTAGCTGAACAAACGCACAGCAGAGCAGATTGAAGGATACGTTTCTTCTGTGTTTTAGGCAGAGTTTTACTGCTATTTCGTTATATGCGGGAATAGTGCTGGAAATGCCTGTTTTGAGATCTCTCCACAGAAAGCGTTTCCAGACTTCCCCTTCAACACACGAGTTTAACTCTGTAAGTTGAATGCACACATTGAAGACCGTTCTGTTAGGTAGCTCCGTTTTGGTTTTAGAAGCAGACAGTTCTCCTTACAGCATATACTCCCATTCACTGAGAAAGGTCCAAACGCAGCTCTTACCAGAAACGTGTTTCTAACTCCTGAATCTAAAGGGAGATTTAACTCACTTAGCTGAACAAACGCACAGCAGAGCAGATTGAAGGATACGTTTCTTCTGTGTTTTAGGCAGAGTTTTACTGCTATTTCGTTATATGCGGGAATAGTGCTGGAAATGCCTGTTTTGAGATCTCTCCACAGAAAGCGTTTCCAGACTTCCCCTTCAACACACGAGTTTAACTCTGTAAGTTGAATGCACACATTGAAGACCGTTCTGTTAGGTAGCTCCGTTTTGGTTTTAGAAGCAGACAGTTCTCCTTACAGCATATACTCCCATTCACTGAGAAATGTCCAAACGCAGCTCTTACCAGAAACGTGTTTCTAACTCCTGAATATAAAGGGAGATTTAACTCACTTAGCTGAACAAACGCACAGCAGAGCAGAATGAAGGATACGTTTCTTCTGTGTTTTAGGCAGAGTTTTACTGCTATTTCGTTATATGCGGGAATAGTGCTGGAAATGCCTGGAAATGCCTGTTTTGAGATCTCTCCACAGAAAGCGTTTCCAGACTTCCCCTTCAACACACGAGTTTAACTCTGTAAGTTGAATGCACACATTGAAGACCATTCTGTTAGGTAGCTCCGTTTTGGTTTTAGAAGCAGACAGTTCTCCTTACAGCATATACTCCCATTCACTGAGAAATGTCCAAACGCAGCTCTTACCAGAAACGTGTTTCTAACTCCTGAATCTAAAGGGAGATTTAACTCACTTAGCTGAACAAACGCACAGCAGATCAGATTGAAGGATAACTTTCTTCTGTGTTTTAGGCAGAGTTTTACTGCTATTTCGTTATATGCGGGAATAGTGCTGGAAATGCCTGTTTTGAGATCTCTCCACAGAAAGCGTTTCCAGACTTCCCCTTCAACACACGAGTTTAACTCTGTAAGTTGAATGCACACATTGAAGACCGTTCTGCTAGGTAGCTCCGTTTTGGTTTTAGAAGCAGACAGTTCTCCTTACAGCATATACTCCCATTCACTTAGAAATGTCCAAACGCAGCTCTTACCAGAAACGTGTTTCTAACTCCTGAATCTAAAGGGAGATTTAACTCACTTAGCTGAACAAACGCACAGCAAAGCAGATTGAAGGATACGTTTCTTCTGTGTTTTAGGCAGAGTTTTACTGCTATTTCGTTATAAGCGGGAATAGTGCCGGAAATGCCTGTTTTGACATCTCTCCACAGAAAGCGTTTCCAGACTTCCCCTTCAACACACGAGTTTAACTCTGTAAGTTGAATGCACACATTGAAGACCGTTCTGTTAGGTAGCTCCGTTTTGGTTTTAGAAGCAGACAGTTCTCCTTACAGCATATACTCCCATTCACTGAGAAATGTCCCAACGCAGCTCTTACCAGAAACGTGTTTCTAACTCCTGAATCTAAAGGGAGATTTAACTCACTTAGCTGAAAAAACGCACAGCAGAGCAGATTGAAGGATACGTTTCTTCTGTGTTTTAGGCAGAGTTTTACTGCTATTTCGTTATATGCGGGAATAGTGCTGGAAATGCCTGTTTTGAGATCTCTCCACAGAAAGCGTTTCCAGACTTCCCCTTCAACACACGAGTTTAACTCTGTAAGTTGAATGCACACATTGAAGACCGTTCTGTTAGGTAGCTCCGTTTTGGTTTTAGAAGCAGACAGTTCTCCTTACAGCATATACTCCCATTCACTGAGAAATGTCCAAACGCAGCTCTTACCAGAAACGTGTTTCTAACTCCTGAATCTAAAGGGAGATTTAACTCACTTACCTGAACAAACGCACAGCAGAGCAGATTGAAGGATACGTTTCTTCTGTGTTTTAGGCAGAGTTTTACTGCTATTTCGTTATATGCGGGAATAGTGCTGGAAATGCCTGGAAATGCCTGTTTTGAGATCTCTCCACAGAAAGCGTTTCCAGACTTCCCCTTCAACACACGAGTTTAACTCTGTAAGTTGAATGCACACATTGAAGACCATTCTGTTAGGTAGCTCCGTTTTGGTTTTAGAAGCAGACAGTTCTCCTTACAGCATATACTCCCATTCACTGAGAAATGTCCAAACGCAGCTCTTACCAGAAACGTGTTTCTAACTCCTGAATCTAAAGGGAGATTTAACTCACTTAGCTGAACAAACGCACAGCAGAGCAGATTGAAGGATACGTTTCTTCTGTTTTTTAGGCAGAGTTTTACTGCTATTTCGTTATATGCGGGAATAGTGCTGGAAATGCCTGTTTTGAGATCTCTCCACAGAAAGCGTTTCCAGACTTCCCCTTCAACACACGAGTTTAACTCTGTAAGTTGAATGCACATATTGAAGACCGTTCTGTTAGGTAGCTCCGTTTTGGTTTTAGAAGCGGACAGTTCTCCTTACAGCATATACTCCCATTCACTGAGAAATGTCCAAACGCAGCTCTTACCAGAAACGTGTTTCTAACTCCTGAATCTAAAGGGAGATTTAACTCACTTAGCTGAACAAAGGCACAGGAGAGCAGATTGAAGGATACGTTTCTTCTGTGTTTTAGGCAGAGTTTTACTGCTATTTCGTTATATGCGGGAATAGTGCTGGAAATGCCTGTTTTGAGATCTCTCCACAGAAAGCGTTTCCAGACTTCCCCTTCAACACACGAGTTTAACTCTGTAAGTTGAATGCACACATTGAAGACCGTTCTGTTAGGTAGCTCCGTTTTGGTTTTAGAAGCAGACAGTTCTCCTTACAGCATATACTCCCATTCACTGAGAAATGTCCAAACGCAGCTCTTACCAGAAACGTGTTTCTAACTCCTGAATCTAAAGGGAGATTTAACTCACTTAGCTGAACAAACGCACAGCAGAGCAGAATGAAGGATACGTTCCTTCTGTGTTTTAGGCAGAGTTTTACTGCTATTTCGTTATATGCGGGAATAGTGCTGGAAATGCCTGGAAATGCCTGTTTTGAGATCTCTCCACAGAAAGCGTTTCCAGACTTCCCCTTCAACACACGAGTTTAACTCTGTAAGTTGAATGCACACATTGAAGACCGTTCTGTTAGGTAGCTCCGTTTTGGTTTTAGAAGCAGACAGTTCTCCTTACAGCATATACTCCCATTCACTGAGAAAAGTCCAAACGCAGCTCTTACCAGAAACGTGTTTCTAACTCCTGAATCTAAAGGGAGATTTAACTCACTTAGCTGAACAAACGCACAGCAGAGCAGATTGAAGGATACGTTTCTTCTGTGTTTTAGGCAGAGTTTTACTGCTATTTCGTTATATGCGGGAATAGTGCTGGAAATGCCTGTTTTGACATCTCTCCACAGAAAGCGTTTCCAGACTTCCCCTTCAACACACGAGTTTATCTCTGTAAGTTGAATGCACACATTGAAGACCGTTCTGTTAGGTAGCTCCGTTTTGGTTTTAGAAGCAGACAGTTCTCCTTACAGCATATACTCCCATTCACTGAGAAATGTCCAAACGCAGCTCTTACCAGAAACGTGTTTCTAACTCCTGAATCTAAAGGGAGATTTAACTCACTTAGCTGAACAAACGCACAGCAGAGCAGATTGAAGGATACGTTTCTTCTGTGTTTTAGGCAGAGTTTTACTGCTATTTCGTTATATGCGGGAATAGTGCTGGAAATGCCTGTTTTGAGATCTCTCCACAGAAAGCGTTTCCAGACTTCCCCTTCAACACACGAGTTTAACTCTGTAAGTTGAATGCACACATTGAAGACCGTTCTGTTAGGTAGCTCCGTTTTGGTTTTAGAAGCAGACAGTTCTCCTTACAGCATATACTCCCATTCACTGAGAAATGTCCAAACGCAGCTCTTACCAGAAACGTGTTTCTAACTCCTGAATCTAAAGGGAGATTTAACTCACTTAGCTGAACACACGCACAGCAGAGCAGATTGAAGGATACGTTTCTTCTGTGTTTTAGGCAGAGTTTTACTGCTGTTTCGTTATATGCGGGAATAGTGCTGGAAATGCCTGTTTTGAGATCTCTCCACAGAAAGCGTTTCCAGACTTCCCCTTCCACACACGAGTTTAACTCTGTAAGTTGAATGCACACATTGAA
Source organism: Saguinus oedipus (assembly GCA_031835075.1). Classification (NCBI taxonomy): domain Eukaryota; kingdom Metazoa; phylum Chordata; class Mammalia; order Primates; family Cebidae; genus Saguinus; species Saguinus oedipus. The sequence goes on from CM063174.1 coordinate 170,933,709, forward strand.
GACCGTTCTGTTAGGTAGCTCCGTTTTGGTTTTAGAAGCAGACTGTTCTCCTTACAGCATATACTCCCATTCACTGAGAAATGTCCAAACGCAGCCCTTACCAGAAACGTGTTTCTAACTCCTGAATCTAAAGGGAGATTTAACTCACTTAGCTGAACAAACGCACAGCAGAGCAGATTGAAGGATACGTTTCTTCTGTGTTTTAGGCAGAGTTTTACTGCTATTTCGTTATATGCGGGAATAGTGCTGGAAATGCCTGGAAATGCCTGTTTTGAGATCTCTCCACAGAAAGCGTTTCCAGACTTCCCGTTCAACACACGAGTTTAGCTCTGTAAGTTGAATGCACACATTGAAGACCGTTCTGTTAGGTAGCTCCGTTTTGGTTTTAGAAGCAGACAGTTCTCCTTACAGCATATACTCCCATTCACTGAGAAATGTCCAAACGCAGCTCTTACCAGAAACGTGTTTCTAACTCCTGAATCTAAAGGGAGATTTAACTCACTTAGCTGAACAAACGCACAGCAGAGCAGATTGAAGGATACGTTTCTTCTGTGTTTTTGGCAGAGTTTTACTGCTATTTCGTTATATGCGGGAATAGTGCTGGAAATGCCTGTTTTGAGATCTCTCCACAGAAAGCGTTTCCAGACTTCCCCTTCAAAACACGAGTTTAACTCTGTAAGTTGAATGCACACATTGAAGACCGTTCTGTTAGGTAGCTCCGTTTTGGTTTTAGAAGCAGACAGTTCTCCTTACAGCATATACTCCCATTCACTAAGAAATGTCCAAACGCAGCTCTTACCAGAAACGTGTTTCTAACTCCTGAATCTAAAGGGAGATTTAACTCACTTAGCTGAACAAACGCACAGCAGAGCAGATTGAAGGATACGTTTCTTCTGTGTTTTAGGCAGAGTTTTACTGCTATTTCGTTATATGCGGGAATAGTGCTGGAAATGCCTGGAAATGCCTGTTTTGAGATCTCTCCACAGAAAGCGTTTCCAGACTTCCCCTTCAACACACGAGTTTAACTCTGTAAGTTGAATGCACACATTGAAGACCGTTCTGTTAGGTAGCTCCGTTTTGGTTTTAGAAGCAGACAGTTCTCCTTACAGCATATACTCCCATTCACTGAGAAATGTCCAAACGCAGCTCTTACCAGAAACGTGTTTCTAACTCCTCAATCTAAAGGGAGATTTAACTCACTTAGCTGAACAAACGCACAGCAGAGCAGATTGAAGGATATGTTTCTTCTGTGTTTTAGGCAGAGTTTTACTGCTATTTCGTTATATGCGGGAATAGTGCTGGAAATGCCTGTTTTGAGATCTCTCCACAGAAAGCGTTTCCAGACTTCCCCTTCAACACACGAGTTTAAATCTGTAATTTGAATGCACACATTGAAGACCGTTCTGTTAGGTAGCTCCGTTTTGGTTTTAGAAGCAGACAGTTCTCCTTACAGCATATACTCCCATTCACTGAGAAAGGTCCAAACGCAGCTCTTACCAGAAACGTGTTTCTAACTCCTGAATCTAAAGGGAGATTTAACTCACTTAGCTGAACAAACGCACAGCAGAGCAGATTGAAGGATACGTTTCTTCTGTGTTTTAGGCAGAGTTTTACTGCTATTTCGTTATATGCGGGAATAGTGCTGGAAATGCCTGTTTGGACATCTCTCCACAGAAAGCGTTTCCAGACTTCCCCTTCATCACTCGAGTTTAACTCTGTAAGTTGAATGCACACATTGAAGACCGTTCTGTTAGGTAGCTCGGTTTTGGTTTTAGAAGCAGACAGTTCTCCTTACAGCATATACTCCCATTCACTGAGAAATGTCCAAACGCAGCTCTTACCAGAAACGTGTTTCTAACTCCTGAATCTAAAGGGAGATTTAACTCACTTAGCTGAACAAACGCACAGCAGAGCAGATTGAAGGATACGTTTCTTCTGTGTTTTAGGCAGAGTTTTACTGCTATTTCGTTATATGCGGGAATAGTGCTGGAAATGCCTGGAAATGCCTGTTTTGAGATCTCTCCACAGAAAGCGTTTCCAGACTTCCCCTTCAACACACGAGTTTAACTCTGTAAGTTGAATGCACACATTGAAGACCGTTCTGTTAGGTAGCTCCGTTTTGGTTTTAGAAGCAGACAGTTCTCCTTACAGCATATACTCCCATTCACTGAGAAATGTCCAAACGCAGCTCTTACCAGAAACGTGTTTCTAACTCCTGAATCTAAAGGGAGATTTAACTCACTTAGCTGAACAAACGCACAGCAGAGCAGATTGAAGGATACGTTTCTTCTGTGTTTTAGGCAGAGTTTTACTGCTATTTCGTTATATGCGGGAATAGTGCTGGAAATGCCTGTTTTGAGATCTCTCCACAGAAAGCGTTTCCAGACTTCCCCTTCAACACACGAGTTTAACTCTGTAAGTTGAATGCACACATTGAAGACCGCTCTGTTAGGTAGCTCCGTTTTGGTTTTAGAAGCAGACAGTTCTCCTTACAGCATATACTCCCATTCACTGAGAAATGTCCAAACGCATCTCTTACCAGAAACGTGTTTCTAACTCCTGAATCTAAAGGGAGATTTAACTCACTTAGCTGAACAAACGCACAGCAGAGCAGATTGAAGGATACGTTTCTTCTGTGTTTTAGGCAGAGTTTTACTGCTATTTCGTTATATGCGGGAATAGTGCTGGAAATGCCTGTTTTGAGATCTCTCCACAGAAAGCGTTTCCAGACTTCCCCTTCAACACACGAGTTTAACTCTGTAAGTTGAATGCACACATTGAAGACCGTTCTGTTAGGTAGCTCCGTTTTGGTTTTAGAAGCAGACACTTCTCCTTACAGCATATACTCCCATTCACTGAGAAATGTCCAAACGCAGCTCTTACCAGAAACGTGTTTCTAACTCCTGAATCTAAAGGGACATTTAACTCACTTAGCTGAACAAACGCACAGCAGAGCAGATTGAAGGATACGTTTCTTCTGTGTTTTATGCAGAGTTTTACTGCTATTTCGTTATATGCGGGAATAGTGCTGGAAATGCCTGTTTTGAGATCTCTCCACAGAAAGCGTTTCCAGACTTCCCCTTCAACACACGAGTTTAACTCTGTAAGTTGAATGCACACATTGAAGACCGTTCTGTTAGGTAGCTCCGTTTTGGTTTTAGAAGCAGACAGTTCTCCTTACAGCATATACTCCCATTCACTGAGAAATGTCCAAACGCAGCTCTTACCAGAAACGTGTTTCTAACTCCTGAATCTAAAGGGAGATTTAACTCACTTAGCTGAACAAACGCACAGCAGAGCAGATTGAAGGATACGTTTCTTCTGTGTTTTAGGCAGAGTTTTACTGCTATTTCGTTATATGCGGGAATAGTGCTGGAAATAGCTGTTTTGAGATCTCTCCACAGAAAGCGTTTCCAGACTTCCCCTTCAACACACGAGTTTAACTCTGTAAGTTGAATGCACACATTGAAGACCGTTCTGTTAGGTAGCTCCGTTTTGGTTTTAGAAGCAGACAGTTCTCCTTACAGCATATACTCCCATTCACTGAGAAATGTCCAAAGGCAGTTCTTACCAGAAACGTGTTTCTAACTCCTGAATCTAAAGGGAGATTTCACTCACTTAGCTGAACAAACGCACAGCAGAGCAGATTGAAGGATACGTTTCTTCTGTGTTTTAGGCAGAGTTTTACTGCTATTTCGTTATATGCGGGAATAGTGCTGGAAATGCCTGGAAATGCCTGTTTTGAGATCTCTCCACAGAAAGCGTTTCCAGACTTCCCCTTCAACACACGAGTTTAACTCTGTAAGTTGAATGCACACATTGAAGACCATTCTGTTAGGTAGCTCCGTTTTGGTTTTAGAAGCAGACAGTTCTCCTTACAGCATATACTCCCATTCACTGAGAAAGGTCCAAACGCAGCTCTTACCAGAAACGTGTTTCTAACTCCTGAATCTAAAGGGAGATTTAACTCACTTAGCTGAACAAACGCACAGCAGATCAGATTGAAGGATACGTTTCTTCTGTGTTTTAGGCAGAGTTTTACTGCTATTTCGTTATATGCGGGAATAGTGCTGGAAATGCCTGTTTTGAGATCTCTCCACAGAAAGCGTTTCCAGACTTCCCCTTCAACACACGAGTTTAACTCTGTAAGTTGAATGCACACACTGAAGACCGTTCTGTTAGGTAGCTCCGTTTTGGTTTTAGAAGCAGACAGTTCTCCTTACAGCATATACTCCCATTCACTGAGAAATGTCCAAACGCAGCTCTTACCAGAAACGTGTTTCTAACTCCTGAATCTAAAGGGAGATTTAACTCACTTAGCTGAACAAACGCACAGCAGAGCAGATTGAAGGATACGTTTCTTCTGTGTTTTAGGCAGAGTTTTACTGCTATTTCGTTATATGCGGGAATAGTGCTGGAAATGCCTGTTTTGAGATCTCTCCACAGAAAGCGTTTCCAGACTTCCCCTTCAACACACGAGTTTAACTCTGTAAGTTGAATGCACACATTGAAGACCGTTCTGTTAGGTAGCTCCGTTTTGGTTTTAGAAGCAGACTGTTCTCCTTACAGCATATACTCCCATTCACTGAGAAATGTCCAAACGCAGCACTTACCAGAAACGTGTTTCTAACTCCTGAATCTAAAGGGATATTTAACACACTTAGCTGAACGAACGCACAGCAGAGCAGATTGAAGGATACGTTTCTTCTGTGTTTTAGGCAGAGTTTTACTGCTATTTCGTTATATGCGGGAATAGTGCTGGAAATGCCTGGAAATGCCGGTTTTGAGATCTCTCCACAGAAAGCGTTTCCAGACTTCCCCTTCAACACACGAGTTTAACTCTGTAAGTTGAATGCACACATTGAAGACCGTTCTGTTAGGTAGCTCCGTTTTGGTTTTAGAAGCAGACAGTTCTGCTTACAGCATATACTCCCATTCACTGAGAAATGTCCAAATGCAGCTCTTACCAGAAACGTGTTTCTAACTCCTGAATCTAAAGGGATATTTAACTCACTTAGCTGAACAAACGCACAGCAGAGCAGATTGAAGGATACGTTTCTTCTGTGTTTTAGGCAGAGTTTTACTGCTATTTCGTTATATGCGGGAATAGTGCTGGAAATGCCTGTTTTGAGATCTCTCCACAGAAAGCGTTTCCAGACTTCCCCTTCAACACACGAGTTTAACTCTGTAAGTTGAATGCACACATTGAAGACCGTTCTGTTAGGTAGCTCGGTTTTGGTTTTAGAAGCAGACAGTTCTCCTTACAGCATATACTCCCATTCACTGAGAAATGTCCAAACGCAGCTCTTACCAGAAACGTGTTTCTAACTCCTGAATCTAAAGGGAGATTTAACTCACTTAGCTGAACAAACGCACAGCAGAGCAGATTGAAGGATACGTTTCTTCTGTGTTTTAGGCAGAGTTTTACTGCTATTTCGTTATATGCGGGAATAGTGCTGGAAATGCCTGGAAATGCCTGTTTTGAGATCTCTCCACAGAAAGCGTTTCCAGACTTCCCCTTCAACACACGAGTTTAACTCTGTAAGTTGAATGCACACATTGAAGACCGTTCTGTTAGGTAGCTCCGTTTTGGTTTTAGAAGCAGACAGTTCTCCTTACAGCATATACTCCCATTCACTGAGAAATGTCCAAACGCAGCTCTTACCAGAAACGTGTTTCTAACTCCTGAATCTAAAGGGAGATTTAACTCACTTAGCTGAACAAACGCACAGCAGAGCAGATTGAAGGATACGTTTCTTCTGTGTTTTAGGCAGAGTTTTACTGCTATTTCGTTATATGCGGGAATAGTGCTGGAAATGCCTGTTTTGAGATCTCTCCACAGAAAGCGTTTCCAGACTTCCCCTTCAACACACGAGTTTAACTCTGTAAGTTGAATGCACACATTGAAGACCGCTCTGTTAGGTAGCTCCGTTTTGGTTTTAGAAGCAGACAGTTCTCCTTACAGCATATACTCCCATTCACTGAGAAATGTCCAAACGCATCTCTTACCAGAAACGTGTTTCTAACTCCTGAATCTAAAGGGAGATTTAACTCACTTAGCTGAACAAACGCACAGCAGAGCAGATTGAAGGATACGTTTCTTCTGTGTTTTAGGCAGAGTTTTACTGCTATTTCGTTATATGCGGGAATAGTGCTGGAAATGCCTGTTTTGAGATCTCTCCACAGAAAGCGTTTCCAGACTTCCCCTTCAACACACGAGTTTAACTCTGTAAGTTGAATGCACACATTGAAGACCGTTCTGTTAGGTAGCTCCGTTTTGGTTTTAGAAGCAGACAGTTCTCCTTACAGCATATACTCCCATTCACTGAGAAATGTCCAAACGCAGCTCTTACCAGAAACGTGTTTCTAACTCCTGAATCTAAAGGGACATTTAACTCACTTAGCTGAACAAACGCACAGCAGAGCAGATTGAAGGATACGTTTCTTCTGTGTTTTATGCAGAGTTTTACTGCTATTTCGTTATATGCGGGAATAGTGCTGGAAATGCCTGTTTTGAGATCTCTCCACAGAAAGCGTTTCCAGACTTCCCCTTCAACACACGAGTTTAACTCTGTAAATTGAATGCACACATTGAAGACCGTTCTGTTAGGTAGCTCCGTTTTGGTTTTAGAAGCAGACAGTTCTCCTTACAGCATATACTCCCATTCACTGAGAAATGTCCAAACGCAGCTCTTACCAGAAACGTGTTTCTAACTCCTGAATCTAAAGGGAGATTTAACTCACTTAGCTGAACAAACGCACAGCAGAGCAGATTGAAGGATACGTTTCTTCTGTGTTTTAGGCAGAGTTTTACTGCTATTTCGTTATATGCGGGAATAGTGCTGGAAATGCCTGTTTTGAGATCTCTCCACAGAAAGCGTTTCCAGACTTCCCCTTCAACACAAGAGTTTAACTCTGTAAGTTGAATGCACACATTGAAGACCGTTCTGTTAGGTAGCTCCGTTTTGGTTTTAGAAGCAGACAGTTCTCCTTACAGCATATACTCCCATTCACTGAGAAATGTCCAAACGCAGCTCTTACCAGAAACGTGTTTCTAACTCCTGAATCTAAAGGGAGATTTAACTCACTTAGCTGAACAAACGCACAGCAGAGCAGATTGAAGGATACGTTTCTTCTGTGTTTTAGGCAGAGTTTTACTGCTATTTCGTTATATGCGGGAATAGTGCTGGAAATGCCTGTTTTGAGATCTCTCCACAGAAAGCGTTTCCAGACTTCCCCTTCAACACACGAGTTTAACTCTGTAAGTTGAATGCACACATTGAAGACCGTTCTGTTAGGTAGCTCCGTTTTGGTTTTAGAAGCAGACTGTTCTCCTTACAGCATATACTCCCATTCACTGAGAAATGTCCAAACGCAGCACTTACCAGAAACGTGTTTCTAACTCCTGAATCTAAAGGGATATTTAACTCACTTAGCTGAACAAACGCACAGCAGAGCAGATTGAAGGATACGTTTCTTCTGTGTTTTAGGCAGAGTTTTACTGCTATTTCGTTATATGCGGGAATAGTGCTGGAAATGCCTGTTTTGAGATCTCTCCACAGAAAGCGTTTCCAGACTTCCCCTTCAACACACGAGTTTAACTCTGTAAGTTGAATGCACACATTGAAGACCGTTCTGTTAGGTAGCTCGGTTTTGGTTTTAGAAGCAGACAGTTCTCCTTACAGCATATAATCCCATTCACTGAGAAATGTCCAAACGCAGCTCTTACCAGAAACGTGTTTCTAACTCCTGAATCTAAAGGGAGATTTAACTCACTTAGCTGAACAAACGCACAGCAGAGCAGATTGAAGGATACGTTTCTTCTGTGTTTTAGGCAGAGTTTTACTGCTATTTCGTTATATGCGGGAATAGTGCTGGAAATGCCTGGAAATGCCTGTTTTGAGATCTCTCCACAGAAAGCGTTTCCAGACTTCCCCTTCAACACACGAGTTTAACTCTGTAAGTTGAATGCACACATTGAAGACCGTTCTGTTAGGTAGCTCCGTTTTGGTTTTAGAAGCAGACAGTTCTCCTTACAGCATATACTCCCATTCACTGAGAAATGTCCAAACGCAGCTCTTACCAGAAACGTGTTTCTAACTCCTGAATCTAAAGGGAGATTTAACTCACTTAGCTGAACAAACGCACAGCAGAGCAGATTGAAGGATACGTTTCTTCTGTGTTTTAGGCAGAGTTTTACTGCTATTTCGTTATATGCGGGAATAGTGCTGGAAATGCCTGTTTTGAGATCTCTCCACAGAAAGCGTTTCCAGACTTCCCCTTCAACACACGAGTTTAACTCTGTAAGTTGAATGCACACATTGAAGACCGCTCTGTTAGGTAGCTCCGTTTTGGTTTTAGAAGCAGACAGTTCTCCTTACAGCATATACTCCCATTCACTGAGAAATGTCCAAACGCATCTCTTACCAGAAACGTGTTTCTAACTCCTGAATCTAAAGGGAGATTTAACTCACTTAGCTGAACAAACGCACAGCAGAGCAGATTGAAGGATACGTTTCTTCTATGTTTTAGGCAGAGTTTTACTGCTATTTCGTTATATGCGGGAATAGTGCTGGAAATGCCTGTTTTGAGATCTCTCCACAGAAAGCGTTTCCAGACTTCCCCTTCAACACACGAGTTTAACTCTGTAAGTTGAATGCACACATTGAAGACCGTTCTGTTAGGTAGCTCCGTTTTGGTTTTAGAAGCAGACAGTTCTCCTTACAGCATATACTCCCATTCACTGAGAAATGTCCAAACGCAGCTCTTACCAGAAACGTGTTTCTAACTCCTGAATCTAAAGGGAGATTTAACTCACTTAGCTGAACAAACGCACAGCAGAGCAGATTGAAGGATACGTTTCTTCTGTGTTTTATGCAGAGTTTTACTGCTATTTCGTTATATGCGGGAATAGTGCTGGAAATGCCTGTTTTGAGATCTCTCCACAGAAAGCGTTTCCAGACTTCCCCTTCAACACACGAGTTTAACTCTGTAAGTTGAATGCACACATTGAAGACCGTTCTGTTAGGTAGCTCCGTTTTGGTTTTAGAAGCAGACAGGTCTCCTTACAGCATATACTCCCATTCACTGAGAAATGTCCAAACGCAGCTCTTACCAGAAACGTGTTTCTAACTCCTGAATCTAAAGGGAGATTTAACTCACTTAGCTGAACAAACGCACAGCAGAGCAGATTGAAGGATACGTTTCTTCTGTGTTTTAGGCAGAGTTTTACTGCTATTTCGTTATATGCGGGAATAGTGCTGGATATGCCTGTTTTGAGATCTCTCCACAGAAAGCGTTTCCAGACTTCCCCTTCAACACACGAGTTTAACTCTGTAAGTTGAATGCACACATTGAAGACCGTTCTGTTAGGTAGCTCCGTTTTGGTTTTAGAAGCAGACAGTTCTCCTTACAGCATATACTCCCATTCACTGAGAAATGTCCAAACGCAGCTCTTACCAGAAACGTGTTTCTAACTCCTGAATCTAAAGGGAGATTTAACTCACTTAGCTGAACAAACGCACAGCAGAGCAGATTGAAGGATACGTTTCTTCTGTGTTTTAGGCAGAGTTTTACTGCTATTTCGTTATATGCGGGAATATTGCTGGAAATGCCTGTTTTGAGATCTCTCCACAGAAAGCGTTTCCAGACTTCCCCTTCAACACACGAGTTTAACTCTGTAAGTTGAATGCACACATTGAAGACCGTTCTGTTAGGTAGCTCCGTTTTGGTTTTAGAAGCAGACTGTTCTCCTTACAGGATATACTCCCATTCACTGAGAAATGTCCAAACGCAGCACTTACCAGAAACGTGTTTCTAACTCCTGAATCTAAAGGGAGATTTAACTCACTTAGCTGAACAAACGCACAGCAGAGCAGATTGAAGGATACGTTTCTTCTGTGTTTTAGGCAGAGTTTTACTGCTATTTCGTTATATGCGGGAATAGTGCTGGAAATGTCTGGAAATGCCGGTTTTGAGATCTCTCAACAGAAAGCGTTTCCAGACTTCCCCTTCAACACACGAGTTTAACTCTGTAAGTTGAATGCACACATTGAAGACCGTTCTGTTAGGTAGCTCCGTTTTGGTTTTAGAAGCAGACAGTTCTCCTTACAGCATATACTCCCATTCACTGAGAAATGTCCAAATGCAGCACTTACCAGAAACGTGTTTCTAACTCCTGAATCTAAAGGGATATTTAACTCACTTAGCTGAACAAACGCACAGCAGAGCAGATTGAAGGATACGTTTCTTCTGTGTTTTAGGCAGAGTTTTACTGCTATTTCGTTATATGCGGGAATAGTGCTGGAAATGCCTGTTTTGAGATCTCTCCACAGAAAGCGTTTCCAGACTTCCCCTTCAACACACGAGTTTAACTCTGTAAGTTGAATGCACACATTGAAGACCGTTCTGTTAGGTAGCTCCGTTTTGGTTTTAGAAGCAGACAGTTCTCCTTACAGCATATACTCCCATTCACTGAGAAATGTCCAAACGCAGCTCTTACCAGAAACGTGTTTCTAACTCCTGAATCTAAAGGGAGATTTAACTCACTTAGCTGAACAAACGCACAGCAGAGCAGATTGAAGGATACGTTTCTTCTGTGTTTTAGGCAGAGTTTTACTGCTATTTCGTTATATGCGGGAATAGTGCTGGAAATGCCTGTTTTGAGATCTCTCCACAGAAAGCGTTTCCAGACTTCCCCTTCAACACACGAGTTTAACTCTGTAAGTTGAATGCACACATTGAAGACCGTTCTGTTAGGTAGCTCCGTTTTGGTTTTAGAAGCAGACAGTTCTCCTTACAGCATATACTCCCATTCACTGAGAAATGTCCAAACGCAGCTCTTACCAGAAACGTGTTTCTAACTCCTGAATCTAAAGGGAGATTTAACTCACTTAGCTGAACAAACGCACAGCAGAGCAGATTGAAGGATACGTTTCTTCTGTGTTATAGGCAGAGTTTTACTGCTATTTCGTTATATGCGGGAATAGTGCTGGAAATGCCTGTTTTGAGATCTCTCCACAGAAAGCGTTTCCAGACTTCCCCTTCAACACACGAGTTTAACTCTGTAAGTTGAATGTACACATTGAAGACCGTTCTGTTAGGTAGCTCCGTTTTGGTTTTAGAAGCAGACAGTTCTCCTTACAGCATATACTCCCATTCACTGAGAAATGTCCAAACGCAGCTCTTACCAGAAACGTGTTTCTAACTCCTGAATCTAAAGGGAGATTTAACTCACTTAGCTGAACAAACGCACAGCAGAGCAGATTGAAGGATACGTTTCTTCTGTGTTTTAGGCAGAGTTTTACTGCTATTTCGTTATATGCGGGAATAGTGCTGGAAATGCCTGGAAATGCCTGTTTTGAGATCTCTCCACAGAAAGCGTTTCCAGACTTCCCCTTCAACACACGAGTTTAACTCTGTAAGTTGAATGCACACATTGAAGACCATTCTGTTAGGTAGCTCCGTTTTGGTTTTAGAAGCAGACAGTTCTCCTTACAGCATATACTCCCATTCACTGAGAAATGTCCAAACGCAGCTCTTACCAGAAACGTGTTTCTAACTCCTGAATCTAAAGGGAGATTTAACTCACTTAGCTGAACAAACGCACAGCAGATCAGATTGAAGGATACGTTTCTTCTGTGTTTTAGGCAGAGTTTTACTGCTATTTCGTTATATGCGGGAATAGTGCTGGAAATGCCTGTTTTGAGATCTCTCCACAGAAAGCGTTTCCAGACTTCCCCTTCAACACACGAGTTTAACTCTGTAAGTTGAATGCACACATTGAAGACCGTTCTGTTAGGTAGCTCCGTTTTGGTTTTAGAAGCAGACAGTTCTCCTTACAGCATATACTCCCATTCACTGAGAAATGTCCAAACGCAGCTCTTACCAGAAACGTGTTTCTAACTCCTGAATCTAAAGGGAGATTTAACTCACTTAGCTGAACAAACGCACAGCAGAGCAGATTGAAGGATACGTTTCTTCTGTGTTTTAGGCAGAGTTTTACTGCTATTTCGTTATATGCGGGAATAGTGCTGGAAATGCCTGGAAATGCCTGTTTTGAGATCTCTCCACAGAAAGCGTTTCCAGACTTCCCCTTCAACACACGAGTTTAACTCTGTAAGTTGAATGCACACATTGAAGACCGTTCTGTTAGGTAGCTCCGTTTTGGTTTTAGAAGCAGACAGTTCTCCTTACAGCATATACTCCCATTCACTGAGAAATGTCCAAACGCAGCTCTTACCAGAAACGTGTTTCTAACTCCTCAATCTAAAGGGAGATTTAACTCACTTAGCTGAACAAACGCACAGCAGAGCAGATTGAAGGATATGTTTCTTCTGTGTTTTAGGCAGAGTTTTACTGCTATTTCGTTATATGCGGGAATAGTGCTGGAAATGCCTGTTTTGAGATCTCTCCACAGAAAGCGTTTCCAGACTTCCCCTTCAACACACGAGTTTAAATCTGTAATTTGAATGCACACATTGAAGACCGTTCTGTTAGGTAGCTCCGTTTTGGTTTTAGAAGCAGACAGTTCTCCTTACAGCATATACTCCCATTCACTGAGAAAGGTCCAAACGCAGCTCTTACCAGAAACGTGTTTCTAACTCCTGAATCTAAAGGGAGATTTAACTCACTTAGCTGAACAAACGCACAGCAGAGCAGATTGAAGGATACGTTTCTTCTGTGTTTTAGGCAGAGTTTTACTGCTATTTCGTTATATGCGGGAATAGTGCTGGAAATGCCTGTTTGGACATCTCTCCACAGAAAGCGTTTCCAGACTTCCCCTTCATCACTCGAGTTTAACTCTGTAAGTTGAATGCACACATTGAAGACCGTTCTGTTAGGTAGCTCGGTTTTGGTTTTAGAAGCAGACAGTTCTCCTTACAGCATATACTCCCATTCACTGAGAAATGTCCAAACGCAGCTCTTACCAGAAACGTGTTTCTAACTCCTGAATCTAAAGGGAGATTTAACTCACTTAGCTGAACAAACGCACAGCAGAGCAGATTGAAGGATACGTTTCTTCTGTGTTTTAGGCAGAGTTTTACTGCTATTTCGTTATATGCGGGAATAGTGCTGGAAATGCCTGGAAATGCCTGTTTTGAGATCTCTCCACAGAAAGCGTTTCCAGACTTCCCCTTCAACACACGAGTTTAACTCTGTAAGTTGAATGCACACATTGAAGACCGTTCTGTTAGGTAGCTCCGTTTTGGTTTTAGAAGCAGACAGTTCTCCTTACAGCATATACTCCCATTCACTGAGAAATGTCCAAACGCAGCTCTTACCAGAAACGTGTTTCTAACTCCTGAATCTAAAGGGAGATTTAACTCACTTAGCTGAACAAACGCACAGCAGAGCAGATTGAAGGATACGTTTCTTCTGTGTTTTAGGCAGAGTTTTACTGCTATTTCGTTATATGCGGGAATAGTGCTGGAAATGCCTGTTTTGAGATCTCTCCACAGAAAGCGTTTCCAGACTTCCCCTTCAACACACGAGTTTAACTCTGTAAGTTGAATGCACACATTGAAGACCGCTCTGTTAGGTAGCTCCGTTTTGGTTTTAGAAGCAGACAGTTCTCCTTACAGCATATACTCCCATTCACTGAGAAATGTCCAAACGCATCTCTTACCAGAAACGTGTTTCTAACTCCTGAATCTAAAGGGAGATTTAACTCACTTAGCTGAACAAACGCACAGCAGAGCAGATTGAAGGATACGTTTCTTCTGTGTTTTAGGCAGAGTTTTACTGCTATTTCGTTATATGCGGGAATAGTGCTGGAAATGCCTGTTTTGAGATCTCTCCACAGAAAGCGTTTCCAGACTTCCCCTTCAACACACGAGTTTAACTCTGTAAGTTGAATGCACACATTGAAGACCGTTCTGTTAGGTAGCTCCGTTTTGGTTTTAGAAGCAGACACTTCTCCTTACAGCATATACTCCCATTCACTGAGAAATGTCCAAACGCAGCTCTTACCAGAAACGTGTTTCTAACTCCTGAATCTAAAGGGACATTTAACTCACTTAGCTGAACAAACGCACAGCAGAGCAGATTGAAGGATACGTTTCTTCTGTGTTTTATGCAGAGTTTTACTGCTATTTCGTTATATGCGGGAATAGTGCTGGAAATGCCTGTTTTGAGATCTCTCCACAGAAAGCGTTTCCAGACTTCCCCTTCAACACACGAGTTTAACTCTGTAAGTTGAATGCACACATTGAAGACCGTTCTGTTAGGTAGCTCCGTTTTGGTTTTAGAAGCAGACAGTTCTCCTTACAGCATATACTCCCATTCACTGAGAAATGTCCAAACGCAGCTCTTACCAGAAACGTGTTTCTAACTCCTGAATCTAAAGGGAGATTTAACTCACTTAGCTGAACAAACGCACAGCAGAGCAGATTGAAGGATACGTTTCTTCTGTGTTTTAGGCAGAGTTTTACTGCTATTTCGTTATATGCGGGAATAGTGCTGGAAATAGCTGTTTTGAGATCTCTCCACAGAAAGCGTTTCCAGACTTCCCCTTCAACACACGAGTTTAACTCTGTAAGTTGAATGCACACATTGAAGACCGTTCTGTTAGGTAGCTCCGTTTTGGTTTTAGAAGCAGACAGTTCTCCTTACAGCATATACTCCCATTCACTGAGAAATGTCCAAAGGCAGTTCTTACCAGAAACGTGTTTCTAACTCCTGAATCTAAAGGGAGATTTCACTCACTTAGCTGAACAAACGCACAGCAGAGCAGATTGAAGGATACGTTTCTTCTGTGTTTTAGGCAGAGTTTTACTGCTATTTCGTTATATGCGGGAATAGTGCTGGAAATGCCTGGAAATGCCTGTTTTGAGATCTCTCCACAGAAAGCGTTTCCAGACTTCCCCTTCAACACACGAGTTTAACTCTGTAAGTTGAATGCACACATTGAAGACCATTCTGTTAGGTAGCTCCGTTTTGGTTTTAGAAGCAGACAGTTCTCCTTACAGCATATACTCCCATTCACTGAGAAAGGTCCAAACGCAGCTCTTACCAGAAACGTGTTTCTAACTCCTGAATCTAAAGGGAGATTTAACTCGCTTAGCTGAACAAACGCACAGCAGATCAGATTGAAGGATACGTTTCTTCTGTGTTTTAGGCAGAGTTTTACTGCTATTTCGTTATATGCGGGAATAGTGCTGGAAATGCCTGTTTTGAGATCTCTCCACAGAAAGCGTTTCCAGACTTCCCCTTCAACACACGAGTTTAACTCTGTAAGTTGAATGCACACACTGAAGACCGTTCTGTTAGGTAGCTCCGTTGTGGTTTTAGAAGCAGACAGTTCTCCTTACAGCATATACTCCCATTCACTGAGAAATGTCCAAACGCAGCTCTTACCAGAAACGTGTTTCTAACTCCTGAATCTAAAGGGAGATTTAACTCACTTAGCTGAACAAACGCACAGCAGAGCAGATTGAAGGATACGTTTCTTCTGTGTTTTAGGCAGAGTTTTACTGCTATTTCGTTATATGCGGGAATAGTGCTGGAAATGCCTGTTTTGAGATCTCTCCACAGAAAGCGTTTCCAGACTTCCCCTTCAACACACGAGTTTAACTCTGTAAGTTGAATGCACACATTGAAGACCGTTCTGTTAGGTAGCTCCGTTTTGGTTTTAGAAGCAGACTGTTCTCCTTACAGCATATACTCCCATTCACTGAGAAATGTCCAAACGCAGCACTTACCAGAAACGTGTTTCTAACTCCTGAATCTAAAGGGATATTTAACACACTTAGCTGAACAAACGCACAGCAGAGCAGATTGAAGGATACGTTTCTTCTGTGTTTTAGGCAGAGTTTTACTGCTATTTCGTTATATGCGGGAATAGTGCTGGAAATGCCTGGAAATGCCGGTTTTGAGATCTCTCCACAGAAAGCGTTTCCAGACTTCCCCTTCAACACACGAGTTT
This sequence comes from Saguinus oedipus, assembly GCA_031835075.1. Lineage (NCBI taxonomy): Eukaryota > Metazoa > Chordata > Mammalia > Primates > Cebidae > Saguinus > Saguinus oedipus. Next base: position 170,949,634 of record CM063174.1, read on the forward strand.
AACTCTGTAAGTTGAATGCACACATTGAAGACCGTTCTGTTAGGTAGCTCCGTTTTGGTTTTAGAAGCAGACAGTTCTCCTTACAGCATATACTCCCATTCACTGAGAAATGTCCAAATGCAGCTCTTACCAGAAACGTGTTTCTAACTCCTGAATCTAAAGGGATATTTAACTCACTTAGCTGAACAAACGCACAGCAGAGCAGATTGAAGGATACGTTTCTTCTGTGTTTTAGGCAGAGTTTTACTGCTATTTCGTTATATGCGGGAATAGTGCTGGAAATGCCTGTTTTGAGATCTCTCCACAGAAAGCGTTTCCAGACTTCCCCTTCAACACACGAGTTTAACTCTGTAAGTTGAATGCACACATTGAAGACCGTTCTGTTAGGTAGCTCGGTTTTGGTTTTAGAAGCAGACAGTTCTCCTTACAGCATATACTCCCATTCACTGAGAAATGTCCAAACGCAGCTCTTACCAGAAACGTGTTTCTAACTCCTGAATCTAAAGGGAGATTTAACTCACTTAGCTGAACAAACGCACAGCAGAGCAGATTGAAGGATACGTTTCTTCTGTGTTTTAGGCAGAGTTTTACTGCTATTTCGTTATATGCGGGAATAGTGCTGGAAATGCCTGGAAATGCCTGTTTTGAGATCTCTCCACAGAAAGCGTTTCCAGACTTCCCCTTCAACACACGAGTTTAACTCTGTAAGTTGAATGCACACATTGAAGACCGTTCTGTTAGGTAGCTCCGTTTTGGTTTTAGAAGCAGACAGTTCTCCTTACAGCATATACTCCCATTCACTGAGAAATGTCCAAACGCAGCTCTTACCAGAAACGTGTTTCTAACTCCTGAATCTAAAGGGAGATTTAACTCACTTAGCTGAACAAACGCACAGCAGAGCAGATTGAAGGATACGTTTCTTCTGTGTTTTAGGCAGAGTTTTACTGCTATTTCGTTATATGCGGGAATAGTGCTGGAAATGCCTGTTTTGAGATCTCTCCACAGAAAGCGTTTCCAGACTTCCCCTTCAACACACGAGTTTAACTCTGTAAGTTGAATGCACACATTGAAGACCGCTCTGTTAGGTAGCTCCGTTTTGGTTTTAGAAGCAGACAGTTCTCCTTACAGCATATACTCCCATTCACTGAGAAATGTCCAAACGCATCTCTTACCAGAAACGTGTTTCTAACTCCTGAATCTAAAGGGAGATTTAACTCACTTAGCTGAACAAACGCACAGCAGAGCAGATTGAAGGATACGTTTCTTCTGTGTTTTAGGCAGAGTTTTACTGCTATTTCGTTATATGCGGGAATAGTGCTGGAAATGCCTGTTTTGAGATCTCTCCACAGAAAGCGTTTCCAGACTTCCCCTTCAACACACGAGTTTAACTCTGTAAGTTGAATGCACACATTGAAGACCGTTCTGTTAGGTAGCTCCGTTTTGGTTTTAGAAGCAGACAGTTCTCCTTACAGCATATACTCCCATTCACTGAGAAATGTCCAAACGCAGCTCTTACCAGAAACGTGTTTCTAACTCCTGAATCTAAAGGGACATTTAACTCACTTAGCTGAACAAACGCACAACAGAGCAGATTGAAGGATACGTTTCTTCTGTGTTTTATGCAGAGTTTTACTGCTATTTCGTTATATGCGGGAATAGTGCTGGAAATGCCTGTTTTGAGATCTCTCCACAGAAAGCGTTTCCAGACTTCCCCTTCAACACACGAGTTTAACTCTGTAAATTGAATGCACACATTGAAGACCGTTCTGTTAGGTAGCTCCGTTTTGGTTTTAGAAGCAGACAGTTCTCCTTACAGCATATACTCCCATTCACTGAGAAATGTCCAAACGCAGCTCTTACCAGAAACGTGTTTCTAACTCCTGAATCTAAAGGGAGATTTAACTCACTTAGCTGAACAAACGCACAGCAGAGCAGATTGAAGGATACGTTTCTTCTGTGTTTTAGGCAGAGTTTTACTGCTATTTCGTTATATGCGGGAATAGTGCTGGAAATGCCTGTTTTGAGATCTCTCCACAGAAAGCGTTTCCAGACTTCCCCTTCAACACACGAGTTTAACTCTGTAAGTTGAATGCACACATTGAAGACCGTTCTGTTAGGTAGCTCCGTTTTGGTTTTAGAAGCAGACAGTTCTCCTTACAGCATATACTCCCATTCACTGAGAAATGTCCAAACGCAGCTCTTACCAGAAACGTGTTTCTAACTCCTGAATCTAAAGGGAGATTTAACTCACTTAGCTGAACAAACGCACAGCAGAGCAGATTGAAGGATACGTTTCTTCTGTGTTTTAGGCAGAGTTTTACTGCTATTTCGTTATATGCGGGAATAGTGCTGGAAATGCCTGTTTTGAGATCTCTCCACAGAAAGCGTTTCCAGACTTCCCCTTCAACACACGAGTTTAACTCTGTAAGTTGAATGCACACATTGAAGACCGTTCTGTTAGGTAGCTCCGTTTTGGTTTTAGAAGCAGACTGTTCTCCTTACAGCATATACTCCCATTCACTGAGAAATGTCCAAACGCAGCACTTACCAGAAACGTGTTTCTAACTCCTGAATCTAAAGGGATATTTAACTCACTTAGCTGAACAAACGCACAGCAGAGCAGATTGAAGGATACGTTTCTTCTGTGTTTTAGGCAGAGTTTTACTGCTATTTCGTTATATGCGGGAATAGTGCTGGAAATGCCTGTTTTGAGATCTCTCCACAGAAAGCGTTTCCAGACTTCCCCTTCAACACACGAGTTTAACTCTGTAAGTTGAATGCACACATTGAAGACCGTTCTGTTAGGTAGCTCGGTTTTGGTTTTAGAAGCAGACAGTTCTCCTTACAGCATATAATCCCATTCACTGAGAAATGTCCAAACGCAGCTCTTACCAGAAACGTGTTTCTAACTCCTGAATCTAAAGGGAGATTTAACTCACTTAGCTGAACAAACGCACAGCAGAGCAGATTGAAGGATACGTTTCTTCTGTGTTTTAGGCAGAGTTTTACTGCTATTTCGTTATATGCGGGAATAGTGCTGGAAATGCCTGGAAATGCCTGTTTTGAGATCTCTCCACAGAAAGCGTTTCCAGACTTCCCCTTCAACACACGAGTTTAACTCTGTAAGTTGAATGCACACATTGAAGACCGTTCTGTTAGGTAGCTCCGTTTTGGTTTTAGAAGCAGACAGTTCTCCTTACAGCATATACTCCCATTCACTGAGAAATGTCCAAACGCAGCTCTTACCAGAAACGTGTTTCTAACTCCTGAATCTAAAGGGAGATTTAACTCACTTAGCTGAACAAACGCACAGCAGAGCAGATTGAAGGATACGTTTCTTCTGTGTTTTAGGCAGAGTTTTACTGCTATTTCGTTATATGCGGGAATAGTGCTGGAAATGCCTGTTTTGAGATCTCTCCACAGAAAGCGTTTCCAGACTTCCCCTTCAACACACGAGTTTAACTCTGTAAGTTGAATGCACACATTGAAGACCGCTCTGTTAGGTAGCTCCGTTTTGGTTTTAGAAGCAGACAGTTCTCCTTACAGCATATACTCCCATTCACTGAGAAATGTCCAAACGCATCTCTTACCAGAAACGTGTTTCTAACTCCTGAATCTAAAGGGAGATTTAACTCACTTAGCTGAACAAACGCACAGCAGAGCAGATTGAAGGATACGTTTCTTCTATGTTTTAGGCAGAGTTTTACTGCTATTTCGTTATATGCGGGAATAGTGCTGGAAATGCCTGTTTTGAGATCTCTCCACAGAAAGCGTTTCCAGACTTCCCCTTCAACACACGAGTTTAACTCTGTAAGTTGAATGCACACATTGAAGACCGTTCTGTTAGGTAGCTCCGTTTTGGTTTTAGAAGCAGACAGTTCTCCTTACAGCATATACTCCCATTCACTGAGAAATGTCCAAACGCAGCTCTTACCAGAAACGTGTTTCTAACTCCTGAATCTAAAGGGAGATTTAACTCACTTAGCTGAACAAACGCACAGCAGAGCAGATTGAAGGATACGTTTCTTCTGTGTTTTATGCAGAGTTTTACTGCTATTTCGTTATATGCGGGAATAGTGCTGGAAATGCCTGTTTTGAGATCTCTCCACAGAAAGCGTTTCCAGACTTCCCCTTCAACACACGAGTTTAACTCTGTAAGTTGAATGCACACATTGAAGACCGTTCTGTTAGGTAGCTCCGTTTTGGTTTTAGAAGCAGACAGGTCTCCTTACAGCATATACTCCCATTCACTGAGAAATGTCCAAACGCAGCTCTTACCAGAAACGTGTTTCTAACTCCTGAATCTAAAGGGAGATTTAACTCACTTAGCTGAACAAACGCACAGCAGAGCAGATTGAAGGATACGTTTCTTCTGTGTTTTAGGCAGAGTTTTACTGCTATTTCGTTATATGCGGGAATAGTGCTGGATATGCCTGTTTTGAGATCTCTCCACAGAAAGCGTTTCCAGACTTCCCCTTCAACACACGAGTTTAACTCTGTAAGTTGAATGCACACATTGAAGACCGTTCTGTTAGGTAGCTCCGTTTTGGTTTTAGAAGCAGACAGTTCTCCTTACAGCATATACTCCCATTCACTGAGAAATGTCCAAACGCAGCTCTTACCAGAAACGTGTTTCTAACTCCTGAATCTAAAGGGAGATTTAACTCACTTAGCTGAACAAACGCACAGCAGAGCAGATTGAAGGATACGTTTCTTCTGTGTTTTAGGCAGAGTTTTACTGCTATTTCGTTATATGCGGGAATATTGCTGGAAATGCCTGTTTTGAGATCTCTCCACAGAAAGCGTTTCCAGACTTCCCCTTCAACACACGAGTTTAACTCTGTAAGTTGAATGCACACATTGAAGACCGTTCTGTTAGGTAGCTCCGTTTTGGTTTTAGAAGCAGACTGTTCTCCTTACAGGATATACTCCCATTCACTGAGAAATGTCCAAACGCAGCACTTACCAGAAACGTGTTTCTAACTCCTGAATCTAAAGGGAGATTTAACTCACTTAGCTGAACAAACGCACAGCAGAGCAGATTGAAGGATACGTTTCTTCTGTGTTTTAGGCAGAGTTTTACTGCTATTTCGTTATATGCGGGAATAGTGCTGGAAATGTCTGGAAATGCCGGTTTTGAGATCTCTCAACAGAAAGCGTTTCCAGACTTCCCCTTCAACACACGAGTTTAACTCTGTAAGTTGAATGCACACATTGAAGACCGTTCTGTTAGGTAGCTCCGTTTTGGTTTTAGAAGCAGACAGTTCTCCTTACAGCATATACTCCCATTCACTGAGAAATGTCCAAATGCAGCACTTACCAGAAACGTGTTTCTAACTCCTGAATCTAAAGGGATATTTAACTCACTTAGCTGAACAAACGCACAGCAGAGCAGATTGAAGGATACGTTTCTTCTGTGTTTTAGGCAGAGTTTTACTGCTATTTCGTTATATGCGGGAATAGTGCTGGAAATGCCTGTTTTGAGATCTCTCCACAGAAAGCGTTTCCAGACTTCCCCTTCAACACACGAGTTTAACTCTGTAAGTTGAATGCACACATTGAAGACCGTTCTGTTAGGTAGCTCCGTTTTGGTTTTAGAAGCAGACAGTTCTCCTTACAGCATATACTCCCATTCACTGAGAAATGTCCAAACGCAGCTCTTACCAGAAACGTGTTTCTAACTCCTGAATCTAAAGGGAGATTTAACTCACTTAGCTGAACAAACGCACAGCAGAGCAGATTGAAGGATACGTTTCTTCTGTGTTTTAGGCAGAGTTTTACTGCTATTTCGTTATATGCGGGAATAGTGCTGGAAATGCCTGTTTTGAGATCTCTCCACAGAAAGCGTTTCCAGACTTCCCCTTCAACACACGAGTTTAACTCTGTAAGTTGAATGCACACATTGAAGACCGTTCTGTTAGGTAGCTCCGTTTTGGTTTTAGAAGCAGACAGTTCTCCTTACAGCATATACTCCCATTCACTGAGAAATGTCCAAACGCAGCTCTTACCAGAAACGTGTTTCTAACTCCTGAATCTAAAGGGAGATTTAACTCACTTAGCTGAACAAACGCACAGCAGAGCAGATTGAAGGATACGTTTCTTCTGTGTTATAGGCAGAGTTTTACTGCTATTTCGTTATATGCGGGAATAGTGCTGGAAATGCCTGTTTTGAGATCTCTCCACAGAAAGCGTTTCCAGACTTCCCCTTCAACACACGAGTTTAACTCTGTAAGTTGAATGTACACATTGAAGACCGTTCTGTTAGGTAGCTCCGTTTTGGTTTTAGAAGCAGACAGTTCTCCTTACAGCATATACTCCCATTCACTGAGAAATGTCCAAACGCAGCTCTTACCAGAAACGTGTTTCTAACTCCTGAATCTAAAGGGAGATTTAACTCACTTAGCTGAACAAACGCACAGCAGAGCAGATTGAAGGATACGTTTCTTCTGTGTTTTAGGCAGAGTTTTACTGCTATTTCGTTATATGCGGGAATAGTGCTGGAAATGCCTGGAAATGCCTGTTTTGAGATCTCTCCACAGAAAGCGTTTCCAGACTTCCCCTTCAACACACGAGTTTAACTCTGTAAGTTGAATGCACACATTGAAGACCATTCTGTTAGGTAGCTCCGTTTTGGTTTTAGAAGCAGACAGTTCTCCTTACAGCATATACTCCCATTCACTGAGAAATGTCCAAACGCAGCTCTTACCAGAAACGTGTTTCTAACTCCTGAATCTAAAGGGAGATTTAACTCACTTAGCTGAACAAACGCACAGCAGATCAGATTGAAGGATACGTTTCTTCTGTGTTTTAGGCAGAGTTTTACTGCTATTTCGTTATATGCGGGAATAGTGCTGGAAATGCCTGTTTTGAGATCTCTCCACAGAAAGCGTTTCCAGACTTCCCCTTCAACACACGAGTTTAACTCTGTAAGTTGAATGCACACATTGAAGACCGTTCTGTTAGGTAGCTCCGTTTTGGTTTTAGAAGCAGACAGTTCTCCTTACAGCATATACTCCCATTCACTGAGAAATGTCCAAACGCAGCTCTTACCAGAAACGTGTTTCTAACTCCTGAATCTAAAGGGAGATTTAACTCACTTAGCTGAACAAACGCACAGCAGAGCAGATTGAAGGATACGTTTCTTCTGTGTTTTAGGCAGAGTTTTACTGCTATTTCGTTATATGCGGGAATAGTGCTGGAAATGCCTGGAAATGCCTGTTTTGAGATCTCTCCACAGAAAGCGTTTCCAGACTTCCCCTTCAACACACGAGTTTAACTCTGTAAGTTGAATGCACACATTGAAGACCGTTCTGTTAGGTAGCTCCGTTTTGGTTTTAGAAGCAGACAGTTCTCCTTACAGCATATACTCCCATTCACTGAGAAATGTCCAAACGCAGCTCTTACCAGAAACGTGTTTCTAACTCCTGAATCTAAAGGGAGATTTAACTCACTTAGCTGAACAAACGCACAGCAGAGCAGATTGAAGGATACGTTTCTTCTGTGTTTTAGGCAGAGTTTTACTGCTATTTCGTTATATGCGGGAATAGTGATGGAAATGCCTGTTTTGAGATCTCTCCACAGAAAGCGTTTCCAGACTTCCCCTTCAACACACGAGTTTAACTCTGTAAGTTGAATGCACACATTGAAGACCGCTCTGTTAGGTAGCTCCGTTTTGGTTTTAGAAGCAGACAGTTCTCCTTACAGCATATACTCCCATTCACTGAGAAATGTCCAAACGCAGCTCTTACCAGAAACGTGTTTCTAACTCCTGAATCTAAAGGGAGATTTAACTCACTTAGATGAACAAACGCACAGCAGAGCAGATTGAAGGATACGTTTCTTCTGTGTTTTAGGCAGAGTTTTACTGCTATTTCGTTATATGCGGGAATAGTGCTGGAAATGCCTGTTTTGAGATCTCTCCACAGAAAGCGTTTCCAGACTTCCCCTTCAACACACGAGTTTAACTCTGTAAGTTGAATGCACACATTGAAGACCGTTCTGTTAGGTAGCTCCGTTTTGGTTTTAGAAGCAGACAGTTCTCCTTACAGCATATACTCCCATTCACTGAGAAATGTCCAAACGCAGCTCTTACCAGAAACGTGTTCCTAACTCCTGAATCTAAAGGGAGATTTAACTCACTTAGCTGAACAAACGCACAGCAGAGCAGATTGAAGGATACGTTTCTTCTGTGTTTTAGGCAGAGATTTACTGCTATTTCGTTATATGCGGGAATAGTGCTGGAAATGCCTGTTTTGAGATCTCTCCACAGAAAGCGTTTCCAGTCTTCCCCTTCAACACACGAGTTTAACTCTGTAAGTTGAATGCACACATTGAAGACCGTTCTGTTAGGTAGCTCCGTTTTGGTTTTAGAAGCAGACAGTTCTCCTTACAGCATATACTCCCATTCACTGAGAAATGTCCAAACGCAGCTCTTACCAGAAACGTGTTTCTAACTCCTGAATCTAAAGGGAGATTTAACTCACTTAGCTGAACAAACGCACAGCATAGCAGATTGAAGGATACGTTACTTCTGTGTTTTAGGCAGAGTTTTACTGCTATTTCGTTATATGCGGGAATAGTGCTGGAAATGCCTGTTTTGAGATCTCTCCACAGAAAGCGTTTCCAGACTTCCCCTTCAACACACGAGTTTAACTCTGTAAGTTGAATGCACACATTGAAGACCGTTCTGTTAGGTAGCTCCGTTTTGGTTTTAGAAGCAGACTGTTCTCCTTACAGCATATACTCCCATTCACTGAGAAATGTCCAAACGCAGCACTTACCAGAAACGTGTTTCTAACTCCTGAATCTAAAGGGATATTTAACTCACTTAGCTGAACAAACGCACAGCAGAGCAGATTGAAGGATACGTTTCTTCTGTGTTTTAGGCAGAGTTTTACTGCTATTTCGTTATATGCGGGAATAGTGCTGGAAATGCCTGGAAATGCCGGTTTTGAGATCTCTCCACAGAAAGCGTTTCCAGACTTCCCCTTCAACACACGAGTTTAACTCTGTAAGTTGAATGCACACATTGAAGACCGTTCTGTTAGGTAGCTCCGTTTTGGTTTTAGAAGCAGACAGTTCTCCTTACAGCATATACTCCCATTCACTGAGAAATGTCCAAATGCAGCTCTTACCAGAAACGTGTTTCTAACTCCTGAATCTAAAGGGATATTTAACTCACTTAGCTGAACAAACGCACAGCAGAGCAGATTGAAGGATACGTTTCTTCTGTGTTTTAGGCAGAGTTTTACTGCTATTTCGTTATATGCGGGAATAGTGCTGGAAATGCCTGTTTTGAGATCTCTCCACAGAAAGCGTTTCCAGACTTCCCCTTCAACACACGAGTTTAACTCTGTAAGTTGAATGCACACATTGAAGACCGTTCTGTTAGGTAGCTCGGTTTTGGTTTTAGAAGCAGACAGTTCTCCTTACAGCATATACTCCCATTCACTGAGAAATGTCCAAACGCAGCTCTTACCAGAAACGTGTTTCTAACTCCTGAATCTAAAGGGAGATTTAACTCACTTAGCTGAACAAACGCACAGCAGAGCAGATTGAAGGATACGTTTCTTCTGTGTTTTAGGCAGAGTTTTACTGCTATTTCGTTATATGCGGGAATAGTGCTGGAAATGCCTGGAAATGCCTGTTTTGAGATCTCTCCACAGAAAGCGTTTCCAGACTTCCCCTTCAACACACGAGTTTAACTCTGTAAGTTGAATGCACACATTGAAGACCGTTCTGTTAGGTAGCTCCGTTTTGGTTTTAGAAGCAGACAGTTCTCCTTACAGCATATACTCCCATTCACTGAGAAATGTCCAAACGCAGCTCTTACCAGAAACGTGTTTCTAACTCCTGAATCTAAAGGGAGATTTAACTCACTTAGCTGAACAAACGCACAGCAGAGCAGATTGAAGGATACGTTTCTTCTGTGTTTTAGGCAGAGTTTTACTGCTATTTCGTTATATGCGGGAATAGTGCTGGAAATGCCTGTTTTGAGATCTCTCCACAGAAAGCGTTTCCAGACTTCCCCTTCAACACACGAGTTTAACTCTGTAAGTTGAATGCACACATTGAAGACCGCTCTGTTAGGTAGCTCCGTTTTGGTTTTAGAAGCAGACAGTTCTCCTTACAGCATATACTCCCATTCACTGAGAAATGTCCAAACGCATCTCTTACCAGAAACGTGTTTCTAACTCCTGAATCTAAAGGGAGATTTAACTCACTTAGCTGAACAAACGCACAGCAGAGCAGATTGAAGGATACGTTTCTTCTGTGTTTTAGGCAGAGTTTTACTGCTATTTCGTTATATGCGGGAATAGTGCTGGAAATGCCTGTTTTGAGATCTCTCCACAGAAAGCGTTTCCAGACTTCCCCTTCAACACACGAGTTTAACTCTGTAAGTTGAATGCACACATTGAAGACCGTTCTGTTAGGTAGCTCCGTTTTGGTTTTAGAAGCAGACAGTTCTCCTTACAGCATATACTCCCATTCACTGAGAAATGTCCAAACGCAGCTCTTACCAGAAACGTGTTTCTAACTCCTGAATCTAAAGGGACATTTAACTCACTTAGCTGAACAAACGCACAGCAGAGCAGATTGAAGGATACGTTTCTTCTGTGTTTTATGCAGAGTTTTACTGCTATTTCGTTATATGCGGGAATAGTGCTGGAAATGCCTGTTTTGAGATCTCTCCACAGAAAGCGTTTCCAGACTTCCCCTTCAACACACGAGTTTAACTCTGTAAGTTGAATGCACACATTGAAGACCGTTCTGTTAGGTAGCTCCGTTTTGGTTTTAGAAGCAGACAGTTCTCCTTACAGCATATACTCCCATTCACTGAGAAATGTCCAAACGCAGCTCTTACCAGAAACGTGTTTCTAACTCCTGAATCTAAAGGGAGATTTAACTCACTTAGCTGAACAAACGCACAGCAGAGCAGATTGAAGGATACGTTTCTTCTGTGTTTTAGGCAGAGTTTTACTGCTATTTCGTTATATGCGGGAATAGTGCTGGAAATGCCTGTTTTGAGATCTCTCCACAGAAAGCGTTTCCAGACTTCCCCTTCAACACACGAGTTTAACTCTGTAAGTTGAATGCACACATTGAAGACCGTTCTGTTAGGTAGCTCCGTTTTGGTTTTAGAAGCAGACAGTTCTCCTTACAGCATATACTCCCATTCACTGAGAAATGTCCAAACACAGCTCTTACCAGAAACGTGTTTCTAACTCCTGAATCTAAAGGGAGATTTAACTCACTTAGCTGAACAAACGCACAGCAGAGCAGATTGAAGGATACGTTTCTTCTGTGTTTTAGGCAGAGTTTTACTGCTATTTCGTTATATGCGGGAATAGTGCTGGAAATGCCTGTTTTGAGATCTCTCCACAGAAAGCGTTTCCAGACTTCCCCTTCAACACACGAGTTTAACTCTGTAAGTTGAATGCACACATTGAAGACCGTTCTGTTAGGTAGCTCCGTTTTGGTTTTAGAAGCAGACTGTTCTCCTTACAGCATATACTCCCATTCACTGAGAAATGTCCAAACGCAGCACTTACCAGAAACGTGTTTCTAACTCCTGAATCTAAAGGGATATTTAACTCACTTAGCTGAACAAACGCACAGCAGAGCAGATTGAAGGATACGTTTCTTCTGTGTTTTAGGCAGAGTTTTACTGCTATTTCGTTATATGCGGGAATAGTGCTGGAAATGCCTGGAAATGCCGGTTTTGAGATCTCTCCACAGAAAGCGTTTCCAGACTTCCCCTTCAACACACGAGTTTAACTCTGTAAGTTGAATGCACACATTGAAGACCGTTCTGTTAGGTAGCTCCGTTTTGGTTTTAGAAGCAGACAGTTCTCCTTACAGCATATACTCCCATTCACTGAGAAATGTCCAAATGCAGCTCTTACCAGAAACGTGTTTCTAACTCCTGAATCTAAAGGGATATTTAACTCACTTAGCTGAACAAACGCACAGCAGAGCAGATTGAAGGATACGTTTCTTCTGTGTTTTAGGCAGAGTTTTACTGCTATTTCGTTATATGCGGGAATAGTGCTGGAAATGCCTGTTTTGAGATCTCTCCACAGAAAGCGTTTCCAGACTTCCCCTTCAACACACGAGTTTAACTCTGTAAGTTGAATGCACACATTGAAGACCGTTCTGTTAGGTAGCTCGGTTTTGGTTTTAGAAGCAGACAGTTCTCCTTACAGCATATACTCCCATTCACTGAGAAATGTCCAAACGCAGCTCTTACCAGAAACGTGTTTCTAACTCCTGAATCTAAAGGGAGATTTAACTCACTTAGCTGAACAAACGCACAGCAGAGCAGATTGAAGGATACGTTTCTTCTGTGTTTTAGGCAGAGTTTTACTGCTATTTCGTTATATGCGGGAATAGTGCTGGAAATGCCTGGAAATGCCTGTTTTGAGATCTCTCCACAGAAAGCGTTTCCAGACTTCCCCTTCAACACACGAGTTTAACTCTGTAAGTTGAATGCACACATTGAAGACCGTTCTGTTAGGTAGCTCCGTTTTGGTTTTAGAAGCAGACAGGTCTCCTTACAGCATATACTCCCATTCACTGAGAAATGTCCAAACGCAGCTCTTACCAGAAACGTGTTTCTAACTCCTGAATCTAAAGGGAGATTTAACTCACTTAGCTGAACAAACGCACAGCAGAGCAGATTGAAGGATACGTTTCTTCTGTGTTTTAGGCAGAGTTTTACTGCTATTTCGTTATATGCGGGAATAGTGCTGGAAATGCCTGTTTTGAGATCTCTCCACAGAAAGCGTTTCCAGACTTCCCCTTCAACACACGAGTTTAACTCTGTAAGTTGAATGCACACATTGAAGACCGTTCTGTTAGGTAGCTCCGTTTTGGTTTTAGAAGCAGACAGTTCTCCTTACAGCATATACTCCCATTCACTGAGAAATGTCCAAACGCAGCTCTTACCAGAAACGTGTTTCTAACTCCTGAATCTAAAGGGAGATTTAACTCACTTAGCTGAACAAACGCACAGCAGAGCAGATTGAAGGATACGTTTCTTCTGTGTTTTAGGCAGAGTTTTACTGCTATTTCGTTATATGCGGGAATAGTGCTGGAAATGCCTGTTTTGAGATCTCTCCACAGAAAGCGTTTCCAGACTTCCCCTTCAACACACGAGTTTAACTCTGTAAGTTGAATGCACACATTGAAGACCGTTCTGTTAGGTAGCTCCGTTTTGGTTTTAGAAGCAGACAGTTCTCCTTACAGCATATACTCCCATTCACTGAGAAATGTCCAAACGCAGCTCTTACCAGAAACGTGTTTCTAACTCCTGAATCTAAAGGGAGATTTAACTCACTTAGCTGAACAAACGCACAGCAGAGCAGATTGAAGGATACGTTTCTTCTGTGTTTTATGCAGAGTTTTACTGCTATTTCGTTATATGCGGGAATAGTGCTGGAAATGCCTGTTTTGAGATCTCTCCACAGAAAGCGTTTCCAGACTTCCCCTTCAACACACGAGTTTAACTCTGTAAGTTGAATGCACACATTGAAGACCGTTCTGTTAGGTAGCTCCGTTTTGGTTTTAGAAGCAGACAGGTCTCCTTACAGCATATACTCCCATTCACTGAGAAATGTCCAAACGCAGCTCTTACCAGAAACGTGTTTCTAACTCCTGAATCTAAAGGGAGATTTAACTCACTTAGCTGAACAAACGCACAGCAGAGCAGATTGAAGGATACGTTTCTTCTGTGTTTTAGGCAGAGTTTTACTGCTATTTCGTTATATGCGGGAATAGTGCTGGAAATGCCTGTTTTGAGATCTCTCCACAGAAAGCGTTTCCAGACTTCCCCTTCAACACACGAGTTTAACTCTGTAAGTTGAATGCACACATTGAAGACCGTTCTGTTAGGTAGCTCCGTTTTGGTTTTAGAAGCAGACAGTTCTCCTTACAGCATATACTCCCATTCACTGAGAAATGTCCAAACGCAGCTCTTACCAGAAACGTGTTTCTAACTCCTGAATCTAAAGGGAGATTTAACTCACTTAGCTGAACAAACGCACAGCAGAGCAGATTGAAGGATACGTTTCTTCTGTGTTTTAGGCAGAGTTTTACTGCTATTTCGTTATATGCGGGAATAGTGCTGGAAATGCCTGTTTTGAGATCTCTCCACAGAAAGCGTTTCCAGACTTCCCCTTCAACACACGAGTTTAACTCTGTAAGTTGAATGCACACATTGAAGACCGTTCTGTTAGGTAGCTCCGTTTTGGTTTTAGAAGCAGACTGTTCTCCTTACAGCATATACTCCCATTCACTGAGAAATGTCCAAACGCAGCACTTACCAGAAACGTGTTTCTAACTCCTGAATCTAAAGGGAGATTTAACTCACTTAGCTGAACAAACGCACAGCAGAGCAGATTGAAGGATACGTTTCTTCTGTGTTTTAGGCAGAGTTTTACTGCTATTTCGTTATATGCGGGAATAGTGCTGGAAATGCCTGGAAATGCCGGTTTTGAGATCTCTCCACAGAAAGCGTTTCCAGACTTCCCCTTCAACACACGAGTTTAACTCTGTAAGTTGAATGCACACATTGAAGACCGTTCTGTTAGGTAGCTCCGTTTTGGTTTTAGAAGCAGACAGTTCTCCTTACAGCATATACTCCCATTCACTGAGAAATGTCCAAATGCAGCTCTTACCAGAAACGTGTTTCTAACTCCTGAATCTAAAGGGAGATTTAACTCACTTAGCTGAACAAACGCACAGCAGAGCAGATTGAAGGATACGTTTCTTCTGTGTTTTAGGCAGAGTTTTACTGCTATTTCGTTATATGCGGGAATAGTGCTGGAAATGCCTGTTTTGAGATCTCTCCACAGAAAGCGTTTCCAGACTTCCCCTTCAACACACGAGTTTAACTCTGTAAGTTGAATGCACACATTGAAGACCGTTCTGTTAGGTAGCTCGGTTTTGGTTTTAGAAGCAGACAGTTCTCCTTACAGCATATACTCCCATTCACTGAGAAATGTCCAAACGCAGCTCTTACCAGAAACGTGTTTCTAACTCCTGAATCTAAAGGGAGATTTAACTCACTTAGCTGAACAAACGCACAGCAGAGCAGATTGAAGGATACGTTTCTTCTGTGTTTTAGGCAGAGTTTTACTGCTATTTCGTTATATGCGGGAATAGTGCTGGAAATGCCTGGAAATGCCTGTTTTGAGATCTCTCCACAGAAAGCGTTTCCAGACTTCCCCTTCAACACACGAGTTTAACTCTGTAAGTTGAATGCACACATTGAAGACCGTTCTGTTAGGTAGCTCCGTTTTGGTTTTAGAAGCAGACAGTTCTCCTTACAGCATATACTCCCATTCACTGAGAAATGTCCAAACGCAGCTCTTACCAGAAACGTGTTTCTAACTCCTGAATCTAAAGGGAGATTTAACTCACTTAGCTGAACAAACGCACAGCAGAGCAGATTGAAGGATACGTTTCTTCTGTGTTTTAGGCAGAGTTTTACTGCTATTTCGTTATATGCGGGAATAGTGCTGGAAATGCCTGTTTTGAGATCTCTCCACAGAAAGCGTTTCCAGACTTCCCCTTCAACACACGAGTTTAACTCTGTAAGTTGAATGCACACATTGAAGACCGCTCTGTTAGGTAGCTCCGTTTTGGTTTTAGAAGCAGACAGTTCTCCTTACAGCATATACTCCCATTCACTGAGAAATGTCCAAACGCATCTCTTACCAGAAACGTGTTTCTAACTCCTGAATCTAAAGGGAGATTTAACTCACTTAGCTGAACAAACGCACAGCAGAGCAGATTGAAGGATACGTTTCTTCTGTGTTTTAGGCAGAGTTTTACTGCTATTTCGTTATATGCGGGAATAGTGCTGGAAATGCCTGTTTTGAGATCTCTCCACAGAAAGCGTTTCCAGACTTCCCCTTCAACACACGAGTTTAACTCTGTAAGTTGAATGCACACATTGAAGACCGTTCTGTTAGGTAGCTCCGTTTTGGTTTTAGAAGCAGACAGTTCTCCTTACAGCATATACTCCCATTCACTGAGAAATGTCCAAACGCAGCTCTTACCAGAAACGTGTTTCTATCTCCTGAATCTAAAGGGACATTTAACTCACTTAGCTGAACAAACGCACAGCAGAGCAGATTGAAGGATACGTTTCTTCTGTGTTTTAGGCAGAGTTTTACTGCTATTTCGTTATATGCGGGAATAGTGCTGGAAATGCCTGTTTTGAGATCTCTCCACAGAAAGCGTTTCCAGACTTCCCCTTCAACACACGAGTTTAACTCTGTAAGTTGAATGCACACATTGAAGACCGTTCTGTTAGGTAGCTCCGTTTTGGTTTTAGAAGCAGACAGTTCTCCTTACAGCATATACTCCCATTCACTGAGAAATGTCCAAACGCAGCTCTTACCAGAAACGTGTTTCTAACTCCTGAATCTAAAGGGAGATTTAACTCACTTAGCTGAACAAACGCACAGCAGAGCAGATTGAAGGATACGTTTCTTCTGTGTTTTAGGCAGAGTTTTACTGCTATTTCGTTATATGCGGGAATAGTGCTGGAAATGCCTGTTTTGAGATCTCTCCACAGAAAGCGTTTCCAGACTTCCCCTTCAACACACGAGTTTAACTCTGTAAGTTGAATGCACACATTGAAGACCGTTCTGTTAGGTAGCTCCGTTTTGGTTTTAGAAGCAGACAATTCTCCTTACAGCATATACTCCCATTCACTGAGAAATGTCCAAATGCAGCTCTTACCAGAAACGTGTTTCTAACTCCTGAATCTAAAGGGATATTTAACTCACTTAGCTGAACAAACGCACAGCAGAGCAGATTGAAGGATACGTTTCTTCTGTGTTTTAGGCAGAGTTTTACTGCTATTTCGTTATATGCGGGAATAGTGCTGGAAATGCCTGTTTTGAGATCTCTCCACAGAAAGCGTTTCCAGACTTCCCCTTCAACACACGAGTTTAACTCTGTAAGTTGAATGCACACATTGAAGACCGTTCTGTTAGGTAGCTCGGTTTTGGTTTTAGAAGCAGACAGTTCTCCTTACAGCATATACTCCCATTCACTGAGAAATGTCCAAACGCAGCTCTTACCAGAAACGTGTTTCTAACTCCTGAATCTAAAGGGAGATTTAACTCACTTAGCTGAACAAACGCACAGCAGAGCAGATTGAAGGATACGTTTCTTCTGTGTTTTAGGCAGAGTTTTACTGCTATTTCGTTATATGCAGGAATAGTGCTGGAAATGCCTGGAAATGCCTGTTTTGAGATCTCTCCACAGAAAGCGTTTCCAGACTTCCCCTTCAACACACGAGTTTAACTCTGTAAGTTGAATGCACACATTGAAGACCGTTCTGTTAGGTAGCTCCGTTTTGGTTTTAGAAGCAGACAGTTCTCCTTACAGCATATACTCCCATTCACTGAGAAATGTCCAAACGCAGCTCTTACCAGAAACGTGTTTCTAACTCCTGAATCTAAAGGGAGATTTAACTCACTTAGCTGAACAAAGGCACAGCAGAGCAGATTGAAGGATACGTTTCTTCTGTGTTTTAGGCAGAGTTTTACTGCTATTTCGTTATATGCGGGAATAGTGCTGGAAATGCCTGTTTTGAGATCTCTCCACAGAAAGCGTTTCCAGACTTCCCCTTCAACACACGAGTTTAACTCTGTAAGTTGAATGCACACATTGAAGACCGCTCTGTTAGGTAGCTCCGTTTTGGTTTTAGAAGCAGACAGTTCTCCTTACAGCATATACTCCCATTCACTGAGAAATGTCCAAACGCATCTCTTACCAGAAACGTGTTTCTAACTCCTGAATCTAAAGGGAGATTTAACTCACTTAGCTGAACAAACGCACAGCAGAGCAGATTGAAGGATACGTTTCTTCTGTGTTTTAGGCAGAGTTTTACTGCTATTTCGTTATATGCGGGAATAGTGCTGGAAATGCCTGTTTTGAGATCTCTCCACAGAAAGCGTTTCCAGACTTCCCCTTCAACACACGAGTTTAACTCTGTAAGTTGAATGCACACATTGAAGACCGTTCTGTTAGGTAGCTCCGTTTTGGTTTTAGAAGCAGACAGTTCTCCTTACAGCATATACTCCCATTCACTGAGAAATGTCCAAACGCAGCTCTTACCAGAAACGTGTTTCTAACTCCTGAATCTAAAGGGAGATTTAACTCACTTAGCTGAACAAACGCACAGCAGAGCAGATTGAAGGATACGTTTCTTCTGTGTTTTATGCAGAGTTTTACTGCTATTTCGTTATATGCGGGAATAGTGCTGGAAATGCCTGTTTTGAGATCTCTCCACAGAAAGCGTTTCCAGACTTCCCCTTCAACACACGAGTTTAACTCTGTAAGTTGAATGCACACATTGAAGACCGTTCTGTTAGGTAGCTCCGTTTTGGTTTTAGAAGCAGACAGGTCTCCTTACAGCATATACTCCCATTCACTGAGAAATGTCCAAACGCAGCTCTTACCAGAAACGTGTTTCTAACTCCTGAATCTAAAGGGAGATTTAACTCACTTAGCTGAACAAACGCACAGCAGAGCAGATTGAAGGATACGTTTCTTCTGTGTTTTAGGCAGAGTTTTACTGCTATTTCGTTATATGCGGGAATAGTGCTGGAAATGCCTGTTTTGAGATCTCTCCACAGAAAGCGTTTCCAGACTTCCCCTTCAACACACGAGTTTAACTCTGTAAGTTGAATGCACACATTGAAGACCGTTCTGTTAGGTAGCTCCGTTTTGGTTTTAGAAGCAGACAGTTCTCCTTACAGCATATACTCCCATTCACTGAGAAATGTCCAAACGCAGCTCTTACCAGAAACGTGTTTCTAACTCCTGAATCTAAAGGGAGATTTAACTCACTTAGCTGAACAAACGCACAGCAGAGCAGATTGAAGGATACGTTTCTTCTGTGTTTTAGGCAGAGTTTTACTGCTATTTCGTTATATGCGGGAATAGTGCTGGAAATGCCTGTTTTGAGATCTCTCCACAGAAAGCGTTTCCAGACTTCCCCTTCAACACACGAGTTTAACTCTGTAAGTTGAATGCACACATTGAAGACCGTTCTGTTAGGTAGCTCCGTTTTGGTTTTAGAAGCAGACTGTTCTCCTTACAGCATATACTCCCATTCACTGAGAAATGTCCAAACGCAGCACTTACCAGAAACGTGTTTCTAACTCCTGAATCTAAAGGGAGATTTAACTCACTTAGCTGAACAAACGCACAGCAGAGCAGATTGAAGGATACGTTTCTTCTGTGTTTTAGGCAGAGTTTTACTGCTATTTCGTTATATGCGGGAATAGTGCTGGAAATGCCTGGAAATGCCGGTTTTGAGATCTCTCCACAGAAAGCGTTTCCAGACTTCCCCTTCAACACACGAGTTTAACTCTGTAAGTTGAATGCACACATTGAAGACCGTTCTGTTAGGTAGCTCCGTTTTGGTTTTAGAAGCAGACAGTTCTCCTTACAGCATATACTCCCATTCACTGAGAAATGTCCTAATGCAGCTCTTACCAGAAACGTGTTTCTAACTCCTGAATCTAAAGGGAGATTTAACTCACTTAGCTGAACAAACGCACAGCAGAGCAGATTGAAGGATACGTTTCTTCTGTGTTTTAGGCAGAGTTTTACTGCTATTTCGTTATATGCGGGAATAGTGCTGGAAATGCCTGTTTTGAGATCTCTCCACAGAAAGCGTTTCCAGACTTCCCCTTCAACACACGAGTTTAACTCTGTAAGTTGAATGCACACATTGAAGACCGTTCTGTTAGGTAGCTCGGTTTTGGTTTTAGAAGCAGACAGTTCTCCTTACAGCATATACTCCCATTCACTGAGAAATGTCCAAACGCAGCTCTTACCAGAAACGTGTTTCTAACTCCTGAATCTAAAGGGAGATTTAACTCACTTAGCTGAACAAACGCACAGCAGAGCAGATTGAAGGATACGTTTCTTCTGTGTTTTAGGCAGAGTTTTACTGCTATTTCGTTATATGCGGGAATAGTGCTGGAAATGCCTGGAAATGCCTGTTTTGAGATCTCTCCACAGAAAGCGTTTCCAGACTTCCCCTTCAACACACGAGTTTAACTCTGTAAGTTGAATGCACACATTGAAGACCGTTCTGTTAGGTAGCTCCGTTTTGGTTTTAGAAGCAGACAGTTCTCCTTACAGCATATACTCCCATTCACTGAGAAATGTCCAAACGCAGCTCTTACCAGAAACGTGTTTCTAACTCCTGAATCTAAAGGGAGATTTAACTCACTTAGCTGAACAAACGCACAGCAGAGCAGATTGAAGGATACGTTTCTTCTGTGTTTTAGGCAGAGTTTTACTGCTATTTCGTTATATGCGGGAATAGTGCTGGAAATGCCTGTTTTGAGATCTCTCCACAGAAAGCGTTTCCAGACTTCCCCTTCAACACACGAGTTTAACTCTGTAAGTTGAATGCACACATTGAAGACCGCTCTGTTAGGTAGCTCCGTTTTGGTTTTAGAAGCAGACAGTTCTCCTTACAGCATATACTCCCATTCACTGAGAAATGTCCAAACGCATCTCTTACCAGAAACGTGTTTCTAACTCCTGAATCTAAAGGGAGATTTAACTCACTTAGCTGAACAAACGCACAGCAGAGCAGATTGAAGGATACGTTTCTTCTGTGTTTTAGGCAGAGTTTTACTGCTATTTCGTTATATGCGGGAATAGTGCTGGAAATGCCTGTTTTGAGATCTCTCCACAGAAAGCGTTTCCAGACTTCCCCTTCAACACACGAGTTTAACTCTGTAAGTTGAATGCACACATTGAAGACCGTTCTGTTAGGTAGCTCCGTTTTGGTTTTAGAAGCAGACAGTTCTCCTTACAGCATATACTCCCATTCACTGAGAAATGTCCAAACGCAGCTCTTACCAGAAACGTGTTTCTATCTCCTGAATCTAAAGGGACATTTAACTCACTTAGCTGAACAAACGCACAGCAGAGCAGATTGAAGGATACGTTTCTTCTGTGTTTTAGGCAGAGTTTTACTGCTATTTCGTTATATGCGGGAATAGTGCTGGAAATGCCTGTTTTGAGATCTCTCCACAGAAAGCGTTTCCAGACTTCCCCTTCAACACACGAGTTTAACTCTGTAAGTTGAATGCACACATTGAAGACCGTTCTGTTAGGTAGCTCCGTTTTGGTTTTAGAAGCAGACAGTTCTCCTTACAGCATATACTCCCATTCACTGAGAAATGTCCAAACGCAGCTCTTACCAGAAACGTGTTTCTAACTCCTGAATCTAAAGGGAGATTTAACTCACTTAGCTGAACAAACGCACAGCAGAGCAGATTGAAGGATACGTTTCTTCTGTGTTTTAGGCAGAGTTTTACTGCTATTTCGTTATATGCGGGAATAGTGCTGGAAATGCCTGTTTTGAGATCTCTCCACAGAAAGCGTTTCCAGACTTCCCCTTCAACACACGAGTTTAACTCTGTAAGTTGAATGCACACATTGAAGACCGTTCTGTTAGGTAGCTCCGTTTTGGTTTTAGAAGCAGACAGTTCTCCTTACAGCATATACTCCCATTCACTGAGAAATGTCCAAATGCAGCTCTTACCAGAAACGTGTTTCTAACTCCTGAATCTAAAGGGATATTTAACTCACTTAGCTGAACAAACGCACAGCAGAGCAGATTGAAGGATACGTTTCTTCTGTGTTTTAGGCAGAGTTTTACTGCTATTTCGTTATATGCGGGAATAGTGCTGGAAATGCCTGTTTTGAGATCTCTCCACAGAAAGCGTTTCCAGACTTCCCCTTCAACACACGAGTTTAACTCTGTAAGTTGAATGCACACATTGAAGACCGTTCTGTTAGGTAGCTCGGTTTTGGTTTTAGAAGCAGACAGTTCTCCTTACAGCATATACTCCCATTCACTGAGAAATGTCCAAACGCAGCTCTTACCAGAAACGTGTTTCTAACTCCTGAATCTAAAGGGAGATTTAACTCACTTAGCTGAACAAACGCACAGCAGAGCAGATTGAAGGATACGTTTCTTCTGTGTTTTAGGCAGAGTTTTACTGCTATTTCGTTATATGCAGGAATAGTGCTGGAAATGCCTGGAAATGCCTGTTTTGAGATCTCTCCACAGAAAGCGTTTCCAGACTTCCCCTTCAACACACGAGTTTAACTCTGTAAGTTGAATGCACACATTGAAGACCGTTCTGTTAGGTAGCTCCGTTTTGGTTTTAGAAGCAGACAGTTCTCCTTACAGCATATACTCCCATTCACTGAGAAATGTCCAAACGCAGCTCTTACCAGAAACGTGTTTCTAACTCCTGAATCTAAAGGGAGATTTAACTCACTTAGCTGAACAAAGGCACAGCAGAGCAGATTGAAGGATACGTTTCTTCTGTGTTTTAGGCAGAGTTTTACTGCTATTTCGTTATATGCGGGAATAGTGCTGGAAATGCCTGTTTTGAGATCTCTCCACAGAAAGCGTTTCCAGACTTCCCCTTCAACACACGAGTTTAACTCTGTAAGTTGAATGCACACATTGAAGACCGCTCTGTTAGGTAGCTCCGTTTTGGTTTTAGAAGCAGACAGTTCTCCTTACAGCATATACTCCCATTCACTGAGAAATGTCCAAACGCATCTCTTACCAGAAACGTGTTTCTAACTCCTGAATCTAAAGGGAGATTTAACTCACTTAGCTGAACAAACGCACAGCAGAGCAGATTGAAGGATACGTTTCTTCTGTGTTTTAGGCAGAGTTTTACTGCTATTTCGTTATATGCGGGAATAGTGCTGGAAATGCCTGTTTTGAGATCTCTCCACAGAAAGCGTTTCCAGACTTCCCCTTCAACACACGAGTTTAACTCTGTAAGTTGAATGCACAGATTGAAGACCGTTCTGTTAGGTAGCTCCGTTTTGGTTTTAGAAGCAGACAGTTCTCCTTACAGCATATACTCCCATTCACTGAGAAATGTCCAAACGCAGCTCTTACCAGAAACGTGTTTCTAACTCCTGAATCTAAAGGGAGATTTAACTCACTTAGCTGAACAAACGCACAGCAGAGCAGATTGAAGGATACGTTTCTTCTGTGTTTTATGCAGAGTTTTACTGCTATTTCGTTATATGCGGGAATAGTGCTGGAAATGCCTGTTTTGAGATCTCTCCACAGAAAGCGTTTCCAGACTTCCCCTTCAACACACGAGTTTAACTCTGTAAGTTGAATGCACACATTGAAGACCGTTCTGTTAGGTAGCTCCGTTTTGGTTTTAGAAGCAGACAGGTCTCCTTACAGCATATACTCCCATTCACTGAGAAATGTCCAAACGCAGCTCTTACCAGAAACGTGTTTCTAACTCCTGAATCTAAAGGGAGATTTAACTCACTTAGCTGAACAAACGCACAGCAGAGCAGATTGAAGGATACGTTTCTTCTGTGTTTTAGGCAGAGTTTTACTGCTATTTCGTTATATGCGGGAATAGTGCTGGAAATGCCTGTTTTGAGATCTCTCCACAGAAAGCGTTTCCAGACTTCCCCTTCAACACACGAGTTTAACTCTGTAAGTTGAATGCACACATTGAAGACCGTTCTGTTAGGTAGCTCCGTTTTGGTTTTAGAAGCAGACAGTTCTCCTTACAGCATATACTCCCATTCACTGAGAAATGTCCAAACGCAGCTCTTACCAGAAACGTGTTTCTAACTCCTGAATCTAAAGGGAGATTTAACTCACTTAGCTGAACAAACGCACAGCAGAGCAGATTGAAGGATACGTTTCTTCTGTGTTTTAGGCAGAGTTTTACTGCTATTTCGTTATATGCGGGAATAGTGCTGGAAATGCCTGTTTTGAGATCTCTCCACAGAAAGCGTTTCCAGACTTCCCCTTCAACACACGAGTTTAACTCTGTAAGTTGAATGCACACATTGAAGACCGTTCTGTTAGGTAGCTCCGTTTTGGTTTTAGAAGCAGACTGTTCTCCTTACAGCATATACTCCCATTCACTGAGAAATGTCCAAACGCAGCACTTACCAGAAACGTGTTTCTAACTCCTGAATCTAAAGGGAGATTTAACTCACTTAGCTGAACAAACGCACAGCAGAGCAGATTGAAGGATACGTTTCTTCTGTGTTTTAGGCAGAGTTTTACTGCTATTTCGTTATATGCGGGAATAGTGCTGGAAATGCCTGGAAATACCGGTTTTGAGATCTCTCCACAGAAAGCGTTTCCAGACTTCCCCTTCAACACACGAGTTTAACTCTGTAAGTTGAATGCACACATTGAAGACCGTTCTGTTAGGTAGCTCCGTTTTGGTTTTAGAAGCAGACAGTTCTCCTTACAGCATATACTCCCATTCACTGAGAAATGTCCAAATGCAGCTCTTACCAGAAACGTGTTTCTAACTCCTGAATCTAAAGGGAGATTTAACTCACTTAGCTGAACAAACGCACAGCAGAGCAGATTGAAGGATACGTTTCTTCTGTGTTTTATGCAGAGTTTTACTGCTATTTCGTTATATGCGGGAATAGTGCTGGAAATGCCTGTTTTGAGATCTCTCCACAGAAAGCGTTTCCAGACTTCCCCTTCAACACACGAGTTTAACTCTGTAAGTTGAATGCACACATTGAAGACCGTTCTGTTAGGTAGCTCCGTTTTGGTTTTAGAAGCAGACAGGTCTCCTTACAGCATATACTCCCATTCACTGAGAAATGTCCAAACGCAGCTCTTACCAGAAACGTGTTTCTAACTCCTGAATCTAAAGGGAGATTTAACTCACTTAGCTGAACAAACGCACAGCAGAGCAGATTGAAGGATACGTTTCTTCTGTGTTTTAGGCAGAGTTTTACTGCTATTTCGTTATATGCGGGAATAGTGCTGGAAATGCCTGTTTTGAGATCTCTCCACAGAAAGCGTTTCCAGACTTCCCCTTCAACACACGAGTTTAACTCTGTAAGTTGAATGCACACATTGAAGACCGTTCTGTTAGGTAGCTCCGTTTTGGTTTTAGAAGCAGACAGTTCTCCTTACAGCATATACTCCCATTCACTGAGAAATGTCCAAAGGCAGTTCTTACCAGAAACGTGTTTCTAACTCCTGAATCTAAAGGGAGATTTCACTCACTTAGCTGAACAAACGCACAGCAGAGCAGATTGAAGGATACGTTTCTTCTGTGTTTTAGGCAGAGTTTTACTGCTATTTCGTTATATGCGGGAATAGTGCTGGAAATGCATGGAAATGCCTGTTTTGAGATCTCTCCACAGAAAGCGTTTCCAGACTTCCCCTTCAACACACGAGTTTAACTCTGTAAGTTGAATGCACACATTGAAGACCATTCTGTTAGGTAGCTCCGTTTTGGTTTTAGAAGCAGACAGTTCTCCTTACAGCATATAGTCCCATTCACTGAGAAAGGTCCAAACGCAGCTCTTACCAGAAACGTGTTTCTAACTCCTGAATCTAAAGGGAGATTTAACTCACTTAGCTGAACAAACGCACAGCAGATCAGATTGAAGGATACGTTTCTTCTGTGTTTTAGGCAGAGTTTTACTGCTATTTCGTTATGTGCGGGAATAGTGCTGGAAATGCCTGTTTTGAGATCTCTCCACAGAAAGCGTTTCCAGACTTCCCCTTCAACACACGAGTTTAACTCTGTAAGTTGAATGCACACATTGAAGACCGTTCTGTTAGGTAGCTCCGTTTTGGTTTTAGAAGCAGACTGTTCTCCTTACAGCATATACTCCCATTCACTGAGAAATGTCCAAACGCAGCACTTACCAGAAACGTGTTTCTAACTCCTGAATCTAAAGGGAGATTTAACTCACTTAGCTGAACAAACGCACAGCAGAGCAGATTGAAGGATACGTTTCTTCTGTGTTTTAGGCAGAGTTTTACTGCTATTTCGTTATATGCGGGAATAGTGCTGGAAATGCCTGGAAATGCCGGTTTTGAGATCTCTCCACAGAAAGCGTTTCCAGACTTCCCCTTCAACACACGAGTTTAACTCTGTAAGTTGAATGCACACATTGAAGACCGTTCTGTTAGGTAGCTCCGTTTTGGTTTTAGAAGCAGACAGTTCTCCTTACAGCATATACTCCCATTCACTGAGAAATGTCCAAATGCAGCTCTTACCAGAAACGTGTTTCTAACTCCTGAATCTAAAGGGATATTTAACTCACTTAGCTGAACAAACGCACAGCAGAGCAGATTGAAGGATACGTTTCTTCTGTGTTTTAGGCAGAGTTTTACTGCTATTTCGTTATATGCGGGAATAGTGCTGGAAATGCCTGTTTTGAGATCTCTCCACAGAAAGCGTTTCCAGACTTCCCCTTCAACACACGAGTTTAACTCTGTAAGTTGAATGCACACATTGAAGACCGTTCTGTTAGGTAGCTCCGTTTTGGTTTTAGAAGCAGACAGTTCTCCTTACAGCATATACTCCCATTCACTGAGTAATGTCCAAACGCAGCCCTTACCAGAAACGTGTTTCTAACTCCTGAATCTAAAGGGAGATTTAACTCACTTAGCTGAACAAACGCACAGCAGAGCAGATTGAAGGATACGTTTCTTCTGTGTTTTAGGCAGAGTTTTACTGCTATTTCGTTATATGCGGGAATAGTGCTGGAAATGCCTGTTTTGAGATCTCTCCACAGAAAGCGTTTCCAGACTTCCCCTTCAACACACGAGTTTAACTCTGTAAGTTGAATGCACACATTGAAGACCGTTCTGTTAGGTAGCTCCGTTTTGGTTTTAGAAGCAGACAGTTCTCCTTACAGCATATACTCCCATTCACTGAGAAATGTCCAAACGCAGCTCTTACCAGAAACGTGTTTCTAACTCCTGAATCTAAAGGGAGATTTAACTCACTTAGCTGAACAAACGCACAGCAGAGCAGATTGAAGGATACGTTTCTTCTGTGTTTTAGGCAGAGTTTTACTGCTATTTCGTTATATGCGGGAATAGTGCTGGAAATGCCTGTTTTGAGATCTCTCCACAGAAAGCGTTTCCAGACTTCCCCTTCAACACACGAGTTTAATTCTGTAAGTTGAATGCACACATTGAAGACCGTTCTGTTAGGTAGCTCCGTTTTGGTTTTAGAAGCAGACAGTTCTCCTTACAGCATATACTCCCATTCACTGAGAAATGTCCAAACGCAGCTCTTACCAGAAACGTGTTTCTAACTCCTGAATCTAAAGGGAGATTTAACTCACTTAGCTGAACAAACGCACAGCAGAGCAGATTGAAGGATACGTTTCTTCTGTGTTATAGGCAGAGTTTTACTGCTATTTCGTTATATGCGGGAATAGTGCTGGAAATGCCTGTTTTGAGATCTCTCCACAGAAAGCGTTTCCAGACTTCCCCTTCAACACACGAGTTTAACTCTGTAAGTTGAATGCACACATT
This sequence comes from Saguinus oedipus, assembly GCA_031835075.1. Taxonomy (NCBI): domain Eukaryota; kingdom Metazoa; phylum Chordata; class Mammalia; order Primates; family Cebidae; genus Saguinus; species Saguinus oedipus. The sequence goes on from CM063174.1 coordinate 170,977,016, forward strand.
GAAGACCGTTCTGTTAGGTAGCTCCGTTTTGGTTTTAGAAGCAGACAGTTCTCCTTACAGCATATACTCCCATTCACTGAGAAATGTCCAAACGCAGCTCTTACCAGAAACGTGTTTCTAACTCCTGAATCTAAAGGGAGATTTAACTCACTTAGCTGAACAAACGCACAGCAGAGCAGATTGAAGGATACGTTTCTTCTGTGTTTTAGGCAGAGTTTTACTGCTATTTCGTTATATGCGGGAATAGTGCTGGAAATGCCTGGAAATGCCTGTTTTGAGATATCTCCACAGAAAGCGTTTCCAGACTTCCCCTTCAACACACGAGTTTAACTCTGTAAGTTGAATGCACACATTGAAGACCATTCTGTTAGGTAGCTCCGTTTTGGTTTTAGAAGCAGACAGTTCTCCTTACAGCATATACTCCCATTCACTGAGAAATGTCCAAACGCAGCTCTTACCAGAAACGTGTTTCTAACTCCTGAATCTAAAGGGAGATTTAACTCACTTAGCTGAACAAACGCACAGCAGATCAGATTGAAGGATACGTTTCTTCTGTGTTTTAGGCAGAGTTTTACTGCTATTTCGTTATATGCGGGAATAGTGCTGGAAATGCCTGTTTTGAGATCTCTCCACAGAAAGCGTTTCCAGACTTCCCCTTCAACACACGAGTTTAACTCTGTAAGTTGAATGCACACATTGAAGACCGTTCTGTTAGGTAGCTCCGTTTTGGTTTTAGAAGCAGACAGTTCTCCTTACAGCATATACTCCCATTCACTGAGAAATGTCCAAACGCAGCTCTTACCAGAAACGTGTTTCTAACTCCTGAATCTAAAGGGAGATTTAACTCACTTAGCTGAACAAACGCACAGCAGAGCAGATTGAAGGATACGTTTCTTCTGTGTTTTAGGCAGAGTTTTACTGCTATTTCGTTATATGCGGGAATAGTGCTGGAAATGCCTGTTTTGAGATCTCTCCACAGAAAGCGTTTCCAGACTTCCCCTTCAACACAAGAGTTTAACTCTGTAAGTTGAATGCACACATTGAAGACCGTTCTGTTAGGTAGCTCCGTTTTGGTTTTAGAAGCAGACTGTTCTCCTTACAGCATATACTCCCATTCACTGAGAAATGTCCAAACGCAGCACTTACCAGAAACGTGTTTCTAACTCCTGAATCTAAAGGGAGATTTAACTCACTTCGCTGAACAAACGCACAGCAGATCAGATTGAAGGATACGTTTCTTCTGTGTTTTAGGCAGAGTTTTACTGCTATTTCGTTATATGCGGGAATAGTGCTGGAAATGCCTGTTTTGAGATCTCCCCACAGAAAGCGTTTCCAGACTTCCCCTTCAACACACGAGTTTAACTCTGTAAGTTGAATGCACACATTGAAGACCGTTATGTTAGGTAGCTCCGTTTTGGTTTTAGAAGCAGACAGTTCTCCTTACAGCATATACTCCCATTCACTGAGAAATGTCCAAACGCAGCTCTTACCAGAAACGTGTTTCTAACTCCTGAATCTAAAGGGAGATTTAACTCACTTAGCTGAACAAACGCACAGCAGAGCAGATTGAAGGATACGTTTCTTCTGTGTTTTAGGCAGAGTTTTACTGCTATTTCGTTATATGCGGGAATAGTGCTGGAAATGCCTGTTTTGAGATCTCTCCACAGAAAGCGTTTCCAGACTTCCCCTTCAACACACGAGTTTAACTCTGTAAGTTGAATGCACACATTGAAGACCGTTCTGTTAGGTAGCTCCGTTTTGGTTTTAGAAGCAGACAGTTCTCCTTACAGCATATACTCCCATTCACTGAGAAATGTCCAAACGCAGCACTTACCAGAAACGTGTTTCTAACTCCTGAATCTAAAGGGAGATTTAACTCACTTAGCTGAACAAACGCACAGCAGAGCAGATTGAAGGATACGTTTCTTCTGTGTTTTAGGCAGAGTTTTACTGCTATTTCGTTATATGCGGGAATAGTGCTGGAAATGCCTGGAAATGCCGGTTTTGAGATCTCTCCACAGAAAGCGTTTCCAGACTTCCCATTCAACACACGAGTTTAACTCTGTAAGTTGAATGCACACATTGAAGACCGTTCTGTTAGGTAGCTCCGTTTTGGTTTTAGAAGCAGACAGTTCTCCTTACAGCATATACTCCCATTCACTGAGAAATGTCCAAATGCAGCTCTTACCAGAAACGTGTTTCTAACTCCTGAATCTAAAGGGATATTTAACTCACTTAGCTGAACAAACGCACAGCAGAGCAGATTGAAGGATACGTTTCTTCTGTGTTTTAGGCAGAGTTTTACTGCTATTTCGTTATATGCGGGAATAGTGCTGGAAATGCCTGTTTTGAGATCTCTCCACAGAAAGCGTTTCCAGACTTCCCCTTCAACACACGAGTTTAACTCTGTAAGTTGAATGCACACATTGAAGACCGTTCTGTTAGGTAGCTCCGTTTTGGTTTTAGAAGCAGACAGTTCTCCTTACAGCATATACTCCCATTCACTGAGAAATGTCCAAACGCAGCTCTTACCAGAAACGTGTTTCTAACTCCTAAATCTAAAGGGAGATTTAACTCACTTAGCTGAACAAACGCACAGCAGAGCAGATTGAAGGATACGTTTCTTCTGTGTTTTAGGCAGAGTTTTACTGCTATTTCGTTATATGCGGGAATAGTGCTGGAAATGCCTGGAAATGCCTGTTTTGAGATCTCTCCACAGAAAGCGTTTCCAGACTTCCCCTTCAACACACGAGTTTAACTCTGTAAGTTGAATGCACACATTGAAGACCGTTCTGTTAGGTAGCTCCGTTTTGGTTTTAGAAGCAGACAGTTCTCCTTACAGCATATACTCCCATTCACTGAGAAATGTCCAAACGCAGCTCTTACCAGAAACGTGTTTCTAACTCCTGAATCTAAAGGGAGATTTAACTCACTTAGCTGAACAAACGCACAGCAGAGCAGATTGAAGGATACGTTTCTTCTGTGTTTTAGGCAGAGTTTTACTGCTATTTCGTTATATGCGGGAATAGTGCTGGAAATGCCTGTTTTGAGATCTCTCCACAGAAAGCGTTTCCAGACTTCCCCTTCAACACACGAGTTTAACTCTGTAAGTTGAATGCACACATTGAAGACCGTTCTGTTAGGTAGCTCCGTTTTGGTTTTAGAAGCAGACTGTTCTCCTTACAGCATATAATCCCATTCACTGAGAAATGTCCAAACGCAGCACTTACCAGAAACGTGTTTCTAACTCCTGAATCTAAAGGGAGATTTAACTCACTTAGCTGAACAAACGCACAGCAGAGCAGATTGAAGGATACGTTTCTTCTGTGTTTTAGGCAGAGTTTTACTGCTATTTCGTTATATGCGGGAATAGTGCTGGAAATGCCTGTTTTGAGATCTCTCCACAGAAAGCGTTTCCAGACTTCCCCTTCAACACACGAGTTTAACTCTGTAAGTTGAATGCACACATTGAAGACCGTTCTGTTAGGTAGCTCCGTTTTGGTTTTAGAAGCAGACAGTTATCCTTACAGCATATACTCCCATTCACTGAGAAATGTCCAAACGCAGCTCTTACCAGAAACGTGTTTCTAACTCCTGAATCTAAAGGGAGATTTAACTCACTTAGCTGAACAAACGCACAGCAGAGCAGATTGAAGGATACGTTTCTTCTGTGTTTTAGGCAGAGTTTTACTGCTATTTCGTTATATGCGGGAATAGTGCTGGAAATGCCTGGAAATGCCTGTTTTGAGATCTCTCCACAGAAAGCGTTTCCAGACTTCCCCTTCAACACACGAGTTTAACTCTGTAAGTTGAATGCACACATTGAAGACCATTCTGTTAGGTAGCTCCGTTTTGGTTTTAGAAGCAGACAGTTCTCCTTACAGCATATACTCCCATTCACTGAGAAATGTCCAAACGCAGCTCTTACCAGAAACGTGTTTCTAACTCCTGAATCTAAAGGGAGATTTAACTCACTTAGCTGAACAAACGCACAGCAGATCAGATTGAAGGATACGTTTCTTCTGTGTTTTAGGCAGAGTTTTACTGCTATTTCGTTATATGCGGGAATAGTGCTGGAAATGCCTGTTTTGAGATCTCTCCACAGAAAGCGTTTCCAGACTTCCCCTTCAACACACGAGTTTAACTCTGTAAGTTGAATGCACACATTGAAGACCGTTCTGTTAGGTAGCTCCGTTTTGGTTTTAGAAGCAGACAGTTCTCCTTACAGCATATACTCCCATTCACTGAGAAATGTCCAAACGCAGCTCTTACCAGAAACGTGTTTCTAACTCCTGAATCTAAAGGGAGATTTAACTCACTTAGCTGAACAAACGCACAGCAGAGCAGATTGAAGGATACGTTTCTTCTGTGTTTTAGGCAGAGTTTTACTGCTATTTCGTTATATGCGGGAATAGTGCTGGAAATGCCTGGAAATGCCTGTTTTGAGATCTCTCCACAGAAAGCGTTTCCAGACTTCCCCTTCAACACACGAGTTTAACTCTGTAAGTTGAATGCACACATTGAAGACCGTTCTGTTAGGTAGCTCCGTTTTGGTTTTAGAAGCAGACAGTTCTCCTTACAGCATATACTCCCATTCACTGAGAAATGTCCAAACGCAGCTCTTACCAGAAACGTGTTTCTAACTCCTGAATCTAAAGGGAGATTTAACTCACTTAGCTGAACAAACGCACAGCAGAGCAGATTGAAGGATACGTTTCTTCTGTGTTTTAGGCAGAGTTTTACTGCTATTTCGTTATATGCGGGAATAGTGCTGGAAATGCCTGTTTTGAGATCTCTCCACAGAAAGCGTTTCCAGACTTCCCCTTCAACACACGAGTTTAACTCTGTAAGTTGAATGCACACATTGAAGACCGCTCTGTTAGGTAGCTCCGTTTTGGTTTTAGAAGCAGACAGTTCTCCTTACAGCATATACTCCCATTCACTGAGAAATGTCCAAACGCAGCTCTTACCAGAAACGTGTTTCTAACTCCTGAATCTAAAGGGAGATTTAACTCACTTAGATGAACAAACGCACAGCAGAGCAGATTGAAGGATACGTTTCTTCTGTGTTTTAGGCAGAGTTTTACTGCTATTTCGTTATATGCGGGAATAGTGCTGGAAATGCCTGTTTTGAGATCTCTCCACAGAAAGCGTTTCCAGACTTCCCCTTCAACACACGAGTTTAACTCTGTAAGTTGAATGCACACATTGAAGACCGTTCTGTTAGGTAGCTCCGTTTTGGTTTTAGAAGCAGACAGTTCTCCTTACAGCATATACTCCCATTCACTGAGAAATGTCCAAACGCAGCTCTTACCAGAAACGTGTTCCTAACTCCTGAATCTAAAGGGAGATTTAACTCACTTAGCTGAACAAACGCACAGCAGAGCAGATTGAAGGATACGTTTCTTCTGTGTTTTATGCAGAGTTTTACTGCTATTTCGTTATATGCGGGAATAGTGCTGGAAATGCCTGTTTTGAGATCTCTCCACAGAAAGCGTTTCCAGACTTCCCCTTCAACACACGAGTTTAACTCTGTAAGTTGAATGCACACATTGAAGACCGTTCTGTTAGGTAGCTCCGTTTTGGTTTTAGAAGCAGACAGTTCTCCTTACAGCATATACTCCCATTCACTGAGAAATGTCCAAACGCAGCTCTTACCAGAAACGTGTTTCTAACTCCTGAATCTAAAGGGAGATTTAACTCACGTAGCTGAACAAACGCACAGCAGAGCAGATTGAAGGATACGTTTCTTCTCTGTTTTAGGCAGAGTTTTACTGCTATTTCGTTATATGCGGGAATAGTGCTGGAAATGCCTGTTTTGAGATCTCTCCACAGAAAGCGTTTCCAGACTTCCCCTTCAACACAAGAGTTTAACTCTGTAAGTTGAATGCACACATTGAAGACCGTTCTGTTAGGTAGCTCCGTTTTGGTTTTAGAAGCAGACTGTTCTCCTTACAGCATATACTCCCATTCACTGAGAAATGTCCAAACGCAGCACTTACCAGAAACGTGTTTCTAACTCCTGAATCTAAAGGGAGATTTAACTCACTTAGCTGAACAAACGCACAGCAGATCAGATTGAAGGATACGTTTCTTCTGTGTTTTAGGCAGAGTTTTACTGCTATTTCGTTATATGCGGGAATAGTGCTGGAAATGCCTGTTTTGAGATCTCTCCACAGAAAGCGTTTCCAGACTTCCCCTTCAACACACGAGTTTAACTCTGTAAGTTGAATGCACACATTGAAGACCGTTCTGTTAGGTAGCTCCGTTTTGGTTTTAGAAGCAGACAGTTCTCCTTACAGCATATACTCCCATTCCCTGAGAAATGTCCAAACGCAGCTCTTACCAGAAACGTGTTTCTAACTCCTGAATCTAAAGGGAGATTTAACTCACTTAGCTGAACAAACGCACAGCAGAGCAGATTGAAGGATACGTTTCTTCTGTGTTTTAGGCAGAGTTTTACTGCTATTTCGTTATATGCGGGAATAGTGCTGGAAATTCCTGTTTTGAGATCTCTCCACAGAAAGCGTTTCCAGACTTCCCCTTCAACACACGAGTTTAACTCTGTTAGTTGAATGCACACATTGAAGACCGTTCTGTTAGGTAGCTCCGTTTTGGTTTTAGAAGCAGACAGTTCTCCTTACAGCATATACTCCCATTCACTGAGAAATGTCCAAACGCAGCACTTACCAGAAACGTGTTTCTAACTCCTGAATCTAAAGGGAGATTTAACTCACTTAGCTGAACAAACGCACAGCAGAGCAGATTGAAGGATACGTTTCTTCTGTGTTTTAGGCAGAGTTTTACTGCTATTTCGTTATATGCGGGAATAGTGCTGGAAATGCCTGGAAATGCCGGTTTTGAGATCTCTCCACAGAAAGCGTTTCCAGACTTCCCCTTCAACACACGAGTTTAACTCTGTAAGTTGAATGCACACATTGAAGACCGTTCTGTTAGGTAGCTCCGTTTTGGTTTTAGAAGCAGACAGTTCTCCTTACAGCATATACTCCCATTCACTGAGAAATGTCCAAATGCAGCTCTTACCAGAAACGTGTTTCTAACTCCTGAATCTACAGGGATATTTAACTCACTTAGCTGAACAAACGCACAGCAGAGCAGATTGAAGGATACGTTTCTTCTGTGTTTTAGGCAGAGTTTTACTGCTATTTCGTTATATGCGGGAATAGTGCTGGAAATGCCTGTTTTGAGATCTCTCCACAGAAAGCGTTTCCAGACTTCCCCTTCAACACACGAGTTTAACTCTGTAAGTTGAATGCACACATTGAAGACCGTTCTGTTAGGTAGCTCCGTTTTGGTTTTAGAAGCAGACAGTTCTCCTTACAGCATATACTCCCATTCACTGAGAAATGTCCAAACGCAGCTCTTACCAGAAACGTGTTTCTAACTCCTGAATCTAAAGGGAGATTTAACTCACTTAGCTGAACAAACGCACAGCAGAGCAGATTGAAGGATACGTTTCTTCTGTGTTTTAGGCAGAGTTTTACTGCTATTTCGTTATATGCGGGAATAGTGCTGGAAATGCCTGGAAATGCCTGTTTTGAGATCTCTCCACAGAAAGCGTTTCCAGACTTCCCCTTCAACACACGAGTTTAACTCTGTAAGTTGAATGCACACATTGAAGACCGTTCTGTTAGGTAGCTCCGTTTTGGTTTTAGAAGCAGACAGTTCTCCTTACAGCATATACTCCCATTCACTGAGAAATGTCCAAACGCAGCTCTTACCAGAAACGTGTTTCTAACTCCTGAATCTAAAGGGAGATTTAACTCACTTAGCTGAACAAACGCACAGCAGAGCAGATTGAAGGATACGTTTCTTCTGTGTTTTAGGCAGAGTTTTACTGCTATTTCGTTATATGCGGGAATAGTGCTGGAAATGCCTGTTTTGAGATCTCTCCACAGAAAGCGTTTCCAGACTTCCCCTTCAACACACGAGTTTAACTCTGTAAGTTGAATGCACACATTGAAGACCGTTCTGTTAGGTAGCTCCGTTTTGGTTTTAGAAGCAGACTGTTCTCCTTACAGCATATACTCCCATTCACTGAGAAATGTCCAAACGCAGCACTTACCAGAAACGTGTTTCTAACTCCTGAATCTAAAGGGAGATTTAACTCACTTAGCTGAACAAACGCACAGCAGAGCAGATTGAAGGATACGTTTCTTCTGTGTTTTAGGCAGAGTTTTACTGCTATTTCGTTATATGCGGGAATAGTGCTGGAAATGCCTGTTTTGAGATCTCTCCACAGAAAGCGTTTCCAGACTTCCCCTTCAACACACGAGTTTAACTCTGTAAGTTGAATGCACACATTGAAGACCGTTCTGTTAGGTAGCTCCGTTTTGGTTTTAGAAGCAGACAGTTCTCCTTACAGCATATACTCCCATTCACTGAGAAATGTCCAAACGCAGCTCTTACCAGAAACGTGTTTCTAACTCCTGAATCTAAAGGGAGATTTAACTCACTTAGCTGAACAAACGCACAGCAGAGCAGATTGAAGGATACGTTTCTTCTGTGTTTTAGGCAGAGTTTTACTGCTATTTCGTTATATGCGGGAATAGTGCTGGAAATGCCTGTTTTGAGATCTCTCCACAGAAAGCGTTTCCAGACTTCCCCTTCAACACACGAGTTTAACTCTGTAAGTTGAATGCACATATTGAAGACCGTTCTGTTAGGTAGCTCCGTTTTGGTTTTAGAAGCAGACAGTTCTCCTTACAGCATATACTCCCATTCACTGAGAAATGTCCAAACGCAGCTCTTACCAGAAACGTGTTTCTAACTCCTGAATCTAAAGGGAGATTTAACTCACTTAGCTGAACAAACGCACAGCAGAGCAGATTGAAGGATACGTTTCTTCTGTGTTTTAGGCAGAGTTTTACTGCTATTTCGTTATATGCGGGAATAGTGCTGGAAATGCCTGTTTTGAGATCTCTCCACAGAAAGCGTTTCCAGACTTCCCCTTCAACACACGAGTTTAACTCTGTAAGTTGAATGCACACATTGAAGACCGTTCTGTTAGGTAGCTCCGTTTTGGTTTTAGAAGCAGACAGTTCTCCTTACAGCATATACTCCCATTCACTGAGAAATGTCCAAACGCAGCTCTTACCAGAAACGTGTTTCTAACTCCTGAATCTAAAGGGAGATTTAACTCACTTAGCTGAACAAACGCACAGCAGAGCAGATTGAAGGATACGTTTCTTCTGTGTTTTAGGCAGAGTTTTACTGCTATTTCGTTATATGCGGGAATAGTGCTGGAAATTCCTGGAAATGCCTGTTTTGAGATCTCTCCACAGAAAGCGTTTCCAGACTTCCCCTTCAACACACGAGTTTAACTCTGTAAGTTGAATGCACACATTGAAGACCATTCTGTTAGGTAGCTCCGTTTTGGTTTTAGAAGCAGACAGTTCTCCTTACAGCATATACTCCCATTCACTGAGAAAGGTCCAAACGCAGCTCTTACCAGAAACGTGTTTCTAACTCCTGAATCTAAAGGGAGATTTAACTCACTTAGCTGAACAAACGCACAGCAGATCAGATTGAAGGATACGTTTCTTCTGTGTTTTAGGCAGAGTTTTACTGCTATTTCGTTATATGCGGGAATAGTGCTGGAAATGCCTGTTTTGAGATCTCTCCACAGAAAGCGTTTCCAGACTTCCCCTTCAACACACGAGTTTAACTCTGTAAGTTGAATGCACACATTGAAGACCGTTCTGTTAGGTAGCTCCGTTTTGGTTTTAGAAGCAGACAGTTCTCCTTACAGCATATACTCCCATTCACTGAGAAATGTCCAAACGCAGCTCTTACCAGAAACGTGTTTCTAACTCCTGAATCTAAAGGGAGATTTAACTCACTTAGCTGAACAAACGCACAGCAGAGCAGATTGAAGGATACGTTTCTTCTGTGTTTTAGGCAGAGTTTTACTGCTATTTCGTTATATGCGGGAATAGTGCTGGAAATGCCTGTTTTGAGATCTCTCCACAGAAAGCGTTTCCAGACTTCCCCTTCAACACACGAGTTTAACTCTGTAAGTTGAATGCACACATTGAAGACCGTTCTGTTAGGTAGCTCCGTTTTGGTTTTAGAAGCAGACTGTTCTCCTTACAGCATATACTCCCATTCACTGAGAAATGTCCAAACGCAGCACTTACCAGAAACGTGTTTCTAACTCCTGAATCTAAAGGGAGATTTAACTCACTTAGCTGAACAAACGCACAGCAGAGCAGATTGAAGGATACGTTTCTTCTGTGTTTTAGGCAGAGTTTTACTGCTATTTCGTTATATGCGGGAATAGTGCTGGAAATGCCTGGAAATGCCTGTTTTGAGATCTCTCCACAGAAAGCGTTTCCAGACTTCCCCTTCAACACACGAGTTTAACTCTGTAAGTTGAATGCACACATTGAAGACCGTTCTGTTAGGTAGCTCCGTTTTGGTTTTAGAAGCAGACAGTTCTCCTTACAGCAGATACTCCCATTCACTGAGAAATGTCCAAACGCAGCTCTTACCAGAAACGTGTTTCTAACTCCTGAATCTAAAGGGAGATTTAACTCACTTAGCTGAACAAACGCACAGCAGAGCAGATTGAAGGATACGTTTCTTCTGTGTTTTAGGCAGAGTTTTACTGCTATTTCGTTATATGCGGGAATAGTGCTGGAAATGCCTGTTTTGAGATCTCTCCACAGAAAGCGTTTCCAGACTTCCCCTTCAACACACGAGTTTAACTCTGTAAGTTGAATGAACACATTGAAGACCGCTCTGTTAGGTAGCTCCGTTTTGGTTTTAGAAGCAGACAGTTCTCCTTACAGCATATACTCCCATTCACTGAGAAATGTCCAAACGCAGCTCTTACCAGAAACGTGTTTCTAACTCCTGAATCTAAAGGGAGATTTAACTCACTTAGATGAACAAACGCACAGCAGAGCAGATTGAAGGATACGTTTCTTCTGTGTTTTAGGCAGAGTTTTACTGCTATTTCGTTATATGCGGGAATAGTGCTGGAAATGCCTGTTTTGAGATATCTCCACAGAAAGCGTTTCCAGACTTCCCCTTCAACACACGAGTTTAACTCTGTAAGTTGAATGCACACATTGAAGACCGTTCTGTTAGGTAGCTCCGTTTTGGTTTTAGAAGCAGACAGTTCTCCTTACAGCATATACTCCCATTCACTGAGAAATGTCCAAACGCAGCTCTTACCAGAAACGTGTTCCTAACTCCTGAATCTAAAGGGAGATTTAACTCACTTAGCTGAACAAACGCACAGCAGAGCAGATTGAAGGATACGTTTCTTCTGTGTTTTAGGCAGAGTTTTACTGCTATTTCGTTATATGCGGGAATAGTGCTGGAAATGCCTGTTTTGAGATCTCTCCACAGAAAGCGTTTCCAGACTTCCCCTTCAACACACGAGTTTAACTCTGTAAGTTGAATGCACACATTGAAGACCGTTCTGTTAGGTAGCTCCGTTTTGGTTTTAGAAGCAGACAGTTCTCCTTACAGCATATACTCCCATTCACTGAGAAATGTCCAAACGCAGCTCTTACCAGAAACGTGTTTCTAACTCCTGAATCTAAAGGGAGATTTAACTCACTTAGCTGAACAAACGCACAGCAGAGCAGATTGAAGGATACGTTTCTTCTGTGTTTTAGGCAGAGTTTTACTGCTATTTCGTTATATGCGGGAATAGTGCTGGAAATGCCTGTTTTGAGATCTCTCCACAGAAAGCGTTTCCAGACTTCCCCTTCAACACACGAGTTTAACTCTGTAAGTTGAATGCACATATTGAAGACCGTTCTGTTAGGTAGCTCCGTTTTGGTTTTAGAAGCAGACAGTTCTCCTTACAGCATATACTCCCATTCACTGAGAAATGTCCAAACGCAGCTCTTACCAGAAACGTGTTTCTAACTCCTGAATCTAAAGGGAGATTTAATTCACTTAGCTGAACAAACGCACAGCAGAGCAGATTGAAGGATACGTTTCTTCTGTGTTTTAGGCAGAGTTTTACTGCTATTTCGTTATATGCGGGAATAGTGCTGGAAATGCCTGTTTTGAGATCTCTCCACAGAAAGCGTTTCCAGACTTCCCCTTCAACACACGAGTTTAACTCTGTAAGTTGAATGAACACATTGAAGACCGCTCTGTTAGGTAGCTCCGTTTTGGTTTTAGAAGCAGACAGTTCTCCTTACAGCATATACTCCCATTCACTGAGAAATGTCCAAACGCAGCTCTTACCAGAAACGTGTTTCTAACTCCTGAATCTAAAGGGAGATTTAACTCACTTAGATGAACAAACGCACAGCAGAGCAGATTGAAGGATACGTTTCTTCTGTGTTTTAGGCAGAGTTTTACTGCTATTTCGTTATATGCGGGAATAGTGCTGGAAATGCCTGTTTTGAGATATCTCCACAGAAAGCGTTTCCAGACTTCCCCTTCAACACACGAGTTTAACTCTGTAAGTTGAATGCACACATTGAAGACCGTTCTGTTAGGTAGCTCCGTTTTGGTTTTAGAAGCAGACAGTTCTCCTTACAGCATATACTCCCATTCACTGAGAAATGTCCAAACGCAGCTCTTACCAGAAACGTGTTCCTAACTCCTGAATCTAAAGGGAGATTTAACTCACTTAGCTGAACAAACGCACAGCAGAGCAGATTGAAGGATACGTTTCTTCTGTGTTTTAGGCAGAGTTTTACTGCTATTTCGTTATATGCGGGAATAGTGCTGGAAATGCCTGTTTTGAGATCTCTCCACAGAAAGCGTTTCCAGACTTCCCCTTCAACACACGAGTTTAACTCTGTAAGTTGAATGCACACATTGAAGACCGTTCTGTTAGGTAGCTCCGTTTTGGTTTTAGAAGCAGACAGTTCTCCTTACAGCATATACTCCCATTCACTGAGAAATGTCCAAACGCAGCTCTTACCAGAAACGTGTTTCTAACTCCTGAATCTAAAGGGAGATTTAACTCACTTAGCTGAACAAACGCACAGCAGAGCAGATTGAAGGATACGTTTCTTCTGTGTTTTAGGCAGAGTTTTACTGCTATTTCGTTATATGCGGGAATAGTGCTGGAAATGCCTGTTTTGAGATCTCTCCACAGAAAGCGTTTCCAGACTTCCCCTTCAACACACGAGTTTAACTCTGTAAGTTGAATGCACATATTGAAGACCGTTCTGTTAGGTAGCTCCGTTTTGGTTTTAGAAGCAGACAGTTCTCCTTACAGCATATACTCCCATTCACTGAGAAATGTCCAAACGCAGCTCTTACCAGAAACGTGTTTCTAACTCCTGAATCTAAAGGGAGATTTAACTCACTTAGCTGAACAAACGCACAGCAGAGCAGATTGAAGGATACGTTTCTTCTGTGTTTTAGGCAGAGTTTTACTGCTATTTCGTTATATGCGGGAATAGTGCTGGAAATGCCTGTTTTGAGATCTCTCCACAGAAAGCGTTTCCAGACTTCCCCTTCAACACAAGAGTTTAACTCTGTAAGTTGAATGCACACATTGAAGACCGTTCTGTTAGGTAGCTCCGTTTTGGTTTTAGAAGCAGACTGTTCTCCTTACAGCATATACTCCCATTCACTGAGAAATGTCCAAACGCAGCACTTACCAGAAACGTGTTTCTAACTCCTGAATCTAAAGGGAGATTTAACTCACTTAGCTGAACAAACGCACAGCAGATCAGATTGAAGGATACGTTTCTTCTGTGTTTTAGGCAGAGTTTTACTGCTATTTCGTTATATGCGGGAATAGTGCTGGAAATGCCTGTTTTGAGATCTCTCCACAGAAAGCGTTTCCAGACTTCCCCTTCAACACACGAGTTTAACTCTGTAAGTTGAATGCACACATTGAAGACCGTTCTGTTAGGTAGCTCCGTTTTGGTTTTAGAAGCAGACAGTTCTCCTTACAGCATATACTCCCATTCACTGAGAAATGTCCAAACGCAGCTCTTACCAGAAACGTGTTTCTAACTCCTGAATCTAAAGGGAGATTTAACTCACTTAGCTGAACAAACGCACAGCAGAGCAGATTGAAGGATACGTTTCTTCTGTGTTTTAGGCAGAGTTTTACTGCTATTTCGTTATATGCGGGAATAGTGCTGGAAATGCCTGTTTTGAGATCTCTCCACAGAAAGCGTTTCCAGACTTCCCCTTCAACACACGAGTTTAACTCTGTAAGTTGAATGCACACATTGAAGACCGTTCTGTTAGTTAGCTCCGTTTTGGTTTTAGAAGCAGACTGTTCTCCTTACAGCATATACTCCCATTCACTGAGAAATGTCCAAACGCAGCACTTACCAGAAACGTGTTTCTAACTCCTGAATCTAAAGGGAGATTTAACTCACTTAGCTGAACAAACGCACAGCAGAGCAGATTGAAGGATACGTTTCTTCTGTGTTTTAGGCAGAGTTTTACTGCTATTTCGTTATATGCGGGAATAGTGCTGGAAATGCCTGTTTTGAGATCTCTCCACAGAAAGCGTTTCCAGACTTCCCCTTCAACACACGAGTTTAACTCTGTAAGTTGAATGCACACATTGAAGACCGTTCTGTTAGGTAGCTCCGTTTTGGTTTTAGAAGCAGACAGTTCTCCTTACAGCATATACTCCCATTCACTGAGAAATGTCCAAACGCAGCTCTTACCAGAAACGTGTTTCTAACTCCTGAATCTAAAGGGAGATTTAACTCACTTAGCTGAACAAACGCACAGCAGAGCAGATTGAAGGATACGTTTCTTCTGTGTTTTAGGCAGAGTTTTACTGCTATTTCGTTATATGCGGGAATAGTGCTGGAAATGCCTGTTTTGAGATCTCTCCACAGAAAGCGTTTCCAGACTTCCCCTTCAACACAAGAGTTTAACTCTGTAAGTTGAATGCACACATTGAAGACCGTTCTGTTAGGTAGCTCCGTTTTGGTTTTAGAAGCAGACTGTTCTCCTTACAGCATATACTCCCATTCACTGAGAAATGTCCAAACGCAGCACTTACCAGAAACGTGTTTCTAACTCCTGAATCTAAAGGGAGATTTAACTCACTTAGCTGAACAAACGCACAGCAGATCAGATTGAAGGATACGTTTCTTCTGTGTTTTAGGCAGAGTTTTACTGCTATTTCGTTATATGCGGGAATAGTGCTGGAAATGCCTGTTTTGAGATCTCTCCACAGAAAGCGTTTCCAGACTTCCCCTTCAACACACGAGTTTAACTCTGTAAGTTGAATGCACACATTGAAGACCGTTCTGTTAGGTAGCTCCGTTTTGGTTTTAGAAGCAGACAGTTCTCCTTACAGCATATACTCCCATTCACTGAGAAATGTCCAAACGCAGCTCTTACCAGAAACGTGTTTCTAACTCCTGAATCTAAAGGGAGATTTAACTCACTTAGCTGAACAAACGCACAGCAGAGCAGATTGAAGGATACGTTTCTTCTGTGTTTTAGGCAGAGTTTTACTGCTATTTCGTTATATGCGGGAATAGTGCTGGAAATGCCTGTTTTGAGATCTCTCCACAGAAAGCGTTTCCAGACTTCCCCTTCAACACACGAGTTTAACTCTGTAAGTTGAATGCACACATTGAAGACCGTTCTGTTAGGTAGCTCCGTTTTGGTTTTAGAAGCAGACTGTTCTCCTTACAGCATATACTCCCATTCACTGAGAAATGTCCAAACGCAGCACTTACCAGAAACGTGTTTCTAACTCCTGAATCTAAAGGGAGATTTAACTCACTTAGCTGAACAAACGCACAGCAGAGCAGATTGAAGGATACGTTTCTTCTGTGTTTTAGGCAGAGTTTTACTGCTATTTCGTTATATGCGGGAATAGTGCTGGAAATGCCTGTTTTGAGATCTCTCCACAGAAAGCGTTTCCAGACTTCCCCTTCAACACACGAGTTTAACTCTGTAAGTTGAATGCACACATTGAAGACCGTTCTGTTAGGTAGCTCCGTTTTGGTTTTAGAAGCAGACTGTTCTCCTTACAGCATATACTCCCATTCACTGAGAAATGTCCAAACGCAGCACTTACCAGAAACGTGTTTCTAACTCCTGAATCTAAAGGGAGATTTAACTCACTTAGCTGAACAAACGCACAGCAGAGCAGATTGAAGGATACGTTTCTTCTGTGTTTTAGGCAGAGTTTTACTGCTATTTCGTTATATGCGGGAATAGTGCTGGAAATGCCTGGAAATGCCGGTTTTGAGATCTCTCCACAGAAAGCGTTTCCAGACTTCCCCTTCAACACACGAGTTTAACTCTGTAAGTTGAATGCACACATTGAAGACCGTTCTGTTAGGTAGCTCCGTTTTGGTTTTAGAAGCAGACAGTTCTCCTTACAGCATATACTCCCATTCACTGAGAAATGTCCAAATGCAGCTCTTACCAGAAACGTGTTTCTAACTCCTGAATCTAAAGGGAGATTTAACTCACTTAGCTGAACAAACGCACAGCAGAGCAGATTGAAGGATACGTTTCTTCTGTGTTTTAGGCAGAGTTTTACTGCTATTTCGTTATATGCGGGAATAGTGCTGGAAATGCCTGTTTTGAGATCTCTCCACAGAAAGGGTTTCCAGACTTCCCCTTCAACACACGAGTTTAACTCTGTAAGTTGAATGCACACATTGAAGACCGTTCTGTTAGGTAGCTCCGTTTTGGTTTTAGAAGCAGACAGTTCTCCTTACAGCATATACTCCCATTCACTGAGAAATGTCCAAACGCAGCTCTTACCAGAAACGTGTTTCTAACTCCTGAATCTAAAGGGAGATTTAACTCACTTAGCTGAACAAACGCACAGCAGAGCAGATTGAAGGATACGTTTCTTCTGTGTTTTAGGCAGAGTTTTACTGCTATTTCGTTATATGCGGGAATAGTGCTGGAAATGCCTGGAAATGCCTGTTTTGAGATCTCTCCACAGAAAGCGTTTCCAGACTTCCCCTTCAACACACGAGTTTAACTCTGTAAGTTGAATGCACACATTGAAGACCGTTCTGTTAGGTAGCTCCGTTTTGGTTTTAGAAGCAGACAGTTCTCCTTACAGCATATACTCCCATTCACTGAGAAATGTCCAAACGCAGCTCTTACCAGAAACGTGTTTCTAACTCCTGAATCTAAAGGGAGATTTAACTCACTTAGCTGAACAAACGCACAGCAGAGCAGATTGAAGGATACGTTTCTTCTGTGTTTTAGGCAGAGTTTTACTGCTATTTCGTTATATGCGGGAATAGTGCTGGAAATGCCTGTTTTGAGATCTCTCCACAGAAAGCGTTTCCAGACTTCCCCTTCAACACACGAGTTTAACTCTGTAAGTTGAATGCACACATTGAAGACCGTTCTGTTAGGTAGCTCCGTTTTGGTTTTAGAAGCAGACTGTTCTCCTTACAGCATATACTCCCATTCACTGAGAAATGTCCAAACGCAGCACTTACCAGAAACGTGTTTCTAACTCCTGAATCTAAAGGGAGATTTAACTCACTTAGCTGAACAAACGCACAGCAGAGCAGATTGAAGGATACGTTTCTTCTGTGTTTTAGGCAGAGTTTTACTGCTATTTCGTTATATGCGGGAATAGTGCTGGAAATGCCTGTTTTGTGATCTCTCCACAGAAAGCGTTTCCAGACTTCCCCTTCAACACACGAGTTTAACTCTGTAAGTTGAATGCACACATTGAAGACCGTTCTGTTAGGTAGCTCCGTTTTGGTTTTAGAAGCAGACAGTTCTCCTTACAGCATATACTCCCATTCACTGAGAAATGTCCAAACGCAGCTCTTACCAGAAACGTGTTTCTAACTCCTGAATCTAAAGGGAGATTTAACTCACTTAGCTGAACAAACGCACAGCAGAGCAGATTGAAGGATACGTTTCTTCTGTGTTTTAGGCAGAGTTTTACTGCTATTTCGTTATATGCGGGAATAGTGCTGGAAATGCCTGTTTTGAGATCTCTCCACAGAAAGCGTTTCCAGACTTCCCCTTCAACACACGAGTTTAACTCTGTAAGTTGAATGCACATATTGAAGACCGTTCTGTTAGGTAGCTCCGTTTTGGTTTTAGAAGCAGACAGTTCTCCTTACAGCATATACTCCCATTCACTGAGAAATGTCCAAACGCAGCTCTTACCAGAAACGTGTTTCTAACTCCTGAATCTAAAGGGAGATTTAACTCACTTAGCTGAACAAACGCACAGCAGAGCAGATTGAAGGATACGTTTCTTCTGTGTTTTAGGCAGAGTTTTACTGCTATTTCGTTATATGCGGGAATAGTGCTGGAAATGCCTGTTTTGAGATCTCTCCACAGAAAGCGTTTCCAGACTTCCCCTTCAACACACGAGTTTAACTCTGTAAGTTGAATGCACACATTGAAGACCGTTCTGTTAGGTAGCTCCGTTTTGGTTTTAGAAGCAGACAGTTCTCCTTACAGCATATACTCCCATTCACTGAGAAATGTCCAAACGCAGCTCTTACCAGAAACGTGTTTGTAACTCCTGAATCTAAAGGGAGATTTAACTCACTTAGCTGAACAAACGCACAGCAGAGCAGATTGAAGGATACGTTTCTTCTGTGTTTTAGGCAGAGTTTTACTGCTATTTCGTTATATGCGGGAATAGTGCTGGAAATGCCTGTTTTGAGATCTCTCCACAGAAAGCGTTTCCAGACTTCCCCTTCAACACAAGAGTTTAACTCTGTAAGTTGAATGCACACATTGAAGACCGTTCTGTTAGGTAGCTCCGTTTTGGTTTTAGAAGCAGACTGTTCTCCTTACAGCATATACTCCCATTCACTGAGAAATGTCCAAACGCAGCACTTACCAGAAACGTGTTTCTAACTCCTGAATCTAAAGGGAGATTTAACTCACTTAGCTGAACAAACGCACAGCAGATCAGATTGAAGGATACGTTTCTTCTGTGTTTTAGGCAGAGTTTTACTGCTATTTCGTTATATGCGGGAATAGTGCTGGAAATGCCTGTTTTGAGATCTCTCCACAGAAAGCGTTTCCAGACTTCCCCTTCAACACACGAGTTTAACTCTGTAAGTTGAATGCACACATTGAAGACCGTTCTGTTAGGTAGCTCCGTTTTGGTTTTAGAAGCAGACAGTTCTCCTTACAGCATATACTCCCATTCACTGAGAAATGTCCAAACGCAGCTCTTACCAGAAACGTGTTTCTAACTCCTGAATCTAAAGGGAGATTTAACTCACTTAGCTGAACAAACGCACAGCAGAGCAGATTGAAGGATACGTTTCTTCTGTGTTTTAGGCAGAGTTTTACTGCTATTTCGTTATATGCGGGAATAGTGCTGGAAATGCCTGTTTTGAGATCTCTCCACAGAAAGCGTTTCCAGACTTCCCCTTCAACACAAGAGTTTAACTCTGTAAGTTGAATGCACACATTGAAGACCGTTCTGTTAGGTAGCTCCGTTTTGGTTTTAGAAGCAGACTGTTCTCCTTACAGCATATACTCCCATTCACTGAGAAATGTCCAAACGCAGCACTTACCAGAAACGTGTTTCTAACTCCTGAATCTAAAGGGAGATTTAACTCACTTAGCTGAACAAACGCACAGCAGATCAGATTGAAGGATACGTTTCTTCTGTGTTTTAGGCAGAGTTTTACTGCTATTTCGTTATATGCGGGAATAGTGCTGGAAATGCCTGTTTTGAGATCTCTCCACAGAAAGCGTTTCCAGACTTCCCCTTCAACACACGAGTTTAACTCTGTAAGTTGAATGCACACATTGAAGACCGTTCTGTTAGGTAGCTCCGTTTTGGTTTTAGAAGCAGACAGTTCTCCTTACAGCATATACTCCCATTCACTGAGAAATGTCCAAACGCAGCTCTTACCAGAAACGTGTTTCTAACTCCTGAATCTAAAGGGAGATTTAACTCACTTAGCTGAACAAACGCACAGCAGAGCAGATTGAAGGATACGTTTCTTCTGTGTTTTAGGCAGAGTTTTACTGCTATTTCGTTATATGCGGGAATAGTGCTGGAAATGCCTGTTTTGAGATCTCTCCACAGAAAGCGTTTCCAGACTTCCCCTTCAACACACGAGTTTAACTCTGTAAGTTGAATGCACACATTGAAGACCGTTCTGTTAGGTAGCTCCGTTTTGGTTTTAGAAGCAGACTGTTCTCCTTACAGCATATACTCCCATTCACTGAGAAATGTCCAAACGCAGCACTTACCAGAAACGTGTTTCTAACTCCTGAATCTAAAGGGAGATTTAACTCACTTAGCTGAACAAACGCACAGCAGAGCAGATTGAAGGATACGTTTCTTCTGTGTTTTAGGCAGAGTTTTACTGCTATTTCGTTATATGCGGGAATAGTGCTGGAAATGCCTGTTTTGAGATCTCTCCACAGAAAGCGTTTCCAGACTTCCCCTTCAACACACGAGTTTAACTCTGTAAGTTGAATGCACACATTGAAGACCGTTCTGTTAGGTAGCTCCGTTTTGGTTTTAGAAGCAGACTGTTCTCCTTACAGCATATACTCCCATTCACTGAGAAATGTCCAAACGCAGCACTTACCAGAAACGTGTTTCTAACTCCTGAATCTAAAGGGAGATTTAACTCACTTAGCTGAACAAACGCACAGCAGAGCAGATTGAAGGATACGTTTCTTCTGTGTTTTAGGCAGAGTTTTACTGCTATTTCGTTATATGCGGGAATAGTGCTGGAAATGCCTGGAAATGCCGGTTTTGAGATCTCTCCACAGAAAGCGTTTCCAGACTTCCCCTTCAACACACGAGTTTAACTCTGTAAGTTGAATGCACACATTGAAGACCGTTCTGTTAGGTAGCTCCGTTTTGGTTTTAGAAGCAGACAGTTCTCCTTACAGCATATACTCCCATTCACTGAGAAATGTCCAAATGCAGCTCTTACCAGAAACGTGTTTCTAACTCCTGAATCTAAAGGGAGATTTAACTCACTTAGCTGAACAAACGCACAGCAGAGCAGATTGAAGGATACGTTTCTTCTGTGTTTTAGGCAGAGTTTTACTGCTATTTCGTTATATGCGGGAATAGTGCTGGAAATGCCTGTTTTGAGATCTCTCCACAGAAAGGGTTTCCAGACTTCCCCTTCAACACACGAGTTTAACTCTGTAAGTTGAATGCACACATTGAAGACCGTTCTGTTAGGTAGCTCCGTTTTGGTTTTAGAAGCAGACAGTTCTCCTTACAGCATATACTCCCATTCACTGAGAAATGTCCAAACGCAGCTCTTACCAGAAACGTGTTTCTAACTCCTGAATCTAAAGGGAGATTTAACTCACTTAGCTGAACAAACGCACAGCAGAGCAGATTGAAGGATACGTTTCTTCTGTGTTTTAGGCAGAGTTTTACTGCTATTTCGTTATATGCGGGAATAGTGCTGGAAATGCCTGGAAATGCCTGTTTTGAGATCTCTCCACAGAAAGCGTTTCCAGACTTCCCCTTCAACACACGAGTTTAACTCTGTAAGTTGAATGCACACATTGAAGACCGTTCTGTTAGGTAGCTCCGTTTTGGTTTTAGAAGCAGACAGTTCTCCTTACAGCATATACTCCCATTCACTGAGAAATGTCCAAACGCAGCTCTTACCAGAAACGTGTTTCTAACTCCTGAATCTAAAGGGAGATTTAACTCACTTAGCTGAACAAACGCACAGCAGAGCAGATTGAAGGATACGTTTCTTCTGTGTTTTAGGCAGAGTTTTACTGCTATTTCGTTATATGCGGGAATAGTGCTGGAAATGCCTGTTTTGAGATCTCTCCACAGAAAGCGTTTCCAGACTTCCCCTTCAACACACGAGTTTAACTCTGTAAGTTGAATGCACACATTGAAGACCGTTCTGTTAGGTAGCTCCGTTTTGGTTTTAGAAGCAGACTGTTCTCCTTACAGCATATACTCCCATTCACTGAGAAATGTCCAAACGCAGCACTTACCAGAAACGTGTTTCTAACTCCTGAATCTAAAGGGAGATTTAACTCACTTAGCTGAACAAACGCACAGCAGAGCAGATTGAAGGATACGTTTCTTCTGTGTTTTAGGCAGAGTTTTACTGCTATTTCGTTATATGCGGGAATAGTGCTGGAAATGCCTGTTTTGTGATCTCTCCACAGAAAGCGTTTCCAGACTTCCCCTTCAACACACGAGTTTAACTCTGTAAGTTGAATGCACACATTGAAGACCGTTCTGTTAGGTAGCTCCGTTTTGGTTTTAGAAGCAGACAGTTCTCCTTACAGCATATACTCCCATTCACTGAGAAATGTCCAAACGCAGCTCTTACCAGAAACGTGTTTCTAACTCCTGAATCTAAAGGGAGATTTAACTCACTTAGCTGAACAAACGCACAGCAGAGCAGATTGAAGGATACGTTTCTTCTGTGTTTTAGGCAGAGTTTTACTGCTATTTCGTTATATGCGGGAATAGTGCTGGAAATGCCTGTTTTGAGATCTCTCCACAGAAAGCGTTTCCAGACTTCCCCTTCAACACACGAGTTTAACTCTGTAAGTTGAATGCACATATTGAAGACCGTTCTGTTAGGTAGCTCCGTTTTGGTTTTAGAAGCAGACAGTTCTCCTTACAGCATATACTCCCATTCACTGAGAAATGTCCAAACGCAGCTCTTACCAGAAACGTGTTTCTAACTCCTGAATCTAAAGGGAGATTTAACTCACTTAGCTGAACAAACGCACAGCAGAGCAGATTGAAGGATACGTTTCTTCTGTGTTTTAGGCAGAGTTTTACTGCTATTTCGTTATATGCGGGAATAGTGCTGGAAATGCCTGTTTTGAGATCTCTCCACAGAAAGCGTTTCCAGACTTCCCCTTCAACACACGAGTTTAACTCTGTAAGTTGAATGCACACATTGAAGACCGTTCTGTTAGGTAGCTCCGTTTTGGTTTTAGAAGCAGACAGTTCTCCTTACAGCATATACTCCCATTCACTGAGAAATGTCCAAACGCAGCTCTTACCAGAAACGTGTTTGTAACTCCTGAATCTAAAGGGAGATTTAACTCACTTAGCTGAACAAACGCACAGCAGAGCAGATTGAAGGATACGTTTCTTCTGTGTTTTAGGCAGAGTTTTACTGCTATTTCGTTATATGCGGGAATAGTGCTGGAAATGCCTGTTTTGAGATCTCTCCACAGAAAGCGTTTCCAGACTTCCCCTTCAACACAAGAGTTTAACTCTGTAAGTTGAATGCACACATTGAAGACCGTTCTGTTAGGTAGCTCCGTTTTGGTTTTAGAAGCAGACTGTTCTCCTTACAGCATATACTCCCATTCACTGAGAAATGTCCAAACGCAGCACTTACCAGAAACGTGTTTCTAACTCCTGAATCTAAAGGGAGATTTAACTCACTTAGCTGAACAAACGCACAGCAGATCAGATTGAAGGATACGTTTCTTCTGTGTTTTAGGCAGAGTTTTACTGCTATTTCGTTATATGCGGGAATAGTGCTGGAAATGCCTGTTTTGAGATCTCTCCACAGAAAGCGTTTCCAGACTTCCCCTTCAACACACGAGTTTAACTCTGTAAGTTGAATGCACACATTGAAGACCGTTCTGTTAGGTAGCTCCGTTTTGGTTTTAGAAGCAGACAGTTCTCCTTACAGCATATACTCCCATTCACTGAGAAATGTCCAAACGCAGCTCTTACCAGAAACGTGTTTCTAACTCCTGAATCTAAAGGGAGATTTAACTCACTTAGCTGAACAAACGCACAGCAGAGCAGATTGAAGGATACGTTTCTTCTGTGTTTTAGGCAGAGTTTTACTGCTATTTCGTTATATGCGGGAATAGTGCTGGAAATGCCTGTTTTGAGATCTCTCCACAGAAAGCGTTTCCAGACTTCCCCTTCAACACAAGAGTTTAACTCTGTAAGTTGAATGCACACATTGAAGACCGTTCTGTTAGGTAGCTCCGTTTTGGTTTTAGAAGCAGACTGTTCTCCTTACAGCATATACTCCCATTCACTGAGAAATGTCCAAACGCAGCACTTACCAGAAACGTGTTTCTAACTCCTGAATCTAAAGGGAGATTTAACTCACTTAGCTGAACAAACGCACAGCAGAGCAGATTGAAGGATACGTTTCTTCTGTGTTTTAGGCAGAGTTTTACTGCTATTTCGTTATATGCGGGAATAGTGCTGGAAATGCCTGTTTTGAGATCTCTCCACAGAAAGCGTTTCCAGACTTCCCCTTCAACACACGAGTTTAACTCTGTAAGTTGAATGCACACATTGAAGACCGTTCTGTTAGGTAGCTCCGTTTTGGTTTTAGAAGCAGACAGTTCTCCTTACAGCATATACTCCCATTCACTGAGAAATGTCCAAACGCAGCTCTTACCAGAAACGTGTTTCTAACTCCTGAATCTAAAGGGAGATTTAACTCACTTAGCTGAACAAACGCACAGCAGAGCAGATTGAAGGATACGTTTCTTCTGTGTTTTAGGCAGAGTTTTACTGCTATTTCGTTATATGCGGGAATAGTGCTGGAAATGCCTGTTTTGAGATCTCTCCACAGAAAGCGTTTCCAGACTTCCCCTTCAACACACGAGTTTAACTCTGTAAGTTGAATGCACACATTGAAGACCGTTCTGTTAGGTAGCTCCGTTTTGGTTTTAGAAGCAGACTGTTCTCCTTACAGCATATACTCCCATTCACTGAGAAATGTCCAAACGCAGCACTTACCAGAAACGTGTTTCTAACTCCTGAATCTAAAGGGAGATTTAACTCACTTAGCTGAACAAACGCACAGCAGAGCAGATTGAAGGATACGTTTCTTCTGTGTTTTAGGCAGAGTTTTACTGCTATTTCGTTATATGCGGGAATAGTGCTGGAAATGCCTGGAAATGCCGGTTTTGAGATCTCTCCACAGAAAGCGTTTCCAGACTTCCCCTTCAACACACGAGTTTAACTCTGTAAGTTGAATGCACACATTGAAGACCGTTCTGTTAGGTAGCTCCGTTTTGGTTTTAGAAGCAGACAGTTCTCCTTACAGCATATACTCCCATTCACTGAGAAATGTCCAAACGCAGCTCTTACCAGAAACGTGTTTCTAACTCCTGAATCTAAAGGGATATTTAACTCACTTAGCTGAACAAACGCACAGCAGAGCAGATTGAAGGATACGTTTCTTCTGTGTTTTAGGCAGAGTTTTACTGCTATTTCGTTATATGCGGGAATAGTGCTGGAAATGCCTGTTTTGAGATCTCTCCACAGAAAGCGTTTCCAGACTTCCCCTTCAACACAAGAGTTTAACTCTGTAAGTTGAATGCACACATTGAAGACCGTTCTGTTAGGTAGCTCCGTTTTGGTTTTAGAAGCAGACTGTTCTCCTTACAGCATATACTCCCATTCACTGAGAAATGTCCAAACGCAGCACTTACCAGAAACGTGTTTCTAACTCCTGAATCTAAAGGGAGATTTAACTCACTTAGCTGAACAAACGCACAGCAGAGCAGATTGAAGGATACGTTTCTTCTGTGTTTTAGGCAGAGTTTTACTGCTATTTCGTTATATGCGGGAATAGTGCTGGAAATGCCTGTTTTGAGATCTCTCCACAGAAAGCGTTTCCAGACTTCCCCTTCAACACACGAGTTTAACTCTGTAAGTTGAATGCACACATTGAAGACCGTTTTGTTAGGTAGCTCCGTTTTGGTTTTAGAAGCAGACAGTTCTCCTTACAGCATATACTCCCATTCACTGAGAAATGTCCAAACGCAGCTCTTACCAGAAACGTGTTTCTAACTCCTGAATCTAAAGGGAGATTTAACTCACTTAGCTGAACAAACGCACAGCAGAGCAGATTGAAGGATACGTTTCTTCTGTGTTTTAGGCAGAGTTTTACTGCTATTTCGTTATATGCGGGAATAGTGCTGGAAATGCCTGTTTTGAGATCTCTCCACAGAAAGCGTTTCCAGACTTCCCCTTCAACACACGAGTTTAACTCTGTAAGTTGAATGCACACATTGAAGACCGTTCTGTTAGGTAGCTCCGTTTTGGTTTTAGAAGCAGACTGTTCTCCTTACAGCATATACTCCCATTCACTGAGAAATGTCCAAACGCAGCACTTACCAGAAACGTGTTTCTAACTCCTGAATCTAAAGGGAGATTTAACTCACTTAGCTGAACAAACGCACAGCAGAGCAGATTGAAGGATACGTTTCTTCTGTGTTTTAGGCAGAGTTTTACTGCTATTTCGTTATATGCGGGAATAGTGCTGGAAATGCCTGGAAATGCCGGTTTTGAGATCTCTCCACAGAAAGCGTTTCCAGACTTCCCCTTCAACACACGAGTTTAACTCTGTAAGTTGAATGCACACATTGAAGACCGTTCTGTTAGGTAGCTCCGTTTTGGTTTTAGAAGCAGACAGTTCTCCTTACAGCATATACTCCCATTCACTGAGAAATGTCCAAATGCAGCTCTTACCAGAAACGTGTTTCTAACTCCTGAATCTAAAGGGATATTTAACTCACTTAGCTGAACAAACGCACAGCAGAGCAGATTGAAGGATACGTTTCTTCTGTGTTTTAGGCAGAGTTTTACTGCTATTTCGTTATATGCGGGAATAGTGCTGGAAATGCCTGTTTTGAGATCTCTCCACAGAAAGCGTTTCCAGACTTCCCCTTCAACACAAGAGTTTAACTCTGTAAGTTGAATGCACACATTGAAGACCGTTCTGTTAGGTAGCTCCGTTTTGGTTTTAGAAGCAGACTGTTCTCCTTACAGCATATACTCCCATTCACTGAGAAATGTCCAAACGCAGCACTTACCAGAAACGTGTTTCTAACTCCTGAATCTAAAGGGAGATTTAACTCACTTAGCTGAACAAACGCACAGCAGAGCAGATTGAAGGATACGTTTCTTCTGTGTTTTAGGCAGAGTTTTACTGCTATTTCGTTATATGCGGGAATAGTGCTGGAAATGCCTGTTTTGAGATCTCTCCACAGAAAGCGTTTCCAGACTTCCCCTTCAACACACGAGTTTAAATCTGTAAGTTGAATGCACACATTGAAGACCGTTCTGTTAGGTAGCTCCGTTTTGGTTTTAGAAGCAGACTGTTCTCCTTACAGCATATACTCCCATTCACTGAGAAATGTCCAAACGCAGCACTTACCAGAAACGTGTTTCTAACTCCTGAATCTAAAGGGAGATTTAACTCACTTAGCTGAACAAACGCACAGCAGAGCAGATTGAAGGATACGTTTCTTCTGTGTTTTAGGCAGAGTTTTACTGCTATTTCGTTATATGCGGGAATAGTGCTGGAAATGCCTGTTTTGAGATCTCTCCACAGAAAGCGTTTCCAGACTTCCCCTTCAACACACGAGTTTAACTCTGTAAGTTGAATGCACACATTGAAGACCGTTCTGTTAGGTAGCTCCGTTTTGGTTTTAGAAGCAGACAGTTCTCCTTACAGCATATACTCCCATTCACTGAGAAATGTCCAAACGCAGCTCTTACCAGAAACGTGTTTCTAACTCCTGAATCTAAAGGGAGATTTAACTCACTTAGCTGAACAAACGCACAGCAGAGCAGATTGAAGGATACGTTTCTTCTGTGTTTTAGGCAGAGTTTTACTGCTATTTCGTTATATGCGGGAATAGTGCTGGAAATGCCTGTTTTGAGATCTCTCCACAGAAAGCGTTTCCAGACTTCCCCTTCAACACACGAGTTTAACTCTGTAAGTTGAATGCACATATTGAAGACCGTTCTGTTAGGTAGCTCCGTTTTGGTTTTAGAAGCAGACAGTTCTCCTTACAGCATATACTCCCATTCACTGAGAAATGTCCAAACGCAGCTCTTACCAGAAACGTGTTTCTAACTCCTGAATCTAAAGGGAGATTTAACTCACTTAGCTGAACAAACGCACAGCAGAGCAGATTGAAGGATACGTTTCTTCTGTGTTTTAGGCAGAGTTTTACTGCTATTTCGTTATATGCGGGAATAGTGCTGGAAATGCCTGTTTTGAGATCTCTCCACAGAAAGCGTTTCCAGACTTCCCCTTCAACACACGAGTTTAACTCTGTAAGTTGAATGCACACATTGAAGACCGTTCTGTTAGGTAGCTCCGTTTTGGATTTAGAAGCAGACAGTTCTCCTTACAGCATATACTCCCATTCACTGAGAAATGTCCAAACGCAGCTCTTACCAGAAACGTGTTTCTAACTCCTGAATCTAAAGGGAGATTTAACTCACTTAGCTGAACAAACGCACAGCAGAGCAGATTGAAGGATACGTTTCTTCTGTGTTTTAGGCAGAGTTTTACTGCTATTTCGTTATATGCGGGAATAGTGCTGGAAATGCCTGGAAATGCCTGTTTTGAGATCTCTCCACAGAAAGCGTTTCCAGACTTCCCCTTCAACACACGAGTTTAACTCTGTAAGTTGAATGCACACATTGAAGACCATTCTGTTAGGTAGCTCCGTTTTGGTTTTAGAAGCAGACAGTTCTCCTTACAGCATATATTCCCATTCACTGAGAAAGGTCCAAACGCAGCTCTTACCAGAAACGTGTTTCTAACTCCTGAATCTAAAGGGAGATTTAACTCACTTAGCTGAACAAACGCACAGCAGATCAGATTGAAGGATACGTTTCTTCTGTGTTTTAGGCAGAGTTTTACTGCTATTTCGTTATATGCGGGAATAGTGCTGGAAATGCCTGTTTTGAGATCTCTCCACAGAAAGCGTTTCCAGACTTCCCCTTCAACACACGAGTTTAACTCTGTAAGTTGAATGCACACATTGAAGACCGTTCTGTTAGGTAGCTCCGTTTTGGTTTTAGAAGCAGACAGTTCTCCTTACAGCATATACTCCCATTCACTGAGAAATGTCCAAACGCAGCTCTTACCAGAAACGTGTTTCTAACTCCTGAATCTAAAGGGAGATTTAACTCACTTAGCTGAACAAACGCACAGCAGAGCAGATTGAAGGATACGTTTCTTCTGTGTTTTAGGCAGAGTTTTACTGCTATTTCGTTATATGCGGGAATAGTGCTGGAAATGCCTGTTTTGAGATCTCTCCACAGAAAGCGTTTCCAGACTTCCCCTTCAACACAAGAGTTTAACTCTGTAAGTTGAATGCACACATTGAAGACCGTTCTGTTAGGTAGCTCCGTTTTGGTTTTAGAAGCAGACAGTTCTCCTTACAGCATATACTCCCATTCACTGAGAAATGTCCAAACGCAGCACTTACCAGAAACGTGTTTCTAACTCCTGAATCTAAAGGGAGATTTAACTCACTTAGCTGAACAAACGCACAGCAGATCAGATTGAAGGATACGTTTCTTCTGTGTTTTAGGCAGAGTTTTACTGCTATTTCGTTATATGCGGGAATAGTGCTGGAAATGCCTGTTTTGAGATCTCTCCACAGAAAGCGTTTCCAGACTTCCCCTTCAACACACGAGTTTAACTCTGTAAGTTGAATGCACACATTGAAGACCGTTCTGTTAGGTAGCTCCGTTTTGGTTTTAGAAGCAGACAGTTCTCCTTACAGCATATACTCCCATTCACTGAGAAATGTCCAAACGCAGCTCTTACCAGAAACGTGTTTCTAACTCCTGAATCTAAAGGGAGATTTAACTCACTTAGCTGAACAAACGCACAGCAGAGCAGATTGAAGGATACGTTTCTTCTGTGTTTTAGGCAGAGTTTTACTGCTATTTCGTTATATGCGGGAATAGTGCTGGAAATGCCTGTTTTGAGATCTCTCCACAGAAAGCGTTTCCAGACTTCCCCGTCAACACACGAGTTTAACTCTGTAAGTTGAATGCACACATTGAAGACCGTTCTGTTAGGTAGCTCCGTTTTGGTTTTAGAAGCAAACTGTTCTCCTTACAGCATATACTCCCATTCACTGAGAAATGTCCAAACGCAGCACTTACCAGAAACGTGTTTCTAACTCCTGAATCTAAAGGGAGATTTAACTCACTTAGCTGAACAAACGCACAGCAGAGCAGATTGAAGGATACGTTTCTTCTGTGTTTTAGGCAGAGTTTTACTGCTATTTCGTTATATGCGGGAATAGTGCTGGAAATGCCTGTTTTGAGATCTCTCCACAGAAAGCGTTTCCAGACTTCCCCTTCAACACACGAGTTTAACTCTGTAAGTTGAATGCACACATTGAAGACCGTTCTGTTAGGTAGCTCCGTTTTGGTTTTAGAAGCAGACAGTTCTCCTTACAGCATATACTCCCATTCACTGAGAAATGTCCAAACGCAGCTCTTACCAGAAACGTGTTTCTAACTCCTGAATCTAAAGGGAGATTTAACTCACTTAGCTGAACAAACGCACAGCAGAGCAGATTGAAGGATACGTTTCTTCTGTGTTATAGGCAGAGTTTTACTGCTATTTCGTTATATGCGGGAATAGTGCTGGAAATGCCTGTTTTGAGATCTCTCCACAGAAAGCGTTTCCAGACTTCCCCTTCAACACACGAGTTTAACTCTGTAAGTTGAATGCACACATTGAAGACCGTTCTGTTAGGTAGCTCCGTTTTGGTTTTAGAAGCAGACAGTTCTCCTTACAGCATATACTCCCATTCACTGAGAAATGTCCAAACGCAGCTCTTACCAGAAACGTGTTTCTAACTCCTGAATCTAAAGGGAGATTTAACTCAATTAGCTGAACAAACGCACAGCAGAGCAGATTGAAGGATACGTTTCTTCTGTGTTTTAGGCAGAGTTTTACTGCTATTTCGTTATATGCGGGAATAGTGCTGGAAATGCCTGGAAATGCCTGTTTTGAGATCTCTCCACAGAAAGCGTTTCCAGACTTCCCCTTCAACACACGAGTTTAACTCTGTAAGTTGAATGCACACATTGAAGACCATTCTGTTAGGTAGCTCCGTTTTGGTTTTAGAAGCAGACAGTTCTCCTTACAGCATATACTCCCATTCACTGAGAAATGTCCAAACGCAGCTCTTACCAGAAACGTGTTTCTAACTCCTGAATCTAAAGGGAGATTTAACTCACTTAGCTGAACAAACGCACAGCAGATCAGATTGAAGGATACGTTTCTTCTGTGTTTTAGGCAGAGTTTTACTGCTATTTCGTTATATGCGGGAATAGTGCTGGAAATGCCTGTTTTGAGATCTCTCCACAGAAAGCGTTTCCAGACTTCCCCTTCAACACACGAGTTTAACTCTGTAAGTTGAATGCACACATTGAAGACCGTTCTGTTAGGTAGCTCCGTTTTGGTTTTAGAAGCAGACAGTTCTCCTTACAGCATATACTCCCATTCACTGAGAAATGTCCAAACGCAGCTCTTACCAGAAACGTGTTTCTAACTCCTGAATCTAAAGGGAGATTTAACTCACTTAGCTGAACAAACGCACAGCAGAGCAGATTGAAGGATACGTTTCTTCTGTGTTTTAGGCAGAGTTTTACTGCTATTTCGTTATATGCGGGAATAGTGCTGGAAATGCCTGGAAATGCCTGTTTTGAGATCTCTCCACAGAAAGCGTTTCCAGACTTCCCCTTCAACACACGAGTTTAACTCTGTAAGTTGAATGCACACATTGAAGACCGTTCTGTTAGGTAGCTCCGTTTTGGTTTTAGAAGCAGACAGTTCTCCTTACAGCATATACTCCCATTCACTGAGAAATGTCCAAACGCAGCTCTTACCAGAAACGTGTTTCTAACTCCTGAATCTAAAGGGAGATTTAACTCACTTAGCTGAACAAACGCACAGCAGAGCAGATTGAAGGATACGTTTCTTCTGTGTTTTAGGCAGAGTTTTACTGCTATTTCGTTATATGCGGGAATAGTGCTGGAAATGCCTGTTTTGAGATCTCTCCACAGAAAGCGTTTCCAGACTTCCCCTTCAACACACGAGTTTAACTCTGTAAGTTGAATGCACACATTGAAGACCGCTCTGTTAGGTAGCTCCGTTTTGGTTTTAGAAGCAGACAGTTCTCCTTACAGCATATACTCCCATTCACTGAGAAATGTCCAAACGCAGCTCTTACCAGAAACGTGTTTCTAACTCCTGAATCTAAAGGGAGATTTAACTCACTTAGATGAACAAACGCACAGCAGAGCAGATTGAAGGATACGTTTCTTCTGTGTTTTAGGCAGAGTTTTACTGCTATTTCGTTATATGCGGGAATAGTGCTGGAAATGCCTGTTTTGAGATCTCTCCACAGAAAGCGTTTCCAGACTTCCCCTTCAACACACGAGTTTAACTCTGTAAGTTGAATGCACACATTGAAGACCGTTCTGTTAGGTAGCTCCGTTTTGGTTTTAGAAGCAGACAGTTCTCCTTACAGCATATACTCCCATTCACTGAGAAATGTCCAAACGCAGCTCTTACCAGAAACGTGTTCCTAACTCCTGAATCTAAAGGGAGATTTAACTCACTTAGCTGAACAAACGCACAGCAGTGCAGATTGAAGGATACGTTTCTTCTGTGTTTTATGCAGAGTTTTACTGCTATTTCGTTATATGCGGGAATAGTGCTGGAAATGCCTGTTTTGAGATCTCTCCACAGAAAGCGTTTCCAGACTTCCCCTTCAACACACGAGTTTAACTCTGTAAGTTGAATGCACACATTGAAGACCGTTCTGTTAGGTAGCTCCGTTTTGGTTTTAGAAGCAGACAGTTCTCCTTACAGCATATACTCCCATTCACTGAGAAATGTCCAAACGCAGCTCTTAACAGAAACGTGTTTCTAACTCCTGAATCTAAAGGGAGATTTAACTCACTTAGCTGAACAAACGCACAGCAGAGCAGATTGAAGGATACGTTTCTTCTGCGTTTTAGGCAGAGTTTTACTGCTATTTCGTTATATGCGGGAATAGTGCTGGAAATGCCTGTTTTGAGATCTCTCCACAGAAAGCGTTTCCAGACTTCCCCTTCAACACACGAGTTTAACTCTGTAAGTTGAATGCACATATTGAAGACCGTTCTGTTAGGTAGCTCCGTTTTGGTTTTAGAAGCAGACAGTTCTCCTTACAGCATATACTCCCATTCACTGAGAAATGTCCAAACGCAGCTCTTACCAGAAACGTGTTTCTAACTCCTGAATCTAAAGGGAGATTTAACTCACTTAGCTGAACAAACGCACAGCAGAGCAGATTGAAGGATACGTTTCTTCTGTGTTTTAGGCAGAGTTTTACTGCTATTTCGTTATATGCGGGAATAGTGCTGGAAATGCCTGTTTTGAGATCTCTCCACAGAAAGCGTTTCCAGACTTCCCCTTCAACACACGAGTTTAACTCTGTAAGTTGAATGCACACATTGAAGACCGTTCTGTTAGGTAGCTCCGTTTTGGTTTTAGAAGCAGACAGTTCTCCTTACAGCATATACTCCCATTCACTGAGAAATGTCCAAACGCAGCTCTTACCAGAAACGTGTTTCTAACTCCTGAATCTAAAGGGAGATTTAACTCACTTAGCTGAACAAACGCACAGCAGAGCAGATTGAAGGATACGTTTCTTCTGTGTTTTAGGCAGAGTTTTACTGCTATTTCGTTATATGCGGGAATAGTGCTGGAAATGCCTGTTTTGAGATCTCTCCACAGAAAGCGTTTCCAGACTTCCCCTTCAACACAAGAGTTTAACTCTGTAAGTTGAATGCACACATTGAAGACCGTTCTGTTAGGTAGCTCCGTTTTGGTTTTAGAAGCAGACTGTTCTCCTTACAGCATATACTCCCATTCACTGAGAAATGTCCAAACGCAGCACTTACCAGAAACGTGTTTCTAACTCCTGAATCTAAAGGGAGATTTAACTCACTTAGCTGAACAAACGCACAGCAGAGCAGATTGAAGGATACGTTTCTTCTGTGTTTTAGGCAGAGTTTTACTGCTATTTCGTTATATGCGGGAATAGTGCTGGAAATGCCTGTTTTGAGATCTCTCCACAGAAAGCGTTTCCAGACTTCCCCTTCAACACACGAGTTTAACTCTGTAAGTTGAATGCACACATTGAAGACCGTTCTGTTAGGTAGCTCCGTTTTGGTTTTAGAAGCAGACAGTTCTCCTTACAGCATATACTCCCATTCACTGAGAAATGTCCAAACGCAGCTCTTACCAGAAACGTGTTTCTAACTCCTGAATCTAAAGGGAGATTTAACTCACTTAGCTGAACAAACGCACAGCAGAGCAGATTGAAGGATACGTTTCTTCTGTGTTTTAGGCAGAGTTTTACTGCTATTTCGTTATATGCGGGAATAGTGCTGGAAATGCCTGTTTTGAGATCTCTCCACAGAAAGCGTTTCCAGACTTCCCCTTCAACACACGAGTTTAACTCTGTAAGTTGAATGCACACATTGAAGACCGTTCTGTTAGGTAGCTCCGTTTTGGTTTTAGAAGCAGACTGTTCTCCTTACAGCATATACTCCCATTCACTGAGAAATGTCCAAACGCAGCACTTACCAGAAACGTGTTTCTAACTCCTGAATCTAAAGGGAGATTTAACTCACTTAGCTGAACAAACGCACAGCAGAGCAGATTGAAGGATACGTTTCTTCTGTGTTTTAGGCAGAGTTTTACTGCTATTTCGTTATATGCGGGAATAGTGCTGGAAATGCCTGGAAATGCCGGTTTTGAGATCTCTCCACAGAAAGCGTTTCCAGACTTCCCCTTCAACACACGAGTTTAACTCTGTAAGTTGAATGCACACATTGAAGACCGTTCTGTTAGGTAGCTCCGTTTTGGTTTTAGAAGCAGACAGTTCTCCTTACAGCATATACTCCCATTCACTGAGAAATGTCCAAACGCAGCTCTTACCAGAAACGTGTTTCTAACTCCTGAATCTAAAGGGATATTTAACTCACTTAGCTGAACAAACGCACAGCAGAGCAGATTGAAGGATACGTTTCTTCTGTGTTTTAGGCAGAGTTTTACTGCTATTTCGTTATATGCGGGAATAGTGCTGGAAATGCCTGTTTTGAGATCTCTCCACAGAAAGCGTTTCCAGACTTCCCCTTCAACACAAGAGTTTAACTCTGTAAGTTGAATGCACACATTGAAGACCGTTCTGTTAGGTAGCTCCGTTTTGGTTTTAGAAGCAGACTGTTCTCCTTACAGCATATACTCCCATTCACTGAGAAATGTCCAAACGCAGCACTTACCAGAAACGTGTTTCTAACTCCTGAATCTAAAGGGAGATTTAACTCACTTAGCTGAACAAACGCACAGCAGAGCAGATTGAAGGATACGTTTCTTCTGTGTTTTAGGCAGAGTTTTACTGCTATTTCGTTATATGCGGGAATAGTGCTGGAAATGCCTGTTTTGAGATCTCTCCACAGAAAGCGTTTCCAGACTTCCCCTTCAACACACGAGTTTAACTCTGTAAGTTGAATGCACACATTGAAGACCGTTTTGTTAGGTAGCTCCGTTTTGGTTTTAGAAGCAGACAGTTCTCCTTACAGCATATACTCCCATTCACTGAGAAATGTCCAAACGCAGCTCTTACCAGAAACGTGTTTCTAACTCCTGAATCTAAAGGGAGATTTAACTCACTTAGCTGAACAAACGCACAGCAGAGCAGATTGAAGGATACGTTTCTTCTGTGTTTTAGGCAGAGTTTTACTGCTATTTCGTTATATGCGGGAATAGTGCTGGAAATGCCTGTTTTGAGATCTCTCCACAGAAAGCGTTTCCAGACTTCCCCTTCAACACACGAGTTTAACTCTGTAAGTTGAATGCACACATTGAAGACCGTTCTGTTAGGTAGCTCCGTTTTGGTTTTAGAAGCAGACTGTTCTCCTTACAGCATATACTCCCATTCACTGAGAAATGTCCAAACGCAGCACTTACCAGAAACGTGTTTCTAACTCCTGAATCTAAAGGGAGATTTAACTCACTTAGCTGAACAAACGCACAGCAGAGCAGATTGAAGGATACGTTTCTTCTGTGTTTTAGGCAGAGTTTTACTGCTATTTCGTTATATGCGGGAATAGTGCTGGAAATGCCTGGAAATGCCGGTTTTGAGATCTCTCCACAGAAAGCGTTTCCAGACTTCCCCTTCAACACACGAGTTTAACTCTGTAAGTTGAATGCACACATTGAAGACCGTTCTGTTAGGTAGCTCCGTTTTGGTTTTAGAAGCAGACAGTTCTCCTTACAGCATATACTCCCATTCACTGAGAAATGTCCAAATGCAGCTCTTACCAGAAACGTGTTTCTAACTCCTGAATCTAAAGGGATATTTAACTCACTTAGCTGAACAAACGCACAGCAGAGCAGATTGAAGGATACGTTTCTTCTGTGTTTTAGGCAGAGTTTTACTGCTATTTCGTTATAT
Source organism: Saguinus oedipus (assembly GCA_031835075.1). NCBI lineage: Eukaryota > Metazoa > Chordata > Mammalia > Primates > Cebidae > Saguinus > Saguinus oedipus. The sequence continues at coordinate 171,013,229 of CM063174.1, forward strand.
GCGGGAATAGTGCTGGAAATGCCTGTTTTGAGATCTCTCCACAGAAAGCGTTTCCAGACTTCCCCTTCAACACAAGAGTTTAACTCTGTAAGTTGAATGCACACATTGAAGACCGTTCTGTTAGGTAGCTCCGTTTTGGTTTTAGAAGCAGACTGTTCTCCTTACAGCATATACTCCCATTCACTGAGAAATGTCCAAACGCAGCACTTACCAGAAACGTGTTTCTAACTCCTGAATCTAAAGGGAGATTTAACTCACTTAGCTGAACAAACGCACAGCAGAGCAGATTGAAGGATACGTTTCTTCTGTGTTTTAGGCAGAGTTTTACTGCTATTTCGTTATATGCGGGAATAGTGCTGGAAATGCCTGTTTTGAGATCTCTCCACAGAAAGCGTTTCCAGACTTCCCCTTCAACACACGAGTTTAAATCTGTAAGTTGAATGCACACATTGAAGACCGTTCTGTTAGGTAGCTCCGTTTTGGTTTTAGAAGCAGACTGTTCTCCTTACAGCATATACTCCCATTCACTGAGAAATGTCCAAACGCAGCACTTACCAGAAACGTGTTTCTAACTCCTGAATCTAAAGGGAGATTTAACTCACTTAGCTGAACAAACGCACAGCAGAGCAGATTGAAGGATACGTTTCTTCTGTGTTTTAGGCAGAGTTTTACTGCTATTTCGTTATATGCGGGAATAGTGCTGGAAATGCCTGTTTTGAGATCTCTCCACAGAAAGCGTTTCCAGACTTCCCCTTCAACACACGAGTTTAACTCTGTAAGTTGAATGCACACATTGAAGACCGTTCTGTTAGGTAGCTCCGTTTTGGTTTTAGAAGCAGACAGTTCTCCTTACAGCATATACTCCCATTCACTGAGAAATGTCCAAACGCAGCTCTTACCAGAAACGTGTTTCTAACTCCTGAATCTAAAGGGAGATTTAACTCACTTAGCTGAACAAACGCACAGCAGAGCAGATTGAAGGATACGTTTCTTCTGTGTTTTAGGCAGAGTTTTACTGCTATTTCGTTATATGCGGGAATAGTGCTGGAAATGCCTGTTTTGAGATCTCTCCACAGAAAGCGTTTCCAGACTTCCCCTTCAACACACGAGTTTAACTCTGTAAGTTGAATGCACATATTGAAGACCGTTCTGTTAGGTAGCTCCGTTTTGGTTTTAGAAGCAGACAGTTCTCCTTACAGCATATACTCCCATTCACTGAGAAATGTCCAAACGCAGCTCTTACCAGAAACGTGTTTCTAACTCCTGAATCTAAAGGGAGATTTAACTCACTTAGCTGAACAAACGCACAGCAGAGCAGATTGAAGGATACGTTTCTTCTGTGTTTTAGGCAGAGTTTTACTGCTATTTCGTTATATGCGGGAATAGTGCTGGAAATGCCTGTTTTGAGATCTCTCCACAGAAAGCGTTTCCAGACTTCCCCTTCAACACACGAGTTTAACTCTGTAAGTTGAATGCACACATTGAAGACCGTTCTGTTAGGTAGCTCCGTTTTGGATTTAGAAGCAGACAGTTCTCCTTACAGCATATACTCCCATTCACTGAGAAATGTCCAAACGCAGCTCTTACCAGAAACGTGTTTCTAACTCCTGAATCTAAAGGGAGATTTAACTCACTTAGCTGAACAAACGCACAGCAGAGCAGATTGAAGGATACGTTTCTTCTGTGTTTTAGGCAGAGTTTTACTGCTATTTCGTTATATGCGGGAATAGTGCTGGAAATGCCTGGAAATGCCTGTTTTGAGATCTCTCCACAGAAAGCGTTTCCAGACTTCCCCTTCAACACACGAGTTTAACTCTGTAAGTTGAATGCACACATTGAAGACCATTCTGTTAGGTAGCTCCGTTTTGGTTTTAGAAGCAGACAGTTCTCCTTACAGCATATATTCCCATTCACTGAGAAAGGTCCAAACGCAGCTCTTACCAGAAACGTGTTTCTAACTCCTGAATCTAAAGGGAGATTTAACTCACTTAGCTGAACAAACGCACAGCAGATCAGATTGAAGGATACGTTTCTTCTGTGTTTTAGGCAGAGTTTTACTGCTATTTCGTTATATGCGGGAATAGTGCTGGAAATGCCTGTTTTGAGATCTCTCCACAGAAAGCGTTTCCAGACTTCCCCTTCAACACACGAGTTTAACTCTGTAAGTTGAATGCACACATTGAAGACCGTTCTGTTAGGTAGCTCCGTTTTGGTTTTAGAAGCAGACAGTTCTCCTTACAGCATATACTCCCATTCACTGAGAAATGTCCAAACGCAGCTCTTACCAGAAACGTGTTTCTAACTCCTGAATCTAAAGGGAGATTTAACTCACTTAGCTGAACAAACGCACAGCAGAGCAGATTGAAGGATACGTTTCTTCTGTGTTTTAGGCAGAGTTTTACTGCTATTTCGTTATATGCGGGAATAGTGCTGGAAATGCCTGTTTTGAGATCTCTCCACAGAAAGCGTTTCCAGACTTCCCCTTCAACACAAGAGTTTAACTCTGTAAGTTGAATGCACACATTGAAGACCGTTCTGTTAGGTAGCTCCGTTTTGGTTTTAGAAGCAGACAGTTCTCCTTACAGCATATACTCCCATTCACTGAGAAATGTCCAAACGCAGCACTTACCAGAAACGTGTTTCTAACTCCTGAATCTAAAGGGAGATTTAACTCACTTAGCTGAACAAACGCACAGCAGATCAGATTGAAGGATACGTTTCTTCTGTGTTTTAGGCAGAGTTTTACTGCTATTTCGTTATATGCGGGAATAGTGCTGGAAATGCCTGTTTTGAGATCTCTCCACAGAAAGCGTTTCCAGACTTCCCCTTCAACACACGAGTTTAACTCTGTAAGTTGAATGCACACATTGAAGACCGTTCTGTTAGGTAGCTCCGTTTTGGTTTTAGAAGCAGACAGTTCTCCTTACAGCATATACTCCCATTCACTGAGAAATGTCCAAACGCAGCTCTTACCAGAAACGTGTTTCTAACTCCTGAATCTAAAGGGAGATTTAACTCACTTAGCTGAACAAACGCACAGCAGAGCAGATTGAAGGATACGTTTCTTCTGTGTTTTAGGCAGAGTTTTACTGCTATTTCGTTATATGCGGGAATAGTGCTGGAAATGCCTGTTTTGAGATCTCTCCACAGAAAGCGTTTCCAGACTTCCCCGTCAACACACGAGTTTAACTCTGTAAGTTGAATGCACACATTGAAGACCGTTCTGTTAGGTAGCTCCGTTTTGGTTTTAGAAGCAAACTGTTCTCCTTACAGCATATACTCCCATTCACTGAGAAATGTCCAAACGCAGCACTTACCAGAAACGTGTTTCTAACTCCTGAATCTAAAGGGAGATTTAACTCACTTAGCTGAACAAACGCACAGCAGAGCAGATTGAAGGATACGTTTCTTCTGTGTTTTAGGCAGAGTTTTACTGCTATTTCGTTATATGCGGGAATAGTGCTGGAAATGCCTGTTTTGAGATCTCTCCACAGAAAGCGTTTCCAGACTTCCCCTTCAACACACGAGTTTAACTCTGTAAGTTGAATGCACACATTGAAGACCGTTCTGTTAGGTAGCTCCGTTTTGGTTTTAGAAGCAGACAGTTCTCCTTACAGCATATACTCCCATTCACTGAGAAATGTCCAAACGCAGCTCTTACCAGAAACGTGTTTCTAACTCCTGAATCTAAAGGGAGATTTAACTCACTTAGCTGAACAAACGCACAGCAGAGCAGATTGAAGGATACGTTTCTTCTGTGTTATAGGCAGAGTTTTACTGCTATTTCGTTATATGCGGGAATAGTGCTGGAAATGCCTGTTTTGAGATCTCTCCACAGAAAGCGTTTCCAGACTTCCCCTTCAACACACGAGTTTAACTCTGTAAGTTGAATGCACACATTGAAGACCGTTCTGTTAGGTAGCTCCGTTTTGGTTTTAGAAGCAGACAGTTCTCCTTACAGCATATACTCCCATTCACTGAGAAATGTCCAAACGCAGCTCTTACCAGAAACGTGTTTCTAACTCCTGAATCTAAAGGGAGATTTAACTCAATTAGCTGAACAAACGCACAGCAGAGCAGATTGAAGGATACGTTTCTTCTGTGTTTTAGGCAGAGTTTTACTGCTATTTCGTTATATGCGGGAATAGTGCTGGAAATGCCTGGAAATGCCTGTTTTGAGATCTCTCCACAGAAAGCGTTTCCAGACTTCCCCTTCAACACACGAGTTTAACTCTGTAAGTTGAATGCACACATTGAAGACCATTCTGTTAGGTAGCTCCGTTTTGGTTTTAGAAGCAGACAGTTCTCCTTACAGCATATACTCCCATTCACTGAGAAATGTCCAAACGCAGCTCTTACCAGAAACGTGTTTCTAACTCCTGAATCTAAAGGGAGATTTAACTCACTTAGCTGAACAAACGCACAGCAGATCAGATTGAAGGATACGTTTCTTCTGTGTTTTAGGCAGAGTTTTACTGCTATTTCGTTATATGCGGGAATAGTGCTGGAAATGCCTGTTTTGAGATCTCTCCACAGAAAGCGTTTCCAGACTTCCCCTTCAACACACGAGTTTAACTCTGTAAGTTGAATGCACACATTGAAGACCGTTCTGTTAGGTAGCTCCGTTTTGGTTTTAGAAGCAGACAGTTCTCCTTACAGCATATACTCCCATTCACTGAGAAATGTCCAAACGCAGCTCTTACCAGAAACGTGTTTCTAACTCCTGAATCTAAAGGGAGATTTAACTCACTTAGCTGAACAAACGCACAGCAGAGCAGATTGAAGGATACGTTTCTTCTGTGTTTTAGGCAGAGTTTTACTGCTATTTCGTTATATGCGGGAATAGTGCTGGAAATGCCTGGAAATGCCTGTTTTGAGATCTCTCCACAGAAAGCGTTTCCAGACTTCCCCTTCAACACACGAGTTTAACTCTGTAAGTTGAATGCACACATTGAAGACCGTTCTGTTAGGTAGCTCCGTTTTGGTTTTAGAAGCAGACAGTTCTCCTTACAGCATATACTCCCATTCACTGAGAAATGTCCAAACGCAGCTCTTACCAGAAACGTGTTTCTAACTCCTGAATCTAAAGGGAGATTTAACTCACTTAGCTGAACAAACGCACAGCAGAGCAGATTGAAGGATACGTTTCTTCTGTGTTTTAGGCAGAGTTTTACTGCTATTTCGTTATATGCGGGAATAGTGCTGGAAATGCCTGTTTTGAGATCTCTCCACAGAAAGCGTTTCCAGACTTCCCCTTCAACACACGAGTTTAACTCTGTAAGTTGAATGCACACATTGAAGACCGCTCTGTTAGGTAGCTCCGTTTTGGTTTTAGAAGCAGACAGTTCTCCTTACAGCATATACTCCCATTCACTGAGAAATGTCCAAACGCAGCTCTTACCAGAAACGTGTTTCTAACTCCTGAATCTAAAGGGAGATTTAACTCACTTAGATGAACAAACGCACAGCAGAGCAGATTGAAGGATACGTTTCTTCTGTGTTTTAGGCAGAGTTTTACTGCTATTTCGTTATATGCGGGAATAGTGCTGGAAATGCCTGTTTTGAGATCTCTCCACAGAAAGCGTTTCCAGACTTCCCCTTCAACACACGAGTTTAACTCTGTAAGTTGAATGCACACATTGAAGACCGTTCTGTTAGGTAGCTCCGTTTTGGTTTTAGAAGCAGACAGTTCTCCTTACAGCATATACTCCCATTCACTGAGAAATGTCCAAACGCAGCTCTTACCAGAAACGTGTTCCTAACTCCTGAATCTAAAGGGAGATTTAACTCACTTAGCTGAACAAACGCACAGCAGTGCAGATTGAAGGATACGTTTCTTCTGTGTTTTATGCAGAGTTTTACTGCTATTTCGTTATATGCGGGAATAGTGCTGGAAATGCCTGTTTTGAGATCTCTCCACAGAAAGCGTTTCCAGACTTCCCCTTCAACACACGAGTTTAACTCTGTAAGTTGAATGCACACATTGAAGACCGTTCTGTTAGGTAGCTCCGTTTTGGTTTTAGAAGCAGACAGTTCTCCTTACAGCATATACTCCCATTCACTGAGAAATGTCCAAACGCAGCTCTTAACAGAAACGTGTTTCTAACTCCTGAATCTAAAGGGAGATTTAACTCACTTAGCTGAACAAACGCACAGCAGAGCAGATTGAAGGATACGTTTCTTCTGCGTTTTAGGCAGAGTTTTACTGCTATTTCGTTATATGCGGGAATAGTGCTGGAAATGCCTGTTTTGAGATCTCTCCACAGAAAGCGTTTCCAGACTTCCCCTTCAACACACGAGTTTAACTCTGTAAGTTGAATGCACATATTGAAGACCGTTCTGTTAGGTAGCTCCGTTTTGGTTTTAGAAGCAGACAGTTCTCCTTACAGCATATACTCCCATTCACTGAGAAATGTCCAAACGCAGCTCTTACCAGAAACGTGTTTCTAACTCCTGAATCTAAAGGGAGATTTAACTCACTTAGCTGAACAAACGCACAGCAGAGCAGATTGAAGGATACGTTTCTTCTGTGTTTTAGGCAGAGTTTTACTGCTATTTCGTTATATGCGGGAATAGTGCTGGAAATGCCTGTTTTGAGATCTCTCCACAGAAAGCGTTTCCAGACTTCCCCTTCAACACACGAGTTTAACTCTGTAAGTTGAATGCACACATTGAAGACCGTTCTGTTAGGTAGCTCCGTTTTGGTTTTAGAAGCAGACAGTTCTCCTTACAGCATATACTCCCATTCACTGAGAAATGTCCAAACGCAGCTCTTACCAGAAACGTGTTTCTAACTCCTGAATCTAAAGGGAGATGTAACTCACTTAGCTGAACAAACGCACAGCAGAGCAGATTGAAGGATACGTTTCTTCTGTGTTTTAGGCAGAGTTTTACTGCTATTTCGTTATATGCGGGAATAGTGCTGGAAATGCCTGGAAATGCCTGTTTTGAGATCTCTCCACAGAAAGCGTTTCCAGACTTCCCCTTCAACACACGAGTTTAACTCTGTAAGTTGAATGCACACATTGAAGACCATTCTGTTAGGTAGCTCCGTTTTGGTTTTAGAAGCAGACAGTTCTCCTTACAGCATATACTCCCATTCACTGAGAAAGGTCCAAACGCAGCTCTTACCAGAAACGTGTTTCTAACTCCTGAATCTAAAGGGAGATTTAACTCACTTAGCTGAACAAACGCACAGCAGATCAGATTGAAGGATACGTTTCTTCTGTGTTTTAGGCAGAGTTTTACTGCTATTTCGTTATATGCGGGAATAGTGCTGGAAATGCCTGTTTTGAGATCTCTCCACAGAAAGCGTTTCCAGACTTCCCCTTCAACACACGAGTTTAACTCTGTAAGTTGAATGCACACATTGAAGACCGTTCTGTTAGGTAGCTCCGTTTTGGTTTTAGAAGCAGACAGTTCTCCTTACAGCATATACTCCCATTCACTGAGAAATGTCCAAACGCAGCTCTTACCAGAAACGTGTTTCTAACTCCCGAATCTAAAGGGAGATTTAACTCACTTAGCTGAACAAACGCACAGCAGAGCAGATTGAAGGATACGTTTCTTCTGTGTTTTAGGCAGAGTTTTACTGCTATTTCGTTATATGCGGGAATAGTGCTGGAAATGCCTGTTTTGAGATCTCTCCACAGAAAGCGTTTCCAGACTTCCCCTTCAACACACGAGTTTAACTCTGTAAGTTGAATGCACACATTGAAGACCGTTCTGTTAGGTAGCTCCGTTTTGGTTTTAGAAGCAGACTGTTCTCCTTACAGCATATACTCCCATTCACTGAGAAATGTCCAAACGCAGCACTTACCAGAAACGTGTTTCTAACTCCTGAATCTAAAGGGAGATTTAACTCACTTAGCTGAACAAACGCACAGCAGAGCAGATTGAAGGATACGTTTCTTCTGTGTTTTAGGCAGAGTTTTACTGCTATTTCGTTATATGCGGGAATAGTGCTGGAAATGCCTGTTTTGAGATCTCTCCACAGAAAGCGTTTCCAGACTTCCCCTTCAACACAAGAGTTTAACTCTGTAAGTTGAATGCACACATTGAAGACCGTTCTGTTAGGTAGCTCCGTTTTGGTTTTAGAAGCTGACTGTTCTCCTTACAGCATATACTCCCATTCACTGAGAAATGTCCAAACGCAGCACTTACCAGAAACGTGTTTCTAACTCCTGAATCTAAAGGGAGATTTAACTCACTTAGCTGAACAAACGCACAGCAGAGCAGATTGAAGGATACGTTTCTTCTGTGTTTTAGGCAGAGTTTTACTGCTATTTCGTTATATGCGGGAATAGTGCTGGAAATGCCTGGAAATGCCTGTTTTGAGATCTCTCCACAGAAAGCGTTTCCAGACTTCCCCTTCAACACACGAGTTTAACTCTGTAAGTTGAATGCACACATTGAAGACCGTTCTGTTAGGTAGCTCCGTTTTGGTTCTAGAAGCAGACAGTTCTCCTTACAGCATATACTCCCATTCACTGAGAATTGTCCAAACGCAGCTCTTACCAGAAACGTGTTTCTAACTCCTGAATCTAAAGGGAGATTTAACTCACTTAGCTGAACAAACGCACAGCAGAGCAGATTGAAGGATACGTTTCTTCTGTGTTTTAGGCAGAGTTTTACTGCTATTTCGTTATATGCGGGAATAGTGCTGGAAATGCCTGTTTTGAGATCTCTCCACAGAAAGCGTTTCCAGACTTCCCCTTCAACACACGAGTTTAACTCTGTAAGTTGAATGCACACATTGAAGACCGTTCTGTTAGGTAGCTCCGTTTTGGTTTTAGAAGCAGACAGTTCTCCTTACAGCATATACTCCCATTCACTGAGAAATGTCCAAACGCAGCTCTTACCAGAAACGTGTTTCTAACTCCTGAATCTAAAGGGAGATTTAACTCACTTAGCTGAACAAACGCACAGCAGAGCAGATTGAAGGATACGTTTCTTCTGTGTTTTAGGCAGAGTTTTACTGCTATTTCGTTATATGCGGGAATAGTGCTGGAAATGCCTGTTTTGAGATCTCTCCACAGAAAGCGTTTCCAGACTTCCTCTTCAACACACGAGTTTAACTCTGTAAGTTGAATGCACACATTGAAGACCGTTCTGTTAGGTAGCTCCGTTTTGGTTTTAGAAGCAGACAGTTCTCCTTACAGCATATACTCCCATTCACTGAGAAATGTCCAAACGCAGCTCTTACCAGAAACGTGTTTCTAACTCCTGAATCTAAAGGGAGATTTAACTCACTTAGCTGAACAAACGCACAGCAGAGCAGATTGAAGGATACGTTTCTTCTGTGTTTTAGGCAGAGTTTTACTGCTATTTCGTTATATGCGGGAATAGTGCTGGAAATGCCTGGAAATGCCGGTTTTGAGATCTCTCCACAGAAAGCGTTTCCAGACTTCCCCTTCAACACACGAGTTTAACTCTGTAAGTTGAATGCACACATTGAAGACCGTTCTGTTAGGTAGCTCCGTTTTGGTTTTAGAAGCAGACAGTTCTCCTTACAGCATATACTCCCATTCACTGAGAAATGTCCAAATGCAGCTCTTACCAGAAACGTGTTTCTAACTCCTGAATCTAAAGGGATATTTAACTCACTTAGCTGAACAAACGCACAGCAGAGCAGATTGAAGGATACGTTTCTTCTGTGTTTTAGGCAGAGTTTTACTGCTATTTCGTTATATGCGGGAATAGTGCTGGAAATGCCTGTTTTGAGATCTCTCCACAGAAAGCGTTTCCAGACTTCCCCTTCAACACAAGAGTTTAACTCTGTAAGTTGAATGCACACATTGAAGACCGTTCTGTTAGGTAGCTCCGTTTTGGTTTTAGAAGCAGACTGTTCTCCTTACAGCATATACTCCCATTCACTGAGAAATGTCCAAACGCAGCACTTACCAGAAACGTGTTTCTAACTCCTGAATCTAAAGGGAGATTTAACTCACTTAGCTGAACAAACGCACAGCAGAGCAGATTGAAGGATACGTTTCTTCTGTGTTTTAGGCAGAGTTTTACTGCTATTTCGTTATATGCGGGAATAGTGCTGGAAATGCCTGGAAATGCCTGTTTTGAGATCTCTCCACAGAAAGCGTTTCCAGACTTCCCCTTCAACACACGAGTTTAACTCTGTAAGTTGAATGCACACATTGAAGACCGTTCTGTTAGGTAGCTCCGTTTTGGTTTTAGAAGCAGGCAGTTCTCCTTACAGCATATACTCCCATTCACTGAGAAATGTCCAAACGCAGCTCTTACCAGAAACGTGTTTCTAACTCCTGAATCTAAAGGGAGATTTAACTCACTTAGCTGAACAAACGCACAGCAGAGCAGATTGAAGGATACGTTTCTTCTGTGTTTTAGGCAGAGTTTTACTGCTATTTCGTTATATGCGGGAATAGTGCTGGAAATGCCTGTTTTGAGATCTCTCCACAGAAAGCGTTTCCAGACTTCCCCTTCAACACACGAGTTTAACTCTGTAAGTTGAATGCACACATTGAAGACCGTTCTGTTAGGTAGCTCCGTTTTGGTTTTAGAAGCAGACTGTTCTCCTTACAGCATATACTCCCATTCACTGAGAAATGTCCAAACGCAGCACTTACCAGAAACGTGTTTCTAACTCCTGAATCTAAAGGGAGATTTAACTCACTTAGCTGAACAAACGCACAGCAGAGCAGATTGAAGGATACGTTTCTTCTGTGTTTTAGGCAGAGTTTTACTGCTATTTCGTTATATGCGGGAATAGTGCTGGAAATGCCTGTTTTGAGATCTCTCCACAGAAAGCGTTTCCAGACTTCCCCTTCAACACAAGAGTTTAACTCTGTAAGTTGAATGCACACATTGAAGACCGTTCTGTTAGGTAGCTCCGTTTTGGTTTTAGAAGCTGACTGTTCTCCTTACAGCATATACTCCCATTCACTGAGAAATGTCCAAACGCAGCACTTACCAGAAACGTGTTTCTAACTCCTGAATCTAAAGGGAGATTTAACTCACTTAGCTGAACAAACGCACAGCAGAGCAGATTGAAGGATACGTTTCTTCTGTGTTTTAGGCAGAGTTTTACTGCTATTTCGTTATATGCGGGAATAGTGCTGGAAATGCCTGGAAATGCCTGTTTTGAGATCTCTCCACAGAAAGCGTTTCCAGACTTCCCCTTCAACACACGAGTTTAACTCTGTAAGTTGAATGCACACATTGAAGACCGTTCTGTTAGGTAGCTCCGTTTTGGTTCTAGAAGCAGACAGTTCTCCTTACAGCATATACTCCCATTCACTGAGAATTGTCCAAACGCAGCTCTTACCAGAAACGTGTTTCTAACTCCTGAATCTAAAGGGAGATTTAACTCACTTAGCTGAACAAACGCACAGCAGAGCAGATTGAAGGATACGTTTCTTCTGTGTTTTAGGCAGAGTTTTACTGCTATTTCGTTATATGCGGGAATAGTGCTGGAAATGCCTGTTTTGAGATCTCTCCACAGAAAGCGTTTCCAGACTTCCCCTTCAACACACGAGTTTAACTCTGTAAGTTGAATGCACACATTGAAGACCGTTCTGTTAGGTAGCTCCGTTTTGGTTTTAGAAGCAGACAGTTCTCCTTACAGCATATACTCCCATTCACTGAGAAATGTCCAAACGCAGCTCTTACCAGAAACGTGTTTCTAACTCCTGAATCTAAAGGGAGATTTAACTCACTTAGCTGAACAAACGCACAGCAGAGCAGATTGAAGGATACGTTTCTTCTGTGTTTTAGGCAGAGTTTTACTGCTATTTCGTTATATGCGGGAATAGTGCTGGAAATGCCTGTTTTGAGATCTCTCCACAGAAAGCGTTTCCGGACTTCCTCTTCAACACACGAGTTTAACTCTGTAAGTTGAATGCACACATTGAAGACCGTTCTGTTAGGTAGCTCCGTTTTGGTTTTAGAAGCAGACAGTTCTCCTTACAGCATATACTCCCATTCACTGAGAAATGTCCAAACGCAGCTCTTACCAGAAACGTGTTTCTAACTCCTGAATCTAAAGGGAGATTTAACTCACTTAGCTGAACAAACGCACAGCAGAGCAGATTGAAGGATACGTTTCTTCTGTGTTTTAGGCAGAGTTTTACTGCTATTTCGTTATATGCGGGAATAGTGCTGGAAATGCCTGGAAATGCCGGTTTTGAGATCTCTCCACAGAAAGCGTTTCCAGACTTCCCCTTCAACACACGAGTTTAACTCTGTAAGTTGAATGCACACATTGAAGACCGTTCTGTTAGGTAGCTCCGTTTTGGTTTTAGAAGCAGACAGTTCTCCTTACAGCATATACTCCCATTCACTGAGAAATGTCCAAATGCAGCTCTTACCAGAAACGTGTTTCTAACTCCTGAATCTAAAGGGATATTTAACTCACTTAGCTGAACAAACGCACAGCAGAGCAGATTGAAGGATACGTTTCTTCTGTGTTTTAGGCAGAGTTTTACTGCTATTTCGTTATATGCGGGAATAGTGCTGGAAATGCCTGTTTTGAGATCTCTCCACAGAAAGCGTTTCCAGACTTCCCCTTCAACACAAGAGTTTAACTCTGTAAGTTGAATGCACACATTGAAGACCGTTCTGTTAGGTAGCTCCGTTTTGGTTTTAGAAGCAGACTGTTCTCCTTACAGCATATACTCCCATTCACTGAGAAATGTCCAAACGCAGCACTTACCAGAAACGTGTTTCTAACTCCTGAATCTAAAGGGAGATTTAACTCACTTAGCTGAACAAACGCACAGCAGAGCAGATTGAAGGATACGTTTCTTCTGTGTTTTAGGCAGAGTTTTACTGCTATTTCGTTATATGCGGGAATAGTGCTGGAAATGCCTGGAAATGCCTGTTTTGAGATCTCTCCACAGAAAGCGTTTCCAGACTTCCCCTTCAACACACGAGTTTAACTCTGTAAGTTGAATGCACACATTGAAGACCGTTCTGTTAGGTAGCTCCGTTTTGGTTTTAGAAGCAGGCAGTTCTCCTTACAGCATATACTCCCATTCACTGAGAAATGTCCAAACGCAGCTCTTACCAGAAACGTGTTTCTAACTCCTGAATCTAAAGGGAGATTTAACTCACTTAGCTGAACAAACGCACAGCAGAGCAGATTGAAGGATACGTTTCTTCTGTGTTTTAGGCAGAGTTTTACTGCTATTTCGTTATATGCGGGAATAGTGCTGGAAATGCCTGTTTTGAGATCTCTCCACAGAAAGCGTTTCCAGACTTCCCCTTCAACACACGAGTTTAACTCTGTAAGTTGAATGCACACATTGAAGACCGTTCTGTTAGGTAGCTCCGTTTTGGTTTTAGAAGCAGACTGTTCTCCTTACAGCATATACTCCCATTCACTGAGAAATGTCCAAACGCAGCACTTACCAGAAACGTGTTTCTAACTCCTGAATCTAAAGGGAGATTTAACTCACTTAGCTGAACAAACGCACAGCAGAGCAGATTGAAGGATACGTTTCTTCTGTGTTTTAGGCAGAGTTTTACTGCTATTTCGTTATATGCGGGAATAGTGCTGGAAATGCCTGTTTTGAGATCTCTCCACAGAAAGCGTTTCCAGACTTCCCCTTCAACACACGAGTTTAACTCTGTAAGTTGAATGCACACATTGAAGACCGTTCTGTTAGGTAGCTCCGTTTTGGTTTTAGAAGCAGACAGTTCTCCTTACAGCATATACTCCCATTCACTGAGAAATGTCCAAACGCAGCTCTTACCAGAAACGTGTTTCTAACTCCTGAATCTAAAGGGAGATTTAACTCACTTAGCTGAACAAACGCACAGCAGAGCAGATTGAAGGATACGTTTCTTCTGTGTTTTAGGCAGAGTTTTACTGCTATTTCGTTATATGCGGGAATAGTGCTGGAAATGCCTGTTTTGAGATCTCTCCACAGAAAGCGTTTCCAGACTTCCCCTTCAACACACGAGTTTAACTCTGTAAGTTGAATGCACATATTGAAGACCGTTCTGTTAGGTAGCTCCGTTTTGGTTTTAGAAGCAGACAGTTCTCCTTACAGCATATACTCCCATTCACTGAGAAATGTCCAAACGCAGCTCTTACCAGAAACGTGTTTCTAACTCCTGAATCTAAAGGGAGATTTAACTCACTTAGCTGAACAAACGCACAGCAGAGCAGATTGAAGGATACGTTTCTTCTGTGTTTTAGGCAGAGTTTTACTGCTATTTCGTTATATGCGGGAATAGTGCTGGAAATGCCTGTTTTGAGATCTCTCCACAGAAAGCGTTTCCAGACTTCCCCTTCAACACACGAGTTTAACTCTGTAAGTTGAATGCACACATTGAAGACCGTTCTGTTAGGTAGCTCCGTTTTGGTTTTAGAAGCAGACAGTTCTCCTTACAGCATATACTCCCATTCACTGTGAAATGTCCAAACGCAGCTCTTACCAGAAACGTGTTTCTAACTCCTGAATCTAAAGGGAGATTTAACTCACTTAGCTGAACAAACGCACAGCAGAGCAGATTGAAGGATACGTTTCTTCTGTGTTTTAGGCAGAGTTTTACTGCTATTTCGTTATATGCGGGAATAGTGCTGGAAATGCCTGGAAATGCCTGTTTTGAGATCTCTCCACAGAAAGCGTTTCCAGACTTCCCCTTCAACACACGAGTTTAACTCTGTAAGTTGAATGCACACATTGAAGACCGTTCTGTTAGGTAGCTCCGTTTTGGTTTTAGAAGCAGACAGTTCTCCTTACAGCATATACTCCCATTCACTGAGAAATGTCCAAACGCAGCTCTTACCAGAAACGTGTTTCTAACTCCTGAATCTAAAGGGAGATTTAACTCACTTAGCTGAACAAACGCACAGCAGAGCAGATTGAAGGATACGTTTCTTCTGTGTTATAGGCAGAGTTTTACTGCTATTTCGTTATATGCGGGAATAGTGCTGGAAATGCCTGTTTTGAGATCTCTCCACAGAAAGCGTTTCCAGACTTCCCCTTCAACACACGAGTTTAACTCTGTAAGTTGAATGCACACATTGAAGACCGTTCTGTTAGGTAGCTCCGTTTTGGTTTTAGAAGCAGACAGTTCTCCTTACAGCATATACTCCCATTCACTGAGAAATGTCCAAACGCAGCTCTTACCAGAAACGTGTTTCTAACTCCTGAATCTAAAGGGAGATTTAACTCACTTAGCTGAACAAACGCACAGCAGAGCAGATTGAAGGATACGTTTCTTCTGTGTTATAGGCAGAGTTTTACTGCTATTTCGTTATATGCGGGAATAGTGCTGGAAATGCCTGTTTTGAGATCTCTCCACAGAAAGCGTTTCCAGACTTCCCCTTCAACACACGAGTTTAACTCTGTAAGTTGAATGCACACATTGAAGACCGTTCTGTTAGGTAGCTCCGTTTTGGTTTTAGAAGCAGACAGTTCTCCTTACAGCATATACTCCCATTCACTGAGAAATGTCCAAACGCAGCTCTTACCAGAAACGTGTTTCTAACTCCTGAATCTAAAGGGAGATTTAACTCAATTAGCTGAACAAACGCACAGCAGAGCAGATTGAAGGATACGTTTCTTCTGTGTTTTAGGCAGAGTTTTACTGCTATTTCGTTATATGCGGGAATAGTGCTGGAAATGCCTGGAAATGCCTGTTTTGAGATCTCTCCACAGAAAGCGTTTCCAGACTTCCCCTTCAACACACGAGTTTAACTCTGTAAGTTGAATGCACACATTGAAGACCATTCTGTTAGGTAGCTCCGTTTTGGTTTTAGAAGCAGACAGTTCTCCTTACAGCATATACTCCCATTCACTGAGAAATGTCCAAACGCAGCTCTTACCAGAAACGTGTTTCTAACTCCTGAATCTAAAGGGAGATTTAACTCACTTAGCTGAACAAACGCACAGCAGATCAGATTGAAGGATACGTTTCTTCTGTGTTTTAGGCAGAGTTTTACTGCTATTTCGTTATATGCGGGAATAGTGCTGGAAATGCCTGTTTTGAGATCTCTCCACAGAAAGCGTTTCCAGACTTCCCCTTCAACACACGAGTTTAACTCTGTAAGTTGAATGCACACATTGAAGACCGTTCTGTTAGGTAGCTCCGTTTTGGTTTTAGAAGCAGACTGTTCTCCTTACAGCATATACTCCCATTCACTGAGAAATGTCCAAACGCAGCACTTACCAGAAACGTGTTTCTAACTCCTGAATCTAAAGGGAGATTTAACTCACTTAGCTGAACAAACGCACAGCAGAGCAGATTGAAGGATACGTTTCTTCTGTGTTTTAGGCAGAGTTTTACTGCTATTTCGTTATATGCGGGAATAGTGCTGGAAATGCCTGTTTTGAGATCTCTCCACAGAAAGCGTTTCCAGACTTCCCCTTCAACACACGAGTTTAACTCTGTAAGTTGAATGCACACATTGAAGACCGTTCTGTTAGGTAGCTCCGTTTTGGTTTTAGAAGCAGACAGTTCTCCTTACAGCATATACTCCCATTCACTGAGAAATGTCCAAACGCAGCTCTTACCAGAAACGTGTTTCTAACTCCTGAATCTAAAGGGAGATTTAACTCACTTAGCTGAACAAACGCACAGCAGAGCAGATTGAAGGATACGTTTCTTCTGTGTTTTAGGCAGAGTTTTACTGCTATTTCGTTATATGCGGGAATAGTGCTGGAAATGCCTGTTTTGAGATCTCTCCACAGAAAGCGTTTCCAGACTTCCCCTTCAACACACGAGTTTAACTCTGTAAGTTGAATGCACATATTGAAGACCGTTCTGTTAGGTAGCTCCGTTTTGGTTTTAGAAGCAGACAGTTCTCCTTACAGCATATACTCCCATTCACTGAGAAATGTCCAAACGCAGCTCTTACCAGAAACGTGTTTCTAACTCCTGAATCTAAAGGGAGATTTAACTCACTTAGCTGAACAAACGCACAGCAGAGCAGATTGAAGGATACGTTTCTTCTGTGTTTTAGGCAGAGTTTTACTGCTATTTCGTTATATGCGGGAATAGTGCTGGAAATGCCTGTTTTGAGATCTCTCCACAGAAAGCGTTTCCAGACTTCCCCTTCAACACACGAGTTTAACTCTGTAAGTTGAATGCACACATTGAAGACCGTTCTGTTAGGTAGCTCCGTTTTGGTTTTAGAAGCAGACAGTTCTCCTTACAGCATATACTCCCATTCACTGTGAAATGTCCAAACGCAGCTCTTACCAGAAACGTGTTTCTAACTCCTGAATCTAAAGGGAGATTTAACTCACTTAGCTGAACAAACGCACAGCAGAGCAGATTGAAGGATACGTTTCTTCTGTGTTTTAGGCAGAGTTTTACTGCTATTTCGTTATATGCGGGAATAGTGCTGGAAATGCCTGGAAATGCCTGTTTTGAGATCTCTCCACAGAAAGCGTTTCCAGACTTCCCCTTCAACACACGAGTTTAACTCTGTAAGTTGAATGCACACATTGAAGACCGTTCTGTTAGGTAGCTCCGTTTTGGTTTTAGAAGCAGACAGTTCTCCTTACAGCATATACTCCCATTCACTGAGAAATGTCCAAACGCAGCTCTTACCAGAAACGTGTTTCTAACTCCTGAATCTAAAGGGAGATTTAACTCACTTAGCTGAACAAACGCACAGCAGAGCAGATTGAAGGATACGTTTCTTCTGTGTTATAGGCAGAGTTTTACTGCTATTTCGTTATATGCGGGAATAGTGCTGGAAATGCCTGTTTTGAGATCTCTCCACAGAAAGCGTTTCCAGACTTCCCCTTCAACACACGAGTTTAACTCTGTAAGTTGAATGCACACATTGAAGACCGTTCTGTTAGGTAGCTCCGTTTTGGTTTTAGAAGCAGACAGTTCTCCTTACAGCATATACTCCCATTCACTGAGAAATGTCCAAACGCAGCTCTTACCAGAAACGTGTTTCTAACTCCTGAATCTAAAGGGAGATTTAACTCACTTAGCTGAACAAACGCACAGCAGAGCAGATTGAAGGATACGTTTCTTCTGTGTTATAGGCAGAGTTTTACTGCTATTTCGTTATATGCGGGAATAGTGCTGGAAATGCCTGTTTTGAGATCTCTCCACAGAAAGCGTTTCCAGACTTCCCCTTCAACACACGAGTTTAACTCTGTAAGTTGAATGCACACATTGAAGACCGTTCTGTTAGGTAGCTCCGTTTTGGTTTTAGAAGCAGACAGTTCTCCTTACAGCATATACTCCCATTCACTGAGAAATGTCCAAACGCAGCTCTTACCAGAAACGTGTTTCTAACTCCTGAATCTAAAGGGAGATTTAACTCAATTAGCTGAACAAACGCACAGCAGAGCAGATTGAAGGATACGTTTCTTCTGTGTTTTAGGCAGAGTTTTACTGCTATTTCGTTATATGCGGGAATAGTGCTGGAAATGCCTGGAAATGCCTGTTTTGAGATCTCTCCACAGAAAGCGTTTCCAGACTTCCCCTTCAACACACGAGTTTAACTCTGTAAGTTGAATGCACACATTGAAGACCATTCTGTTAGGTAGCTCCGTTTTGGTTTTAGAGGCAGACAGTTCTCCTTACAGCATATACTCCCATTCACTGAGAAATGTCCAAACGCAGCTCTTACCAGAAACGTGTTTCTAACTCCTGAATCTAAAGGGAGATTTAACTCACTTAGCTGAACAAACGCACAGCAGATCAGATTGAAGGATACGTTTCTTCTGTGTTTTAGGCAGAGTTTTACTGCTATTTCGTTATATGCGGGAATAGTGCTGGAAATGCCTGTTTTGAGATCTCTCCACAGAAAGCGTTTCCAGACTTCCCCTTCAACACACGAGTTTAACTCTGTAAGTTGAATGCACACATTGAAGACCGTTCTGTTAGGTAGCTCCGTTTTGGTTTTAGAAGCAGACAGTTCTCCTTACAGCATATACTCCCATTCACTGAGAAATGTCCAAACGCAGCTCTTACCAGAAACGTGTTTCTAACTCCTGAATCTAAAGGGAGATTTAACTCACTTAGCTGAACAAACGCACAGCAGAGCAGATTGAAGGATACGTTTCTTCTGTGTTTTAGGCAGAGTTTTACTGCTATTTCGTTATATGCGGGAATAGTGCTGGAAATGCCTGGAAATGCCTGTTTTGAGATACCTCCACAGAAAGCGTTTCCAGACTTCCCCTTCAACACACGAGTTTAACTCTGTAAGTTGAATGCACACATTGAAGACCGTTCTGTTAGGTAGCTCCGTTTTGGTTTTAGAAGCAGACAGTTCTCCTTACAGCATATACTCCCATTCACTGAGAAATGTCCAAACGCAGCTCTTACCAGAAACGTGTTTCTAACTCCTGAATCTAAAGGGAGATTTAACTCACTTAGCTGAACAAACGCACAGCAGAGCATATTGAAGGATACGTTTCTTCTGTGTTTTAGGCAGAGTTTTACTGCTATTTCGTTATATGCGGGAATAGTGCTGGAAATGCCTGTTTTGAGATCTCTCCACAGAAAGCGTTTCCAGACTTCCCCTTCAACACACGAGTTTAACTCTGTAAGTTGAATGCACACATTGAAGACCGCTCTGTTAGGTAGCTCCGTTTTGGTTTTAGAAGCAGACAGTTCTCCTTACAGCATATACTCCCATTCACTGAGAAATGTCCAAACGCAGCTCTTACCAGAAACGTGTTTCTAACTCCTGAATCTAAAGGGAGATTTAACTCACTTAGCTGAACAAACGCACAGCAGAGCAGATTGAAGGATACGTTTCTTCTGTGTTTTAGGCAGAGTTTTACTGCTATTTCGTTATATGCGGGAATAGTGCTGGAAATGCCTGTTTTGAGATCTCTCCACAGAAAGCGTTTCCAGACTTCCCCTTCAACACACGAGTTTAACTCTGTAAGTTGAATGCACACATTGAAGACCGTTCTGTTAGGTAGCTCCGTTTTGGTTTTAGAAGCAGACAGTTCTCCTTACAGCATATACTCCCATTCACTGAGAAATGTCCAAACGCAGCTCTTACCAGAAACGTGTTTCTAACTCCTGAATCTAAAGGGAGATTTAACTCACTTAGCTGAACAAACGCACAGCAGAGCAGATTGAAGGATACGTTTCTTCTGTGTTTTAGGCAGAGTTTTACTGCTATTTCGTTATATGCGGGAATAGTGCTGGAAATGCCTGTTTTGAGATCTCTCCACAGAAAGCGTTTCCAGACTTCCCCTTCAACACACGAGTTTAACTCTGTAAGTTGAATGCACACATTGAAGACCGTTCTGTTAGGTAGCTCCGTTTTGGTTTTAGAAGCAGACTGTTCTCCTTACAGCATATACTCCCATTCACTGAGAAATGTCCAAACGCAGCACTTACCAGAAACGTGTTTCTAACTCCTGAATCTAAAGGGAGATTTAACTCACTTAGCTGAACAAACGCACAGCAGAGCAGATTGAAGGATACGTTTCTTCTGTGTTTTAGGCAGAGTTTTACTGCTATTTCGTTATATGCGGGAATAGTGCTGGAAATGCCTGGAAATGCCTGTTTTGAGATCTCTCCACAGAAAGCGTTTCCAGACTTCCCCTTCAACACACGAGTTTAACTCTTTAAGTTGAATGCACACATTGAAGGCCGTTCTGTTAGGTAGCTCCGTTTTGGTTTTAGAAGCAGACAGTTCTCCTTACAGCATATACTCCCATTCACTGAGAAATGTCCAAACGCAGCTCTTACCAGAAACGTGTTTCTAACTCCTGAATCTAAAGGGAGATTTAACTCACTTAGCTGAACAAACGCACAGCAGAGCAGATTGAAGGATACGTTTCTTCTGTGTTTTAGGCAGAGTTTTACTGCTATTTCGTTATATGCGGGAATAGTGCTGGAAATGCCTGTTTTGAGATCTCTCCACAGAAAGCGTTTCCAGACTTCCCCTTCAACACACGAGTTTAACTCTGTAAGTTGAATGCACACATTGAAGACCGTTCTGTTAGGTAGCTCCGTTTTGGTTTTAGAAGCAGACAGTTCTCCTTACAGCATATACTCCCATTCACTGAGAAATGTCCAAACGCAGCTCTTACCAGAAACGTGTTTCTAACTCCTGAATCTAAAGGGAGATTTAACTCACTTAGCTGAACAAACGCACAGCAGAGCAGATTGAAGGATACGTTTCTTCTGTGTTTTAGGCAGAGTTTTACTGCTATTTCGTTATATGCGGGAATAGTGCTGGAAATGCCTGTTTTGAGATCTCTCCACAGAAAGCGTTTCCAGACTTCCCCTTCAACACACGGGTTTATCTCTGTAAGTTGAATGCACACATTGAAGACCGTTCTGTTAGGTAGCTCCGTTTTGGTTTTAGAAGCAGACAGTTCTCCTTACAGCATATACTCCCATTCACTGAGAAATGTCCAAACGCAGCTCTTACCAGAAACGTGTTTCTAAATCCTGAATCTAAAGGGAGATTTAACTCACTTAGCTGAAAAAACGCACAGCAGAGCAGATTGAAGGATACGTTTCTTCTGTGTTTTAGGCAGAGTTTTACTGCTATTTCGTTATATGCGGGAATAGTGCTGGAAAGGCCTGTTTTGTGATCTCTCCACAGAAAGCGTTTCCAGACTTCCCCTTCAACACACGAGTTTAACTCTGTAAGTTGAATGCACACATTGAAGACCGTTCTGTTAGGTAGCTCCGTTTTGGTTTTAGAAGCAGACAGTTCTCCTTACAGCATATACTCCCATTCACTGAGAAATGTCCAAACGCAGCTCTTACCAGAAACGTGTTTCTAACTCCTGAATCTAAAGGGAGATTTAACTCACTTAGCTGAACAAACGCACAGCAGAGCAGATTGAAGGATACGTTTCTTCTGTGTTTTAGGCAGAGTTTTACTGCTATTTCGTTATATGCGGGAATAGTGCTGGAAATGCCTGGAAATGCCTGTTTTGAGATCTCTCCACAGAAAGCGTTTCCAGACTTCCCCTTCAACACACGAGTTTAACTCTGTAAGTTGAATGCACACATTGAAGACCCTTCTGTTAGGTAGCTCCGTTTTGGTTTTAGAAACAGACAGTTCTCCTTACAGCATATACTCCCATTCACTGAGAAATGTCCAAACGCAGCTCTTACCAGAAACGTGTTTCTAAATCCTGAATCTAAAGGGAGATTTAACTCACTTAGCTGAACAAACGCACAGCAGAGCAGATTGAAGGATACGTTTCTTCTGTGTTTTAGGCAGAGTTTTACTGCTATTTCGTTATATGCGGGAATAGTGCTGGAAATGCCTGTTTTGACATCTCTCCACAGAAAGCGTTTCCAGACTTCCCCTTCAACACACGAGTTTAACTCTGTAAGTTGAATGCACACATTGAAGACCGTTCTGTTAGGTAGCTCCGTTTTGGTTTTAGAAGCAGACAGTTCTCCTTACAGCATATACTCCCATTCACTGAGAAATGTCCAAACGCAGCTCTTACCAGAAACGTGTTTCTAACTCCTGAATCTAAAGGGAGATTTAACTCACTTAGCTGAACAAACGCACAGCAGAGCAGATTGAAGGATACGTTTCTTCTGTGTTTTAGGCAGAGTTTTACTGCTATTTCGTTATATGCGGGAATAGTGCTGGAAATGCCTGTTTTGAGATCTCTCCACAGAAAGCTTTTCCAGACTTCCCCTTCAACACACGAGTTTAACTCTGTAAGTTGAATGCACACATTGAAGACCGTTCTGTTAGGTAGCTCCGTTTTGGTTTTAGAAGCAGACAGTTCTCCTTACAGCATATACTCCCATTCACTGAGAAATGTCCAAACGCAGCTCTTACCAGAAACGTGTTTCTAACTCCTGAATCTAAAGGGAGATTTAACTCACTTAGCTGAACAAACGCACAGCAGAGCAGATTGAAGGATACGTTTCTTCTGTGTTTTAGGCAGAGTTTTACTGCTATTTCGTTATATGCGGGAATAGTGCTGGAAATGCCTGTTTTGAGATCTCTCCACAGAAAGCGTTTCCAGACTTCCCCTTCAACACACGAGTTTAACTCTGTAAGTTGAATGCACACATTGAAGACCGTTCTGTTAGGTAGCTCCGTTTTGGTTTTAGAAGCAGACAGTTCTCCTTACAGCATATACTCCCATTCACTGAGAAATGTCCAAACGCAGCTCTTACCAGAAACGTGTTTCTAACTCCTGAATCTAAAGGGAGATTTAACTCACTTAGCTGAACAAACGCACAGCAGATCAGATTGAAGGATACGTTTCTTCTGTGTTTTAGGCAGAGTTTTACTGCTATTTCGTTATATGCGGGAATAGTGCTGGAAATGCCTGTTTTGAGATCTCTCCACAGAAAGCGTTTCCAGACTTCCCCTTCAACACACGAGTTTAACTCTGTATGTTGAATGCACACATTGAAGACCGTTCTGTTAGGTAGCTCCGTTTTGGTTTTAGAAGCAGACAGTTCTCCTTACAGCATATACTCCCATTCACTGAGAAATGTCCAAACGCAGCTCTTACCAGAAACGTGTTTCTAACTCCTGAATCTAAAGGGAGATTTAACTCACTTAGCTGAACAAACGCACAGCAGAGCAGATTGAAGGATACGTTTCTTCTGTGTTTTAGGCAGAGTTTTACTGCTATTTCCTTATATTCGGGAATAGTGCTGGAAATGCCTGTTTTGAGATCTCTCCACAGAAAGCGTTTCCAGACTTCCCCTTCAACACACCAGTTTAACTCTGTAAGTTGAATGCACACATTGAAGACCGTTCTGTTAGGTAGCTCCGTTTTGGTTTTAGAAGCAGACAGTTCTCCTTATAGCATATACTCCCATTCACTGAGAAATGTCCAAACGCAGCACTTACCAGAAACGTGTTTCTAACTCCTGAATCTAAAGGGAGATTTAACTCACTTAGCTGAACAAACGCACAGCAGAGCAGATTGAAGGATACGTTTCTTCTGTGTTTTAGGCAGAGTTTTACTGCTATTTCGTTATATGCGGGAATAGTGCTGGAAATGCCTGGAAATGCCTGTTTTGAGATCTCTCCACAGAAAGCGTTTCCAGACTTCCGCTTCAACACACGAGTTTAACTCTTTAAGTTGAATGCACACATTGAAGACCGTTCTGTTAGGTAGCTCCGTTTTGGTTTTAGAAGCAGACAGTTCTCCTTACAGCATATACTCCCATTCACTGAGAAATGTCCAAACGCAGCTCTTACCAGAAACGTGTTTCTAACTCCTGAATCTAAAGGGAGATTTAACTCACTTAGCTGAACAAACGCACAGCAGAGCAGATTGAAGGATACGTTTCTTCTGTGTTTTAGGCAGAGTTTTACTGCTATTTCGTTATATGCGGGAATAGTGCTGGAAATGCCTGTTTTGAGATCTCTCCACAGAAAGCGTTTCCAGACTTCCCCTTCAACACACGAGTTTAACTCTGTAAGTTGAATGCACACATTGAAGACCGTTCTGTTAGGTAGCTCCGTTTTGGTTTTAGAAGCAGACAGTTCTCCTTACAGCATATACTCCCATTCACTGAGAAATGTCCAAACGCAGCTCTTACCAGAAACGTGTTTCTAACTCCTGAATCTAAAGGGAGATTTAACTCACTTAGCTGAACAAACGCACAGCAGAGCAGATTGAAGGATACGTTTCTTCTGTGTTTTAGGCCGAGTTTTACTGCTATTTCGTTATATGCGGGAATAGTGCTGTAAATGCCTGTTTTGAGATCTCTCCACAGAAAGCGTTTCCAGACTTCCCCTTCAACACACGAGTTTAACTCTGTAAGTTGAATGCACACATTGAAGACCGTTCTGTTAGGTAGCTCCGTTTTGGTTTTAGAAGCAGACAGTTCTCCTTACAGCATATACTCCCATTCACTGAGAAATGTCCAAACGCAGCTCTTACCAGAAACGTGTTTCTAACTCCTGAATCTAAAGGGAGATTTAACTCACTTAGCTGAACAAACGCACAGCAGAGCAGATTGAAGGATACGTTTCTTCTGTGTTTTAGGCAGAGTTTTACTGCTATTTCGTTATATGCGGGAATAGTGCTGGAAATGGCTGTTTTTAGATCTCTCCACAGAAAGCGTTTCCAGAGTTCCCCTTCAACACACGAGTTTAACTCTGTAAGTTGAATGCACACATTGAAGACCGTTCTGTTAGGTAGCTCCGTTTTGGTTTTAGAAGCAGACAGTTCTCCTTATAGCATATACTCCCATTCACTGAGAAATGTCCAAACGCAGCACTTACCAGAAACGTGTTTCTAACTCCTGAATCTAAAGGGAGATTTAACTCACTTAGCTGAACAAACGCACAGCAGAGCAGATTGAAGGATACGTTTCTTCTGTGTTTTAGGCAGAGTTTTACTGCTATTTCGTTATATGCGGGAATAGTGCTGGAAATGCCTGGAAATGCCTGTTTTGAGATCTCTCCACAGAAAGCGTTTCCAGACTTCCGCTTCAACACACGAGTTTAACTCTTTAAGTTGAATGCACACATTGAAGACCGTTCTGTTAGGTAGCTCCGTTTTGGTTTTAGAAGCAGACAGTTCTCCTTACAGCATATACTCCCATTCACTGAGAAATGTCCAAACGCAGCTCTTACCAGAAACGTGTTTCTAACTCCTGAATCTAAAGGGAGATTTAACTCACTTAGCTGAACAAACGCACAGCAGAGCAGATTGAAGGATACGTTTCTTCTGTGTTTTAGGCAGAGTTTTACTGCTATTTCGTTATATGCGGGAATAGTGCTGGAAATGCCTGTTTTGAGATCTCTCCACAGAAAGCGTTTCCAGACTTCCCCTTCAACACACGAGTTTAACTCTGTATGTTGAATGCACACATTGAAGACCGTTCTGTTAGGTAGCTCCGTTTTGGTTTTAGAAGCAGACAGTTCTCCTTACAGCATATACTCCCATTCACTGAGAAATGTCCAAACGCAGCTCTTACCAGAAACGTGTTTCTAACTCCTGAATCTAAAGGGAGATTTAATTCACTTAGCTGAACAAACGCACAGCAGAGCAGATTGAAGGATACGTTTCTTCTGTGTTTTAGGCAGAGTTTTACTGCTATTTCGTTATATGCGGGAATAGTGCTGGAAATGCCTGTTTTGAGATCTCTCCACAGAAAGCGTTTCCAGACTTCCCCTTCAACACACGAGTTTAACTCTGTAAGTTGAATGCACACGTTGAAGACCATTCTGTTAGGTAGCTCCGTTTTGGTTTTAGAAGCAGACAGTTCTCCTTACAGCATATACTCCCATTCACTGAGAAAGGTCCAAACGCAGCTCTTACCAGAAACGTGTTTCTAACTCCTGAATCTAAAGGGAGATTTAACTCACTTAGCTGAACAAACGCACAGCAGATCAGATTGAAGGATACGTTTCTTCTGTGTTTTAGGCAGAGTTTTACTGCTATTTCGTTATATGCGGGAATAGTGCTGGAAATGCCTGTTTTGAGATCTCTCCACAGAAAGCGTTTCCAGACTTCCCCTTCAACACACGAGTTTAACTCTGTAAGTTGAATGCACACATTGAAGACCGTTCTGTTAGGTAGCTCCGTTTTGGTTTTAGAAGCAGACAGTTCTCCTTACAGCATATACTCCCATTCACTGAGAAATGTCCAAACGCAGCTCTTACCAGAAACGTGTTTCTAACTCCTGAATCTAAAGGGAGATTTAACTCACTTAGCTGAACAAACGCACAGCAGAGCAGATTGAAGGATACGTTTCTTCTGTGTTTTAGGCAGAGTTTTACTGCTATTTCGTTATATGCAGGAATAGTGCTGGAAATGCCTGTTTTGAGATCTCTCCACAGAAAGCGTTTCCAGACTTCCCCTTCAACACACGAGTTTAACTCTGTAAGTTGAATGCACACATTGAAGACCGTTCTGTTAGGTAGCTCCGTTTTGGTTTTAGAAGCAGACAGTTCTCCTTACAGCATATACTCCCATTCACTGAGAAATGTCCAAACGCAGCTCTTACCAGAAACGTGTTTCTAACTCCTGAATCTAAAGGGAGATTTAACTCACTTAGCTGAACAAACGCACAGCAGAGCAGATTGAAGGATACGTTTCTTCTGTGTTTTAGGCAGAGTTTTACTGCTATTTCGTTATATGCGGGAATAGTGCTGGAAATGCCTGTTTTGAGATCTCTCCACAGAAAGCGTTTCCAGACTTCCCCTTCAACACACGAGTTTAACTCTGTAAGTTGAATGCACACATTGAAGACCGTTCTGTTAGGTAGCTCCGTTTTGGTTTTAGAAGCAGACTGTTCTCCTTACAGCATATACTCCCATTCACTGAGAAATGTCCAAACGCAGCACTTACCAGCAACGTGTTTCTAACTCCTGAATCTAAAGGGAGATTTAACTCACTTAGCTGAACAAACGCACAGCAGAGCAGATTGAAGGATACGTTTCTTCTGTGTTTTAGGCAGAGTTTTACTGCTATTTCGTTATATGCGGGAATAGTGCTGGAAATGCCTGGAAATGCCTGTTTTGAGATCTCTCCACAGAAAGCGTTTCCAGACTTCCCCTTCAACACACGAGTTTAACTCTGTAAGTTGAATGCACACATTGAAGACCGTTCTGTTAGGTAGCTCCGTTTTGGTTTTAGAAGCAGACAGTTCTCCTTACAGCATATACTCCCATTCACTGAGAAATGTCCAAACGCAGCTCTTACCAGAAACGTGTTTCTAACTCCTGAATCTAAAGGGAGATTTAACTCACTTAGCTGAACAAACGCACAGCAGAGCAGATTGAAGGATACGTTTCTTCTGTGTTTTAGGCAGAGTTTTACTGCTATTTCATTATATGCGGGAATAGTGCTGGAAATGCCTGTTTTGAGATCTCTCCACAGAAAGCGTTTCCAGACTTCCCCTTCAACACACGAGTTTAACTCTGTAAGTTGAATGCACACATTGAAGACCGTTCTGTTAGGTAGCTCCGTTTTGGTTTTAGAAGCAGACAGTTCTCCTTACAGCATATACTCCCATTCACTGAGAAATGTCCAAACGCAGCTCTTACCAGAAACGTGTTTCTAACTCCTGAATCTAAAGGGAGATTTAACTCACTTAGCTGAACAAACGCACAGCAGAGCAGATTGAAGGATACGTTTCTTCTGTGTTTTAGGCAGAGTTTTACTGCTATTTCGTTATATGCGGGAATAGTGCTGGAAATGCCTGTTTTGAGATCTCTCCACAGAAAGCGTTTCCAGACTTCCCCTTCAACACACGAGTTTAACTCTGTAAGTTGAATGCACACATTGAAGACCGTTCTGTTAGGTAGCTCCGTTTTGGTTTTAGAAGCAGACAGTTCTCCTTACAGCATATACTCCCATTCACTGAGAAATGTCCAAACGCAGCTCTTACCAGAAACGTGTTTCTAACTCCTGAATCTAAAGGGAGATTTAACTCACTTAGCTGAACAAACGCACAGCAGAGCAGATTGAAGGATACGTTTCTTCTGTGTTTTAGGCAGAGTTTTACTGCTATTTCGTTATATGCGGGAATAGTGCTGGAAATGCCTGGAAATGCCTGTTTTGAGATCTCTCCACAGAAAGCGTTTCCAGACTTCCCCTTCAACACACGAGTTTAACTCTGTAAGTTGAATGCACACATTGAAGACCATTCTGTTAGGTAGCTCCGTTTTGGTTTTAGAAGCAGACAGTTCTCCTTACAGCATATACTCCCATTCACTGAGAAATGTCCAAACGCAGCTCTTACCAGAAACGTGTTTCTAACTCCTGAATCTAAAGGGAGATTTAACTCACTTAGCTGAACAAACGCACAGCAGATCAGATTGAAGGATACGTTTCTTCTGTGTTTTAGGCAGAGTTTTACTGCTATTTCGTTATATGCTGGAATAGTGCTGGAAATGCCTGTTTTGAGATCTCTCCACAGAAAGCGTTTCCAGACTTCCCCTTCAACACACGAGTTTAACTCTGTAAGTTGAATGCACACATTGAAGACCGTTCTGTTAGGTAGCTCCGTTTTGGTTTTAGAAGCAGACAGTTCTCCTTACAGCATATACTCCCATTCACTGAGAAATGTCCAAACGCAGCTCTTACCAGAAACGTGTTTCTAACTCCTGAATCTAAAGGGAGATTTAACTCACTTAGCTGAACAAACGCACAGCAGAGCAGATTGAAGGATACGTTTCTTCTGTGTTTTAGGCAGAGTTTTATTGCTATTTCGTTATATGCGGGAATAGTGCTGGAAATGCCTGTTTTGAGATCTCTCCACAGAAAGCGTTTCCAGACTTCCCCTTCAACACACGAGTTTAACTCTGTAAGTTGAATGCACACATTGAAGACCGTTCTGTTAGGTAGCTCCGTTTTGGTTTTAGAAGCAGACTGTTCTCCTTACAGCATATACTCCCATTCACTGAGAAATGTCCAAACGCAGCACTTACCAGAAACGTGTTTCTAACTCCTGAATCTAAAGGGAGATTTAACTCACTTAGCTGAACAAACGCACAGCAGAGCAGATTGAAGGATACGTTTCTTCTGTGTTTTAGGCAGAGTTTTACTGCTATTTCGTTATATGCGGGAATAGTGCTGGAAATGCCTGGAAATGCCTGTTTTGAGATCTCTCCACAGAAAGCGTTTCCAGACTTCCCCTTCAACACACGAGTTTAACTCTTTAAGTTGAATGCACACATTGAAGGCCGTTCTGTTAGGTAGCTCCGTTTTGGTTTTAGAAGCAGACAGTTCTCCTTACAGCATATACTCCCATTCACTGAGAAATGTCCAAACGCAGCTCTTACCAGAAACGTGTTTCTAACTCCTGAATCTAAAGGGAGATTTAACTCACTTAGCTGAACAAACGCACAGCAGAGCAGATTGAAGGATACGTTTCTTCTGTGTTTTAGGCAGAGTTTTACTGCTATTTCGTTATATGCGGGAATAGTGCTGGAAATGCCTGTTTTGAGATCTCTCCACAGAAAGCGTTTCCAGACTTCCCCTTCAACACACGAGTTTAACTCTGTAAGTTGAATGCACACATTGAAGACCGTTCTGTTAGGTAGCTCCGTTTTGGTTTTAGAAGCAGACAGTTCTCCTTACAGCATATACTCCCATTCACTGAGAAATGTCCAAACGCAGCTCTTACCAGAAACGTGTTTCTAACTCCTGAATCTAAAGGGAGATTTAACTCACTTAGCTGAACAAACGCACAGCAGAGCAGATTGAAGGATACGTTTCTTCTGTGTTTTAGGCAGAGTTTTACTGCTATTTCGTTATATGCGGGAATAGTGCTGGAAATGCCTGTTTTGAGATCTCTCCACAGAAAGCGTTTCCAGACTTCCCCTTCAACACACGGGTTTATCTCTGTAAGTTGAATGCACACATTGAAGACCGTTCTGTTAGGTAGCTCCGTTTTGGTTTTAGAAGCAGACAGTTCTCCTTACAGCATATACTCCCATTCACTGAGAAATGTCCAAACGCAGCTCTTACCAGAAACGTGTTTCTAAATCCTGAATCTAAAGGGAGATTTAACTCACTTAGCTGAAAAAACGCACAGCAGAGCAGATTGAAGGATACGTTTCTTCTGTGTTTTAGGCAGAGTTTTACTGCTATTTCGTTATATGCGGGAATAGTGCTGGAAAGGCCTGTTTTGTGATCTCTCCACAGAAAGCGTTTCCAGACTTCCCCTTCAACACACGAGTTTAACTCTGTAAGTTGAATGCACACATTGAAGACCGTTCTGTTAGGTAGCTCCGTTTTGGTTTTAGAAGCAGACAGTTCTCCTTACAGCATATACTCCCATTCACTGAGAAATGTCCAAACGCAGCTCTTACCAGAAACGTGTTTCTAACTCCTGAATCTAAAGGGAGATTTAACTCACTTAGCTGAACAAACGCACAGCAGAGCAGATTGAAGGATACGTTTCTTCTGTGTTTTAGGCAGAGTTTTACTGCTATTTCGTTATATGCGGGAATAGTGCTGGAAATGCCTGGAAATGCCTGTTTTGAGATCTCTCCACAGAAAGCGTTTCCAGACTTCCCCTTCAACACACGAGTTTAACTCTGTAAGTTGAATGCACACATTGAAGACCCTTCTGTTAGGTAGCTCCGTTTTGGTTTTAGAAACAGACAGTTCTCCTTACAGCATATACTCCCATTCACTGAGAAATGTCCAAACGCAGCTCTTACCAGAAACGTGTTTCTAAATCCTGAATCTAAAGGGAGATTTAACTCACTTAGCTGAACAAACGCACAGCAGAGCAGATTGAAGGATACGTTTCTTCTGTGTTTTAGGCAGAGTTTTACTGCTATTTCGTTATATGCGGGAATAGTGCTGGAAATGCCTGGAAATGCCTGTTTTGAGATCTCTCCACAGAAAGCGTTTCCAGACTTCCCCTTCAACACACGAGTTTAACTCTATAAGTTGAATGCACACATTGAAGACCGTTCTGTTAGGTAGCTCCGTTTTGGTTTTAGAAGCAGACAGTTCTCCTTACAGCATATACTCCCATTCACTGAGAAATGTCCAAACGCAGCTCTTACCAGAAACGTGTTTCTAACTCCTGAATCTAAAGGGAGATTTAACTCACTTAGCTGAAGAAACGCACAGCAGAGCAGAATGAAGGATACGTTTCTTCTGTGTTTTAGGCAGAGTTTTACTGCTATTTCGTTATATGCGGGAATAGTGCTGGAAATGCCTGTTTTGAGATCTCTCCACAGAAAGCGTTTCCAGACTTCCCCTTCAACACACGAGTTTAACTCTGTAAGTTGAATGCACACATTGAAGACCGTTCTGTTAGGTAGCTCCGTTTTGGTTTTAGAAGCAGAGAGTTCTCCTTACAGCATATACTCCCATTCACTGAGAAATGTCCAAACGCAGCTCTTACCAGAAACGTGTTTCTAACTCCTGCATCTAAAGGGAGATTTAACTCACTTAGCTGAACAAACGCACAGCAGAGCAGATTGAAGGATACGTTTCTTCTGTGTTTTAGGCAGAGTTTTACTGCTATTTCGTTATATGCGGGAATAGTGCTGGAAATGCCTGTTTTGACATCTCTCCACAGAAAGCGTTTCCAGACTTCCCCTTCAACACACGAGTTTAACTCTGTAAGTTGAATGCACACATTGAAGACCGTTCTGTTAGGTAGCTCCGTTTTGGTTTTAGAAGCAGACAGTTCTCCTTACAGCATATACTCCCATTCACTGAGAAATGTCCAAACGCAGCTCTTACCAGAAACGTGTTTCTAACTCCTGAATCTAAAGGGAGATTTAACTCACTTAGCTGAACAAACGCACAGCAGAGCAGATTGAAGGATACGTTTCTTCTGTGTTTTAGGCAGAGTTTTACTGGTATTTCGTTATATGCGGGAATAGTGCTGGAAATGCCTGTTTTGAGATCTCTCCACAGAAAGCGTTTCCAGACTTCCCCTTCAACACACGAGTTTAACTCTGTAAGTTGAATGCACACATTGAAGACCGTTCTGTTAGGTAGCTCCGTTTTGGTTTTAGAAGCAGACAGTTCTCCTTACAGCATATACTCCCATTCACTGAGAAATGTCCAAACGCAGCTCTTACCAGAAACGTGTTTCTAACTCCTGATTCTAAAGGGAGATTTAACTCACTTAGCTGAACAAACGCACAGCAGAGCAGATTGAAGGATACGTTTCTTCTGTGTTTTAGGCAGAGTTTTACTGCTATTTCGTTATATGCGGGAATAGTGCTGGAAATGCCTGTTTTGAGATCTCTCCACAGAAAGCGTTTCCAGACTTCCCCTTCAACACACGAGTTTAACTCTGTAAGTTGAATGCACACATTGAAGACCGTTCTGTTAGGTAGCTCCGTTTTGGTTTTAGAAGCAGAGAGTTCTCCTTACAGCATATACTCCCATTCACTGAGAAATGTCCAAACGCAGCTCTTACCAGAAACGTGTTTCTAACTCCTGAATCTAAAGGGAGATTTAACTCACTTAGCTGAACAAACGCACAGCAGAGCAGATTGAAGGATACGTTTCTTCTGTGTTTTAGGCAGAGTTTTACTGCTATTTCGTTATATGCGGGAATAGTGCTGGAAATGCCTGTTTTGAGATCTCTCCACAGAAAGCGTTTCCAGACTTCCCCTTCAACACACGAGTTTATCTCTGTAAGTTGAATGCACACATTGAAGACCGTTCTGTTAGGTAGCTCCGTTTTGGTTTTAGAAGCAGACAGTTCTCCTTACAGCATATACTCCCATTCACTGAGAAATGTCCAAACGCAGCTCTTACCAGAAACGTGTTTCTAACTCCTGAATCTAAAGGGAGATTTAACTCACTTAGCTGAAAAAACGCACAGCAGAGCAGATTGAAGGATACGTTTCTTCTGTGTTTTAGGCAGAATTTTACTGCTATTTCGTTATATGCGGGAATAGTGCTGGAAAGGCCTGTTTTGAGATCTCTCCACAGAAAGCGTTTCCAGACTTCCCCTTCAACACACGAGTTTAACTCTGTAAGTTGAATGCACACATTGAAGACCGTTCTGTTAGGTAGCTCCGTTTTGGTTTTAGAAGCAGACAGTTCTCCTTACAGCATATACTCCCATTCACTGAGAAATGTTCAAACGCAGCTCTTACCAGAAACGTGTTTCTAACTCCTGAATCTAAAGGGAGATTTAACTCACTTAGCTGAACAAACGCACAGCAGAGCAGATTGAAGGATACGTTTCTTCTGTGTTTTAGGCAGAGTTTTACTGCTATTTCGTTATATGCGGGAATAGTGCTGGAAATGCCTGGAAATGCCTGTTTTGAGATCTCTCCACAGAAAGCGTTTCCAGACTTCCCCTTCAACACACGAGTTTAACTCTGTAAGTTGAATGCACACATTGAAGACCGTTCTGTTAGGTAGCTCCGTTTTGGTTTTAGAAGCAGACAGTTCTCCTTACAGCATATACTCCCATTCACTGAGAAATGTCCAAACGCAGCTCTTACCAGAAACGTGTTTCTAACTCCTGAATCTAAAGGGAGATTTAACTCACTTAGCTGAAGAAACGCACAGCAGAGCAGAATGAAGGATACGTTTCTTCTGTGTTTTAGGCAGAGTTTTACTGCTATTTCGTTATATGCGGGAATAGTGCTGGAAATGCCTGTTTTGAGATCTCTCCACAGAAAGCGTTTCCAGACTTCCCCTTCCACACACGAGTTGAACTCTGTAAGTTGAATGCACACATTGAAGACCGTTCTGTTAGGTAGCTCCGTTTAGGTTTTAGAAGCAGAGAGTTCTCCTTACAGCATATACTCCCATTCACTGAGAAATGTCCAAACGCAGCTCTTACCAGAAACGTGTTTCTAACTCCTGCATCTAAAGGGAGATTTAACTCACTTAGCTGAACAAACGCACAGCAGAGCAGATTGAAGGATACGTTTCTTCTGTGTTTTAGGCAGAGTTTTACTGCTATTTCGTTATATGCGGGAATAGTGCTGGAAATGCCTGTTTTGAGATCTCTCCACAGAAAGCGTTTCCAGACTTCCCCTTCAACACACGAGTTTAACTCTGTAAGTTGAATGCACACATTGAAGACCGTTCTGTTAGGTAGCTCCGTTTTGGTTTTAGAAGCAGAGAGTTCTCCTTACAGCATATACTCCCATTCACTGAGAAATGTCCAAACGCAGCTCTTACCAGAAACGTGTTTCTAACTCCTGAATCTAAAGGGAGATTTAACTCACTTAGCTGAACAAACGCACAGCAGAGCAGATTGAAGGATACGTTTCTTCTGTGTTTTAGGCAGAGTTTTACTGCTATTTCGTTATATGCGGGAATAGTGCTGGAAATGCCTGTTTTGAGATCTCTCCACAGAAAGCGTTTCCAGACTTCCCCTTCAACACACGAGTTTATCTCTGTAAGTTGAATGCACACATTGAAGACCGTTCTGTTAGGTAGCTCCGTTTTGGTTTTAGAAGCAGACAGTTCTCCTTACAGCATATACTCCCATTCACTGAGAAATGTCCAAACGCAGCTCTTACCAGAAACGTGTTTCTAACTCCTGAATCTAAAGGGAGATTTAACTCACTTAGCTGAAAAAACGCACAGCAGAGCAGATTGAAGGATACGTTTCTTCTGTGTTTTAGGCAGAGTTTTACTGCTATTTCGTTATATGCGGGAATAGTGCTGGAAATGCCTGGAAATGCCTGTTTTGAGATCTCTCCACAGAAAGCGTTTCCAGACTTCCCCTTCAACACACGAGTTTAACTCTGTAAGTTGAATGCACACATTGAAGACCGTTCTGTTAGGTAGCTCCGTTTTGGTTTTAGAAGCAGACAGTTCTCCTTACAGCATATACTCCCATTCACTGAGAAATGTCCAAACGCAGCTCTTACCAGAAACGTGTTTCTAACTCCTGAATCTAAAGGGAGATTTAACTCACTTAGCTGAAGAAACGCACAGCAGAGCAGAATGAAGGATACGTTTCTTCTGTGTTTTAGGCAGAGTTTTACTGCTATTTCGTTATATGCGGGAATAGTGCTGGAAATGCCTGTTTTGAGATCTCTCCACAGAAAGCGTTTCCAGACTTCCCCTTCCACACACGAGTTGAACTCTGTAAGTTGAATGCACACATTGAAGACCGTTCTGTTAGGTAGCTCCGTTTAGGTTTTAGAAGCAGAGAGTTCTCCTTACAGCATATACTCCCATTCACTGAGAAATGTCCAAACGCAGCTCTTACCAGAAACGTGTTTCTAACTCCTGCATCTAAAGGGAGATTTAACTCACTTAGCTGAACAAACGCACAGCAGAGCAGATTGAAGGATACGTTTCTTCTGTGTTTTAGGCAGAGTTTTACTGCTATTTCGTTATATGCGGGAATAGTGCTGGAAATGCCTGTTTTGAGATCTCTCCACAGAAAGCGTTTCCAGACTTCCCCTTCAACACACGAGTTTAACTCTGTAAGTTGAATGCACACATTGAAGACCGTTCTGTTAGGTAGCTCCGTTTTGGTTTTAGAAGCAGAGAGTTCTCCTTACAGCATATACTCCCATTCACTGAGAAATGTCCAAACGCAGCTCTTACCAGAAACGTGTTTCTAACTCCTGAATCTAAAGGGAGATTTAACTCACTTAGCTGAACAAACGCACAGCAGAGCAGATTGAAGGATACGTTTCTTCTGTGTTTTAGGCAGAGTTTTACTGCTATTTCGTTATATGCGGGAATAGTGCTGGAAATGCCTGTTTTGAGATCTCTCCACAGAAAGCGTTTCCAGACTTCCCCTTCAACACACGAGTTTATCTCTGTAAGTTGAATGCACACATTGAAGACCGTTCTGTTAGGTAGCTCCGTTTTGGTTTTAGAAGCAGACAGTTCTCCTTACAGCATATACTCCCACTCACTGAGAAATGTCCAAACGCAGCTCTTACCAGAAACGTGTTTCTAACTCCTGAATCTAAAGGGAGATTTAACTCACTTAGCTGAAAAAACGCACAGCAGAGCAGATTGAAGGATACGTTTCTTCTGTGTTTTAGGCAGAGTTTTACTGCTATTTCGTTATATGCGGGAATAGTGCTGGAAAGGCCTGTTTTGAGATCTCTCCACAGAAAGCGTTTCCAGACTTCCCCTTCAACACACGAGTTTAACTCTGTAAGTTGAATGCACACATTGAAGACCGTTCTGTTAGTTAGCTCCGTTTTGGTTTTAGAAGCAGACAGTTCTCCTTACAGCATATACTCCCATTCACTGAGAAATGTTCAAACGCAGCTCTTACCAGAAACGTGTTTCTAACTCCTGAATCTAAAGGGAGATTTAACTCACTTAGCTGAACAAACGCACAGCAGAGCAGATTGAAGGATACGTTTCTTCTGTGTTTTAGGCAGAGTTTTACTGCTATTTCGTTATATGCGGGAATAGTGCTGGAAATGCCTGTTTTGAGATCTCTCCACAGAAAGCGTTTCCAGACTTCCCCTTCCACACACGAGTTGAACTCTGTAAGTTGAATGCACACATTGAAGACCGTTCTCTTAGGTAGCTCCGTTTAGGTTTTAGAAGCAGAGAGTTCTCCTTACAGCATATACTCCCATTCACTGAGAAATGTCCAAACGCAGCTCTTACCAGAAACGTGTTTCTAACTCCTGCATCTAAAGGGAGATTTAACTCACTTAGCTGAACAAACGCACAGCAGAGCAGATTGAAGGATACGTTTCTTCTGTGTTTTAGGCAGAGTTTTACTGCTATTTCGTTATATGCGGGAATAGTGCTGGAAATGCCTGTTTTGAGATCTCTCCACAGAAAGCGTTTCCAGACTTCCCCTTCAACACAAGAGTTTAACTCTGTAAGTTGAATGCACACATTGAAGACCGTTCTGTTAGGTAGCTCCGTTTTGGTTTTAGAACCAGACAGTTCTCCTTACAGCATATACTCCCATTCACTGAGAAAGGTCCAAACGCAGCTCTTACCAGAAACGTGTTTCTAACTCCTGAATCTAAAGGGAGATTTAACTCACTTAGCTGAACAAACGCACAGCAGAGCAGATTGAAGCATACGTTTCTTCTGTGTTTTAGGCAGAGTTTTACTGCTATTTCGTTATATGCGGGAATAGTGCTGGAAATGCCTGTTTTGACATCTCTCCACAGAAAGCGTTTCCAGACTTCCCCTTCAACACACGAGTTTAACTCTGTAAGTTGAATGCACACATTGAAGACCGTTCTGTTAGGTAGCTCCGTTTTGGTTTTAGAAGCAGACAGTTCTCCTTACAGCATATACTCCCATTCACTGAGAAATGTCCAAACGCAGCTCTTACCAGAAACGTGTTTCTAACTCCTGAATCTAAAGGGAGATTTAACTCACTTAGCTGAACAAACGCACAGCAGAGCAGATTGAAGGATATGTTTCTTCTGTGTTTTAGGCAGAGTTTTACTGCTATTTCGTTATATGCGGGAATAGTGCTGGAAATGCCTGTTTTGAGATCTCTCCACAGAAAGCGTTTCCAGACTTCCCCTTCAACACACGAGTTTAACTCTGTAAGTTGAATGCACACATTGAAGACCGTTCTGTTAGGTAGCTCCGTTTTGGTTTTAGAAGCAGACAGTTCTCCTTACAGCATATACTCCCATTCACTGAGAAATGTCCAAACGCAGCTCTTACCAGAAACGTGTTTCTAACTCCTGAATCTAAAGGGAGATTTAACTCACTTAGCTGAACAAACGCACAGCAGAGCAGATTGAAGGATACGTTTCTTCTGTGTTTTAGGCAGAGTTTTACTGCTATTTCGTTATATGCGGGAATAGTGCTGGAAATGCCTGTTTTGAGATCTCTCCACAGAAAGCGTTTCCAGACTTCCCCTTCAACACACGAGTTTAACTCTGTAAGTTGAATGCACACATTGAAGACCGTTCTGTTAGGTAGCTCCGTTTTGGTTTTAGAAGCAGACAGTTCTCCTTACAGCATATACTCCCATTCACTGAGAAATGTCCAAACGCAGCTCTTACCAGAAACGTGTTTCTAATTCCTGAATCTAAAGGGAGATTTAACTCACTTAGCTGAACAAACGCACAGCAGAGCAGATTGAAGGATACGTTTCTTCTGTGTTTTAGGCAGAGTTTTACTGCTATTTCGTTATATGCGGGAATAGTGCTGGAAATGCCTGGAAATGCCTGTTTTGAGATCTCTCCACAGAAAGCGTTTCCAGACTTCCCCTTCAACACACGAGTTTAACTCTATAAGTTGAATGCACACATTGAAGACCGTTCTGTTAGGTAGCTCCGTTTTGGTTTTAGAAGCAGACAGTTCTCCTTACAGCATATACTCCCATTCACTGAGAAATGTCCAAACGCAGCTCTTACCAGAAACGTGTTTCTAACTCCTGAATCTAAAGGGAGATTTAACTCACTTAGCTGAAGAAACGCACAGCAGAGCAGAATGAAGGATACGTTTCTTCTGTGTTTTAGGCAGAGTTTTACTGCTATTTCGTTATATGCGGGAATAGTGCTGGAAATGCCTGTTTTGAGATCTCTCCACAGAAAGCGTTTCCAGACTTCCCCTTCAACACACGAGTTTAACTCTGTAAGTTGAATGCACACATTGAAGACCGTTCTGTTAGGTAGCTCCGTTTTGGTTTTAGAAGCAGAGAGTTCTCCTTACAGCATATACTCCCATTCACTGAGAAATGTCCAAACGCAGCTCTTACCAGAAACGTGTTTCTAACTCCTGCATCTAAAGGGAGATTTAACTCACTTAGCTGAACAAACGCACAGCAGAGCAGATTGAAGGATACGTTTCTTCTGTGTTTTAGGCAGAGTTTTACTGCTATTTCGTTATATGCGGGAATAGTGCTGGAAATGCCTGTTTTGACATCTCTCCACAGAAAGCGTTTCCAGACTTCCCCTTCAACACACGAGTTTAACTCTGTAAGTTGAATGCACACATTGAAGACCGTTCTGTTAGGTAGCTCCGTTTTGGTTTTAGAAGCAGACAGTTCTCCTTACAGCATATACTCCCATTCACTGAGAAATGTCCAAACGCAGCTCTTACCAGAAACGTGTTTCTAACTCCTGAATCTAAAGGGAGATTTAACTCACTTAGCTGAACAAACGCACAGCAGAGCAGATTGAAGGATACGTTTCTTCTGTGTTTTAGGCAGAGTTTTACTGGTATTTCGTTATATGCGGGAATAGTGCTGGAAATGCCTGTTTTGAGATCTCTCCACAGAAAGCGTTTCCAGACTTCCCCTTCAACACACGAGTTTAACTCTGTAAGTTGAATGCACACATTGAAGACCGTTCTGTTAGGTAGCTCCGTTTTGGTTTTAGAAGCAGACAGTTCTCCTTACAGCATATACTCCCATTCACTGAGAAATGTCCAAACGCAGCTCTTACCAGAAACGTGTTTCTAACTCCTGATTCTAAAGGGAGATTTAACTCACTTAGCTGAACAAACGCACAGCAGAGCAGATTGAAGGATACGTTTCTTCTGTGTTTTAGGCAGAGTTTTACTGCTATTTCGTTATATGCGGGAATAGTGCTGGAAATGCCTGTTTTGAGATCTCTCCACAGAAAGCGTTTCCAGACTTCCCCTTCAACACACGAGTTTAACTCTGTAAGTTGAATGCACACATTGAAGACCGTTCTGTTAGGTAGCTCCGTTTTGGTTTTAGAAGCAGAGAGTTCTCCTTACAGCATATACTCCCATTCACTGAGAAATGTCCAAACGCAGCTCTTACCAGAAACGTGTTTCTAACTCCTGAATCTAAAGGGAGATTTAACTCACTTAGCTGAACAAACGCACAGCAGAGCAGATTGAAGGATACGTTTCTTCTGTGTTTTAGGCAGAGTTTTACTGCTATTTCGTTATATGCGGGAATAGTGCTGGAAATGCCTGTTTTGAGATCTCTCCACAGAAAGCGTTTCCAGACTTCCCCTTCAACACACGAGTTTATCTCTGTAAGTTGAATGCACACATTGAAGACCGTTCTGTTAGGTAGCTCCGTTTTGGTTTTAGAAGCAGACAGTTCTCCTTACAGCATATACTCCCATTCACTGAGAAATGTCCAAACGCAGCTCTTACCAGAAACGTGTTTCTAACTCCTGAATCTAAAGGGAGATTTAACTCACTTAGCTGAAAAAACGCACAGCAGAGCAGATTGAAGGATACGTTTCTTCTGTGTTTTAGGCAGAATTTTACTGCTATTTCGTTATATGCGGGAATAGTGCTGGAAAGGCCTGTTTTGAGATCTCTCCACAGAAAGCGTTTCCAGACTTCCCCTTCAACACACGAGTTTAACTCTGTAAGTTGAATGCACACATTGAAGACCGTTCTGTTAGGTAGCTCCGTTTTGGTTTTAGAAGCAGACAGTTCTCCTTACAGCATATACTCCCATTCACTGAGAAATGTTCAAACGCAGCTCTTACCAGAAACGTGTTTCTAACTCCTGAATCTAAAGGGAGATTTAACTCACTTAGCTGAACAAACGCACAGCAGAGCAGATTGAAGGATACGTTTCTTCTGTGTTTTAGGCAGAGTTTTACTGCTATTTCGTTATATGCGGGAATAGTGCTGGAAATGCCTGGAAATGCCTGTTTTGAGATCTCTCCACAGAAAGCGTTTCCAGACTTCCCCTTCAACACACGAGTTTAACTCTGTAAGTTGAATGCACACATTGAAGACCGTTCTGTTAGGTAGCTCCGTTTTGGTTTTAGAAGCAGACAGTTCTCCTTACAGCATATACTCCCATTCACTGAGAAATGTCCAAACGCAGCTCTTACCAGAAACGTGTTTCTAACTCCTGAATCTAAAGGGAGATTTAACTCACTTAGCTGAAGAAACGCACAGCAGAGCAGAATGAAGGATACGTTTCTTCTGTGTTTTAGGCAGAGTTTTACTGCTATTTCGTTATATGCGGGAATAGTGCTGGAAATGCCTGTTTTGAGATCTCTCCACAGAAAGCGTTTCCAGACTTCCCCTTCCACACACGAGTTGAACTCTGTAAGTTGAATGCACACATTGAAGACCGTTCTGTTAGGTAGCTCCGTTTAGGTTTTAGAAGCAGAGAGTTCTCCTTACAGCATATACTCCCATTCACTGAGAAATGTCCAAACGCAGCTCTTACCAGAAACGTGTTTCTAACTCCTGCATCTAAAGGGAGATTTAACTCACTTAGCTGAACAAACGCACAGCAGAGCAGATTGAAGGATACGTTTCTTCTGTGTTTTAGGCAGAGTTTTACTGCTATTTCGTTATATGCGGGAATAGTGCTGGAAATGCCTGTTTTGAGATCTCTCCACAGAAAGCGTTTCCAGACTTCCCCTTCAACACACGAGTTTAACTCTGTAAGTTGAATGCACACATTGAAGACCGTTCTGTTAGGTAGCTCCGTTTTGGTTTTAGAAGCAGAGAGTTCTCCTTACAGCATATACTCCCATTCACTGAGAAATGTCCAAACGCAGCTCTTACCAGAAACGTGTTTCTAACTCCTGAATCTAAAGGGAGATTTAACTCACTTAGCTGAACAAACGCACAGCAGAGCAGATTGAAGGATACGTTTCTTCTGTGTTTTAGGCAGAGTTTTACTGCTATTTCGTTATATGCGGGAATAGTGCTGGAAATGCCTGTTTTGAGATCTCTCCACAGAAAGCGTTTCCAGACTTCCCCTTCAACACACGAGTTTATCTCTGTAAGTTGAATGCACACATTGAAGACCGTTCTGTTAGGTAGCTCCGTTTTGGTTTTAGAAGCAGACAGTTCTCCTTACAGCATATACTCCCATTCACTGAGAAATGTCCAAACGCAGCTCTTACCAGAAACGTGTTTCTAACTCCTGAATCTAAAGGGAGATTTAACTCACTTAGCTGAAAAAACGCACAGCAGAGCAGATTGAAGGATACGTTTCTTCTGTGTTTTAGGCAGAGTTTTACTGCTATTTCGTTATATGCGGGAATAGTGCTGGAAAGGCCTGTTTTGAGATCTCTCCACAGAAAGCGTTTCCAGACTTCCCCTTCAACACACGAGTTTAACTCTGTAAGTTGAATGCACACATTGAAGACCGTTCTGTTAGTTAGCTCCGTTTTGGTTTTAGAAGCAGACAGTTCTCCTTACAGCATATACTCCCATTCACTGAGAAATGTTCAAACGCAGCTCT
This sequence comes from Saguinus oedipus, assembly GCA_031835075.1. Lineage (NCBI taxonomy): Eukaryota > Metazoa > Chordata > Mammalia > Primates > Cebidae > Saguinus > Saguinus oedipus. The sequence goes on from CM063174.1 coordinate 171,055,685, forward strand.
TACCAGAAACGTGTTTCTAACTCCTGAATCTAAAGGGAGATTTAACTCACTTAGCTGAACAAACGCACAGCAGAGCAGATTGAAGGATACGTTTCTTCTGTGTTTTAGGCAGAGTTTTACTGCTATTTCGTTATATGCGGGAATAGTGCTGGAAATGCCTGTTTTGAGATCTCTCCACAGAAAGCGTTTCCAGACTTCCCCTTCCACACACGAGTTGAACTCTGTAAGTTGAATGCACACATTGAAGACCGTTCTCTTAGGTAGCTCCGTTTAGGTTTTAGAAGCAGAGAGTTCTCCTTACAGCATATACTCCCATTCACTGAGAAATGTCCAAACGCAGCTCTTACCAGAAACGTGTTTCTAACTCCTGCATCTAAAGGGAGATTTAACTCACTTAGCTGAACAAACGCACAGCAGAGCAGATTGAAGGATACGTTTCTTCTGTGTTTTAGGCAGAGTTTTACTGCTATTTCGTTATATGCGGGAATAGTGCTGGAAATGCCTGTTTTGAGATCTCTCCACAGAAAGCGTTTCCAGACTTCCCCTTCAACACAAGAGTTTAACTCTGTAAGTTGAATGCACACATTGAAGACCGTTCTGTTAGGTAGCTCCGTTTTGGTTTTAGAACCAGACAGTTCTCCTTACAGCATATACTCCCATTCACTGAGAAAGGTCCAAACGCAGCTCTTACCAGAAACGTGTTTCTAACTCCTGAATCTAAAGGGAGATTTAACTCACTTAGCTGAACAAACGCACAGCAGAGCAGATTGAAGCATACGTTTCTTCTGTGTTTTAGGCAGAGTTTTACTGCTATTTCGTTATATGCGGGAATAGTGCTGGAAATGCCTGTTTTGACATCTCTCCACAGAAAGCGTTTCCAGACTTCCCCTTCAACACACGAGTTTAACTCTGTAAGTTGAATGCACACATTGAAGACCGTTCTGTTAGGTAGCTCCGTTTTGGTTTTAGAAGCAGACAGTTCTCCTTACAGCATATACTCCCATTCACTGAGAAATGTCCAAACGCAGCTCTTACCAGAAACGTGTTTCTAACTCCTGAATCTAAAGGGAGATTTAACTCACTTAGCTGAACAAACGCACAGCAGAGCAGATTGAAGGATATGTTTCTTCTGTGTTTTAGGCAGAGTTTTACTGCTATTTCGTTATATGCGGGAATAGTGCTGGAAATGCCTGTTTTGAGATCTCTCCACAGAAAGCGTTTCCAGACTTCCCCTTCAACACACGAGTTTAACTCTGTAAGTTGAATGCACACATTGAAGACCGTTCTGTTAGGTAGCTCCGTTTTGGTTTTAGAAGCAGACAGTTCTCCTTACAGCATATACTCCCATTCACTGAGAAATGTCCAAACGCAGCTCTTACCAGAAACGTGTTTCTAACTCCTGAATCTAAAGGGAGATTTAACTCACTTAGCTGAACAAACGCACAGCAGAGCAGATTGAAGGATACGTTTCTTCTGTGTTTTAGGCAGAGTTTTACTGCTATTTCGTTATATGCGGGAATAGTGCTGGAAATGCCTGTTTTGAGATCTCTCCACAGAAAGCGTTTCCAGACTTCCCCTTCAACACACGAGTTTAACTCTGTAAGTTGAATGCACACATTGAAGACCGTTCTGTTAGGTAGCTCCGTTTTGGTTTTAGAAGCAGACAGTTCTCCTTACAGCATATACTCCCATTCACTGAGAAATGTCCAAACGCAGCTCTTACCAGAAACGTGTTTCTAATTCCTGAATCTAAAGGGAGATTTAACTCACTTAGCTGAACAAACGCACAGCAGAGCAGATTGAAGGATACGTTTCTTCTGTGTTTTAGGCAGAGTTTTACTGCTATTTCGTTATATGCGGGAATAGTGCTGGAAATGCCTGGAAATGCCTGTTTTGAGATCTCTCCACAGAAAGCGTTTCCAGACTTCCCCTTCAACACACGAGTTTAACTCTGTAACTTGAATGCACACATTGAAGACCATTCTGTTAGGTAGCTCCGTTTTGGTTTTAGAAGCAGACAGTTCTCCTTACAGCATATACTCCCATTCACTGAGAAATGTCCAAACGCAGCTCTTACCAGAAACGTGTTTCTAACTCCTGAATCTAAAGGGAGATTTAACTCACTTAGCTGAACAAACGCACAGCAGAGCAGATTGAAGGATACGTTTCTTCTGTGTTTTAGGCAGAGTTTTACTGCTATTTCGTTATATGCGGGAATAGTGCTGGAAATGCCTGTTTTGAGATCTCTCCACAGAAAGCGTTTCCAGACTTCCCCTTCAACACACGAGTTTAACTCTGTAAGTTGAATGCACACATTGAAGACCGTTCTGTTAGGTAGCTCCGTTTTGGTTTTAGAAGCAGACTGTTCTCCTTACAGCATATACTCCCATTCACTGAGAAATGTCCAAACGCAGCACTTACCAGAAACGTGTTTCTAACTCCTGAATCTAAAGGGAGATTTAACTCACTTAGCTGAACAAACGCACAGCAGAGCAGATTGAAGGATACGTTTCTTCTGTGTTTTAGGCAGAGTTTTACTGCTATTTCGTTATATGCGGGAATAGTGCTGGAAATGCCTGGAAATGCCTGTTTTGAGATCTCTCCACAGAAAGCGTTTCCAGACTTCCCCTTCAACACACGAGTTTAACTCTTTAAGTTGAATGCACACATTGAAGACCGTTCTGTTAGGTAGCTCCGTTTTGGTTTTAGAAGCAGACAGTTCTCCTTACAGCATATACTCCCATTCACTGAGAAATGTCCAAACGCAGCTCTTACCAGAAACGTGTTTCTAACTCCTGAATCTAAAGGGAGATTTAACTCACTTAGCTGAACAAACGCACAGCAGAGCAGATTGAAGGATACGTTTCTTCTGTGTTTTAGGCAGAGTTTTACTGCTATTTCGTTATATGCGGGAATAGTGCTGGAAATGCCTGTTTTGAGATCTCTCCACAGAAAGCGTTTCCAGACTTCCCCTTCAACACACGAGTTTAACTCTGTAAGTTGAATGCACACATTGAAGACCGTTCTGTTAGGTAGCTCCGTTTTGGTTTTAGAAGCAGACAGTTCTCCTTACAGCATATACTCCCATTCACTGAGAAATGTCCAAACGCAGCTCTTACCAGAAACGTGTTTCTAACTCCTGAATCTAAAGGGAGATTTAACTCACTTAGCTGAACAAACGCACAGCAGAGCAGATTGAAGGATACGTTTCTTCTGTGTTTTAGGCAGAGTTTTACTGCTATTTCGTTATATGCGGGAATAGTGCTGGAAATGCCTGTTTTGAGATCTCTCCACAGAAAGCGTTTCCAGACTTCCCCTTCAACACACGAGTTTAACTCTGTAAGTTGAATGCACACATTGAAGACCGTTCTGTTAGGTAGCTCCGTTTTGGTTTTAGAAGCAGACAGTTCTCCTTACAGCATATACTCCCATTCACTGAGAAATGTCCAAACGCAGCTCTTACCAGAAACGTGTTTCTAACTCCTGAATCTAAAGGGAGATTTAACTCACTTAGCTGAACAAACGCACAGCAGAGCAGATTGAAGGATACGTTTCTTCTGTGTTTTAGGCAGAGTTTTACTGCTATTTCGTTATATGCGGGAATAGTGCTGGAAAGGCCTGTTTTGAGATCTCTCCACAGAAAGCGTTTCCAGACTTCCCCTTCAACACACGAGTTTAACTCTGTAAGTTGAATGCACACATTGAAGACCGTTCTGTTAGGTAGCTCCGTTTTGGTTTTAGAAGCAGACAGTTCTCCTTACAGCATATACTCCCATTCACTGAGAAATGTCCAAACGCAGCTCTTACCAGAAACGTGTTTCTAACTCCTGAATCTAAAGGGAGATTTAACTCACTTAGCTGAACAAACGCACAGCAGAGCAGATTGAAGGATACGTTTCTTCTGTGTTTTAGGCAGAGTTTTACTGCTATTTCGTTATATGCGGGAATAGTGCTGGAAATGCCTGGAAATGCCTGTTTTGAGATCTCTCCACAGAAAGCGTTTCCAGACTTCCCCTTCAACACACGAGTTTAACTCTGTAAGTTGAATGCACACATTGAAGACCGTTCTGTTAGGTAGCTCCGTTTTGGTTTTAGAAACAGACAGTTCTCCTTACAGCATATACTCCCATTCACTGAGAAATGTCCAAACGCAGCTCTTACCAGAAACGTGTTTCTAACTCCTGAATCTAAAGGGAGATTTAACTCACTTAGCTGAACAAACGCACAGCAGAGCAGATTGAAGGATACGTTTCTTCTGTGTTTTAGGCAGAGTTTTACTGCTATTTCGTTATATGCGGGAATAGTGCTGGAAATGCCTGGAAATGCCTGTTTTGAGATCTCTCCACAGAAAGCGTTTCCAGACTTCCCCTTCAACACACGAGTTTAACTCTGTAAGTTGAATGCACACATTGAAGACCGTTCTGTTAGGTAGCTCCGTTTTGGTTTTAGAAGCAGACAGTTCTCCTTACAGCATATACTCCCATTCACTGAGAAATGTCCAAACGCAGCTCTTACCAGAAACGTGTTTCTAACTCCTGAATCTAAAGGGAGATTTAACTCACTTAGCTGAAGAAACGCACAGCAGAGCAGAATGAAGGATACGTTTCTTCTGTGTTTTAGGCAGAGTTTTACTGCTATTTCGTTATATGCGGGAATAGTGCTGGAAATGCCTGGAAATGCCTGTTTTGAGATCTCTCCACAGAAAGCGTTTCCAGACTTCCCCTTCAACACACGAGTTTAACTCTGTAAGTTGAATGCACACATTGAAGACCGTTCTGTTAGGTAGCTCCGTTTTGGTTTTAGAAGCAGACAGTTCTCCTTACAGCATATACTCCCATTCACTGAGAAATGTCCAAACGCAGCTCTTACCAGAAACGTGTTTCTAACTCCTGAATCTAAAGGGAGATTTAACTCACTTAGCTGAACAAACGCACAGCAGAGCAGATTGAAGGATACGTTTCTTCTGTGTTTTAGGCAGAGTTTTACTGCTATTTCGTTATATGCGGGAATAGTGCTGGAAATGCCTGTTTTGAGATCTCTCCACAGAAAGCGTTTCCAGACTTCCCCTTCAACACACGAGTTTAACTCTGTAAGTTGAATGCACACATTGAAGACCGTTCTGTTAGGTAGCTCCGTTTTGGTTTTAGAAGCAGAGAGTTCTCCTTACAGCATATACTCCCATTCACTGAGAAATGTCCAAACGCAGCTCTTACCAGAAACGTGTTTCTAACTCCTGCATCTAAAGGGAGATTTAACTCACTTAGCTGAACAAACGCACAGCAGAGCAGATTGAAGGATACGTTTCTTCTGTGTTTTAGGCAGAGTTTTACTGCTATTTCGTTATATGCGGGAATAGTGCTGGAAATGCCTGTTTTGAGATCTCTCCACAGAAAGCGTTTCCAGACTTCCCCTTCAACACACGAGTTTAACTCTGTAAGTTGAATGCACACATTGAAGACCGTTCTGTTAGGTAGCTCCGTTTTGGTTTTAGAACCAGACAGTTCTCCTTACAGCATATACTCCCATTCACTGAGAAAGGTCCAAACGCAGCTCTTACCAGAAACGTGTTTCTAACTCCTGAATCTAAAGGGAGATTCAACTCACTTAGCTGAACAAACGCACAGCAGAGCAGATTGAAGGATACGTTTCTTCTGTGTTTTAGGCAGAGTTTTACTGCTATTTCGTTATATGCGGGAATAGTGCTGGAAATGCCTGTTTTGACATCTCTCCACAGAAAGCGTTTCCAGACTTCCCCTTCAACACACGAGTTTAACTCTGTAAGTTGAATGCACACATTGAAGACCGTTCTGTTAGGTAGCTCCGTTTTGGTTTTAGAAGCAGACAATTCTCCTTACAGCATATACCCCCATTCACTGAGAAATGTCCAAACGCAGCTCTTACCAGAAACGTGTTTCTAACTCCTGAATCTAAAGGGAGATTTAACTCACTTAGCTGAACAAACGCACAGCAGAGCAGATTGAAGGATACGTTTCTTCTGTGTTTTAGGCAGAGTTTTACTGCTATTTCGTTATATGCGGGAATAGTGCTGGAAAGGCCTGTTTTTAGATCTCTCCACAGAAAGCGTTTCCAGACTTCCCCTTCAACACACGAGTTTAACTCTGTAAGTTGAATGCACACATTGAAGACCGTTCTGTTAGGTAGCTCCGTTTTGGTTTTAGAAACAGACAGTTCTCCTTACAGCATATACTCCCATTCACTGAGAAATGTCCAAACGCAGCTCTTACCAGAAACGTGTTTCTAACTCCTGAATCTAAAGGGAGATTTAACTCACTTAGCTGAACAAACGCACAGCAGAGCAGATTGAAGGATACGTTTCTTCTGTGTTTTAGGCAGAGTTTTACTGCTATTTCGTTATATGCGGGAATAGTGCTGGAAATGCCTGGAAATGCCTGTTTTGAGATCTCTCCACAGAAAGCGTTTCCAGACTTCCCCTTCAACACACGAGTTTAACTCTGTAAGTTGAATGCACACATTGAAGACCGTTCTGTTAGGTAGCTCCGTTTTGGTTTTAGAAGCAGACAGTTCTCCTTACAGCATATACTCCCATTCACTGAGAAATGTCCAAACGCAGCTCTTACCAGAAACGTGTTTCTAACTCCTGAATCTAAAGGGAGATTTAACTCACTTAGCTGAAGAAACGCACAGCAGAGCAGAATGAAGGATACGTTTCTTCTGTGTTTTAGGCAGAGTTTTACTGCTATTTCGTTATATGCGGGAATAGTGCTGGAAATGCCTGGAAATGCCTGTTTTGAGATCTCTCCACAGAAAGCGTTTCCAGACTTCCCCTTCAACACACGAGTTTAACTCTGTAAGTTGAATGCACACATTGAAGACCGTTCTGTTAGGTAGCTCCGTTTTGGTTTTAGAAGCAGACAGTTCTCCTTACAGCATATACTCCCATTCACTGAGAAATGTCCAAACGCAGCTCTTACCAGAAACGTGTTTCTAACTCCTGAATCTAAAGGGAGATTTAACTCACTTAGCTGAACAAACGCACAGCAGAGCAGATTGAAGGATACGTTTCTTCTGTGTTTTAGGCAGAGTTTTACTGCTATTTCGTTATATGCGGGAATAGTGCTGGAAATGCCTGTTTTGAGATCTCTCCACAGAAAGCGTTTCCAGACTTCCCCTTCAACACACGAGTTTAACTCTGTAAGTTGAATGCACACATTGAAGACCGTTCTGTTAGGTAGCTCCGTTTTAGTTTTAGAAGCAGAGAGTTCTCCTTACAGCATATACTCCCATTCACTGAGAAATGTCCAAACGCAGCTCTTACCAGAAACGTGTTTCTAACTCCTGCATCTAAAGGGAGATTTAACTCACTTAGCTGAACAAACGCACAGCAGAGCAGATTGAAGGATACGTTTCTTCTGTGTTTTAGGCAGAGTTTTACTGCTATTTCGTTATATGCGGGAATAGTGCTGGAAATGCCTGTTTTGAGATCTCTCCACAGAAAGCGTTTCCAGACTTCCCCTTCAACACACGAGTTTAACTCTGTAAGTTGAATGCACACATTGAAGACCGTTCTGTTAGGTAGCTCCGTTTTGGTTTTAGAAGCAGACAATTCTCCTTACAGCATATAACCCCATTCACTGAGAAATGTCCAAACGCAGCTCTTACCAGAAACGTGTTTCTAACTCCTGAATCTAAAGGGAGATTTAACTCACTTAGCTGAAGAAACGCACAGCAGAGCAGAATGAAGGATACGTTTCTTCTGTGTTTTAGGCAGAGTTTTACTGCTATTTCGTTATATGCGGGAATAGTGCTGGAAATGCCTGGAAATGCCTGTTTTGAGATCTCTCCACAGAAAGCGTTTCCAGACTTCCCCTTCAACACACGAGTTTAACTCTGTAAGTTGAATGCACACATTGAAGACCGTTCTGTTAGGTAGCTCCGTTTTGGTTTTAGAAGCAGACAGTTCTCCTTACAGCATATACTCCCATTCACTGAGAAATGTCCAAACGCAGCTCTTACCAGAAACGTGTTTCTAACTCCTGAATCTAAAGGGAGATTTAACTCACTTAGCTGAACAAACGCACAGCAGAGCAGATTGAAGGATACGTTTCTTCTGTGTTTTAGGCAGAGTTTTACTGCTATTTCGTTATATGCGGGAATAGTGCTGGAAATGCCTGTTTTGAGATCTCTCCACAGAAAGCGTTTCCAGACTTCCCCTTCATCACACGAGTTTAACTCTGTAAGTTGAATGCACACATTGAAGACCGTTCTGTTAGGTAGCTCCGTTTTGGTTTTAGAAGCAGAGAGTTCTCCTTACAGCATATACTCCCATTCACTGAGAAATGTCCAAACGCAGCTCTTACCAGAAACGTGTTTCTAACTCCTGCATCTAAAGGGAGATTTAACTCACTTAGCTGAACAAACGCACAGCAGAGCAGATTGAAGGATACGTTTCTTCTGTGTTTTAGGCAGAGTTTTACTGCTATTTCGTTATATGCGGGAATAGTGCTGGAAATGCCTGTTTTGAGATCTCTCCACAGAAAGCGTTTCCAGACTTCCCCTTCAACACACGAGTTTAACTCTGTAAGTTGAATGCACACATTGAAGACCGTTCTGTTAGGTAGCTCCGTTTTGGTTTTAGAACCAGACAGTTCTCCTTACAGCATATACTCCCATTCACTGAGAAAGGTCCAAACGCAGCTCTTACCAGAAACGTGTTTCTAACTCCTGAATCTAAAGGGAGATTCAACTCACTTAGCTGAACAAACGCACAGCAGAGCAGATTGAAGGATACGTTTCTTCTGTGTTTTAGGCAGAGTTTTACTGCTATTTCGTTATATGCGGGAATAGTGCTGGAAATGCCTGTTTTGACATCTCTCCACAGAAAGCGTTTCCAGACTTCCCCTTCAACACACGAGTTTAACTCTGTAAGTTGAATGCACACATTGAAGACCGTTCTGTTAGGTAGCTCCGTTTTGGTTTTAGAAGCAGACAATTCTCCTTACAGCATATACCCCCATTCACTGAGAAATGTCCAAACGCAGCTCTTACCAGAAACGTGTTTCTAACTCCTGAATCTAAAGGGAGATTTAACTCACTTAGCTGAACAAACGCACAGCAGAGCAGATTGAAGGATACGTTTCTTCTGTGTTTTAGGCAGAGTTTTACTGCTATTTCGTTATATGCGGGAATAGTGCTGGAAAGGCCTGTTTTGAGATCTCTCCACAGAAAGCGTTTCCAGACTTCCCCTTCAACACACGAGTTTAACTCTGTAAGTTGAATGCACACATTGAAAACCGTTCTGTTAGGTAGCTCCGTTTTGGTTTTAGAAGCAGACAGTTCTCCTTACAGCATATACTCCCATTCACTGAGAAATGTCCAAACGCAGCTCTTACCAGAAACGTGTTTCTAACTCCTGAATCTAAAGGGAGATTTAACTCACTTAGCTGAACAAACGCACAGCAGAGCAGATTGAAGGATACGTTTCTTCTGTGTTTTAGGCAGAGTTTTACTGCTATTTCGTTATATGCGGGAATAGTGCTGGAAATGCCTGGAAATGCCTGTTTTGAGATCTCTCCACAGAAAGCGTTTCCAGACTTCCCATTCAACACACGAGTTTAACTCTGTAAGTTGAATGCACACATTGAAGACCGTTCTGTTAGGTAGCTCCGTTTTGGTTTTAGAAACAGACAGTTCTCCTTACAGCATATACTCCCATTCACTGAGAAATGTCCAAACGCAGCTCTTACCAGAAACGTGTTTCTAACTCCTGAATCTAAAGGGAGATTTAACTCACTTAGCTGAACAAACGCACAGCAGAGCAGATTGAAGGATACGTTTCTTCTGTGTTTTAGGCAGAGTTTTACTGCTATTTCGTTATATGCGGGAATAGTGCTGGAAATGCCTGGAAATGCCTGTTTTGAGATCTCTCCACAGAAAGCGTTTCCAGACTTCCCCTTCAACACACGAGTTTAACTCTGTAAGTTGAATGCACACATTGAAGACCGTTCTGTTAGGTAGCTCCGTTTTGGTTTTAGAAGCAGACAGTTCTCCTTACAGCATATACTCCCATTCACTGAGAAATGTCCAAACGCAGCTCTTACCAGAAACGTGTTTCTAACTCCTGAATCTAAAGGGAGATTTAACTCACTTAGCTGAAGAAACGCACAGCAGAGCAGAATGAAGGATACGTTTCTTCTGTGTTTTAGGCAGAGTTTTACTGCTATTTCGTTATATGCGGGAATAGTGCTGGAAATGCCTGGAAATGCCTGTTTTGAGATCTCTCCACAGAAAGCGTTTCCAGACTTCCCCTTCAACACACGAGTTTAACTCTGTAAGTTGAATGCACACATTGAAGACCGTTCTGTTAGGTAGCTCCGTTTTGGTTTTAGAAGCAGACAGTTCTCCTTACAGCATATACTCCCATTCACTGAGAAATGTCCAAACGCAGCTCTTACCAGAAACGAGTTTCTAACTCCTGAATCTAAAGGGAGATTTAACTCACTTAGCTGAACAAACGCACAGCAGAGCAGATTGAAGGATACGTTTCTTCTGTGTTTTAGGCAGAGTTTTACTGCTATTTCGTTATATGCGGGAATAGTGCTGGAAATGCCTGTTTTGAGATCTCTCCACAGAAAGCGTTTCCAGACTTCCCCTTCAACACACGAGTTTAACTCTGTAAGTTGAATGCACACATTGAAGACCGTTCTGTTAGGTAGCTCCGTTTTGGTTTTAGAAGCAGAGAGTTCTCCTTACAGCATATACTCCCATTCACTGAGAAATGTCCAAACGCAGCTCTTACCAGAAACGTGTTTCTAACTCCTGCATCTAAAGGGAGATTTAACTCACTTAGCTGAACAAACGCACAGCAGAGCAGATTGAAGGATACGTTTCTTCTGTGTTTTAGGCAGAGTTTTACTGCTATTTCGTTATATGCGGGAATAGTGCTGGAAATGCCTGTTTTGAGATCTCTCCACAGAAAGCGTTTCCAGACTTCCCCTTCAACACACGAGTTTAACTCTGTAAGTTGAATGCACACATTGAAGACCGTTCTGTTAGGTAGCTCCGTTTTGGTTTTAGAACCAGACAGTTCTCCTTACAGCATATATTCCCATTCACTGAGAAATGTCCAAACGCAGCTCTTACCAGAAACGTGTTTCTAACTCCTGAATCTAAAGGGAGATTCAACTCACTTAGCTGAACAAACGCACAGCAGAGCAGATTGAAGGATACGTTTCTTCTGTGTTTTAGGCAGAGTTTTACTGCTATTTCGTTATATGCGGGAATAGTGCTGGAAATGCCTGTTTTGACATCTCTCCACAGAAAGCGTTTCCAGACTTCCCCTTCAACACACGAGTTTAACTCTGTAAGTTGAATGCACACATTGAAGACCGTTCTGTTAGGTAGCTCCGTTTTGGTTTTAGAAGCAGACAATTCTCCTTACAGCATATACCCCCATTCACTGAGAAATGTCCAAACGCAGCTCTTACCAGAAACGTGTTTCTAACTCCTGAATCTAAAGGGAGATTTAACTCACTTAGCTGAACAAACGCACAGCAGAGCAGATTGAAGGATACGTTTCTTCTGTGTTTTAGGCAGAGTTTTACTGCTATTTCGTTATATGCGGGAATAGTGCTGGAAATGCCTGTTTTGAGATCTCTCCACAGAAAGCGTTTCCAGACTTCCCCTTCAACACACGAGTTTAACTCTGTAAGTTGAATGCACACATTGAAGACCGTTCTGTTAGGTAGCTCCGTTTTGGTTTTAGAAGCAGACAGTTCTCCTTACAGCATATACTCCCATTCACTGAGAAATGTCCAAACGCAGCTCTTACCAGAAACGTGTTTCTAACTCCTGAATCTAAAGGGAGATTTAACTCACTTAGCTGAACAAACGCACAGCAGAGCAGATTGAAGGATACGTTTCTTCTGTGTTTTAGGCAGAGTTTTACTGCTATTTCGTTATATGCGGGAATAGTGCTGGAAATGCCTGGAAATGCCTGTTTTGAGATCTCTCCACAGAAAGCGTTTCCAGACTTCCCCTTCAACACACGAGTTTAACTCTGTAAGTTGAATGCACACATTGAAGACCATTCTGTTAGGTAGCTCCGTTTTGGTTTTAGAAGCAGACATTTCTCCTTACAGCATATACTCCCATTCACTGAGAAATGTCCAAACGCAGCTCTTACCAGAAACGTGTTTCTAACTCCTGAATCTAAAGGGAGATTTAACTCACGTAGCTGAACAAACGCACAGCAGAGCAGATTGAAGGATACGTTTCTTCTGTGTTTTAGGCAGAGTTTTACTGCTATTTCGTTATATGCGGGAATAGTGCTGGAAATGCCTGTTTTGAGATCTCTCCACAGAAAGCGTTTCCAGACTTCCCCTTCAACACACGAGTTTAACTCTGTAAGTTGAATGCACACATTGAAGACCGTTCTGTTAGGTAGCTCCGTTTTGGTTTTAGAAGCAGACAGTTCTCCTTACAGCATATACTCCCATTCACTGAGAAATGTCCAAACGCAGCTCTTACCAGAAACGTGTTTCTAACTCCTGAATCTAAAGGGAGATTTAACTCACTTAGCTGAACAAACGCACAGCAGAGCAGATTGAAGGATACGTTTCTTCTGTGTTTTAGGCAGAGTTTTACTGCTATTTCGTTATATGCGGGAATAGTGCTGGAAATGCCTGTTTTGAGATCTCTCCACAGAAAGCGTTTCCAGACTTCCCCTTCAACACACGAGTTTAACTCTGTAAGTTGAATGCACACATTGAAGACCGTTCTGTTAGGTAGCTCCGTTTTGGTTTTAGAAGCAGACAGTTCTCCTTACAGCATATACTCCCATTCACTGAGAAATGTCCAAACGCAGCTCTTACCAGAAACGTGTTTCTAACTCCTGAATCTAAAGGGAGATTTAACTCACTTAGCTGAACAAACGAACAGCAGAGCAGATTGAAGGATACGTTTCTTCTGTGTTTTAGGCAGAGTTTTACTGCTATTTCGTTATATGCGGGAATAGTGCTGGAAATGCCTGTTTTGAGATCTCTCCACAGAAAGCGTTTCCAGACTTCCCCTTCAACACACGAGTTTAACTCTGTAAGTTGAATGCACACATTGAAGACCGTTCTGTTAGGTAGCTCCGTTTTGGTTTTAGAAGCAGACAGTTCTCCTTACAGCATATACTCCCATTCACAGAGAAATGTCCAAACGCAGCACTTACCAGAAACGTGTTTCTAACTCCTGAGTCTAAAGGGAGATTTAACTCACTTAGCTGAACAAACGCACAGCAGAGCAGATTGAAGGATACGTTTCTTCTGTGTTTTAGGCAGAGTTTTACTGCTATTTCGTTATATGCGGGAATAGTGCTGGAAATGCCTGGAAATGCCTGTTTTGAGATCTCTCCACAGAAAGCGTTTCCAGACTTCCCCTTCAACACACGAGTTTAACTCTGTAAGTTGAATGCACACATTGAAGACCGTTCTGTTAGGTAGCTCCGTTTTGGTTTTAGAAACAGACAGTTCTCCTTACAGCATATACTCCCATTCACTGAGAAATGTCCAAACGCAGCTCTTACCAGAAACGTGTTTCTAACTTCTGAATCTAAAGGGAGATTTAACTCACTTAGCTGAACAAACGCACAGCAGAGCAGATTGAAAGATACGTTTCTTCTGTGTTTTAGGCAGAGTTTTACTGCTATTTCGTTATATGCGGGAATAGTGCTGGAAATGCCTGGAAATGCCTGTTTTGAGATCTCTCCACAGAAAGCGTTTCCAGACTTCCCCTTCAACACACGAGTTTAACTCTGTAAGTTGAATGCACACATTGAAGACCGTTCTGTTAGGTAGCTCCGTTTTGGTTTTAGAAGCAGACAGTTCTCCTTACAGCATATACTCCCATTCACTGAGAAATGTCCAAATGCAGCTCTTACCAGAAACGTGTTTCTAACTCCTGAATCTAAAGGGAGATTTAACTCACTTAGCTGAAGAAACGCACAGCAGAGCAGAATGAAGGATACGTTTCTTCTGTGTTTTAGGCAGAGTTTTACTGCTATTTCGTTATATGCGGGAATAGTGCTGGAAATGCCTGGAAATGCCTGTTTTGAGATCTCTCCACAGAAAGCGTTTCCAGACTTCCCCTTCAACACACGAGTTTAACTCTGTAAGTTGAATGCACACATTGAAGACCGTTCTGTTAGGTAGCTCCGTTTTGGTTTTAGAAGCAGACAGTTCTCCTTACAGCATATACTCCCATTCACTGAGAAATGTCCAAATGCAGCTCTTACCAGAAACGTGTTTCTAACTCCTGAATCTAAAGGGAGATTTAACTCACTTAGCTGAACAAACGCACAGCAGAGCAGATTGAAGGATACGTTTCTTCTGTGTTTTAGGCAGAGTTTTACTGCTATTTCGTTATATGCGGGAATAGTGCTGGAAATGCCTGTTTTGAGATCTCTCCACAGAAAGCGTTTCCAGACTTCCCCTTCAACACACGAGTTTACCTCTGTAAGTTGAATGCACACATTGAAGACCGTTCTGTTAGGTAGCTCCGTTTTGGTTTTAGAAGCAGAGAGTTCTCCTTACAGCATATACTCCCATTCACTGAGAAATGTCCAAACGCAGCTCTTACCAGAAACGTGTTTCTAACTCCTGCATCTAAAGGGAGATTTAACTCACTTAGCTGAACAAACGCACAGCAGAGCAGATTGAAGGATACGTTTCTTCTGTGTTTTAGGCAGAGTTTTACTGCTATTTCGTTATATGCGGGAATAGTGCTGGAAATGCCTGTTTTGAGATCTCTCCACAGAAAGCGTTTCCAGACTTCCCCTTCAACACACGAGTTTAACTCTGTAAGTTGAATGCACACATTGAAGACCGTTCTGTTAGGTAGCTCCGTTTTGGTTTTAGAACCAGACAGTTCTCCTTACAGCATATAATCCCATTCACTGAGAAAGGTCCAAACGCAGCTCTTACCAGAAACGTGTTTCTAACTCCTGAATCTAAAGGGAGATTTAACTCACTTAGCTGAACAAACGCACAGCAGAGCAGATTGAAGGATACGTTTCTTCTGTGTTTTAGGCAGAGTTTTACTGCTATTTCGTTATATGCGGGAATAGTGCTGGAAATGCCTGTTTTGACATCTCTCCACAGAAAGCGTTTCCAGACTTCCCCTTCAACACACGAGTTTAACTCTGTAAGTTGAATGCACACATTGAAGACCGTTCTGTTAGGTAGCTCCGTTTTGGTTTTAGAAGCAGACAGTTCTCCTTACAGCATATACTCCCATTCACTGAGAAATGTCCAAACGCAGCTCTTACCAGAAACGTGTTTCTAACTCCTGAATCTAAAGGGAGATTTAACTCACTTAGCTGAACAAACGCACAGCAGAGCAGATTGAAGGATACGTTTCTTCTGTGTTTTAGGCAGAGTTTTACTGCTATTTCGTTATATGCGGGAATAGTGCTGGAAATGCCTGTTTTGAGATCTCTCCACAGAAAGCGTTTCCAGACTTCCCCTTCAACACACGAGTTTAACTCTGTAAGTTGAATGCACACATTGAAGACCGTTCTGTTAGGTAGCTCCGTTTTGGTTTTAGAAGCAGACAGTTCTCCTTACAGCATATACTCCCATTCACTGAGAAATGTCCAAACGCAGCTCTTACCAGAAACGTGTTTCTAACTCCTGAATCTAAAGGGAGATTTAACTCACTTAGCTGAACAAACGCACAGCAGAGCAGATTGAAGGATACGTTTCTTCTGTGTTTTAGGCAGAGTTTTACTGCTATTTCGTTATATGCGGGAATAGTGCTGGAAATGCCTGTTTTGAGATCTCTCCACAGAAAGCGTTTCCAGACTTCCCCTTCAACACACGAGTTTAACTCTGTAAGTTGAATGCACACATTGAAGACCGTTCTGTTAGGTAGCTCCGTTTTGGTTTTAGAACCAGACAGTTCTCCTTACAGCATATACTCCCATTCACTGAGAAAGGTCCAAACGCAGCTCTTACCAGAAACGTGTTTCTAACTCCTGAATCTAAAGGGAGATTTAACTCACTTAGCTGAACAAACGCACAGCAGAGCAGATTGAAGGATACGTTTCTTCTGTGTTTTAGGCAGAGTTTTACTGCTATTTCGTTATATGCGGGAATAGTGCTGGAAATGCCTGTTTTGAGATCTCTCCACAGAAAGCGTTTCCAGACTTCCCCTTCAACACACGAGTTTAACTCTGTAAGTTGAATGCACACATTGAAGACCGTTCTGTTAGGTAGCTCCGTTTTGGTTTTAGAAGCAGACAGTTCTCCTTACAGCATATACTCCCATTCACTGAGAAATGTCCAAACGCAGCTCTTACCAGAAACGTGTTTCTAACTCCTGAATCTAAAGGGAGATTTAACTCACTTAGCTGAACAAACGCACAGCAGAGCAGATTGAAGGATACGTTTCTTCTGTGTTTTAGGCAGAGTTTTACTGCTATTTCGTTATATGCGGGAATAGTGCTGGAAATGCCTGGAAATGCCTGTTTTGAGATCTCTCCACAGAAAGCGTTTCCAGACTTCCCCTTCAACACACGAGTTTAAATCTGTAAGTTGAATGCACACATTGAAGACCATTCTGTTAGGTAGCTCCGTTTTGGTTTTAGAAGAAGACAGTTCTCCTTACAGCATATACTCCCATTCACTGAGAAATGTCCAAACGCAGCTCTTACCAGAAACGTGTTTCTAACTCCTGAATCTAAAGGGAGATTTAACTCACTTAGCTGAACAAACGCACAGCAGAGCAGATTGAAGGATACGTTTCTTCTGTGTTTTAGGCAGAGTTTTACTGCTATTTCGTTATATGCGGGAATAGTGCTGGAAATGCCTGTTTTGAGATCTCTCCATAGAAAGCGTTTCCAGACTTCCCCTTCAACACACGAGTTTAACTCTGTAAGTTGAATGCACACATTGAAGACCGTTCTGTTAGGTAGCTCCGTTTTGGTTTTAGAAGCAGACAGTTCTCCTTACAGCATATACTCCCATTCACTGAGAAATGTCCAAACGCAGCACTTACCAGAAACGTGTTTCTAACTCCTGAATCTAAAGGGAGATTTAACTCACTTAGCTGAACAAACGCACAGCAGAGCAGATTGAAGGATACGTTTCTTCTGTGTTTTAGGCAGAGTTTTACTGCTATTTCGTTATATGCGGGAATAGTGCTGGAAATGCCTGGAAATGCCTGCTTTGAGATCTCTCCACAGAAAGCGTTTCCAGACTTCCCCTTCAACCCACGAGTTTAACTCTGTAAGTTGAATGCACACATTGAAGACCGTTCTGTTAGGTAGCTCCGTTTTGGTTTTAGAAGCAGACAGTTCTCCTTACAGCATATACTCCCATTCACTGAGAAATGTCCAAACGCAGCTCTTACCAGAAACGTGTTTCTAACTCCTGAATCTAAAGGGAGATTTAACTCACTTAGCTGAACAAACGCACAGCAGAGCAGATTGAAGGATACGTTTCTTCTGTGTTTTAGGCAGAGTTTTACTGCTATTTCGTTATATGCGGGAATAGTGCTGGAAATGCCTGTTTTGAGATCTCTCCACAGAAAGCGTTTCCAGACTTCCCCTTCAACACACGAGTTTAACTCTGTAAGTTGAATGCACACATTGAAGACCGTTCTGTTAGGTAGCTCCGTTTTGGTTTCAGAAGCAGACTGTTCTCCTTACAGCATATACTCCCATTCACTGAGAAATGTCCAAACGCAGCACTTACCAGAAACGTGTTTCTAACTCCTGAATCTAAAGGGAGATTTAACTCACTTAGCTGAACAAACGCACAGCAGAGCAGATTGAAGGATACGTTTCTTCTGTGTTTTAGGCAGAGTTTTACTGCTATTTCGTTATATGCGGGAATAGTGCTGGAAATGCCTGGAAATGCCTGCTTTGAGATCTCTCCACAGAAAGCGTTTCCAGACTTCCCCTTCAACACACGAGTTTAACTCTGTAAGTTGAATGCACACATTGAAGACCGTTCTGTTAGGTAGCTCCGTTTTGGTTTTAGAAGCAGACAGTTCTCCTTACAGCATATACTCCCATTCACTGAGAAATGTCCAAACGCAGCTCTTACCAGAAACGTGTTTCTAACTCCTGAATCTAAAGGGAGATTTAACTCACTTAGCTGAACAAACGCACAGCAGAGCAGATTGAAGGATACGTTTCTTCTGTGTTTTAGGCAGAGTTTTACTGCTATTTCGTTATATGCGGGAATAGTGCTGGAAATGCCTGTTTTGAGATCTCTCCACAGAAAGCGTTTCCAGACTTCCCCTTCAACACACGAGTTTAACTCTGTAAGTTGAATGCACACATTGAAGACCGTTCTGTTAGGTAGCTCCGTTTTGGTTTTAGAAGCAGAGAGTTCTCCTTACAGCATATACTCCCATTCACTGAGAAATGTCCAAACGCAGCTCTTACCAGAAACGTGTTTCTAACTCCTGCATCTAAAGGGAGATTTAACTCACTTAGCTGAACAAACGCACAGCAGAGCAGATTGAAGGATACGTTTCTTCTGTGTTTTAGGCAGAGTTTTACTGCTATTTCGTTATATGCGGGAATAGTGCTGGAAATGCCTATTTTGAGATCTCTCCACAGAAAGCGTTTCCAGACTTCCCCTTCAACACACGAGTTTAACTCTGTAACTTGAATGCACACATTGAAGACCGTTCTGTTAGGTAGCTCCGTTTTGGTTTTAGAACCAGACAGTTCTCCTTACAGCATATACTCCCATTCACTGAGAAAGGTCCAAACGCAGCTCTTACCAGAAACGTGTTTCTAACTCCTGAATCTAAAGGGAGATTTAACTCACTTAGCTGAACAAACGCACAGCAGAGCAGATTGAAGGATACGTTTCTTCTGTGTTTTAGGCAGAGTTTTACTGCTATTTCGTTATATGCGGGAATAGTGCTGGAAATGCCTGTTTTGACATCTCTCCACAGAAAGCGTTTCCAGACTTCCCCTTCAACACACGAGTTTAACTCTGTAAGTTGAATGCACACATTGAAGACCGTTCTGTTAGGTAGCTCCGTTTTGGTTTTAGAAGCAGACAGTTCTCCTTACAGCATATACTCCCATTCACTGAGAAATGTCCAAACGCAGCTCTTACCAGAAACGTGTTTCTAACTCCTGAATCTAAAGGGAGATTTAACTCACTTAGCTGAACAAACGCACAGCAGAGCAGATTGAAGGATACGTTTCTTCTGTGTTTTAGGCAGAGTTTTACTGCTATTTCGTTATATGCGGGAATAGTGCTGGAAATGCCTGTTTTGAGATCTCTCCACAGAAAGCGTTTCCAGACTTCCCCTTCAACACACGAGTTTAACTCTGTAAGTTGAATGCACACATTGAAGACCGTTCTGTTAGGTAGCTCCGTTTTGGTTTTAGAAGCAGACAGTTCTCCTTACAGCATATACTCCCATTCACTGAGAAATGTCCAAACGCAGCTCTTACCAGAAACGTGTTTCTAACTCCTGAATCTAAAGGGAGATTTAACTCACTTAGCTGAACAAACGCACAGCAGAGCAGATTGAAGGATACGTTTCTTCTGTGTTTTAGGCAGAGTTTTACTGCTATTTCGTTATATGCGGGAATAGTGCTGGAAATGCCTGGAAATGCCTGTTTTGAGATCTCTCCACAGAAAGCGTTTCCAGACTTCCCCTTCAACACACGAGTTTAACTCTGTAAGTTGAATGCACACATTGAAGACCATTCTGTTAGGTAGCTCCGTTTTGGTTTTAGAAGCAGACAGTTCTCCTTACAGCATATACTCCCATTCACTGAGAAATGTCCAAACGCAGCTCTTACCAGAAACGTGTTTCTAACTCCTGAATCTAAAGGGAGATTTAACTCACTTAGCTGAACAAACGCACAGCAGAGCAGATTGAAGGATACGTTTCTTCTGTGTTTTAGGCAGAGTTTTACTGCTATTTCGTTATATGCGGGAATAGTGCTGGAAATGCCTGTTTTGAGATCTCTCCACAGAAAGCGTTTCCAGACTTCCCCTTCAACACACGAGTTTAACTCTGTAAGTTGAATGCACACATTGAAGACCGTTCTGTTAGGTAGCTCCGTTTTGGTTTTAGAAGCAGACAGTTCTCCTTACAGCATATACTCCCATTCACTGAGAAATGTCCAAACGCAGCTCTTACCAGAAACGTGTATCTAACTCCTGAATCTAAAGGGAGATTTAACTCACTTAGCTGAACAAACGCACAGCAGAGCAGATTGAAGGATACGTTTCTTCTGTGTTTTAGGCAGAGTTTTACTGCTATTTCGTTATATGCGGGAATAGTGCTGGAAATGCCTGTTTTGAGATCTCTCCACAGAAAGCGTTTCCAGACTTCCCCTTCAACACACGAGTTTAACTCTGTAAGTTGAATGCACACATTGAAGACCGTTCTGTTAGGTAGCTCCGTTTTGGTTTTAGAAGCAGACTGTTCTCCTTACAGCATATACTCCCATTCACTGAGAAATGTCCAAACGCAGCACTTACCAGAAACGTGTTTCTAACTCCTGAAACTAAAGGGAGATTTAACTCACTTAGCTGAACAAACGCACAGCAGAGCAGATTGAAGGATACGTTTCTTCTGTGTTTTAGGCAGAGTTTTACTGCTATTTCGTTATATGCGGGAATAGTGCTGGAAATGCCTGGAGTTTTGAGATCTCTCCACAGAAAGCGTTTCCAGACTTCCCCTTCAACACACGAGTTTAACTCTGTAAGTTGAATGCACACATTGAAGACCGTTCTGTTAGGTAGCTCCGTTTTGGTTTTAGAAGCAGACAGTTCTCCTTACAGCATATACTCCCATTCACTGAGAAATGTCCAAACGCAGCTCTTACCAGAAACGTGTTTCTAACTCCTGAATCTAAAGGGAGATTTAACTCACTTAGCTGAACAAACGCACAGCAGAGCAGATTGACGGATACGTTTCTTCTGTGTTTTAGGCAGAGTTTTACTGCTATTTCGTTATATGCGGGAATAGTGCTGGAAATGCCTGTTTTGAGATCTCTCCACAGAAAGCGTTTCCAGACTTCCCCTTCAACACACGAGTTTAACTCTGTAAGTTGAATGCACACATTGAAGACCGTTCTGTTAGGTAGCTCCGTTTTGGTTTTAGAAGCAGACAGTTCTCCTTACAGCATATACTCCCATTCACTGAGAAATGTCCAAACGCAGCCCTTACCAGAAACGTGTTTCTAACTCCTGAATCTAAAGGGAGCTTTAACACACTTAGCTGAACAAACGCACAGCAGAGCAGATTGAAGGATACGTTTCTTCTGTGTTTTAGGCAGAGTTTTACTGCTATTTCGTTATATGCGGGAATAGTGCTGGAAATGCCTGGAAATGCCTGTTTTGAGATCTCTCCACAGAAATCGTTTCCAGACTTCCCCTTCAACACACGAGTTTAACTCTGTAAGTTGAATGCACACATTGAAGACCGTTCTGTTAGGTAGCTCCGTTTTGGTTTTAGAAGCAGACAGTTCTCCTTACAGCATATACTCCCATTCACGGAGAAATGTCCAAACGCAGCTCTTACCAGAAACGTGTTTCTAACTCCTGAATCTAAAGGGAGATTTAACTCACTTAGCTGAACAAACGCACAGCAGAGCAGATTGAAGGATACGTTTCTTCTGTGTTTTAGGCAGAGTTTTACTGCTATTTCGTTATATGCGGGAATAGTGCTGGAAATGCCTGTTTTGAGATCTCTCCACAGAAAGCGTTTCCAGACTTCCCCTTCAACACACGAGTTTAACTCTGTAAGTTGAATGCACACATTGAAGACCGTTCTGTTAGGTAGCTCCGTTTTGGTTTTAGAAGCAGACAGTTCTCCTTACAGCATATACTCCCATTCACTGAGAAATGTCCAAACGCAGCTCTTACCAGAAACGTGTTTCTAACTCCTGAATCTAAAGGGAGATTTAACTCACTTAGCTGAACAAACGCACAGCAGAGCAGATTGACGGATACGTTTCTTCTGTGTTTTAGGCAGAGTTTTACTGCTATTTCGTTATATGCGGGAATAGTGCTGGAAATGCCTGTTTTGAGATCTCTCCACAGAAAGCGTTTCCAGACTTCCCCTTCAACACACGAGTTTAACTCTGTAAGTTGAATGCACACATTGAAGACCGTTCTGTTAGGTAGCTCCGTTTTGGTTTTAGAACCAGACAGTTCTCCTTACAGCATATACTCCCATTCACTGAGAAATGTCCAAACGCAGCTCTTACCAGAAACGTGTTTCTAACTCCTGAATCTAAAGGGAGATTTAACTCACTTAGCTGAACAAACGCACAGCAGAGCAGATTGACGGATACGTTTCTTCTGTGTTTTAGGCAGAGTTTTACTGCTATTTCGTTATATGCGGGAATAGTCCTGGAAATGCCTGTTTTGAGATCTCTCCACAGAAAGCGTTTCCAGACTTCCCCTTCAACACACGAGTTTAACTCTGTAAGTTGAATGCACACATTGAAGACCGTTCTGTTAGGTAGCTCCGTTTTGGTTTTAGAAGCAGACTGTTCTCCTTACAGCATATCCTCCCATTCACTGAGAAATGTCCAAACGCAGCACTTACCAGAAACGTGTTTCTAACTCCTGAATCTAAAGGGAGATTTAACTCACTTAGCTGAACAAACGCACGGCAGAGCAGATTGAAGGATACGTTTCTTCTGTGTTTTAGGCAGAGTTTTACTGCTATTTCGTTATATGCGGGAATAGTGCTGGAAATGCCTGGAAATGCCTGTTTTGAGATCTCTCCACAGAAAGCGTTTCCAGACTTCCCCTTCAACACACGAGTTTAACTCTGTAAGTTGAATGCACACATTGAAGACCGTTCTGTTAGGTAGCTCCGTTTTGGTTTTAGAAGCAGACAGTTCTCCTTACAGCATATACTCCCATTCACTGAGAAATGTCCAAACGCAGCTCTTACCAGAAACGTGTTTCTAACTCCTGAATCTAAAGGGAGATTTAACTCACTTAGCTGAACAAACGCACAGCAGAGCAGATTGAAGGATACGTTTCTTCTGTGTTTTAGGCAGAGTTTTACTGCTATTTCGTTATATGCGGGAATAGTGCTGGAAATGCCTGTTTTGAGATCTCTCCACAGAAAGCGTTTCCAGACTTCCCCTTCAACACACGAGTTTATCTCTGTAAGTTGAATGCACACATTGAAGACCGTTCTGTTAGGTAGCTCCGTTTTGGTTTTAGAAGCAGACTGTTCTCCTTACAGCATATACTCCCATTCACTGAGAAATGTCCAAACGCAGCACTTACCAGAAACGTGTTTCTAACTCCTGAAACTAAAGGGAGATTTAACTCACTTAGCTGAACAAACGCACAGCAGAGCAGATTGAAGGATACGTTTCTTCTGTGTTTTAGGCAGAGTTTTACTGCTATTTCGTTATATGCGGGAATAGTGCTGGAAATGCCTGGAGTTTTGAGATCTCTCCACAGAAAGCGTTTCCAGACTTCCCCTTCAACACACGAGTTTAACTCTGTAAGTTGAATGCACACATTGAAGACCGTTCTGTTAGGTAGCTCCGTTTTGGTTTTAGAAGCAGACAGTTCTCCTTACAGCATATACTCCCATTCACTGAGAAATGTCCAAACGCAGCTCTTACCAGAAACGTGTTTCTAACTCCTGAATCTAAAGGGAGATTTAACTCACTTAGCTGAACAAACGCACAGCAGAGCAGATTGACGGATACGTTTCTTCTGTGTTTTAGGCAGAGTTTTACTGCTATTTCGTTATATGCGGGAATAGTGCTGGAAATGCCTGTTTTGAGATCTCTCCACAGAAAGCGTTTCCAGACTTCCCCTTCAACACACGAGTTTAACTCTGTAAGTTGAATGCACACATTGAAGACCGTTCTGTTAGGTAGCTCCGTTTTGGTTTTAGAAGCAGACAGTTCTCCTTACAGCATATACTCCCATTCACTGAGAAATGTCCAAACGCAGCCCTTACCAGAAACGTGTTTCTAACTCCTGAATCTAAAGGGAGCTTTAACTCACTTAGCTGAACAAACGCACAGCAGAGCAGATTGAAGGATACGTTTCTTCTGTGTTTTAGGCAGAGTTTTACTGCTATTTCGTTATATGCGGGAATAGTGCTGGAAATGCCTGGAAATGCCTGTTTTGAGATCTCTCCACAGAAATCGTTTCCAGACTTCCCCTTCAACACACGAGTTTAACTCTGTAAGTTGAATGCACACATTGAAGACCGTTCTGTTAGGTAGCTCCGTTTTGGTTTTAGAAGCAGACAGTTCTCCTTACAGCATATACTCCCATTCACGGAGAAATGTCCAAACGCAGCTCTTACCAGAAACGTGTTTCTAACTCCTGAATCTAAAGGGAGATTTAACTCACTTAGCTGAACAAACGCACAGCAGAGCAGATTGAAGGATACGTTTCTTCTGTGTTTTAGGCAGAGTTTTACTGCTATTTCGTTATATGCGGGAATAGTGCTGGAAATGCCTGTTTTGAGATCTCTCCACAGAAAGCGTTTCCAGACTTCCCCTTCAACACACGAGTTTAACTCTGTAAGTTGAATGCACACATTGAAGACCGTTCTGTTAGGTAGCTCCGTTTTGGTTTTAGAAGCAGACAGTTCTCCTTACAGCATATACTCCCATTCACTGAGAAATGTCCAAACGCAGCTCTTACCAGAAACGTGTTTCTAACTCCTGAATCTAAAGGGAGATTTAACTCACTTAGCTGAACAAACGCACAGCAGAGCAGATTGACGGATACGTTTCTTCTGTGTTTTAGGCAGAGTTTTACTGCTATTTCGTTTTATGCGGGAATAGTGCTGGAAATGCCTGTTTTGAGATCTCTCCACAGAAAGCGTTTCCAGACTTCCCCTTCAACACACGAGTTTAACTCTGTAAGTTGAATGCACACATTGAAGACCGTTCTGTTAGGTAGCTCCGTTTTGGTTTTAGAAGCAGACAGTTCTCCTTACAGCATATACTCCCATTCACTGAGAAATGTCCAAACGCAGCTCTTACCAGAAACGTGTTTCTAACTCCTGAATCTAAAGGGAGATTTAACTCACTTAGCTGAACAAACGCACAGCAGAGCAGATTGACGGATACGTTTCTTCTGTGTTTTAGGCAGAGTTTTACTGCTATTTCGTTATATGCGGGAATAGTGCTGGAAATGCCTGTTTTGAGATCTCTCCACAGAAAGCGTTTCCAGACTTCCCCTTCAACACACGAGTTTAACTCTGTAAGTTGAATGCACACATTGAAGACCGTTCTTTTAGGTAGCTCCGTTTTGGTTTTAGAAGCAGACTGTTCTCCTTACAGCATATCCTCCCATTCACTGAGAAATGTCCAAACGCAGCACTTACCAGAAACGTGTTTCTAACTCCTGAATCTAAAGGGAGATTTAACTCACTTAGCTGAACAAACGCACGGCAGAGCAGATTGAAGGATACGTTTCTTCTGTGTTTTAGGCAGAGTTTTACTGCTATTTCGTTATATGCGGGAATAGTGCTGGAAATGCCTGGAAATGCCTGTTTTGAGATCTCTCCACAGAAAGCGTTTCCAGACTTCCCCTTCAACACACGAGTTTAACTCTGTAAGTTGAATGCACACATTGAAGACCGTTCTGTTAGGTAGCTCCGTTTTGGTTTTAGAAGCAGACAGTTCTCCTTACAGCATATACTCCCATTCACTGAGAAATGTCCAAACGCAGCTCTTACCAGAAACGTGTTTCTAACTCCTGAATCTAAAGGGAGATTTAACTCACTTAGCTGAACAAACGCACAGCAGAGCAGATTGACGGATACGTTTCTTCTGTGTTTTAGGCAGAGTTTTACTGCTATTTCGTTATATGCGGGAATAGTGCTGGAAATGCCTCTTTTGAGATCTCTCCACAGAAAGCGTTTCCAGACTTCCCCTTCAACACACGAGTTTAACTCTGTAAGTTGAATGCACACATTGAAGACCGTTCTGTTAGGTAGCTCCGTTTTGGTTTTAGAAGCAGACAGTTCTCCTTACAGCATATACTCCCATTCACTGAGAAATGTCCAAACGCAGCTCTTACCAGAAAGGTGTTTCTAACTCCTGAATCTAAAGGGAGATTTAACTCACTTAGCTGAACAAACGCACAGCAGAGCAGATTGAAGGATACGTTTCTTCTGTATTTTAGGCAGAGTTTTACTGCTATTTCGTTATATGCGGGAATAGTGCTGGAAATGCCTGTTTTGAGATCTCTCCACAGAAAGCGTTTCCAGACTTCCCCTTCAACACACGAGTTTAACTCTGTAAGTTGAATGCACACATTGAAGACCGTTCTGTTAGGTAGCTCCGTTTTGGTTTTAGAAGCAGACTGTTCTCCTTACAGCATATACTCCCATTCACTGAGAAATGTCCAAACGCAGCACTTACCAGAAACGTGTTTCTAACTCCTGAATCTAAAGGGAGATTTAACTCACTTAGATGAACAAACGCACAGCAGAGCAGATTGAAGGATACGTTTCTTCTGTGTTTTAGGCAGAGTTTTACTGCTATTTCGTTATATGCGGGAATAGTGCTGGAAATGCCTGTTTTGAGATCTCTCCACAGAAAGCGTTTCCAGACTTCCCCTTCAACACACGAGTTTAACTCTGTAAGTTGAATGCACACATTGAAGACCGTTCTGTTAGGTAGCTCCGTTTTGGTTTTAGAAGCAGACAGTTCTCCTTACAGCATATACTCCCATTCACTGAGAAATGTCCAAACGCAGCCCTTACCAGAAACGTGTTTCTAACTCCTGAATCTAAAGGGAGCTTTAACTCACTTAGCTGAACAAACGCACAGCAGAGCAGATTGAAGGATACGTTTCTTCTGTGTTTTAGGCAGAGTTTTACTGCTATTTCGTTATATGCGGGAATAGTGCTGGAAATGCCTGGAAATGCCTGTTTTGAGATCTCTCCACAGAAATCGTTTCCAGACTTCCCCTTCAACACACGAGTTTAACTCTGTAAGTTGAATGCACACATTGAAGACCGTTCTGTTAGGTAGCTCCGTTTTGGTTTTAGAACCAGACAGTTCTCCTTACAGCATATACTCCCATTCACTGAGAAAGGTCCAAACGCAGCTCTTACCAGAAACGTGTTTCTAACTCCTGAATCTAAAGGGAGATTTAACTCACTTAGCTGAACAAACGCACAGCAGAGCAGATTGACGGATACGTTTCTTCTGTGTTTTAGGCAGAGTTTTACTGCTATTTCGTTATATGCGGGAATAGTGCTGGAAATGCCTGTTTTGAGATCTCTCCACAGAAAGCGTTTCCAGACTTCCCCTTCAACACACGAGTTTAACTCTGTAAGTTGAATGCACACATTGAAGACCGTTCTGTTAGGTAGCTCCGTTTTGGTTTTAGAAGCAGACAGTTCTCCTTACAGCATATACTCCCATTCACTGAGAAATGTCCAAACGCAGCTCTTACCAGAAACGTGTTTCTAACTCCTGAATCTAAAGGGAGATTTAACTCACTTAGCTGAACAAACGCACAGCAGAGCAGATTGACGGATACGTTTCTTCTGTGTTTTAGGCAGAGTTTTACTGCTATTTCGTTATATGCGGGAATAGTGCTGGAAATGCCTGTTTTGAGATCTCTCCACAGAAAGCGTTTCCAGACTTCCCCTTCAACACACGAGTTTAACTCTGTAAGTTGAATGCACACATTGAAGACCGTTCTGTTAGGTAGCTCCGTTTTGGTTTTAGAAGCAGACAGTTCTCCTTACAGCATATACTCCCATTCACTGAGAAATGTCCAAACGCAGCCCTTACCAGAAACGTGTTTCTAACTCCTGAATCTAAAGGGAGCTTTAACTCACTTAGCTGAACAAACGCACAGCAGAGCAGATTGAAGGATACGTTTCTTCTGTGTTTTAGGCAGAGTTTTACTGCTATTTCGTTATATGCGGGAATAGTGCTGGAAATGCCTGGAAATGCCTGTTTTGAGATCTCTCCACAGAAATCGTTTCCAGACTTCCCCTTCAACACACGAGTTTAACTCTGTAAGTTGAATGCACACATTGAAGACCGTTCTGTTAGGTAGCTCCGTTTTGGTTTTAGAAGCAGACAGTTCTCCTTACAGCATATACTCCCATTCACGGAGAAATGTCCAAACGCAGCTCTTACCAGAAACGTGTTTCTAACTCCTGAATCTAAAGGGAGATTTAACTCACTTAGCTGAACAAACGCACAGCAGAGCAGATTGAAGGATACGTTTCTTCTGTGTTTTAGGCAGAGTTTTACTGCTATTTCGTTATATGCGGGAATAGTGCTGGAAATGCCTGTTTTGAGATCTCTCCACAGAAAGCGTTTCCAGACTTCCCCTTCAACACACGAGTTTAACTCTGTAAGTTGAATGCACACATTGAAGACCGTTCTGTTAGGTAGCTCCGTTTTGGTTTTAGAAGCAGACAGTTCTCCTTACAGCATATACTCCCATTCACTGAGAAATGTCCAAACGCAGCTCTTACCAGAAACGTGTTTCTAACTCCTGAATCTAAAGGGAGATTTAACTCACTTAGCTGAACAAACGCACAGCAGAGCAGATTGACGGATACGTTTCTTCTGTGTTTTAGGCAGAGTTTTACTGCTATTTCGTTTTATGCGGGAATAGTGCTGGAAATGCCTGTTTTGAGATCTCTCCACAGAAAGCGTTTCCAGACTTCCCCTTCAACACACGAGTTTAACTCTGTAAGTTGAATGCACACATTGAAGACCGTTCTGTTAGGTAGCTCCGTTTTGGTTTTAGAAGCAGACAGTTCTCCTTACAGCATATACTCCCATTCACTGAGAAATGTCCAAACGCAGCTCTTACCAGAAACGTGTTTCTAACTCCTGAATCTAAAGGGAGATTTAACTCACTTAGCTGAACAAACGCACAGCAGAGCAGATTGACGGATACGTTTCTTCTGTGTTTTAGGCAGAGTTTTACTGCTATTTCGTTATATGCGGGAATAGTGCTGGAAATGCCTGTTTTGAGATCTCTCCACAGAAAGCGTTTCCAGACTTCCCCTTCAACACACGAGTTTAACTCTGTAAGTTGAATGCACACATTGAAGACCGTTCTTTTAGGTAGCTCCGTTTTGGTTTTAGAAGCAGACTGTTCTCCTTACAGCATATCCTCCCATTCACTGAGAAATGTCCAAACGCAGCACTTACCAGAAACGTGTTTCTAACTCCTGAATCTAAAGGGAGATTTAACTCACTTAGCTGAACAAACGCACGGCAGAGCAGATTGAAGGATACGTTTCTTCTGTGTTTTAGGCAGAGTTTTACTGCTATTTCGTTATATGCGGGAATAGTGCTGGAAATGCCTGGAAATGCCTGTTTTGAGATCTCTCCACAGAAAGCGTTTCCAGACTTCCCCTTCAACACACGAGTTTAACTCTGTAAGTTGAATGCACACATTGAAGACCGTTCTGTTAGGTAGCTCCGTTTTGGTTTTAGAAGCAGACAGTTCTCCTTACAGCATATACTCCCATTCACTGAGAAATGTCCAAACGCAGCTCTTACCAGAAACGTGTTTCTAACTCCTGAATCTAAAGGGAGATTTAACTCACTTAGCTGAACAAACGCACAGCAGAGCAGATTGACGGATACGTTTCTTCTGTGTTTTAGGCAGAGTTTTACTGCTATTTCGTTATATGCGGGAATAGTGCTGGAAATGCCTCTTTTGAGATCTCTCCACAGAAAGCGTTTCCAGACTTCCCCTTCAACACACGAGTTTAACTCTGTAAGTTGAATGCACACATTGAAGACCGTTCTGTTAGGTAGCTTCGTTTTGGTTTTAGAAGCAGACAGTTCTCCTTACAGCATATACTCCCATTCACTGAGAAATGTCCAAACGCAGCTCTTACCAGAAAGGTGTTTCTAACTCCTGAATCTAAAGGGAGATTTAACTCACTTAGCTGAACAAACGCACAGCAGAGCAGATTGAAGGATACGTTTCTTCTGTATTTTAGGCAGAGTTTTACTGCTATTTCGTTATATGCGGGAATAGTGCTGGAAATGCCTGTTTTGAGATCTCTCCACAGAAAGCGTTTCCAGACTTCCCCTTCAACACACGAGTTTAACTCTGTAAGTTGAATGCACACATTGAAGACCGTTCTGTTAGGTAGCTCCGTTTTGGTTTTAGAAGCAGACTGTTCTCCTTACAGCATATACTCCCATTCACTGAGAAATGTCCAAACGCAGCACTTACCAGAAACGTGTTTCTAACTCCTGAATCTAAAGGGAGATTTAACTCACTTAGATGAACAAACGCACAGCAGAGCAGATTGAAGGATACGTTTCTTCTGTGTTTTAGGCAGAGTTTTACTGCTATTTCGTTATATGCGGGAATAGTGCTGGAAATGCCTGTTTTGAGATCTCTCCACAGAAAGCGTTTCCAGACTTCCCCTTCAACACACGAGTTTAACTCTGTAAGTTGAATGCACACATTGAAGACCGTTCTGTTAGGTAGCTCCGTTTTGGTTTTAGAAGCAGACAGTTCTCCTTACAGCATATACTCCCATTCACTGAGAAATGTCCAAACGCAGCCCTTACCAGAAACGTGTTTCTAACTCCTGAATCTAAAGGGAGCTTTAACTCACTTAGCTGAACAAACGCACAGCAGAGCAGATTGAAGGATACGTTTCTTCTGTGTTTTAGGCAGAGTTTTACTGCTATTTCGTTATATGCGGGAATAGTGCTGGAAATGCCTGGAAATGCCTGTTTTGAGATCTCTCCACAGAAATCGTTTCCAGACTTCCCCTTCAACACACGAGTTTAACTCTGTAAGTTGAATGCACACATTGAAGACCGTTCTGTTAGGTAGCTCCGTTTTGGTTTTAGAACCAGACAGTTCTCCTTACAGCATATACTCCCATTCACTGAGAAAGGTCCAAACGCAGCTCTTACCAGAAACGTGTTTCTAACTCCTGAATCTAAAGGGAGATTTAACTCACTTAGCTGAACAAACGCACAGCAGAGCAGATTGACGGATACGTTTCTTCTGTGTTTTAGGCAGAGTTTTACTGCTATTTCGTTATATGCGGGAATAGTGCTGGAAATGCCTGTTTTGAGATCTCTCCACAGAAAGCGTTTCCAGACTTCCCCTTCAACACACGAGTTTAACTCTGTAAGTTGAATGCACACATTGAAGACCGTTCTGTTAGGTAGCTCCGTTTTGGTTTTAGAAGCAGACAGTTCTCCTTACAGCATATACTCCCATTCACTGAGAAATGTCCAAACGCAGCTCTTACCAGAAACGTGTTTCTAACTCCTGAATCTAAAGGGAGATTTAACTCACTTAGCTGAACAAACGCACAGCAGAGCAGATTGACGGATACGTTTCTTCTGTGTTTTAGGCAGAGTTTTACTGCTATTTCGTTATATGCGGGAATAGTGCTGGAAATGCCTGTTTTGAGATCTCTCCACAGAAAGCGTTTCCAGACTTCCCCTTCAACACACGAGTTTAACTCTGTAAGTTGAATGCACACATTGAAGACCGTTCTGTTAGGTAGCTCCGTTTTGGTTTTAGAAGCAGACTGTTCTCCTTACAGCATATCCTCCCATTCACTGAGAAATGTCCAAACGCAGCACTTACCAGAAACGTGTTTCTAACTCCTGAATCTAAAGGGAGATTTAACTCACTTAGCTGAACAAACGCACAGCAGAGCAGATTGAAGGATACGTTTCTTCTGTGTTTTAGGCAGAGTTTTACTGCTATTTCGTTATACGCGGGAATAGTGCTGGAAATGCCTGGAAATGCCTGTTTTGAGATCTCTCCACAGAAATCGTTTCCAGATTTCCCCTTCAACACACGAGTTTAACTCTGTAAGTTGAATGCACACATTGAAGACCGTTCTGTTAGGTAGCTCCGTTTTGGTTTTAGAAGCAGACAGTTCTCCTTACAGCATATACTCCCATTCACGGAGAAATGTCCAAACGCAGCTCTTACCAGAAACGTGTTTCTAACTCCTGAATCTAAAGGGAGATTTAACTCACTTAGCTGAACAAACGCACAGCAGAGCAGATTGAAGGATACGTTTCTTCTGTGTTTTAGGCAGAGTTTTACTGCTATTTCGTTATATGCGGGAATAGTGCTGGAAATGCCTGTTTTGAGATCTCTCCACAGAAAGCGTTTCCAGACTTCCCCTTCAACACACGAGTTTAACTCTGTAAGTTGAATGCACACATTGAAGACCGTTCTGTTAGGTAGCTCCGTTTTGGTTTTAGAACCAGACAGTTCTCCTTACAGCATATACTCCCATTCACTGAGAAAGGTCCAAACGCAGCTCTTACCAGAAACGTGTTTCTAACTCCTGAATCTAAAGGGAGATTTAACTCACTTAGCTGAACAAACGCACAGCAGAGCAGATTGACGGATACGTTTCTTCTGTGTTTTAGGCAGAGTTTTACTGCTATTTCGTTATATGCGGGAATAGTGCTGGAAATGCCTGTTTTGAGATCTCTCCACAGAAAGCGTTTCCAGACTTCCCCTTCAACACACGAGTTTAACTCTGTAAGTTGAATGCACACATTGAAGACCGTTCTGTTAGGTAGCTCCGTTTTGGTTTTAGAAGCAGACAGTTCTCCTTACAGCATATACTCCCATTCACTGAGAAATGTCCAAACGCAGCTCTTACCAGAAACGTGTTTCTAACTCCTGAATCTAAAGGGAGATTTAACTCACTTAGCTGAACAAACGCACAGCAGAGCAGATTGACGGATACGTTTCTTCTGTGTTTTAGGCAGAGTTTTACTGCTATTTCGTTATATGCGGGAATAGTGCTGGAAATGCCTGTTTTGAGATCTCTCCACAGAAAGCGTTTCCAGACTTCCCCTTCAACACACGAGTTTAACTCTGTAAGTTGAATGCACACATTGAAGACCGTTCTGTTAGGTAGCTCCGTTTTGGTTTTAGAAGCAGACAGTTCTCCTTACAGCATATACTCCCATTCACTGAGAAATGTCCAAACGCAGCCCTTACCAGAAACGTGTTTCTAACTCCTGAATCTAAAGGGAGCTTTAACTCACTTAGCTGAACAAACGCACAGCAGAGCAGATTGAAGGATACGTTTCTTCTGTGTTTTAGGCAGAGTTTTACTGCTATTTCGTTATATGCGGGAATAGTGCTGGAAATGCCTGGAAATGCCTGTTTTGAGATCTCTCCACAGAAATCGTTTCCAGATTTCCCCTTCAACACACGAGTTTAACTCTGTAAGTTGAATGCACACATTGAAGACCGTTCTGTTAGGTAGCTCCGTTTTGGTTTTAGAAGCAGACAGTTCTCCTTACAGCATATACTCCCATTCACGGAGAAATGTCCAAACGCAGCTCTTACCAGAAACGTGTTTCTAACTCCTGAATCTAAAGGGAGATTTAACTCACTTAGCTGAACAAACGCACAGCAGAGCAGATTGAAGGATACGTTTCTTCTGTGTTTTAGGCAGAGTTTTACTGCTATTTCGTTATATGCGGGAATAGTGCTGGAAATGCCTGTTTTGAGATCTCTCCACAGAAAGCGTTTCCAGACTTCCCCTTCAACACACGAGTTTAACTCTGTAAGTTGAATGCACACATTGAAGACCGTTCTGTTAGGTAGCTCCGTTTTGGTTTTAGAACCAGACAGTTCTCCTTACAGCATATACTCCCATTCACTGAGAAAGGTCCAAACGCAGCTCTTACCAGAAACGTGTTTCTAACTCCTGAATCTAAAGGGAGATTTAACTCACTTAGCTGAACAAACGCACAGCAGAGCAGATTGACGGATACGTTTCTTCTGTGTTTTAGGCAGAGTTTTACTGCTATTTCGTTATATGCGGGAATAGTGCTGGAAATGCCTGTTTTGAGATCTCTCCACAGAAAGCGTTTCCAGACTTCCCCTTCAACACACGAGTTTAACTCTGTAAGTTGAATGCACACATTGAAGACCGTTCTGTTAGGTAGCTCCGTTTTGGTTTTAGAAGCAGACAGTTCTCCTTACAGCATATACTCCCATTCACTGAGAAATGTCCAAACGCAGCTCTTACCAGAAACGTGTTTCTAACTCCTGAATCTAAAGGGAGATTTAACTCACTTAGCTGAACAAACGCACAGCAGAGCAGATTGACGGATACGTTTCTTCTGTGTTTTAGGCAGAGTTTTACTGCTATTTCGTTATATGCGGGAATAGTGCTGGAAATGCCTGTTTTGAGATCTCTCCACAGAAATCGTTTCCAGACTTCCCCTTCAACACACGAGTTTAACTCTGTAAGTTGAATGCACACATTGAAGACCGTTCTGTTAGGTAGCTCCGTTTTGGTTTTAGAAGCAGACAGTTCTCCTTACAGCATATACTCCCATTCACTGAGAAATGTCCAAACGCAGCCCTTACCAGAAACGTGTTTCTAACTCCTGAATCTAAAGGGAGCTTTAACTCACTTAGCTGAACAAACGCACAGCAGAGCAGATTGAAGGATACGTTTCTTCTGTGTTTTAGGCAGAGTTTTACTGCTATTTCGTTATATGCGGGAATAGTGCTGGAAATGCCTGGAAATGCCTGTTTTGAGATCTCTCCACAGAAATCGTTTCCAGACTTCCCCTTCAACACACGAGTTTAACTCTGTAAGTTGAATGCACACATTGAAGGCCGTTCTGTTAGGTAGCTCCGTTTTGGTTTTAGAAGCAGACAGTTCTCCTAACAGCATATACTCCCATTCACTGAGAAATGTCCAAACGCAGCTCTTACCAGAAACGTGTTTCTAACTCCTGAATCTAAAGGGAGATTTAACTCACTTAGCTGAACAAACGCACAGCAGAGCAGATTGAAGGATACGTTTCTTCTGTGTTTTAGGCAGAGTTTTACTGCTATTTCGTTATATGCGGGAATAGTGCTGGAAATGCCTGTTTTGAGATCTCTCCACAGAAAGCGTTTCCAGACTTCCCCTTCAACACACGAGTTTAACTCTGTAAGTTGAATGCACCCATTGAAGACCGTTCTGTTAGGTAGCTCCGTTTTGGTTTTAGAACCAGACAGTTCTCCTTACAGCATATACTCCCATTCACTGAGAAAGGTCCAAACGCAGCTCTTACCAGAAACGTGTTTCTAACTCCTGAATCTAAAGGGAGATTTAACTCACTTAGCTAAACAAACGCACAGCAGAGCAGATTGAAGGATACGTTTCTTCTGTGTTTTAGGCAGAGTTTTACTGCTATTTCGTTATATGCGGGAATAGTGCTGGAAATGCCTGTTTTGACATCTCTCCACAGAAAGCGTTTCCAGACTTCCCCTTCAACACACGAGTTTAACTCTGTAAGTTGAATGAACACATTGAAGACCGTTCTGTTAGGTAGCTCCGTTTTGGTTTTAGGAGCAGACAGTTCTCCTTACAGCATATACTCCCATTCACTGAGAAATGTCCAAACGCAGCTCTTACCAGAAACGTGTTTCTAACTCCTGAATCTAAAGGGAGATTTAACTCACTTAGCTGAACAAACGCACAGCAGAGCAGATTGAAGGATACGTTTCTTCTGTGTTTTAGGCAGAGTTTTACTGCTATTTCGTTATATGCGGGAATAGTGCTGGAAATGCCTGTTTTGAGATCTCTCCACAGAAAGCGTTTCCAGACTTCCCCTTCAACACACGAGTTTAACTCTGTAAGTTGAATGCACACATTGAAGACCGTTCTGTTAGGTAGCTCCGTTTTGGTTTTAGAAGCAGACAGTTCTCCTTACAGCATATACTCCCATTCACTGAGAAATGTCCAAACGCAGCTCTTACCAGAAACGTGTTTCTAACTCCTGAATCTAAAGGGAGATTTAACTCACTTAGCTGAACAAACGCACAGCAGAGCAGATTGAAGGATACGTTTCTTCTGTGTTTTAGGCAGAGTTTTACTGCTATTTCGTTATATGCGGGAATAGTGCTGGAAATGCCTGGAAATGCCTGTTTTGAGATCTCTCCACAGAAAGCGTTTCCAGACTTCCCCTTCAACACACGAGTTTAACTCTGTAAGTTGAATGCACACATTGAAGACCGTTCTGTTAGGTAGCTCCGTTTTGGTTTTAGAACCAGACAGTTCTCCTTACAGCATATACTCCCATTCACTGAGAAAGGTCCAAACGCAGCTCTTACCAGAAACGTGTTTCTAACTCCTGAATCTAAAGGGAGATTTAACTCACTTAGCTGAACAAACGCACAGCAGAGCAGATTGAAGGATACGTTTCTTCTGTGTTTTAGGCAGAGTTTTACTGGTATTTCGTTATATGCGGGAATAGTGCTGGAAATGCCTGTTTTGAGATCTCTCCACAGAAAGCGTTTCCAGACTTCCCCTTCAACACACGAGTTTAACTCTGTAAGTTGAATGCACACATTGAAGACCGTTCTGTTAGGTAGCTCCGTTTTGGTTTTAGAAGCAGACAGTTCTCCTTACAGCATATACTCCCATTCACTGAGAAATGTCCAAACGCAGCTCTTACCAGAAACGTGTTTCTAACTCCTGAATCTAAAGGGAGATTTAACTCACTTAGCTGAACAAACGCACAGCAGAGCAGATTGAAGGATACGTTTCTTCTGTGTTTTAGGCAGAGTTTTACTGCTATTTCGTTATATGCGGGAATAGTGCTGGAAATGCCTGGAAATGCCTGTTTTGAGATCTCTCCACAGAAAGCGTTTCCAGACTTCCCCTTCAACACACGAGTTTAAATCTGTAAGTTGAATGCACACATTGAAGACCATTCTGTTAGGTAGCTCCGTTTTGGTTTTAGAAGAAGACAGTTCTCCTTACAGCATATACTCCCATTCACTGAGAAATGTCCAAACGCAGCTCTTACCAGAAACGTGTTTCTAACTCCTGAATCTAAAGGGAGATTTAACTCACTTAGCTGAACAAACGCACAGCAGAGCAGATTGAAGGATACGTTTCTTCTGTGTTTTAGGCAGAGTTTTACTGCTATTTCGTTATATGCGGGAATAGTGCTGGAAATGCCTGTTTTGAGATCTCTCCATAGAAAGCGTTTCCAGACTTCCCCTTCAACACACGAGTTTAACTCTGTAAGTTGAATGCACACATTGAAGACCGTTCTGTTAGGTAGCTCCGTTTTGGTTTTAGAAGCAGACAGTTCTCCTTACAGCATATACTCCCATTCACTGAGAAATGTCCAAACGCAGCACTTACCAGAAACGTGTTTCTAACTCCTGAATCTAAAGGGAGATTTAACTCACTTAGCTGAACAAACGCACAGCAGAGCAGATTGAAGGATACGTTTCTTCTGTGTTTTAGGCAGAGTTTTACTGCTATTTCGTTATATGCGGGAATAGTGCTGGAAATGCCTGGAAATGCCTGCTTTGAGATCTCTCCACAGAAAGCGTTTCCAGACTTCCCCTTCAACCCACGAGTTTAACTCTGTAAGTTGAATGCACACATTGAAGACCGTTCTGTTAGGTAGCTCCGTTTTGGTTTTAGAAGCAGACAGTTCTCCTTACAGCATATACTCCCATTCACTGAGAAATGTCCAAACGCAGCTCTTACCAGAAACGTGTTTCTAACTCCTGAATCTAAAGGGAGATTTAACTCACTTAGCTGAACAAACGCACAGCAGAGCAGATTGAAGGATACGTTTCTTCTGTGTTTTAGGCAGAGTTTTACTGCTATTTCGTTATATGCGGGAATAGTGCTGGAAATGCCTGTTTTGAGATCTCTCCACAGAAAGCGTTTCCAGACTTCCCCTTCAACACACGAGTTTAACTCTGTAAGTTGAATGCACACATTGAAGACCGTTCTGTTAGGTAGCTCCGTTTTGGTTTCAGAAGCAGACTGTTCTCCTTACAGCATATACTCCCATTCACTGAGAAATGTCCAAACGCAGCACTTACCAGAAACGTGTTTCTAACTCCTGAATCTAAAGGGAGATTTAACTCACTTAGCTGAACAAACGCACAGCAGAGCAGATTGAAGGATACGTTTCTTCTGTGTTTTAGGCAGAGTTTTACTGCTATTTCGTTATATGCGGGAATAGTGCTGGAAATGCCTGGAAATGCCTGCTTTGAGATCTCTCCACAGAAAGCGTTTCCAGACTTCCCCTTCAACACACGAGTTTAACTCTGTAAGTTGAATGCACACATTGAAGACCGTTCTGTTAGGTAGCTCCGTTTTGGTTTTAGAAGCAGACAGTTCTCCTTACAGCATATACTCCCATTCACTGAGAAATGTCCAAACGCAGCTCTTACCAGAAACGTGTTTCTAACTCCTGAATCTAAAGGGAGATTTAACTCACTTAGCTGAACAAACGCACAGCAGAGCAGATTGAAGGATACGTTTCTTCTGTGTTTTAGGCAGAGTTTTACTGCTATTTCGTTATATGCGGGAATAGTGCTGGAAATGCCTGTTTTGAGATCTCTCCACAGAAAGCGTTTCCAGACTTCCCCTTCAACACACGAGTTTAACTCTGTAAGTTGAATGCACACATTGAAGACCGTTCTGTTAGGTAGCTCCGTTTTGGTTTTAGAAGCAGAGAGTTCTCCTTACAGCATATACTCCCATTCACTGAGAAATGTCCAAACGCAGCTCTTACCAGAAACGTGTTTCTAACTCCTGCATCTAAAGGGAGATTTAACTCACTTAGCTGAACAAACGCACAGCAGAGCAGATTGAAGGATACGTTTCTTCTGTGTTTTAGGCAGAGTTTTACTGCTATTTCGTTATATGCGGGAATAGTGCTGGAAATGCCTATTTTGAGATCTCTCCACAGAAAGCGTTTCCAGACTTCCCCTTCAACACACGAGTTTAACTCTGTAACTTGAATGCACACATTGAAGACCGTTCTGTTAGGTAGCTCCGTTTTGGTTTTAGAACCAGACAGTTCTCCTTACAGCATATACTCCCATTCACTGAGAAAGGTCCAAACGCAGCTCTTACCAGAAACGTGTTTCTAACTCCTGAATCTAAAGGGAGATTTAACTCACTTAGCTGAACAAACGCACAGCAGAGCAGATTGAAGGATACGTTTCTTCTGTGTTTTAGGCAGAGTTTTACTGCTATTTCGTTATATGCGGGAATAGTGCTGGAAATGCCTGTTTTGACATCTCTCCACAGAAAGCGTTTCCAGACTTCCCCTTCAACACACGAGTTTAACTCTGTAAGTTGAATGCACACATTGAAGACCGTTCTGTTAGGTAGCTCCGTTTTGGTTTTAGAAGCAGACAGTTCTCCTTACAGCATATACTCCCATTCACTGAGAAATGTCCAAACGCAGCTCTTACCAGAAACGTGTTTCTAACTCCTGAATCTAAAGGGAGATTTAACTCACTTAGCTGAACAAACGCACAGCAGAGCAGATTGAAGGATACGTTTCTTCTGTGTTTTAGGCAGAGTTTTACTGCTATTTCGTTATATGCGGGAATAGTGCTGGAAATGCCTGTTTTGAGATCTCTCCACAGAAAGCGTTTCCAGACTTCCCCTTCAACACACGAGTTTAACTCTGTAAGTTGAATGCACACATTGAAGACCGTTCTGTTAGGTAGCTCCGTTTTGGTTTTAGAAGCAGACAGTTCTCCTTACAGCATATACTCCCATTCACTGAGAAATGTCCAAACGCAGCTCTTACCAGAAACGTGTTTCTAACTCCTGAATCTAAAGGGAGATTTAACTCACTTAGCTGAACAAACGCACAGCAGAGCAGATTGAAGGATACGTTTCTTCTGTGTTTTAGGCAGAGTTTTACTGCTATTTCGTTATATGCGGGAATAGTGCTGGAAATGCCTGGAAATGCCTGTTTTGAGATCTCTCCACAGAAAGCGTTTCCAGACTTCCCCTTCAACACACGAGTTTAACTCTGTAAGTTGAATGCACACATTGAAGACCATTCTGTTAGGTAGCTCCGTTTTGGTTTTAGAAGCAGACAGTTCTCCTTACAGCATATACTCCCATTCACTGAGAAATGTCCAAACGCAGCTCTTACCAGAAACGTGTTTCTAACTCCTGAATCTAAAGCGAGATTTAACTCACTTAGCTGAACAAACGCACAGCAGAGCAGATTGAAGGATACGTTTCTTCTGTGTTTTAGGCAGAGTTTTACTGCTATTTCGTTATATGCGGGAATAGTGCTGGAAATGCCTGTTTTGAGATCTCTCCACAGAAAGCGTTTCCAGACTTCCCCTTCAACACACGAGTTTAACTCTGTAAGTTGAATGCACACATTGAAGACCGTTCTGTTAGGTAGCTCCGTTTTGGTTTTAGAAGCAGACAGTTCTCCTTACAGCATATACTCCCATTCACTGAGAAATGTCCAAACGCAGCTCTTACCAGAAACGTGTATCTAACTCCTGAATCTAAAGGGAGATTTAACTCACTTAGCTGAACAAACGCACAGCAGAGCAGATTGA
This sequence comes from Saguinus oedipus, assembly GCA_031835075.1. NCBI lineage: Eukaryota > Metazoa > Chordata > Mammalia > Primates > Cebidae > Saguinus > Saguinus oedipus. The sequence continues at coordinate 171,096,028 of CM063174.1, forward strand.
AGGATACGTTTCTTCTGTGTTTTAGGCAGAGTTTTACTGCTATTTCGTTATATGCGGGAATAGTGCTGGAAATGCCTGTTTTGAGATCTCTCCACAGAAAGCGTTTCCAGACTTCCCCTTCAACACACGAGTTTAACTCTGTAAGTTGAATGCACACATTGAAGACCGTTCTGTTAGGTAGCTCCGTTTTGGTTTTAGAAGCAGACTGTTCTCCTTACAGCATATACTCCCATTCACTGAGAAATGTCCAAACGCAGCACTTACCAGAAACGTGTTTCTAACTCCTGAAACTAAAGGGAGATTTAACTCACTTAGCTGAACAAACGCACAGCAGAGCAGATTGAAGGATACGTTTCTTCTGTGTTTTAGGCAGAGTTTTACTGCTATTTCGTTATATGCGGGAATAGTGCTGGAAATGCCTGGAGTTTTGAGATCTCTCCACAGAAAGCGTTTCCAGACTTCCCCTTCAACACACGAGTTTAACTCTGTAAGTTGAATGCACACATTGAAGACCGTTCTGTTAGGTAGCTCCGTTTTGGTTTTAGAAGCAGACAGTTCTCCTTACAGCATATACTCCCATTCACTGAGAAATGTCCAAACGCAGCTCTTACCAGAAACGTGTTTCTAACTCCTGAATCTAAAGGGAGATTTAACTCACTTAGCTGAACAAACGCACAGCAGAGCAGATTGACGGATACGTTTCTTCTGTGTTTTAGGCAGAGTTTTACTGCTATTTCGTTATATGCGGGAATAGTGCTGGAAATGCCTGTTTTGAGATCTCTCCACAGAAAGCGTTTCCAGACTTCCCCTTCAACACACGAGTTTAACTCTGTAAGTTGAATGCACACATTGAAGACCGTTCTGTTAGGTAGCTCCGTTTTGGTTTTAGAAGCAGACAGTTCTCCTTACAGCATATACTCCCATTCACTGAGAAATGTCCAAACGCAGCCCTTACCAGAAACGTGTTTCTAACTCCTGAATCTAAAGGGAGCTTTAACACACTTAGCTGAACAAACGCACAGCAGAGCAGATTGAAGGATACGTTTCTTCTGTGTTTTAGGCAGAGTTTTACTGCTATTTCGTTATATGCGGGAATAGTGCTGGAAATGCCTGGAAATGCCTGTTTTGAGATCTCTCCACAGAAATCGTTTCCAGACTTCCCCTTCAACACACGAGTTTAACTCTGTAAGTTGAATGCACACATTGAAGACCGTTCTGTTAGGTAGCTCCGTTTTGGTTTTAGAAGCAGACAGTTCTCCTTACAGCATATACTCCCATTCACGGAGAAATGTCCAAACGCAGCTCTTACCAGAAACGTGTTTCTAACTCCTGAATCTAAAGGGAGATTTAACTCACTTAGCTGAACAAACGCACAGCAGAGCAGATTGAAGGATACGTTTCTTCTGTGTTTTAGGCAGAGTTTTACTGCTATTTCGTTATATGCGGGAATAGTGCTGGAAATGCCTGTTTTGAGATCTCTCCACAGAAAGCGTTTCCAGACTTCCCCTTCAACACACGAGTTTAACTCTGTAAGTTGAATGCACACATTGAAGACCGTTCTGTTAGGTAGCTCCGTTTTGGTTTTAGAAGCAGACAGTTCTCCTTACAGCATATACTCCCATTCACTGAGAAATGTCCAAACGCAGCTCTTACCAGAAACGTGTTTCTAACTCCTGAATCTAAAGGGAGATTTAACTCACTTAGCTGAACAAACGCACAGCAGAGCAGATTGACGGATACGTTTCTTCTGTGTTTTAGGCAGAGTTTTACTGCTATTTCGTTATATGCGGGAATAGTGCTGGAAATGCCTGTTTTGAGATCTCTCCACAGAAAGCGTTTCCAGACTTCCCCTTCAACACACGAGTTTAACTCTGTAAGTTGAATGCACACATTGAAGACCGTTCTGTTAGGTAGCTCCGTTTTGGTTTTAGAACCAGACAGTTCTCCTTACAGCATATACTCCCATTCACTGAGAAATGTCCAAACGCAGCTCTTACCAGAAACGTGTTTCTAACTCCTGAATCTAAAGGGAGATTTAACTCACTTAGCTGAACAAACGCACAGCAGAGCAGATTGACGGATACGTTTCTTCTGTGTTTTAGGCAGAGTTTTACTGCTATTTCGTTATATGCGGGAATAGTCCTGGAAATGCCTGTTTTGAGATCTCTCCACAGAAAGCGTTTCCAGACTTCCCCTTCAACACACGAGTTTAACTCTGTAAGTTGAATGCACACATTGAAGACCGTTCTGTTAGGTAGCTCCGTTTTGGTTTTAGAAGCAGACTGTTCTCCTTACAGCATATCCTCCCATTCACTGAGAAATGTCCAAACGCAGCACTTACCAGAAACGTGTTTCTAACTCCTGAATCTAAAGGGAGATTTAACTCACTTAGCTGAACAAACGCACGGCAGAGCAGATTGAAGGATACGTTTCTTCTGTGTTTTAGGCAGAGTTTTACTGCTATTTCGTTATATGCGGGAATAGTGCTGGAAATGCCTGGAAATGCCTGTTTTGAGATCTCTCCACAGAAAGCGTTTCCAGACTTCCCCTTCAACACACGAGTTTAACTCTGTAAGTTGAATGCACACATTGAAGACCGTTCTGTTAGGTAGCTCCGTTTTGGTTTTAGAAGCAGACAGTTCTCCTTACAGCATATACTCCCATTCACTGAGAAATGTCCAAACGCAGCTCTTACCAGAAACGTGTTTCTAACTCCTGAATCTAAAGGGAGATTTAACTCACTTAGCTGAACAAACGCACAGCAGAGCAGATTGAAGGATACGTTTCTTCTGTGTTTTAGGCAGAGTTTTACTGCTATTTCGTTATATGCGGGAATAGTGCTGGAAATGCCTGTTTTGAGATCTCTCCACAGAAAGCGTTTCCAGACTTCCCCTTCAACACACGAGTTTATCTCTGTAAGTTGAATGCACACATTGAAGACCGTTCTGTTAGGTAGCTCCGTTTTGGTTTTAGAAGCAGACTGTTCTCCTTACAGCATATACTCCCATTCACTGAGAAATGTCCAAACGCAGCACTTACCAGAAACGTGTTTCTAACTCCTGAAACTAAAGGGAGATTTAACTCACTTAGCTGAACAAACGCACAGCAGAGCAGATTGAAGGATACGTTTCTTCTGTGTTTTAGGCAGAGTTTTACTGCTATTTCGTTATATGCGGGAATAGTGCTGGAAATGCCTGGAGTTTTGAGATCTCTCCACAGAAAGCGTTTCCAGACTTCCCCTTCAACACACGAGTTTAACTCTGTAAGTTGAATGCACACATTGAAGACCGTTCTGTTAGGTAGCTCCGTTTTGGTTTTAGAAGCAGACAGTTCTCCTTACAGCATATACTCCCATTCACTGAGAAATGTCCAAACGCAGCTCTTACCAGAAACGTGTTTCTAACTCCTGAATCTAAAGGGAGATTTAACTCACTTAGCTGAACAAACGCACAGCAGAGCAGATTGACGGATACGTTTCTTCTGTGTTTTAGGCAGAGTTTTACTGCTATTTCGTTATATGCGGGAATAGTGCTGGAAATGCCTGTTTTGAGATCTCTCCACAGAAAGCGTTTCCAGACTTCCCCTTCAACACACGAGTTTAACTCTGTAAGTTGAATGCACACATTGAAGACCGTTCTGTTAGGTAGCTCCGTTTTGGTTTTAGAAGCAGACAGTTCTCCTTACAGCATATACTCCCATTCACTGAGAAATGTCCAAACGCAGCCCTTACCAGAAACGTGTTTCTAACTCCTGAATCTAAAGGGAGCTTTAACTCACTTAGCTGAACAAACGCACAGCAGAGCAGATTGAAGGATACGTTTCTTCTGTGTTTTAGGCAGAGTTTTACTGCTATTTCGTTATATGCGGGAATAGTGCTGGAAATGCCTGGAAATGCCTGTTTTGAGATCTCTCCACAGAAATCGTTTCCAGACTTCCCCTTCAACACACGAGTTTAACTCTGTAAGTTGAATGCACACATTGAAGACCGTTCTGTTAGGTAGCTCCGTTTTGGTTTTAGAAGCAGACAGTTCTCCTTACAGCATATACTCCCATTCACGGAGAAATGTCCAAACGCAGCTCTTACCAGAAACGTGTTTCTAACTCCTGAATCTAAAGGGAGATTTAACTCACTTAGCTGAACAAACGCACAGCAGAGCAGATTGAAGGATACGTTTCTTCTGTGTTTTAGGCAGAGTTTTACTGCTATTTCGTTATATGCGGGAATAGTGCTGGAAATGCCTGTTTTGAGATCTCTCCACAGAAAGCGTTTCCAGACTTCCCCTTCAACACACGAGTTTAACTCTGTAAGTTGAATGCACACATTGAAGACCGTTCTGTTAGGTAGCTCCGTTTTGGTTTTAGAAGCAGACAGTTCTCCTTACAGCATATACTCCCATTCACTGAGAAATGTCCAAACGCAGCTCTTACCAGAAACGTGTTTCTAACTCCTGAATCTAAAGGGAGATTTAACTCACTTAGCTGAACAAACGCACAGCAGAGCAGATTGACGGATACGTTTCTTCTGTGTTTTAGGCAGAGTTTTACTGCTATTTCGTTTTATGCGGGAATAGTGCTGGAAATGCCTGTTTTGAGATCTCTCCACAGAAAGCGTTTCCAGACTTCCCCTTCAACACACGAGTTTAACTCTGTAAGTTGAATGCACACATTGAAGACCGTTCTGTTAGGTAGCTCCGTTTTGGTTTTAGAAGCAGACAGTTCTCCTTACAGCATATACTCCCATTCACTGAGAAATGTCCAAACGCAGCTCTTACCAGAAACGTGTTTCTAACTCCTGAATCTAAAGGGAGATTTAACTCACTTAGCTGAACAAACGCACAGCAGAGCAGATTGACGGATACGTTTCTTCTGTGTTTTAGGCAGAGTTTTACTGCTATTTCGTTATATGCGGGAATAGTGCTGGAAATGCCTGTTTTGAGATCTCTCCACAGAAAGCGTTTCCAGACTTCCCCTTCAACACACGAGTTTAACTCTGTAAGTTGAATGCACACATTGAAGACCGTTCTTTTAGGTAGCTCCGTTTTGGTTTTAGAAGCAGACTGTTCTCCTTACAGCATATCCTCCCATTCACTGAGAAATGTCCAAACGCAGCACTTACCAGAAACGTGTTTCTAACTCCTGAATCTAAAGGGAGATTTAACTCACTTAGCTGAACAAACGCACGGCAGAGCAGATTGAAGGATACGTTTCTTCTGTGTTTTAGGCAGAGTTTTACTGCTATTTCGTTATATGCGGGAATAGTGCTGGAAATGCCTGGAAATGCCTGTTTTGAGATCTCTCCACAGAAAGCGTTTCCAGACTTCCCCTTCAACACACGAGTTTAACTCTGTAAGTTGAATGCACACATTGAAGACCGTTCTGTTAGGTAGCTCCGTTTTGGTTTTAGAAGCAGACAGTTCTCCTTACAGCATATACTCCCATTCACTGAGAAATGTCCAAACGCAGCTCTTACCAGAAACGTGTTTCTAACTCCTGAATCTAAAGGGAGATTTAACTCACTTAGCTGAACAAACGCACAGCAGAGCAGATTGACGGATACGTTTCTTCTGTGTTTTAGGCAGAGTTTTACTGCTATTTCGTTATATGCGGGAATAGTGCTGGAAATGCCTCTTTTGAGATCTCTCCACAGAAAGCGTTTCCAGACTTCCCCTTCAACACACGAGTTTAACTCTGTAAGTTGAATGCACACATTGAAGACCGTTCTGTTAGGTAGCTCCGTTTTGGTTTTAGAAGCAGACAGTTCTCCTTACAGCATATACTCCCATTCACTGAGAAATGTCCAAACGCAGCTCTTACCAGAAAGGTGTTTCTAACTCCTGAATCTAAAGGGAGATTTAACTCACTTAGCTGAACAAACGCACAGCAGAGCAGATTGAAGGATACGTTTCTTCTGTATTTTAGGCAGAGTTTTACTGCTATTTCGTTATATGCGGGAATAGTGCTGGAAATGCCTGTTTTGAGATCTCTCCACAGAAAGCGTTTCCAGACTTCCCCTTCAACACACGAGTTTAACTCTGTAAGTTGAATGCACACATTGAAGACCGTTCTGTTAGGTAGCTCCGTTTTGGTTTTAGAAGCAGACTGTTCTCCTTACAGCATATACTCCCATTCACTGAGAAATGTCCAAACGCAGCACTTACCAGAAACGTGTTTCTAACTCCTGAATCTAAAGGGAGATTTAACTCACTTAGATGAACAAACGCACAGCAGAGCAGATTGAAGGATACGTTTCTTCTGTGTTTTAGGCAGAGTTTTACTGCTATTTCGTTATATGCGGGAATAGTGCTGGAAATGCCTGTTTTGAGATCTCTCCACAGAAAGCGTTTCCAGACTTCCCCTTCAACACACGAGTTTAACTCTGTAAGTTGAATGCACACATTGAAGACCGTTCTGTTAGGTAGCTCCGTTTTGGTTTTAGAAGCAGACAGTTCTCCTTACAGCATATACTCCCATTCACTGAGAAATGTCCAAACGCAGCCCTTACCAGAAACGTGTTTCTAACTCCTGAATCTAAAGGGAGCTTTAACTCACTTAGCTGAACAAACGCACAGCAGAGCAGATTGAAGGATACGTTTCTTCTGTGTTTTAGGCAGAGTTTTACTGCTATTTCGTTATATGCGGGAATAGTGCTGGAAATGCCTGGAAATGCCTGTTTTGAGATCTCTCCACAGAAATCGTTTCCAGACTTCCCCTTCAACACACGAGTTTAACTCTGTAAGTTGAATGCACACATTGAAGACCGTTCTGTTAGGTAGCTCCGTTTTGGTTTTAGAACCAGACAGTTCTCCTTACAGCATATACTCCCATTCACTGAGAAAGGTCCAAACGCAGCTCTTACCAGAAACGTGTTTCTAACTCCTGAATCTAAAGGGAGATTTAACTCACTTAGCTGAACAAACGCACAGCAGAGCAGATTGACGGATACGTTTCTTCTGTGTTTTAGGCAGAGTTTTACTGCTATTTCGTTATATGCGGGAATAGTGCTGGAAATGCCTGTTTTGAGATCTCTCCACAGAAAGCGTTTCCAGACTTCCCCTTCAACACACGAGTTTAACTCTGTAAGTTGAATGCACACATTGAAGACCGTTCTGTTAGGTAGCTCCGTTTTGGTTTTAGAAGCAGACAGTTCTCCTTACAGCATATACTCCCATTCACTGAGAAATGTCCAAACGCAGCTCTTACCAGAAACGTGTTTCTAACTCCTGAATCTAAAGGGAGATTTAACTCACTTAGCTGAACAAACGCACAGCAGAGCAGATTGACGGATACGTTTCTTCTGTGTTTTAGGCAGAGTTTTACTGCTATTTCGTTATATGCGGGAATAGTGCTGGAAATGCCTGTTTTGAGATCTCTCCACAGAAAGCGTTTCCAGACTTCCCCTTCAACACACGAGTTTAACTCTGTAAGTTGAATGCACACATTGAAGACCGTTCTGTTAGGTAGCTCCGTTTTGGTTTTAGAAGCAGACAGTTCTCCTTACAGCATATACTCCCATTCACTGAGAAATGTCCAAACGCAGCCCTTACCAGAAACGTGTTTCTAACTCCTGAATCTAAAGGGAGCTTTAACTCACTTAGCTGAACAAACGCACAGCAGAGCAGATTGAAGGATACGTTTCTTCTGTGTTTTAGGCAGAGTTTTACTGCTATTTCGTTATATGCGGGAATAGTGCTGGAAATGCCTGGAAATGCCTGTTTTGAGATCTCTCCACAGAAATCGTTTCCAGACTTCCCCTTCAACACACGAGTTTAACTCTGTAAGTTGAATGCACACATTGAAGACCGTTCTGTTAGGTAGCTCCGTTTTGGTTTTAGAAGCAGACAGTTCTCCTTACAGCATATACTCCCATTCACGGAGAAATGTCCAAACGCAGCTCTTACCAGAAACGTGTTTCTAACTCCTGAATCTAAAGGGAGATTTAACTCACTTAGCTGAACAAACGCACAGCAGAGCAGATTGAAGGATACGTTTCTTCTGTGTTTTAGGCAGAGTTTTACTGCTATTTCGTTATATGCGGGAATAGTGCTGGAAATGCCTGTTTTGAGATCTCTCCACAGAAAGCGTTTCCAGACTTCCCCTTCAACACACGAGTTTAACTCTGTAAGTTGAATGCACACATTGAAGACCGTTCTGTTAGGTAGCTCCGTTTTGGTTTTAGAAGCAGACAGTTCTCCTTACAGCATATACTCCCATTCACTGAGAAATGTCCAAACGCAGCTCTTACCAGAAACGTGTTTCTAACTCCTGAATCTAAAGGGAGATTTAACTCACTTAGCTGAACAAACGCACAGCAGAGCAGATTGACGGATACGTTTCTTCTGTGTTTTAGGCAGAGTTTTACTGCTATTTCGTTTTATGCGGGAATAGTGCTGGAAATGCCTGTTTTGAGATCTCTCCACAGAAAGCGTTTCCAGACTTCCCCTTCAACACACGAGTTTAACTCTGTAAGTTGAATGCACACATTGAAGACCGTTCTGTTAGGTAGCTCCGTTTTGGTTTTAGAAGCAGACAGTTCTCCTTACAGCATATACTCCCATTCACTGAGAAATGTCCAAACGCAGCTCTTACCAGAAACGTGTTTCTAACTCCTGAATCTAAAGGGAGATTTAACTCACTTAGCTGAACAAACGCACAGCAGAGCAGATTGACGGATACGTTTCTTCTGTGTTTTAGGCAGAGTTTTACTGCTATTTCGTTATATGCGGGAATAGTGCTGGAAATGCCTGTTTTGAGATCTCTCCACAGAAAGCGTTTCCAGACTTCCCCTTCAACACACGAGTTTAACTCTGTAAGTTGAATGCACACATTGAAGACCGTTCTTTTAGGTAGCTCCGTTTTGGTTTTAGAAGCAGACTGTTCTCCTTACAGCATATCCTCCCATTCACTGAGAAATGTCCAAACGCAGCACTTACCAGAAACGTGTTTCTAACTCCTGAATCTAAAGGGAGATTTAACTCACTTAGCTGAACAAACGCACGGCAGAGCAGATTGAAGGATACGTTTCTTCTGTGTTTTAGGCAGAGTTTTACTGCTATTTCGTTATATGCGGGAATAGTGCTGGAAATGCCTGGAAATGCCTGTTTTGAGATCTCTCCACAGAAAGCGTTTCCAGACTTCCCCTTCAACACACGAGTTTAACTCTGTAAGTTGAATGCACACATTGAAGACCGTTCTGTTAGGTAGCTCCGTTTTGGTTTTAGAAGCAGACAGTTCTCCTTACAGCATATACTCCCATTCACTGAGAAATGTCCAAACGCAGCTCTTACCAGAAACGTGTTTCTAACTCCTGAATCTAAAGGGAGATTTAACTCACTTAGCTGAACAAACGCACAGCAGAGCAGATTGACGGATACGTTTCTTCTGTGTTTTAGGCAGAGTTTTACTGCTATTTCGTTATATGCGGGAATAGTGCTGGAAATGCCTCTTTTGAGATCTCTCCACAGAAAGCGTTTCCAGACTTCCCCTTCAACACACGAGTTTAACTCTGTAAGTTGAATGCACACATTGAAGACCGTTCTGTTAGGTAGCTTCGTTTTGGTTTTAGAAGCAGACAGTTCTCCTTACAGCATATACTCCCATTCACTGAGAAATGTCCAAACGCAGCTCTTACCAGAAAGGTGTTTCTAACTCCTGAATCTAAAGGGAGATTTAACTCACTTAGCTGAACAAACGCACAGCAGAGCAGATTGAAGGATACGTTTCTTCTGTATTTTAGGCAGAGTTTTACTGCTATTTCGTTATATGCGGGAATAGTGCTGGAAATGCCTGTTTTGAGATCTCTCCACAGAAAGCGTTTCCAGACTTCCCCTTCAACACACGAGTTTAACTCTGTAAGTTGAATGCACACATTGAAGACCGTTCTGTTAGGTAGCTCCGTTTTGGTTTTAGAAGCAGACTGTTCTCCTTACAGCATATACTCCCATTCACTGAGAAATGTCCAAACGCAGCACTTACCAGAAACGTGTTTCTAACTCCTGAATCTAAAGGGAGATTTAACTCACTTAGATGAACAAACGCACAGCAGAGCAGATTGAAGGATACGTTTCTTCTGTGTTTTAGGCAGAGTTTTACTGCTATTTCGTTATATGCGGGAATAGTGCTGGAAATGCCTGTTTTGAGATCTCTCCACAGAAAGCGTTTCCAGACTTCCCCTTCAACACACGAGTTTAACTCTGTAAGTTGAATGCACACATTGAAGACCGTTCTGTTAGGTAGCTTCGTTTTGGTTTTAGAAGCAGACAGTTCTCCTTACAGCATATACTCCCATTCACTGAGAAATGTCCAAACGCAGCCCTTACCAGAAACGTGTTTCTAACTCCTGAATCTAAAGGGAGCTTTAACTCACTTAGCTGAACAAACGCACAGCAGAGCAGATTGAAGGATACGTTTCTTCTGTGTTTTAGGCAGAGTTTTACTGCTATTTCGTTATATGCGGGAATAGTGCTGGAAATGCCTGGAAATGCCTGTTTTGAGATCTCTCCACAGAAATCGTTTCCAGACTTCCCCTTCAACACACGAGTTTAACTCTGTAAGTTGAATGCACACATTGAAGACCGTTCTGTTAGGTAGCTCCGTTTTGGTTTTAGAACCAGACAGTTCTCCTTACAGCATATACTCCCATTCACTGAGAAAGGTCCAAACGCAGCTCTTACCAGAAACGTGTTTCTAACTCCTGAATCTAAAGGGAGATTTAACTCACTTAGCTGAACAAACGCACAGCAGAGCAGATTGACGGATACGTTTCTTCTGTGTTTTAGGCAGAGTTTTACTGCTATTTCGTTATATGCGGGAATAGTGCTGGAAATGCCTGTTTTGAGATCTCTCCACAGAAAGCGTTTCCAGACTTCCCCTTCAACACACGAGTTTAACTCTGTAAGTTGAATGCACACATTGAAGACCGTTCTGTTAGGTAGCTCCGTTTTGGTTTTAGAAGCAGACAGTTCTCCTTACAGCATATACTCCCATTCACTGAGAAATGTCCAAACGCAGCTCTTACCAGAAACGTGTTTCTAACTCCTGAATCTAAAGGGAGATTTAACTCACTTAGCTGAACAAACGCACAGCAGAGCAGATTGACGGATACGTTTCTTCTGTGTTTTAGGCAGAGTTTTACTGCTATTTCGTTATATGCGGGAATAGTGCTGGAAATGCCTGTTTTGAGATCTCTCCACAGAAAGCGTTTCCAGACTTCCCCTTCAACACACGAGTTTAACTCTGTAAGTTGAATGCACACATTGAAGACCGTTCTGTTAGGTAGCTCCGTTTTGGTTTTAGAAGCAGACTGTTCTCCTTACAGCATATCCTCCCATTCACTGAGAAATGTCCAAACGCAGCACTTACCAGAAACGTGTTTCTAACTCCTGAATCTAAAGGGAGATTTAACTCACTTAGCTGAACAAACGCACAGCAGAGCAGATTGAAGGATACGTTTCTTCTGTGTTTTAGGCAGAGTTTTACTGCTATTTCGTTATACGCGGGAATAGTGCTGGAAATGCCTGGAAATGCCTGTTTTGAGATCTCTCCACAGAAATCGTTTCCAGATTTCCCCTTCAACACACGAGTTTAACTCTGTAAGTTGAATGCACACATTGAAGACCGTTCTGTTAGGTAGCTCCGTTTTGGTTTTAGAAGCAGACAGTTCTCCTTACAGCATATACTCCCATTCACGGAGAAATGTCCAAACGCAGCTCTTACCAGAAACGTGTTTCTAACTCCTGAATCTAAAGGGAGATTTAACTCACTTAGCTGAACAAACGCACAGCAGAGCAGATTGAAGGATACGTTTCTTCTGTGTTTTAGGCAGAGTTTTACTGCTATTTCGTTATATGCGGGAATAGTGCTGGAAATGCCTGTTTTGAGATCTCTCCACAGAAAGCGTTTCCAGACTTCCCCTTCAACACACGAGTTTAACTCTGTAAGTTGAATGCACACATTGAAGACCGTTCTGTTAGGTAGCTCCGTTTTGGTTTTAGAACCAGACAGTTCTCCTTACAGCATATACTCCCATTCACTGAGAAAGGTCCAAACGCAGCTCTTACCAGAAACGTGTTTCTAACTCCTGAATCTAAAGGGAGATTTAACTCACTTAGCTGAACAAACGCACAGCAGAGCAGATTGACGGATACGTTTCTTCTGTGTTTTAGGCAGAGTTTTACTGCTATTTCGTTATATGCGGGAATAGTGCTGGAAATGCCTGTTTTGAGATCTCTCCACAGAAAGCGTTTCCAGACTTCCCCTTCAACACACGAGTTTAACTCTGTAAGTTGAATGCACACATTGAAGACCGTTCTGTTAGGTAGCTCCGTTTTGGTTTTAGAAGCAGACAGTTCTCCTTACAGCATATACTCCCATTCACTGAGAAATGTCCAAACGCAGCTCTTACCAGAAACGTGTTTCTAACTCCTGAATCTAAAGGGAGATTTAACTCACTTAGCTGAACAAACGCACAGCAGAGCAGATTGACGGATACGTTTCTTCTGTGTTTTAGGCAGAGTTTTACTGCTATTTCGTTATATGCGGGAATAGTGCTGGAAATGCCTGTTTTGAGATCTCTCCACAGAAAGCGTTTCCAGACTTCCCCTTCAACACACGAGTTTAACTCTGTAAGTTGAATGCACACATTGAAGACCGTTCTGTTAGGTAGCTCCGTTTTGGTTTTAGAAGCAGACAGTTCTCCTTACAGCATATACTCCCATTCACTGAGAAATGTCCAAACGCAGCCCTTACCAGAAACGTGTTTCTAACTCCTGAATCTAAAGGGAGCTTTAACTCACTTAGCTGAACAAACGCACAGCAGAGCAGATTGAAGGATACGTTTCTTCTGTGTTTTAGGCAGAGTTTTACTGCTATTTCGTTATATGCGGGAATAGTGCTGGAAATGCCTGGAAATGCCTGTTTTGAGATCTCTCCACAGAAATCGTTTCCAGATTTCCCCTTCAACACACGAGTTTAACTCTGTAAGTTGAATGCACACATTGAAGACCGTTCTGTTAGGTAGCTCCGTTTTGGTTTTAGAAGCAGACAGTTCTCCTTACAGCATATACTCCCATTCACGGAGAAATGTCCAAACGCAGCTCTTACCAGAAACGTGTTTCTAACTCCTGAATCTAAAGGGAGATTTAACTCACTTAGCTGAACAAACGCACAGCAGAGCAGATTGAAGGATACGTTTCTTCTGTGTTTTAGGCAGAGTTTTACTGCTATTTCGTTATATGCGGGAATAGTGCTGGAAATGCCTGTTTTGAGATCTCTCCACAGAAAGCGTTTCCAGACTTCCCCTTCAACACACGAGTTTAACTCTGTAAGTTGAATGCACACATTGAAGACCGTTCTGTTAGGTAGCTCCGTTTTGGTTTTAGAACCAGACAGTTCTCCTTACAGCATATACTCCCATTCACTGAGAAAGGTCCAAACGCAGCTCTTACCAGAAACGTGTTTCTAACTCCTGAATCTAAAGGGAGATTTAACTCACTTAGCTGAACAAACGCACAGCAGAGCAGATTGACGGATACGTTTCTTCTGTGTTTTAGGCAGAGTTTTACTGCTATTTCGTTATATGCGGGAATAGTGCTGGAAATGCCTGTTTTGAGATCTCTCCACAGAAAGCGTTTCCAGACTTCCCCTTCAACACACGAGTTTAACTCTGTAAGTTGAATGCACACATTGAAGACCGTTCTGTTAGGTAGCTCCGTTTTGGTTTTAGAAGCAGACAGTTCTCCTTACAGCATATACTCCCATTCACTGAGAAATGTCCAAACGCAGCTCTTACCAGAAACGTGTTTCTAACTCCTGAATCTAAAGGGAGATTTAACTCACTTAGCTGAACAAACGCACAGCAGAGCAGATTGACGGATACGTTTCTTCTGTGTTTTAGGCAGAGTTTTACTGCTATTTCGTTATATGCGGGAATAGTGCTGGAAATGCCTGTTTTGAGATCTCTCCACAGAAATCGTTTCCAGACTTCCCCTTCAACACACGAGTTTAACTCTGTAAGTTGAATGCACACATTGAAGACCGTTCTGTTAGGTAGCTCCGTTTTGGTTTTAGAAGCAGACAGTTCTCCTTACAGCATATACTCCCATTCACTGAGAAATGTCCAAACGCAGCCCTTACCAGAAACGTGTTTCTAACTCCTGAATCTAAAGGGAGCTTTAACTCACTTAGCTGAACAAACGCACAGCAGAGCAGATTGAAGGATACGTTTCTTCTGTGTTTTAGGCAGAGTTTTACTGCTATTTCGTTATATGCGGGAATAGTGCTGGAAATGCCTGGAAATGCCTGTTTTGAGATCTCTCCACAGAAATCGTTTCCAGACTTCCCCTTCAACACACGAGTTTAACTCTGTAAGTTGAATGCACACATTGAAGGCCGTTCTGTTAGGTAGCTCCGTTTTGGTTTTAGAAGCAGACAGTTCTCCTAACAGCATATACTCCCATTCACTGAGAAATGTCCAAACGCAGCTCTTACCAGAAACGTGTTTCTAACTCCTGAATCTAAAGGGAGATTTAACTCACTTAGCTGAACAAACGCACAGCAGAGCAGATTGAAGGATACGTTTCTTCTGTGTTTTAGGCAGAGTTTTACTGCTATTTCGTTATATGCGGGAATAGTGCTGGAAATGCCTGTTTTGAGATCTCTCCACAGAAAGCGTTTCCAGACTTCCCCTTCAACACACGAGTTTAACTCTGTAAGTTGAATGCACCCATTGAAGACCGTTCTGTTAGGTAGCTCCGTTTTGGTTTTAGAACCAGACAGTTCTCCTTACAGCATATACTCCCATTCACTGAGAAAGGTCCAAACGCAGCTCTTACCAGAAACGTGTTTCTAACTCCTGAATCTAAAGGGAGATTTAACTCACTTAGCTAAACAAACGCACAGCAGAGCAGATTGAAGGATACGTTTCTTCTGTGTTTTAGGCAGAGTTTTACTGCTATTTCGTTATATGCGGGAATAGTGCTGGAAATGCCTGTTTTGACATCTCTCCACAGAAAGCGTTTCCAGACTTCCCCTTCAACACACGAGTTTAACTCTGTAAGTTGAATGAACACATTGAAGACCGTTCTGTTAGGTAGCTCCGTTTTGGTTTTAGGAGCAGACAGTTCTCCTTACAGCATATACTCCCATTCACTGAGAAATGTCCAAACGCAGCTCTTACCAGAAACGTGTTTCTAACTCCTGAATCTAAAGGGAGATTTAACTCACTTAGCTGAACAAACGCACAGCAGAGCAGATTGAAGGATACGTTTCTTCTGTGTTTTAGGCAGAGTTTTACTGCTATTTCGTTATATGCGGGAATAGTGCTGGAAATGCCTGTTTTGAGATCTCTCCACAGAAAGCGTTTCCAGACTTCCCCTTCAACACACGAGTTTAACTCTGTAAGTTGAATGCACACATTGAAGACCGTTCTGTTAGGTAGCTCCGTTTTGGTTTTAGAAGCAGACAGTTCTCCTTACAGCATATACTCCCATTCACTGAGAAATGTCCAAACGCAGCTCTTACCAGAAACGTGTTTCTAACTCCTGAATCTAAAGGGAGATTTAACTCACTTAGCTGAACAAACGCACAGCAGAGCAGATTGAAGGATACGTTTCTTCTGTGTTTTAGGCAGAGTTTTACTGCTATTTCGTTATATGCGGGAATAGTGCTGGAAATGCCTGGAAATGCCTGTTTTGAGATCTCTCCACAGAAAGCGTTTCCAGACTTCCCCTTCAACACACGAGTTTAACTCTGTAAGTTAAATGCACACATTGAAGACCATTCTGTTAGGTAGCTCCGTTTTGGTTTTAGAAGCAGACAGTTCTCCTTACAGCATATATACCATTCACTGAGAAATGTCCAAACGCAGCTCTTACCAGAAACGTGTTTCTAACTCCTGAATCTAAAGGGAGATTTAACTCACTTAGCTGAACAAACGCACAGCAGAGCAGATTGAAGGATACGTTTCTTCTGTGTTTTAGGCAGAGTTTTACTGCTATTTCGTTATATGCGGGAATAGTGCTGGAAATGCCTGTTTTGAGATCTCTCCACAGAAAGCGTTTCCAGACTTCCCCTTCAACACACGAGTTTAACTCTGTAAGCTGAATGCACACATTGAAGACCGTTCTGTTAGGTAGATCCGTTTTGGTTTTAGAAGCAGACTGTTCTCCTTACAGCATATACTCCCATTCACTGAGAAATGTCCAAACGCAGCACTTACCAGAAACGTGTTTCTAACTCCTGAATCTAAAGGGAGATTTAACTCACTTAGCTGAACAAACGCACAGCAGAGCAGATTGATGGATACGTTTCTTCTGTGTTTTAGGCAGAGTTTTACTGCTATTTCGTTATATGCGGGAATAGTGCTGGAAATGCCTGGAGTTTTGAGATCTCTCCACAGAAAGCGTTTCCAGACTTCCCCTTCAACACACGAGTTTAACTCTGTAAGTTGAATGCACACATTGAAGACCGTTCTGTTAGGTAGCTCCGTTTTGGTTTTAGAAGCAGACAGTTCTCCTTACAGCATATACTCCCATTCACTGAGAAATGTCCAAACGCAGCTCTTACCAGAAACGTGTTTCTAACTCCTGAATCTAAAGGGAGATTTAACTCACTTAGCTGAACAAACGCACAGCAGAGCAGATTGACGGATACGTTTCTTCTGTGTTTTAGGCAGAGTTTTACTGCTATTTCGTTATATGCGGGAATAGTGCTGGAAATGCCTGTTTTGAGATCTCTCCACAGAAAGCGTTTCCAGACTTCCCCTTCAACACACGAGTTTAACTCTGTAAGTTGAATGCACACATTGAAGACCGTTCTGTTAGGTAGCTCCGTTTTGGTTTTAGAAGCAGACAGTTCTCCTTACAGCA
Source organism: Saguinus oedipus (assembly GCA_031835075.1). Lineage (NCBI taxonomy): Eukaryota > Metazoa > Chordata > Mammalia > Primates > Cebidae > Saguinus > Saguinus oedipus. Next base: position 171,112,890 of record CM063174.1, read on the forward strand.
TATACTCCCATTCACTGAGAAATGTCCAAACGCAGCCCTTACCAGAAACGTGTTTCTAACTCCTGAATCTAAAGGGAGCTTTAACTCACTTAGCTGAACAAACGCACAGCAGAGCAGATTGAAGGATACGTTTCTTCTGTGTTTTAGGCAGAGTTTTACTGCTATTTCGTTATATGCGGGAATAGTGCTGGAAATGCCTGGAAATGCCTGTTTTGAGATCTCTCCACAGAAATCGTTTCCAGATTTCCCCTTCAACACACGAGTTTAACTCTGTAAGTTGAATGCACACATTGAAGACCGTTCTGTTAGGTAGCTCCGTTTTGGTTTTAGAAGCAGACAGTTCTCCTTACAGCATATACTCCCATTCACGGAGAAATGTCCAAACGCAGCTCTTACCAGAAACGTGTTTCTAACTCCTGAATCTAAAGGGAGATTTAACTCACTTAGCTGAACAAACGCACAGCAGAGCAGATTGAAGGATACGTTTCTTCTGTGTTTTAGGCAGAGTTTTACTGCTATTTCGTTATATGCGGGAATAGTGCTGGAAATGCCTGTTTTGAGATCTCTCCACAGAAAGCGTTTCCAGACTTCCCCTTCAACACACGAGTTTAACTCTGTAAGTTGAATGCACACATTGAAGACCGTTCTGTTAGGTAGCTCCGTTTTGGTTTTAGAACCAGACAGTTCTCCTTACAGCATATACTCCCATTCACTGAGAAAGGTCCAAACGCAGCTCTTACCAGAAACGTGTTTCTAACTCCTGAATCTAAAGGGAGATTTAACTCACTTAGCTGAACAAACGCACAGCAGAGCAGATTGACGGATACGTTTCTTCTGTGTTTTAGGCAGAGTTTTACTGCTATTTCGTTATATGCGGGAATAGTGCTGGAAATGCCTGTTTTGAGATCTCTCCACAGAAAGCGTTTCCAGACTTCCCCTTCAACACACGAGTTTAACTCTGTAAGTTGAATGCACACATTGAAGACCGTTCTGTTAGGTAGCTCCGTTTTGGTTTTAGAAGCAGACAGTTCTCCTTACAGCATATACTCCCATTCACTGAGAAATGTCCAAACGCAGCTCTTACCAGAAACGTGTTTCTAACTCCTGAATCTAAAGGGAGATTTAACTCACTTAGCTGAACAAACGCACAGCAGAGCAGATTGACGGATACGTTTCTTCTGTGTTTTAGGCAGAGTTTTACTGCTATTTCGTTATATGCGGGAATAGTGCTGGAAATGCCTGTTTTGAGATCTCTCCACAGAAATCGTTTCCAGACTTCCCCTTCAACACACGAGTTTAACTCTGTAAGTTGAATGCACACATTGAAGACCGTTCTGTTAGGTAGCTCCGTTTTGGTTTTAGAAGCAGACAGTTCTCCTTACAGCATATACTCCCATTCACTGAGAAATGTCCAAACGCAGCCCTTACCAGAAACGTGTTTCTAACTCCTGAATCTAAAGGGAGCTTTAACTCACTTAGCTGAACAAACGCACAGCAGAGCAGATTGAAGGATACGTTTCTTCTGTGTTTTAGGCAGAGTTTTACTGCTATTTCGTTATATGCGGGAATAGTGCTGGAAATGCCTGGAAATGCCTGTTTTGAGATCTCTCCACAGAAATCGTTTCCAGACTTCCCCTTCAACACACGAGTTTAACTCTGTAAGTTGAATGCACACATTGAAGACCGTTCTGTTAGGTAGCTCCGTTTTGGTTTTAGAAGCAGACAGTTCTCCTTACAGCATATACTCCCATTCACTGAGAAATGTCCAAACGCAGCTCTTACCAGAAACGTGTTTCTAACTCCTGAATCTAAAGGGAGATTTAACTCACTTAGCTGAACAAACGCACAGCAGAGCAGATTGAAGGATACGTTTCTTCTGTGTTTTAGGCAGAGTTTTACTGCTATTTCGTTATATGCGGGAATAGTGCTGGAAATGCCTGTTTTGAGATCTCTCCACAGAAAGCGTTTCCAGACTTCCCCTTCAACACACGAGTTTAACTCTGTAAGTTGAATGCACACATTGAAGACCGTTCTGTTAGGTAGCTCCGTTTTGGTTTTAGAACCAGACAGTTCTCCTTACAGCATATACTCCCATTCACTGAGAAAGGTCCAAACGCAGCTCTTACCAGAAACGTGTTTCTAACTCCTGAATCTAAAGGGAGATTTAACTCACTTAGCTAAACAAACGCACAGCAGAGCAGATTGAAGGATACGTTTCTTCTGTGTTTTAGGCAGAGTTTTACTGCTATTTCGTTATATGCGGGAATAGTGCTGGAAATGCCTGTTTTGACATCTCTCCACAGAAAGCGTTTCCAGACTTCCCCTTCAACACACGAGTTTAACTCTGTAAGTTGAATGAACACATTGAAGACCGTTCTGTTAGGTAGCTCCGTTTTGGTTTTAGGAGCAGACAGTTCTCCTTACAGCATATACTCCCATTCACTGAGAAATGTCCAAACGCAGCTCTTACCAGAAACGTGTTTCTAACTCCTGAATCTAAAGGGAGATTTAACTCACTTAGCTGAACAAACGCACAGCAGAGCAGATTGAAGGATACGTTTCTTCTGTGTTTTAGGCAGAGTTTTACTGCTATTTCGTTATATGCGGGAATAGTGCTGGAAATGCCTGTTTTGAGATCTCTCCACAGAAAGCGTTTCCAGACTTCCCCTTCAACACACGAGTTTAACTCTGTAAGTTGAATGCACACATTGAAGACCGTTCTGTTAGGTAGCTCCGTTTTGGTTTTAGAAGCAGACAGTTCTCCTTACAGCATATACTCCCATTCACTGAGAAATGTCCAAACGCAGCTCTTACCAGAAACGTGTTTCTAACTCCTGAATCTAAAGGGAGATTTAACTCACTTAGCTGAACAAACGCACAGCAGAGCAGATTGAAGGATACGTTTCTTCTGTGTTTTAGGCAGAGTTTTACTGCTATTTCGTTATATGCGGGAATAGTGCTGGAAATGCCTGGAAATGCCTGTTTTGAGATCTCTCCACAGAAAGCGTTTCCAGACTTCCCCTTCAACACACGAGTTTAACTCTGTAAGTTAAATGCACACATTGAAGACCATTCTGTTAGGTAGCTCCGTTTTGGTTTTAGAAGCAGACAGTTCTCCTTACAGCATATATACCATTCACTGAGAAATGTCCAAACGCAGCTCTTACCAGAAACGTGTTTCTAACTCCTGAATCTAAAGGGAGATTTAACTCACTTAGCTGAACAAACGCACAGCAGAGCAGATTGAAGGATACGTTTCTTCTCTGTTTTAGGCAGAGTTTTACTGCTATTTCGTTATATGCGGGAATAGTGCTGGAAATGCCTGTTTTGAGATCTCTCCACAGAAAGCGTTTCCAGACTTCCCCTTCAACACACGAGTTTAACTCTGTAAGTTGAATGCACACATTGAAGACCGTTCTGTTAGGTAGATCCGTTTTGGTTTTAGAAGCAGACTGTTCTCCTTACAGCATATACTCCCATTCACTGAGAAATGTCCAAACGCAGCACTTACCAGAAACGTGTTTCTAACTCCTGAATCTAAAGGGAGATTTAACTCACTTAGCTGAACAAACGCACAGCAGAGCAGATTGATGGATACGTTTCTTCTGTGTTTTAGGCAGAGTTTTACTGCTATTTCGTTATATGCGGGAATAGTGCTGGAAATGCCTGGAGTTTTGAGATCTGTCCACAGAAAGCGTTTCCAGACTTCCCCTTCAACACACGAGTTTAACTCTGTAAGTTGAATGCACACATTGAAGACCGTTCTGTTAGGTAGCTCCGTTTTGGTTTTAGAAGCAGACAGTTCTCCTTACAGCATATACTCCCATTCACTGAGAAATGTCCAAACGCAGCTCTTACCAGAAACGTGTTTCTAACTCCTGAATCTAAAGGGAGATTTAACTCACTTAGCTGAACAAACGCACAGCAGAGCAGATTGACGGATACGTTTCTTCTGTGTTTTAGGCAGAGTTTTACTGCTATTTCGTTATATGCGGGAATAGTGCTGGAAATGCCTGTTTTGAGATCTCTCCACAGAAAGCGTTTCCAGACTTCCCCTTCAACACACGAGTTTAACTCTGTAAGTTGAATGCACACATTGAAGACCGTTCTGTTAGGTAGCTCCGTTTTGGTTTTAGAAGCAGACAGTTCTCCTTACAGCATATACTCCCATTCACTGAGAAATGTCCAAACGCAGCCCTTACCAGAAACGTGTTTCTAACTCCTGAATCTAAAGGGAGCTTTAACTCACTTAGCTGAACAAACGCACAGCAGAGCAGATTGAAGGATACGTTTCTTCTGTGTTTTAGGCAGAGTTTTACTGCTATTTCGTTATATGCGGGAATAGTGCTGGAAATGCCTGGAAATGCCTGTTTTGAGATCTCTCCACAGAAATCGTTTCCAGATTTCCCCTTCAACACACGAGTTTAACTCTGTAAGTTGAATGCACACATTGAAGACCGTTCTGTTAGGTAGCTCCGTTTTGGTTTTAGAAGCAGACAGTTCTCCTTACAGCATATACTCCCATTCACGGAGAAATGTCCAAACGCAGCTCTTACCAGAAACGTGTTTCTAACTCCTGAATCTAAAGGGAGATTTAACTCACTTAGCTGAACAAACGCACAGCAGAGCAGATTGAAGGATACGTTTCTTCTGTGTTTTAGGCAGAGTTTTACTGCTATTTCGTTATATGCGGGAATAGTGCTGGAAATGCCTGTTTTGAGATCTCTCCACAGAAAGCGTTTCCAGACTTCCCCTTCAACACACGAGTTTAACTCTGTAAGTTGAATGCACACATTGAAGACCGTTCTGTTAGGTAGCTCCGTTTTGGTTTTAGAACCAGACAGTTCTCCTTACAGCATATACTCCCATTCACTGAGAAAGGTCCAAACGCAGCTCTTACCAGAAACGTGTTTCTAACTCCTGAATCTAAAGGGAGATTTAACTCACTTAGCTGAACAAACGCACAGCAGAGCAGATTGACGGATACGTTTCTTCTGTGTTTTAGGCAGAGTTTTACTGCTATTTCGTTATATGCGGGAATAGTGCTGGAAATGCCTGTTTTGAGATCTCTCCACAGAAAGCGTTTCCAGACTTCCCCTTCAACACACGAGTTTAACTCTGTAAGTTGAATGCACACATTGAAGACCGTTCTGTTAGGTAGCTCCGTTTTGGTTTTAGAAGCAGACAGTTATCCTTACAGCATATACTCCCATTCACTGAGAAATGTCCAAACGCAGCTCTTACCAGAAACGTGTTTCTAACTCCTGAATCTAAAGGGAGATTTAACTCACTTAGCTGAACAAACGCACAGCAGAGCAGATTGACGGATACGTTTCTTCTGTGTTTTAGGCAGAGTTTTACTGCTATTTCGTTATATGCGGGAATAGTGCTGGAAATGCCTGTTTTGAGATCTCTCCACAGAAATCGTTTCCAGACTTCCCCTTCAACACACGAGTTTAACTCTGTAAGTTGAATGCACACATTGAAGACCGTTCTGTTAGGTAGCTCCGTTTTGGTTTTAGAAGCAGACAGTTCTCCTTACAGCATATACTCCCATTCACTGAGAAATGTCCAAACGCAGCCCTTACCAGAAACGTGTTTCTAACTCCTGAATCTAAAGGGAGCTTTAACTCACTTAGCTGAACAAACGCACAGCAGAGCAGATTGAAGGATACGTTTCTTCTGTGTTTTAGGCAGAGTTTTACTGCTATTTCGTTATATGCGGGAATAGTGCTGGAAATGCCTGGAAATGCCTGTTTTGAGATCTCTCCACAGAAATCGTTTCCAGACTTCCCCTTCAACACACGAGTTTAACTCTGTAAGTTGAATGCACACATTGAAGACCGTTCTGTTAGGTAGCTCCGTTTTGGTTTTAGAAGCAGACAGTTCTCCTTACAGCATATACTCCCATTCACTGAGAAATGTCCAAACGCAGCTCTTACCAGAAACGTGTTTCTAACTCCTGAATCTAAAGGGAGATTTAACTCACTTAGCTGAACAAACGCACAGCAGAGCAGATTGAAGGATACGTTTCTTCTGTGTTTTAGGCAGAGTTTTACTGCTATTTCGTTATATGCGGGAATAGTGCTGGAAATGCCTGTTTTGAGATCTCTCCACAGAAAGCGTTTCCAGACTTCCCCTTCAACACACGAGTTTAACTCTGTAAGTTGAATGCACACATTGAAGACCGTTCTGTTAGGTAGATCCGTTTTGGTTTTAGAAGCAGACTGTTCTCCTTACAGCATATACTCCCATTCACTGAGAAATGTCCAAACGCAGCACTTACCAGAAACGTGTTTCTAACTCCTGAATCTAAAGGGAGATTTAACTCACTTAGCTGAACAAACGCACAGCAGAGCAGATTGATGGATACGTTTCTTCTGTGTTTTAGGCAGAGTTTTACTGCTATTTCGTTATATGCGGGAATAGTGCTGGAAATGCCTGGAGTTTTGAGATCTCTCCACAGAAAGCGTTTCCAGACTTCCCCTTCAACACACGAGTTTAACTCTGTAAGTTGAATGCACACATTGAAGACCGTTCTGTTAGGTAGCTCCGTTTTGGTTTTAGAAGCAGACAGTTCTCCTTACAGCATATACTCCCATTCACTGAGAAATGTCCAAACGCAGCTCTTACCAGAAACGTGTTTCTAACTCCTGAATCTAAAGGGAGATTTAACTCACTTAGCTGAACAAACGCACAGCAGAGCAGATTGACGGATACGTTTCTTCTGTGTTTTAGGCAGAGTTTTACTGCTATTTCGTTATATGCGGGAATAGTGCTGGAAATGCCTGTTTTGAGATCTCTCCACAGAAAGCGTTTCCAGACTTCCCCTTCAACACACGAGTTTAACTCTGTAAGTTGAATGCACACATTGAAGACCGTTCTGTTAGGTAGCTCCGTTTTGGTTTTAGAAGCAGACAGTTCTCCTTACAGCATATACTCCCATTCACTGAGAAATGTCCAAACGCAGCCCTTACCAGAAACGTGTTTCTAACTCCTGAATCTAAAGGGAGCTTTAACTCACTTAGCTGAACAAACGCACAGCAGAGCAGATTGAAGGATACGTTTCTTCTGTGTTTTAGGCAGAGTTTTACTGCTATTTCGTTATATGCGGGAATAGTGCTGGAAATGCCTGGAAATGCCTGTTTTGAGATCTCTCCACAGAAATCGTTTCCAGATTTCCCCTTCAACACACGAGTTTAACTCTGTAAGTTGAATGCACACATTGAAGACCGTTCTGTTAGGTAGCTCCGTTTTGGTTTTAGAAGCAGACAGTTCTCCTTACAGCATATACTCCCATTCACGGAGAAATGTCCAAACGCAGCTCTTACCAGAAACGTGTTTCTAACTCCTGAATCTAAAGGGAGATTTAACTCACTTAGCTGAACAAACGCACAGCAGAGCAGATTGAAGGATACGTTTCTTCTGTGTTTTAGGCAGAGTTTTACTGCTATTTCGTTATATGCGGGAATAGTGCTGGAAATGCCTGTTTTGAGATCTCTCCACAGAAAGCGTTTCCAGACTTCCCCTTCAACACACGAGTTTAACTCTGTAAGTTGAATGCACACATTGAAGACCGTTCTGTTAGGTAGCTCCGTTTTGGTTTTAGAACCAGACAGTTCTCCTTACAGCATATACTCCCATTCACTGAGAAAGGTCCAAACGCAGCTCTTACCAGAAACGTGTTTCTAACTCCTGAATCTAAAGGGAGATTTAACTCACTTAGCTGAACAAACGCACAGCAGAGCAGATTGACGGATACGTTTCTTCTGTGTTTTAGGCAGAGTTTTACTGCTATTTCGTTATATGCGGGAATAGTGCTGGAAATGCCTGTTTTGAGATCTCTCCACAGAAAGCGTTTCCAGACTTCCCCTTCAACACACGAGTTTAACTCTGTAAGTTGAATGCACACATTGAAGACCGTTCTGTTAGGTAGCTCCGTTTTGGTTTTAGAAGCAGACAGTTCTCCTTACAGCATATACTCCCATTCACTGAGAAATGTCCAAACGCAGCTCTTACCAGAAACGTGTTTCTAACTCCTGAATCTAAAGGGAGATTTAACTCACTTAGCTGAACAAACGCACAGCAGAGCAGATTGACGGATACGTTTCTTCTGTGTTTTAGGCAGAGTTTTACTGCTATTTCGTTATATGCGGGAATAGTGCTGGAAATGCCTGTTTTGAGATCTCTCCACAGAAATCGTTTCCAGACTTCCCCTTCAACACACGAGTTTAACTCTGTAAGTTGAATGCACACATTGAAGACCGTTCTGTTAGGTAGCTCCGTTTTGGTTTTAGAAGCAGACAGTTCTCCTTACAGCATATACTCCCATTCACTGAGAAATGTCCAAACGCAGCCCTTACCAGAAACGTGTTTCTAACTCCTGAATCTAAAGGGAGCTTTAACTCACTTAGCTGAACAAACGCACAGCAGAGCAGATTGAAGGATACGTTTCTTCTGTGTTTTAGGCAGAGTTTTACTGCTATTTCGTTATATGCGGGAATAGTGCTGGAAATGCCTGGAAATGCCTGTTTTGAGATCTCTCCACAGAAATCGTTTCCAGACTTCCCCTTCAACACACGAGTTTAACTCTGTAAGTTGAATGCACACATTGAAGACCGTTCTGTTAGGTAGCTCCGTTTTGGTTTTAGAAGCAGACAGTTCTCCTTACAGCATATACTCCCATTCACTGAGAAATGTCCAAACGCAGCTCTTACCAGAAACGTGTTTCTAACTCCTGAATCTAAAGGGAGATTTAACTCACTTAGCTGAACAAACGCACAGCAGAGCAGATTGAAGGATACGTTTCTTCTGTGTTTTAGGCAGAGTTTTACTGCTATTTCGTTATATGCGGGAATAGTGCTGGAAATGCCTGTTTTGAGATCTCTCCACAGAAAGCGTTTCCAGACTTCCCCTTCAACACACGAGTTTAACTCTGTAAGTTGAATGCACACATTGAAGACCGTTCTGTTAGGTAGCTCCGTTTTGGTTTTAGAACCAGACAGTTCTCCTTACAGCATATACTCCCATTCACTGAGAAAGGTCCAAACGCAGCTCTTACCAGAAACGTGTTTCTAACTCCTGAATCTAAAGGGAGATTTAACTCACTTAGCTAAACAAACGCACAGCAGAGCAGATTGAAGGATACGTTTCTTCTGTGTTTTAGGCAGAGTTTTACTGCTATTTCGTTATATGCGGGAATAGTGCTGGAAATGCCTGTTTTGACATCTCTCCACAGAAAGCGTTTCCAGACTTCCCCTTCAACACACGAGTTTAACTCTGTAAGTTGAATGAACACATTGAAGACCGTTCTGTTAGGTAGCTCCGTTTTGGTTTTAGGAGCAGACAGTTCTCCTTACAGCATATACTCCCATTCACTGAGAAATGTCCAAACGCAGCTCTTACCAGAAACGTGTTTCTAACTCCTGAATCTAAAGGGAGATTTAACTCACTTAGCTGAACAAACGCACAGCAGAGCAGATTGAAGGATACGTTTCTTCTGTGTTTTAGGCAGAGTTTTACTGCTATTTCGTTATATGCGGGAATAGTGCTGGAAATGCCTGTTTTGAGATCTCTCCACAGAAAGCGTTTCCAGACTTCCCCTTCAACACACGAGTTTAACTCTGTAAGTTGAATGCACACATTGAAGACCGTTCTGTTAGGTAGCTCCGTTTTGGTTTTAGAAGCAGACAGTTCTCCTTACAGCATATACTCCCATTCACTGAGAAATGTCCAAACGCAGCTCTTACCAGAAACGTGTTTCTAACTCCTGAATCTAAAGGGAGATTTAACTCACTTAGCTGAACAAACGCACAGCAGAGCAGATTGAAGGATACGTTTCTTCTGTGTTTTAGGCAGAGTTTTACTGCTATTTCGTTATATGCGGGAATAGTGCTGGAAATGCCTGGAAATGCCTGTTTTGAGATCTCTCCACAGAAAGCGTTTCCAGACTTCCCCTTCAACACACGAGTTTAACTCTGTAAGTTAAATGCACACATTGAAGACCATTCTGTTAGGTAGCTCCGTTTTGGTTTTAGAAGCAGACAGTTCTCCTTACAGCATATATACCATTCACTGAGAAATGTCCAAACGCAGCTCTTACCAGAAACGTGTTTCTAACTCCTGAATCTAAAGGGAGATTTAACTCACTTAGCTGAACAAACGCACAGCAGAGCAGATTGAAGGATACGTTTCTTCTCTGTTTTAGGCAGAGTTTTACTGCTATTTCGTTATATGCGGGAATAGTGCTGGAAATGCCTGTTTTGAGATCTCTCCACAGAAAGCGTTTCCAGACTTCCCCTTCAACACACGAGTTTAACTCTGTAAGTTGAATGCACACATTGAAGACCGTTCTGTTAGGTAGATCCGTTTTGGTTTTAGAAGCAGACTGTTCTCCTTACAGCATATACTCCCATTCACTGAGAAATGTCCAAACGCAGCACTTACCAGAAACGTGTTTCTAACTCCTGAATCTAAAGGGAGATTTAACTCACTTAGCTGAACAAACGCACAGCAGAGCAGATTGATGGATACGTTTCTTCTGTGTTTTAGGCAGAGTTTTACTGCTATTTCGTTATATGAGGGAATAGTGCTGGAAATGCCTGGAGTTTTGAGATCTGTCCACAGAAAGCGTTTCCAGACTTCCCCTTCAACACACGAGTTTAACTCTGTAAGTTGAATGCACACATTGAAGACCGTTCTGTTAGGTAGCTCCGTTTTGGTTTTAGAAGCAGACAGTTCTCCTTACAGCATATACTCCCATTCACTGAGAAATGTCCAAACGCAGCTCTTACCAGAAACGTGTTTCTAACTCCTGAATCTAAAGGGAGATTTAACTCACTTAGCTGAACAAACGCACAGCAGAGCAGATTGACGGATACGTTTCTTCTGTGTTTTAGGCAGAGTTTTACTGCTATTTCGTTATATGCGGGAATAGTGCTGGAAATGCCTGTTTTGAGATCTCTCCACAGAAAGCGTTTCCAGACTTCCCCTTCAACACACGAGTTTAACTCTGTAAGTTGAATGCACACATTGAAGACCGTTCTGTTAGGTAGCTCCGTTTTGGTTTTAGAAGCAGACAGTTCTCCTTACAGCATATACTCCCATTCACTGAGAAATGTCCAAACGCAGCCCTTACCAGAAACGTGTTTCTAACTCCTGAATCTAAAGGGAGCTTTAACTCACTTAGCTGAACAAACGCACAGCAGAGCAGATTGAAGGATACGTTTCTTCTGTGTTTTAGGCAGAGTTTTACTGCTATTTCGTTATATGCGGGAATAGTGCTGGAAATGCCTGGAAATGCCTGTTTTGAGATCTCTCCACAGAAATCGTTTCCAGATTTCCCCTTCAACACACGAGTTTAACTCTGTAAGTTGAATGCACACATTGAAGACCGTTCTGTTAGGTAGCTCCGTTTTGGTTTTAGAAGCAGACAGTTCTCCTTACAGCATATACTCCCATTCACGGAGAAATGTCCAAACGCAGCTCTTACCAGAAACGTGTTTCTAACTCCTGAATCTAAAGGGAGATTTAACTCACTTAGCTGAACAAACGCACAGCAGAGCAGATTGAAGGATACGTTTCTTCTGTGTTTTAGGCAGAGTTTTACTGCTATTTCGTTATATGCGGGAATAGTGCTGGAAATGCCTGTTTTGAGATCTCTCCACAGAAAGCGTTTCCAGACTTCCCCTTCAACACACGAGTTTAACTCTGTAAGTTGAATGCACACATTGAAGACCGTTCTGTTAGGTAGCTCCGTTTTGGTTTTAGAACCAGACAGTTCTCCTTACAGCATATACTCCCATTCACTGAGAAAGGTCCAAACGCAGCTCTTACCAGAAACGTGTTTCTAACTCCTGAATCTAAAGGGAGATTTAACTCACTTAGCTGAACAAACGCACAGCAGAGCAGATTGACGGATACGTTTCTTCTGTGTTTTAGGCAGAGTTTTACTGCTATTTCGTTATATGCGGGAATAGTGCTGGAAATGCCTGTTTTGAGATCTCTCCACAGAAAGCGTTTCCAGACTTCCCCTTCAACACACGAGTTTAACTCTGTAAGTTGAATGCACACATTGAAGACCGTTCTGTTAGGTAGCTCCGTTTTGGTTTTAGAAGCAGACAGTTATCCTTACAGCATATACTCCCATTCACTGAGAAATGTCCAAACGCAGCTCTTACCAGAAACGTGTTTCTAACTCCTGAATCTAAAGGGAGATTTAACTCACTTAGCTGAACAAACGCACAGCAGAGCAGATTGACGGATACGTTTCTTCTGTGTTTTAGGCAGAGTTTTACTGCTATTTCGTTATATGCGGGAATAGTGCTGGAAATGCCTGTTTTGAGATCTCTCCACAGAAATCGTTTCCAGACTTCCCCTTCAACACACGAGTTTAACTCTGTAAGTTGAATGCACACATTGAAGACCGTTCTGTTAGGTAGCTCCGTTTTGGTTTTAGAAGCAGACAGTTCTCCTTACAGCATATACTCCCATTCACTGAGAAATGTCCAAACGCAGCCCTTACCAGAAACGTGTTTCTAACTCCTGAATCTAAAGGGAGCTTTAACTCACTTAGCTGAACAAACGCACAGCAGAGCAGATTGAAGGATACGTTTCTTCTGTGTTTTAGGCAGAGTTTTACTGCTATTTCGTTATATGCGGGAATAGTGCTGGAAATGCCTGGAAATGCCTGTTTTGAGATCTCTCCACAGAAATCGTTTCCAGACTTCCCCTTCAACACACGAGTTTAACTCTGTAAGTTGAATGCACACATTGAAGACCGTTCTGTTAGGTAGCTCCGTTTTGGTTTTAGAAGCAGACAGTTCTCCTTACAGCATATACTCCCATTCACTGAGAAATGTCCAAACGCAGCTCTTACCAGAAACGTGTTTCTAACTCCTGAATCTAAAGGGAGATTTAACTCACTTAGCTGAACAAACGCACAGCAGAGCAGATTGAAGGATACGTTTCTTCTGTGTTTTAGGCAGAGTTTTACTGCTATTTCGTTATATGCGGGAATAGTGCTGGAAATGCCTGTTTTGAGATCTCTCCACAGAAAGCGTTTCCAGACTTCCCCTTCAACACACGAGTTTAACTCTGTAAGTTGAATGCACACATTGAAGACCGTTCTGTTAGGTAGCTCCGTTTTGGTTTTAGAACCAGACAGTTCTCCTTACAGCATATACTCCCATTCACTGAGAAAGGTCCAAACGCAGCTCTTACCAGAAACGTGTTTCTAACTCCTGAATCTAAAGGGAGATTTAACTCACTTAGCTAAACAAACGCACAGCAGAGCAGATTGAAGGATACGTTTCTTCTGTGTTTTAGGCAGAGTTTTACTGATATTTCGTTATATGCGGGAATAGTGCTGGAAATGCCTGTTTTGACATCTCTCCACAGAAAGCGTTTCCAGACTTCCCCTTCAACACACGAGTTTAACTCTGTAAGTTGAATGAACACATTGAAGACCGTTCTGTTAGGTAGCTCCGTTTTGGTTTTAGGAGCAGACAGTTCTCCTTACAGCATATACTCCCATTCACTGAGAAATGTCCAAACGCAGCTCTTACCAGAAACGTGTTTCTAACTCCTGAATCTAAAGGGAGATTTAACTCACTTAGCTGAACAAACGCACAGCAGAGCAGATTGAAGGATACGTTTCTCCTGTGTTTTAGGCAGAGTTTTACTGCTATTTCGTTATATGCGGGAATAGTGCTGGAAATGCCTGTTTTGAGATCTCTCCACAGAAAGCGTTTCCAGACTTCCCCTTCAACACACGAGTTTAACTCTGTAAGTTGAATGCACACATTGAAGACCGTTCTGTTAGGTAGCTCCGTTTTGGTTTTAGAAGCAGACAGTTCTCCTTACAGCATATACTCCCATTCACTGAGAAATGTCCAAACGCAGCTCTTACCAGAAACGTGTTTCTAACTCCTGAATCTAAAGGGAGATTTAACTCACTTAGCTGAACAAACGCACAGCAGAGCAGATTGAAGGATACGTTTCTTCTGTGTTTTAGGCAGAGTTTTACTGCTATTTCGTTATATGCGGGAATAGTGCTGGAAATGCCTGGAAATGCCTGTTTTGAGATCTCTCCACAGAAAGCGTTTCCAGACTTCCCCTTCAACACACGAGTTTAACTCTGTAAGTTAAATGCACACATTGAAGACCATTCTGTTAGGTAGCTCCGTTTTGGTTTTAGAAGCAGACAGTTCTCCTTACAGCATATATACCATTCACTGAGAAATGTCCAAACGCAGCTCTTACCAGAAACGTGTTTCTAACTCCTGAATCTAAAGGGAGATTTAACTCACTTAGCTGAACAAACGCACAGCAGAGCAGATTGAAGGATACGTTTCTTCTGTGTTTTAGGCAGAGTTTTACTGCTATTTCGTTATATGCGGGAATAGTGCTGGAAATGCCTGTTTTGAGATCTCTCCACAGAAAGCGTTTCCAGACTTCCCCTTCAACACACGAGTTTAACTCTGTAAGTTGAATGCACACATTGAAGACCGTTCTGTTAGGTAGCTCCGTTTTGGTTTTAGAAGCAGACAGTTCTCCTTACAGCATATACTCCCATTCACTGAGAAATGTCCAAACGCAGCTCTTACCAGAAACGTGTTTCTAACTCCTGAATCTAAAGGGAGATTTAACTCACTTAGCTGAACAAACGCACAGCAGAGCAGATTGAAGGATACGTTTCTTCTGTGTTTTAGGCAGAGTTTTACTGCTATTTCGTTATATGCGGGAATAGTGCTGGAAATGCCTGTTTTGAGATCTCTCCACAGAAAGCGTTTCCAGACTTCCCCTTCAACACACGAGTTTAACTCTGTAAGTTGAATGCACACATTGAAGACCGTTCTGTTAGGTAGCTCCGTTTTGGTTTTAGAAGCAGACAGTTCTCCTTACAGCATATACTCCGATTCACTGAGAAATGTCCCAACGCAGCTCTTACCAGAAACGTGTTTCTAACTCCTGAATCTAAAGGGAGATTTAACTCACTTAGCTGAACAAACGCACAGCAGAGCAGATTGACGGATACGTTTCTTCTGTGTTTTAGGCAGAGTTTTACTGCTATTTCGTTATATGCGGGAATAGTGCTGGAAATGCCTGGAAATGCCTGTTTTGAGATCTCTCCACAGAAAGCGTTTCCAGACTTCCCCTTCAACACACGAGTTTAACTCTGTAAGTTGAATGCACACATTGAAGACCGTTCTGTTATGTAGCTCCGTTTTGGTTTTAGAAGCAGACAGTTCTCCTTACAGCATATACTCCCATTCACTGAGAAATGTCCAAACGCAGCTCTTACCAGAAACGTGTTTCTAACTCCTGAATGTAAAGGGAGATTTAACTCACTTAGCTGAACAAACGCACAGCAGAGCAGATTGAAGGATACGTTTCTTCTGTGTTTTAGGCAGTTTTACTGCTATTTCGTTATATGCGGGAATAGTGCTGGAAATGCCTGGAAATGCCTGTTTTGAGATCTCTCAACAGAAAGCGTTTCCAGACTTCCCCTTCAACACACGAGTTTAACTCTGTAAGTTGAATGCACACATTGAAGACCGTTCTGTTAGGTAGCTCCGTTTTGGTTTTAGAAGCAGACAGTTCTCCTTACAGCATATACTCCGATTCACTGAGAAATGTCCAAACGCAGCTCTTACCAGATACGTGTTTCTAACTCCTGAATCTAAAGGGAGATTTAACTCACTTAGCTGAACAAACGCACAGCAGAGCAGATTGACGGATACGTTTCTTCTGTGTTTTAGGCAGAGTTTTACTGCTATTTCGTTATATGCGGGAATAGTGCTGGAAATGCCTGGAAATGCCTGTTTTGAGATCTCTCCACAGAAAGCGTTTCCAGACTTCCCCTTCAACACACGAGTTTAACTCTGTAAGTTGAATGCACACATTGAAGACCGTTCTGTTAGGTAGCTCCGTTTTGGTTTTAGAAGCAGACAGTTCTCCTTACAGCATATACTCCCATTCACTGAGAAATGTCCAAACGCAGCTCTTACCAGAAACGTGTTTCTAACTCCTGAATCTAAAGGGAGATTTAACTCACTTAGCTGAACAAACGCACAGCAGAGCAGATTGAAGGATACGTTTCTTCTGTGTTTTATGCAGAGTTTTACTGCTATTTCGTTATAAGCGGGAATAGTGCTGGAAATGCCTGGAAATGCCTGTTTTGAGATCTCTCCACAGAAATCGTTTCCAGACTTCCCCTTCAACACACGAGTTTAACTCTGTAAGTTAAATGCACACATTGAGGACCGTTCTGTTAGGTAGCTCCGTTTTGGTTTTAGAAGCAGACAGTTCTCCTTACAGCATATACTCCCATTCACTGAGAAATGTCCAAACGCAGCTCTTACCAGAAACGTGTTTCTAACTCCTGAATCTAAAGGGAGATTTAACTCACTTAGCTGAAGAAACGCACAGCAGAGCAGATTGAAGGATACGTTTCTTCTGTGTTTTAGGCAGAGTTTTACTGCTATTTCGTTATATGCGGGAATAGTGCTGGAAATGCCTGTTTTGAGATCTCTCCACAGAAAGCGTTTCCAGACTTCCCCTTCAACACACGAGTTTAACTCTGTAAGTTGAATGCACACATTGAAGACCGTTCTGTTAGGTAGCTCCGTTTTGGTTTTAGAAGCAGACAGTTCTCCTTACAGCATATACTCCCATTCACTGAGAAATGTCCAAACGCAGCTCTTACCAGAAACGTGTTTCTAACTCCTGAATCTAAAGGGAGATTTAACTCACTTAGCTGAAGAAACGCACAGCAGAGCAGAATGAAGGATACGTTTCTTCTGTGTTTTAGGCAGAGTTTTACTGCTATTTCGTTATATGCGGGAATAGTGCTGGAAATGCCTGGAAATGCCGGTTTTGAGATCTCTCCACAGAAAGCGTTTCAAGACTTCCCCTTCAACACACGAGTTTAACTTTGTAAGTTGAATGCACACATTGAAGACCGTTCTGTTAGGTAGCTCCGTTTTGGTTTTAGAAGCAGACAGTTCTCCTTACAGCATATACTCCCATTCACTGAGAAATGTCCAAACGCAGCTCTTACCAGAAACGTGTTTCTAACTCCTGAATCTAAAGGGAGATTTAACTCACTTAGCTGAACAAACGCACAGCAGAGCAGATTGAAGGATACGTTTCTTCTGTGTTTTAGGCAGAGTTTTACTGCTATTTCGTTATATGCGGGAATAGTGCTGGAAATGCCTGTTTTGAGATCTCTCCACAGAAAGCGTTTCCAGACTTCCCCTTCAACACACGAGTTTAATTCTGTAAGTTGAATGCACACATTGAAGACCGTTCTGTTAGGTAGCTCCGTTTTGGTTTTAGAAGCAGACAGTTCTCCTTACAGCATATACTCCCATTCACTGAGAAATGTCCAAACGCAGCTCTTACCAGAAACGTGTTTCTAACTCCTGAATCTAAAGGGAGATTTAACTCACTTAGCTGAACAAACGCACAGCAGAGCAGATTGAAGGATACGTTTCTTCTGTGTTTTAGACAGAGTTTTACTGCTATTTCGTTATATGCGGGAATAGTGCTGGAAATGCCTGTTTTGAGATCTCTCCACAGAAAGCGTTTCCAGACTTCCCCTTCAACACACGAGTTTAACTCTGTAAGTTGAATGCACACATTGAAGACCGTTCTGTTAGGTAGATCCGTTTTGGTTTTAGAAGCAGACAGTTCTCCTTACAGCATATACTCACATTCACTGAGAAAGGTCCAAACGCAGCTCTTACCAGAAACGTGTTTCTAACTCCTGAATCTAAAGGGAGATTTAACTCACTTAGCTGAACAAACGCACAGCAGAGCAGATTGAAGGATACGTTTCTTCTGTGTTTTAGGCAGAGTTTTACTGCTATTTCGTTATATGCGGGAATAGTGCTGGAAATGCCTGTTTTGACATCTCTCCACAGAAAGCGTTTCCAGACTTCCCCTTCAACACACGAGTTTAACTCTGTAAGTTGAATGCACACATTGAAGACCGTTCTGTTAGGTAGCTCCGTTTTGGTTTTAGAAGCAGACAGTTCTCCTTACAGCATATACTCCCATTCACTGAGAAATGTCCAAACGCAGCTCTTACCAGAAACGTGTTTCTAACTCCTGAATCTAAAGGGAGATTTAACTCACTTAGCTGAACAAACGCACAGCAGAGCAGATTGAAGGATACGTTTCTTCTGTGTTTTATGCAGAGTTTTACTGCTATTTCGTTATAAGCGGGAATAGTGCTGGAAATGCCTGGAAATGCCTGTTTTGAGATCTCTCCACAGAAATCGTTTCCAGACTTCCCCTTCAACACACGAGTTTAACTCTGTAAGTTAAATGCACACATTGAGGACCGTTCTGTTAGGTAGCTCCGTTTTGGTTTTAGAAGCAGACAGTTCTCCTTACAGCGTATACTCCCATTCACTGAGAAATGTCCAAACGCAGCTCTTACCAGAAACGTGTTTCTAACTCCTGAATCTAAAGGGAGATTTAACTCACTTAGCTGAAGAAACGCACAGCAGAGCAGATTGAAGGATACGTTTCTTCTGTGTTTTAGGCAGAGTTTTACTGCTATTTCGTTATATGCGGGAATAGTGCTGGAAATGCCTGTTTTGAGATCTCTCCACAGAAAGCGTTTCCAGACTTCCCCTTCAACACACGAGTTTAACTCTGTAAGTTGAATGCACACATTGAAGACCGTTCTGTTAGGTAGCTCCGTTTTGGTTTTAGAAGCAGACAGTTCTCCTTACAGCATATACTCCCATTCACTGAGAAATGTCCAAACGCAGCTCTTACCAGAAACGTGTTTCTAACTCCTGAATCTAAAGGGAGATTTAACTCACTTAGCTGAAGAAACGCACAGCAGAGCAGAATGAAGGATACGTTTCTTCTGTGTTTTAGGCAGAGTTTTACTGCTATTTCGTTATATGCGGGAATAGTGCTGGAAATGCCTGGAAATGCCGGTTTTGAGATCTCTCCACAGAAAGCGTTTCCAGACTTCCCCTTCAACACACGAGTTTAACTTTGTAAGTTGAATGCACACATTGAAGACCGTTCTGTTAGGTAGCTCCGTTTTGGTTTTAGAAGCAGACAGTTCTCCTTACAGCATATACTCCCATTCACTGAGAAATGTCCAAACGCAGCTCTTACCAGAAACGTGTTTCTAACTCCTGAATCTAAAGGGAGATTTAACTCACTTAGCTGAACAAACGCACAGCAGAGCAGATTGAAGGATACGTTTCTTCTGTGTTTTAGGCAGAGTTTTACTGCTATTTCGTTATATGCGGGAATAGTGCTGGAAATGCCTGTTTTGAGATCTCTCCACAGAAAGCGTTTCCAGACTTCCCCTTCAACACACGAGTTTAATTCTGTAAGTTGAATGCACACATTGAAGACCGTTCTGTTAGGTAGCTCCGTTTTGGTTTTAGAAGCAGACAGTTCTCCTTACAGCATATATTCCCATTCACTGAGAAATGTCCAAACGCAGCTCTTACCAGAAACGTGTTTCTAACTCCTGAATCTAAAGGGAGATTTAACTCACTTAGCTGAACAAACGCACAGCAGAGCAGATTGAAGGATACGTTTCTTCTGTGTTTTAGGCAGAGTTTTACTGCTATTTCGTTATATGCGGGAATAGTGCTGGAAATGCCTGTTTTGAGATCTCTCCACAGAAAGCGTTTCCAGACTTCCCCTTCAACACACGAGTTTAACTCTGTAAGTTGAATGCACACATTGAAGACCGTTCTGTTAGGTAGATCCGTTTTGGTTTTAGAAGCAGACAGTTCTCCTTACAGCATATACTCACATTCACTGAGAAAGGTCCAAACGCAGCTCTTACCAGAAACGTGTTTCTAACTCCTGAATCTAAAGGGAGATTTAACTCACTTAGCTGAACAAACGCACAGCAGAGCAGATTGAAGGATACGTTTCTTCTGTGTTTTAGGCAGAGTT
The DNA here is from genome assembly GCA_031835075.1 of Saguinus oedipus. Taxonomy (NCBI): domain Eukaryota; kingdom Metazoa; phylum Chordata; class Mammalia; order Primates; family Cebidae; genus Saguinus; species Saguinus oedipus. The sequence continues at coordinate 171,132,837 of CM063174.1, forward strand.
TTACTGCTATTTCGTTATATGCGGGAATAGTGCTGGAAATGCCTGTTTTGACATCTCTCCACAGAAAGCGTTTCCAGACTTCCCCTTCAACACACGAGTTTAACTCTGTAAGTTGAATGCACACATTGAAGACCGTTCTGTTAGGTAGCTCCGTTTTGGTTATAGAAGCAGACAGTTCTCCTTACAGCATATACTCCCATTCACTGAGAAATGTCCAAACGCAGCTCTTACCAGAAACGTGTTTCTAACTCCTGAATCTAAAGGGAGATTTAACTCACTTAGCTGAACAAACGCACAGCAGAGCAGATTGAAGGATACGTTTCTTCTGTGTTTTAGGCAGAGTTTTACTGCTATTTCGTTATATGCGGGAATAGTGCTGGAAATGCCTGTTTTGAGATCTCTCCACAGAAAGCGTTTCCAGACTTCCCCTTCAACACACGAGTTTAACTCTGTAAGTTGAATGCACACATTGAAGACCGTTCTGTTAGGTAGCTCCGTTTTGGTTTTAGAAGCAGACAGTTCTCCTTACAGCATATACTCCCATTCAATGAGAAATGTCCAAACGCAGCTCTTACCAGAAACGTGTTTCTAACTCCTGAATCTAAAGGGAGATTTAACTCACTTAGCTGAACAAACGCACAGCAGAGCAGATTGAAGGATACGTTTCTTCTGTGTTTTAGGCAGAGTTTTACTGCTATTTCGTTATATGCGGGAATAGTGCTGGAAATGCCTGTTTTGAGATCTCTCCACAGAAAGCGTTTCCAGACTTCCCCTTCAACACACGAGTTTAACTCTGTAAGTTGAATGCACGCATTGAAGACCGTTCTGTTAGGTAGCTCCGTTTTGGTTTTAGAAGCAGACAGTTCTCCTTACAGCATATACTCCCATTCACTGAGAAATGTCCAAACGCAGCTCTTACCAGAAACGTGTTTCTAACTCCTGAATCTAAAGGGAGATTTAACTCACTTAGCTGAACAAACGCACAGCAGAGCAGATTGAAGGATACGTTTCTTCTGTGTTTTAGGCAGAGTTTTACTGCTATTTCGTTATAAGCGGGAATAGTGCTGGAAATGCCTGGAAATGCCTGTTTTGAGATCTCTCCACAGAAAGCGTTTCCAGACTTCCCCTTCAACACACGAGTTTAACTCTGTAAGTTGAATGCACACATTGAGGACCGTTCTGTTAGGTAGCTCCGTTTTGGTTTTAGAAGCAGACAGTTCTCCTTACAGCATATACTCCCATTCACTGAGAAATGTCCAAACGCAGCTCTTACCAGAAACGTGTTTCTAACTCCTGAATCTAAAGGGAGATTTAACTCACTTAGCTGAACAAACGCACAGCAGAGCAGATTGAAGGATACGTTTCTTCTGTGTTTTAGGCAGAGTTTTACTGCTATTTCGTTATATGCGGGAATAGTGCTGGAAATGCCTGTTTTGAGATCTCTCCACAGAAAGCGTTTCCAGACTTCCCCTTCAACACACGAGTTTAACTCTGTAAGTTGAATGCACACATTGAAGACCGTTCTGTTAGGTAGCTCCGTTTTGGTTTTAGAAGCAGACAGTTCTCCTTACAGCATATACTCCCATTCACTGAGAAATGTCCAAACGCAGCTCTTACCAGAAACGTGTTTCTAACTCCTGAATCTAAAGGGAGATTTAACTCACTTAGCTGAACAAACGCACAGCAGAGCAGATTGAAGGATACGTTTCTTCTGTGTTTTAGGCAGAGTTTTACTGCTATTTCGTTATATGCGGGAATAGTGCTGGAAATGCCTGTTTTGAGATCTCTCCACAGAAAGCGTTTCCAGACTTCCCCTTCAACACACGAGTTTAACTCTGTAAGTTGAATGCACACATTGAAGACCGTTCTGTTAGGTAGCTCCGTTTTGGTTTTAGAAGCAGACAGTTCTCCTTACAGCATATACTCCCATTCACTGAGAAATGTCCAAACGCAGCTCTGACCAGAAACGTGTTTCTAACTCCTGCATCTAAAGGGAGATTTAACTCACTTAGCTGAACAAACGCACAGCAGAGCAGATTGAAAGATACGTTTCTTCTGTGTTTTAGGCAGAGTTTTACTGCTATTTCGTTATATGCGGGAATAGTGCTGGAAATGCCTGTTTTGAGATCTCTCCACAGAAAGCGTTTCCAGACTTCCCCTTCAACACACGAGTTTAACTCTGTAAGTTGAATGCACACATTGAAGACTGTTCTGTTAGGTAGCTCCGTTTTGGTTTTAGAAGCAGAGGGTTCTCCTTACAGCATATACTCCCATTCACTGAGAAATGTCCAAACGCAGCTCTTACCAGAAACGTGTTTCTAACTCCTGCATCTAAAGGGAGATTTAACTCACTTAGCTGAACAAACGCACAGCAGAGCACATTGAAGGATACGTTTCTTCTGTGTTTTAGGCAGAGTTTTACTGCTATTTCGTTACATGCGGGAATAGTGCTGGAAATGCCTGTTTTCAGATCTCTCCACAGAAAGCGTTTCCAGACTTCCCCTTCAACACACGAGTTTAACTCTGTAAGTTGAATGCACACATTGAAGACCGTTCTGTTAGGTAGCTCCGTTTGGTTTTAGAAGCAGAGAGTTCTCCTTACAGCATATACTCCCATTCACTGAGAAATGTCCAAACGCAGCTCTTACCAGAAACGTGTTTCTAACTCCTGCATCTAAAGGGAGATTTAACTCACTTAGCTGAACAAACGCACAGCAGAGCAGATTGAAGGATACGTTTCTTCTGTGTTTTAGGCAGAGTTTTACTGCTATTTCGTTATATGCGGGAATAGTGCTGGAAATGCCTGTTTTGAGATCTCTCCACAGAAAGCGTTTCCAGACTTCCCCTTCAACACACGAGTTTAACTCTGTAAGTTGAATGCACACATTGAAGACCGTTCTGTTAGGTAGCTCCGTTTTGGTTTTAGAAGCAGACAGTTCTCCTTACAGCATATACTCCCATTCACTGAGAAATGTCCAAACGCAGCTCTTACCAGAAACGTGTTTCTAACTCCTGAATCTAAAGGGAGATTTAACTCACTTAGCTGAACAAACGCACAGCAGAGCAGATTGAAGGATACGTTTCTACTGTGTTTTAGGCAGAGTTTTACTGCTATTTCGTTATATGCGGGAATAGTGCTGGAAATGCCTGTTTTGAGATCTCTCCACAGAAAGCGTTTCCAGACTTCCCCTTCAACACACGAGTTTAACTCTGTAAGTTGAATGCACACATTGAAGACCGTTCTGTTAGGTAGCTCCGTTTTGGTTTTAGAAGCAGACAGTTCTCCTTACAGCATATACTCCCATTCACTGAGAAATGTCCAAACGCAGCTCTTACCAGAAACGTGTTTCTAACTCCTGAATCTAAAGGGAGATTTAACTCACTTAGCTGAACAAACGCACAGCAGAGCAGATTGAAGGATACGTTTCTTCTGTGTTTTAGGCAGAGTTTTACTGCTATTTCGTTATATGCGGGAATAGTGCTGGAAATGCCTGGAAATGCCTGTTTTGAGATCTCTCCACAGAAAGCGTTTCCAGACTTCCCCTTCAACACACGAGTTTATACGGCCGGGCGCGGTGGCTCAAGCCTGTAATCCCAGCACTTTGGGAGGCCGAGACGGGTGGATCACAAGGGCAAGAGATCGAGACCATCCTGGTCAACATGGTGAAACCCCGTCTCTACTAAAAAATACAAAAAAATTAGCTGGGCATGGTGGCGTGTGCCTGTAATCCCAGCTACTCAGGAAGCTGAGGTGGGAGAATTGCCTGAACCCAGGGGGCGGAGGTTGCGGTGAGCCGAGATCGCGCCATTGCACTCCAGCCTGGGTAACAAGAGCGAAACTCCGTCTCAAAAAAAAAAAAAAAAAAAAAAAAAAAAAAAAAAAAAAAAAAAAACACACGAGTTTAACTCTGTAAGTTGAATGCACACATTGAAGACCGTTCTGTTAGGTAGCTCCGTTTTGGTTTTAGAAGCAGACAGTTCTCCTTACAGCATATACTCCCATTCACTGAGAAATGTCCAAACACAGCTCTTACCAGAAACGTGTTTCTAACTCCTGAATCTAAAGGGAGATTTAACTCACTTAGCTGAACAAACGCACAGCAGAGCAGATTGAAGGATACGTTTCTTCTGTGTTTTAGGCAGAGTTTTACTGCTATTTCGTTATATGCGGGAATAGTGCTGGAAATGCCTGTTTTGAGATCTCTCCACAGAAAGCGTTTCCAGACTTCCCCTTCAACACACGAGTTTACCTCTCTATGTTGAATGCACACATTGAAGACCGTTCTGTTGGTAGCTCCGTTTTGGTTTTAGAAGCAGACAGTTCTCCTTACAGCATATACTCCCATTCACTGAGAAATGTCCAAACGCAGCTCTTAGCAGAAACGTGTTTCTAACTCCTGAATCTAAAGGGAGATTTAACTCACTTAGCTGAACAAACGCACAGCAGAGCAGATTGAAGGATACGTTTCTTCTGTGTTTTAGGCAGAGTTTTACTGCGATTTCGTTATATGCGGGAATAGTGCTGGAAATGCCTGTTTTGAGATCTCTCCACAGAAAGCGTTTCCAGACTTCCCCTTCAACACACGAGTTTAACTCTGTAAGTTGAATGCACACATTGAAGACCGTTCTGTTAGGTAGCTCCGTTTTGGTTTTAGAAGCAGACAGTTCTCCTTACAGCATATACTCCCATTCACTGAGAAATGTCCAAACGCAGCTCTTACCAGAAACGTGTTTCTAACTCCTGAATCTAAAGGGAGATTTAACTCACTTAGCTGAACAAACGCACAGCAGAGCAGATTGAAGGATACGTTTCTTCTGTGTTTTAGGCAGAGTTTTACTGCTATTTCGTTATATGCGGGAATAGTGCTGGAAATGCCTGTTTTGAGATCTCTCCACAGAAAGCGTTTCCAGACTTCCCCTTCAACACACGAGTTTAACTCTCTAAGTTGAATGCACACATTTAAGACCGTTCTGTTAGGTAGCTCCGTTTTGGTTTTAGAAGCAGACAGTTCTCCTTACAGCATATACTCCCATTCACTGAGAAATGTCCAAACGCAGCTCTTACCAGAAACGTGTTTCTAACTCCTGAATCTAAAGGGAGATTTAACTCACTTAGCTGAACAAACGCACAGCAGAGCAGATTGAAGGATAGGTTTCTTCTGTGTTTTAGGCAGAGTTTTACTGCGATTTCGTTATATGCGGGAATAGTGCTGGAAATGCCTGTTTTGAGATCTCTCCACAGAAAGCGTTTCCAGACTTCCCCTTCAACACACGAGTTTACCTCTGTAAGTTGAATGCACACATTGAAGACCGTTCTGTTAGGTAGCTCCGTTTTGGTTTTAGAAGCAGACAGTTCTCCTTACAGCATATACTCCCATTCACTGAGAAATGTCCAAACGCAGCTCTTACCAGAAACATGTTTCAAACTCCTGAATCTAAAGGGAGATTTAACTCACTTAGCTGAACAAACGCACAGCAGAGCAGATTGAAGGATACGTTTCTTCTGTGTTTTAGGCAGAGTTTTACTGCTATTTCGTTATATGCGGGAATAGTGCTGGAAATGCCTGGAAATGCCTGTTTTGAGATCTCTCCACAGAAAGCGTTTCCAGACTTCCCCTTCAACACAAGAGTTTAACTCTGTAAGTTGAATGCACACATTGAAGACCGTTCTGTTAGGTAGCTCCGTTTTGGTTTTAGAAGCAGACAGTTCTCCTTACAGCCTATACTCCCATTCACTGAGAAATGTCCAAACGCAGCTCTTACCAGAAACGTGTTTCTAACTCCTGAATCCAAAGGGAGATTTAACTCACTTAGCTGAACAAACGCACAGCAGAGCAGACTGAAGGATACGTTTCTTCTGTGTTTTAGGCAGAGTTTTACTGCTATTTCGTTATATGCGGGAATAGTGCTGGAAATGCCTGTTTTGAGATCTCTCCACAGAAAGCGTTTCCAGACTTCCCCTTCAACACACGAGTTTACCTCTGTAAGTTGAATGCACACATTGAAGACCGTTCTGTTAGGTAGCTCCGTTTTGGTTTTAGAAGCAGACAGTTCTCTTTACAGCATATACTCCCATTCACTGAGAAATGTCCAAACGCAGCTCTTACCAGAAACGTGTTTCTAACTCCTGAATCTAAAGGGAGGTTTAACTCACTTAGCTGAACAAACGCACAGCAGAGCAGATTGAAGGATACGTTTCTTCTGTGTTTTAGGCAGAGTTGTACTGCTATTTCGTTATATGCGGGAGTAGTGCTGGAAATGCCTGTTTTGAGATCTCTCCACAGAAAGCGTTTCCAGACTTCCCCTTCAACACACGAGTTTAACTCTGTAAGTTGAATGCACACATTGAAGACCGTTCTGTTAGGTAGCTCCGTTTTGGTTTTAGAAGCAGACAGTTCTCCTTACAGCATATACTCCCATTCACTGAGAAATGTCCAAACGCATCTCTTACCAGAAACGTGTTTCTAACTCCTGAATCTAAAGGGAGATTTATCTCACTTAGCTGAACAAACGCACAGCAGAGCAGATTGAAGGATACGTTTCTTCTGTGTTTTAGGCAGAGTTTTACTGCTATTTCGTTATATGCGGGAATAGTGCTGGAAATGCCTGGAAATGCCTGTTTTGAGATCTCTCCACAGAAAGCGTTTCCAGACTTCCCCTTCAACACACGAGTTTAACTCTGTAAGTTGAATGCACACATTGAAGACCGTTCTGTTAGGTAGCTCCGTTTTGGTTTTAGAAGCAGACAGTTCTCCTTACAGCATATAGTCCCATTCACTGAGAAATGTCCAAACGCAGCTCTTACCAGAAACGTGTTTCTAACTCCTGAATCTAAAGGGAGATTTAACTCACTTAGCTGAACAAACGCACAGCAGAGCAGATTGAAGGATACGTTTCTTCTGTGTTTTAGGCAGAGTTTTACTGCTATTTCGTTATATGCGGGAATAGTGCTGGAAATGCCTGGAAATGCCTGTTTTGAGATCTCTCCACAGAAAGCGTTTCCAGACTTCCCCTTCAACACACGAGTTTAACTCTGTAAGTTGAATGCACACATTGAAGACCATTCTGTTAGGTAGCTCCGTTTTGGTTTTAGAAGCAGACAGTTCTCCTTACAGCATATACTCCCATTCACTGAGAAATGTCCAAACGCAGCTCTTACCAGAAACGTGTTTCTAACTCCTGAATCTAAAGGGAGATTTAACTCACTTAGCTGAACAAACGCACAGCAGAGCAGATTGAAGGATACGTTTCTTCTGTGTTTTAGGCAGAGTTTTACTGCTATTTCTTTATATGCGGGAATAGTGCTGGAAATGCCTGGAAATGCCTGTTTTGAGATCTCTCCACAGAAAGCGTTTCCAGACTTCCCCTTCAACACACGAGTTTAACTCTGTAAGTTGAATGCACACATTGAAGACCGTTCTGTTAGGTAGCTCCGTTTTGGTTTTAGAAGCAGACAGTTCTCCTTACAGCATATACTCCCATTCACTGAGAAATGTCCAAACGCAGCTCTTACCAGAAACGTGTTTCTAACTCCTGAATCTAAAGGGAGATTTAACTCACTTAGCTGAACAAACGCACAGCAGAGCAGATTGAAGGATACGTTTCTTCTGTGTTTTACGCAGAGTTTTACTGCTATTTCGTTATATGCGGGAATAGTGTTGGAAATGCCTGTTTTGAGATCTCTCCACAGAAAGCGTTTCCAGACTTCCCCTTCAACACACGAGTTTAACTCTGTAAGTTGAATGCACACATTGAAGACCGTTCTGTTAGGTAGCTCCGTTTTGGTTTTAGAAGCAGACAGTTCTCCTTACAGCATATACTCCCATTCACTGAGAAATGTCCAAACGCAGCTCTTACCAGAAACGTGTTTCTAACTCCTGAATCTAAAGGGAGATTTAACTCACTTAGCTGAACAAACGCACAGCAGAGCAGATTGAAGGATACGTTTCTTCTGTGTTTTAGGCAGAGTTTTACTGCTATTTCGTTATATGCGGGAATAGTGCTGGAAATGCCTGGAAATGCCTGTTTTGAGATCTCTCCACAGAAAGCGTTTCCAGACTTCCCCTTCAACACACGAGTTTAACTCTGTAAGTTGAATGCACACATTGAAGACCGTTCTGTTAGGTAGCTCCGTTTTGGTTTTAGAAGCAGACAGTTCTCCTTACAGCATATACTCCCATTCACTGAGAAATGTCCAAACGCAGCTCTTACCAGAAACGTGTTTCTAACTCCTGAATCTAAAGGGAGATTTAACTCACTTAGCTGAACAAACGCACAGCAGAGCAGATTGAAGGATACGTTTCTTCTGTGTTTTAGGCAGAGTTTTACTGCTATTTCGTTATATGCGGGAATAGTGCTGGAAATGCCTGTTTTGAGATCTCTCCACAGAAAGCGTTTCCAGACTTCCCCTTCAACACACGAGTTTAACTCTGTAAGTTGAATGCACACATTGAAGACCGTTCTGTTAGGTAGCTCCGTTTTGGTTTTAGAAGCAGACAATTCTCCATACAGCATATATTCCCATTCACTGAGAAATGTCCAAACGCAGCTCTTACCAGAAACGTGTTTCTAACTCCTGAATCTAAAGGGAGATTTAACTCACTTAGCTGAACAAACGCACAGCAGAGCAGATTGAAGGATACGTTTCTTCTGTGTTTTAGGCAGAGTTTTACTGCTATTTCGTTATATGCGGGAATAGTGCTGGAAATGCATGTTTTGAGATCTCTCCACAGAAAGCGTTTCCAGACTTCCCCTTCAACACACGAGTTTAACTCTGTAAGTTGAATGCACACATTGAAGACCGTTCTGTTAGGTAGCTCCGTTTTGGTTTTAGAAGCAGACAGTTCTCCTTACAGCATATACTCCCATTCACTGAGAAATGTCCAAACGCATCTCTTACCAGAAACGTGTTTCTAACTCCTGAATCTAAAGGGAGATTTATCTCACTTAGCTGAACAAACGCACAGCAGAGCAGATTGAAGGATACGTTTCTTCTGTGTTTTAGGCAGAGTTTTACTGCTATTTCGTTATATGCGGGAATAGTGCTGGAAATGCCTGGAAATGCCTGTTTTGAGATCTCTCCACAGAAAGCGTTTCCAGACTTCCCCTTCAACACACGAGTTTAACTCTGTAAGTTGAATGCACACATTGAAGACCGTTCTGTTAGGTAGCTCCGTTTTGGTTTTAGAAGCAGACAGTTCTCCTTACAGCATATAGTCCCATTCACTGAGAAATGTCCAAACGCAGCTCTTACCAGAAACGTGTTTCTAACTCCTGAATCTAAAGGGAGATTTAACTCACTTAGCTGAACAAACGCACAGCAGAGCAGATTGAAGGATACGTTTCTTCTGTGTTTTAGGCAGAGTTTTACTGCTATTTCGTTATATGCGGGAATAGTGCTGGAAATGCCTGGAAATGCCTGTTTTGAGATCTCTCCACAGAAAGCGTTTCCAGACTTCCCCTTCAACACACGAGTTTAACTCTGTAAGTTGAATGCACACATTGAAGACCGTTCTGTTAGGTAGCTCCGTTTTGGTTTTAGAAGCAGACAGTTCTCCTTACAGCATATACTCCCATTCACTGAGAAATGTCCAAACGCAGCTCTTACCAGAAACGTGTTTCTAACTCCTGAATCTAAAGGGAGATTTAACTCACTTAGCTGAACAAACGCACAGCAGAGCAGATTGAAGGATACGTTTCTTCTGTGTTTTAGGCAGAGTTTTACTGCTATTTCTTTATATGCGGGAATAGTGCTGGAAATGCCTGGAAATGCCTGTTTTGAGATCTCTCCACAGAAAGCGTTTCCAGACTTCCCCTTCAACACACGAGTTTAACTCTGTAAGTTGAATGCACACATTGAAGACCGTTCTGTTAGGTAGCTCCGTTTTGGTTTTAGAAGCAGACAGTTCTCCTTACAGCATATACTCCCATTCACTGAGAAATGTCCAAACGCAGCTCTTACCAGAAACGTGTTTCTAACTCCTGAATCTAAAGGGAGATTTAACTCACTTAGCTGAACAAACGCACAGCAGAGCAGATTGAAGGATACGTTTCTTCTGTGTTTTACGCAGAGTTTTACTGCTATTTCGTTATATGCGGGAATAGTGTTGGAAATGCCTGTTTTGAGATCTCTCCACAGAAAGCGTTTCCAGACTTCCCCTTCAACACACGAGTTTAACTCTGTAAGTTGAATGCACACATTGAAGACCGTTCTGTTAGGTAGCTCCGTTTTGGTTTTAGAAGCAGACAGTTCTCCTTACAGCATATACTCCCATTCACTGAGAAATGTCCAAACGCAGCTCTTACCAGAAACGTGTTTCTAACTCCTGAATCTAAAGGGAGATTTAACTCACTTAGCTGAACAAACGCACAGCAGAGCAGATTGAAGGATACGTTTCTTCTGTGTTTTAGGCAGAGTTTTACTGCTATTTCGTTATATGCGGGAATAGTGCTGGAAATGCCTGGAAATGCCTGTTTTGAGATCTCTCCACAGAAAGCGTTTCCAGACTTCCCCTTCAACACACGAGTTTAACTCTGTAAGTTGAATGCACACATTGAAGACCGTTCTGTTAGGTAGCTCCGTTTTGGTTTTAGAAGCAGACAGTTCTCCTTACAGCATATACTCCCATTCACTGAGAAATGTCCAAACGCAGCTCTTACCAGAAACGTGTTTCTAACTCCTGAATCTAAAGGGAGATTTAACTCACTTAGCTGAACAAACGCACAGCAGAGCAGATTGAAGGATACGTTTCTTCTGTGTTTTAGGCAGAGTTTTACTGCTATTTCGTTATATGCGGGAATAGTGCTGGAAATGCCTGTTTTGAGATCTCTCCACAGAAAGCGTTTCCAGACTTCCCCTTCAACACACGAGTTTAACTCTGTAAGTTGAAAGCACACATTGAAGACCGTTCTGTTAGGTAGCTCCGTTTTGGTTTTAGAAGCAGACAATTCTCCATACAGCATATATTCCCATTCACTGAGAAATGTCCAAACGCAGCTCTTACCAGAAACGTGTTTCTAACTCCTGAATCTAAAGGGAGATTTAACTCACTTAGCTGAACAAACGCACAGCAGAGCAGATTGAAGGATACGTTTCTTCTGTGTTTTAGGCAGAGTTTTACTGCTATTTCGTTATATGCGGGAATAGTGCTGGAAATGCATGTTTTGAGATCTCTCCACAGAAAGCGTTTCCAGACTTCCCCTTCAACACACGAGTTTAACTCTGTAAGTTGAATGCACACATTGAAGACCGTTCTGTTAGGTAGCTCCGTTTTGGTTTTAGAAGCAGACAGTTGTCCTTACAGCATATACTCCCATTCACTGAGAAATGTCCAAACGCAGCTCTTACCAGAAACGTGTTTCTAACTCCTGAATCTAAAGGCAGATTTAACTCACTTAGCTGAACAAACGCACAGCAGAGCAGATTGAAGGATACGTTTCTTCTGTGTTTTAGGCAGAGTTTTACTGCTATTTCGTTATATGCGGGAATAGTGCTGGAAATGCCTGTTTTGAGATCTCTCCACAGAAAGCGTTTCCAGACTTCCCCTTCAACACACGAGTTTAACTCTGTAAGTTGAATGCACACATTGAAGACCGTTCTGTTAGGTAGCTCCGTTTTGGTTTTAGAAGCAGACAGTTCTCCTTACAGCATATACTCCCATTCACTGAGAAATGTCCAAACGCAGCTCTTACCAGAAACGTGTTTCTAACTCCTGAATCTAAAGGCAGATTTAACTCACTTAGCTGAACAAACGCACAGCAGAGCAGATTGAAGGATACGTTTCTTCTGTGTTTTAGGCAGAGTTTTACTGCTATTTCGTTATATGCGGGAATAGTGCCGGAAATGCCTGGAAATGCCTGTTTTGAGATCTCTCCACAGAAAGCGTTTCCAGACTTCCCCTTCAACACACGAGTTTAACTCTGTAAGTTGAATGCACACATTGAAGACCGTTGTGTTAGGTAGCTCCGTTTTGGTTTTAGAAGCAGACAGTTCTCCTTACAGCATATACTCCCATTCACTGAGAAATGTCCAAACGCAGCTCTTACCAGAAACGTGTTTCTAACTCCTGAATCTAAAGGGAGATTTAACTCACTTAGCTGAACAAACGCACAGCAGAGCAGATTGAAGGATACGTTTCTTCTGTGTTTTAGGCAGAGTTTTACTGCTATTTCGTTATATGCGGGAATAGTGCTGGAAATGCCTGGAAATGCCTGTTTTGAGATCTCTCCACAGAAAGCGTTTCCAGACTTCCCCTTCAACACACGAGTTTAACTCTGTAAGTTGAATGCACACATTGAAGACCGTTCTGTTAGGTAGCTCCGTTTTGGTTTTAGAAGCAGACAGTTCTCCTTACAGCATATACTCCCATTCACTGAGAAATGTCCAAACGCAGCTCTTACCAGAAACGTGTTTCTAACTCCTGAATCTAAAGGGAGATTTAACTCACTTAGCTGAACAAACGCACAGCAGAGCAGATTGAAGGATACGTTTCTTCTGTGTTTTAGGCAGAGTTTTACTGCTATTTCGTTATATGCGGGAATAGTGCTGGAAATGCCTGTTTTGAGATCTCTCCACAGAAAGCGTTTCCAGACTTCCCCTTCAACACACGAGTTTAACTCTGTAAGTTGAATGCAAACATTGAAGACCGTTCTGTTAGGTAGCTCCGTTTTGGTTTTAGAAGCAGACAGTTCTCCTTACAGCATATACTCCCATTCACTGAGAAATGTCCAAACGCAGCTCTTACCAGAAACGTGTTTCTAACTCCTGAATCTAAAGGGAGATTTAACTCACTTAGCTGAACAAACGCACAGCAGAGCAGACTGAAGGATACGTTTCTTCTGTGTTTTAGGCAGAGTTTTACTGCTATTTCGTTATATGCGGGAATAGTGCTGGAAATGCCTGTTTTGAGATCTCTCCACAGAAAGCGTTTCCAGACTTCCCCTTCAACACACGAGTTTAACTCTGTAAGTTGAATGCACACTTTGAAGACCGTTCTGTTAGGTAGCTCCGTTTTGGTTTTAGAAGCAGACAGTTCTCCATACAGCATATATTCCCATTCACTGAGAAATGTCCAAACGCAGCTCTTACCAGAAACGTGTTTCTAACTCCTGAATCTAAAGGGAGATTTAACTCACTTAGCTGAACAAACGCACAGCAGAGCAGATTGAAGGATACGTTTCTTCTGTGTTTTAGGCAGAGTTTTACTGCTATTTCGTTATATGCGGGAATAGTGCTGGAAATGCCTGTTTTGAGATCTCTCAACAGAAAGCGTTTCCAGACTTCCCCTTCAACACACGAGTTTAACTCTCTAAGTTGAATGCACACATTGAAGACCGTTCTGTTAGGTAGCTCCGTTTTGGTTTTAGAAGCAGACAGTTCTCTTTACAGCATATACTCCCATTCACTGAGAAATGTCCAAACGCAGCTCTTACCAGAAACGTGTTTCTAACTCCTGAATCTAAAGGGAGGTTTAACTCACTTAGCTGAACAAACGCACAGCAGAGCATATTGAAGGATACGTTTCTTCTGTGTTTTAGGCAGAGTTTTACTGCTATTTCGTTATATGCGGGAATAGTGCTGGAAATGCCTGGAAATGCCTCTTTTGAGATCTCTCCACAGAAAGCGTTTCCAGACTTCCGCTTCAACACACGAGTTTAACTCTGTAAGTTGAATGCACACATTGAAGACCGTTCTGTTAGGTAGCTCCGTTTTGGTTTTAGAAGCAGACAGTTCTCCTTACAGCATATACTCCCATTCACTGAGAAATGTCCAAACGCACCTCTTACCAGAAACGTGTTTCTAACTCCTGAATCTAAAGGGAGATTTAACTCACTTAGCTGAACAAACGCACAGCAGAGCAGATTGAAGGATACGTTTCTTCTGTGTTTTAGGCAGAGTTTTACTGCTATTTCGTTATATGCGGGAATAGTGCTGTAAATGCCTGTTTTGAGATCTCTCCACAGAAAGCGTTTCCAGACTTCCCCTTCAACACACGAGTTTAACTCTGTAAGTTGAATGCACACATTGAAGACCGTTCTGTTAGGTAGCTCCGTTTTGGTTTTAGAAGCAGACAGTTCTCCTTACAGCATATACTCCCATTCACTGAGAAATGTCCAAACGAAGCTCTTACCAGAAACGTGTTTCTAACTCCTGAATCTAAAGGGAGATTTAACTCACTTAGCTGAACAAACGCACAGCAGAGCAGATTGAAGGATACGTTTCTTCTGTGTTTTAGGCAGAGTTTTACTGCTATTTCGTTATATGCGGGAATAGTGCTGTAAATGCCTGTTTTGAGATCTCTCCACAGAAAGCGTTTCCAGACTTCCCCTTCAACACACGAGTTTAACTCTGTAAGTTGAATGCACACATTGAAGACCGTTCTGTTAGGTAGCTCCGTTTTGGTTTTAGAAGCAGACAGTTCTCCTTACAGCATATACTCCCATTCACTGAGAAATGTCCAAACGCAGCTCTTACCAGAAACGTGTTTCTAACTCCTGAATCTAAAGGGAGATTTAACTCACTTAGCTGAACAAACGCACAGCAGAGCAGATTGAAGGATACGTTTCTTCTGTGTTTTAGGCAGAGTTTTACTGCTATTTCGTTATATGCGGGAATAGTGCTGGAAATGCCTGGAAATGCCTGTTTTGAGATCTCTCCACAGAAAGCGTTTCCAGACTTCCCCTTCAAACACGAGTTTAACTCTGTAAGTTGAATACACACATTGAAGACCGTTCTGTTAGGTAGCTCCGTTTTGGTTTTAGAAGCAGACAGTTGTCCTTACAGCATATACTCCCATTCACTGAGAAATGTCCAAACGCAGCTCTTACCAGAAACGAGTTTCTAACTCCTGAATCTAAAGGCAGATTTAACTCACTTAGCTGAACAAACGCACAGCAGAGCAGATTGAAGGATACGTTTCTTCTGTGTTTTAGGCAGAGTTTTACTGCTATTTCGTTATATGCGGGAATAGTGCTGGAAATGCCTGGAAATGCCTGTTTTGAGATCTCTCCACAGAAAGCGTTTCCAGACTTCCCCTTCAACACACGAGTTTAACTCTGTAAGTTGAATGCACACATTGAAGACCGTTCTGTTAGGTAGCTCCGTTTTGGTTTTAGAAGCAGACAGTTCTCCTTACAGCATATACTCCCATTCACTGAGAAATGTCCAAACGCAGCTCTTACCAGAAACGTGTTTCTAACTCCTGAATCTAAAGGGAGATTTAACTCACTTAGCTGAACAAACGCACAGCAGAGCAGATTGAAGGATACGTTTCTTCTGTGTTTTAGGCAGAGTTTTACTGCTATTTCGTTATATGCGGGAATAGTGCTGGAAATGCCTGTTTTGAGATCTCTCCACAGAAAGCGTTTCCAGACTTCCCCTTCAACACACGAGTTTAACTCTGTAAGTTGAATGCACACATTGAAGACCGTTCTGTTAGGTAGCTCCGTTTTGGTTTTAGAAGCAGACAATTCTCCATACAGCATATATTCCCATTCACTGAGAAATGTCCAAACGCAGCTCTTACCAGAAACGTGTTTCTAACTCCTGAATCTAAAGGGAGATTTAACTCACTTAGCTGAACAAACGCACAGCAGAGCAGATTGAAGGATACGTTTCTTCTGTGTTTTAGGCAGAGTTTTACTGCTATTTCGTTATATGCGGGAATAGTGCTGGAAATGCCTGTTTTGAGATCTCTCCACAGAAAGCGTTTCCAGACTTCCCCTTCAACACACGAGTTTAACTCTGTAAGTTGAATGCACACATTGAAGACCGTTCTGTTAGGTAGCTCCGTTTTGGTTTTAGAAGCAGACAGTTGTCCTTACAGCATATACTCCCATTCACTGAGAAATGTCCAAACGCAGCTCTTACCAGAAACGTGTTTCTAACTCCTGAATCTAAAGGCAGATTTAACTCACTTAGCTGAACAAACGCACAGCAGAGCAGATTGAAGGATACGTTTCTTCTGTGTTTTAGGCAGAATTTTACTGCTATTTCGTTATATGCGGGAATAGTGCTGGAAATGCCTGGAAATGCCTGTTTTGAGATCTCTCCACAGAAAGCGTTTCCAGACTTCCCCTTCAACACACGAGTTTAACTCTGTAAGTTGAATGCACACATTGAAGACCGTTCTGTTAGGTAGCTCCGTTTTGGTTTTAGAAGCAGACAGTTCTCCTTACAGCATATACTCCCATTCACTGAGAAATGTCCAAACGCAGCTCTTACCAGAAACGTGTTTCTAACTCCTGAATCTAAAGGGAGATTTAACTCACTTAGCTGAACAAACGCACAGCAGAGCAGATTGAAGGATACGTTTCTTCTGTGTTTTAGGCAGAGTTTTACTGCTATTTCGTTATATGCGGGAATAGTGCTGGAAATGCCTGTTTTGAGATCTCTCCACAGAAAGCGTTTCCAGACTTCCCCTTCAACACACGAGTTTAACTCTGTAAGTTGAATGCACACATTGAAGACCGTTCTGTTAGGTAGCTCCGTTTTCGTTTTAGAAGCAGACAATTCTCCATACAGCATATATTCCCATTCACTGAGAAATGTCCAAACGCAGCTCTTACCAGAAACGTGTTTCTAACTCCTGAATCTAAAGGGAGATTTAACTCACTTAGCTGAACAAACGCACAGCAGAGCAGATTGAAGGATACGTTTCTTCTGTGTTTTAGGCAGAGTTTTACTGCTATTTCGTTATATGCGGGAATAGTGCTGGAAATGCATGTTTTGAGATCTCTCCACAGAAAGCGTTTCCAGACTTCCCCTTCAACACACGAGTTTAACTCTGTAAGTTGAATGCACACATTGAAGACCGTTCTGTTAGGTAGCTCCGTTTTGGTTTTAGAAGCAGACAGTTGTCCTTACAGCATATACTCCCATTCACTGAGAAATGTCCAAACGCAGCTCTTACCAGAAACGTGTTTCTAACTCCTGAATCTAAAGGCTGATTTAACTCACTTAGCTGAACAAACGCACAGCAGAGCAGATTGAAGGATACGTTTCTTCTGTGTTTTAGGCAGAGTTTTACTGCTATTTCGTTATATGCGGGAATAGTGCTGGAAATGCCTGGAAATGCCTGTTTTGAGATCTCTCCACAGAAAGCGTTTCCAGACTTCCCCTTCAACACACGAGTTTAACTCTGTAAGTTGAATGCACACATTGAAGACCGTTCTGTTAGGTAGCTCCGTTTTGGTTTTAGAAGCAGACAGTTCTCCTTACAGCATATACTCCCATTCACTGAGAATTGTCCAAACGCAGCTCTTACCAGAAACGTGTTTCTAACTCCTGAATCTAAAGGGAGATTTAACTCACTTAGCTGAACAAACGCACAGCAGAGCAGATTGAAGGATACGTTTCTTCTGTGTTTTAGGCAGAGTTTTACTGCTATTTCGTTATATGCGGGAATAGTGCTGGAAATGCCTGTTTTGAGATCTCTCCACAGAAAGCGTTTCCAGACTTCCCCTTCAACACACGAGTTTAACTCTGTAAGTTGAATGCAAACATTGAAGACCGTTCTGTTAGGTAGCTCCGTTTTGGTTTTAGAAGCAGACAGTTCTCCTTACAGCATATACTCCCATTCACTGAGAAATGTCCAAACGCAGCTCTTACCAGAAACGTGTTTCTAACTCCTGAATCTAAAGGGAGATTTAACTCACTTAGCTGAACAAACGCACAGCAGAGCAGATTGAAGGATACGTTTCTTCTGTGTTTTAGGCAGAGTTTTACTGCTATTTCGTTATATGCGGGAATAGTGCTGGAAATGCCTGTTTTGAGATCTCTCCACAGAAAGCGTTTCCAGACTTCCCCTTCAACACACGAGTTTAACTCTGTAAGTTGAATGCACACATTGAAGACCGTTCTGTTAGGTAGCTCCGTTTTGGTTTTAGAAGCAGACAGTTCTCCATACAGCATATATTCCCATTCACTGAGAAATGTCCAAACGCAGCTCTTACCAGAAACGTGTTTCTAACTCCTTAATCTAAAGGGAGATTTAACTCACTTAGCTGAACAAACGCACAGCAGAGCAGATTGAAGGATACGTTTCTTCTGTGTTTTAGGCAGAGTTTTACTGCTATTTCGTTATATGCGGGAATAGTGCTGGAAATGCCTGTTTTGAGATCTCTCCACAGAAAGCGTTTCCAGACTTCCCCTTCAACACACGAGTTTAACTCTGTAAGTTGAATGCACACATTGAAGACCGTTCTGTTAGGTAGCTCCGTTTTGGTTTTAGAAGCAGACAGTTCTCTTTACAGCATATACTCCCATTCACTGAGAAATGTCCAAACGCAGCTCTTACCAGAAACGTGTTTCTAACTCCTGAATCTAAAGGGAGGTTTAACTCACTTAGCTGAACAAACGCACAGCAGAGCATATTGAAGGATACGTTTCTTCTTTGTTTTAGGCAGAGTTTTACTGCTATTTCGTTATATGCGGGAATAGTGCTGGAAATGCCTAGAAATGCCTCTTTTGAGATCTCTCCACAGAAAGCGTTTCCAGACTTCCGCTTCAACACACGAGTTTAACTCTGTAAGTTGAATGCACACATTGAAGACCGCTCTGTTAGGTAGCTCCGTTTTGGTTTTAGAAGCAGACAGTTCTCCTTACAGCATATACTCCCATTCACTGAGAAATGTCCAAACGCAGCTCTTACCAGAAACGTGTTTCTAACTCCTGAATCTAAAGGGAGATTTAACTCACTTAGCTGAACAAACGCACAGCAGAGCAGATTGAAGGATACGTTTCTTCTGTGTTTTAGGCAGAGTTTTACTGCTATTTCGTTATATGCGGGAATAGTGCTGGAAATGCCTGGAAATGCCTGTTTTGAGATCTCTCCACAGAAAGCGTTTCCAGACTTCCCCTTCAACACACGAGTTTAACTCTGTAAGTTGAATGCACACATTGAAGACCGTTCTGTTAGGTAGCTCCGTTTTGGTTTTAGAAGCAGACAGTTCTCCTTACAGCATATACTCCCATTCACTGAGAAATGTCCAAACGCAGCTCTTACCAGAAACGTGTTTCTAACTCCTGAATCTAAAGGGAGATTTAACTCACTTAGCTGAACAAACGCACAGCAGAGCAGATTGAAGGATACGTTTCTTCTGTGTTTTAGGCAGAGTTTTACTGCTATTTCGTTATATGCGGGAATAGTGCTGGAAATGCCTGTTTTGAGATCTCTCCACAGAAAGCGTTTCCAGACTTCCCCTTCAACACACGAGTTTAACTCTGTAAGTTGAATGCACACATTGAAGACCGTTCTGTTAGGTAGCTCCGTTTTGGTTTTAGAAGCAGACAATTCTCCATACAGCATATATTCCCATTCACTGAGAAATGTCCAAACGCAGCTCTTACCAGAAACGTGTTTCTAACTCCTGAATCTAAAGGGAGATTTAACTCACTTAGCTGAACAAACGCACAGCAGAGCAGATTGAAGGATACGTTTCTTCTGTGTTTTAGGCAGAGTTTTACTGCTATTTCGTTATATGCGGGAATAGTGCTGGAAATGCATGTTTTGAGATCTCTCCACAGAAAGCGTTTCCAGACTTCCCCTTCAACACACGAGTTTAACTCTGTAAGTTGAATGCACACATTGAAGACCGTTCTGTTAGGTAGCTCCGTTTTGGTTTTAGAAGCAGACAGTTGTCCTTACAGCATATACTCCCATTCACTGAGAAATGTCCAAACGCAGCTCTTACCAGAAACGTGTTTCTAACTCCTGAATCTAAAGGCAGATTTAACTCACTTAGCTGAACAAACGCACAGCAGAGCAGATTGAAGGATACGTTTCTTCTGTGTTTTAGGCAGAGTTTTACTGCTATTTCGTTATATGCGGGAATAGTGCTGGAAATGCCTGGAAATGCCTGTTTTGAGATCTCTCCACAGAAAGCGTTTCCAGACTTCCCCTTCAACACACGAGTTTAACTCTGTAAGTTGAATGCACACATTGAAGACCGTTCTGTTAGGTAGCTCCGTTTTGGTTTTAGAAGCAGACAGTTCTCCTTACAGCATATACTCCCATTCACTGAGAATTGTCCAAACGCAGCTCTTACCAGAAACGTGTTTCTAACTCCTGAATCTAAAGGGAGATTTAACTCACTTAGCTGAACAAACGCACAGCAGAGCAGATTGAAGGATACGTTTCTTCTGTGTTTTAGGCAGAGTTTTACTGCTATTTCGTTATATGCGGGAATAGTGCTGGAAATGCCTGTTTTGAGATCTCTCCACAGAAAGCGTTTCCAGACTTCCCCTTCAACACACGAGTTTAACTCTGTAAGTTGAATGCACACATTGAAGACCGTTCTGTTAGGTAGCTCCGTTTTGGTTTTAGAAGCAGACAGTTCTCCATACAGCATATATTCCCATTCACTGAGAAATGTCCAAACGCAGCTCTTACCAGAAACGTGTTTCTAACTCCTGAATCTAAAGGGAGATTTAACTCACTTAGCTGAACAAACGCACAGCAGAGCAGATTGAAGGATACGTTTCTTCTGTGTTTTAGGCAGAGTTTTACTGCTATTTCGTTATATGCGGGAATAGTGCTGGAAATGCCTGTTTTGAGATCTCTCCACAGAAAGCGTTTCCAGACTTCCCCTTCAACACACGAGTTTAACTCTGTAAGTTGAATGCACACATTGAAGACCGTTCTGTTAGGTAGCTCCGTTTTGGTTTTAGAAGCAGACAGTTCTCCTTACAGCATATACTCCCATTCACTGAGAAATGTCCAAACGCAGCTCTTACCAGAAACGTGTTTCTAACTCCTGAATCTAAAGGGAGATTTAACTCACTTAGCTGAACAAAGGCACAGCAGAGCAGATTGAAGGATACGTTTCTTCTGTGTTTTAGGCAGAGTTTTACTGCTATTTCGTTATATGCGGGAATAGTGCTGGAAATGCCTGGAAATGCCTGTTTTGAGATCTCTCCACAGAAAGCGTTTCCAGACTTCCCCTTCAACACACGAGTTTAACTCTCTAAGTTGAATGCACACATTGAAGACCGTTCTGTTAGGTAGCTCCGTTTTGGTTTTAGAAGCAGACAGTTCTCCTTACAGCCTATAATTCCCATTCACTGAGAAATGTCCAAACGCAGCTCTTACCAGAAACGTGTTTCTAACTCCTGAATCTAAAGGGAGATTTAACTCACTTAGCTGAACAAACGCACAGCAGAGCAGATTGAAGGATACGTTTCTTCTGTGTTTTAGGCAGACTTTTACTGCTATTTCGTTATATGCGGAAATAGTGCTGGAAATGCCTGTTTTGAGATCTCTCCACAGAAAGCGTTTCCAGACTTCCCCTTCAACACACGAGTTTACCTCTGTAAGTTGAATGCACACATTGAAGACCCTTCTGTTAGGTAGATCCGTTTTGGTTTTAGAAGCAGACAGTTCTCTTTACAGCATATACTCCCATTCACTGAGAAATGTCCAAACGCAGCTCTTACCAGAAACGTGTTTCTAACTCCTGAATCTAAAGGGAGGTTTAACTCACTTAGCTGAACAAACGCACAGCAGAGCAGATTGAAGGATACGTTTCTTCTGTGTTTTAGGCAGAGTTTTACTGCTAATTCGTTATATGCGGGAGTAGTGCTGGAAATGCCTGTTTTGAGATCTCTCCACAGAAAGCGTTTCCAGACTTCCCCTTCAACACACGAGTTTAACTCTGTAAGTTGAATGCACACATTGAAGACCGTTCTGTTAGGTAGCTCCGTTTTGGTTTTAGAAGCAGACAGTTCTCCTTACAGCATATACTCCCATTCACTGAGAAATGTCCAAACGCATCTCTTACCAGAAACGTGTTTCTAACTCCTGAATCTAAAGGGAGATTTAACTCACTTAGCTGAACAAACACACAGCAGAGCAGATTGAAGGATACGTTTCTTCTGTGTTTTAGGCAGAGTTTTACTGCTATTTCGTTATATGCGGGAATAGTGCTGGAAATGCCTGGAAATGCCTGTTTTGAGATCTCTCCACAGAAAGCGTTTCCAGACTTCCCCTTCAACACACGAGTTTAACTCTGTAAGTTGAATGCACACATTGAAGACCGTTCTGTTAGGTAGCTCCGTTTTGGTTTTAGAAGCAGACAGTTCTCCTTACAGCATATACTCCCATTCACTGAGAAATGTCCAAACGCAGCTCTTACCAGAAACGTGTTTCTAACTCCTGAATCTAAAGGGAGATTTAACTCACTTAGCTGAACAAACGCACAGCAAAGCAGATTGAAGGATACGTTTCTTCTGTGTTTTAGGCAGAGTTTTACTGCTATTTCGTTATATGCGGGAATAGTGCTGGAAATGCCTGGAAATGCCTGTTTTGAGATCTCTCCACAGAAAGCGTTTCCAGACTTCCCCTTCAACACACGAGTTTAACTCTGGAAGTTGAATGCACACATTGAAGACCGTTCTGTTAGGTAGCTCCGTTTTGGTTTTAGAAGCAGACAGTTCTCCTTACAGCATATACTCCCATTCACTGAGAATTGTCCAAACGCAGCTCTTACCAGAAACGTGTTTCTAACTCCTGAATCTAAAGGGAGATTTAACTCACTTAGCTGAACAAACGCACAGCAGAGCAGATTGAAGGATACGTTTCTTCTGTGCTTTAGGCAGAGTTTTACTGCTATTTCGTTATATGCGGGAATAGTGCTGGAAATGCCTGGAAATGCCTGTTTTGAGATCTCTCCACAGAAAGCGTTTCCAGACTTCCCCTTCAACACACGAGTTTAACTCTGTAAGTTGAATGCACACATTGAAGACCGTTCTGTTAGGTAGCTCCGTTTTGGTTTTAGAAGCAGACAGTTCTCCTTACAGCATATACTCCCATTCACTGAGAAATGTCCAAACGCAGCTCTTACCAGAAACGTGTTTCTAACTCCTGAATCTAAAGGGAGATTTAACTCACTTAGCTGAACAAACGCACAGCAGAGCAGATTGAAGGATACGTTTCTTCTGTGTTTTAGGCAGAGTTTTACTGCTATTTCGTTATATGCGGGAATAGTGCTGGAAATGCCTGGAAATGCCTGTTTTGAGATCTCTCCACAGAAAGCGTTTCCAGACTTCCCCTTCAAACACGAGTTTAACTCTGTAAGTTGAATACACACATTGAAGACCGTTCTGTTAGGTAGCTCCGTTTTGGTTTTAGAAGCAGACAGTTCTCCTTACAGCATATACTCCCATTCACTGAGAAATGTCCAAACGCAGCTCTTACCAGAAACGTGTTTCTAACTCCTGAATCTAAAGGGAGATTTAACTCACTTAGCTGAACAATCGCACAGCAGAGCAGATTGAAGGATACGTTTCTTCTGTGTTTTAGGCAGAGTTTTACTGCTATTTCGTTATATGCGGGAATAGTGCTGGAAATGCCTGGAAATGCCTGTTTTGAGATCTCTCCACAGAAAGCGTTTCCAGACTTCCCCTTCAACACACGAGTTTAACTCTGTAAGTTGAATGCACACATTGAAGACCGTTCTGTTAGGTAGCTCCGTTTTGGTTTTAGAAGCAGACAGTTCTCCTTACAGCATATACTCCCATTCACTGAGAAATGTCCAAACGCAGCTCTTACCAGAAACGTGTTTCTAACTCCTGAATCTAAAGGGAGATTTAACTCACTTAGCTGAACAAACGCACAGCAGAGCAGATTGAAGGATACGTTTCTTCTGTGTTTTAGGCAGAGTTTTACTGCTATTTCGTTATATGCGGGAATAGTGCTGGAAATGCCTGTTTTGAGATCTCTCCACAGAAAGCGTTTCCAGACTTCCCCTTCAACACACGAGTTTAACTCTGTAAGTTGAATGCACACATTGAAGACCGTTCTGTTAGGTAGCTCCGTTTTGGTTTTAGAAGCAGACAATTCTCCATACAGCATATATTCCCATTCACTGAGAAATGTCCAAACGCAGCTCTTACCAGAAACGTGTTTCTAACTCCTGAATCTAAAGGGAGATTTAACTCACTTAGCTGAACAAACGCACAGCAGAGCAGATTGAAGGATACGTTTCTTCTGTGTTTTAGGCAGAGTTTTACTGCTATTTCGTTATATGCGGGAATAGTGCTGGAAATGCATGTTTTGAGATCTCTCCACAGAAAGCGTTTCCAGACTTCCCCTTCAACACACGAGTTTAACTCTGTAAGTTGAATGCACACATTGAAGACCGTTCTGTTAGGTAGCTCCGTTTTGGTTTTAGAAGCAGACAGTTGTCCTTACAGCATATACTTCCATTCACTGAGAAATGTCCAAACGCAGCTCTTACCAGAAACGAGTTTCTAACTCCTGAATCTAAAGGCAGATTTAACTCACTTAGCTGAACAAACGCACAGCAGAGCAGATTGAAGGATACGTTTCTTCTGTGTTTTAGGCAGAGTTTTACTGCTATTTCGTTATATGCGGGAATAGTGCTGGAAATGCCTGGAAATGCCTGTTTTGAGATCTCTCCACAGAAAGCGTTTCCAGACTTCCCCTTCAACACACGAGTTTAACTCTGTAAGTTGAATGCACACATTGAAGACCGTTCTGTTAGGTAGCTCCGTTTTGGTTTTAGAAGCAGACAGTTCTCCTTACAGCATATACTCCCATTCACTGAGAAATGTCCAAACGCAGCTCTTACCAGAAACGTGTTTCTAACTCCTGAATCTAAAGGGAGATTTAACTCACTTAGCTGAACAAACGCACAGCAGAGCAGATTGAAGGATACGTTTCTTCTGTGTTTTAGGCAGAGTTTTACTGCTATTTCGTTATATGCGGGAATAGTGCTGGAAATGCCTGTTTTGAGATCTCTCCACAGAAAGCGTTTCCAGACTTCCCCTTCAACACACGAGTTTAACTCTGTAAGTTGAATGCACACATTGAAGACCGTTCTGTTAGGTAGCTCCGTTTTGGTTTTAGAAGCAGACAATTCTCCATACAGCATATATTCCCATTCACTGAGAAATGTCCAAACGCAGCTCTTACCAGAAACGTGTTTCTAACTCCTGAATCTAAAGGGAGATTTAACTCACTTAGCTGAACAAACGCACAGCAGAGCAGATTGAAGGATACGTTTCTTCTGTGTTTTAGGCAGAGTTTTACTGCTATTTCGTTATATGCGGGAATAGTGCTGGAAATGCATGTTTTGAGATCTCTCCACAGAAAGCGTTTCCAGACTTCCCCTTCAACACACGAGTTTAACTCTGTAAGTTGAATGCACACATTGAAGACCGTTCTGTTAGGTAGCTCCGTTTTGGTTTTAGAAGCAGACAGTTGTCCTTACAGCATATACTCCCATTCACTGAGAAATGTCCAAACGCAGCTCTTACCAGAAACGTGTTTCTAACTCCTGAATCTAAAGGCAGATTTAACTCACTTAGCTGAACAAACGCACAGCAGAGCAGATTGAAGGATACGTTTCTTCTGTGTTTTAGGCAGAGTTTTACTGCTATTTCGTTATATGCGGGAATAGTGCTGGAAATGCCTGGAAATGCCTGTTTTGAGATCTCTCCACAGAAAGCGTTTCCAGACTGCCCCTTCAAACACGAGTTTAACTCTGTAAGTTGAATACACACATTGAAGACCGTTCTGTTAGGTAGCTCCGTTTTGGTTTTAGAAGCAGACAGTTGTCCTTACAGCATATACTCCCATTCACTGAGAAATGTCCAAACGCAGCTCTTACCAGAAACGTGTTTCTAACTCCTGAATCTAAAGGGAGATTTAACTCACTTAGCTGAACAAACGCACAGCAGTGCAGATTGAAGGATACGTTTCTTCTGTGTTTTAGGCAGAGTTTTACTGCTATTTCGTTATATGCGGGAATAGTGCTGGAAATGCCTGTTTTGAGATCTCTCCACAGAAAGCGTTTCCAGACTTCCCCTTCAACACACGAGTTTAACTCTGTAAGTTGAATGCACACATTGAAGACCGTTCTGTTGGTAGCTCCGTTTTGGTTTTAGAAGCAGACAGTTCTCCTTACAGCATATACTCCCATTCACTGAGAAATGTGCAAACGCAGCTCTTACCAGAAACGTGTTTCTAACTCCTGAATCTAAAGGGAGATTTAACTCACTTAGCTGAACAAACGCACAGCAGAGCAGATTGAAGGATACGTTTCTTCTGTGTTTTAGGCAGAGTTTTACTGCGATTTCGTTATATGCGGGAATAGTGCTGGAAATGCCTGTTTTGAGATCTCTCCACGGAAAGCGTTTCCAGACTTCCCCTTCAACACACGAGTTTAACTCTGTAAGTTGAATGCACACATTGAAGACCGTTCTGTTAGGTAGCTCCGTTTTGGTTTTAGAAGCAGACAGTTCTCCTTACAGCATATACTCCCATTCACTGAGAAATGTCCAAACGCAGCTCTTACCAGAAACGTGTTTCTAACTCCTGAATCTAAAGGGAGATTTAACTCACTTAGCTGAACAAACGCACAGCGGAGCAGATTGAAGGATACGTTTCTTCTGTGTTTTAGGCAGAGTTTTACTGCTATTTCGTTATATGCGGGAATAGTGCTGGAAATGCCTGGAAATGGCTGTTTTGAGATCTCTCCACAGAAAGCGTTTCCAGACTTCCCCTTCAACACACGAGTTTAACTCTCTAAGTTGAATGCACACATTGAAGACCGTTCTGTTAGGTAGCTCCGTTTTGGTTTTAGAAGCAGACAGTTCTCCTTACAGCCTATAATTCCCATTCACTGAGAAATGTCCAAACGCAGCTCTTACCAGAAACGTGTTTCTAACTCCTGAATCTAAAGGGAGATTTAACTCACTTAGCTGAACAAACGCACAGCAGAGCAGATTGAAGGATACGTTTCTTCTGTGTTTTAGGCAGAGTTTTACTGCTATTTCGTTATATGCGGGAATAGTGCTGGAAATGCCTGTTTTGAGATCTCTCCACAGAAAGCGTTTCCAGACTTCCCCTTCAACACACGAGTTTACCTCTGTAAGTTGAATGCACACATTGAAGACCCTTCTGTTAGGTAGATCCGTTTTGGTTTTAGAAGCAGACAGTTCTCTTTACAGCATATACTCCCATTCACTGAGAAATGTCCAAACGCAGCTCTTACCAGAAACGTGTTTCTAACTCCTGAATCTAAAGGGAGGTTTAACTCACTTAGCTGAACAAACGCACAGCAGAGCAGATTGAAGGATACGTTTCTTCTGTGTTTTAGGCAGAGTTTTACTGCTATTTCGTTATATGCGGGAGTAGTGCTGGAAATGCCTGTTTTGAGATCTCTCCACAGAAAGCGTTTCCAGACTTCCCCTTCAACACACGAGTTTAACTCTGTAAGTTGAATGCACACATTGAAGACCGTTCTGTTAGGTAGCTCCGTTTTGGTTTTAGAAGCAGACAGTTCTCCTTACAGCATATACTCCCATTCACTGAGAAATGTCCAAACGCATCTCTTACCAGAAACGTGTTTCTAACTCCTGAATCTAAAGGGAGATTTAACTCACTTAGCTGAACAAACACACAGCAGAGCAGATTGAAGGATACGTTTCTTCTGTGTTTTAGGCAGAGTTTTACTGCTATTTCGTTATATGCGGGAATAGTGCTGGAAATGCCTGGAAATGCCTGTTTTGAGATCTCTCCACAGAAAGCGTTTGCAGACTTCCCCTTCAACACACGAGTTTAACTCTGTAAGTTGAATGCACACATTGAAGACCGTTCTGTTAGGTAGCTCCGTTTTGGTTTTAGAAGCAGACAATTCTCCTTACAGCATATACTCCCATTCACTGAGAAATGTCCAAACGCAGCTCTTACAAGAAACGTGTTTCTAACTCCTGAATCTAAAGGGAGATTTAACTCACTTAGCTGAACAAACGCACAGCAAAGCAGATTGAAGGATACGTTTCTTCTGTGTTTTAGGCAGAGTTTTACTGCTATTTCGTTATATGCGGGAATAGTGCTGGAAATGCCTGGAAATGCCTGTTTTGAGATCTCTCCACAGAAAGCGTTTCCAGACTTCCCCTTCAACACACGAGTTTAACTCTGGAAGTTGAATGCACACATTGAAGACGGTTCTGTTAGGTAGCTCCGTTTTGGTTTTAGAAGCAGACAGTTCTCCTTACAGCATATACTCCCATTCACTGAGAATTGTCCAAACGCAGCTCTTACCAGAAACGTGTTTCTAACTCCTGAATCTAAAGGGAGATTTAACTCACTTAGCTGAACAAACGCACAGCAGAGCAGATTGAAGGATACGTTTCTTCTGTGTTTTAGGCAGAGTTTTACTGCTATTTCGTTATATGCGGGAATAGTGCTGGAAATGCCTGGAAATGCCTGTTTTGAGATCTCTCCACAGAAAGCGTTTCCAGACTTCCCCTTCAACACACGAGATTAACTCTGTAAGTTGAATGCACACATTGAAGACCGTTCTGTTAGGTAGCTCCGATTTGGTTTTAGAAGCAGACAGTTCTCCTTACAGCCTATACTCGCATTCACTGAGAAATGTCCAAACGCAGCTCTTACCAGAAACGTGTTTCTAACTCCTGAATCTAAAGGGAGATTTAACTCACTTAGCTGAACAAACGCACAGCAGAGCAGATTGAAGGATACGTTTCTTCTGTGTTTTAGGCAGAGTTTTACTGCTATTTCGTTATATGCGGGAATAGTGCTGGAAATGCCTGGAAATGCCTGTTTTGAGATCTCTCCACAGAAAGCGTTTCCAGACTTCCCCTTCAAACACGAGTTTAACTCTCTAAGTTGAATACACACATTGAAGGCCGTTCTGTTAGGTAGCTCCGTTTTGGTTTTAGAAGCAGACAGTTCTCCTTACAGCATATACTCCCATTCACTGAGAAATGTCCAAACGCAGCTCTTACCAGAAACGTGTTTCTAACTCCTGAATCTAAAGGGAGATTTAACTCACTTAGCTGAACAAACGCACAGCAGAGCAGATTGAAGGATACGTTTCTTCTGTGTTTTAGGCAGAGTTTTACTGCTATTTCGTTATATGCGGGAATAGTGCTGGAAATGCCTGTTTTGAGATCTCTCCACAGAAAGCGTTTCCAGACTTCCCCTTCAACACACGAGTTTAACTCTGTAAGTTGAATGAACACATTGAAGACCGTTCTGTTAGGTAGCTCCGTTTTGCTTTTTGAAGGAGACAGTTCTCCTTACAGCATATACTCCCATTCACTGAGAAATGTCCAAACTCAGCTCTTTCCGGAAACGTGTTTCTAACTCCTGAATCTAAAGGGAGATTTAACTCACTTAGCTGAACAACCGCACAGCAGAGAAGATTGAGGGATACGTTTCTTCTTTGTTTTAGGCAGAGTTTTACTGCTATTTCGTTATATGCGGGAATAGTGCTGGAAATGCCTGTTTTGTGATCTCTCCACAGAAAGCGTTTCCAGACTTCCCCTTCAACACACGAGTTTAATTCTGTAAGTTGAATGCACACATTGAAGACTGTTCTGTTAGATAGCTCCGTTTTGGTTTTAGAAGCAGACAGTTGTCCTTACAGCATATACTCCCATTCACTGAGAAGTGTCCAAACGCAGCTGTTACCAGAAACGTGTTTCTAACTCCTGAATCTAAAGGGAGATTTAACTCACTTAGCTGAACAAACCCACAGCAGAGCAGATTGAAGGATAAGATTCTTCTGTGTTTTAGGCCGAGTTTTACTGCTATTTCGTTATATGCGGGAATAGTGCTGGAAATGCCTGTTTTGAGATCTCTCAACAGAAAGCGTTTCCAGACGTCCCCTTCAACACACGAGTTTAACTCTGTAAGTTGAATGCCCACATTGAAGACCGTTCTGTTAGGTAGCACCGTTTTTGTTTTAGAAGGAGACAGTTCTCCTTACAGCCTATACTCCCATTCACTGAGAAATGTCCAAACGCAGCTCTTACCAGAAACGTGTTTCTAACTCCTGAATCTAAAGGGAGATTTAACTCACTTAGCTGAACAAACGCACAGCAGACCAGATTGAACGATACGTTTCTTCTGTGTTTTAGGCAGAGTTTTACTGCTATTTCATTATATTCGGGAATAGTGCTGGAAATGCCTGTTTTGAGATCTCTCCACAGAAAGCGTTTCCAGAGTTCACATTCGACAGACGGGTTTAACTCTGTAAGTTGAATGCACACATTGAAGACCGTTCTGTTAGGTAGCTCCTTTTTGCTTTTTGAAGGAGACAGTTCTCCTTACAGCATATACTCCCATTCACTGAGAAATGCCAAAACGCAGGTCTTACCAGAAACGTGTTTCTATCTCCTGAATCTAAAGGGAGATTTAACTCACTTAGCTGAACAAACGCACAGCAGAGCAGATTGAAGGATACGTTTCTTCTGTGTTTTAGGCAGAGTTTTACTGCTATTTCGTTATATGCGGGAATAGTGCCGGAAATGCCTGTTTTGAGATATCTCCACAGAAAGCGTTTCCAGACTTCCCCTTCAACACACGAGTTTTCCTCTGTAAGTTGAATGAACACATTGAAGACCGTTCTGATAGGTAGCTCCGTTTTGGTTTTAGAAGCAGACAGTTCTCCTTACAGCATATACTCCCATTCACTGAGAAATGTCCAAACGCAGCTCTTACCAGAAACGTGTTTCTAACTCCTGAATCTAAAGGGAGATTTAACTCACTTAGCAGAACAAACGCACAGCAGAGCAGATTGAAGGATACGTTTCTTCTGTGTTTTAGGCAGAGTTTTACTGCTATTTCATTATATGCGGGAATAGTGCTGGAAATGCCTGTTTTGAAATCTCGCCACAGAAAGCGTTTCCAGACTTCCCCTATAACACACGAGTTTAACTCTGTAAGTTGAATGCACACATTGAAGACCGTTCTGTTAGGTAGCTCCGTTTTGGTTTTAGAAGCAGACAGTTCTCCTTACAGCATATACTCCAATTCACTGAGAAATGTCCAAACGCAGGTCTTACCAGAAACGTGTTTCTATCTCCTGAATCTAAAGGGAGATTTAACTCACTTAGCTGAACAAACGCACAGCAGAGCAGATTGAAGGATAAGATTCTTCTGTGTTTTAGGCAGAGTTATACTGCTATTTCGTTATATGCGGGAATAGGGCTGGAAATGCCGGTTTTGAGATCTCTCCACAGAAAGCGTTTCCAGACTTCCCCTTCAACACACGAGTTTAAATTTGTATGTTGAATGCACACATTGAAGACCGTTCTGTTAGGTAGCTCCGTTTTGGTTTTAGAAGCAGACAGTTCTCCTTACAGCATATACTCCCATTCACTGAGAAATGTCCAAACGCAGGCCTTACCAGAAACGTGTTTCTATCTCCTGAATCTAAAAGGAGATTTAACTCACTTAGATGAACAAACGCACAGCAGAGCAGATTGAAAGATACGTTTCTTCTGTGTTTTAGGCAGAGTTTTACTGCTATATCGTTATATGCGGGAATAGTGCTGGAAATGCCTGTTTTGAAATCTCTCCACAGAAAGCGTTTCCAGACTTCCCCTTCAACACACGAGTTTAACTCTGTAAGTTGAATGCACACATTGAAGACCGTTCTGTCAGGTAGCTCCGTTCTGGTTTTAGAAGCAGACAGTTCTCCTTACAGCATATACTCCCATTCACTGAGAAATGTCCAAACGCAGCTCTTACCAGAAACGTGTTTCTAACTCCTGAATCTAAAGGGAGATTTAATTCACTTAGGTGAACAAACGCACAGCAGAGCAGATTGAAGGATACGTTTCTTCTGTGTTTTAGGCAGAGTTTTACTGCTATTTCGTTATATGCGGGAATAGTGCTGGAAATGCCTGTTTTGAGATCTCTCCACAGAAAGCGTTTCCAGACTTCCCCTTCAACACACGAGTTTAACTCTGTAAGGTGAATGCAGACATTGAAGGCCGTTCTGTTAGGTAGATCCGTTTTCGTTTTAGAAGCAGACAGTTCTCCTTACAGCATATACTCCCATTCACTGAGAAATGTCCAAACGCAGCTCTTACCTGAAACGTGTTTCTAACTCCTGAATCAAAAGTGAGAGTTAACTCACTTAGCTGACCAAACGCACAGCAGAGCAGATTGAAGGATACATTTCTTCTGTGTTTTAGGCAGAGTTTTACTGCTATTTCGTTATATGTGGGAATAGTGCTGGAAATGCCTGTTTTGATATCTCTCCACAGAAAGCGTTTCCAGAGTTCCCCTTCAACACACGAGTTTAATTCTGTAGGTTGAATGCAGACATTGAAGACCGTTCTGTTAGATAGTTCCGTTTTGGTTTTAGAAGCAGACAGTTCTCCTTACAGCATATACTCCCATTCACTGAGAAATGTCCAAACGCAGCACTTACCAGAAACGTGTTTCTAACTCCTGAATCTAAAGGGACATTTAACTCACTTAGCTGAACAAACGCACAGCAGAGCAGATTGAAGGATACGTTTCTTCTGTGTTTTAGGCAGAGTTTTACTGCTATTTCGTTATATGCGGGAACAGTGCTGGAAATGCCTCTTTTGAGAAATCTCCACAGAAAGCGTTTCCAGACTTCCCCTTCAACACACGAGTTTAACTCTGTAAGTTGAATGCACACATTGAAGACCGTTCTGTTAGGTAGCTCCGTTTTGGTTTTAGAAGCAGACAGTTCTCCTTACAGCATATACTCCCATTCACTGAGAATTGTCCAAACGCAGCACTTACCAGAAACGTGTTTCTAACTCCTGAATCAAAAGGGAGATTTAACTCACTTAGGTGAACAAACGCACAGCAGAGCAGATTGACGGATACGGTTCTTCTGTGTTTTAGGCAGAGTTTTACTGCTATTTCGTTATATGCGGGAATAGGGCTGGAAATGCCGGTTTTGAGATCTCTCCACAGAAAGCGTTTCCAGACTTCCCCTTCAACACACGAGTTTAACTTTGTATGTTGAATGCACACATTGAAGACCGTTCTGTTAGGTAGCTCCGTTTTGGTTTTAGAAGCAGACAGTTCTCCTTACAGCATATACTCCCATTCACTGAGAAATGTCCAAACGCAGCTCTTACCAGAAACGTGTTTCTAACTACTGAATCTAAAGGGAGTTTTAACACACTTAGCTGAACAAAAGCACAGCAGAGCAGATTGAACGATACGGTTCTTCTGTGTTTTAGGCAGAGTTTTATTGCTATTTCCTTATATGCGGGAATAGTGCTGGAAATGCCTGTTTTGAGATCTCTCCACAGAAAGCATTTCCAGAGTTCCCCTTCAACACACGGGTTTAACTCTGTAAGTTGAATGTACACATTGAAGACCGTTCTGTTAGGTAGCTCCATTTTGCTTTTTGAAGGAGACAGTTCTCCTTACAGCATATACTCCCATTAACTGAGAAATGTCCAAACGCAGGTTTACCAGAAACGTGTTTCTATCTCCTGAATAAAAAGGGAGATTTAACTCACTTAGATGAACAAACGCACAGCAGAGCAGATTGAAGGATACGTTTCTTCTGTGTTTTAGGCAGAGTTTTACTGCTATATCGTTATATGCGGGAATAGTGCTGGAAATGCCTGTTTTGAAATCTCTCCACAGAAAGCGTTTCCAGACTTCCCCTTCAACACACGAGTTTAACTCTGTAAGTTGAATGCACACATTGAAGACCGTTCTGTCAGGTAGCTCCGTTCGGGTTTTAGAAGCAGACAGTTCTCCTTACAGCATATACTCCCATTCACTGAGAAATGTCCAAACGCAGCTCTTACCAGAAACGTGTTTCTAACTCCTGAATCTAAAGGGATATTTAACTCACTTAGGTGAACAAACGCACAGCAGAGCAGATTGAAAGATACGTTTCTTCTGTGTTTTAGGCAGAGTTTTACTGCTATTTCGTTATATGCGGGAATAGTGCTGGAAATACCTGTTTTGAGATCTCTCCACAGAAAGCGTTTCCAGACTTCCCCTTCAACACACGAGTTTAACTCTGTAAGTTGAATGCAGACATTGAAGACCGTTCTGTTAGGTAGCTCCGTTTTGGTTTTAGAAGCAGACAGTTCTCCTTACAGCATATACTCCCATTCACTGAGAAATGTCCAAACGCAGCTCTTACCAGAAACGTGTTTCTAACTCCTGAATCTAAATGGAGAGTTAACACACTTAGCTGACCAAACGCACAGCAGAGCAGATTGAAGGATACATTTCTTCTGTGTTTCAGGCAGAGTTTTACTGCTATTTCGTTATATGCGGGAATAGTGCTGGAAATGCCTGTTTTGAGATCTCTCAACAGAAAGCGTTTCCAGACGTCCCCTTCAACACACGAGTTTAACGCTGTAAGTTGAATGCCCACATTGAAGACCGTTCTGTTAGGTAGCACCGTTTTTGTTTTAGAAGCAGACAGTTCTCCTTACAGCCTATACTCCCATTCACTGAGAAATGTCCAAACGCAGCTCTTACCAGAAACGTGTTTCTAACTCCTGAATCTAAAGGGAGATTTAACTCACTTAGCTGAACAAACGCACAGCAGAGCAGATTGAAGGATACGTTTCTTCTGTGTTTTAGGCAGAGTTTTACTGCTATTTCATTATATGCGGGAATAGTGCTGGAAATGGCTGTTTTGAGATCTCTCCACTGAAAGCGTTTCCAGAGTTCCCCTCCAACACACGGGTTTAACTCTGTAAGTTGAATGCACACATTGAAGACCGTTCTGTTAGGTAGCTCCGTTTTGCTTTTTGAAGGAGACAGTTCTCCTTACAGCATATACTCCCATTCACTGAGAAATGTCCAAACGCAGGTCTTACCAGAAACGTGTTTCTAACTCCTGAAACTAAAGGGAGATTTAACTCACTTAGCTGAACAAACGCACAGCAGAGCAGATTGAAGGATACGTTTCTTCTTTGTTTTAGGCAGAGTTTTACTGCTATTTCGTTATGTGCGGGAATAGTGCTGGAAATGCCTGTTTTGAGATCTCTCCACAGAAAGCGTTTCCAGAGTTCCCCTTCAACACACGGGTTTAACTCTGTAAGTTGAATGCACACATTGAAGACCGTTCTGTTAGGTAGCTCCGTTTTGATTTTAGAAGCAGACAGTTCTCCTTACAGAATATACTCCCATTCACTGAGAAATGTCCAAACGCAGCTCTTACCAGAAACTTGTTTCTAACTCCTGAATCTAAAGGGAGATTTAACTCACTTAGCTGAACAAACGCACAGCAGAGGAGATTGAAGGATACGTTTCTTCTGTGTTTTAGGCAGAGTTTTACTGCTATTTCGTTATATGCGGGAATAGTGCTGGAAATGCCTGTTTAGAGATCTCTCCACAGAAAGCGTTTCCAGACTTCCCCTTCAACAAACGAGTTTAACTTTGTAAGTTGAATGCACACATTGAAAACCGTTCTGTTAGGTAGCTCCGTTTTGGTTTTAGAAGCAGACAGTTCTCCTTACAGCATAAACTCCCATTCACTGAGAAACGTCCAAACGCAACACTTACCAGAAACGTGTTTCTAACTCCTGAATCTAAAGGGAGATTTTACTCACTTAGCTGAACAAACGCACAGCAGAGCAGATTGAACGATGCGTTTCTTCTGTGTTTTAGGCAGAGTTTTACTGCTATTTCATTATATGCGGGAATAGTGCTGGCAAAGCATGGCAATGCCTGTTTTGAGATCTCTCCAGAGAAAGCGTTTCCAGACTTCCCCTTCAACACACGAGTTTAACTCTGTAAGTTGAATGCACACATTGAAGGTCGTTCTGTTAGGTAGCTCCGTTTTGGTTTTAGAAGCAGACAGTTCTCCTTACAGCATATACTCCCATTCACTGAGAAATGTCCAAACGCGGGTCTTACCAGAAACGTGTTTCTAACTCCTGAATCTAAAGGGAGATTTAACTCACTTAGGTGAACAAACGCACAGCAGAGCAGATTGACGGATACGTTTCTTCTGTGTTTTAGGCAGAGTTTTACGGCTATTTCGTTATATGCGGGAATAGGGCTGGAAATGCAGGTTTTGAGATCTCTCCACAGAAAGCGTTTCCAGACTTCCCCTTCAACACAAGAGTTTAACACTGTAAGTTAAATGCACACATTGAAGACCGTTCTGTTAGGTAGCTCCGTTTTGGTTTTAGAAGCAGACAGTTCTCCTTACAGCATATATTCCCATTCACTGAGAAATGTCCAAACGCAGCTCTTACCAGAAACGTGTTTCTAACTCCTGAATCTAAAGGGAGATTTAACTCACTTAGCTGAACAAACGCACAGCAGGGCAGATTGAAGGATACGTTTCTTCTGTGTTTTAGGCAGAGTTTTACTACTATTTCGTTATATGTGGGAATAGTGCTGGAAATGCCTGTTTTGAGATCTCTCCAATGAAAGCGTTTCCAGACTTCCCCTTCAACACACGAGTTTAACTCTGTAAGTTGAATGCACACATTGAAGGCCGTTCTGTTAGGTAGCTCCGTTTTGGTTTTAGAAGCAGACAGTTCTCCTTACAGCATATACTCCCATTCACTGAGAAATGTCCAAACGCAGCTCTTACCAGAAACGTGTTTCTAACTCCTGAATCTAAAGGGAGATTTAACTCACTTAGCTGAACAAACGCACAGCAGAGCAGATTGAAGGATACGTTTCTTCTTTGTTTTAGGCAGAGTTTTACTGTTATTTCGTTATGTGCGGGAATAGTGCTGGAAATGCCTGTTTTGAGATCTCTCCACAGAAAGCGTTTCCAGAGTTCCCCTTCAACACACGGGTTTATCTCTGTAAGTTGAATGCACACATTGAAGACCGTTCTGTTAGGTAGCTCCGTTTTGATTTTAGAAGCAGACAGTTCTCCTTACAGAATATACTCCCATTCACTGAGAAATGTCCAAACGCAGCTCTTACCAGAAACGTGTTTCTAACTCCTGAATCTAAAGGGAGATTTAACTCACTTAGCTGAACAATCGCACAGCAGAGCAGATTGAAGGATACGTTTCTTCTGTGTTTTAGGCAGAGTTTTACTGCTATTTCGTTATATGCGGGAATAGTGCTGGAAATGCCTGTTTAGAGATCTTTCCACAGAAAGCGTTTCCAGACTTCCCCTTCAACAAACGAGTTTAACTTTGTAAGTTGAATGCACACATTGAAGACCGTTCTGTTAGGTAGCTCCGTTTTGGTTTTAGAAGCAGACAGTTCTCCTTACAGCATATACTCCCATTCACTGAGAAATATCCAAACGCAACTCTTAGCAGAAACGTGTTTCTAACTCCTGAATCTAAAGGGAGATTTTACTCACTTAGCTGAACAAACGCACAGCAGAGCAGATTGAACGATACGTTTCTTCTGTGTTTTAGGCAGAGTTTTACTGCTATTTCGTTATATGCGGGAATAGTGTTGGAAATGCCTGTTTTGAGATCTATCCACAGAAAGCGTTTCCAGACTTCCCCTTCAACACACGAGTTTAACTCTCTAAGTTGAATGCACACATTGAAGACCGTTCTTTTAGGTAGCTCCGTTTTGGTTTTAGAAGCAGACAGTTCTCCTTACAGCATATACTCCCATTCACTGAGAAATGTCCAAACGCAGCTCTTACCAGAAACGTTTTTCTAACTCCTGAATCTAAAGGGAGGTTTAACTCACTTAGGTGAACAAACGCACAGCAGAGCAGATTGAAGGATAAGTTTCTTCTGTGTTTTAGGCAGAGATTTACTGCTATTTCGTTATATGCGGGTATACTGCTGGAAATGCCTGTTTTGAGATCTCTCCACAGAAAGCGTTTCCAGACTTCCCCTTCAACACACGAGTTTAACTCTGTAAGTTGAATGCACACATTGAAGACCGTTCTGTTAGGTAGTTCCGTTTTGGTTTTTGAAGCAGACAGTTCTCCTTACAGCATATACTCCCATTCACTGAGAAATGTCCAAAGGCAGCTCTTACCAGAAACGTGTTTCTCACTCCTGAATCTAAGGGGAGATTTAATTCACTTAACTGAACAAACGCACAGCAGAGCAGATTGAAAGATTCGTTTCTTCTGTGTTTTAGGCAGAGTTTTACTGCTATTTCGTTATATGCGGGAATAGTGCTGGAAATGCCTGTTTTGTGATCTTTCCACAGAAAGCGTTTCCAGACTTCCCCTTCAACACAGGAGTTTAACACTGTAAGTTGAAAGCACACATTGAAGACCGTTCTTTTAGGTAGCACCATTTTGGTTTTAGAAGCAGACAGTTCTCCTTACAGCATATACTCCCATTCACTGAGAAATGTCCAAACGCAACTCTTACCAGAAACGTGTTTCTAACTCCTGAATCTAAAGTGAGATTTAACTCACTTAGGTGAACAAACGCACAGCAGAGCAGATTGACGGATACGTTCCTTCTGTGTTTTAGGCAGAGTTTTACGGCTATTTCGTTATATGCGGGAATAGGGCTGGAAATGCAGGTTTTGAGATCTCTCCACAGAAAGCGTTTCCAGACTTCCCCTTCAACACAAGAGTTTAACACTGTAAGTTAAATGCACACATTGAAGACCGTTCTGTTAGGTAGCTCCGTTTTGGTTTTAGAAGCAGACAGTTCTCCTTACAGCATATATTCCCATTCACTGAGAAATGTCCAAACGCAGCTCTTACCAGAAACGTGTTTCTAACTCCTGAATCTAAAGGGAGATTTAACTCACTTAGCTGAACAAACGCACAGCAGGGCAGATTGAAGGATACGTTTCTTCTGTGTTTTAGGCAGAGTTTTACTACTATTTCGTTATATGTGGGAATAGTGCTGGAAATGCCTGTTTTGAGATCTCTCCAATGAAAGCGTTTCCAGACTTCCCCTTCAACACACGAGTTTAACTCTGTAAGTTGAATGCACACATTGAAGGCCGTTCTGTTAGGTAGCTCCGTTTTGGTTTTAGAAGCAGACAGTTCTCCTTACAGCATATACTCCCATTCACTGAGAAATGTCCAAACGCAGCTCTTACCAGAAACGTGTTTCTAACTCCTGAATCTAAAGGGAGATTTAACTCACTTAGCTGAACAAACGCACAGCAGAGCAGATTGAAGGATACGTTTCTTCTTTGTTTTAGGCAGAGTTTTACTGTTATATCGTTATGTGCGGGAATAGTGCTGGAAATGCCTGTTTTGAGATCTCTCCACAGAAAGCGTTTCCAGAGTTCCCCTTCAACACACGGGTTTATCTCTGTAAGTTGAATGCACACATTGAAGACCGTTCTGTTAGGTAGCTCCGTTTTGATTTTAGAAGCAGACAGTTCTCCTTACAGAATATACTCCCATTCACTGAGAAATGTCCAAACGCAGCTCTTACCAGAAACGTGTTTCTAACTCCTGAATCTAAAGGGAGATTTAACTCACTTAGCTGAACAAACGCACAGCAGAGCAGATTGAAGGATACGTTTCTTCTGTGTTTTAGGCAGAGTTTTACTGCTATTTCGTTATATGCGGGAATAGTGTTGGAAATGCCTGTTTTGAGATCTATCCACAGAAAGCGTTTCCAGACTTCCCCTTCAACACACGAGTTTAACTCTGTAAGTTGAATGCACACATTGAAGACCGTTCTTTTAGGTAGCTCCGTTTTGGTTTTAGAAGCAGACAGTTCTCCTTACAGCATATACTCCCATTCACTGAGAAATGTCCAAACGCAGCTCTTACCAGAAACGTTTTTCTAACTCCTGAATCTAAAGGGAGGTTTAACTCACTTAGGTGAACAAACGCACAGCAGAGCAGATTGAAGGATACGTTTCTTCTGTGTTTTAGGCAGAGATTTACTGCTATTTCGTTATATGCGGGTATACTGCTGGAAATGCCTGTTTTGAGATCTCTCCACAGAAAGCGTTTCCAGACTTCCCCTTCAACACACGAGTTTAACTCTGTAAGTTGAATGCACACATTGAAGACCGTTCTGTTAGGTAGTTCC
This sequence comes from Saguinus oedipus, assembly GCA_031835075.1. Taxonomy (NCBI): domain Eukaryota; kingdom Metazoa; phylum Chordata; class Mammalia; order Primates; family Cebidae; genus Saguinus; species Saguinus oedipus. The sequence goes on from CM063174.1 coordinate 171,172,549, forward strand.
GTTTTGGTTTTTGAAGCAGACAGTTCTCCTTACAGCATATACTCCCATTCACTGAGAAATGTCCAAAGGCAGCTCTTACCAGAAACGTGTTTCTCACTCCTGAATCTAAGGGGAGATTTAATTCACTTAACTGAACAAACGCACAGCAGAGCAGATTGAAAGATTCGTTTCTTCTGTGTTTTAGGCAGAGTTTTACTGCTATTTCGTTATATGCGGGAATAGTGCTGGAAATGCCTGTTTTGAGATCTTTCCACAGAAAGCGTTTCCAGACTTCCCCTTCAACACAGGAGTTTAACACTGTAAGTTGAAAGCACACATTGAAGACCGTTCTTTTAGGTAGCACCATTTTGGTTTTAGAAGCAGACAGTTCTCCTTACAGCATATACTCCCATGCACTGAGAAATGTCCAAACGCAACTCTTACCAGAAACGTGTTTCTAACTCCTGAATCTAAAGGGAGACTTAACTCACTTAGCTGAACAAATGCACAGCAGAGCAGATTGAAGCATACGTTTCTTCTGTGTTTTAGGCAGAGTTTTACTGCTATTTCGTTATATGTGGGAATAGTGCTGGAAATGCCTGTTTTGAGATCTCTCCACAGAAAGCGTTTCCAGACTTCCCCTTCAACACACGAGTTTAACTCTGTAAGTTGAATGCAGACATTGAAGACCGTTCTGTTAGGTAGCTCCGTTTTGGTTTTAGAAGCAGACAGTTCTCCTTACAGCATATACTCCCATTCACTGAGAAATGTCCAAACGCGGGTCTTACCAGAAACGTGTTTCTAACTCCTGAATCTAAAGGGAGATTTAACTCACTTAGGTGAACAAACGCACAGCAGAGCAGATTGACGGATACGTTTCTTCTGTGTTTTAGGCAGAGTTTTACGGCTATTTCTTTATATGCGGGATTAGGGCTGGAAATGCAGGTTTTGAGATCTCTCCAGAGAAAGCGTTTCCAGACTTCCCCTTCAACACACGAGTTTAACTCTGTAAGTTGAATGCACACATTGAAGACCGTTCTGTTAGGTAGCTCCGTTTTGGTTTTAGAAGCAGACAGTTCTCCTTACAGCATATACTCCCATTCACTGAGAAATGTCCAAACGCAGCTCTTACCAGAAACGTGTTTCTAACTCCTGAATCTAAAGGGAGATTTAACTCACTTAGCTGAAGAAACGCACAGCAGGGCAGATTGAAGGATACGTTTCTTCTGTGTTTTAGGCAGAGTTTTACTGCTATTTCGTTATATGTGGGAATAGTGCTGGAAATGCCTGTTTTGAGATCTCTCCAAAGAAAGCGTTTCCAGACTTCCCCTTCAACACACGAGTTTAACTCTGTAAGTTGAATGCACACATTGAAGGCCGTTCTGTTAGGTAGCTCCGTTTTGGCTTTAGAAGCAGACAGTTCTCCTTACAGCATATACTCCCATTCACTGAGAAATGTCCAAACGCAGCTCTTACCAGAAACGTGTTTCTAACTCCTGAATCTAAAGGGAGATTTAACTCACTTAGCTGAACAAACGCACAGCAGAGCAGATTGAAGGATACGTTTCTTCTTTGTTTTAGGCAGAGTTTTACTGCTATTTCGTTATGTGCGGGAATAGTGCTGGAAATGCCTGTTTTGAGATCTCTCCACAGAAAGCGTTTCCAGAGTTCCCCTTCAACACACGGGTTTAACTCTGTAAGTTGAATGCACACATTGAAGACCGTTCTGTTAGGTAGCTCCGTTTTGCTTTTTGAAGGAGACAGTTCTCCTTACAGCATATACTCCCATTCACTGAGAAATGTCCAAACGCAGCTCTTTCCAGAAACGTGTTTCTATCTCCTGAATCTAAAGGGAGATTTAACTCACTTAGCTGAACAAACGCACAGCAGAGCAGATTGAACGATACGTTTCTTCTGTGTTTTAGGCAGAGTTTTACTGCTATTTCGTTATATGCGGGAATAGTGCTGGAAATGCCTGTTTTGAGATCTCTCCACAGAAAGCGTTTCCAGACTTCCCCTTCAACACACGAGTTTAACTCTCTAAGTTGAATGCACACATTGAAGACCGTTCTGTTAGGTAGCTCCGTTTTGGTTTTAGAAGCAGACAGTTCTCCTTACAGCATATACTTCCATTCACTGAGAAATGTCCAAACGCAGCTCTTACCAGAAACGTGTTTCTAACTGCTGAATCTAAAGGGAGATTTACCTCACTTAGCTGAACAAACGCACAGCACAGCAGATTGAAGGATACGTTTCTTCTGTGTTTTAGGCAGAGTTTTACTGCTCTTTCGTTATATGCCGGAATAGTGCTGGAAATGCCTGGAAATGCCTGTTTTGAGATATCTCCACAGAAAGCGTATCCAGACTTCCCCTTCAACACACGAGTTTAACTCTGTAAGTTGAATGCACACATTGAAGACCGTTCTGTAAGGTAGCTCCGTTTTGGTTTTAGAAGCAGACAGTTCTCCTTACAGCATATACTCCCATTCACTGAGAAACGTCCAAACGCAACACTTACCAGAAACGTGTTTCTAACTCCTGAATCTAAAGGGAGATTTTACTCACTTAGCTGAACAAACGCACAGCAGAGCAGATTGAACGATACGTTTCTTCTGTGTTTTAGGCAGAGTTTTACTGCTATTTCATTATATGCGGGAATAGTGCTGGAAAAGCATGGCAATGCCTGTTTTGAGATCTCTCCAGAGAAAGCGTTTCCAGACTTCCCCTTCAACACACGAGTTTAACTCTGTAAGTTGAATGCACACATTGAAAATCGTTCTGTTAGGTAGCTCCGTTTTGGTTTTAGAAGCAGACAGTTCTCCTTACAGCATATACTCCCATTCACTGAGAAATGTCCAAACGCAGCTCTTACCAGAAACGTGTTTCTAACTCCTGAATCTAAAGGGAGATTTAACTCACTTAGCTGAACAAACCACAGCAGAGCAGATTGAAGGATACGTTTCTTCTTTGTTTTAGGCAGAGTTTTACTGTTATTTCGTTATATGCGGGAATAGTGCTGGAAATGCCTGTTTTGAGATCTCTCCACAGAAAGCGTTTCCAGAGTTCCCCTTCAACACACGGGTTTATCTCTGTAAGTTGAATGCACACATTGAAGACCGTTCTGTTAGGTAGCTCCGTTTTGATTTTAGAAGCAGACAGTTCTCCTTACAGAATATACTCCCATTCACTGAGAAATGTCCAAACGCAGCTCTTACCAGAAACGTGTTTCTAACTCCTGAATCTAAAGGGAGATTTAACTCACTTAGCTGAACAAACGCACAGCAGAGGAGATTGAAGGATACGTTTCCTCTGTGTTTTAGGCAGAGTTTTACTGCTATTTCGTTATATGCGGGAATAGTGCTGGAAATGCCTGTTTAGAGATCTTTCCACAGAAAGCGTTTCCAGACTTCCCCTTCAACAAACGAGTTTAACTTTGTAAGTTGAATGCACACATTGAAGACAGTTCTGTTAGGTAGCTCCGTTTTGGTTTTAGAAGCAGACAGTTCTCCTTACAGCATATACTCCCATTCACTGAGAAATGTCCAAACGCAACTCTTACCAGAAACGTGTTTCTAACTCCTGAATCTAAAGGGAGATTTTACTCACTTAGCTGAACAAACGCACAGCAGAGCAGATTGAACGATACGTTTCTTCTGTGTTTTAGGCAGAGTTTTACTGCTATTTCGTTATATGCGGGAATAGTGTTGGAAATGCCTGTTTTGAGATCTATCCACAGAAAGCGTTTCCAGACTTCCCCTTCAACACACGAGTTTAAATCTGTAAGTTGAATGCACACATTGAAGACCGTTCTTTTAGGTAGCTCCGTTTTGGTTTTAGAAGCAGACAGTTCTCCTTACAGCATATACTCCCATTCACTGAGAAATGTCCAAACGCAGCTCTTACCAGAAACGTTTTTCTAACTCCTGAATCTAAAGGGAGGTTTAACTCACTTAGGTGAACAAACGCACAGCAGAGCAGATTGAAGGATACGTTTCTTCTGTGTTTTAGGCAGAGATTTACTGCTATTTCGTTATATGCGGGTATACTGCTGGAAATGCCTGTTTTGAGATCTCTCCACAGAAAGCGTTTCCAGACTTCCCCTTCAACACACGAGTTTAACTCTGTAAGTTGAATGCACACATTGAAGACCGTTCTGTTAGGTAGTTCCGTTTTGGTTTTTGAAGCAGACAGTTCTCCTTACAGCATATACTCCCATTCACTGAGAAATGTCCAAAGGCAGCTCTTACCAGAAACGTGTTTCTCACTCCTGAATCTAAGGGGAGATTTAATTCACTTAACTGAACAAACGCACAGCAGAGCAGACTGAAAAATTCGTTTCTTCTGTGTTTTAGGCAGAGTTTTACTGCTATTTCGTTATATGCGGGAATAGTGCTGGAAATGCCTGTTTTGAGATCTTTCCACAGAAAGCGTTTCCAGACTTCCCCTTCAACACAGGAGTTTAACACTGTAAGTTGAAAGCACACATTGAAGACCGTTCTTTTAGGTAGCACCATTTTGGTTTTAGAAACAGACAGTTCTCCTTACAGCATATACTCCCATTCACTGAGAAATGTCCAAACGCAGCTCTTACCAGAAACGTGTTTCTAACTCCTGAATCTAAAGGGAGACTTAACTCACTTAGCTGAACAAATGCACAGCAGAGCAGATTGAAGCATACGTTTCTTCTGTGTTTTAGGCAGAGTTTTACTGCTATTTCGTTATATGTGGGAATAGTGCTGGAAATGCCTGTTTTGAGATCTCTCCACAGAAAGCGTTTCCAGACTTCCCCTTCAACACATGAGTTTAACTCTGTAAGTTGAATGCAGACATTGAAGACCGTTCTGTTAGGAAGCTCCGTTTTGGTTTTAGAAGCAGACAGTTCTCCTTACAGCATATACTCCCATTCACTGAGAAATGTCCAAACGCGGGTCTTACCAGAAACGTGTTTCTAACTCCTGAATCTAAAGGGAGATTTAACTCACTTAGGTGAACAAACGCACAGCAGAGCAGATTGACGGATACGTTTCTTCTGTGTTTTAGGCAGAGTTTTACGGCTATTTCGTTATATGCGGGAATAGGGCTGGAAATGCAGGTTTTGTGATCTCTCCACAGAAAGCGTTTCCAGACTTCCCCTTCAACACACGAGTTTAACTCTGTAAGTTGAATGCACACATTGAAGACCGTTCTGTTAGGTAGCTCCGTTTTGGTTTTAGAAGCAGACAGTTCTCCTTACAGCATATACTCCCATTCACTGAGAAATGTCCAAACGCAGCTCTTACCAGAAACGTGTTTCTAACTCCTGAATCTAAAGGGAGATTTAACTCACTTAGCTGAAGAAACGCACAGCAGGGCAGATTGAAGGATACGTTTCTTCTGTGTTTTAGGCAGAGTTTTACTGCTATTTCGTTATATGTGGGAATAGTGCTGGAAATGCCTGTTTTGAGATCTCTCCAAAGAAAGCGTTTCCAGACTTCGCCTTCAACACACGAGTTTAACTCTGTAAGTTGAATGCACACATTGAAGGCCGTTCTGTTAGGTAGCTCCGTTTTGGTTTTAGAAGCAGACAGTTCTCCTTACAGCATATACACCCATTCACTGAGAAATGTCCAAACGCAGCTCTTACCAGAAACGTGTTTCTAACTCCTGAATCTAAAGGGAGATTTAACTCACTTAGCTGAACAAACGCACAGCAGAGCAGATTGAAGGATACGTTTCTTCTTTGTTTTAGGCAGAGTTTTACTGCTATTTCGTTATGTGCGGGAATAGTGTTGGAAATGCCTGTTTTGAGATCTCTCCACAGAAAGCGTTTCCAGAGTTCCCCTTCAACACACGGGTTTAACTCTGTAAGTTGAATGCACACATTGAAGACCGTTCTGTTAGGTAGCTCCGTTTTGCTTTTAGAAGCAGACAGTTCTCCTTACAGCATATACTCCCATTCACTGAGAAATGTCCAAACGCAGCTCTTTCCAGAAACGTGTTTCTATCTCCTGAATCTAAAGGGAGATTTAACTCACTTAGCTGAACAAACGCACAGCAGAGCAGATTGAACGATACGTTTCTTCTGTGTTTTAGGCAGAGTTTTACTGCTATTTCGTTATATGCGGGAATAGTGCTGGAAATGCCTGTTTTGAGATCTCTCCACAGAAAGCGTTTCCAGACTTCCCCTTCAACACACGAGTTTAACTCTCTAAGTTGAATGCACACATTTAAGACCGTTCTGTTAGGTAGCTCCGTTTTGGTTTTAGAAGCAGACAGTTCTCCTTACAGCATATACTTCCATTCACTGAGAAATGTCTAAACGCAGCTCTTACCAGAAACGTGTTTCTAACTCCTGAATCTAAAGGGAGATTTAACTCACTTAGCTGAACAAACGCACAGCACAGCAGATTGAAGGACACGTTTCTTCTGTGTTTTAGGCAGAGTTTTACTGCTCTTTCGTTATATGCCGGAATAGTGCTGGAAATGCCTGTTTTGAGATATCTCCACAGAAAGCGTATCCAGACTTCCCCTTCAACACACGAGTTTAACTCTGTAAGTTCAATGCACACATTGAAGACCGTTCTGTAAGGTAGCTCCGTTTTGGTTTTAGAAGCAGACAGTTCTCCTTACAGCATATACTGCCATTCACTGAGAAATGTCCAAACGCAGCTCTTACCAGAAACGTTTTTGTAACTCCTGAATCTAATGGGAGATTTAACTCACTTAGCTGAACAAACGCACAGCAGAGCAGATTGAAGGATACGTTTCTTCTTTGTTTTCGGCAGAGTTTTACTGCTATTTCGTTATATGCGGGAATAGTGCTGGAAATGCCTGTTTTGAGATCTATCCACAGAAAGCGTTTCCAGACGTCCCCTTCAACACACGAGTTTAACTCTCTAAGTTGAATGCACACATTGAAGACCGTTGTGTTAGGTAGCTCCGTTTTGGTTTTAGAAGCAGACAGTTCTCCTTACAGCATAAACTCCCATTCACTGAGAAATGTCCAAACGCAGCTCTTACCAGAAACGTGTTTCTAACTCCTGAATCTAAAGGGAGATTTAACTCACTTAGCTGAACAAACGCACAGCAGAGCAGCTTGAAGGATACGTTTCTTCTGTGTTTTAGGCAGAGTTTTACTGCTATTTCGTTATATGCGGGAATAGTGCTGGAAATGCCTGGAAATGCCTGTTTTGTGATCTCTCCACAGAAAGCATTTCCAGACTTCCCCTTCAACACACGAGTTTAACTCTGTAAGTTGAATGCACATATTGAAAACCGTTCTGTTAGGTAGCTCCGTTTTGGTTTTAGAAGCAGCCAGTTCGCCTTACAGCATATACTCCCATTCACTGAGAAATATCCAAACGCAACTCTTACCAGAAACGTGTTTCTAACTCCTGAATCTAATGGGAGATTTTACTCACTTAGCTGAACAAACGCACAGCAGAGCAGATTGAACGATACGTTTCTTCTGTGTTTTAGGCAGAGTTTTACTGCTATTTCGTTATATGCGGGAATAGTGTTGGAAATGCCTGTTTTGAGATCTATCCACAGAAAGCGTTTCCAGACTTCCCCTTCAACACACGAGTTTAACTCTGTAAGTTGAATGCACACATTGAAGACCGTTCTTTTAGGTAGCTCCGTTTTGGTTTTAGAAGCAGACAGTTCTCCTTACAGCATATACTCCCATTCACTGAGAAATGTCCAAACGCAGCTCTTACCAGAAACGTTTTTCTAACTCCTGAATCTAAAGGGAGGTTTAACTCACTTAGGTGAACAAACGCACAGCAGAGCAGATTGAAGGATACGTTTCTTCTGTGTTTTAGGCAGAGATTTACTGCTATTTCGTTATATGCGGGTATACTGCTGGAAATGCCTGTTTTGAGATCTCTCCACAGAAAGCGTTTCCAGACTTCCCCTTCAACACACGAGTTTAACTCTGTAAGTTGAATGCACACATTGAAGACCGTTCTGTTAGGTAGTTCCGTTTTGGTTTTTGAAGCAGACAGTTCTCCTTACAGCATATACTCCCATTCACTGAGAAATGTCCAAAGGCAGCTCTTACCAGAAACGTGTTTCTCACTCCTGAATCTAAGGGGAGATTTAATTCACTTAACTGAACAAACGCACAGCAGAGCAGATTGAAAGATTCGTTTCTTCTGTGTTTTAGGCAGAGTTTTACTGCTATTTCGTTATATGCGGGAATAGTGCTGGAAATGCCTGTTTTGAGATCTTTCCACAGAAAGCGTTTCCAGACTTCCCCTTCAACACAGGAGTTTAACACTGTAAGTTGAAAGCACACATTGAAGACCGTTCTTTTAGGTAGCACCATTTTGGTTTTAGAAGCAGACAGTTCTCCTTACAGCATATACTCCCATGCACTGAGAAATGTCCAAACGCAACTCTTACCAGAAACGTGTTTCTAACTCCTGAATCTAAAGGGAGACTTAACTCACTTAGCTGAACAAATGCACAGCAGAGCAGATTGAAGCATACGTTTCTTCTGTGTTTTAGGCAGAGTTTTACTGCTATTTCGTTATATGTGGGAATAGTGCTGGAAATGCCTGTTTTGAGATCTCTCCACAGAAAGCGTTTCCAGACTTCCCCTTCAACACACGAGTTTAACTCTGTAAGTTGAATGCAGACATTGAAGACCGTTCTGTTAGGTAGCTCCGTTTTGGTTTTAGAAGCAGACAGTTCTCCTTACAGCATATACTCCCATTCACTGAGAAATGTCCAAACGCGGGTCTTACCAGAAACGTGTTTCTAACTCCTGAATCTAAAGGGAGATTTAACTCACTTAGGTGAACAAACGCACAGCAGAGCAGATTGACGGATACGTTTCTTCTGTGTTTTAGGCAGAGTTTTACGGCTATTTCGTTATATGCGGGATTAGGGCTGGAAATGCAGGTTTTGAGATCTCTCCAGAGAAAGCGTTTCCAGACTTCCCCTTCAACACACGAGTTTAACTCTGTAAGTTGAATGCACACATTGAAGACCGTTCTGTTAGGTAGCTCCGTTTTGGTTTTAGAAGCAGACAGTTCTCCTTACAGCATATACTCCCATTCACTGAGAAATGTCCAAACGCAGCTCTTACCAGAAACGTGTTTCTAACTCCTGAATCTAAAGGGAGATTTAACTCACTTAGCTGAAGAAACGCACAGCAGGGCAGATTGAAGGATACGTTTCTTCTGTGTTTTAGGCAGAGTTTTACTGCTATTTCGTTATATGTGGGAATAGTGCTGGAAATGCCTGTTTTGAGATCTCTCCAAAGAAAGCGTTTCCAGACTTCCCCTTCAACACACGAGTTTAACTCTGTAAGTTGAATGCACACATTGAAGGCCGTTCTGTTAGGTAGCTCCGTTTTGGCTTTAGAAGCAGACAGTTCTCCTTACAGCATATACTCCCATTCACTGAGAAATGTCCAAACGCAGCTCTTACCAGAAACGTGTTTCTAACTCCTGAATCTAAAGGGAGATTTAACTCACTTAGCTGAACAAACGCACAGCAGAGCAGATTGAAGGATACGTTTCTTCTTTGTTTTAGGCAGAGTTTTACTGCTATTTCGTTATGTGCGGGAATAGTGCTGGAAATGCCTGTTTTGAGATCTCTCCACAGAAAGCGTTTCCAGAGTTCCCCTTCAACACACGGGTTTAACTCTGTAAGTTGAATGCACACATTGAAGACCGTTCTGTTAGGTAGCTCCGTTTTGCTTTTTGAAGGAGACAGTTCTCCTTACAGCATATACTCCCATTCACTGAGAAATGTCCAAACGCAGCTCTTTCCAGAAACGTGTTTCTATCTCCTGAATCTAAAGGGAGATTTAACTCACTTAGCTGAACAAACGCACAGCAGAGCAGATTGAACGATACGTTTCTTCTGTGTTTTAGGCAGAGTTTTACTGCTATTTCGTTATATGCGGGAATAGTGCTGGAAATGCCTGTTTTGAGATCTCTCCACAGAAAGCGTTTCCAGACTTCCCCTTCAACACACGAGTTTAACTCTCTAAGTTGAATGCACACATTGAAGACCGTTCTGTTAGGTAGCTCCGTTTTGGTTTTAGAAGCAGACAGTTCTCCTTACAGCATATACTTCCATTCACTGAGAAATGTCCAAACGCAGCTCTTACCAGAAACGTGTTTCTAACTGCTGAATCTAAAGGGAGATTTACCTCACTTAGCTGAACAAACGCACAGCACAGCAGATTGAAGGATACGTTTCTTCTGTGTTTTAGGCAGAGTTTTACTGCTCTTTCGTTATATGCCGGAATAGTGCTGGAAATGCCTGGAAATGCCTGTTTTGAGATATCTCCACAGAAAGCGTATCCAGACTTCCCCTTCAACACACGAGTTTAACTCTGTAAGTTGAATGCACACATTGAAGACCGTTCTGTAAGGTAGCTCCGTTTTGGTTTTAGAAGCAGACAGTTCTCCTTACAGCATATACTCCCATTCACTGAGAAACGTCCAAACGCAACACTTACCAGAAACGTGTTTCTAACTCCTGAATCTAAAGGGAGATTTTACTCACTTAGCTGAACAAACGCACAGCAGAGCAGATTGAACGATACGTTTCTTCTGTGTTTTAGGCAGAGTTTTACTGCTATTTCATTATATGCGGGAATAGTGCTGGAAAAGCATGGCAATGCCTGTTTTGAGATCTCTCCAGAGAAAGCGTTTCCAGACTTCCCCTTCAACACACGAGTTTAACTCTGTAAGTTGAATGCACACATTGAAAATCGTTCTGTTAGGTAGCTCCGTTTTGGTTTTAGAAGCAGACAGTTCTCCTTACAGCATATACTCCCATTCACTGAGAAATGTCCAAACGCAGCTCTTACCAGAAACGTGTTTCTAACTCCTGAATCTAAAGGGAGATTTAACTCACTTAGCTGAACAAACCACAGCAGAGCAGATTGAAGGATACGTTTCTTCTTTGTTTTAGGCAGAGTTTTACTGTTATTTCGTTATATGCGGGAATAGTGCTGGAAATGCCTGTTTTGAGATCTCTCCACAGAAAGCGTTTCCAGAGTTCCCCTTCAACACACGGGTTTATCTCTGTAAGTTGAATGCACACATTGAAGACCGTTCTGTTAGGTAGCTCCGTTTTGATTTTAGAAGCAGACAGTTCTCCTTACAGAATATACTCCCATTCACTGAGAAATGTCCAAACGCAGCTCTTACCAGAAACGTGTTTCTAACTCCTGAATCTAAAGGGAGATTTAACTCACTTAGCTGAACAAACGCACAGCAGAGGAGATTGAAGGATACGTTTCCTCTGTGTTTTAGGCAGAGTTTTACTGCTATTTCGTTATATGCGGGAATAGTGCTGGAAATGCCTGTTTAGAGATCTTTCCACAGAAAGCGTTTCCAGACTTCCCCTTCAACAAACGAGTTTAACTTTGTAAGTTGAATGCACACATTGAAGACAGTTCTGTTAGGTAGCTCCGTTTTGGTTTTAGAAGCAGACAGTTCTCCTTACAGCATATACTCCCATTCACTGAGAAATGTCCAAACGCAACTCTTACCAGAAACGTGTTTCTAACTCCTGAATCTAAAGGGAGATTTTACTCACTTAGCTGAACAAACGCACAGCAGAGCAGATTGAACGATACGTTTCTTCTGTGTTTTAGGCAGAGTTTTACTGCTATTTCGTTATATGCGGGAATAGTGTTGGAAATGCCTGTTTTGAGATCTATCCACAGAAAGCGTTTCCAGACTTCCCCTTCAACACACGAGTTTAAATCTGTAAGTTGAATGCACACATTGAAGACCGTTCTTTTAGGTAGCTCCGTTTTGGTTTTAGAAGCAGACAGTTCTCCTTACAGCATATACTCCCATTCACTGAGAAATGTCCAAACGCAGCTCTTACCAGAAACGTTTTTCTAACTCCTGAATCTAAAGGGAGGTTTAACTCACTTAGGTGAACAAACGCACAGCAGAGCAGATTGAAGGATACGTTTCTTCTGTGTTTTAGGCAGAGATTTACTGCTATTTCGTTATATGCGGGTATACTGCTGGAAATGCCTGTTTTGAGATCTCTCCACAGAAAGCGTTTCCAGACTTCCCCTTCAACACACGAGTTTAACTCTGTAAGTTGAATGCACACATTGAAGACCGTTCTGTTAGGTAGTTCCGTTTTGGTTTTTGAAGCAGACAGTTCTCCTTACAGCATATACTCCCATTCACTGAGAAATGTCCAAAGGCAGCTCTTACCAGAAACGTGTTTCTCACTCCTGAATCTAAGGGGAGATTTAATTCACTTAACTGAACAAACGCACAGCAGAGCAGACTGAAAAATTCGTTTCTTCTGTGTTTTAGGCAGAGTTTTACTGCTATTTCGTTATATGCGGGAATAGTGCTGGAAATGCCTGTTTTGAGATCTTTCCACAGAAAGCGTTTCCAGACTTCCCCTTCAACACAGGAGTTTAACACTGTAAGTTGAAAGCACACATTGAAGACCGTTCTTTTAGGTAGCACCATTTTGGTTTTAGAAACAGACAGTTCTCCTTACAGCATATACTCCCATTCACTGAGAAATGTCCAAACGCAGCTCTTACCAGAAACGTGTTTCTAACTCCTGAATCTAAAGGGAGACTTAACTCACTTAGCTGAACAAATGCACAGCAGAGCAGATTGAAGCATACGTTTCTTCTGTGTTTTAGGCAGAGTTTTACTGCTATTTCGTTATATGTGGGAATAGTGCTGGAAATGCCTGTTTTGAGATCTCTCCACAGAAAGCGTTTCCAGACTTCCCCTTCAACACATGAGTTTAACTCTGTAAGTTGAATGCAGACATTGAAGACCGTTCTGTTAGGAAGCTCCGTTTTGGTTTTAGAAGCAGACAGTTCTCCTTACAGCATATACTCCCATTCACTGAGAAATGTCCAAACGCGGGTCTTACCAGAAACGTGTTTCTAACTCCTGAATCTAAAGGGAGATTTAACTCACTTAGGTGAACAAACGCACAGCAGAGCAGATTGACGGATACGTTTCTTCTGTGTTTTAGGCAGAGTTTTACGGCTATTTCGTTATATGCGGGAATAGGGCTGGAAATGCAGGTTTTGTGATCTCTCCACAGAAAGCGTTTCCAGACTTCCCCTTCAACACACGAGTTTAACTCTGTAAGTTGAATGCACACATTGAAGACCGTTCTGTTAGGTAGCTCCGTTTTGGTTTTAGAAGCAGACAGTTCTCCTTACAGCATATACTCCCATTCACTGAGAAATGTCCAAACGCAGCTCTTACCAGAAACGTGTTTCTAACTCCTGAATCTAAAGGGAGATTTAACTCACTTAGCTGAAGAAACGCACAGCAGGGCAGATTGAAGGATACGTTTCTTCTGTGTTTTAGGCAGAGTTTTACTGCTATTTCGTTATATGTGGGAATAGTGCTGGAAATGCCTGTTTTGAGATCTCTCCAAAGAAAGCGTTTCCAGACTTCGCCTTCAACACACGAGTTTAACTCTGTAAGTTGAATGCACACATTGAAGGCCGTTCTGTTAGGTAGCTCCGTTTTGGTTTTAGAAGCAGACAGTTCTCCTTACAGCATATACACCCATTCACTGAGAAATGTCCAAACGCAGCTCTTACCAGAAACGTGTTTCTAACTCCTGAATCTAAAGGGAGATTTAACTCACTTAGCTGAACAAACGCACAGCAGAGCAGATTGAAGGATACGTTTCTTCTTTGTTTTAGGCAGAGTTTTACTGCTATTTCGTTATGTGCGGGAATAGTGTTGGAAATGCCTGTTTTGAGATCTCTCCACAGAAAGCGTTTCCAGAGTTCCCCTTCAACACACGGGTTTAACTCTGTAAGTTGAATGCACACATTGAAGACCGTTCTGTTAGGTAGCTCCGTTTTGCTTTTAGAAGCAGACAGTTCTCCTTACAGCATATACTCCCATTCACTGAGAAATGTCCAAACGCAGCTCTTTCCAGAAACGTGTTTCTATCTCCTGAATCTAAAGGGAGATTTAACTCACTTAGCTGAACAAACGCACAGCAGAGCAGATTGAACGATACGTTTCTTCTGTGTTTTAGGCAGAGTTTTACTGCTATTTCGTTATATGCGGGAATAGTGCTGGAAATGCCTGTTTTGAGATCTCTCCACAGAAAGCGTTTCCAGACTTCCCCTTCAACACACGAGTTTAACTCTCTAAGTTGAATGCACACATTTAAGACCGTTCTGTTAGGTAGCTCCGTTTTGGTTTTAGAAGCAGACAGTTCTCCTTACAGCATATACTTCCATTCACTGAGAAATGTCTAAACGCAGCTCTTACCAGAAACGTGTTTCTAACTCCTGAATCTAAAGGGAGATTTAACTCACTTAGCTGAACAAACGCACAGCACAGCAGATTGAAGGACACGTTTCTTCTGTGTTTTAGGCAGAGTTTTACTGCTCTTTCGTTATATGCCGGAATAGTGCTGGAAATGCCTGTTTTGAGATATCTCCACAGAAAGCGTATCCAGACTTCCCCTTCAACACACGAGTTTAACTCTGTAAGTTCAATGCACACATTGAAGACCGTTCTGTAAGGTAGCTCCGTTTTGGTTTTAGAAGCAGACAGTTCTCCTTACAGCATATACTGCCATTCACTGAGAAATGTCCAAACGCAGCTCTTACCAGAAACGTTTTTGTAACTCCTGAATCTAATGGGAGATTTAACTCACTTAGCTGAACAAACGCACAGCAGAGCAGATTGAAGGATACGTTTCTTCTTTGTTTTCGGCAGAGTTTTACTGCTATTTCGTTATATGCGGGAATAGTGCTGGAAATGCCTGTTTTGAGATCTATCCACAGAAAGCGTTTCCAGACGTCCCCTTCAACACACGAGTTTAACTCTCTAAGTTGAATGCACACATTGAAGACCGTTGTGTTAGGTAGCTCCGTTTTGGTTTTAGAAGCAGACAGTTCTCCTTACAGCATAAACTCCCATTCACTGAGAAATGTCCAAACGCAGCTCTTACCAGAAACGTGTTTCTAACTCCTGAATCTAAAGGGAGATTTAACTCACTTAGCTGAACAAACGCACAGCAGAGCAGCTTGAAGGATACGTTTCTTCTGTGTTTTAGGCAGAGTTTTACTGCTATTTCGTTATATGCGGGAATAGTGCTGGAAATGCCTGGAAATGCCTGTTTTGTGATCTCTCCACAGAAAGCATTTCCAGACTTCCCCTTCAACACACGAGTTTAACTCTGTAAGTTGAATGCACATATTGAAAACCGTTCTGTTAGGTAGCTCCGTTTTGGTTTTAGAAGCAGCCAGTTCGCCTTACAGCATATACTCCCATTCACTGAGAAATATCCAAACGCAACTATTACCAGAAACGTGTTTCTAACTCCTGAATCTAAAGGGAGATTTAACTGACTTAGCTGAACAAACGCACAGCAGAGCAGATTGAAGGATACGTTTCTTCTGTGTTTTAGGCAGAGTTTTACTGCTATTTCGTTATATGCGGGAATTCTGCTGAAAATGCCTGTTTTTAGATCTCTCCACAGAAAGCCTTTCCAGATTCCCCTTCAACACACGAGTTTAACTCTGTAAGTTGAATGCACAGATTGAAGACCGTTCGGTTAGGTAGCTCCGTTTTGGTTTTAGAAGCAGACAGTTCTCCTTACAGCATATACTCCCATTCCCTGAGAAATGTCCAAACGCAGCTCTTACCAGAAACGTGTTTCTAACTGTTGAATCTAAAGGGAGATTAAACTCACTTAGCTGAACAAACGCACAGCAGAGCAGATTGGAGGATACGTTTCTTCTGTGTTTTAGGCACAGTTTTACTGCTCTTTCGTTATATGCCGGAATAGTGCTGGAAATGCCTGGAAATGCCTGTTTTGAGATCTCTCCACAGAAAGCGTTTCCAGACTTCCCCTTCAACACACGAGTTTAACTCAGTAAGTTGAATGCACACATTGAAGACCGTTCTGTTAGGTAGCTCCGTTTTGCTTTTAGAAGCAGACAGTTCTCCTTACAGCATATACTCCCATTCACTGACAAATGTCAAAACGCAGCTCTTACCAGAAACCTGTTTCTAACTCCTGAATCTAAAGGGAGATTTAACTCACTTAGCTGAGCAAACGCACAGCAGAGCAGATTGAAGGATGGGTTTCTTCTGTGTTTTAGGCAGAGTTTTACTGCTATTTCGTTATATGCGGGAATAGTGCTGGAAATGCCTGTTTTGCGATCTCTCCACAGAAAGCGTTTCCAGACTTCCCCTTCAACACACGAGTTTAACTCTGTAAGTTGAATGCACACGTTGAAGTCCGTTCTGTT
Source organism: Saguinus oedipus (assembly GCA_031835075.1). Taxonomy (NCBI): domain Eukaryota; kingdom Metazoa; phylum Chordata; class Mammalia; order Primates; family Cebidae; genus Saguinus; species Saguinus oedipus. Next base: position 171,188,774 of record CM063174.1, read on the forward strand.
ATGTAGCTCCGTTTTGGTTTTAGAAGCAGACAGTTCTCCTTACAGCATATACTTCCCTTCACTGAGAAATGTCCAAACGCAGCTCTTACCAGAAACGTGTTTCTAACTCCTGAATCTAAAGGGAGATTTAAATCACTTAGCTGAACAAACGCACAGTAGGGCAGATTGAAGGATACGTTTCTTTTGTGTCTTAGGCAGAGTTATACTGCTATTTCGTTATATGCGGGACTAGTGCTGGAAATGCCTGGAAATGCCTGTTTTGAGATCTCTGCACAGAAAGCGTTTCCAGACTTCCCCTTCAACACACGAGTTTAACACTGTAAGTTGAATGCATACATTGATGACCGTTCTGTTAGGTAGGTCCGTTTTGGTTTTAGAAGCAGACAGTTCTCCTTACAGCATATACTCCCATTCACTGACAATTGTCCAAACGCAGCACTTACCAGAAACGTGTTTCTAACTCCTGAATCTAAAGGAAGATTTAACTCACTTAGCTGAACAAACGCACAGCAGAGCAGATTGAAGGATACGTTTCTTCTGTGTTTTAGGCAGAGTTTTACTGCTATTTCGTTATATGCGGGAATAGTGATGGAAAAGCCTGGAAATGCCTGTTTTGAGATCTCTCCACAGAAAGCGTTTCCAGACTTTCCCTTCAACACACGAGTTTAACTCTGTAAGTTGAATGCACACATTGAAGACCGTTGGGTTAGGTATCCCCGTTTTCGTTTTAGAAGCAGACAGTTCTCCTTACAGCATATACTCAAATTCACTGTGAACTGTCCAAACGCAGCTCTTACCAGAATCGTGTTTCTAACTCCTGAATCTAAAGGGAGATTTAACTCACTTAGCTGAACAAACGCAAAGCAGAGCAGATTGAAGGATACGTTTCTTCTGTGTTTTAGGCAGAGTTTTACTGCTATTTCATTATATGCGGGAATAGTGCTGGAAAAGCCTGGAAATGCCTGTTTTGAGATCTCTCCACAGAAAGCGTTTCCAGACTTCCCCTTCAACACACGAGTTTAACTCTGTAAGTTGAATGCACACATTGAAGACCGTTCTGTTAGGTAGCTCTGTTTTGGTTTTAGAAGCAGACAGTTCTCCTTACAGCATATACTCCCATTCACTGAGAAATGTCCAAACGCAGCTCTTACGAGAAACGTGTTTCTAACTCCTGAATCTAAAGGGAGATTTAACTCACTTAGCTGAACAAACGCACAGCAGAGCAGATTGAAGGATACGATCTTCTGTGTTTTAGGCAGAGTTTTACTGCTATTTCGTTATATGCGGTAATAGTGCTGGAAATGCCTGTTTTGAGATCTTTCCACAGAAAGCGTTTCCAGACCTCCCCTTCAACACACGAGTTTAACTCTGTAAGTTGAATGCACACATGGAAGACCGTTCTGTTAGGTAGCTCCGTTTTGGTTTTAGAAGCAGACAGTTCTCCTTACAGCATATACTCCCATTCAATGTGAAATGTCCCAACGCAGCTCTTACCAGAAACGTGTTTCTAACTCCTGAATCTAAAGGGAGATTTAACTCACTTAGCTGAACAAACGCACAGCAGAGCAGATTAAAGTATACGTATCTTCTGTGTTTTAGGCAGAGTTTTACTTCTATTTCATTATATGCGGGAATAGTGCTGGAAAAGCCTGGAAATGCCTGTTTTGAGATCTCTCCACAGAAAGCGTTTCCAGACTTCCCCTTCAACACACGAGTTTAACTCTGTAAGTTGAATGCACACATTGAAGACCGTTCTGTTAGGTAGCTCCGTTTTGGTTTTAGAAGCAGACTGTTCTCCTTACAGCATATACTCCCATTCACTGAGAAATGTCCAAACGCAGCACTTACCAGAAACGTGTTTCTAACTCCTGAATCTAAAGGGAGATTTAACTCACTTAGCTGAACAAACGCACAGCAGAGCAGATTGAAGGATACGTTTCTTCTGTGTTTTAGGCAGAGTTTTACTGCTATTTCGTTATATGCGGGAATAGTGCTGGAAAAGCCTGTTTTGAGATCTCTCCACAGAAAGCATTTCCAGACTTCCCCTTCAACACACGAGTTTAACCCTGTAAGTTGAATGCACACATTGACGACCGTTCTGTTAGGTAGCTCCGTTTTGGTTTTAGAAGCAGACAGTTCTCCTTACAGCATATACTCCCATTCACTGAGAAATGTCCAAACGCAGCTCTTACCAGAGACGTGTTTCTAACTCCTGAATCTAAAGGGAGATTTACCTCACTTAGCAGAACAAAGGCACAGCAGAGCAGATTGAAGGATACGTTTCTTCTGTGTTTTAGGCAGAGTTTTACTGCTATTTCGTTATATGCGGGAATAGTGCTGGAAATGCCTGTTTAGAGATCTCTCCACAGAAAGCGTTTCCAGACTTCCCCTTCAACACACGAGTTTAACTCTGTAAGTTGAATGCACACATTGAAGACCGTTCTGTTAGGTAGCTCCGTTTTGGTTTTAGAAGCAGACAGTTCTCCTTACAGCATATACTCCCATTCACTGAGAAATGTCCAAACGCAGCTCTTACCAGAAACGTGTTTCTAACTGCTGAATCTAAAGGGAGATTTAACTCACTTAGCTGAACAAACGCACAGCAGAGCAGATTGAAGGATACGTTTCTTCTGTGTTTTAGGCAGAGTTTTACTGCTCTTTCGTTATATGCCGGAATAGTGCTGGAAATGCCTGGAAATGCCTGTTTTGAGATATCTCCACAGAAAGCGTTTCCAGACTTACCCTTCAACACACGAGTTTAACTCTGTAAGTTGAGTGCACACGTTGAAGACCGTACTGTTATGTAGCTCCGTTTTGGTTTTAGAAGCAGACAGTTCTCCTTACAGCATATACTCCCATTCACTGTGAAATGTCCAAACGCAGCTCTTACCAGAAACGTGTTTGTAACTCCTGAATCTAAAGGGAGATTTACCTCACTTAGCTGAACAAACGCACAGCAGAGCAGATTGAAGGAAAGGTTTCTTCTGTGTTTTAGGCAGAGTTTTACTGCTATTTCATTATATGCGGGAATAGTGCTGGAAAAGCCTGGAAATGCCTGTTTTGGATCTCTCCACAGAAAGCGTTTCCAGACTTCCCCTTCAACACACGAGTTTAATTCTGTAAGTTGAATGCACACATTGAAGACCGTTCTGTTAGGTAGCTCCGTTTTGGTTTTAGAAGCAGACAGTTCTCCTTACAGCATATACTCCCATTCACTGTGAAATGTCCAAACGCAGCTCTTACCAGAAACGTGTTTGTAACTCCTGAATCTAAAGGGAGATTTAACTCACTTAGCTGAACAAACGCACAGCATGGCAGATTGAAGGATACGTTTCTTCTGTGTTTTAGGCAGAGTTTTACTGCTATTTCATTATATGCGGGAATAGTGCTGGAAAAGCCTGGAAATGCCTGTTTTGAGATCTCTCCACAGAAAGCGTTTCCAGACTTCCCCTTCAACACACGAGTTTAACTCTGTAAGTTGAATGCACTCATTGAAGACCGTTCTGTTAGGTAGCTCCGTTTTGGTTTTAGAAGCAGACAGTTCTCCTTACAGCATATACTCCCATTCACTGAGAAATGTCCAAACGCAGCTATTACCAGAAACGTGTTTCTAACTCCTGAATCTAAAGGGAGATTTAACTCACTTAGCTGAACAAACGCACAGCAGAGCAGATTGAAGGATACGTTTCTTCTGTGTTTTAGGCAGAGTTTTACTGCTATTTCGTTATATGCGGTAATAGTGCTTGAAATGCCTGTTTTTAGATCTCTCCACAGAAAGCGTTTCCAGACTTCCCCTTCAACACACGAGTTTAACTCTGAAAGTTGAATGCACACATTGAAGACCGTTCTGTTAGGTAGCTCCGTTTTGGTTTTAGAAGCAGACAGTTCTCCTTACAGCATATACTCCCATTCACTGAGAAATGTCCAAACGCAGCTCTTACCAGAAACGTGTTTCTAACTCCTGAATCTAAAGGGAGATTTAACTCACTTAGGTGAACAAACGCACCGCAGAGCAGATTGAAGGATAAGTTTCTTCTGTGTTTTAGGCAGAGTTTTACTGCTATTTCATTATATGCGGGAATAGTGCTGGAAAAGCCTGGAAATGAATGTTTTGAGATCTCTCCAGAGAAAGCGTTTCCAGACTTCCCCTTCAACACACGAGTTTAACTCTCTAAGTTGAATGCACACATTGAAGACCGTTCTGTTAGGTAGCTCCGTTTTGGTTTTAGAAGCAGACAGTTCTCCTTACAGCATATACACCCATTCACTGAGAAATGTCCAAACGCAGCTCTTAACAGAAACGTGTTTCTAACTCCTGAATCTAAAGGGAGAATTAACTCACTTAGCTGAACAAACGCACAGCAGAGCAGATTGAAGGATAAGTTTCTTCTCTGTTTTAGGCAGAGTTTTACTGCTATTTCCTTATATGCGGGAATAGTGATGGAAAAGCCTGGAAATGCCTGTTTTGAGATGTCTCCACAGAAAGCGTTTCCAGACTTCCCCTTCAACACACGAGTTTAACTCTGTAAGTTGAATGCACACATTGAAGACCGTTCTGTTAGGTAGCTCCGTTTTGGTTTTAGAAGCAGACAGTTCGCCTTACAGCATATACTCCCATTCACTGAGAAATGTCCAAACGCAGCTATTACCAGAAACGTGTTTCTAACTCCTGAATCTAAAGGGAGATTTAACTCACTTAGCTGAACAAACGCACAGCAGAGCAGATTGAAGGATTCGTTTCTTCTGTGTTTTAGGCAGAGTTTTACTGCTATTTCGTTATATGCGGTAATAGTGCTGGAAATGCCTGTTTTTACATCTCTCCACAGAAAGCGTTTCCAGACTTCCCCTTCAACACACGAGTTTAACTCTGTAAGTTGAATGCACACATTGAAGACCGTTCTGTTAGGTAGCTCCGTTTTGGTTTTAGAAGCAGACAGTTCTCCTTACAGCATATACTCCCATTCACTGAGAAATGTCCAAACGCAGCACTTACCAGAAACGTGTTTCTAACTCCTGAATCTAAAGGGAGATTTAACTCACTTAGGTGAACAAACGCACCGCAGACCAGATTGAAGGATAAGTTTCTTCGGTGTTTTAGGCAGAGTTTTACTGCTATTTCGTTATATGCCGGAATAGTGCTGGAAATGCCTGGAAATGCCTGTTTTGAGATATCTCCACAGAAAGCGTTTCCAGACTTCCTCTTCAACACACGAGTTTAACTCTGTAAGTTGAATGCACACATTGAAGACCGTTCTGTAAAGTAGCTCCGTTTTGGTTTTAGAAGCAGACAGTTCTCCTTACAGCATTTACTGCCATTCACTGAGAAATGTCCAAACGCAGCTCTTACAAGAAACGTGTTTCTAACTCCTGAATCTAAAGGGAGATTTAACTCACTTAGCTGAACAAACGCACAGCAGAGCAGATTGAAGGATGGGTTTCTTCTGTGTTTTAGGCAGAGTTTTACTGCTATTTCGTTATATGCGGGAATAGTGCTGGAAATGCCTGTTTTGCGATCTCTCCACTGAAAGCGTTTCCAGACTTCCCCTTCAACACACGAGTTTAACTCTGTAAGTTGAATGCACACGTTGAAGTCCGTTCTGTTATGTAGCTCCGTTTTGGTTTTAGAAGCAGACAGTTCTCCTTACAGCATATACTTCCCTTCACTGAGAAATGTCCAAACGCAGCTCTTACCAGAAACGTGTTTCTAACTCCTGAATCTAAAGGGAGATTTAAATCACTTAGCTGAACAAACGCACAGTAGGGCAGATTGAAGGATACGTTTCTTCTGTGTCTTAGGCAGATTTATACTGCTATTTCGTTATATGCGGGAATAGTGCTGGAAATGCCTGGAAATGCCTCTTTTGAGATCTCTGCACAGAAAGCGTTTCCAGACTTCCCCTTCAACACACGAGTTTAACACTGTAAGTTGAATGCATACATTGATGACCGTTCTGTTAGGTAGGTCCGTTTTGGTTTTAGAAGCAGACAGTTCTCCTTACAGCATATACTCCCATTCACTGACAATTGTCCAAACGCAGCACTTACCAGAAACGTGTTTCTAACTCCTGAATCTAAAGGAAGATTTAACTCACTTAGCTGAACAGACGCACAGCAGAGCAGATTGAAGGATACGTTTCTTCTGTGTTTTAGGCAGAGTTTTACTGCTATTTCGTTATATGCGGGAATAGTGATGGAAAAGCCTGGAAATGCCTGTTTTGAGATCTCTCCACAGAAAGCGTTTCCAGACTTTCCCTTCAACACACGAGTTTAACTCTGTAAGTTGAATGCACACATTGAAGACCGTTGGGTTATGTATCCCCGTTTTCGTTTTAGAAGCAGACAGTTCTCCTTACAGCATATACTCAAATTCACTGTGAACTGTCCAAACGCAGCTCTTACCAGAATCGTGTTTCTAACTCCTGAATCTAAAGGGAGATTTAACTCACTTAGCTGAACAAACGCACAGCAGAGCAGATTGAAGGATACGTTTCTTCTGTGTTTTAGGCAGAGTTTTACTGCTATTTCATTATATGCGGGAATAGTGCTGGAAAACCCTGGAAATGCCTGTTTTGAGATCTCTCCACAGAAAGCGTTTCCAGACTTCCCATTCAACACACGAGTTTAACTCTGTAAGTTGAATGCACACATTGAAGACCGTTCTGTTAGGTAGCTCTGTTTTGGTTTTAGAAGCAGACAGTTCTCCTTACAGCATATACTCCCATTCACTGAGAAATGTCCAAACGCAGCTCTTACGAGAAACGTGTTTCTAACTCCTGAATCTAAAGGGAGATTTAACTCACTTAGCTGAACAAACGCACAGCAGAGCAGATTGAAGGATACGATCTTCTGTGTTTTAGGCAGAGTTTTACTGCTATTTCGTTATATGCGGTAATAGTGCTGGAAATGCCTGTTTTGAGATCTTTCCACAGAAAGCGTTTCCAGACCTCCCCTTCAACACACGAGTTTAACTCTGTAAGTTGAATGCACACATTGAAGACCGTTCTGTTAGGTAGCTCCGTTTTGGTTTTAGAAGCAGACAGTTCTCCTTACAGCATATACTCCCATTCAATGTGAAATGTCCCAACGCAGCTCTTACCAGAAACGTGTTTCTAACTCCTGAATCTAAAGGGAGATTTAACTCACTTAGCTGAACAAACGCACAGCAGAGCAGATTAAAGTATACGTATCTTCTGTGTTTTAGGCAGAGTTTTACTTCTATTTCATTATATGCGGGAATAGAGCTGGAAAAGCCTGGAAATGCCTGTTTTGAGATCTCTCCACAGAAAGCGTTTCCAGACTTCCCCTTCAACACACGAGTTTAACTCTGTAAGTTGAATGCACACATTGAAGACCGTTCTGTTAGGTAGCTCCGTTTTGGTTTTAGAAGCAGACTGTTCTCCTTACAGCATATACTCCCATTCACTGAGAAATGTCCAAACGCAGCACTTACCAGAAACGTGTTTCTAACTCCTGAATCTAAAGGGAGATTTAACTCACTTAGCTGAACAAACGCACAGCAGAGCAGATTGAAGGATACGTTTCTTCTGTGTTTTAGGCAGAGTTTTACTGCTATTTCGTTATATGCGGGAATAGTGCTGGAAAAGCCTGTTTTGAGATCTCTCCACAGAAAGCATTTCCAGACTTCCCCTTCAACACACGAGTTTAACCCTGTAAGTTGAATGCACACATTGACGACCGTTCTGTTAGGTAGCTCCGTTTTGGTTTTAGAAGCAGACAGTTCTCCTTACAGCATATACTCCCATTCACTGAGAAATGTCCAAACGCAGCTCTTACCAGAGACGTGTTTCTAACTCCTGAATCTAAAGGGAGATTTACCTCACTTAGCAGAACAAAGGCACAGCAGAGCAGATTGAAGGATACGTTTCTTCTGTGTTTTAGGCAGAGTTTTACTGCTATTTCGTTATATGCGGGAATAGTGCTGGAAATGCCTGTTTAGAGATCTCTCCACAGAAAGCGTTTCCAGACTTCCCCTTCAACACACGAGTTTAACTCTGTAAGTTGAATGCACACATTGAAGACCGTTCTGTTAGGTAGCTCCGTTTTGGTTTTAGAAGCAGACAGTTCTCCTTACAGCATATACTCCCATTCACTGAGAAATGTCCAAACGCAGCTCTTACCAGAAACGTGTTTCTAACTGCTGTATCTAAAGGGAGATTTAACTCACTTAGCTGAACAAACGCACAGCAGAGCAGATTGAAGGATACGTTTCTTCTGTGTTTTAGGCACAGTTTTACTGCTCTTTCGTTATATGCCGGAATAGTGCTGGAAATGCCTGGAAATGCCTGTTTTGAGATATCTCCACAGAAAGCGTTTCCAGACTTACCCTTCAACACACGAGTTTAACTCTGTAAGTTGAGTGCACACGTTGAAGACCGTACTGTTATGTAGCTCCGTTTTGGTTTTAGAAGCAGACAGTTCTCCTTACAGCATATACTCCCATTCACTGTGAAATGTCCAAACGCAGCTCTTACCAGAAACGTGTTTGTAACTCCTGAATCTAAAGGGAGATTTACCTCACTTAGCTGAACAAACGCACAGCAGAGCAGATTGAAGGAAAGGTTTCTTCTGTGTTTTAGGCAGAGTTTTACTGCTATTTCATTATATGCGGGAATAGTGCTGGAAAAGCCTGGAAATGCCTGTTTTGGATCTCTCCACAGAAAGCGTTTCCAGACTTCCCCTTCAACACACGAGTTTAATTCTGTAAGTTGAATGCACACATTGAAGACCGTTCTGTTAGGTAGCTCCGTTTTGGTTTTAGAAGCAGACAGTTCTCCTTACAGCATATACTCCCATTCACTGTGAAATGTCCAAACGCAGCTCTTACCAGAAACGTGTTTGTAACTCCTGAATCTAAAGGGAGATTTAACTCACTTAGCTGAACAAACGCACAGCATGGCAGATTGAAGGATACGTTTCTTCTGTGTTTTAGGCAGAGTTTTACTGCTATTTCATTATATGCGGGAATAGTGCTGGAAAAGCCTGGAAATGCCTGTTTTGAGATCTCTCCACAGAAAGCGTTTCCAGACTTCCCCTTCAACACACGAGTTTAACTCTGAAAGTTGAATGCACACATTGAAGACCGTTCTGTTAGGTAGCTCCGTTTTGGTTTTAGAAGCAGACAGTTCTCCTTACAGCATATACTCCCATTTACTGAGAAATGTCCAAACGCAGCTCTTACCAGAAACGTGTTTCTAACTCCTGAATCTAAAGGGAGATTTAACTCACTTAGGTGAACAAACGCACCGCAGAGCAGATTGAAGGATAAGTTTCTTCTGTGTTTTAGGCAGAGTTTTACTGCTATTTCATTATATGCGGGAATAGTGCTGGAAAAGCCTGGAAATGAATGTTTTGAGATCTCTCCAGAGAAAGCGTTTCCAGACTTCCCCTTCAACACACGAGTTTAACTCTGTAAGTTGAATGCACACATTGAAGACCGTTCTGTTAGGTAGCTCCGTTTTGGTTTTAGAAGCAGACAGTTCTCCTTACAGCATATACACCCATTCACTGAGAAATGTCCAAACGCAGCTCTTAACAGAAACGTGTTTCTAACTCCTGAATCTAAAGGGAGAATTAACTCACTTAGCTGAACAAACGCACAGCAGAGCAGATTGAAGGATAAGTTTCTTCTCTGTTTTAGGCAGAGTTTTACTGCTATTTCCTTATATGCGGGAATAGTGATGGAAAAGCCTGGAAATGCCTGTTTTGAGATGTCTCCACAGAAAGCGTTTCCAGACTTCCCCTTCAACACACGAGTTTAACTCTGTAAGTTGAATGCACACATTGAAGACCGTTCTGTTAGGTAGCTCCGTTTTGGTTTTAGAAGCAGACAGTTCGCCTTACAGCATATACTCCCATTCACTGAGAAATGTCCAAACGCAGCTATTACCAGAAACGTGTTTCTAACTCCTGAATCTAAAGGGAGATTTAACTCACTTAGCTGAACAAACGCACAGCAGAGCAGATTGAAGGATTCGTTTCTTCTGTGTTTTAGGCAGAGTTTTACTGCTATTTCGTTATATGCGGGAATAGTGCTGGAAATGCCTGTTTTGTGATCTCTCCACTGAAAGCGTTTCCAGACTTCCCCTTCAACACACGAGTTTAACTCTGTAAGTTGAATGCACACGTTGAAGTCCGTTCTGTTATGTAGCTCCGTTTCGGTTTTAGAAGCAGACAGTTCTCCTTACAGCATATACTTCCCTTCACTGAGAAATGTCCAAACGCAGCTCTTACCAGAAACGTGTTTCTAACTCCTGAATCTAAAGGGAGATTTAAATCACTTAGCTGAACAAACGCACAGTAGGGCAGATTGAAGGATACGTTTCTTCTGTGTCTTAGGCAGAGTTATACTGCTATTTCGTTATATGCGGGAATAGTTCTGGAAATGCCTGGAAATGCCTGTTTTGAGATCTCTGCACAGAAAGCGTTTCCAGACTTCCCCTTCAACACACGAGTTTAACACTGTAAGTTGAATGCATACATTGATGACCGTTCTGTTAGGTAGGTCCGTTTTGGTTTTAGAAGCAGACAGTTCTCCTTACAGCATATACTCCCATTCACTGACAATTGTCCAAACGCAGCACTTACCAGAAACGTGTTTCTAACTCCTGAATCTAAAGGAAGATTTAACTCACTTAGCTGAACAGACGCACAGCAGAGCAGATTGAAGGATACGTTTCTTCTGTGTTTTAGGCAGAGTTTTACTGCTATTTCGTTATATGCGGGAATAGTGATGGAAAAGCCTGGAAATGCCTGTTTTGAGATCTCTCCACAGAAAGCGTTTCCAGACTTTCCCTTCAACACACGAGTTTAACTCTGTAAGTTGAATGCACACATTGAAGACCGTTGGGTTAGGTATCCCCGTTTTCGTTTTAGAAGCAGACAGTTCTCCTTACAGCATATACTCAAATTCACTGTGAACTGTCCAAACGCAGCTCTTACCAGAATCGTGTTTCTAACTCCTGAATCTAAAGGGAGATTTAACTCACTTAGCTGAACAAACGCACAGCAGAGCAGATTGAAGGATACGTTTCTTCTGTGTTTTAGGCAGAGTTTTACTGCTATTTCATTATATGCGGGAATAGTGCTGGAAAACCCTGGAAATGCCTGTTTTGAGATCTCTCCACAGAAAGCGTTTCCAGACTTCCCATTCAACACACGAGTTTAACTCTGTAAGTTGAATGCACACATTGAAGACCGTTCTGTTAGGTAGCTCTGTTTTGGTTTTAGAAGCAGACAGTTCTCCTTACAGCATATACTCCCATTCACTGAGAAATGTCCAAACGCAGCTCTTACGAGAAACGTGTTTCTAACTCCTGAATCTAAAGGGAGATTTAACTCACTTAGCTGAACAAACGCACAGCAGAGCAGATTGAAGGATACGATCTTCTGTGTTTTAGGCAGAGTTTTACTGCTATTTCGTTATATGCGGTAATAGTGCTGGAAATGCCTGTTTTGAGATCTTTCCACAGAAAGCGTTTCCAGACCTCCCCTTCAACACACGAGTTTAACTCTGTAAGTTGAATGCACACATTGAAGACCGTTCTGTTAGGTAGCTCCGTTTTGGTTTTAGAAGCAGACAGTTCTCCTTACAGCATATACTCCCATTCAATGTGAAATGTCCCAACGCAGCTCTTACCAGAAACGTGTTTCTAACTCCTGAATCTAAAGGGAGATTTAACTCACTTAGCTGAACAAACGCACAGCAGAGCAGATTAAAGTATACGTATCTTCTGTGTTTTAGGCAGAGTTTTACTTCTATTTCATTATATGCGGGAATAGAGCTGGAAAAGCCTGGAAATGCCTGTTTTGAGATCTCTCCACAGAAAGCGTTTCCAGACTTCCCCTTCAACACACGAGTTTAACTCTGTAAGTTGAATGCACACATTGAAGACCGTTCTGTTAGGTAGCTCCGTTTTGGTTTTAGAAGCAGACTGTTCTCCTTACAGCATATACTCCCATTCACTGAGAAATGTCCAAACGCAGCACTTACCAGAAACGTGTTTCTAACTCCTGAATCTAAAGGGAGATTTAACTCACTTAGCTGAACAAACGCACAGCAGAGCAGATTGAAGGATACGTTTCTTCTGTGTTTTAGGCAGAGTTTTACTGCTATTTCGTTATATGCGGGAATAGTGCTGGAAAAGCCTGTTTTGAGATCTCTCCACAGAAAGCATTTCCAGACTTCCCCTTCAACACCCGAGTTTAACCCTGTAAGTTGAATGCACACATTGACGACCGTTCTGTTAGGTAGCTCCGTTTTGGGTTTAGAAGCAGACAGTTCTCCTTACAGCATATACTCCCATTCACTGAGAAATGTCCAAACGCAGCTCTTACCAGAGACGTGTTTCTAACTCCTGAATCTAAAGGGAGATTTACCTCACTTAGCAGAACAAAGGCACAGCAGAGCAGATTGAAGGATACGTTTCTTCTGTGTTTTAGGCAGAGTTTTACTGCTATTTCGTTATATGCGGGAATAGTGCTGGAAATGCCTGTTTAGAGATCTCTCCACAGAAAGCGTTTCCAGACTTCCCCTTCAACACACGAGTTTAACTCTGTAAGTTGAATGCACACATTGAAGACCGTTCTGTTAGGTAGCTCCGTTTTGGTTTTAGAAGCAGACAGTTCTCCTTACAGCATATACTCCCATTCACTGAGAAATGTCCAAACGCAGCTCTTACCAGAAACGTGTTTCTAACTGCTGTATCTAAAGGGAGATTTAACTCACTTAGCTGAACAAACGCACAGCAGAGCAGATTGAAGGATACGTTTCTTCTGTGTTTTAGGCAGAGTTTTACTGCTCTTTCGTTATATGCCGGAATAGTGCTGGAAATGCCTGGAAATGCCTGTTTTGAGATATCTCCACAGAAAGCGTTTCCAGACTTACCCTTCAACACACGAGTTTAACTCTGTAAGTTGAGTGCACACGTTGAAGACCGTACTGTTATGTAGCTCCGTTTTGGTTTTAGAAGCAGACAGTTCTCCTTACAGCATATACTCCCATTCACTGTGAAATGTCCAAACGCAGCTCTTACCAGAAACGTGTTTGTAACTCCTGAATCTAAAGGGAAATTTACCTCACTTAGCTGAACAAACGCACAGCAGAGCAGATTGAAGGAAAGGTTTCTTCTGTGTTTTAGGCAGAGTTTTACTGCTATTTCATTATATGCGGGAATAGTGCTGGAAAAGCCTGGAAATGCCTGTTTTGGATCTCTCCACAGAAAGCGTTTCCAGACTTCCCCTTCAACACACGAGTTTAATTCTGTAAGTTGAATGCACACATTGAAGACCGTTCTGTTAGGTAGCTCCGTTTTGGTTTTAGAAGCAGACAGTTCTCCTTACAGCATATACTCCCATTCACTGTGAAATGTCCAAACGCAGCTCTTACCAGAAACGTGTTTGTAACTCCTGAATCTAAAGGGAGATTTAACTCACTTAGCTTAACAAACGCACAGCATGGCAGATTGAAGGATACGTTTCTTCTGTGTTTTAGGCAGAGTTTTACTGCTATTTCATTATATGCGGGAATAGTGCTGGAAAAGCCTGGAAATGCCTGTTTTGAGATCTCTCCACAGAAAGCGTTTCCAGACTTCCCCTTCAACACACGAGTTTAACTCTGAATGTTGAATGCACACATTGAAGACCGTTCTGTTAGGTAGCTCCGTTTTGGTTTTAGAAGCAGACAGTTCTCCTTACAGCATATACTCCCATTTACTGAGAAATGTCCAAACGCAGCTCTTACCAGAAACGTGTTTCTAACTCCTGAATCTAAAGGGAGATTTAACTCACTTAGGTGAACAAACGCACCGCAGAGCAGATTGAAGGATAAGTTTCTTCTGTGTTTTAGGCAGAGTTTTACTGCTATTTCATTATATGCGGGAATAGTGCTGGAAAAGCCTGGAAATGAATGTTTTGAGATCTCTCCAGAGAAAGCGTTTCCAGACTTCCCCTTCAACACACGAGTTTAACTCTGTAAGTTGAATGCACACATTGAAGACCGTTCTGTTAGGTAGCTCCGTTTTGGTTTTAGAAGCAGACAGTTCTCCTTACAGCATATACACCCATTCACTGAGAAATGTCCAAACGCAGCTCTTAACAGAAACGTGTTTCTAACTCCTGAATCTAAAGGGAGAATTAACTCACTTAGCTGAACAAACGCACAGCAGAGCAGATTGAAGGATAAGTTTCTTCTCTGTTTTAGGCAGAGTTTTACTGCTATTTCCTTATATGCGGGAATAGTGATGGAAAAGCCTGGAAATGCCTGTTTTGAGATGTCTCCACAGAAAGCGTTTCCAGACTTCCCCTTCAACACACGAGTTTAACTCTGTAAGTTGAATGCACACATTGAAGACCGTTCTGTTAGGTAGCTCCGTTTTGGTTTTAGAAGCAGACAGTTCGCCTTACAGCATATACTCCCATTCACTGAGAAATGTCCAAACGCAGCTATTACCAGAAACGTGTTTCTAACTCCTGAATCTAAAGGGAGATTTAACTCACTTAGCTGAACAAACGCACAGCAGAGCAGATTGAAGGATTCGTTTCTTCTGTGTTTTAGGCAGAGTTTTACTGCTATTTCGTTATATGCGGGAATAGTGCTGGAAATGCCTGTTTTGTGATCTCTCCACTGAAAGCGTTTCCAGACTTCCCCTTCAACACACGAGTTTAACTCTGTAAGTTGAATGCACACGTTGAAGTCCGTTCTGTTATGTAGCTCCGTTTCGGTTTTAGAAGCAGACAGTTCTCCTTACAGCATATACTTCCCTTCACTGAGAAATGTCCAAACGCAGCTCTTACCAGAAACGTGTTTCTAACTCCTGAATCTAAAGGGAGATTTAAATCACTTAGCTGAACAAACGCACAGTAGGGCAGATTGAAGGATACGTTTCTTCTGTGTCTTAGGCAGAGTTATACTGCTATTTCGTTATATGCGGGAATAGTGCTGGAAATGCCTGGAAATGCCTGTTTTGAGATCTCTGCACAGAAAGCGTTTCCAGACTTCCCCTTCAACACACGAGTTTAACACTGTAAGTTGAATGCATACATTGATGACCGTTCTGTTAGGTAGGTCCGTTTTGGTTTTAGAAGCAGACAGTTCTCCTTACAGCATATACTCCCATTCACTGACAATTGTCCAAACGCAGCACTTACCAGAAACGTGTTTCTAACTCCTGAATCTAAAGGGAGATTTAACTCACTTAGCTGAACAAACGCACAGCAGAGCAGATTGAAGGATACGTTTCTTCTGTGTTTTAGGCAGAGTTTTACTGCTATTTCATTATATGCGGGAATAGTGCTGGAAAACCCTGGAAATGCCTGTTTTGAGATCTCTCCACAGAAAGCGTTTCCAGACTTCCCATTCAACACACGAGTTTAACTCTGTAAGTTGAATGCACACATTGAAGACCGTTCTGTTAGGTAGCTCTGTTTTGGTTTTAGAAGCAGACAGTTCTCCTTACAGCATATACTCCCATTCACTGAGAAATGTCCAAACGCAGCTCTTACGAGAAACGTGTTTCTAACTCCTGAATCTAAAGGGAGATTTAACTCACTTAGCTGAACAAACGCACAGCAGAGCAGATTGAAGGATACGATCTTCTGTGTTTTAGGCAGAGTTTTACTGCTATTTCGTTATATGCGGTAATAGTGCTGGAAATGCCTGTTTTGAGATCTTTCCACAGAAAGCGTTTCCAGACCTCCCCTTCAACACACGAGTTTAACTCTGTAAGTTGAATGCACACATTGAAGACCGTTCTGTTAGGTAGCTCCGTTTTGGATTTAGAAGCAGACAGTTCTCCTTACAGCATATACTCCCATTCAATGTGAAATGTCCCAACGCAGCTCTTACCAGAAACGTGTTTCTAACTCCTGAATCTAAAGGGAGATTTAACTCACTTAGCTGAACAAACGCACAGCAGAGCAGATTAAAGTATACGTATCTTCTGTGTTTTAGGCAGAGTTTTACTTCTATTTCATTATATGCGGGAATAGAGCTGGAAAAGCCTGGAAATGCCTGTTTTGAGATCTCTCCACAGAAAGCGTTTCCAGACTTCCCCTTCAACACACGAGTTTAACTCTGTAAGTTGAATGCACACATTGAAGACCGTTCTGTTAGGTAGCTCCGTTTTGGTTTTAGAAGCAGACTGTTCTCCTTACAGCATATACTCCCATTCACTGAGAAATGTCCAAACGCAGCACTTACCAGAAACGTGTTTCTAACTCCTGAATCTAAAGGGAGATTTAACTCACTTAGCTGAACAAACGCACAGCAGAGCAGATTGAAGGATACGTTTCTTCTGTGTTTTAGGCAGAGTTTTACTGCTATTTCGTTATATGCGGGAATAGTGCTGGAAAAGCCTGTTTTGAGATCTCTCCACAGAAAGCATTTCCAGACTTCCCCTTCAACACACGAGTTTAACCCTGTAAGTTGAATGCACACATTGACGACCGTTCTGTTAGGTAGCTCCGTTTTGGTTTTAGAAGCAGACAGTTCTCCTTACAGCATATACTCCCATTCACTGAGAAATGTCCAAACGCAGCTCTTACCAGAGACGTGTTTCTAACTCCTGAATCTAAAGGGAGATTTACCTCACTTAGCAGAACAAAGGCACAGCAGAGCAGATTGAAGGATACGTTTCTTCTGTGTTTTAGGCAGAGTTTTACTGCTATTTCGTTATATGCGGGAATAGTGCTGGAAATGCCTGTTTAGAGATCTCTCCACAGAAAGCGTTTCCAGACTTCCCCTTCAACACACGAGTTTAACTCTGTAAGTTGAATGCACACATTGAAGACCGTTCTGTTAGGTAGCTCCGTTTTGGTTTTAGAAGCAGACAGTTCTCCTTACAGCATATACTCCCATTCACTGAGAAATGTCCAAACGCAGCTCTTACCAGAAACGTGTTTCTAACTGCTGTATCTAAAGGGAGATTTAACTCACTTAGCTGAACAAACGCACAGCAGAGCAGATTGAAGGATACGTTTCTTCTGTGTTTTAGGCAGAGTTTTACTGCTCTTTCGTTATATGCCGGAATAGTGCTGGAAATGCCTGGAAATGCCTGTTTTGAGATATCTCCACAGAAAGCGTTTCCAGACTTACCCTTCAACACACGAGTTTAACTCTGTAAGTTGAGTGCACACGTTGAAGACCGTACTGTTATGTAGCTCCGTTTTGGTTTTAGAAGCAG
The DNA here is from genome assembly GCA_031835075.1 of Saguinus oedipus. Taxonomy (NCBI): domain Eukaryota; kingdom Metazoa; phylum Chordata; class Mammalia; order Primates; family Cebidae; genus Saguinus; species Saguinus oedipus. The sequence continues at coordinate 171,205,972 of CM063174.1, forward strand.
ACAGTTCTCCTTACAGCATATACTCCCATTCACTGTGAAATGTCCAAACGCAGCTCTTACCAGAAACGTGTTTGTAACTCCTGAATCTAAAGGGAAATTTACCTCACTTAGCTGAACAAACGCACAGCAGAGCAGATTGAAGGAAAGGTTTCTTCTGTGTTTTAGGCAGAGTTTTACTGCTATTTCATTATATGCGGGAATAGTGCTGGAAAAGCCTGGAAATGCCTGTTTTGGATCTCTCCACAGAAAGCGTTTCCAGACTTCCCCTTCAACACACGAGTTTAATTCTGTAAGTTGAATGCACACATTGAAGACCGTTCTGTTAGGTAGCTCCGTTTTGGTTTTAGAAGCAGACAGTTCTCCTTACAGCATATACTCCCATTCACTGTGAAATGTCCAAACGCAGCTCTTACCAGAAACGTGTTTGTAACTCCTGAATCTAAAGGGAGATTTAACTCACTTAGCTGAACAAACGCACAGCATGGCAGATTGAAGGATACGTTTCTTCTGTGTTTTAGGCAGAGTTTTACTGCTATTTCATTATATGCGGGAATAGTGCTGGAAAAGCCTGGAAATGCCTGTTTTGAGATCTCTCCACAGAAAGCGTTTCCAGACTTCCCCTTCAACACACGAGTTTAACTCTGAATGTTGAATGCACACATTGAAGACCGTTCTGTTAGGTAGCTCCGTTTTGGTTTTAGAAGCAGACAGTTCTCCTTACAGCATATACTCCCATTTACTGAGAAATGTCCAAACGCAGCTCTTACCAGAAACGTGTTTCTAACTCCTGAATCTAAAGGGAGATTTAACTCACTTAGGTGAACAAACGCACCGCAGTGCAGATTGAAGGATAAGTTTCTTCTGTGTTTTAGGCAGAGTTTTACTGCTATTTCATTATATGCGGGAATAGTGCTGGAAAAGCCTGGAAATGAATGTTTTGAGATCTCTCCAGAGAAAGCGTTTCCAGACTTCCCCTTCAACACACGAGTTTAACTCTGTAAGTTGAATGCACACATTGAAGACCGTTCTGTTAGGTAGCTCCGTTTTGGTTTTAGAAGCAGACAGTTCTCCTTACAGCATATACACCCATTCACTGAGAAATGTCCAAACGCAGCTCTTAACAGAAACGTGTTTCTAACTCCTGAATCTAAAGGGAGAATTAACTCACTTAGCTGAACAAACGCACAGCAGAGCAGATTGAAGGATAAGTTTCTTCTCTGTTTTAGGCAGAGTTTTACTGCTATTTCCTTATATGCGGGAATAGTGATGGAAAAGCCTGGAAATGCCTGTTTTGAGATGTCTCCACAGAAAGCGTTTCCAGACTTCCCCTTCAACACACGAGTTTAACTCTGTAAGTTGAATGCACACATTGAAGACCGTTCTGTTAGGTAGCTCCGTTTTGGTTTTAGAAGCAGACAGTTCGCCTTACAGCATATACTCCCATTCACTGAGAAATGTCCAAACGCAGCTATTACCAGAAACGTGTTTCTAACTCCTGAATCTAAAGGGAGATTTAACTCACTTAGCTGAACAAACGCACAGCAGAGCAGATTGAAGGATTCGTTTCTTCTGTGTTTTAGGCAGAGTTTTACTGCTATTTCGTTATATGCGGTAATAGTGCTGGAAATGCCTGTTTTTACATCTCTCCACAGAAAGCGTTTCCAGACTTCCCCTTCAACACACGAGTTTAACTATGTAAGTTGAATGCACACATTGAAGACCGTTCTGTTAGGTAGTTCCGTTTTGGTTTTAGAAGCAGACAGTTCTCCTTACAGCATATACTCCCATTCACTGAGAAATGTCCAAACGCAGCTCTTACCAGAAACGTGTTTCTAACTCCTGAATCTAAAGGGAGATTTAACTCACTTAGGTGAACAAACGCACCGCAGAGCAGATTGAAGGATAAGTTTCTTCGGTGTTTTAGGCAGAGTTTTACTGCTATTTCGTTATATGCCGGAATAGTGCTGGAAATGCCTGGAAATGCCTGTTTTGAGATATCTCCACAGAAAGCGTTTCCAGACTTCCTCTTCAACACACGAGTTTAACTCTGTAAGTTGAATGCACACATTGAAGACCGTTCTGTAAAGTAGCTCCGTTTTGGTTTTAGAAGCAGACAGTTCTCCTTACAGCATATACTGCCATTCACTGAGAAATGTCCAAACGCAGCTCTTACAAGAAACGTGTTTCTAACTCCTGAATCTAAAGGGAGATTTAACTCACTTAGCTGAACAAACGCACAGCAGAGCAGATTGAAGGATGGGTTTCTTCTGTGTTTTAGGCAGAGTTTTACTGCTATTTCGTTATATGCGGGAATAGTGCTGGAAATGCCTGTTTTGCGATCTCTCCACTGAAAGCGTTTCCAGACTTCCCCTTCAACACACGAGTTTAACTCTGTAAGTTGAATGCACATGTTGAAGTCCGTTCTGTTATGTAGCTCCGTTTTGGTTTTAGAAGCAGACAGTTCTCCTTACAGCATATACTTCCCTTCACTGAGAAATGTCCAAACGCAGCTCTTACCAGAAACGTGTTTCTAACTCCTGAATCTAAAGGGAGATTTAAATCACTTAGCTGAACAAACGCACAGTAGGGCAGATTGAAGGATACGTTTCTTCTGTGTCTTAGGCAGAGTTATACTGCTATTTCGTTATATGCGGGAATAGTGCTGGAAATGCCTGGAAATGCCTGTTTTGAGATCTCTGCACAGAAAGCGTTTCCAGACTTCCCCTTCAACACACGAGTTTAACACTGTAAGTTGAATGCATACATTGATGACCGTTCTGTTAGGTAGGTCCGTTTTGGTTTTAGAAGCAGACAGTTCTCCTTACAGCATATACTCCCATTCACTGACAATTGTCCAAACGCAGCACTTACCAGAAACGTGTTTCTAACTCCTGAATCTAAAGGAAGATTTAACTCACTTAGCTGAACAGACGCACAGCAGAGCAGATTGAAGGATACGTTTCTTCTGTGTTTTAGGCAGAGTTTTACTGCTATTTCGTTATATGCGGGAATAGTGATGGAAAAGCCTGGAAATGCCTGTTTTGAGATCTCTCCACAGAAAGCGTTTCCAGACTTTCCCTTCAACACACGAGTTTAACTCTGTAAGTTGAATGCACACATTGAAGACCGTTGGGTTAGGTATCCCCGTTTTCGTTTTAGAAGCAGACAGTTCTCCTTACAGCATATACTCAAATTCACTGTGAACTGTCCAAACGCAGCTCTTACCAGAATCGTGTTTCTAACTCCTGAATCTAAAGGGAGATTTAACTCACTTAGCTGAACAAACGCACAGCAGAGCAGATTGAAGGATACGTTTCTTCTGTGTTTTAGGCAGAGTTGTACTGCTATTTCATTATATGCGGGAATAGTGCTGGAAAAGCCTGGAAATGCCTGTTTTGAGATCTCTCCACAGAAAGCGTTTCCAGACTTCCCATTCAACACACGAGTTTAACTCTGTAAGTTGAATGCACACATTGAAGACCGTTCTGTTAGGTAGCTCTGTTTTGGTTTTAGAAGCAGACAGTTCTCCTTACAGCATATACTCCCATTCACTGAGAAATGTCCAAACGCAGCTCTTACGAGAAACGTGTTTCTAACTCCTGAATCTAAAGGGAGATTTAACTCACTTAGCTGAACAAACGCACAGCAGAGCAGATTGAAGGATACGATCTTCTGTGTTTTAGGCAGAGTTTTACTGCTATTTCGTTATATGCGGTAATAGTGCTGGAAATGCCTGTTTTGAGATCTTTCCACAGAAAGCGTTTCCAGACCTCCCCTTCAACACACGAGTTTAACTCTGTAAGTTGAATGCACACATTGAAGACCGTTCTGTTAGGTAGCTCCGTTTTGGTTTTAGAAGCAGACAGTTCTCCTTACAGCATATACTCCCATTCAATGTGAAATGTCCCAACGCAGCTCTTACCAGAAACGTGTTTCTAACTCCTGAATCTAAAGGGAGATTTAACTCACTTAGCTGAACAAACGCACAGCAGAGCAGATTAAAGTATACGTATCTTCTGTGTTTTAGGCAGAGTTTTACTTCTATTTCATTATATGCGGGAATAGTGCTGGAAAAGCCTGGAAATGCCTGTTTTGAGATCTCTCCACAGAAAGCGTTTCCAGACTTCCCCTTCAACACACGAGTTTAACTCTGTAAGTTGAATGCACACATTGAAGACCGTTCTGTTAGGTAGCTCCGTTTTGGTTTTAGAAGCAGACTGTTCTCCTTACAGCATATACTCCCATTCACTGAGAAATGTCCAAACGCAGCACTTACCAGAAACGTGTTTCTAACTCCTGAATCTAAAGGGAGATTTAACTCACTTAGCTGAACAAACGCACAGCAGAGCAGATTGAAGGATACGTTTCTTCTGTGTTTTAGGCAGAGTTTTACTGCTATTTCGTTATATGCAGGAATAGTGCTGGAAAAGCCTGTTTTGAGATCTCTCCACAGAAAGCATTTACAGACTTCCCCTTCAACACACGAGTTTAACCCTGTAAGTTGAATGCACACATTGACGACCGTTCTGTTAGGTAGCTCCGTTTTGGTTTTAGAAGCAGACAGTTCTCCTTACAGCATATACTCCCATTCACTGAGAAATGTCCAAACGCAGCTCTTACCAGAGACGTGTTTCTAACTCCTGAATCTAAAGGGAGATTTACCTCACTTAGCAGAACAAAGGCACAGCAGAGCAGATTGAAGGATACGTTTCTTCTGTGTTTTAGGCAGAGTTTTACTGCTATTTCGTTATATGCGGGAATAGTGCTGGAAATGCCTGTTTAGAGATCTCTCCACAGAAAGCGTTTCCAGACTTCCCATTCAACACACGAGTTTAACTCTGTAAGTTGAATGCACACATTGAAGACCGTTCTGTTAGGTAGCTCCGTTTTGGTTTTAGAAGTAGACAGTTCTCCTTACAGCATATACTCCCATTCACTGAGAAATGTCCAAACGCAGCTATTACCAGAAACGTGTTTCTAACTGCTGAATCTAAAGGGAGATTTAACTCACTTAGCTGAACAAACGCACAGCAGAGCAGATTGAAGGATACGATTCTTCTGTGTTTTAGGCAGAGTTTTACTGCTATTTCATTATATGCGGGAATAGTGCTGGAAAAGCCTGGAAATGCCTGTTTTGGATCTCTCCACAGAAAGCGTTTCCAGACTTCCCCTTCAACACACGAGTTTAATACTGTAAGTTGAATGCACACATTGAAGACCGTTCTGTTAGGTAGCTCCGTTTTGGTTTTAGAAGCAGACAGTTCTCCTTACAGCATATACTCCCATTCACTGTGAAATGTCCAAACGCAGCTCTTACCAGAAACGTGTTTGTAACTCCTGAATCTAAAGGGAGATTTAACTCACTTAGCTGAACAAACGCACAGCATGGCAGATTGAAGGATACGTTTCTTCTGTGTTTTAGGCAGAGTTTTACTGCTATTTCATTATATGCGGGAATAGTGCTGGAAAAGCCTGGAAATGCCTGTTTTGAGATCTCTCCACAGAAAGCGTTTCCAGACTTCCCCTTCAACACACGAGTTTAACTCTGTAAGTTGAATGCACTCATTGAAGACCGTTCTCTTAGGTAGCTCCGTTTTGGTTTTAGAAGCAGACAGTTCTCCTTACAGCATATACACCCATTCACTGAGAAATGTCCAAACGCAGCTCTTAACAGAAACGTGTTTCTAACTCCTGAATCTAAAGGGAGAATTAACTCACTTAGCTGAACAAACGCACAGCAGAGCAGATTGAAGGATAAGTTTCTTCTCTGTTTTAGGCAGAGTTTTACTGCTATTTCCTTATATGCGGGAATAGTGATGGAAAAGCCTGGAAATGCCTGTTTTGAGATGTCTCCACAGAAAGCGTTTCCAGACTTCCCCTTCAACACACGAGTTTAACTCTGTAAGTTGAATGCACACATTGAAGACCGTTCTGTTAGGTAGCTCCGTTTTGGTTTTAGAAGCAGACAGTTCGCCTTACAGCATATACTCCCATTCACTGAGAAATGTCCAAACGCAGCTATTACCAGAAACGTGTTTCTAACTCCTGAATCTAAAGGGAGATTTAACTCACTTAGCTGAACAAACGCACAGCAGAGCAGATTGAAGGATTCGTTTCTTCTGTGTTTTAGGCAGAGTTTTACTGCTATTTCGTTATATGCGGTAATAGTGCTGGAAATGCCTGTTTTTACATCTCTCCACAGAAAGCGTTTCCAGACTTCCCCTTCAACACACGAGTTTAACTATGTAAGTTGAATGCACACATTGAAGACCGTTCTGTTAGGTAGCTCCGTTTTGGTTTTAGAAGCAGACAGTTCTCCTTACAGCATATACTCCCATTCACTGAGAAATGTCCAAACGCAGCTCTTACCAGAAACGTGTTTCTAACTCCTGAATCTAAAGGGAGATTTAACTCACTTAGCTGAACAATCGCACCGCAGAGCAGATTGAAGGATAAGTTTCTTCGGTGTTTTAGGCAGAGTTTTACTGCTATTTCGTTATATGCCGGAATAGTGCTGGAAATGCCTGGAAATGCCTGTTTTGAGATCTCTCCAGAGAAAGCGTTTCCAGACTTCCCCTTCAACACACGAGTTTAACTCTGTAAGTTGAATGCACACATTGAAGACCGTTCTGTAAAGTAGCTCCGTTTTGGTTTTAGAAGCAGACAGTTCTCCTTACAGCATATACTGCCATTCACTGAGAAATGTCCAAACGCAGCTCTTACAAGAAACGTGTTTCTAACTCCTGAATCTAAAGGGAGATTTAACTCACTTAGCTGAACAAACGCACAGCAGAGCAGATTGAAGGATGGGTTTCTTCTGTGTTTTAGGCAGAGTTTTACTGCTATTTCGTTATATGCGGGAATAGTGCTGGAAATGACTGTTTTGCGATCTCTCCACTGAAAGCGTTTCCAGACTTCCCCTTCAACACACGAGTTTAACTCTGTAAGTTGAATGCACACGTTGAAGACCGTTCTGTTATGTAGCTCCGTTTTGGTTTTAGAAGCAGACAGTTCTCCTTACAGCATATACTCCCATTCACTGAGAAATGTCCAAACACAGCTCTTACCAGAAACGTGTTTCTAACTCCTGAATCTAAAGGGAGATTTAAATCACTTAGCTGAACAAACGCACAGTAGGGCAGATTGAAGGATACGTTTCTTCTTTGTCTTAGGCAGAGTTATACTGCTATTTCGTTATATGCGGGAATAGTGCTGGAAATGCCTGGAAATGCCTGTTTTGAGATCTCTGCAAAGAAAGCTTTTCCAGACTTCCCCTTCAACACACGAGTTTAACACTGTAAGTTGAATGCATACATTGATGACCGTTCTGTTAGGTAGGTCCGTTTTGGTTTTAGAAGCAGACAGTTCTCCTTACAGCATATACTCCCATTCACTGACAATTGTCCAAACGCAGCACTTACCAGAAACGTGTTTCTAACTCCTGAATCTAAAGGAAGATTTAACTCACTTAGCTGAACAGACGCATAGCAGAGCAGATTGAAGGATACGTTTCTTCTGTGTTTTAGGCAGAGTTTTACTGCTATTTCGTTATATGCGGGAATAGTGATGGAAAAGCCTGGAAATGCCTGTTTTGAGATCTCTCCACAGAAAGCGTTTCCAGACATTCCCTTCAACACACGAGTTTAACTCTGTAAGTTGAATGCACACATTGAAGACCGTTGGGTTAGGTAGCCCCGTTTTCGTTTTAGAAGCAGACAGTTCTCCTTACAGCATATACTCAAATTCACTGTGAAATGTCCAAACGCAGCTCTTACCAGAATCGTGTTTCTAACTCCTGAATCTAAAGGGAGATTTAACTCACTTAGCTGAACAAACGCACAGCAGAGCAGATTGAAGGATACGTTTCTTCTGTGTTTTAGGCAGAGTTTTACTGCTATTTCATTATATGCGGGAATAGTGCTGGAAAAGCCTGGAAATGCCTGTTTTGAGATCTCTCCACAGAAAGCGTTTCCAGACTTCCCCTTCAACACACGAGTTTAACTCTGTAAGTTGAATGCACACATTGAAGACCGTTCTGTTAGGTAGCTCCGTTTTGGTTTTAGAAGCAGACAGTTCTCCTTACAGCATATACTCCCATTCATTGAGAAATGTCCAAACGCAGCTCTTACGAGAAACGTGTTTCTAACTCCTGAATCTAAAGGGAGATTTATCTCACTTAGCTGAACAAACGCACAGCAGAGCAGATTGAAGGATACGATCTTCTGTGTTTTAGGCAGAGTTTTACTGCTATTTCGTTATATGCGGTAATAGTGCTGGAAATGCCTGTTTTGAGATCTTTCCACAGAAAGCGTTTCCAGACTTCCCCTTCAACACACGAGTTTAACTCTGTAAGTTGAATGCACACATTGAAGACCGTTCTGTTAGGTAGCTCCGTTTCGGTTTTAGAAGCAGACAGTTCTCCTTACAGCATATACTCCCATTCAATGTGAAATGTCCCAACGCAGCTCTTACCAGAAACGTGTTTCTAACTCCTGAATCTAAAGGGAGATTTAACTCACTTAGCTGAACAAACGCAGAGCAGAGCAGATTAAAGTATACGTTTCTTCTGTGTATTAGGCAGAGTTTTACTTCTATTTCATTATATGCGGGAATAGTGCTGGAAAAGCCTGGAAATGCCTGTTTTGAGATCTCTCCACAGAAAGCGTTTCCAGACTTCCCCTTCAACACACGAGTTTAACTTTGTAAGTTGAATGCACACATTGAAGACCGTTCTGTTAGGTAGCTCCGTTTTGGTTTTAGAAGCAGACTGTTCTCCTTACAGCATATACTCCCATTCACTGAGAAATGTCCAAACGCAGCTCTTACCAGAAACGTGTTTCTAACTCCTGAATCTAAAGGGAGATTTAACTCACTTAGCTGAACAAACGCACAGAAGAGCAGATTGAAGGATACGTTTCTTCTGTGTTTTAGGCAGAGTTTTACTGCTATTTCGTTATATGCGGGAATAGTGCTGGAAAAGCCTGTTTTGAGATCTCTCCACAGAAAGCATTTCCAGACTTCCCCTTCAACACACGAGTTTAACCCTGTAAGTTGAATGCACACATTGACGACCGTTCTGTTAGGTAGCTCCGTTTTGGTTTTAGAAGCAGACAGTTCTCCTTACAGCATATACTCCCATTCACTGAGAAATGTCCAAACGCAGCTCTTACCAGAGACGTGTTTCTAACTCCTGAATCTAAAGGGAGATTTACCTCACTTAGCAGAACAAAGGCACAGCAGAGCAGATTGAAGGATACGTTTCTTCTGTGTTTTAGGCAGAGTTTTACTTCTCTTTCGTTATATGCCGGAATAGTGCTGGAAATGCCTGGAAATGCCTGTTTTGAGATATCTCCACAGAAAGCGTTTCCAGACTTCCCCTTCAACACACGAGTTTAACTCTGTAAGTTGAGTGCACACTTTGAAGACCGTACTGTTATGTAGCTCCGTTTTGGTTTTAGAAGCAGACAGTTCTCCTTACAGCATATACTCCCATTCACTGTGAAATGTCCAAACGCAGCTCTTACCAGAAACGTGTTTGTAACTCCTGAATCTAAAGGGAGATTTAACTCACTTAGCTGAACAAACGCACAGCAGAGCAGATTGAAGGAAAGGTTTCTTCTGTGTTTTAGGCAGAGTTTTACTGCTATTTCATTATATGCGGGAATAGTGCTGGAAAAGCCTGGAAATGCCTGTTTTGGATCTCTCCACAGAAAGCGTTTCCAGACTTCCCCTTCAACACACGAGTTCAACTCTGTAAGTTGAATGCACACATTGAAGACCGTTCTGTTAGGTAGCTCCGTTTTGGTTTTAGAAGCAGACAGTTCTCCTTACAGCATATACTCCCATTCACTGTGAAATGTCCAAACGCAGCTCTTACCAGAAACGGGTTTGTAACTCCTGAATCTAAAGGGAGATTTAACTCACTTAGCTGAACAAACGCACAGCATGGCAGATTGAAGGATACGTTTCTTCTGTGTTTTAGGCAGAGTTTTACTGCTATTTCATTATATGCGGGAATAGTGCTGGAAAAGCCTGGAAATGCCTGTTTTGACATCTCTCCACAGAAAGCGTTTCCAGACTTCCCCTTCAACACACGAGTTTAACTCTGTAAGTTGAATGCACTCATTGAAGACCGTTCTGTTAGGTAGCTCCGTTTTGGTTTTAGAAGCAGACAGTTCTCCTTACAGCATATACTCCTATTCACTGAGAAATGTCCAAACGCAGCTCTTACCAGAAACGTGTTTCTAACTCCTGAATCTAAAGGGAGATTTAACTCACTTAGCTGAACAAACGCACAGCAGAGCAGATTGAAGGATACGTTTCTTCTGTGTTTTAGGCAGAGTTTTACTGCTATTTCGTTATATGCGGGAATAGTGCTTGAAATGCCTGTTTTTAGATCTCTCCACAGAAAGCGTTTCCAGACTTCCCCTTCAACACACGAGTTTAACTCTGAAAGTTGAATGCACACATTGAAGACCGTTCTGTTAGGTAGCTCCGTTTTGGTTTTAGAAGCAGACAGTTCTCCTTACAGCATATACTCCCATTCACTGAGAAATGTCCAAACGCAGCTCTTACCAGAAACGTGTTTCTAAGTCCTGAATCTAAAGGGAGATTTAACTCACTTAGGTGAACAAACGCACCGCAGAGCAGATTGAAGGATAAGTTTCTTCTGTGTTTTAGGCAGAGTTTTACTGCTATTTCATTATATGCGGGAATAGTGCTGGAAAAGCCTGGAAATGCCTGTTTTGAGATCTCTCCAGAGAAAGCGTTTCCAGACTTCCCCTTCAACACACGAGTTTAACTCTGTAAGTTGAATGCACACATTGAAGACCGTTCTGTTAGGTAGCTCCGTTTTGGTTTTAGAAGCAGACAGTTCTCCTTACAGCATATACACCCATTCACTGAGAAATGTCCAAACGCAGCTCTTAACAGAAACGTGTTTCTAACTCCTGAATCTAAAGGGAGATTTAACTCACTTAGCTGAACAATCGCACAGCAGAGCAGATTGAAGGATACGTTTCTTCTGTGTTTTAGGCAGAGTTTTACTGCTCTTTCGTTATATGCCGGAATAGTGCTGGAAATGCCTGGAAATGCCTGTTTTGAGATATCTCCACAGAAAGCGTTTCCAGACTTACCCTTCAACACACGAGTTTAACTCTGTAAGTTGAGTGCACACGTTGAAGACCGTACTGTTATGTAGATCCGTTTTGGTTTTAGAAGCAGACAGTTCTCCTTACAGCATATACTCCCATTCACTGAGAAATGTCCAAACGCAGCTCTTACCAGAAACGTGTTTCTAAGTCCTGAATCTAAAGGGAGATTTAACTCATTTAGGTGAACAAACGCACCGCAGAGCAGATTGAAGGATAAGTTTCTTCTGTGTTTTAGGCAGAGTTTTACTGCTATTTCATTATATGCGGGAATAGTGCTGGAAAAGCCTGGAAATGCCTGTTTTGAGATCTCTCCAGAGAAAGCGTTTCCAGACTTCCCCTTCAACACACGAGTTTAACTCTGTAAGTTGAATGCACACATTGAAGACCGTTCTGTTAGGTAGCTCCGTTTTGGTTTTAGAAGCAGACAGTTCTCCTTACAGCATATACACCCATTCACTGAGAAATGTCCAAACGCAGCTCTTAACAGAAACGTGTTTCTAACTCCTGAATCTAAAGGGAGATTTAACTCACTTAGCTGAACAAACGCACAGCAGAGCAGATTGAAGGATAAGTTTCTTCGATGTTTTAGGCAGAGTTTTACTGCTATTTCCTTATATGCGGGAATAGTGATGGAAAAGCCTGGAAATGCCTGTTTTGAGATGTCTCCACAGAAAGCGTTTCCAGACTTCCCCTTCAACACACGAGTTTAACTCTGTAAGTTGAATGCACACATTGAAGACCGTTCTGTTAGGTAGCTCCGTTTTGGTTTTAGAAGCAGACAGTTCGCCTTACAGCATATACTCCCATTCACTGAGAAATGTCCAAACGCAGCTATTACCAGAAACGTGTTTCTAACTCCTGAATCTAAAGGGAGATTTAACTCACTTAGCTGAACAAACGCACAGCAGAGCAGATTGAAGGATTCGTTTCTTCTGTGTTTTAGGCAGAGTTTTACTGCTATTTCGTTATATGCGGTAATAGTGCTGGAAATGCCTGTTTTTACATCTCTCCACAGAAAGCGTTTCCAGACTTCCCCTTCAACACACGAGTTTAACTATGTAAGTTGAATGCACACATTGAAGACCGTTCTGTTAGGTAGCTCCGTTTTGGTTTTAGAAGCAGACAGTTCTCCTTACAGCATATACTCCCATTCACTGAGAAATGTCCAAACGCAGCTCTTACCAGAAACGTGTTTCTAACTCCTGAATCTAAAGGGAGATTTAACTCACTTAGGTGAACAAACGCACCGCAGAGCAGATTGAAGGATAAGTTTCTTCGGTGTTTTAGGCAGAGTTTTACTGCTATTTCGTTATATGCCGGAATAGTGCTGGAAATGCCTGGAAATGCCTGTTTTGAGATATCTCCACAGAAAGCGTTTCCAGACTTCCTCTTCAACACACGAGTTTAACTCTGTAAGTTGAATGCACACATTGAAGACCGTTCTGTAAAGTAGCTCCGTTTTGGTTTTAGAAGCAGACAGTTCTCCTTACAGCATATACTGCCATTCACTGAGAAATGTCCAAACGCAGCTCTTACAAGAAACGTGTTTCTAACTCCTGAATCTAAAGGGAGATTTAACTCACTTAGCTGAACAAACGCACAGCAGAGCAGATTGAAGGATGGGTTTCTTCTGTGTTTTAGGCAGAGTTTTACTGCTATTTCGTTATATGCGGGAATAGTGCTGGAAATGCCTGTTTTGCGATCTCTCCACTGAAAGCGTTTCCAGACTTCCCCTTCAACACACGAGTTTAACTCTGTAAGTTGAATGCACACGTTGAAGTCCGTTCTGTTATGTAGCTCCGTTTTGGTTTTAGAAGCAGACAGTTCTCCTTACAGCATATACTTCCCTTCACTGAGAAATGTCCAAACGCAGCTCTTACCAGAAACGTGTTTCTAACTCCTGAATCTAAAGGGAGATTTAAATCACTTAGCTGAACAAACGCACAGTAGGGCAGATTGAAGGATACGTTTCTTCTGTGTCTTAGGCAGAGTTATACTGCTATTTCGTTATATGCGGGAATAGTGCTGGAAATGCCTGGAAATGCCTGTTTTGAGATCTCTGCACAGAAAGCGTTTCCAGACTTCCCCTTCAACACACGAGTTTAACACTGTAAGTTGAATGCATACATTGATGACCGTTCTGTTAGGTAGGTCCGTTTTGGTTTTAGAAGCAGACAGTTCTCCTTACAGCATATACTCCCATTCACTGACAATTGTCCAAACGCAGCACTTACCAGAAACGTGTTTCTAACTCCTGAATCTAAAGGAAGATTTAACTCACTTAGCTGAACAGACGCACAGCAGAGCAGATTGAAGGATACGTTTCTTCTGTGTTTTAGGCAGAGTTTTACTGCTATTTCGTTATATGCGGGAATAGTGATGGAAAAGCCTGGAAATGCCTGTTTTGAGATCTCTCCACAGAAAGCGTTTCCAGACTTTCCCTTCAACACACGAGTTTAACTCTGTAAGTTGAATGCACACATTGAAGACCGTTGGGTTAGGTATCCCCGTTTTCGTTTTAGAAGCAGACAGTTCTCCTTACAGCATATACTCAAATTCACTGTGAACTGTCCAAACGCAGCTCTTACCAGAATCGTGTTTCTAACTCCTGAATCTAAAGGGAGATTTAACTCACTTAGCTGAACAAACGCACAGCAGAGCAGATTGAAGGATACGTTTCTTCTGTGTTTTAGGCAGAGTTGTACTGCTATTTCATTATATGCGGGAATAGTGCTGGAAAAGCCTGGAAATGCCTGTTTTGAGATCTCTCCACAGAAAGCGTTTCCAGACTTCCCATTCAACACACGAGTTTAACTCTGTAAGTTGAATGCACACATTGAAGACCGTTCTGTTAGGTAGCTCTGTTTTGGTTTTAGAAGCAGACAGTTCTCCTTACAGCATATACTCCCATTCACTGAGAAATGTCCAAACGCAGCTCTTACGAGAAACGTGTTTCTAACTCCTGAATCTAAAGGGAGATTTAACTCACTTAGCTGAACAAACGCACAGCAGAGCAGATTGAAGGATACGATCTTCTGTGTTTTAGGCAGAGTTTTACTGCTATTTCGTTATATGCGGTAATAGTGCTGGAAATGCCTGTTTTGAGATCTTTCCACAGAAAGCGTTTCCAGACCTCCCCTTCAACACACGAGTTTAACTCTGTAAGTTGAATGCACACATTGAAGACCGTTCTGTTAGGTAGCTCCGTTTTGGTTTTAGAAGCAGACAGTTCTCCTTACAGCATATACTCCCATTCAATGTGAAATGTCCCAACGCAGCTCTTACCAGAAACGTGTTTCTAACTCCTGAATCTAAAGGGAGATTTAACTCACTTAGCTGAACAAACGCACAGCAGAGCAGATTAAAGTATACGTATCTTCTGTGTTTTAGGCAGAGTTTTACTTCTATTTCATTATATGCGGGAATAGTGCTGGAAAAGCCTGGAAATGCCTGTTTTGAGATCTCTCCACAGAAAGCGTTTCCAGACTTCCCCTTCAACACACGAGTTTAACTCTGTAAGTTGAATGCACACATTGAAGACCGTTCTGTTAGGTAGCTCCGTTTTGGTTTTAGAAGCAGACTGTTCTCCTTACAGCATATACTCCCATTCACTGAGAAATGTCCAAACGCAGCTCTTACCAGAGACGTGTTTCTAACTCCTGAATCTAAAGGGAGATTTACCTCACTTAGCAGAACAAAGGCACAGCAGAGCAGATTGAAGGATACGTTTCTTCTGTGTTTTAGGCAGAGTTTTACTGCTATTTCGTTATATGCGGGAATAGTGCTGGAAATGCCTGTTTAGAGATCTCTCCACAGAAAGCGTTTCCAGACTTCCCATTCAACACACGAGTTTAACTCTGTAAGTTGAATGCACACATTGAAGACCGTTCTGTTAGGTAGCTCCGTTTTGGTTTTAGAAGTAGACAGTTCTCCTTACAGCATATACTCCCATTCACTGAGAAATGTCCAAACGCAGCTATTACCAGAAACGTGTTTCTAACTGCTGAATCTAAAGGGAGATTTAACTCACTTAGCTGAACAAACGCACAGCAGAGCAGATTGAAGGATACGATTCTTCTGTGTTTTAGGCAGAGTTTTACTGCTATTTCATTATATGCGGGAATAGTGCTGGAAAAGCCTGGAAATGCCTGTTTTGGATCTCTCCACAGAAAGCGTTTCCAGACTTCCCCTTCAACACACGAGTTTAATACTGTAAGTTGAATGCACACATTGAAGACCGTTCTGTTAGGTAGCTCCGTTTTGGTTTTAGAAGCAGACAGTTCTCCTTACAGCATATACTCCCATTCACTGTGAAATGTCCAAACGCAGCTCTTACCAGAAACGTGTTTGTAACTCCTGAATCTAAAGGGAGATTTAACTCACTTAGCTGAACAAACGCACAGCATGGCAGATTGAAGGATACGTTTCTTCTGTGTTTTAGGCAGAGTTTTACTGCTATTTCATTATATGCGGGAATAGTGCTGGAAAAGCCTGGAAATGCCTGTTTTGAGATCTCTCCACAGAAAGCGTTTCCAGACTTCCCCTTCAACACACGAGTTTAACTCTGTAAGTTGAATGCACTCATTGAAGACCGTTCTCTTAGGTAGCTCCGTTTTGGTTTTAGAAGCAGACAGTTCTCCTTACAGCATATACACCCATTCACTGAGAAATGTCCAAACGCAGCTCTTAACAGAAACGTGTTTCTAACTCCTGAATCTAAAGGGAGAATTAACTCACTTAGCTGAACAAACGCACAGCAGAGCAGATTGAAGGATAAGTTTCTTCTCTGTTTTAGGCAGAGTTTTACTGCTATTTCCTTATATGCGGGAATAGTGATGGAAAAGCCTGGAAATGCCTGTTTTGAGATGTCTCCACAGAAAGCGTTTCCAGACTTCCCCTTCAACACACGAGTTTAACTCTGTAAGTTGAATGCACACATTGAAGACCGTTCTGTTAGGTAGCTCCGTTTTGGTTTTAGAAGCAGACAGTTCGCCTTACAGCATATACTCCCATTCACTGAGAAATGTCCAAACGCAGCTATTACCAGAAACGTGTTTCTAACTCCTGAATCTAAAGGGAGATTTAACTCACTTAGCTGAACAAACGCACAGCAGAGCAGATTGAAGGATTCGTTTCTTCTGTGTTTTAGGCAGAGTTTTACTGCTATTTCGTTATATGCGGTAATAGTGCTGGAAATGCCTGTTTTTACATCTCTCCACAGAAAGCGTTTCCAGACTTCCCCTTCAACACACGAGTTTAACTATGTAAGTTGAATGCACACATTGAAGACCGTTCTGTTAGGTAGCTCCGTTTTGGTTTTAGAAGCAGACAGTTCTCCTTACAGCATATACTCCCATTCACTGAGAAATGTCCAAACGCAGCTCTTACCAGAAACGTGTTTCTAACTCCTGAATCTAAAGGGAGATTTAACTCACTTAGCTGAACAATCGCACCGCAGAGCAGATTGAAGGATAAGTTTCTTCGGTGTTTTAGGCAGAGTTTTACTGCTATTTCGTTATATGCCGGAATAGTGCTGGAAATGCCTGGAAATGCCTGTTTTGAGATCTCTCCAGAGAAAGCGTTTCCAGACTTCCCCTTCAACACACGAGTTTAACTCTGTAAGTTGAATGCACACATTGAAGACCGTTCTGTAAAGTAGCTCCGTTTTGGTTTTAGAAGCAGACAGTTCTCCTTACAGCATATACTGCCATTCACTGAGAAATGTCCAAACGCAGCTCTTACAAGAAACGTGTTTCTAACTCCTGAATCTAAAGGGAGATTTAACTCACTTAGCTGAACAAACGCACAGCAGAGCAGATTGAAGGATGGGTTTCTTCTGTGTTTTAGGCAGAGTTTTACTGCTATTTCGTTATATGCGGGAATAGTGCTGGAAATGACTGTTTTGCGATCTCTCCACTGAAAGCGTTTCCAGACTTCCCCTTCAACACACGAGTTTAACTCTGTAAGTTGAATGCACACGTTGAAGACCGTTCTGTTATGTAGCTCCGTTTTGGTTTTAGAAGCAGACAGTTCTCCTTACAGCATATACTCCCATTCACTGAGAAATGTCCAAACACAGCTCTTACCAGAAACGTGTTTCTAACTCCTGAATCTAAAGGGAGATTTAAATCACTTAGCTGAACAAACGCACAGTAGGGCAGATTGAAGGATACGTTTCTTCTTTGTCTTAGGCAGAGTTATACTGCTATTTCGTTATATGCGGGAATAGTGCTGGAAATGCCTGGAAATGCCTGTTTTGAGATCTCTGCACAGAAAGCTTTTCCAGACTTCCCCTTCAACACACGAGTTTAACACTGTAAGTTGAATGCATACATTGATGACCGTTCTGTTAGGTAGGTCCGTTTTGGTTTTAGAAGCAGACAGTTCTCCTTACAGCATATACTCCCATTCACTGACAATTGTCCAAACGCAACACTTACCAGAAACGTGTTTCTAACTCCTGAATCTAAAGGAAGATTTAACTCACTTAGCTGAACAGACGCATAGCAGAGCAGATTGAAGGATACGTTTCTTCTGTGTTTTAGGCAGAGTTTTACTGCTATTTCGTTATATGCGGGAATAGTGATGGAAAAGCCTGGAAATGCCTGTTTTGAGATCTCTCCACAGAAAGCGTTTCCAGACATTCCCTTCAACACACGAGTTTAACTCTGTAAGTTGAATGCACACATTGAAGACCGTTGGGTTAGGTAGCCCCGTTTTCGTTTTAGAAGCAGACAGTTCTCCTTACAGCATATACTCAAATTCACTGTGAAATGTCCAAACGCAGCTCTTACCAGAATCGTGTTTCTAACTCCTGAATCTAAAGGGAGATTTAACTCACTTAGCTGAACAAACGCACAGCAGAGCAGATTGAAGGATACGTTTCTTCTGTGTTTTAGGCAGAGTTTTACTGCTATTTCATTATATGCGGGAATAGTGCTGGAAAAGCCTGGAAATGCCTGTTTTGAGATCTCTCCACAGAAAGCGTTTCCAGACTTCCCCTTCAACACACGAGTTTAACTCTGTAAGTTGAATGCACACATTGAAGACCGTTCTGTTAGGTAGCTCCGTTTTGGTTTTAGAAGCAGACAGTTCTCCTTACAGCATATACTCCCATTCATTGAGAAATGTCCAAACGCAGCTCTTACGAGAAACGTGTTTCTAACTCCTGAATCTAAAGGGAGATTTATCTCACTTAGCTGAACAAACGCACAGCAGAGCAGATTGAAGGATACGATCTTCTGTGTTTTAGGCAGAGTTTTACTGCTATTTCGTTATATGCGGTAATAGTGCTGGAAATGCCTGTTTTGAGATCTTTCCACAGAAAGCGTTTCCAGACTTCCCCTTCAACACACGAGTTTAACTCTGTAATTTGAATGCACACATTGAAGACCGTTCTGTTAGGTAGCTCCGTTTCGGTTTTAGAAGCAGACAGTTCTCCTTACAGCATATACTCCCATTCAATGTGAAATGTCCCAACGCAGCTCTTACCAGAAACGTGTTTCTAACTCCTGAATCTAAAGGGAGATTTAACTCACTTAGCTGAACAAACGCAGAGCAGAGCAGATTAAAGTATACGTTTCTTCTGTGTATTAGGCAGAGTTTTACTTCTATTTCATTATATGCGGGAATAGTGCTGGAAAAGCCTGGAAATGCCTGTTTTGAGATCTCTCCACAGAAAGCGTTTCCAGACTTCCCCTTCAACACACGAGTTTAACTTTGTAAGTTGAATGCACACATTGAAGACCGTTCTGTTAGGTAGCTCCGTTTTGGTTTTAGAAGCAGACTGTTCTCCTTACAGCATATACTCCCATTCACTGAGAAATGTCCAAACGCAGCTCTTACCAGAAACGTGTTTCTAACTCCTGAATCTAAAGGGAGATTTAACTCACTTAGCTGAACAAACGCACAGAAGAGCAGATTGAAGGATACGTTTCTTCTGTGTTTTAGGCAGAGTTTTACTGCTATTTCGTTATATGCGGGAATAGTGCTGGAAAAGCCTGTTTTGAGATCTCTCCACAGAAAGCATTTCCAGACTTCCCCTTCAACACACGAGTTTAACCCTGTAAGTTGAATGCACACATTGACGACCGTTCTGTTAGGTAGCTCCGTTTTGGTTTTAGAAGCAGACAGTTCTCCTTACAGCATATACTCCCATTCACTGAGAAATGTCCAAACGCAGCTCTTACCAGAGACGTGTTTCTAACTCCTGAATCTAAAGGGAGATTTACCTCACTTAGCAGAACAAAGGCACAGCAGAGCAGATTGAAGGATACGTTTCTTCTGTGTTTTAGGCAGAGTTTTACTTCTCTTTCGTTATATGCCGGAATAGTGCTGGAAATGCCTGGAAATGCCTGTTTTGAGATATCTCCACAGAAAGCGTTTCCAGACTTCCCCTTCAACACACGAGTTTAACTCTGTAAGTTGAGTGCACACTTTGAAGACCGTACTGTTATGTAGCTCTGTTTTGGTTTTAGAAGCAGACAGTTCTCCTTACAGCATATACTCCCATTCACTGTGAAATGTCCAAACGCAGCTCTTACCAGAAACGTGTTTGTAACTCCTGAATCTAAAGGGAGATTTAACTCACTTAGCTGAACAAACGCACAGCAGAGCAGATTGAAGGAAAGGTTTCTTCTGTGTTTTAGGCAGAGTTTTACTGCTATTTCATTATATGCGGGAATAGTGCTGGAAAAGCCTGGAAATGCCTGTTTTGGATCTCTCCACAGAAAGCGTTTCCAGACTTCCCCTTCAACACACGAGTTCAACTCTGTAAGTTGAATGCACACATTGAAGACCGTTCTGTTAGGTAGATCCGTTTTGGTTTTAGAAGCAGACAGTTCTCCTTACAGCATATACTCCCATTCACTGTGAAATGTCCAAACGCAGCTCTTACCAGAAACGGGTTTGTAACTCCTGAATCTAAAGGGAGATTTAACTCACTTAGCTGAACAAACGCACAGCATGGCAGATTGAAGGATACGTTTCTTCTGTGTTTTAGGCAGAGTTTTACTGCTATTTCATTATATGCGGGAATAGTGCTGGAAAAGCCTGGAAATGCCTGTTTTGACATCTCTCCACAGAAAGCGTTTCCAGACTTCCCCTTCAACACACGAGTTTAACTCTGTAAGTTGAATGCACTCATTGAAGACCGTTCTGTTAGGTAGCTCCGTTTTGGTTTTAGAAGCAGACAGTTCTCCTTACAGCATATACTCCTATTCACTGAGAAATGTCCAAACGCAGCTCTTACCAGAAACGTGTTTCTAACTCCTGAATCTAAAGGGAGATTTAACTCACTTAGCTGAACAAACGCACAGCAGAGCAGATTGAAGGATACGTTTCTTCTGTGTTTTAGGCAGAGTTTTACTGCTATTTCGTTATATGCGGGAATAGTGCTTGAAATGCCTGTTTTTAGATCTCTCCACAGAAAGCGTTTCCAGACTTCCCCTTCAACACACGAGTTTAACTCTGAAAGTTGAATGCACACATTGAAGACCGTTCTGTTAGGTAGCTCCGTTTTGGTTTTAGAAGCAGACAGTTCTCCTTACAGCATATACTCCCATTCACTGAGAAATGTCCAAACGCAGCTCTTACCAGAAACGTGTTTCTAAGTCCTGAATCTAAAGGGAGATTTAACTCACTTAGGTGAACAAACGCACCGCAGAGCAGATTGAAGGATAAGTTTCTTCTGTGTTTTAGGCAGAGTTTTACTGCTATTTCATTATATGCGGGAATAGTGCTGGAAAAGCCTGGAAATGCCTGTTTTGAGATCTCTCCAGAGAAAGCGTTTCCAGACTTCCCCTTCAACACACGAGTTTAACTCTGTAAGTTGAATGCACACATTGAAGACCGTTCTGTTAGGTAGCTCCGTTTTGGTTTTAGAAGCAGACAGTTCTCCTTACAGCATATACACCCATTCACTGAGAAATGTCCAAACGCAGCTCTTAACAGAAACGTGTTTCTAACTCCTGAATCTAAAGGGAGATTTAACTCACTTAGCTGAACAAACGCACAGCAGAGCAGATTGAAGGATAAGTTTCTTCTCTGTTTTTGGCAGAGTTTTACTGCTCTTTCCTTATATGCGGGAATAGTGATGGAAAAGCCTGGAAATGCCTGTTTTGAGATCTCTCCACAGAAAGCGTTTCCAGACTTCCCCTTCAACACACGAGTTTAACTCTGTAAGTTGAATGCAAACATTGAAGACCGTTCTGTTAGGTAGCTCCGTTTTGGTTTTAGAAGCAGACAGTTCGCCTTACAGCATATACTCCCATTCACTGAGAAATGTCCAAACGCAGCTATTACCAGAAACGTGTTTCTAACTCCTGAATCTAAAGGGAGATTTAACTCACTTAGCTGAACAAACGCACAGCAGAGCAGATTGAAGGATTCGTTTCTTCTGTGTTTTAGGCAGAGTTTTACTGCTATTTCGTTATATGCGGTAATAGTGCTGGAAATGCCTGTTTTTACATCTCTCCACAGAAAGCGTTTCCAGACTTCCCCTTCAACACACGAGTTTAACTCTGTAAGTTGAATGCACACATTGAAGACCGTTCTGTTAGGTAGCTCCGTTTTGGTTTTAGAAGCAGACAGTTCTCCTTACAGCATATACTCCCATTCACTGAGAAATGTCCAAATGCAGCTCTTACCAGAAATGTGTTTCTAACTCCTGAATCTAAAGGGAGATTTAACTCACTTAGCTGAACAAACGCACAGCGGACCAGATTGAAGGATACGTTTCTTCTGTGTTTTAGGCAGAGTTTTACTGCTATTTCGTTATATGCGGGAATAGTGCTGGAAATGCCTGGAAATGCCTGTTTTGAGATCTCTCCACAGAAAGCGTTTCCAGACTTCCCCTTCAACACACGAGTTTAACTCTGTAAGTTGAATGCACACATTGAAGACCGTTCTGTTAGGAAGCTCCGTTTTGGTTTTAGAAGCAGACAGTTCTCCTTACAGCATATACTCCCATTCACTGAGAAATGTCCAAACGCAGCTCTTACCAGAAACGTGTTTCTAACTCCTGAATCTAAAGGGAGATTTAACTCACTTAGATGAACAAACGCACAGCAGAGCAGATTGAAGGATATGTTTCTTCGGTGTTTTAGGCAGAGTTTTACTGCTATTTCATTATATGCGGGAATAGTGGTGGAAAAGCCTGGAAATGCCTGTTTTGAGATCTCTCCAGAGAAAGCGTTTCCAGACTTCCCCTTCAACACACGAGTTTAACTCTGTAAGTTGAATGCACACATTGAAGACCGTTCTGTTAGGTAGCTCCGTTTTGGTTTTAGAAGCAGACAGTTCTCCTTACAGCATATACACCCATTCACTGAGAAATGTCCAAACGCAGCTCTTAACAGAAACGTGTTTCTAACTCCTGAATCTAAAGGGAGATTTAACTCACTTAGCTGAACAATCGCACAGCAGAGCAGATTGAAGGATACGTTTCTTCTGTGTTTTAGGCAGAGTTTTACTGCTCTTTCGTTATATGCCGGAATAGTGCTGGAAATGCCTGGAAATGCCTGTTTTGAGATATCTCCACAGAAAGCGTTTCCAGACTTACCCTTCAACACACGAGTTTAACTCTGTAAGTTGAGTGCACACGTTGAAGACCGTACTGTTATGTAGATCCGTTTTGGTTTTAGAAGCAGACAGTTCTCCTTACAGCATATACTCCCATTCACTGAGAAATGTCCAAACGCAGCTCTTACCAGAAACGTGTTTCTAAGTCCTGAATCTAAAGGGAGATTTAACTCATTTAGGTGAACAAACGCACCGCAGAGCAGATTGAAGGATAAGTTTCTTCTGTGTTTTAGGCAGAGTTTTACTGCTATTTCATTATATGCGGGAATAGTGCTGGAAAAGCCTGGAAATGCCTGTTTTGAGATCTCTCCAGAGAAAGCGTTTCCAGACTTCCCCTTCAACACACGAGTTTAACTCTGTAAGTTGAATGCACACATTGAAGACCGTTCTGTTAGGTAGCTCCGTTTTGGTTTTAGAAGCAGACAGTTCTCCTTACAGCATATACACCCATTCACTGAGAAATGTCCAAACGCAGCTCTTAACAGAAACGTGTTTCTAACTCCTGAATCTAAAGGGAGATTTAACTCACTTAGCTGAACAAACGCACAGCAGAGCAGATTGAAGGATAAGTTTCTTCGATGTTTTAGGCAGAGTTTTACTGCTATTTCCTTATATGCGGGAATAGTGATGGAAAAGCCTGGAAATGCCTGTTTTGAGATGTCTCCACAGAAAGCGTTTCCAGACTTCCCCTTCAACACACGAGTTTAACTCTGTAAGTTGAATGCACACATTGAAGACCGTTCTGTTAGGTAGCTCCGTTTTGGTTTTAGAAGCAGACAGTTCGCCTTACAGCATATACTCCCATTCACTGAGAAATGTCCAAACGCAGCTATTACCAGAAACGTGTTTCTAACTCCTGAATCTAAAGGGAGATTTAACTCACTTAGCTGAACAAACGCACAGCAGAGCAGATTGAAGGATTCGTTTCTTCTGTGTTTTAGGCAGAGTTTTACTGCTATTTCGTTATATGCGGTAATAGTGCTGGAAATGCCTGTTTTTACATCTCTCCACAGAAAGCGTTTCCAGACTTCCCCTTCAACACACGAGTTTAACTATGTAAGTTGAATGCACACATTGAAGACCGTTCTGTTAGGTAGCTCCGTTTTGGTTTTAGAAGCAGACAGTTCTCCTTACAGCATATACTCCCATTCACTGAGAAATGTCCAAACGCAGCTCTTACCAGAAACGTGTTTCTAACTCCTGAATCTAAAGGGAGATTTAACTCACTTAGGTGAACAAACGCACCGCAGAGCAGATTGAAGGATAAGTTTCTTCGGTGTTTTAGGCAGAGTTTTACTGCTATTTCGTTATATGCCGGAATAGTGCTGGAAATGCCTGGAAATGCCTGTTTTGAGATATCTCCACAGAAAGCGTTTCCAGACTTCCTCTTCAACACACGAGTTTAACTCTGTAAGTTGAATGCACACATTGAAGACCGTTCTGTAAAGTAGCTCCGTTTTGGTTTTAGAAGCAGACAGTTCTCCTTACAGCATATACTGCCATTCACTGAGAAATGTCCAAACGCAGCTCTTACAAGAAACGTGTTTCTAACTCCTGAATCTAAAGGGAGATTTAACTCACTTAGCTGAACAAACGCACAGCAGAGCAGATTGAAGGATGGGTTTCTTCTGTGTTTTAGGCAGAGTTTTACTGCTATTTCGTTATATGCGGGAATAGTGCTGGAAATGCCTGTTTTGCGATCTCTCCACTGAAAGCGTTTCCAGACTTCCCCTTCAACACACGAGTTTAACTCTGTAAGTTGAATGCACACGTTGAAGTCCGTTCTGTTATGTAGCTCCGTTTTGGTTTTAGAAGCAGACAGTTCTCCTTACAGCATATACTTCCCTTCACTGAGAAATGTCCAAACGCAGCTCTTACCAGAAACGTGTTTCTAACTCCTGAATCTAAAGGGAGATTTAAATCACTTAGCTGAACAAACGCACAGTAGGGCAGATTGAAGGATACGTTTCTTCTGTGTCTTAGGCAGAGTTATACTGCTATTTCGTTATATGCGGGAATAGTGCTGGAAATGCCTGGAAATGCCTGTTTTGAGATCTCTGCACAGAAAGCGTTTCCAGACTTCCCCTTCAACACACGAGTTTAACACTGTAAGTTGAATGCATACATTGATGACCGTTCTGTTAGGTAGGTCCGTTTTGGTTTTAGAAGCAGACAGTTCTCCTTACAGCATATACTCCCATTCACTGACAATTGTCCAAACGCAGCACTTACCAGAAACGTGTTTCTAACTCCTGAATCTAAAGGAAGATTTAACTCACTTAGCTGAACAGACGCACAGCAGAGCAGATTGAAGGATACGTTTCTTCTGTGTTTTAGGCAGAGTTTTACTGCTATTTCGTTATATGCGGGAATAGTGATGGAAAAGCCTGGAAATGCCTGTTTTGAGATCTCTCCACAGAAAGCGTTTCCAGACTTTCCCTTCAACACACGAGTTTAACTCTGTAAGTTGAATGCCCACATTGAAGACCGTTGGGTTAGGTATCCCCGTTTTCGTTTTAGAAGCAGACAGTTCTCCTTACAGCATATACTCAAATTCACTGTGAACTGTCCAAACGCAGCTCTTACCAGAATCGTGTTTCTAACTCCTGAATCTAAAGGGAGATTTAACTCACTTAGCTGAACAAACGCACAGCAGAGCAGATTGAAGGATACGTTTCTTCTGTGTTTTAGGCAGAGTTGTACTGCTATTTCATTATATGCGGGAATAGTGCTGGAAAAGCCTGGAAATGCCTGTTTTGAGATCTCTCCACAGAAAGCGTTTCCAGACTTCCCATTCAACACACGAGTTTAACTCTGTAAGTTGAATGCACACATTGAAGACCGTTCTGTTAGGTAGCTCTGTTTTGGTTTTAGAAGCAGACAGTTCTCCTTACAGCATATACTCCCATTCACTGAGAAATGTCCAAACGCAGCTCTTACGAGAAACGTGTTTCTAACTCCTGAATCTAAAGGGAGATTTAACTCACTTAGCTGAACAAACGCACAGCAGAGCAGATTGAAGGATACGATCTTCTGTGTTTTAGGCAGAGTTTTACTGCTATTTCGTTATATGCGGTAATAGTGCTGGAAATGCCTGTTTTGAGATCTTTCCACAGAAAGCGTTTCCAGACCTCCCCTTCAACACACGAGTTTAACTCTGTAAGTTGAATGCACACATTGAAGACCGTTCTGTTAGGTAGGTCCGTTTTGGTTTTAGAAGCAGACAGTTCTCCTTACAGCATATACTCCCATTCAATGTGAAATGTCCCAACGCAGCTCTTACCAGAAACGTGTTT
Source organism: Saguinus oedipus (assembly GCA_031835075.1). Lineage (NCBI taxonomy): Eukaryota > Metazoa > Chordata > Mammalia > Primates > Cebidae > Saguinus > Saguinus oedipus. Next base: position 171,232,001 of record CM063174.1, read on the forward strand.
CTAACTCCTGAATCTAAAGGGAGATTTAACTCACTTAGCTGAACAAACGCACAGCAGAGCAGATTAAAGTATACGTATCTTCTGTGTTTTAGGCAGAGTTTTACTTCTATTTCATTATATGCGGGAATAGTGCTGGAAAAGCCTGGAAATGCCTGTTTTGAGATCTCTCCACAGAAAGCGTTTCCAGACTTCCCCTTCAACACACGAGTTTAACTCTGTAAGTTGAATGCACACATTGAAGAACGTTCTGTTAGGTAGCTCCGTTTTGGTTTTAGAAGCAGACTGTTCTCCTTACAGCATATACTCCCATTCACTGAGAAATGTCCAAACGCAGCACTTACCAGAAACGTGTTTCTAACTCCTGAATCTAAAGGGAGATTTAACTCACTTAGCTGAACAAACGCACAGCAGAGCAGATTGAAGGATACGTTTCTTCTGTGTTTTAGGCAGAGTTTTACTGCTATTTCGTTATATGCAGGAATAGTGCTGGAAAAGCCTGTTTTGAGATCTCTCCACAGAAAGCATTTCCAGACTTCCCCTTCAACACACGAGTTTAACCCTGTAAGTTGAATGCACACATTGACGACCGTTCTGTTAGGTAGCTCCGTTTTGGTTTTAGAAGCAGACAGTTCTCCTTACAGCATATACTCCCATTCACTGAGAAATGTCCAAACGCAGCTCTTACCAGAGACGTGTTTCTAACTCCTGAATCTAAAGGGAGATTTACCTCACTTAGCAGAACAAAGGCACAGCAGAGCAGATTGAAGGATACGTTTCTTCTGTGTTTTAGGCAGAGTTTTACTGCTATTTCGTTATATGCGGGAATAGTGCTGGAAATGCCTGTTTAGAGATCTCTCCACAGAAAGCGTTTCCAGACTTCCCCTTCAACACACGAGTTTAACTCTGTAAGTTGAATGCACACATTGAAGACCGTTCTGTTAGGTAGCTCCGTTTTGGTTTTAGAAGTAGAGAGTTCTCCTTACAGCATATACTCCCATTCACTGAGAAATGTCCAAACGCAGCTCTTACCAGAAACGTGTTTCTAACTGCTGAATCTAAAGGGAGATTTAACTCACTTAGCTGAACAAACGCACAGCAGAGCAGATTGAAGGATACGATTCTTCTGTGTTTTAGGCAGAGTTTTACTGCTATTTCATTATATGCGGGAATAGTGCTGGAAAAGCCTGGAAATGCCTGTTTTGGATCTCTCCACAGAAAGCGTTTCCAGACTTCCCCTTCAACACACGAGTCTAATACTGTAAGTTGAATGCACACATTGAAGACCGTTCTGTTAGGTAGCTCCGTTTTGGTTTTAGAAGCAGACAGTTCTCCTTACAGCATATACTCCCATTCACTGTGAAATGTCCAAACGCAGCTCTTACCAGAAACGTGTTTGTAACTCCTGAATCTAAAGGGAGATTTAACTCACTTAGCTGAACAAACGCACAGCATGGCAGATTGAAGGATACGTTTCTTCTGTGTTTTAGGCAGAGTTTTACTGCTATTTCATTATATGCGGGAATAGTGCTGGAAAAGCCTGGAAATGCCTGTTTTGAGATCTCTCCACAGAAAGCGTTTCCAGACTTCCCCTTCAACACACGAGTTTAACTCTGTAAGTTGAATGCACTCATTGAAGACCGTTCTGTTAGGTAGCTCCGTTTTGGTTTTAGAAGCAGACAGTTCTCCTTACAGCATATACTGCCATTCACTGAGAAATGTCCAAACGCAGCTCTTACAAGAAACGTGTTTCTAACTCCTGAATCTAAAGGGAGATTTAACTCACTTAGCTGAACAAACGCACAGCAGAGCAGATTGAAGGATGGGTTTCTTCTGTGTTTTAGGCAGAGTTTTACTGCTATTTCGTTATATGCGGGAATAGTGCTGGAAATGACTGTTTTGCGATCTCTCCACTGAAAGCGTTTCCAGACTTCCCCTTCAACACACGAGTTTAACTCTGTAAGTTGAATGCACACGTTGAAGACCGTTCTGTTATGTAGCTCCGTTTTGGTTTTAGAAGCAGACAGTTCTCCTTACAGCATATACTCCCATTCACTGAGAAATGTCCAAACACAGCTCTTACCAGAAACGTGTTTCTAACTCCTGAATCTAAAGGGAGATTTAAATCACTTAGCTGAACAAACGCACAGTAGGGCAGATTGAAGGATACGTTTCTTCTTTGTCTTAGGCAGAGTTATACTGCTATTTCGTTATATGCGGGAATAGTGCTGGAAATGCCTGGAAATGCCTGTTTTGAGATCTCTGCACAGAAAGCGTTTCCAGACTTCCCCTTCAACACACGAGTTTAACACTGTAAGTTGAATGCATACATTGATGACCGTTCTGTTAGGTAGGTCCGTTTTGGTTTTAGAAGCAGACAGTTCTCCTTACAGCATATACTCCCATTCACTGACAATTGTCCAAACGCAGCACTTACCAGAAACGTGTTTCTAACTCCTGAATCTAAAGGAAGGTTTAACTCACTTAGCTGAACAGACGCATAGCAGAGCAGATTGAAGGATACGTTTCTTCTGTGTTTTAGGCAGAGTTTTACTGCTATTTCGTTATATGCGGGAATAGTGATGGAAAAGCCTGGAAATGCCTGTTTTGAGATCTCTCCACAGAAAGCGTTTCCAGACATTCCCTTCAACACACGAGTTTAACTCTGTAAGTTGAATGCACACATTGAAGACCGTTGGGTTAGGTAGCCCCGTTTTCGTTTTAGAAGCAGACAGTTCTCCTTACAGCATATACTCAAATTCACTGTGAAATGTCCAAACGCAGCTCTTACCAGAATCGTGTTTCTAACTCCTGAATCTAAAGGGAGATTTAACTCACTTAGCTGAACAAACGCACAGCAGAGCAGATTGAAGGATACGTTTCTTCTGTGTTTTAGGCAGAGTTTTACTGCTATTTCATTATATGCGGGAATAGTGCTGGAAAAGCCTGGAAATGCCTGTTTTGAGATCTCTCCACAGAAAGCGTTTCCAGACTTCCCCTTCAACACACGAGTTTAACTCTGTAAGTTGAATGCACACATTGAAGACCGTTCTGTTAGGTAGCTCCGTTTTGGTTTTAGAAGCAGACAGTTCTCCTTACAGCATATACTCCCATTCATTGAGAAATGTCCAAACGCAGCTCTTACGAGAAACGTGTTTCTAACTCCTGAATCTAAAGGGAGATTTATCTCACTTAGCTGAACAAACGCACAGCAGAGCAGATTGAAGGATACGATCTTCTGTGTTTTAGGCAGAGTTTTACTGCTATTTCGTTATATGCGGTAATAGTGCTGGAAATGCCTGTTTTGAGATCTTTCCACAGAAAGCGTTTCCAGACTTCCCCTTCAACACACGAGTTTAACTCTGTAAGTTGAATGCACACATTGAAGACCGTTCTGTTAGGTAGCTCCGTTTCGGTTTTAGAAGCAGACAGTTCTCCTTACAGCATATACTCCCATTCAATGTGAAATGTCCCAACGCAGCTCTTACCAGAAACGTGTTTCTAACTCCTGAATCTAAAGGGAGATTTAACTCACTTAGCTGAACAAACGCAGAGCAGAGCAGATTAAAGTATACGTTTCTTCTGTGTATTAGGCAGAGTTTTACTTCTATTTCATTATATGCGGGAATAGTGCTGGAAAAGCCTGGAAATGCCTGTTTTGAGATCTCTCCACAGAAAGCGTTTCCAGACTTCCCCTTCAACACACGAGTTTAACTTTGTAAGTTGAATGCACACATTGAAGACCGTTCTGTTAGGTAGCTCCGTTTTGGTTTTAGAAGCAGACTGTTCTCCTTACAGCATATACTCTCATTCACTGAGAAATGTCCAAACGCAGCTCTTACCAGAAACGTGTTTCTAACTCCTGAATCTAAAGGGAGATTTAACTCACTTAGCTGAACAAACGCACAGAAGAGCAGATTGAAGGATACGTTTCTTCTGTGTTTTAGGCAGAGTTTTACTGCTATTTCGTTATATGCGGGAATAGTGCTGGAAAAGCCTGTTTTGAGATCTCTCCACAGAAAGCATTTCCAGACTTCCCCTTCAACACACGAGTTTAACCCTGTAAGTTGAATGCACACATTGAGGACCGTTCTGTTAGGTAGCTCCGTTTTGGTTTTAGAAGCAGACAGTTCTCCTTACAGCATATACTCCCATTCACTGAGAAATGTCCAAACGCAGCTCTTACCAGAGACGTGTTTCTAACTCCTGAATCTAAAGGGAGATTTACCTCACTTAGCAGAACAAAGGCACAGCAGAGCAGATTGAAGGATACGTTTCTTCTGTGTTTTAGGCAGAGTTTTACTTCTCTTTCGTTATATGCCGGAATAGTGCTGGAAATGCCTGGAAATGCCTGTTTTGAGATATCTCCACAGAAAGCGTTTCCACACTTCCCCTTCAACACACGAGTTTAACTCTGTAAGTTGAGTGCACACTTTGAAGACCGTACTGTTATGTAGCTCCGTTTTGGTTTTAGAAGCAGACAGTTCTCCTTACAGCATATACTCCCATTCACTGTGAAATGTCCAAACGCAGCTCTTACCAGAAACGTGTTTGTAACTCCTGAATCTAAAGGGAGATTTAACTCACTTAGCTGAACAAACGCACAGCAGAGCAGATTGAAGGAAAGGTTTCTTCTGTGTTTTAGGCAGAGTTTTACTGCTATTTCATTATATGCGGGAATAGTGCTGGAAAAGCCTGGAAATGCCTGTTTTGGATCTCTCCACAGAAAGCGTTTCCAGACTTCCCCTTCAACACACGAGTTCAACTCTGTAAGTTGAATGCACACATTGAAGACCTTTCTGTTAGGTAGCTCCGTTTTGGTTTTAGAAGCAGACAGTTCTCCTTACAGCATATACTCCCATTCACTGTGAAATGTCCAAACGCAGCTCTTACCAGAAACGGGTTTGTAACTCCTGAATCTAAAGGGAGATTTAACTCACTTAGCTGAACAAACGCACAGCATGGCAGATTGAAGGATACGTTTCTTCTGTGTTTTAGGCAGAGTTTTACTGCTATTTCATTATATGCGGGAATAGTGCTGGAAAAGCCTGGAAATGCCTGTTTTGACATCTCTCCACAGAAAGCGTTTCCAGACTTCCCCTTCAACACACGAGTTTAACTCTGTAAGTTGAATGCACTCATTGAAGACCGTTCTGTTAGGTAGCTCCGTTTTGGTTTTAGAAGCAGACAGTTCTCCTTACAGCATATACTCCTATTCACTGAGAAATGTCCAAACGCAGCTCTTACCAGAAACGTGTTTCTAACTCCTGAATCTAAAGGGAGATTTAACTCACTTAGCTGAACAAACGCACAGCAGAGCAGATTGAAGGATACGTTTCTTCTGTGTTTTAGGCAGAGTTTTACTGCTATTTCGTTATATGCGGGAATAGTGCTTGAAATGCCTGTTTTGAGATCTCTCCACAGAAAGCGTTTCCAGACTTCCCCTTCAACACACGAGTTTAACTCTGAAAGTTGAATGCACACATTGAAGACCGTTCTGTTAGGTAGCTCCGTTTTGGTTTTAGAAGCAGACAGTTCTCCTTACAGCATATACTCCCATTCACTGAGAAATGTCCAAACGCAGCTCTTACCAGAAACGTTTTTCTAAGTCCTGAATCTAAAGAGAGATTTAACTCACTTAGGTGAACAAACGCACCGCAGAGCAGATTGAAGGATAAGTTTCTTCTGTGTTTTAGGCAGAGTTTTACTGCTATTTCATTATATGCGGGAATAGTGCTGGAAAAGCCTGGAAATGCCTGTTTTGAGATCTCTCCAGAGAAAGCGTTTCCAGACTTCCCCTTCAACACACGAGTTTAACTCTGTAATTTGAATGCACACATTGAAGACCGTTCTGTTAGGTAGCTCCGTTTTGGTTTTAGAAGCAGACATTTCTCCTTACAGCATATACACCCATTCACTGAGAAATGTCCAAACGCAGCTCTTAACAGAAACGTGTTTCTAACTCCTGAATCTAAAGGGAGATTTAACTCACTTAGCTGAACAAACGCACAGCAGAGCAGATTGAAGGATAAGTTTCTTCTCTGTTTTAGGCAGAGTTTTACTGCTCTTTCCTTATATGCGGGAATAGTGATGGAAAAGCCTGGAAATGCCTGTTTTGAGATCTCTCCACAGAAAGCGTTTCCAGACTTCCCCTTCAACACACGAGTTTAACTCTGTAAGTTGAATGCAAACATTGAAGACCGTTCTGTTAGGTAGCTCCGTTTTGGTTTTAGAAGCAGACAGTACGCCTTACAGCATATACTCCCATTCACTGAGAAATGTCCAAACGCAGCTATTACCAGAAACGTGTTTCTAACTCCTGAATCTAAAGGGAGATTTAACTCACTTAGCTGAACAAACGCACAGCAGAGCAGATTGAAGGATTCGTTTCTTCTGTGTTTTAGGCAGAGTTTTACTGCTATTTCGTTATATGCGGTAATAGTGCTGGAAATGCCTGTTTTTACATCTCTCCACAGAAAGCGTTTCCAGACTTCCCCTTCAACACACGAGTTTAACTCTGTAAGTTGAATGCACACATTGAAGACCGTTCTGTTAGGAAGCTCCGTTTTGGTTTTAGAAGCAGACAGTTCTCCTTAGAGCATATACTCCCATTCACTGAGAAATGTCCAAACGCAGCTCTTACCAGAAACGTGTTTCTAACTCCTGAATCTAAAGGGAGATTTAACTCACTTAGATGAACAAACGCACAGCAGAGCAGATTGAAGGATATGTTTCTTCGGTGTTTTAGGCAGAGTTTTACTGCTATTTCATTATATGCGGGAATAGTGGTGGAAAAGCCTGGAAATGCCTGTTTTGAGATCTCTCCAGAGAAAGCGTTTCCAGACTTCCCCTTCAACACACGAGTTTAACTCTGTAAGTTGAATGCACACATTGAAGACCGTTCTGTTAGGTAGCTCCGTTTTGGTTTTAGAAGCAGACAGTTCTCCTTACAGCATATACACCCATTCACTGAGAAATGTCCAAACGCAGCTCTTAACAGAAACGTGTTTCTAACTCCTGAATCTAAAGGGAGATTTAACTCACTTAGCTGAACAGACGCATAGCAGAGCAGATTGAAGGATACGTTTCTTCTGTGTTTTAGGCAGAGTTTTACTGCTATTTCGTTATATGCGGGAATAGTGATGGAAAAGCCTGGAAATGCCTGTTTTGAGATCTCTCCACAGAAAGCGTTTCCAGACATTCCCTTCAACACACGAGTTTAACTCTGTAAGTTGAATGCACACATTGAAGACCGTTGGGTTAGGTAGCCCCGTTTTCGTTTTAGAAGCAGACAGTTCTCCTTACAGCATATACTCAAATTCACTGTGAAATGTCCAAACGCAGCTCTTACCAGAATCGTGTTTCTAACTCCTGAATCTAAAGGGAGATTTAACTCACTTAGCTGAACAAACGCACAGCAGAGCAGATTGAAGGATACGTTTCTTCTGTGTTTTAGGCAGAGTTTTACTGCTATTTCATTATATGCGGGAATAGTGCTGGAAAAGCCTGGAAATGCCTGTTTTGAGATCTCTCCACAGAAAGCGTTTCCAGACTTCCCCTTCAACACACGAGTTTAACTCTGTAAGTTGAATGCACACATTGAAGACCGTTCTGTTAGGTAGCTCCGTTTTGGTTTTAGAAGCAGACAGTTCTCCTTACAGCATATACTCCCATTCATTGAGAAATGTCCAAACGCAGCTCTTACGAGAAACGTGTTTCTAACTCCTGAATCTAAAGGGAGATTTATCTCACTTAGCTGAACAAACGCACAGCAGAGCAGATTGAAGGATACGATCTTCTGTGTTTTAGGCAGAGTTTTACTGCTATTTCGTTGTATGCGGTAATAGTGCTGGAAATGCCTGTTTTGAGATCTTTCCACAGAAAGCGTTTCCAGACTTCCCCTTCAACACACGAGTTTAACTCTGTAAGTTGAATGCACACATTGAAGACCGTTCTGTTAGGTAGCTCCGTTTTGGTTTTAGAAGCAGACAGTTCTCCTTACAGCATATACTCCCATTCAATGTGAAATGTCCCAACGCAGCTCTTACCAGAAACGTGTTTCTAACTCCTGAATCTAAAGGGAGATTTAACTCACTTAGCTGAACAAACGCAGAGCAGAGCAGATTAAAGTATACGTTTCTTCTGTGTATTAGGCAGAGTTTTACTTCTATTTCATTATATGCGGGAATAGTGCTGGAAAAGCCTGGAAATGCCTGTTTTGAGATCTCTCCACAGAAAGCGTTTCCAGACTTCCCCTTCAACACACGAGTTTAACTTTGTAAGTTGAATGCACACATTGAAGACCGTTCTGTTAGGTAGCTCCGTTTTGGTTTTAGAAGCAGACTGTTCTCCTTACAGCATATACTCCCATTCACTGAGAAATGTCCAAACGCAGCTCTTACCAGAAACGTGTTTCTAACTCCTGAATCTAAAGGGAGATTTAACTCACTTAGCTGAACAAACGCACAGCAGAGCAGATTGAAGGATACGTTTCTTCTGTGTTTTAGGCAGAGTTTTACTGCTATTTCGTTATATGCGGGAATAGTGCTGGAAAAGCCTGTTTTGAGATCTCTCCACAGAAAGCATTTCCAGACTTCCCCTTCAACACACGAGTTTAACCCTGTAAGTTGAATGCACACATTGACGACCGTTCTGTTAGGTAGCTCCGTTTTGGTTTTAGAAGCAGACAGTTCTCCTTACAGCATATACTCCCATTCACTGAGAAATGTCCAAACGCAGCTCTTACCAGAGACGTGTTTCTAACTCCTGAATCTAAAGGGAGATTTACCTCACTTAGCAGAACAAAGGCACAGCAGAGCAGATTGAAGGATACGTTTCTTCTGTGTTTTAGGCAGAGTTTTACTGCTATTTCGTTATATGCGGGAATAGTGATGGAAAAGCCTGGAAATGCCTGTTTTGAGATCTCTCCACAGAAAGCGTTTCCAGACATTCCCTTCAACACACGAGTTTAACTCTGTAAGTTGAATGCACACATTGAAGACCGTTGGGTTAGGTAGCCCCGTTTTCGTTTTAGAAGCAGACAGTTCTCCTTACAGCATATACTCAAATTCACTGTGAAATGTCCAAACGCAGCTCTTACCAGAATCGTGTTTCTAACTCCTGAATCTAAAGGGAGATTTAACTCACTTAGCTGAACAAACGCACAGCAGAGCAGATTGAAGGATACGTTTCTTCTGTGTTTTAGGCAGAGTTTTACTGCTATTTCATTATATGCGGGAATAGTGCTGGAAAAGCCTGGAAATGCCTGTTTTGAGATCTCTCCACAGAAAGCGTTTCCAGACTTCCCCTTCAACACACGAGTTTAACTCTGTAAGTTGAATGCACACATTGAAGACCGTTCTGTTAGGTAGCTCCGTTTTGGTTTTAGAAGCAGACAGTTCTCCTTACAGCATATACTCCCATTCATTGAGAAATGTCCAAACGCAGCTCTTACGAGAAACGTGTTTCTAACTCCTGAATCTAAAGGGAGATTTATCTCACTTAGCTGAACAAACGCACAGCAGAGCAGATTGAAGGATACGATCTTCTGTGTTTTAGGCAGAGTTTTACTGCTATTTCGTTATATGCGGTAATAGTGCTGGAAATGCCTGTTTTGAGATCTTTCCACAGAAAGCGTTTCCAGACTTCCCCTTCAACACACGAGTTTAACTCTGTAAGTTGAATGCACACATTGAAGACCGTTCTGTTAGGTAGCTCCGTTTTGGTTTTAGAAGCAGACAGTTCTCCTTACAGCATATACTCCCATTCAATGTGAAATGTCCCAACGCAGCTCTTACCAGAAACGTGTTTCTAACTCCTGAATCTAAAGGGAGATTTAACTCACTTAGCTGAACAAACGCAGAGCAGAGCAGATTAAAGTATACGTTTCTTCTGTGTATTAGGCAGAGTTTTACTTCTATTTCATTATATGCGGGAATAGTGCTGGAAAAGCCTGGAAATGCCTGTTTTGAGATCTCTCCACAGAAAGCGTTTCCAGACTTCCCCTTCAACACACGAGTTTAACTTTGTAAGTTGAATGCACACATTGAAGACCGTTCTGTTAGGTAGCTCCGTTTTGGTTTTAGAAGCAGACTGTTCTCCTTACAGCATATACTCCCATTCACTGAGAAATGTCCAAACGCAGCTCTTACCAGAAACGTGTTTCTAACTCCTGAATCTAAAGGGAGATTTAACTCACTTAGCTGAACAAACGCACAGCAGAGCAGATTGAAGGATACGTTTCTTCTGTGTTTTAGGCAGAGTTTTACTGCTATTTCGTTATATGCGGGAATAGTGCTGGAAAAGCCTGTTTTGAGATCTCTCCACAGAAAGCATTTCCAGACTTCCCCTTCAACACACGAGTTTAACCCTGTAAGTTGAATGCACACATTGACGACCGTTCTGTTAGGTAGCTCCGTTTTGGTTTTAGAAGCAGACAGTTCTCCTTACAGCATATACTCCCATTCACTGAGAAATGTCCAAACGCAGCTCTTACCAGAGACGTGTTTCTAACTCCTGAATCTAAAGGGAGATTTACCTCACTTAGCAGAACAAAGGCACAGCAGAGCAGATTGAAGGATACGTTTCTTCTGTGTTTTAGGCAGAGTTTTACTTCTCTTTCGTTATATGCCGGAATAGTGCTGGAAATGCCTGGAAATGCCTGTTTTGAGATATCTCCACAGAAAGCGTTTCCAGACTTCCCCTTCAACACACGAGTTTAACTCTGTAAGTTGAGTGCACACTTTGAAGACCGTACTGTTATGTAGCTCCGTTTTGGTTTTAGAAGCAGACAGTTCTCCTTACAGCATATACTCCCATTCACTGTGAAATGTCCAAACGCAGCTCTTACCAGAAACGTGTTTGTAACTCCTGAATCTAAAGGGAGATTTAACTCACTTAGCTGAACAAACGCACAGCAGAGCAGATTGAAGGAAAGGTTTCTTCTGTGTTTTAGGCAGAGTTTTACTGCTATTTCATTATATGCGGGAATAGTGCTGGAAAAGCCTGGAAATGCCTGTTTTGGATCTCTCCACAGAAAGCGTTTCCAGACTTCCCCTTCAACACACGAGTTCAACTCTGTAAGTTGAATGCACACATTGAAGACCGTTCTGTTAGGTAGCTCCGTTTTGGTTTTAGTAGCAGACAGTTCTCCTTACAGCATATACTCCCATTCACTGTGAAATGTCCAAACGCAGCTCTTACCAGAAACGGGTTTGTAACTCCTGAATCTAAAGGGAGATTTAACTCACTTAGCTGAACAAACGCACAGCATGGCAGATTGAAGGATACGTTTCTTCTGTGTTTTAGGCAGAGTTTTACTGCTATTTCATTATATGCGGGAATAGTGCTGGAAAAGCCTGGAAATGCCTGTTTTGACATCTCTCCACAGAAAGCGTTTCCAGACTTCCCCTTCAACACACGAGTTTAACTCTGTAAGTTGAATGCACTCATTGAAGACCGTTCTGTTAGGTAGCTCCGTTTTGGTTTTAGAAGCAGACAGTTCTCCTTACAGCATATACTCCTATTCACTGAGAAATGTCCAAACGCAGCTCTTACCAGAAACGTGTTTCTAACTCCTGAATCTAAAGGGAGATTTAACTCACTTAGCTGAACAAACGCACAGCAGAGCAGATTGAAGGATACGTTTCTTCTGTGTTTTAGGCAGAGTTTTACTGCTATTTCGTTATATGCGGGAATAGTGCTTGAAATGCCTGTTTTGAGATCTCTCCACAGAAAGCGTTTCCAGACTTCCCCTTCAACACACGAGTTTAACTCTGAAAGTTGAATGCACACATTGAAGACCGTTCTGTTAGGTAGCTCCGTTTTGGTTTTAGAAGCAGACAGTTCTCCTTACAGCATATACTCCCATTCACTGAGAAATGTCCAAACGCAGCTCTTACCAGAAACGTGTTTCTAAGTCCTGAATCTAAAGGGAGATTTAACTCACTTAGGTGAACAAACGCACCGCAGAGCAGATTGAAGGATAAGTTTCTTCTGTGTTTTAGGCAGAGTTTTACTGCTATTTCATTATATGCGGGAATAGTGCTGGAAAAGCCTGGGAATGCCTGTTTTGAGATCTCTCCAGAGAAAGCGTTTCCAGACTTCCCCTTCAACACACGAGTTTAACTCTGTAAGTTGAATGCACACATTGAAGACCGTTCTGTTAGGTAGCTCCGTTTTGGTTTTAGAAGCAGACAGTTCTCCTTACAGCATATACACCCATTCACTGAGAAATGTCCAAACGCAGCTCTTAACAGAAACGTGTTTCTAACTCCTGAATCTAAAGGGAGATTTAACTCACTTAGCTGAACAAACGCACAGCAGAGCAGATTGAAGGATAAGTTTCTTCTCTGTTTTAGGCAGAGTTTTACTGCTCTTTCCTTATATGCGGGAATAGTGATGGAAAAGCCTGGAAATGCCTGTTTTGAGATCTCTCCACAGAAAGCGTTTCCAGACTTCCCCTTCAACACACGAGTTTAACTCTGTAAGTTGAATGCAAACATTGAAGACCGTTCTGTTAGGTAGCTCCGTTTTGGTTTTAGAAGCAGACAGTTCGCCTTACAGCATATACTCCCATTCACTGAGAAATGTCCAAACGCAGCTATTACCAGAAACGTGTTTCTAACTCCTGAATCTAAAGGGAGATTTAACTCACTTAGCTGAACAAACGCACAGCAGAGCAGATTGAAGGATTCGTTTCTTTTGTGTTTTAGGCAGAGTTTTACTGCTATTTCGTTATATGCGGTAATAGTGCTGGAAATGCCTGTTTTTACATCTCTCCACAGAAAGCGTTTCCAGACTTCCCCTTCAACACACGAGTTTAACTCTGTAAGTTGAATGCACACATTGAAGACCGTTCTGTTAGGTAGCTCCGTTTTGGTTTTAGAAGCAGACAGTTCTCCTTACAGCATATACTCCCATTCACTGAGAAATGTCCAAATGCAGCTCTTACCAGAAATGTGTTTCTAACTCCTGAATCTAAAGGGAGATTTAACTCACTTAGCTGAACAAACGCACAGCAGACCAGATTGAAGGATACGTTTCTTCTGTGTTTTAGGCAGAGTTTTACTGCTATTTCGTTATATGCGGGAATAGTGCTGGAAATGCCTGGAAATGCCTGTTTTGAGATCTCTCCACAGAAAGCGTTTCCAGACTTCCCCTTCAACACACGAGTTTAACTCTGTAAGTTGAATGCACACATTGAAGACCGTTCTGTTAGGAAGCTCCGTTTTGGTTTTAGAAGCAGACAGTTCTCCTTACAGCATATACTCCCATTCACTGAGAAATGTCCAAACGCAGCTCTTACCAGAAACGTGTTTCTAACTCCTGAATCTAAAGGGAGATTTAACTCACTTAGATGAACAAACGCACAGCAGAGCAGATTGAAGGATATGTTTCTTCGGTGTTTTAGGCAGAGTTTTACTGCTATTTCATTATATGCGGGAATAGTGGTGGAAAAGCCTGGAAATGCCTGTTTTGAGATCTCTCCAGAGAAAGCGTTTCCAGACTTCCCCTTCAACACACGAGTTTAACTCTGTAAGTTGAATGCACACATTGAAGACCGTTCTGTTAGGTAGCTCCGTTTTGGTTTTAGAAGCAGACAGTTCTCCTTACAGCATATACACCCATTCACTGAGAAATGTCCAAACGCAGCTCTTAACAGAAACGTGTTTCTAACTCCTGAATCTAAAGGGAGATTTAACTCACTTAGCTGAACAATCGCACAGCAGAGCAGATTGAAGGATACGTTTCTTCTGTGTTTTAGGCAGAGTTTTACTGCTCTTTCGTTATATGCCGGAATAGTGCTGGAAATGCCTGGAAATGCCTGTTTTGAGATATCTCCACAGAAAGCGTTTCCAGACTTACCCTTCAACACACGAGTTTAACTCTGTAAGTTGAGTGCACACGTTGAAGACCGTACTGTTATGTAGATCCGTTTTGGTTTTAGAAGCAGACAGTTCTCCTTACAGCATATACTCCCATTCACTGAGAAATGTCCAAACGCAGCTCTTACCAGAAACGTGTTTCTAAGTCCTGAATCTAAAGGGAGATTTAACTCATTTAGGTGAACAAACGCACCGCAGAGCAGATTGAAGGATAAGTTTCTTCTGTGTTTTAGGCAGAGTTTTACTGCTATTTCATTATATGCGGGAATAGTGCTGGAAAAGCCTGGAAATGCCTGTTTTGAGATCTCTCCAGAGAAAGCGTTTCCAGACTTCCCCTTCAACACACGAGTTTAACTCTGTAAGTTGAATGCACACATTGAAGACCGTTCTGTTAGGTAGCTCCGTTTTGGTTTTAGAAGCAGACAGTTCTCCTTACAGCATATACACCCATTCACTGAGAAATGTCCAAACGCAGCTCTTAACAGAAACGTGTTTCTAACTCCTGAATCTAAAGGGAGATTTAACTCACTTAGCTGAACAAACGCACAGCAGAGCAGATTGAAGGATAAGTTTCTTCTCTGTTTTAGGCAGAGTTTTACTGCTCTTTCCTTATATGCGGGAATAGTGATGGAAAAGCCTGGAAATGCCTGTTTTGAGATCTCTCCACAGAAAGCGTTTCCAGACTTCCCCTTCAACACACGAGTTTAACTCTGTAAGTTGAATGCAAACATTGAAGACCGTTCTGTTAGGTAGCTCCGTTTTGGTTTTAGAAGCAGACAGTTCGCCTTACAGCATATACTCCCATTCACTGAGAAATGTCCAAACGCAGCTATTACCAGAAACGTGTTTCTAACTCCTGAATCTAAAGGGAGATTTAACTCACTTAGCTGAACAAACGCACAGCAGAGCAGATTGAAGGATTCGTTTCTTCTGTGTTTTAGGCAGAGTTTTACTGCTATTTCGTTATATGCGGTAATAGTGCTGGAAATGCCTGTTTTTACATCTCTCCACAGAAAGCGTTTCCAGACTTCCCCTTCAACACACGAGTTTAACTCTGTAAGTTGAATGCACACATTGAAGACCGTTCTGTTTGGTAGCTCCGTTTTGGTTTTAGAAGCAGACAGTTCTCCTTACAGCATATACTCCCATTCACTGAGAAATATCCAAACGCAGCTCTTACCAGAAACGTGTTTCTAACTCCTGAATCTAAAGGGAGATTTAACTCACTTAGGGGAACAAACGCACCGCAGAGCAGATTGAAGGATATGTTTCTTCAGTGTTTTAGGCAGAGTTTTACTGCTATTTCATTATATGCGGGAATAGTGGTGGAAAAGCCTGGAAATGCCTGTTTTGAGATCTCTCCAGAGAAAGCGTTTCCAGACTTCCCCTTCAACACACGAGTTTAACTCTGTAAGTTGAATGCACACATTGAAGACCGTTCTGTTAGGTAGCTCCGTTTTGGTTTTAGAAGCAGACAGTTCTCCTTACAGCATATACACCCATTCACTGAGAAATGTCCAAATGCAGCTCTTAACAGAAACGTGTTTCTAACTCCTGAATCTAAAGGGAGATTTAACTCACTTAGCTGAACAATCGCACAGCAGAGCAGATTGAAGGATACGTTTCTTCTGTGTTTTAGGCAGAGTTTTACTGCTCTTTCGTTATATGCCGGAATAGTGCTGGAAATGCCTGGAAATGCCTGTTTTGAGATATCTCCACAGAAAGCGTTTCCAGACTTACCCTTCAACACACGAGTTTAACTCTGTAAGTTGAGTGCACACGTTGAAGACCGTACTGTTATGTAGCTCCGTTTTGGTTTAGAAGCAGACAGTTCTCCTTACAGCATATACTCCCATTCACTGTGAAATGTCCAAACGCAGCTCTTACCAGAAACGTGTTTGTAACTCCTGAATCTAAAGGGAGATTTACCTCACTTAGCTGAACAAACGCACAGCAGAGCAGATTGAAGGAAAGGTTTCTTCTGTGTTTTAGGCAGAGTTTTACTGCTATTTCATTATATGCGGGAATAGTGCTGGAAAAGCCTGGAAATGCCTGTTTTGGATCTCTCCACAGAAAGCGTTTCCAGACTTCCCCTTCAACACACGAGTTTAATTCTGTAAGTTGAATGCACACATTGAAGACCGTTCTGTTAGGTAGCTCCGTTTTGGTTTTAGAAGCAGACAGTTCTCCTTACAGCATATACTCCCATTCACTGTGAAATGTCCAAACGCAGCTCTTACCAGAAACGTGTTTGTAACTCCTGAATCTAAAGGGAGATTTAACTCACTTAGCTGAACAAACGCACAGCATGGCAGATTGAAGGATACGTTTCTTCTGTGTTTTAGGCAGAGTTTTACTGCTATTTCATTATATGCGGGAATAGTGCTGGAAAAGCCTGGAAATGCCTGTTTTGAGATCTCTCCACAGAAAGCGTTTCCAGACTTCCCCTTCAACACACGAGTTTAACTCTGTAAGTTGAATGCACTCATTGAAGACCGTTCTGTTAGGTAGCTCCGTTTTGGTTTTAGAAGCAGACAGTTCTCCTTACAGCATATACTCCCATTCACTGAGAAATGTCCAAACGCAGCTATTACCAGAAACGTGTTTCTAACTCCTGAATCTAAAGGGAGATTTAACTCACTTAGCTGAACAAACGCACAGCAGAGCAGATTGAAGGATACGTTTCTTCTGTGTTTTAGGCAGAGTTTTACTGCTATTTCGTTATATGCGGTAATAGTGCTTGAAATGCCTGTTTTTAGATCTCTCCACAGAAAGCGTTTCCAGACTTCCCCTTCAACACACGAGTTTAACTCTGAAAGTTGAATGCACACATTGAAGACCGTTCTGTTAGGTAGCTCCGTTTTGGTTTTAGAAGCAGACAGTTCTCCTTACAGCATATACTCCCATTCACTGAGAAATGTCCAAACGCAGCTCTTACCAGAAACGTGTTTCTAACTCCTGAATCTAAAGGGAGATTTAACTCACTTAGGTGAACAAACGCACCGCAGAGCACATTGAAGGATAAGTTTCTTCTGTGTTTTAGGCAGAGTTTTACTGCTATTTCATTATATGCGGGAATAGTGCTGGAAAAGCCTGGAAATGCCTGTTTTGAGATCTCCACAGAGAAAGCGTTTCCAGACTTCCCCTTCAACACACGAGTTTAACTCTGTAAGTTGAATGCACACATTGAAGACCGTTCTGTTAGGTAGCTCCGTTTTGGTTTTAGAAGCAGACAGTTCTCCTTACAGCATATGCACCCATTCACTGAGAAATGTCCAAACGCAGCTCTTAACAGAAACGTGTTTCTAACTCCTGAATCTAAAGGGAGAATTAACTCACTTAGCTGAACAAACGCACAGCAGAGCAGATTGAAGGATAAGTTTCTTCTCTGTTTTAGGCAGAGTTTTACTGCTATTTCCTTATATGCGGGAATAGTGATGGAAAAGCCTGGAAATGCCTGTTTTGAGATGTCTCCACAGAAAGCGTTTCCAGACTTCCCCTTCAACACACGAGTTTAACTCTGTAAGTTGAATGCACACATTGAAGACCGTTCTGTTAGGTAGCTCCGTTTTGGTTTTAGAAGCAGACAGTTCGCCTTACAGCATATACTCCCATTCACTGAGAAATGTCCAAACGCAGCTATTACCAGAAACGTGTTTCTAACTCCTGAATCTAAAGGGAGATTTAACTCACTTAGCTGAACAAACGCACAGCAGAGCAGATTGAAGGATTCGTTTCTTCTGTGTTTTAGGCAGAGTTTTACTGCTATTTCGTTATATGCGGTAATAGTGCTGGAAATGCCTGTTTTTACATCTCTCCACAGAAAGCGTTTCCAGACTTCCCCTTCAACACACGAGTTTAACTATGTAAGTTGAATGCACACATTGAAGACCGTTCTGTTAGGTAGCTCCGTTTTGGTTTTAGAAGCAGACAGTTCTCCTTACAGCATATACTCCCATTCACTGAGAAATGTCCAAACGCAGCTCTTACCAGAAACGTGTTTCTAACTCCTGAATCTAAAGGGAGATTTAACTCACTTAGGTGAACAAACGCACCGCAGAGCAGATTGAAGGATAAGTTTCTTCGGTGTTTTAGGCAGAGTTTTACTGCTATTTCGTTATATGCCGGAATAGTGCTGGAAATGCCTGGAAATGCCTGTTTTGAGATATCTCCACAGAAAGCGTTTCCAGACTTCCCCTTCAACACACGAGTTTAACTCTGTAAGTTGAATGCACACATTGAAGACCGTTCTGTAAAGTAGCTCCGTTTTGGTTTTAGAAGCAGACAGTTCTCCTTACAGCATATACTGCCATTCACTGAGTAATGTCCAAACGCAGCTCTTACAAGAAACGTGTTCCTAACTCCTGAAACTAAAGGGAGATTTAACTCACTTAGCTGAACAAACGCACAGCAGAGCAGATTGAAGGATGGGTTTCTTCTGTGTTTTAGGCAGAGTTTTACTGCTATTTCGTTATATGCGGGAATAGTGCTGGAAATGACTGTTTTGAGATCTCTCCACTGAAAGCGTTTCCAGACTTCCCCTTCAACACACGAGTTTAACTCTGTAAGTTGAATGCACACGTTGAAGACCGTTCTGTTATGTAGCTCCGTTTTGGTTTTAGAAGCAGACAGTTCTCCTTACAGCATATACTCCCATTCACTGAGAAATGTCCAAACACAGCTCTTACCAGAAACGTGTTTCTAACTCCTGAATCTAAAGGGAGATTTAAATCACTTAGCTGAACAAACGCACAGTAGGGCAGATTGAAGGATACGTTTCTTCTTTGTCTTAGGCAGAGTTATACTGCTATTTCGTTATATGCGGGAATAGTGCTGGAAATGCCTGGAAATGCCTGTTTTGAGATCTCTGCACAGAAAGCGTTTCCAGACTTCCCCTTCAACACACGAGTTTAACACTGTAAGTTGAATGCATTCATTGTTGACCGTTCTGTTAGGTAGGTCCGTTTTGGTTTTAGAAGCAGACAGTTCTCCTTACAGCATATACTCCCATTCACTGACAATTGTCCAAACGCAGCACTTACCAGAAACGTGTTTCTAACTCCTGAATCTAAAGGAAGATTTAACTCACTTAGCTGAACAGACGCATAGCAGAGCAGATTGAAGGATACGTTTCTTCTGTGTTTTAGGCAGAGTTTTACTGCTATTTCGTTATATGCGGGAATAGTGATGGAAAAGCCTGGAAATGCCTGTTTTGAGATCTCTCCACAGAAAGCGTTTCCAGACTTCCCCTTCAACACACGAGTTTAACTCTGTAAGTTGAATGCACACATTGAAGACCGTTCTGTTAGGTAGCTCCGTTTTGGTTTTAGAAGTAGACAGTTCTCCTTACAGCATATACTCCCATTCAATGTGAAATGTCCCAACGCAGCTCTTACCAGAAACGTGTTTCTAACTCCTGAATCTAAAGGGAGATTTAACTCACTTAGCTGAACAAACGCAGAGCAGAGCAGATTAAAGTATACGTTTCTTCTGTGTATTAGGCAGAGTTTTACTTCTATTTCATTATATGCGGGAATAGTGCTGGAAAAGCCTGGAAATGCCTGTTTTGAGATCTCTCCACAGAAAGCGTTTCCAGACTTCCCCTTCAACACACGAGTTTAACTTTGTAAGTTGAATGCACACATTGAAGACCGTTCTGTTAGGTAGCTCCGTTTTGGTTTTAGAAGCAGACTGTTCTCCTTACAGCATATACTCCCATTCACTGAGAAATGTGCAAACGCAGCTCTTACCAGAAACGTGTTTCTAACTCCTGAATCTAAAGGGAGATTTAACTCACTTAGCTGAACAAACGCACAGCAGAGCAGATTGAAGGATACGTTTCTTCTGTGTTTTAGGCAGAGTTTTACTGCTATTTCGTTATATGCGGGAATAGTGCTGGAAAAGCCTGTTTTGAGATCTCTCCACAGAAAGCATTTCCAGACTTCCCCTTCAACACACGAGTTTAAACCTGTAAGTTGAATGCACACATTGACGACCGTTCTGTTAGGTAGCTCCGTTTTGGTTTTAGAAGCAGACAGTTCTCCTTACAGCATATACTCCCATTCACTGAGAAATGTCCAAACGCAGCTCTTACCAGAGACGTGTTTCTAACTCCTGAATCTAAAGGGAGATTTACCTCACTTAGCAGAACAAAGGCACAGCAGAGCAGATTGAAGGATACGTTTCTTCTGTGTTTTAGGCAGAGTTTTACTTCTCTTTCGTTATATGCCGGAATAGTGCTGGAAATGCCTGGAAATGCCTGTTTTGAGATATCTCCACAGAAAGCGTTTCCAGACTTCCCCTTCAACACACGAGTTTAACTCTGTAAGTTGAGTGCACACTTTGAAGACCGTACTGTTATGTAGCTCCGTTTTGGTTTTAGAAGCAGACAGTTCTCCTTACAGCATATACTCCCATTCACTGTGAAATGTCCAAACGCAGCTCTTACCAGAAACGTGTTTGTAACTCCTGAATCTAAAGGGAGATTTAACTCACTTAGCTGAACAAACGCACAGCAGAGCAGATTGAAGGAAAGGTTTCTTCTGTGTTTTAGGCAGAGTTTTACTGCTATTTCATTATATGCGGGAATAGTGCTGGAAAAGCCTGGAAATTCCTGTTTTGGATCTCTCCACAGAAAGCGTTTCCAGACTTCCCCTTCAACACACGAGTTCAACTCTGTAAGTTGAATGCACACATTGAAGACCGTTCTGTTAGGTAGCTCCGTTTTGGTTTTAGAAGCAGACAGTTCTCCTTACAGCATATACTCCCATTCACTGAGAAATGTCCAAACGCAGCTCTTACCAGAAACGTGTTTCTAACTCCTGAATCTAAAGGGAGATTTAACTCACTTAGGTGAACAAACGCACCGCAGAGGAGATTGAAGGATAAGTTTCTTCGGTGTTTTAGGCAGAGTTTTACTGCTATTTCGTTATATGCCGGAATAGTGCTGGAAATGCCTGGAAATGCCTGTTTTGAGATATCTCCACAGAAAGCGTTTCCAGACTTCCCCTTCAACACACGAGTTTAACTCTGTAGGTTGAATGCACACATTGAAGACCGTTCTGTAAAGTAGCTCCGTTTTGGTTTTAGAAGCAGACAGTTCTCCTTACAGCATATACTGCCATTCACTGAGAAATGTCCAAACGCAGCTCTTACAAGAAACGTGTTTCTAACTCCTGAATCTAAAGGGAGATTTAACTCACTTAGCTGAACAAACGCACAGCAGAGCAGATTGAAGGATGGGTTTCTTCTGTGTTTTAGGCAGAGTTTTACTGCTATTTCGTTATATGCGGGAATAGTGCTGGAAATGACTGTTTTGCGATCTCTGCACTGAAAGCGTTTCCAGACTTCCCCTTCAACACACGAGTTTAACTCTGTAAGGTGAATGCACACGTTGAAGACCGTTCAGTTATGTAGCTCCGTTTTGGTTTTAGAAGCAGACAGTTCTCCTTACAGCATATACTCCCATTCACTGAGAAATGTCCAAACACAGCTCTTACCAGAAACGTGTTTCTAACTCCTGAATCTAAAGGGAGATTTAAATCACTTAGCTGAACAAACGCACAGTAGGGCAGATTGAAGGATACGTTTCTTCTTTGCCTTAGGCAGAGTTATACTGCTATTTCGTTATATGCGGGAATAGTGCTGGAAATGCCTGGAAATGCCTGTTTTGAGATCTCTGCACAGAAAGCGTTTCCAGACTTCCCCTTCAACACACGAGTTTAACACTGTAAGTTGAATGCATACATTGATGACCGTTCTGTTAGGTAGGTCCGTTTTGGTTTTAGAAGCAGACAGTTCTCCTTACAGCATATACTCCCATTCACTGACAATTGTCCAAACGCAGCACTTACCAGAAACGTGTTTCTAACTCCTGAATCTAAAGGAAGATTTAACTCACTTAGCTGAACAGACGCATAGCAGAGCAGATTGAAGGATACGTTTCTTCTGTGTTTTAGGCAGAGTTTTACTGCTATTTCGTTATATGCGGGAATAGTGATGGAAAAGCCTGGAAATGCCTGTTTTGAGATCTCTCCACAGAAAGCGTTTCCAGACATTCCCTTCAACACACGAGTTTAACTCTGTAAGTTGAATGCACACATTGAAGACCGTTGGGTTAGGTAGCCCCGTTTTCATTTTAGAAGCAGACAGTTCTCCTTACAGCATATACTCAAATTCACTGTGAAATGTCCAAACGCAGCTCTTACCAGAATCGTGTTTCTAACTCCTGAATCTAAAGGGAGATTTAACTCACTTAGCTGAACAAACGCACAGCAGAGCAGATTGAAGGATACGTTTCTTCTGTGTTTTAGGCAGAGTTTTACTGCTATTTCATTATATGCGGGAATAGTGCTGGAAAAGCCTGGAAATGCCTGTTTTGAGATCTCTCCACAGAAAGCGTTTCCAGACTTCCCCTTCAACACACGAGTTTAACTCTGTAAGTTGAATGCACACATTGAAGACCGTTCTGTTAGGTAGCTCCGTTTTGGTTTTAGAAGCAGACAGTTCTCCTTACAGCATATACTCCCATTCATTGAGAAATGTCCAAACGCAGCTCTTACGAGAAACGTGTTTCTAACTCCTGAATCTAAAGGGAGATTTATCTCACTTAGCTGAACAAACGCACAGCAGAGCACATTGAAGGATACGATCTTCTGTGTTTTAGGCAGAGTTTTACTGCTATTTCGTTATATGCGGTAATAGTGCTGGAAATGCCTGTTTTGAGATCTTTCCACAGAAAGGGTTTCCAGACTTCCCCTTCAACACACGAGTTTAACTCTGTAAGTTGAATGCACACATTGAAGACCGTTCTGTTAGGTAGCTCCGTTTTGGTTTTAGAAGCAGACAGTTCTCCTTACAGCATATACTCCCATTCAATGTGAAATGTCCCAACGCAGCTCTTACCAGAAACGTGTTTCTAACTCCTGAATCTAAAGGGAGATTTAACTCACTTAGCTGAACAAACGCACAGCAGAGCAGATTGAAGGATAAGATTCTTCTGTGTTTTAGGCCGAGTTTTACTGCTATTTCGTTATATGCGGGAATAGTGCTGGAAATGCCTGTTTTGAGATCTCTCAACAGAAAGCGTTTCCAGACGTCCCCTTCAACACACGAGTTTAACGCTGTAAGTTGAATGCCCACATTGAAGACCGTTCTGTTAGGTAGCACCGTTTTTGTTTTAGAAGCAGACAGTTCTCCTTACAGCCTATACTCCCATTCACTGAGAAATGTCCAAACGCAGCTCTTACCAGAAACGTGTTTCTAACTCCTGAATCTAAAGGGAGATTTAACTCACTTAGCTGAACAAACGCACAGCAGAGCAGATTGAAGGATACGTTTCTTCTGTGTTTTAGGCAGAGTTTTACTGCTATTTCATTATATGCGGGAATAGTGCTGGAAATGGCTGTTTTGAGATCTCTCCACTGAAAGCGTTTCCAGAGTTCCCCTCCAACACACGGGTTTAACTCTGTAAGTTGAATGCACACATTGAAGACCGTTCTGTTAGGTAGCTCCGTTTTGCTTTTTGAAGCAGACAGTTCTCCTTACAGCATATACTCCCATTCACTGAGAAATGTCCAAACGCAGGTCTTACCAGAAACGTGTTTCTAACTCCTGAATCTAAAGGGAGATTTAACTCACTTAGCTGAACAAACGCACAGCAGAGCAGATTGAAGGATACGTTTCTTCTTTGTTTTAGGCAGAGTTTTACTGCTATTTCGTTATGTGCGGGAATAGTGCTGGAAATGCCTGTTTTGAGATCTCTCCACAGAAAGCGTTTCCAGAGTTCCCCTTCAACACACGGGTTTAACTCTGTAAGTTGAATGCACACATTGAAGACCGTTCTGTTAGGTAGCTCCGTTTTGATTTTAGAAGCAGACTGTTCTCCTTACAGAATATACTCCCATTCACTGAGAAATGTCCAAACGCAGCTCTTACCAGAAACTTGTTTCTAACTCCTGAATCTAAAGGGAGATTTAACTCACTTAGCTGAACAAACGCACAGCAGAGGAGATTGAAGGATAAGTTTCTTCTGTGTTTTAGGCAGAGTTTTACTGCTATTTCGTTATATGCGGGAATAGTGCTGGAAATGCCTGTTTAGAGATCTCTCCACAGAAAGCGTTTCCAGACTTCCCCTTCAACAAACGAGTATAACTTTGTAAGTTGAATGCACACATTGAAAACCGTTCTGTTAGGTAGCTCCGTTTTGGTTTTAGAAGCAGACAGTTCTCCTTACAGCATAAACTCCCATTCACTGAGAACCGTCCAAACGCAACACTTACCAGAAACGTGTTTCTAACTCCTGAATCTAAAGGGAGATTTTACTCACTTAGCTGAACAAACGCACAGCAGAGCAGATTGAACGATGCGTTTCTTCTGTGTTTTAGGCAGAGTTTTACTGCTATTTCATTATATGCGGGAATAGTGCTGGAAAAGCATGGCAATGCCTGTTTTGAGATCTCTCCAGAGAAAGCGTTTCCAGACTTCCCCTTCAACACACGAGTTTAACTCTGTAAGTTGAATGCACACATTGAAGGTCGTTCTGTTAGGTAGCTCCGTTTTGGTTTTAGAAGCAGACAGTTCTCCTTACAGCATATACTCCCATTCACTGAGAAATGTCCAAACGCGGGTCTTACCAGAAACGTGTTTCTAACTCCTGAATCTAAAGGGAGATTTAACTCACTTAGGTGAACAAACGCACAGCAGAGCAGATTGACGGATACGTTTCTTCTGTGTTTTAGGCAGAGTTTTACTGCTATTTCGTTATATGCGGGAATAGGGCTGGAAATGCACGTTTTGAGATCTCTCCACAGAAAGCGTTTCCAGACTTCCCCTTCAACACACGAGTTTAACACTGTAAGTTGAATGCACACATTGAAGACCGTTCTGTTAGGTAGCTCCGTTCTGGTTTTAGAAGCAGACAGTTCTCCTTACAGCATATATTCCCATTCACTGAGAAATGTCCAAACGCAGCTCTTACCAGAAACGTGTTTCTAACTCCTGAATCTAAAGGGAGATTTAACTCACTTAGCTGAAGAAACGCACAGCAGGGCAGATTGAAGGATACGTTTCTTCTGTGTTTTAGGCAGAGTTTTACTGCTATTTCGTTATATGTGGGAATAGTGCTGGAAATGCCTGTTTTGAGATCTCTCCAAAGAAAGCGTTTCCAGACTTCCCCTTCAACAAACGAGTTAAACTTTGTAAGTTGAATGCACACATTGAAGACCGTTCTGTTAGGTAGCTCCGTTTTGGTTTTAGAAGCAGACAGTTCTCCTTACAGCATATACTCCCATTCACTGAGAAATGTCCAAACGCAACTCTTACCAGAAACGTGTTTCTAACTCCTGAATCTAAAGGGAGATTTTACTCACTTAGCTGAACAAACGCACAGCAGAGCAGATTGAACGATACGTTTCTTCTGTGTTTTAGGCAGAGTTTTACTGCTATTTCGTTATATGCGGGAATAGTGTTGGAAATGCCTGTTTTGAGATCTATCCACAGAAAGCGTTTCCAGACTTCCCCTTCAACACACGAGTTTAACTCTGTAAGTTGAATGCACACATTGAAGACCGTTCTTTTAGGTAGCTCCGTTTTGGTTTTAGAAGCAGACAGGTCTCCTTACAGCATATACTCCCATTCACTGAGAAATGTCCAAACGCAGCTCTTACCAGAAATGTTTTTCTAACTCCTGAATCTAAAGGGAGGTTTAACTCACTTAGGTGAACAAACGCACAGCAGAGCAGATTGAAGGATACGTTTCTTCTGTGTTTTAGGCAGAGATTAACTGCTATTTCGTAATATGCGGGTATACTGCTGGAAATGCCTGTTTTGAGATCTCTCCACAGAAAGCGTTTCCAGACTTCCCCTTCAACACACGAGTTTAACTCTGTAAGTTGAATGCACACATTGAAGACCGTTCTGTTAGGTAGTTCCGTTTTGGTTTTTGAAGCAGACAGTTCTCCTTACAGCATATACTCCCATTCACTGAGAAATGTCCAAAGGCAGCTCTTACCAGAAACGTGTTTCTCACTCCTGAATCTAAGGGGAGATTTAATTCACTTAACTGAACAAACGCACAGAAGAGCAGACTGAAAGATTCGTTTCTTCTGTGTTTTAGGCAGAGTTTTACTGCTATTTCGTTATATGCGGGAATAGTGCTGGAAATGCCTGTTTTGAGATCTTTCCACAGAAAGCGTTTCCAGACTTCCCCTTCAACACAGGAGTTTAACACTGTAAGTTGAAAGCACACATTGAAGACCGTTCTTTTAGGTAGCACCATTTTGGTTTTAGAAGCAGACAGTTCTCCTTACAGCATATACTCCCATTCACTGAGAAATGTCCAAAGGCAGCTCTTACCAGAAACGTGTTTCTAACTCCTGAATCTAAAGGGAGACTTAACTCACTTAGCTGAACAAACGCACAGCAGAGCAGATTGAAGCATACGTTTCTTCTGTGTTTTAGGCAGAGTTTTACTGCTATTTCGTTATATGTGGGAATAGTGCTGGAAATGCCTGTTTTGAGATCTCTCCACAGAAAGCGTTTCCAGACTTCCCCTTCAACACACGAGTTTAACTCTGTAAGTTGAATGCACACATTGAAGACCGTTCTGTTAGGTAGCTCCGTTTTGGTTTTAGAAGCAGACAGTTCTCCGTACAGCACATACTCCCATTCACTGAGAAATGTCCAAACGCGGGTCTTACCAGAAACGTGTTTCTAACTCCTGAATCTAAAGGGAGATTTAACTCACTTAGGTGAACAAACGCACAGCAGAGCAGATTGACGGATACGTTTCTTCTGTGTTTTAGGCAGAGTTTTACTGCTATTTCGTTATATGCGGGAATAGGGCTGGAAATGCTGGTTTTGAGATCTCTCCATAGAAAGCGTTTCCAGACTTCCCCTTCAACACACGAGTTTAACTCTGTAAGTTGAATGCACACATTGAAGACCGTTCTGTTAGGTAGCTCCGTTTTTGTTTTAGAAGCAGACAGTTCTCCTTACAGCATATACTCCCAATCACTGAGAAATGTCCAAACGCAGCTCTTACCAGAAACGTGTTTCTAACTCCTGAATCTAAAGGGAGATTTAACTCACTTAGGTGAACAAACGCACCGCAGAGCAGATTGAAGGATAAGTTTCTTCTGTGTTTTAGGCAGAGTTTTACTGCTATTTCATTATATGCGGGAATAGTGCTGGAAAAGCCTGGAAATGCCTGTTTTGAGATCTCTCCAGAGAAAGCGTTTCCAGACTTCCCCTTCAACACACGAGTTTAACACTGTAAGTTGAATGCACACATTGAAGACCGTTCTGTTAGGTAGCTCCGTTTTGGTTTTAGAAGCAGACAGTTCTCCTTACAGCATATACACCCATTCACTGAGAAATGTCCAAACGCAGCTCTTAACAGAAACGTGTTTCTAACTCCTGAATCTAAAGGGAGATTTAACTCACTTAGCTGAACAAACGCACAGCAGAGCAGATTGAAGGATACGTTTCTTCTGTGTTTTAGGCAGAGTTTTACTGCTATTTCGTTATATGCGGGAATAGTGATGGAAAAGCCTGGAAATGCCTGTTTTGAGATCTCTCCACAGAAAGCGTTTCCAGACTTCCCATTCAACACACGAGTTTAACTCTGTAAGTTGAATGCACACATTGAAGACCGTTCTGTTAGGTAGCTCCGTTTTGGTTTTAGAAGCAGACAGTTCGCCTTACAGCATATACTCCCATTCACTGAGAAATGTCCAAACGCAGCTCTTACCAGAAACGTTTTTATAACTCCTGAATCTAAAGGGAGATTTAACTCACTTAGGTGAACAAACGCACAGCAGAGCAGATTGAAGGATACGATTCTTCTGTGTTTTAGGCAGAGATTTACTGCTATTTCGTTATATGCGGGTATACTGCTGGAAATGCCTGTTTTGAGATCTCTCCCCAGAAAGCGTTTCCAGACTTCCCCTTCAACACACGAGTTTAACTCTGTAAGTTGAATGCACACATTGAAGACCGTTCTGTTAGGTAGTTCCGTTTTGGTTTTTGAAGCAGACAGTTCTCCTTACAGCATATACTCCCATTCACTGAGAAATGTCCAAACGCAGCTCTTACCAGAAACGTGTTTCTCACTCCTGAATCTAAAGGGAGATTTAATTCACTTAACTGAACAAACGCACAGCAGAGCAGACTGAAAGATTCGTTTCTTCTGAGTTTTAGGCAGAGTTTTACTGCTATTTCCTTATATGCGGGAATAGTGTTGGAAATGCCTGTTTTGAGATCTCTCCACAGAAAGCGTTTCCAGACTTCCCCTTCAACACAGGAGTTTAACACTGTAAGTTGAAAGCACACATTGAAGACCGTTCTTTTAGGTAGCACCATTTTGGTTTTAGAAGCAGACAGTTCTCCTTACAGCATATACTCCCATTCACTGAGAAATGTCCAAACGCAGCTCTTACCAGAAACCTGTTTCTAACTCCTGAATCTAAAGGGAGATTTAACTCACTTAGCTGAACAAACGCACAGCAGAGCAGATTGAAGCATACGTTTCTTCT
Source organism: Saguinus oedipus (assembly GCA_031835075.1). NCBI lineage: Eukaryota > Metazoa > Chordata > Mammalia > Primates > Cebidae > Saguinus > Saguinus oedipus. Next base: position 171,260,418 of record CM063174.1, read on the forward strand.
GTGTTTTAGGCAGAGTTTTACTGCTATTTCGTTATATGCGGGAATAGTGCTGGAAATGCCTGTTTAGAGATCTCTCCACAGAAAGCGTTTCCAGACTTCCCCTTCAACAAACGAGTTTAAGTTTGTAAGTTGAATGCACACATTGAAAACCGTTCTGTTAGGTAGCTCCGTTTTGGTTTTAGAAGCAGACCGTTCTCCTTACAGCATATACTCCCATTCACTGAGAAACGTCCAAACGCAACACTTACCAGAAACGTGTTTCTAACTCCTGAATCTAAAGGGAGATTTTACTCACTTAGCTGAACAAACGCACAGCAGAGCAGATTGAACGATACGTTTCTTCTGTGTTTTAGGCAGAGTTTTACTGCTATTTCATTATATGCGGGAATAGTGCTGGAAAAGCATGGCAATGCCTGTTTTGAGATCTCTCCAGAGAAAGCGTTTCCAGACTTCCCCTTCAACACACGAGATTAACTCTGTAAGTTGAATGCACACATTGAAGGTCGTTCTGTTAAGTAGCTCCGTTTTGGTTTTAGAAGCAGACAGTTCTCATTACAGCATATACTCCCATTCACTGAGAAATGTCCAAACGCAGCTCTTACCAGAAACGTGTTTCTAACTCCTGAATCTAAAGGGAGATTTAACTCACTTAGCTGAACAAACCACAGCAGAGCAGATTGAAGGATACGTTTCTTCTTTGTTTTAGGCAGAGTTTTACTGTTATTTCGTTATGTGCGGGAATAGTGCTGGAAATGCCTGTTTTGAGATCTCTCCACAGAAAGCGTTTCCAGAGTTCCCCTTCAACACACGGGTTTATCTCTGTAAGTTGAATGCACACATTGAAGACCGTTCTGTTAGGTAGCTCCGTTTTGATTTTAGAAGCAGACAGTTCTCCTTACAGAATATACTCCCATTCACTGAGAAATGTCCAAATGCAGCTCTTACCAGAAACGTGTTTCTAACTCCTGAATCTAAAGGGAGATTTAACTCACTTAGCTGAACAAACGCACAGCAGAGGAGATTGAAGGATACGTTTCTTCTGTGTTTTAGGCAGAGTTTTACTGCTATTTCGTTATATGCGGGAATAGTGCTGGAAATGCCTGTTTAGAGATCTCTCCACAGAAAGCGTTTCCAGACTTCCCCTTCAACAAACGAGTTTAACTTTGTAAGTTGAATGCACACATTGAAGACCGTTCTGTTAGGTAGCTCCGTTTTGGTTTTAGAAGCAGACAGTTCTCCTTACAGCATATACTCCCATTCACTGAGAAATGTCCAAACGCGGGTCTTACCAGAAACGTGTTTCTAACTCCTGAATCTAAAGTGAGATTTAACTCACTTAGGTGAACAAACGCACAGCAGAGCAGATTGACGGATACGTTTCTTCTGTGTTTTAGGCAGAGTTTTACGGCTATTTCGTTATATGCGGGAATAGGGCTGGAAATGCAGGTTTTGAGATCTCTCCACAGAAAGCGTTTCCAGACTTCCCCTTCAACACAGGAGTTTAACACTGTAAGTTAAATGCACACATTGAAGACCGTTCTGTTAGGTAGCACCGTTTTGGTTTTAGAAGCAGACAGTTCTCCTTACAGCATATATTCCCATTCACTGAGAAATGTCCAAACGCAGCTCTTACCAGAAACGTGTTTCTAACTCCTGAATCTAAAGGGAGATTTAACTCACTTAGCTGAACAAACGCACAGCAGGGCAGATTGAAGGATACGTTTCTTCTGTGTTTTAGGCAGAGTTTTACTACTATTTCGTTATATGTGGGAATAGTGCTGGAAATGCCTGTTTTGAGATCTCTCCAATGAAAGCGTTTCCAGACTTCCCCTTCAACACACGAGTTTAACTCTGTAAGTTGAATGCACACATTGAAGGCCGTTCTGTTAGGTAGCTCCGTTTTGGTTTTAGAAGCAGACAGTTCTCCTTACAGCATATACTCCCATTCACTGAGAAATGTCCAAACGCAGCTCTTACCAGAAACGTGTTTCTAACTCCTGAATCTAAAGGGAGATTTAACTCACTTAGCTGAACAAACGCACAGCAGAGCAGATTGAAGGATACGTTTCTTCTTTGTTTTAGGCAGAGTTTTACTGTTATTTCGTTATGTGCGGGAATAGTGCTGGAAATGCCTGTTTTGAGATCTCTCCACAGAAAGCGTTTCCAGAGTTCCCCTTCAACACACGGGTTTATCTCTGTAAGTTGAATGCACACATTGAAGACCGTTCTGTTAGGTAGCTCCGTTTTGATTTTAGAAGCAGACAGTTCTCCTTACAGAATATACTCCCATTCACTGAGAAATGTCCAAACGCAGCTCTTACCAGAAACGTGTTTCTAACTCCTGAATCTAAAGGGAGATTTAACTCACTTAGCTGAACAAACGCACAGCAGAGCAGATTGAAGGATAAGTTTCTTCTCTGTTTTAGGCAGAGTTTTACTGCTATTTCGTTATATGCGGGAATAGTGCTGGAAATGCCTGTTTAGAGATCTTTCCACAGAAAGCGTTTCCAGACTTCCCCTTCAACAAACGAGTTTAACTTTGTAAGTTGAATGCACACATTGAAGACCGATCTGTTAGGTAGCTCCGTTTTGGTTTTAGAAGCAGACAGTTCTCCTTACAGCATATACTCCCATTCACTGAGAAATATCCAAACGCAACTCTTACCAGAAACGTGTTTCTAACTCCTGAATCTAAAGGGAGATTTTACTCACTTAGCTGAACAAACGCACAGCAGAGCAGATTGAACGATACGTTTCTTCTGTGTTTTAGGCAGAGTTTTACTGCTATTTTGTTATATGCGGGAATAGTGTTGGAAATGCCTGTTTTGAGATCTATCCACAGAAAGCGTTTCCAGACTTCCCCTTCAACACACGAGTTTAACTCTGTAAGTTGAATGCACACATTGAAGACCGTTCTTTTAGGTAGCTCCGTTTTGGTTTTAGAAGCAGACAGTTTTCCTTACAGCATATACTCCCATTCACTGAGAAATGTCCAAACGCAGCTCTTACCAGAAACGTTTTTCTAACTCCTGAATCTAAAGGGAGGTTTAACTCACTTAGGTGAACAAACGCACAGCAGAGCAGATTGAAGGATACGTTTCTTCTGTGTTTTAGGCAGAGATTAACTGCTATTTCGTTATATGCGGGTATACTGCTGGAAATGCCTGTTTTGAGATCTCTCCACAGAAAGCGTTTCCAGACTTCCCCTTCAACACACGAGTTTAACTCTGTAAGTTGAATGCACACATTGAAGACCGTTCTGTTAGGTAGTTCCGTTTTGGTTTTTGAAGCAGACAGTTCTCCTTACAGCATATACTCCCATTCACTGAGAAATGTCCAAAGGCAGCTCTTACCAGAAACGTGTTTCTCACTCCTGAATCTAAGGGGAGATTTAATTCACTTAACTGAACAAACGCACAGCAGAGCAGATTGAAAGATTCGTTTCTTCTGTGTTTTAGGCAGAGTTTTACTGCTATTTCGTTATATGCGGGAATAGTGCTGGAAATGCCTGTTTTGAGATCTTTCCACAGAAAGCGTTTCCAGACTTCCCCTTCAACACAGGAGTTTAACACTGTAAGTTGAAAGCACACATTGAAGACCGTTCTTTTAGGTAGCACCATTTTGGTTTTAGAAGCAGACAGTTCTCCTTACAGCATATACTCCCATTCACTGAGAAATGTCCAAACGCAACTCTTACCAGAAACGTGTTTCTAACTCCTGAATCTAAAGGGAGACTTAACTCACTTAGCTGAACAAATGCACAGCAGAGCAGATTGAAGCATACGTTTCTTCTGTGTTTTAGGCAGAGTTTTACTGCTATTTCGTTATATGTGGGAATAGTGCTGGAAATGCCTGTTTTGAGATCTCTCCACAGAAAGCGTTTCCAGACTTCCCCTTCAACACACGAGTTTAACTCTGTAAGTTGAATGCAGACATTGAAGACCGTTCTGTTACGTAGCTCCGTTTTGGTTTTAGAAGCAGACAGTTCTCCTTACAGCATATACTCCCATTCACTGAGAAATGTCCAAACGCGGGTCTTACCAGAAACGTGTTTCTAACTCCTGAATCTAAAGGGAGATTTAACTCACTTAGGTGAACAAACGCACAGCAGAGCAGATTGACGGATACGTTTCTTCTGTGTTTTAGGCAGAGTTTTACGGCTATTTCGTTATATGCGGGAATAGGGCTGGAAATGCAGGTTTTGAGATCTCTCCACAGAAAGCGTTTCCAGACTTCCCCTTCAACACACGAGTTTAACTCTGTAAGTTGAATGCACACATTGAAGACCGTTCTGTTAGGTAGCTCCGTTTTGGTTTTAGAAGCAGACAGTTCTCCTTACAGCATATACTCCCATTCACTGAGAAATGTCCAAACGCAGCTCTTACCAGAAACGTGTTTCTAACTCCTGAATCTAAAGGGAGATTTAACTCACTTAGCTGAAGAAACGCACAGCAGGGCAGATTGAAGGATACGTTTCTTCTGTGTTTTAGGCAGAGTTTTACTGCTATTTCGTTATATGTGGGAATAGTGCTGGAAATGCCTGTTTTGAGATCTCTCCAAAGAAAGCGTTTCCAGACTTCCCCTTCAACACACGAGTTTAACTCTGTAAGTTGAATGCACACATTGAAGGCCGTTCTGTTAGGTAGCTCCGTTTTGGTTTTAGAAGCAGACAGTTCTCCTTACAGCATATACTCCCATTCACTGAGAAATGTCCAAACGCGGGTCTTACCAGAAACGTGTTTCTAACTCCTGAATCTAAAGGGAGATTTAACTCACTTAGGTGAACAAACGCACAGCAGAGCAGTTTGACGGATACGTTTCTTCTGTGTTTTAGGCAGAGTTTTACGGCTATTTCGTTATATGCGGGAATAGGGCTGGAAATGCAGGTTTTGAGATCTCTCCACAGAAAGCGTTTCCAGACTTCCCCTTCAACACACGAGTTTAACTCTGTAAGTTGAATGCACACATTGAAGACCGTTCTGTTAGGTAGCTCCGTTTTTGTTTTAGAAGCAGACAGTTCTCCTTACAGCATATACTCCCAATCACTGAGAAATGTCCAAACGCAGCTCTTACCAGAAACGTGTTTCTAACTCCTGAATCTAAAGGGAGATTTAACTCACTTAGTTGAACAAACGCACCGCAGAGCAGATTGAAGGATAAGTTTCTTCTGTGTTTTAGGCAGAGTTTTACTGCTATTTCATTATATGCGGGAATAGTGCTGGAAAAGCCTGGAAATGCCTGTTTTGAGATCTCTCCAGAGAAAGCGTTTCCAGACTTCCCCTTCAACACACGAGTTTAACACTGTAAGTTGAATGCACACATTGAAGACCGTTCTGTTAGGTAGCTCCGTTTTGGTTTTAGAAGCAGACAGTTCTCCTTACAGCATATACACCCATTCACTGAGAAATGTCCAAACGCAGCTCTTAACAGAAACGTGTTTCTAACTCCTGAATCTAAAGGGAGATTTAACTCACTTAGCTGAACAAACGCACAGCAGAGCAGATTGAAGGATACGTTTCTTCTGTGTTTTAGGCAGAGTTTTACTGCTATTTCGTTATATGCGGGAATAGTGATGGAAAAGCCTGGAAATGCCTGTTTTGAGATCTCTCCACAGAAAGCGTTTCCAGACTTCCCATTCAACACACGAGTTTAACTCTGTAAGTTGAATGCACACATTGAAGACCGTTCTGTTAGGTAGCTCCGTTTTGGTTTTAGAAGCAGACAGTTCGCCTTACAGCATATACTCCCATTCACTGAGAAATGTACAAACGCAGCTCTTACCAGAAACGTTTTTATAACTCCTGAATCTAAAGGGAGATTTAACTCACTTAGGTGAACAAACGCACAGCAGAGCAGATTGAAGGATACGATTCTTCTGTGTTTTAGGCAGAGATTTACTGCTATTTCGTTATATGCGGGTATACTGCTGGAAATGCCTGTTTTGAGATCTCTCCCCAGAAAGCGTTTCCAGACTTCCCCTTCAACACACGAGTTTAACTCTGTAAGTTGAATGCACACATTGAAGACCGTTCTGTTAGGTAGTTCCGTTTTGGTTTTTGAAGCAGACAGTTCTCCTTACAGCATATACTCCCATTCACTGAGAAATGTCCAAACGCAGCTCTTACCAGAAACGTGTTTCTCACTCCTGAATCTAAAGGGAGATTTAATTCACTTAACTGAACAAACGCACAGCAGAGCAGACTGAAAGATTCGTTTCTTCTGAGTTTTAGGCAGAGTTTTACTGCTATTTCCTTATATGCGGGAATAGTGTTGGAAACGCCTGTTTTGAGATCTCTCCACAGAAAGCGTTTCCAGACTTCCCCTTCAACACAGGAGTTTAACACTGTAAGTTGAAAGCACACATTGAAGACCGTTCTTTTAGGTAGCACCATTTTGGTTTTAGAAGCAGACAGTTCTCCTTACAGCATATACTCCCATTCACTGAGAAATGTCCAAACGCAGCTCTTACCAGAAACCTGTTTCTAACCCCTGAATCTAAAGGGAGATTTAACTCACTTAGCTGAACAAACGCACAGCAGAGCAGATTGAAGCATACGTTTCTTCTGTGTTTTAGGCAGAGGTTTACTGCTATTTCGTTATATGCGGGAATAGTGCTGGAAATGCCTGTTTAGAGATCTCTCCACAGAAAGCGTTTCCAGACTTCCCCTTCAACAAACGAGTTTAAGTTTGTAAGTTGAATGCACACATTGAAAACCGTTCTGTTAGGTAGCTCCGTTTTGGTTTTAGAAGCAGACCGTTCTCCTTACAGCATATACTCCCATTCACTGAGAAACGTCCAAACGCAACACTTACCAGAAACGTGTTTCTAACTCCTGAATCTAAAGGGAGATTTTACTCACTTAGCTGAACAAACGCAGAGCAGAGCAGATTGAACGATACGTTTCTTCTGTGTTTTAGGCAGAGTTTTACTGCTATTTCATTATATGCGGGAATAGTGCTGGAAAAGCATGGCAATGCCTGTTTTGAGATCTCTCCAGAGAAAGCGTTTCCAGACTTCCCCTTCAACACACGAGATTAACTCTGTAAGTTGAATGCACACATTGAAGGTCGTTCTGTTAGGTAGCTCCGTTTTGGTTTTAGAAGCAGACAGTTCTCCTTACAGCATATACTCCCATTCACTGAGAAATGTCCAAACGCAGCTCTTACCAGAAACGTGTTTCTAACTCCTGAATCTAAAGGGAGATTTAACTCACTTAGCTGAACAAACCACAGCAGAGCAGATTGAAGGATACGTTTCTTCTTTGTTTTAGGCAGAGTTTTACTGTTATTTCGTTATGTGCGGGAATAGTGCTGGAAATGCCTGTTTTGAGATCTCTCCACAGAAAGCGTTTCCAGAGTTCCCCTTCAACACACGGGTTTATCTCTGTAAGTTGAATGCACACATTGAAGACCGTTCTGTTAGGTAGCTCCGTTTTGATTTTAGAAGCAGACAGTTCTCCTTACAGAATATACTCCCATTCACTGAGAATTGTCCAAACGCAGCTCTTACCAGAAACGTGTTTCTAACTCCTGAATCTAAAGGGAGATTTAACTCACTTAGCTGAACAAACGCACAGCAGAGGAGATTGAAGGATACGTTTCTTCTGTGTTTTAGGCAGAGTTTTACTGCTATTTCGTTATATGTGGGAATAGTGCTGGAAATGCCTGTTTTGAGATCTCTCCACAGAAAGCGTTTCCAGACTTCCCCTTCAACACACGAGTTTAACTCTGTAAGTTGAATGCAGACATTGAAGACCGTTCTGTTAGGTAGCTCCGTTTTGGTTTTAGAAGCAGACAGTTCTCCTTACAGCATATACTCCCATTCACTGAGAAATGTCCAAACGCGGGTCTTACCAGAAACGTGTTTCTAACTCCTGAATCTAAAGGGAGATTTAACTCACTTAGGTGAACAAACGCACAGCAGAGCAGATTGACGGATACGTTTCTTCTGTGTTTTAGGCAGAGTTTTACTGCTATTTCGTTATATGTGGGAATAGTGCTGGAAATGCCTGTTTTGAGATCTCTCCAAAGAAAGCGTTTCCAGACTTCCCCTTCAACACACGAGTTTAACTCTGTAAGTTGAATGCACACATTGAAGGCCGTTCTGTTAGGTAGCTCCGTTTTGGTTTTAGAAGCAGACAGTTCTCCTTACAGCATATACTCCCATTCACTGAGAAATGTCCAAACGCGGGTCTTACCAGAAACGTGTTTCTAACTCCTGAATCTAAAGGGAGATTTAACTCACTTAGGTGAACAAACGCACAGCAGAGCAGATTGACGGATACGTTTCTTCTGTGTTTTAGGCAGAGTTTTACGGCTATTTCGTTATATGCGGGAATAGGGCTGGAAATGCAGGTTTTGAGATCTCTCCACAGAAAGCGTTTCCAGACTTCCCCTTCAACACACGAGTTTAACTCTGTAAGTTGAATGCACACATTGAAGACCGTTCTGTTAGGTAGCTCCGTTTTTGTTTTAGAAGCAGACAGTTCTCCTTACAGCATATACTCCCAATCACTGAGAAATGTCCAAACGCAGCTCTTACCAGAAACGTGTTTCTAACTCCTGAATCTAAAGGGAGATTTAACTCACTTAGGTGAACAAACGCACCGCAGAGCAGATTGAAGGATAAGTTTCTTCTATGTTTTAGGCAGAGTTTTACTGCTATTTCATTATATGCGGGAATAGTGCTGGAAAAGCCTGGAAATGCCTGTTTTGAGATCTCTCCAGAGAAAGCGTTTCCAGACTTCCCCTTCAACACACGAGTTTAACACTGTAAGTTGAATGCACACATTGAAGACCGTTCTGTTAGGTAGCTCCGTTTTGGTTTTAGAAGCAGACAGTTCTCCTTACAGCATATACACCCATTCACTGAGAAATGTCCAAACGCAGCTCTTAACAGAAACGTGTTTCTAACTCCTGAATCTAAAGGGAGATTTAACTCACTTAGCTGAACAAACGCACAGCAGAGCAGATTGAAGGATACGTTTCTTCTGTGTTTTAGGCAGAGTTTTACTGCTATTTCGTTATATGCGGGAATAGTGATGGAAAAGCCTGGAAATGCCTGTTTTGAGATCTCTCCACAGAAAGCGTTTCCAGACTTCCCATTCAACACACGAGTTTAACTCTGTAAGTTGAATGCACACATTGAAGACCGTTCTGTTAGGTAGCTCCGTTTTGGTTTTAGAAGCAGACAGTTCGCCTTACAGCATATACTCCCATTCACTGAGAAATGTCCAAACGCAGCTCTTACCAGAAACGTTTTTATAACTCCTGAATCTAAAGGGAGATTTAACTCACTTAGGTGAACAAACGCACAGCAGAGCAGATTGAAGGATACGATTCTTCTGTGTTTTAGGCAGAGATTTACTGCTATTTCGTTATATTCGGGTATACTGCTGGAAATGCCTGTTTTGAGATCTCTCCCCAGAAAGCGTTTCCAGACTTCCCCTTCAACACACGAGATTAACTCTGTAAGTTGAATGCACACATTGAAGGTCGTTCTGTTAGGTAGCTCCGTTTTGGTTTTAGAAGCAGACAGTTCTCCTTACAGCATATACTCCCATTCACTGAGAAATGTCCAAACGCAGCTCTTACCAGAAACGTGTTTCTAACTCCTGAATCTAAAGGGAGATTTAACTCACTTAGCTGAACAAACCACAGCAGAGCAGATTGAAGGATACGTTTCTTCTTTGTTTTAGGCAGAGTTTTACTGTTATTTCGTTATGTGCGGGAATAGTGCTGGAAATGCCTGTTTTGAGATCTCTCCACAGAAAGCGTTTCCAGAGTTCCCCTTCAACACACGGGTTTATCTCTGTAAGTTGAATGCACACATTGAAGACCGTTCTGTTAGGTAGCTCCGTTTTGATTTTAGAAGCAGACAGTTCTCCTTACAGAATATACTCCCATTCACTGAGAAATGTCCAAACGCAGCTCTTACCAGAAACGTGTTTCTAACTCCTGAATCTAAAGGGAGATTTAACTCACTTAGCTGAACAAACGCACAGCAGAGGAGATTGAAGGATACGTTTCTTCTGTGTTTTAGGCAGAGTTTTACTGCTATTTCGTTATATGTGGGAATAGTGCTGGAAATACCTGTTTTGAGATCTCTCCACAGAAAGCGTTTCCAGACTTCCCCTTCAACACACGAGTTTAACTCTGTAAGTTGAATGCAGACATTGAAGACCGTTCTGTTAGGTAGCTCCGTTTTGGTTTTAGAAGCAGACAGTTCTCCTTACAGCATATACTCCCATTCACTGAGAAATGTCCAAACGCGGGTCTTACCAGAAACGTGTTTCTAACTCCTGAATCTAAAGGGAGATTTAACTCACTTAGGTGAACAAACGCACAGCAGAGCAGATTGACGGATACGTTTCTTCTGTGTTTTAGGCAGAGTTTTACTGCTATTTCGTTATATGTGGGAATAGTGCTGGAAATGCCTGTTTTGAGATCTCTCCAAAGAAAGCGTTTCCAGACTTCCCCTTCAACACACGAGTTTAACTCTGTAAGTTGAATGCACACATTGAAGGCCGTTCTGTTAGGTAGCTCCGTTTTGGTTTTAGAAGCAGACAGTTCTCCTTACAGCATATACTCCCATTCACTGAGAAATGTCCAAACGCGGGTCTTACCAGAAACGTGTTTCTAACTCCTGAATCTAAAGGGAGATTTAACTCACTTAGGTGAACAAACGCACAGCAGAGCAGATTGACGGATACGTTTCTTCTGTGTTTTAGGCAGAGTTTTACGGCTATTTCGTTATATGCGGGAATAGGGCTGGAAATGCAGGTTTTGAGATCTCTCCACAGAAAGCGTTTCCAGACTTCCCCTTCAACACACGAGTTTAACTCTGTAAGTTGAATGCACACATTGAAGACCGTTCTGTTAGGTAGCTCCGTTTTTGTTTTAGAAGCAGACAGTTCTCCTTACAGCATATACTCCCAATCACTGAGAAATGTCCAAACGCAGCTCTTACCAGAAACGTGTTTCTAACTCCTGAATCTAAAGGGAGATTTAACTCACTTAGGTGAACAAACGCACCGCAGAGCAGATTGAAGGATAAGTTTCTTCTGTGTTTTAGGCAGAGTTTTACTGCTATTTCATTATATGCGGGAATAGTGCTGGAAAAGCCTGGAAATGCCTGTTTTGAGATCTCTCCAGAGAAAGCGTTTCCAGACTTCCCCTTCAACACACGAGTTTAACACTGTAAGTTGAATGCACACATTGAAGACCGTTCTGTTAGGTAGCTCCGTTTTGGTTTTAGAAGCAGACAGTTCTCCTTACAGCATATACACCCATTCACTGAGAAATGTCCAAACGCAGCTCTTAACAGAAACGTGTTTCTAACTCCTGAATCTAAAGGGAGATTTAACTCACTTAGCTGAACAAACGCACAGCAGAGCAGATTGAAGGATACGTTTCTTCTGTGTTTTAGGCAGAGTTTTACTGCTATTTCGTTATATGCGGGAATAGTGATGGAAAAGCCTGGAAATGCCTGTTTTGAGATCTCTCCACAGAAAGCGTTTCCAGACTTCCCATTCAACACACGAGTTTAACTCTGTAAGTTGAATGCACACATTGAAGACCGTTCTGTTAGGTAGCTCCGTTTTGGTTTTAGAAGCAGACAGTTCGCCTTACAGCATATACTCCCATTCACTGAGAAATGTCCAAACGCAGCTCTTACCAGAAACGTTTTTATAACTCCTGAATCTAAAGGGAGATTTAACTCACTTAGGTGAACAAACGCACAGCAGAGCAGATTGAAGGATACGATTCTTCTGTGTTTTAGGCAGAGATTTACTGCTATTTCGTTATATTCGGGTATACTGCTGGAAATGCCTGTTTTGAGATCTCTCCCCAGAAAGCGTTTCCAGACTTCCCCTTCAACACACGAGTTTAACTCTGTAAGTTGAATGCACACATTGAAGACCGTTCTGTTAGGTAGTTCCGTTTTGGTTTTTGAAGCAGACAGTTCTCCTTACAGCATATACTCCCATTCACTGAGAAATGTCCAAACGCAGCTCTTACCAGAAACGTGTTTCTCACTCCTGAATCTAAAGGGAGATTTAATTCACTTAACTGAACAAACGCACAGCAGAGCAGACTGAAAGATTCGTTTCTTCTGAGTTTTAGGCAGAGTTTTACTGCTATTTCCTTATATGCGGGAATAGTGTTGGAAACGCCTGTTTTGAGATCTCTCCACAGAAAGCGTTTCCAGACTTCCCCTTCAACACAGGAGTTTAACACTGTAAGTTGAAAGCACACATTGAAGACCGTTCTTTTAGGTAGCACCATTTTGGTTTTAGAAGCAGACAGTTCTCCTTACAGCATATACTCCCATTCACTGAGAAATGTCCAAACGCAGCTCTTACCAGAAACCTCTTTCTAACTCCTGAATCTAAAGGGAGATTTAACTCACTTAGCTGAACAAACGCACAGCAGAGCAGATTGAAGCATACGTTTCTTCTGTGTTTTAGGCAGAGTTTTACTGCTATTTCGTTATATGCGGGAATAGTGCTGGAAATGCCTGTTTAGAGATCTCTCCACAGAAAGCGTTTCCAGACTTCCCCTTCAACAAACGAGTTTAAGTTTGTAAGTTGAATGCACACATTGAAAACCGTTCTGTTAGGTAGCTCCGTTTTGGTTTTAGAAGCAGACCGTTCTCCTTACAGCATATACTCCCATTCACTGAGAAACGTCCAAACGCAACACTTACCAGAAACGTGTTCCTAACTCCTGAATCTAAAGGGAGATTTTACTCACTTAGCTGAACAAACGCAGAGCAGAGCAGATTGAACGATACGTTTCTTCTGTGTTTTAGGCAGCGTTTTACTGCTATTTCATTATATGCGGGAATAGTGCTGGAAAAGCATGGCAATGCCTGTTTTGAGATCTCTCCAGAGAAAGCGTTTCCAGACTTCCCCTTCAACACACGAGATTAAATCTGTAAGTTGAATGCACACATTGAAGGTCGTTCTGTTAGGTAGCTCCGTTTTGGTTTTAGAAGCAGACAGTTCTCCTTACAGCATATACTCCCATTCACTGAGAAATGTCCAAACGCAGCTCTTACCAGAAACGTGTTTCTAACTCCTGAATCTAAAGGGAGATTTAACTCACTTAGCTGAACAAACCACAGCAGAGCAGATTGAAGGATACGTTTCTTCTTTGTTTTAGGCAGAGTTTTACTGTTATTTCGTTATGTGCGGGAATAGTGCTGGAAATGCCTGTTTTGAGATCTCTCCACAGAAAGCGTTTCCAGAGTTCCCCTTCAACACACGGGTTTATCTCTGTAAGTTGAATGCACACATTGAACACCGTTCTGTTAGGTAGCTCCGTTTTGATTTTAGAAGCAGACAGTTCTCCTTACAGCATATACTCCCATTCACTGAGAAATGTCCAAACGCGGGTCTTACCAGAAACGTGTTTCTAACTCCTGAATCTAAAGGGAGATTTAACTCACTTAGGTGAACAAACGCACAGCAGAGCAGATTGACGGATACGTTTCTTCTGTGTTTTAGGCAGAGTTTTACGGCTATTTCGTTATATGCGGGAATAGGGCTGGAAATGCAGGTTTTGAGATCTCTCCACAGAAAGCGTTTCCAGACTTCCCCTTCAACACACGAGTTTAACTCTGTAAGTTGAATGCACACATTGAAGACCGTTCTGTTAGGTAGCTCCGTTTTTGTTTTAGAAGCAGACAGTTCTCCTTACAGCATATACTCCCAATCACTGAGAAATGTCCAAACGCAGCTCTTACCAGAAACGTGTTTCTAACTCCTGAATCTAAAGGGAGATTTAACTCACTTAGGTGAACAAACGCACCGCAGAGCAGATTGAAGGATAAGTTTCTTCTGTGTTTTAGGCAGAGTTTTACTGCTATTTCATTATATGCGGGAATAGTGCTGGAAAAGCCTGGAAATGCCTGTTTTGAGATCTCTCCAGAGAAAGCGTTTCCAGACTTCCCCTTCAACACACGAGTTTAACACTGTAAGTTGAATGCACACATTGAAGACCGTTCTGTTAGGTAGCTCCGTTTTGGTTTTAGAAGCAGACAGTTCTCCTTACAGCATATACACCCATTCACTGAGAAATGTCCAAACGCAGCTCTTAACAGAAACGTGTTTCTAACTCCTGAATCTAAAGGGAGATTTAACTCACTTAGCTGAACAAACGCACAGCAGAGCAGATTGAAGGATACGTTTCTTCTGTGTTTTAGGCAGAGTTTTACTGCTATTTCGTTATATGCGGGAATAGTGATGGAAAAGCCTGGAAATGCCTGTTTTGAGATCTCTCCACAGAAAGCGTTTCCAGACTTCCCATTCAACACACGAGTTTAACTCTGTAAGTTGAATGCACACATTGAAGACCGTTCTGTTAGGTAGCTCCGTTTTGGTTTTAGAAGCAGACAGTTCGCCTTACAGCATATACTCCCATTCACTGAGAAATGTCCAAACGCAGCTCTTACCAGAAACGTTTTTATAACTCCTGAATCTAAAGGGAGATTTAACTCACTTAGGTGAACAAACGCACAGCAGAGCAGATTGAAGGATACGATTCTTCTGTGTTTTAGGCAGAGATTTACTGCTATTTCGTTATATTCGGGTATACTGCTGGAAATGCCTGTTTTGAGATCTCTCCACAGAAAGCGTTTCCAGACTTCCCCTTCAACACACGAGTTTAACTCTGTAAGTTGAATGCAGACATTGAAGACCGTTCTGTTAGGTAGCTCCGTTTTGGTTTTAGAAGCAGACAGTTCTCCTTACAGCATATACTCCCATTCACTGAGAAATGTCCAAACGCGGGTCTTACCAGAAACGTGTTTCTAACTCCTGAATCTAAAGGGAGATTTAACTCACTTAGGTGAACAAACGCACAGCAGAGCAGATTGACGGATACGTTTCTTCTGTGTTTTAGGCAGAGTTTTACTGCTATTTCGTTATATGTGGGAATAGTGCTGGAAATGCCTGTTTTGAGATCTCTCCAAAGAAAGCGTTTCCAGACTTCCCCTTCAACACACGAGTTTAACTCTGTAAGTTGAATGCACACATTGAAGGCCGTTCTGTTAGGTAGCTCCGTTTTGGTTTTAGAAGCAGACAGTTCTCCTTACAGCATATACTCCCATTCACTGAGAAATGTCCAAACGCGGGTCTTACCAGAAACGTGTTTCTAACTCCTGAATCTAAAGGGAGATTTAACTCACTTAGGTGAACAAACGCACAGCAGAGCAGATTGACGGATACGTTTCTTCTGTGTTTTAGGCAGAGTTTTACGGCTATTTCGTTATATGCGGGAATAGGGCTGGAAATGCAGGTTTTGAGATCTCTCCACAGAAAGCGTTTCCAGACTTCCCCTTCAACACACGAGTTTAACTCTGTAAGTTGAATGCACACATTGAAGACCGTTCTGTTAGGTAGCTCCGTTTTGGTTTTAGAAGCAGACAGTTCTCCTTACAGCATATACTCCCATTCACTGAGAAATGTCCAAACGCAGCTCTTACCAGAAACGTGTTTCTAACTCCTGAATCTAAAGGGAGATTTAACTCACTTAGCTGAAGAAACGCACAGCAGGGCAGATTGAAGGATACGTTTCTTCTGTGTTTTAGGCAGAGTTTTACTGCTATTTCGTTATATGTGGGAATAGTGCTGGAAATGCCTGTTTTGAGATCTCTCCAAAGAAAGCGTTTCCAGACTTCCCCTTCAACACACGAGTTTAACTCTGTAAGTTGAATGCACACATTGAAGGCCGTTCTGTTAGGTAGCTCCGTTTTGGTTTTAGAAGCAGACAGTTCTCCTTACAGCATATACTCCCATTCACTGAGAAATGTCCAAACGCGGGTCTTACCAGAAACGTGTTTCTAACTCCTGAATCTAAAGGGAGATGTAACTCACTTAGGTGAACAAACGCACAGCAGAGCAGATTGACGGATACGTTTCTTCTGTGTTTTAGGCAGAGTTTTACGGCTATTTCGTTATATGCGGGAATAGGGCTGGAAATGCAGGTTTTGAGATCTCTCCACAGAAAGCGTTTCCAGACTTCCCCTTCAACACACGAGTTTAACTCTGTAAGTTGAATGCACACATTGAAGACCGTTCTGTTAGGTAGCTCCGTTTTTGTTTTAGAAGCAGACAGTTCTCCTTACAGCATATACTCCCAATCACTGAGAAATGTCCAAACGCAGCTCTTACCAGAAACGTGTTTCTAACTCCTGAATCTAAAGGGAGATTTAACTCACTTAGGTGAACAAACGCACCGCAGAGCAGATTGAAGGATAAGTTTCTTCTGTGTTTTAGGCAGAGTTTTACTGCTATTTCATTATATGCGGGAATAGTGCTGGAAAAGCCTGGAAATGCCTGTTTTGAGATCTCTCCAGAGAAAGCGTTTCCAGACTTCCCCTTCAACACACGAGTTTAACACTGTAAGTTGAATGCACACATTGAAGAACGTTCTGTTAGGTAGCTCCGTTTTGGTTTTAGAAGCAGACAGTTCTCCTTACAGCATATACACCCATTCACTGAGAAATGTCCAAACGCAGCTCTTAACAGAAACGTGTTTCTAACTCCTGAATCTAAAGGGAGATTTAACTCACTTAGCTGAACAAACGCACAGCAGAGCAGATTGAAGGATACGTTTCTTCTGTGTTTTAGGCAGAGTTTTACTGCTATTTCGTTATATGCGGGAATAGTGATGGAAAAGCCTGGAAATGCCTGTTTTGAGATCTCTCCACAGAAAGCGTTTCCAGACTTCCCATTCAACACACGAGTTTAACTCTGTAAGTTGAATGCACACATTGAAGACCGTTCTGTTAGGTAGCTCCGTTTTGGTTTTAGAAGCAGACAGTTCGCCTTACAGCATATACTCCCATTCACTGAGAAATGTCCAAACGCAGCTCTTACCAGAAACGTTTTTATAACTCCTGAATCTAAAGGGAGATTTAACTCACTTAGGTGAACAAACGCACAGCAGAGCAGATTGAAGGATACGATTCTTCTGTGTTTTAGGCAGAGATTTACTGCTATTTCGTTATATTCGGGTATACTGCTGGAAATGCCTGTTTTGAGATCTCTCCCCAGAAAGCGTTTCCAGACTTCCCCTTCAACACACGAGTTTAACTCTGTAAGTTGAATGCACACATTGAAGACCGTTCTGTTAGGTAGTTCCGTTTTGGTTTTTGAAGCAGACAGTTCTCCTTACAGCATATACTCCCATTCACTGAGAAATGTCCAAACGCAGCTCTTACCAGAAACGTGTTTCTCACTCCTGAATCTAAAGGGAGATTTAATTCACTTAACTGAACAAACGCACAGCAGAGCAGACTGAAAGATTCGTTTCTTCTGAGTTTTAGGCAGAGTTTTACTGCTATTTCCTTATATGCGGGAATAGTGTTGGAAACGCCTGTTTTGAGATCTCTCCACAGAAAGCGTTTCCAGACTTCCCCTTCAACACAGGAGTTTAACACTGTAAGTTGAAAGCACACATTGAAGACCGTTCTTTTAGGTAGCACCATTTTGGTTTTAGAAGCAGACAGTTCTCCTTACAGCATATACTCCCATTCACTGAGAAATGTCCAAACGCAGCTCTTACCAGAAACCTGTTTCTAACTCCTGAATCTAAAGGGAGATTTAACTCACTTAGCTGAACAAACGCACAGCAGAGCAGATTGAAGCATACGTTTCTTCTGTGTTTTAGGCAGAGTTTTACTGCTATTTCGTTATATGCGGGAATAGTGCTGGAAATGCCTGTTTAGAGATCTCTCCACAGAAAGCGTTTCCAGACTTCCCCTTCAACAAACGAGTTTAAGTTTGTAAGTTGAATGCACACATTGAAAACCGTTCTGTTAGGTAGCTCCGTTTTGGTTTTAGAAGCAGACCGTTCTCCTTACAGCATATACTCCCATTCACTGAGAAACGTCCAAACGCAACACTTACCAGAAACGTGTTTCTAACTCCTGAATCTAAAGGGAGATTTTACTCACTTAGCTGAACAAACGCAGAGCAGAGCAGATTGAACGATACGTTTCTTCTGTGTTTTAGGCAGAGTTTTACTGCTATTTCATTATATGCGGGAATAGTGCTGGAAAAGCATGGCAATGCCTGTTTTGAGATCTCTCCAGAGAAAGCGTTTCCAGACTTCCCCTTCAACACACGAGATTAACTCTGTAAGTTGAATGCACACATTGAAGGTCGTTCTGTTAGGTAGCTCCGTTTTGGTTTTAGAAGCAGACAGTTCTCCTTACAGCATATACTCCCATTCACTGAGAAATGTCCAAACGCAGCTCTTACCAGAAACGTGTTTCTAACTCCTGAATCTAAAGGGAGATTTAACTCACTTAGCTGAACAAACCACAGCAGAGCAGATTGAAGGATACGTTTCTTCTTTGTTTTAGGCAGAGTTTTACTGTTATTTCGTTATGTGCGGGAATAGTGCTGGAAATGCCTGTTTTGAGATCTCTCCACAGAAAGCGTTTCCAGAGTTCCCCTTCAACACACGGGTTTATCTCTGTAAGTTGAATGCACACATTGAAGACCGTTCTGTTAGGTAGCTCCGTTTTGATTTTAGAAGCAGACAGTTCTCCTTACAGAATATACTCCCATTCACTGAGAAATGTCCAAACGCAGCTCTTACCAGAAACGTGTTTCTAACTCCTGAATCTAAAGGGAGATTTAACTCACTTAGCTGAACAAACGCACAGCAGAGGAGATTGAAGGATACGTTTCTTCTGTGTTTTAGGCAGAGTTTTACTGCTATTTCGTTATATGTGGGAATAGTGCTGGAAATGCCTGTTTTGAGATCTCTCCACAGAAAGCGTTTCCAGACTTCCCCTTCAACACACGAGTTTAACTCTGTAAGTTGAATGCAGACATTGAAGACCGTTCTGTTAGGTAGCTCCGTTTTGGTTTTAGAAGCAGACAGTTCTCCTTACAGCATATACTCCCATTCACTGAGAAATGTCCAAACGCGGGTCTTACCAGAAACGTGTTTCTAACTCCTGAATCTAAAGGGAGATTTAACTCACTTAGGTGAACAAACGCACAGCAGAGCAGATTGACGGATACGTTTCTTCTGTGTTTTAGGCAGAGTTTTACGGCTATTTCGTTATATGCGGGAATAGGGCTGGAAATGCAGGTTTTGAGATCTCTCCACAGAAAGCGTTTCCAGACTTCCCCTTCAACACACGAGTTTAACTCTGTATGTTGAATGCACACATTGAAGACCGTTCTGTTAGGTAGCTCCGTTTTGGTTTTAGAAGCAGACAGTTCTCCTTACAGCATATACTCCCATTCACTGAGAAATGTCCAAACGCAGCTCTTACCAGAAACGTGTTTCTAACTCCTGAATCTAAAGGGAGATTTAACTCACTTAGCTGAAGAAACGCACAGCAGGGCAGATTGAAGGATACGTTTCTTCTGTGTTTTAGGCAGAGTTTTACTGCTATTTCGTTATATGTGGGAATAGTGCTGGAAATGCCTGTTTTGAGATCTCTCCAAAGAAAGCGTTTCCAGACTTCCCCTTCAACACACGAGTTTAACTCTGTAAGTTGAATGCACACATTGAAGGCCGTTCTGTTAGGTAGCTCCGTTTTGGTTTTAGAAGCAGACAGTTCTCCTTACAGCATATACTCCCATTCACTGAGAAATGTCCAAACGCGGGTCTTACCAGAAACGTGTTTCTAACTCCTGAATCTAAAGGGAGATTTAACTCACTTAGGTGAACAAACGCACAGCAGAGCAGATTGACGGATACGTTTCTTCTGTGTTTTAGGCAGAGTTTTACGGCTATTTCGTTATATGCGGGAATAGGGCTGGAAATGCAGGTTTTGAGATCTCTCCACAGAAAGCGTTTCCAGACTTCCCCTTCAACACACGAGTTTAACTCTGTAAGTTGAATGCACACATTGAAGACCGTTCTGTTAGGTAGCTCCGTTTTTGTTTTAGAAGCAGACAGTTCTCCTTACAGCATATACTCCCAATCACTGAGAAATGTCCAAACGCAGCTCTTACCAGAAACGTGTTTCTAACTCCTGAATCTAAAGGGAGATTTAACTCACTTAGGTGAACAAACGCACCGCAGAGCAGATTGAAGGATAAGTTTCTTCTGTGTTTTAGGCAGAGTTTTACTGCTATTTCATTATATGCGGGAATAGTGCTGGAAAAGCCTGGAAATGCCTGTTTTGAGATCTCTCCAGAGAAAGCGTTTCCAGACTTCCCCTTCAACACACGAGTTTAACACTGTAAGTTGAATGCACACATTGAAGACCGTTCTGTTAGGTAGCTCCGTTTTGGTTTTAGAAGCAGACAGTTCTCCTTACAGCATATACACCCATTCACTGAGAAATGTCCAAACGCAGCTCTTAACAGAAACGTGTTTCTAACTCCTGAATCTAAAGGGAGATTTAACTCACTTAGCTGAACAAACGCACAGCAGAGCAGATTGAAGGATACGTTTCTTCTGTGTTTTAGGCAGAGTTTTACTGCTATTTCGTTATATGCGGGAATAGTGATGGAAAAGCCTGGAAATGCCTGTTTTGAGATCTCTCCACAGAAAGCGTTTCCAGACTTCCCATTCAACACACGAGTTTAACTCTGTAAGTTGAATGCACACATTGAAGACCGTTCTGTTAGGTAGCTCCGTTTTGGTTTTAGAAGCAGACAGTTCGCCTTACAGCATATACTCCCATTCACTGAGAAATGTCCAAACGCAGCTCTTACCAGAAACGTTTTTATAACTCCTGAATCTAAAGGGAGATTTAACTCACTTAGGTGAACAAACGCACAGCAGAGCAGATTGAAGGATACGATTCTTCTGTGTTTTAGGCAGAGATTTACTGCTATTTCGTTATATTCGGGTATACTGCTGGAAATGCCTGTTTTGAGATCTCTCCCCAGAAAGCGTTTCCAGACTTCCCCTTCAACACACGAGTTTAACTCTGTAAGTTGAATGCACACATTGAAGACCGTTCTGTTAGGTAGTTCCGTTTTGGTTTTTGAAGCAGACAGTTCTCCTTACAGCATATACTCCCATTCACTGAGAAATGTCCAAACGCAGCTCTTACCAGAAACGTGTTTCTCACTCCTGAATCTAAAGGGAGATTTAATTCACTTAACTGAACAAACGCACAGCAGAGCAGACTGAAAGATTCGTTTCTTCTGAGTTTTAGGCAGAGTTTTACTGCTATTTCCTTATATGCGGGAATAGTGTTGGAAATGCCTGTTTTGAGATCTCTCCACAGAAAGCGTTTCCAGACTTCCCCTTCAACACAGGAGTTTAACACTGTAAGTTGAAAGCACACATTGAAGACCGTTCTTTTAGGTAGCACCATTTTGGTTTTAGAAGCAGACAGTTCTCCTTACAGCATATACTCCCATTCACTGAGAAATGTCCAAACGCAGCTCTTACCAGAAACATGTTTCTAACTCCTGAATCTAAAGGGAGATTTAACTCACTTAGCTGAACAAACGCACAGCAGAGCAGATTGAAGCATACGTTTCTTCTGTGTTTTAGGCAGAGTTTTACTGCTATTTCGTTATATGCGGGAATAGTGCTGGAAATGCCTGTTTAGAGATCTCTCCACAGAAAGCGTTTCCAGACTTCCCCTTCAACAAACGAGTTTAAGTTTGTAAGTTGAATGCACACATTGAAAACCGTTCTGTTAGGTAGCTCCGTTTTGGTTTTAGAAGCAGACCGTTCTCCTTACAGCATATACTCCCATTCACTGAGAAACGTCCAAACGCAACACTTACCAGAAACGTGTTTCTAACTCCTGAATCTAAAGGGAGATTTTACTCACTTAGCTGAACAAACGCACAGCAGAGCAGATTGAACGATACGTTTCTTCTGTGTTTTAGGCAGAGTTTTACTGCTATTTCATTATATGCGGGAATAGTGCTGGAAAAGCATGGCAATGCCTGTTTTGAGATCTCTCCAGAGAAAGCGTTTCCAGACTTCCCCTTCAACACACGAGATTAACTCTGTAAGTTGAATGCACACATTGAAGGTCGTTCTGTTAGGTAGCTCCGTTTTGGTTTTAGAAGCAGACAGTTCTCCTTACAGCATATACTCCCATTCACTGAGAAATGTCCAAACGCAGCTCTTACCAGAAACGTGTTTCTAACTCCTGAATCTAAAGGGAGATTTAACTCACTTAGCTGAACAAACCACAGCAGAGCAGATTGAAGGATACGTTTCTTCTTTGTTTTAGGCAGAGTTTTACTGTTATTTCGTTATGTGCGGGAATAGTGCTGGAAATGCCTGTTTTGAGATCTCTCCACAGAAAGCGTTTCCAGAGTTCCCCTTCAACACACGGGTTTATCTCTGTAAGTTGAATGCACACATTGAAGACCGTTCTGTTAGGTAGCTCCGTTTTGATTTTAAAAGCAGACAGTTCTCCTTACAGAATATACTCCCATTCACTGAGAAATGTCCAAACGCAGCTCTTACCAGAAACGTGTTTCTAACTCCTGAATCTAAAGGGAGATTTAACTCACTTAGCTGAACAAACGCACAGCAGAGGAGATTGAAGGATACGTTTCTTCTGTGTTTTAGGCAGAGTTTTACTGCTATTTCGTTATATGCGGGAATAGTGCTGGAAATGCCTGTTTAGAGATCTCTCCACAGAAAGCGTTTCCAGACTTCCCCTTCAACAAACGAGTTTAACTTTGTAAGTTGAATGCACACATTGAAGACCGTTCTGTTAGGTAGCTCCGTTTTGGTTTTAGAAGCAGACAGTTCTCCTTACAGCATATACTCCCATTAACTGAGAAATGTCCAAACGCGGGTCTTACCAGAAACGTGTTTCTAACTCCTGAATCTAAAGTGAGATTTAACTCACTTAGGTGAACAAACGCACAGCAGAGCAGATTGACGGATACGTTTCTTCTGTGTTTTAGGCAGAGTTTTACGGCTATTTCGTTATATGCGGGAATAGGGCTGGAAATGCAGGTTTTGAGATCTCTCCACAGAAAGCGTTTCCAGACTTCCCCTTCAACACACGAGTTTAACACTGTAAGTTGAATGCACACATTGAAGACCGTTCTGTTAGGTAGCTCCGTTTTGGTTTTAGAAGCAGACAGTTCTCCTTACAGCATATATTCCCATTCACTGAGAAATGTCCAAACGCAGCTCTTACCAGAAACGTGTTTCTAACTCCTGAATCTAAAGGGAGATTTAACTCACTTAGCTGAACAAACGCACAGCAGGGCAGATTGAAGGATACGTTTCTTCTGTGTTTTAGGCAGAATTTTACTGCTATTTCGTTATATGTGGGAATAGTGCTGGAAATGCCTGTTTTGAGATCTCTCCAAAGAAAGCGTTTCCAGACTTCCCCTTCAACACACGAGTTTAACTCTGTAAGTTGAATGCACACATTGAAGGCCGTTCTGTTAGGTAGCTCCGTTTTGGTTTTAGAAGCAGACAGTTCTCCTTACAGCATATACTCCCATTCACTGAGAAATGTCCAAACGCAGCTCTTACCAGAAACGTGTGTCTAACTCCTGAATCTAAAGGGAGATTTAACTCACTTAGCTGAACAAACGCACAGCAGAGCAGATTGAAGGATACGTTTCTTCTTTGTTTTAGGCAGAGTTTTACTGTTATTTCGTTATGTGCGGGAATAGTGCTGGAAATGCCTGTTTTGAGATCTCTCCACAGAAAGCGTTTCCAGAGTTCCCTTTCAACACACGGGTTTATCTCTGTAAGTTGAATGCACACATTGAAGACCGTTCTGTTAGGTAGCTCCGTTTTGATTTTAGAAGCAGACAGTTCTCCTTACAGAATATACTCCCATTCACTGAGAAATGTCCAAACGCAGCTCTTACCAGAAACGTGTTTCTAACTCCTGAATCTAAAGGGAGATTTAACTCACTTAGCTGAACAAACGCACAGCAGAGCAGATTGAAGGATACGTTTCTTCTGTGTTTTAGGCAGAGTTTTACTGCTATTTCGTTATATGCGGGAATAGTGCTGGAAATGCCTGTTTAGAGATCTTTCCACAGAAAGCGTTTCCAGACTTCCCCTTCAACAAACGAGTTTAACTTTGTAAGTTGAATGCACACATTGAAGACCGTTCTGTTAGGTAGCTCCGTTTTGGTTTTAGAAGCAGACAGTTCTCCTTACAGCATATACTCCCATTCACTGAGAAATGTCCAAACGCAACTCTTACCAGAAACGTGTTTCTAACTCCTGAATCTAAAGGGAGATTTTACTCACTTAGCTGAACAAACGCACAGCAGAGCAGATTGAACGATACGTTTCTTCTGTGTTTTAGGCAGAGTTTTACTGCTATTTCGTTATATGCGGGAATAGTGTTGGAAATGCCTGTTTTGAGATCTATCCACAGAAAGCGTTTCCAGACTTCCCCTTCAACACACGAGTTTAAATCTGTAAGTTGAATGCACACATTGAAGACCGTTCTTTTAGGTAGCTCCGTTTTGGTTTTAGAAGCAGACAGTTCTCCTTACAGCATATACTCCCATTCACTGAGAAATGTCCAAACGCAGCTCTTACCAGAAACGTTTTTCTAACTCCTGAATCTAAAGGGAGGTTTAACTCACTTAGGTGAACAAACGCACAGCAGAGCAGATTGAAGGATACGTTTCTTCTGTGTTTTATGCAGAGATTTACTGCTATTTCGTTATATGCGGGTATACTGCTGGAAATGCCTGTTTTGAGATCTCTCCACAGAAAGCGTTTCCAGACTTCCCCTTCAACACACGAGTTTAACTCTGTAAGTTGAATGCACACATTGAAGACCGTTCTGTTAGGTAGTTCCGTTTTGGTTTTTGAAGCAGACAGTTCTCCTTACAGCATATACTCCCATTCACTGAGAAATGTCCAAAGGCAGCTCTTACCAGAAACGTGTTTCTCACTCCTGAATCTAAGGGGAGATTTAATTCACTTAACTGAACAAACGCACAGCAGAGCAGACTGAAAGATTCGTTTCTTCTGTGTTTTAGGCAGAGTTTTACTGCTATTTCGTTATATGCGGGAATAGTGCTGGAAATGCCTGTTTTGAGATCTTTCCACAGAAAGCGTTTCCAGACTTCCCCTTCAACACAGGAGTTTAACACTGTAAGTTGAAAGCACACATTGAAGACCGTTCTTTTAGGTAGCACCATTTTGGTTTTAGAAACAGACAGTTCTCCTTACAGCATATACTCCCATTCACTGAGAAATGTCCAAACGCAGCTCTTACCAGAAACGTGTTTCTAACTCCTGAATCTAAAGGGAGACTTAACTCACTTAGCTGAACAAATGCACAGCAGAGCAGATTGAAGCATACGTTTCTTCTGTGTTTTAGGCAGAGTTTTACTGCTATTTCGTTATATGTGGGAATAGTGCTGGAAATGCCTGTTTTGAGATCTCTCCACAGAAAGCGTTTCCAGACTTCCCCTTCAACACATGAGTTTAACTCTGTAAGTTGAATGCAGACATTGAAGACCGTTCTGTTAGGAAGCTCCGTTTTGGTTTTAGAAGCAGACAGTTCTCCTTACAGCATATACTCCCATTCACTGAGAAATGTCCAAACGCGGGTCTTACCAGAAACGTGTTTCTAACTCCTGAATCTAAAGGGAGATTTAACTCACTTAGGTGAACAAACGCACAGCAGAGCAGATTGACGGATACGTTTCTTCTGTGTTTTAGGCAGAGTTTTACGGCTATTTCGTTATATGCGGGAATAGGGTTGGAAATGCAGGTTTTGTGATCTCTCCACAGAAAGCGTTTCCAGACTTCCCCTTCAACACACGAGTTTAACTCTGTAAGTTGAATGCACACATTGAAGACCATTCTGTTAGGTAGCTCCGTTTTGGTTTTAGAAGCAGACAGTTCTCCTTACAGCATATACTCCCATTCACTGAGAAATGTCCAAACGCAGCTCTTACCAGAAACGTGTTTCTAACTCCTGAATCTAAAGGGAGATTTAACTCACTTAGCTGAACAAACGCACAGCAGAGCAGATTGAAGGATACGTTTCTTCTTTGTTTTAGGCAGAGTTTTACTGCTATTTCGTTATGTGCGGGAATAGTGCTGGAAATGCCTGTTTTGAGATCTCTCCACAGAAAGCGTTTCCAGAGTTCCCCTTTAACACACGGGTTTAACTCTGTAAGTTGAATGCACACATTGAAGACCGTTCTGTTAGGTAGCTCCGTTTTGCTTTTAGAAGCAGACAGTTCTCCTTACAGCATATACTCCCATTCACTGAGAAATGTCCAAACGCAGCTCTTTCCAGAAACGTGTTTCTATCTCCTGAATCTAAAGGGAGATTTAACTCACTTAGCTGAACAAACGCACAGCAGAGCAGATTGAACGATACGTTTCTTCTGTGTTTTAGGCAGAGTTTTACTGCTATTTCGTTATATGCGGGAATAGTGCTGGAAATGCCTGTTTTGAGATCTCTCCACAGAAAGCGTTTCCAGACTTCCCCTTCAACACACGAGTTTAACTCTCTAAGTTGAATGCACACATTGAAGACCGTTCTGTTAGGTAGCTCCGTTTTGGTTTTAGAAGCAGACAGTTCTCCTTACAGCATATACTTCCATTCTCTGAGAAATGTCCAAACGCAGCTCTTACCAGAAACGTGTTTCTAACTCCTGAATCTAAAGGGAGATTTAACTCACTTAGCTGAACAAACGCACAGCACAGCAGATTGAAGGACACGTTTCTTCTGTGTTTTAGGCAGAGTTTTACTGCTCTTTCGTTATATGCCGGAATAGTGCTGGAAATGCCTGGAAATGCCTGTTTTGAGATATCTCCACAGAAAGCGTATCCAGACTTCCCCTTCAACACACGAGTTTAACTCTGTAAGTTCAATGCACACATTGAAGACCGTTCTGTAAGGTAGCTCCGTTTTGGTTTTAGAAGCAGACAGTTCTCCTTACAGCATATACTGCCATTCACTGAGAAATGTCCAAACGCAGCTCTTACCAGAAACGTTTTTGTAACTCCTGAATCTAAAGGGAGATTTAACTCACTTAGCTGAACAAACGCACAGCAGAGCAGATTGAAGGATACGTTTCTTCTTTGTTTTCGGCAGAGTTTTACTGCTATTTCGTTATATGCGGGAATAGTGCTGAAAATGCCTGTTTTTAGATCTCTCCACAGAAAGCCTTTCCAGATTCCCCTTCAACACACGAGTTTAACTCTGTAAGTTGAATGCACAGATTGAAGACCGTTCGGTTAGGTAGCTCCGTTTTGGTTTTAGAAGCAGACAGTTCTCCTTACAGCATATACTCCCATTCCCTGAGAAATGTCCAAACGCAGCTCTTACCAGAAACGTGTTTCTAACTGTTGAATCTAAAGGGAGATTAAACTCACTTAGCTGAACAAACGCACAGCAGAGCAGATTGGAGGATACGTTTCTTCTGTGTTTTAGGCACAGTTTTACTGCTCTTTCGTTATATGCCGGAATAGTGCTGGAAATGCCTGGAAATGCCTGTTTTGAGATCTCTCCACAGAAAGCGTTTCCAGACTTCCCCTTCAACACACGAGTTTAACTCAGTAAGTTGAATGCACACATTGAAGACCGTTCTGTTAGGTAGCTCCGTTTTGCTTTTAGAAGCAGACAGTTCTCCTTACAGCATATACTCCCATTCACTGACAAATGTCAAAACGCAGCTCTTACCAGAAACCTGTTTCTAACTCCTGAATCTAAAGGGAGATTTAACTCACTTAGCTGAGCAAACGCACAGCAGAGCAGATTGAAGGATGGGTTTCTTCTGTGTTTTAGGCAGAGTTTTACTGCTATTTCGTTATATGCGGGAATAGTGCTGGAAATGCCTGTTTTGCGATCTCTCCACAGAAAGCGTTTCCAGACTTCCCCTTCAACATACGAGTTTAACTCTGTAAGTTGAATGCACACGTTGAAGTCCGTTCTGTTATGTAGCTCCGTTTTGGTTTTAGAAGCAGACAGTTCTCCTTACAGCATATACTTCCCTTCACTGAGAAATGTCCAAACGCAGCTCTTACCAGAAACGTGTTTCTAACTCCTGAATCTAAAGGGAGATTTAAATCACTTAGCTGAACAAACGCACAGTAGGGCAGATTGAAGGATACGTTTCTTCTGTGTCTTAGGCAGAGTTATACTGCTATTTCGTTATATGCGGGAATAGTGCTGGAAATGCCTGGAAATGCCTGTTTTGAGATCTCTGCACAGAAAGCGTTTCCAGACTTCCCCTTCAACACACGAGTTTAACACTGTAAGTTGAATGCATACATTGATGACCGTTCTGTTAGGTAGGTCCGTTTTGGTTTTAGAAGCAGACAGTTCTCCTTACAGCATATACTCCCATTCACTGACAATTGTCCAAACGCAGCACTTACCAGAAACGTGTTTCTAACTCCTGAATCTAAAGGAAGATTTAACTCACTTAGCTGAACAGACGCACAGCAGAGCAGATTGAAGGATACGTTTCTTCTGTGTTTTAGGCAGAGTTTTACTGCTATTTCGTTATATGCGGGAATAGTGATGGAAAAGCCTGGAAATGCCTGTTTTGAGATCTCTCCACAGAAAGCGTTTCCAGACTTTCCCTTCAACACACGAGTTTAACTCAGTAAGTTGAATGCACACATTGAAGACCGTTCTGTTAGGTAGCTCCGTTTTGGTTTTAGAAGCAGACAGTTCTCCTTACAGCATATACTCCCATTCACTGAGAAATGTCCAAACGCAACTCTTACCAGAAACGTGTTTCTAACTCCTGAATCTAAAGGGAGATTTTACTCACTTAGCTGAACAAACGCACAGCAGAGCAGATTGAACGATACGTTTCTTCTGTGTTTTAGGCAGAGTTTTACTGCTATTTCGTTATATGCGGGAATAGTGTTGGAAATGCCTGTTTTGAGATCTATCCACAGAAAGCGTTTCCAGACTTCCCCTTCAACACACGAGTTTAAATCTGTAAGTTGAATGCACACATTGAAGACCGTTCTTTTAGGTAGCTCCGTTTTGGTTTTAGAAGCAGACAGTTCTCCTTACAGCATATACTCCCATTCACTGAGAAATGTCCAAACGCAGCTCTTACCAGAAACGTTTTTCTAACTCCTGAATCTAAAGGGAGGTTTAACTCACTTAGGTGAACAAACGCACAGCAGAGCAGATTGAAGGATACGTTTCTTCTGTGTTTTATGCAGAGATTTACTGCTATTTCGTTATATGCGGGTATACTGCTGGAAATGCCTGTTTTGAGATCTCTCCACAGAAAGCGTTTCCAGACTTCCCCTTCAACACACGAGTTTAACTCTGTAAGTTGAATGCACACATTGAAGACCGTTCTGTTAGGTAGTTCCGTTTTGGTTTTTGAAGCAGACAGTTCTCCTTACAGCATATACTCCCATTCACTGAGAAATGTCCAAAGGCAGCTCTTACCAGAAACGTGTTTCTCACTCCTGAATCTAAGGGGAGATTTAATTCACTTAACTGAACAAACGCACAGCAGAGCAGACTGAAAGATTCGTTTCTTCTGTGTTTTAGGCAGAGTTTTACTGCTATTTCGTTATATGCGGGAATAGTGCTGGAAATGCCTGTTTTGAGATCTTTCCACAGAAAGCGTTTCCAGACTTCCCCTTCAACACAGGAGTTTAACACTGTAAGTTGAAAGCACACATTGAAGACCGTTCTTTTAGGTAGCACCATTTTGGTTTTAGAAACAGACAGTTCTCCTTACAGCATATACTCCCATTCACTGAGAAATGTCCAAACGCAGCTCTTACCAGAAACGTGTTTCTAACTCCTGAATCTAAAGGGAGACTTAACTCACTTAGCTGAACAAATGCACAGCAGAGCAGATTGAAGCATACGTTTCTTCTGTGTTTTAGGCAGAGTTTTACTGCTATTTCGTTATATGTGGGAATAGTGCTGGAAATGCCTGTTTTGAGATCTCTCCACAGAAAGCGTTTCCAGACTTCCCCTTCAACACATGAGTTTAACTCTGTAAGTTGAATGCAGACATTGAAGACCGTTCTGTTAGGAAGCTCCGTTTTGGTTTTAGAAGCAGACAGTTCTCCTTACAGCATATACTCCCATTCACTGAGAAATGTCCAAACGCGGGTCTTACCAGAAACGTGTTTCTAACTCCTGAATCTAAAGGGAGATTTAACTCACTTAGGTGAACAAACGCACAGCAGAGCAGATTGACGGATACGTTTCTTCTGTGTTTTAGGCAGAGTTTTACGGCTATTTCGTTATATGCGGGAATAGGGTTGGAAATGCAGGTTTTGTGATCTCTCCACAGAAAGCGTTTCCAGACTTCCCCTTCAACACACGAGTTTAACTCTGTAAGTTGAATGCACACATTGAAGACCATTCTGTTAGGTAGCTCCGTTTTGGTTTTAGAAGCAGACAGTTCTCCTTACAGCATATACTCCCATTCACTGAGAAATGTCCAAACGCAGCTCTTACCAGAAACGTGTTTCTAACTCCTGAATCTAAAGGGAGATTTAACTCACTTAGCTGAACAAACGCACAGCAGAGCAGATTGAAGGATACGTTTCTTCTTTGTTTTAGGCAGAGTTTTACTGCTATTTCGTTATGTGCGGGAATAGTGCTGGAAATGCCTGTTTTGAGATCTCTCCACAGAAAGCGTTTCCAGAGTTCCCCTTCAACACACGGGTTTAACTCTGTAAGTTGAATGCACACATTGAAGACCGTTCTGTTAGGTAGCTCCGTTTTGCTTTTAGAAGCAGACAGTTCTCCTTACAGCATATACTCCCATTCACTGAGAAATGTCCAAACGCAGCTCTTTCCAGAAACGTGTTTCTATCTCCTGAATCTAAAGGGAGATTTAACTCACTTAGCTGAACAAACGCACAGCAGAGCAGATTGAACGATACGTTTCTTCTGTGTTTTAGGCAGAGTTTTACTGCTATTTCGTTATATGCGGGAATAGTGCTGGAAATGCCTGTTTTGAGATCTCTCCACAGAAAGCGTTTCCAGACTTCCCCTTCAACACACGAGTTTAACTCTCTAAGTTGAATGCACACATTGAAGACCGTTCTGTTAGGTAGCTCCGTTTTGGTTTTAGAAGCAGACAGTTCTCCTTACAGCATATACTTCCATTCTCTGAGAAATGTCCAAACGCAGCTCTTACCAGAAACGTGTTTCTAACTCCTGAATCTAAAGGGAGATTTAACTCACTTAGCTGAACAAACGCACAGCACAGCAGATTGAAGGACACGTTTCTTCTGTGTTTTAGGCAGAGTTTTACTGCTCTTTCGTTATATGCCGGAATAGTGCTGGAAATGCCTGGAAATGCCTGTTTTGAGATATCTCCACAGAAAGCGTATCCAGACTTCCCCTTCAACACACGAGTTTAACTCTGTAAGTTCAATGCACACATTGAAGACCGTTCTGTAAGGTAGCTCCGTTTTGGTTTTAGAAGCAGACAGTTCTCCTTACAGCATATACTGCCATTCACTGAGAAATGTCCAAACGCAGCTCTTACCAGAAACGTTTTTGTAACTCCTGAATCTAAAGGGAGATTTAACTCACTTAGCTGAACAAACGCACAGCAGAGAAGATTGAAGGATACGTTTTTCTTTGTTTTCGGCAGAGTTTTACTGCTATTTCGTTATATGCGGGAATAGTGCTGAAAATGCCTGTTTTTAGATCTCTCCACAGAAAGCCTTTCCAGATTCCCCTTCAACACACGAGTTTAACTCTGTAAGTTGAATGCACAGATTGAAGACCGTTCGGTTAGGTAGCTCCGTTTTGGTTTTAGAAGCAGACAGTTCTCCTTACAGCATATACTCCCATTCCCTGAGAAATGTCCAAACGCAGCTCTTACCAGAAACGTGTTTCTAACTGTTGAATCTAAAGGGAGATTAAACTCACTTAGCTGAACAAACGCACAGCAGAGCAGATTGGAGGATACGTTTCTTCTGTGTTTTAGGCACAGTTTTACTGCTCTTTCGTTATATGCCGGAATAGTGCTGGAAATGCCTGGAAATGCCTGTTTTGAGATCTCTCCACAGAAAGCGTTTCCAGACTTCCCCTTCAACACACGAGTTTAACTCAGTAAGTTGAATGCACACATTGAAGACCGTTCTGTTAGGTAGCTCCGTTTTGCTTTTAGAAGCAGACAGTTCTCCTTACAGCATATACTCCCATTCACTGACAAATGTCAAAACGCAGCTCTTACCAGAAACCTGTTTCTAACTCCTGAATCTAAAGGGAGATTTAACTCACTTAGCTGAGCAAACGCACAGCAGAGCAGATTGAAGGATGGGTTTCTTCTGTGTTTTAGGCAGAGTTTTACTGCTATTTCGTTATATGCGGGAATAGTGCTGGAAATGCCTGTTTTGCGATCTCTCCACAGAAAGCGTTTCCAGACTTCCCCTTCAACATACGAGTTTAACTCTGTAAGTTGAATGCACACGTTGAAGTCCGTTCTGTTATGTAGCTCCGTTTTGGTTTTAGAAGCAGACAGTTCTCCTTACAGCATATACTTCCCTTCACTGAGAAATGTCCAAACGCAGCTCTTACCAGAAACGTGTTTCTAACTCCTGAATCTAAAGGGAGATTTAAATCACTTAGCTGAACAAACGCACAGTAGGGCAGATTGAAGGATACGTTTCTTCTGTGTCTTAGGCAGAGTTATACTGCTATTTCGTTATATGCGGGAATAGTGCTGGAAATGCCTGGAAATGCCTGTTTTGAGATCTCTGCACAGAAAGCGTTTCCAGACTTCCCCTTCAACACACGAGTTTAACACTGTAAGTTGAATGCATACATTGATGACCGTTCTGTTAGGTAGGTCCGTTTTGGTTTTAGAAGCAGACAGTTCTCCTTACAGCATATACTCCCATTCACTGACAATTGTCCAAACGCAGCACTTACCAGAAACGTGTTTCTAACTCCTGAATCTAAAGGAAGATTTAACTCACTTAGCTGAACAGACGCACAGCAGAGCAGATTGAAGGATACGTTTCTTCTGTGTTTTAGGCAGAGTTTTACTGCTATTTCGTTATATGCGGGAATAGTGATGGAAAAGCCTGGAAATGCCTGTTTTGAGATCTCTCCACAGAAAGCGTTTCCAGACTTTCCCTTCAACACACGAGTTTAACTCTGTAAGTTGAATGCACACATTGAAGACCGTTGGGTTAGGTATCCCCGTTTTCGTTTTAGAAGCAGACAGTTCTCCTTACAGCATATACTCAAATTCACTGTGAACTGTCCAAACGAAGCTCTTACCAGAATCGTGTTTCTAACTCCTGAATCTAAAGGGAGATTTAACTCACTTAGCTGAACAAACGCACAGCAGAGCAGATTGAAGGATACGTTTCTTCTGTGTTTTAGGCAGAGTTTTACTGCTATTTCATTATATGCGGGAATAGTGCTGGAAAAGCCTGGAAATGCCTGTTTTGAGATCTCTCCACAGAAAGCGTTTCCAGACTTCCCATTCAACACACGAGTTTAACTCTGTAAGTTGAATGCACACATTGAAGACCGTTCTGTTAGGTAGCTCTGTTTTGGTTTTAGAAGCAGACAGTTCTCCTTACAGCATATACTCCCATTCACTGAGAAATGTCCAAACGCAGCTCTTACGAGAAACGTGTTTCTAACTCCTGAATCTAAAGGGAGATTTAACTCACTTAGCTGAACAAACGCACAGCAGAGCAGATTGAAGGATACGATCTTCTGTGTTTTAGGCAGAGTTTTACTGCTATTTCGTTATATGCGGTAATAGTGCTGGAAATGCCTGTTTTGAGATCTTTCCACAGAAAGCGTTTCCAGACCTCCCCTTCAACACACGAGTTTAACTCTGTAAGTTGAATGCACACATTGAAGACCGTTCTGTTAGGTAGCTCCGTTTTGGTTTTAGAAGCAGACAGTTCTCCTTACAGCATATACTCCCATTCAATGTGAAATTTCCCAACGCAGCTCTTACCAGAAACGTGTTTCTAACTCCTGAATCTAAAGGGAGATTTAACTCACTTAGCTGAACAAACGCACAGCAGAGCAGATTAAAGTATACGTATCTTCTGTGTTTTAGGCAGAGTTTTACTTCTATTTCATTATATGCGGGAATAGTGCTGGAAAAGCCTGGAAATGCCTGTTTTGAGATCTCTCCACAGAAAGCGTTTCCAGACTTCCCCTTCAACACACGAGTTTAACTCTGTAAGTTGAATGCACACATTGAAGACCGTTCTGTTAGGTAGCTCCGTTTTGGTTTTAGAAGCAGACTGTTCTCCTTACAGCATATACTCCCATTCACTGAGAAATGTCCAAACGCAGCACTTACCAGAAACGTGTTTCTAACTCCTGAATCTAAAGGGAGATTTAACTCACTTAGCTGAACAAACGCACAGCAGAGCAGATTGAAGGATACGTTTCTTCTGTGTTTTAGGCAGAGTTTTACTGCTATTTCGTTATATGCGGGAATAGTGCTGGAAAAGCCTGTTTTGAGATCTCTCCACAGAAAGCATTTCCAGACTTCCCCTTCAACACACGAGTTTAACCCTGTAAGTTGAATGCACACATTGACGACCGTTCTGTTAGGTAGCTCCGTTTTGGTTTTAGAAGCAGACAGTTCTCCTTACAGCATATACTCCCATTCACTGAGAAATGTCCAAACGCAGCTCTTACCAGAGACGTGTTTCTAACTCCTGAATCTAAAGGGAGATTTACCTCACTTAGCAGAACAAAGGCACAGCAGAGCAGATTGAAGGATACGTTTCTTCTGTGTTTTAGGCAGAGTTTTACTGCTATTTCGTTATATGCGGGAATAGTGCTGGAAATGCCTGTTTAGAGATCTCTCCACAGAAAGCGTTTCCAGACTTCCCCTTCAACACACGAGTTTAACTCTGTAAGTTGAATGCACACATTGAAGACCGTTCTGTTAGGTAGCTCCGTTTTGGTTTTAGAAGCAGACAGTTCTCCTTACAGCATATACTCCCATTCACTGAGAAATGTCCAAACGCAGCTCTTACCAGAAACGTGTTTCTAACTGCTGAATCTAAAGGGAGATTTAACTCACTTAGCTGAACAAAGGCACAGCAGAGCAGATTGAAGGATACGTTTCTTCTGTGTTTTAGGCAGAGTTTTACTGCTCTTTCGTTATATGCCGGAAACGTGCTGGAAATGCCTGGAAATGCCTGTTTTGAGATATCTCCACAGAAAGCGTTTCCAGACTTACCCTTCAACACACGAGTTTAACTCTGTAAGTTGAGTGCACACGTTGAAGACCGTACTGTTATGTAGCTCCGTTTTGGTTTTAGAAGCAGACAGTTCTCCTTACAGCATATACTCCCATTCACTGTGAAATGTCCAAACGCAGCTCTTACCAGAAACGTGTTTGTAACTCCTGAATCTAAAGGGAGATTTACCTCACTTAGCTGAACAAACGCACAGCAGAGCAGATTGAAGGAAAGGTTTCTTCTGTGTTTTAGGCAGAGTTTTACTGCTATTTCATTATATGCGGGAATAGTGCTGGAAAAGCCTGGAAATGCCTGTTTTGGATCTCTCCACAGAAAGCGTTTCCAGACTTCCCCTTCAACACACGAGTTTAATTCTGTAAGTTGAATGCACACATTGAAGACCGTTCTGTTAGGTAGCTCCGTTTTGGTTTTAGAAGCAGACAGTTCTCCTTACAGCATATACTCCCATTCACTGTGAAATGTCCAAACGCAGCTCTTACCAGAAACGTGTTTGTAACTCCTGAATCTAAAGGGAGATTTAACTCACTTAGCTGAACAAACGCACAGCATGGCAGATTGAAGGATACGTTTCTTCTGTGTTTTAGGCAGAGTTTTACTGCTATTTCATTATATGCGGGAATAGTGCTGGAAAAGCCTGGAAATGCCTGTTTTGAGATCTCTCCACAGAAAGCGTTTCCAGACTTCCCCTTCAACACACGAGTTTAACTCTGTAAGTTGAATGCACTCATTGAAGACCGTTCTGTTAGGTAGCTCCGTTTTGGTTTTAGAAGCAGACAGTTCTCCTCACAGCATATACTCCCATTCACTGAGAAATGTCCAAACGCAGCTATTACCAGAAACGTGTTTCTAACTCCTGAATCTAAAGGGAGATTTAACTCACTTAGCTGAACAAACGCACAGCAGAGCAGATTGAAGGATACGTTTCTTCTGTGTTTTAGGCAGAGTTTTACTGCTATTTCGTTATATGCGGTAATAGTGCTTGAAATGCCTGTTTTTAGATCTCTCCACAGAAAGCGTTTCCAGACTTCCCCTTCAACACACGAGTTTAACTCTGAAAGTTGAATGCACACATTGAAGACCGTTCTGTTAGGTAGCTCCGTTTTGGTTTTAGAAGCAGACAGTTCTCCTTACAGCATATACTCCCATTCACTGAGAAATGTCCAAACGCAGCCCTTACCAGAAACGTGTTTCTAACTCCTGAATCTAAAGGGAGATTTAACTCACTTAGGTGAACAAACGCACCGCAGAGCAGATTGAAGGATAAGTTTCTTCTGTGTTTTAGGCAGAGTTTTACTGCTATTTCATTATATGCGGGAATAGTGCTGGAAAAGCCTGGAAATGCCTGTTTTGAGATCTCTCCAGAGAAAGCGTTTCCAGACTTCCCCTTCAACACACGAGTTTAACTCTGTAAGTTGAATGCACACATTGAAGACCGTTCTGTTAGGTAGCTCCGTTTTGGTTTTAGAAGCAGACAGTTCTCCTTACAGCATATACACCCATTCACTGAGAAATGTCCAAACGCAGCTCTTAACAGAAACGTGTTTCTAACTCCTGAATCTAAAGGGAGAATTAACTCACTTAGCTGAACAAACGCACAGCAGAGCAGATTGAAGGATAAGTTTCTTCTCTGTTTTAGGCAGAGTTTTACTGCTATTTCCTTATATGCGGGAATAGTGATGGAAAAGCCTGGAAATGCCTGTTTTGAGATGTCTCCACAGAAAGCGTTTCCAGACTTCCCCTTCAACACACGAGTTTAACTCTGTAAGTTGAATGCACACATTGAAGACCGTTCTGTTAGGTAGCTCCGTTTTGGTTTTAGAAGCAGACAGTTCGCCTTACAGCATATACTCCCATTCACTGAGAAATGTCCAAACGCAGCTATTACCAGAAACGTGTTTCTAACTCCTGAATCTAAAGGGAGATTTAACTCACTTAGCTGAACAAACGCACAGCAGAGCAGATTGAAGGATTCGTTTCTTCTGTGTTTTAGGCAGAGTTTTACTGCTATTTCGTTATATGCGGTAATAGTGCTGGAAATGCCTGTTTTTACATCTCTCCACAGAAAGCGTTTCCAGACTTCCCCTTCAACACACGAGTTTAACTATGTAAGTTGAATGCACACATTGAAGACCGTTCTGTTAGGTAGCTCCGTTTTGGTTTTAGAAGCAGACAGTTCTCCTTACAGCATATACTCCCATTCACTGAGAAATGTCCAAACGCAGCTCTTACCAGAAACGTGTTTCTAACTCCTGAATCTAAAGGGAGATTTAACTCACTTAGCTGAACAAACGCACCGCAGAGCAGATTGAAGGATAAGTTTCTTCGGTGTTTTAGGCAGAGTTTTACTGCTATTTCGTTATATGCCGGAATAGTGCTGGAAATGCCTGGAAATGCCTGTTTTGAGATCTCTCCAGAGAAAGCGTTTCCAGAATTCCCCTTCAACACACGAGTTTAACTCTGTAAGTTGAATGCACACATTGAAGACCGTTCTGTAAAGTAGCTCCGTTTTGGTTTTAGAAGCAGACAGTTCTCCTTACAGCATATACTGCCATTCACTGAGAAATGTCCAAACGCAGCTCTTACAAGAAACGTGTTTCTAACTCCTGAATCTAAAGGGAGATTTAACTCACTTAGCTGAACAAACGCACAGCAGAGCAGATTGAAGGATGGGTTTCTTCTGTGTTTTAGGCAGAGTTTTACTGCTATTTCGTTATATGCGGGAATAGTGCTGGAAATGACTGTTTTGCGATCTCTCCACTGAAAGCGTTTCCAGACTTCCCCTTCAACACACGAGTTTAACTCTGTAAGTTGAATGCACACGTTGAAGACCGTTCTGTTATGTAGCTCCGTTTTGGTTTTAGAAGCAGACAGTTCTCCTTACAGCATATACTCCCATTCACTGAGAAATGTCCAAACACAGCTCTTACCAGAAACGTGTTTCTAACTCCTGAATCTAAAGGGAGATTTAAATCACTTAGCTGAACAAACGCACAGTAGGGCAGATTGAAGGATACGTTTCTTCTTTGTCTTAAGCAGAGTTATACTGCTATTTCGTTATATGCGGGAATAGTGCTGGAAATGCCTGGAAATGCCTGTTTTGAGATCTCTGCACAGAAAGCGTTTCCAGACTTCCCCTTCAACACACGAGTTTAACACTGTAAGTTGAATGCATACATTGATGACCGTTCTGTTAGGTAGGTCCGTTTTGGTTTTAGAAGCAGACAGTTCTCCTTACAGCATATACTCCCATTCACTGAAAATTGTCCAAACGCAGCACTTACCAGAAACGTGTTTCTAACTCCTGAATCTAAAGGAAGATTTAACTCACTTAGCTGAACAGACGCATAGCAGAGCAGATTGAAGGATACGTTTCTTCTGTGTTTTAGGCAGAGTTTTACTGCTATTTCGTTATATGCGGGAATAGTGATGGAAAAGCCTGGAAATGCCTGTTTTGAGATCTCTCCACAGAAAGCGTTTCCAGACATTCCCTTCAACACACGAGTTTAACTCTGTAAGTTGAATGCACACATTGAAGACCGTTGGGTTAGGTAGCCCCGTTTTCGTTTTAGAAGCAGACAGTTCTCCTTACAGCATATACTCAAATTCACTGTGAAATGTCCAAACGCAGCTCTTACCAGAATCGTGTTTCTAACTCCTGAATCTAAAGGGAGATTTAACTCACTTAGCTGAACAAACGCACAGCAGAGCAGATTGAAGGATACGTTTCTTCTGTGTTTTAGGCAGAGTTTTACTGCTATTTCATTATATGCGGGAATAGTGCTGGAAAAGCCTGGAAATGCCTGTTTTGAGATCTCTCCACAGAAAGCGTTTCCAGACTTCCCCTTCAACACACGAGTTTAACTCTGTAAGTTGAATGCACACATTGAAGACCGTTCTGTTAGGTAGCTCCGTTTTGGTTTTAGAAGCAGACAGTTCTCCTTACAGCATATACTCCCATTCATTGAGAAATGTCCAAACGCAGCTCTTACGAGAAACGTGTTTCTAACTCCTGAATCTAAAGGGAGATTTATCTCACTTAGCTGAACAAACGCACAGCAGAGCAGATTGAAGGATACGATCTTCTGTGTTTTAGGCAGAGTTTTACTGCTATTTCGTTATATGCGGTAATAGTGCTGGAAATGCCTGTTTTGAGATCTTTCCACAGAAAGCGTTTCCAGACTTCCCCTTCAACACACGAGTTTAACTCTGTAAGTTGAATGCACACATTGAAGACCGTTCTGTTAGGTAGCTCCGTTTTGGTTTTAGAAGCAGACAGTTCTCCTTACAGCATATACTCCCATTCAATGTGAAATGTCCCAACGCAGCTCTTACCAGAAACGTGTTTCTAACTCCTGAATCTAAAGGGAGATTTAACTCACTTAGCTGAACAAACGCAGAGCAGAGCAGATTAAAGTATACGTTTCTTCTGTGTATTAGGCAGAGTTTTACTTCTATTTCATTATATGCGGGAATAGTGCTGGAAAAGCCTGGAAATGCCTGTTTTGAGATCTCTCCACAGAAAGCGTTTCCAGACTTCCCCTTCAAAACACGAGTTTAACTTTGTAAGTTGAATGCACACATTGAAGACCGTTCTGTTAGGTAGCTCCGTTTTGGTTTTAGAAGCAGACTGTTCTCCTTACAGCATATACTCCCATTCACTGAGAAATGTCCAAACGCAGCTCTTACCAGAAACGTGTTTCTAACTCCTGAATCTAAAGGGAGATTTAACTCACTTAGCTGAACAAACGCACAGCAGAGCAGATTGAAGGATACGTTTCTTCTGTGTTTTAGGCAGAGTTTTACTGCTATTTCGTTATATGCGGGAATAGTGCTGGAAAAGCCTGTTTTGAGATCTCTCCACAGAAAGCATTTCCAGACTTCCCCTTCAACACACGAGTTTAACCCTGTAAGTTGAATGCACACATTGACGACCGTTCTGTTAGGTAGCTCCGTTTTGGTTTTAGAAGCAGACAGTTCTCCTTACAGCATATACTCCCATTCACTGAGAAATGTCCAAACGCAGCTCTTACCAGAGACGTGTTTCTAACTCCTGAATCTAAAGGGAGATTTACCTCACTTAGCAGAACAAAGGCACAGCAGAGCAGATTGAAGGATACGTTTCTTCTGTGTTTTAGGCAGAGTTTTACTTCTCTTTCGTTATATGCCGGAATAGTGCTGGAAATGCCTGGAAATGCCTGTTTTGAGATATCTCCACAGAAAGCGTTTCCAGACTTCCCCTTCAACACACGAGTTTAACTCTGTAAGTTGAGTGCACACTTTGAAGACCGTACTGTTATGTAGCTCCGTTTTGGTTTTAGAAGCAGACAGTTCTCCTTACAGCATATACTCCCATTCACTGTGAAATGTCCAAACGCAGCTCTTACCAGAAACGTGTTTGTAACTCCTGAATCTAAAGGGAGATTTAACTCACTTAGCTGAACAAACGCACAGCAGAGCAGATTGAAGGAAAGGTTTCTTCTGTGTTTTAGGCAGAGTTTTACTGCTATTTCATTATATGCGGGAATAGTGCTGGAAAAGCCTGGAAATGCCTGTTTTGGATCTCTCCACAGAAAGCGTTTCCAGACTTCCCCTTCAACACACGAGTTCAACTCTGTAAGTTGAATGCACACATTGAAGACCGTTCTGTTAGGTAGCTCCGTTTTGGTTTTAGAAGCAGACAGTTCTCCTTACAGCATATACTCCCATTCACTGTGAAATGTCCAAACGCAG
The DNA here is from genome assembly GCA_031835075.1 of Saguinus oedipus. Lineage (NCBI taxonomy): Eukaryota > Metazoa > Chordata > Mammalia > Primates > Cebidae > Saguinus > Saguinus oedipus. Next base: position 171,301,284 of record CM063174.1, read on the forward strand.
CTCTTACCAGAAACGGGTTTGTAACTCCTGAATCTAAAGGGAGATTTAACTCACTTAGCTGAACAAACGCACAGCATGGCAGATTGAAGGATACGTTTCTTCTGTGTTTTAGGCAGAGTTTTACTGCTATTTCATTATATGCGGGAATAGTGCTGGAAAAGCCTGGAAATGCCTGTTTTGACATCTCTCCACAGAAAGCGTTTCCAGACTTCCCCTTCAACACACGAGTTTAACTGTGTAAGTTGAATGCACTCATTGAAGACCGTTCTGTTAGGTAGCTCCGTTTTGGTTTTAGAAGCAGACAGTTCTCCTTACAGCATATACTCCTATTCACTGAGAAATGTCCAAACGCAGCTCTTACCAGAAACGTGTTTCTAACTCCTGAATCTAAAGGGAGATTTAACTCACTTAGCTGAACAAACGCACAGCAGAGCAGATTGAAGGATACGATCTTCTGTGTTTTAGGCAGAGTTTTACTGCTATTTCGTTATATGCGGTAATAGTGCTGGAAATGCCTGTTTTGAGATCTTTCCACAGAAAGCGTTTCCAGACCTCCCCTTCAACACACGAGTTTAACTCTGTAAGTTGAATGCACACATTGAAGACCGTTCTGTTAGGTAGCTCCGTTTTGGTTTTAGAAGCAGACAGTTCTCCTTACAGCATATACTCCCATTCAATGTGAAATGTCCCAACGCAGCTCTTACCAGAAACGTGTTTCTAACTCCTGAATCTAAAGGGAGATTTAACTCACTTAGCTGAACAAACGCACAGCAGAGCAGATTAAAGTATACGTATCTTCTGTGTTTTAGGCAGAGTTTTACTTCTATTTCATTATATGCGGGAATAGTGCTGGAAAAGCCTGGAAATGCCTGTTTTGAGATCTCTCCACAGAAAGCGTTTCCAGACTTCCCCTTCAACACACGAGTTTAACTCTGTAAGTTGAATGCACACATTGAAGACCGTTCTGTTAGGTAGCTCCGTTTTGGTTTTAGAAGCAGACTGTTCTCCTTACAGCATATACTCCCATTCACTGAGAAATGTCCAAACGCAGCACTTACCAGAAACGTGTTTCTAACTCCTGAATCTAAATGGGAGATTTAACTCACTTAGCTGAACAAACGCACAGCAGAGCAGATTGAAGGATACGTTTCTTCTGTGTTTTAGGCAGAGTTTTACTGCTATTTCGTTATATGCGGGAATAGTGCTGGAAAAGCCTGTTTTGAGATCTCTCCACAGAAAGCATTTCCAGACTTCCCCTTCAACACACGAGTTTAACCCTGTAAGTTGAATGCACACATTGACGACCGTTCTGTTAGGTAGCTCCGTTTTGGTTTTAGAAGCAGACAGTTCTCCTTACAGCATATACTCCCATTCACTGAGAAATGTCCAAACGCAGCTCTTACCAGAGACGTGTTTCTAACTCCTGAATCTAAAGGGAGATTTACCTCACTTAGCAGAACAAAGGCACAGCAGAGCAGATTGAAGGATACGTTTCTTCTGTGTTTTAGGCAGAGTTTTACTGCTATTTCGTTATATGCGGGAATAGTGCTGGAAATGCCTGTTTAGAGATCTCTCCACAGAAAGCGTTTCCAGACTTCCCCTTCAACACACGAGTTTAACTCTGTAAGTTGAATGCACACATTGAAGACCGTTCTGTTAGGTAGCTCCGTTTTGGTTTTAGAAGCAGACAGTTCTCCTTACAGCATATACTCCCATTCACTGAGAAATGTCCAAACGCAGCTCTTACCAGAAACGTGTTTCTAACTGCTGAATCTAAAGGGAGATTTAACTCACTTAGCTGAACAAACGCACAGCAGAGCAGATTGAAGGATACGTTTCTTCTGTGTTTTAGGCAGAGTTTTACTGCTCTTTCGTTATATGCCGGAATAGTGCTGGAAATGCCTGGAAATGCCTGTTTTGAGATATCTCCAAAGAAAGCGTTTCCAGACTTACCCTTCAACACACGAGTTTAACTCTGTAAGTTGAGTGCACACGTTGAAGACCGTACTGTTATGTAGCTCCGTTTTGGTTTTAGAAGCAGACAGTTCTCCTTACAGCATATACTCCCATTCACTGTGAAATGTCCAAACGCAGCTCTTACCAGAAACGTGTTTGTAACTCCTGAATCTAAAGGGAGATTTACCTCACTTAGCTGAACAAATGCACAGCAGAGCAGATTGAAGGAAAGGTTTCTTCTGTGTTTTAGGCAGAGTTTTACTGCTATTTCATTATATGCGGGAATAGTGCTGGAAAAGCCTGGAAATGCCTGTTTTGGATCTCTCCACAGAAAGCGTTTCCAGACTTCCCCTTCAACACACGAGTTTAATTCTGTAAGTTGAATGCACACATTGAAGACCGTTCTGTTAGGTAGCTCCGTTTTGGTTTTAGAAGCAGACAGTTCTCCTTACAGCATATACTCCCATTCACTGTGAAATGTCCAAACGCAGCTCTTACCAGAAACGTGTTTGTAACTCCTGAATCTAAAGGGAGATTTAACTCACTTAGCTGAACAAACGCACAGCATGGCAGATTGAAGGATACGTTTCTTCTGTGTTTTAGGCAGAGTTTTACTGCTATTTCATGATATGCGGGAATAGTGCTGGAAAAGCCTGGAAATGCCTGTTTTGAGATCTCTCCACAGAAAGCGTTTCCAGACTTCCCCTTCAACACACGAGTTTAACTCTGTAAGTTGAATGCACTCATTGAAGACCGTTCTGTTAGGTAGCTCCGTTTTGGTTTTAGAAGCAGACAGTTCTCCTTACAGCATATACTCCCATTCACTGAGAAATGTCCAAACGCAGCTATTACCAGAAACGTGTTTCTAACTCCTGAATCTAAAGGGAGATTTAACTCACTTAGTTGAAAAAACGCACAGCAGAGCAGATTGAAGGATACGTTTCTTCTGTGTTTTAGGCAGAGTTTTACTGCTATTTCGTTATATTCGGTAATAGTGCTTGAAATGCCTGTTTTTAGATCTCTCCACAGAAAGCGTTTCCAGACTTCCCCTTCAACACACGAGTTTAATTCTGAAAGTTGAATGCACACATTGAAGACCGTTCTGTTAGGTAGCTCCGTTTTGGTTTTAGAAGCAGACAGTTCTCCTTACAGCATATACTCCCATTCACTGAGAAATGTCCAAACGCAGCTCTTACCAGAAACGTGTTTCTAACTCCTGAATCTAAAGGGAGATTTAACTCACTTAGGTGAACAAACGCACCGCAGAGCAGATTGAAGGATAAGTTTCTTCTGTGTTTTAGGCAGAGTTTTACTGCTATTTCATTATATGCGGGAATAGTGCTGGAAAAGCCTGGAAATGCCTGTTTTGAGATCTCTCCAGAGAAAGCGTTTCCAGACTTCCCCTTCAAAACACGAGTTTAACTCTGTAAGTTGAATGCACACATTGAAGACCGTTCTGTTAGGTAGCTCCGTTTTGGTTTTAGAAGCAGACAGTTCTCCTTACAGCATATACACCCATTCACTGAGAAATGTCCAAACGCAGCTCTTAACAGAAACGTGTTTCTAACTCCTGAATCTAAAGGGAGAATTAACTCACTTAGCTGAACAAACGCACAGCAGAGCAGATTGAAGGATAAGTTTCTTCTCTGTTTTAGGCAGAGTTTTACTGCTATTTCCTTATATGCGGGAATAGTGATGGAAAAGCCTGGAAATGCCTGTTTTGAGATGTCTCCACAGAAAGCGTTTCCAGACTTCCCCTTCAACACACGAGTTTAACTCTGTAAGTTGAATGCACACATTGAAGACCGTTCTGTTAGGTAGCTCCGTTTTGGTTTTAGAAGCAGACAGTTCGCCTTACAGCATATACTCCCATTCACTGAGAAATGTCCAAACGCAGCTATTACCAGAAACGTGTTTCTAACTCCTGAATCTAAAGGGAGATTTAACTCACTTAGCTGAACAAACGCACAGCAGAGCAGATTGAAGGATTCGTTTCTTCTGTGTTTTAGGCAGAGTTTTACTGCTATTTCGTTATATGCGGTAATAGTGCTGGAAATGCCTGTTTTTACATCTCTCCACAGAAAGCGTTTCCAGACTTCCCCTTCAACACACGAGTTTAACTATGTAAGTTGAATGCACACATTGAAGACCGTTCTGTTAGGTAGCTCCGTTTTGGTTTTAGAAGCAGACAGTTCTCCTTACAGCATATACTCCCATTCACTGAGAAATGTCCAAACGCAGCTCTTACCAGAAACGTGTTTCTAACTCCTGAATCTAAAGGGAGATTTAACTCACTTAGCTGAACAAACGCACCACAGAGCAGATTGAAGGATAAGTTTCTTCGGTGTTTTAGGCAGAGTTTTACTGCTATTTCGTTATATGCCGGAATAGTGCTGGAAATGCCTGGAAATGCCTGTTTTGAGATCTCTCCAGAGAAAGCGTTTCCAGACTTCCCCTTCAACACACGAGTTTAACTCTGTAAGTTGAATGCACACATTGAAGACCGTTCTGTAAAGTAGCTCCGTTTTGGTTTTAGAAGCAGACAGTTCTCCTTACAGCATATACTGCCATTCACTGAGAAATGTCCAAACGCAGCTCTTACAAGAAACGTGTTTCTAACTCCTGAATCTAAAGGGAGATTTAACTCACTTAGCTGAACAAACGCACAGCAGAGCAGATTGAAGGATGGGTTTCTTCTGTGTTTTAGGCAGAGTTTTACTGCTATTTCGTTATATGCGGGAATAGTGCTGGAAATGACTGTTTTGCGATCTCTCCACTGAAAGCGTTTCCAGACTTCCCCTTCAACACACGAGTTTAACTCTGTAAGTTGAATGCACACGTTGAAGACCGTTCTGTTATGTAGCTCCGTTTTGGTTTTAGAAGCAGACAGTTCTCCTTACAGCATATACTCCCATTCACTGAGAAATGTCCAAACACAGCTCTTACCAGAAACGTGTTTCTAACTCCTGAATCTAAAGGGAGATTTAAATCACTTAGCTGAACAAACGCACAGTAGGGCAGATTGAAGGATACGTTTCTTCTTTGTCTTAGGCAGAGTTATACTGCTATTTCGTTATATGCGGGAATAGTGCTGGAAATGCCTGGAAATGCCTGTTTTGAGATCTCTGCACAGAAAGCGTTTCCAGACTTCCCCTTCAACACACGAGTTTAACACTGTAAGTTGAATGCATACATTGATGACCGTTCTGTTAGGTAGGTCCGTTTTGGTTTTAGAAGCAGACAGTTCTCCTTACAGCATATACTCCCATTCACTGACAATTGTCCAAACGCAGCACTTACCAGAAACGTGTTTCTAACTCCTGAATCTAAAGGAAGATTTAACTCACTTAGCTGAACAGACGCATAGCAGAGCAGATTGAAGGATACGTTTCTTCTGTGTTTTAGGCAGAGTTTTACTGCTATTTCGTTATATGCGGGAATAGTGATGGAAAAGCCTGGAAATGCCTGTTTTGAGATCTCTCCACAGAAAGCGTTTCCAGACATTCCCTTCAACACACGAGTTTGACCGTGTAAGTTGAATGCACACATTGAAGACCGTTGGGTTAGGTAGCCCCGTTTTCGTTTTAGAAGCTGACAGTTCTCCTTACAGCATATACTCAAATTCACTGTGAAATGTCCAAACGCAGCTCTTACCAGAATCGTGTTTCTAACTCCTGAATCTAAAGGGAGATTTAACTCACTTAGCTGAACAAACGCACAGCAGAGCAGATTGAAGGATACGTTTCTTCTGTGTTTTAGGCAGAGTTTTACTGCTATTTCATTATATGCGGGAATAGTGCTGGAAAAGCCTGGAAATGCCTGTTTTGAGATCTCTCCACAGAAAGCGTTTCCAGACTTCCCCTTCAACACACGAGTTTAACTCTGTAAGTTGAATGCACACATTGAAGACCGTTCTGTTAGGTAGCTCCGTTTTGGTTTTAGAAGCAGACAGTTCTCCTTACAGCATATACTCCCATTCATTGAGAAATGTCCAAACGCAGCTCTTACGAGAAACGTGTTTCTAACTCCTGAATCTAAAGGGAGATTTATCTCACTTAGCTGAACAAACGCACAGCAGAGCAGATTGAAGGATACGATCTTCTGTGTTTTAGGCAGAGTTTTACTGCTATTTCGTTATATGCGGTAATAGTGCTGGAAATGCCTGTTTTGAGATCTTTCCACAGAAAGCGTTTCCAGACTTCCCCTTCAACACACGAGTTTAACTCTGTAAGTTGAATGCACACATTGAAGACCGTTCTGTTAGGTAGCTCCGTTTTGGTTTTAGAAGCAGACAGTTCTCCTTACAGCATATACTCCCATTCAATGTGAAATGTCCCAACGCAGCTCTTACCAGAAACGTGTTTCTAACTCCTGAATCTAAAGGGAGATTTAACTCACTTAGCTGAACAAACGCAGAGCAGAGCAGATTAAAGTATACGTTTCTTCTGTGTATTAGGCAGAGTTTTACTTCTATTTCATTATATGCGGGAATAGTGCTGGAAAAGCCTGGAAATGCCTGTTTTGAGATCTCTCCACAGAAAGCGTTTCCAGACTTCCCCTTCAACACACGAGTTTAACTTTGTAAGTTGAATGCACACATTGAAGACCGTTCTGTTAGGTAGCTCCGTTTTGGTTTTAGAAGCAGACTGTTCTCCTTACAGCATATACTCCCATTCACTGAGAAATGTCCAAACGCAGCTCTTAAAAGAAACGTGTTTCTAACTCCTGAATCTAAAGGGAGATTTACCTCACTTAGCAGAACAAAGGCACAGCAGAGCAGATTGAAGGATACGTTTCTTCTGTGTTTTAGGCAGAGTTTTACTTCTCTTTCGTTATATGCCGGAATAGTGCTGGAAATGCCTGGAAATGCCTGTTTTGAGATATCTCCACAGAAAGCGTTTCCAGACTTCCCCTTCAACACACGAGTTTAACTCTGTAAGTTGAGTGCACACTTTGAAGACCGTACTGTTATGTAGCTCCGTTTTGGTTTTAGAAGCAGACAGTTCTCCTTACAGCATATACTCCCATTCACTGTGAAATGTCCAAACGCAGCTCTTACCAGAAACGTGTTTGTAACTCCTGAATCTAAAGGGGGATTTAACTCACTTAGCTGAACAAACGCACAGCAGAGCAGATTGAAGGAAAGGTTTCTTCTGTGTTTTAGGCAGAGTTTTACTGCTATTTCATTATATGCGGGAATAGGGCTGGAAAAGCCTGGAAATGCCTGTTTTGGATCTCTCCACAGAAAGCGTTTCCAGACTTCCCCTTCAACACACGAGTTCAACTCTGTAAGTTGAATGCACACATTGAAGACCGTTCTGTTAGGTAGCTCCGTTTTGGTTTTAGAAGCAGACAGTTCTCCTTACAGCATATACTGCCATTCACTGTGAAATGTCCAAACGCAGCTCTTACCAGAAACGGGTTTGTAACTCCTGAATCTAAAGGGAGATTTAACTCACTTAGCTGAACAAACGCACAGCATGGCAGATTGAAGGATACGTTTCTTCTGTGTTTTAGGCAGAGTTTTACTGCTATTTCATTATATGCGGGAATAGTGCTGGAAATGCCTGGAAATGCCTGTTTTGAGATCTCTCCACAGAAAGCGTTTCCAGACTTCCCCTTCAACACACGAGTTTAACTCTGTAAGTTGAATGCACTCATTGAAGACCGTTCTGTTAGGTAGCTCCGTTTTGGTTTTAGAAGCAGACAGTTCTCCTTACAGCATATACTCCCATTCACTGAGAAATGTCCAAACGCAGCTATTACCAGAAACGTGTTTCTAACTCCTGAATCTAAAGGGAGATTTAACTCACTTAGCTGAACAAACGCACAGCAGAGCAGATTGAAGGATACGATCTTCTGTGTTTTAGGCAGAGTTTTACTGCTATTTCGTTATATGCGGTAATAGTGCTGGAAATGCCTGTTTTGAGATCTTTCCACAGAAAGCGTTTCCAGACTTCCCCTTCAACACACGAGTTTAACTCTGTAAGTTGAATGCACACATTGAAGACCGTTCTGTTAGGTAGCTCCGTTTTGGTTTTAGAAGCAGACAGTTCTCCTTACAGCATATACTCCCATTCAATGTGAAATGTCCCAACGCAGCTCTTACCAGAAACGTGTTTCTAACTCCTGAATCTAAAGGGAGATTTAACTCACTTAGCTGAACAAACGCAGAGTAGAGCAGATTAAAGTATACGTTTCTTCTGTGTATTAGGCAGAATTTTACTTCTATTTCATTATATGCGGGAATAGTGCTGGAAAAGCCTGGAAATGCCTGTTTTGAGATCTCTCCACAGAAAGCGTTTCCAGACTTCCCCTTCAACACACGAGTTTAACTTTGTAAGTTGAATGCACACATTGAAGACCGTTCTGTTAGGTAGCTCCGTTTTGGTTTTAGAAGCAGACTGTTCTCCTTACAGCATATACTCCCATTCACTGAGAAATGTCCAAACGCAGCTCTTACCAGAAACGTGTTTCTAACTCCTGAATCTAAAGGGAGATTTAACTCACTTAGCTGAACAAACGCACAGCAGAGCAGATTGAAGGATACGTTTCTTCTGTGTTTTAGGCAGAGTTTTACTGCTATTTCGTTATATGCGGGAATAGTGCTGGAAAAGCCTGTTTTGAGATCTCTCCACAGAAAGGATTTCCAGACTTCCCCTTCAACACACGAGTTTAACCCTGTAAGTTGAATGCACACATTGACGACCGTTCTGTTAGGTAGCTCCGTTTTGGTTTTAGAAGCAGACAGTTCTCCTTACAGCATATACTCCCATTCACTGAGAAATGTCCAAACGCAGCTCTTACCAGAGACGTGTTTCTAACTCCTGAATCTAAAGGGAGATTTACCTCACTTAGCAGAACAAAGGCACAGCAGAGCAGATTGAAGGATACGTTTCTTCTGTGTTTTAGGCAGAGTTTTACTTCTCTTTCGTTATATGCCGGAATAGTGCTGGAAATGCCTGGAAATGCCTGTTTTGAGATATCTCCACAGAAAGCGTTTCCAGACTTCCCCTTCAAAACACGAGTTTAACTCTGTAAGTTGAGTGCACACTTTGAAGACCGTACTGTTATGTAGCTCCGTTTTGGTTTTAGAAGCAGACAGTTCTCCTTACAGCATATACTCCCATTCACTGTGAAATGTCCAAACGCAGCTCTTACCAGAAACGTGTTTGTAACTCCTGAATCTAAAGGGAGATTTAACTCACTTAGCTGAACAAACGCACAGCAGAGCAGATTGAAGGAAAGGTTTCTTCTGTGTTTTAGGCAGAGTTTTACTGCTATTTCATTATATGCGGGAATAGTGCTGGAAAAGCCTGGAAATGCCTGTTTTGGATCTCTCCACAGAAAGCGTTTCCAGACTTCCCCTTCAACACACGAGTTCAACTCTGTAAGTTGAATGCACACATTGAAGACCGTTCTGTTAGGTAGCTCCGTTTTGGTTTTAGAAGCAGACAGTTCTCCTTACAGCATATACTCCCATTCACTGTGAAATGTCCAAACGCAGCTCTTACCAGAAACGGGTTTGTAACTCCTGAATCTAAAGGGAGATTTAACTCACTTAGCTGAACAAACGCACAGCATGGCAGATTGAAGGATACGTTTCTTCTGTGTTTTAGGCAGAGTTTTACTGCTATTTCATTATATGCGGGAATAGTGCTGGAAAAGCCTGGAAATGCCTGTTTTGACATCTCTCCACAGAAAGCGTTTCCAGACTTCCCCTTCAACACACGAGTTTAACTCTGTAAGTTGAATGCACTCATTGAAGACCGTTCTGTTAGGTAGCTCCGTTTTGGTTTTAGAAGCAGACAGTTCTCCTTACAGCATATACTCCTATTCACTGAGAAATGTCCAAACGCAGCTCTTACCAGAAACGTGTTTCTAACTCCTGAATCTAAAGGGAGATTTAACTCACTTAGCTGAACAAACGCACAGCAGAGCAGATTGAAGGATACGTTTCTTCTGTGTTTTAGGCAGAGTTTTACTGCTATTTCGTTATATGCGGGAATAGTGCTTGAAATGCCTGTTTTTAGATCTCTCCACAGAAAGCGTTTCCAGACTTCCCCTTCAACACACGAGTTTAACTCTGAAAGTTGAATGCACACATTGAAGACCGTTCTGTTAGGTAGCTCCGTTTTGGTTTTAGAAGCAGACAGTTCTCCTTACAGCATATACTCCCATTCACTGAGAAATGTCCAAACGCAGCTCTTACCAGAAACGTGTTTCTAAGTCCTGAATCTAAAGGGAGATTTAACTCACTTAGGTGAACAAACGCACCGCAGAGCAGATTGAAGGATAAGTTTCTTCTGTGTTTTAGGCAGAGTTTTACTGCTATTTCATTATATGCGGGAATAGTGCTGGAAAAGCCTGGAAATGCCTGTTTTGAGATCTCTCCAGAGAAAGCGTTTCCAGACTTCCCCTTCAACACACGAGTTTAACTCTGTAAGTTGAATGCACACATTGAAGACCGTTCTGTTAGGTAGCTCCGTTTTGGTTTTAGAAGCAGACAGTTCTCCTTACAGCATATACACCCATTCACTGAGAAATGTCCAAACGCAGCTCTTAACAGAAACGTGTTTCTAACTCCTGAATCTAAAGGGAGATTTAACTCACTTAGCTGAACAAACGCACAGCAGAGCAGATTGAAGGATAAGTTTCTTCTCTGTTTTAGGCAGAGTTTTACTGCTCTTTCCTTATATGCGGGAATAGTGATGGAAAAGCCTGGAAATGCCTGTTTTGAGATCTCTCCACAGAAAGCGTTTCCAGACTTCCCCTTCAACACACGAGTTTAACTCTGTAAGTTGAATGCAAACATTGAAGACCGTTCTGTTAGGTAGCTCCGTTTTGGTTTTAGAAGCAGACAGTTCGCCTTACAGCATATACTCCCATTCACTGAGAAATGTCCAAACGCAGCTATTACCAGAAACGTGTTTCTAACTCCTGAATCTAAAGGGAGATTTAACTCACTTAGCTGAACAAACGCACAGCAGAGCAGATTGAAGGATTCGTTTCTTCTGTGTTTTAGGCAGAGTTTTACTGCTATTTCGTTATATGCGGTAATAGTGCTGGAAATGCCTGTTTTTACATCTCTCCACAGAAAGCGTTTCCAGACTTCCCCTTCAACACACGAGTTTAACTCTGTAAGTTGAATGCACACATTGAAGACCGTTCTGTTAGGTAGCTCCGTTTTGGTTTTAGAAGCAGACAGTTCTCCTTACAGCATATACTCCCATTCACTGAGAAATATCCAAACGCAGCTCTTACCAGAAACGTGTTTCTAACTCCTGAATCTAAAGGGAGATTTAACTCACTTAGGGGAACAAACGCACCGCAGAGCAGATTGAAGGATATGTTTCTTCGGTGTTTTAGGCAGAGTTTTACTGCTATTTCATTATATGCGGGAATAGTGGTGGAAAAGCCTGGAAATGCCTGTTTTGAGATCTCTCCAGAGAAAGCGTTTCCAGACTTCCCCTTCAAAACACGAGTTTAACTCTGTAAGTTGAATGCACACATTGAAGACCGTTCTGTTAGGTAGCTCCGTTTTGGTTTTAGAAGCAGACAGTTCTCCTTACAGCATATACACCCATTCACTGAGAAATGTCCAAACGCAGCTCTTAACAGAAACGTGTTTCTAACTCCTGAATCTAAAGGGAGATTTAACTCACTTAGCTGAACAATCGCACAGCAGAGCAGATTGAAGGATACGTTTCTTCTGTGTTTTAGGCAGAGTTTTACTGCTCTTTCGTTATATGCCGGAATAGTGCTGGAAATGCCTGGAAATGCCTGTTTTGAGATATCTCCACAGAAAGCGTTTCCAGACTTACCCTTCAACACACGAGTTTAACTCTGTAAGTTGAGTGCACACGTTGAAGACCGTACTGTTATGTAGCTCCGTTTTGGTTTTAGAAGCAGACAGTTCTCCTTACAGCATATACTCCCATTCACTGAGAAATGTCCAAACGCAGCTCTTACCAGAAACGTGTTTCTAAGTCCTGAATCTAAAGGGAGATTTAACTCATTTAGGTGAACAAACGCACCGCAGAGCAGATTGAAGGATAAGTTTCTTCTGTGTTTTAGGCAGAGTTTTACTGCTATTTCATTATATGCGGGAATAGTGCTGGAAAAGCCTGGAAATGCCTGTTTTGAGATCTCTCCAGAGAAAGCGTTTCCAGACTTCCCCTTCAACACACGAGTTTAACTCTGTAAGTTGAATGCACACATTGAAGACCGTTCTGTTAGGTAGCTCCGTTTTGGTTTTAGAAGCAGACAGTTCTCCTTACAGCATATACACCCATTCACTGAGAAATGTCCAAACGCAGCTCTTAACAGAAACGTGTTTCTAACTCCTGAATCTAAAGGGAGATTTAACTCACTTAGCTGAACAAACGCACAGCAGAGCAGATTGAAGGATAAGTTTCTTCTCTGTTTTAGGCAGAGTTTTACTGCTCTTTCCTTATATGCGGGAATAGTGATGGAAAAGCCTGGAAATGCCTGTTTTGAGATCTCTCCACAGAAAGCGTTTCCAGACTTCCCCTTCAACACACGAGTTTAACTCTGTAAGTTGAATGCAAACATTGAAGACCGTTCTGTTAGGTAGCTCCGTTTTGGTTTTAGAAGCAGACTGTTCGCCTTACAGCATATACTCCCATTCACTGAGAAATGTCCAAACGCAGCTATTACCAGAAACGTGTTTCTAACTCCTGAATCTAAAGGGAGATTTAACTCACTTAGCTGAACAAACGCACAGCAGAGCAGATTGAAGGATTCGTTTCTTCTGTGTTTTAGGCAGAGTTTTACTGCTATTTCGTTATATGCGGTAATAGTGCTGGAAATGCCTGTTTTTACATCTCTCCACAGAAAGCGTTTCCAGACTTCCCCTTCAACACACGAGTTTAACTCTGTAAGTTGAATGCACACATTGAAGACCGTTCTGTTAGGTAGCTCCGTTTTGGTTTTAGAAGCAGACAGTTCTCCTTACAGCATATACTCCCATTCACTGTGAAATGTCCAAACGCAGCTCTTACCAGAAACGTGTTTGTAACTCCTGAATCTAAAGGGAGATTTACCTCACTTAGCTGAACAAACGCACAGCAGAGCAGATTGAAGGAAAGGTTTCTTCTGTGTTTTAGGCAGAGTTTTACTGCTATTTCATTATATGCGGGAATAGTGCTGGAAAAGCCTGGAAATGCCTGTTTTGGATCTCTCCACAGAAAGCGTTTCCAGACTTCCCCTTCAACACACGAGTTTAATTCTGTAAGTTGAATGCACACATTGAAGACCGTTCTGTTAGGTAGCTCCGTTTTGGTTTTAGAAGCAGACAGTTCTCCTTACAGCATATACTCCCATTCACTGTGAAATGTCCAAACGCAGCTCTTACCAGAAACGTGTTTGTAACTCCTGAATCTAAAGGGAGATTTAACTCACTTAGGTGAACAAACGCACCGCAGAGCAGATTGAAGGATAAGTTTCTTCTGTGTTTTAGGCAGAGTTTTACTGCTATTTCATTATATGCGGGAATAGTGCTGGAAAAGCCTGGAAATGCCTGTTTTGAGATCTCTCCAGAGAAAGCATTTCCAGACTTCCCCTTCAACACACGAGTTTAACTCTGTAAGTTGAATGCACACATTGAAGACCGTTCTGTTAGGTAGCTCCGTTTTGGTTTTAGAAGCAGACAGTTCTCCTTACAGCATATACACCCATTCACTGAGAAATGTCCAAACGCAGCTCTTAACAGAAACGTGTTTCTAACTCCTGAATCTAAAGGGAGAATTAACTCACTTAGCTGAACAAACGCACAGCAGAGCAGATTGAAGGATAAGTTTCTTCTCTGTTTTAAGCAGAGTTTTACTGCTATTTCCTTATATGCGGGAATAGTGATGGAAAAGCCTGGAAATGCCTGTTTTGAGATGTCTCCACAGAAAGCGTTTCCAGACTTCCCCTTCAACACACGAGTTTAACTCTGTAAGTTGAATGCACACATTGAAGACCGTTCTGTTAGGTAGCTCCGTTTTGGTTTTAGAAGCAGACAGTTCGCCTTACAGCATATACTCCCATTCACTGAGAAATGTCCAAACGCAGCTATTACCAGAAACGTGTTTCTAACTCCTGAATCTAAAGGGAGATTTAACTCACTTAGCTGAACAAACGCACAGCAGAGCAGATTGAAGGATTCGTTTCTTTTGTGTTTTAGGCAGAGTTTTACTGCTATTTCGTTATATGCGGTAATAGTGCTGGAAATGCCTGTTTTTACATCTCTCCACAGAAAGCGTTTCCAGACTTCCCCTTCAACACACGAGTTTAACTATGTAAGTTGAATGCACACATTGAAGACCGTTCTGTTAGGTAGCTCCGTTTTGGTTTTAGAAGCAGACAGTTCTCCTTACAGCATATACTCCCATTCACTGAGAAATGTCCAAACGCAGCTCTTACCAGAAACGTGTTTCTAACTCCTGAATCTAAAGGGAGATTTAACTCACTTAGGTGAACAAACGCACCGCAGAGCAGATTGAAGGATAAGTTTCTTCGGTGTTTTAGGCAGAGTTTTACTGCTATTTCGTTATATGCCGGAATAGTGCTGGAAATGCCTGGAAATGCCTGTTTTGAGATATCTCCACAGAAAGCGTTTCCAGACTTCCCCTTCAACACACGAGTTTAACTCTGTAAGTTGAATGCACACATTGAAGACCGTTCTGTAAAGTAGCTCCGTTTTGGTTTTAGAAGCAGACAGTTCTCCTTACAGCATATACTGCCATTCACTGAGAAATGTCCAAACGCAGCTCTTACAAGAAACGTGTTTCCAACTCCTGAATCTAAAGGGAGATTTAACTCACTTAGCTGAACAAACGCACAGCAGAGCAGATTGAAGGATGGGTTTCTTCTGTGTTTTAGGCAGAGTTTTACTGCTATTTCGTTATATGCGGGAATAGTGCTGGAAATGTCTGTTTTGCGATCTCTCCACTGAAAGCGTTTCCAGACTTCCCCTTCAACACACGAGTTTAACTCTGTAAGTTGAATGCACACGTTGAAGACCGTTCTGTTATGTAGCTCCGTTTTGGTTTTAGAAGCAGACAGTTCTCCTTACAGCATATACTCCCATTCACTGAGAAATGTCCAAACACAGCTCTTACCAGAAACGTGTTTCTAACTCCTGAATCTAAAGGGAGATTTAAATCACTTAGCTGAACAAACGCACAGTAGGGCAGATTGAAGGATACGTTTCTTCTTTGTCTTAGGCAGAGTTATACTGCTATTTCGTTATATGCGGGAATAGTGCTGGAAATGCCTGGAAATGCCTGTTTTGAGATCTCTGCACAGAAAGCGTTTCCAGACTTCCCCTTCAACACACGAGTTTAACACTGTAAGTTGAATGCATACATTGATGACCGTTCTGTTAGGTAGGTCCGTTTTGGTTTTAGAAGCAGACAGTTCTCCTTACAGCATATACTCCCATTCACTGACAATTGTCCAAACGCAGCACTTACCAGAAACGTGTTTCTAACTCCTGAATCTAAAGGAAGATTTAACTCACTTAGCTGAACAGACGCATAGCAGAGCAGATTGAAGGATACGTTTCTTCTGTGTTTTAGGCAGAGTTTTACTGCTATTTCGTTATATGCGGGAATAGTGATGGAAAAGCCTGGAAATGCCTGTTTTGAGATCTCTCCACAGAAAGCGTTTCCAGACATTCCCTTCAACACACGAGTTTAACTCTGTAAGTTGAATGCACACATTGAAGACCGTTGGGTTAGGTAGCCCCGTTTTCGTTTTAGAAGCAGACAGTTCTCCTTACAGCATATACTCAAATTCACTGTGAAATGTCCAAACGCAGCTCTTACCAGAATCGTGTTTCTAACTCCTGAATCTAAAGGGAGATTTAACTCACTTAGCTGAACAAACGCACAGCAGAGCAGATTGAAGGATACGTTTCTTCTGTGTTTTAGGCAGAGTTTTACTGCTATTTCATTATATGCGGGAATAGTGCTGGAAAAGCCTGGAAATGCCTGTTTTGAGATCTCTCCACAGAAAGCGTTTCCAGACTTCCCCTTCAACACACGAGTTTAACTCTGTAAGTTGAATGCACACATTGAAGACCGTTCTGTTAGGTAGCTCCGTTTTGGTTTTAGAAGCAGACAGTTCTCCTTACAGCATATACTCCCATTCATTGAGAAATGTCCAAACGCAGCTCTTACGAGAAACGTGTTTCTAACTCCTGAATCTAAAGGGAGATTTATCTCACTTAGCTGAACAAACGCACAGCAGAGCAGATTGAAGGATACGATCTTCTGTGTTTTAGGCAGAGTTTTACTGCTATTTCGTTATATGCGGTAATAGTGCTGGAAATGCCTGTTTTGAGATCTTTCCACAGAAAGCGTTTCCAGACTTCCCCTTCAACACACGAGTTTAACTCTGTAAGTTGAATGCACACATTGAAGACCGTTCTGTTAGGTAGCTCCGTTTTGGTTTTAGAAGCAGACAGTTCTCCTTACAGCATATACTCCCATTCAATGTGAAATGTCCCAACGCAGCTCTTACCAGAAACGTGTTTCTAACTCCTGAATCTAAAGGGAGATTTAACTCACTTAGCTGAACAAACGCAGAGCAGAGCAGATTAAAGTATACGTTTCTTCTGTGTATTAGGCAGAGTTTTACTTCTATTTCATTATATGCGGGAATAGTGCTGGAAAAGCCTGGAAATGCCTGTTTTGAGATCTCTCCACAGAAAGCGTTTCCAGACTTCCCCTTCAACACACGAGTTTAACTTTGTAAGTTGAATGCACACATTGAAGACCGTTCTGTTAGGTAGCTCCGTTTTGGTTTTAGAAGCAGACTGTTCTCCTTACAGCATATACTCCCATTCACTGAGAAATGTCCAAACGCAGCTCTTACCAGAAACGTGTTTCTAACTCCTGAATCTAAAGGGAGATTTAACTCACTTAGCTGAACAAACGCACAGCAGAGCAGATTGAAGGATACGTTTCTTCTGTGTTTTAGGCAGAGTTTTACTGCTATTTCGTTATATGCGGGAATAGTGCTGGAAAAGCCTGTTTTGAGATCTCTCCACAGAAAGCATTTCCAGACTTCCCCTTCAACACACGAGTTTAACCCTGTAAGTTGAATGCACACATTGACGACCGTTCTGTTAGGTAGCTCCGTTTTGGTTTTAGAAGCAGACAGTTCTCCTTACAGCATATACTCCCATTCACTGAGAAATGTCCAAACGCAGCTCTTACCAGAGACGTGTTTCTAACTCCTGAATCTAAAGGGAGATTTACCTCACTTAGCAGAACAAAGGCACAGCAGAGCAGATTGAAGGATACGTTTCTTCTGTGTTTTAGGCAGAGTTTTACTTCTCTTTCGTTATATGCCGGAATAGTGCTGGAAATGCCTAGAAATGCCTGTTTTGAGATATCTCCACAGAAAGCGTTTCCAGACTTCCCCTTCAACACACGAGTTTAACTCTGTAAGTTGAGTGCACACTTTGAAGACCGTACTGTTATGTAGCTCCGTTTTGGTTTTAGAAGCAGACAGTTCTCCTTACAGCATATACTCCCATTCACTGTGAAATGTCCAAACGCAGCTCTTACCAGAAACGTGTTTGTAACTCCTGAATCTAAAGGGAGATTTAACTCACTTAGCTGAACAAACGCACAGCAGAGCAGATTGAAGGAAAGGTTTCTTCTGTGTTTTAGGCAGAGTTTTACTGCTATTTCATTATATGCGGGAATAGTGCTGGAAAAGCCTGGAAATGCCTGTTTTGGATCTCTCCACAGAAAGCGTTTCCAGACTTCCCCTTCAACACACGAGTTCAACTCTGTAAGTTGAATGCACACATTGAAGACCGTTCTGTTAGGTAGCTCCGTTTTGGTTTTAGAAGCAGACAGTTCTCCTTACAGCATATACTCCCATTCACTGAGAAATGTCCAAACGCAGCTCTTACCAGAAACGTGTTTCTAACTCCTGAATCTAAAGGGAGATTTTACTCACTTAGGTGAACAAACGCACCGCAGAGCAGATTGAAGGATAAGATTCTTCGGTGTTTTAGGCAGAGTTTTACTGCTATTTCGTTATATGCCGGAATAGTGCTGGAAATGCCTGGAAATGCCTGTTTTGAGATATCTCCACAGAAAGCGTTTCCAGACTTCCCCTTCAACACACGAGTTTAACTCTGTAAGTTGAATGCACACATTGAAGACCGTTCTGTAAAGTAGCTCCGTTTTGGTTTTAGAAGCAGACAGTTCTCCTTACAGCATATACTGCCATTCACTGAGAAATGTCCAAACGCAGCTCTTACAAGAAACGTGTTTCTAACTCCTGAATCTAAAGGGAGATTTAACTCACTTAGCTGAACAAACGCACAGCAGAGCAGATTGAAGGATGGGTTTCTTCTGTGTTTTAGGCAGAGTTTTACTGCTATTTCGTTATATGCGGGAATAGTGCTGGAAATGACTGTTTTGCGATCTCTCCACTGAAAACGTTTCCAGACTTCCCCTTCAACACACGAGTTTAACTCTGTAAGTTGAATGCACACGTTGAAGACCCTTCTGTTATGTAGCTCCGTTTTGGTTTTAGAAGCAGACAGTTCTCCTTACAGCATATACTCCCATTCACTGAGAAATGTCCAAACACAGCTCTTACCAGAAACGTGTTTCTAACTCCTGAATCTAAAGGGAGATTTAAATCACTTAGCTGAACAAACGCAGAGTAGGGCAGATTGAAGGATACGTTTCTTCTTTGTCTTAGGCAGAGTTATACTGCTATTTCGTTATATGCGGGAATAGTGCTGGAAATGCCTGGAAATGCCTGTTTTGAGATCTCTGCACAGAAAGCGTTTCCAGACTTCCCCTTCAACACACGAGTTTAACACTGTAAGTTGAATGCATACATTGATGACCGTTCTGTTAGGTAGGTCCGTTTTGGTTTTAGAAGCAGACAGTTCTCCTTACAGCATATACTCCCATTCACTGACAATTGTCCAAACGCAGAACTTACCAGAAACGTGTTTCTAACTCCTGAATCTAAAGGAAGATTTAACTCACTTAGCTGAACAGACGCATAGCAGAGCAGATTGAAGGATACGTTTCTTCTGTGTTTTAGGCAGAGTTTTACTGCTATTTCGTTATATGCGGGAATAGTGATGGAAAAGCCTGGAAATGCCTGTTTTGAGATCTCTCCACAGAAAGCGTTTCCAGACATTCCCTTCAACACACGAGTTTAACTCTGTAAGTTGAATGCACACATTGAAGACCGTTGGGTTAGGTAGCCCCGTTTTCGTTTTAGAAGCAGACAGTTCTCCTTACAGCATATACTCAAATTCACTGTGAAATGTCCAAACGCAGCTCTTACCAGAATCGTGTTTCTAACTCCTGAATCTAAAGGGAGATTTAACTCACTTAGCTGAACAAACGCACAGCAGAGCAGATTGAAGGATACGTTTCTTCTGTGTTTTAGGCAGAGTTTTACTGCTATTTCATTATATGCGGGAATAGTGCTGGAAAAGCCTGGAAATGCCTGTTTTGGATCTCTCCACAGAAAGCGTTTCCAGACTTCCCCTTCAACACACGAGTTCAACTCTGTAAGTTGAATGCACACATTGAAGACCGTTCTGTTAGGTAGCTCCGTTTTGGTTTTAGAAGCAGACAGTTCTCCTTACAGCATATACTCCCATTCACTGTGAAATGTCCAAACGCAGCTCTTACCAGAAACGGGTTTGTAACTCCTGAATCTAAAGGGAGATTTAACTCACTTAGCTGAACAAACGCACAGCATGGCAGATTGAAGGATACGTTTCTTCTGTGTTTTAGGCAGAGTTTTACTGCTATTTCATTATATGCGGGAATAGTGCTGGAAAAGCCTGGAAATGCCTGTTTTGACATCTCTCCACAGAAAGCGTTTCCAGACTTCCCCTTCAACACACGAGTTTAACTCTGTAAGTTGAATGCACTCATTGAAGACCGTTCTGTTAGGTAGCTCCGTTTTGGTTTTAGAAGCAGACAGTTCTCCTTACAGCATATACTCCTATTCACTGAGAAATGTCCAAACGCAGCTCTTACCAGAAACGTGTTTCTAACTCCTGAATCTAAAGGGAGATTTAACTCACTTAGCTGAACAAACGCACAGCAGAGCAGATTGAAGGATACGTTTCTTCTGTGTTTTAGGCAGAGTTTTACTGCTATTTCGTTATATGCGGTAATAGTGCTGGAAATGCCTGTTTTTAGATCTCTCCACAGAAAGCGTTTCCAGACTTCCCCTTCAACACACGAGTTTAACTCTGAAAGTTGAATGCACACATTGAAGACCGTTCTGTTAGGTAGCTCCGTTTTGGTTTTAGAAGCAGACAGTTCTCCTTACAGCATATACTCCCATTCACTGAGAAATGTCCAAACGCAGCTCTTACCAGAAACGTGTTTCTAAGTCCTGAATCTAAAGGGAGATTTAACTCACTTAGGTGAACAAACGCACCGCAGAGCAGATTGAAGGATAAGTTTCTTCTGTGTTTTAGGCAGAGTTTTACTGCTATTTCATTATATGCGGGAATAGTGCTGGAAAAGCCTGGAAATGCCTGTTTTGAGATCTCTCCAGAGAAAGCGTTTCCAGACTTCCCCTTCAACACACGAGTTTAACTCTGTAAGTTGAATGCACACATTGAAGACCGTTCTGTTAGGTAGCTCCGTTTTGGTTTTAGAAGCAGACAGTTCTCCTTACAGCATATACACCCATTCACTGACAAATGTCCAAACGCAGCTCTTAACAGAAACGTGTTTCTAACTCCTGAATCTAAAGGGAGATTTAACTCACTTAGCTGAACAAACGCACAGCAGAGCAGATTGAAGGATAAGTTTCTTCTCTGTTTTAGGCAGAGTTTTACTGCTCTTTCCTTATATGCGGGAATAGTGATGGAAAAGCCTGGAAATGCCTGTTTTGAGATCTCTCCACAGAAAGCGTTTCCAGACTTCCCCTTCAACACACGAGTTTAACTCTGTAAGTTGAATGCAAACATTGAAGACCGTTCTGTTAGGTAGCTCCGTTTTGGTTTTAGAAGCAGACAGTTCGCCTTACAGCATATACTCCAATTCACTGAGAAATGTCCAAACGCAGCTATTACCAGAAACGTGTTTCTAACTCCTGAATCTAAAGGGAGATTTAACTCACTTAGCTGAACAAACGCACAGCAGAGCAGATTGAAGGATTCGTTTCTTCTGTGTTTTAGGCAGAGTTTTACTGCTATTTCGTTATATGCGGTAATAGTGCTGGAAATGCCTGTTTTTACATCTCTCCACAGAAAGCGTTTCCAGACTTCCCCTTCAACACACGAGTTTAACTCTGTAAGTTGAATGCACACATTGAAGACCGTTCTGTTAGGTAGCTCCGTTTTGGTTTTAGAAGCAGACAGTTCTCCTTACAGCATATACTCCCATTCACTGAGAAATATCCAAACGCAGCTCTTACCAGAAACGTGTTTCTAACTCCTGAATCTAAAGGGAGATTTAACTCACTTAGGGGAACAAACGCACCACAGAGCAGATTGAAGGATATGTTTCTTCGGTGTTTTAGGCAGAGTTTTACTGCTATTTCATTATATGCGGGAATAGTGGTGGAAAAGCCTGGAAATGCCTGTTTTGAGATCTCTCCAGAGAAAGCGTTTCCAGACTTCCCCTTCAACACACGAGTTTAACTCTGTAAGTTGAATGCACACATTGAAGACCGTTCTGTTAGGTAGCTCCGTTTTGGTTTTAGAAGCAGACAGTTCTCCTTACAGCATATACACCCATTCACTGAGAAATGTCCAAACGCAGCTCTTAACAGAAACGTGTTTCTAACTCCTGAATCTAAAGGGAGATTTAACTCACTTAGCTGAACAATCGCACAGCAGAGCAGATTGAAGGATACGTTTCTTCTGTGTTTTAGGCAGAGTTTTACTGCTATTTCGTTATATGCAGGAATAGTGATGGAAAAGCCTGGAAATGCCTGTTTTGAGATCTCTCCACAGAAAGCATTTCCAGACTTCCCCTTCAACACACGAGTTTAACTCTGTAAGTTGAATGCACACATTGAAGACCGTTCTGATAGGTAGATCCGTTTTGGTTTTAGAAGCAGACAGTTCTCCTTACAGCATATACTCCCATTCACTGAGAAATGTCCAAACGCAGCTCTTACCAGAAACGTGTTTCTAACTGCTGAATCTAAAGGGAGATTTAACTCACTTAGCTGAACAAACGCACAGCAGAGCAGATTGAAGGATACGTTTCTCCTGTGTTTTAGGCAGAGTTTTACTGCTCTTTCGTTATATGCCGGAATAGTGCTGGAAATGCCTGGAAATGCCTGTTTTGAGATATCTCCACAGAAAGCGTTTCCAGACTTCCCCTTCAACACACGAGTTTAACTCTGTAAGTTGAGTGCACACGTTGAAGACCGTACTGTTATGTAGCTCCGTTTTGGTTTTAGAAGCAGACAGTTCTCCTTACAGCATAAACTCCCATTCACTGTGAAATGTCCAAACGCAGCTCTTACCAGAAACGTGTTTGTAACTCCTGAATCTAAAGGGAGATTTAACTCACTTAGCTGAACAAACGCACAGCAGAGCAGATTGAAGGATAAGTTTCTTCTGTGTTTTAGGCAGAGTCTTACTGCTATTTCATTACATGCGGGAATAGTGCTGGAAAAGCCTGGAAATGCCTGTTTTGGATCTCTCCACAGAAAGCGTTTCCAGACTTCCCCTTCAACACACGAGTTTAACTCTGTAAGTTGAATGCACACATTGAAGACCGTTCTGTTAGGTAGCTCCGTTTTGGTTTTAGAAGCAGACAGTTCTCCTTACAGCATATACTCCCATTCCCTAAGAAATGTCCAAACGCAGCTCTTACCAGAAACGTGTTTCTAACTCCTGAATCTAAAGGGAGATTTAACTCACTTAGGTGAACAAACGCACCGCAGAGCAGATTGAAGGATAAGTTTCTTCTGTGTTTTAGGCAGAGTTTTACTGCTATTTCATTATATGCGGGAATAGTGCTGGAAAAGCCTGGAAATGCCTGTTTTGAGATCTCTCCAGAGAAAGCGTTTCCAGACTTCCCCTTCAACACACGAGTTTAACTCTGTAAGTTGAATGCACACATTGAAGACCGTTCTGTTAGGTAGCTCCGTTTTGGTTTTAGAAGCAGACAGTTCTCCTTACAGCATATACACCCATTCACTGAGAAATGTCCAAACGCAGCTCTTACCAGAAACGTGTTTCTAACTCCTGAATCTAAAGGGAGATTTAACTCACTTAGCTGAACAAACGAACAGCAGAGCAGATTGAAGGATACGTTTCTTCTGTGTTTTAGGCAGAGTTTTACTGCTATTTCGTTATATGCGGGAATAGTGATGGAAAAGCCTGTAAATGCCTGTTTTGAGATCTCTCCACAGAAAGCGTTTCCAGACTTCCCCTTCAACACACGAGTTTAACTCTGTAAGTTGAATGCACACATTGAAAACCGTTCTGTTAGGTAGCTCCGTTTTGGTTTTAGAAGCAGACAGTTCTCCTTACAGCATATACTCCCATTCACTGAGAAATGTCCAAACGAAGCAATTACCAGAAACGTGTTTCTAACTCCTGAATCTAAAGGGAGATTTAACTCACTTAGCTGAACAAACGCACAGCAGAGGAGATTGAAGGATACGTTTCTTCTGTGTTTTAGGCAGAGTTTTACTGCTATTTCGTTATATGCGGTAATAGTGCTGGAAATGCCTGTTTTTAGATCTCTCCACAGAAAGCGTTTCCAGACTTCCCCTTCAACACACGAGTTTAACTCTGTAAGTTGAATGCACACATTGAAGACAGTTCTGTTAGGTAGCTCCGTTTTCGTTTTAGAAGCAGACAGTTCTCCTTACAGCATATACTCCCATTCCCTAAGAAATGTCCAAACGCAGCTCTTACCAGAAACGTGTTTCTAACTCCTGAATCTAAAGGGAGATTTAACTCACTTAGGTGAACAAACGCACTGCAGAGCAGATTGAAGGATAAGTTTCTTCTGTGTTTTAGGCAGAGTTTTACTGCTATTTCATTATATGCGGGAATAGTGCTGGAAAAGCCTGGAAATGCCTGTTTTGAGATCTCTCCAGAGAAAGCGTTTCCAGACTTCCCCTTCAACACACGAGTTTAACTCTGTAAGTTGAATGCACACATTGAAGACCGTTCTGTTAGGTAGCTCCGTTTTGGTTTTAGAAGCAGACAGTTCTCCTTACAGCATATACACCCATTCACTGACAAATGTCCAAACGCAGCTCTTAACAGAAACGTGTTTCTAACTCCTGAATCTAAAGGGAGATTTAACTCACTTAGCTGAACAAACGCACAGCAGAGCAGATTGAAGGATAAGTTTCTTCTCTGTTTTAGGCAGAGTTTTACTGCTCTTTCCTTATATGCGGGAATAGTGATGGAAAAGCCTGGAAATGCCTGTTTTGAGATCTCTCCACAGAAAGCGTTTCCAGACTTCCCCTTCAACACACGAGTTTAACTCTGTAAGTTGAATGCAAACATTGAAGACCGTTCTGTTAGGTAGCTCCGTTTTGGTTTTAGAAGCAGACAGTTCGCCTTACAGCATATACTCCCATTCACTGAGAAATGTCCAAACGCAGCTATTACCAGAAACGTGTTTCTAACTCCTGAATCTAAAGGGAGATTTAACTCACTTAGCTGAACAAACGCACAGCAGAGCAGATTGAAGGATTCGTTTCTTCTGTGTTTTAGGCAGAGTTTTACTGCTATTTCGTTATATGCGGTAATAGTGCTGGAAATGCCTGTTTTTACATCTCTCCACAGAAAGCGTTTCCAGACTTCCCCTTCAACACACGAGTTTAACTCTGTAAGTTGAATGCACACATTGAAGACCGTTCTGTTAGGTAGCTCCGTTTTGGTTTTAGAAGCAGACAGTTCTCCTTACAGCATATACTCCCATTCACTGAGAAATATCCAAACGCAGCTCTTACCAGAAACGTGTTTCTAACTCCTGAATCTAAAGGGAGATTTAACTCACTTAGTGGAACAAACGCACCACAGAGCAGATTGAAGGATATGTTTCTTCGGTGTTTTAGGCAGAGTTTTACTGCTATTTCATTATATGCGGGAATAGTGGTGGAAAAGCCTGGAAATGCCTGTTTTGAGATCTCTCCAGAGAAAGCGTTTCCAGACTTCCCCTTCAACACACGAGTTTAACTCTGTAAGTTGAATGCACACATTGAAGACCGTTCTGTTAGGTAGCTCCGTTTTGGTTTTAGAAGCAGACAGTTCTCCTTACAGCATATACACCCATTCACTGAGAAATGTCCAAACGCAGCTCTTAACAG
The DNA here is from genome assembly GCA_031835075.1 of Saguinus oedipus. Taxonomy (NCBI): domain Eukaryota; kingdom Metazoa; phylum Chordata; class Mammalia; order Primates; family Cebidae; genus Saguinus; species Saguinus oedipus. Next base: position 171,326,562 of record CM063174.1, read on the forward strand.
AAACGTGTTTCTAACTCCTGAATCTAAAGGGAGATTTAACTCACTTAGCTGAACAATCGCACAGCAGAGCAGATTGAAGGATACGTTTCTTCTGTGTTTTAGGCAGAGTTTTACTGCTATTTCGTTATATGCAGGAATAGTGATGGAAAAGCCTGGAAATGCCTGTTTTGAGATCTCTCCACAGAAAGCGTTTCCAGACTTCCCCTTCAACACACGAGTTTAACTCTGTAAGTTGAATGCACACATTGAAGACCGTTCTGATAGGTAGATCCGTTTTGGTTTTAGAAGCAGACAGTTCTCCTTACAGCATATACTCCCATTCACTGAGAAATGTCCAAACGCAGCTCTTACCAGAAACGTGTTTCTAACTGCTGAATCTAAAGGGAGATTTAACTCACTTAGCTGAACAAACGCACAGCAGAGCAGATTGAAGGATACGTTTCTTCTGTGTTTTAGGCAGAGTTTTACTGCTCTTTCGTTATATGCCGGAATAGTGCTGGAAATGCCTGGAAATGCCTGTTTTGAGATATCTCCACAGAAAGCGTTTCCAGACTTCCCCTTCAACACACGAGTTTAACTCTGTAAGTTGAGTGCACACGTTGAAGACCGTACTGTTATGTAGCTCCGTTTTGGTTTTAGAAGCAGACAGTTCTCCTTACAGCATATACTCCCATTCACTGTGAAATGTCCAAACGCAGCTCTTACCAGAAACGTGTTTGTAACTCCTGAATCTAAAGGGAGATTTAACTCACTTAGCTGAACAAACGCACAGCAGAGCAGATTGAAGGATAAGTTTCTTCTGTGTTTTAGGCAGAGTTTTACTGCTATTTCATTACATGCGGGAATAGTGCTGGAAAAGCCTGGAAATGCCTGTTTTGGATCTCTCCACAGAAAGCGTTTCCAGACTTCCCCTTCAACACACGAGTTTAACTCTGTAAGTTGAATGCACACATTGAAGACCGTTCTGTTAGGTAGCTCCGTTTTGGTTTTAGAAGCAGACAGTTCTCCTTACAGCATATACTCCCATTCCCTAAGAAATGTCCAAACGCAGCTCTTACCAGAAACGTGTTTCTAACTCCTGAATCTAAAGGGAGATTTAACTCACTTAGGTGAACAAACGCACCGCAGAGCAGATTGAAGGATAAGTTTCTTCTGTGTTTTAGGCAGAGTTTTACTGCTATTTCATTATATGCGGGAATAGTGCTGGAAAAGCCTGGAAATGCCTGTTTTGAGATCTCTCCAGAGAAAGCGTTTCCAGACTTCCCCTTCAACACACGAGTTTAACTCTGTAAGTTGAATGCACACATTGAAGACCGTTCTGTTAGGTAGCTCCGTTTTGGTTTTAGAAGCAGACAGTTCTCCTTACAGCATATACACCCATTCACTGAGAAATGTCCAAACGCAGCTCTTACCAGAAACGTGTTTCTAACTCCTGAATCTAAAGGGAGATTTAACTCACTTAGCTGAACAAACGAACAGCAGAGCAGATTGAAGGATACGTTTCTTCTGTGTTTTAGGCAGAGTTTTACTGCTATTTCGTTATATGCGGGAATAGTGATGGAAAAGCCTGTAAATGCCTGTTTTGAGATCTCTCCACAGAAAGCGTTTCCAGACTTCCCCTTCAACACACGAGTTTAACTCTGTAAGTTGAATGCACACATTGAAAACCGTTCTGTTAGGTAGCTCCGTTTTGGTTTTAGAAGCAGACAGTTCGCCTTACAGCATATACTCCCATTCACTGAGAAATGTCCAAACGAAGCAATTACCAGAAACGTGTTTCTAACTCCTGAATCTAAAGGGAGATTTAACTCACTTAGCTGAACAAACGCACAGCAGAGCAGATTGAAGGATACGTTTCTTCTGTGTTTTAGGCAGAGTTTTACTGCTATTTCGTTATATGCGGTAATAGTGCTGGAAATGCCTGTTTTTAGATCTCTCCACAGAAAGCGTTTCCCGACTTCCCCTTCAACACACGAGTTTAACTCTGTAAGTTGAATGCACACATTGAAGACCGTTCTGTTAGGTAGCTCCGTTTTGGTTTTAGAATCAGACAGTTCTCCTTACAGCATATACTCCCATTCACTGAGAAATGTCCAAACGCAGCTCTTACCAGAAACGTGTTTCTAACTCCTGAATCTAAAGGGAGATTTAACCCACTTAAGTGAACAAACGCACCGCAGAGCAGATTGAAGGATAAGTTTCTTCTGTGTTTTAGGCAGAGTTTTACTGCTATTTCATTATATGCGGGAATAGTGCTGGAAAAGCCTGGAAATGCCTGTTTTGAGATCTCTCCAGAGAAAGCGTTTCCAGACTTCCCCTTCAACACACGAGTTTAACTCTGTAAGTTGAATGCACACATTGAAGACCGTTCTGTTAGGTAGCTCCGTTTTGGTTTTAGAAGCAGACAGTTCTTCTTACAGCATATACACCCATTCACTGAGAAATGTCCAAACGCAGCTCTTAACAGAAACGTGTTTCTAACTCCTGAATCTAAAGGGAGATTTAACTCACTTAGCTGAACAAACGCACAGCAGAGCAGATTGAAGGATAAGTTTCTTCTCTGTTTTAGGCAGAGTTGTACTGCTATTTCCTTATATGCGGGAATAGTGATGGAAAAGCCTGGAAATGCCTGTTCTGAGATGTCTCCACAGAAAGCGTTTCCAGACTTCCCCTTCAACACACGAGTTTAACTCTGTAATTTGAATGCACACATTGAAAACCGTTCTGTTAGGTAGCTCCGTTTTGGTTTTAGAAGCAGACAGTTCTCCTTACAGCTTATACACCCATTCACTGAGAAATGTCCAAACGCAGCTCTTAACAGAAACGTGTTTCTAACTCCTGAATCTAAAGGGAGATTTAACTCACTTAGCTGAACAATCGCACAGCAGAGCAGATTGAAGGATACGTTTCTTCTGTGTTTTAGGCAGAGTTTTACTGCTATTTCGTTATATGCAGGAATAGTGATGGAAAAGCCTGGAAATGCCTGTTTTGAGATCTCTCCACAGAAAGCGTTTCCAGACTTCCCCTTCAACACACGAGTTTAACTCTGTAAGTTGAATGCACACATTGAAGACCGTTCTGATAGGTAGATCCGTTTTGGTTTTAGAAGCAGACAGTTCTCCTTACAGCATATACTCCCATTCACTGAGAAATGTCCAAACGCAGCTCTTACCAGAAACGTGTTTCTAACTGCTGAATCTAAAGGGAGATTTAACTCACTTAGCTGAACAAACGCACAGCAGAGCAGATTGAAGGATACGTTTCTTCTGTGTTTTAGGCAGAGTTTTACTGCTCTTTCGTTATATGCCGGAATAGTGCTGGAAATGCCTGGAAATGCCTGTTTTGAGATATCTCCACAGAAAGCGTTTCCAGACTTCCCCTTCAACACACGAGTTTAACTCTGTAAGTTGAGTGCACACGTTGAAGACCGTACTGTTATGTAGCTCCGTTTTGGTTTTAGAAGCAGACAGTTCTCCTTACAGCATATACTCCCATTCACTGTGAAATGTCCAAACGCAGCTCTTACCAGAAACGTGTTTGTAACTCCTGAATCTAAAGGGAGATTTAACTCACTTAGCTGAACAAACGCACAGCAGAGCAGATTGAAGGATAAGTTTCTTCTGTGTTTTAGGCAGAGTTTTACTGCTATTTCATTACATGCGGGAATAGTGCTGGAAAAGCCTGGAAATGCCTGTTTTGGATCTCTCCACAGAAAGCGTTTCCAGACTTCCCCTTCAACACACGAGTTTAACTCTGTAAGTTGAATGCACACATTGAAGACCGTTCTGTTAGGTAGCTCCGTTTTGGTTTTAGAAGCAGACAGTTCTCCTTACAGCATATACTCCCATTCCCTAAGAAATGTCCAAACGCAGCTCTTACCAGAAACGTGTTTCTAACTCCTGAATCTAAAGGGAGATTTAACTCACTTAGGTGAACAAACGCACCGCAGAGCAGATTGAAGGATAAGTTTCTTCTGTGTTTTAGGCAGAGTTTTACTGCTATTTCATTATATGCGGGAATAGTGCTGGAAAAGCCTGGAAATGCCTGTTTTGAGATCTCTCCAGAGAAAGCGTTTCCAGACTTCCCCTTCAACACACGAGTTTAACTCTGTAAGTTGAATGCACACATTGAAGACCGTTCTGTTAGGTAGCTCCGTTTTGGTTTTAGAAGCAGACAGTTCTCCTTACAGCATATACACCCATTCACTGAGAAATGTCCAAACGCAGCTCTTACCAGAAACGTGTTTCTAACTCCTGAATCTAAAGGGAGATTTAACTCACTTAGCTGAACAAACGCACAGCAGAGCAGATTGAAGGATACGTTTCTTCTGTGTTTTAGGCAGAGTTTTACTGCTATTTCGTTATATGCGGGAATAGTGATGGAAAAGCCTGTAAATGCCTGTTTTGAGATCTCTCCACAGAAAGCGTTTCCAGACTTCCCCTTCAACACACGAGTTTAACTCTGTAAGTTGAATGCACACATTGAAAACCGTTCTGTTAGGTAGCTCCGTTTTGGTTTTAGAAGCAGACAGTTCGCCTTACAGCATATACTCCCATTCACTGAGAAATGTCCAAACGAAGCAATTACCAGAAACGTGTTTCTAACTCCTGAATCTAAAGGGAGATTTAACTCACTTAGCTGAACAAACGCACAGCAGAGCAGATTGAAGGATACGTTTCTTCTGTGTTTTAGGCAGAGTTTTACTGCTATTTCGTTATATGCGGTAATAGTGCTGGAAATGCCTGTTTTTAGATCTCTCCACAGAAAGCGTTTCCAGACTTCCCCTTCAACACACGAGTTTAACTCTGTAAGTTGAATGCACACATTGAAGACCGTTCTGTTAGGTAGCTCCGTTTTGGTTTTAGAATCAGACAGTTCTCCTTACAGCATATACTCCCATTCACTGAGAAATGTCCAAACGCAGCTCTTACCAGAAACGTGTTTCTAACTCCTGAATCTAAAGGGAGATTTAACTCACTTAGGTGAACAAACGCACCGCAGAGCAGATTGAAGGATAAGTTTCTTCTGTGTTTTAGGCAGAGTTTTACTGCTATTTCATTATATGCGGGAATAGTGCTGGAAAAGCCTGGAAATGCCTGTTTTGTGATCTCTCCAGAGAAAGCGTTTCCAGACTTCCCCTTCAACACACGAGTTTAACTCTGTAAGTTGAATGCACACATTGAAGACCGTTCTGTTAGGTAGCTCCGTTTTGGTTTTAGAAGCAGACAGTTCTTCTTACAGCATATACACCCATTCACTGAGAAATGTCCAAACGCAGCTCTTAACAGAAACGTGTTTCTAACTCCTGAATCTAAAGGGAGATTTAACTCACTTAGCTGAACAAACGCACAGCAGAGCAGATTGAAGGATAAGTTTCTTCTCTGTTTTAGGCAGAGTTGTACTGCTATTTCCTTATATGCGGGAATAGTGATGGAAAAGCCTGGAAATGCCTGTTCTGAGATGTCTCCACAGAAAGCGTTTCCAGACTTCCCCTTCAACACACGAGTTTAACTCTGTAAGTTGAATGCACACATTGAAGACCGTTCTGTTAGGTAGCTCCGTTTTGGTTTTAGAAGCAGACAGTTCTCCTTACAGCTTATACACCCATTCACTGAGAAATGTCCAAACGCAGCTCTTAACAGAAACGTGTTTCTAACTCCTGAATCTAAAGGGAGATTTAACTCACTTAGCTGAACAAACGCACAGCAGAGCAGATTGAAGGATTCGTTTCTTCTGTGTTTTAGGCAGAGTTTTACTGCTATTTCGTTATATACGGTAATAGTGCTGGAAATGCCTGTTTTTACATCTCTCCACAGAAAGCGTTTCCAGACTTCCCCTTCAACACACGAGTTTAACTCTGTAAGTTGAATGCACACATTGAAGACCGTTCTGTTAGGTAGCTCCGTTTTGGTTTTAGAAGCAGACAGTTCTCCTTACAGCATATACTCCCATTCACTGAGAAATGTCCAAACGCAGCTCTTACCAGAAACGTGTTTCTAACTCCTGAATCTAAAGGGAGATTTAACTCACTTAGCTGAACAAACGCACAACAGAGCGTATTGAAAGATACGTTTCTTCTGTGTTTTAGGCAGAGTTTTACTGCTATTTCATTATATGCGGGAATAGTGCTGGAAATGCCGGTTTTGAGATCTCTCCACAGAAAGCGTTTCCAGAGTTCCCCTTCAACACACGTGTTTAAATCTGTAAGTTGAATGCACACATTGAAGACCGTTCTGTTAGGTAGCTCCGTTTTGGTTTTAGAAGCAGACAGTTCTCCTTACAGCATATACTCCCATTCACTGATAAATGTCCAAACGCAGCACTTACCAGAAACGTGTTTCTAACTTCTGAATCTAAAGGGAGATTTAACTCACTTAGCTGAACAAACGCACAGCAGAGCAGATTGAAGGATACGTTTCTTCTGTGTTTTAGGCAGAGTTTTACTGCTATTTCGTTATATGCGGGAATAGTGCTGGAAATGCCTGTTTTGAGATCTCTCCACAGAAAGCGTTTCCAGAGTTCCCCTTCAACACACGAATTTAAGTCTGTAAGTTGAATGCACACATTGAAGACCGTTCTGTTAGGTAGCTCCGTTTTGCTTTTTGAAGGAGACAGTTCTCCTTACACCATATACTCCCATTCACTGAGAATTGTCCAAACGCAGCTCTTTCCAGAAACGTGTTTCTAACTCCTGAATCTAAAGGGAGATTTAACTCACTTAGCTGAACAAACGCACAGCAGAGCAGATTGAAGGATACGTTTCTTCTGTGTTTTAGGCAGAGTTTTGCTGCTCTTTCGTTATATGCCGGAATAGTGCTGGAAATGCCTGGAAATGCCTGTTTTGAGATCTCTCCACAGAAAGCATTTCCAGACTTCCCCTTCAACACACGAGTTTAACTCTTTATGTTGAATGCAGAAATTGAAGACCGTTCTGTTAGGTAGCTCCGTTTTGCTTTTAGAAGCAGACAGTTCTCCTTACAGCATATACTTCCATTCACTGAGAAATGTCCAAACGCAGCTCTTACGAGAAACGTGTTTCCAACTGCTGAATCTAAAGGGAGATTTAACTCACTTAGCTGAACAAACGCACAGCAGAGCAGATTGAAGGATACCTTTCTTCTGTGTTTTAGGCAGAGTTCTTCTGCTCTTTCTTTATATGCCGGAATACTGCTGGAAATGCCTGGAAATGCCTGTTTTGAGATATCTCCACAGAAAGCGTTTCCAGAATTCCCCTTCAACACACGAGTTTAACTCTGTAAGTTGAATGCACACATTGAAGACCGTTCTGTTAGGTAGTTCCGTTTTGGTTTTAGAAGCAGACAGTTCTCCTTACAGCACATACTCCCATTCACTGAGAAATGTCCAAACGCAGCTCTTAAAAGAAACGTGTTTCTAACTCCTGAATCTAAAGGGAGATATAACTCACTTAGCCTAACAAACGCACAGCAGAGCAGATTGAAGGATGCGTTTCTTCTGTGTTTTAGGCAGAGTTTTACTGCTATTTCGTTATATGCGTGAATAGTGCTGGAAATGCCTGTTTTGCGATCTCTCCACAGAAAGCGTTTCCAGACTTCCCCTTCAACACACGAGTTTAACTCTGTAAGTTGAATGCACACATTGAAGACCGTTCTGTTAGGTAGCGCCGTTTTGGTTTTAGAAGCAGACAGTTCTCCTTACAGCATATACTTCCATTCACTGAGAAATGTCCAAACGCAGCTCTTACCAGAAACGTGTTTCTAACTCCTGAATCAAAAGGGAGATTTAACTTACTTAGCTGAACAAACGCACAGCAGAGCAGATTGAAGGATACGTTTCTTCTGTGTTTTAGGCAGAGTTTTACTGCTATTTCGTTATATGAGGGAATAGTGATGGAAAAGCCTGGAAATGCCTGTTTTGAGATCTCTCCACAGAAAGCATTTCCAGACTTCCCCTTCAACACAAGAGTTTAACACTGTAAGCTGAATGAACACTTTGACGTTCGTTCTGTTAGGTAGATCCGTTTTGGTTTTAGAAGCAGACAGTTCTCCTTACAGCATATACTCCCACTCACTGATAAATGTCCAAACGAAGCACTTACCAGAAACGTGTTTCTAACTCCTGAATCTAAAGGGAGATTTAACTCACTTAGCTGAACAAACGCACAGCAGAGCAGTTTGAAGGATACGTTTCTTCTGTGTTTTAGGCAGAGTTTTACTGCTATTTCGTTATATGCGGGAATAGTGCTGGAAATGCCTGTTTTGAGATCTCTCCACAGAAAACGTATCCAGACTTCCCCTTCAACACACGAGTTTAACTCTCTATGTTGAATGCACACATTGAAGACCGTTCTGTTAGGTAGCTCCGTTTTGGTTTTAGAAGCAGACAGTTCTCCTTACAGCATATACTCCCATTCACTGAGCAATGTCCAAACGCAGGTCTTACCAGAAACGTGTTTCTAACTCCTGAATCTAAAGGGAGATGTAAGTCACTTAGCTGAACAAACGCACAGCAGAGCAGATTGAAGTATACGTTTCTTCTGTGTTTTAGTCAGAGTTTTACTGCTAATTCGTTATATGCGGGAATAGTGCTGGAAATGCCTGTTTTGAGATCTCTCCACAGAAAGCGTTTCCAGACTTCCCCTTCAACACACGAGTTTAACTCTGTAAGTTGAATGCACACATTGAAGACCGTTCTGTTATGTAGCTCGGTTTTGGTTTTAGAAGCAGACAGTTCTCCTTGCATCATATACTCCCATTCACTGAGAAATGTCCAAACGCAGCTCTTACCAGAAACGTGTTTCTAACTCCTGAATCAAAAGGGAGATTTAACTCACTTAGCTGAACAAACGCACAGCAGAGCAGATTGAAGGATACGTTTCTTCTGTGTTTTAGGCAGAGTTTTACTGCTATTTCGTTATATGCGGGAATAGTGCTGGAAATGCCTGTTTTGAGATCTCTCCACAGAAAGCGTTTCCAGAGGTCCCCTTCAACACACGAATTTAAGTCTGTAAGTTGAATGCACACATTGATGACCGTTCTGTTTGGTAGCTCCGTTTTGCTTTTTGAAGGAGACAGTTCTCCTTACACCATATACTCCCATTCACTGAGAAATGTCCAAACGCAGCTCTTTCCAGAAACGTGTTTCTAACTCCTGAATCTAAAGGGAGATTTAACTCACTTAGCTGAACAAACGCACAGCAGAGCAGATTGAAGGATACGTTTCTTCTGTGTTTTAGGCAGAGTTTTACTGCTATTTCGTTATATGCGGGAATAGTGCTGGAAATGCCTGTTTTGAGATCTCTCCACAGAAAGCGTCTCCAGACTTCCCCTTCAACACACGAGTTTAACTCTGTAAGTGGAATGCACACATTGAAGACCGTTCTGTTAGGTAGCTCCATTTTGGTTTTAGAAGCAGACAGTTCTCCTTACAGCATATACTCCCATTCACTGAGCAATGTCCAAACGCAGGTCTTACCAGAAACGTGTTTCTAACTCCTGAATCTAAAGGGAGATGTAACTCACTTAGCTGAACAAACGCACAGCAGAGCAGATTGAAGTATACGTTTCTTCTGTGTTTTAGGCAGAGTTTTACTGCTATTTCATTATATGCGGGAATAGTGCTGGAAATGCCGGTTTTGAGATCTCTCCACAGAAAGCGTTTCCAGAGTTCCCCTTCAACACACGTGTTTAAATCTGTAAGTAGAATGCACACATTGAAGACCGTTCTGTTAGGTAGCTCCGTTTTGGTTTTAGAAGCAGACAGTTCTCCTTACAGCATATACACCCATTCACTGATAAATGTCCAAACGCAGCACTTACCAGAAACGTGTTTCTAACTCCTGAATCTAAAGGGAGATTTAACTCACTTAGCTGAACAAACGCACAGCAGAGCAGATTGAAGGATACGTTTCTTCTATGTTTTAGGCGAAGTTTTACTGCTATTTCGTTATATGCGGGAATAGTGCTGGAAATGCCTGTTTTGAGATCTCTCCACAGAAAGCGTTTCCAGAGGTCCCCTTCAACACACGAATTTAAGTCTGTAAGTTGAATGCACACATTGATGACCGTTCTGTTTGGTAGCTCCGTTTTGCTTTTTGAAGGAGACAGTTCTCCTTACACCATATACTCCCATTCACTGAGAAATGTCCAAACGCAGCTCTTTCCAGAAACGTGTTTCTAACTCCTGAATCTAAAGGGAGATTTAACTCACTTAGCTGAACAAACGCACAGCAGAGCAGATTGAAGGATACGTTTCTTCTGTGTTTTAGGCAGAGTTTTACTGCTATTTCGTTATATGCGGGAATAGTGCTGGAAATGCCTGTTTTGAGATCTCTCCACAGAAAACGTATCCAGACTTTCCCTTCAACACACGAGTTTAACTCTCTAAGTTGAATGCACACATTGAAGACCGTTCTGTTAGGTAGCTCCGTTTTGGTTTTAGAAGCAGACATTTCTCCTTACAGCATATACTCCCATTCACTGAGCAATGTCCAAACGCAGGTCTTACCAGAAACGTGTTTCTAACTCCTGAATCTAAAGGGAGATGTAACTCACTTAGCTGAGCAAACGCACAGCAGAGCAGATTGAAGTATACGTTTCTTCTGTGTTTTAGTCAGAGTTTTACTGCTAATTCGTTATATGCGGGAATAGTGCTGGAAATGCCTGTTTTGAGATCTCTCCACAGAAAGCGTTTCCAGACTTCCCCTTCAACACACGAGTTTAACTCTGTAAGTTGAATGCACACATTGAAGACCGTTCTGTTATGTAGCTCGGTTTTGGTTTTAGAAGCAGACAGTTCTCCTTGCATCATATACTCCCATTCACTGAGAAATGTCCAAACGCAGCTCTTACCAGAAACGTGTTTCTAACTCCTGAATCAAAAGGGAGATTTAACTCACTTAGCTGAACAAACGCACAGCAGAGCAGATTGAAGGATACGTTTCTTCTGTGTTTTAGGCAGAGTTTTACTGCTATTTCGTTATATGCGGGAATAGGGCTGGAAATGCCTGTTTTGAGATCTCTCCACAGAAAGCGTTTCCAGAGGTCCCCTTCAACACACGAATTTAAGTCTGTAAGTTGAATGCACACATTGATGACCGTTCTGTTTGGTAGCTCCGTTTTGCTTTTTGAAGGAGACAGTTCTCCTTACACCATATACTCCCATTCACTGAGAAATGTCCAAACGCAGCTCTTTCCAGAAACGTGTTTCTAACTCCTGAATCTAAAGGGAGATTTAACTCACTTAGCTGAACAAACGCACAGCAGAGCAGATTGAAGGATACGTTTCTTCTGTGTTTTAGGCAGAGTTTTACTGCTATTTCGTTGTATGCGGGAATAGTGCTGGAAATGCCTGTTTTGAGATCTCTCCACAGAAAGCGTCTCCAGACTTCCCCTTCAACACACGAGTTTAACTCTGTAAGTGGAATGCACACATTGAAGACCGTTCTGTTAGGTAGCTCCATTTTGGTTTTAGAAGCAGACAGTTCTCCTTACAGCATATACTCCCATTCACTGAGCAATGTCCAAACGCAGGTCTTACCAGAAACGTGTTTCTAACTCCTGAATCTAAAGGGAGATGTAACTCACTTAGCTGAACAAACGCACAGCAGAGCAGATTGAAGTATACGTTTCTTCTGTGTATTAGGCAGAGTTTTACTGCTAATTCGTTATCTGCGGGAATAGTGCTTGAAATGCCTGTTTTGAGATCTCTCCACAGAAAGCGTTTCCAGACTTCCCCTTCAACACACGAGTTTAACTCTGTAAGTTGAATGCACACATTGAAGACCGTTCTGTTATGTAGCTCCGTTTCGGTTTTAGAAGCAGACAGTTCTCCTTACAGCATATACTCCCATTCACTGAGAAATGTCCAAACACAGCTCTTACCAGAAACGTGTTTCTAACTCCTGAATCAAAAGGGAGATTTAACTCACTTAGCTGAACAAACGCACAGCAGAGCAGATTGAAGGATAAGTTTCTTCTGTGTTTTAGGCAGAGTTTTACTGCTATTTCGTTATATGCGGTAATAGTGCTGGAAATGCCTGTTTTTAGATCTCTCCACAGAAAGCGTTTCCAGACTTCCCCTTCAACACACGAGTTTAACTCTGTAAGTTGAATGCACACATTGAGGACCGTTCTGTTAGGTAGCTCCGTTTTGGTTTTAGAAGCTGACAGTTCTCCTTACAGCATATACTCCCATTCACTGAGCAATGTCCAAACGCAGGTCTTACCAGAAACGTGTTTCTAACTCCTGAATCTAAAGGGAGATGTAACTCACTTAGCTGAACAAACGCACAACAGAGCGGATTGAAAGATACGTTTCTTCTGTGTTTTAGGCAGAGTTTTACTGCTATTTCATTATATGCAGGAATAGTGCTGGAAATGCCGGTTTTGAGATCTCTCCACAGAAAGCGTTTCCAGAGTTCCCCTTCAACACACGTGTTTAAATCTGTAAGTAGAATGCACACATTGAAGACCGTTCTGTTAGGTAGCTCCGTTTTGGTTTTAGAAGCAGACAGTTCTCCTTACAGCATATACACCCATTCACTGATAAATGTCCAAACGCAGCACTTACCAGAAACGTGTTTCTAACTCCTGAATCTAAAGGGAGATTTAACTCACTTAGCTGAACAAACGCACAGCAGAGCAGATTGAAGGATACGTTTCTTCTATGTTTTAGGCGGAGTTTTACTGCTATTTCGTTATATGCGGGAATAGTGCTGGAAATGCCTGTTTTGAGATCTCTCCACAGAAAGCGTTTCCAGAGGTCCCCTTCAACACACGAATTTAAGTCTGTAAGTTGAATGCACACATTGATGACCGTTCTGTTTGGTAGCTCCGTTTTGCTTTTTGAAGGAGACAGTTCTCCTTACACCATATACTCCCATTCACTGAGCAATGTCCAAACGCAGCTCTTTCCAGAAACGTGTTTCTAACTCCTGAATCTAAAGGGAGATTTAACTCACTTAGCTGAACAAACGCACAGCAGAGCAGATTGAAGTATACGTTTCTTCTGTGTTTTAGTCAGAGTTTTACTGCTAATTCGTTATATGCGGGAATAGTGCTGGAAATGCCTGTTTTGAGATCTCTCCACCGAAAGCGTTTCCAGACTTCCCCTTCAACACACGAGTTTAAATCTGTAAGTTGAATGCACACATTGAAGACCGTTCTGTTATGTAGCTCCGTTTTGGTTTTAGAAGCAGACAGTTCTCCTTGCAGCATATACTCCCATTCACTGAGAAATGTCCAAACGCAGCTCTTACCAGAAACGTGTTTCTAACTCCTGAATCAAAAGGGAGATTTAACTCACTTAGCTGAACAAACGCACAGCAGAGCAGATTGAAAGATACGTTTCTTCTGTGTTTTAGGCAGAGTTTTACTGCTATTTCGTTATATGCGGGAATAGTGATGGAAAAGCCTGGAAATGCCTCTTTTGAGATCTCTCCACAGAAAGCATTTCCAGACTTCCCCTTCAACACAAGAGTTTAACTCTGTAAGTTGAATGCACACTTTGAAGACCGTTCTGTTAGGTAGATCCGTTTTGGTTTTAGAAGCAGACAGTTCTCCTTACAGCATATACTCCCATTCACTGTGAAATGTCCAAACGCAGCTCTTACCAGAAACGTGTTTCTAACTCCTGAATCTAAAGGGAGATTTAACCCACTTAGCTGAACAAACGCACAGCAGAGCAGATTGAAGGATACGTTTCTTCTGTGTTTTAGGCAGAGTTTTACTGCTCTTTCGTTATATGCCGGAATAGTGCTGGAAATGCCTGGAAATGCCTGTTTTGAGATCTCTCCACAGAAAGCATTTCCAGACTTCCCCTTCAACAGACGAGTTTAACTCTGTATGTTGAATGCAGAAATTGAAGACCGTTCTGTTAGGTAGCTCCGTTTTGCTTTTAGAAGCAGACAGTTCTCCTTACAGCATATACTCCCATTCACTGAGAAATGTCCAAACGCAGCTCTTACTAGAAACGTGTTTCTAACTCCTGAATCTAAAGGGAGATTTACCTCACTTAGCTGAACAAACGCACAGCAGAGCAGATTGAAGGATACGTTTCTTCTGTGTTTTAGGCAGAATTTTACTGCTATTTCCTTATATGCGGGAATAGTGCTGGAAATGCCTGTTTTTTTGATCTCTCCACAGAAAGCGTTTCCAGATTCCCCTTCAACACACGAGTTTAACTCTGTAAGTTGAATGCACAGATTGAAGACCGTTCTGTTAGGTAGCTCCGTTTTGGTTTTAGAAGCAGACAGTTCTCCTTACAGCATATACTCCCATTCACTGAGAAATGTCCAAACGCAGCTCTTACCAGAAACGTGTTTCTAACTGCTGAATCTAAAGGGAGATTTAACTCACTTAGCTGAACAAACGCACAGCAGAGCAGATTGAAGCATAAGTTTCTTCTGTGTTTTAGTCAGAGTTTTACTGCTCTTTCGTTATATGCCGGAATAGTGCTGGAAATGCCTGGAAATGCCTTTTTTGAGATCTCTCCACAGAAAGCATTTCCAGACTTCCCCTTCAACACACGAGTTTAACTCTGTATGTTGAATGCACAAATTGAAGACCGTTCTGTTAGGTAGCTCCGTTTTGCTTTTAGAAGCAGACAGTTCTCCTTACAGCATATACTCCAATTCACTGAGAAATGTCCAAACGCAGCTCTTACTAGAAACGTGTTTCTAACTCCTGAATCTAAAGGGAGATTTACCTCACTTAGCTGAACAAACGCACAGCAGAGCAGATTGAAGGATACGTTTCTTCTGTGTTTTAGGCAGAGTTTTACTGCTATTTCCTTATATGCGGGAATAGCGCTGGAAATGCCTGTTTAGAGATCTCTCCACAGAAAGGGTTTCCAGACTTCCCCTTCAACACACGAGTTTAACTCTGTAAGTTGAATGCACACATTGAAGACCGTTCTGTTAGGTAGCTCCGTTTTGGTTTTAGAAGCAGACAGTTCTCCTTACAGCATATACTCCCATTCCCTGAGAAATGTCCAAACGCAGCTCTTACGAGAAACGTGTTTCTAACTGCTGAATCTAAAGGGAGATTTAACTCACTTAGCTGAACAAACGCACAGCAGAGCAGATTGAAGGATACGTTTCTTCTGTGTTTTAGGCAGAGTTCTTCTGCTCTTTCGTTATATGCCGGAATACTGCTGGAAATGCCTGGAAATGCCTGTTTTGAGATATCTCCACAGAAAGCGTTTCCAGACTTCCCCTTCAACACACGAGTTTAACTCTGTAAGTTGAATGCACACATTGAAGACCGTTCTGTTAGGTAGCTCCGTTTTGGTTTTAGAAGCAGACAGTTCTCCTTACAGCACATACTCCCATTCACTGAGAAATGTCCAAACGCAGCTCTTACCAGAAACGTGTTTCTAACTCCTGAATCTAAAGGGAGATATAACTCACTTAGCCGAACAAACGCACAGCAGAGCAGATTGAAGGATGCGTTTCTTCTGTGTTTTAGGCAGAGTTTTACTGCTATATCGTTATATGCGGGAATAGTGCTGGAAATGCCTGTTTTGCGATCTCTCCACAGAAAGCGTTTCCAGACTTCCCCTTCATCACACGAGTTTAACTCTTTAAGTTGAATGCACACATTGAAGACCGTTCTGTTAGGTAGTTCCGTTTTGGTTTTAGAAGCAGACAGTTCTCCTTACAGCATATACTTCCATTCACTGAGAAATGTCCAAACGCAGCTCTTACCAGAAACGTGCTTCTAACTCCTGAATCTAAAGGGAGATTTAACTCACTTAGCTGAACAAACGCACAGCATAGCAGATTGAAGGATACGTTTCTTCTGTGTTTTAGGCAGAGTTTTACTGCTATTTCGTTATATACGGGAATAGTGATGGAAAAGCCTGGAAATGCCTGTTTTGAGATCTCTACACAGAAAGCATTTCCAGACTTCCCCTTCCACACAGGAGATTAACTCTGTAAGTTGAATGCACACATTGAAGACCGTTCTGTTAGTTAGATCCGTTTTGGTTTTAGAAGCAGACAGTTCTCCTTACAGCATATACTCCCATTCACTGTGAAATGACCAAACGCAGCTCTTAACAGAAACGTGTTTCTAACTCCTGAATCTAAAGGGAGATTTAACTCACTTAGCTGAACAAACGCACAGCAGAGCAGATTGAAGGATACGTTTCTGCTGTGTTTTAGGCAGAGTTTTACTGCTATTTCATTATATGCGGGAATAGTGCTGGAAAAGCCTGGAAATGCCTGTTTTGAGATCTCTCCAGAGAAAGCGTTTCCAGACTTCCCCTTCAACACACGAGTTTAACTCTGTAAGTTGAATGCACACATTGAAGACCGTTCTGTTAGGTAGCTCCGTTTTGCTTTTTGAAGGAGACAGTTCTCCTTACACCATATAATCCCATTCACTGAGAAATGTCCAAACGCAGCTCTTTCCAGAAACCTGTTTGTAACTCCTGAATCTAAAGGGAGATTTAACTCACTTAGCTGAACAAACGCAAAGCAGAGAAGATTGAAGTATACGTTTCTTCTGTGTTTTAGGCAGAGTTTTACTGCTATTTCCTTATATGCCGGAATAGTGCTGGAAATGCCTGTTTTGAGATCTCTCCACAGAAAGCGTTTCCTGACTTCCCCTTCACCACACGAGTTTTACTCTGTAAGTTGAATGCACACATTGAAGACCGTTCTGTTAGGTAGCTCCGTTTTGGTTTTAGAAGCAGACAGTTCGCCTTACAGCATATAATCCCATTCACTGAGAAATGTCCAAACGCAGCTATTACCAGAAACGTGTTTCTAACTCCTGAATCTAAAGGGAGATTTAGCTCACTTAGCTGAACAAACGCACAGCAGTGCAGATTGAAGTATACGTTTCTTCTGTGTTTTAGGCAGAGTTTTACTGCTATTTCGTTATATGCGGGAATAGTGATGGAAAAGCCTGGAAATGCCTGTTTTGAGATCTCTCCACAGAAAGCATTTCCAGACTTTCCCTTCAACACAAGAGTTTAATTCTGTAAGTTGAATGCACACTTTGAAGACCGTTCTGTTAAGTAGATCCGTTTTGGTTTTAGAAGCAGACAGTTCTCCTTACAGCATATACTCCCATTCACTGTGAAATGTCCAAACGCAGCTCTTACCAGAAACGTGTTTCTAACTCCTGAATCTAAAGGGAGATTTAAACCACTTAGCTGAACAAACGCACAGCAGAGCAGATTGAAGGATACGTTTCTTCTGTGTTTTTGGCAGAGTTTTACTGCTATTTCATTATATGCGGGAATAGTGCTGGAAAAGCCTGGAAATGGCTCTTTTGAGATCTCTCCACAGAAAGCGTTTCCAGACTTCCCCTTCAACACACGAGTTTAACTCTGTAAGTTGAATGCATACATTGATGACCGTTCTGTTAGGTAGCTCCGTTTTGGTTTTAGAAGCAGACAGTTCTCCTTACAGCATATATTCCCATTCACTCACAATTGTCCAAACGCAGGACTTACCAGAAACGTGTTTCTAACTCCTGAATCTAAAGGGAGATGTAACTCACTTAGCTGAACAAACGCACAGCAGAGTAGATTGAAGGATACGTTTCTTCTGTGTTTTAGGAAGAGTTTTACTGCTATTTCGTTATATGCGGGAAATGTGCTGGAAATGCCTGTTTTGAGATCTCTCCACAGAAAGCGTTTCCAGAGTTCCCTTTCAACACACGAATTTAAGTCTGTAAGTTGAATGCACACATTGAAGACCGTTCTGTTTGGTAGCTCCGTTTTGCTTTTTGGAGGAGACTGTTCTCCTTACACCATATACTCCCATTCAATGAGCAATGTCCTAACGCAGGTCTTACCAGAAACGTGTTTCTAACTCCTCAATCTAAAGGGAGATGTAACTCACTTAGCTGAACAAACGCACAGCAGAGCAGATTGAAGTATACGTTTCTTCTGTGTTTTAGGCAGAGTTTTACTGCTAATTCGTTATATGCGGGAATAGTGCTGGAAATTCCTGTTTTGAGGTCTCTCCACAGAAAGCGTTTCCAGACTTCCCCTTCAACACACGAGTTTAACTCTGTAAGTTGAATGCACACATTGCAGACCGTTCTGTTATGTAGCTCGGTTTTGGTTTTAGAAGCAGACAGTTCTCCTTGCAGCATATACTCCCATTCACTGAGAAATGTCCAAACGCAGCTCTTACCAGAAACGTGTTTCTAACTTCTGAATCAAAAGGGAGATTTAACTCACTTAGCTGAAAAAACGCACAACGGAGCAGATTGAAGGATACGTTTCTTCTGTGTTTTAGGCAGAGTTTTACTGCTATTTCATGATATGCGGGAATAGTGATGGAAAAGCCTGGAAATGCCTGTTTTGAGATCTCTCCACAGAAAGCATTTCCAGACTTCCCCTTCAACACAAGAGTTTAACTCTGTAAGTTGAATGCACACATTGAAGACCATTCTGTTAGGTAGCTCCGTTTTGGTTTTAGAAGCAGACTGTTCTCCTGACTGCACATACTCCCATTCACTGAGAAATGTCCAAAAGCAGCTCTTACCAGAAACGTGTTTCTAACTCCTGAATCTAAAGGGAGATTTAACTCACTTAGCTGAACAAACGCAAAGCAGAGCAGATTGAAGGATACGTTTGTTCTGTGTTTTAGGCAGAGTTTTACTGCTATTTCGTTATATGCGGTAACAGTGCTGGAAATGCCTGTTTTTAGATCTCTCCACAGAAAGCGTTTCCAGACTTCCCCTTCAACACACGAGTTTAACTCTGTAAGTTGAATGCACACATTGAAGACCGTTCTGTTAGGTAGCTCCGTTTTGGTTTTAGAAGCAGACAGTTCTCCTTACAGCATATACTCCCATTCACTGAGAAATGTCCAAACGCAGCTCTTACCAGAAACGTGTTTCTAACTCCTGAATCTAAAGGGAGATTTAACCCACTTAGCTGAACAAACGCACAGCAGAGCATATTGAAGGATACGTTTCTTCTGTGTTTTAGGCAGAGTTTTACTGCTATTTCATTATATGCGGGAATAGTGCTGGAAATGCCGGTTTTGAGATCTCTCCACAGAAAGCGTTTCCAGAGTAACCCTTCAACACACGTGTTTATATCTGTAAGTTGAATGCACACATTGAAGACCGTTCTGTTAGGTAGCTCCGTTTTGCTTTTAGAAGCAGACAGTTCTCCTTACAGCATATACTCCCATTCACTGATAAATGTCCAAACGCAGCACTTACCAGAAACGTGTTTCTAACTCCTGAATCTAAAGGGAGATTTAACTCACTTAGCTGAACAAACGCACAGCAGAGCAGATTGAAGGATACGTTTCTTCTGTGTTTTAGGCAGAGTTTTACTGCTATTTCGTTATATGCGGGAATAGTGCTGGAAATGCCTGTTTTGAGATCTCTCCACAGAAAGCGTTTCCAGAGTTCCCCTTCAACACACGAATTTAAGTCTGAAGTTGAATGCACACATTGAAGAGCGTTCTGTTAGGTAGCTCCGTTTTGCTTTTTGGAGGAGACAGTTCTCCTTACACCATATACTCCCATTCACTGAGAAATGTCCAAACCCAGCTCTTTCCAGAAACGTGTTTCTAACTCCTGAATCTAAAGGGAGATTTCACTCACTTAGCTGAACAAACGCACAGCAGAGCAGATTGAAGGATACGTTTCTTCTGTGTTGTAGGCAGAGTTTTACTGCTAATTCGTTATAGGCGGGAATAGTGCTGGAAATGCCTGTTTTGAGGTCTCTCCACAGAAAGCGTTTCCAGACTTCCCCTTCAACACACGAGTTTAACTCTGTAAGTTGAATGCACACATTGCAGACCGTTCTGTTATGTAGCTCCGTTTTGGTTTTAGAAGCAGACAGTTCTCCTTGCAGCATATACTCCCATTCACTGAGAAATGTCCAAACGCAGCCCTTACCAGAAACGTGTTTCTAACTCCTGAATCAAAAGCGAGATTTAACTCACTTAGCTGAAAAAACGCACAGCAGAGCAGATTGAAGGATACGTTTCTTCTATGTTTTAGGCAGAGTTTTACTGCTATTTCATTATATGCGGGAATAGTGATGGAAAAGCCTGGAAATGCCTGTTTTGAGATCTCTCCACAGAAAGCATTTCCAGACTTCCCCTTCAACACAAGAGTTTAACTCTGTAAGTTGAATGCACACGTTGAAGACCGTTCTGTTAGGTAGATCCGTTTTGGTTTTAGAAGCAGACAGTTCTCACTACAGCATATACTCCCATTCACTGTGAAATGTCCAAACCCAGCTCTTACCAGAAACGTGTTTCTAACTCCTGAATCTAAAGGGAGATTTAACCCACTTAGCTGAACAAACGCACAGCAGAGCAGATTGAAGGATACGTTTCTTCTGTGTTTTAGGCAGAGTTTTACTGCTATTTCATTATATGCGGGAATAGTGCTGGAAAAGCCTGGAAATGCCTGTTTTGAGATCTCTCCACAGAAAGCGTTTCCAGACTTCCCCTTCAACACACGAGTTTAACTCTGTAAGTTGAATGCACACATTGAAGACCGTTCTGTTAGGTAGCTCCGTTTTGGTTTTAGAAGCAAACAGTTCTCCTTACAGCATATACTTCCATTCACTGAGAAATGTCCAAACGCAGCTCTTACCAGGAACGTGTTTCTAACTCCTGAATCTAAAGGGAGATTTAACTGACTTAACTGAACAAACGCACAGTAGGGCAGATTGAAGGATAAGTTTCTTCTGTGTCTTAGGCAGAGTTATACTGCTATTTCGTTATATGCGGGAATAGTGCTGGAAATGCCTCGAAATACCTGTTTTGAGATCTCTGCACAGAATGCGTTTCCAGACTTCCCATTCAACACACGAGTTTAACACTGTAAGTTGAATGCATACATTGATGACCGTTCTGTTAGGTAGCTCCGTTTTGGTTTTAGAAGCAGACAGTTCTCCTTACAGCATATATTTCCATTCACTGACAATTGTCCAAACGCAGCACTTACCAGAAACGTGTTTCTAACTCCTGAATCTAAAGGGAGATTTAACTCACTTAGCTGAAAAAAGGCACAGCAGAGCAGATTGAAGGATACGTTTCTTCTGTGTTTTAGGCAGAGTTTTACTGCTCTTTCGTTATATGCGGTAATAGTGCTGGAAATGCCTGTTTTTAGATCTCTCCACAGAAAGCGTTTCCAGACTTCCCCTTCAACACACGAGTTTAACTGTGTAAGTTGAATGCACACATTGAATACCGTTCTGTTAGGTAGCTCCGTTTTGGTTTTAGAAGCAGACAGTTCTCCTTACAGCATATACTCCCATTCCCTGAGAAATGTCCAAACGCAGCTCTTTCCAGAAACTTGTTTCTAAATCCTGAATCTAAAGGGAGATTTAACTCACTTTGCTGAACAAACGCACAGCAGAGTAATTTGAAGGATACGTTTCTTCGGTCTTTTAGGCAGAGTTTTACTGCTGTTTCATTATATGTGGGAATTCTACTGGAAATGCCTCTTTTGGGATTTCTCCACACAAAGCGTTTCCAGACTTCCCCTTTGACAGACGATTTTAACTCTCTAAGTTTAATGCACTCATTGACGACCATTATGTTATATATCTCCGTTTTGGTTTTAGAACCAGATGGTTCTCCTTACAGCATATACTTCCATTCACTCAGTAATGTCCAATCGCAGCTCTTACCAGAAAGGTGTTTCTAACTCCTGAATCTAAAGAGAGATTTAACTCACTATCGCTGATGAAACGCACAGCAGAGCAGAGAAGGATACGTTTCTTCTGTGTTTTAGGCAGAGTTTTACTGCTATTTCGTTAAATGCGGGAATACTGCTGGAAATGTCTGTTTTGAGATTCTCCACAGAAAGCGTTTCCAAACTCCTGATTCAACACACGAGTTTAACTCTGTAAGTTGAATGCACACATTGACAGCCGTTCTGTTACATAGCTCCATTTTTGTTTAAGAACCAGATAGTTCTCATTACAGCATATACTAGCATTCACTCAAGAATGTCCAAACGCAGCTCTTACCAGAAACATGTTTCAAGCTCCTGAATCTAAAGGGAGATTTAACTCACTCAGCTGAACAAACGCACAGCAGTGCAGATTGAAGGATACGTTTCTTCTGTGTTTTAGGCAGAGTTTTACTGCTATTTCGTTATATACGGAAACACTGTTGGAAATGCCTGTTTTGGGATTCTCCACAGAAAGCGTTTCAAACTCCTGCTTCAACACACGAGTTTAACTCTGTAACCTGAATGCACACATTGATAACCGTTCTGTTGAATAGCTCCGATTTTGTTTTAGAACCAGGTAATTCTCATTATAGCATATTATCCCATTACCTCAGGAATGTCCAAGCGCAGCTCTTACCAGAAACGTGTTTCTAACTCCTGAATCTAAAGGGAGATATATCTCACTGGGCTGAACATTTGCACAGCAGAGCAGATTGACGAATACGTTTCTTCTGTGTTTAGGAAGATTTTTACTGCTATTTTGTTATATGCGAGTTTTCTGCTTTAAATGCCTGTTTTGAGATTCTTCACAGAAATCGTTTCCGAACTGCTGATTAAATACACGAGTTAAACTCTGTAAGTTGAAGGCACACATCGACAGCCCTTCTGTTAGATAGCACCGTTTTGGTTTTAGAACCTGATATTTCTCATTACAGCATATACTTCCATTCTCTCAGTAATGTCCAATGACAGCACTTACCAGAAACGTGTTTCGAACTGCTGAATCTAAACGGAGATTTAACTCACTTAGCTGAACAATCGCACAGCAGAGCAGATTGTCGGATACGGTTCTTCTGTGTTTTAGGAAGAGCTTTAATGCTATTTTGTTATATTCCGGTCTTCTGATGGAAATGCGTTTTGAGATTCTTCACAGAGAGCGTTTCTAAACTGCCGCTTAATCACACGAGTTTAACCTTGTAAGTTGAATGCACACATTGACAGACGTTCTGTTATATAGCTCCGTTTTGTTTTTGTAACCAGATATTTGTCATTGCAGCATATACTTCCATGCACTCAGGAATGTCCAAACGCAGCTTTACCAGAAATGTGTTTCCAACTCCTGAATCTAAAGGAAGATTTAACTCACTTAGCTGAACAAACGCAGAGCAGAGCAGATTGAAGGATACATTTCTTCTCTGTTTTAGGAATAGTTTTACTGCTGTTTTGTTATATGCAGGTTTTCTGCTGCAAATGCCTGTTTTGAGATTCTCCACAGAAAGCTTTCCCAAAATGCCGCTTAAACACACGAGTGTAACTCTCTATGTTGAATGCACATATTGACAGCCGTTCTGTAAAATAGCTCCATTTTGGTTTTAGAACCAGATATTTCTCATTACAGCATATACTCGCTTTCACTCAGGAATGTCCAAACGCAGCTCTTACCAGAGACGTGTTTCTAACACCTGAATCTAAAGGGAGATTTACCTCACATAGGTGAACAAACAGACAGTAGAGCAGATTGAAGGATACGTTTCTTCTGGGTTTTAAGAAGAGTTTTATTGCTATTTTGTTATATGCGGGTTTTCTGCTGCAAATGCCTGTTTTGTGATTCTCCACCGAAAGCGTTTCCAAACTACCACTTAAACACACGAGTTTAACTCTCTAGGTTGAATGGACACATTGACAACCGTTCTGTTACATAGCTCCGTTTTTGTTTTAGAATCTGATATTTCTCATTACAGCATATACTCCCATTCACTCTGGAATGTCCAAAGGCAGCTCTTTCTGGAAACATGTTTCTTACTCCTTAATCTAAAGGGAGATTTTACTCACTTAGCTGAACGAACGCACAACAGAGGTGATTGAAGGATAAGTTTCTTCTGTGTTTTAGAAAGAGTTTTAATACTTTTTTGTTATATCCGGGTTTTCTTCTGGAAATGCCTGATTTGAGATTCTCCACAGAAAGCATTTCCAACCTGGTGGTTAAACACAGTTTTTTAACTCTGTAACTGTAATGCACACATTGACAGCCGTTCTGTTTGATACTTCCATTTTGGTTTTAGAACCAGATATTTCTCATTACAGCATATACTCCCATTCACTCAGGAATGCCCCGAGGCAGCTCTTACCAGAAACGTGTTTCTAACTCCTGAATCTAAAGGGAGATTTACCTCACTTAGCTGAACAAATGCACAGCAGTGCAGATTGAAGGATACGTTTCTTCTGTGTTTTAGGAAGAGTTTTACAGCTATTTGGTTATATGCGGTTGTCTGTTGGAAATTCCTGTTTTTAGATTCTCCACAGAAAGCGTTTCCAAACTGACGCTTAAACGCACGAGTTTATCTCTCTACGTTGAATGCACACATTGACAACCGTTCTGTTAGATAGCTTTGTTTTGGTTTTGGAACCAGATATTTCTCATTGCGGCATATACTTCCATGCACTCAGGAATGTCCAAACGAAGCTTTATGAGAAACGTGTTTCTAACTCCTGAATCTAAAGGAAGATTTAACTCACTTAGCTGAAGAAACGCACAGGAGCGCAGATTGAATTATACCTTTCTTCTGGGTTTTAGGAAGACTCTTACTACTATTTTCTTATATTCGGGTTTTCTGCTGAAAATACCTGTTTTGAGATTCTCCACAAAAAGTGTTTCCAAACTGCGCCTTAAACACACGAGTTTAACTCTGTAAGTTGAATGCACTGATTGACAACCGTTCTGTTAGATAGCTCCATTTTGGATTTAGAACCAGATATTTCTCATTTCAGCGTATATTCCCATTCACTCAGTAATGTCCAAAGGCAGCTCTTACCAGAAACGTGTTTCTATCTCCTGAATCTAAAGGGAGATTTAACTCACTTAGCTGAACAAACGCACAGTAGAGCAGATTGATAGATAGGTTTATTCTGTGTTTTAGGAAGAGTTTTACTGCTATTTTGTTATATGCTTGTTTTCTGCTGGAAATGCCTGCTTTTTGATTCTCCACAAAAACCGTTTCCAAACTGCGGCTTAAACACACGAGTTTAACTCTGTAAGTTGAATGCACTCATTGACAACTGTTTTTTAAGATAGCTCCGTTTTGGTTTTAGAACCAGATATTTCTCATTACAGCACATACTCTGATTCACTCAGCAATGTCCAAAAGCAGCTGTTACCAGAAACGTTTTTCTAATTCCTGAATCTAAATGGAGATTTAACTCACTTAGCTGAACAAACACACAACAGCACAGATTGATGTATACATTTTTTCTGTGTTTTAGGAAGACTTTTACTGCTATTTTCTTATATGCGGGTATTTTGCTGGAATTGCCCGTTTTGAGATTCTCCACAGAAATCGTTTCCAAACTGCTGGTTAAACACACGAGTTTAACTCTGTAAGTTGAATGCACACATTGACAACCGTTCTGTTAGATAGCTCCGATTTGGTTTTAGAACCAGATACTTCTCATTACCGCATATACTTCAATTCACTTAGCAATATCCAATCGCAGCTTTTACCAGAAACGTGTTTCTAACCCCTGAATCTAAAGAGACATTTAACTCACTTAGTTGAACAAACGCACAGGAGAGCAGATTGAAGAATATGTTTCTTCTGTGTTTTAGGTGCAGTTTTATTTCTATTTTGTTATATGCTGGTGTTCTGCTGGAATTTCCTCTTTTGAAATTCTCCACAGAAATCGTTTCCAAACTGACACATAAACACGTGAGTATCACTCTGTAAGTTGCATGCACACGTTGACAACCAATCTATTAGATAGCTTCGTTTTGGTTTTAGAACCAGATATTTCTCATTACAGCATGTACTCCCATTCACTCAGGAATTTCCAAATGCAGGTTTTACCAGAATCGTGTTTCTAACTCCTGAATATAAAGTGAGGTTTACGTCACTGCTTTGAACAAACCCACAGCAGTATTGAATACAGGATACGTTTTTTCATTGTTTTAGTAACAGACTTACTCCTATTTTGTTAAATGCTAGTATTCTCTTAAAATGCCTGTTTTGAGATTCACCAAAGAAATTGTTTCAAAACTGCCACATAAACACATTAGTTTAACTCTCTAAGTTGAATGCACACATTGACAGCCATTCTATTAGATAGCTCCGTTTTCGTTTTCCAACCAGATATTTCTCATTACAGCATATACTCCCTTTCACTCAGGAATATCCAAACGCAGCTTTAACCAGAACCATGTTTCTGGCTCCAGAATCTAAAGAGAGACTTAACTCAATTAGTCGAACAAACGAACAGCAGAGCAGATTGAAGGATACGTTTCCTCTGTGCTTTAGAGGCAGTTTTCCTGCTATTTTGTTATATGCGGGTGTTCTGTTGGAAATACCTATTTTGGGATTCTCTACAAAATCGTTTCCATACTGAGTCAAAAACGCATGAGTTTCTCTGTGTACGTTGAATGCACACATTGAAAACCATTCTGTTAGATTGTGCCGTTTTGGATTTAGAACCAGATATTTCTCATCACAGCATATACTTCCATTCACTCAGGAATGTCCAAAGGCAGCTCTTACCAGAAACGTGTTTCTAACTCCTGAATCTAAACGGAGATTTAACTCACTTAGTTGCAAAAACACACAGCAGAGCAGATTGAAGGATACATTTCTTCCATGTTTTAGGAACAGTTTAACTGCTATTTTGCTATATGCCTGTATTCTTCTGGAAATGCCTGTTTTGAGATTCTCCACAGAAAGTGTTTCCAAACTGCTGCATAAACACATGAGTTTCACTCTGTAAGTTGAATGCACAGATTGACAACCATTCTTTTAGATACCTCCGTTTTGGTTTTAGAACCAGATATTTCTCATTACAGCTTATACTCGAATTTACTCCACAGTATCCAAATGCAGCTTTTAAAAGAAACGTGTTTCGAACTCCTGAATCTTAAGATACATTTAACTCACTTAGCTGAAGAAACGTACAGCAGTGCAGATTGAAGAATTTGTTTATTCTGGGTTTTAGGGGTTGTTTTACTGCTGCTTTGTTGTATGCGAGTATTCTCCTGGAAATGCCTGTTTTGAGATTCACCACAGAAAGCGTCTCCAAACCGCGCATGAACACATTGGTTTAACTCTAAAGGATGAATGCACACATTGAGAACCATTCTGTTAGATAGCTCCGTTTTGTTTTAGAACCAGATATTTCTCATTAGAGTATATACTCCCATTCACTCAGAAATATACAAATGCAGTTTTACCAGAAAGGTGTTATTGACTCCTGAATCTAAAGAGAGCTTTAACCCACTTAGTTGAACAAAAGCACAGCAGAGCAGATTGAAGGGTACGTTTCTTCCTCTGTTTTACTAACAATTTTCCTGCAATTTTTTTTATATGCGTGTATTCTGTTGGAAATTTCTGTTTTGAGATTATCTACAGAAAGCGTTTCCAAACTACTGCAGAAACACATGAGTTTAACTCTGAAAGTTGAATGCACACACATTGACAACCGTTCTGTTAGATAGCTTCGTTTTTGTTTTAGAACCAGATATTTCGTATTACAGCTTATACTCCAATTCACTCAGGAATATCCAAACTCAGCTTTTAGTAGAAACCTGTTTCTAACTCCTGAATCTATAGAGAGATTTAACTCACTTAGTTGAACAAGCGCACAACCAAGCAGATTAAAGGATACGTTTCTTCTGTGTTTTGGGGGCAGTTTTATTGCTATTTTGTTATAAGCGGGTATTCTGCTGGAAATGCCTGTTTTGGAGTTCTCCACAAAAGGGTTTCCAAACTGCAACATAAACACAGGTGTTTAACTCTGGAAGCTGAATGCACACATTGACATCCATTCTGTTATATAGCTCCGTTTTAGTTTTAGAGCCAAATATTTCTTTTTACAGCATATACTCCCATTCACTCAGGAATATCCAAATGCAGCATTTACCAGAAAGGTGTTTCGAACTTTTCAATCTAAAGAGAGATTAAACTCAATTACTTGAAAAAAGGCACAGAAGAGTAGATTGAAGGACACATTCCTTCTGTGCTTTAGGAACAGTTTCACTGCTATTTTGTTATATGCGAATATTCTGCTGGAAATGCCTGTTTTGAGATTCTCCACAGAAAACATTTCAAAACTGCCACATAAACACATGAGTTTTTCTCTGTAAGTTGAGTGCACACATTGAAAACCTTTCTGTTATATAGCTCCATTTTGGTTTCAAAACCAGATATTTCTCATTATAGCTTATACTCATATTCACTCAAGAATATCCAAACACAGCATTTACCAGAAACCTGTTTCTAACTCCTGAATCAAGAGAGAGATTTAACTCATTTAGGTGAACAAACAAACAGCAGAGCATATTGAAGAATATGATTATTCTGTGTTTTAGGAACAGTTTTACTGCTATATTTTTATATGTGGGTATTCTGCTGGAAATGCCTGTTTTGAGATTCTCCACAGAAAGCGTCTCCAAACTGCCCCATGAACACATTGCTTTAACTCTGAAAGTTGAATTCACACATTGACAACCATTCTGTTAGATAGCTCCGTTTTGGTGTTACAACGAAACATTTCTCATTACGGCTTATCTTTTCATTCACTCAGGAATAACCAAATGCAGTTTTACCAGAAACGTGTTTCTAACTCCTGAATCTAATTAGAGATTTAACTCTATTAGTTGAACAAACGCACAGCAGAACAGATTGAAGGATATGTTTCTTATGTGTTTTACTAAAGGTTTTACTACTATTTTGTTATATGCGGGTATTCTGCTGAAATTGCTTGTTTTGAGATTCTCCAAAGAAAGCGTTTCCAAACTGCCACATAAACACATGAGTTTAACTCTGTAAGTTGAATGCACACATTGACAACCATTCTGTTAGATAGTTCCGTTTTTGTTTTAGAACCAGGTATTTTTCATTAAAGCATATACTCCCATTCACTCAGGAATATCCGAACTCAGGTTTTACCAGAAACGTGTTTCTAAGTCCTGAATCTAAAGAGAGGTTTACCTCACTTAGTTAAACAAACGCACAGCAGACCACATTGAAGGATAAGTTTCTTCTGTGATTTAGGTTCACTTTTCCTGCTATTCTGTTATATGCCGGTATTTTACAAAAAATGCCTGTTTTGATATTCTTTTTAAAAAGCGTTTCCTGGTAAAACCTACGTTTGGATATTCCTGATTGAATGTGAGTATATGCTGTAATAAGAAATATGTGGTTCTAAAACCAAATCAGAGTTTTCTAACAGAATGGTTGTCAATGTGTGAATTCATCTTACAGCGTAAAACTCACATATTTATGCGGCAGTTTGGAAACGCTTTCTGTGGAGAATCTTAAAACAGACATTTCCAGCAGAATACCCGCATATAAAAAATGGCAGCAAAACTTTTCTTAAAACACAGAAGAAACGTATCCTTCAATCTGCTCCACTGTGCGTTTGTTCAACACAGTGAGTTAAATCTCTCTTTAGATTCAGGAGTTAGAAACACATTTCTGGTAAAAGCTGCATTTGGATCTTCCTGAGTGTGAATGGGAGTATATGCTGTAATGAGAAATATCTGGTTCTAAAACCAAAACAAAGCTATCTAACAAAATAGTTGTCAATGTGTGCATTCAACTTACAGACTGAGACTCAAGTGTTTATGCAGCAGTTTGGAAACGCTTTCTGTGCAGAATCGTAAAAGAGGCATTTTCAACAGAATATCCGCATATAACAAAATAGCAGTAAAACTTTTCCTAAAACACAGAAGAATCATATCCTTCAATCTGCTCTGCTGTGCGTTTGTTCAACTAAGTGAGTTAAATCTTTCTTTATATTCAGGGGTTAGAAACACGTTTCTGGTAAAAGCTGCGTTTGGATATTCCTGAGTGAATGGGACTATATGCTGTAATGAGAACTATCTGGTTCTAAAACCAAAACAGAACTATCTAACAGAATTGTTGTCACTGCGTGCATTTAACGTACTGAGTTAAACTCATGTGTTTATGCGGCTGTTTGGAAACGCTTTCTGTGGAGAATCTCAAAACCGGCCTTTCCCGCAGAATACGCGCATATAACAAAATAGCAGTAAAACTGTTCCTAAAACACAGGAGATACGTATCCTTCAATCTGCTCTGCTGTGCGTTTGTTCAACTCACTGAGTTATATCTCTCAGTAGATTCAGGAGTTAGAAACACGTTTCTGGTAAAGGCTGCGTTTTATATAATCCTGAGTGAATGGAAGTATATGCTGTAATGTGAAATATCTGGTTCTAAAGCCAAAATGGAGCTATCTAACAGAATAGTTTTCAATGTGTCAATTCAACTTACAGACTGAAACTCATGTGTTTATGCAGCAGTTTGGAAAGGATTTCTGTGCAGAATCTTAAAAAAGTCATTTCCAGCAGAATACCTACATATAACAGAATAGCAGTAAAACTGTTCCTAAAACACAGAAGAAACATATCCTTCAATCTGCTCTGCTGTGCGTTTGTTCAACTAAGTGAGTTAAATCTCTCTTTAGATTCAGGAGTTAGAAAAACGTTTCTGGTAAAAGCTGAGTTTGGATATTCCTGAGTAAATGGGAGTGTATGCTGTAATGAGAAACATCTGGATCTAAAACCAAAACGGAGCTATCTAACAGAATGGTATTCAATGTGTGTATTCAACTTACAGAGTTAAACTCATGTGTTTATTTGGCAGTTTGAGAACGCTTTCTGTGGAGAATCTCAAAACAGGCATTTCCAGCAGAATACCCGCATATAACAAAATAGCAGTAAACCTGTTTCTAAAACAAACAGGAACCTTATTCTTCAGTCTCTTCCGCTGTGCATTTGTTCAACTCAGTGAGTTAAAACTTTCTTTAGATTCAGTAGTTAGAAACAAGTTTCTGGTAATTGCTGAGTTTGGATATTCCTGACAGAATGGGAGTATATGCTCTAATGAGAAATATCTCGTTCTAAAACCAAAACGGAGCTTTGTAACAGAATGGTTGTCAATGTGTGCATTCAACATACAGAGTGAAACTCATGTGTTTATGCGGCAGTTTGGAAACGCTTTCTGTGGAGAATCTCAAAACAGGCATTTCCAGCAGAAAACCCGCATATAACAAAATAGTACTTAACCTGTTCCTGAAACACGGAAGAAGCATATCCCTCAATCTGCTCTGCTGTGCATTCATTCAACTAAGTGAGTTACATCTCTCTTTAGATTCAGGGTTAGAAACACGTTTCTGGTAGAATCTGTGTATGGATATTCCTGAGTGAATTGGAGTATATGCTGTAAGGAGAAATATCTTGTTCTAAAGCCAAAACGGAGCTATCTAACAGAATGGATGTCAATGGGTGCATTCAACTTACATAGTGAAACTCATGTGTTTATGCGGCAGCTTGGCAACGTTTTCTGTGGAGAATCTCAAAACAGGCATTTCCAGCAGAATACCCGCATATAACAAAATACTAGCAAAAGTGTTCCTAAAACACAAAAGAAACATAACCTTTAATCTGCTCTGCTGTGCGTTTTTTCAACTAAGTGAGTTAAATCTCTCTTTAGATTCAAAAGTTGGAAACACGGTTCTGGTAAAAGCTGCATTTGAATATTGCTGATTGAATGGGAGTGTATGCTGTAATGAGTAATATCTGGTTCTAAAACCAAAACAGAGCTATCTAACAGAATGGTAGTCAATGTGTGCATTCAACTTACAGAGTTAAACTCATGTGTTTATACGGCAGTTTAAAAACGCTTTCTGTGGAGATCCTCAAAATAGTCATTTCCTGCAAAATACCGGCATATAACAAAATGGCAGCAAAACTCTTCTTAAAACACAAAAGAAATGTAACCTTCTATCTGCTCTGCTGTGCGTTTGTTCAACTAAGTGAGTTAAATCTCTCTTGAGATTCACAAGTTAGAAACACGTTTCTGGTAAAAGCTGCGTTTGAATATTGCTGAGTTAATGGGAGTACATTCTGTAATGAGAAATATCTGGTTCTAAAACCAAAACGGAGCTATCAAACAGAATGATTCTAAATGTGTGCATTCAACTTACAGAGTTAAACTCATGTGTTTATCTGACAGTTTGGAAATGGTTTTTCTGAAGATTCCCAAAACAGGCATTTCCATCACAATACTCGAATATAACAAAATAGCAGTATACCTGCCCCTAAAACACAAAAGAATCATATCCTTCAATCTGCTTTTCAATGCTTTTGTTCAACTATGTGAGCTAAATTTCTCTTTAGTTTCAGGAGTTAGAAACACGTTTCTGGTAAAAACTGCGTTTAAATATTCCTGAGTGAATGGGATTATATGCTGAAAAGAGAAATATCTGGTTCTAAAACCAAAATGGAGCTATCTAACAGAATGGTTGTCAATATGTTCATTCAACTTAGAGAGTAAAGCTCTTGTGTTTATGACGTAGTTTGGAAACGCTTTCTGTGGAGAATCTCAAAACAGGCATTTCCAGCAGAACACCCGCATATAACAAAATAGCAATAAAACTGCCTGTAAAAAACAGAAGAAACATATTCTTTAATCTGCTCTGCTGTGCGTTTGTTCAATTAAGTGAGTTAAACCTCTCTTTAGATTCAGGAGTTAGAACCACGTTTCTGGTTAAAGCTGCGTTTGGATATTCCTGAGTAAATGGGAGTATATGCTGTAATGATAAATATCTGGTTCTAAAACCAAAACGGAACTATCTAACAGAATGGTTGTCAATGTGTGCATTCAACTTACAGAATGAAATTCATGTGATTATCATCACATTTTGGAACGCTTTCTGTGGAGAGTCTCAAAACAGGCATTTCCAGCATAATACCCGCATATAACAAAATAGCAGTAAAACTGTTCATAAAACACAGAAGAAACATCTCCTTCAAGCTTTCCTGCTTTGCCTTTGTTCAACGAAGTGAGTTAAATCTGTCTTTCTATTAAAAATTTGGAAACACTTTTCTCATAAAAGCTGTGTTTGAATATTCCTGAGTGAATGGTTCAATTTTCTGTAATGAGGAATATCTGGTTCTAAAACCAAAACGCAGAGATATGCATTATTTGCTGAGGCTCTGAAACTTTGGCCATATGAAACAGTGTCCTGATTAGTCTACAGGTGTGTATCATTTAATAAGTCTTTGAGTTTCTGACCATATGAAATGGAGGTCTGACTATTCCCCAGCTGTGTATTATTGACTCAGACTCAGAATGTATGGACATATGGAATAGACAACTGTCTATTCCAAAGCTGTGCATTACTCACTCAGGCTTTAATTTTGTGGCCATATAAAAGAGACTACTGTTTATTCCACACACGTGCATTATTCACTGAGGCTTTAAATGAGTGGCCATATAAAGTAGACTCCTAACTCTTCTCCAGGTGTGTATTACTCAGTGAGCCTCTCCTTGTGTGATCATATGAAACAGAATGATGTCTATCCCATAAATTTTTATTATTCAGTGAATCTCTGAATCAGTGGCATTATGAAATAGACTCCTGAGTACTGTACATTTGTGCATTATTTACTGAGGCTATGATTCAGTGGCCATATGAAAAGAAATTCTGACTCCTCCACAGGTGTGTATTATGAACTGAGGCTCTCAATGAGTGGCTGTGTGAAATACACTTTTGGCTACTCAACAGGTGTGCATTATTCACTGAGGATAAGAATGAGTGTGTTCAAATGACATGGCCTCCTGATTACTGACCAGATGTGCATTATTCAATGAGGCTCTTAAACAATGGTGATATGAAACGGAATCCTGACCAGTTCCCAGGTGTGCATCAAACGGTAATGCTCTAATTGTGGGGTCATATGTCATAGACTCTAACTAGTCCACAGGTGTGTAGCATTCACTGGGTTTCTGAATAATTGGCCACATGAAATAGACTCCTGACTTTTCCCCAGGTGTGTATTACTAAGTGTATGGATGAGTGGCTACATAAAATAGCCACTTAACTATTTCTTTTGTGTGCATTTTCCACTGAGGCACTGAATGAATCATCATATCAAATAGACTCCAGACTATTTCGCAGGTGTGCAATATTCCACGAGTTTCTGAATGAGTAGCCATATGAAATAGACTCCTGAGTATTCCCCTGGTATGTATGATTCAATGAGGCTCTGAATGAGTGGCCATGTGAAATACAATCCTGACATTTCCAAAGATGGGTATTATTCAATGAGGCTCTGAATGAGTGGAAATAGGAAAGAGACTCCTGAATACAGGCAGGAGTCCATTTTTAGGTTTGGCTCTAAAAGAGTGTCTTTATAAAATAGAATTCTGACTTTCCGCCAGGTGTTCATTATTCAGTGAAGCTCTGAATGAGAGGCCATATGTAATAGTGTCCTGAGTATGCCCCTGTATGTATTAGTCACTGACGCTCTGAATGTTTTGCCATATAAAATAGACTCCTGACTCTTCCACAGGTGTGTATTATTTAATGAGGCTTTGAGTTAGTGATTAGATGAAAAAGATCCCTTACTATTCCTAAGGTGTGTATTATTGACTGAGACACTGATTAAGTTGGCATATTTCATAGACCCCTCATTATTCCAAATTTGTGCATTACTCACTCAGGCTTTGATTTTGTGGCCATACAAAATAGACCAGTGTCTGTTCCACAGGTGTGCATTAATTACTGTGGCTCTAAATGAGTGGCTATACAAAGAACACTTTTAACTCTTTTCCAGGTGTGTATTATGGAATGATTCTGAATAAGTGAGCCTAAGAAGAGACTCCTGTCTATTGCTCATGTGTGAAATATATACAGAGACTCTCAATGTGTGGCCATTTGAAGTAGACACTAGACGATTTTCCAGGGGTGTATTATTCACTGATGCCCTGAACGAGTGGCGATATGAAAGAGATTCCTGGCTATTCCAGATATATATATTATTCACTGAAACACTGAAATGGTGGCCATGTGAAATAGTCGATTTTACTTCACAGGTGTGTGTTATTCAATGATTCTTTAAAGGAATCACCACATGAAATAGACTAGTGATTATTCTACACATGTGCATTATTCATAGAGGTTCTGTATGAGTGTCCATATCAAATAGACTCCTGATGGTCACACAGGCGTGTATCATTCAGAAAGGTGCTTAATTTGTGGCTATGTTTAATAGTGTCCTGACTGCTCCACAGGTGTTTGTTATTCACTGAATCTCTGAATGAGAGGCCATATGAAATAGACTACTGACTCTTGCCCCATT
This sequence comes from Saguinus oedipus, assembly GCA_031835075.1. Classification (NCBI taxonomy): domain Eukaryota; kingdom Metazoa; phylum Chordata; class Mammalia; order Primates; family Cebidae; genus Saguinus; species Saguinus oedipus. The sequence goes on from CM063174.1 coordinate 171,361,584, forward strand.
GTGCATTATTTAGTAAGTCTCTGAATGAGTGTTCCTATGGAATAGAATTTTGAAGATACCTTGGTGTGTATCATTCAGAGAGATACAGAATCTGTGGTCACATGAAACAGGATCCTGACTATTAACGTGGTATGCATTATTCACTGTGGCTCTGAGTGGCCATATAAAATAGACTTTAAATATTAAAAGTATACCTCATGTATGCGTTATTCACTGATTTTCTGATTGGCCACATGAAATAGACTCCAGACTATATCATAGGTGTATAATATTCGGTGAGGCTGTAAAAAAGTGGCCACATAAATCAGACTTTTTATTACTCCACATGTCTGCATTATTCACTGATTGAATGAGTAGCCATATGACATGGCCTCCTAATTATTCTCCATGTGTGCAGTATTTAAACAAGATCTGCATGAGTGTGCATATCAAATAGACTCCTCACACTTTCCCAGGTGTGTATTCTTCAGTTATTTCCAGAATTAGAGATCATATAAAATAGACACCTGACTATCAAACAGGTGTGTATCATTCAGTGAGGAACTTAATTCGTTTCTCTCTTAAACAGTGACTTGACTACTCCATAGAAGTTCATTATTTAACTGAGAGGCCATATAAAATAGACACCTGACTATTGTACATTGTGAATTATTTTATAAGGCTCTGAAGGAGTGGTAGTATGGAATAGAATCCTTATGATTCCCCAGGTTTGTATCATTCACTGAGGCACTGTATGAGTGGCCATAAAAAACAGGCTCCAGACTATAACCCTGGTGTGCATTATTCACTGAGGCTTTTAATGAGTGGCTATATAAAGTAGACTCTTAACTCTTCCTTAGGTGTGTATTATTGAATGAGACTCTGAATAAGTGAGCATAAAACGTGACTCCTGGCTATTGCCCAGGTGTGCATTATTTACAGAGACCCTGAATGTGTAGAGACATTTGAAGTAGACTCTTGACTGTTTAAAAGGGGTGTAGTATTCACCGAGGCCCTTAACAAGTGGCCATATGAAAGATATTCCTGACTATTCAGATATACATATTATTCACTGAAACACTGAAAGAGTGGCCATATGTAATAGACCCAATTTTACTCCACAGGTGTGGGTTATTCCTTGATATTCCAAACAAACCATCATATGAAATAGACTAGTGTTTATTCCTCACATGTGCAGTATTCAAAGAGGTTCTGTATGAGTGTCCATATCAAATAGCCTGCTGAAAATCACTCATGTGTGTATAATTCAGGGAGGTGCTTAATTTGCGGCTACCTAGAATAGGGTCTTGGCTACTCCACAGCTGTTTATTATGCACTGAAGCTCTGAAGAAGAGGCAATATGGAATAGACTCCTGACTATTGCCCCATTGTGCATTATTTGGTAATGCTGTGATTGAGTGGTCATATGGCATGGACTCTGACTATTCCCCAGTTGTGTATCATTCAGTGAGTTTCTGAATGAGTGACCATATAAAATAGACTCCTGACTATGTCCTCTTAACTATTTCTCAGCTGTGCATTTTCCACTTAGACACTGGTTGAATGGTCATATCAAATAGACTCCAAACTACCCCAGGTGGGCATCATTCAGTGATTCTCTGAATAAATGGCTATATTAAGTAGAATCCTGAGTATTTTCCAGATATATATGATTGTTCACTGAGGTTCTAAGTGAATGTCCATGTGAAATACACTTCTGACTTTTCCACACGTCTGTATTATTCATTGAGGCTCTGAATGAGTGGCCATATGAAAGAGACTACTAAATACTCCTTAGGCGTGCATTTTTAGGTTCGGCTCTAAATGAGTGGCTATACGACATAGAAATTTGACTTTCCCCAAGGTGTATGTTATTCAGTGAGGCTCTGAATATGTGGCTATATGAAATAGAATTCTGACTACAATACAGGTATTCCTTATTCAGTGAAACTCTGAAGGAGATGCCATATGTAATAGGGTCCTGAGTATTCTCCAGATCTGCATTATTCACTGAGGCTCTGAAACTTTGGCCATATGCAATTGTGTCCTGATTGGTATACAGGTGTGTATCATTTAATGAGTCTTTGAGTTAGTGACCATATGAAATGGAGGTCTGACTATTCCCCAGGTTTGTATTATTGACTCAGACTCAGAATATATGGGCATATGGAATAGACAACTGACTATTCCAAAGTTTTGCATTACTCACACAATCTTTCATTTTGTAGCCATATAAAATAGACTACTGTTTATTCCACACACGTGCATTATTCACTGAGGCTTTAAATGAGTGGCCATATAAAATAGACTCCTGACTATTTCTCAGGAGTGTATTATTTCTCAGGGTTCCTAATGACTAACCATATGAAATCGACTTCTGATTATTTCAAAAGTGCGTAATATTCAGGGAATCTATGAATTGGGGGGTAATATGATTTAGTATACTCAGTATTCCACAGACATGCCTGATTCATTTAATCTCATAATGAGTGTTTATATTAAATAGAATCCTGACTATTCCCAAGCTGTGTATCATTCAGTGAGGCTCTGAATGATTCGCCATATGAGAAAGACTCCTGAGTATTCAACAGCTGTGAATTATTCACTGAGCCTCTGAATTAGTGGCCATGTGAAATACACTCCTTACATATTTCCAGTTGTGTACTATTCAGTGAGGATCGACATGAGTGGCCATATGAAACAGACCCCTCAGTACCCCATAGATGTGCATTATTCACTGAGGGGCTGAATGAGAGAACATAAACAATAGACTCCTGATTATTTCTTTGGTGTGCATGATTCACTGAGCCTCCGAATATGTAGCCATATGGAATGGATTCCTCACAATTCCCTAGGTGTGCGTTATTTACAGAGTCTCTGAATGCATTGCCATTCCAAATAGACTCTTGAGAATTCTCCAGGTGTGCACAATTCCATGAGGCTCTGAATGAGTGGCCACATAAAACAGGCTCCCCAATGTTTTCAAGGTGTATATTATTCACTGAGGCCGTGAAAGAGTGAACAAATAAAATAAAAATTTGACTATCCCACAGGTGTGCATTATTCAGTGAGGCACTCATTGAGTGTCCATATAGAACTGTCCTGACTATTCCCCAAGTGTGTACACCTCAGTAAGGTAATGAGAGAGTGGCCATATAAAATAGGCTATTGACTATGCCCCAATTGTGTATTATTCACTGAGGCTCTGAATGAGTGGCCAAATGAAATAGACTCCTGACAATTTCACAGGTGCATATTATCCACTGAGGCTAAGAATGAGTGTCCAAATGAAATAGACTTCTGGCTTCTCAACAGGGGTGCATTATTCACTGAGGCTCTGAATGAATGTCCATCAGAAATAGACTACAAATTATTCTGCAGGTGTGTATTATTCCGTGAGGCTCTGGATATTTGGCCATATTAATTAGATTCCTTACTATCACACTGGTGTTTATTATTCACTGAGGCTCTGAATATGTGTCCACATGAAATAGACTCTTGACTACTCCACATTATTCAGTGACACTCCGAATGAGAGGCCACATGAAAAAGACACCTGACTATTCCACACGTGTGCATTATTAAGTGAGGCTTAATAAATGAGGGGATAAAACAGAATCCTGGAAAGCAGCAAAGCACACTGCCATGTGTGTACCTATGCAACTATCTTGCTCGTTCTGCACATGTACCCCCAAACCTATAATGCAATAAAAATTAAAAAAAAAAAGAATAAAAAAAAACAGCAAAGTAAAAAAAAAAAAAAAACAGAATCCTGATTATTTCCCCAGGTGTGTACATTCAATGAGGCTCTCAATGAGTAGCCATAGAAAAGGGACTTCTGACTATTCCGCAGGTGTGCATTATTCAGTAATCCTCTGAATGAGTGGCAATAAGAAATAGACTCCAGATTATATTACAAGTGTGTAATATGCGGTGAGGCTGTGAAAGATTGGCCATATAAAATAGACTTTTTATTACTCCACAGTTGTGCGTTATTCACTGATTGTGTGAATCAGTAGCCATATGACATATCCTTCTAAGTATTCTCCATGTTTGCATTATTTAAACATGTTATGTATGAGTGTGCATACCAAATATCCTGTTGACACTCTGTCATGTGTGTATACTTCAGTGATTCTCAGAATGATAGGTCATATGAAATAGACTCCTGACTATCACCCAGGTGTGTATCATTCAGGGAGGCACTTAATTCGTGGCTCTTTTAAACAGTGACTTGACTATTCCATAGAATTTCATGATTTAACTGGGAGGCCATATAAAATGGACACCAGACTATTGCCCATTTTGAATTATTCTATAAGGCTCTGAATGAGTGGTAGAATGAAATAGAATCTTTGTGATTTCCCAGGTTTGTATCATTAAGTGAGGCACTGAATGAGTGACCATATAAGAGTCTCCATATTGTAACCCTGGGGTGCATTAATTATTGAGGCACTAAATGAGTAGCTATATGAAGTAGACTCTTAACTCCTTTTTAGGTGTGTATTATGGAATGAGACTTTGAATAAGTGGGCATAAAAAAGAAACTTCTGGCTATTGCCAAGGTGTGCATTATTTACAGAGACCTCGAATGTGTAGACATTTGAAATACACTCTTGACTGTTTCCAAGGGGTGTATTATTCACCGAGGCTTTGAAGGAGTGGCCATATGAAAGAGATTCCTGACTATTCAGATATACATATTTATCACTGAAACACTGAAAGGGTGGCCATATAAAATAGACACCATGTTACTTCACAGGTGTGCATTATTGCTTGATATTCCAAACAAATCATCATATGAAATAGACTAGTGTTTATTCCCCACATGTGCAGTATTTGAAGAGGTTCTGTATGAGTGTCCATATCAAATAGCCTCCTGTCAATCACTCATGTTTGTATCATTCAGGGAGGTGATTAATTTGGGCCTACCTTAAATAGGGTCCTGACTACTCTAAAGCTTTTTATTATGCACTGAAGTTCTGAATAAGAGGCCACATGAAAGAGACTCCTGACTATTGCCGCATTGTGCATTATTTGGTAATGCTGTGATTGAGTGGCCATATGGCATGGACTCTGACTATTCTCCAGTAGTGTATCATTCAGTGAGTTTCTAAATGAGTGACCATATAAAATAGACTCCTGACTATATGCTCTTGAGAATTTCTCAGCTGTTTATTTTCCACTGAGGCACTGGATGAACGGTCATATCAAATATTCACCAGACTATTTTCCACGTATGCATCATTCAGTGAGTCTCTTAAAAGTGGCTATATTAAATAGAATCGTGAGTATTCCTTTGGTATATGTAATTCTTCATTAAGGTTCTGAATGAGTGGACATGTAAAATACACTTCTTAATTTTTCATAGGTTTGTATTATTCAGTGAGGCTCTGAATGAGTGGCCATAGAAAAGTGACTACTGAATACTCCTCAGCCTTGCATTTTTTGGTTCAGCTCTAAATGAATGGTGATACGACATAGAAACTTGACTTTCCCCAAAGTGTATGCTATTCAGTGAGGCTCTGAATATGAGGCTATATGAAATAGAATTCTGACTACAATACACGTGTTCCTTATTCAGTAAAGCTCTGAAGGATAGGCCATATGTAATAGCGTCCTGAGTATTCCCCAGATATGCATTATTCACTGAGGCTCTGAAACTGTGGCCATATGAAATAGCCTCCTGACTAGTCAACAAGTGTGTATCATTTAATGAGTCTTTGAGTTAGTGACCATATGAAATAGACTTCTGACTATTCCCCAGGTGTGTATTGTTGACTCAGACTCTGAATATATGGGCATATGGAATAGGCTACTGACTATTCCAAAGTTGTGCATTACTCACTCGGGCTTTGATTTTGTGGCAATGTAAAATAGAGTAGTGTCTATTCCACATGTGTGCATTAATCACTGAGGCTGTAAATGAGTGGCCATATAAAGTAGACTCCTAACACTTCCCCAGGTGTGTATTACTCAGTGAGACTCTCCTTGTGTAATTATATGAAAAAGGACGATGTCTATCTCAATAATATGTATTATTCAGTGAATCTCTGAATGAGTGGCTTCATGAAATAGACTGCTGAGTACTGTACATTTGTGCATTCTTCACTGAGGCTATGAATCAGTGGCCTTATGAAATTAAATGCTGACTGTTCCACAGGTGTGTATTATTCACTCAGGCTCTGAATTAGTGGCGGTGTGAAATACACTCCTGGCTATTCCACAAGTGTGCATTATTCACTGAGGCTATGAATACTCATTCATAGGATATAGCCTCCTGATTACTGACCAGATGTGCATTAATCAATGAGGCTCTTAAAAATGGTGATATGAAATAGAATCTTGAGTAATTCCCAGGTGTGAATCAATTAGTACTGCTCTGATTCAGTGGCCATATATCATAGACTCTAACTAGTCCACAGGTGTGTATCATTCACTGAGTTTGTGAATAATTGGCCACATGAAATAGACTTTTGACTATTTTCCAGGTGTGTATTACTTACTGAGTATATGGATAAGTGGCTACATAAAATAGCCACTCAACTATTTTTCCTATGTTCATTTTCCACTGAGGCACTGAATGAACCATCATATCAAATAGACTTCAGACTTTTTCACAGGTGTGCATTATTCCACGAGTTTCTGAATGAGTGTCCAAATAAAATAAACTCCTGAGTATTCCCCAGGTATTTATGATTCAATGAAACTCTGAATGAGTGGCCATGTGAAATGCACTCCTGATATTTCCATACATGTGTATTATTCAATGAGGCTCTGAATGAGTGGACATAGGAAAGAGACTCCTTAATACTCTCAGGAGGGGGCCCAAAGTGGCTCCGGCCGGATGTCGTGGCGCTTGCAAAGGCGAGGCCAAGAGTTCAAGGCCAACCAACGTCAGCAACCTTACAAGCTCTCATTGATTGTCAAAAAAAAAAATACTCTCAGGAGTGCATTCTTAGGTTTGGCTCTAAAAAAGTGTCTTTATGAAATAGAATCCTGACTTTTCAACAGGTGTTCATTATTCAGTGAAGCTCTGAATTAGAGGCCATATGTAATAGTGTTCTGAGTATGCCCTGGTATGTATTAGTCACTGAGGCTCTGAATGTTTGGCCATATGAAATAGTCTCTTGACTCTTCCACAGGTGTGTATTATTTAATGAGGCTTTGAGTTAGTGATTAGATGAAAGAGATCTCTTACTATTCCTAAGGTGTGTAATATTGACTGAGACACTGACTCAGTGGGCATATGGAATAGACTCCTCATTATTTCAAAGTTGTGCATTACTCACTCAGGCTTTGATTTTGTGTCCATACGAAATAAACCAGTGTGTGTTCTACAGGTGTGCATTATTTACTGGGGGTCTAAATGAGTGGCTACATGAAAAAGACTTTTAACTTTATTCCTGGTGTGTATTACTGAATGAGACTGAATAAGTGAGCCTAAGAAATAGACTTCTGTCTATTCCCCAGGTGTGCATTATATACAGAGACTCTCAATGTGTGACCATTTGAAGTAGACATTAGACAATTTTTCAGGGTGTATTATTCACTGAGGCTCTGAACAAGTGGCCATATGAAAGAGATTTCTGGCTATTCCAGATATATATATTATTCTCTGAAACACTGAAATGGAGGCCAAATAAAACAGACTCGATTTTACTTCACAGGTGTGTGTTATTCAATGATTCTCTAAAGAAATCACCATATGAAATGGACTAGTGATCATTTTTCACATGTGCATTATTCAAAGAGAGAATGTATGAGTGTCCATATCCAATAGTCTCCTGACTGCCACACGGGTGTGTACCATTCAGGGAGGTGTTTAATTTGTGGCTATCTTAAATAGGGTCCTGACTACTCCACAGGTGTTTATTATTCACTGAATCTCTCAGTGAGAGGCCATATGAAATAGACTCCTCAGGGATGAATACCAAGTGTGGGTGAGGGGGAGGAAGGCAGCAAAACACACTGCCATGTGTGTACCTATGCAACTATCTTGCACGTTCTGCACATGTACCCCAAAACCTATAATGCAATAAAAATTTAAAAAAAAAAAAAAAAAAAAAAGAATGTCAAGTAAAGAAAAAAAAAAAAAAAAAAAAAAAAGAAATAGACTCCTGACTCTTTTCCCATTGTTCATTATTTAGTAAGGCTCTGAATGAGTGTTATTATGTAATAGAATCCTTAAGATTCCCTGGTGTGTATCATTCAGAGAGATACTGAATCAGTGGTCACATGAAGCAGGATCCTGACTATTACCGTGGTATGCATTATTCACTGCGGCTCTGAGTGGTCATATAAAATAGCCTCCTAATATTCACAGGGTATTCCTCATGTGTTCATTATTCACTGATTCTCTGAGTGGCCACATGCAATAAACTCCAGACTGTATCATAAGTGTATAATATTCGGTTAGGCTGTGAAAGTGTGGCCACATGAAACAGACTTCTTATTACATCACATGGGTGCATTATTCACTGATTGACTGAATGAGTAGCCATATGACATGGACTCCTAATTATTATCCATGTGTGCATTATTCAAACAGGTTCTGCATGAGATTGCATACCAAATAGACTCCTGACACTTTCACAGTTGTGTATTCTTCAGTTATTCCCAGAATGAGAGATCATATAAAGTAGACTCCTGACTATCACCCAGGTGTGTATCATTCAGGATGGCACTTAATTCTTGGCTACCATAAACAGCGTCCTGACTACTTTATAGAAGTTCATTATTCACTGAACCTCTAAATGAGAGGCCATATAAAAAAGTCACCTGACTATTGCCCCGTTGTGAATTATTCAGTAAGGCTCTGAATAAGTGTCAGTATGAAACAAAATCCTGATGATTCCCCAGGTGTGTATCATTCAGTGAGGCACTGAATGAGCGGCTATATGAGAGAGGCTCCAGACTATTACCCTGGTGTGCATTATTCATTGAGGATCTAAACGGGTGGCTATATGAAGTAGACTCTTAACTTTTCTGCGGGTGTGTATTATTGAATGAGACTGAATAAGTGGGCATAAAAAAGAGACTTCTGTATATTGCCCAGGTGTTCATTATTTACAGAGACTCTGAATGTGTAGCCGTTTTAAGTAGACTCCTGACTGTCACCCAGGTGTGTATTATTCAGGGAAGTGTTTAATTTGTGGCTATCTTAAATAGGGTCATGACTACTCCACAGGTGTTCATTGCTCACTGAAGCTCCGAAGGAGATGCCATATGAAAAGAACTCCTGACTATTGCCCCCTTGTGCATTATTCAGTAAGGCTCTGAATGAATGATTCTATGGAACACAATCCTAATGATTCCCCGGTGTGTCATTCAGTGAGCCACTGAATCAGTGGTCATATGAAACAGAATCCTGACAATTACTGTCGTGTGCATTATTCACTGAGGCTCTGTGTGGCCATATGAAATACACATTTAATATTCACTGAGTATTCCTTATGTGTTCATTATTCACTGATTCTCTGAGCGGCCATATGAAATAGACTTTTGACTATTTCCCAGTAGTGTATTATTATTTGTGGTTCCTAATGACTCACCATAAAATTGACTTCTGATTATTTCACAAGTGTGTAATATTCAGGGAATCTATGAATTTTGGTGTATTATAAATTAGTATCCTCAATGTTTCACAGACATGCGTGATTCACTGAGGCTTATAATGAGTGTTTATATTAAATAAAATCCTTACTATTCCCAAGCTGTGTATTATTCAGTGAGGCTCTGAATGATTCACCATATGAGAAAGTCTCCTGAGTACTCAACATCTGTGAATTTTTCACTGAGCCTCTGAATGAGTGGCCATGCGAAATACTCACCTGACTTATTTCCAGTTGTGTACTATTCAGTGAGCCTTGAAATGAGTGGCCATATAAATCTGACTCCTCAGTACTCAACAGACGTGAAGTATTCACTGAGGGCCTTAATGAGAGGGAATAAGCAATGGACTCCTGGTTACTTCCTTGGTGTGCATAATTCACTGAGGTTCCCAATATGTGGCCATTTGAAATTGATTCCTCACAATTCCCTATGTGTGTGTTACTCACAGAGTCTCTGAATTCATTTCTATTCCAAGTAGACTCTTGAGAATTCTTCAGGTGTGCATTATTCCTTGAGGCCCTGAATGAGGGGCCACATGAAACACACTCCCCAATGATTTCTAGGTGTGTATTATTCACTGAAGCTCTGAAAGAATGACCAAATGAAATAGATTCCTGATCCTTCCACAGGTGTGCATTATTCAGTGAGGCACTCATTGAGTGTCCATATGAAACTGTCCTAATTATTACCCGGGTGTGTACCACTCAGTAAGGTACTGAGAGAGTGGCCATATAAAATAGACCCTTGACCATTCCCCAAGTGTGTATTATTCACTGAGGCTCTGAATGAGTGGCCATATGATATAGACTCCTGACTATTTCACAGGTGCATATAATCCACTGAGGCTAAGAATGACTGTCCAAATGAAATAGACACCTGGCTACTCCACAGGTGTGCATTATTCACTGAGGCTCTGAATGAATGTCCATCGGAAATAGACTCCAAATTATTCTCCAGGTGTGCATTATTCAGTGAGGCTCTGAATATGTGGCTGTATTAACTAGATTCCTTACTATCACACGGGTGTGTATTATTCACTGAGGCTCTGAATATGTGTCTACATAAATTAGACTCCTGACTACTCCACATTATTCAGTGACACTCCGAATGAGAGGCCACATGAGAAAGACACCTGACTCTTCCACAGATGTGCATTATTCAGTGAGACTCTGAATGAGGGAATAAAGCAGAATCCTGACTGTTTCCTTAGGTGTGTACATACAGTGAGGCTCTCAATGAGTAGCCATAGAAAAGGGACTTCTGATGATTCCGCAGGTTTGCATTATTCAGTAATTCTCTGAATGAGTGGCCATAAGAAATAGAGTCCAGATTATATCACAAGTGTGTAATATGCAGTGAGGCTGTGAAAGAGTGGCCATATGAAACAGAATTCTTATTACTCCACAGGTGTGCATTATTCACTGATTGTGTGAATCAGTACCCATATGACATAGACTTCTAATTATTCTCCATGTTCGCATAATTTAAACAGGTCCTGTACGACTGTGCATACCAAATATCCTGCTGACACTCTGTCATGTGTGTATCCTTCAGTAATTCCCAGAATCAGAGGTCATAGCAAATGGAATCCTGACTATCACCCAGGTGTGTATCACTCATGGAGGCACTTAATTCATGGCTCTCTTAAACAGTGACTTGACTACTCCATAGAAGTTCATTATTTAACTGAGAGGCCATATAAAATAGACACCTGACTATTGCACATTGTGAATTATTCTAAAAGGCTCTGAATGAGTGGTAGTATGAAATATAATCCTTATTCTCCAGGTTTGTATCATTCAGTGAGGCACTAAATGAGGGTCCATATAAAAGAGGCTCCAGACTATATCCTTGGTGTGCATTATTCACTGAGGCTCTAAATGAGTGGATATATAAAGTAGACTCTTATTTCTTCCCTTGGTGCGTATTATTGAATGAGACACTGAATATGTGGGCATAAAAAGGAGACTCCTGGCTATTGCCCAGGTGTGCATTATTTACTGAGATTCTCAATGTGTAGACATTTGAAGAAGACTTTTGACTGTTTCCAAGGGGTGTATTATATACTGAAGCCCTGAACGTGAGGCCATATGAAAAAGATTCCTGACTATTCAGATATATACATTATTCCCGAAATACTAAGAGTGGCCATATGAAATAGACCCCATTTTACTCCACAAGTGTACTTTATTCCTCAATATCCCAAACGAATCACCATATGAAACAGACTAGTGTTTATTTCCCACATGTGCAGTATTTGAAGAGATTCTGTATGAGTGTCCATATCAAATAGCCTCCTGACAATCACTCATGTGTGTATTATTTAGGGAGGTTCTTAATATGGGGCTACCTTAAATAGGGTCCTGACTACTCCACAGCTGTTTATTATGCACTGAAGCTCTGAATAAGAGGCCATATAAAATAGACTCCTGACTATTGCCCCATTGTGCATTATTTTGTAATGCTGTGATTGAGTAGCCATATGGCATGAACTCTGACTATTCCCCTGCTGTGTATCATTCAGTGAGTTTCTGAATGAGTGACCATATAAAATAGACTCCTGACTGTATCCTCTTGACTATTTCTCAGCTTTGTATTTTCCACCAAGGCACTGGGTGAACGGTCATATCAAATAGACTCCAGACTATTCCCCAGGTGTGCATTATTCCGTGAGTCTGAATAAGTGGCTATATTTTATAGAATTCTGAGTTTTTCCCAGGTATATATGATTCTTCACTGAGGTTCTGAATGAGTGGCCCTGTAAAATACACTCCAAATACAAATGGCTTTATGACTTTTCTATAGGTCTGTATTATTCAGTGAAGCTTTGAATGAGTGGCCATAGAAAAGCAACTACTGAATATTTCTCAGGCGTGCATTTTTAGGATCGGCTCTAAATGAGTGGCTATACGACATAGAAACTTGACTTTTCACAAGATGTATGTTATTCAGTAAGTCTCTGAATATGTGGCTATATTAAATAGATTTCTGACTGCAATACAGGTGTTCCTTATTCAGTGAATCTCTGAAGGAGAGGTCATATGTAATAGCATCCTGAGTATTTCCCAGATATGCATTATTTACTGACGCTCTGAAACTTTGGCCATATGAAATTGTCTCCTGACTAGTCCACAGGTGTGTATCATTTAATGAGTCTTTGAGTTAGTGACCACATGAAATAGGCTTCTGACTCTTCCCCAAGTGTGTATTATTGACTCAGACTCTGAATATATGGGCATATGGAATAGAGTACTGAGTATTCCAATGTTGTGCATTACTCACTCAGGCTTTGATTTTGTGGCCATATATAATAAAAAAGTGTCTATTCCACATGCGTGCATTATTCCCTGAGGCTGTAAATGAGTGGACATATAAAGTAGACTCCTAACTTTCTCCCAAGTGTGTATTACTCAGTGAGGCTCTCCTTGTGTAAACATATGAAAGAGGATGATGTCTATCCCAAATATTTTTATTATTTAGTGAACGTCTGAATGAGTGTCTTTATGAAATAGACTGCTGATTACTGTATATTTGTGCATTACTCACTGAGGCTATGAGTCAGTGGCCTTATGAAATGAAATGCTGACTGTTCCACAGGTGTGTATTATTCACTGAGGCTCTGAATTAGTGGCTGTATGAAATACACTCCTGGCTACTCCACAGGTGTTCATTATTCACTGAGGTAATGAATGAGTGTTCATATGACATAGAATCCTGATTACTGACCAGATGTGCATTACTCAATGAGGCTATTAAACAATGGTGATATAAAATAGAATCCTGACTAATTCCCAGGTGTGCATCAATCATTAATGATCTGATTCAGAGGCCATATGTCATAGACTCTAACTAGTCCACAAGTGTGTAGCATTCACTATGTTTCTGAATAATTGGCCACATAAAATACACTCCTGACTATCCCTCAGCGGTGTATTACTTAATAAGAATATGGATGAGTGGCTACAGAAAATAGCTAATTAACTATTCCTCCCATGTGCATTTTCCACGGAGGCACGTAATGAACCATCATATCAAATAAACTCCAGACTATTTTGCAGGTGTGCATTATTCCACGAGGTTCCTAAAAAGTGGCCATATGGAAAAGATTCCTGAGTATTTCCCATGTATGCATGTTTCAATGAGTGCCCTTGTGAAATACACTCCTGACATTTCCATAGATGTGTATTATTCAATGAGGTTCTGAATGAGTGGACATGAGAAAGAGACTCCTAAATACTCGCAGGACTGCATTTTTAGGTTTGGCTCTGAAGCAGTGTCTTTATGAAATAGAATCCTGACTTTCCCCTAGGTGTTCATTATTTAGTGAAGCTCTGAATGAGGGGCCATATGTAATAGTGTCCTGAGTATGCCCCGGTATGTATTAGTCACTGAGGCTCTGAATTCTGGACATATGAAGTAGCCTCCTGACTATTCAACAAGTGTGTATTATTTCATGAGACATTGAGTCAGTGATTAGATAAAATAGATCCCTTACTATTCCTAAGGTGTGTATTATTGACTGAGACACTGACTAAGCTGGCACATTGAATAGACTCTTCATTATTCCAAAGTTGTGCATCACTCACTCAGGCTTTGATTTTGTGGCCATATAAAATATGCCAGTGTCTGTTGCGCAGGTGTGCATTATTTACTGAGGCTCCAAATGAGTGGCTATATGAAGAACACTCTTTTTTCCAGGTCTGTATTACTGAATGTGACTAAATAAGTAATCCTAAGTAAGAGACTCCTGTCTATTCCCCAGGTGTGCATTATATACAGAGATTCGAAATTTGTGTCCATTTGAAGTAGACACTAAACAATTTCCCAGAAGTGTGTTACTAACTGAAGCCCTGAATCAGTGGCCATATGAAAGAGGTTTCTGGCTATTCCAGAAATATATATTACTCACTGAAACACTGAAATGGTGGCCATAGGAAATAGACTTGATTTTCCTTCACAGGTGTGTGTTATTCAATGATTCTCTAAAGGAATCACCATATGAAATAGGTTAGTGATTATTCTTCAAATATGCATCATTCAAAAAGGTTCTGTATGAGTGTCCATATCAAATAGACTCCTGACTGTCACAGAGGTGTGTATCATTCAGGGAGGTGTTTAATTTGTGGCTATCTTATATAGGGTCCTGACTAATCCACAGGTGTTTATTATTCACTGAATCTCTGAATGAGAGGCCATATGAAATAGACTCCTTACTCTTGCCTCATTGTACATTATTTAGTAAGGCTCTGAATGAGTGTTCCTTTGGGATAGAATCCTGAAAATTCTCTGGTGTGTATCTTTCAGAGAGATAATGAATAAGTGGTCACAAGAAACAGAATCCTGACTATTACTGTGGTATGCATTATTCACTGCGGCTCTGAGTGGCCATATAAAATAGACTCTTATTATTCACAGAGTATTCCCCATGTGGGCAGTATTCACTGATTATCTGAGTGGTCACATGAAATAGACGCCAGACTATATCGTAAGTGTATAGTATTCGGTGAGGCTGTGAAAGAGTTGCTACATGAAAGAGAATTCTTAATTCTTTACAAGGGTGTGTTATGCACTGATTGTCTGAATGAGTAGCCATATGACATGGACCCCTAATTATTCTCCATGTGTGCATTATTCAAACAGGTTCTGAATGAGTGTGCATACCAAATAGACTCCTGTCACTTTCTCAGGTGTGTATTTTTTAGTTATTCCTAGAATGAGAGATCATATGAAATAGACTCCTGACTATCACCGAGGTGTGTATCATACAGCGAGGTACTTAATTCATGGCTACCAAAAACAGCGTCCTGACTACTCCATAGAAGTTCATTATTCACTGAATCTCTAAATAAGAGGCCATATAAAATAGTCACCTCACTATTGCACTCTTGTGTTATTCAGTAAGGCTCTGAATGAGTGGCAGTATGGAATAGAATCCTGATGATTCCCTAGGTGTGTATCATCCAGTGAGGCACTGAATGAGTGTCTATATGAGAGAGGCTCCAGACTATTACCCTGGTGTGAAATATTCACTGAGGATCTAAATGGGTGGCTATATAAAGTATACTCTTAACTCTTCTGCAGGTGTGTATTATTGAATGAGACTCTGAATAAGTGGGCATAAAAAGGAGACTCCTGTTTATTGCCCACGTGTGCATTATTTAGATACTCTGAATGTGTAGCCGTTTTAAGTAGACTCCTGACTGTCACCCAAGTGTGTATCATTCAGGGGTGTGCTTAACTTGTGGCTATCTTAAATAGGGTCATGACTACTCCACAGGTGTTCATTATTCACTGAAGCTAAGAATGAGATTCCATATGAAATAGACTCCTGACTATTGCCCCCTTGTGCATTATTCAGTAAGGCTCCGAATGAATGGTCCAATGGAACGAAATCCTGACGATTCCCTGGTGTGTCATTCAGTGAGATACTGAATCAGTGGTCGTATGAATCAGGATCCTGACTATTATCGTGGTGTGCATTATTTCCTGAAGCTCTTTGTGGCCATATAGAATAGACTTCTAATATTCACTGAGTATTCCTCATGTGTGCATTATTCACTGATTCTCTGAATGGCCATATGAAATAGACTCCTGACTATTCCCCAGTAGTGTATTATTTCTCGGTGTTCTTAATGACTCACCATATGAAATAGATTTCTGATTATTTCAAAAGTGTGTAATATTCAGGGAATCTATGAATTGAGGGGTAACATGAATTGGTATCCTCAGTATTTCACAGATATTCGTGATTCACTGAGGCTCACAATGTCTGTTTATATTAAATGGAATCCTGGATATTTCCAAGCTGTGTATCATTCAGTGAGGCTCTGAATGATTCACCATATGAAAAAGGCTCCTAAGTACTCAACAGCTGTGAATATTCATTGAGCCTCCGAATGAGTGGCCATGTGAAATACACCGCTGACTTTATTCCAGTTGTGTACTATTCAGTGAGGCTCGAAATTAGTAACCATATGAAACAGACCACTCAGTACTCGACAGATGTGCATTATTCACTGAGGGGCTGAATGAGAGGGCATAAACAACAGACTCCTGATTATTTCCTTGGTGTGCATGACTCACTGAGGCTCCTAACATGTGGTCATTTGGAATGGATTCCTCACAATTCTCTAGGTGTGTGTTATTCACAGAGTCTCTGAATGCATCGCCATTTCAAATAGACTCTTGATATATCTCCAGGTGTGCACTATTCCGTAAGAATCGGAATGAGTGGCCACATTGAACACACTCCCCAATGTTTTCTAGGTGTGTATTATTCGCTGAGGCTCTGAAAGAGTAACCAAATAAAATAGATTCCTGACTATTCCAGAGGTGTGCATTATTCAGTGAGGCACTCATTGTGTGTCCATATAAAACTGTCCTGAGTATTTCCCAGGTGTGTACCACTAAGTAAGTTACTGAGAGAGTGGCCATATAAAATAGACTCTTGACTATTCCCCAAGTGTGTATTATTTACTTAGGCTCTGAATGCGTGGCCATATAAAGTAGACTCCTGCCTAAGTCACAGGTGCATATTATCCACTGAGGCTAAGAATGAGTGTCCAAATAAAATGGACTCCTGTCTACTCCACAGGTGTGCATTATTCACCGAGGCTCTGAATGAATGTCCATCGGAAATAGACTCCAAATTATACTCCAGTTGTGTATTATTCAGTGAGGCTCTGAATATGTGGTCATAATAATTAGATTCTTTACTATCACACGGGTGTGTATTATTCACTGAGGCTCTGAATATGTGTCTACAGGAAATAGACTCCTGAATACTCCACAATATTCAGTGACATTCCGAATGAGCGGCCACATGAAAAAAACACAGGACTATTCCACAGGTGTGCATTATTCAGCTGGACTCTGAATGAGGAGATAAAACCGAATCCTGACTATTTCCCCAGGTGTGTACATTCAGTGAGGTTCTCAATGAGGTACCATAGGAAAGAGACTTCCGAGTATTCTGCTGGTGTGCATTATTCAGTAATCCTGTGAATGAGTGGCCATAAGAAATAGACTCCAGATTATATCAAAAGTGTATGATATGGGGTAAGGCAGTGAAAGAGTGGCCATATGAAACAGACTTCTTATTACTTCTACAGGTGTGCGTTATTCAGTGATTGTGTGAATCAGTATCCATATGTCATAGACTCCTATTTTCCATGTTCGCATTATTTAAACAGGTTCTGTATGTGTGTGCATACCAAATATCCGGCTTACACTTTGTCATGTGTGTATTCTTCAGTGATTCCCAGAATGAAAGGTCATATAAAATAGACCCCTGACTATCACCCAGGTGTGTATCATTCAGGGAGGAACTTTATTCGTGGCTTTCTTAAACAGTGACTTGACTACTCCATAGAAGTTTATTATTTAACTGAAGCTCTGAATGAGAGGCCATATGAAATAGACACCTGACTATTGCCCGTTGTGAGTTATTCTATAAGGTTCTGAATGAGTGGTAGTATAAAATAGAATCCTTAATATTCCCCAGGTTTGTATCATTCAGTGTGGCACTGAATGAGTTGCCATATAAAAGAGGCTCCAGACTATAACCCTGCTGTACATTATACACTGAGGCTCTAAATGAGTGGCTATATGAAGTAGACTCTTAACTCTTATTTAGGTGTGTATTATTGAATGCTATTCTGAATAAGTGGGCATAAAAAGAGACTCCTGGCTATTTCCCAGGTGTGCATTATTTACAGGGACCCTGAATTTGTAAACATTTGCAGTAGAGTCTTGACTGTTTCCAAGAGTGTATTATGCACCGAGGCCCTGAACGAGTGGCCATATGAAAGAGATTCCTGACTACTCAGATACACATATTATTCACTGAAACACTGAAAGAGTGGTTATATGAAATAGTCCCCATTTTAATCCACAGGTGTGCGTTATACCTTTATATTGCAAACGAATCACCATATGAAATAGACTAGTGTTTATTCCCCACATGTGCAATATTCGAAGAGGTTCTGTATGAGTGTCCATATCAAATAGCCTCCTGACAATCACTCATGTGTGTATTATTCAGGGAGGTGCTTAATTTGGGGCTACCTTAAATAGGGTCCTGAATACTCAACAGCTGTTTATTACACACTGAATCTGTGAATAAGAGGCCATATGAAATAGTCTCCTGACTCTTGCCCCATTGTGCATTATTCGGTAATGCTGTGATTGAGTTGCCAAATGGCACGGACTCTGACTATTCCCAAGTTGTGTATTATTCAGTGAGTTTCTGAATGAGTGACCATATAAAATAGACTCCTGACTATATCCTCTTTAATGTTTCTCAGCTCTGCATATTTCACTGAGGCACTGGGTGAACAGTCATATCAAATAGACTCCAGACTATTAACTAGGTGTGCATCATTTAGTGAGTCTCTGAATAAGTGGCTATATTAAATAGAATCCTGAGTATTCCCCAGGTACATATGATTCTTCACTGAGTTTCTGAATTAGTGGCCAAGTGAAATACACTCCTGACTTTCCCATACATCTGCATTATTCACTAAGGCTCTGAATTAGTGGCCATAGAAAAGCGACTACTGAATATTCCTCAGGCGTGCGTTTATATGTTCGGCTCTAAATGAGTGGCTATACGACATAGAAACATGACGTTCCCCAAGGTGTATGTTATTCAGTGGGGCTCTGAATATGCAGCGATATGAAATAGAATTCTGACTACAATATACTTGTTTCACATTCAGTGAAGCTCTGAAAAAGGGGCAATATGTAATAGCGTCCTGAGTTGTCCCCAGATATGCATTATTACCAGAGACTCTGAAACTTTGGTCATATGAAGTAGTCTCCTGACTAGTCCACAGGTGTGTATTATTTAATGAGTCTTTGAGTTAGTGACCATATGAAATAGACGTCTGACTATTCCCCAGGTGTGTATGATTGACTCAGACTTTGAATGTATGGGCATATGAAATAGAGTACTGACTATTCCAAAGTTGTGCATTACTCACTCAGGCTTTGATTTTGTGGCCATATAAAATAGACTAGTTTCTATTCCACATGCGTGCATTATTCACTGAGGCTGTAAATGAGTGGCCATATAAAGTAGACTCCTAATTCTTCCCCAGGTGTGTGTTACTCAGTGAGGCTCTCCTTGTGTGATCATATGAAACAAGATGATGTCTACCACAAATATTTTTATTATTCAGTGAATTTCTGAATGAGTGGCTTTATGAAATAGACTGCTGAGTCCCGTATATTTGTGCATTCTTCACTGAGGCTATGAGTCAGTGGCCTTATAAAAGGAAATGCTGACTGTTCCACAGGTGTGTATTATTCACTGAGGCTCTGAATGAGTGGTTGTGTGAAATTCACTCCTGGCTACTCCACATGTGTGCATTATTCACTGTGGCTATGAATGAGTGTTCATATGACATAGCCTTCTGATTACTGACCAGATGCGCATTACTCAATTAGGCTCTTAAACAATGGTGATATGAAATAAAATCCTGACTAATTCCCAGGTGTGCATCAATCCGTAATGCTCTGATTGAGCAGCCATATGTCATAGACTCTAACTATTTCACAGGTGTGTAGCATTCACTGAGTTTCTGAATAATTGGCTACATGAAATAGACTTCTGACTATTCCCCAGGTGTGTATTACTTACTAAGTGTATGGATGAGTGGCTACATAAAATAGCCACTTAACTATTTTTCCCGTGGGCATTTCCACTGAGGCACTGAATGAACAATCACATCAAATAGACTCCAGATTATTTCTCAGTTGTGCATTATTTCACGAGTTTCGGAATAAGTGGCCATATGAAATACACTCTTGAGTATTCCCCATAGATGTATGGTTCAATGAGGCTCTGAATGGTTGGCTATACAACATAGAACCTGGACTTTCCCCAAGGTGTATGTTATTCAGTGAAGCTCTGAATATGTGGCTATATGAAATAGAATTCTGACTACAATACAGGTGTTCCTTACTCAGTGAAGCACTGAATGAGAGGCCATATGTAATAGGGTCCTGAGTATTCTCCAGATATGCATTATTCACTGAGGCTGTGAATCTTTGGCCATACAAAATAGTTTGCTGACTAGTCCGCAGGTATGTATCATTTAATGAGTCTTTCATTTAGTGACCGTATGAAATAGACTTCTGACAATTCCCCAGGTGTGTATTATGGACTCAGACTATGAATATATGGGCATATGGAATAGACTACTGACTATTTCAAAGTTGTGCATTACTCACTCAGGCATTGATTTTGTGGCCATAGAAAATAGAATAGTGTCTGTTGCACACATGTGCATTATTCACTGAGGCTGTAAATGAGTGGCAATATAAAGTAGACTGCTAACTCTTCCCCAGGTGTGTATTACTCAGTGAGGCTCTTCTTGTGTGATCATATGAAACAGAATGTCTATCCCAAATATTTTTATTATTCAGTGAATCTCTAAATGAGTGGCTTTATGATATAGACTGCTGAGTACTGTACATTTGTGCATTATTCCCTGAGACTATGAGTCAGTGGCCTTATGTAATAAAATGCTGACTGTTCCACAGCTGTGTATTATTCACTAAGGCTCTGAATGAGTGGCAGTGTGAAATACACTGCTGGCTACTCCACATTTATGCATTATTCACTGAGGCTATGAATGAGTGTTCATATGACATAGCCTCCAGATTACTTACCAGATATGCATTACTCAATGAGGCTCTTAAACAATGGTGTTATGAAATAGAATCCTGACCAATTCCCAGGTGTGCTTCAATCAGATATGCTCTGATTGAGCGGCCATATACAATGGACTCTAACTATTGTACAGGTGTGTAGCATTCACTGAGTTTCTGAATAATTGGCCACATGAAATAGTCTCCTGACTATTTCGCAGGTGTGCATTATTCCACGAGATTCTGAATGAGTGGCCATATGAAATAGACTCCTGAGTATTCCACAGGTATGTATGATTCAATGAGGCTCTGAATGAGTGGCCATGTGAAATACACTCCTGACATTTCCATACATGTGTATTATTCAATGAGGTTCTGAATGAGTGGACATAAAACATAGAATCCTGAATACTCGCATGAGTGCATTTTTAGGTTTGGCTCTGAAAGAGTGTCTTTATGAAATAGAATCATGACTTTCTCTCAGGTGTTCATTATTCAGTGAAGCTCTGAATGAGAGGCCATATGTGATAGTGTCCTGAGTATGCCCCAGTATGTATTAGTCACTGAGGATCTGAATACTCAGCCATATAAAATAGCCTCCGGACTTTTCCACAGGTGTCTATTATTTACTGGGCTTCTAGTTAGTGATTAGATGAAATAGATACCATACTATTCTTAAGGTGTGTATTATTGACTGAGACACTGATTTAGTGGGCATATGGAATAGACACCTCATTATTCCAAAGTTGTGCATTACTCACTCAGGCATTGAATTTGTGTCCATAGAAAGTAGACCAGTGTCTGTTCCACAGGTGTGCATTATTTAACAAGGCTATAAATGAGTGGCTATATGAAGAAGACTCTTAACTCTTTTCCAGGTGTGTACTACTGAATGAGACTGAATAAGTGAGCCTAAGAAAGAGACTCCTGTCTATTCCCTAGGTGTGCATTATATACAGAGACTCTCAGTGAGTGGCCATTGAAGAAGACACTAGACAAATTTTTAGGGGTGTATTATTAACTGAGACTCGGAAGGAGTGGCCATATGAAAGAGATTCTTAGCTATTCCAGATATATACATTATTAACTGAAACAATGAAATGGTGGCCATATGAAATAGACTCAATTTTACTTCACAGGTGTGTGTTATTCAATGATTCTTTAAAGAAATCACCATATGAAATAGACTAGTGATTATTCTTCACATGTGCATTATTCAAAGAGGTTCTGTATGAGTGTCCGTATCAAATAAACTCCAGACTGTCACACAGGTGTATATCATTCAGGGAGGTGCTTAATTTGTGGCTATCTTAAATAGTGTCCTGACTACTTCACAAGTTTTTATTATTCACTGATTCTCTGAATGAGAGGCCATATGAAATAGACTCCTGACTCTTGCCCCATTGTGCATTTTTTAGTAAGGCTCTGAATGAGTGTTCTTATGGAATAGAATCCTGAAGATTCCCTGGTGTGTATCATTCAGAGAGATACTGAATCAGTGGTCACATGAAACAGGATCATGACTATTACTGTGGTATTCATTATTCACTGTGGCTCTAAGTGGCCATATAAAATAGACTCCTAATAATCACAAAGTATTCCTCATGTGTGCATTATTCACTGAATCTCTGAGTGGCCACATAAAATAGACTCCAGACTATATCATAAACATATAATATTTAGTGAGGCTGTGAAAGAGTGGCCACATGGAAGAGATTTCTTATTACTCCACATGTGTGCGTTATACACTGATTGTCTGAATGAGTAGCCATATGACCTGGACTCCTTATTATTCTCGATGTGTGCATTATTCAAACAGGTTCTGCATGAGTGTGCATACCAAATAGACTCCTGACACTTTCCCAGGTGTGTATTCTTCAGTTATTCCCAGAATGAGAGATCATATAAAATAGATTCCTATCACCTAGGTGTTTTTATTCAGGGAGGCATTTAATTCGTGGCTACCATAAACAGCGTCCTGACTACTCCATAGAAGTTCATTATTCACTGAAGCTCTAAATGAGACGCCATATAAAATAGTCACCTGACTATTGCACCCTTGTGTATTATTCAATAAGGCTCTGAATGAGTGGCAGTATGGAATAGAATCCTGATGATTCCCCAGGTGTGTATCATTCAGTGAGGCACTGAATGAGCGGCTATATGAAAGAGGCTCCAGACTATTAACCTGATTTGCATTATTCACTGAAGATCTAAATGGGTGGCTATGTGTAGTAGACTCTTAACTCTTCTGCAGGTGTGTATTATTGAATGAGACTCTAAATAAGTGGGCATAAAAAAGAGACTCCTTTCTATTGCCCAGGTGTGCATTATTTACAGGGACTCTGAATATGTAGCCGTTTTAAGTAGACGCCTGACTCTCACCCAGGTGTGTATCATTAAGAACCCAGGGAGGTTCTTAATTTGTGGCTATCTTAAGTAGGATCATGACTACTTCACAGGTGTTCAATATTCACTGAAGCTCGGAAAGAGAGGCCATATGAAATAGAATCCTGACTATTGCCCCCTTGTGCATTATTCCATAAGGCTCTGAATGAATGGTTTTATGGAACAGAATTCTGACTATTCCCTGGTTTGTTATTCAGTGAGATACTGAATCAGTGGTCATATGAAACAGGATCCTGACTATTACTGTGGTGTGCATTATTCACTGAGGCTCTGTGTGGCCATATGAAATAGACTCCTAATATTCACAGAGTATTCCTCATGTGTGTATTATTCACTGATTCTCTGAGTGGCCATATGTAGTAGACTCCTGACTATTCCCCAGCAGTGTATTATTTCTTGGGGTTCTTAATAAATTACGATATAATATAGACTTCTGATTATTTCACAAGTGTGTAGTATTCAGGGAATCTATAAATTTTCAGGTAATAAGAATTAGTATCCTCAGTATTCCACAGAAATGCGTGAATCACTGAGGCCCATTATGAGTGTTTATATTTAATAGAATCCTGACTATTCCCAAGCTGTGTATCATTCATTGAGGCTCTGAATAATTGGCCATATGAGACATGCTCCTGAGTACTAAACAACTCTGAATTATTCACTGAGCCTCTGAATGAGTGGCCATGTGAAATACACCCCTGCTTTTTGTCAGTTGCGTTCTATTCAGTGAGGCTTGAAATGAGTGGCCATATGAAACAGACCCCTCAGTACTCGACAGACGTGTATTATTCGGTGAGGGGCTGAATGAGAGCGCATAAGGAATAGACTCCTGATTATTTCTTGGTGTGCATGATTCACTGAGGCTTCGAACATGTGGCCATTTGGAATGGATTCCTCACAATTCCCTAGGTGTGTGTTATTCACAGAGTCTCTGAATGTATTGCCATTCCAAATAGACTCTTGAGAATTCTCCAGGTGTGCACTATTTTGTGAGGCTCTGAACGAGTGGCCACATGAAACACACTCCCCAATGTTTTCTAGGTGTGTATTATTTACTGATGTTCTGAAAGAGTGACCAAATGAAATAGATTCCTGACTATTCCACAGGTGTGCATTATTCAGTGAGGCACTCATTGTGTGTCTATATGAAACTGTCCTGAGTATTCCCCAGGTGTGTACCACTCAGTAAGTTACTGAGAGAGTGGTCATATAAAATAGAATCTTGATTATTCCCCAAGTGTGTATTATTCACTGAGGCTCTGAATGAATGTCCTTATAAAATAGACTTCTGACTATTTCACAGGTGCATATTATCCACTGAGGCTAAGAATGAGTGTCCAAATGAAATAGACTCCTGGCTTCTCCACAGTTGTGCATTATTCACCGAGGCTCTGAATGAATATCTATCGGAAATAAATTCCAAATTATTCTCCAGGTGTGTATTATTCAGTGAGGCTCTGAATATGTGGTCATATTAATTAGATTACTTACTATCACACGGGTGATTATTATTTACTAAGGCTCTGAATATGTGTCTACATGAAAACAACTCCTGACTACTCCACATTATTCAGTGACACTCCGAATGAGAGGCCACATGAGAAAGACACCTGACTCTTCCACAGGTGTGCATTATTCAGCGAGACTCTGAATGAGGGGATAAAACCGAATCCTGACTATTTTCCCAGTTGTGCACATTCAGTGAGGCTCTCAATGAGTAGCCATAGGATAGGTAAATCTGACGATGCCACAGGTGTGCATTATTAAGTAATTATCTGAATGAGTGGCCATAAGAAATAGACTCCAGATTATATCACAAGTGTTCAATATGCTGTGAGGCTGTGAAAGAGTAGCCATATGAAACAAACTTCTTATTACTCCACAGGTGTGCATTATTCACTGATTATGTGAATCAGTAGACATATGACATAGACTCCTAATTATTCTCCATATTCACATTATTTAAACAGTTTCTGTATGAGTGTGCATACCAAATATCCTGCTGACACTCCATCATGTGTGTATTTTTCAGTAATTCCTTTAATTAGAGATCATATAAATTGGACTCCTGACTATCACCCAGGTGTGTATCATTCAGGGAGGCACTTAATTCGTGGCTCTCTTAAACAGTGACTTGACTACTTTATAGAAGTTCATTATTTAACTGAAGCACTGAACGAGAGGCCATATAAAATAGACACCTGACTATTGCCCATTGTGAATTATTTTATAAGGCTCTGAATGAGTGGTAGTATAGAAGAGAATCCTTATCATTCCCCAGGTTTGTATTATTCAGTGAGGTTCTGAATGATTGGGCATATAAAAGAGGCTCCAGACTATAACCCTCGTGTGCATTATTCACTGAGGCTCTAAATAAGTGGCTATATAAAGTAGACTCTTAACTCTTCCTTAGGTGTGTATTTTTGAATGAGACTCTGAATAAGTGGGCATAAGAAAGAGACTCCTGGCTATTGCCCAGGTGTGAATTATTTACAGAGAACCTGAATGTGTAGACATTTAAAGTAGACCCTTGAGTATATTCAAGGGGTGTATTATTCAACAAGGCCCGGTATGAGAGGACATATGAAAAAGATTTCTGACTATTCAGATAAACACATTATTCAATGAAACACTGAAAAAGTGGCCATATGAAATAGACCACATTTTTCTTCACAGGTGTGCGTTATTGTTTGATATTCTTATCGAATCACCATGTGAAATAGACTAGTGTTTATTCCCCACTTGTGCAGTATTTGAAAAGGTTCTGTGTGAGTGTCCATATCGAATAGCCTCCTGACAATCAGTCATCTGTGTAACATTCAGGGAGGTGCTTAATTCGGGGCTACCTGAAATAGGGTCCTGACTACTCCACAGCTATTTTTTATGCACTGAAGCTCTGAATAAGAGGCCGTATGAAATAGACTCCTGACTATTGCCCCGTTGTGCATTATTCGGTAATTCTGTGATTGAGTGGCCATATGGCATGGACTCTGACTATTCCCCAGTTTTATATGATTCAGTGTGTCTGAATGAGTGACCATATAAAATAGACTCCTGACTCTATCCTATTGACTATTTCTCAGCTGTGCATTTTTCACAGAAACACTGGGTGAACGGTCATATCAAATAGACTCCAGATTATTTCCCAGGTGTGCATTATTCATCGAGTCTCTGAATAAGTGGCTGTATTATACAGAATCCTGAGTATTTCCCAGGTATATATGATTCTTCACTGAGGTTCTGAATGAGTGGCCATGTGAAATAAACTCCTGCCTTTTCCATAGGTCTGTATTATTCAGTGAGGCTCTGAATAAGTGGCCATAGAAAAGCGACTACTGAATACTCCTCAGGTGTGCATTTTTAGCTTAGGCTCTAAATGAGTGGGTATAGGACATAGAAACTGAACTTTCCCCAAAATGTATGTTAATCAGTCAGGCTCTGAATATGTGGCTACATTAAATAGAATTCTGAATACAATACAGGTGTTCCTTAATCAGTG
The DNA here is from genome assembly GCA_031835075.1 of Saguinus oedipus. Taxonomy (NCBI): domain Eukaryota; kingdom Metazoa; phylum Chordata; class Mammalia; order Primates; family Cebidae; genus Saguinus; species Saguinus oedipus. The sequence goes on from CM063174.1 coordinate 171,388,741, forward strand.
AAGCTTTGAATGAGAGGCCATATGTAACAGCGTCCTGAGTAATCTTCAGATATGCATTATTACCTGAGGCTCTGAAACTTTGGCCATATGAAATAGTCTTCTGACTAGTCCACAGGTTTGTATTATTTAATGAGTCTTTGAGTTAGTGACCATGTGAAATAGACTTCTGACTATTCCCCAGGTGTGTATTATTGAATCAGACTCTGAATATATGGGCATATGGAATAGAGTACTGATTATTCCAAAGTTGTGCATTACTCACTCAGGCTTTGATTTTGTGGCCATATAAAATGGACTAGTGTCTATTCCACATGCGTTCATTATTCACTGAGGCTGTAAATGAGTGGCCATAAAAAGTAGACTCCTAACTCTTTCCCAGGTGTGTGTAACTCAGTGAGGCTCTCCTTGTGTGATCATATGAAACAGGATGATGTCTATCTCAAAAATTTTTATTTTTCAGTCAATCTCTGAATGAGTGTGTTTATGAAATAGACAGGTGGGTACTGTACATTTGTGCATTCTTCACCGAGGCTATGAGTCAGTGGCCTTCTGAAACAAAATGCTGACTGTCCTACAGGTGTGTGTTATTTCCTGAGGCTCTGAATGAGTGGCTGTGTGAAATACACTCCTGGCTACACCACAGGTGTGCATTATTCACTGTGGCTATGAATGAGTGTTCATATGACATAGCCTCCTGATTACTGACAAGATGTGCATTACTCAATGAGGCTCTTAAACAATGGTGATATAAAATAGAATCCTGACTAATTCCCAGGTTTGCATCAATCAGTAATGCTCTGATTGAGCGGCCATATGTTATAGACTCTAACTAGTCCAGAGGTGTGTAACATTCACTGAGTTTCTGAATAATTGGCTACATGAATTAGACTCCTGACTATTCCCCAGGTGAGTATTACTTACTAAGGGTATGGGTAAGTGGGTACATAAAATAGCGACTTAACTATTTCTCCCGTGTGCATTTTCCACTGAGGCACTGAATGAACCATTATATCAAATAGACTCCAGGCTATTTCGCAGGTGTGCATTATTCCATGAGTTTCTGAATGAGTGGCCATATGAAATAGACTCTTAAGTATTCCTCAGGTAGTATGATTCAATGAGGCTCTGAATGAGTGGCCATGTGAAATACAATCCTGATATTTTCATAGACGCATATTATTAAATAAGGCTCTGAATGAGTAGACATAGGAAAGAGACTCCTGAATACCCACAGGAGTGCACTTTTAGGTTTGTCTCTTAAAGAGTGTCTTTATGAAATAGAATCTTGACTTTTTTTAGGTTTTCATTATTCAGTGAAGCTCTGAATCAGAGGGCATATGTAATAGTGGCCTGAGTATGCCCTGGTATGTATTAGTCACTGAGGCTCTGAATGTTTGGCCATATAAAATAGCCTCCTGACTCTGACTCTTCCACAGGTGTGTATTATTTAATGAGGCTTTGAGTTAGTGATTAGATGAAATAGATCCCTTACTATTCCTAATGTTTGTATTATTGACTGAGAAAATGATTAAGTGGACATATGGAATAGACTTCTCATTATTCCAAAGTTGTGTATTACTAACTCAGGCTTTGATTTTGTGGCCAAACAAAATAGACCTGTGTTTGTTCCACAGGTGCATTATTTACTGAGGCTCGAAATGAGTGGCAATATGAAGAACACTTTTAACTTTATTCAGGAGTGTATTACTAAATGAGACTGAATAAGTGAGCCTAAGAAAGAGACTTCTGTCTATTCCCCAGGTGTGCATTATATAAAGAGACACCCAATGTGTGGCCATTTGAAGTAGACATGAGACAATTTCCCAGGGGTGTATTATTTACTAAGGCCCTGAACAAGTGGACATATGAAAGAGATTCCTGTATATTCCTGTTATATTTATTATTCACTGAAACACTGAAATGGTGGCCATATGCAATAGACTCGATTTTATTTTTTTTTTTTATTTATTTTTATTTTTTAGTTTGTATATAATTTATTTTTCTTTTGTATCTGGCACATTCTTCTTTTCTTTTTTTTTTTTTTTCTTTTTCTTTTTTTTTTTAATTTTTATTGCATTATAGGTTTGGGGGTACATGTGCAGAACGAGCAAGATAGTTGCATAGGTACACACATGGCAGTGTGCTTTGCTGCTTTCCTCCCCTTCACCCACACTTGGTATTCATCCCCAGGCTATCCCCCCCAGCCCTGTGCAGAAAGCAGAAACTGGACCCCTTCCTGACACCTTACACTAAAATTAACTCCAGATGGATTAAAGACTTAAACGTAAGACCCGACACCATAAAAACCCTAGAAGAAAATCTAGGCAAAACCATTCAGGACATAGGAGTAGGCAAGGACTTCATGAACAAAACCCCCAAAGCATTGGCAACAAAAGCCAAAATAGACAAATGGGACCTAATCAAACTCCACAGCTTCTGCACAGCAAAACAAACAGTCACTAGAGTGAATCGGCAACCATCAGAATGGGAAAAAATCTTTGCAGTTTACGCATCTGACAAAGGGCTGATATCCAGAATTTACAAAGAACTCAAACAGATTTACAGGAAAAAAACAAACAAGCCCATTCAAAAATGGGCAAAGGATATGAACAGAATAGACTCGATTTTAATTCACAGGTGTGTGTTATTCAACGATTCTCTAAAAGAATCACCATATGAAATAGACTAGTGATTATGCCTCACATGTGCATTATTCAAAGGGGTTCTGTTTAAGTGTCCATATCAAATAGACTACTGACTGTCACGCAGGTGTGTGTCATTCAGGGAGGTGCTTAATTTGTGGCTATCTTAAACAGGGTCCTGACTACTCCATAGGTGTTTATTATTCACTGAATTTCTGAATGAGAGGCCACATAAAATATACTCCTGACATTTGCTTCCTTGTGCATTCTTTGGTAAGGCTCTGAATGAGTGTTTCTATGAAAGAGAATCTTGAAGATTCCCTGGTATGTATCATTCAAAAAGATACTGAATCAGTGTTCACATGAAACAGAATCCTGACTATTACGGTGGTATGCATTATTCACTGCGGCTCTGAGTGGCCATATAAAATAGACTCCTAATATTCACAGAGTATTTCTCATGTGTGCATTATTCACTGATTCTCTGAGTGGGCACATGAAATAGACTCCAGACTATGTCAAAAGTGTATAATAGTCGGTGAGGCTGTGAAAGAGTTTCCACATAAAACAGACTTCATATTACTCCACATGTGTGCATTATTATCTGATTTTCTGACTGAGTAGCCATATGATATAAACTCCTAATTACTCTTTATATGTGCATTACTCAAACAAGTTCTGCATGAGGGTGCATACAAAATAGACTCCTGACACTTTCCCAGGTGTGTATTTTTCAGTTATTCCAAGAATGAGAGATCAAATGAAATAGGCTCCTGACCATCGCCCAGGAGTGTAACATTCAGGGAGGCACTTAATTCGTGGCTACCATAAACAGCGTCCTGACTACTTCATAAAATTTCATTATTCACTGAAGATCTAAATGAGAGGCCATATAAAATTGTCACCTGACTGTTGCCCTGTTTTATATGATTAAATAAAACTCTGAATGCGTGGCAGTATGAGATAGAATCCTGATGATTCCCCATGTGTGTATAATTCGGTGAGGCACTGAATGAGCAGCTATATGAGAGAGGCTCCAGACTATTACCCTGGTGTGCACTATTCACTGAGGATCTATATGGGTGGCTATATGAGGTAGACTCTTAACTCTTTTGCAGGTGTGTATTATGGAATGAGACTCTGAATAAGTGGGCATAAAAAAGAGACTTCTGTCTATTGCCCATGTGTGCATTATTTACAGAGACTCTGAATGTGTAGCCGTTTTAAATAGACTCCTGACTGTCACCCAGGTGCCTATCATTCAGAGAGGTGCTTATGGCTATCTTAAATAGCGTCATGCCTACTCCACAGGTGTTCATTATTCACTGAAGCTCTGAAGGAGAGGCCATATGAAATAGACTCCTGATTATTGCCCCCTTGTGCATTATTCAGGAAGGCTCTGAATGAATGGTTCTATGGAACAGAATCGTGACAATTCTCTGGTGTGTCATTCAGAGAGATACTGAATCAATAGCCATATGAAACAGGATTCTTCCTATTATCGTCTTGTGCATTATTCACTAAGGCTCTCTGAGGCCATATAAAATAGACTCCTAATATTCACCTAGTATTCCTCATGTGTGCATTATTCACTGATTCTCTGATTGGCCATATGAAATAGACTACTGACTATTCGCCAGTACTGTATTATTTCTTGGGGTTCCTAATGAGTCACCATATGAAATAAACTTCTGATTATTTCACAAGTGTGTAATATTCAGGAAATCTATGAATTGCGGGGTAATATGGCTTAGTATTCATAAATATGCGTGATTTACTGAGGTTCATAATGAGTGTTTATATTAAATAGCATCCTGACTATTCCCAAGTTGAGTATCATTCAGTTAGGCTCTGAATAATTCGCCATATAAGAAAGGCTTCTGTGTACTCAACAGCTGTGAAATATTCACTGAGCCTCTTAATGAGTGGTCATGTGAAATACACCCCTGACTTTTTTCGAGTTGTGTACTTCTCAGTGAGGCTCGAAATGAGTGGCCATATGAAACAGAGAGCTCAGTACTCGACAGATGTGCATTATTCACTGAGGGGCTGAATGAGAGGGCATAAGCAATAGACTCCTGATTATTTCCTAGGTGTGCATGATTCACTGAGGCTTCGAACATGTGGCCATTTGGAATGGATTCTGCACAATTCCCTAGGTGTGTGTTATTCCCAGAGTCTCTGAATGCATTGACATTCCAAATAGACTCTTGAGAATTTTCCAGGTATGCACTATTTCGTGAGTCTCTGAATGAGTGGCCACATGAAACACACTCCCCAATGTTTTCTAGGTGTGTATTATTCACTGAGGATCTGAAGGAGTGACCAAATTAAATAGATTCCTGATTGTTCCAAAGGTGTGCATTATTCAGTGAGGCACTCATTGAGTGTGCATATAAAACTGTCCAGATTATTCAACAGGTGTGTACTACTAAGTAAGGTACTGAGAGAATGGCCATATAAAATAGACTCTTGACTATTCCCCAAGTGTGTATTATTAACTGAGGCTTTGAATGAGTGGCCATATGAAATAGAATCCTGACTATTTCACAGATGCATATTATCCACTGAGGCTAAGAATGAGTGTCCAAATAAAATAGACTCCTGGCTACTCTGCAGGTGTGCCTTATTCACCGAGGCTCGGAATGAATGTCCATTGGAAATAGACTCCAAATTATTCTCCAGGTGTGTATCATTCAGTGAGGCTCTGAAAACATGACCATATTAATTAGATTCCTTACTATCAAACGGGTGTGTATTATTCACTGAGGCTCTGAAAATGTGTCTACATGAAATAGACTCCTGGCTACTCCACATTATTTAGTGACACTCTGAATGAGAGGCCAAATGAAAAAGACACCTGACTATTCCACAGGTGTGCATTATTCAGTGAGACTCTGCATGAGGGAATAAAACAAAATCCTGACTATTTCCCCAGGTGTGTACATTCAGTGAGGCTCTCAATGTGTAGCCATAGGAAAGGGACTTCCAACTATTCCACAGGTGTGCATTATTCAGTAATTCTCTGAATGAGTAACCATAAGAAATAGAGTCCAGATTATATCACAGGTGTGTAATATGAGGTGAGGCTGTGAAAGATTGGCCATATGAAACAGACTTCTTATTACTCCACAGGTGAGCATTATTCACTGATTGTGTGAATCAGTAGCCATATGACATAGACTCCTAATTATTCTCCATGTTCACATTATTCAAACAGGTTCTGTATGAGTGTGCATACCAAATATCCTGCTGACACTCCATCATGTGTGTATTCTTCAGTGATTCCCAGAATGAGAGTTCATATGAAATAAATTTCTGACTATCACCCAGGTGTGTATCATTCAGTGAGGGCCTTAATTCGTGGCTCCCTTTAACGGTGACTTGACTACTCCATAGAAGTTTATTATTTAACTGAAGCACTGAATGAGAGGCCATATAAAATAGACACCTGACTTTTGCCCGTTGGGAATTGTTCTATAAGGCTCTGAATAAGTAGTAGTATGGAGTAGAATCCTTATGATTCTTCAGGTTTGTATTATTCAGTGAGGCACTGAATCAGTGGCCATATAAAAGAGGCTCCAGACTATAACCCTGGTTTGCATTATTCATTGAGGCTCTAAATGAGTGGCTATATAAACTAGACTCTTAACTCTTCCTTAGGTGTGTATTATTGAATGAGACTCTGAATAAGTGGGCATAAAAAAGAGACTCCTGGCTATTGCCCAGGTGTGCATTATTTACAGAGACCCTGAATGTGTAGACATTTGAGGTGGACTCGTGACTGTTTCCAAGGGGTGTATTATTCACCGAGGCCCAGAACGAGTGGCTATATGAAAAAGACTACTGATTTTCTAAATGTACACATTATCCAACGAAACACTGAAAGAGTGGCCATATGAAATAGACCCTAATTTACTCCACAGGTGTGCGTTATTTCTTGATATTTCAAGCAAATTACCATATAAAATAGACTACTCTTTATTCCCCACATGTGCAGTATTCAAAGAGGTTCTGTATCAGTGTCCATGTGAAATAACCTCCTGACAATCACTCATGTGTGTAATATTCAAGGAGGTGCTTAATTTGGGGCTACCTTAAATAAAATCCTGACTACTCCACAGCTTTTTATTATGTACTGAAGCTCTGAATAAGAGGCCATATGAAATAGACTTTTGACTATTGCCCCATTGTCCTTTATACAGTAATGCTGAGATTGAGTGGCCATATGGCATGGACTCTGACTATTCCCAAGCTGTGTATTATTCAGTGAGTTTCTGAATGAGTGACCATATAAAATAGACTCCTGACTATAACCTCTTTACTATTTCTCAGCTGTGCATTTTCCACTGAGGCACTGAGTGAACGGTCATACCAAATAGACTCCAGACTATTCCCCAGGTGTGCATTATTCAGTGAGTCTCTGAATATGTGGCTATATTAAATAGAATCCTGAGTATTTCCCAGGTATATGTGATTCTTCACTGAGGTTCAGAATGAGCGGCCATGTGAAATACACACCTGATTTTTCAATAGGTCTGTATTATTCAGTGAGGCTCTGAATGAGTGGCCATAGGAAAGCGACTACTGAATACTCATAAGGCGCGCATTTTTAGGTTTGGCTCTAAATGAGTGTCTATATGACATAGAAACTTGACTTTCCCCTAGGTGTATGTTATTCAGTGAGGCTCTGAATATGTGGCTATATGAAATAGAATTCTGACTAAAATACAGGTGTTCCTTATTCTGTGAATCTCTAAAGGAGAGGCCATATGTAATAGTATCCTGAATATGCCTCGGTATGTATTAGTCACTGAGGCTGTGAATGTTTTGAAATATGAAATAGCCTGCTGACTATTCCCCGGGTGTGTATTATTTAATGATTCTTTGAGTCAGTGATTAGATGAAATAGATCCCTTAGTATTTCTAAGCTGTGTATTCTTGACTGAGACACTGATAAAGTGGAAATATGGAAAAGAATACTCATTACTCCAAAGTTGTGCATTCCTCACTCAGGCTTTGATTTTGTGGCCATACAAAATAGACCAGTGTCTGTTCCACAGGTGTGTATTATTTACTGAGGCTCTAAAAGAGTGGCTATATGAAGAAGACTCTTAACTCTTCTCCAGGTGTGTATTACTGAATGAGACTGAATCAGTGAGCCTAAGGAAGAGACTCCTGTTTATTCCCCAGGTGTGCATTATATACAGAGACTCTCAATGTGTGGCCCTTTGATGTAGACACTAGACAATTTCACAGGTGTGTATTATTCACTGAGGCCTTGAACGAGTGGCCACATAAAAGAGATTCTTGGCTACTCCACATATATATATATATATATATATATATATATATTATTCAGTGAAGCTCCGAAAAAGAGGCCATATGAAATAGATTCCTGACTGTTGCCGTTTTGTGCATTATTCAGTAAGGCTCTGAATGAATAGTCCTATCGAACAGAATCCTGACTATTCCCCAGTATGTCTTTCAGAGTGATACTGAATCAGTGGTCATATAAAACAGAATCCTGACTATTACCGTGGTGTGCATTATTCACTGAGGCTCTGTGTGGCCCTATGAAATAGACTCCTAATATTCACTGAGTATTCCTCAGGTGTGTAATATAAACTGATTCTCTGAGTGGCCATATGAAACAGACTCCTGACTATTCCCCAGTAGTGTATTATTTCTTAAGGTTCCTAATGACTACCATATAAAATAGACTTCTGATTATTTCACAAGTGTGTAATATTTAGGAAATCTATGAAATGAAGTGTAATATTAATTAGAATCCTCAGTATTCCACAGACATTCGTGATTCTCTGAGGCTCATAATGAGTGTTTATATTAAATAGAATCCTGACTATTCCCAAGCTGTGTATCATTTAGTGAGGCTCTGAATGATTCGCCATATGAGAAAGGCTCCTGAGTACTCAACAGCTGTGAATTATTCACAGAGCCTCTGAATGAGTGGCCATGTAAAATACACACCTGACTTTTTTCAGTTGTATACTATTCAGTGAGGCTCAAAATGAGTGTACATATGAAACAGACCCCTCAGTACTCTACAGACGTGCATTATTCACTGAGGGGTTGAATGAGAGTGGATAAGTAATAGACTTCTGATTATTTCCTTGGTGTGCATGATTCACTGAGGCTCCGAATATGTGGCCATTTGGAATGGATTCCTCACAATTCCCTAGGTATGTGTTATTCACAGAGTCTCTGAATGCATTTTCATTTTAAAAAGACTCTTGAGAATTCTCCAGGTGTGCACTATTCTGTGAGTCTATGAATGAGTGGCCACAGGAAACACACTTCCCAGTGGTTTCTAAGTGTGTATTATTCACTGAGGCTCTGCAAATGTGACCAAATGAAATAGATTCCTGATTGTTTTACAGATGTGCATTATTCAGTGAGGCACTCATTGAGTGTCCATATGAAACTGTCCTGAATATTCCCCAGGTGTATACCACTCAGAAAGGTACGGAGAGTGTGACCATATGTAATAGACTCTTGACTATTCCCCAAGTGTGTATTAATCACTGAGGCTCTGAATGAGAGGTCATATAAAATAGACTTCTGACTATTTCACAGGTGCATATTATCCACTGAGGCTAAGAATGAGTGTCCAAATGAAATGGGCTCCTTGCTACTCCACATGTGTGCATTATTCACCAAGGCTCTGAATGAATGTCCATCGGAAATAGACTACAAATTATTCTCCAGGTGTGTATTATTGAGTGAGGCTTTGAATATGTGGCCATATTAATTAGTTTCCTTACTATCACAGTGGTGCGTATTATTAACGGAGGCTCTGAATATGTGTCTGCAAGAAATAGACTCCTGACTACTCCACATTATTCAGTGACACTCCGAATGAGAGGCCACATGAGAAAGACACCTGACTATTCCACAGGTGTGCATTATTCAGTGAGACTCTGCATGAGGGGATAAAACAGAATTCTGACTATTTCCCCAGGTGTGTACATTCAGTGAAGCTCTCAATGAGTAGCCATAGGAAAGGGACTTCTGATTATTCTGCAGGTGTGAATTATTCAGTAATTCTCTGAATGAGTGGCCATAAGAAATAGAGTCCAGATTATATCAAAAGTGTGTAATATGCGGTGAGGTTGTGAAAGAGTGGCCATATGAAACAGACTTCTTATTACTCCACAGGGGTACGGTATTCACTGATTGTGTGAATCTGTAGCCATATGACATAGACACCTAATAATCCTTCATGTTTGCATTATTTAAACAGGTTCTGTATGAGTGTGCATACCAAATATCCTGCTGAAACTCCATCATGTGTGTATTCTTCAGTGATTCCCATAATGAGAGGTCATATGAAATAGACTCCTGACTATAACCCAGGTGTGTATCATTCAGCGAGTCACTTAATTCGTGGCTCTCTTAAACATTGACTTGACTACTCCATAGAAGCTCATTATTTAACTGAGAGGCCATATAAATTAGACACCTGACTATTGCAGGTTGTGAATTATTTTATAATGCTCTGAATGGGTGGTAGTATTTAATAGAATCCTTATAATTCCCCAGGTTTGTATTATTCAGTGAAGCACTGAAAGAGTGACCATATAAAAGAGGCTGCAGACTAAAACCCTGGTGTCCATTATTCACTGAGGCTCTAAATGATTGACTATATGAAGTAGACTCTTAACTCTTCTTTTGTTGTGTATTATTGAATGAGACTCTGAATAAGTGGGCATAAGAAACAGACTCCTGGGTATTGCCCAGGTGTGCATTATTTACAGAGACCCTGAATGTGTAGACATTTGCAGTAGACTCTTGACTGTTTCAAAGGGGTGCATTATTCACCAAGGCCCTGAAAGAGTGGCCATATGAAAGAGATTCCTGAGTATTTAGATATACATATTATTCACTAAAACACTGAAAGAGTGGCCATATGTAATAGACCGCATTTTACTCTGCATTTGTGCATTATTCCTTGATATTCCAAACGAATCACCATATGAAATAGACTAGTGTTTATTCCCCACATGTGCAGTATTTGAAGAGGTTCTGTATGAGTGTCCATATCAAATAGCCTCCTGACAATCACGCATGTGTGTATCATGCAGGGAGGTGCTTAATTTGGTGCTACCTTAAACAGGGTCCTGACTACTCCACAGCTGTTAATTATGCACTGAATCTCATTATGCACTGAAGCTCTGAATAAGAGGCCATATGGAAAAGACTTCTGACTATTGCCCCATTTTTCATTATTTAGTAATGCTGTGATTTCGTGGCCATATGCCATGGACTCTGAATATTTCCCAGTTGTGTATCATTCAGTGAGCTTCTGAATGGTAGACCATATAAAACAGACTCCTGACTATATCCTCTTTACTATTTCTCAGGTGTGCCTTTTCCACTGAGGCACTGGGTGAACAGTCATGTCAAATAGACTGCACACTGCTAACCAGGTGTGCATCATTCAGTGAGTCTCTGAATAAGTGGCTATATAATAGAATCCTGTGTATTCCCCAGGTATATATAATTCTTCACTGAGTTTCTGAATGAGTGGCCATGTGAAATACACTCCTGACTTTCCCATATGTCTGTATTATTCAGTGAGGCTCTGAATGAGTGGCCATAGAAAAGCGACTACTGAATACTCCTCAGGCGTGCATTTTAACGTTCGTCTCTAAATGAGTGGCTATACGACATTGAAACTTGACTTTCCCTAAGGTGTATGTTACTCAGTAAGGCTCTGAATATGCGGTTATATGAAAGAGAATTCTGATTACAATACAGTTGTTCTTTATTCAGTGAAGCTCTGAAAAATAGGCCATATGTAATAGCGTCGTGAGTTTTCCCCAGAAAGGCATTATAAACTAAGGCTCTGAAACTTTGGCCATATGAAATAGTCTCCTGACTAGTGTGCAGGTATGTATCATTTAATGAGTCTTTGAGTTAATGACCATATGAAATAGACGTCTGACTATTTCCCAGGTGTGTATTATTGACTCAGACTCTGAATATATGGGCACATGGAATAGACTACTGACTACTCAAAAGTTGTGCATTACTCACTCAGGCTTTGATTTTGTGGCCATATAAAATAGACTACTGTCTATTCCACACATATGCATTATTCACTGAGGCTGTAAATGAGTGTCCATATAAAGTAGACTCCTAACTCTTCCCCACGTTGTTAGTACTCAGTGAGGCTCTCCTTGTGTGATCATATGAAACAGGATGATGTCTATCCCAATTATTTTTATTATTCAGTGAATCTCTGAATGAGTGGCATTATAAAATAGACTGCTGAGTACTGTACATTTGTTCATTATTCACTGAGGCTATGAGTCAGTGGCCATATAAAATAAAATAGTGACTATTCCACAGATGTGTATTATTCACTGAGGCTCTGAATGACTGGCTGTGTGAAATACATTCCTGGCTACTCCACAGGTGTGCATTATTCACTGAGGCTATGAATGAGTGTTTATATAACATAGCCTCCTGATTACTGACCAAGTGTGCATTACTCAATGAGGCTCTTAGACAATGGTGATATGATATAGAATCCTGACTAATTCCCAGGTTTGCATCAGTCAGTTATGCTCTGATTGAGCGTCCATATGTCATAGACTCTAACTACTTACACAGTTGTGTAGCATTCACTGAGTTTCTGAATAAGTGGCCACATGTAATAGTCTCCTGACTATTCCACAGGTGTGTATTACCTACTAAGGGTATGGATGAGTGGCTACATAAAATAGCCACTTAACTATTTCTCCTGTGTGCATTTTCCACTGAGGCACTGAATGAACCATCATATCAAATAGACTCCAGACTATTTCAAAGGTGTGCATTATTCCATGAGTTTCCAAATGAGTGGCCATATGAAATAGACTCCTGAGTATTCCCCAGGCATGTATGGTTCAATGAGGCTCTGAATGAGTGGCCACGTGCAATACAATCCTGAAATTTCCACAGATGTGTATTATTCAATGAGGCTGTGAATGAGTGGACATAGGAAATAGACTCCTGAGTACTCACAGAAGTGCATTTTCAGGTTTGGCTCTGAAAGAGTGTCTTTATAAAATAGAATCCTGACTTTCCCCCAGGTCTTCATTATTCAGTAAATCTCTGAATGAGAGGCCATATGTAATAGAGTCCTGAATATGTTTTGGTATGTATTAGTAACTGAGGCTCTGAATGTTTGGCCATATGAAATAGCCTCCTGACTCTTCCACAGGTGTGTATTATTTAATGAGGCTTTGAGTTAGTGATTAGATGAAATAGATCCCTTAGTATTCCTAATGTGTGTATTATTGACTGAGACACTGATTAAGTGGGCATATTTAATAGACTCCTCATTATTCCAAAGTTGTGCATTACTCACTCAGGCTTTGATTTTGTGGCCATATAAAGTAAACCAGTGTCTGTTCCACAGGTGTGCATTATTTATTGAGTGCATTTTTAGTAGTTAGAGTCTATAACATATGGACGTTCAATCAGAGCATAACTGACTGATGCACACCTGGGAATTAGTCAGGATTCTATTTCATATCACCGTTGTTTAAGAGCCTCATTGAGTAATGCACACTTGGTCAGTAATCAGGAGGCTATGTTATATCTTTTCCAGGTATGTATTACTAAATGAGACTGAATAAGTGAGCCTAAGAAAGAGACTCCTGTCTATTTCCAAGGTGTGCATTATATACAGAGACTCTCAGTGTGTGGCCATTTGGAGTAGACACTAGACAATTTCCCAGGGCTTTCCACTGAAGCCCTGAACGAGTGGCCATATGAAAGAGATTCCCGGCTATTCCAGATATATATATATTATTCACTGAAACACTGAAATGGTGGCCATATGAAATAGACTCGATTTTACTTCACAGGCGTGTGTTATTTAGTGATTCTCTAAAGGAATCACCATATGAAATAAACTAGTGATTATTCTTCACATGTGCATTATTCAAATAGGTTCAGCATGAGTGTCCATATCAAATAAACTCCTGACTGTCACACAGGTGTGTTTCATTCAGGGAGGTGCTTAATTTGTGCCTGTCTTATATAGGGTCCTGTCTACTCCACAGGTGTTTATTATTCACTAAATCTCTGAATGAGAGGCCATATGAAATAGACTCCTGACTCTTGCCCCATTGTGCAATATTTAGTAAGGCTCTGAATGAGTGTTCCTATGGAATAGAATTCTGAAGATTCCCTGGTGTGTATTATTCAGAGAGATACTGATTCAGTGGTCATATGAAACAGGATCCTGACTATTACCCTGGTATGCATTATTCACTGCAGCTCTGAGTGGCCATATAAAATAGACTCCATAGAGAAACAACTCAAAATTGCAACTCTCAGTGAAGGCGCAGAGGGTGAGTTTTAGCCGCATTCTCAGACCGATCTTTGTTGCCCACAGAACGGAGAAATTCCCATGTGTAGGAGAGACACAGGACACCAGCGCAGCCAGTGTTTTGGCTCGCACAGCTGGTATGGCCTGTGCTGCAGCACAGCAGCACCCAGCAGAAAACTCACTGGTCTCGGTGCCCTGTTAAACTGGCAATCTGAGATTTGGAAGGCCAGATTGACATGTCCATCTGATTAAACGGGACTTGGACAATGAGCCAGACTGGGAGATTCCTGGGAAGCGTTATTTGAGCCAGTGCAGTGCACAGCAGCATGGGAGATCACATGAATCTCAGTGTCCTATCAGCAGGCTACTGGGGAGCCAGTGAGAGAGTCAACCATTCAAATTTGGGAGAAAAAGAGAGAGAGAGAGAGGACGGACTCTGTGGCAGGGAGCCAGGTGATTGGGCTCAGTGGGTCCCACCCTCATGGAAACAAGCAGTGTGGTGATTGGAGAAGCTCAGGGTTGAGAGTTTTGCTGCAGGCTCAGCGGAATCCAGGGTGGTGCAGCTCAGTGTGGGAAGGGCATCTGTGCTACAGATGCAATCCGCCCCTACTGAGCTACATGCCCACTGCTGGTGCAGTCTCCCATTGCTGAGGCAACCAGCCATAACAGAGAGACTCTGCCAGCAGGGCAGAGTGCATTAGAGTGGCACTGAGCCACGTGGCAGCAGAGCAGACCGGCGCTAGCAGGGCGGATTGTTGGCAGGCAAATAGTGAATAGACTACCTTCTAGCGGGGCAGAACAGTGCAACAGATACTCATTAGGAAAGCCCCAACTTCCTGAGACAGATCATCTAAAAAAATGGGGTTTTATAAGTTCTGCTGCAGAAGACCAAATCACAAATGTCCAACAATCCTGAATGAACAACGAAGCACACAGCTCAGCACTGGAGCTCCTATAAAGTACAGACCGTCTCCTCAAGCAGCTCCCTGACCCCTGTATATTCAAAGAGTCACCTATAAAAAGGAATAATCAGACTCAAAATTGGCGGGCATCATTCTGGGACAAAGACAGCAGAAAAAGAAACTGGTAGCATCCCTCACTGTACCGCTGCTACAGGTGGACCACAGACAAGCAGGGCCTGGAGTGGACCTCAGCACTCGTACAGCAGAGGGGCTAGACCACTAGAAGGAAAACTAAGTAACAGAAACACTTCATCATCAGAAATCTCGGTGTCCACTCAGAGACCCAATTGAAAAATCAGCAACTACTAAGATGACATGTAGATAAATCCACAAAGATAGAAAGAAACCAGCGCAAAAAGGAGGAAGAAACCCAAAACCAAAACAGCTCACCTCCTACAAAGGAATAAAACTCCTCACCAGCAAGGGAACAAAGCTGGATGGAGAATGAGTGTAACGAAATCACAGAATCAGACTTCAGAAAGTGGATAACGAGAAACTGCAGTGACCTAAAAGAACATGTTCTAAATCAATGAAAGGAAACTAAGAACCTTAAAATATCTTTGAAAAAAGATTCAAGGAAATGATAACAAGAATGGACAACTTAGAGAGGAATATGAATGAATTTAAGGAGCTGAAAAACACAACACAAGAAATTTGTGAAGCATGCACAAGTTTCAACAGCCGAATTGACCAAGCAGAAGAAAGAATATCAGAAGTCAAAGATCAACTCAATGAAATAAATAGAGAAACCAAGAGTAGAGAAAAAAGCACAAAAAAATGAATAAAATCTCCAAGAAATGTGGGACTATGTGAAGAGACCCAACCTACGTTTGATAGGTGTACCAGAATGTAATGAAGAGAATGAATCCAAGCTGGAAAATACTCTTCAGGATATTATCCATGAAAATTTTCCCAACCTAGCAAGGCAGGCCAATACTCAACTCCAGGAAATACAGAGAACACCACAAAAATACTCCACAAGAAGAGCAACAACAAGGCACATAATCGCCAGATTCACCAAGTTGAAATGAAGGCGATAATACTAAGGGAAGCCAGAGACAAAGGTCGGGTCACCCACAAAGGGAAGCCCATCAGACTCACAGCAGATCTCTTGGCAGAAACTCTACAAGCCAGAAGAGAGTGGGGGCCAATATTCAACACCCTAAAAGAAAAGAACTTTCAACCCAAAATTTCATATCCAGCCTGAGCTTCATAAGTAAAGGAAAAATAAAATCCTTCATGAACAACAAGGACTTAGAGATTTTGTCACCACTAGGCCTGCTTTACAAGAGCTCCTGAAAGAGGCACTACACATAGAAAGAAACAACCAGTACCAGCCATCCTAAAAGTGTACCAAATGTTAAACAGCATCAACAAAATGAAGAATCTACATGAACCATTGAGGAAAACAGCCAGCTAGCATCAAAATGGCAGTATCAAATTCACACATAACAATATTAACCCTAAATGAAAATGGGCTAAATGCACAAATCAAAAGACACAGACTGGCAAATTGGATAAAAAACGAAAACCCATCGATGTGCTGTATCCAGGAAACCCATCTCACATGCAAGGATACACAAAGACTAAAATTAAAGGGATGGAAGAAGATTAACCAAGAAAATGAAGAGAAAAAAAAGCAGGAGTTGCAATTCTCATCTCTGATAAAATAGACTTTAAAGCAACAAAGATCAAATGAGACAAAGTAGGTCATTACATAATGGTAAAAGGATCGATACAACAAGAAGATCTAACGATCCTAAACATATATGGACCCAATGCAGGAGCACCCAGATATATAAGGCAAGCTCTTAATGACTTACAAAGAGACTTAGACTCCCACACAATAATAGTGGGAGACTTTAACACTCCACTGTCAATATCAGAGAGATCAACCAGACAGAAATTTAACTAGGATATCCAGGACTTGAACTAAGACCTGGAACAAGCAAACCTGATAGACATTTACAGAACTCTCCACCCAAAATCGACAGAATATACATTCTTCTCAGAACCACATCACACCTACTCCAAAACTGACCACATAATTGGAAGTAAAGCACTCCTCAGCAAACGGAAAACAACTGAAATCATAAGAAACAGTCTCTCAGACCATAGTGCAATCAACTTAGAACTCAGAATTCAGAAACAAACTCAGAACTGCACAGCTTCATGGAAATTGAAAAACTGGCTCTTGAATGTTGATTGGATAAACAATGAAATGAAGGCAGAAGTAAAGAAGTTCTTCAAAACCAACAAGAACGAAGACAAAACATACCAGAATATCTAGGACACATTTAAAGCAGTCTGCAGAGGAAAATATATAGCAATAAGTGCCTACATGAGAAGAGTGGAGAGATCCAAAATTGACACCCTATCGTCAAAATTGAAAGAGCTAGGGGAGCAAGATCAAAAAAGCTCAAAACCTAGCCGAAGACAAGAAATAACTAAGATCAGAGCAGAACTGAAGGAGATAGAGACAAGAAAAAGCCTTCAAAAAATCAATAAATCCAAGAGCTGGTTTTTCAAAAAGATCAGCAAAATAGAGAGACGACTAGCCAGACGGATAAAAAAGAAGAGAGAGAACATCCAAATAGATGCAATAAAAAATGATAAAGGGGAAATCACCACAGATTCCACAGAAATTCAAACCATCATTAGAGAATACTACAAAGAAACACTATGCACATAAACTAGTAAACCAGGAAGAAATGGATAAATTCCTGGACATCTGTGTCCTCCCAAGTGTAAACCAGGAGGAATCCGAAACTATGAATAAACCAATAGCAATGTGTAAAGTTGAGGCAGCAATTAAGACCCTACCACACAAAAAAGCCCTGGTCCAGATGGGTTCACAGCCGAATTCTACCAGACACACAAAGAGGATCTGGTACCATTCCTTCTGAAACTATTCCAAATAATCCAAAAAAAGGGAACCCCTCCCAAATCATTTTATGAGACCAACATCATCCTGATACCAAAACCCGGAAGAGACTCAACAAGAAAAAAAAACTTCAGGCCAATATCAATGATGAACATAGTTGCAAAAATCTTCAATAAAATACTGGCAAATCGATTGCAACAGCACATTAAAAAACTTATCCATCATGATCCAGTAGGATTCATCCCGGGGATGCAAGGCTGGTTCAATATACACAAGTCTATAAATGTAATTCACCACATAAACAGAACCAAATACAAAAATCACATGATTATCTCAATTGACGCAGAGAAGGCATTTGACAAAATTCAAAAGCCCTTTATGCTAAAAACCCTCAAATAACTTGGTATTGATGGAACATATCTCAAAGTAATAAAAGCTATTTATGACAAATCAACAGCCAATATCATATTTAATGGGCAAAACCCAGAAGCATTCCTTTTGAAATCCGGTACTATACAAGGAAGCCCTCTCTCACCACTTTTATTCAACATAGTACTGGAATTTCTAGCCAGAGAAATCAGGCAAGAAAAAGAAATAAATGGTATTCAAATAGGAAAGACAAAAGCCAAATTGTCTCTATTTGCAGACGACAAGATAGTATACTTAGAAGATTGCATCATATCAGCCCAAAAATTCCTGAGACTGATTATAAACTTCAGCAAAGTCTCAGGATATAAAATCAATGTGCAGAAATCACAAGCATTCCTATACACCAATAACAGACTTAAAGAGAACCAAATCAAAAACGGACTGCCATTCACAACTGCTACAAAGGAAATAAAATACCTAGGAATACAACTCACAAGGAATGTAAGGGACCTCTTTAAGGAAAACTACAAAGCACTGCTCAATGAGATAAGAGAGGACACAAACAGATCGAGAAACATTCCATGTTCGTGGTTAGGAAGA
Organism: Saguinus oedipus; assembly: GCA_031835075.1. Taxonomy (NCBI): domain Eukaryota; kingdom Metazoa; phylum Chordata; class Mammalia; order Primates; family Cebidae; genus Saguinus; species Saguinus oedipus. Next base: position 171,407,545 of record CM063174.1, read on the forward strand.
ATCAATATCGTGAAAATGGCTATACTGCCCAAAGTAATTTACACAATCAAAGCTATCCCCTTCAAACTACCATTGAATTTCTTCACAGAACTGGAAAAAGCCACAATAAACTTCATATGGAACCAAAAGGGAGCCCGCATAGCAAAGCCAATTCTAAGCAAAAAAGAACACAGCAGGAGGCATCACACCACCAGACTTCAAACTATACTACCAGGCTACAGTAATCAAAACAGCATGGTACTGGTACCAAGGCACAGATATAGACCAATGGAAGAGAACAGAGGCATCGGAGGCAACACAACATATCTACAACCATATAATCTTTGATAAACCAGAAAAAAAAAAGCAATGGGCAATGGATTCCCTGTTTAATAAATGGTGTTGGGAAAACTGGCTAGCCATGTGCAGAAAGCAGAAACTGGACCTCTTCCTGACACCTTACACTAAAATTAACTCCAGATGGATTAAAGACTTAAACATAAGACCTGGCACCATAAGAACCGTAGAAGAAAATCTAGGCAAAACCATTCAGGACATAGGAGTAGGCAAGGTCTTCATGACCAAAACACCAAAAGCATTGGCAACAAAAGCCAAAATAGACAAATGGGACCTAATCAAACTCCACAGCTTTTGCATGCCAAAAGAAACAGTAACTAGAGTGAATCAGCAACCATCAGAATGGGAAAAAAATCTTTGCAGTTTACCCATCTGACAAAGGGTTGATATTGAGAATTTACAAAAATCTCAAACAGATTTACAGGAAAAAAAACTAACAAGCCCATTCAAAATTGGGCAAAGGATATGAACAGACACTTCACAAAATAAGACATACATGAGGCCAACAAACACATGGAAATATGCTCATCATCACTGGTCATTAGAGAGATGCAAATCAAAACCACATTGAGATACCATCTCACGCCAGTTAGAATGGCGATCATTAAAATATCTGGAGACAACAGATGCTGGAGAGTATGTGGAGAAATAGGAAAACTCTTACACTGTTGGTGGGAGTGGAAATTAGTTCAACCATTGTGGAAGACAGTGTGGCGATTGCTCAAGGACCTAGAAATAGAAATTCCATTTGACTCAGCAATCTCTTTACTGTGTATATATCCAAAGAACTATAAATCGATTTACTATAAGGACACATGCACACGAATGTTCATTGCAGCACTGATTACAATAGCAAAGACCTGGAACCAACCCAAATGCCCATCGATGATAGACTGGACTGGGAAAATGTGGCACATATACACCATGGAATATTATGCAGCAATCAAAAAAGGCGAGTTCATGTCCTTCGAAAGGACATGGATGAATCTGGAGAACATCATTTTCGGCAAACTGACACAAGAACAGAAAAGGAAATACCGCATATTCTCACTCATAGGCGGGTGAGAAAAATGAGAACACATGGACACAGGGAGGGGGTCTACTACACACAGAGGTCTATTGGGGGAATGGGGGAGGGATAGTGGGGGAAGCTTGGAGGGATAACCTGGGGAGAAATGCCAAGTGTGGGTGAAGGGGAGGAAGGCAGCGAAACACACAGCCATGTGTGTACCTATGGAACTCTCTTGCACGTTCTGCATATGTACCCCAAAACCTAAAATGCAATAAAAATTTAAAATTAAAAAAAAACAATTAAAAAAAATAAAATAGACATAATATATTCACAGAGTATTCCTCATGTGTGCGTTATTCACTGATTCTGTGAGTGGCCACATGAAATAGACTCCAGACTCTTTCATAAGAGTATCATATTCTGTGAGGCTGTGAAAGAGTGGCCACATGAAACAGACTTCTTATTACTCCACATGTGTGCATTATTCACTGACTGACTGAATGTGTAGCCATATGACATGGACTCCTAATTATTTTTCATGTGTGCATTATTCAAACAGGTTCTGAATGAGTTTGCAAACAAAGTAGACTCCTGACACTTTCCCAGGTGTGTATTCTTCAGTTATTTCGAGAATTGGAGATCATATGAAATAGACTCCTGAGTATCACACAGGTGTGTATTATTCAGGGCGGCACTTAATTCGTGGCTATCATAAAAAGGGTCCTGTCTTCTCTATAGAAGTTGAAGCTCTAAATGAGAGGCCATATAAAACAGTCACCTGACTATTGCCCCATTGTGAATGATTCAATAAGTCTCTGAATGAGTGGCACTATGGAATAAAATCCTGATGATTTCCCAGGTGTGTACCATTCAGTGAGGCACTCAATGAGCGGCTATTTGAAAGAGGCTCCAGACTATTACCCTTGTGTGCATTATTCACTGAGGATCTAAATGGGTTGCTCTATGAAGCAGACTCTTAACTCTTCAGCAGGTGTTTATTCTTGAATGAGACTCTGAATAAGTGGGCATAAAAAAGGGTCTTCTGTCTATTGCCCAGGTGTGCATTATTTACAGGGAGTCTGAATGTGTAGCCATCTTAGTAGACTCCTGACTGTCACCCAGGTGTGTTTCATTCAGGGTAGTGCTTAATTTTTGGCTATTTTAAATGGGGTCATGACTAATCCACAGGTGTTCATTATTCACTGAAGCTCCAAAGGAGAGGCCATATGAAATAGACTCCTGACTATTGCCCCCTTGTGCATTATTCAGTAAGGCTCTGAATGAAAGTTCCTATGGAACAAAATCCTGACGATTCCCCGGTGTGTTATTCAGTGAGATACTGAATCAGTGTTCATAGAAAACAGGATCCTGACTATTACCGTGATGTGCATTATTCACTGAGGCTATGTGGCCATATAAAATATACTTCTAATATTCACTGAGCATTTCTCATGTGTGCATTATTCACTGATTCTCTGAGTGGCCATGTGAAATAGACTCCTGACTATTCCCATGTAGTGTGTTATTTCTTGGGGTTCCTAATAACTCACCATATCAAATTGACTTCTGATTATTTCCCAAATGTGTAATATATAGAAAATCTATGAAATGGGAGGTAATATGAATTAGTATCCTCAGTATTCCACAGACATGCGTGATTCACTGAGGCTCATAATGAGTGTTAATATTAAATAGAATCCTGATTATTCCCAAGCTGTGTATCATTCAGTGAGGCTCTGAATGATTCCCCATATGAGAAAGTCTCCTGAGTACACAACAGCTGTGAATTATTCACTGAGCCTCTGAATGAGTGGCCATGTAAAATACACCCCTGACGTTTTTCCAGTTGAGGACTATTCAGTGAGGATCGAAATGAGTGGCCGTATAAAACAGACCCCTCAGTACTCGACAGACGTGCATTATTCACTGACGGGCTGAATGAGAGGGTATAAGGAATAAAATCCTGATTATTTCCTTGGTGTGCATGATTCTCTGAGGCTCCGAATATGTGGCCATGTGGAATGGATTCCTCACAGTTCACTAGGTGTGTGTTATTCACAGAGTCGCTGAATGCATTGCCATTCCAAATAGACTCTTGAGAATTCTCCAGGTGTGCACTATTCCGTGAGTCTCTGAATGAGTGGCCACATGAAACACACTCCCCAATGTTTTCTAGGTGTGTATTATTCACTGAGGCTCTGAAAAATGACCAAATAAAATAGATTCCTGACTGCTCCACCAATGTGCATTATTCAGTGAGGCACTCATTGAGTGTCCATATGAAACTGTCCTGACTATTCTTCAGGTGTGTACCACTCAGTAAGTTACTGAGAGAGTGGCGATATAAAATAGACTCTTGACTATTCCCCAATTGTGTATTATTAACTGAGGCTCTGAATGAGTGGCCATATGAAATAGACTCCTGACTATTTTAAAGGTGCATATTATCCAGTGAGGCTAAGAATGAGTGTCCAAATGAAGTAGACTCCTGGCTTCTCCACATGTGTGCATTTTTCACCGAGGCTCTGAATAAATGTCCATCGGAAATAGGCTCCAAATTATTGTCCAGGTGTGTGTTATTCAGTGAGGCTCTGAATATGTGTCCATATTAACTGGATTCCTTACTATCACACGGTTCTGTATTATTCACTGAGGCTCTGAATATGTGTCTCCATGAAACAGACTCCTGACTACTCCACATTATTCAGTGACTCTATGAATGAGAGGCCACATGAAAAAGACACATGAGTATTCCAAAGGTGAGCATTATTCAGCGAGACTCTGAATGACGGGATAAAACCAAATCCTGACTATTTCCCCAGGTGTGTACATTCAGTGAGGCTCTCAATGAGTAGACAAAGGAAAGAAACTTCTGACTATTCTGCAGGTGTGCATTATTCAGTAATTCTCTGAATGAGTAGCCATAAGAAAGAAACTCCAGATTATATAACAAGCGTGTAATATGCGGTGAGGCTGTGAAAGAGTGGCCATATGAAGCAGAGTTCTTATTACTCCACAGGTGTGCGTTATTCACTGATTGTGTAAATCCGTAGCCATATGACATAGACTCCTAATTATTCTCCATGTTCACATTATTTAAACAGGTTCTGCATGAGTGTGCATACCAAATATCCTGCTGACCCTCTGTCTTATGTGTATTCTTTAGTGGTTTCCAGAATGAGAGGTCATATGAAATAGACTACTGACTATCACCCAGGAGTGTATCATTCAGGGAGGGACTTAATTCGTGGCTCTCTTTAACAGTCACTTGACTACTCCATAAAAGTTTATTATTTAACTGAGAAGCCATATAAAATAGACACCTGACTATTACCCGTTGTGAATTATTTTAAAAGGCTCTGAATGAGTGGTAGTATGGAATAGAATCCTTATGATTTTCCAGGTTTGTATCATTCAGTGAGGCACTGAATGAGTGACCATAAAAAAGAGGCTACAGACTATAACCCAGGTGTGCATTATACAATGAGGCTCTAAATGAGTGGCAATATGAAGTAGACTCTTAACTCTTTCTTAGGTGTGTATTACTGAATGAGACTCTGAATATGTGGGCATAAAAAAAAGACTCCTGGCTATTGCCCAGGTGTGCATTATATACAGAGACCCTGAATGTGTAGACAATTGAAGTAGCCTCTTGACTGTTTTCAAAGGGTGTATTATTCACCGAGGCCCTGAACGAATGGCCATATGAAAGAGATTCCTGACTATTCAGATATACATATTATTCACTGAAACACTGAAAGAGTGGCCATAAGAAATAAACCCCACTTTACTCCACAGGTGTGCGTTATTCCTTGATATTCCAAATGAATCACCATATGAAATAGACTAGTGTTTATTTCCCATATGTGCAGTATTCAAAACAGTTCTGTATAAGTGTCCATATCAAATAGCCTCCTGACAATAACACATGTGTGTATCATTCAGGGAGATGCTTAGTTTGGGGCTACTTTAAATAGGATCCTGACGACTACACAGCTCTTTATTATGCACTGAAGCTCTGAATACGAGGCCACATGAAATAGACTCCTGACTATTGCCCCATTGTGCATTATTCGGTAATGCTGTGATTGAGTGGCCATATGGCATAAACTCTGACTATTTCTCAGTTGTGTATCATTCATTGAGTTTCTGAATGAGTGACCATGTAAAATAGTCTCCTGACTATATCCTTTTGACTATTTCTCAGCTTTTCATTTTCCACTGAGGCAGTGGTTGAACGGTCATATCAAATAGACTCCAGAGTATTCCCCAGGTGGACATTATTCAGTGAGTCTCTGAATAAGTGGCTATATTAATTAGAATGTTGAGTATTCCCCAGGTATATATAATTTTTCACTGAGGTTCTTAATGAGTGGCCATGTGAAATACACTCCTGACGTTTCTATAGGTCTGTACTATTCAGTGAGGCTCTGAATGAGTGGTCATAAAAAAGCGACTACTGAATACTCTTCAGGCATGCATTTTTAGGTTCGGCTCTAAATGAGTGGCTATACGACATAGAAACTTGACTTTCCCCAAGGTTTATGTTATTCAGTGAGGCTCTGAATATGTGGCTATATGAAATAGAATTCTGACTACGAAACAGGAGTTAATAATTCAGTGAAGCTCTGAAGGAGAGGCCATATGTAATATCGTTTTGAGTATTCCCCAGATATGCATTATTCACTGAGGCTCTGAAACTTTGGCCATATAAAATAGTCTCCTGACTAGTCCACAGGTGTGTATCATTTAACGAGTCTTTGAGTTAGTGACCATATGAAATAGACTACTGACTATTCCCCAGGTGTGTATTATTGACTCAGATTCTAAATATATAAGCATATGGAATCGACTACTGACTATTCCAAAGTTGTGGATTACTAACTCAGGCTTTGATTTTGTGGCCATATAAAAATAGAATGTGTCTATTCCACCTGCGTGCATTTTTCACTGAGGCTGTAAATGAGTGGCCATATAAAGTAGACTCCTAACTCTTCCCCAGATTTGTATTACTCAGTGAGGCTTTCCTTGTGTGATCATATGAAACAGGATGATGTCTATCCGAAATATATTTATCATTCAGTGAATCGCTGAATGAGTGCCTTTATGAAATAGACTGCTGAGTACCTTACATTTGTGCAATATTAACCGAGGCTATGAGTAAGTGGCCTTATGAAATGAAATGCTGACTGTTCCACAGGTGTGTATTATTCACTGAGGCACTGAATGAGTGGCTGTGTGAAAGACACTCCTGGCTACTCCACAGGTGTGCATTATTCAATGAGGATATGAATGAATGTTCATATGACATAGCCTCCTGATTAATGACCAGATGGGCATTACTCAATGAGGCTCTTAAATAACGGTGATGTAAAATAGAATCCTGACTAATTCCCAGGTGTGCATCAATCAGTAATCCTCTGATTGAGCCTTCATATGTCATAGACTCTAACTAGTCCACAGGTGTGTAGCATTCACTGAGTTTCTGAATAATTGGCCACATGAAATAGACTCCTGATTATTCCCAAGGTGTGGATTACTTACTAAAAATATGGATGAGTGGCTACATAAAATAGCCACTTATCTATTCCTCCCGTGTGCATTTTCCACTGAGGCACTGAATGAACCATCATTTCAAATAAACTCTAGACTATTTCACAGGTTTGCATTATTCCACGAGTTTCTGAATGAGTGGCCATATGAAATAGACTCCTGTGCATTACACAGGTATGTATGATTTAAGAAGGCTCTGAATTAGTGGCCATGTGAAATACACTCCTGACATTTCCATAGATGTGTATTATTCAATTAGGCTCTGAATGAGTGGACATAGAACAGAGACTCCTGAATACTTGCAGAAGTGCATTTTTCGGTTTGGCTCTGAAAGAGTGTCTTTATGAAATAGATTCCAGACTTTCCCCAGGTGTTCATTATTCAGTGAAGCTCTGAATGAGAGCCCATATGTAATAGTGCCCTGAATATGTCCTGGTATATATTAGTCACTAAGGCTCTCAATGTTTGGCCATATGAAATAGCCTCCTGACTCTTCCACAGGCGTGTATTATTTAATGAGACTTTGAGTTAGTGATTAGATGAAACAGATCCCTTACTATTCCTAAGGTGTGTATTATTGAGTGTGACACTGATTACGTGGGCATATGGAATAGACTCCTCCTTATTCTAAAGTTGTGCATTACTCACTCAGGCTTTGATTTTGTGGCCATACAAAATAGACCAGTGTCTGTTCCATAGGTGTTTATTATTTACTGAGGCTTTAAATGAGTGGCTATATGAAGAAGACTCTTAACTCTTTTCCAGGTGTGTATTACTGAATGAGACTGAATAAGAGAGCCTAAGAAAGAGACTTCTGTTTATTCCTTAAGTGTGAATTATATACAGAGACTCTCAATGTGTGGCCATTTCAAGTAGACACTAGACAATTTCCCAGGGGTGTATTATTCAATGAGGTTCTAAATGATTGGCCATATTAAAGAGACTCCTGGCTATTCCAGATAGACATATTATTCGCTGAAACCCTGAAATGGTGGCAATATAAAATAGACTCGATTTTACTTTACTATTGTTGGTTATTCAATGATTCTCTAAAGGAATCACCATATGAAATAGACTAGTGATTATTATTCACATTTGCATTATTCAAAGAGGTTTTGTATGAGCGTCCATATCAAATAAACTCCTGACTGTCACAGAGTTTTGTATCATTCAGGGGGGTGCTTAATTTGTGGCTATCTTACATAGGGTTTTTACTACTCCACAAGTGTTTTTTATTCACTGAATCTCTAAATGAGAGGCCATAAGAAATTGACTCCTGACTCATGCCCCATTGTGCATTATTTAGTAAGGCTCTGAATAAGTGTTCCTATGGAATAGAATCCTGAAGATTCCCTGGTGTGGATCATTCAGAGAGATGCTGAATCAGTGGTCACATGAAACAGGATCCTGACTATTACCGTGGTATGCATAATTCACTGAAACTCTGAGTCGCCATATAAAATAGACACCTAATATTCAGAGAATTCCTGATGTGTACATTATTCACAGATTCTCTGAGTGGCCACAGGAGATAGACTCCAGACTATATCATAAGTGTATAATATTTGGTGAGGCTGTGAATGTGTGGCCACATGAAACAGACTTATTATTACTCCACATGTGTGCGTTATTCACTGATTGTCTGAATGAGTAGCCATATGACATGGACTCCTAATTTTACGACATGTGTGCATTATTCAAAGAGGTTCTGCATAAGTGTGCATACCAAATAGACTCCTGACACTTTCCAGATGTGTATTCTTCAGTTATTCCCAGAATGAGAGATCATATAAAATAGACTCCTGACTATCACCCAGGTTTGTATCATTCAGGGAGGCACTTAATTAGTGGCTACCATAAACAGGGTCCTGACTACTCCATAGAAATTAATTATTCACTGAAGCTCTAAATGAGTGGCCATATAAAATAGTCACCTGACTATTGCCCCATTGTGATTTATTCAATAAGGTTCTGAATGAGTGCAGTATGGAATAAAATTCTGCGGATTCCTTGGTGTGTATCATTCTGAGAGATACTGAATCAGTGGTCACATGAAACAGGATTCTCACTATTACCATGTTATGCATTATTCCTTCTGGCTCTGAGTGGCCATATTATCCATGTAGGCACTTAATTCGTGCCTACCATAAACAGAGTCCTGCCTAATCCATACAGTTCATTACTCACTGAAGCTCTAAATGAGAGGCCATATAAAATAGTCACCTGACTATTGCCTCCTTGCGATTTTTCAATAAGGCTCTGAATTAGTGGCAGTATAGAATAGAGTCCTGATGATTCCCCAGGTGTGTATTATTCAGTGAGGCACTGAATGAGGGACTATATGAGAGAGGCTCCAGACTATTACCCTGGTGTAAATTATTCACTGAGGATCTAAATGGGTGGCTATATGAAGTAGACTCAACTCTTCTGCAGGTGTATATTATTGAATGAGACTCTGAATAAGTGGGCATAAAAAAGAGGCTCCTGTCTATTGCTCAGGTGTGCATTATTTACAGAGATTCTGAATGTGTAGCCGATTTAAGTAGATTCCTGACTGTCACCCAGGTGTGTAACATTCAGGGAGGTGCTTAGTTTGTGGCAATCTTAAATAGGGTCATGACTACTCCACAGGTGTTCATTATTGACTGAAGCTCCTATGGAAGGCCATATGAAATAGTCTCCTAACTATTGCCCCCTTGTGCAATATTCAGTAAGGCTCTGAATGAATGGTTATATGGAACAGAATCCTGACAATTTTTCGTTGTGTCATTCAGTGAGATACTGAATCAGTGGTCATATGAAACAGGATCCTGACTATTACCGCGGTGTGCATTATTCAGTGAGGCTGCGTGGTCATATGAAATAGACTCCTAATATTCACTGAGTATTCCTCATTTGTGCATTATTCACTGATTGATTCTCTGAGTGGCCATATAAAATAGACTCCTGACTATTTCTCAGGAGTGTAATATTTCTCAGGGTTTCTAATGACTAACCATATGAAATCGACTTCTGATTATTTCAAAAGTGTAATATTCAGGGAATCTATGAATTGGGGGTAATATGATTTAGTATACTCAGTATTCCACAGACATGCATGATTCACTTAATCTCATAATGAGTGTTTATATTAAATAGAATCCTGACTATTCCCAAGCTGTGTATCATTCAGTGAGCCTCTGAATGATTCGCCATATGAGAAAGGCTCATGAGTACTCAACAGCTGTGAATTATTCACTGAGCCTCTGAATTAGTGGCCATGTGAAATACACACCTGACTATTCTCCAGTTGTGTACTATTCGGTGAGGATTGAAATGAGTGGCCATATAAAACAGACTCTTCAGTACTCGATAGATGTGCATTATTCACTGAGGGGCTGAATGAGAGGGCATAAGCAATAGACTCCTGATTATTTCTTTGGTGTGCATGATACACTGAGTCTCTGAATATGTGGCCAGATGGAATGGATTCCTTACAATTCCCTAGGTTTGTGTTATTTACAGAGTCTCAGAATGAATTGCCATTCCAAATAAACTCTTGAGAATTCACCAGGTGTGCACTATTCCGTGAGGCTTTGAATGAGTGGCCACATGAAACAGGCTTCCGAATGTTTTCAAGGTGTGTATTATTCACTGAGGCTCTGAAAGAGTGACCAAATAAAATAGAATTTTGACTATTCCACAGGTGTGCATTATTCAGTGAGGCATTAATTGAGTGTCCATATAGAACTGTGCAGACTATTCAACAGGTGTGTACCACTCAGTAAAGTACTGAGAGAGTGGCCATATAAAATAGGCTCTTGAATATTCCCAAATTGTGTATTATTCGCTGAGGCTCTGAATGAGTGGCCATATGAAATAGACTCCTGACAATTTCACAGATGCAGATTATTCACTGAGGCTAAGAATGAGTGTCCGAATGAAATAAACTCCTGGATACTCCACAGGGGTGCATTATTCACCGAGGCTCTGAATGAATGTCCATCAGAAATAGACTACAAATTATTCTGCAGGTGTGTATTATTCGGTGATGCTCTGGATATTTGGCCATATAAATTAGATTCCTTACTATCACAGTGTTGTGTATTATTCAGTGAGGCTCTGAATATGTGTCCACATGAAATAGACTCTTGACTACTCCACATTATAAAGTGACACTCCGAATGAGAGGCCACATGAAAAAGACACCTGACTATTACACAGGGGTGCATTATTCAGTGAGGCTCTGAATGAGGGTATAAAACAGGTTCCTGATTATTTCCTCAGTTGTGTACATCCAGTGAGGCTTTCAATGAGTAGCCAAAGAAAAGGGACTTCTGATTATTTGGCAGGTGTGCATTATTCACTAATCCTCTGAATGAGTGGCAATAAGAAATAGACTCCAGATTATATCACAAGCGTGTAATATGCAGTGAGGCTGTTAAGGGCTGGCCATATAAAATACACTTTTTATTACTCCACAGGTGTGCCATTATTCACTGATTGTGTGAATCAGTAGCCATATGACATAGACTTCTAATTATTCTCCATGTTCACATTGATTTTTTAATTAAAAATAAATAATTTTTATTTTTTATTTTTATTTATTTTATATTATTTTACTTTAATTTTTATTGCATTTTAGGTTTTGGGGTACATGTGCAGAACATGCAAGATAGTTGCATAGGTACACACATGGCAGTGTGTTTTGCTGCCTTTCTCCCCTTAACCCACAATTGGCATTTCTCCCCAGGTTATCCCTCCCCAGGTCCCCCACGCTGTCCCTCCCCTATTCCCCCCAATAGAGCCCAGTGTGTAGTAACCCCCTCCCTGTGTCCATGTGTTCTCATTTTTCTCACCCACCTATGAGTGAGAATATCTGGTATTTTCTTTTCTGTTTTTGTGTCAGTTTGCTGAGAATGATGTTCTCCAGATTCATCCATGTCCTTACAAAGGACATAAACTCATCATGTTTGATTGCTGCATAATATTCCATGGTGTATATGTGCCACATTTTCCCAGTCCAGTCTATCATCGATGGGTATTTGGGTTGGTTCCAGTTCTTTCCTATTGTAAACAGTGCTGCAATGAACATTTGTGTGCATGTGTCCTTATAGTAGAACGATTTATAATTTTTTGGATGTATATCCAGTAATGGGATTTCTGGGTCAAATGGAATTTCTATATCTAGGTTCTTGAGGAATCACCACACTGTCTTCCACAATGGTTGAACTAATTTACCCTCCAACCAACAGTGTAAGAGTGTTATTCTTTCTCCACATTCTCTCCAGCATCTGTTGTCTCCAGATTTTTTAATGATTCCCATTCTAACAGGCGTGAGATGGTATCTCAATGTGGTTTTGATTTGCATCTCTCTAATGACCAGTGATGATGAGCATTTTTTCATGTGTTTGTTGGCCTCATGTATGTCTTCTTTTTAAAGGGTCTGTTCATATCCTTTGCCCATTTTTGAATGGGCTTGTTTGTTTTATTCCTGTAAACCTGTTTGAGTTCTTTGTAAATTCTGGATATCAACCCTTTGTCAGTTGGGTAAACTGCAAAGATTTTTTTCCCAATCTATTGGTTGCTGATTCACTCTAGTGACTGTTTCTTTTGCTCTGCAAAACTGTGGAGTTTGATTAGGTCCCATTTGTCTATTTTGGCTTTTGTTGCCAATGCTTTTGGTGTTTTGGTCATGAAGTCCTTGCCTACTCCTATGTCCTGAACGGTTTTGCCTAGATTTTCTTCTAGGGTTTTTGTGGTGCCAGGTCTTATGTTTAAGTCTTTAATCCAACTGGAGTTAATTTTAGTGTAAGGTGTCAGGAAGGGGTCCAGTTTCTGCTTTCTGCACATGGCTAACCAGTTTTCCCAACACCATTTGTTAAACAGGGAATCCTTTCCCCATTGCTTATTTTTGTCCCATTTATCAAAGTTTATATGCTTGTAGATATGCTGATTTGCCTTCGATGCGTCTGTTCTGTTCCATTGGTCTATATCTCTGTTTTGGTACCAGTACCATGCTGTTTTGATTACTGTAGCATTGTAGTATAGTTTAAAGTCTGGTAGTATAATGCCTCCCGCTGTGTTCTTTTGCTTAGAATTGACTTGGCTATGCGGGCTCACTTTGGGTTCCATATGAAGTTCATGGTGTTTTTTTCCAGTTCTGTGAGGAAATTCAATGGGAGCTTGATGGGGATAGCGTTGATTGTGTAAATTACTTTGGGCAGTATAGCCATTTTCACGATATTGATTCTTCCTAACCATGAACATGGAATGTTTCTCCATCTGTTTGTGTCCTCTCTTATTTCGTTGAGCAGTGGTTTGTAGTTTTTCTTGAAAAGGTCCCTTACATTCCTTGTAAGTTGTATTCCTAGGTATTTTATTCTCTTTGTAGCAATTGGGAATGGCAGTTCATTCTTGGTTTCGTTCTCTTTAAGTCTGTTATTGGTGTATAAGAATGCTTGTGATTTTTGCACATTGATTTCACATCCTGAGACTTTGCTGAAGTTGCTTATCAGTTTCAGGAGTTTTTGGGCTGAGGTGATGGGGTCTTCTAGGTATACAATCATGTCGTCTGCAAATAGAGACAATTTGGCTTCCTCCTTTCCTATTCGAATACCCTTTATTACGTTTTCTTGCCTGATTGCTCTGGCTAGAACTTCCAGTACTATATTGAATAGGAGTGGTCAGAGAGGGCATCCTTGTCTAGTGCTGGATTTCAAAGGGAATGCTTCCAGTTTTTTCCCATTCAGTATGATATTGGCTGTTGGTTTGTCATAAATAGCTTTTATTACCTTGAGATATGTTCCATCAATACCCAGTTTATTGAGAGTTGAATAAAGGGCTGTTGAATTTTGTCAAATGCCTTCTCTGCGTCAATTGAGATAATCATGTGGTTTGATGGATAAGTTTTTTAATGTGTGGTTGCAATCGGTTTGCCAGTATTTATTGAAGATTTTTGCATCTATGTTCATCATGGATATTTGCCTGAAGTTTTCTTTTCTTGTTGAGTCTCTGCCTGGTTTTGGTATCAGGATTATGTTGGTCTCATAAAATGATTTGGGAAGGGTTCCCTCTTTTCGGATTATTTGAAATACTTTCAGAAGGAATGGTACCAGCTCCTCTTTGTGTGTCTGGTAGAATTCGGCTGTGAACCCATCTGGATCAGGGCTTTTTTTGTGTGGTAGGCTCTTAATTGCTCCCTCGACTTCAGACCTTGTTATTGGTCTATTCATAGTTTCAGCTTCCTAGTGGTTTAGGGTTGGGAGGACACAGGTGTCCAGGAATTTATCCATTTCTTCCTGGCTTACTAGTTTATGTGCATAGAGTTGTTAGTAGTATTCTCTGATGACGGTTTTAATTTCTGTGGAATCTGTGGTGATTTCCCCTTTATCATTTTTTATTGCATCTATTTGGTTGTTCTCTCTTTTCTTTTTTATCAGTCTGGCTAGTGGTCTGTCTATTTTGTTGATCTTTTCAAGAAACCAGCTCTTAGATTTATTGATTTTTTGAAGGGTTTTTCTTGTCTCTATCTCATTCAGTTCTGCTCTGATCTTAGTTATGTCTTGTCTTTAGCTAGGTTTTGAGTTTTTTCATCTTGCTCCTCTGGCTCTTTCAATTTTGACAATAGGTTATCAATTTTGGATTTCTCCACTCTTCTCATGTGGGCACTTATTGCTATATATTTTCCTCTATAGACTGCTTTAAATGTGTCCCAGAGATTCTGGTATGTTGTGTCTTCGTTCTCGTTGTTTTCAAAGAACTTATTTATTTCTGCCTTCATTTCATTGTTTATTCAATCAGCATTCAAGAGCCAGTTGTTCAGTTTCCATGAAGCTGTGCGGTTCTGAGTTAGTTTCTGAATTCTGAGTTCTAACATGCTTTCGCTATGGTCTGAGAGACTGTTTGTTATGATTTCAGTTGTTTTCCATTTGCTGAGGAGTACTTTACTTCCAATTATGTGGTCAATTTTGGAGTAGGTGTGATGTGGTGCTGAGAAGAATGTATATTCTGTGGATTTGAGATGGAGAGTTCTGTAATTGTCTATCAGGTTTGCTTGTTCCAGGTCTGAGTTCAAGCCCTGGATATCCTCGTTAATTTTCTGTTTGGTTGATCTGTCTGATACTGACAGTGGAGTGTTAAAGTCTCCCAGTATTATTGTGTGGGAGTCTAAGTCTCTTTGTAGGTCGTTAAGAACTTGCCTTATATATCTGGGTGCTCCTGTTTTTGGGTCCATATATATTTAGGATCATTAGCTCTTCTTGTTGTATCGATCATTTTACCATTATATAGTGACCTTCTTTGTCTCTTTCGATCTTTGTTGCTTTAAATTCTATTTTATCAGAGATGAGAATTCCAACTCCTGCTTTTTTTTTTGCTCTCTATTTGCTTGGTAAATCTTCCTCCATCCCTTTATTTTGACCCTTTGTGAATCTTTGCATGTGAGATGGGTTTCCTGGATACAGCACACCGATGTGTTTTAGTTTTTCATCCAATTTGCCAGTCTGTGTCTTTTGATTGTTGCATTTAGCCCATTTATATTTAGGGTTAATATTGTTATGTGTGAGTTTGATACTGCCATTTTGATACTATCTGGCTGTTTTTTCCCTTGGTTTATGCAGATTCTTCCTTTTGTTGGTGTTCTTTAGCATTTGGTATTTTTTAGAATGGCTGGTACTTGTTGTTCCTTTCTATGTGTAGTGGCTCTTTCAAGAGCTCTTGTAAAGCAGGCCTGGTGCGGACAAAATCTCTGAGTTCTTGCTTGTTGGCAAAAGATTTTATTTTTTCTTCACTTAAGAAGCTCAGTTCGGCTGGATATGAAATTCTGGGTTGAAAGTTCTTTCCTTTAAGGATGTTGAATATTGGCCCCCACTCTCTTCTGTCTTGTAGAGTTTCTGCTGAGAGATCTGCTGTGAGTCTGATGGGCTTCCCTTTGTGGGTGACCCGACTCTTCTCTCTGGCTTCCCTTAGTATCTTCTCCTTCATTTCAACCCTGGTGAATCTGACAATTATGTTCCTTGGGGTTGCTCTTCTTGCATATCTTTGTGGTGTTCTCTGTATTTCCTGGACTTGTGTATTGGCCTGCCTTGCTAGGTTGGGGAAATTTTTGTGGATAATATCCTGAAGAGTGTTTTCCAGCTTGGATTCATTCTCTTAATCACATTCTGGTACGCCGATCAAACGTAGGTTAGGTCTCTTCACATAGTTCCACATTTCTTGAAGATTTGTTCATTCCTCATTGCGCTTTGTTCTCTAATCTTGGTTTCTCTCTTTATTTCATTGAGTTGATCTTCGACTTCTGATATTCTTTCTTCTGCCTGGTCAATTCGGCTGTTGAAACTTGTGCATGCTTCACGAAGTTCTCGTGTTGTGTTTTTCAACTCCTTCAATTCATTCATATTCCTCTCTATGTTGTCCATCCTTGTTATCATTTCCTTGAATCTTTTTTCAAATATTTTTTCAAGGTTCTTAGTAGGGGCGGATTGCATTTGCAGTGGCAGATGCCCCTCCCCCACCGAGCTGCCCCGTTTGAATTCAGCTGACCCTGTAGCAAAACTCTCAACCCCAAGCGCCTCGAATCGTCGTGCTGCTTGTCCCTGTAAGGGTGGGGCCTGCTGAGCCCAATTACCTGGCTCCCTGCCTCAGAGTCCCTCCTCTCTGTCTCTCTTTCTTTCCAAATTGCATGGTTGACTCTCTCACAGGCGCCCCAGTCGCCTGCTGATTGGGCACTGGGATCCGTGCGATCTCTCCTGCGGTGGCCCACTGTACCGGCACAATCACAACCACATTGAGATACCATATCACGCCAGTTAGAATGGCGATCATTACAAAATCTGGGGACAGCAGATGCTGGACAGGATGTGGAGAAATGGGAACACTCTTACACTGTTGGTGGGAGTGGAAATTAGTTCAACCATTGTGGAAGACAGTGTGGCAATTCCTCAAGGACCTAGATATAGAAATTCCATTTGACCCAGCAATCCCATTACTGGGTATATATCCAAAGGACTATAAGTAATTCTACTATAAGGACATATGCACACGAATGTTCATTGCAGCACTGTTTACAATAGCAAAGACCTGGAACCAACCCAAATGCCCATTGATGATAGACTGGACTGGGAAAATGTGGCACATATACACTATGGAATATTATGCAGCAATCAAAAATGATGAGTTTTTGTCCTTTGTAAGGACATGCATGAATCTAGAGAACATCATTCTCAGCAAACTGACACAAGAACAGAAAAAGAAATACCGCATATTCTCACTCATACTCGGGTGAGAAAAATGAGAACACATGGACAGAGGGAGGGGGTCTACTACACACTGGGGTCTACTGCTGGGAATGGGGGAGTGACAGCGGGTGTCGGGCTGGGGAGGTATGGCTTGGGGAGAAATGCCAAGTGTGGCTGAAGGGGAGGAAGGCAGCAAAACACACTGCCGTGTGTACCTATGCAACTATCTTGCACGTTCTGCACATGAACCCCAAAACCTATAATGCAATAAAAATTAAAAAAAAAAACAAACGAAAACAAATCGCTCTTCTCAGGAATCTCCTGGTCTGGCTCACCATCCAAGTCCCGTTCAATCAAATGGACATGTCAATCTGCCCTCCCAAAACTCAGATTTCCTGTTTAACAGGGCACCCTGAACAGTGAGCTTTGTGCGGGCTGCTGCTGCCAAAAAGGCCATGCAAGCGGGCTACGCTGCTCTCCTGTGTCTGTCCTACACCTGGGAATTTGCCACATAAGTGTGCTACAAAAGTCCGTCTGAAAATGCAGCTAGGACTCACCCTCTGCGCCTTCACTGAGAGCTGCAATCCTGAGTGGTTTCCATGACGCCATCTTGGAACCCAGTCCATGTTCGCATTATTTAAACGTGTTATGTATGAGTGTGCATACCAAATATCCTGTTGACACTCTGTCATGTCTGTATACTTCAGTGATTCCCAGAATTAGAGGTCATATGAAATAGACTCCTGACTATCACCCAGGTGTGTACTATTCAGGGAGGCACTTAATTCATGGCTCTCTTTAACAGTGAATTGACTACTCCATAAAAGTTCATTATTTAACTGAGAGGCCATATAAAATAGACACCAGACTATTGCCCATTTTGAATTATTCTATAAGGCTCTGAAGAAATGGTAGAATGGAATAGAATCTTTATGATTTCTTAGGTTTGTATCATTCAGTGAGGCACTGAATGAGTGGCCATATAAAAGAGTCTCCAGATTGTAACCCTGGGGTGCATTATTCATTGAGGCTCTAAATGAGTGGCTATATGAAGGAGACTCTTAACTCTTCTTTAGTTGTGTATTACTGAATGAGACTCTGAATATGTGGGCATAAAAAAGAGACTCCTGGCTATTACTCAGGTGTGCATTATTTACAGAGACCCTGAATGTATAGACATTTGAAGTAGACTCTTGACTGTTTCCAAGGGGTGTATTATTCACCAAGGTCCTGAAGGAGTGGCCATATGAAATTGATTTCTGACTATTCAGATATACATAATTTTCACTGAAACACTGAGAGAGTGGCCATATGAAATAGACCCCATTTTACTTCACAGGTGTGCATTATTCCTTGATATTCCAAACGAATCATCATATGAAGTAGAGGAGTGTTTATTCCCCACATGTGCAGTATTCGAAGAGGTTCTGTATGAGTGTCCATATCAAATAGCCTCCTGAAAATCACTCATGTGTGTATCATTCAGGGAGGTGATTAATTTGGTGCTACCTTAAATAGCGTCCTGATTACTCTAAAGCTTTTTATTATGCACTGAAATTCTGAATAAGAGGCCACATGAAATAGACTCCTGACTATTGGCGCATTGTGCATTATTTGGTAATGCTAGGATTGAATGGCCATATGGCATGGACTCTGACTATTCTCCAGTTGTATATCATTCAGTGAGTTTCTGAATGAGTGACCATATAAAATAGACTCCTGACTATATTCAGTTGACTATTTCTGAGCTGTGCATTTTCCACTGAGGCACTGTGTGAACGGTCCTATCAAACAGTCTCCAGACCATTTTTCAGGTATGCATCATTCAGTGATTTTCTGAAAATGTGGCTATGTTAAATAGAATCCTGAGTATTCCTTTGGTATATATGATTCTTCATTGAGGTTCTGAATGAGTGGCCATGGAAAATACACTCCTGACTTTTCCATAGGTTTGTATTATTCAGTGAGGCTCTGAATGAGTGGCCATAAAACAGTGACTACTGAATACTCCTCAGCCTTGCATTTTTAGTTTCGGCTCTAAATGAATGGCTATACGACATATAAACTTGACTTTCCCCAAGGTGTACGTTATTTAGTGAGGCTCTGAATATGTGGCTATATGAAATAAAATTCTGACTACAATACATGTGTTTCTTATTCAATGAAGCTCTGAAGGATAGGTCATATGTAACAGCGTCCTGAGTATTCCCCAGATATGCATTATTCACTGAGGCTCTGAAACTGTGGCCATATGAAATAGTCTCCTGACTAGTCAACATGTGTGTATCATTTAATGAGTCTTTGAGTTAGTGACCATATAAAATAGACTTCTGACTCTTATCCAGGTGTGTATTGTTGACTCAGACTCTGAATATATGGGCATATGGAATAGGCTACTGACTATTCCAAAGTTGTGCATTACTCACTCAGGCTTTGATTTTGTGGCAATGTAAAATAGAATAGTGTCTATTCCACATGTGTGCATTAATCATGAGGCTGTAAATGAGTGGCCATATAAAGTAGACTCCTAACTCTTCCCCAGGTGTGTATAAATCAGTGAGACTCTCCTTGTGTGATCATATGAAAAAAATGTTTATCCAAATAATATTTATTATTCAGTGAATCTCTGAATGACTAGATTTATGAATTAGACTGCTGAGTACTGTACATTTGTGCATTATTCACTGAGGCTATGAGTCAGTGGCCTTATAAAATTAAATGCTGACTGTTCCACAGGTGTGTATTAATCACTCAGGCTCTGAATTAGTGGCTGTGTGAAATACAATCCTGGCTATTCCACAGGTGTGAATTATTCACTGAGGCTATGATACTCATTCATAGGATATAGCCTCCTGATTACTGACCAGATATGCATTGCTCAATGAGGCTCTTAAACAATGGTGATACGAAATAGAATTCTGACTAATTCCCAGGTGTGAAACAATCAGTAATGCTCTGATTGAGCGGCCATTTATCATAGACTCTAACTAGTCCACAGGCGTGTATCATTCACTGAGTTTTTGAATAATTGGCCACATGAAATTGACTCCTGACTATTCCCCAGGTGTGTATTACTTACTAAGTATATGAATAAGTGGCTACATAAAATAGCCACTCAACGATTTTTCCTGTGTGCATTTTCAACTCAGGCACTGAATGAACCATCATATCAAATAGACTTCAGACTTTTTCACAGGTGTGCATTATTCCACGAGTTTCTAAATGAGTGGCCAAATAAAATAAACTCCTGAGTATTCCCCAGGTATTTATGATTCAATGAAACTCTGAATGAGTGGCCATATGAAATGCACTCCTAATATTTCCATAGATGTGTATTATTCAATGAGGCTCTGAATGAGTGGACATAGGAAAGAGACTCCTTAATACCCGCAGGAGTGCATTCTTAGTTTTGGCTCTGTAAGAGTGTCTTTATGAAATAGAATCTTGACTTTCCAACAGGTGTTCATTATTCAGTGAAGCTCTGAATGAGAAGCCATATGTAATAGTGTTCTGAGTATGCCCTGCTATGTATTAGTCTCTGAGGCTCTGAATGTTTGGCCATATGAAATAGCCTCTTGACTCTTCCACAGGTCTGTATTATTTAATGAGACTTTGAGTTAGTGAGGGGATAAAAGAGATCCCTTACTATTCCTAAGGTGTGTATTATTGACTGAGACACTGATTCAGTGGGCATATGGAATAGACTCCTAATTATTTCAAAGTTGTGCATTACTCACTCAGGCTTTGATTTTCTGGCCATATAAAATAAACCAGTGTGTGTTCTACAGGTGTGCATTATTTACTGAGGCTCTAAATGAGTGGCTATATGAAAAAGACTCTTAACTTTATTCCGGGTGTGTATTACTGAATGAGACTGAATAAGTGAGCCTAAGAAAGAGACTTCTGTCTATTCCCCAGGTGTGCATTATATACAAAGACTCTCAGTGTGTGGCCATTTGAAGTAGAAACTAGACAATTTTTCAGGGGTGTATTATTCACTAAGGCTCTGAACGACTAACCATATGAAAGAGATTTCCAGCTATTCCAGGTATATATATTATTCTCTGAAACACTGAAATGGTGGCCATATGAAATAGACTCGATTTTACTTCACAGGTGTGTGTTATTCAATGATTCTCTAAAAAAATCACCATATGAAATAGACTAGTGATTATTTTCTACATGTGCATTATTCAAAGAGAGAATGTATGAGTGTCCATATCCAATAGTCTCCTGACTGTCACAAAGGTGTGTGTCATTCAGGGAGGTGCTTAATTTGTGGCTATCTTAAATAGGGTCCTGACTACTCCACAGGTGTTTATCATTCACTAAATCTCTCAGTGAGAGTTCATATGAAATAGACTCCTGACTTTTGCCCCGTTGTTCATTATTTAGTAAGTCTCTGAATGAGTGTTCTTATGTAATAGAATCCTGAAGATTCCCTCGTGTGTATCATTCAGAGAGATACTGAATCAGTGGTCTCATGAAACAGAATCCTGATTATTACCGTGGTATGCATTATTCACTGCGGCTCTGAGTGGCCATATAAAATAGACTCCTAATATTCACAGAGTATTCCTCATGTGTGCATTATTCACTGATTCTCTGAGTGGCCACATGAAATAAACTCCAGGCTGCATCATAAGTGTATAATATTCGTTAAGGCTGTGAAAATGTGGCCACATGAAACAAACTTATTATTATATCACATTGTTCGGTATTCACTGATTGACTGAATGAGTAGCCATATGATATGGACTCCTAATTATTATCCATGTGTGCATTATTCAAACAGTTTCTTCATAAGATTGCATACCAAATAGACTCCTGACACTTTCCCAGTTGTTTATTCTTCACTTATTCCCGGATGAGAGATCATATAAAATAGACTCCTGACTGTCACCCAGGTGTGTCCCATTCAGGAAGGCACTTAATTCGTGGCTACCATAAACAGCGTCCTGACTACTCCATAGACGTTCATTACTCACTGAAGCTCTAAATGAGAGGCCATTTAAAAAAGTCACCTGACTATTGTCCCATTGTGAATTATTCAGTAAGTCTCTGAATGAGTGGCATTATGGAATAGAATCTTGATGATTCCTTAGGTGTGCATCATTCAGTAAGACACTGAATGAGCGGCTATATGAGAGAGACTCCAGACTATTACCCTGGTGTGCATTATTCACTGAGAATCTAAATCGGTGGCTATATGAAGTAGACTCTTAACTTTTCTGCAGGTGTGTATTATTGAATGAGACTCTGAATAAGTGGGCATCAAAAAGAAACTCCTGTCTATTGCCCATGTGTGCATTATTTACAGAGACTCTAAATGTGTAGCCGTTTTAAGTAGACTCCTGACTGTCACCCAGGTGTGTATTATTCAGGGAAGTGTTTAATTTGTGGCTATCTTAAATAGGGTCATTACTACTCCACAGGTGTTCATTATTCACTGAAGCTCCGAAGGAGATGCCATATGAAATAGATTCCTGACTATTGCCCCCTTGTGCATTATTTAGTAAGGATCTGAATGAATGATTTTATGGAACACAATCCTGACGATTCCCCGGTGTGTTATTCAGTGAGGCAATGAATCAGTGGTCATATGAAACATTATCCTGACTATTACCGTGGTGTGCATTATTCACTAAGGCTCTGTGTGGCCATATGAAATAGACTCCGAATATTCACTGAGTAATTCTCATGTGTGCATTATTCACTGATTCTCTGAGTGGCCATATGAAATAGACTTTTGACTATTTCCCAGTAGTGTATATTTTCTTGCGGTTCCTAACGACTTGCCATAAAATAGACTTCTGATTATTTCACAATTTTGTAATATTCAGGGAATTTATGAATTTGGGGGTATTATAAATTAGTATCTGCAGTATTACACAGATATGGGTGATTCAATGAGGCTCATTATGAGTTTTTATATTAAATAGAATCCTGACTATTGCCAAGCTGTGTATTATTCAGTGAGGCTCTGAATGTCTCACCATATGAGAAAGGCTCCTGAGTACTCAACATCCGTGAATTATTGGCTGAGCCTCTGAATGAGTGGCCATGCAAAATACACCTCTGACTTTTTTTCCAGTTGTGTACTATTCAGTGAGCCTTGAAATGAGTGGCCATATAAAACAGACTCCTCAGTACTCGACAGATGTGAATTATTTACTGAGGGCCTTAATGGGAGGGCATAAGCAATGGACTCCTGATTACTTCCTTGGTGTGCATAATTCACTGAGGTTCCCGATATGTGGCTATTTGAAATGGATTCCCCACAATTCCCTATGTGTGTATTATTCACAGAGTCTCTGAATTCATTGTTATTCCAAGTAGACTCTTGAGAATTCTCCAGATGTGCATTATTCCGTGAGGCTCTGAATGAGTGGCCACATGAAACACACTCCCCAATGTTTTCTAGGTGTGTATCATTCACTGAGGCTCTGAAAGAATGACCAAATGAAATAGATTTCTGACTCTTCCACAGGTGTGTATTATTCAGTGAGGCACTCATTGAGTGTCCATATGAAACTGTCCTAATTATTACCCAGGTGTGTACCACTCAGTAAGTTACTGAGAGAGTGGCCATATGAAATAGAACCTTGACCATTCCCCAAGTGTGTATTATTTACTGAGGCTCTGAATGAGTGGCCATATGAAATAGACTCCTGACTATTTCACAGGTGCATGTTATCCACTGAGGCTAAGAATGAGTGTCCAATGAAATAGACACTTGGCTACTCCACAGGTATGCATTCTTCACCGAGGCTCTGAAGGAATGTCCATCGGAAATAGACTTTGAATTTTTCTCCAGGTGTGCATTATTCAGTGAGGCTCTGAATATGTGGCCGTATTAATTAGATTCCTTACTATCACACGGGTGTGTATTATTCACTGAGGCTCTGAATATGTGTCTACATAAATTAGACTCCTGACTACTCCACATTATTCAGTGAGTGACACTCCGAATGAGAGGCCACATGAAAAAGACACCTGACTATTACACAGGTGTGTATTATTCAGTGAGACTGAATTTGGGGATAAAACAGAATTCTGACTATTTCCTTAGATGTGTACATTCATTGAGGCTCTCAATGAGTAGCCATAGAAAAGGGACTTCTGACGATTCAGCAGGTTTGCATTATTCAGTAATTCTCTGAATGAGTGGCCATAAGAAATAGACTCCAGATTATATCACAAGTGTGTAATGTGCAGTGAGGCTGTGAAAGAGTGGCCATATGAAACAGAATTCTTATTACTCCACAGGTGTGTGTTATTCACTGATTGTGTGAATCAGTACCCATACGACATATACTTCTAATTATTCTCCATGTTCGTATTATTTAAACAGGCTCTATACGAGTGTGCATACGAAATATCCTGCTGACACTCTGTCATGTGTGTATCCTTCAGTAATTCCCAGAATCAGAGGTTATAACAGATGGACTCCTGACTATCAGCCTGGTATGTATCATTCTCGGAGGCACTTAATTCGTGGCTCTCTTAAACAGTGACTTGACTACTCCATAGAAGTTCATTATTTAACAGAAGCACTGAATGAGAGGCCATATAAAATAGACTCCTGACTATTGCCCATTGTAAATTATTCTGTAAGTCTCTAAATGAGTGGTAGTATGAAATAGAATCCTTATTATTCTCCAGGTTTGTATCATTCAGTGGGGCACTGAATGAGTGGCCATATAAAAGAGACTATATCCCTGGTGTGCATTATTCACTCAGGCTCTAAATGTGTGGATATATAAAGGAGACTCTTAACTCTTCCCTTGGTGTGTATTATTGAATGAGACTCTGAATATGTGGGCATAAAAAAGAGACTCCTGGCTATTGCCCAGGTGTGCATTATTTACTGAGACCCTGAATGTGTAGACATTTGAAGTAGACTCTTGACTGTTTCCAAAGGGTGTATTATTCACCGAGGCCCTGAAGGAGTGGCCATATGAAAGAGATTTCTGACTATTCAGATATACATAATTTTTACTGAAACACTGAGAGAGTGGCCATATGAAATAGACCCCATTTTACTTCACAGGTGTGCATTATTCCTTGATATTCCCAACGAATCATCATATGAAATAGACTAGTGTTTATTACCCACATGTCCAGTATTCAAAGAAGTTCTGTATGAGTGCCCATATCAAATAGCCTCCTGACAATCACTCATGTGTATTATTTAGGGAGGTGCTTAATTTGGGGCTACCTTAAATAGGGTCCTGACTACTCTAAAGCTGTTTATAATGAACTGAAGCTCTGAATAAGAGGCCATATAAAATAGACTCCTGACTATTGCCCCAGTTTGCATTGTTTTGTAATGTTGTGATTGAGTAGCCATATGGCATGGACTCTGACTATTCTCCAGTTGTGTATCATTCAGTGAGTTTCTGAATAAGTGACCATATAAAATAGACTCCTGACTGTATCCTCTTGACTATTTCTCAGATGTGAATTTTCACAAAGGCACTGGGTGAACTGTCATATCAAATAGACTTCAGACTATTCCCCAGGTGTGCATTATTCCGTGAGTCTCTGAATAAGTGCCTATATTTTATAGAATCCTGAGTTTTTCCCACGTATATATGATTCTTCACTGAGGTTCTGAATGAGTGGCCCTGTGAAATACACTCCAAATACATATGGCTTTATGAATTTTTCATAGGTCTGTATTAATCACTGAGACTCTGAATGAGTGGCCAAGAGAAAGCGACTACTGAATACTTCTCAGGCGTGCATTTTTAGGTTCAGCTCTAAATGAGTGGCTATACGACATAGAAACTTGACTTTTCACAATGTGTATGTTATTCAGTGGGGCTCTGAATATGTGGCTATATAAAATAGAATTCTCACTACAATACAGGTGTTCCTTATTCAGTGAAACTCTGAAAGAGAGGCCACATGTAATAGGGTCCTGAGTGCTCCCCAGATATGCATTATACACTGACGCTCTGAAACTTTGGCCATATGAAATAGTCTCCTGACTAGTCCACAGGTGTGTATCATTTAATGAGTCTTTGAGTTAGTGACCATATGAAATAGGCTTCTGACTATTCACCAGGTTTGTATTACTGACTCAGACTCTACTATATGGACATATGGAATAAAGTACTGAGTATTCCAAAGTTGTGCATTACTCACTCAGGCTTTGATTTTGTGGTCATATATAATAGAATAGTGTCTATTCTACATGCGAGCATTATTCCCTGAGGCTGTAAATGAGTGGCCATATAAAGTAGACTGTTAACTTTTCTCCAGGTGTGGATTACTCAGTTAGGCTCTCCTTGTGTGATCATATGAAACAGGATGATGTCTATCCGAAATACTTTTATTATTCAGTGAAATTCTGAATGAGTGGCTTTATGAAATAGATTTTGGAGTACTGTACATTTGTGCATTACTCACTGAGGCTATGGGGCAGTGGCCTTATGAAATGAAATGCTGACTGTTCCACCGGTGTGTATTATTCACTGAGGCTCTAAATTAGTGGCTGTGTGAAATACACTCCTGGCTACTCCACAGGTGTTCATTATTCACTGAGGCTATAAATGAGTTTTCATATGTCATAGCCTCCTGATTACTGACCAAATGTGCATTGCTCAATGAGGCTCTTAAACAATGGTGATATGAAAGAGAATCCAGGCTAATTCCCAGGTGTGCATCAATTAGTAATGCTCTGATTGAGCGGCCATATGTCATAGACTCTAACTAGTCAGCAAGTGTGTAGCATTCACTATGTTTCTGAATAATTGGCCACATGAAATAGTCTCATGACTTTTCCCCACATGTGTGTTACTTACTAAAGATATGGATGAGTGGCTACGTAAAATATCCACTTAACTTTTCCTCCCGTGTGCATTTTCCACTGAGGCACTGAATGAACCACCATATCAAATAGACTTAAGACAATTTTGCAGGTGTGCATTATTCCACCAGTTTCTGAAAAAGTGGCCATATGAAAAAACTCCTGAGTATTTCCCAAGTATTCATGTTTCAATGAGTGCCCATGTGAAATACACTCATGACATTTCCATAGATGTGTATTATTCAATGAGTTTCTGAATGAGTGGACATAAGAAAGAGACTCCTGAATACACGCAGGAGTGCATTTTTAGGTTTGGCTCTGAAGGAATGTCTTTATAAAATAGAATCCTGACTTTCCCCCAAGTATTCATTATTCATTGAAGCTCTGAATGAGAGGCCATATGTAATAGTGTCCTGAGTATGCCCCGGTATGTATTAGTCACTGAGACTCTGAATGTTTGGCCATATGAAATAGCGTCCTGATTATTCCACAGGTGTGTATTATTTAATGAGGCATTGAGTCAGTGATTAGATAAAATAGATCCCTTATTATTCCTAAAAAGTGTATTACTGACTGAGACACTGACTAAGGGGGCATATGGAATAGACTCCTCATTATTATTCCAAAGTTGTACATCACTCACTCAGGCTTTGATTTTGTGGCCATTCAAAATAGAACAGTATCTGTTGCACAGGTGTGCATTATTTACTGAGGCTCTAAATGAGTAGCTATATGAAGAAGACACTTATCTCTTTTATGGTGTGTATTACTGAATGAGAC
Organism: Saguinus oedipus; assembly: GCA_031835075.1. Classification (NCBI taxonomy): domain Eukaryota; kingdom Metazoa; phylum Chordata; class Mammalia; order Primates; family Cebidae; genus Saguinus; species Saguinus oedipus. The sequence goes on from CM063174.1 coordinate 171,435,260, forward strand.
TGAGTAAGTAATCCTAAGTAAGAGACTCCTGTCTATTCCCCAGATGTGCATTATATACAGAGACTTGCAATGTGTGGCCATTTGAAGTACACACTAGACAATTTCCCAGAAGTGTGTTATTCACTGAAGCCCTGAACGAGTGTCCATATGAAAGAGATTCCTGGCTATTCCAGAAATATATATTATTCACTGAAACACTGAAATGGTGGCCATAGGAAATAGACTCGATTTTACTTCACAGGTGTGTGTTATTCAATGATTCTCTAAAGGAATCACCATATGAAATAGGTTAGTGATTATTCTTCAAATGTGCATTATTCAAAAAGGTTCTGTATGAGTGTCCATATCAAATAGACTCCTGACTGTCACACAGGTGTGTATCATTCAGGGAGATGTTTAATTTGTGGCTATCTTATATAGGGTCCTGACAACTCCACTGGTGTTTATTATTCACTGAATCTCTGAATGAGAGGCCATATTAAATAGACTCCTTACTCTTGACTCAGTGTGCATTATTTAGTAAGGCTCTGAATGAGTGTTCCTATGGAATAGAATCCTGAAAATTCTCTGGTGTGTATTTTTCAGAGAGATACTGAATTAGTGATCACATGAAACAGAATCCTGACTATTACTATGGTATGCATTATTCACTGATTCTCTGAGTGGCCACATGAAATAGACTCCAGACTATACCATAAGTGTATAGTATTCGGTGAGGCTGTGAAAGAATTGCCACATGAAAGAGACTTCTTATTACTTTACAAGGGTGCATTATCCACTGATTGTCTGAATGAGTAGCCATATGACATGGACTCCTAATTATTCTTTATGTGTTCATTATTCAAACAGGTTCTGAATGAGTGTGCATACTAAAGAGACTCCTGACACTTTCCCAGGTGTGTATTCTTCAGTTATTCCCAGAATGAGAGATCACATGAAATAGAAGCCTGACTATCACCCAGGTGTGTGTTATACAGTGAGGGACTTAATATGTGGCTACCAAAAACAGCGTCCTGACTACTCCATAGAAGTTCATTATTCACTGAAGCTCTAAATGAGAGGCCATATAAAATAGTCACCTGACTATTGCACTCTTGTGTATTATTCAATAAGTCTATGAATGAGTGACAGTATGGAATAGAATCCTGATGATTTCCCAGGTGTGTATCATTCAGTGAGGCACTGAATTAGTGGCTATATGAGAGAGGTTCCAGACTATTACAGTGGTGTGCATTATTAACTGAGTATCTAAATGGGTGACTATATGAGGTAGACTCTTAACTCCTCTGCAGGTGTGTATCATTTAATGAGACTCTGAATAAGTGGGCATAAAAAAGAGACTCCTGTTTATTGCCCACCTGTGCATTATTTACAGATACTCTGAATGTGTAGCCATTTTATGTAGACTCCTAACTGTCACCCAAGTGTGTATCATTCAGGGAGGTGCTTAATTTGTGGCTATATTAAATACGGTCATGACTACTCCACAGGTATTCATTATTCACTGAAGCTAAGAAGGAGATGCCATATGAAATAGACTCCTGACTATTGCCCCCTTGTGCATTATTCAGTATGGCTCTGAATGAATGGTCCAATGGAATGGAATCCTGACTATTCCCCAGTGTGTCATTTAGTGAGATACTGAATGAGTTGTCATATGAATCAGGATCCTGACTATTACCGTGATGTGCATTATTTACTGAGGCTCCATGTGGCCATATGAAACAGACTCCTAACATTCACTGAGTATTTTTCATGTGTGCATTATTCACTGATTCTCTGAATGGCCATATGAAATAGACACCTGACTATTCCCCAGTAGTGTATTATTTCTCAAGGTTCCTAATGACTCACCATATGAAATAGATTTCTGATTATTTCAAAAGTGTGTAATCAGAGAATCTGTGAATTGAGGGGTAATATGAATTCGTATCCTCAGTATTCCAGACATTCGTGATTCACTGAGGCTCACAATGTGTGTTTATATTAAATGGAATCCTGACTATTTCCAAGCTGTGTATCATTCAGTGATGCTCTGAATGATTCGCCATATGAGGAAGGCTTCTGAGTACCCAGCAGCTGTGAATTAATCATTGAGCCTCTGAATGAGTGGCCATGTGAAATACACCCCTGACTTTATTCCAGCTGTGTACTATTCAGTGAATCTCAAAATGAGTGACCATATGAAACAGACCACTCAATACTCGACAGACGTGCATTATTCACTGAGGGGCTGAATGAGGGGGCATAAGCAATAGACTCCTGATTATTTCTTGGTGTGCATGATTCACTGAGGATCCGAACATGTGGCCATTTGGAATGGATTCCTCACAATTCTCTAGGTGTGTGTTATTCACAGTGACTCTGAATGCATTGCCATTTCAAATAGACTCTTGATAATTCTCAAGTTGTGCACTATTCCGTGAGGCCCTGAATGAGTGGCCACATTAAACACCCTCCCCAATGTTTTCTAGGTGTGTATTATTCACTGAAGCTCTGAAAAATGACCAAATGAAATAGATTCCTGACTGCTCCACCAATGTGCATTATTCAGTGAGGCACTCATTGAGTGTCCATATAAAACTGTCCTGAGTATTCCCCAGGTCTGTACCACTCAGTAAGTTACTGAGAGAGTGGCCATATAAAATAGACTCTTGACTCTTCCCCAAGTGTGTATTATTCACTTAGGCTCTGAATTCGTGGCCATATAAAATAGACTTCTGCCTAATTCACAGGTGCATATTATCCACTGAGGCTAATAATGAGTGTCCAAATAAAAAAGACTCCTGGCTACTCCACAGGTGTGCATTATTCACCGAGGCGCTGAATGAATGTCCATCGGAAATAGACTCCAAATTATATTCCAGTTGTGTATTATTCAGTGAGGCTTTGAATATTGGCCATGATAATTAGATTGCTTACTATCACATGGGTGTGTATTATTCACTGAGGCTCTGAATATGTGCCTACAGGAGACAGACTCCTGAATACTCCACAATATTCAGTGACACTCTGAATGAGAGGCCACATGAAAAAGAAACATGATTATTCCACAGGTGTGCATTATTCATTTAGACTCTGAATGAGGATATAAAACAGAATCCTGAGTATTTTCCCAGGTGTGTACATTCAGTGAGGCTCTCAATGAGGTACCATAGGAAAGGGACTTCCGAGTATTCCACTGGTGTGCATTTTTCAGTAATCCTGTGAATGAGTGGGCATAAGAAATAGACTCAAGATTATATCACAAGCGTGTAATATGTGGTGAGGTAGTGAAAGAGTGGCCATATGAAACAGACTTCTTATTACTCTACATGTGTGCGTTATTCAGTGATTGTGTGAACCAGTAGCCATATGACATAGACTCCTAATTATTTTCCATGTTGGCATTATTTAAACAGGTTCTGTATGAGTGTGCATACCAAATATGCTGCTTACACTTTGTCGTGTGTGTATACTTCAGTGATTCCCAGAATGAAAGCTCATATGAAATAGACCCCTGACTATCACCCAGGTGTGTATTATTCAGGGAGGAACATTATTTGCGGCATTTTTAAACAGTGACTTGACTAATCCATAGAAGTTCATTATTTAACTGAAGCTCTGAATGAGAGGCCATATAAAATAGACACCTGACTATTGCAAGTTGTGAGTTATTCTATAAGATTCTGAATGAGTGGTAGTATAAAATAGAATCATTAATATTCCCCAGGTTTGTATCATTCAGTGTGGCACTGAATGAGTGGCCATAAAAAAGAGGCTCCAGGCTATAACCCTGCTGTACATTATACACTGAGGCTCTAAATGAGTGGCTATATGAAGTAGACTCTTAACTCTTCTTTAGGTGTGTATTATTGAATGATACTCTGAATAAGTGGGCATAAAAAAGAGACTCCTGGCTATTTCCCAGGTGTGCATTATTTACAGGGACTCTGAATGTGTAGACATTTGCAGTAGACTCTTGACTGTTTCCAAGGGGTGTATTATTCACCAAGGCCCTGAACGAGTGGCCATATGAAAGAGATTCCTGACTATTCAGTTATACATAATATTCACTGAAGCACTGAAAGAGTGGTTATATGAAATAGACCCTATTTTACTCCACAGGTGTGCATTATTCCTTGATATTGCAAATGAATCACCATATGAAATAGACTAGTTTTTATTGCCCACATGTGCAGTATTCGAACAGGCTCTGTATGAGTGTCTGTATCAAATAGCCTTCTGATAATCACTCATGTGAGTATCATTCAGGGAGGTGATTAATTTGGGGCTACAATAACTAGGGTCCTGACTACTCCACAGCTGTATATTATGCACTGAAGCTCTGAATAAGAGGCCATATGAAATAGACTTCTGACTCTTGCCCCATTTTGCATTATTCGGTAATGCTGTGATTGAGTTGCCAAATGGCATGGACTCTGACTATTCCCAAGTTGTGTATCATTCAGTGAGTTTCTGAATGAGTGGCCATATAAAATAGACTCTTGACTATATTCTCTTGACTCTTTCTCAGCTGTGCATTTTTCACTGAGGCACTGGGTGAAGAGTCATATCAAATAGACTCCAGACTATTCCCCAAGTGTGCATCATTCAGTTAGTCTCTAAATAAGTAGATATATTAAAGAGAATCCTGAGTATTCCCAAGATATATATAATTCTTTACTGAGGATCTCAATGACTGGCCATGTGAAATAAACTCCTGTCTTTTCCATAGTTCTGTATTATTCAGTGAGGTTCTGAATGGGTTGCCATAGGAAAGCAACTACTGAATACTCCTCAGGTGTGCATTTTTAGATTCGCCTCTAAATGAGTGGCTATACGACATAGAAACTTGACTTTCCCCAAAGAGTACGTTATTCAGTGAGGCTCTGAATATGTGGCTATATGAAATAGAATTCTGAATACAATACAGGTGTTCCTTATTCAGTGAAGCTCTGAAGGAGAGGCCATATGTAACAGCGTCCTGAGTATTCCCCAGATGTGCATTATTCACTGAGGCTCTGAAAATTTGGCCATATGAAATAGTCTCCTGACTAGTCCACAGGTGTGTGTCATTTAATGAGTCTTTGAGTTAGTGACCTTATGAAGTAGACTCCTTACTATTCCCCAGGTGTGTATTATTCAGTCAGACTCTGAATATATAGGCATATGGAATAGACTACTGACTATTACAAAGTTGTGCATTACTCACTCAGGCTTTGATTTTGTGGCCATATAAAATAGACTTGTGTCTATTCCACACGCATGCATTATTCACTGAGGCTGTAAATGAGTGTCCATATAAAGTAGACTCTTAACTCTTCTCCAGCTGTCTATTACCCAGTGAGGCTCTCCTTGTGTGATCATGTGAAAGAGGATTATGTCTATCCGAAATATTTTTATTATTCACTGAATCTCTAAATGAGTGGCTTTATGAATTAACTGCTGAGTACTGTACATTTGTGCATTATTCACTGAGGCTATGAATCAGTGGCCTTATGAAATAAAATGCTGAGTGTTCCACAGGTGTGTATTATTCACTGAGGCTCTGAATGAGTGGTGGTGTGAAATACACTCCTGGATACTCCCCAGGTGTGCATTATTCACTGAGGCTATGAATGAGTGTTCATATGACATAGCTTTCTGATTACTGACCACATGTGCATTACTTAATGTGGCTCTTAAACAGCGGTGATATGAAATAGAATCCTGACTAATTCCTAGGTGTGCATCAATCAGTAATGCTCTGATTTAGTGGCCATATGTTAAAGACTCTAACTAGTCCACAGGTGTGTAGCATTCACTGAGTTTTTGAATAATTGGCCACATGAAATATACTCCTGATTATTCCCCAGGTGTGTATTACTTACTAAGTGTATGAATGAGTGGCTACATAAAATAGCCACTTATCTATTCCTCCCATGGGCATTTTCCACTGAAGCACTGAATGAACCATCATATCAAATAGACTCCGGACTACTTCGCAGGTGTGCATTATTCCACGAGTTTCTGAATGAGTGGCCATATGAAATAAACTCCTGAGTATTCCTCAGGTATGTATGATTGAATGAGGCTCTGAATGAGTGGCCATGTGAAATACACTCCTGACATTTTCATAGTTGTGTATTATTTAATGAGGCTCTGAATTAGTGGACATAGAATAGGGACTCCTGAATACTCGCATGAGTGCATTTTTAGGTTTGGCTCTGAAATAGTGTCTTTATGAAATTGAATACTGACTTTTCCCCATGTGTTCATTATTCCATGAAGCTCTGAATGAGAGGCCATATGTAATAGTTTCCTGAGTATTCCCTGGTGTGTATTAGTCACTGAGGCTCTGAATATTAGGCCATATAAAATAGCCTCCTGACTATTCCACAGGTGTGTATTATTTAATGAGGGTTTGAGTTCGTGATTAGATGAAATGGATCCCTTACTATTTCTAACGTGTGTATTATTTACTGAGACCCCGATTAAGTGGGCATATGAAATAAACTCCTCATTATTCCAAAGTTGTACATTACTCACTCAGGCTTTGATAATGTGGCTATACAAAATAGACCAGTGTCTCTTTCAGAGGTGTGCATTAATTACTGAGGCTGTAAATGAGTGACTACATGAAGAAGACTCTTAACTTTATTCCAGGTGTGTATTACTGAATGAGTCTGAATAAGTGAGCCTAAGGAAGAGACTCCTGTCTCTTCCTCAGGTGTGCATTATATACAGAGACTCTCAATGTGTGGACATTTGAAGTATACACTAGACAATTTCCCAGGGGGGTATTATTGATTGAGGCCCTGAACGAGTGGCCACATAAAAGAGATTCCTGGCTATTTCAGATATATATATTATTCACTGAACCTCCGAAATGGTGACCATATGAAATAGACTCGATATTACTTCACAGGTGTGTGTTATTCAATAATTTTCTAAAGGAATCATCACCTTAAATAGCCTAATGATTACTCTTAACAGGTGCATTATTCAAAGAGGTTCTGTATGAGTGTCCACATCAAATAGACTCCTGACTTTCACATAGGTGTGTATCATTCAGGGAAGTGCTCAATTTGTGGCTATCTTAAATAGGTTCCTGACTACTCCACAGGAGTTTATTATTCTCATAATCTCTGATTGAAAGGCCATATGAAATAAACTCCTGACTCTTGCCCCATTGTGCATTATTTAGTAAGGCTCTGAATGAGTGTCCCTACAGAATAGCGTCCTGAAGATTCCCTGGTTTGTATCATTCAGAGAGATACTGAATCAGTGGTCACATGAAACAGGATCGTGACTATTACCGTGGTATGCATTATTAAGTGCGGCTCTGAGTGGCCATACAAAATAGACTGCTAATATTCACAGAGTATTCCTCATGTGTGTATTATTCACTGATTCTCTGAGTGGCCACATGAAATAGACTCCAGACTGTACCATAAGTGTACAATATTCGGTGAGGCTGTTAAAGAGTGGCCACATGAAACAGACTTCTTTATAATCTACATGTTTGCATTATTCACTGATTGCCTGAATGTGTAGCCATGTGACATTGACTCCTAATTCTTCTCCATGTGTGCATTATTCAAACAGGTTCTGCATGAGTGTGCATATTAAATGGAATCCTGACACTTTTCCAGGTGTGTATTCTTCAGTTATTCCCAGAATGAGAGATCATACGAAATAGACTCCTATCACCCAGGTGTGTATCATTCAGGGAGGCACTTAATTCGTGGCTACCATAAACAGCGTCCTGACTACTCCATAGCAGTTCATTATTCACTGAAGCTCTAAATGAGAGGCCATATAAAATACATGAGGCCAACAAGCACATGTAAAAATGCTCATCATCACTGTTCATTAGAGAGATGCAAATCAAAACCACATTGAGATAGCATCTCACGCCAGTTAGAATGGCCATCATTAAAAATTTTGGAGACAACAGATGCTGGAGAGGATGCGGAGAGATAGAAACACTCTTACACTGTTGGTGAGAGTGTAAATTAGTTCAAACATTGTGGAAGACAGTGTGGCGATTCCTCAAGGATTTTGAAATAGAAATTCCATTTGACCCAGCAATCCCATTATTGGGTATATATCCAAAGGACTATAAATCGTTCTACTATAAGGACACATGCACACGAATGTTCATTGCAGCGCTGTTTGTAATAGCAAAGGCCTGGAACCAGCCCAAATGCCCATCGACGGTAGACTGGACTGGAAAAATGTGGCACATATACACCATGGAATATTATTCAGCAATCAAAAAGGATGAGTTTTTGTCCTTTGTAAGGACATGGATGAACATGGAGAACATCATTTTCAGCAAACTGACACAAGAACAGAAAACGAAAGACCACATATTCTCACTCATAGGCTGATGAGAAAAATCAGAACACATGGACACAGGGAGGGGGTACTACACACTGGTATCTATTGGATAAAATAGGGGAAGGACAGCGGGAGGGGAGCAGGGGAGGGACAGCCTGTGGAGAAATGCCAAATATGGGTGAAGAAAAAAAAGGCAGCAAAACACCCTGTCATATAAGTACCTATGCAACTATCTTGCACGTTCTGCACATGTACCACACAACCTAAAATGCAATAAAAATTAGAAAAAATAAAATAAAATAGTCACCTGACTATTGCCCCCTTGTGAATTATTCAATAAGGCTCTGAATGAGTGGCAGTATGGAATAGAATCCTGATGATTTCCCAGGTGTGTATCATTCAGTGAGGCACTGAACGAGCGGCTATATGAGAGGCTTCAGACTATTACCCTGGTGTGCATTATTCACTGAGGATCAAAATGGCTGCCTATATGAAGTAGACTCTTATCTCTTCAGCAGGTGTGTATTATTGAATGAGACTCTGAATATGTGGGCATAAAAAAGAGACTTCTGTCTATTGCCCAGGTGTGCATTATTTACAGAGACCCTGAATGTGTAGCCGTTTTAAGTAGACTCCTGACTGTCAGCCAGGTGTGTATTATTCAGGGAGGTGCTTAATCTGTGGCTATCTTAAATAGGGTCATGACTACTCTACAGGTGTTCATTATTCACTAAAGCTCCGCAGGAAAGGCCTTATGAAATATACTCCTGAATATTGCCCCCTTGTGAATTATTCAGTAAAGCGCTGAATGAATGGTCCTATGGAAGAGAATACTGACGATTCCCCGGTGTGGCATTTAGTGAGATACTGAATCAGTAGTCATATGAGACAAAATCCTGACTAGTACCGTGGTGTGCATTATTCACTGAGGCTCTGTGTGGCCATATGAAATAGACTCCTAATATTCACTGAGTATTTGTCATGTGTGCATTATTCACTGATTCTCTGAGTGGCCGTATGAAATAGAATAGTGATTATTAACCAGTAGTGTATTATTTCTTGGGGTTCCTAGTGACTCTATTTCTGAAATAATCAGAAATAGATTTCTATTATATTAAATAGAATCCTGACTATTCCCAAGCTGTGTATCGTTCAGTGAGGCTCTGAATTATTCGCTATATGAGATAGGCTCCTGAGTACTCAACATCTGTGAATTATTCATTGAGCCTCTGAATGAGTGGCCCAGTTAAATACATGCCTGTCATTTTTCCAGTTGTGTAATATTCAGCGAGGCTCGAAATGAGTGGCTATATAAAACAGACCTCTCAGTACTGGGCAGATGTTCATTATTCGCTGAGGGGTTGAATGAGGGGGCATAAGCAATAGAGTCCTAATTATTTCCTTGTGTGCCTGATTCACTGAGGCTCCGAATATGTTGCCATTTGGAATGGAATCCTCACAATTCCCTAGGTGTGTGTTATTCACAGGGTCTCTGAATGCATTGCCATTCCAAATAGAGTCCTGAGAATTCTCCAGGTGTGCCCTATTCCGTGAGTCTCTGAGTGAGTGGCCACATAATACACACTCCCCAATGTTTTCTAGGTGTCTATTATTCACTGAGGCTCTGAAACAGTAACCAAATGAAATAGATTCCTGACTATTCCACAGGTGTGCATTATTCAGTGAGGCACTCATTGAGTGTCCATATAAAACTGCCCTGAGTATTCCCCAGGTGTGTACCACTCAGTAAGTTACTGAGAGAGTGGCCTTATAAAATAGACTCTTGACTATCCCCCAAGTGTGTATTATTCACTGAGGCTCTGAATTAGTAGCCATATGAAATAGACTCCTGACTATTCCACAGGTGCTTATTATCCACTGAAGCTAAGAATGAGTGTCCAAATAAAAAAGACTCCTGGCTACTCCACAGGTGTGCATTATTCACCAAGGCTCTGAATGAATGTCCATCGGAAATAGACTTCAAATTATTCTCCAGTGTGTATTATTCAGTTAGGCTCTGAAAATGTGGCCATATTTTTTTTTTTTAATTTTTATTGCATTATAGGTTTGGGGGTACATGTGCAGAACGAGCAAGATAGTTGCATAGGTACACACATGGCAGTGTGCTTTGCTGCTTTCCTCCCCTTCACCCACACTTGGTATTCATCCCCAGGCTATCCCCCCCAGCCCCCCCCTGCTGTCCCTCCCCCATTCCTCCCCAACAGTCCCCAGTGTATAGTAGACCGCCTCTCTGTGTCCACGTGTTCTCATTTTTCTCACCCACCTATGAGTGAGTATATGCGGTATTTCTTTTTCTGTTCTTGTGTCAGTTTGCTGAGAATGATGTTCTCCATATTTATTAGATTTCTTACTATCACACGGGTGTGTATTATTCACGGAGGCTCTGAATATGTGTCTACATGAAATAGACTCCTGACTACACCACATTATTCAGTGACACTCCGAATGAGAGGCCACATAAAAAAGACACCTGACTATTCCACAGGTGTGCATTATTCAGTGAGACTCTGAATGAGGGGATAAAACTGAATCTTGACTATTTCCCCTGGTGTGTACATTCAGTGAGGCTCTCAATGAGTAGCTATAGGAAAGGGACTTCCGACTCTTCAGCAGGTGTGCATTATTTAGTAATTCTCTGAATAAGTGGCCATAAGAAATAAACTCCAGATTGTATCACAAGTGTGTAATATGGGTGGAGGCTGTGAAAGAGTGGATATATAAAACAGACATCTTATTACTCCACGGGTGTGCGTTATTCACTGACTGTGTGTATCAGTAGCCATATAACATAGACCCCTAATTATTCTTCATGTTTGCATTATTTAAACAGGTTCTGTATGAATGTGCATACCAAATATCCTGCTGACACTCTGTCCTGTGTGTATTCTTCAGTGATACCCAGAATGCGAAGTCATATGAAATAGACTCCTGACTATATCACCCAGGTGTGTATCATTCAGAAAGGCACTTAATTCGTGGCTCTCTTAAACAGTGACTTGACTACTTTATAGCAGTTCATTATTTAATTGAAGCTCTGAATTAGAGGCCATATAAAATAGACACCTGACTATTGCCCGTTCTGAATTATTCTATAAGGCTCTGAATGAGTGGTAGTATAGAATAGAATATTTCTTATTCCACAGGGATGTATCATTCAGTGAGGCACTGAATGAGTGGCCATATAAAAGAATCTCCAAACTATAACCCTGGTGTGCATTATTCACTGAGGCTCTAAATGAGTGGCTATATAAAGTAGACTCTTAACTCTTCCTTAGGTGTGTAGTATTGAATGAGACTCTGAATAAATGGGCATAAAAGAGAGACTCCCGGCTAATGCCCAGGTGTGCATTATTTACAGATTCCCTGAATGTGTAGACATTTGAAGTAGACTCTTGACTGTTTCTGAGGGGTGTATTATTCACAGAGGCCCTGAACGAGTGGCCCTATAAAAAAGATTTCTGACTATTCAGATATACATATTATTCACTGAAACACTGAAAGAGTGGCCATATGAAGTAGACCCCATTTTACTCCACAGGTGTGCATTATTCCTTGTTATTCCAAACGAATTACCATATAAATTAGACTACTGTTTATTTCCCACATGTGCAGTATTTGAAGAGGTTCTGTATCAGTGTCCATTTGAAATAGCCTCCTGACAATAACTCCTGTGTGTAATATTCAGGGAGGTGCTTAATTTGTGGCTACCTAAAATAGGGTCCTGACTACTCCACAGCTGTTTATTATGCACTGAAGCTCTGAAGAAGAGGGCATATGAAATAGACTTTTGACTATTGCCCCATTTTTCATTATTTGGTAATGCTGTGATTGAGTGGCCATATGGCATGGACTCTGACTCTTCCCAAGTTGTGTATCATTCGGTGAGTTTCTGAATGAGTGACCATATAAAATAGACTCCTGACTATATCTTCTTGCCTATGTCTCAGTTATGCATTTTCCACTGAGGCAGTGGGTGAACGATCATATGAAATAGACTCCAGACTATTCCCAAGGTGTGCATTATTCATTGAGTCTCTGAATGAGTGGCTATATTAAATAGAATCCTGAGTATTTCCCAGGTATATATAATTCTTCACTGAGGTTCTGAATGAGTGGCCATGTGAAATACACTCCTGACTTTTCCATAGGTCTGTATTACTCAGTGAGGCTCTGAATGAGTGGCCATAGAAAAGAGACTAATGAAAACTCCTCAGGCATGCATTTTTAGGTTCTAAATGAGTGGCTATACGACATAGAAACTTGACTTTTCCCAAGGTGTATGTTATTCAGTGAGGCTGTGAATATGTGGCTATATAAAATAGAATTCTGACGAAAATAAAGGTGTTCCTTATTCAGTGATGTTCTGAAGGAGAGGCCATACATAATAGCGTCCTGAGTATTCCCCAGATATGCATTATTCACTGAGGCTCTGAAATTTTAGCCATATGAAATAGTCTCCTGACTTGTCTACAGGTGTGTATCTTTTAATGAGTCTTTGACTTAGTGACCATATGAAATAGACTTCTGACTATTCCCCAGGTGTGTATTATTGACACAGACTCTGAATATATGGGCATATGAAATAGACTACTGACTATTCCAAACTTGTGCATTACTCACTCAGGCTTTGCTTTTGTGGCCATATAAAATAGACTAGTGTCTATTTTACACGTGTGCATTATTCACTGATGCTGTATATGAGTGGCCATATAAAGTAGACTTCTAAGTCTTCCCCAGGTGTGTATTACTCAGTGAGGCTCTCCTTGTGTGATCATATGAAACAGGATGATGTCTATCCCAAATAATTTTATTATTCAGTGAATCTCTGAATGAGTGGGTTTATAAAATAGGCTGCTGAGTACTGTACATTTGCACATTATTCACTGAGACTATGAGTCAGTGGCCTTATGAAATGAAATGGTGACTGTTCCACAGGTGTGTATTATTCCCTGAGGCTCTGATTGAGTCGCTGTGTGAAATACACTCCTGGCTACTCCACAGGTGTGCATTATTCACTGAGGTTATGAATGCGTGTTCATATGACATAGCCTCCTCATTACTGACAAGATGTTCATTACACAATGAGGCTCCTAAACAATGGTGATATGAAATAGAATCCTGACTAATTCCCAGGGGTGCATCAATGAGTAATGCTCTGATCATGCGGCCATATATCATAGACTCTAACTAGTCCACAGGTGTGTAGCATTCACTGAGTATCTGAATAATTGGCCACATGAAATAGACTCCTGACTATTCCCCAGGTGTGTATTACTTCCTAAGGGTATGGATGAGTGGCTACATAAGATAGCCAGTTAACTATTCCTCTCGTGTGCATTTTCAACTGAGGCACAGAATGAACCATCATATCAAATTGACTCCAGACTATTTTGCAACTGTGCTTTATTCCAGGAGATTGTGAATGAGTGGCCATATGAAATAGACTCCTGAGTATTCCCAAGGTATGTATGATTCAATGAGGCTCTGAATGAGTAGCCATGTGAAATGCACTCCTGACATTTCCATAGATGTGTATTATTCAATGAGGCTCTGAATGAGTGGACATAAGAGAGACTCCTGAATAGATGCAGAATTGCATTTTTAGGTTTGGCTCTGAAAGAGTGTCTTTGTGAAATGGAATTCTGACTTTTCCCCAGGTGTTCCTTATTTAGTGAAGCTCTGAATGAGAGGCCATATGTAATACTGTTCTGAGTATGCCCCTATATGTATTAGTCACTGAGGCTCTGAATGTTTGGAAATATGAAATAGCCTCCTGACTATTCCACTGGTGTGTATTTTTTAATGGGGCTTTGAGTCAGTGATTAGATGAAATAGATCCCTTACTATTCCTAAGGTGTGTATTATTGACTGATACTCTGACTAAGTAAGCATATGGAATAGACTCCTCATTATTCCAAAGTTCTACATTACTAACTCAGGCTTTGGTTTTGTGGCCATACAAAATAGATCAGTGTCTGTTCCACAGGTGTGCATTATTTTCTGAGGCTCTAAATGTGTGGCTATATAAAAAATAGTCTTAACTCTTTTCCATGTGTGTATAACTGAATGAGCCTGAATAAGTGAGCCTAAGAGAGAGATTCCTGTCTATTCCCCAGGTGTGCATTATATACAGAGACTCTCAATGTGTTTCTCTTTGAAGTACTCACTAGACAATTCTCCAAGGGTGTTTTATTCACTGAGGCCCTGAAAGAGTGGCCATATGAAAGAGATTCCTGGCTATTCCAGATATATATATATATATATATCTTATATATATATATCTTATATATATATTTAAATATATACATCTTATATATATAAGATATATATATAAATATATATAAGAGATATATATATTTATATGTATATATATTTATACATATAAATATATATATATATATATCTTATTCACTGACACACAGAAATGGTGGCCATATGAAATAGACTCAATTTTACTTCACAGGTGTGTGTTATTTAATGATTCTATAAAGGAATCATCATATGAAATAGACTAGTGATTATTCTTCACATGTGCATTATTCATAGAGGTTCTGTATGACTGTCCATATAAAATACACTCCTGTCACACAGGTGTGTCTCATTCAGGGTGGTGCTATGTTAAATAGGGTCCTGACTACTTCACAGGTGTTTATTATTCACTGAATCTCTGAATAAGAGGCCATATGAAATAGACTCCTGATTCTTGCCTCGTTGTGCATTATTTACTAAAGCTCTGAATGGGTGTTCCTATGGAATAGAATCCTGAAGATTCCCTGGTGTGTATCATTCAGAGAAATGCTGAATCAGTGGTCACATGAAACAGGATCCTGACTATTACCGTGGTATGCATTATTCACTGCGGCTCTGAGTGGTCATATAAAATAGAGTTTAATATTCACAGAGTATTCCTTATGTTTGAATTATTCACTGATTCTCTTAGGGGCCACATGAAATAGACTCCAGACTATATCATAAGTGTATAATATTCGGTAAGGCTGGGAAATAGTGGCCACATGAAACAGACTTTTTATTACTCCACATGTGTCTGTTATTCACTGATTGTGTGAATCAGTAGCCATATGACATGGACTCCTAATTATTCTCCATGTGTGCATTATTCAAACAGGTTCTGCATGAGTGTTCATACCAAATAGACTCCTGACAGTTTTCCAGGTGTGTATTCTTCAGTTATTCCCAGAATGAGAGATCATATGAAGTAGACTCCTATCACCCAGGTGTGTATTATTCAGGAAGGAATGTAATTCGTGGCTACCATATACAGCGTCCTGACTATTCCATAGAAGTTCATTATTCACTGAAGCTCTAAATGGGAGGCCATATAAAATAGTCACCTGACTATTTCCCCCTTGTGAATTATTGAATAAGTCTCTGACTGAGTGGCAGTATGGAATAGAATCCTGATGATTTCCCAGGTGTGCATTATTTACAGAGACCCTGAATGTGTAGATATTTTAAGACTGTTTCCAAGGTGTGTATTATTCACCAAGGCCCTGAACGAGTGGCCATGTGAAAGAGATTCCTGACTATTCAGATATACATATCATTCACTGAAACACTGAAAGAGTGGCCATATAAAACAGACTCCATTTTACTCCACAGGTGTGCGTTATTACTTGATATTCCAAATAAATCACCATATAAAATAGACTAGTGTTTATTCCCCACATTTGCAGTATTCGATGAGGTTCTGTATTAGTGTCCATTTGAAATAGCCTCCTGACAATCACTCGTGTGTGTATCATTCAGGGAGGTGCTTAATTTGGGGCTACCTTAAATAGGGTGCTGACTACTCCACAGCTGTTTATTATGCACTGAAGCTCTGACTAAGAGGCCATATGAAAGACACTCCTGACTATTGCTCCATTGTGCATTATTCGGTAATGCTGTGATTGAGTGGCAATATGGCATGGACTCTGACTATTTCTCAGTTGTGTATCATTTGGTGAGTTTCCAAATGAGGGACCATATAAATTGGACTCCTGACTATATCCTCTTGACTATTTCTCAGCTGTGAATGTTCCACTGAGGCACTGGGTGAGTGGTAATATCAAATAGACTCCAGACTATTCCCAAGGTGTGCATCATTCAGTGAGTCTCTGAATAAGTGGATATATTAAAAAGAATCCTGAGTATTACCCAGGTATATACGATTCTTCACTGAGGTTCTGAATGAGTGGCCATGTGAAGTACACTCCTGACTTTTCCATAGGTCCGTATTATTCAGTGAGGTTCTGAATGTTTGGCCATAGGAAAGCAACTACTGAATACTCCTCAGGAGTGCATTTTTAGGTTCGGCTCTAAATGAGTGACAATATGACACAGAAAGTTGACTTTCCTTAAGGTGTATGTTACTCAGTGAGGCTCCGAATATGTGGCTATATGAAATAGGATTCGGACTAAAATACAGGTGTTCCTTATTCAGTGAATCGCTGAAGAAGAGGCCATATGTAATAGCGTCCTGAGTATTTCCCAGATATGCATTATTCACTGAGGCTCTGAAACTTTGGCCATGTGAAATAGTCTCCTGACTAGTCCACAGATGTGTATTATTTAATGAGTCTTTGAGTTAGTGACCATATGAAATGGACGTCTGACTATTCCCCAGGTGTGTATTATTGACTCAGACTCAGAATATATGGGCATATTGAATAGACTACTGACTATTCCAAAGTTGTGCATTACTCACTCAGGCTATGAATTTGTGGCCATATAAAATAGATTAGTGTCTATTCCACATGTGTACATTATTCACTGAGGCTGTAAATGAGCGGCCATATAAAGAGAACTCCTAACACTTCCCCAGGTGTGTATTACTAAGTGAGGCTCTCCTTGTGTGATCATATGAAACAGGATGTTGTCTATCTCAAATTATTTTATTATTCAGTAAATCTCTGAATTAGTGCCTTTATGAAATAGACTGCTGAGTACTGTACATTTCTGCATTATTCACTGAGGCTATGAGTCAGTCACCTTATGAAATAAAATGCTGACTCTTCCACAGCTGTGTATTATTCACTGAGGTTCTGAATGAGTGGCTGTGTGAAATACACTCCTGGCTACTCCACAGGTGTGCATTATTCACTGAGGCTATGAATGAGTGTTCATATGACATAGCCTCCTGATTGCTGACCAGATGTGCATTACTTAGTGAGACAATTAAACAATAGTGATATAAAATAGAATCGTGACAAATTTTCTGGTGTGCATCAATCAGTAATGCTCTAATTGAGAGGCCATATGTCATAGACTCTAACTAGTCCACAGGTGTGTAGCATTCACTGAGATTGTGAATAATTAGCCACATGAAATAAACTCCTGACTATTCCCCAGGTGTGTATTACTTACTAAGGGTATGGATGAGTGGCTCCATAAAATAGCCACTTAACTATTTCTCCCGTGTGCATTTTCCACTGAGACACTGAATGAACCATCATATCAAATAGACTCCAGACTATTTCACAGGTGTGCATTATTCCACAAGTTTCTGAATGAGTAGCCATATGGAATTGATTCCTGAGTATTCTTCAGGTATGTATCATTCAATGAGGCTCTGAATGAGTGGCCATGTAAAATACACTCCTGGAATTTCCATACATGTGTATGATTCAATGAGGCTCTGAATCAGTGGACATAGGAAAGAGACTCCTGAATAGTTGCAGGAGTGCATTTTTAGGTTTGCTCTGAAAGAGTGGGTTTATGAACTAGAATCCTGACTTTTCTTTAGGTGTTCCTTATTCAGTGAATCTCTGAATAAGAGGCCATATGTAATAGTTTCCTGAGTACGCCTCTGTATGTATTACTCAATGAGGCTCTAATTTCTCGGCCATATGAAATAGCCTCCTGACTCTTTCACAGGTGTGTATTATTTAATGAGGCTTTGAGTTAGGGATTAGATGAAACAGACCCTTACTATTCCTAAGGTGTGCATTATTGACTGAGACACTGATTAAGTGGGCATATAAAATAGAGTCCTCATTATTCCAAAGTTGTGCATTACTCACTCAGGTTTTGATTTTGTGGCTAGAGAAAATAGACCAGTGTCTGTTCCACAGTTGTGCATTATTTACTGAAGCTCTAAATGAGTGGCTATATGAAGAAGACCCTTAACTCTTTTCGAGGCGTGTATTACTGAATGAGACTGAATAAGTGAGCTTAAGAAAGAGACTTCTGTCTATTCCCCAGGTGTGCATTATATACAGAGACTCTCAATGTGTGGCCATTTGAAGTAGACACAAGACAATTTCCCAGGGGTGTATTATTCACTGATGCCCTGAATGAGTGGCCATATGAAAGAGATTCCTGGCTATTCCAAATATATATATTATTCACTGAAACACTGAAAGGGTAGCCATATGAAATAGACTCGAATTTACTTCACAGGTGTCTTATTTAATAATTCTCTATAAAAATCTCCATATGAAATAAACTAGTGATTATTCTTCACATTTGCATTATTCAAAGAGGTTCTGTATGAGTTTCCATATCAAATAGACTCCTGACTGTCACCCTGGTCTGTATCATTCATAAAGGTGCTTAATTTGAGGCTATTTTAAATAGGGTCCTGACTACACCACAGGTTTCATTATTCACTGAATCTCTGAACGAGAGGCCATATGAAATAGACTCCTGACCCTTGACCCAAGGTGCATTATTTAGTAAATCTCTGAATGAATATTCCTATGGAATAGAGTCCTGAAGATTCCCTGGTGTGTATCATTCAGAGAGATACTGAATCAGTGGACACATGAAACAGGATCCTGACTATTACCGCGGTACGCATTATTCACTGTGGCTCTGAGTGGCCATATAAAATAGACTCCTAATATTCAAAGAGTATTCCTCATGTGTGCATTATTCCCTGATTCTCTGAGTGGCCACATGAAATAGACTCCAGACTATATCATAAGTGTTTAATATTCTGTGAGGCTCTTAAAGAGTGGCCACATGAAGCAGAGTTCTTATTGCTCCACATGTGTGTGTTATTCACTGATAGTCTGAGTGAGTAGCCATATGACATGGACTCCTATTTATTCTCCATGTGTGCATTATTCAAACAGGTTCTGCATGAGTGTGCATACAAAATAGACTCCTGACACTTTCCAAGCTGTGTATTCTTTAGTTATTCCCAGAATGAGAGATCATATGTAGTACACTCCTGACTATCACCCATGTGTGTATTATAAAGGAGGCACTTAAATCGTGGCTACCATTTACAGGGTCCTGACTACTCCAGAGAAGTTCATTATTCACTGAATCTCTAAATAAGAGGCCACGTAAAAAATCACCTGACTATTGCCTCGTTGTGAATTATTCAATAAGGCTCTGAGTGAGTGGCAGTGTAAAATAGAATCCTGATGTTTCTTTAGGTGTGTATCATTCAGTCTGGCACTGAAAGAGCGGCTATATGAGAGAGGCTCCAGACTATTACCCAGGTGTGCATTATTCACTGAAGATCTAAATAGGTGCCTATATGAAGTAGACTCTTAACTCTTCTGCAGATGTGTATCATTGAATGGGACTCTGAATAAGTGGGCATAAAAAAGAGACTCCTGTCTATTGCCCAGGTGTGCATTATTTACAGAGACTCTGAATGCGTAGCCGTTTTAAGTAGACTTTTCACTGTCACCCAGGTGTGTTTTATTCAGCGAGGTGCTTAATTTGTGGCTATCTTTAATAGGGTCATGATTACTCCACAGGTGTTCATTATTCACTGAAGCTAAAAAGGAGAGGCCGTATGAAATAGACTCCTGACTATTGCCCCCTTGTGCATTATTCAGTAAGGTTCTGAATGAATGGTCCTATGGAACAGAATCCTGACGATTCCCCAGTATGTCAGTCAGTGAGATACTGAATCAGTGGTCATATGAAACAGGATCCTGAGTATTACCGTGGTGTACATTATCCACTGAGGCTCTGTGTGGCCATATGAAATAGACTCCTAATATTCACTGAGTATTCCTCATGTGTGCGTTATTCACTGATTCTCTGAGTGGCCATATGAAATAGTCTCCTGACTATTCCCCAGTAGTGTATTATTTCTTGGTGTTCCTAATGACGCACCATATGAAATAGACTTCTGAGTATTTCACAAGTGTGTAATATTCAGGGAATCTATGAATTGGAGGGTCATATTAATTAGTATCCTCAGTATTCCATACACATGCATTATTCACTGAGGCTCATAATGAGTGCTTATATTTAATAGAATCCTGACTATTCCCAAGCTGCATATCATTCAGTGAGGCTCTGAATGATTCACCATATGAGAAAGGCTCCTGAGTACTCAACAGCTGTGAATTATTAACTGAGCCTCTTAATAAGTGGCCATGTGTAATACACACCTAACTTTTTTCCATTTGTGTACCATTCAGTGAGGCTTAAAATGAGTGGCCATATGAAACAAAACCCTCAGTACTCCACAGACATGCATTATTCACTGAGGGGCTGAATGAGAGGGCATAAGCAATAGACTCCCGATTATTTTCATGGTGTGCATGATTCACTGAGGCTCCGAATATGTGGCCATTTGGAATGGATCCCTCACAATTCCCTATGTGTGTTATTCACAGAGTATCTGAATTCATTGTGATTTGAAATAGACTCTTGAGAATTCTCCAGGTGTGCACAATTCTGTGAGGCTCTGAATGAGTGACCACATGACACACACTCCCCAATGTTTTCTGGGTGTGTATTATTCACTGAGGCTCTAATAAAGTGACCAAATGAAATAGAATCCTGACTATTGCACAGGTGTGCATTATTCAGTGAGGTACTCATTGAGTTTCCATATGAAATTGTCCTGACTATTTTCCAGGTGTGTACCAGTCAGTAAGGTACTGAGAGATTGGCCATATAAAATAGAATTTTGACTATTTCCCAAGTGTGTATTATTCACTGAGGCTCAGAATGCGTGGCCATAAGAAATAGACTCCTACTTCACAAGTGCATGTTATCCACTGAGGCTAAAAATGAGTGTGCAAATGAAATAGACTCCTGGCTACTCCACAGTTGTGCATTATTCACCAAGGCTCTGAATGAATGTCCATGGGACATTAAATTATTCTCCAAGTGTGTATTAAGTGAGGCTCTGAAAATATGGCCACATAAATTATATTCCTTACTATCACACTGGTGTGTATTATTCACTGAGGCTCTGAATATATGTCGACATGAAATAGACTTCTGACTACTCCACATTATTCCGTGACACTCCGAATGAGGGCCACATGAAAAGACACATCACTCTTCCACAGGTGTGCATTATTCAGTGAGACTCTGAATGAGAAGATAAACAGAATCCTATTTTCCCAGGTGTGTACATTCAGTGAGGATCTCAATGAGAAGCCATAGGAAAGGAACTTCTGACTATTCCACAGGTGGGCATTATTCAGTAATTCTCTGAATGAGTGGCCATAAGAAAGAGACTCCAGATTATATCACAAGTTTGTAATATGAGGTGAGGCTGTGAAAGAGTGGCCATATAAAACAAACTTCTTGTTACTCCACAGGTGTGCATTATCCACTGATTGTGTGAATCAGTAGCCATATGACATGGACTCCTAATTATTCTCCATGTTTGCACTATTTAAACAGGTTTGGTATGAGTGTGCATAACAAATATCCTGCTGACACTTCATCATATGTGTATACTTCAGTGATTCCTAGAATGAGATGTCATATGAAATAGACTCCTATCACCCAGGTGTGTATCATTCAGGGAAGCACTTAATTCGTGGCTCTATTAAACAGTGACTTGACTACTCCATAGAAGTTCATTATTTAACGGAGGCTCTATAATGAGAGGCCATATAAAATAGACACCTGACTATTGCCCATTGTGAATTATTCTATAAGGCTCTGAATGAGTGGTAGTATAAAATACAATCCTTATGATTCCCCAGGTTTGTATCATTCAGTGGGGCACTGATTGAGTGGCCATATAAAAGAGGCTCCAGAATAAAACCCTGGTGTGCATTATTCACTGAGGCTCTAAATATTTGGCTATATAAAGTAGACAGTTAACTTTTCCTTATGTGTGTATTATTGAATGAGACTCTGATTAAGTGGGCATAAAAGAGAGACTCCTGACTATTGCCCAGGCGTGCATTATTTACAGAGACCCTGAATGTGTAGACATTTGAAGTAGTCTCTTGACTGTTTCCATGGGGTGTTTTATTCACCTAGTCCCTGAACGAGTGGCCATATGAAAGAGATTCTTTACTATTCAGATATACATATTATTCAGTGAAACACTGAAAGAGTGGCCATATGTAATAGACCCCACTTTACTCCACAGGTGTGCGTTATTTCTTGATATTCCAAACGAATCATCATATGAAATAGACTAGTGTTTATTCCCCACATGTGCAGTATTCGAGTATGTTCTGTATGAGTGTCCATATCACATAGCCTCCTGAGAATCTCTCATGTGAGTATCATTCATGAAGGTGCTTAATTTGCGGCTATGTTAAATAGGGTTCTGACTACTCCACAGCTGTTTTTTATGCACTGAAGCTCTGAATAAGAGGCCATATGAATAGACTCCTGACTATTGCCCCATTGTGCATTATTCGGTAATGCTGTGATTGAGTGGCCATATGGCGTGGATTCTATTCCCCAGTTGTGTTTCATTTATTGAGTTTCTGAATGAGTGACCATATAAAATTGACTGCTGACTATATAGTCTTGACTATTTCTAAGCTGTGCATTTTCCACTGAGGCACTGGGCGAACGGTCTTATCAAATAGTCTCCACACTATTCCCCAGGTGTGCATCCTTCAATGAGTCTCTGAGTAAGTGGCTATATTAAATAAAATTCTGAGTATTCCCCAGGTATATATGATTCATCACTGAGGTTCTGAATGAGTGGCCATCTGAAGTAAACTCCTGACTTTTCCGTAGGTCTGTATTATTCAGTGAGGCTCTGAATGAGTGACTGTAGGAAAGCTACTACTGAATACTTCTCAGGCGTGCATGTTTATGTTCGGCTCTAAATGAGTGGCTATACCACATAGAAACTTGACTTCCCCAAGGATTATTTTATTCAGTGAGGCTCTGAATATTTGGCTATATGAAATAGAATTCGGACTCCAATACAGGTGTTCCTTATTCAGTGAAACTCTGAAGAAGGGGCCATATGTAATAGCGTCCTGAGTATTCCTCATATATGCATTTTTCATTGAGGCTGTGAAACTTTGTTCATATGAAATAGTCTCCTGACTAGTCCACAGGTGTGTAAAATTTAATGAGTCTTTGAGTTAGTGACCATATGAAATAAACTTCTGACTATTCCCCTGGTGTGTATTATTGACTCAGACTCTGAATATATGGGCATATGGAATAGACTACTTACTATTCCAAAGTCGTGCGTTACTCACTAAGGCTTTGAGTTTGTGGCCATATAAAATAGACTAGTGTCGATTTCCAAGATGGCATTGTAGAAACCATTCAGAATTGCAGCTCTCAGCAAAGGTGCAGAGGGTGAGTCCTAGCCACAATGTCAGGCGTACCTTTGTTGCCCACAGGATAAGAAAATTTCCAGGTGTAGGAGAGACACGGGACACTAGCACAGCTGGCATTTTGCCTTGCATGGCCAGTTCAGCTGGTGCTGCAGTGCAGCGGCACCTGGCACAAAACTCACCGGTCTGGGTGCCCTTTTTAAACTGGCAATCTGAAATTTAAAAGGGCAGATTGGAATGTCCATCTGATTAAACGGGACTTGGACAGTGAGCCAGACCAGGAGATTCCTGGGAAGCATGATTTGAGCAGGTGCAGTGGGAAGCAGCACAGGAGATTACAAAAATCCCAGTGTCCTATCAGCAGGCTACTGGGGTGCCAGTGAGAGAGTCAACCGTTCAAATTCAGGAGAAAAAGAGAGAGAAAAAGAGAGGACAGACTCTGAGACAGGGAGCTCGGTGATCGGGCTCAGCAGGTACCACCATCAGGGGGACAAGAAGGGCGGCGACTGGAGGCACTCAGGGTTGAAAATTTTGCTGTGGGCTCAGCTGAATCCAGGACAGTGAGGCCCGGTGGTGAAGGGGCAACCACCAGTATGGACGCATACCACCCCTACTGAGTTACATGCCCAGTGCTGACTCAGCCTCCTGTTGCTGAGGCAACCCGTCATAACAGAGAGACTCTGCCAGCTGGGCGGAGTGCACTACAGTAGAAGGCAGCCCCGTGGCAGCAGGGTGGACCTGCGCTAGCAGGGCAAACCTCAGCAGGCAAACAGTGAACAGACTACCTCCTAGCCGAGCAAAACAGTGCAACAGATACTCATAAAGAAAGCCACAACTCCCTGAGATGGAGCATCTGAGGGAAAAAAAAGTTTTATTAGTTCTGCTGCAGCAGACCAAAACACAGGTGCCCAACAACGCTGAATGAACAACGGAGCTCAAAGCTCAGCACTGGAGCTCCTATAAAGTACAGAATGCCTCCTCAAGCAGCTCCCTGACACCTGTATATCCAAAGAGTCACCTCAAAATAAACTAATCACACTGACATTTGGCGGGCATCATTCTGGGACAAAGATAGCAGGAGAATAAATTGGTAGCATCCCTCACTGTTCCACAGCTAATACAGGTGTACCCCAGAAAAGCAGGGCCTGGAGTGGACCTCAGCACTCGTACAGCAGAGGGGCCAGACAATTAGAAGAAAAACTAAGTAACAGAAATACTTCATCATCAACAATCTGGGCATCCACTCAAAGACCCAATTGAAAAATGAGCAACTACTAAGATGACAGGTTAATAAATCCACACAGATGGGAAAAAACCAGCGCAAAAAGGAGGAAAACACCCGAAACCAAAACATCTCACACCCTACAAAGGTCCAAAACTCCTCACCAGCAAGGGAACAAAGCTGGACAGAGAATGAGTGTGGCAAAATGACGGAATCAGACTTCAGAAGGTGGATAATGAGAAACTTCAGTGAGTTAAGAGAACATGTTATAAATCAATGCAAAAAAATATAAGAACCTTGAAAAAATACTTGAAAAATGATTCCAGGAAATGAAAACAAGAATGGACAACTTAGAGAGGAATATGAATGAATTGAAGGGGCTGAAACACATAACACGAGAACTTCGTGAAGCATGCACAAGTTTCAACAGCCAAATTGACCAAGCAGAAGAAAGAATATCAGAAGTCGAAGATCAACTCAATGAAATAAAATGAGAAACCAAGCTTAGAGAAAAAAGGCACAAAAAGGAATGAACAAAATCTCCAAGAAATGTGGGACTATGTGAAGAGACCCAACCTGCGTTTGATAGTTGTAACATAATCTGACAAAGAGAATGAATCCAAGCTGGAAAATACTCTTCAGAATATTATCCAGAAAAATTTTCCCAACCTTGCAAGGCAGGCCAATACTCAACTCGAGAAAATACAGAGAACACCACAAAGATACTCTGCAAGAAGAGCAACCCCAAGGCACATAATCGTCAGATTCACCAGGGTTGAAAAAAAGGAGAAAATGCTAAGGGAAGCCAGAGAGAAAGGTCGGATCACCCACAAAGGGAAGCCAATCAGACTCACAGCAGATCTCTCGGCAGAGACTCTACAACCCAGAAGAGAGTGGGGGCCAATATTCAACATCCTTAAAGAAAAGAACTTTCAACCCAGAATTTCATATCCAGCCAAACTGAGATTCATAAGTGCAGGAAAACTAAAATCCTTCATGTACAAGCAAGTACTCAAAGATTTTGTCACCACTAGGCCTGCTTTACAAGAGCTCCTGAAAGAGGCACTACACATAGAAAGAAACAACCAGTACCAGCCATCCTAAAAGCATACCAAATGCTAAAGAGCATCAACAAAATGAAGAATCTACATAAACCAATGGGCAAAACAGCCAGCTAGCGTCAAAATGGCAGTATCAAATTCACACATAACGATATTCATTCTAAATGTAAATGGGCTAAATGCACCAATCAAAAGACACAGACTGGCAAATTGGATAAAATACCAAAACACATCAGTGTGCTGTATCCAGGAAACCCATTTCACACGCAAGGATACACAAATGCTAAAAATAAAGTGATGGAGGAAGATTTACCAAGCAAATGGAAAGCAAAAAAAAAGCAGGAGTTGCAATTCTAATCTCTGATAAAATAGACTTTAAATCAACAAAGATCAAAAGGGACAAAGAAGGTCATTACATAATGGTAAAAGCGTCGATACAACAAGAAGAGCTAAGAATCCTAAATGTATATGGACCCAATTCAGGAGCACCCAGATATATAATGCAAGTTCTTAATGACTTACAAAGAGACTTAGACTCCCATAAAATAAGATTGGGAGACTTTAATACTCCAGTGTCAATATCAGACAGATTAACCAGACAGAAAATTAACGAGGATATCCAGGACTTAAACATAGACCTGGAACAAGAAAAACTGATAGACATTTACAGAACACTTCACCCCAAATCCACAGAATATACATTCTTCTCAGCACCACATCACACCTACTCCAAAATTTACTACATAATTGGAAGTAAATCACTCTTCAACAAATGCAAAACAACTGAAATCATAACAAACAGTCTCGCAGACCATAGTGCAATCAAGTTATAATTCAGAAATCAGAAACTATCTAAGAACGGCACAGCTTCATGGAAACTGAACAACTGGCTCTTGAATGTTGATTGCATAAACAATGAAATGAAGGCAGAAGTGCTCTGGTTGCAAGATGGCATCATAGAAGCAACTCAGGATTACAGCTCTCAGTGAAGGCACAGAGGGTGAGTCCTAGCTGCATTTTCAGACGGACTTTTGTAGCCCACAGAACTGGCAAATTCCGAGGTGTAGGAGAGACAGAGGGGAGCAGCATAGCCCCCTTGCATGGCCGCATTGGCCAGCGCCATGCCGCGGCACAGAGGCAGCCCACACAAAGCTCACTGGTCTGGGTACCCTGTTAAACTGGTAATCTGAGTTTTGGGAGGGCAGATTGACATGTCCATTTGATTGAACGGGACTTGTATGGTGAGCCAGACCAGGAGATCCCTGGGAATAGCGATTTGTGCCAGTGAAGTGGGCCACCACAAGGGAGATCACACGGATTCTGGTGCCCATTCAGCAGGCGACTGGGGCGCCTGTGAGAGAGTCAACCATTCAATTTGGAAAGAAAGAGAGAGAGAGAGAGAGGAGGGACTCTGAGGCAGGGAGCCAGGTGATTGGGCTCGGCCGGTCCCACCTTCACGGGGACAAGCAGTGGGGCAATTCGAGGTGCTCGGGGTTGAGAGTTTTGCAGCAGGGTCAGCTGAATTCAAACAGTGCAGCTGGGTGGGGGAGGGCCGTCTGCCACTATGGACGCAATTCGCCCCTACTGTGGTACCACCCACTGCTGACGCAGCCTGCCATTGCTGAGGCAACCAGCCATAACACAGAGACGATAAAAACAGGGTGTAGTGCACCACAGTAGAACGGAGCCCTGCAGCAGCAGGGCGTACCCCTGCTAGCAGGGCAGAGCCCCAGAAGGCAAATAGTGAATACACTGCCTCCTAGCTGGGCAGGACAGTGCAACAGATACTCATAAAGAAAGCCCCAACTCCCTAAGACAGAGCATCTGAGAGGAAAAAAAGGGGGGGGGCTTTTATAAGTTCTGCTGCAGCAGACACAATTGCCCAGCAAACCTGAATGAACAAAGGAGCTCACAGCTCAGCACTGGAGCTCTTATAAAGTACAGAAAATCTCCTCAAGCAGCTCCCTGACCCCAGTATATCCAAAGAGCCACTTCAAAAAAGGACTAATCAGACTGACATTTGGCAGACATTATTCTGGGACAAAGCAGAAGAAGAAACTGGTAGCATCCCTCACTGTTCTGCAGCTGCTATAGGTGTACCCCAGACAAGCAGGGCCTGGAGTGGAACTCAGCACTCGTACAGCAGAGGAGATAAACGGTTAGAAGGAAAACTAAAAAACAGAAATACTTAATCATCAAAAATCTGGGCATCCACTCAGAGACCCAATCGAAAAGTCAGCAACTACTAAGATGACAGGTGGATAAATCCACAAAGATGGGAAGAAACCAGCGCAAAAAGGAGGAAAACACACGAAAACAAAACACCTCACCTCCTATAACGGACCAAAACTCCTCACCAGCAAGGGAACAAAGCTGGACGGAGAATGAGATTGACGAAATGAAGAAATCAGACTTCAGAAAGTGGATAATGAGAAATTTCAGTGAGCTAAAAGAACATGTTCTAAATCAATGCAAAGAAAGTAAGAACCTTGAAAAAAGATTTGAAACAAGATTCGAGGAAATGATAACAAGAATGGACAACTTAGAGAGAAATATGAACGCAATGAAGGAGCTGAAAAACACAACATGAGAACTTTGCAAAGCATGCACAAGTTTCAACAGCCGAATTGACCAGGCAGAAGAAAGAATATCAGAAGTCAAAGATCAACTCAATGAAATAAAAGGAGAAACCAAGATTAGAGAAAAAAGCACAAAGAGGAATGAACAAATTCTCCAAGAAATGTAGGACTATGTGAAGAGACCTAACCTACGTTTGATAGGTGTACCAGAATGTGATGAAGAGAATGAATACAAGCTGGAAAACACTCTTCAGGATATTATCCACGAAAATTTCCCCAACCTAGCAGGTCAGGCCAATACTCAACTCCAGGAAATACAGAGAACACCACAAAGATATTCTGCAAGAAGAGCAACCCCAAGGCACATAATCGTCAGATTCACCAGGGTTGAAATGAAGGAGAAAATATTAAGGGCAGCCAGAAAGAAGGGTCAGGTCACCCACAAAGGGAAACCCATCAGACTCACAGCAGATCTCTTGGCAGAAACTCTACAAGCCAGAAGAGAGTGTGGGCCAATATTCAACATCCTTAAAGAATAGAACTTTCAACCCAGAAT
The DNA here is from genome assembly GCA_031835075.1 of Saguinus oedipus. NCBI lineage: Eukaryota > Metazoa > Chordata > Mammalia > Primates > Cebidae > Saguinus > Saguinus oedipus. Next base: position 171,464,485 of record CM063174.1, read on the forward strand.
TTCATATCCAGCCAAACTGAGCTTCATAAGTGAAGGAAGAATAAAATCTATTGCCAACAAGCAAGAACTCAGAGATTTTGTCACCACCAGGCCTGCTTTACAAGAGATCCTGAAAGAGACACTACACATAGAAAGGAACAAACAGTACCAGCCATTCTAAAAACATACCAAATGCTAAAAAACATCAACAAAATGAAGAATCTGCATCATCCAAGGGAAAAAACAGCCAGATAGTATAAAAATGGCAGTATCAAACTCACACATAACAATATTAACCCTAAATGTAAATGGGCTAATGCACCAATCAAAAGACACAGACTGGCAAATTGGAAAAAAAAAAAAACCCATAGGTGTGCTGTATCCAGGAAACCGATCTCACATGCAAAGATTCACAAAAGCTCAAAATAAAGGAATGGAGGAAGAATTTAGCAAGCGAAAGGAGAGCAAGAAAAAGCAGGAGTTGCAATTCTCATCTCTGTTAAAATAGAATTTAAGGCAACAAAGATCAAAAGAGACAAAGAAGGTCATTATATAATTGTAAAAGAATCGATACAACAGGAAGAGCTAACAATCCTAAATATATATGGACCCAATACAGGAGCACCCAGATATATAAGGCAAGTACTTAAAAACCTACAAAGAGACTTAGACTCCCACACAATAATAGTGGGAGACTTTAACATTCCACTGTCAGTATCAGACAGATAAACCAGACAGAAAATTAACAAGGATATCCAGGGCTTGAACTCAGACCTGGAACAAGCAAATCTTATAGACATTTACAGAACTCTCCATCCCAAATCCAGAGAATATACATTCTTCTCAGCACCACATCACACCAACTCCAAAAATGACCACATATTTGGAACTAAAGCACTTCTCAGCAAAGGCAAAACAACTGAAATAATAACAAACAGTCTCTCAGAGCATAGTGCAATCAAGTTAGAACTCAGAATTCAGAAACCAACTCAGAACCGCACAGTTTCATAGAAACTGAACAACAGGCTTTTGAATGTTGATTGGATAAACAATGAAATGAAGGCATAAATAAAGAAGTTCTTCAAAACCGACGAGAATGAGGAAACCACATACCAGAATCTCTGCGACAAATTTAAAGCAGTCTATAGAGGAAAATATATAGCAGTAAGTGCCCACATAAGAAGAGTGGAGAGATCCAAAATTGACACCTTATCGTCAAAATTGAAAGAGTTAGAAAAGCAAGATCAAAAAACTCAAAACCTAGCTGAAGACAAGAAATAACTAAGATCAGAGCAGAACTGAAGGAGATAGAGACAAAAAAAACCCTTCAAAAATTCAATAAATCCAAGAGCTGGTTTTTTGAAAAGATCAACAAAATAGACAGACCACTAGCCAGACTGATAAAAAGGAAAAGAGAGAACAACCAAATAGATGCAATAAAAAACGATAAAGGGGAAATCACCACAGATTCCAAAGAAATTCAAACCATCATCAGAGAATACTACAAACAACTCTATGCACATAAACTAGTAAACCAGGAAGAAATGGATAAATTCCTGGACACCGGTGTCCTACCAAGCCTAAACCAGGAGGAAGCCGAAACTATGAATAGACCAATAACAAGGTCTGAAGTCGAGGGAGCAACTAAGAGCCTACCATACAAAAAAAGCCCTGGTCCAGATGGGTTTACAGCCGAATTCTGCCAGACACACAAAGAGGAGATGGTACCATTCCTTCTGAAACTATTCCAAATAATCCAAAAAGAGGGAACCCTTCCCAAATCATTTTATGAGACCAACATCATCCTAATACCAAAACGAGGCAGAGACTCAACAAGAAAAGAAAACTGCATGCCAATATCCATGATGAACATAGATGCAAAAATCTTCAATAAAATACTGGCAAACCGATTCCAACAGCACATTAAAAAACGTATCCATCATGATTTAGTAGGATTCATCCCAGGCATGCAAGGCTGGTTCAACATACGCAAGTCTATAAACATCATTTACTACATTAACAGAACCAAAAACAAAAACCACATGATTATCTCAATTGACGCAGAGAAGGCATTTGACAAAATTGAACAGTGCTTTATGCTAAAAACTCTCAATAAACTCGGTATTGATGGAACATATCTCAAAGTAATAAAAGCTATTTATGACAAACCAACAGCCAATATCATACTTAATGGGCAAAAACTGGAAGCATTCGGTTTGAAATCTGGCAATGGACAAGGATGCCCTCTCTCATCACTCCTATTCAACATAGTACTGTAAGTTCTAGTCAGAGCAATCAGGCATAAAAAAGAAATAAAGGGTATTCGAACAGGAAAGGAGGAAGCCAAATTGTCTCTATTTGCAGACGACATGATAGTATACCTAGAAGACCCCATCAGCTCAGCCCAAAAACTTCTGAAACTGATAAGCAACTTCAGCAAAGTCTCAGGATATAAAATCAATGTGCAAAAATTACAAGCATTCCTGTACACCAATAACAGACTTAAAGAGAACCAAATCATGAATTAACTGCCATTCACAATTGCTACAAAGAGAATAAAATACCTAGGAATACAACTTACAAGGAATGTAAGGGACCTCTTAAATAAAAACTACAAAGCACTGCTCAATAAAATAAGAGAGGACACTAACAGATGGAGAAACATTTCATGTTAATGGTTAGGAAGAATCAATATCGTGAAAATGGCTATAATGCCCAAAGTAATTTACACAATCAATGCTATCCCCATCAAGCTCCCATTGAATTCCTCACAGAAATGGAAAAAACCACCATGAACTTCTTATGGATCCAAAAGAGATCCCGCATAGCCAAGTAAATTCTAAGCAAAGAAAACAGCGGGAGGCATCACACTACCAGACTTCAAACTATACTACAAGGCTACAGTAATGAAAACAGCATGGTACTGTTACCAAAACACAGATATAGACCAAAGGAACAGAACAGAGGCATCGGATGCAAATCAACATATCTACAACCACATAATCTTTGATAAACCAGACAAAAGAAAGCAATGGGGAAATGATTCCCTGTTTATCAAATGGTGTTGGGAAAACTGGTTAGCCATGTGCGGAAAGCAGAAAATGGACCCCTTCCTGACGCCTTACACTAAAATTAACTTGAGGTGGATTAAAGACTTAAACATAAGACCTGGCACCATAAAAACCGCAGACGAAAATCTAGGCAAAACCATTCAGGACATAGGAGTAGGCAAGGACTTCATGACCAAAACACCAAAAGCATTGGCAACAAAAGCCAAAATAGACAAATGGGACCTAACCAAGCTTCACAGATTTTGCATGGTGAAAGAAACAGTCACTAGAGTGAATCGGCAACCAACAGATTGGGAAAAAAAATCTTTGCAGTTTACCCAACTGACAAAGGGCTGATATCCAGATTCTACAAAGAACTCAAACCGATTTACAGAAAAAACAAATAAGCCCATTCAATAATGGGCAAAGAATATGAACAGACACTTTACAAAGGAAGGCATACATGATGCCAACAAACAAATGAAAAAAAACGCTCATCATCACTGGTCATTAGAGAGATGCAAATCAAAACCACATTGAGATACCATCTCATGCTGGTTAGAATGGAGATCATTAAAATATCTGGAGACAACAGATGCTGGAGAGGATGTGGAGAAAAAGGAACACTCTTACACTGTTGGTGGGAGTGTAGATTAGTCCAACCATTGTGGAAGACAGTGTGGCGATTCCTGAAGGACCTAGAAATAGAAATTCCATTTGACCCAGCAATCCCATTACTGGGTATATATCCAAAGGACTACAAATTATTCTACTATAAGGACACATGCACACGAATGTTCATTGCAGCACTGTTTATGATAGCAAAGACCTGGAACCAACCCAAATGCCCATCGATGATAGACTGGACTTGGAAAACGTGGCACATATACATCATGGAATATTATGCAGCAATCAAAAATGACGAGTTTGTGTCCTTTGTAAGGACATGGATGAATCTGGAGAACATCATTCTCAGCAAATTGACACAAGAACAGAAAAGGAAATACCACATATTCTCACTCATAGGTGGGTCAGAAAAAAGAAAACACATGGACACAGGGAGGGGGGTACTACACACTGGAGTCTATTTGGGGGAATAGGGGAGGGACAGTGGGGGGGAGCTGGGGAGGGATAGCCTGGGGAGAAATGCCAAATGTGGGTAAAGGGGAGGAAGGCAGCAAAACAGACTGCCATGTGTGTACCTATGCAACTATCTTGCACATGTACCCCAAAACCTAAAATGCAATAAAAATTAAAAAAAAGAGAGATACAGTTGTTTAGAATAAATAAGTCTGTAGATCCAATGTACCATATGATGACTCTAATTAGTATTACTGTGTCATGGACAGAAATTTGCTAAGAGACTAGATTTGATGTGATCTTATGTGCTAAGATTCTAGTGAATGCACACTTATGTGCACACACATAAACAATAACTGAGACAATGGATATGTTAATTTACTCAACTATAGGTGTAGTCACCTCACCGTGTGAATGTTTATGCATATCTTAAATATAAGGTTATAGTGGAAGGTGAAGTGGATGCAGGCACATCACATGGCCAAACTGGGAGCAAAATAATGGAGTAGGTGCCACCCACTTTAAATAACCAGATCTGGTAAGAAATCAATCAGTAGCCTGAGGACAGCACCAACCCATTCATGAGGGATCATGAGGAATCCTGATGTTTTTAGTCAATAAACCACATATATGATAGTGGTCCCATAAGATTACAATTAAGCCAAAATATTCCTTTTGTCTAATGGCATCATAGCCATTGTAATGTAATGTCATAGCACAACATTTTTCTTACGTGATGATGTTTGTGTAAACAAAAATACTGCATGCTTAGTTCTGTACAACTATAGCATATACAACTGTATACGGTATATAATAATTGATATTAAAAATAAACAGCTAGGTTACTGGTTTATGTATTTACTGCACTACATTTTTTATTGTTAGAGTGTATTTCTACTTATGTTTCTAAAACGTTCACCATAAAACAGCCTGAGGCAAGTCCTTCGGGAAGTATTCCAGAAGATATTGTTATAGGAGATGACAGCTCCATGCATGTTATTACCCCTGAAGACCTTTCTGTGAGCGAAGATAAAGGTGTGGAAGACAGAGACATTGATCACCTTGACTTTGTGTAAACTAATGAGTGTGTTTGTATCTTAGTTTTTTATCAAAAATATTATATTTAAATTTATAATTGACACATAATAAATGCACTTAGTTAAAAAAAAGAAATGAAGGCAAAAATAAAAAAGTTATTTGAAACCAATGAGAACGAAGACACAACATACCAGAATCTCTGGGACACATACCCAGAATCTCTGGGACACATTTAAAGCAGTCTGTAGAGGAAAATACATAGCAATAAGTGCCCACATGAGAAGAGTGGAGAGATCCAAAATTGACACCCTATCGTCAAAATTGAAAGACCTAGAGGAGGAAGATGAAAAAAGCTCAAAACCCAGCAGAAGAAAAGAAATAACTAAAATCAGAGCAGAACTGAAGTAGATAGAGACACGAAAATCCCTTCAAAAAATCAATAAATCCAAGAGCTGGTTTTTCAAAAAAATCAACAAAATAGACAGACCACCACCCAGACTGATATAAAAGAAAAGAGAGAACAACCAAATAGATGCAATAAAAAATCATAAAAGGGAAATCACCACAGATTCAACAGAAATTCAAACGATCAACAGAGAATACAACAAACAACTCTATGCATATAAACTAGTAAACCAGGAAGAAATGGATAAATTCCTGGACACCAGTGTCCTCTCAAGCCTAAACCAGGAGGAAGCCAAAACTATGAATAGACCAATAAAAAGGTCTAAAGTTGAGGCAGCAATTAAGAGCCTACCACACAAAAAAAGCCCAGGTCCAGATGGGTTCACAGCCGAGTTCTATGAGACACACAAAGAGAAGCTGGTACCATTTTTTTCTGAAACTATTCTAAATAATTCAGAAAGAGGGAACCCATCGCAAATCATTTTATGAGACCAACATCATCCTGATACCAAAACCTGGCAGAGAATCAACAAGAAAAGAAAACTTCAGGCCAATAACAATAATGAACATAGATGCAAAAATCTTCAATAAAATACTGGCAAACCGATTGCAACAGCACATTAAAAAACTTATCCATCATGATCAACTAGGATTGATCCCGGGGGTGAAGGCTGGTTCAACATATGCAAGTCTATAAATGTAATTCACCACATTAACAGAACCAAAAACAAAAACCGCATGATTATCTCAATTGTCACAGAGAAGGCATTTGACAAAATTCAACAGCCCTTTATGCTAAAAACCCTCAATAAACTTGGTATTGATGGAACATATCTCAAAGTAATAAAAGCTATTCATGACAAACCGAAAGCCAATATTATACTTAATGGGCAAAAACTGGAAGCATTCCCTTTGAAATCCGGCAATAGACAAGGATGCCTTCCCTCACCACTCCTATTCAACATAGTACTGGAAGTTCTAGCCAGAGCAATCAGGCAAGAAAAATAAATAAAGTGTATTCAAATAGGAAAGGTGGAAGCCAAATTGTCTCTATTTGCAGACAACATGATAGTATACCTAGAAGACCCCATCATCTCAGCCCCAAAATTCCTGAAACTGATAAGCAACTTCAGCAAAGTCTCAGGATATAAAATCAATGTGCAATAATCACAAGCATTCCTATACACCAATAACAGACTTAAGGAGAACCAAATCAAGAACGAACTGCCATTCACAATTGCTACAAAGAAAATAAAATACCTAGAAATACAACCCACAAGGAACATAAGGGACCTCTTTAAGGAAAACTACAAACCACTGCTTAGCGAAATAAGTGAGGCAACAAACAGATGGAGAAACATTCCATGTTCGTGGTTAGGAAGAATCAATATCGCGAAAATGGCTATACTGCCCAAAGTAATTTACACAATTACTCTGTGTGTATATTGACTCAAACTCTGAATATATGGGCATATGGAATAGACGACTGACTATTCGAAAGTTGTGAATTACTCACACAGGCCTTGATTTTGTGGCCATATAAAATAGATTAGTGTCTATTCGACACGTGTGCAATATTCACTGAGGCTGTAAATGAGTGGCCATACAAAGTAGACTCCTAACTCTTCTTCAGGTGTGTATTACTCAGTGAGGATCTACTTGTGTGATCATATGAAACAGGATGATGTCTATTCCAAAAATTTTTATTATTTAGTGTATCTCTGAATGAGTGGCTTTATGAAACACACTGCTGAATACTGTACATTTGTGCATTATTCACTGAGGCTCTGAAAACGTGGCTGTGTGAAATACAGTTCTGGCTACTCTACAGGTGTTCATTATTCACTGAGGCTATGAATGAGTGTTCATATGACATAGCCTCCTGATTACAGACCAGATATGCATTACTCAATGAGGCTCTTAAACAATGGTGATATAAAAAAGAACCCTGACTTATTCTCAGGTGTGTGTCAATCAATAATGCCCTGATTGAGCCGCCATATGTCATAGTCTCTAACAAGTTCACAGGTTTGTAGTATTCATTGAGATTCAGAATAATTGGCCACATAAACTAGATTCCTGACTATTCCCGAGGTGTGTATTACTTACTAAGAGTATGGATGAGTGGCTATGTAAGATAGCCACTTAACTATTTCCCCCCTGTGCATTTTTCACTGAGGCACTGAATGAACCATCATATCAAATAGACTCCAGAGTATTTTGCAGGTGTGCATTATTCCACGAGTTTCTGAATGAGTGGCCATATGAAATAGACTCCTGAGTATTCCACAGGTATGTATGACTCAATGAGGCTCTGAATGAGTGGCCATGTGAAATACACTCCTGATATTTCCATAGTTGTGTATTATTCAATGAGGCTCTGAATGAGTTGACATAGGAAAGAGAATCCTGAATATTCGCAGGAGTGCATTTTTAGGTTTGGCTCTGAAAGAGTGTCTTTATGAGATAGAATCCTGACTTTCCCCCAGGTGTTCATTATTCAGTGAATCTCCGAATGAGAGGCCATATGTAATAGTGTCCTGACTATGCCACGGTAATATTAGTCACTGAGGCTCTGAATGTTTGTCCATATGAAATAGCCTCCTGACTATTTTACAGGTATGTCTTATTTAATGAGGCTTTGAGTCAGTGATTAGATAAAATAGATCCCTTAGTATTTCTTAGGTGTGTATTATTGACTGAGGCACTGATTAAGTGGGCATATGAAATAGACTCCTCATTTCTCCAAAGTTGTGCATTACTCACTCAGGCTTTTATTTTGTGGCCATACAAAATTGAACAGTGTCTGTTCCACAGGTGTGCATTATTTACTGAGGCTCTAAATGAGTAGCAATATCAAGACTCTTAACTATTCTTCAGGTGTGCATTACAGAATGAGCCTGAATAAGTGAGCCTAAGAAGGAGACTCTGATCTATTCCCATGGCGTGAATTATATACAGAGACTCTCAATGAGTGGCAATTTGAAGTAGACACAAGACAATTTCCCAGGAGTGCATTATTCACTGAGGCCCAGAACGAGTGGCCATATGAAAGAGATTTTTGGCTATTCCAGATATATATATTATTTACTGAAACATTGAAATAGTGGCCATATGTAATAGACTCTATTTTACTTCACAGGTATGTGTTATTCAATGATTACCTAAAGGAATCACCGCATGATATAGAATAATGATTATTCTTCACATGTGCATTATTCAGAGAGGTTCTGTATGAGTGTTCATATCAGATAGACTCCTGACTGTCACCCTGGTGTGTATCATTCAGAGAGGTGCACAATTTGCGGCTATCATAAATAGGGTCCTGACTACTCCACAGGTGTTCACTATTCAATGAATCTTTTAATGAGAGGCCATATGAAATAGACTCCTGACTCTTGCCCATTGTGCATTATTTAGTAAGGCTGTGAATGAGTGTTCATACGAAATATAATCCTGAATATTCCCTGGTGTGTATAATTCAGAGAGATATTGAATCAGTGGTCACATGAAACAGTATCCTGACTATTACCGTGGTATGCATTATTCACTGCGGCTCTGAGTGGCCATATAAAATAGACTCCTAATATTCACAGAGTATTCCTCATGTGTGCATTATTCACTGATTCTTTGAGTGGCTACATGAAACAGACTCCAGACTATATCATAAGAATATAATATTCGGTGAGGCTGTGAGAGTGTGGTCACGTAAAACAGACTTCTTATTACACCACATGTATGCCTTATTCACTGATTCTCTGAATGAGTAGCAATATGACATGGACTCCTAATTATTCTCTATGTGTGCATTATTCAAACAGGTTCTGCATGAAAGTCCATACCAAATAGAATCCTGACACTTTCCCAGGTGTGTATTCTTTTGTTATTCAAAGAATGAGAGATTATATAAAATAGACTCCTGACTATCACCCAGGTGTGTATCATTCAGGGAGAAACATAAATTGTGGCTACAATAAACAGTGTCCTGACTACTCAATAAAAGTTCATTATTCACTGAAGGTCTAAATAAGAGGCCATATAAAATAGTCAACTGACTCTTGCCCCGTGTGAATTATTTAATAAGGCTCTGAATGAGTGACAGTATAAAATAGATTCCTGATGATTCCCCAGGTGTGTATCATTCAGTGAGGCACTGAATGAGCGGCTACATGAGAGTCTCCAGACTATTACCCTGGTGTGCATTATTCACTGAGGATCTAAATGGGTGGCAATATGAAGTAGACTCTTAACTCTTCTGCAGGTGTGTATTATTGAATGAGACTCTGAATAAGAGGGCATGAAAAAAGACTCCTGTCTATTGCCCAGGTGTGCATTATTTACAAAGACTCTGAATGTGTAGCCCTTTGAAGTAGATTCCTGACTGTCACCCAGGTGTTTATCATTCAGGGAAGTGCTTAATTTGTGGCTTTCTTAAATAGGGTCATTACTACTCCACAGGTGTTTCTTATTCACTGAATCTCCGAAGGAGAGGCCATATGAAATATATTCCTGACTATTGTTTCCTTGTGCATTATTCAGTAAGGCTCTGAATGAATGGTCCTATGGAACAGAATCCTGACTATTCCCTGGTGTGTCATTCAGTGAGATACTGAATCAGTGGTGCTATGACACAAGAACATGACTATTACCGTTGTGTTCATTATTCACTGAGGCTCTGTGTGGCCATATGAAATAGACTCCTAATATTCACTGAGTATTCCTCATGTGTGCATTATTCACTGATTCTCTAAGTGGCCGTATGAAATATACTCCTGACTATTTTCCAGTAGAGTATAATTTTTGGGGTTCCTAATGACTCACCATATAAAATAAACTTTGGCTTATTTCACAAGTGTGTAAAATTCAGAAAATCTATGAATTGGGGAATAATATGAATTAGTATCCTCAGTATTCCACAGAAACGCGTGATTCACTGAGGCTCATAATGAGTGTTTATATTAAATAGAATCCTGACTATTCCCAAGCTGTGTATCATTCAGTGAGGCTCTGAATGATTCTCCGTATGAGAAAGTCTTCTGAGTACCCAACAGCTGTGAATTATTCACTGAGCTTCTGAATAAGTGGCCATGTGAAATACACCCTGACATTTTTACAGCTGTGTACAATTCAGTGAGGCTCAAAATGAGTGGCCATATGAAACAGACCCCTCAGTAATTGACAGATGTGCATTATTCACTTAGGGGCTGAATGAGAGGGCATAAGCTATAAATTCCTGATTATTTCGTTGGTGTGCATGATTCACTGAGGCTTTGAATATGTGGCCATTTGGAATGCATTCCTCACAATTCCCTATGTGTGTGTTATTCACAGAGTCTCTGAATACATTGCCATTCCAAATAGACTCTTGATAATTCTCCAGATGTGCACTATTCCGTGAGGCTCTGAATGAGTGGCCACATGAAACACACTCCCCAATGTTTTCTAGGTGTGTATTATTCACTGAGGCTCTGAAAGAGTGACCAAATGAAATAGGTTCCTGACTATTCCACAGGTGTGCATTATTCAGTAAGGCACTCATTGAGTGTCCATAAGAAACTGTCCTGACTATTCTCCAGGTGTGTACCACTCAGTAAGGTACTAAGAGTGGCTATATAAAATAGACCCTTGACTATTCCCCAAGTGTTTCTTATTCACTGAGGCTCTGAATGAGTGGACATATGAAATAGACTCCTGACTATTTCACAGGTGCATATTATCCACTGAGGCTAAGAATGAGTGTCCAAATGAAATAGACGCCTGTTTACTCCACAGGTGTGCATTATTTACCCAGGCTCTGAATGAATGTCCATCGGAAATAGACTCCAAATTATTCTCCATGTGTGTATTATTCAGTGAGGCTCTGAATATGTGGCCATATTAAATAGATACTTTACTATCACACAGGTGTGTATTATTCATTGAGGCTCTGAATATGTGTCTACATGAAATAAACATCTGACTACTCCACATTATTCAGTGACACTCCGAATGAGAGGCCACATGAAAAAGACACCTGACTATTCCACAGGTGTGCAATACTAAGTGAGACTCTGAATGGGGGGATAAAAGAGAATCCTGACTATTTCTTCAGGTGTGTACAATCAGTGTGGCTCTCAATGTGTAGCCATAGGAAAGGGACTTCTGACAATTCCACAGGTGTGCATTATTCAGTAATTCTCTGAATGAGTGGCCATAACAAATAGACTCCAGATTATATCACAAGTGTGTAATATGCGTTGAGGCTGTGAAAGAGTGGCCATATGAAACAGACTTCTTATTCCTCCACAACTGTGCGTTATTCACTGACTGTGTGAATCAGTAGCCATATAACATAGACTCCTAATTATTCTTCATGTTTGCATTATTTTAACAGGTTCCGTATGAGTGTGAATACCAAATATCCTGCTGACACTCTTTCATGTGTGTATTCTTCAGTGATTCCCAGAATGAGAGGTCATATGAAATAGACTCCTATCACCCAAATGTGTATCATTCAGGGAGGTACTTAATTCGTGGTTCTCTTAAACAGTGACTTGACTACTTCATATACGTTTATTATTTAACTGAATCTCTAAATGAGAGGCCATATAAAATAGACATCTGACTATTGCTTGTTGTGAATTATTTTATAAGGCTCTGAATGAGTGGTAGGATAGAATAGAATCTTTAAGATTCTCAAGGTTTTTGTCATTCAGTGAGGCACTGAATGAGTGGCCATATAAAAGATGCTCCACATAAAAACCCTAGAGGAAAATCTAGGCAAAACCATTCAGGACATAGGAGTAGGCAAGGACTTCATGAACAAAACTCCCAAAGCATTGGCAACAAAAGCCAAAATAGACAAATGGGACCTAATCAAACTCCACAGCTTCTGCACAGCAAAACAAACAGTCACTAGAGTGAATCGGCAACCATCAGAATGGGAAAAAATCTTTGCAGTTTACGCATCTGACAAAGGGCTGATATCCAGAATTTACAAAGAACTCAAACAGATTTACAGGAAAAAAACAAACAAGCCCATTCAAAAATGGGCAAAGGATATGAACAGAAACTTTACGAAAGCAGACATACATGAGGCCAGCAAACATATGAAAAAGTGCTCATCGTCATTGGTCATTAGAGAGATGCAAATCAAAACCACATTGAGATACCATCTCACACCAGTTAGAATGGCGATCATTAAAAAATCTGGAGACAGCAGATGCTGGAGAGGATGTGGAGAAATAGGAACACTCTTACACTGTTGGTGGGAGTGTAAATTAGTTCAACCATTGTGGAAGACAGTGTGGCGATTCCTCAGGGACCTAGAAATAGAAATTCCATTTGACCCAGCAATCCCATTACTGGGTATCTATCCAAAAGACTGTGAATCGTTCTACTATAAGGACACATGCACACGAATGTTCATTGCAGCACTGTTTACAATAGCAAAGACCTGGAACCAACCCAAATGCCCAACGATGATAGACTGGACTGGGAAAATGTGGCACATATACACCATGGAATATTATGCAGCAATCAAAAATGATGAGTTTGTGTCCTTTGTAGGGACATGGATGAATCTGGAGAACATCATTCTCAGCAAACTGACACAAGAACAGAAAAAGAAATACCGCATATACTCACTCATAGGTGGGTGAGAAAAATGAGAACACGTGGACACAGAGAGGCGGTCTACTATACACTGGGGACTGTTGGGGGGAATGGGGGAGGGACAGCGGGGGGGGCTGGGGGGGTAGCCTGGGGATGAATACCAAGTGTGGGTGAAGGGGAGGAAAGCAGCAAAGCACACTGCCATGTGTGTACCTATGCAACTATCTTGCTCGTTCTGCACATGTACCCCCAAACCTATAATGCAATAAAAATTAAAAAAAAAAAAAAAAAAAAAGATGCTCCAGAGAATTTCCAAGATTGCGCCATAGAAACGGCTCGGGATTGCAGCTCTCAGTGGAAGCCCAGAGCGTGAGTAATAGCCGCATTTTCAGACGGACCTTTGTTGCCCACAGAACGAGGAAATTTCCAGGTGTAGGAGAGACACAGGACAGCAGTGCAGTTCTTTCGGCTTGGCCGTTTTGGCCAGTGCCGCAGCACAGCGGCACCAAACACAAAACTCACTGGTTTGGGTGCGCTGTTGAACCAGCAATCTGAGATTTGGGAGGGCAGACTGACATGTCCATCTGATTGAACAGGACATGTACGGTGAGCCAGACCAGGAGATTCCTGGGAAGAGTGATTTTAGCCAGTGCAGTGAGCCTTCACGTGGGAGATCCCACAGATCCTGGTGCCCAATCAGCAAGTTACTGGGGTGCCTGTGAGAGAGTCAACAATTTAACTTGGAGAGAAAAAGAGAGAGAGAGAGAGAGGAGGGACTCAGGCGGGGAGCCAAGTGATCGGGCTCCGCGGGTCCCACCCTCACATGGAAAAGCAGGGCAGGGATTCGAGATACTCAGGGTTGAGAGTTTCGCTGCGGGCTCAGCTGACTCCAGGATGGTGCAGCTCGGTGGGGGAGGGGCGTCCAACAATACAGACGCAATCCACCTTCACTGAGGTACAGGCGCATAGCTGACGCAGCCTGCCATTGTTGAGGCAACCAGCCATAACAGAGAGACTTCGCCAACAGGGCGGAATGCACCACTGTAGAATGCAGCCCCATGGAAGCAGAATGGAGCCCCGGCAGGCAACTAGTGAATAGACTGCCTCCAAGCTGGGTAGGACAGTGCAACAAATTGACCACATAATTGGAAGTAAAGCACTCCTCAGCAAATGCAAAACAACTGAAATCATAACAAACAGTCTCTCAGACCATAGTGCAATCAAGTGGAACTCAGAATTCAGAAAATAACTCAGAACCGCACAGCTTCATGAAAACTGAACAATTGACTCTTGAATGTTGATTGGATAAACAATGAAATGAAGGCAGAAATAAAGAAGTTCTTTGAAACCAACGAGAATGAAGACACAACGTACCAGAATCTCTGGGACACATTTAAAGCAGTCTGTAGAGGAAAATATATAGCAATAAGTGCCCACATGAGAAGAGTGGAGAGATCCAAAATTGACACCCTATCGTCAAAATTGAAAGAGCTAGAGGAGCAAGATCAAAAAAGCTCAAAACCTAGCCGAAGACAAGAAAAAACTAAGATCAGAGCAGAACTGAAGGAGATAGAGACAAGAAAAACCCTTCAAAAAATCAATAAATCTAAGAGCTGGTTTTTCGAAAAGATCAACAAAATAGACAGACCACTAGCCAGACTGATAAAAAAGAAGAGAGAGAACAACCAAATAGATGCAATAAAAAACGATAAAGGGGAAATCACCACAGATTCCAAAGAAATTCAAACCATCATCAGAGAATACTACAAACAACTCTATGCACATAAACCAGTAAATCAGGAAGAAATGGATAAATTCCTGGACGCCTGTGTCCTCCCAAGCCTAAACCAGGAGGACGCCGAAACTATGAATAGACCAATAACAAGGTCTGAAGTTGAGGCAGCAATTAAGAGCCTACCACACAAAAAAAGCCCAGGTCCAGATGGGTTCACAGCCGAATTCTACCAGACACACAAAGAGGATCTGGTACCATTCCTTCTGAAACTATTCCAAATAATCCAAAAAGAGGGAACCCTTCCCAAATCATTTTATGAGACCAACATCATCCTGATAGCAAAACCTGGCAGAGACTCAACAAGAAAAGAAAACTTCAGGCCAATATCCATGATGAACATAGATGCAAAAATCTTCAATAAAATACTGGCAAACCGATTGCAACAGCACATTAAAAAACTTATCCATCATGATGAAGTAGGATTCATCCCGGGGATGCAAGGCTGGTTCAACATACACAAGTCTATAAATGTAATTCACCACATAAACAGAAGCAAAAACAAAAACCACATGATTATCTCAATTGATGCAGAGAAGGCATTTGACCAAATTCAACAGCCCTTTATGCTAAAAACCCTCAATAAACTTGGTATTGATGGAACATATCTCAAAGTAATAAAAGCTATTTATGACAAACCAACAGCCAATATCATACTTAAAGGGCAAAAACTGGAAGCATTCCCTTTGAAATCTGGCACTAGACAAGGATGCCCTCTCTCACCACTTCTATTCAATATAGTACTGGAAGTTCTAGCCAGAGCAATCAGGCAAGAAAAAGAAATAAAGGGTATTCAAATAGGAAAGGTGGAAGCCAAATTGTCTCTATTTGCAGACGACATGATAGTATACCTAGAAGACCCCATCACCTCAGCCCAAAAGCTACTGCAACTGATAAGCAACTTCAGCAAAGTCTCAGGATATAAAATCAATGTTCAAAAATCACAAGCATTCCTATACACCAATAACAGACTTAAAGAGAAGCAAATCAAGAACGAACTGCCATTCACAATTGCTACAAAGAAAACAAAATACCTAGAAATACAACTCACTAGGAATGTAAGGGACCTCTTTAAGGAAAACTACAAACAACTGCTCAACGAAATAAGAGAGGACACAAACAGATGGAGAAACATTCCATGTTCGTGGTTAGGAAGAATCAATATCGTGAAAATGGCTATACTGCCCAAAGTAATTTACACAATCAATGCTATCCCCATCAAACTACCATTGAATTTCTTCACAGAACTGGAAAAAACCACCATGAATTTCATATGGAACCAAAAAAGAGCCCGCATAGCCAAGTCAATTCTAAGCAAAAAGAACACAGCAGGAGGCATCACGCTACCAAACTTCAAACTATACTACAAGGCTACAGTAATCAAAACAGCATAGTACTGGTACCAAAACAGAGATATAGACCAACGGAACAGAACAGAGGCATCAGAGGCAACACAACACATTTACAACCATATTATCTTTGATAAACCAGACAAAAACAGGCAATGGGGAAAGGATTCCCTATTTAATAAATGGTGTTGGGAAAACTGGCTAGCCATGTGCAGAAAGCAGAAACTGGACCCCTTCCTGACACCTTACACTAAAATTAACTCCAGATGGATTAAAGACTTAAATGTAAGACCTGACACCATAAAAACCCTAGAAGAAAATCTAGGCAAAACCATTCAGGACATAGGAGTAGGCAAGGACTTCATGAACAAAACACCAAAAGCATTGGCAACAAAAGCCAAAATAGACAAATGGGACCTAATCAAACTCCACAGCTTCTGCACAGCAAAACAAACAGTCACTAGAGTGAATTGGCAACCATCAGAATGGGAAAAAATCTTTGCAGTTTACGCATCTGACAAAGGGCTGATATCCAGAATTTACAAAGAACTCAAACAGATTTACAGGAAAAAAACAAACAAGCCCATTCAAAAATGGGCAAAGGATATGAACAGAAACTTTACGAAAGCAGACATACATGAGGCCAGCAAACATATGAAAAAGTGCTCATCGTCATTGGTCATTAGAGAGATGCAAATCAAAACCACATTGAGATACCATCTCACACCAGTTAGAATGGCGATCATTAAAAAATCTGGAGACAGCAGATGCTGGAGAGGATGTGGAGAAATAGGAACACTGTTACACTGTTGGTGGGAGTGTAAATTAGTTCAACCATTGTGGAAGACAGTGTGGCGATTTCTCAGGGACCTAGAAATAGAAATTCCATTTGACCCAGCAATCCCATTACTGGGTATCTATCCAAAGGATTATAAATCGTTCTACTATAAGGACACATGCACACGAATGTTCATTGCAGCACTGTTTACAATAGCAAAGACCTGGAACCAACCCAAATGCCCAACGATGATAGACTGGACTGGGAAAATGTGGCACATATACACCATGGAATATTATGCAGCAATCAAAAATGATGAGTTTGTGTCCTTTGTAGGGACATGGATGAATCTGGAGAACATCATTCTCAGCAAGCTGACACAAGAACAGAAAAAGAAATACCGCATATACTCACTCATAGGTGGGTGAGAAAAATGAGAACACGTGGACACAGAGAGGCGGTCTACTATACACTGGGGACTGTTGGGGGGAATGGGGGAGGGACAGCAGGGGGGGGCTGGGGGGGATAGCCTGGGGATGAATACCAAGTGTGGGTGAAGGGGAGGAAAGCAGCAAAGCACAGTGCCATGTGTGTACCTATGCAACTATCTTGCTTGTTCTGCACATGTACCCCCAAACCTATAATGCAATAAAAATTTAAAAAAAAAAAAAAAAAAAAAAAAAAAAAAAAAAAAAGAAAGAATATCAGAAGTCGAAGATCAACTCAGTGAAATAAAAAGAGAAACCAAGATTAGAGAAAAAAGCGCAAAAAGGAATGAACAAAATCTCCAAGAAATGTGGGACTATGTGAAGGGACCTAACCTTCGTTTGATAGGTGTACCTGAATGTGATGAAGAGAATAAATCCAAGCTGGAAAACACTCTTCAGGATATTATCCACGAAAATTTCCCCAACCTAGCAAGGCAGGCCAATACTTAACTTCAGGAAATACAGGGAACACCACAAAGATATTCTGCAAGAAGAGAAACCCCAAGGCACATAATCGTCAGATTCACCAGGGTTGAAATAAAGGAGAAAATACTAAGGGCAGCCAGAGAGAAAGATCGGATTACCCACAAAGGGAAGCCCATCAGACTCACAGCAGATCTCTCAGCAGACACTCTACAAGCCAGATGAGAGTGGGGGCCAATATTCAACATCCTTAAAGAAAAGAATTTTCAACCCAGAATTTCATATCCAGCCAAACTGGGCTTCATAAGTGAAGAAAGAATAAAATCTTTTGCCAAGAAGCAAGTACCGAGAGATTTTGTCACCAACAGTCCTGCTTTACAAGAGCTCCTGAGACAGGGACTACACATAGAAAGGAACAACCAGTACCAGCCATTCTAAAAACATATCAAATGCTAAAGAGCATCAACCAAATGAAGAATCTGCATCAACCAATAGACAAAACACCCAGCTAGTATCAAAATGACAATATAAAATTCACACATAACAATATTAACCCTATATATAAATGGGCTAAATGCACCAATCAAAAGACACAGACTGGCAAACTGGATAAAAAAACAAAACCCATCGGTGTGCTCTATCCAGGAAACCCATCTCACTTGCAAGGATTTACAAAGGCTCAAAATAAAGGGATGGGGGAAGATTTATCAAGCAAATTGAGAGCAAAAACAAGTAGGAGTTGCAATTCTCATCTCTGATAAAACAGACTTTAAAGCAACAAGATCAAAAGCGACAAAGAAGTTTATTACATAATGGTAAAAGCATCAATACAAAAAGAAGAGCTAACGATCCTAAATATATATGGACCCTATACAGGAGCACACACATATATAAGGCAAGTTCTTAAAGACTTACAAAGAGACTTAGACTCCCACACCATAATAGTGGGAGACGTTAACACTCCACTGTCAATATCAGACAGATCAACCAGACAGAAAATTAACAAGATTATCCAGGGCTTGAATTCAGACCGGGAACAAGCAAACCTGATAGACATTTACAGAACCCTCCACCCCAAATCCACAGAATATATATTCTTCTCAGCACGACATCACACCTACTCCAAAATTGACCACATAATTGAAAGTAAAGCTCTCCTCAGCAGATGTAAAACAACTGAAATCGTAACAAACACTCTCTCTGACCATAGAGAAATCAAGTTAGAACGCAGAATTCAGAAACTAACTCAGAACCACACAGCTTCATGGAAACTGAACAACTGACTCTTGAATGTTGATTGGATAAACAATGAAATGAAAGCAGAAATAAAGAAGTTCTTCAAAAGCAACAAGAACAAAGACAAAACATAACAGAATCTCTGGAAAACATTTATAGCACTCTGTAGAGGAAAATATATAGCAATAAGTGCCCACATGTGAAAAGTGGAGAGATCCAAAATTGACACCCTATTGTTAAAATTGAAAGAGCTAGAGGAGCAAGATCAAAAAACTCAAAATCTAGCAGAAGACAAGAAATAACTAAGATCAGAGCAGGAATGAAGGAGATAGAGACAAGAAAAAACCTTCAAAAAAATCAATAAATCCAAGAGCGGGTTTTTCAAAAAGATTAACAAAATAGACAGAACACTAGCCAGACTGATAAAAAAGAAGAGAAATAACAACAAACTAGGTGCAATAAAAAACGATAAAGGGGAAATCACCACAGATTCCACAGAAATTCAAACCATCATCAGAGAGTACTACAAAAAATTCTGTGCTCATAAACTAGTAAACCAGAAAGAAATGGATAAATTCCTGGACACCTGCGTCCTCCCAACCCTAAACCAGGAGGAAGACAAAATTATGAATAGACCAATAACAATGTCTGAAGTGGAGGCAGCAATTAAGAGCCTACCACACAAAAAAAGCCCAGGTCCAGATGGGTACAGAGCCAAATTCTACCAGCCACACAAAGAGGAGCTGGTACCATTCCTCCTGAAACTATTCTAAATAATTCAAAAAGAGGGAATCCTTCCCAAATCGTTTTATGAGACCAACATCATCCTGATACCAAAACCCGGCAGAGACTCAACAATAAAGGAAAACTTCAGGCCAATATCCATAATGAACATAGATGCAAAAATCTTCAATAAACTACTGGCAAACCGATTGCAACAGCACATTAAAAAAACTATCCATCATTATCAAGTAAGATTCATCCCGGATATGCAAGCCTGGTTCAACATATGCAAGTCTATAAACGTCATTCCCAACATTAAGAGAACAACATACAAAAAACACATGATTTTCTCAATTGACGCAGAGAAGGCATTTGACAAAATTCAACAGCCCTTTATGCTAAAAACCCTAAATTAACTCGGTATTGATGGAACATATCTCAAAGTAATAAAAGCTATTTACAACAAACCAACAGCCAATATCATACTTAATGGGCAAAAACCGGAAACATTCCCTTTGAAATCCGGTACGAGACAAGGATTCCCTCTCTCACCACTCCTATTCAACATAGTACTGGAAGTTTAAGCCAGGGCAATCAGGCAAGAAAAAGAAGTAAAGGGTACTCGAATAGGAAAGGTGGAATCCAAATTGCCTCTATTTGCAGACGACATGATAGTATACCTAGAAGACCCCATCACCTCAGCCCAAAAACTCCTGAAACCGATAAGCCAGTTCAGCAAACTCTCAGGATAGAAAATCTATGTGAAAAAATCACAAGCATTCCTATACTCCAATAACAGACTTAAAGAGAACCAAATCAAGAACAAACTGACATTCACAATTGCTACAAAGAAAATTAAATACCTAGGAATACAACTCACAAGGAACGTAGGGGACCTCTTTAAGGAAAATTACAAACCACTGCTCAACGAAATAAGAGAGGACACAAACAGATGGAGAAACATTCCATGTTCATGGTTAGGAAGAATGAATATCGTGAAAATGGCTATACTGCCCAACTAATTTACACAATCATTGCTATCCCCATCAAATTACCATTGAATTTCTTCACAGAACTGGAAGAAACCACCATGAAATTCATATGGAACCAAAAGAGAGCCCACATAGCCAAGTCAATTCTAAGCAAAAAGGTGTGTATTATTGAATGATACTCTGAATAAGTGGGCCTAAAAAAGAGACTTCTGGCTATTGCTCAAGCATAGATTATTTACACAGACCCTGAATGTGTAGACATTTGAAGTAGACTTTTGACTGTTTCCAAGGGGTGTATTATTCACCGAGGCCCTGAACGAGTGGCCGTATGAAAGTGATTTCTGACTATTCAGATATACATGTTATTCATTGAATCACTGAAAGAGTGGCCATATGAAATAGAAGCCATTTTACTCCAGAGGTGTGCGTTGTTCCTTGATATTCCAAACAAATCACCATACGAAATAGACTAGTGTTTATTCCCCACATGTGCAGTATTCGAAGAGTTTCTGTATGTGTGTCCATATCAAATAGCCTTCTAACAATCACTCATGTTTGTATCATTTAGGAAGTTGCTTCATTTGGAGTTACCTTAAATAGGGTCCTGACTGCTCCTCAGCTGTTTATTATGCTCTGAAGCTCTGAATAAGAGGCCGTATGAAATAGACTCCTGAATATAGCCCCATTGTGCATTATTCAGTAATGCTGTAATTGAGTGGCCATATGACATGGACTCTTACTATTTCCCAGTTATGTATTATTCAGTGAGTTTCTGAATAAAAAACCATATGAAATAGACTCATGACTGTATCCTCTTGACTATTTCTCAGATGTGCATTTTTCACAAATGCACTGGGTAAACTGTCATATCAAATAGACTCCAGACTATTCCCCAGGTGTGCATTTTTCAGTGGGTCTCTGAATAATTGTCTATATTAAATAGAATCCTGAGTATTCCCCAGGTATATATGATTCTTCACTGAGTTTCTGAATGAGTGGCCATGTGAAATACACTCCTGACTTTTCGATCGGTCTGTATTATTCAGTGAGGCTCTGAATGAATGGCCATAGGAAAGCGACTACTGAATACTCCTCTTGCATGCATTTTTAGGTTCGACTCTAAATAAGTGGCTATACGACATAGATACTTGACTTTCCTCAAGGTGTATGTTATTCAGTTGGGCTCTGAATCTGAGGCTATATGAAACAGAATTCTGACTGCAATACAGGTGTTTCCAATTCAGTGAAGCTCTGAAGCAGAGGCTATACGCAATAGCATCCTGAGTATTCCCCAGATATGCATTATTCATTGAGGCTCTGAATCTTTGGCCATATGAAATAGACTCCTCACTAGTCCACAGGTGTGTATCATTTAATGAGTCTTTGAGTTAGTGACCATACGAAATAGACTTCTGACTATTCCCCAGGTGTGTATTACTGACTCAGACTCTGAATATATGGGCATATGGAATACACTA
The DNA here is from genome assembly GCA_031835075.1 of Saguinus oedipus. Taxonomy (NCBI): domain Eukaryota; kingdom Metazoa; phylum Chordata; class Mammalia; order Primates; family Cebidae; genus Saguinus; species Saguinus oedipus. The sequence continues at coordinate 171,486,889 of CM063174.1, forward strand.
CTGACTATTACAAAGTTGTGCATTACTCACACAGGCTTTGATTTTGTGGCCATATAAAATAGACTAGTGTCTATTTCACACGTGTGCATTATTTACTGAGGCTGTAAATGAGTGGCCACATAAAGTAGACTTTTAACTGTTTCCCACGTGTGTATTGCTCAATGAGGCTCCCCTTGTGTGATCATATGAAACAGGATGATGTCTATCCCAAATATTTTTATTATTCAGTGATTCCCTGAATGAGTGTCTTTATAAAATAGACTGCTGAGTACTGTACATTTGTGCATTATTCACTGAGGCTATGAGTCAGTGGCCTTATGAAATGAAATGCTGACTGTTCCACAGGTGTGTGTTATTCACTGAGGCTCTGAATGAGTGGCTGTGTGAAATACACTCCTGGTTACTCCCCAGGTGTGCATTATTCACTGAGTCTATGAATGAGTGTTTATATCACATAGCCTCCTGATTACTGACCAGATGTGCATTACTCAACGAGGCTCTTAATCAATGGTGATATAATATATAATCCTGACTAATTCCCAGGTGTGCATCAATCAGTAATGCTCTGATTGAGCGACCATATGTCATAGCCTCTAACTAGTCCACAAGTGTGTAGCATTCACTGAGGTTCTGAATAATTGGCCACATGAAATAGACTCCTGACTATTTCCCAGGTGTGTATTACTTACTGAGGGTATGGAGGAATGGCTACAGAAAATAGCCACTTACCTATTCCTCTTGTGTGCATTTTCCACTGAGGCACTGAATGAACCATCATATCAAAGAGACTCCAGAGTATTTCACAGGTCTGCTATATTCCACGATTTTCTGAATCAGTGGCCATATTAAATAGACTCTTGAGTATTCCCGAGGTATGATTGATTCAATGAGGCTCTGAATGAGTGGCCATGTGCAATACACTCCAGACATTTCCATAGATGTGTATTATTCAATGGGGCGCTGAATGAGTGGACATAGGAAAGAGACTCCTGAATACTCGCAAAAGTGCATTTCCAGGTTTGGCTCTGAAAGAGTACCTTTATGAAATAGAATTCTGACTTTCCCCTGTTTTTCATTATTCAGTGAAGTTGTGAATGAGAGACCATATGTAATAGTGTCCTGAGTATGCCCCAGAATGTATTAGTCACTGAGGCTCTGAATATTTGGCCATATAAAATAGCCTCCTGACTCTTCCACAGGTGTGTATTATTTAATGAGGCTTTGAGTTAATGATTAGATGAAATAGATCCCTTACTATTCCTAAGGTGTGTATTACTGACTGAGACACTGATTAAGTGGGTATATGGAATAGACTCCTCATTATTACGAAGTTGTGCATTACTCACTCAGGCTTTGATTTTGTGGCCATACAAAATAGACCAGTGTCTGTACCACAGGTGTGTATTATTTTCTGAGGCTCTAAAAGAGTAGCTATATGAAGAAGACTCTTAACTCTTTTCCAGCTGTGTATTACTGAATGAGACTGAATAAGTGACCCTAAGAAAGAGACTCCTGTTTATTGCACAGGTGTGTATTATATACAGAGGCTCTCAATTTCTGGCAATTTTAAGTAGAAATTAGACAATTTCAAAGGTGTGTATTATTCACTGAGGCCTTGAACGAGTGGAAATATGAAAAATATTCTTCGCTACTCCAAACCTATATATTATTTGCTGAAGCACTGAAATGATGGCTATATGAAATAGAGTCGAGTTTACTTCACAGGTGTGTGTTATTCAAAAATTCTATAAAGAATCACCACAAGAAATAGACTAATGATTATTCTTCCTATGTGCATTATTCAACGAGGTTCTGTATGAGTGTCCATATCAAGTAAACTCCTGACTGTCACACAGGTGTGTATCATTCAGGGAGGTGCTTAATTTGTGGCTATCTTAAATAGGGTCCTGACTACTCCACATGTGTTTATTATTCACTGAATCTCTGAAAGAGAAGCCATTTGAAATAGACTCCTGACTCTTGCCCCATTGTGCATTATTTAGTAAGGCTCTGAATGAGTTTTTCTATGGAACAGAATCCTAAAGATTCCCTGGTTTGTATCATTCAGAGAGATACTGAATCAGTGGTCACATGAAACAGGATTCTGACTATTACCGTGGTATGCATTATTCACTGCAGCTCTGAGTGGCCATATAAAATAGACTCCTAATATTGACAGAGTATTCCTCATGTGTGCATTATTCACTGATTCTCTGAGTGGCCACAAGAAGTAGACTCCAGACTATATTATAAGTGTATAATATTCGGTGAGGCTGTAAAATAGTGGCCACATGAAACAGACTTCTTATTACTCCACATGTGTGCGTTATTCGCTGATTGTCTGAATAAGTAGCCATATGACATGGACTCCAAATTATTCTCCATGTGTGCATTATTCAAACAGGTTCTGCATGAGTGTGCATACCAAATAGACTCCGGACACTTTCCCAGGTGTGTATTCTTTAGTTATTCCCGAAATGAGAGATCATATAAAATAGACTCCTGACTATCACACAGGTGTGTATCATTCAAGGAGGCACTTAAATCGTGGCTACCATAAACAGCGTCCTGACTACTCCATAAATGTTCATTATTCATTGAAACTCTAAATGAGAGACCATATAAAATAGTCTCCTGGCTATTGCCCCATTGTGTATTATTCAATAAGGCTCTGAATGAGTGGCAGTATGGAATAAAATCCTGATGATTCCCCAGCTGTGTATCATTCAGTGAGACACTGAATCAGCGGCTATATTAGAGAGGCACTAGAGTATTACCCTTGTGTGCATTATTCACTAAGGATCTAAATGGGTGGCTATATGAAATAGACTCTTAACTCTTCTGAAGCTGTGTATTCTAGAATGAGACTCTGAATAAGTGGGCATAAAAAGGAGATTCCCGTCTACTGCCCAGGTGTTCATTATTTGAAGAGACTCTGAATGTGTAGCCGTTTTCAGTAGACTCCTGACTGTCACTCAGGTTGGTGTCATTCAGGGACGTGCTTAATTTTTGGCTATCTTAAATAGGGTCATGACTACTCCACAGGTGTTTTTATTCACAGAAGCTCCAATGGAGAGGCCATATGAAATAGACTCCTGACTATTGCCCCCCCTTGTGCATTATTAAGTAAGGCTCTGAATGAATGGTCCAATGGAACAGAATCCTGATGATTCTCCGGTGTGTCATTCAGTGAGATACTGAATCAGTGTTCGTATGAAACAGGATCCTGACTATTACCGTGCTGTGCATTATTCACTGAGGCTCTGTATGGCAATATGAAATAGACTTCTAATATTCACTGAGTATTCCTCAGGTGTGCATTATAAACTGATTCTCTGAGTGGCCATATGAAACAGACTCCTGACTATTCCCCATTAGTGTATTATTTCTTAAGGTTCCTAATGACTACCTTATAAAATAGACTTCTGATTATTTCACATATGTGTAATATTTAGTTAATCTATGAATTGGGGGGTAAGATTAATTAGTAAGCTCAGTATGCCACAGACGTGCATGATTCTCTGAGGTCATAATGAGTGTTTATATTAAATAGGATCCTGACTATTCCCAAGCTGTGTATCATTCAGTGAGGCTCTAAATGATTCGCCATATGAGAAAAACTCCTGAGTACTCAACAGCTGTGAAGGATTTACTGAGCCTCTGAATGAGTGGCCATGTGAAATACACCCCTGAAGTTTTTTCTGTTGTATACTATTCAGTGAGGCTAGAAATGAGTGGACATATGAAACAGACCCCTCAGTACTCGACAGGTGTTTATTATTTACTGAGGGGTTGAATGGGATTGTATAAGCAAAAGACTCCTGATTATTTCCTTAGTGTGCATGATTCACTGAGGTTCTGAATATATGGCCATTTAGAATGAATTCCTCACAATTCCCTATGTGTGTGTTATTCACAGAGTCTCTGAATGCATTGCAATTCAAAATAGACTCTTGAGAAATCTCCAGGTGTGCACTATTCCGTGAGTCTCTGAATGAGTGGCCACATAAAACACACTCCCCAATTTTTTCTAGGTGTGTATTATTCACTGAGGCTCTGAAAAAGTGACCAAATAAAATAGATTCCTGACTGTTCCACAGATGTGCATTATTCAGTGAGGCACTCATTGAGTGTCCATATGAAACTGTCCTGACTATTCTCCAGGCGTGTACCACTCAGTAAGGTATGGAGAGAGTGGCCATATATAATAGACTCTTGACTATTCCCCAAGTGTGTATTATTCACTGAGGCTCTGAATGAGTGGCCACATGAAATAGACTCCTGACTATTTCATAGGTGCATATTATCCACTGAGGCTAAGAATGAGTGTCCAAATGAAATAGACTTCTGGCTACTCCACATGTGTGCATTATTCACCGAGGCTCTGAATGAATGTCCATCGGAAATAGACTCCAAATTATTCTCCAGGTGTGTATTATTCAGTGAGGCTCTGAATATATGGCCATATTAATTAAATTACTTACTATCACACTGGTGTGTGTTATTCACTGAGGCTCTGAATATGTGTCTACATAAAATAGACTCCTGACTACTCCACATTATTAAGTGACACTCTGAATGAAAGGCCACATGACAACGACACTTGACTATTCCATAGGTGTGCATTATTCAGTGAGACTCTGAATGAGGGGATAAAACAGAAATCTAACTATTTCCCCAGGTGTGTACATTCAGTGATGCTCTCAATGAATAGTCATAGGAAAGAAACGTCTGACTATTCCACAGGTGTGCATTATTCTGTAATTCTCTGAATGAGTGGCCATAAGAAATAGAGTCCAGATTATATCAAAAGTGTGTAATATGCGGTGAGGCTGTGAAAGAGTGGCCGTATGAAACTGACTTCTTATTACTCTACAGGTGTACATTATTCACTGATTGTGTGAATCAGTAGCCATATGACATAGACTTTTAATAATTCTTCATGTTTGCATTATTTAAAGAGGTTCTCTATGAGTGTGCATACCACATATCCTGCTGAAACTCCGTCATGTGTGTATACTTCAGTGATTCCCAGAATGAGTGGTCATATGAAATAGACTCCTGACTATCACCCAGGTGTGTATCATTCAGGGAGGCACTTAATTCGTTTCTCTCTTAAACAGTGCCTTGACTACTCCATAGAAGTTCATTATTTTACTGAGAGGGCATATAAAATAGACACCTGACTATTGCACGTTGTGAATTATTTTATAATTCTCTGAATGAGTGGTAGTATGGAATAGAACCTTTATGATTCCTTAGGTTTATATCATTCAGTGAAGCACTGAATGAGTGGCCATATAAAGGAGGCTCCAGACTAAAACCCTCCTGTGCATTATTCACTGCGGCTCTAAATGATTGGCTATATGAAGTAGACTCTTAAATCTTTCTTAGGTGTGTATTATTGAATGAGACTCTGAATAAGTGGGCATAAAAAAGAGACTCCTGGCTATTGCCCAGGTGTGCATTATTTACAGAGACCCTGAATGTGTAGACATTTGAAGTAGACTCTTGACTGTTTCCATGGGGTGTATTATTCACCGAGGCCCTGACCAAGTGGCCATATGAAAGAGATTCTTTACTATTCAGATATACATATTATTCACTAAAACACGGAAAGAGTGGCCATATGTAATAGACCCCGTTTTACTCCGCATTTTTGCGTTATTCCTTGATATTCCAAATGAATCACCATATAAAATAGACTAGTTTTTATTCCCCACATGTGCAGTATTCAACTAGGTTCTGTGTGAGTATCCATATCAAATAGCCTTCTGACAATCATTCATGTATGTATCATTCAGTGAGGTGCTTAATTTAGGGCTACATTAAATAGGGTCCTGACTACTCCACAGCTGTTTATTATGCACTGAAGCTCTGAATAAGAGGCCATATGAAATAGACTTCTGACTATTGCCCCATTGGGCATTATTAGGTAATGCTGTGATTTCATGGCCATATGGCATAAACTCTGACTATTTCCCAGTTGTGTATCATTCAGTGAGCTTCTGAATGAGTGACCATATAAAATATACTTCTGACTATATCCTCTTTACTGTTTCTCAACTGTGCATTTTCCACTGAGGCACTGGGTGAACGGTCATGTCAAAGAGACGGCACATTACTAACCAGGTGTGCATCATTCAGTGAGACTCTAAATAAGTGGCTATATTAAATAGAATCCTGAGTATTTCCCAGGTATATATGATTCTTCACTGAGTTTCTGAATGAGTGGCCATGTGAAATACACTCCTGACTCTTTCATAAGTCTGTATTATTCAGTGAGGCTCTGAATTAGTGGCCATAGAAAAGCGACAACTGAATACTCCTCAGGCGTGCATTTATATGTTTGGCTCTAAATGAGTGGCAATACTACATAGAAACTTGGCTTTCCCCAAGTTATATGGTACTCAGTGAGGCTCTGAATATGCAGTTATATGAAAGAAAATTCTGACTATAATACAGTTGTTTTTTATTCAGTGAAGCTCTAAAAAAGATGAAATATGTAATAGCGTTGTGAGTTCTCCCCAGATACGCATTATAACCTGAGGATCTGAAACTTTGGCCATATGAAATAGTCTCCTAACTAGTCTACAGGTGTGTATTATTTAATGAGTTTTTGAGTTAGTGACCATATGAAATAGATGTCTGACTTTTCCCCACGGGTGTATTATTGACTCAGACTCTGAATATATGAACATATAGAATAGACTACTGACTATTGCAAAGTTGTGCATTACTCACTCAGGCTTTGATTTTGTGGTCATATAAAATAGACTAGTGTCTATTCCACACTTGTGCATTATTCACTGAGGCTGTAAATGAGTGGCCATATAAAGTAGGCTCCTAACTCTTCCCCAGCTGTGTAGTACTCAGTGAGGCTCTCCTTGTGTGATCATATAAAACACGATGATGTCTATTCCAAAACGTTTTATTATTCAGTGAACCTCTGAATGAGTGGCATTATAAAATAGACTGCTGAGTACTGTTCATTTGTGCATTATTCACGGAGGCTATGATTCCTTGGCCTTATGAAATGAAATGCTGACTATTCCACAGGTGTGCATTATTCACTGAGGCTCTGAATGTGTGGCTGTGTGAAATACACTCTTGGCTACTCCACAGGTGTGAATTATTCACTGAGGCTGTGAATGAGTGTTCATATGAAAAAGCCTCCTGTTTACTGACCAGATGTGTATTACTCAATGAGTCTCTTAAACAATGGTGATATGAAATTGAATCCTGACTCTTTCCCAGGTATGCATCAATCAGTAATGCTCTGATTGAGCAGCCATATGTCATAGACTCCAACTAGTCCACAGGTGTGTAGCATTCACTGAGTTTATGAATAATTGGCCAAATTAGATAGGCTCCTGACTATTCACCAGGTGTGTATTACTTACTATGTGTATGGATGAGTGGCTACATAAAATAGCCACTTAACTATTCCTCCAGTGTGAATTTTTCACTGAGGCACTGAATGAACCATCATATCAAATAGACTCCAGACTATTTCACAGGTGTGCATTATTCCACGAGTTTCTGAATGAGTGGTCATATGAAATAGACCCCTGAGTATTCCCCAGATATGCATGATTCAATGAGGCTCTGAATGAGTGAACATGGGAAAGAGACTCCTGAATACTCGCAGGAGTGCATTTTTAGATTTGGCTCTGAAAAAGTGCCTTTATAAAATAGAATACTGACTTTACCCCAGGTGTTCATTATTCAGTGAAGCTCTGAATGAGAGGCCATATGTAATAGTGTCCTGAGTATGCCCCGGTATGTATTAGTCACTGACGCTCTGAATGTTTGGCTATAGGAAATAGCCTCCTGACTGTTCCACATGTGTGTATTACTTAATGAGGCTTAGAGTTAGTGATTAGATGAAATAGATGAATTAAATACTTAAACATAAGACCTGGCACCATAAAAACCCCAGAAGAAAATCTAGGCAAAACCATTCAGGACATAGGAGTAGGCACGGACTTCATGACCAAAACACCAAAAGCATTGGCAACAAAAGCCAAAATAGACAAATGGCACCTAACCAAATAGAGCCCCTGTGCATAATGCACAACACGGTAATAGTAAGGATCCTGTTTCATATGACCACTGATTCAGTATCTCACTGAATGACATACCGGGGAATCGTCAGGATTCTGTTCCATAAAACCATTCATTCAGAACTTTACTGAATAATGCACAAGGGGGCAATAGTCAGGAGTCTATTTTATATGGCCTATCCTTCAGAGCTTCAGTGAATAATGAACACCTGTGGAATAGTCATGACCCTATTTAAGGTAGCCACAAATTAAGCACCTCCTTGAATGTTACACACCTGAGTGACAGTCAAAAGTCTACTTAAAACGGCTACACATTCAGAGTCTCTGTAAATAATGCACACCTGGGCAATAGACAGGAGTCTCTTTTTTATGCCCACTTATTCAGAGTCCCATTCAATAATACAAATTTGCATAAGAGTTAAGAGTCTACTTCATATAGCCACCTATTTAGATCCTCAGTGAATAATGCACACCTGGGTAATAGTCTGGAGCCTCTCTCATATAGCCGCTCATTCAGTGCCAGACTGAATGATACACACCTAAAGAAATATCAGGATTCTATTTTATACTGCCACTCACTCAGAGCCTTATTGAATAATACACAACGAGTCAATAGTCAGGTGATTCTTTTACATGGCCTCTCATTTAGAGCTTCACTGAATAATAAACTTCTCTGGAGTAGTCAGGACCCTGTATATGGTAGCCACGATTTAAGTGCCTCCCTAAATAATACACACCTGGGTGATAGTCAGAAGTCTATTTTATATAATCTCTCATTCTGGGAATAACTTAAGAATACATAGCTGGGAAAGTTTCAGGAGTCTATTTGGTATGCACACTCATGCAGAACCTGTTTGAATAATGCACACATGGAGAATAATTAGGAGTCCATGTCAAATGGCTACCCACTCAGACTATCAGTGAATAACGCACATATGTGGATCAATAAGAACTCTGTTTAATGTGGCCACTCTTTCACAGCCACACAGAATATTAAACACTTATGAAATAGTCTGGAGTCTATTTCATGTGGCCACTCAGAGAATCAGTGAATAATGCACACATGAGGAATACTCTTTGAATATTAGGAGTCTATTTTATATGGCCACTCAGAGCCACAGTGAATAATGCGTACCACAGTAATAGTCAGGATCCTGTTTCATGTGTCCACTGATTCAGTATCTCTCTGAATGATACACACCAGGGAATCTTCAGTACTCTATTTCAAAGGAACACTCATTCAGAGCTTTCCTAAATAATGCACCATCAGTCAAGAGTCAGGAGTCTATTTTATTTTGTCACTCATTCAAAAAATCACTGAATGATACACAACTGGGGAATAGTCAGTCTCCATGCCATATGGCCACTCAATCACAGCATTACCGAATAATGCAAAATGGGGCAATAGTCAGGAGTTTATTTCATATGGCCTCTTATTCAGAGCTTCAGTGCATAATAAACAGCTGTAGAGTAGTCAGGACCCTATTTCAGGTAGCCCAAAGTTAATCACTTCCCTGAATGGTACACACAGGAGTGATTGTCAGGAGGCTATTTTATATGGACCCTCATATAGAACCTTTTTGAATACTGCACATGTGGGGATTAAACACTAGTCTTTTTCTATAATGATTCATTTGGAATATCAAGGAATAACGCACAACTGTGGAGTAAAACGGGGTCTATTTCATATGGCCAATCTTTTATTGTTTCAGGTAATAATATGTATATCTGAATAGTCAGGAGTCTCTTTCATAGGGCCACTCGTTCAGGGCCTCGGTGAATACTACAACCCTTAAAAACAGTGAAGAGTCTACTTCAAATGTTTACCCATTCAGGGTCTCTGTAAATAATGCACACCTGGGCAATAGCCAGGAGTCTCTTTTTTATGCCCACTTTTTCAGAGTCTCATTCAATAATACACACTTAAGGAAGAGTTAAGAGAATACTTCATATAGCCACTCATTTAGAGCCTCAGTGAATAATGCACACCAAGGTTATAGTCTGGAGACTGTTTTATATGGCCACTCATTCAGTACCTCACTGAATAATACAAACCTGGGGACTCATAAATGAGAACACATGGACACAGAGAGGCGGTCTACTATACACTGGGGACTGTTGGGGGAAATGGGGGAGGGACAGCGGGGGGGGCTGCGGGGATAGCCTGGGGATGAATACCAAGTGTGGGTGAAGGGGAGGAAGGCAGCAAAACACACTGCCATGTGTGTACCTATGCAACTATCTTGCACGTTCTGCACAGGTACCCCAAAACCTATAATGCAATAAAAATTAAAAAAAAAATTATATTACATACTACCACTCATTCAGAGACTTATATAATAATTCACAAACGGCAATAGACAGGTGTCTATTTTATTTGGCGTCTCATAAAGTGCATCAGTTAAATAATGAGCTTGTATGGAGTAGTCAAGTCACTCTTAAAGAGAGCCACGAATTAAGTGCCTCCCTGAATGACACACACCTGGGTGATAGGAGTTTATTTCCTATGACCTTTCATTCTGTAAATCACTGAAGAATACACACATGGTGAAGTGTCACCAGGATATTTGGTATGCACACTCATACACAACCTGTTTAAATAATGAGAACATCCAGAATAATTAGGAGTCTATGTCACATGGCTACTGATTCACACAGTCACTGAATAATGCACACCTGTGGAGTAATAAGAAGTCTGTTTCATATGGCCACTCTTTCACAGCCTCACCGCATATTACACACTTGTGATATAACTTGAAGTCTATTTCTTATGACCACTCATTCAGAGAATTACTGAATAATGCACACCTGCAGAATGGTCAGAAGTCCCTTTCCTATGGCTACTCATTGAGAGCCTTACTGAATGTACACACCTGGGGAAACAGTCAGAATTCTGTTTTATCACCTCATTCAGAGTCTCACTGAATAATGCACACCTGTGGAATAGTCAGGTGTCCTTCTCAAGTGGCCTCTCATTCGGAGTGTCACTGAATAATGTGGAGTAGACAGGAGTCTGTTTCCTGTAAATACATATTCAGAGCCTGAGTGAATAATACACACCCGTTTGATAGTAAGGAATCTAATTAATATGGCCACATATTCAGAGCCTTAATGTATAATACACACATGGAGAATAATTTGGAGTCTGTTTCCGATAGAGATTCATTCAGAGCCTTGGTGAGTAATGCACACCTGTGGAGTAGCCAGGAGTCTATTTTATTTGGACACTCATTCTTCCTTTTTTTTTTTGGAAAGGAAAAGAAAGGAAGAAAAAGAGGGAGAGAGAACAGAAATATTGCTTTATTCTATAAATGGCTATTAATAATGGCCGTTCATTATTTTATGTATTTAAAATGGAGAATGTATATTTTATTTATCTAAAGTGGAGAGTTTGCTTATCAAGTTTACTTGTTACTAATCTGAGTTCAGATTCTGGATATCCTTATTAATTTTCTGTTTCATTGAGTCTGAATCTATTTATGGGTCTTATGTATCTGGGTGTTAGGATGCATTGATCCTTATACCACTCTATCTTTTTTGGTTTGAAATCTGTTTTATAATTACAACTCCTCTTTGTTTATTTATTTGTTTTTTTTCTCTATTTGGTTGGTAAATCTTTCTCCAACCCTTTGTATTTAGTCTTTGGATATGGAATAGGTCTGGATATAGTATACCGTTAGATTTTGGCTATATCTTTTAATTAGAAATTTAGTCGATTTCAATTTCAGATTACTGCCATTTGATGTTAACTGGCTATTTGATCCATTTGTTGATGTAAATTCTTCTTCCTATTGATGTTCTTTACTTTTTGGTATATTTTTAGAAAGGCTAATACTGGTTGTTCCGTTCTGTGTGTAATGCTTCTTTCAGAAGTTTTTGTAAAGCAGGCCTGATGGTAATAAAATCTCTGAGTACTTGCTTGTTCATAAAAGATTTTATTTTTTCTTCAATTGTGAAGCATAGTTTGGCAGGATATGAAATTCTGGGCTGAAATTTCTGTTATTTGAGGATGTTAAATATCGGCCCCCACTCTCTTCTAGCTTGTAGGGTTTCTTTCTTTTTTTTTTTTAAACTTTTATTGCATTATAGGATATGGGGTACATGTGTAGAACGTGCAAGATAGTTGCATAGGTACACACATGGCAGTGTGTTTTGCTGCCTTCCTCCCCTTCCCCCACACTTGGTATTCATCTCCAGTCTATACCCCCCAGCGCCCCCGCTGTCCCTCCCCCATTTCCCCCAACAGTCGCAGTGTATAGTAGACCGCCTCTCTGTGTCCATGTGTTCTCATTTTTCTCACCCACCTATGAGTGAGTATATGCAGTATTTCTTTTTCTGTTCTTGTGTCAGTTTGCTGAGAATGATGTTCTCCAAATTCATCCATGTCCTTACAAAGGACACAAACTCATCATTTTTGATTGCTGCATAATATTCCATGGTGTATATGTGCCACATTTTCCCAGTCCAGTCTATCATCGATGGGCATTTGGGTTGGTTCCAGGTCTTTGCTATTGTAAACAGTGCTGCAATGAACATTCGTGTGCATGTATCCTTATAGTAGAATGATTTACAGTCTTTTGGATAGATACCCAGTAGTGGGATTGCTGGGTCAAATGGAATTTCTATTTCTAGGTCCCTGAGGAATCGCCACACTGTCTTCCACAATGGATGAACTAATTTACACTCCCACCAACAGTGTAAGAGTGTTCCTATTTCTCCACATCCTCTCCAGCATCTGCTGTCTCCAGATTTTTTAATGATCGCCATTCTAACTGGTGTGAGATAATATCTCGATGTGGTTTTGATTTGCATCTCTCTAATGACCAATGATGATGAGCACTTTTTCATAAATTTGTTGGCCTCATATATGTCTTCTTTTGTAAAGTTTCTGTTCATATCCTTTGCCCATTTTTGAATGGGCTTGCTTGTTTTTTTTTCTGTAAATCTGTTTGAGTTCTTTGTAAATTCTGGATATCAGCCCTTTGTCAGATGTGTAAACTGCAAAGATTTTTTCCCATTCTGATGGTTGCAGATTCACTCTAGTGACGGTTTCTTTTGCCGTGCAGAAGCTGTGGAGTTTGATTAGGTCCCATTTGTCTATTTTGGCTTTTGTTGCCAAAGCTTTTGGTGTTTTGTTCATGAAGTCCTTGCCTACTCCTATGTCCTGAACGGTTTTGCCTAGATTTTCTTCTAGGGTTTTTATGGTGTCAGGTCTTACATTTAAGTCTTTAATCCATCTGGAGTTAATTTTAGTGTAAGGTGTCAGAAAGGGGTCCAGTTTCTGCTTTCTGCACATGGCTAGCCAGTTTTCCCAACACCATTTATTAAATAGGGAATCCTTTCCCCATTGCCTGTTTTTGTCCGGTTTATCAAAGATAATATGGTTGTAGATATGTTGTGTTGCCTCCGATGCCTCTGTTCTGTTCCATTGGTCTATATCTCCGTTTTGGTACCAGTACCATGCTGTTTTGATTACTGTAGCCTTGTAGTATAGTTTGAAGTCTGGTAGCGTGATGCCTCCTGTTGTATTCTTTTTGCTTAGAATTGACTTGGCTATGCGGGCTCTTTTTTGGTTCCATATGAAATTCATGGTGTTTTTTTCCAGTTCTGTGAAGAAATTCAATGGTAGTTTGATGGGGATAGCATTGACTGTGTAAATTACTTTGGGCAGTATAGCCATTTTCACAATATTGATTCTTCCTAACCATGAACATGGAATGTTTCTCCATCTGTTTCTGTCCTCTCTTATTTCGTTGAGCAGTTGTTTGTAGTTGTCCGTAAGGAGGTCTTTTACATTCCTAGTGAGTTGTATTCCTAGGTATTTTATTTTCTTTCTTGCTATTGTGAATGGCAGTTCGTTCTTAATTTGGTTCTCTTTAAGTCTGTTATTGGTGTATAGGAATGCTTGTGATTTTTGAACATTGATTTTATATCCTGAGACTTTGCTGAAGTTGCTTATCAGTTGCAGTAGCTTTTGGGCTGAGTTGATGGGGTCTTCTAGGTATACTATCATGTCGTCTGCAAATAGAGACAATTTGGCTTCCACCTTTCCTATTTGAATACCCTTTATTTCTTTTTCTTGCCTGATTGCTCTGACTAGAACTTCCAGTACTATGTTGAACAGAAGTGGTGAGAGAGGGCATTCTTGTCTAGTGCCGGATTTCAAAGGGAATGCTTCCAGTTTTTGCCCATTAAGTATGATATTGGCTGTTGGTTTGTCATAAATAGCTTTTATTACTTTGAGATATGTTCCATCAATACCAAGTTTATTGAGGGTTTTTAGCATAAAGGGCTGTTGAATTTTGTCAAATGCCTTCTCTGCGTCAATTGACATAATCATGTGGTTTTTGTTTTTGCTTCTGTTTATGTGGTGAATTACATTTATAGACTTGCGTTTGATGAACCAGCCTTGCATCCCCGTGAAGAATCCTACTTGATCATGATGGATAAGTTTTTTAATGGGCTGTTAAAATCGATTTTCCAGTATTTTATTGAAGATTTTTGCATCTATGTTCATCATGGATATTGGCCTGAAGTTTTCTTTTCTTGTTGAGTCTCTGCCAGGTTTTGGTATCAGGATGATGTTGGTCTCATAAAATGATTTGGGAATGTTTCCCTATTTTTGGTTTATTTGGAATAGTTTGAGAAGGAATGGTACCAGATCCTCTTTGTGTGTCTGGTAGAATTCAGCTGTGAACCCATCTGGACCTGGGCTTTTTTTTGTGTGGTAGGCTCTTAATTACTGCCTCAACTTCTGACCTTGTTATTGGTCGATTCATAGTTTTGGCTTCCTCCTGGCTTTGGCTTGGGAGGACACAGGCATCCAGGAATTTATCCATTTCTTCCGTGTTTACTAGTTTGTGTGCATAGAGTTGTTTGTAGTATACTCTGATGATGGTTTGAATTTCTGTGGAATCCGTGGTGATTTCCCCTTTATCGTTTTTTATTGCATCTATTTGGTTGTTCTCTCTTTTCTTTTTTATCAGTCTGGCTAGTGGTCTATTTTGTTGATGTTTTCAAAAGCAAGCTCTTAGATTTATTGATTTTTTGAAGGGTTTTTCTTGTCTCTATCTCCTTCAGTTCTGCTCTGATCTTAGTTATTTCTTGTCTTCGGCTAGGTTTTGAGCTTTTTTGATGTTGCTCCTCTAGCTCTTTCAATTTTGACAATAGGGAGTCAATTTTGGATCTCTCCACTCTTCTCATGTTGGCACTTATTGCTATCTATTTTCCTCTACAGACTGCTTTAAATGTGTCCCAGAAATTCTGTTACGTTTTGTCTTCATTCTCATTGGTTTCAAAGAACTTCTTTATTTCTGCCTTCATTTCATTGCTTATCCAATCAACATTCAAGAGCCAGTTGTTCAGTTTCCATGAAGCTCTGCGGTTCTGAGTTATTTTCTGAATTCTGAGTTCCAACTTGATTGCACTATGGTCTAAGAGACTGTTTGTTATGATTTCAGTTGTTTTGCATTTGCTGAGGGGTGCTTTACTTCCAATTATGTGGTCAATTTTGGAGTAGGTGTGACGTGGTGCTGAGAAGAATGTATGTTCTGTGGATTTGGAGTGGAGAGTTCTGTAAATGTCTATCAGGTTTGCTTGTTCCAGGTCTGAGTTGAAGTCCTGAATATCCTTGTTAATTTTCTGTCTGGTTGATTCGTCTGCTATTGACAGGGGAGTGTTAAAATCTCCCACTATTATTGTGTGGGAGTCTAAGTCTCTTTGTAAGTCATTAAGAACTTGCCTTGTCCTTACAAAGGACACAAACTCATCCCTTTTGATTGCTGCATAATATTGCATGGTGTATATGTGCCACATTTTTCCAGTCCAGTCTATCATCGATGGGCATTTGGGTTGGTTCCAGGTCTCTGCTAATGTAAACAGTGCTGCAATGAACTTTCGTTTGCATGTGTCTTTATAGTAGAACGATTTATAGTCTTTTGGATAGGTACCCAGTAATGGGATTGCTGGGTCAAATGGAATTTCTATTTCTAGGTCCCTGAGGAATCGCCACACTGTCTTCCACAATGGTTGAACTAATTTACACTCCCACCAACAGTGTAAGAGTGTTCGTATTTCTCCACATCCTCTCCAGCATCTGCTGTCTCCAGATTTTTTAATGATCGCCATTCTAACTGGTGTGAGATGATATCTCAATGTGGTTTTGATTTGCATCTCTCTAATGACCAGTGATGATGAGCACTTTTTCGTATGTTTGTTGGCCTCATGTATGTCTTCTGGAGAACCTCATTCTCAGCAAACTGACACAAGAACAGAAAAAGAAATACCGCATATACTCACTCATAGGTGGGTGAGAAAAATGAGAACACATGGACACAGAGAGGCGGTCTACTATACACTGGGGACTGTTGGGGGAAATGGGGGAGGGACAGCGGGGGGGGCTGGGGGGATAGCCTGGGGATGAATACCAAGTGTGGGTGAAGGGGAGAAAGGCAGCAAAACACACTGCCATATGTGTACCTATGCAACTATCTTGCACGTTCTGCACATGTACCCCAAAACCTATAATGCAATAAAAATTTTTTTAAAAAAAAAGGAACTTGCCTTATATATCTGGGTGCTCCTACATTGGGTACATATATATTTAGAATCGTTAGCTCTTCTTGTTGTATCAATCATTTTACCATTATGTAATGATCTTCTTTGTCCCTTTTTATCTTTGTTGCTTTAAAGTCTATTTGATCAGAGATGAGAATTGCAATTCCTGCTTTTTTGTTGCTCTGTGTTTGCTTGGTAAATCTTCCTCCATCCTTTTATTTTGAGACTTTGTGTATCTTTGCATGTGAGGTGGGTTTCCTGGATACAGCACAATGATGGGTTTTGGTTTTTTATCCAATTTGCCAGTCTGTGTCTTTTGATTGGTGCATTTAGCCCATTTATATTCAGGGTTAATATTGTTATGTGTGAATTTGATACTGCCATTTTGATGCTAGCTGGCTGTTTTGCCCGTTGGTTCATGTTGATTCTTCATTTTGTTGATGGTCTTTTGCCTTTGGTATGCTTTTAGGATAGCTGGAACTGGTTGTTTCTTTCTATGTGTAGTGCCTCTTTCAGGAGCTCCTGTAAAGCAGGCCTAGTGGTGACAAAATCTCTGAGTACTTGCTTGTTCGTGAAGGATTTTATTTTTCCTTCACTTATGAAGCTCAGTTTGGCTGGATATGAAATTCTGGGTTGAAAGCTCTTTTCTTTAAGGATGTTGAATATTGGCTCCCACTCTCTTCTGGCTTGTAGAGTCTCTGCCGAGAGATCTGCTGTGAGTCTGATGGGCTTCCCTTTGTGGGTGACCCGACCTTTCTCTCTGGCTGCCCTTAGTATTTTCTCCTTCGTTTCAACCCTGGTGAATCTGACGATTATGTGCCTTGGGGTTGCTCTTCTTGCGTAGTATCTTTGTGGTGTTCTCTGTATTTCCTGGGGTTGAGTATTGACCTGTCTTGCTAGGTTGGGGAAGTTTTCCTGGATAATATCCTGAAGAGTGTTTTCTAGCTTGGATTCATTCCCTTCGTCACATTTTGGTACACCTATCAAACGTAGATTGGGTTTCTTCACATAGTCCCACATTTCTTGGAGATTTTGTTCATTCCTTTTTGTACTTTTTTCTTTAATCTTGGTTTCTCGTTTTATTTCATTGAGTTGATCTTCAACTCCTGATATTCTTTCTTCTGCTTGGTCAATTCGGCTGTTGAAACTTGTGCATGCTTACGAAGTTCTCGTGTTGTGTTTTTCAGCTCCTTCAATTCATTCTTATTTCTCTCTAAATTGTCCATTCTTGTTATCAATTCCTCGAATCTTTTTTCAATTCTTTTTTCAAGTTTCTTAGTTTCTTTGCACTGGTTTAGTACATGTTCCTTTAGCTCACTGAAGTTTCTCATTATCCACTTTCTGAAGTCTGATTCCGTCATTTTATCACATTCATTCTCCGTCCAGCTTTGTTCCCTTGCTGGTGAGGAGTTTTGGTCCTTTTTTGGAGGTGAGGTGTTTTGGTTTCGGGTGCTTTCCTCCTTTTTGCGCTGGTTTCTTCCCATCTTTATGGATTTATCCACCTGTCGTCTTAGTAGTTGCTGATTTTTCAATTGGGTCTCTGTGTGGACGCTGAGATTGTTGATGATGAAGTATTTCTGTTACTTAGTTTTCCCTCTAATGGTCTATCCCCTCTGCTGTATGAGTGCTGAGGTCCACCCCAGGCCCTGCTTGTCTGGGGTATACCTGCATCAGCTGCGGAAGAGTGAGGGATGATACCAGTATCTTCTTCTTCTGTCCTTGTTCCGGAATAATGCCAGCCAAATGTCAGTCTGATTAGTCCTTTTCTGGGGTGACTCCTTGGATATACAGGGGTCAGAGAGCTGCTTGAGGAGACAGTCTGTGCTTTCTAGGAGCTCCAGTGCTGAGCTGTGAGCTCCGTTGTTCATTCAGGGTTGTTGGGAGGTTGTTTATGTCTGCTGCAATAGAACTCATAAAACACCACCCTTTCCCCCCCCCCTTAGATGCTCTGTCTCAGGTAGTTGGGGCTTTCTTTATGAGTATCTGTTGCACTGTCCTGCCCCACTAGGCGGCAGTCTATTCACTATTTGTCTGCTGGGGCTCTGACCTGCTAGCGCAGGTCCACCCTGTTGCTGCTGGGCTCCCTTCTGCTGTGGAGTGCTCCCAGCTCCTGGCAGAGTCTCTGTTATGGCAGGTTGCCTCGGCAATGGCAGGCTGCGTTAGTCCTGGGTGGTACTTCAGTGGGGTGGACTGCATCAGCCGTGGTGGACGCTCCTCCCTCACCGGGCTGCACCGTCCTAGATGCTGGCAGCAAAACTCTCAGCCCCAAGCACCTCCAGTCACCGCCCTGCTTGTCCCTGTGCGCATGGGACCCGCCGAGCCCGATCACCCAGCTCCCTGCCTCAGAGTCCATCCTCTCTCTCTTCCTCTCCCCAAGCTGAAAGTTCGACTATCTCACTGGCGCCCCAGTAGCCTGCTGATAGGGCACTGGGATCCGTGTGATCTCCTGTGCTGCTGCCCACTACCCCGGCTCAGATCACGCTTCCCAGGAAACTCCTGGTCTGGCTCATTGTCCAAGTCCCGTTCAATCAGATGAACATGCCAGTCTGCCCTTCCAAATCTCAGATTGCTGGTTTAACAGGGCACCCAGACCGGTGAGTTCTGCGCCGGGTCCCGCTGCGGTGCCGGCTGAAGAGGCAGCGGGAGCCGGCTGCATTAGATGGCTGTGCTAGCGTCCCGTGTTTCTCCCACACCTGGGACTTTCAACGCTCTGTGGGCATAAAAGGGACATCCGAGAATGCGGCTAGGACTCACCCTCTGCACCTTCACTGGGAGCTGCAATCCTGAGTCGCCTCTATGACGCCATCTTGCCTCTTCCCCTGGGTTTCTACTGAGAGATCTGCTGTATAAGTCTAATAGGCTTCCCTTTGTGGGTAAGCTGACCTTTCTCTCTGGCTGCCCTTAGTATTTTCTCCTTTGTTTCAACCCTGGTGAATCTAATGATTATGTGTCTTGGGGTTGCTCTTCTTAAGGAATATTTTTGTGGTGTTCTCTGTATTACCTGAGGTTGAATGGTAGCCTGCTTTGCTAGATTGGGAAAATTCTCCTGGATAATATACTGAAGAATATTTTCCAGCTGGGATTCATTCTCTCCATCACATTCAGGTACACCTATCAAACGTAGATTAGGTCTTTTCACATAGTCCCATAATTCTTGGAGACTTTGCTCATTCCTTTTTATCCTTTTTTCTCTATTCTTTTCTTCTTGTTCCATTTCATTAAGTCGGTCTTCAACCTCTGATATCCTTTCTTCTGCTTGATCAATTCGGCTATTCAAAGTTGTGCATATTTCACTAAGTTCTCGTGTTGTATTTTTCAACTCCATTAGTTCATTTATATTCCTTTCTATATTGTCCATTCTTTTTAACATTTCGTCTAACCTTTTTTCAAAGTTCTTAGTTTCTTTACATTGGTTTAGAACAATTTGTTTCAATTCCCAGAGGTTTTTTACCATCCACCTTCTAAAACCTCCTTCAGATACTGGAACACAGTCCTCTTCCATTAGGGCTTGTTCCGTTGCTGATGAGGAATTACTATCCCCTGTAGAGGGAGAGGGGTTATGACTTTCGATTTTCTCGGCCTTTTTAGGCTGCTTTTTTCCCTTTATTGTGATTTCATCCATCTGATGTCTTTACAATTAGCGCCTTTCTGATTATGTTCCTGAGAGGACATCCAATTTATTGATTCCCAGTGCTGGAATCCGAGCAACCCACTGCGCCAGCCAAAACAACAGCGGTAAGACTGATGGTGCTCCTCTGCCCGGGAATCTCCGGTCTGGCCTCCTTCTTGAGTCTGCAACAAGCGGCTCTGCCTTTCCGGAGCTTCAAACACCAGTCAGTAGGGGAACCAGTCCCGCTCACTGTACACGAAGAGCTGCCTCGCCGAGGCAACGACAAAACCTCTGCGCTGGCCACAGAAGTCACGCTGGCGACCCTCGGGGCTCCTCCACTGGAAATCTTATGGTCCGTGGGCAACGAAAATTCCTCTGAAAATGTGGCGTCCTCACGTTCTTTGAGCTTTCACTGGGAGCTACAATCCCGAGCTGTTAGCGATCAGCCATCTTGGATCTCTCTTGGACACTCATTCTTATCCTCAGTGGATAATATGCCCCTGTGAAATAGTCGGGAGTCTATTTCATATGGCCACTTATTCAGAGCCTCGCTGAAAAATACACAATTGGGGAATAGTCAAGAGTCTATTTTATATGGCCACTCTCTCAGTACCTTACTTAGCGGTACACACCGGGGGAATAGTCAGGCCAGTTTCATATGAACACTCAATGAGTGCTTCACTGAATAATGCACACCTGTGTAATAGTCAGGAATCTATTTAATTTTGTCACTCTTTCAGAGCCTCAGTGAATAATACACACCTAGAAAACATTAGGGTGTGTGTATCATATGGCCACTTATTGAGCGCCTCAGGGAATAGTGCACTCCTGGAGAATTCTCAAAAGTCTATTTGAAATGGCAATGCATTTAGAGACTCGGTGAATAACTCACTCCTAGGAAATTGTGAGGAATCCATTCCAAATGGCCACATATTTGGAGACTCAGTGAGTCATGCACACCAAAGAAATAATCAGGAGTCTATTGCTTATGCCCTCTCATTCAGTCCCTCAGTGAATAACGCAGGTCTCTTGAGTACAGAGGTGTCTGTTTCATATGTCCACTCATTTCGAGCCTCACTGAATAGTATACAACTGAAAAAAGGTCAGGGTTGTATTTCACATGGCCACTCATTCAGAGGCTTAGTAAATAATTCACAGCTGTTGAATACTCAGGAGTCTTCCTCATATGGTGAATCATTTAGAGCCTCACTGAATGATACACAGCTTGGGAATAATCAGGACTCAATTTAATATAAATGCTAATTATGAGCCTCAGTGAATCACGCATATCTGTGTTATACTGAGGATACTAATTCATTTTAACCCCAATTTATAGATTCCCTGATTATTACACACTTGTGAAATAATCAGAAGTCTATTTCATATGGTGAGTGATCAGGAACCCCAAGCAATAATACAGTACTGGGGAAGAGTCAGGACTCTACTTCATATGGCCAGTCAGAGTATCATTGAATAATGCACACATGAAGAATACTCAGTGAATATTAGAAGTCTATTTCATATGGCCACACAGAGCCTCAGTGAATAATGCACAACACGGCAATAGTCAGGATCCTCTTTCATATGACCACAGATTCAGTATCTCTCTTAATGACAAACCGGAAAATCATCAGAATTATGTTCCATAGGACCATTCATTCAGAGCCTTACTGAATAATGCACAAGGGGGCAATATTCAGGAGTTTATTCCATATGGTCTCTTTTTCAGAACTTCAGTGAATAAGGAACACCTGTGGAGTAGTCATGACCCTATTTAAGATAGCCAAAAATTAAGCACCTCGCTGAATGGTACACACCTGGGTGACAGTCAGGAGTCTACTTAAAACGACTACACATCCTGAGTCTCTGTAAATAATGCACACCTGGGCAATAGACAGGAGTCTTTTTTTTATGCCCACTTATTCAGAGTCTCATTCATTAATACACACCTGCAGAAGAGTTAAGAGTCCACTTCATATAGCCACTCATTTAAATCCTCAGTGAACAATGCACAGCAGGGTAATAGTCTGAAGCCTTTCTCAAATAGCCACTAATTCAGTGCCTCACTGAATGATACACACCTGGGGAATCATCAGTAGTCTATTCCATACTGCCACTCATTCAGAGCGTTTTTGAATCATTAACAATGGGGCAATGGTCAGGTGACTATTTTATATGGCCTCTCATTTAGAGCTTCAGTGAATAATGAGCTTCTATGGAGTAATCAGGACGCTGTTTATGGTAGCCAAAGGTTAAATGTCTCCCTGAATGATAGGCACCTGGGTGATAGTCAGGAGTCTATTTTATATGAAATAGACTATTCTATTCTCATTCTGAGAATAACTGAAGAATACACACCTGGGAAAGTGTCAGGAGTCTTACCTGGGAAAGTGTCAGGAGTCTATTTGATATGCACACTCATGCAGAACCTGTTTGAATAATGAACACATTGAGAATAACGAGTAGTCCATGTAATATTGGTACCCATTCTGACAATCAACGAATAACGCACACATGTGGAGTAATAAGAAGTCTGTTTCATGTGGCCACTCACCGCCTCACCAAATATTATACACTTATGATATAGTCTGGAGTCTATTTTATGTGGCCCCTCAGAGACTCAGTGAATAATGCACACATGAGGAATGCTCTGTGATTATTAGGAGTCTATTTCATATGACCAATCAGAGACGCAGTGAATAATGCATACCATGGTAATAGTCAGGATCCTGTTTCATGTGACCGCTTATTCAGTATCTCTCCGAATGATACACACCAGGGAATTTTCACATTCTATTCCATAGGAACACTCATTCAGAGCATTACTAAATAATGCACAATGGGGCAAGAGTCAGGAGTCTATTTCATATGGCCTCTCATTCAGAGATTCAGTGAATAATAAACACTTGTGAAGTAGTCAGGACCCTATTTAAGATAGCCACAAACTAAGCACCTCCCTGAATGATACACACCTGTGTGACAGTCAGGAGTTTATTTGATATGGACACTCATACAGAACCTTTCTGAATAATGCACATGTGAAGAATAATCACTAGTCTATTTCATATGGTGATTCCTTTAGAGAATCATTGAATAACACACACCTGTGAATTAAAATCGAGTCTTTTTCATATGGCCACCATTTCAGTGTTTCAGTGAATAATGTATATATCTGGAATAGCCAGGAATCTCTTTCATATGGCCACTCATTCAGGGCCTCAGTTAATAATACACCCCTAGAAAATTGTCTAGTGTCTTCTTCAATGGCCACTCAGTGAGAGTCTCTGTATGTAATGCACACCTGGGGAATAGAGAGGAGTCTCTTTCTTAGGTTCACTTATTCAGTCTCATTCAGTGATACACACCTGGGAAAGAGTTAAGAGCCTTCTTCATATATCCACTAATTTAGAGCCTCTGTACATAATGCACACCTGTGGAACAGACATTGGTCTACTTTGTATGGCCACAAAATCAAAGCTTGAGTGAGTAATGCACAACTTTGGAATAATGAGGAGTCTATTCCATATGCCCACTTAATAAGTGTCTCTGTCAATAATACACACCTTAGAAATAGTAAGGGATCTATTTCATCTAATCACTAGCTAAAAGCCCCATTAAATATTACACAGCTGTGGAAGAGTCAGGATGCTATTTTATATGGCCAGGCATTCAGATATTCAGCGACTAATACACACCAGGTCATACTCAGGACACTATTACATGTGGCCTCTCATTCAGAGCTTCACTGAATAAAGAACACCTTAAGGAAAGTCAGGATTCTAGTTGATAAAAACACTCTTTCAGAGCAAACCTAAAAATGCACTCCTGCGACTATTCAGGAGTCTCTTTTCTATGTCCACTCATTCAGAGACTTATTGAATAATAAACATCTATGGAAATGTCAGGAGTGTATTTCACATGGCCACTCATTCAGAGCCTCATTGACTCATACATACCTGGGGAATACTCAGGAGTCTATTTCATATAGCCAGTCATTCAGAAACTAGTGGAATAATGCACACCTTTGAAATAGTCTGGAGTCTATTTAATATGATGGTTTATTCAGTGCCTCAGTGGAAAATGCACACAGGAGAAATAGTTAAGTGGCTATTTTATGTAGCCACTCATCCATACCCTTAGTAAGTAATACACACCTGGGAAATAGTCAAAAGTCTATTTCATGTGGCTGATTATTCAGTAACTCAGTGAATGCTACACACCTGTGGACTAGTTAGAGTCTATGAAATATTGCCGCTCAATCAGAGCATTACTGGTTGATGCACATCTTGGAATTAGTCAGGATTCTATTTCATGTCACCATTGTTTAATTGCCTCACTAAGTAATGCACATCTGGTCAGTAATCAGGAGGCTATGTCATATGAACACTCATTCATAGCCTCAGTGATTAATGCACACCTGTGGAGTAGCCAGGAGTGTATTTCACACAGCCACTCATTCAGAGCCTGAGTGAATAATACACACCTGTGGAACAGTCAGCATTTTATTTCATAAGGCCACTGACTCAGCGCCTCAGTGAATAATGCACAAATGTGCAGTACTCAGCAATATACTTCATAAAGCCACTCATTCAGATATTCACTGAATAATAAAAATATTTGGGATAGACATCATCCTGTTTCATGTGATCAAACAAGAAGAGCCTCACTGAGTAATACAAACCTGGGGAAGAGTTAGGAGTCTACTTTCTATTGCCACTCATTAACAGCCTCAGTGAATAATGCACGCATGTGGAATAGACCCTAGTCTATTTTATATGGCCACAAAATGGAAGCCTGAGTGAGTAATGGACAGCTTTGGAATAGTCAGTCTTCTCTTCCATATTCAGATATATTTAGAGTCTGAATCAGTAATACAACCCTGGGGAATAGTCAGAAGTCTATTTCATATGGTCACTAACCCAAAGACTTATTAAATGATACACACCTGTGGACTAGTCAGGAGACTATTTCATATGGCCAAAGCTTTAGAGCCTAGGTGAATAATGCATATCTTGGGAATAATCAAAACAATATTACATATGGCCTCTCCTTCAGAGCTTGACTGAATAAGGAACACCTGTATTGTAGTCGGAATTCTATTTCATATAGCCACTTATTCAGAGCCTCACTGTATAACAAACACCTTGTGGAAAGTCAAGTTTCTATGTCGTATAGCCACTCATTTAGAGCCGAACCTAAAAATTCATGCCTGAGGAGTATTCAGTAATCGCTTTCCTATGGCCACTCATTCAGAGAATCACTGAATAATACAGACCTTTAAAAAGTCAGGAGTGTATTTTACATGGCCACTCATTCAGAACCTCAGTGAAGAATTATATATACCTGGAGAATACTCAGGATTCTATTTAATGTAGCCACTTATTCAGAGACTCACTGAATAATGTACACCTGGGGAATACTCTGGAGTCTATTTGATATGATCGTTCAACCAGTGCCTCAGTGGAAACTGCACAGCTGGGCAATAGTCAAGAGGATATAGTCAGGAGTCTATTTTATATGGTCACTCATTCAGAAACTCAATGAATAATACACAACTGGAGAATAGTCAGAGTCCATGCCATATGGTCACTCAATCACAACATTAACAAATAATGCACAATGGGGCAATAGTCAGGAGTCTATGTCATATGGTCTCTTCTTCAGAGTTTCAGTGCATAATAAACAGCTGTGGAGTAGTCAGGACCCTATTTAAGGTAGCCCAAACTAAGCACCTCCATGAATTAAACACACATGAGAGATTCTCAGGAGGCTATTTGATATGGACACTCATACAGAACTTCTTCGAATCCTGCACATGTGGGGAGTAAACATTAGTCTATTTCACATGGTGATTCGTTTGGAATATCAAGGAATAACGCACACCTGTGAAGTAAAATGGGGTCTGTTTCATGTGGCCACTCTTTCAGTGTTTCAGTGATTAATATGTATATCTGAATAGTCAGGAATCTCTTTCAGATGGCTATTCGTTCAGGGCCTTGGTGAATAATGCACCTCTTGAAAACAGTCAAGAGGCTACTGATGTGTCTACACATTAAGGGTCTCTGTATATAATGCACACCTGGGCAATATAGCCAGGAGTCTTTTTTTTATGTCCACTTACTCAGAGTCTCATTCAGTAATACACACCTAAAGAAGAGTTAAGAGTCTATTTTATATAGCCACCCATTTAGAGCCTCAGTGTATAATGCACACCAGGGTTATAGTCTGGAGCCTCTTTTATATGGCCACTCATTTAGTGCCTCACTGAATGATACAAACCTGGTGAATGATAAGGATTCTATTCCATACTACCACTCATTCAGAGCCTTATAAAATAATTCACAACGGGCAACAGTTTGGTGTCTATTTTATATGGCCTTTCAGTTAAATAATAAAATTCTATGGAGTAGTCAAGTCACTGTTTAAGAGAGCCACGAATTAAGTTCCTACCTGAATGACACACACCTGGGTGATAGTAGTCTATTTCATATGACCTCTCATTCTGGAAATCACTGAAGAATACACACACGATGGAGTGTCAGCAGGATATTTGGTATGCACACGCATACAGAACCTGTTTAAATAATGCAAACATGGATAATAATTAGGAGTCTATGTCATATGGCTACTGATTCACACAATCAGTGAATAACGCACACCTGTGGAGTAATAAGAACTCTGCTTTATATGGACACACTTTCACGGCCTCACCGCATGTTACAAACATGTGATATAATCTAGAGTTTATTTCTTATGGCCACTCATTCAGAGAATTACTGAATAATGCACACCTGCGGAATAGTCAGATGTTCCTTCCCTATGTCTACTCATTGAGAGCCTCACTGAATGTACACACCTGGGGAAATAGTCAGGATTCAGTTTTATCCCCTCTTTCAGAGTCTCACTGAAAAATGCTCACCTTAGGAATAGTCAGATGTCTTTTTCATGTGGCCTCTCATTCGGAGTGTCACTGAATAATCTGGAGTAGTCAGGAGTCTGTTTCATGTAGACACATATTCAGAGCCTCGGTGAATAATACAGAACCATGTGATAGTAAGGAATCCAATTAATATGGCAACATATTCAGAGCCTCACTGAATAATACACACCTGGACAATAATTGGGAGTCTATTTCCGATGGACATTCATTCAGAGCCTCGGTAAATAATGCACACCTGTGGAGTAGACAGGAATCTATTTCATTTGGACACTCATTTTTAGCCTCAGTGGATATTATCCACCTTTGAAATAGTCAGAAGTCTATTTCATATGGCCACGCATTCAGATTCTCAGTGAATAATACATACTTGCGGAAAAGTCAAAAGTCTGTTTTATATGGCCACTCTCTCAGTACCTTACTGAGTGGTACACACCTGGGGAATAGTCAGGACAGTTTCATATGGACAGAGAATAAGTGCCTCACTGACAAATGCACACCTGTGGAATAGTCAGGAATCTATTTCATTTGGTCACTCTTTAAGAACATCAGTGAATAATACACACCTAGAAAACACTGGGGAGTGTATTTCATGTTGCCACTTGTTCAGAGCCTCACAAAATAGTGCATACCTGGAGAATTCTCAAGACTCTATTTGGAATGGCAAGGCATTCAGAGACTCTGTGAATAACACACACCTAGGGAATTGTGAGGAATCCATTCCAAATGGCCACAGGTTTGAAGCCTCATTGAATCATGCAAACCAAGAAAATAATCAGGAGTCTATTGCTTACGCCCTCTCCTTCAGCCCCTCAGTGAATAATGCACATCTGTCCAGTACTGAGGGGTCTGTTTTATATGGCCACTCATTTAGAGCGTTACTGAATAGAACACAACTGAAAAAATGCACGGGTGTATTTCACATGGCCACTCATTCAGAGGCTCAGTGAATAATTCACAAATGTTTAGTACTCTGGAGCCTGTCTCATATGCCGAATAATTCAGAGCGTCAATGAACGATACACAACTTGGGAATCGTCAGGATTCTATTTAATATAAACACTTACTATGGGCCTCAGTGATTCATGCATGTCTGTGCAATACTGAGGATACAAATTTTTATTGCCTTTCAATTCATAGATTCCCTGAATATTACACATTTGTGAAATAAACAGAAGTCTGTTTTATATGGTGAGTCATTATGAACCCCAAGAAATAATACACTACTGGGGAATAGTCAGGAGTCTACTTCATACGGCCACTCAGAGAATCAGTGAATAATGCACACTTGAGGAATACTCAGTGAATATTAGGAGTCTATTTCATATGGCCAAACAGCCTCAGTGAATAATGCACACCACGGTAATAGGATCATGTTTCGTATGACCACTGATTCAGTATCTCACTGAATGACACACCAGGGAATAGTTAGAATTCTGTTCCATAGGACTATTCATTCAGAGCGTTACTGAATAATGCACAAGGGGGCAATAGTCAGGATTCCATTCCATATGGCCTCTACTTTGGAGCTTCAGTGAATAATGAACCCCTGTGGAGTAGTCATGACCCTAATTAAGATAGCCACAAATTTAGAACCTCCCTGAATATTACACACCTGGGTGACAGTCAGGAGTCTACTTAAAATGGAAACACATTCAGAGTCTCTGTAAATAATGCACACCTTGGCAATAGACAGGAGTCTCTTTTTTATGCCCACTAATTCAGAGTCTCATTCAATAATATATGCCTGCAGAAGAGTTAAGAGTCTACTTCACATAGCCACCCATTTAGATCTTCAGTGAATAATGCACACCAGGATAATAGTTTGGAGCCTGTCTCATAGAACCCCTCATTCAGTTCCTCACTGAATAATACACACCTGGGGAATCATCAGGATTCTATTCCATACTGCCACTCATTCAGAGCCTTATTGAATAATACACAAAGGGGCAATAGTCAAGAGACTATTTTATATGGCCTCCCATTTAGAGCTTCAGTGAATAATGAACTTATATGGAGTAGTCAGGATGCTGTTTATGGTAGCCAGGAATTAAGTGCCTCCCTGAATGACACACACCTGGGTGATAGGAGTCTATTTTATATGATCTCTCATTCTGAGAATAACAGAAGAATACACACCTGGGAAAGTGTCAGGAGTCTATTTGGTATGTGCACTCATGCAGAACCTGTTTGAATAATGAACACATCGAGAATAATAAGGAGTCCATGTCATATGGCTATTCATTCAGACAATCAGTGAATAATGCACACATGTGGAGTAATAAAAAGTCTGTTTCATGTGGCCACTCTTTCACAGCCTCACCAAATATTATACAATTATAATATAGTCTGGAGTCTATTTCGTGTGGCCACTCAGAGAATCAGGGAATGCTGCACACATGAGGAATACTCTGTGATTATTAGGAGTCTATTTTATATGGCCACTCAGATCTGCAGTGAATAATGCATACCAAGGTAATAGTTAGGATCCTGTTTCATGTGACCAGTGATTCGGTAACTCTCTGTATGATACAGACCAGGGAATCTTCAGGGTTCCATTTCATAGGAAGACTCATTCAGAGCCTTACTAAAAAATGCACAATGGGGCAAGAGTCAGGAGTCTATTTCATATGGCCTCTCTTTCAGACATTCAGTGAATAATAAACACTTGTGAAGTATGCAAGACCCTATTTAAGATAGCCACAAATTAAGCAGCTCCCTGAATGATACACACCTGTGTGACAGTCAGGAGTTTATTTGATATGGACACTCATACAGAACCTTTTTGAATAATGCACATGTAAAGAATAATCACTAGTCTATTTCATGTGGTGATTCCTTTAGAGAGTCATTGAATAACACACACCTGTGAAGTAAAATCGAGTCTATTTTATATGGTCACCATTTCAGTGTTTCAGTGAATAATGTATATATCTGGAATATCCAGGAATCTCTTTTATATGGAAACTCGTTCAGGGCCTCAGTTAATAATACACCCCTAGAAAATTGTCTAGTGTCTTCATCAATGGCCACTAATTGAGAGTCTCTGTATATAATGCACACCTAGGGAATAGACAGGAGTCTCTTTCTTAGGCTCACTTATTCAGTCTCATTCAGTAATACACACCTGGAAAAGACTTAAGAGACTTCTTCATAGAGCCACTCATTTGGAGCCTCAGTAAATAATGCACACCTGTGGAACAGACACTGGTCTACTTTGTATGGACACAAATACAAAACCTGAGTGAGTAATGCACAACTTTGAAATAATGAAAATTCTATTCCAGATGCCCACTTAATAAGTGTCTCAGTCAATAATTCACACCTTAGGAATAGTAAGGGATCTATTTTATCTAATCACTAACTAAAAGCCCCATTAAATAATACACACTTCTGGAAGATTCAGGAGGCTATTTTATATGGTCGAGCATTCAGATCCTCAGTGAAGAATACATACCGGGTCATACTCAGGACACTATTACATATGGCCTCTGATTCAGAGCTTCACTGAATAATGAACACCTGAGGGAAAGTCATTATTCTATTTCATAAAGACACTTTTTCAGAGCCAAACCTAAAAATGCACTCCTGCGAGTACTCAGGATTCTCTTTCCTATGTCCACTCATTCAGAGTCTCATTGAATAATACACATCGATGGAAACATCAGGAGTGTATTTCACATGCCGACTCATTCAGAGCCTCATTGAATCATTCATACCTGTGGAATACTCAGGAGTCTATTTCATAAGGCCACTCATTCAGAAACTCATGGAATAATGCACACCTGCGAAATATTCTAGAGTCTATTTGACATAATGGTTTATTCAGTGTCTCAGTGGAAAATGCAAATGGGAGGAAAGGTTAAGTGGCTATTTTATGTAGCCACTCATTTATACCCTTAGTAAGTAATACACGCCTGGGAAATAGTCACGGTTCTATTTCATGTGGCCAATTATTCAGAAACTCAATGAATGATACACACCTGTGGACTAGTTAGAGTCTATGACATATGGCCACACAATCAGAGCATTACTGATTGATGCACACCTGGGAATTATTCAGGATTTTATTTCATATCACCATTGTTTAAGAGCCTCATTGAGTAATGCACATCTGGTGAGTAATCAGGAGGCTATGTCATATAAACACTCATTCATAGCCTCAGCGAATAATGCACTCCTGTGGAGTAGCCAGGAGTGTATTTCACACAGCCACTTATTCAGAGCCTCAGAGAATAATACACACCTGTGGAACAGTCAGCATTTCATTTCATAAGGCCACTGACTCATAGCCTCAGTGAATAATGCACAAATATACAGTACTCAGCAGTCTATTTTATAAAGTCACTCATTTAGAGATTCACTGAATAATAAAATATTTGGGATAGGCATCATCCTGTTTCATATGATCACACAAGGAGAGCCTCACCGAGTAATACAAACCTGGGGAAGAGTTAGGAGTCTACATTATATGGCCACTCATTTACATTTTCAGTGAATAATGCACGCATGTGGAATAGACACTAGTCTATTTTATATGGCCACAATATCAAAGCCTGAGTGAGTAATGCACAACTTTGGAATAGTCAGTTGTCTCTTCCATATGCCCATATATTTAGAGTCTGAGTCAATAAAACATGCCTGGGGAATAGTCAGAAGTCTATTTTATATGGTCACTAACTCAAAGACTCATTTAATGATACACACCTGTAGACTAGTCAGGAGACTCTTTCATATGACCAAAATTTCAAAACCTCAGTGAATAATGCATATCTGGGGAATACTCAAAATGATATTACATATGGCTTCTTCTTCAGAGATTCACTGAATTAGAAACACCTGTATTGTAGTCAGAATTCTATTTGACTACAATACATATTCTGAGTCTCACTGAATAACATACACCTTTGAAAAAGTCAAGTTTCTATGTCGTTTAGCCACTCATTTAGAGACGAACCTAAAAATGCACGCCTTAGAAGTATTCAGTAGTCGCTTTTCTATGGCCACTCATTAAGTGCCTCACTGAATAATACAGACCTATGAAAAAGTCAGGAATGTATTTCACATGGCCACTCATTCAGAACCTCAGTGAAGAATCAAATATACCTAGGGAATACTCAGGATTCTATTTAATATAGCCACTTATTCAGAGACTCACTGAATAATGCACACCTAGGGAATAGTCTGGAGTCTATTTGATATGACCGTTCACCCAGTGCCTCATTGGAAAATGCACAGCTGAGAAATAGTCAAGAGGATGTAGTCAGGAGTTTATCTTATATGGTCACTCATTCACAAACTCACTGAATAATACACAACTGGAGAATATTCAGAGTCCATGCCATATGGCCACTCAATCACAACATTACCGAATAATGCACAATGGGGCAATAGTCTGGAGTCTATTTCATATGGCCTCTTATTCAGAGCTTCAGTGCATAATAAGCAGCTGTGGCATAGTCAAGACGCTATTTATGGTAGCTTCAAACTAAGCACCTCCATGAATGATACGCACATGAGAGATTCTCAGGAGGCTATTGGATATGGACACTCATAGAGAACCTCTTCAAATACTGCACATGTGGGGAATAAACACTAGTCTATTTCATATGGTGATTCCTTTGGAATATCAAGGAATAACGCACATCTCGAGTAAAATGGGGTCTATTTTATATGGCCACTTTTTTAGTGTTTCAGTGAATAATATGTATATCTGAATAGTCAGGAATCTTTTTCATATGACCACTCGTTCACGGTCTCGGTGAATAATACACCCCTTGAAATCAGTCAAGAAACTACTTCAAGTGTCTACACATTCAAAGTCTTTGTATATAATGCACACCTGGGCAATAGCCAGGAGTCTTTTTTTATGCCCACATATTCATAGTCTCATTCAGCAATACACACCTAAGGAAGAGTTAAGAGTCTACTTCATATGGACACTCATTTAGAGCTTCAGTGTATAATGCACACCAGGGTTATAGTCTGGATCCTATTTTATATGGCCACTCATTCAGTGCCTCACTGAATGATACAAACCTGGGGAATCATAACTATTCTGTTCCATACTACCACTCATTCAGAGCTTTAAAAACGAATTCACAATGGTCAATAGTCAGGTGTCTATTTTATATGGCCTCTCAGTTAAATAATGAACTTTGATGGAGTAGTCAAGTCACTGTTTAACAAAGCCTCGAATTAAGTTCCTCCCAGAATGATACACACCTGGGTGATAGTCAGTAGTCTATTTCATATGACCTGTCATTCTGGATGTCACTGAAGAATACACACAGGACGGAGTGTCAGTAGAATATTTGGTATGCACACTCATACAGAACCTGTTTATATAATGGGAACATGGAGAATAATTAGGAGTCTATGTGATATGGCAACTGATTCACACAATCAGTAAAAAACTCACACCTGTGGAGTAATAAAAAGTCTGCTTAACATGGCCACTCTTTCACAGCATCACCGCATATTACAAACATGTGATATAAACTGGAGTTTATTTCTTATGGCCACACATTCAGAGAAAAACTGAATAATGCACACCTGCGATATAGTCAGATGTCCCTTTCCTATGTCTACTCACTGAAAGCCTCACTGAATGTACACACCTGGGGAAATAGTCAGGATTTGGTTTTTTAAAAAAATCTTTTAAATTTTTTTTTATTTTTTTTAATTTTTATTGCATTATAGGTTTGGGGTACATGTGCAAAGTGTGCAAGATAGTTGCATAGGTACACATATGTCGGTGTGTTTTGCTGCCTTCCTCCCCTTCACCCACATTTGGCATTTATCCCCAGGCTATCCCTCCACAACCCCCCCCACTGTCCCTTCCCCTTCCGGCAATAGACCCCAGTGTGTAGTACACCCCCTCCCTGTGTCCATGTGTTTTAATTTTTCTCACCCGCCTATGAGTGAGAATATGCGGTATTTCCTTTTCTGTTCTTGTGTCAGTTTGCTGAGAATGATGTTCTCCATATTCATCCATGTCCTTACAAAGGGCACAAACTCATCATTTTTGATTGCTGCATAATATTTCATGGTGTATATGTGCCACATTTTCCCAGTACAGGCTAGCATCGATGGGAATTTGGGTTGGTTCCAGGTCTTTGCTATTGTAAACAGTGCTGCAATGAACATTCATGTGCATGTGTCCTTATAGTAGAACAATTTATAGACCTTTGGATATATACCCAGTAATAGGATTGCTGGGTCAAATGGAATTTCTGTTTTTAGGTCCTTGAGAAATCGCCACATTGTCTTCCACAATGGTTGAACTAATTTACACTCCCACCAACAGTGTAAGAGTGTTCCTATTTCTCCACATCCACTCCAGCATCTGCTGTCTCCAGATTTTTTAATGATCGCCATTCTAACTGCTGTGAGATGGTATCCCAATGTGGTTTTGATTTGCAAATCTCTAATGACCAGTGATGATGAGCATTTTTTCATGTGTTTGTTGGCCTCATGTATGTCTTCTTTTGTAAAGTGTCTGTTCATATCCTTTGCCCATTTTTGAATGGGCTTGTTTGTTTTTTTCCTGAAAATCTGTCTGAGTTCTTTGTAAATTCTGGATATCAGCCCTTTGTCAGATGTGTAAACTGCAAAGATTTTTTCCCATTCTGATGGTTGCTGATTCACTCTAGTGACTTCTTCTTTTGCCGTGCAGTAGCTGTGGAGTTGGATTAGGTCCCATTTGTCTATTTTGCTTTTGTTGCCAATGCTTTTGGTGTTTTGGTCATGAAGTCCTTGCCTACTCCTATGTCCTGAATGGTTTTGCCTAGATTTCCTTCTAGGGTTTTTATCGTGTCAGGTTTTTTGATTAAGTCTTTAATCCATCTGGAGTTAATTTTAGTGTAAGGTGTCAGGAAGGGTTCCAGTTTCTGCTTTCTGCACATGGCTAGCCAGTTTTCCCAACACCATTTATTAAACAAGGAATCCTTTCCCCATTGCTTGTTTTTGTCTGGTTTATCAAAGATTATATGGTTGTAGATACGTTGTGTTGCCTCCGAGGCCTCTGTTCTGTTTCATTGGTCTATATCTCTGTTTTGGGTCCAGTACCATGCTGTTTTGATTAATGTAGCCTTTTAGTATAATTTGAAGTCTGGTAGTGTGATGCCTCCCGCTGTGTTCTTTTTGCTAAGAAATGACCTGGTTATGCGGGCACTCTTTTGGTTCCATATGAAGTTCATGGTGCTTTTCCCAGTTCTGTGAAGAAATTCAATGTTAGTTTGATGGGGATAGCATTGACTGTGTAAATTACTTTGGGCAGTATAGCCATTTTCACGATATTGATTCTTCCTAACCACGAACATGGAATGTTTCTCCATCTGTTTGTGTCCTCTCTTATTTCGTTGAGCAGTGGTTTGTCGTTTTCCTTGAAGAGGTTTCTTAGGTTCCTTGTGAGTTGTATTCCTAGGTATTTTATTTTCTTTATAGCAATTGTGAATGGCAGTTCGTTCTTGATTTGGTTCACTTTTAGTCTGTTATTGGTGTATAGGAATGCTTGTGATTTCTGCACATTGATTTTATATCCTGAGACTTTACTGACGTTGCTTACCAGTTTCAGGAGCTTTTGGGCTGAGATGATGGGGTCCCCTAGGTATACTATCATGTCGTCTGCAAATAGAGACAATTTGGCTTCCACCTTTCCTATTTGAATACCCTTTATTTCTTTTTCTTGCCTGATTCCTCTGGCCAGAACCTCCAGTACTATGTTGAATAGGAATGGTGAGAGAGGGCATCCTTTTCTAGTGCCAGATTTCAAAGGGAATGCTTCCAGTTTTTGCCCATTAAGTATGATATTGGCTGTTGGTTTGTCATAAATAGCTTTTATTAATTTGAGGTATGTTCCATCAATACCAAGTTTGTTGAGGGTTTTTAGCAAAAAAGGCTGTTGAATTTTGTCAAATGCCTTCTCTGCATCGATTGAGATAATCATGTGATTTTTGTTTTTGCTTCTGTTTATGTGGTGAATTACATTTATAGACTTGCATATTTTGAACCAGCCTTGCATGCCCGGGATGAATCCTACTTGATCATGATGGATAAGTTTTTTAATGTGCTGTTGCAATCGGTTTGCCAGTATTTTATTGAAGATTTTTGCATCTATGTTCATCATGCATTTTGGCCTGAAGTTTTCTTTTTGTGTTGAGTCTCTGCCAGGATTCGGTATCAGGATGAAGTTGGTCTTATAAACTGATTTGGGAAGGGTTCCCTCTTTTTGAATTATTTGAAATAGTTTTAGAAGGAATGGTACAGGGTCCTCTTTGTGTGTCTGGTAGAATTCGGCTGTGAACCCATCTGGACCTGGGCTTTTTCTGTGTGGTAGGCTCTTAATTGCTGCCTCAACTTCTGACCTTGTTATTGGTCTATTCATAGTTTTGGCCTCCTCCTTGTTTAGGCTTGAAAGGACACAGAGGTCCAGAAATTTATCCATTTCTTCCTGGTTTACTAGATTATGTGCATAGAGTTGTTTGTAGTATTCTCTGATGATGGTTTGAATTTCTGTGGAATCTGTGGTGATTTCCCATTTATCGTTTTTTATTGCATCTATTTGGTTGTTCTGTCTTTTCTTTTTTATCGGTCTGGCTACTGGTCTATTTTGTTGATCTTTTCGAAAATCCAGCCCTTGGATTTATTGATTTTTTGAAGGGTTTTTCTTGTCTCTCCCTCCTTCAGTTCTGCTCTGATCTTAGTTATTTCTTGTCTTCGCCTAGGTTTTGAGCTTTTTTGATCTTGCTTCTCTAGCTCTTTCAATTTTGAGGATAGGGTGTCCATTTTGCATCTCTCCACTCTTCTCATGTGGGCACTTACTGCTATATATTTTTCTCTACAGACTGCTTTAAATGTATCCCAGAGATTCGTGTACGTTGTGTCTTCATTCTCGTTGGTTTCGAAGAACTTCTTTATCTCTGCCTTCATTTCATTATTTATCCAATCAACATTCAAGAGCCAGTTGTTCAGTTTCCATGAAGCTGTGCGGTTCTGAGTTATTTTCTAAATTCTGAGTTCCAACTTGATTGCACTATGATCTGAGAGACTGTTTGTTATGATTTCAGTTGTTTTGCATTTGCTGAGGAGTGCTTTACTTCCAATTATGTGGTCAATTTTGGAGTAGGTGTGATGTGGTGCTGAGAAGAATGTATATTCTGTGGATTTGGGGTGGAGAGTTCTGTAAATATCTATCAGGTTTGCTTGTTTCAGATCTGAGTTCAAGTCCTGGATAACTTTGTTAATTTTCTCTCTGGTTGATCTGTCTGATATTGACAGTAGAGTGTTAAAGTCTCCCACTATTATTTTGTGGGAGTCTAAGTCTCTTTGTAAGTCATTAAGAACTTGCTTTATATATCTGGGTGCTCCTGCATTGGGTCCATATATATTTAGAATCGTTAGCTCTTCTTGTTGTATTGATTCTTTTACCATTATGTAATGACCTTCTTTGCCCCTTTTGATCTTTGTTGCTTTAAAGTCTGTTTTATCAGAGACGAGAGTTACAACTCCTGCTTTTTTTTTGCTCTCCGTTTGCTTGGTAAATCTTTCTTCAACCTTTATTTTGAGCCTTTGTGTATCCTTGCGTTTGAGGTGGGTTTCCTGGATACAGCACACTGATGTGTTTTGGCTTTTTATCCAATTTTCCAGTCTGTGTCTTTTGATTGGTGCATTTAGCCCATTTACATTTAGGGTTAATATTGTTATGTGTGAATTTGATACTGCCATTTTGATGTTAGCAGGCTGTTTTGCCCATTGGTTGATGTAGATTCTTCATTTTGTTGATGCTCTTTAGCATTTGGTATGCTTTTATGATGGCTGGTACTTGTTGTTTCTTTCTATGTGTATTGCATCTTTCAGGAGCTCTTGTAAAGCAGGCCTAGTGGTGACAAAATCTCTGAGTACTTGCTTGTTCATGACGGATTTTATTTTTTCTTCACTTATGAATCACAGTTTGGCTGGATATGAAATTTTGGGTTGAAAGTTATTTTCGTTAAGGATGTTGAATATTGGCCCCCACTCTCTTCTGGCTTTTAGAGTCTCTGCCGAGAGATCTGCTGTGAGCCTGATGGGCTTCCCTTTGTGGGTGACCCGACCTTTCTCTCTGGCTGCCCTTAATATTTTCTCCTTCATTTCAACCCTGGTGAATCTGACGATTATGTGCCTTGTGGTTGCTCTTCTCGCAGAATATCTTTGTGGTGTTCTCTGTATTTTCTGGAGTTGAGTATTGACCTGTCTTGCTAGGTTGGAAAAGTTTTCCTTGATAATATCCTGAAGAGTGTTTTCCAGCTTGGATTCATTCTCTTCATCCCCTTCTGGTACACCTATCAAACGTAGATTGGGTCTCGTCACATAGTCCCACATTTCTTGAAGATTTTGTTCATTCCTTTTGGCGCTTTTTTCTTTGATCTTGGTTTCTCGTTTTATTTCATTGAGTTGATCTTCGACTTCTGATATTCTTTCTTCTGCTTGGTCAATTCTGCTGTTGAAACTTGTGCATGCTTCGCGAAGTTCTCATGTTGTGTTTTTCAGCTCCTTCAATTCATTCATATTCCTCTCTACGTTGTCCATTCTTGTTCTTATTTCCTTGAATCATTTTTCAAATCTTTTTTCAAGGTTCTTAGTTTCTTTGCACTGATTTAGAACATGTTCTTTTAGCTCACTGAAATTTCTCATTATCCACTTTCTGAAGTCTGATTCCATCATTTCGTCACACTCATTCTCCGTCCAGCTTTGTTTCCTTGCTGATGCGGAGTTTTGGTTCTTTGTAGGAGGTGAAGTGTTTTGGTTTCAGGTGTTTTTATCCTTTTTGCACTGGTTTCTCCCCATCTTTATGGATTTATCCAACTGTCGTCTTAGTAGCTGCTGATTTTTCAATTGGTCTCTGTGTGGACACACAGATTGTTAATGATGAGGTATTTCTGTTACTTAGTTTTCCTTCTAATTGTCTAGCCCCTCTGCTGTAGGAGTGCTGAGGTCCACTCCAGGCCCTGCTTGTGTGGGGTACACCTGTAGCAGCTGCAGAACAGTGAGGGATGCTACCAGTGTCTTCTTCTGCTATCTTTGTTTCAGAATGATGCCCACCAAATGTCAGTCTGATTAGTTCTTTTTTGGGGTGATGACTCTTTGGATACACAGGGGTCAGGGAGCTGCTTGAGGAGATGATCTGTGCTTTATAGGATCTCCAGTGCTGAGCTGTGAGCTCCGTTGTTCATTCAGAGTTGTTGGGAGGATGTGTTTATGTCTGCTGCAACCGAACTTATAAACTCCCCCTGTTTTCCCCCTTAGATGCTCTGTCTCAGGGAGTTGGGGTTTTCTTTATGAGTATCTGTTGCACTGTCCTGCCCAGCTAGGAGGCAGTCTATTCACTATTTCCCTGCTGGGGCTCTGCCCTGCTAGCATGGGCTCCATTCTGCTGTGGCTTGCTCCGCCCTGCTGTGGCTTGCCCCACCCTGCTGGAGGAGTCTCTCTGTTATGGCAGGTTGCCTGGCAACAGCAGGCTGCATCACCTTTGGTCGGTACTTCAGTAGCGGGGTATTGCATCAGTAGTGCAGACGCCCCTCCCACACCGGGCTGCACCCTCCTAGATGCTGGCAGCAAAACTCTCAGCCCCGAGCGCCTCCAATTGCTGCCCTGCTTGTCCCCATCAGGGTGGGACCCACCGAGCCCGATCACCCAGCTCCCTGCCTCAGAGTCCGTCCTCTCTCTCTCTCTCTTCCTCTCCACAAGCTGAACAGTTGACTCTCTCACTGGCGCCCCAGGAGCCTGCTGATAGGGCACTGGGATTCGTGGGATCTCCCGTGCCGCTGCCCACTGCACCGGCTCAGGTCACGTTTCCCAGGAATCTTCTGGTCTGGCTCATTGTCCAAGTCCCATTCAATCAGATGGACTGCCAATCTGCCCTTCCAAATCTCAGATTGCTGGTTTAAGAGGGCACCCATACCAGTGAGTTTTGTGTCCAGTGCTGCTGCACTGAGGAACTGGCCAAAGCGGCCGTGCAAGCCGGCTGTGCTAGCGTCCCATGTCTCTCCCACACTTGGGACTTTCAACTTTCTGTGGGCCAAAAAGATCTGTCCGAGAATGAGGCTAGGAATCACCCTCTGCGCCTTCACTGAGAGCTGCAATCCGGAGTCACCTCTATGTTGCCATCTTGGAAGTCCCCCCCAGGATTCGGTTTTAACCCCTCATTCAGAGTCTCACTGAATAATGCTCACCTTAGAAATAGTCAGATGTCTTTTTCATATGGCTTCTCATTCGTAGAGTAACTGAATAATTTGGAGTAGTCATGAGTCTGTTTCATGTAGACACATATTTAGAGCCTCAGTGAATAATACAGAACCGTGTGATAGTAAGGAATCCAATTGATATGACTACATATTCAGAGCCTCACTGAATAATACACAGATGAACAATAATTTGGAGTCTATTTCCGATGGACATTCTTTCAGAGCCTCGGTGAATAATGTACACCTGTGGAGTAGCCAGGAGTCTGTTTAATTTGGACACTCATTCTTAGCCTTAGTGGATAGTATGCACCATTGAAATAGTCAGGAGTCTATTTCATATGGCCACTCATTCAGATCCTCAATGAATAATACACACTTGGGGAAAAGTCAAAAGTGTATTTTCTATGGCCACTCTCTCAGTACCATGCAGAGTGGTACACACCTGGAAAATAATCAGGACAGTTTCATATGGACACACAATGAGTGCCTCACTGAATAACGCACACCTGTGGAATAGTCAGGAATCTATTTCATTTGGTTACTCTTTAAGAACATCAGTGAATAATACACACCTAAAAAACATTGAGTGTGTTTCATGTGGCCATTCATTCAGAGCCTGTGGAATAGTCAGGAATCTATTTCATTTGGTTACTCTTTAAGAACATCAGTGAATAATACACACCTAAAAAACATTGAGTGTGTTTCATGTGGCCATTCATTCAGAGCCTCACAAAATAGTGCACACCTGGAGAATTCTGAAGAGTCTAGTTGTCATGGCAATGCATTCAGAGACATTGTGAATAACACACACCTATGGAATTTTGAGGAATCCATTTCAAATGACCACATGTTTAAAGCCTCAGTGAATCATGCACACCAAAAAATAATCAGAGGTCTGTTGCTTAGGCCCTCTCATTCAGGCCTTCAGTGAATAATGCACGTCTATCGAGTACTGAGGGGTCTTTTTTATATGGCCATTCATTTGGAGACTCACTAAATAGTACACAATTGAAAACAATTCAGGGATGTATTTCACATGGCCACTCATTCAGAGGCTCAGTGAATAATTCACAGCTGTTGAGTACTCAGGATCCTTTCTCATATGGTGAATCATTCAGAGCCTCATTGAGTGATACACAGCTTGGAAATCATCAGGATTCTATTTAATATAAACACTCACTATGAGCCTCAGTTAATCACTCATATCTGTGAAATTTTTAGGATACTAATTCATATTACCCACCAATTCATAGATTCCCTATTAAACACTCGTGAAATATCAGAATTCTATTTTATATTGTGAGTCATTAGAAAGCCCAAGAAATAATACACTTCTGGGGAACAGTCAGGAGTCTATTTTATATGGCCACTCCGAGAATCAGTGAATAATGCACAGCACGGTAATACTCAGGATCCTGTTTCATATGACCACTGATTCAGTATCTCACTGAATGAGACACCGAGGAATCATCAGGATTCTGTTCCATAGGACCATTCATTCAGAGCCTTACAGAATAATGCACAAGGGGGCAATAGTCAGGAGTCTATTTCATATGGCCTCTCCTTCTGAGCTTAAGTGAATAATGAACCCCTCTGGAGTAGTCATGACCCTATTTAAGATAGCCACAAATTAAGCACCTCTCTGAATGATACACACCTGGGTTACAGTCATGAGTCTACTTAAAACCACTACACATTCAGAGTCTCTGTAAATAAGGCACACATGTGCAATAGACAGGAGACTTTTGTATATGCTTACTTATTCAGAGACTTATTCAATAATACACACCTGTAGAAGAGTTAAAAGCCTAACTCATATAGCCACCCATTTAGATCTTCAATGAATAATGCACACCAGGGTAATAGTCTCGACCCTCTCGCATATAGCCGCTCATTCAGTGCCTCACTGAATGATACACACCTGGGAAATCATCAGCATTCTATTCCATACTGCCACACATTCAGAGACTTATTGAGTAATTCATAACGCAGCAATAGTCAGGTGACTATTTTATATGGCCTCTCATTTAGAGCTTCAGTGAATAATAAACTTTTATGGAATAGTCAAGACCCCGTTTATGGTAGCCACGAATTAAGTGCCTCACTGCATAATACACACCTGGGTGATAGGAATCTATTTTATATGATCTCTCATTCTGAGAATAACTGTAGAATAAACACCTGGAAAAGTGTCAGGAGTCTATTTGGTATACACACTCATGCAAAACCAGTTTGAGTAATGCACACATGGAGAATAATTAGGAGTCCATATCAAATGGCTACTTATTCAGACAATCAATAAATAACGCACACATGTGGAGTAATAAGATGTCTGTTTCATGTGGCCACTCTTTCACAGCCTCACCAAGTATTATAGACTTACGATATAGTCTGGTGTATATTTCATGTGGCCACTCAGAGAATCAGTGAATAATGCACACATGAGAAATTATCTGTGAATATTCGGAGTCTATTTTACATGGCCACTCAGAGCTGCACTGAATAATGAATACAACGG
The DNA here is from genome assembly GCA_031835075.1 of Saguinus oedipus. Taxonomy (NCBI): domain Eukaryota; kingdom Metazoa; phylum Chordata; class Mammalia; order Primates; family Cebidae; genus Saguinus; species Saguinus oedipus. The sequence continues at coordinate 171,529,802 of CM063174.1, forward strand.
TAATAGAATCCTGTTTCATGTGACCACTGATTCAGTAACTCTCTAAATGATACACACCAGGGAATCTTCAGGATTCTATTCTGTAGGAACACTTATTCAGAGCCTTACTAAATAATGCAGAATGGGGCAAGAGTCAGGAGTCTATTTCAAATGGCCTCTCATTCAGAGATTTAGTGAATAATAAACTCCTGTGGAGTAGTCAGGACCCTATTTAAGATAGCCACAAATTAAGCACCTCCCTGTCACCTGTGTGACAGTAAGGAGACTAATGTATATGGACACTCATACATTCTCTCTTTGAATAATACACATGTGAAAAATAATCACTAGTCTATTTCATATTGTGATTTTTTAGACAATCATTGAATAACACACACCTGTTAAGTGAAATCGAGTCTATTTTATATGGCCACCATTTCAGTGTTTCAGAGAATAATATATATATCTGGAATAGCCAAAAGTCTCTTTCATATGGCCACTCGTTCAGAGCCTCAGTGAATAATACACCCCTGAAAAATTGTCTAGTTTCTACTTCAAATGGCCACACATTGAGTGTCTCTGTATATAATGGACACCTGGGGAATAGGCAGGAGTCTCTTTCTGAGGCTCACTTATTCAGTCTCATTAAGTAATACACACCTGGAATAAAGTTAAGAGTCTTCTTCATACATCCACTTATTTACAGACTCAGTAAATAATGCACACCTTTAGAACACACACTGGTTTATTTTTTATGGCCCCAAAATGAAAGCCTCAGTGAGTAATGAACAAATTTGAAATAATGAGGAGTGTATTTCATGTGCCAACTGAATCAGTGTCTCAGTCAATAATACACACCTTAGGAATACTAAGGGATCTCTTTCATTTAATCACTAACTCAAAGCCCCATTAAATAATACACACCTGTTGAAGAGCCAAGAGGCTATTTTATATGGCCAAACATTAACAGCCTCAGTGACTAATACATACCAGGGCATACTTAGAACACTATTACATATGGCTTCTCATTCAGAGCTTCATTGAATAATGAACACTTGTTGGAAATTCAGGATTCTATTTCATAAAGACACTCTTTCAGAGCCAAACCTAAGAATGCACTCCTGCCGGTATTCAGGAGTCTCTTTCCTATGTCCACTCATTCAGAGCCTCATTGAATAGTACACATCTATGGAAATATCAGGAGTGTATTGCACATGGCCACTCATTCAGAGTTTCATTGAATCATAAATACCTGGGGAATACTCAGGAGTTTATTTTATATGGCCACTCATTCAGAAACTCGTGGAATAGTGCACACCTGTGAAACAGTCTGAAGTCTATTTGATATGATGGTTCATTCAGTTCCTCAGTGGAAAATGCACACAGGAAAAATAGTTGAGTGGCTATTTTATGTATCCACTTATCCATATACTTAGTAAGTAATACACACCTGGGCAATAGTTAGGAGTTAATTTCATGTGGCCAATTATTCAGAAACTAAATGAATGATACACACCTGTGGACTAGTTAGAGGCTATGATATATGGCCGCTCAATCAGAGATTTACTGATTTATTCACACATGGGAATTAGTCAGGATCCTATTTCATATCACCATTTTTTAAGAGCCTCATTGAGTAATGCACATCTGGTCAGTAATCAGGAAACTATATCCTATGAATGAGTATTCATAGCCTCAGTAAATAATGCACACCTGTGGAATAGCCAGGAGTTTATTTCACAGAGCCACTCATTCAGAGCCACAGAGAATAATACACACCTGTGGAACAGTCAGCATTTTATTTCATAAGGCCACTGACTCATAGCCTCAGTGAATAATGCACAAATGTACAGTACTCAGCAGTCTATTTCATAAACCCACTCATTCAGAGATTCACTGAATAATAAATATTATTGAGATAGATATCATCCTGTTTCATATGATCACACAAGGAGAGTCTCACTGAGTAATACACACCTGGGGAAGAGTTAGGAGTCTACTTTATATGGCCACTCATTTACAGCCTCAGTGAATAATGCATGCATGTGGAGTAGACACTACTCTATTTTATATTGCCACAAAATCAAAGCCTGAGTGAGTAATGCACAACTTTGGAATAGTCAGTAGTCTATTCCACATGCCCATATATTCAGAATCTGAGGCAACAATACACACCTGGGGAATAGTCTGAAGTCCAGTTCCTATGTTCACTAACTCAAAGACTCATTATTAAATGATACACACCTGTGGACTAGTCAGGAGACTATTTCATATGGCCAAAGTTTCAGAGCCTCATTGAATAATGCATATCTGGGGAATACTAAGGACGCTCTTACATATGGCCTATCCTTCAGAGCTTCACTGAATTAGGAACACATGTATTGTAATCAGAATTTTATTCATATAGCCACATATTCAGAGACTCACTGAATAACATACGCCTTGGGGAAAGTCCAGTTTCTATGTCATATAGCCATTCATTTAGAGTCGAACCTTAAAATGCAAGGCTGAGCAGTATTCAGTAGTCACTTTTCTATGGCCACTCATTCAGAACCTCACTGAATAATACAAACCGATGGAAAAGTCAGGAGTGTATTTTCCATGGCCACTTATTCAGCACCTCTGTGGAGAATCATATATACCAAAGGAATACTCAAAATTCTATTTAATATAGCCACTATTCCAGAGACTCACTAAATGATGCATACATGAAAAATAGTCTGGAAACTATTTGATATGACCGTTCACCCAGTGCCTCAGTGGAAAATACACAGCTAAGAAATAGTCAAGAGGATATAGTCAGGAGTCTGTTTTATATGATCACTCATTCAGAAATTCACTGAATGATACACAACTGGAGAATAGTCAGAGTCCATGCCGTATGGCCACTCAATCACAGCATTACCAAATAATGCACAATGTGGCAATTGTCAGGAGTCTATTTCATGTGGTTTCTTATTCAGAAATTCAGTGCATAATAAAAAGCTTTAGAGTAGTCAGGACCCTATTTAAGGTAGCCCCAAATTAAGCACCTCCCTGAATGATACAAACATGAGTGATTGTAAGGAGGCTATTAGATATGGACACTCATACAGAACCTCTTCGAATACTGCACATGTGGGGAACACTAGTCTATTTCATATGATGATTCGTTTGGAATATAAAGGAATAATTCACACCTGTGAAGTAAAATGAAGTCTCTTTCATATGGCCACTCTTTCAGTGTTTCAGTAAAAATTATGTATATCTGAATAGTCAGGAATCTCTTTCATATGGCCACTCGTTCAGGGCCTCGGTGAATAATACACCCCTTGGAAACAGTCAAGAGCCTATTTCAAATGTCCACACATTCAGGGTTTCCTTAAATAATGCACAACTGGGCAATAGACAGGAGTCTCTTTTTTATGCCCACTTATTCAGAGGCTCATTCAATAATACACACCTAAAAACAGTTAAGAGTCTACTTCATATAGACACTCATTTAAAGCCTGAATGAATAAAGCACCCCAGGGTTACAATCTGGAGACTCTTTTATATGGCCACGCATTCAGTGCCTCACCGAATTATACAAACCTGGGGAATCGTAAAGATTCTATTCCATTCTACCACTCATTCACAGCCTTATTGAATAATTCAAAACGGGCAATAGTCTGGTGTCCATTTTATATGGCCTCACAGTTAAATAATGAACTTCTATGGAGTAGTCAAGTCACTGTTTAAGAGAGCCACGAATTAAGTGCCTCCCTGAATGATACACACCTGGGTGATAGTCAGAAGTCTATTTTATATGACCTCTCATTCTGGGAATCACTGAAGTATACACACATGATGGAGTGTCAACAAGATATTTGATATGCCCACTCATACATAACATGTTTAAATAATGCGAACACGGAGAATAATTAGAAGTCTATGTCATGTGACTACTGATTCACACAATCAGTGAATAACGCACACTTGTGGAGTAATAAAAATTCTATTTTATATGGCCAATCTTTCACACCCTCACCACATATGACACAACTGTGATATAATCTGGAGTCTATTTCTTATTGCCACTCATTCAGAGGATTACTGAATAATGCACACCTGCCGAATAGTCAGAAGTCCCTTTTCAATGGCTACTCAGTGAGAACCTCACTGTATGTACACACCTGGGGAAATAATCAGGATTATCTTTTTCCCCTCATTCAAAGCCTCACTGAATAATGCACACCTGTGGAATAGTCAGGTGTCTTTTTCATGTGGCCTCTCATTGTGGAGTAGTCAAGAGTCTATTTCATGTCGACACATATTTAGAGCCTCAGTGACTAATAGACACCCGTGTGATAGTAAGAAATCTAATTAATATGGCCAAATATCCAGAGCTTCACTGAATAATACACACCTGCAGAATAATTTGTAGTCTATTTCTGATGGACATTCATTCAGAGCCTTGGTGAATAATTCACCCCTGTGGAAAAGCCAGGAGTCTATTTAATTTGGACATTCATTCTTAGCCTCAGTGGAAAATATGCACCTGTGAAATAGGAGTCTATTTCAAATGGCCACTCATTCAGAGCCTCAGTGAATAATACACAATTGAGGAATAGTCAAGAGCATATTTTACATGGCCACTTTCACAGTACCTTACTGACTGGTACACACCTGTGGAATAGTCAGGACAGTTTTATATGGACACTCAGTGAGTGCCTCATTGAATAATGCACACCTGTGGAATGGTCAAAATTCTATTTTATTTGGTCAGTCTTTCAGAGCCTCAGTGAATAATATACACCCATGAAACTTTGGGGAGCTTGTTTCATGTGGCCACTCATTCAGTGCCTCAAGGAATAGTGCACACCTGGTGAATTCTCAAGAGTCTATTTGGAATGGCAATGCATTCGGGAACTCTGTGAATAACATACACCTTGGAAATTGTGAGAAATCCATTCCATATTGCCACATATTCGGAGCCTCAGTGAATCATGCACACCAAAGAAATAATCAGGAGTCTATAGTTTATGCCCTCTCATTCAGCCCCTCAGTGAATAATGCACGTCTGTCGAGTACTGAAAGGTCCCTTTCATATGGCCACTCATTTCGATCCTCACTGAATAGTATGCAACTGGAAAAATGTCAGGGGTGTATTTCACAAGGCCACTAATTCAGAGGCTCAGTGAATAATTCACAGCTGTTGAGTACTCAGGAGCCTTTCTCATATGGCGAATCACTCAGAGCCTCACTGAATGATACACAGCTTGGGAATAGTCAGGATTCTATTTAATATAAACACTCATAATGAGATAAAGTGAATCACGCATGTCTGTGAAATACTGAGAATACTTAATCATATTACTCTTCAATTCATAGATTCTCTGAATATTACACACTTTTGAAATAATCAGAAGTCGATTTCATATGGTTATTCATTAGAACCCCTGAGAAATAATACATTCCTGAGAAATAGTTAGGAGACTATTTTATATGGCCGCTCAGAGAATCAGTGAATAATGCACACATGAGGAATACACAGTGAATTTTTAAACTCTATTTCATATGGCCACACAGCCTCACTGAATAATGCACACCACGGTAATAGTCAGGATCCTGTTTCATATGACCACTGATTCAGTATCTCACTGAATGACACACCGAAAAATTGTCAGGATACTGTTCCATAGGACCATTCATTCAGAGTCTTACTGAATAATGCACAAAGGGGCAATAGTTAGGATATTATTTCATATGGCATTCCCTTAGGAGCTTCAGTTAATAATGAACACCTGTAAAGTAGTCATGAACCTATTTACGATAGCCACAAATTAAGAACCTCCCGAAATGATACACACCTGGGTGACAGTCAGGAATCCACTTAAATCCGCTACATATTCAGAATCTCTGTAAATAATGCACACCTGAGCAATAGACAGGAGTCTCTTTTTTATGCCCACTTATTCAGAGTCTCATTCAATAATACACACCTGCAGAAGAGTTAAGAGTCTACTTCATATAGCCACCCATTTAGATCCTCAGTGAATAATGCATACCAGGGTAATTGTCTGGAGCTTCTCGCATTTATGCGCTCATTCAGTGCCTCACTGAATAATACACACCTGGGGAATCACCCGGACTCTATTCCATACTGCCACTAATTCAGAGCCTTATTGAAAAAATCACAACGAGGCAATAGTCAGGTGACTAATTTATCTGGTCTCTCATTTAGAGCTTCAGTGAATAATGAATTTCTATGGAGTAGTCAGGACTCTGTTTATGGTAGCCACGAATTAATTACCTACCTGGATGATATGGCTACTCAGAGACAGAATGAATAATGCATAACACAGTAATAGTCAGTATCCTGTTTCATGTTACCACTGATTCAGTATCTCTCAGAATGATATACACCAGGGCATCCTCAGAATTATATTACATAGGAACACTCATTCAGAGTCTTACTAAATAATGCACAATAAGACAAGTGTCAGGAATCTATTTTATATGGCCTCTCATTCAGAGATTCAGTGAATAATATTTCATGTGACCACTGATTCAGTATCTCTCAGAATGATACCAAAATATCCTCAGAATTTTATTCCATATTGCACTCATTTAGAGCCTTATTGAATAATTCACAACGGGGCTATAGTCAGGTGACTATTTTATATGACCTCTCATTTAGAGCTTCAGTAAATAATTAACTGCTATGGACGCTGTTTATGGTAGCCACGAATTAAGTGCCTCCCTGAATAATACAAACGTGGGTGATAGGAGTCTATATTATATTATCTCTCATTCTGGGAATAACTTAAGAATACACACCTGGGGAAGTGTAAGGAGTCTATTTGGTATGCACACTCATGCAGAACCTGTTTGCCCATATATTCAGAGCCTGAGTCAATAATACACACCTGGGGAATAGTCAGAAGTCTATTTCATATGGTCACTAACTCAAAGACTCATTAAATGATACAAACATGTGGACTAGTCAGGATACTATTTCATATGGCCAAAGATTCAGAGCCTCAGTGAATAATGCATATCTGGGGAATACTCAGGAATCTATTACATATGGCCTCTCCTTCAGAGCTTTACTGAATAAGGAACACCTGTATTGTAGTCAGAATTCTATTTTATAAAGCCACATATTCAGAGCCTCACTGAATAACATACACCTTTGGGAAAGTCAAGTTTCTATGTCGTATCGCCACTCATTTAGAGCCGAACCTAAAATTGCACGCCTAAGAAATATTTAGTAGTCTCTTTCTTATGGCCACACATTCAGAGCCTCACTCAATAATACAGACGTGTGGAAAAGTCAGGAGTGTATTTCACATTACCACTCATTTAGAACCTCAGTGAACAATCCTGTTTACCAGGAAAGTACTCACAATTCTATTTAATATAGTTATTTATTCAGAGACTCACTGAATGATGCAAACCTGGAAATAGTCTGGAGTCTATTTGATATGACCGTTCAACCAGTGTCTAAGTGGAAAATTCACAGCTGTGAAATAGTTAAGAGACATAGTCAGGAGTCTATTTTATATGGTCACGCATTAAGAAACTAACTGAATGATACACAACTGGGGAATAGTCAGAGTCCATGCCATATGGCCACTCAATCACAGCGTTACTAAATAATGCACAATGAGGCAATTGTCAGGAGTCTATTTCACATGGCCTCTTCTTCAGAGCTTCAGTGCATAATAAATAGCTGTGGAGTAGTCAAGACCCTATTGTAGGTAGCCCCAAATTAAGCGCCTCCCTGAATGATACACACATGAGTCCTTGTCAGGAGGCTATTTGATATGGACACTCATACAGAACCTCTTAGAATACTGCACATTTGGGGAATAAACATTAGTCTATTTTGCATAATGATTCATTTGGAATATCAAGAAATAACGCACACATGTGGAGTAAAATGGGGTCTATTACATATTGCCACTCTTTCAGGTTTTCAGGGAATAATATGTACATCTGAATAGTCAGGAATATCTTTCATATGGCCACTCGTTCAGGGCCTCCGTGAATAACACACCCCTTGGAAACAGTCAACAGTCTACTTCAAATGTCTACATATTCAGGGTCTCTGCAAATAATGTACACCTGTGCAATAGCCAGGAGTCTCTTTTTTATGCTAACTTATTCAGAGTCTCATTCAATAATACACACCTAAGGAAGAGTTAAGAGTCTACTTCAAAGATTATATGGTTGTAGATATGTTGTGTTGCCTCCGATGCTTCTGTTCTGTTCCATCGGTCAATATCTCTGTTTTGGTACAAGTACCATGCTGTTTTGATTACTGTAGCCTTGCAGTATAGTTTGAAGTCTGGTAGTGTGATGCCTCCCGCTGTGTTCTTTTTGCTAATCTTTGATAAACCAGACAAAAACAAGCAATGCGGAAAGGATTCCCTGTTTAATAAATGGTGTTGGGAAAACTGGTTAGCCATGTGTAGAAAGCAGAAACTGGAACCCTTCCTGACACCTTACACTAAAATTAACTCCAGATGGATTAAAGACTTAAACATAAGACCTGACACCATAAAAGCCCTCGAAGAATATCTAGGCAAAACCATTCAGGACATAGGAGTAGGCAAGGACTTCATGACCAAAACACCAAAAGCATTGGCAACAAAAGCCAAAATAGAAAAATGGGACCTAATCAAACTCCACAGCTTCTGCACGGCAAAAGAAACAGTCACTAGAGTGAATCGGCAACCATCAGAATGGGAAAAAGTCTTTGCAGTTTACACATCTGACTAAGGGCTGATATCCAGAATTTACAAAGAACTCAAACAGATTTACAGGAAAAAAACAAACAAGCCCATTCAAATATGGGCAAAGGATATCAACAGACACTTTACAAAAGAAGACATACATGGGGCCAACAAACACATGAAAAAATGCTCATCATCACTGGTCATTAGAGAGATGCAAATCAAAACCACATTGAGCTACCATCTCACGCCAGTTAGAATGGCGATCATTAAAAAATCTGGAGACAGCAGATGCTGGAGAGGATGTGGAGAAATAGGAACATTCTTACACTGTTGGTGGGAGTGTAAATTAGTTCAACCATTGTGGAAGACAGTGTGGCGATTCCTCAAGGACCTAGAAATAGAAATTCCATTTGACCCAGAAATCCCATTACTGGGTATATATCCAAAGGACTATAAATCGTTCTACTATAAGGACTCATGCACACGAATGTTCATTCAAGCACTGTTTACAATAGCAAAGACCTGGAACCAACCCAAATGCCCATCGATGATAGACTGGACTGGGAAAATGTGGCACATATACACCATGGAATATTATGCAGCAATCAAAAATGATGAGTTTGTGTCCTTTGTAAGGAGATGGATGAATCTGTAGAAAATCATTCTCGGCAAACTGACACAAGAACAGAAAGTAAAATACCACATATTTTCACTCATAGGCAGGTGAGAAAAATGAGAACACATGGACACAGGGAGGGGGTCTACTACACACTGGGGTCTATTGGGGGGAATGCGGGAGGGACAGCATTGGGGGCTGGGGAGGGATAGCCTGGGGATGAATGCCAAGTGTGGTTGAAGGGGAGGAAGGCAGCAAAACACACTGCCATGTGTGTACCTATGCAAATATCTTGCACGTTCTGCATATGTACCCCAAAACCTATAATGCAATAAAAATTAAAAAAGAAGAAATAAAAAAAGAGTCTACTTCATATACCCAGTCATTTAGATCCTCAGTGAATAATGCATACCAGGGTTATAGTCTGGAGCCTGTTTTTTATGGCCACTCATTCAGTGCCTCACTGAATGACACAAACCTGGGGAATCATAAGCATTCTATTCCATACTACCACTCATTCAGATCCTTATAAAATTATCCACAACATGCAATAATCAGGTGTCTATATTATATGACCTCTCAGTTAAATAATAAACTTATATGGATTAGTCAAGTCACTGTTTAAGAGAGAAACGGATGAAGTGCTTCCCTGAATCAAACACACCTGTTTGAGAGTCAGGTGTCTATTTTATATAATCTCTCATTCTGGAAATAACAGAATAATACACACCTGGGAATGTGTCGAGAGTCTATTTGGTATGCACACTCATGCAGATCTTCTTTAAATAATGCACACGTGGAGAATAATTAGGAGTCTATGTCATATGGCTACTCATTCAAACAATCAGTGAATAATGCACACATGTGGAGTAATAAGAAATCTGTTTTATGTGGCCACTTTTTCATATCCTCACCGAATATTATAAACTTATGATATAGTCTGGAGTCTATTTCATGTGGAGACTCAGAAAATCAGTGAATAATGCACACATGAAAAATACTCTTTAATATAAGGAGTCTATCTTCTATGGCCACTCAGCAACAGTGAATAATACATACCACGGTAATAGTCAGGATCCTGTTTCATGTGACCACTGAATCTGTATCTCTTTGAATGATACACACCAAGGTATCTTCAAAATTCTATTCCATAGAAACACTCATTCAGAGACTTACTAAATAATGCACAATGGGGCAAGAGTCAGGAGTCTATTTCATATGGCTTCTCATTCACAGATTCAGTGAATAATAAACACCTGTGGAGTAGTCAGGACCCTATTTAACATAGCCACAAATTAAGCACCTTCTTGAATGATACACGCCAGTGTGACAATCAGGAGTCTATTTGATATGGACACTCATACAGATCCTCTTTGAATAATGTACATGTGCAGAATAATCACTAGTCTATTTCATGTGGTGATTCCTTTAGAGAATCATTGAATAACACACACGTGTGAAGTAAAATCGAGTCTATTTCATATAACCACCATTTCAGTGATTCAGTGAATAATATATATATCTAGAATAGCCAGGAATCTCTTTAATATGGCCACTCATTCAGGGCCTAAGTTAATAATACACCCCTGGAAAATTGTCTAGTGTCTACTTCAAATGGCCCCATATTGAGAGTTACAGTTTATAATGCACACCTGAAGAATAGACAGGAGTCTCTTTCTTAGGCTCATTTATTTAGACTCATTCCATAAGACACACCTGGAAAAGAGTTAAAAGTCTTCTTCATATAGCCACTCATTTAGAGCCACAGTAATTAATGCATACCTGTGGAAGAGACATTGGTCTATTTTGTATGGCCACAAAATCAAAGCCCGGGTGAGTAATGCACAACTTTGGAATAATGAGGAGTCTATTCCATATGCCCACTTAATCAGTGTCTCATTCAATAGTACACACCTTAGGAATAGTAAGGGATCTTTTTCATCGAATCACTAACTCAAAGCCTCATTAAATAGTACACATCTGTGGAAGAGTCAGGAGGCTATTTCATATGGCCAAACATTCAGAGCCTCAGTGACTAATACATACCGAGGCATACTCAGGACACTATTACACATGGCCTCTCATTCAGAGCTTCACTGATAAATGAACACCTGGAGGAAAGTCAGAATTGTATTTCATAAAGACACTCTTTCAGAGCCAAACCTAAAAATGCACTCCTGCAAGTATTCAGGAGTCTCTTTTCTATTTCCACTCATTCAGAGCCTCACTGAATAATACCCATCTATAAAAATGTCAGGAGTGTATTTCACATGGCCACTCATTCAGAGCCTCATTGAATTATACATACCTGCGGAATACTCAGGAGTCTATTTCATATGGCCACTAATTCAGAAACTCGTGAAATAATGCACACCAGTGAAATAGTCAGGAGTCTATTTGATATGATGATTAATTCAGTGTCTCAGTGGAAAATGCACAGGAAAGAAATAGTTAAGTGGCTATTTTATGTAGCCACTAATCCATACACTTAGTTAGTAATACACACCTGGGGAATAGTCAGGAGTCGATTTCATGTGGCCAATTATTCAGAAACTCAGTGAATGTTGCACACCTGTGGACTAGTTAGAGTCTATGACATATGACCGCACAATCAGAGCATTACTGTTTGATGCAAACCTGGGAACTAGTCAGGATTCTATTTCATATCACCATTGTTTAAGAACCTCATTGAATAATACACATCTGGTCGGTAATCAGGAGGCTATGTCATATGAACCCTCATTCATAGCCTCAGTGAATAATGCACACCTGTTGAGTAGCCAAGAGTGTATTTCACACAGCCACTCATTCAGAGCCTCAGTTCATAATACACACCTGTGGAACAGTCAGCGTTCCATTTTAAATGGCCACTGAATCATAGCTTCAGCAAATAATTCCCAAATGTACAGTACTCAGAAGTCTATTTCATAATGCCATGCATTCAGAGATTCACTGAATAATAAAAATTTTTGGGATAGACATCATACTGTTTCATATGATCACACAAGGAGAGCCTCACTGAGTAATACACACCTGGAGAAGAGTAAGAAGTCTACTTCATGTTGCCCCTCATTTAAAGCCTCAGTGAAAAATGCACTTGTGTGGAATAAACAGTAGTCTATTTTATATGGCCACAAAATCAAAGCCTGAGTGAGTAATGCACAACTTTGGAATAGTCAGTTGTCTATTCCATATGCCCATATATTCTGAGTCTGAGTCAATAATACACACCTGGGGAATAGTCAGACGTCCATTTCTTATGGTCACTAACTCAAAGACTCATTAAATGATAGAAAACTGTAGACTAGTAAGAAGACTATTTCATATGGCCAAAGTTTCAGAGCTTCTGTGAGTAATGTATATCTGGGGAATACTCAGGACCCTATTACATATTGCCTCTCCTTCAGAGCTTCACTGAAAAAGAAACACCTGTATTGTAGTCAGAATTCTATTTCATATTGCCACATATTCAGAGCCTCACTGAATAACATACACCTTGGGGAAAGTCAAGGTTTTATGTTGTATAGCCACTCATTTAGAGCCGAACCTAAAAACGCACGCCTGAGGAGTATTCAGTAGTCTCTTTTCTATGGCCACACATTCAGAGCCTCACTTAATAATACGGACCTATGAAAAAGTCAGGAGTGTATTTCCCATGGCCACTCACTCAGAACCTCAGTGAAGAATCATATATATCTGGGGAATACTCAGGATTCAATTTAATATAGCCACTTATTCAGAGACTTACTGAATGATGCACACCTGGGAAATAGTCTGGAGTCTATTTGATATGACTGTTCACCCAGTGCCTCTGTGGAAAGTGCACAACTGAGAAATAGTCAAGAGGCTATAGTCAGGAGTTTATTTTTTATGGTAACTCATTCAGAGACTCACATAATGATACACAACTGGGGAATAGTCAGAGTCCATGCCATATTGCCACTCAATCACAGCATTACCCAATAATGCACAATCTGGCAATAGTCAGAAGTTTATTTCATATGGTCTCTTATTCAGAGCTTCAGTGCATAATAAACAGCTGTGGAGTAGTCAGAACCCTATTTACAATAGGCACAAATTAAGCACCTACCTGAATGATACACACATGAGTGATTGTCAAGAGGCTATTTGATATGGACACTTATACAGAACCTCTTTGAATACTTCACATGTGGGAAATAAACACTATTCTATTGCATATGGTCATTCATTTGGTATATCAAGAAATAACACTCACCTTTGGAGTAAAATGTGGTCTATTTCCTATGGACACTCTTTCAGTGTTTCAGTGAATAATATGTATATCTGTATAGTCAGGAATCTTTTGTATATGGCCACTCGTTCTTGTCCTCAGGGAATAATAAACCCCTTGGAAACAGTCAAGGGTCTACTTCAAATGTCTACACATTCAGGGTCTCTGTAAATAATGCACAACTGGGCAATATCTAGGAGTTTCTTTTTATGCCCACGTATTCAGAGTCTCATTCAATAATACACACCTAAGGAAGAGTTGAGAGTCTACTTCATATAGCCACTCTTTAAGAACCTCAGTGAATAATGAACACCAAGGTTATAGTCTGGAGCCTCTTTTATATGGCCACTCATTCAGTGCCTCACTGAATGATACAAACCTGGAAAATCATAAGGATTCTATTCCATACTACCACTCATTCAGAGCCTTATAGAATAATTCACACTGAATTTTCCTAGATGGCGCCGTAGAAGCAACTCAGAATTGCAGCTCTCAGTGAAGGTGCAGAGAGTGAGTCCTAGCCACATTATCAGACGGTCCTTTTTTGCTCACAGAACGGGGAAATTGTCAGGTGTAAGAGAGACACAGGACACCAGTGCAGCAGCTGTTTTGGCTTGCATGGTCGGTTCGGCCGGCTCGGCAGTGAAGCGGCACCTGGCACAAAACTTACTGGTCTGGGTGCCCTGTTAAACCAGCAATCTGAGATTTTGAAGGGCAGAATGACATGTCCATCTGATTAAACGGGACTTGGACAATGAGCCAGACCAGGAGATTTCTGGGAAGCATGATTTGAGCGAGTGCAGTGTGCAGCCACACGGGAGATTACAGGGATTCCAGTGTCCTATCAGAAGGCTACTGGGGCGCCAGTGAGAGAGTCAACCGTTCAAGTTGGGGAGGAAAAGAGAGAGAGAGAGAGAGGACCATCTCTGAGGCAGAAAGCCAGGTGATCGGGCTCCGAGGTTCCCACCCTCATGGGGATAAGCAGGACAGCGATTGGAGGTGCTTGGGATTGAGAGATTTGCTGCAGGCTCAGCTGAATCCAGGATGGTGCAGTCCGGTGGGGGAGGGTCGTCTGCCACTATGGACCCAATCCACCCCTACTGAGGTACACACCCAGTGCTGAAGCAGCCTGCCATTGCCGAGGCAACACGTCACAACAGAGAGACTCCGACAGCATGGCTGAGTGCACCAGAGTAGAACAGAGCCCCGTGGCAGCAGGGCAAACCCGCGCTAGCAGGGCGGAGCTGCAGCAGGCAAATAGTAAGTAGACTATATTTTAGCCAGGCAGGACAGTGTAACAGATACTTATAAAGAAAGCCCCAACTCCCTGAGAAAGAGCATCTGAGAGAAAAAAGAAAGAGTTTTATAAGTTCTGCTGCATCAGACTGAAACACAGGTGCCCAACAACTCTGAATGAGCAATGGCGCTCACAGCTCAGCACTGGAGCTTCTATAAAGAACAGACCGTCTCCTAAAGCAGCTCCCTGACCACTGTATATCCAAACAGTCATCTCTAAAAAGGAATAATAAGACTGACATTTGGTGGGCATCATTCTGGGACAAAGATAGCAGAAGAAAAAACTGGTAGCATCCTTCACTGTTCCGCAGCTGCTCCAGGTGTACCCCAGACAAGCAGGGCCTGAAGTGGACATCAGCACTCACACAGCAGAGGGGCTAGACCATTAGAAGAAAAACTAAGTAACAGAAATACTTCATCAACAATCTGGGCGTCCGCTCACAGAACCAATTGAAAAATCAGCAACCACTAAGACGACAGGTGGATAAATCCATAAAGATGGGAAAGAACCAGGACACAAAAAGGAAGACACCCGAAACCAAAACACCTCACCTCCAAAAAAGGACCAAAATTCCTCACTAGCAAGAAAACAAAGCTGGACAGAGAATGAATGTGAAAAAATGCCAGAATCAGACTTCTGAAGGTGGATAATGAGAAACTTCAGTAAGCTAAAAGAACATGTTCTAAATCAATGCAAAGAAACAACCTTGAAAAAAGATTTGAAAAAACATTCAAAGAAATGATAACAAGAATGGACAACTTAGAGAGGAATTTAAATGAATTGAAGGAGCTGAAAAACACAACACAAGAACTCATGAAGCATGCACAAGTTTCAAAAGCCGAATTGACCAAGCAGAAGAAAGAATATCAGAAGTGGAAGATCAACTCAATGAAATAAAAAGAGAAACCAAGATTAGAGAGAAAAACACAAAAAGGAATGAAAAAATCTCCAAGAAATGTGGGACTATGTGAAGAGACCCAACCTACGTTTGATAGGTGTAACAGAATGTGATGAAGAGAATGAATCCAAGCTGGAAAATACTCTTCACTATATTATCCAGGAAAATTTCCCCAACCTAGCAAGGCAGGCCAATACTCAACTCGAGGAAATACAGAGAACTCCGCAAAGTTACTCCACAAGAAGATCAACCCCAAGGCACATAATCGTCCGATTCACCAGGGTTAAAATGAAGGAGAAAATACTAAGGGCAGCCAGAGAGAAAAGTCGGGTCGCCCACAAAGGGAAGCCCATCAGACTCACAGCAGATCTCTCGGCAGAGAATCTACAAGCCAGAAGAGAGTGGGGGCCAATATTCAACATCCTTAAAGAAAAGAACTTTTAACCCAGAATTTCATATCTAACCAAACTGAGCTTCATAAGTGAAGAAAAAATAAAATCCTTCGCAAACAAGCAAGTACTCAGAGATTTTGTCAACACTAGGCCTGCTTTACAAGAGCTCCTGAAACAGGCACTACACATAGAAAGAAACAACAAGTACCAGCCATCCTAAAAGCATACAAAATGCTAAACAGCATCAACAAAGTGAAGAATCTAAATGAACCAATGGGCAAAACAGCAAGCTAGCATCAAAATGGCAGTATCAAATTCACACATAACAATATTAACCCTAAATGTAAATGGGCTAAATGCACCAATCAAAAGACACAGACTGGCAAATTGGATAAAAAACCAAAACCCATCGGTGTGCTGTATCCAGGAAACCAACCTCACACGCAAGAATACACAAAGGCTCAAAATACAGCGATGGAGGAAGATTTACCAAGCAAATGGACAGCACAAAATGCAGGATTTTCAATTCTTGTCTCTGATAAAACAGACTTTAAAGCAACAAAGATGAAAAGAGACAAAGAAGGTCATTACATAATGGTAAAAGAAGTGATACAACAAGAAGTGCTAACAATCCTTAATATATAAGGATCCAATGCAGGAGCATTTAGATATATAAGGCAAGTTCTTAATGACTTAGAAAGAGACTTAGACTCCCACACAATAATAGTGGGAGACTTTAACACTCCACTGTCAATATCACACAGATCAACCAGACAGAAAATTAACAAGGATATCCAGGACTCGATTTCAGACATGGAATAAGCAAACCTGATAGACATTTACAGATCTCTCTACCTCAAATCCACAGAATATACATTCTTCTCAGCACCACATCACACCTACTCCAAAATTGACCACATAATTGGAAGTAAAGCCCTCCTCAGCAAATGCAAAACAACTGAAATTATAACAAACAGTCTCTCAGACCGTAGTGCAATGAAGTTAGAACACAGAATTCAGAAACTAATTCAGAACTGCACAGCTTCATGGAAACTGAACAACTGGCTCTTTAATGTTGATTGTATAAACTATGAAATGAAGGCAGAAATACAACATACCAGAATCTCTGGGACACATTTGAAGCAGTCTGT
This sequence comes from Saguinus oedipus, assembly GCA_031835075.1. Taxonomy (NCBI): domain Eukaryota; kingdom Metazoa; phylum Chordata; class Mammalia; order Primates; family Cebidae; genus Saguinus; species Saguinus oedipus. The sequence goes on from CM063174.1 coordinate 171,547,092, forward strand.
AAAGAAAAATATATAGCAATAAGTGCCCACATGAGAAGAGTGGAGAGTTCCAAAATTGACACCCTATAGCCAAAATTGAAAGAGCTAGAGGAGCAAGATCAAAAAAACTCAAAACCTAGCCGAAGACAAAAAATAACTAAGATCAGAGCAGATCTGAAGGAGATAGGGACAGGAGAAACCCTTCAAAATATCAATAAATCCAAGAGCTGTTGTTTCAAAAAATCAGTAAAATAGACAGACCACTAGCCAGACTGATAAAAAACAAAAGAGAACAACCAAATAGATGCAATAGGAAATGATAAAGGGGAAATCACCACAGATTCCACAGAAATTCAAACCATTATCAGAGAATACTACAAACAACTCTATGCAAATAAACTAGTAAACCAGGAGAAAATGGATAAATTTCTGGATACCTGTGTCCTCCCAAGCCTGAACCAGGAGGAAACCAAAACTATGAATAGACCAATAACAAGGTCTGAATTTGAGGCAGCAATTAGGAGCCTACCACAAAAAAAGGCCATGTCCAGATGGGTTCACAGCCGAATTCTACCGGACACACAAAGAGGATCTGGTACCATTCCTTCTGAAACTATTCCAAATAATTCCAAAAGAGGGAATCCTCCCCAAAGCATTTTATGAGACCAACATCATCCTGATACCAAAACCTGACAGAGACTCAACAAGAAAAGGAAACTTCAGGCCAATATCCATGATGAACATAGATGCAAAAATCTTCAATAAACTACTGACAAACCGATTGCAACAGCACATTAAAAAAACTTATTCACCATGATCAAGTAGGATTCATTTCGGGGATGCAAGACTGGTTCAACATACGCATGTCTATACATGTAATTCGCCACATAAACAGAACCAAAAACATAAAACACATAATTATCTCAATTGACGCAGAGAAGGCATTTGACAAAATTCAACAGACCTTTATGCTAAAAACCCTCAATAAACTTGGTATTGATGGAACATATCTCAAAGTAATAAAAGCTATTTACAATAAACCAACAGCCAATATCATACTTAATAAAAAAAACTGGAAGCATTTCTTTTGAAATCTGGCACTAGTCCAGGATGCCCTCTCTCTCCACTCCTATTCAACATAATACTGGAAGTTCTAGCCAGAGCAATCAAGCAAGAAAAAGAAATAAAGGATATTCAAATAAAAAAGGTGGAAGCCAAATTGTCTCTGTTTGCAGACGACATGATAGTGTACCTAGAAGACCCCATCACCTCAGTCCAAAAACTCCTGAAACTGATTATCAACTTAAGCAAAGTCTCAGTATATAAAATCAATGTGCAAAAATCACAAGCATTCCTATACACCAATAACAGACTTAAGGAGAACCAAATCAAGAACGAACTGCCATTCACAGTTGCTACAAAGAGAATAAGATAGCTAGGAATACAACTCACAAGGAACGTAAGAGACCTCTTAAGAAAACCTACAAACCACTTTTCAACGAAATAAGAGAGGACACAAACAGATGGAGAAACATTCCATGTTCGTGGTTAGGAAAAATCAGTATCGTGTAAATGGGTATACTGCTTAAAGTAATTTACACAATCAATGCTATTCCCGTGAAACTACCGTTGAATTTCTTCACATAACTGGAAAATACCACCATGAAGTTCATATGGAACCAAAAGAGAGCCCGCATAGCCAAGTCAATTCTAAACAAAAAAAAACACAGTGAGAGGCATCACACTACCAGACTTCAAACTATACTACAAGGCTACAGTAATTAAAACAGCATGGTACTGATACCAAAACAGATGTATAGACCAATGGAACAGAACAGAGGCATCGGAGGCAACACAACATATCTACAACCATATAATCTTTGATAAACCAGACAAAAACAAGCATTGGGGAATGGATTCCTTGTTTAATAAATGGTGTTGGGAAAATTGGCTAGCCATGTGCATAAACTAGAAACCGGACCCCTTCCTGACAGCTTACACTAGAATTACCTCCAGATGGATTAAAGACTTAAACATAAGACCTGGCACCATAAAAACCCTAGAAGAAAATCTAGGCAAAACCATTCAGGACATAAAAGTAGGCAAAATCTTCATGACCAAAACACAAAAAGCATTGGCAACAAAAGCCAAAATAGACAAATGGGACATAATCAAATTCCACAGCCTTTGCACTGCCAAATAAACAGTCACTAGAGTGAATCAGCAACCATCAGAATGGGAAAAAAATCTTTGCAGTTTATGCATCTGACAAAGAGCTGATATCCAGAATTTACAAAGAACACAAAAAGATTTACAGGAAAAAAAAACCAAACAAGCCCATTCAAATATGGGCAAAGGATATGAACAGACACTTTACAAATGAAGACATACATGAGGCCAACAAACTCATGAAAAAATGCTCATTATCAGTGGTCATTAGAGAGATGCAAATATAAACCACATTGAGATACCATCTCATGCCAGTTAGAACAGCGATCATTAAAAAATCTGGAGACAGCAGATGCTGGAGAGGATGTGGAGAAATAGGAACACTCTTACACTGTTGGTGGGAGTGTAAATTAGTTCAATCATTGTGGAAGACAGTGTGGCGATTCCTCAAGTACCTAGAAATAGAAATTCCATTTGACCCAGCAATCCCATTACTGTTTATATATTCAAAGGACTATAAATCTTTCTACTATAAAGACACATGCACACGAATGTTCATTGCAGCAATGTTTACAGTAGCAAATAACTGAAACAAACCGAAATGGCCATCGATGATAAACTGGACTGGAAAAATGTGTCACATATACACCATGGAATATTATGCAGCAATCCAAAATGATGAGTTTGTGTCCTTTGTAAGGACATGGATGAATCTGGAGAACATCATTCTCAACAAACTGACACAAAAACAGAAAAGGAAATACTGCATATTGTCACTTATAGGCGGGTGAATAAACAGAGAACACATAGACACAGGGAGGGAATCTACTACACTCTGGGTTCTATTGGGGGGAATGGAGAAGGGACAGCGGGGGGAAGCTGAAGAGGGATAGCCTGTGGAGAAATGCCAAGTGTGGGTGAAGGGAAGAAAGGCAGCAAAAACACTGTCAAGTGTGTACCTATGCAAATATATTGCAGGTTCTGCACATGTTCCCCAAAACCTAAAATGCAATAATATTTTCAGCTAAAAAAAAGAAGTATTCACAACGGGCAGGAGTCAGGTGTCTATTTTATATGGCGTCTCAGTTAAATAATAAACTTTTATGGAGTAGTCATGTCACTGTTTAAGAGACCCACAAATTACGTGCCTTCTGAAATGATAAACACCTGGGTGATAATCAGGAGTCTATTTAATATGGCCTCTCATTCTAGGAATCACTGAAGAATACACACATGACGAAGTGTTAGCAGGATATTTGGTATGCACACTCATACATAACCTATTTAAATAACGTGAACATGGAGAATAATTAGGAATCTATGTCATATGGCTACTGATTCACACAACCAGTGAATAACGCACACCTGTGGAGTAATAAGAAGTCTATTTTATATGGCCACTCTTTCACAGCCTCACCGCATATTACACACGTGTGATATAATCTGGAGTCTATTTCTTATGGCCACTCATTCAGAGAATTACTGAATAATGCACACCTGCGGAATAGTCAGAAGTTTCTTTTTTATGGCTATGCATTGAGAGCCTCACTGAATATACACACCTGGGGAAATAGTCAGGATTCTGTTTTATCCCATCATTTTGAGTCTCCCTTAATAATGCACACCTGTGTAATAGTCAGGTGTCTTTTTCATGTGGCCTCTCATTCAAAGTGTCACTAAATAATGTGGAGTAATCAGGAGTCTATTTTATGAAGACACATATTCAGAGCCTTAGTGAATAATGCACTCCCGTGTGATAGTGAAGAATCTAATTAATATGGCCACATACTCAGATCCTCACTGAGTAATACACACCTGGAAAATAATTTGGAGTCTATTACCAATGGACATTCATTCAGAGCCTCGGTGAGTAATACACAGCTGTTGAACAGACACTGGTCTATTTTCCATGGCCACAAAATCAAAGCCTGTGTGAGTAGTGCACAAATTTGAAATAATGAGGAGTTTATTTTATATGCCCACTTAATCAGTCTCTGAGTCAATAATACACACCTTAGAAATAGTAAGAGATCGATTTCATCTAATCACTAACTCAAAACCTCATTAAATAATACACACCTGTGAAATAGTCAGGAGGCTATTTCATATGGCCAAACATTCAGAGCCTCAGTGACTAATACATACCGGGGCATACTCAGGACACTATTACATATAGCCTCTCGTTCAGAGCTTCACTGAATAATTAACACCTGGGGGAACGTCAGAATTCTATTTCAAAAGGACACTCTTTCAGAGGAAAACCTAAAAAGGCACTCCATTGAGTATTCAGAAGTTTCTTTCCTTTGTCCACTTATTCGGAGCCTCATTGAATAATACCCATCTATGAAAATGTCAGGAGTGTATTTCACATGGCCACTCATTTAGAGCCTCATTGAATCATACATCCCTGGGGAATACTAAGGAGTCTATTTCATATGGCCACTCATTCAGAAACTCGTGGAATAATGCACACCTGGGGAATAGTCTGGAGTCTATTTGATATGATGATTCATTCAGTGCCTCAGTGGAAAATGAACACGGGAGAAATAGTTAAGTGGCTATTTTATGTAGCCACTCATCCATACCCTTAGTAAGTAATACAGACCTGGGGAATAGTCAGGAGTCTATTTCATGTAGAAATATTCAGAAACTCAGTGAATGCTACACACCTGTGGACTAGTTAGAGTCTATGATATATGGCCACTCAATCAAAGCATTACTGATTGATGCACACCTGAGAATTACTCAGGATTCTATTTCATATCACCATTGTTTAAAAGCCTCATTGAATAATGTACATCTGGTCAGTAATCAGGAGGCTATGTCATATGAACACTCATTCATAGCCTCAGTGAATCATGCACACCTGTGGAGTAGCCAGGAGTGTATTTCACACAGCCACTCATTCAGAGCCTGAGAGAAAAATACACACCTGTGGAATAGTCAGCATTTCATTTCATAAGGCCACTGACTCAGCCTTAGTAAATAATGCACAAATGTACAGTATTCAGCAGTCTATTTCATAAAGCCACTCATTCAGAAATTCACTGAATAATAAAAATATTTGGAATAGACATCATCCTGTTTCATATGATCATACAAGGAGAGCCTCATTGAGTAATACACACCTGGGGAAGGGTTAGGAGTCTACTTTATATGGCCACTCATTTACAGCCTCAGGGAATAATGCATGCTTGTGGAATAGACACTAGCCTATTTTATGTGGCCACAAAATCAAAGGCTGGGGGAGTAATGCACAGTTTTGGAATAGTCAGTAGTCTATTTCATATGCCCACATACTTAGAGTCTGAGTCAATAATACACACCTGGGGAATAGTCAGAAATCTATTTTATATGGTCACTAACTCAAAGACTCATTAAATGATACACACCTGTGTACTAGTCAGGAGACTATTTTATATGGCCAAAGTCAGAGCCTCAGTGAATAATGCATATCTGAGGAATACTCAGGACGCTATTACGTATGGCCTCTTCTTCATCGTTTCACTGAATAAGGAACAACTGTATTGTTGTCCAAATTCTCTTTTATAGAGCCACATATTCAGAGCTTCATTGAATACCATACACCTAGGAGAAAGCCAAATTTCTATGTCGTATAGCCACTCATTTACAGCCGAACCTAAAAATGCACTCCTGAGGAGTATTCAGTAGTCGCTTTCCTATGGCCGTTCATTCAGAGCCTCACTGAATAATACAGAGCTATGGAAATGTCAGGAGTGTATTTCACATGGCCACTCATTCAGAACCTCTGTGTAAAATCATGAATACCTGGGGAATACTCAGGACTATTTAATATAGACACTTTTTCAGAGACTCACTGAATAATGCACACCTGGGGAGTGTTCTGGAGTCTATTTGATATGACAGTTCACCCAGTGTTTCAGTGGAAAATGCACAGCTGTAAAACAGTCAAGAGGATATAGTCAGGAGTCTATTTTATATGGTCACTCATTCAGAAAGTCAGTGAATGATACACAACTGGGGAATGGTCAGAGTCCATGCCATATGGCCACTCAATCACATCATTACCGAATAATGCACATTGGGGCAATAGTCAGGAGTATTTTTCATATTGCCTCTTATTCAGAGCTACAGTGTACAATAAACAGCTGTGGAGTAGTCAGAACCCTATTTAAGGTAGAACCAAATTAAGCACCTCCCTGAATGATACACACGTGAATGAGTGTCAGGAAGCTACTTTATATGGACACTCATGAAGCACCTCTTCGAACACTGCACATGTGGGGAATAAACACTAGTCTGTTTTTTATGGTGATTCGTTTGGAATATCAAGAAATAATGCACACATGTGGAGTAAAATGAGGTTTGTTTCATATGGCCACACTTTCAGAATTTCAGTGAATACTATGTATATCTGAACAGTTAGGAATCTCTTTAATATGGCCACTCATTCAGGGCCTCGGTGAATAATACACTTCTTGAAAACAGTCTTCAAATGTCTACACATTCTGGGTCCCTGTAAATAATGCACACCTGGGTGATAGCCAGGAGTCTCATTATGCCCACTGATTCAGAGTCTCATTCAATAATACACACCTAAGGAAGTGTTAAGTCTACTTCATATAGCCACTCATTTAGAGCCTAAGTAAAAAATGCGCACCAGGGTTATAGTCTGGAGCCTCTTTTATATGGCCACTCATTCAGTGCTACACTGAATGATACAAACCTGGGGAGTCATAAGGATTCTATTCCATACTACCACTCATTCAGAGCCTTGTAGAATAATTCCCAATGTGCAATAGTCAGGTGTGTATTTTATATGGCCTCTCATTCAGAGCTTCAATTGAATAATGAACTTCTATGGAGTAGTCAAGTCACTGTTTAACAGAGCCACGAATTAAGTGCCACCCTGAATGATACACAACTGGGTGATAGTCATGAGTCTATTTCATATGACCTCTCATTCTGAGAATCACTGAAGTATACACACATGACGGAGTGTCAGCAGGATATGTTGTATGCACAGTTATCCAAAACCTGTTTAAATAATGCAAACATGGAGAACTATTAGGAGTCTATGTCATATGGCTACTGATTCACACAATCTGTGAATAACGCACACCTGTGAAGTAATAAGAAGTCTGTGTCATATGGCCACTCCTCCACATCCTCACCGCATATTGCACAGTTGTGATATAATCTGGAGTCTATTCCTTATGGCCACTCATTCTGAAAATTACTGAATAATGCACACCTGCTGAATTGTAAGAAGTCTCTTTCCTGATGGCTACTCTTTGAGAGCCTCACTGAATGTTGACACCTGGGAAATAGTCAGGATTCTGTTTTATTTCCTCATTCAGAGTCTCACTGAGTAATGCACACCTGTGGAAGAGTCAGGTGTCTTTTTCATGTGGCCTCTCACTCGGAGTGTCACTGAATAATGTGGAGTAATTAGGAGTCTCTTTCCTGTATACTCATATTCAGAGCCTCCGTGATTAATACACACCCGTGTGATAGTAAGACATCTAATTAATATGGCCTCATGTCCACAGCCTCACTGAATATTACACTCCTGCAGAATAATTTGGAGTCTATTTCTGATGGACACTCATTCAGTGCCTCGGTGAATAATGCACACCTGTGGAGTAGCCAGAAGTCACTTTCATTTGGACACTCATTCTTAGTCTCAGTGGATAATATCACCTGTGAAATAATCAGGAGTCTATTTCATATAGCCCCTCATTCAGAGCGTCAGTGAATAATACACACTTGGGGAACAGTCAAGACTCTATTATATATGGTCACTCGCTCAGTACCTTACTGAGTGGTACACACCTGAAGAATAGTCACGACATTTTCATGTGGACACTCAATGAGTTCCTCACTGAATAATGCACACCTGTGGAATAGTAAAAAATCTCTTTTATTTGGTCACACTTTCAGAGCCTCAGTGAATAATACACACCTAGAAAACATTGGGGAGTGTGTTTCATGTGGCCATTCAGTCAGAGCATCACGGAATAGTGCACACCTGGAGAATTTTCAAGACTCTATTTGGAATGGCAATGCATTCAGAGACTCTCTGAATAACACATACCTAGGTAATTGTGAGGAATCCATTCCAAATGGCCACATATTTGTAGCCTCAGGGAGTCATTCACAAAACAGAAATAATCAGGAGTCTATTGTTTATGCACTATCATTTAGCCCCTCAGTGAATAATGCACATCTGTCGAGTACTGAGGCCTCTGTTTTATGTGGCTGCTCATATTGATCCTCACTGAATAGTACACAACTGGAAAAATGTCAGGGGTGTATTTCACATGGCCACTCATTCAGAGGCTCAGTGAATAATTCATAGCTCTTGAGTACTCAGGAGCCTTTCTCATATGGGGAATCATTCAGAGCCTCACTGAATAATACACAGCTTTGGAATACTCAGGATTCTATTTAATATAAAAACTCATTATGAGATTAAGTGAATCACACATGTCTGTGGAATACTGAGTATACTAAATCATATTACCCCTCAATTCATAGATTCCCTGAATATTAAACACTGTTGAAATAATCAGAAGTCGATTTTATATGGTGAGTCATTAGGAACCCTGAGAAATAATACACTACTGGGAAATACTCAGGAGTCTATTTCATATGGCCACTGAAAGGATCAGTGAATAATGCACACATGAGGAATACTCCGTGACTATTAGGAGTCTACTTTATATGGCCACACAGAGCTTCAGTGAATAATGCACACCACAATAATTGTCAGGATCCTGTTTCATATGACCATTGATTCAGTATCTCACTGAATAACACACCGGGGAATCGTGAGGATTCTGATCCATAGCACCATTCATTCAGAGCCTTACTGAATAATGCACAAGGGGGCAATAGTCAGGAGTCTATTTCATATGGCCTCATTTCCAGAGCTTCAGTGAATAATAAACACCTGTGGAGTAGTCATGACGCTATTTAAGATAGCCACAAATTAAGCACCTCTGAATGATACACAACTGTGTGACAGTCAGGAGTCTACTTAAAATGGCTAAACATTCAGAGTCTCTGTAAATAATGCACACCTGGGCAATAGACAGGAGTCTCTTTTTTATTCCTACTTATTCTGAGTCTAATTCAATAATACACACCTGCAGAAGAGTTAAGAGCCTACTTCATATAGCCACACATTTAGATCCTCAGTTAATAATTCACACCAGGGTAATAGTCTGGACCCTCTCTCATATAGCCGCTCATTCAGTGCCTCTCTGAATAATACACACATGGGGAATCATCATAAATCTATTCCATACAGCCACTCCTTCAGAGTCTTATTGAAATACTCACAATGGGGCAATAGTGAGGTGACTAATATTTATGGCCTCTCATTTAGAGATTCAGTGAATAATGAACTTCTATGGAGTAGTCAGGACCCTGTTTATGGTAGCCACAAATTAAGTGCCCCCCTGAATAACACACACCTGGGTGATAGTCAGGAGTCTATTTCATATGCTCTCTCATTCTGGGAATAACTGAAGAATTCACAACAGGGTAATTTTCAGGTGTCTATTTGGTATGTACACTCATGCAGATCCTGTTTGAATAATGCACACATGAAGAATAATTAGGAGTCTATATCATATGGCTACTCATTCAGACAATCAGTGTATAATGCACACATGTGGAGTAATAAGAAATCTGTTTCACGTGGCCACTCTTTCACAGAATTACTGAATATTATACGCTTATGATATAGTCTGGAGTCTAAGTCATGTGGCCAGTCAGAGAATCAGTGAATAATGCACACATGAGGAATACTCTGTGAATATTAGGAGTCTATTTTATATGGCCACTCAGAGCCACAGTGAATAATTCATACCACGGTAATAGTCACGATCCTGTTAAATGTGACCACAGATTCACTGTCTCTCTGAATAATACACACCAGAGTATCCTCAGGTTTCTATTCCATAGGAAAACTCATTCAGAGTCTTTCTACAAAATGCACAATGGGGCAAGAGTCAGGAGGCCATTTCATATGGCCTCTCTTTCAGAGATTCAGTGAATAATAAAAAACTGTGGAGTAGTCATGACCCTATTTAAGATAGTCACAAATTAAGCACCTCCCTAAATGATACACACCTGTGTGACAGTCAGGAGTCTATTTGATATGAACACTCATACAGAAACTTTTTGAATAATGCACATGTGAAGAATAATCACTAGTTTATTTCATATGGTGATTTCTTTAGAGAATCATTGAATAACACACACCTGTGAAGTAAAATTGAGTCTATTGCATATGGACACCATTTCAGTGTTTCAGTGAATAACATATATATATATATATATATATATATATATATATATATATATATATGGAATACCCAGGCATCTCTTTCATATGGCCACTTGTTGTTCAGGGCCTCAGTGAATAATACACCCCTGGGCAATTGTTTAGTGTCTACTTCAAATGGCCAGGCATTGAGAGTCTCTGAATATAAGGCACACCTGGGGAATAGACAGGAGTCTCTTTCTTAGGCTCACTTATTTATTCTCATTTAGTAATAAACACCTGGATAAGAGTTAAGAGTCTTCTTCATATTACCACTCATTTAGAGCCTCAGTAAATAATGCATACCTGTGGAACAGACACTGTTGTATTTTCCATGGACACAAAATCAAAGCCTGTGTGAGTAGTGGACAATTTTGAAATAATGAGGAGTCTATTCCATATGCCCACTTAATCAGTGTCTCAGTCAATAATACACACCTTAGGAATAGTAAGAGATCTATTTCATCTAATTGCTAACTCAAAACTTCATTAAATAATACACACCTGTGGAATAGTCAGGAGGCTATTTCATATGGCCAAACATTCAAAGCCTCCTTGACTAATACATAACGGGGCATACTCAGGACACTATTACATATGGCCTCTCATTTAGAGCTTCACTGAATAATGAACACCTGGGGGAAAGTCAGGATTCTATTTCAAAAAGACACTCTTTCAGAGCCAAACTTAAAATGAACTCCTGCGAGTATTCAGGAGTCTCTTTCCTTTTTCCACTTATTCAGAGCCTCATTGAATAATACACATCTATGAAAATGTGAGGAGTGTATTTCACATGGCCACTCATTTAGAGCCTCATTGAATCACACATACCTGGGGAATACTCAGGAGTCTATTTCATATGGCCACTCATTCAGAAACTCGTGGAATAATGCACACCTGCCAAATAGTCTGGACACTATGATGGTTCATTCAGTGCCTTAGTGGAAAATGCACACAGGAGGAATAGTTAAGTGGCTATTTTATGTAGCCACTCATCCATACCCTTAGTAAGTAATACAGACCTGGGGAATAGTCAGGTGTCTATTTCATGTAGAAATATTCAGAAACTCGGTGAATGCTACACACCTGTGGACTAGTTAGATATGGCCAGTCAATCAGAGCATTACTGATTGATGCACACCTGGGAATTAGTCAGGATTCTATTTCATGTCACCATTGTTTAAGAGCCTCATTGAGTAGTGCACATCTGGTCAGTAATCAGGAGGCTATGTCATATGAACACTCATTCATAGCCTCAGTGAATAATGCACACGTGGAGTAGCCAGGGTTTTATTTCACACTGCCACTCATTCAGAGCCTCAGTGAATAATACACATCTGTGAAAGAGTCAGCATTTCATTTTATATAGACACTGACTTATAGCCTCGGTGAATAATGCACAAATGTACAGTACTCAGCAGTCTATTTTATAAAGTCACTCAGAGATTCACTAATAATACAAATATTTGGGATAGAAATTATCCTGTTTCATAGGATCACACAAAATGAGCCTCACCGAGTAATATGCACCTGGGGAAGAGATAGGAGTCTACTTTTTATGGCCACTCATTTACAGCATCAGTGAATAATGCATGCCTGTGGAATAGACACTAGCCTATTTTATATGGCCACAAAATCAAAGCCTGAGTGAGTAAAACACATCTTTGGAATAGTCAGTAGTCTATTCAATATGCCCATATATTCAGAGTCATAGTCAATAATACCCACGTGGGGAATAGTCAGAATTTTATTTCATATGGTCACTAACTCAAAGACTTATTAAATGATACACACCTGTAGACTAGTCAGGAGACTATTTCATATAAGCAAAGTTTCAGAGCCTGAGTGAATAATGCATATCTGGGGAATACTCAGGACGCTATTACATATGCCCCCTCCTTCAGAGCTTCACTGAATAATGAACACCTGTATTGTAGTCAGAATTCTATTTTATATAGTCACATATTCAGAGCCGCACTAAATAACATACACCTTGGGGAAAGTCATGTTTCTATGTCGTATAGCCACTCATTTAGGGCCAAACCTAAAAATGCACGCCTGAGGAGTATTCTGTTGTCGCTTTCCTATGGCCACTCATTCAGAGCCTCACTGAATAATACAGACCTATGGAAAAGTCAAGAATGTATTTCATATGGCCACTCATTGAGAACCTCCGTGAACAATCATATATAGCTGGGGAATACTCAGGTTTCTATTTAATATAGCCACTTATTCAGAGACTCACTGAATGATGCACACCTGGGGAATAGTCTGGAGTCTATTTGATATGACGGTTTACCCAGTGCCTCAGTGAAAAAAGCACAGCTGAAAAATAGTCAAGAGGAGAGTTAAGAGTTTATTGTATATGGTCACTTATTTAGAAACCATTGTGGAAGACAGTGTGGCGATTCCTCAAGGACCTAGAAATAGAAATTCCATTTGACCCAGCAATCCCATTACTGGGTATATATCCAAAGGAGTATAAATCATTCTACTATAAGGACACATGCACACGAATGTTCATTGCAGCACTGTTTACAATAGCAAAGAACTGGAAGCAATCCAAATGCCCAACAATGATAGACTGGACTGGGAAAATGTGGCACATATACACCATGGAATATTATGCAGCAATCAAAAATGATGAGTTGTGTCCGTTGTAAGGACATGGATGAATCTGGAGAACATCATTCTCAGCAAACTGACACAAGAACAGAAAAAGAAATACCGCATATACTCACTCATAGGTGGGTGAGAAAAATGAGAACACATGGACACAAAGAGGGTGTCTACTACACACTGGGGTCTATTGGGGGGAATGGGGAGGGACAGCGGGGGGGGCTGGGGAGGGATAGCCTGGGGATGAATGCCAAGTGTGGGTGAAGGGGAGAAAGGCAGCAAAACACACTGACATGTGTGTACCTATGCAACTACCTTGCACGTTCTGCACATGTACCCCCAAACCTATAATGCAATAAAAGTAAAGAAAAAGAAACTCACTGAATGATACACAACTGAGGAATAGTCGGAGTCCATGGGGTATGTTTACTCAATGACAGCATTACCCAATAATGCACAATGGGGCAATAGTCAGGAGTCTATTTTATATGGCCTATTATTCAGAGCTTCAGTGCATAATATACAGCTATGGAGTTGTCAGGACCCTATTTATTGTAGCCCCAAATTAAGCACCGCCCTGAATGATACACACATGTGTGATTGTCAGGAGACTATTTGATATGGACACTCATACAGAACCTCTTTGAATACTTCACATGTGGGGAATAAACACTAGTCTATTTCATATGGTGATTCGTTTGGAATATGAAGGAATAATGCACACCTGTGGAGTAAAATGGGGTCTATTCCTTATGGCCACTCTTTCAGTGTTTCAGTGAATAATATCTATATCTGAATAATCAAGAATCTCTTTTATATGGCCACTCGTTCAGGGCCTCGGTAAATAATACACCCCTTGAAAACCGTCAAGAGGCTACATCAAGTGTCTACACATTCAGGGTCTCTGTATATAATGCCCACCTGGGCAATAGCCAGGAGTCAATTTTTCATGCCCCCATATTCAGAGTTTCATTCAGTAATGAACACCTAAGGAAGAGTTAAGAGTCTACTTCTTATAGCCACTCATTTAGAGCCTCAGTGTATAATGCACACGAGGGTTACAGTCTAGAGCCTTTTTTATATGGCCACTCATTCAGAGCCTCACTGAATGATACAATCCAGGGGAATCATAAAAATTCTATTCCATACTACCACTCATTCAGAGCCTTATAAAATAATTCTCAATGGGCAATAGTCATGTGTGTATTTTATATGGCCTCCCATTCAGAGCTTCAGTTAAATAATAAACTTCTATGGAGTAGTCAAGTCACTGTTTAAGAGAGCCCCGAATTAAGATCCTCCCTGAAGAATACACACCTGGGTGATAGTCAGTATTCTATTTCATATGACATCTTATTCTGGGAATCACTGAAGGATACACATACGATGGAGTGTCAGCAGGATATTTGGTATGCACACTCATACAGAACCTGTTTAAATAATGCGTACATGGAGAATAATTAGGAGTCTATGTCATATGGCTACTGATTCACACAATTAGTGAACAATGCACACCTGTGGAGTAATAAGAAATCTGTTTCATATGGCCACTCTTTCACAGCCTCACCGCATATTACAAACTTGTGATATAATCTGGAGTCTATTTCTTATGGCCACTTATTCAGAGAATTACTGAATAAATCGCACCTGCAGAATAGTCAGATGTCCCTTTGTTATGGCTACTCATTGAGAGCCTCACTGAATGTACACACGTGGGGAAATAGTCAGGATTCTTTTTTATCCCCTCATTCAGAGTCTCACTGAATAATGCACACCTGTGGAATAGTATGATATCTTTTTCATGTGGCCTCTCATTTGAAGTGTCACTGAATAATGTGGCATAGTCAGGAGTCTATTTCATGGAGACACATATCCAGAGCCTCAGTTAATAATAGACATCCGTGTAATAGTAAGGAATCTAATTAACATGGCCACATATTCAGAGTCTCACTGAATAATTCACACTTGGAGAATAATTTGAAGCCTATTTCCGATGGACATTCATTCAGAGCCTCGGTGAATAATGCGCAGCTGTGGAGTAGCCAGGGGTCTATTTCATTTGGACACTCATTCTTAACCTCAGTGGATAATATGCACCTGTGAAATAGTCAAGAGTCTATTTAATATGGCCACTTATTTAGAGCCTCAATGAATAATACACACATGGGGAATAGTCAAGAGTCTAATTTATATGTCCACTCTCTCAGTACCATAGTGAGTGATAAACACCTGGGGAATAGTCATGACAGTTTCATATGGACACTCAATGGGTGCCTCACTGAATAATGCACATCTGTGGAACAGTCAGGAATCTATTTCATTTGGTCACTTTTTCAGAGCCTCAGTGAATAATGCACACCTAAAAAACATTTGGGAGTGTGTTTCATGTGACCACTCATTCAGTGACTTATAGAAAAATTCACAACGCATTTTCCAAGATGGCGCCATAGAAACAACTCAGAATAGCAGCTCTCATTGAAGGTGCAGAATGTGAGTCCTAGCTGCATTCTGAGACTGACCTTTGTTGCCCACAGAACGGGGAAATTCCCAGGTGTAGGTGAGACACGGGACATCAGCACAGCAGGTGTTTTTGTTTGCCCCACCTGTTCAGCCAGCGCTGCAGCAAAGTGGCACCAGGCACAAAACTCACTGTTCTGGGTGCCCTGTTAAACAGGCAATCTGAAATTTGGAAGGGCAGATTGACATGTCCATCTGATTAAACGGGACTTGGACAGTGAGCCAGACCAGGAGATTCCTGGAAAGTGTGATTTGAGCCAGTGCAGTAAGCAGTAGCACGGGAGATCACATGGATCTTAGTGTCCAATCAGCAGGCTACTGGGGTGCCAGTGAGAGCATCAACTGTTCAAATTGGGGAGAAAAAGAGAGAAAGAGAGAGGACGGACTCTGAGGCAAGGAGCCAGGTGATCGGGCTTGGCGGGTCCCACCCTCATGGGGACAAGAAGTGTGGTGATTGGAGGCGCTTGGGATTGAGAGTTTTGCTGCAGGCTCAGCTGAATCCAGGATGGTGCAGCCAAGTGATGGAGGGGAGTCCACCACTATGGATGCAATCCACCCCTACTGAGGTACATGCCCAGTGCTGAAGCAGCCTCCCGTTGCTGAGGCAACCAGCCATAACAGAGATTCTCCACCAGCAGGGCTGAGTGCACCACAGTAGAACAGAGTCTCGCAGAAGCAGGATGGACCTGCACTAGCAGGATGGAGCCTCGGCAGGCAAATAGTGAATAGACTACCTCCTAACTGGGCAGGACCATGAAACAGATACTCATAAAGAAAGCACCAACTCCCTGAGACAGAGCATCTGAGGGTAAAAAAGAGTTTTATAAATTCTGCTGCAGCAGACCAAAACACAGGTGCCCAACAATGCTGAAGGAACAACTGAGCTCACAGCACAGCACTGGAGCTTCTTAAAAGTACAGAACATCTCCTCAAGCAGCTCCCTGACCATTGTATATCCAAAGAGTCACCTCAAAAAAAAAACTAATAAGACTGACATTTGGCGGGCAACATTCTGGGACAAAGATAGCAGAAGAAGAGACTAAAAGCATTCCTCACTGTTCTGCAGATGCTACAGGTGTACTCCAGACAAGCAGGGCCCAGAGTGGACGTCAGCACTCATACAGCAAAGAGGCTAGACCATTAGAAAGAAAACTAAGTAACAGAAATACTTAATCATCAACAATTTGGGCATCCACTCAGAGACCCAATTGAAAAATCGGCAGCTACTAAGATGACAGGTGAATAAATCCACAAAAATGGGAAGAAACCAGTGCCAAAAGGAGGAAGACACTCAAAACCAAAACACCTCACCTCCTACAAAGAACCAAAACTCCTCACCAGCAAGGGAACAAAGCTGAACAGAGAATGAGTGTGATGCAATGACAGAATGAGACTTCAGAAAGTGGATAATGAGAAACTTCAGTGAGCTAAAATAACATGTTCTAAATCAATGCAAAAAAACTAAGAACTTTGAAAAAAAATTCGAGGAAATGGTAACAAGAATGGACAACTTAGAGAGGAATATGAATGAATTGAAGGAGCTGAAAAACACAACATGAGAACTTCACGAAGCATGCACAAATTTCAACAGCCAAATTGACCAAGCAGAAGAAAGAATATCAGAAGTCGAAGATCAACTTAATGAAATAAAACGAGAAACAAAGATTAGAGAAAAAAGAGCAAAAAGGAATGAATAAACTCTCCAAGAAATGTGAGAATATGTGAAGAGACACAACCTACATTTTATAGGTGTCCCAGAATATGATGAAGAGAATGAATCCAAGCTGGAAAATACTCTTCAGAATATTATCCAGGAAAATTTCCCCAACCTAGCAAGGCAGGCCAATACTCAACTCCAGGAAATACAGAGAACACCACAAAGGTAATCCGCAAGAGAAACCCCAAGGCACATAAGCTTCAGATTCACCAGGGTTAAAATTAAGGAGAAAATACTAAGGGCAGCCAGAGAAAAAGGTCGGGTCACCCACAAAGGGAAGCCCATCAGACTCACAGCAGATCTCTCAGCAGAGACTCTACAAGCCAGAAGAGAGTGGGGGCCAATATTCTGCATCCTTAAAGAAAAGAACTTTCAGGCCGGGCGTGGTGGCTCAAGCCTGTAATCCCAGCACTTTGGGAGGCCAAGGCGGGTGGATCACAAGGTCAAGAGATCGAGACCATGCTGGTCAACATGGTGAAACCCCGTCTCTACTAAAGATACAAAAAGTTAGCTGGGCATGGTGGTGCGTGCCTGTAATCCCAGCTACTCAGGAGGCTGAGACAGGAGAATTGCCTGAACCCAGGAGGCGGAGGTTGCGGTGAGCTGAGATCGCGCCATTGCACTCCAGCCTGGGTAACAAGAGTGAAACTCCGTCTCAAAAAAATAAAAAAAATAAATAAAAAATAAAAATTAAAAATAAAAATAAAAATAAAAGAACTTTCAACACAGAATTTGATATCCAGCCAAACTGAGCTTCATAAGTGAAGGAAAAATAAAATCCTTCACGAACAAGCAAGTACTCAGAGATTTTGTCACCATTAGGCCTGCTTTACAAGAGCTTCTAAAAGAGGCAGTACACATAGAAAGAAACAACCAGTACCAGCCACACTAAAAGCATACCAAATGCTAAAGAGCATCAACAAAATGAATAATCTACATGAACCAATGGGCAAAACAGTCAGCTAGCATCAAAATGGCAGTATCAAATTCACACATAACAATATTAATCCTAAATGTAAATGGGCTAAATGCACCCATCAAAAGACACAGACTGGCAAATTAGATAAAGAACTGAAATCCGTCGGTGTGCTGTATCCAGGAAACACATCTCACATGCATGGATACACAGAGGCTCAAAATAAAGGAATGGAGGAAGATTAACCAAGGAAATGGATGCTTGCACAGCCGGCTTGTGCGGCCGGTTGGGCTGGGCCGGCACCACAGCACAGTGGCAAATGGCACAAAACTCACTGTCCTCGGTGCCCTGTTAAACCGGCAATCTGAGATTTGGAAGGGCAGATTGGCATGTCCACTTGAGTGAATGGGACTTGGACAATGAGCCAGACTAGGATATTCCTGGGAAACGTGATCTGAGCCAGTGCAGTGGGCAGTGGCACAGGAGATTGCATGGATCCCTGTGCCCTATTGGCAGGCTACTGGGGTGCCTGAGAGAGGCGACCTTTCAGCTTAGGGAGAGGAAGAGAGAGAGAGAGAGGATGGACTCTGAGGCAGGGAGCTGAGTGATCGAGCTCAGTGGGTCCCAACCTCACGGGGACAAGCAGAGCGGCAACTGGAGGTGCTCAGGGCTGAGAATTTTCCTGCCAGAATCTAGGACAGTGCAGCCCGTTGGGGGAGGGTCATCTGCCACTATGGACGCAATCCGCCCCTACTAAAGTACATCCCCGGGCTGATGCAGCCTGCCATTGCCAAGGCAACCTGCCATAACAGAGAGACTACACCAAGAGGGCGGAGCGCACCACAGCAAAACAGAGCCCATGGCAGCAGGGCGGACCCGCGCTAGCAGGGTGGAGCCCTGGCAGGCAAATGGTGAATACACTGCCACCTAGCAGGGCAGGAAAGTGCAACAGATACTCATAAAGAAAGCCCCAACTCCCTGAGACAGAGCATCTAAGGGAAAAAAAAAGGTGGTGTTTTATGAGTTCTGTTGCAGCAGACATAAACATATCCTCCCAACATCCCTGAATGAACAATGGAGCTCAGAGCTCAGCACTGGAGCTCATATAAAGCACAGACCATCTTCTCAAACAGCTCCCTGACCACTGTATATCCAAAGAGTCACCCCAAAAAAGAACTAATAAGACTGACATTTGGTGGTCATCATTCTAGAACAAAGATAGCAGAAGAAGAAACTGGTAACAGCCCTCACTGTTCCGCAGCTGCTACAGGTGTACCTCAGACAAGCAGGGCCGGGAGTGGACCTCAGCACTCATACAGCAGAGGGGCTAGACCATTAGAAGGAAAACTAAGTAACAAAAATACTTCATTATCAACAATCTGGGCATCCACTCAGAGACCCAAATGAAAAATCAGCAACTACTAAGACGACAGGTGAATAAATCCATAAAGATGGGAAGAAACCAGCTCAAAAAGGAGGAAAACACCCGAAAGCAAAACACCTCACCTCCTACAAAAGACCAAAACTCCTCACAAGCAAGGGAACAAAGCTGGATGGAGAATGAGTGTGACGAAGTGACAAAATCAGACTTCAGAAGGTGGATAAGGAGAAACTTCAGTGAGCTAAAAGAACATGTTCTAAATCAGTGCAAAGAAACTAAGAACCTTGAAAAAAAATTCGAGGAAATGATAACAAGAATAGACAACCTATAGAGGAATATGAATGAATTGAAGGAGCTTAAAAACACAACACAAGAACTTCGTGAAACATGCACAAGTTTTAACAGCCGAATTGAACAAGCAGAAGAAAGGACATCAGAAGTCGAAGATACAACTCAATGAAATAAATCGAGAAACCAAGATTAAAGCAAAAAGCGCAAACAGGAATGAACAAAATCTCCAAGAAATGTGGGACTATGTGAAGAGACCCAACCTACGTTTGATAGGTGTACCAGAATGTGATGAAGAGAATGAATCCAAGCTGGTAAACACTCTTCAGGATATTATCCAGGAAAATTTCCCCAATGTAGAAAGAAAGGTCAATACCCAACTCCAAGAAAAACAAAGAACAACACAAAGATACTCTGCAAGAAGAGCAAACCCAAGGCACATAATCGTCAAATTCACCAGGGTTGAAATGAAGGAGAAAATACTAAGGGCAGCCAGAGAGAAAGGTCGGGTCACCCACAAAGGGAAGCCCAACAGACTCACAGCAGATTTCTTGGCAGAGACCCTACAAGCCAGAAGAGAGGGGGGCCAATATTCAACATCCTTAAAGAAAAGAACTTTCAACCCAGAATTTCATATCCAGCCAAACTGAGCTTCATAAGTGAAGGAAAAATAAAATTCTCCATGAACAAGCAAGTACGAAGAGATTTTGTCACCACTAGGCCTGCTTTACAAGACGTCCTGAAAGAGGCACTACACATAGAAAGGAACAACCAGTACCAGCCATCCTAAAAGCATACCAAATGCTAAAGAGTCTCAACAAAATGAAGAATCTACATGAATCAATGGGCAAAACTGCCGGCTAGCATCAAAATGGCAGTATCAAATTCACACATAACAATATTAACCCTAAATGTAAATGGGCTAAGTGCACCAATCAAAAGACACAGACTGGCAAATTGAATAAAAAACCAAAACCCATCGGTGTGCTGTCTTCAGGGAACCCAGGTCACACGCAAGGATACACAAAGGCTCAAAATAAAGGGATGAAGAAAGATTTACCAAGCAAATAGAGAGGAAAAAAAGCAGGAGTTGCAATTCTCGTCTCTGATAAAATAGACTTTAAAGCAACAAAGATCAAAAGAGACAAAGAAGGTCCTTACATAATGGTAAAAGAATCGTTAAAACAAGAAGACGGAACGATTCTAAATATATATAGACCAATGCAGGAGCACCCAGATATATAAGGCAAGTTCTTAATGACTTACTAAGAGACTTAGACTCCCACACAAAAATATTGGGAGACTTTAACACTCCACTGTCAATATCAGACAGATCAACCAGACAGAAAATTAACAAGGATATTCAGGACTTGAACACAGACCAGGAACAAGCAAACCTGATAGACATTTACAGAACCCTCCACCCCAAGTCCACAGAATATACATTCTTTTCAGCACCACATCACACCTACTCCAAAATTGACCACATAATTGGAAGTAAAGCACTCCTCAGCAAATGCAAAACAACTGAAATCATAACAAACAGTCTCGCAGACCATAGTACAATCAAGTTGGAACTTAGAATTCAGAAACTAACTCAGAACCGCACAGCTTCATGGAAACAGAACAACTGGCTCTTGAATGTTGATTGGATAAACAATGAAATGAAGGCAGAAATAAAGAAGTTCTTTGAAAACAACGAGAACGAAGACACAACATACCAGAATCTCTGGGACACATTTAAAGAAGTCTGTAGAGGAAAATATAGAGCAATAAGTGCCCCCATGAGAAGAGTGGAGAGATCCAAAATTGACACCCTATCGTCAAAATTGAAAGAGCTAGAGAAGCAAGATCAAAAAAGCTCAAAACCTAGCCGAAGACAAGAAATAACTAAGATCAGAGCAGAACTGAAGGAGATAGAGACACGAAAAACCCTTTAAAAAATCAATAAATCCAAGAGCTGGTTTTTCAAAAAGATCAACAAAATAGACATACCACTAGACAGACTGATAAAAAAGAAAAGAGAGAACAACCAAATAGATGCAATAAAAAACGATAATGGGGAAATAACCACAGATTCCACAGAAATTCAAACCATCATCAGAGAATACTATAAACAACTCTATTCACATAAACTAGTAAACCAGGAAAAATGAATAAATTCCTGCAAGCCTGTGTCCTCCCAAGCCTAAACCAGGAGGAAGCTGAAACTATGAATAGACCAATAACATGGTCTAAAGTTGAGGCATAAATTAAGAGCCTACCACACAAAAAAAAGCCTAGGTCCAGATGGGTTCACAGCTGAATTCTACCAGACACACAAAGAGGACCTAGTACCATTCCTTCTGAAACTATTCCAAATAATTCAAAAAGAGGGAACCCGTCCCGAATCACTTTATGAGACCAACATCATCCTGATACCAAAACCCCGCATAGGCTTAAGATGAAAAGAAAACTTCAGGCCAATATCCATGATGAACATTGATGCAAAAATCTTCAATAAAATACTGGCAAACAGATTGCAACAGCACATTAAAAAACTGATCCATCATGATCAATAGGATTCATCCCAGGAATGCAAGGCTATTTCAACATATGCAAGGCTATAAATGTAATTCACCACATAAACAGAAGCAAACACAAAAATCACATGATTATCTCAATTGACGCAGAGAAGTCATTTGACAAAATTCAACAGCCTTTTATGCTAAAAACCCTCAATAAACTTGGTATTGATGGAACATATCTCAAAGTAAGAAAAGCTATTTATGACAAACCAACAGCCAACATCATGCTTAACGGGCAAAAACTGGAAGCATTCCCTTTGAAATCTGGCACTAGACAAGGATGCCCTCTGTCACCACTCCTATTCAACATAGTACTGGAAGTTCTAGTCAGAGCAATCAGGCAAGAAAAAGGAATAAAGGGTATTCAAATAGGAAAGGTGGAAGCCAAATTGTCTCTATTTGCAGACGACATGATAGTATACCTAGAAGACCCCATCACCTCAGCCCAAAAACTCCTGAAACCGATAAGCCACTTCAGCAAACTCTCAGGATAGAAAATCTACGTGAAAAAATCACAAGCATTCCTATACACCAATAACAGACTTAAAGAGAACCAAATCAAGAATGAACTGCCATTCACAATTGCTACAAAGAAAATAAAATACCTAGGAATACAACTCACAAGAAACGTAAGGGACCTCTTTAAGGAAAACTACAAACCACTGCTCAACGAAGTAAGAGAGGACACAAACAGATGGAGAAACATTCCATGTTCGTGGTTAGGAAGAACCAATATCGTGAAAATGGCTATACTGCCCAAAGTAATTTACACAATCGATTCTATCCCCATCAAACTACCATTGAATTTTTTCACAGAACTGGAAAAAAACACCATGAATTTCATATGGAACCAAAAGACAGCCCTCATAGGCAAGTCAATTCTAAGCAAAAAGAACATAGCGGGAGGCATCACACAACCAGACTTCAAATTATACTACAAGGCTACAGTAATCAAAACAGCATGGTACAGGTACAAAAACGGAGATATAAACCATTGGAACAGAACAGAGGCATCGGAGGCAACACAACGTATCTACAACCATATAATCCTTGTTAAACCAGACAGAAACAAGCAATGGGTAAAGTATTCGCTGTTTAATAAATGATGTTGGAAAAACTGGTTAGCCATGTGCAGAAAGCAGAAACTGGACCACTTCCTGACACCTTACACTAAAATTAACTCCAGATGGATTAAAGATTTAAACATAAGACCTGACACCATAAAAACCCTAGAAGAAAATCTAGGCAAAACCATTCAGGACATAGGAGTAGGCAAGTACTTTATGACCAAACACCAAAAGCATTGGCAACAAAAGCCAAAATAGAAAAATGGGACCTAATCAAACTCCACAGCTTCTGCACAGCAAAAGAAACAGTCCCTAGAGTGAATAGGCAACCATCAGAATCGGAAAAAATCTTTGTAGTTTATGCATCTGACAAAGGGCTGATATCCAGAATTTACAAAGAACTCAAACAGATTTACAGGAAAAAAACAAACAAGCCCATTCAGAAATGGGCAAAGGATATGAACAGACACTTTACAAAAGAAGACATACATGAGGCCAACAAACGCATTTAAAAATGCTCATCATCTCTGGTCATTAGAAAGATGCAAATCAAAACCACATTGAGATACCATCTCACGCCTCTTAGAATGCTGATCATTAAAAAATCTGAAGAGAACAGATGCTGGAGAGGATGTGGAGAAATAGGAACACTCTTACACTGCTGGTTGGAGTGTAAATTAGGTCAACCATTGTGGAAGACACTGTGGCGGTTCCTCTAGGACCTAGAAATAGAAATTTCATTTGACCCAGCAATCCCTTTACTGGGTATATGTCCAAAGGACTATAAATCATTCTACTATAAGGACACATGCACACTAATGTCCATTGCAGCTGTGTTTACAACAACAAAGACCTGAAACAAACCAAAATTCCCATCGATGATAGACTGGACTGGGAAAATGTGGCACATATACACCATGGAATATTATGCAGCAATCAAAAATGATGAGTTTTCGTCCTTTGTAAGGACATGGATGAATCTGGAGAACATCAGTGTCAGCAAACTGGCACAAGAACAGAAAAAGAAATACCGCATATTCTCACTTATATGCGGGTAAGAAAAATAAGAACACATGGATAGAGGGAGGGGGTCTACTACACACTGGGGTCTTTTGGGG
Organism: Saguinus oedipus; assembly: GCA_031835075.1. Classification (NCBI taxonomy): domain Eukaryota; kingdom Metazoa; phylum Chordata; class Mammalia; order Primates; family Cebidae; genus Saguinus; species Saguinus oedipus. Next base: position 171,571,747 of record CM063174.1, read on the forward strand.
GGAATGGGGGAGGGACAGTGGGGGGGGAAGCTGGGGACGGATAGCCTGGGGAGAAATGCCAAGTGTGGATGAAGGGGAGAAAGGCAGCGAAACCCACTGCCATATGTGTACATAGGCAACTATCATGTACGTTCTGCACATGTACGTGAAAATCTAAAATGCAATAAAAAATTAAATTTAAAGAAAAAACCAGAATAATTCACAACGGGCAATAGTCAGGTGTCTATTTTATATGGCCTCTTATTTAGAGTTTCATTGAATAATAAACTTCTATGGAGTAGTTAAGTCACTGTTTAAGAGAGCCACGAATTAATTGCCTTCCGGAATGATTCACACCTGGGTGAGAGTCAGGAGTCTATTTAATATCACCTCTCATTCTGGGTATCACTGAAGAATACACACATGACGAAGTGTCAGCGGGATATTTGGTATGCACACTCATACATAACCCTTTTAAATAATGCAAACATGGAGAATAATAAGGATTCTATGTCATATGGCTACTGATTTACACAATCAGTGAATAACGCACATCTGTGGAGTAATAACAAGTCTGTTTTATATGGCCACTCTTTCACAGCCTCACCGCATATTACACACTTGTGATATAATCTGGAGTCTATTTCTTATGGCCACTCATTCAGAGAATTACTGAATAATGCACACCTGCGAAATAGTCAGAAATTCCTTTCCTATGGCCACTCATTGAGAGCCTCACTGAATGTACACACCTGGTGAAACAGTCAGGATTCTGTTTTATCCCCTGATTCAGAGTCTCACTGAATAATGCACACCTGTGGAATAGTAATGTGTCTTTTTCATGTGGCCGCTCATTCGGAGTATCACTGAATAATGTGGGGAGGTCGGGAATGTATTTTATGTAGACACGTATTCAGAACCTCAGTGAATAATACACACCCGTGTGATAGTAAGGAATCAAATTAATATGGCCACCTATTCAGAGACTCACTGAATAATACACACCTGTAGAATAATTAGGGGTCTATTTCCGATGGACATTTATTCAGAACCTCAGTGAATAATGCACACCTGTGATGTAGTCAGAAGTCTATTTCATTTGGACACTCATTCTTAGCCTCAGTGGGTAATATGCACCTGTAAAATAGTCAGTAGTCTATTTCATACAGCCACTCATTCAGAGCCTCTGTGAATAATACACACTTGGGGACTAGTCAAGAGTCTATTTTATGTGGCCACTCTCTCCGTAGTTTGCTAAATGGTACAAACCTGGTGAATAGTCGGGACAGTTTCATATGGACACTCAATGATGCCTCACTGAATAATGCACACCTGTGGAATAGTCAAGGAATCTATGTCATTTGGTAACTCTTTCAGAGCCTCAGTGAATAATATACACCAAGAATACATTGGGGGGTGTTTTCCATGTGACCACTCATTCAGAGCTTCACGGAATAGTGCACACTTGGAGAATTCTCAGGAGTCTATTTGGAATGGTATTGCATTCAGGGACTGTGTGAATAACACACACCTAGGGAATTGTGAGGAATCCTTTCCAAATGGCCGCATATTCGGAGCCTCAGTGAATAATGCACACCAAGGAAATAAACAGGAGTCTATTGCTTATGCCTACTCATTCAGCCCCTCAGTGAATAATGCACGTCTGTAAAGTAGTGAGGGATCTGTTTTATATGGCCACTCATGTCTATCCTCACTGAATGGTACACAACTGGAAAAAAGTCAGTGGTGTATTTCACATGGCCACTCATTCAGAGGATCGGTGAATAATTTTTTTTTTTAATTTTTATTGCATTATAGGTTTTCGGGTACATGTGCAGAACGTGCAAGATAGTTGCATAGGTACACACATGGCAGTGTGTTTTGCTGCCTTCCTCCCCTTCACCCACACTTGGCATTCATTCCCAGGCTATCCCTCCCCAGCCCCCCCCGCTGTCCCTCCCACATTCCCCCCAACAGACCCCAGTGTATACTAGACCACCTCTCTGTGTCCATGTGTTCTCATTCTTCTCACCCGCCTATGAGTGAGTATATGCGGTATTTCTTTTTCTGTTCTTGTGTCAGTTTGCTGAGAATGATGTTCTCCAGATTCATCCATGTCCCCACAAAGGACAGAAACTCATCATTTTTTGACTGCTGCATAATATTCCATGGTGTATATGTGCCACATATTCCCAGTCCAGTCTATCATCGTTGGGCATTTGGGTTGGTTCCAGTTCTTTGCTATTGTAAACAGTGCTGCAATGAACATTCGTGTGCATGTGTCCTTATAGTAGAACGATTTATAGTCTTTTGGATAGATACCCAGTAATGGGATTGCTGGGTCAAATGGAATTTCTATTTCTAGGTCCCTGAGGAATCGCCACACTGTCTTCCACAATGGTTGAACTAATTTCCACTCCCACCAACAGTGTAAGAGTGTTCCTATTTCTCCACATCCTCTCCAGCATCTGCTGTCTCCAGATTTTTTAATGATTGCCATTCTAACTGGCGTGAGATGGTATCTCAATGTGGTTTTGATTTGCATCTCTCTAAAGACCAGTGATGATGAGCATTTTTTCATATGTTTGTTGGCCTCATGTATGTCTTCTTTTGTAAAGTGTCTGTTCATATCCTTTGCTCATTTTTGAATGGGCTTGTTTGTTTTTTTCTGTAAATCTGTTTGAGTTCTTTGTAAATTCTGGATATCAGCCCTTTGTCTGATGTGCAAACTGCAACGGTTTTTTCCCATTCTGATGGTTGCTGATTCACTCTAGTGACTGTTTCTTTTGCCATGCAGAAGCTGTGGAGTTTGATTAGGTCCCATTTGTCTATTTTGGCTTTTAACAGCTGTTGAGGACTCAGGAGACTTTCTCATGTGGTGAATCATTCAGAACCTCACTGAATGATACACAGCTTGGGAATAGTCAGAGTTCTATTTATTATAAACACTCATTATGAGCCTCAGTGTATCACACATGTCTGTTGAATACTGATGATACTAATTTATATTACCTCCCAATTCATAAATTTTCTGAATATTACACATTTGTAAAATAATCAGAAGTCAATTTGATATGGTAAATTTTTAGGAAATCAAGAATGCACACATGAGGAATACTCAGTGAATATTAAGAGTCTATTTTATATGGCCACACAGAGCCTCAGTGAATAATGCACACCACGGAAATAGTCAAGATCCTGTTTCCTATGACCACTGATTCAGTATCTCACTGAGTGACACACCGGGGAATCGTCAGGATTCTGTTCCGCTGGAACATTTATTCAGAGCCTTACTGAATAATGCACAAGGGGGCAATAGTCAGGAGTCTACTTTATATGACCTCTTCTTCGGAGATTCAGTGAATAATGAACACCTGTGGTGTAGTCATGACCCCATTTAAAATAGCCAAAAATTAAACACTACCCTGAATGATACACACCTGGGTGACAGTCAGGAGTCTACTTAAGATGGCTACATATTCAGAGTCTCTGTAAATAATGCTCACCTGGGCAATAGACAGGAGACTCTCTTTATGCCCAATTATTCAGAGTCTCATTCAAGAATAAACACCTGCTGTAGAGTTAAGGGTCTACTTCATATAGCCAGCCATTTAGACACTCAGTGAATAATGCACACAAGGGTAATAGTCTTGGGCCTCTCTCAAATAGCCGCTCATTGAGTGCCTCACTGTATGATACACACCTGGGAAATCATCAGGATTTTATTCCATACTGCCACTTATTCAGAACCTTATTGAATCATTCACAATGGGGCAATAGTCAGGTGACTATTTTATATGGCCTCTCATTTAGAGATTCCTTCAATAATGAACTTCTATAGAGAGGTCAGAACGCTGTTTATGGTAGCCACGAATTAAGTGCCTCCCTGAATGATACACACCTGGGTAATATTCAGGAGTCTATTTCATATAATCTCCAATTCTGGAAATAACTGAAGAATACACACCTGTGAAAGTGTCAGGAGTCTATTTGGCATGCACACTCATTAAGAAACTGTTTGAATAATGCACACATGGAGAATAATTAGGAGTCCATGTCATATGGCTACTCATTCAATCAGTGAATAACGCACACATGTGAAGTAATAAGAAGTCTGTTTCATGTGGCCACACATTCACAGCCTCACCGAATATTATACACTTATGATAGAGTCTGCAGTCTATTTTATGTGGCTAATCACAGAATCAGTGAATAATTCACTCATGAGGAATACTCTGAATATTAGGAGTCTATTTTATAATGCCACTCAGAGCCGCAGTGAATAATGCATTTCACGGTAATAGTCAGGATACTGTTTCTTGTGACCACTGATTCAGTATCTCTCTGAATAATACACTCCAGGGAATCTCCAGGATTCTATTCCATAGGAACACTCATTCAGAGCATTACTAAATAATGCACAATAGGGCAAGAGTCAGGAGTCTATTTCATATGGCCTCTCATTCAGAGATTCAGTGAATAATAAACACCTGTGGAGTAGTCAGGACCCTATTTAAGATAGCCACAAACTAAGCACCTCCCTGAATGATACAAACCTGTGTGACAATCAAGAGTTTATTTGATATGGACACTCATACAGAACCTTTTATAATAATGCACATGTAAAGAATAATCACTAGTTTATTTCATATCCTGATTTCTTTAGAGATTTAATGAATAACACACACCTTTGGAGTAAAACCGAGTCTATTTTATATGGCCACCAGTTCAGTGTTTCAGTGAATAATATATATATCTGGAATGGCCAAGAATCTCTTTCATATGGCCACTCATTCAGGGCTTCAGTGAATAATACACCCCTGGAAAATTAGCTACTGTCTACTTCAAATGGCCACACATTGAGAGTTTCTGTATACAATGCACACCTGTGGAATAGACAAAAGTCTCTTTCTTAGGCTCATTTATTCAGTCTCATTCAGTAATACATACCTGGAAAAGAGTAAAGAGTCTTCTTCATATAGCCACTCATTTAGAGCCTCAGTAAGTAATGCACACCTGTGGAACAAACAACTGGCCAAAAATCAAAGCCTGAGTGAGTAATGCACAACTTTGGAATAATGAGGAGTCTATTAAGTATGCCCACTTAATCAGTGTCTCAGTCAATAATACACACCTTAGGAATACTAAGGGATCTATTTCATTTAATCACTAACTCAAAGCCTCATTAAATAATACACACCTGTGGAAGAGTCAGGAGGCTATTTTATATGGCCAAACATTTAGAGCCTCAGTAACTAATACATACCAGAACATACTCAGGACTCTATTCCATATTGCCTCTCATTCAGAGATTAACTGAATAATGAAAACCTGGGGGAAAGTCAGGATTCTATTTTATAAAAAGACATTCTTTCAGAGCAAAAACTGAAAATGCACTCCTGTGATTATTCAGGAGTCTCTTTCCTATGTCCACTCATTCACAGCCTCATTGAATAATAGACATCTGTGAAAATGTCAGGATTGTATTCTACGTGGCCACTCATTCAGTGCCTCATTAAATGATACATACCTGGGGAATACTCAGGAGTCTATTTCATATGGCCACTCATTCAGAAACTCGTGGAGTAATGCACACCTGTGAAATAGTCTGGAGTCTATTTGAGTGCCTCAGTGGAAAATGCACACGGGAGGAATAGTTAAGTGGCTATTTTATGTAGCCACTCATCCATACCCTTAGTAGGTAATACACACCTGGAGAATAGTCAGGAGTCTATTTCATGTGGCCAATTATTCAGAAACTCAGTGAATGCTACACATCTGTGAAAGAGTTAGAGTCTATGACATATGGACGCTCAATCAAAGCATAACTGATTGATGCACACCTGGGAATTAGGATTCAATTTCATATCACCATTGTTTAAGAGCCTCATTGAGTAATGCACATCTTTTCAGTAATCAGGAGGCTATGTTATATGAACACTCATTCATAGCCTCAGTGAATAATTCACACCTGTGGAGTAGCCACGAGTGTATTTCACACAGCCACTCATTCAGAGCCTTGGTGAATAATACACACCTGTGGAATGGTCAGCATATTATTTTATAAGGCCACAGACTCATAGCCTCAGTGAATAATGCACAAATGTACAGTACTCAGCAGTCTATTTTATAAAGCCACTCATTCAGAGATTCACTGAATAATAAAAATATTTGGGATAGACATCATCCTGTTTCATATGATCACACAAAGAGAGCCTCACTGAGTAATACACACATGGAAAAGAGTTAGGAGTCTACTTTATATGGCCACTCATTTACAGCCTCAGTGAATAATGCACGTGTGTGGAATAGACAGTAGTCTATTTTATATGGCCACAAAATCAAAGCCTGAGTGAGTAATGCACAACTTTAGAATAGTCAGTAGTTTATTCCATATGCCCACATATTCAGAGTCTGAGTCAATAATACCCACCTGGGCAATAGTCAGAATTTTATTTTCTATTGTCACTAACTCAAAGAATCATTAAATGATACACACCTGTGGACTAGTCAGGAGACTATTTTATATGACCAACGTTTCAGATCCTCAGTGAAGAATGCATATCTGGGGAATATTCAGGACGCTATTACATATGGCCTCTTCTTCAGAGCTTCACTGAATAAGGAACACCTGCTTTGTATTCAGAATTATATTTAATATAGCCACATATTCAGAGCCTCACTGAATAACATACACCTTGGGGAAAGTCAAGTTTTTCTGTCTTTTAGCTACTCATTTAGAGCCGAACCTACAAATGTACGCCTGAGGAATATTCAGTAGTCACTTTTCTATGGCCACTCATTCAGAGCCTCACTGAAAAATACAGACTTATGGAAATGTTAGGAGTTTATTTCACATGGCCACTCATTGAGAACCTCAGTGAAGAATCATATAAGCCTAAAAATACTCAGGATTCTATTTTATATAGCCACTTATTCAGAGACTCACTGAATAATGCACACCTGGGGAATAGTCTGGAGTCTACTTGATATGACTGTTCACCCAGTGCCTCAGTGGAAAATGCACAGCTGAGAAATAGTCAAGAAAATATAGTCAGGAGTCTATTTTATTTGGTCACTCATTCAGAAAATCACTGATTGTTACACAACTGGGGAATAGTCAGAGTCCATGCCACATGGCCACTCAATCACAGCATTACACAATGATGCACAATGGGGCAATAGTCAAGAGTCTATTTCATATGGACTCTTATTCAGAGATTCAGTGCATAATAAACAGTTGTGGAGTAGTCAGGACACTATTTAAATTAGCCCTGAGTTAAGCACCTCCCTAAATGATACACACATGAATGATTGTCAGGAGGCTATTTGATATGGACACTCATACAGAACCTCTTCAAATTCTGCACATGTGGGGAATAAACACTAGTCTATCTCATATAATATTTCCTTGGGAATATCAAGAAATAACGCACACCTGTGAAATAAAATGTGGTCTATTTCATATGGTCAATCTTTTAGTGTTTCAGTGAATAATATGTATATCTGAATAGTTAGGAATCTCTTTCATATGGCCACTACTTCAGGGCCTCGGTGAATAATACACCCCATGGAAACAGTCAAGAGTCTACTTCAAATGTCTACACATTAATGCACACCAGGGGAATAGCCAGGAGACTCTTTTTTTATGCCCGCTTATTTAGAGTCTTATTCAATAATACACACCTAAGGAAGAGTTAAGAGTCTACTTCATATAGCCACTCATTTAGAGCCTCAGTGCATAATGCACAACAATGTTATAGTCTGGAGCCTCTTTTATATGGCCACTCATTCAGTGCCTCACTGAATGATACAAACCTGGGGAATTGTAAAAATTCTATTTCATACTACCACTCATTTAGAGCCTTATAGAATAATTCCCAACGGGCAATAGTCAGGTGTCTATTTTATATGGCCTCTCATAAAGAGCTTCAGTTAAATAATGAACTTCTATGGAGTAGTCAAGTCACTGTTTAAAAGAGCCACGAATTAAGTGCCTCCATGAATCATACACACCTGGGTGATAGTCAGGAGCCTACTTCATATGATCTCTCATTCTGGAAATCACTGAAGAATACACAAATGTCGGAGTGTCAGCAGGATATTTTGTATGCATACTCATTCAGAACCTGTTTCAATAATGAGATCATGGAGAATAATTAGGAGTCTATGTCATATGGCTAGTAATTCCCACAATCAGTGAATAATGCACACCTGTGGAGTAATAAGAAGTCTGTTTTATATGGCCAGTCTTTCAAAGCCTCACCGCATATTACACACTTGTGATATAATCTGGACTCTATTTCTTATGGCCACTCATTCAAATAATTACTGAATAATGCACACCTGTGGAAGAGTCAGAAGTCTCTTTCCTATGGCTACTCATGGAGAGCCTCACTGAATGTACACACCTAGGGAAATAGTCAGGATTCTGTTTTATCCCCTCATTCAGAGTCTCACTGAATAATGCACACCGGTGAAATAGTCAAGTGTCTTTCTCATGTGGCCTCTCATTCGGAGTGTCACCGAATAATGTGTAGTAGTCAGGAGTCTGTTTTCTGTAGACACATATTCAGAGTGTCAGTGACTAATACACACCCATGTAATAGTAAGAAATCTAATTACTATGGCCACATATTCAGAGTCTCACTGAATAATACACACCTGAAGAGTAATTTGGAGTCTATTTCCGATGGACATTCATTCAGAGCCTGGGTGAATAATACACACCTGTGGAGTAGCCAGGAGTCTATTTCATTTGGACACTCATTCTTACCCTCAGTAAATAATATGCACCTGTGAAATAGTCAGAAGTCTATTTCATATGGCCGTTCATTCAGAGAATCAATGAATAATACACACTTGTGGAATAGTCAAGAGTCTATTTTATATGGCCACTCTCTCAGTACCTTACTGAGTGGTACACAGCTGGAGAATAGTCAGGACAGTTTCATATGGACACTCAATGAGTGCCTCACTGAATAATGCCACCTGTGGAATAGTCAGGGAACTATTTCATTTGGTCACTCTTTCAGAGCCTCAGTGAATAATACACACCTAGAAAACATTAGGAAGTGTGTTTCATGTGGCCACGCATTCAGAGACTCACAGAATAGTGCACACGTGGAGAATTCTCAAGAGTCTATTTGGAATGGCGATGCATTCAGAGACTCTATGAATAACAAACTCCTAGGGAATTGTGAGGAATCCATTTCAAATGGTCACGTATTTAGAGGATCAGTGAATCATGCACACCAAAAAAAATAATCAGGAGTCTATTGCTTATGCCCTCTCATTCAGCCCCCCAGTGAATAATGCACATCTGTCGAGTACTGAGGGGTCTGTTTCATATGGCCCCTCATTTCGAGCCTCACTGAATAGTAAAAAACTGAAAAAAGTCAGGGGTGTATTTCACATGGACACTCATTCAGAGGTTTAGTGAATAGTTCACAGCTGTTGAGTAATCAGGAACCTTTCTTATATAGCGAATCATTCAGAGCCTCACTGAACAATACAGAGCTTATGAATAGTCAGGATTCTATTTAATATAAATGCTCATTATGAGCCTCAGTGAATCACACATGTCTGTGGAATACTGAGGATACTAATTCATATTACATCCCAATTCATAGATTCCCTTAATATTACACACTTGTGAAATAATCAGTAGTCTATTTCATATGGTGAGTTATTAGGAACCACAAGAAATAATACACTACTAGGGAACAGTGATGAATCTATTTCATATGGCTACTCAGAGAATCAGTGAATAATACACACATGAGAAATATTCTGTGAATATTAGGAGTCTATTACATATGGCCACACAGAGCCTCAGTGAATAATGCACACGAAGGTAATAGTAAGAATCCTGCTTCATATGACCACTGATTCAGTATCTCACTGAATGACACACAGAGGAATTGTCAGGATTCTGTTCCATAGGACCATTCTTTCAGAGCCTTATTAAATAATGCACAAGAAGGCAATAGTTAGGAGTCTATTTCGTATGGCCTCTCCTTCAGAGCTTCAGTGAATAATGAAGACCTGTGGAGTAGTCATGACCCTATTTAAGATAGACACAAATTAAGCCCTTCCCTGAATCATACACACCTGTGTGAGAGTCAGGAGTCTACTTAAAACGGCTACACATTCAGAGTCACTGTAAATAATGCACAGCTGGGCAATAGAACGGAGTCTCTTTTTTATGCCCACTTATTCAGAGTCTTATTAATTGATACACATCTGCAGAGGAGTTAAGAGTCTACTTCATATAACCACCCATTTAGATCCTCAGTGAATAATGCACCCCAGGGTAATAGTCTGGAGCCTCTCTCATATAGCCACTCATTCAGTGTCTCACTGAATGATACACACATGGGGAATCATCAGGATTCTATTTCATACTACCACACAGTCAGAGCCTTATTGAATCAGGTGACTCTTTTATATGGCCTCTCATTTAGAGCTTCAGTGAATAATGAACTTCTATGGAGTAGTCAGGACGCTGTTTATGGTAGCCACAAATTAAGTGCCTCTCTGAATGATACACACCTAGGTGATAGTCAGGAGTCTATTTCACATGATCTCTCATTCTGAGAATAACTGAAGAATACACACCTGAGAAGGTGTCAGGAGTCTATTTGGTATGCACACTCATGCAGAACCTGTTTGAATAATGCACACATCAAGAATAACAAGGAGTCTATGTCATATGGGTACTCATTCAGACAATCAGTGAATAACGCACAGATGTGGAGTAAAAAGAAGTCTGTTTCATGTGGCCACTCTATCACAGCCTCACTGAATATTATACGCTTATAATATAGTCTGGAGTCTATTTCATGTGGCCACTCAGAGAATCAGTGAATAATGTACACATGAGAAATACTCTGTGATTATTAGGAGTCTATTTTATATGACCTCTCCGAGCCGCAGTGAATAATGCATACCACGGTAATAGGATCCTGTTTTATGTGACCACTGATTCAGTATCTCTCTGAATGTTACACACCAGGGAATCTTCAGGATTCTATTTCATAGAAACACTCATTCAGAGCCTTACTAAATAATGCACAATGGGGCAAGAGTCAGAAGTCTCTTTCATATGGCCTCTCATTCAGAGATTCAGTGAATAATAAACACCTGTGAAGTAGTCAGGACGCTATTTAAGACAGTCACAAATTAAGCACCTCCCTGAATGATACACACCTGTGTGACAGTCAGGAGTTTATTTGATATGGATACTCATACTGATCCTTTTTGAATAATGAACATGTGAAGAATAATCAGTAGTCTATTTTATATGGTGATTCCTCTAGAGAATCATTAAATAACACAAACCTGTGAAGCAAAATCGAGTCTATTTCATATGGCCACCATTTCATTGTTTTAGTGAATAATGTATATATCTGGAATACCCAGGAATTTCTTTCATGTGGCCACTCGTTCAGGTCCTCAGTTAATAATACACCCCTAGAAAATTGTCTAGTGTCTTCTTCAATGGCCACTCATTGAGAGTCTCTGTATATAATGCACACCTTGGTAATAGAAAGAAGTTTCTTAGGCTCACTTATTCACTCTCATTCAGTAATACACACCTGAGAAGGAATTAAGAGTCTTCTTCATATAGCCCCTCATTTAGTGCCTCAGTAAATAATGCACACTTGTGGAACAGACACTGGTCTACTTTGTATGGTCACAAAATCAAAGCGGGGTTGAGTAATGCACAACTTTGGTATAATGAGAAGTATATTCCATATGCCCACTTATTCAGTGTCTTAGTCAATAATACACACCTTAGGAATAGTAAGGGATCTATTTCATCTAATCAGTAACTAAAAGCCCCATGAAATAATACCACCTGTGGAAGAGTCAGGAGGCTATTTAATATGGCTGAGCATTCAGATCCTCAGTGAAGAATACATACCGGGGCATACTCAGGACACTATTACATATGGCCTCTCATTCAGAGCTTCACTGAATAATGAACACCTAAAGGAAAGTCAGGATTCTAGTTCATAAAGACTCTCTTTCAGAGCCAAACCTAAAAATGCACTCCTGCGAGTATTCAGGTGTCTCTTTCCCGTGTCCACTCATTTAGAGCCACATTGAATAACACACATCTATGAAAATGTCAGGAGTGTATTTGACATGGACACTCATTCAGAGCCTCTTTGAATCATACATACCTGTGGAACACTCAGGAGTCTATTTCATATGGCCACTCATTCAGAAACTTGTGGAATAATGCACACCTGTGAAATAGTCTGGAGTCTATTTGATATGACGGTTTATTCAGTGCCTCAGTGAAAAATGCACACGGGAGGAATAGTTAAGTGTCTATTTCCTGTAGCCACTCATCCATACCCTTAGTAAGTTATACACACCTGGGAAATAGTCAGGAGTCTATTTGATGTGGCCAATTATTCAGAATCTCAGTGAATGATTCACAGCTGTGGACTTGTTAGAGTCTATGATATATGGCCGCTCAATCAGAGCATTTCTGATTGATGCACACCTGGGAATTAGTCAGGATTCTATTTCATATCACCATTGTTTAAGAGCTTCATTGAGTAATGCACATCTGGTCAGTAATCAGGAGGCTATGTCATATGAAGACTAATTCATAGCCTCAGTGAATAATGCACACCAGTGGAGTAGCCAGGAGTGTATTTCACACAGCCACTCACTCAGAGCCTCAGAGAATAATACACACCTTTGTATCAGTCAGTATTTTATTTTATAAGGCCACTGACTCATAGCCCCAGTGAATAATGCACAAATGTACAGTACTCAGCAGTCTATTTCATAAAGTCACTCATTCAGAAATTCACTGAATAATAAAAATATTTGGATAGATATCCTGTTTCATATGATCACACAGAAAGAGCCTCAGTGAGTAATAAAAATCTGGGGAAGAGTTAGGTGTCTACTTTATATGGCCACCCATTTACAGACTCAGTGAATAATGCACGCATGTGGAGTAGACACTAGTCTAATTTATATGGCCACAAAATCAAAGCCTGAGTGAGTAATGCACAACTTTGGAATAGTCAGTAGTCTAATCCATATGCTTATATATTTAGAGTCTGAGTCAGTAATACACACCTGGGGAATAGTCAGAAGTCTATTTCATATGGTCACTAACACAAAGACTCATTAAATGATACACATCTGTGGACTAGTCAGGAGACTATTTCATATGGCCAAAGTTTCAGAGCCTCAGTGAATAATGCATATCTGGGAAATACTCAAAACGATATTACATATGGCCTACCCTTCAGAGCTTCACTGAACAAGGAACACCTGTATTGTAGTCAGAATTCTATTTCATATAGCCACATATTGAGAACCTCAATGAATAACATACACCTTGGGGAAAGTCAAGCTTCTATGTCCTATAGCCACTCATTTAGAGGCAAACCTAAAAATGCACGCCTGAGGTGTATTCAGTAGTCGCTTTCCTATGGCCACTCATTCAGAGAATCACTGAATAATACAGACCTATGGAAAAGTCAGGAGTGTATTTCACATGGCCACTCATTCAGAACTTCAGTGAAGAATCATATATACCTGGTGAATACTCAGGATTCTATTTAATATAGTCACATATTTAGAGACTCATTGAATAATGCACACCTGGGGAAAAGTCTGGAGTCTATTTGATATGACTGTTCAACCAGTGCCTCAGTGGAAACTGCCCAGCTGGGAAATAGTCAAGAGTATATAGTCAGGAGTCTATTTTATATGGTCACTCATTCAGAAACTCAATGAATGATACACAACTGGGGAATAGTCAGAGTCCATGTCATATTGCCACTCAATCCCAGCATTACCAAATATTGCACAATGGGGCAATAATCAGGATTCTATTCCATAGGGACTCTTATTCAGAGCTTCAGTGAATAATAAAGAGCTGTGCAGTAGTCAGGACCCTATGTAAGGTAGCCCCAAACTAAGCATCTTTCTGAATGATACACACATGAGTGATTGTCAGGAGGCTATTTGATATGGACACCCATAGAGAACCTCTTCAAATACTGCACATGTGGGGAATAAACACTAATCTATTTCATATGGTGATTCGTTTGGAATATCAAGGAATAATGCACGCCTGTGGCGTAAAATAGGGTTTATTTCATATGGCCACTCTTTCAGTGTTTCAGTGAATAATATGTATATTTGAATAGTCAGGAATCTGTTTTATATGGCCACACTTTCAGGGCCTCGGTGAATAATACACTTCTTGAAAAGAGTCAAGAGGCTACTTCAAGTGTCTACACATTCGGGGTCTCTGCATATAATGCAAATCTGGGCAATAGCCAGGAGTTTTTTTTTTTTTATGCCCACATATTCAGAGTCACATTCAGTAATACATACCTAAGGAAGAGTTCAGAGTCTACTTCATATGGACACTCATTTTGAGCTTCAGTTTATAATGCACACTAGGGTTATAGTCTGGAGCCTCTTTTATATGGCCACTCATTCAGTGCCTCACTGGATGATACAAACCTGGGAAATCATAATTATTCTATTCCATACTACCACTAATTCAGAGCCTTATAAAATAATTCACGACGGGCAATATTCAGGTGTCTATTTTATATGGCCTCTCACTTAAATAATGAACTTCTATGGAGTAGTCAAGTCACTGTTTAAGAGAGCCACGAAGTAAGTTCCTCCCTGAATGATACACACCTGGGTGATAGTCAGTAGTCTATTTTATATGACCTCTCATTCTGGAAATCACTGAAGAATACACACATGACGGAGTGTCAGCAGGATATTTGGTATGCACACTCATACCGAACCTGTTTAAATAATGTGAACATGGAGAATAATTAGGAGTCTATGTCATATGGCTACTGATTCACACCATCAGTGAATAACGGACACCTGTGGAGTAATAAGAAGTCTTCTTTATATGGCCACTCTTTCACAGCCTCACCACATATTACAAACATGTGATGTAATATGGAGTTTATTTCTTATGGTCACTCATTCAGAGAATTACTGAATAATGCACACCTGCGGAATAGTCAGGTGTCCCTTTCCTATGTCTACTCATTGAGAGCCTCACTGAATGTACAGACGTGGGGAAATAGTCAGGATTCTGTCTCATTCAGAGTCTCACTGAATAATGCTCACCTTTGGAATAGTTAGGTGTGTTTTTCATGTGGCCTCTCATTAATAGAGTCACTGAATAATGTGGAGTAGTCAGGAGTCTGTTTCATGTAGACACATATTCAGAGCCTCAGTGAATAATACACACCCGTGTGATAGTAAGGAATCCAATTAATATGGCCACATATTCAGAGCCTCACTTAATAATACACACCTGGACAATAATTTGGAGCCTATTTCTGTTGGACATTCATTCAGAGCCTCGGTGAATAATGCACACTTGTGGAGAAGCCAGTATTCTATTTAATTTAAACAGACATTCTTAGCCTCAGTGCAACTTTGAAATAGTCAGGAGTCTATTTCATATGGCCACTCATTCAGATCCTCAGTGAATAATACACACTTGGGGAAAAGTCAAGGGTCTATTTTGTATGACCACTCTCTCAGTACCTTACTGAGTGGTACACAGCTGGGGAATTGTCAGGATAGTTTCATATGGACACTCAATGAGTGCCTCACTGAAAAATGCACACCTGTGGAATAGTCATGAATCTACTTCATTTGGTCACTTTTTCAGAACATCAGTGAATAATACACACCTAGAAAACATTGGAGAGTGTGTTTCATGTGGCCAGTCGTTCAGAGCCTCAGAAAATAGTGCACACCTGGAAAATTCTCAAGAGTCTATTTGGAATAACAATGCATTCAGAGACTCTGTGAATAACACACACATAAAGAATTGTGAGGAATCCATTCCAAATGGCCACATGTTCGAAGAATCACTGAATCATGCAGACAAAGAAAATAATAAAAATTCTATTGCTTATGCCCTCTCATTCAGCCGCTCAGTGAATAATGCGTGTCTGTTGAGTACTGAGGGCTCTGTTTTATATGGCCACTCATTTGGAGCCTCACTGAATAGTACACAACTGAAAAAAAGCAGGGGTGTATTTCACATGGCCACTCATTCAGAGGCTCAGTGAATAATACACAGCTGTTTAGTACTCAGGAGCCTGTCTCATATGGGGAATCATTCAGAGCCTCAATGAATGATACACAGCTTGAGAACAGTAAGGATTCTATTTAGTATAAACACTCATTATGGGCCTCAGTTATTCACGCATGTCTGTGGAATACTTAGGATACTAATCCACATTACCCCCCAATTCATAGATTCCCTGAATATTACACAATCTGAAATAATCAGATGTCTATTTCATATGGTGAATCACTAAGATCCCCAAGAAATAATACACTACTGGGGAATAGTCAGGAGTCTACTTCATACGGCCACTCAGAGAATCAGTGAATAATGCACACATAAGAAATACTCGCTGAATATTAGGAGTCTATTTCATATGGCCACACAGAGCCTCAGTGAAACATGCACACAACGGTAATAGTCAGGATCCTGTTTCATATGACCACTAATTAAGTATCTCAGTGAATGACACACCAGGGAATTGTCAGGATTCTGTTCCATAGGACCATTCATTCAGAGCCTTACTGAATAATGCACAAAAGGGCAATAGTCAGGATTCCGTTTCATATGGCCTCTCCTTCAGAGTTTCAGTGAATAATGATCACCTGTGGAGTAGTCATGACTGTACTTAAGATGGCCACAAATTAAGCACCTCGCTGAATGCTACACACCTGGGTGACAGTCAGGAGTCTACTTAAAATGGCTACACATTCAGAGTCTCTGTAAATAATGCACACATGGGCACTAGACAGGAGTCTCTTTTTTATGCCAACTTATTCAGAGTCTCATTCAATAATACACACCTGCAGAAGAGTTAAGAGTCTACTTCATATAGCCACCCATTTAGATCCTCAGTGAATAATGCACACCAGGGTAATAGTCTGGAACCTCTCTCATATAGCCACTTATTCAGTGCCTCACAGAATGATACACACCTGGGGAATCATCAGGATTCTATTCCATACTGCCGTACATTGAGAGACTTACTGAATCTTTCACAAGGGGGCAATAGTCAGGTGGCTATTTTATATGGCCTCTCATTTAGAGCTTCAGTGAATAATGAACTTCTATGGAGTAGTCAGGACACTGTTTATGGTAGCCACAAATTAAGTGCCTCTCTGAATGATACACACCTGGGTGATAGAAGTCTATTTTATATGATCTCTCATTCTGGGAATAACTGAAGAATACACACCTGGAGATGTGTCAGGAGTCTATTTGGTGTGCACAGTCATGCAGAACCTGTTTGAATAATGCACACATCGAGAATAAAAAAGAGTCAATGTCATATGGCCACTCATTCAGGTAATCAGTGAATAGTGCACAGATGTGGAGTAATAAGAAGTCTGTTTCATGTGGCCACACATTCACAGCCTCACCGAATATTATACACTTATGATATTGTCTGGAGTCTATTTCATGCGGCCACTCAGAGAATCAGTGAATAATGCACACATGAGGAATACTCTGTGATTATTAGGAGTCTATTTTATATGGCCACTCAGAGCCGCAATGAATAATGCATACTACGGTAATAGGATCCTGTTTCATGCGACCACTGATTCAGTATCTCTCTGAATGATACACACCAGGGAATCTTCAGGATTCTATTCCATAGGAACACTCATTCAGAGCATTACTAAATAATGCACAATGGGGCAAGAGTCAGGAGTCTATTTCATATGGCCTCTCATTCAGAGATTCAGTGAATAATAAACACTTGTGAAGTAGACAGGACCCTATTTAACATAGCCACAAATTAAGCACCTCCCTGAATGATACACACCTGTGTGACAGTCAGGAGTTTATTTGATATGGACACTCATACTGAACCTCTTTGAATAATGCACATGTAAAGAATAATCACTAGTCTATTTCATATGGTGATTTCTTAAGAGAATCATTGCATAACACACACCTGTGAAGTAAAATTGAGTCTATTTCATATGGACACCATATCTGTGTTTCAGTGAATAATATATATTTCTGAAATAGCCAGGTATCTCTTTCATATGGCCACTCGTTCAGGGCCTCAGTGAATAATACAACTCTGGGAAATTGTCTAGTGTCTACTTCAAAGGGCCACACATTGAGAATCTCTGTATATAATGCACACCTGGGGAATAGACAGGAGTCTCTTATTTTGGCTCACTTATTCAGGCTTATTCAGTTATACCCACATTTAAAAGAGTTAACAGGATTCTTTATATAGCCGCTCATTTAGAGCCTCAGGAAATCATGCACACCTGTTAAACAGACACTGGTATAATTTGTATGGCCTCAAAATCAAAGCCTGAGTGAGTAATGCAAAACTTTGGAATAATGAGGTGTCTATTCCATATGTCCACTTAGTCAGTGTCTCAGTCAATAATACACACCTTAGGAATACTGAGGGATCTATTTCCTCCAATCACTAAGTCAAAGCCTCAATAAATAATACACACCTGTGGAATAGTCAGAAGGCTCTATCATATGGCCAAACATTCAGAGCCTCAGTGACTAATACATACCGAGCATACTCAGGACACTATTACATATGGCCTCTCATTCAGAACTTCACTGAATAATGAACACCTGGGAGAAAGTCAGGATTCTATTTCATAAAGACACTCTTTCAGAGCCAAACCTAAAAATGCACTCCTGCGAGTATTCAGGCATCTCTTTTCTATGTCCACTCATTCAGAGCCTCACTGAATAATACACATTTATTCATTTAATAATAAATTCAATTATTATTGAATAATACATGTCCGGAGTGTATTTCACACGGCAATTTATTCAGAGCCTCATTGAATCATAACTACATGAGGAATACTCAGGAGTCTATTTCATATGGCCACTCATTCAGAAACTCGTGGAATAATGCACACATCTGAAATAGTCTGGAGTCTATTTGATATGACGGTTCATTCAGTGACTCAGTGAAAAATGCACACGGGAGATATAGTTAAGTGGCTATTTTATGTAGACACTCATCCATACCCTTAGTAAGAAATTCACACATGGGGAATAGTCAGCAGAATATTTCATGTGGCCAACTATTCAGAAACTCAGTGAAAGCTACACACCTGTGGATTAGTTAGAATCTATGACATATGGCCACAGAATAAGAGCATAATTGATGATTGATGCACACCTGGGAATTAGTCAGGATTCTATATCATATCACCATTGTTTAAGAGCCTCATTGAGTAATGCACATCTGGTCAGTAATCAGGAGGCTATGTCATATGAAAAGTCGTTCATAGCCTCAGTGAATAATACACACCAGGGTTGCAGCCAGGAGTGTATTTCACACAGACGCTCATTCAGAGCCTCAGTGAATAATACAAACCTGTGGATCATTCAGCATTTTATTTCATAAGACCACTGACTCATAGCCTCAGTGAATAATGCAGAAATGTACAGTACTCAGCAGTCTATTTCATAAAACCACTCATTCAGAGATTCACTGAATAATAAAAATATTTGGGATAGACATCATCCTGTTTTGTATGACCACACAAGGAGCGCCTCACTGAGTAATACACACGTGAGGAAAAGTTAGGAGTCTACTTTATATGGCCACTCATATACAGCCTCAGTGAATAATGCACACGTGTGGAATAGACACTAGTGTATTTTATATGGCCACAAAATAAAAGCCTGAGTGAGTAATGCACACCTTTGGAATAGTCAGTAGTCTATTTCATATGCCCATATATTCAGAGTCTGAGTCAATAGTACACACCTGTGAAATAGTCAGAAGTCTATTTTATATGGTCACTAACTCAAAGACTCATTAAATGATACACATCTGTGGACTAGTCAGGAGACTGTTTTAAACGGCCAAAGTTTCAGAGCCTCAGTGAATAATGCATATCTGGGGAATACTCAGGACGCTATTTCATATGGCCCCTCCTTCAGAGCTTCACTGAATAAGGAACACCTGTATTGCAGTCCGAATTATATTTCATATAGCCACATATTCAGAGCCTCACTGAATAACATACAACTTGGGGAAAGTCAAGTTTCCATGTCATATAGCCACTCAGTTAGAGCCGAACCTAAAAATTTACACCTGAGGATTATTCAGTTGTCGCTTTTTTGTGGCCACTCATTCAGAGCCTCATTGAATAATACAGAACAATGGAAAAGTCAGAAGTGTATTTCACATGGCCACACATTCAGAACCTCAGTGAAGAATCATATATACCTGGGGAATACTCAGGGTTCTATTTAATATAGCCACTTTTTCACAGACTCACTGAATAATGCACACCTGTGGAATAATATGGAGTCTATTGCATATGACCATTCATCCAGTGCCTTAGGGGAAAATGCACCGCTGAGCCATAGTCAAGAGTATATAGTCAGGAGTCTATTTTATATGGTAACTCATTCAGAAACTCACTGAATGATACACAACTGGGGAATAGTCAGAGTCCATGCCCTAAGGCCACTCAATCACAGCATTACCGAATAATGCACAATGGGGCAATAGTCAGGAGTCTATTTCATAAGGCCACATAGTCAGAGCTTCAGTGGTAACAAACAGCTGTAGAGTAGTCAGAATCCTATTTAAGCTAGCCCCAAATTAAGCAGCTCCCTGAATGATACACACATGTGTGATTGTCAGGAGTCTATTTGATATTGACACTCATACGGAACCTCTTTAAATACTGCACAAGTGGGGAATAAACACTAGTCTATTTTATATGGTGATTCGTTTAGAATATCAAGCAATAACCCACACCTATAAAGTAAAATAGGGTCTATTTTATATGACCACTCTTTCAGTGTTTCAGTGAATAATATGTATATCTGAATAGTCTTGGATAGCTTTCATATGGCTACTCGTTCAGGGCGTCAGTAAATAATACACTTCTTAGAAACAGTCAAGAGTCTACTTCAAATGTCTACACATTCACGGTCTCTGTAAATAAAGCACACCTGGGCAATAGCCAGGAGTCTCTTATTTATGCTCACATATTCAGAGTCTCATTCAGTAATACAAACCTAAGGAAGAGTTAAGAGTCTGCTTTATATAGCCACTCATTTAGAGCCTCAGTGTATAATGCTCAGCAGGGTTATAGTCTGGAGCCTCTTTTATATGGCCATTCTGTGCCTCATTGGATGATACACAACTGGGGAATCATAAGGATTCTATTCAATACTACCACTCATTCAGAGACTTATAGAATAATTCACAACGGGCATTAGACGGGTTTATATTTTATATGGCGTCTCATTCAGAGCTTCAGTTAAATAATGAACTTCTATGGAGTAGTCAAGTCACTGTTTAAGAGAGCCACGAATAAATTGCCTGCCTGAATGATACACAGCTGGATGATAGTCAGGAGTCTATTTCATATGATTTCTCATTCTGGAAATCACTGAAAAATACACACATGACGGAGTGTCAGCAGGATATTTGGTATGCACACTCATACAGAACCTGTTTAAATAATGCGAACATGGAGAATAATTAGGAGTCTATGTCATATGGCTACTGTTTCACACAATCAGTGAATGACGCACACCTGTGGAGTAATAAGAAGTCTGTTTCATATGACCACTCTTTCACAGCCTCACCGCATACTACACACTTGTGATATAATCTGGAGTCTATTTCTAATGGCCACTCATTCAGAGAATTACTGAATAGTGCACACCTGAGGAATAGTCAGAAGTTCCTTACCTATGGCTATCCATTGAGAAACTCACTGAATGTACACACCTGGGGAAATAGTCAGGATTCTGTTTTATCCCCTAATTCAGAGTCTCACTGAAAAATGCACACCAGAGGAATACTCAGGTGTCTTTTTCATGTGGCCTCTCATTCGGAGTGTCACTGAATAATATGGAGTAGTCAGGAGTCTATTTCATGTAAACACATATTTAGAGCTTTAGTGTATCATACACACCCGTGTGATAGTAAGAAATCTAACTAATATGGCCACATATTTAGAGCCTCACTGAATAATACACACATGTACAATAATTTGAAGTCTATTTCCGATGGACATTCATTCAGAGCCTTGGTGAATAATGCACACGTGTGGAGTAGCCAGGGGTCTATTTCATTTGGACACTCATTCTTTGCCTCATTGAATAATATGCACCTGTGACATAGTCAAGAGTCTATTTCATATGGCCACTCATTCAGAGCCTCCTTGAATAATACACACTTATGGAATAGTCAAGAGTCTATTTATACAGTCAATCTCTGAGTACTTTACTGAGTGGTACACACCTGGAGAATGGTCAGGACAGTTTTATATGGACACTCAATGAGTGCCTCACTGAATAATGCACACCTGTGGAATAGTCAGGAATCTATTTTATTTGGTCACTCTTCAGAGCCTCATTGAAAAATACACACCTAGAAAACATTGGGGAGTGTGTTTCATGAGGCCACTCATTCAGAGACTCATGGAATAGTGCACACCTGGGGAATTCTCAAGAGGCTATTTGGAATGGCAATGCATTCAGAGACTCGGTGAATAACACACACCTATGGAATTGTGAGGAATCCATTCCAAATGGCCAAATATTTGGAGCCTCAGTGAATCATGCACACCAAGGTAATCAGGAGTCTATTGCTTATGCACTCTCATTCAGCCCCTAAGTGAATAATGCATGTCTTTCGAGTACTGAGGGGTCTGTTTTATATGGCCACTTATTTGGAGCCTCACTAAATGGTACACAACTGAAAACAAGTCAGGAGTGTATTTCACATGGCCACTCCTTCAGAGGCTCAGTGAATAATTCACAGATGTTGAGTACTCAGGATCCTTTCTCATATAGCAAATCATTCAGAGCCTCACTGATTGATACACAGCTTGGATATAGTCAGGATTCTATTTAATAGAAACACTCATTATGAGCCTCAGTGAATCACTCATGCCTGTCAAATACTTAGGATACTAATTTATATTACCCCCCAATTCATAGATTCCCTGAATATTACACACACGTGAAATAATCAGAAGTCTATTTTATATTGTGAGTCATTACAAAGTCCAAGAAATAGAGATCCGGGTAAAGAAGATGGCATCGTAGGGGCGACTCCAGATTGCAGCTCTCAGTGAAGGCGCAGAGGGTGAGTCCTAGCCACAATCTCGGACAGATCTTTTTTGCCCACAGAACGTTGAAAGTCCCAGGTGTGGGAGAGACACAGGACACTAGTACAGCCGGCTCGTGCGACCACTTCGGCCGGTTCCACAGCACAGTGGCACTGGACACAAAACTCACTGGTCCGGGTGCCCTGCTAAACCGACAATCTGAGATTTGGAAGGACAGATTGCCATGTCCATCTGATTGAATGGGACTTGGAAAATGAGCCAGACCAGGAGATTCCTGGGAAACGTGATCTGAGCCAGTGCAGTGGGCAGTGGCACGGGAGAACGCACGGATCCCAGTGCCCTAAAAGCAGGCTACTGGGGCGCCAGTGAGAGAGTCAACCGTTCAGCTTGGGGAGAGGAAGAGAGAGAAAGAGAGAGGACAGACTCTGAGGCAGGGAGCTGGGTGATCAGGCTCAGCGGGTCCTACCATCATAGGGACAAGCAGGGCAGCGATTGGAGGCACTCGGGGCTGAGAGTTTTGCTGCCGGCATCTAGGACGGTGCAGCCCGGTGGGGAGGGGCGTCCGCCACTACTGACGCAATCCCTTCCACTGAAGTACCGCCCAGAACTGATGCAGCCTGCTGTTGCCGAGGCAACCTGCCATAACAGAGAGACTCCTCCAGCAGGGCGGAGCAAGCCACAGCAGGGCGGAGCAGGTCACAGCAGAACGGAGCCCAGCAGCAACTGGGAGGACCCATGCTAGCAGGGCGGAGCCCTGGCAGGAAAATAGTGAATAGACTGCCTCCTAGCTGGGCAGGACAGTGCAACAGATACTCATAAAGAAAGCACCAACTCCCTGAGACAGACCATCTAAGTGGGAACAAAAGGGGGAGGGTTTATGTGTTCTGTTGCAGGAGACATAAACACATTCTCTCAACAATGCTGAATGAACAACAGAGCTCACAGCTCAGCACTGGAGCTCCTATAAAGCACAGACCATCTCCTCAAGCAGCTCCCTGACCCCTGTATATCCAAAGAGTCGTCACCCCAAAAAAGGACTAATCAGACTGACATTTGGTGAGCATCATTCTGAAACAAAGCATAAGGAGAAACTGGTAGCATCCCTCACTGTTCTGCAGCTGCTACAGGTGTAACCAGAGAAGCAGGGCCTGGAGTGGACCTCAGCACTCGTACAGCAGAGGGGCTAGACAACTAGAAGAAAAACTAAGTAACAGAAATACCTCATCATCAACAATCTGGGTGTACACACAGAGACCCAATTGAAAAATTAGCAAATACTAAGACGACAGGTGGATAAATCCATAAAGATAGGAAGAAACCAGCGCAAAAAGGAGGAAAACACCCGAAACCAAAACACTTCACCTCCTACAAAGGACCCAAACTCCTCAACACCAAGGGAACAAAGCTGGACGGAGAATGAGTGTGACGAAATGATGGAATCAGACTTCAGAAAGTGGATAATGAGAAATTTCAGTGAGCTAAAAGAACATGTTCTAAATCAGTGCAAAGAAACTAAGAAAGTCGAAAAAAGACTCGACCAAATGAGAATAAGAATGGACAACTTAGAGAGGAATATGAGTGAATTGAAAGAGCTGAAAAACACAACACAAGAACTTCGCGAAGGATGCACAAGTTTCAACAGCTGAATTGACCAAGCAGAAGAAAGAATACCAGAAGTTGAAGATCAACTCAATGAAATAAAACGAGAAACCAAGATCAAAGAAAAAAGTGCAAAAAGGAATGAATAAAATCTCCAAGAAATGTGGAAATATGTGAAAAGACCCAACCTACGTTTGATAGGTGTACCAGAATGCGATGAAGAGAATGAATCCAAGCTGGAAAACACTCTTCAGGATATTATCCGGGAAAATTTCCCCAACCTAGCAAGACAGGTCAATACTCAACTCGAGGAAATACAGAGAACACCACAAAGACATTCTGCAAGAAGGGAAACCCCAAGGCACAAAATCTTCAGATTCACCAGGGTTGAAATGAAGGAGAAAATACTAAGGGCAGCCAGAGAGAAAGGTCGGGTCACCCACAAAGGGAAGCCCATCAGACTCACAGCAGATCTCTCGGCAGACACTCTATAAGCCAGAAGAGAGTGGGGGCCAGTATTCAACATCCTTAAAGAAAAGAACTTTCAACCCAAAATTTCATATCCAGCCAAACTGAGCTTCATAAGTGAAGGAAAAACAAAATCCTTCATGAATAAGCAAGTACTCAGAGATTTTC
Source organism: Saguinus oedipus (assembly GCA_031835075.1). Classification (NCBI taxonomy): domain Eukaryota; kingdom Metazoa; phylum Chordata; class Mammalia; order Primates; family Cebidae; genus Saguinus; species Saguinus oedipus. The sequence goes on from CM063174.1 coordinate 171,597,136, forward strand.
TCACCACTAGGCCTGCTTTACAAGAGCTCCTGAAAGAGGCACTACACATAGAAAGAAACAACCAGTACCATCCTAAAAGCATACCAAATGCTAAAGAGCATCAACAAAGTGAAGAATCTACATGAACCAATCGGCAAAACAGCCATCTAGCATCAAAATGGCAGTATCAAATTCACACATAACAATATTAACCCTAAACGTAAATGGGCTAAATGCACCAATCAAAAGACACAGACTGGCAAATTAGATAAAAAGCCAAAACCCATCGGTGTGCTGTATCCAGGAAACCCACCTCGCACGCAAGGATACACAAAGGCTCAAAATAAAGGGATGGAGGAAGATTTACCAAGCAAATGGAGAGGAAAAAAAGCAGGAGTTGCAATTCTCATCTCTGATAAAATAGACTTTAAAGCAACAAATATCAAAAGGGACAAACAAGGTCATTATATAATGGTAAAAGGATCGATACAACAAGAAGAGCTAACGATTCTAACTATATATGGACCCAATGCAGGAGCACCCAGATATATAAGGCAAGTTCTTAATGACTTACAAAGAGACTTAGACTCCCACACAATAATAGTGGGAGACTTTAACACTCCACTGTCAATATCAGACAGATCAACCAGACAGAAAATTAACAAGGATATCCAGGACTTGAACTCAGACCTGGAACAAGCAAACCTAATAGATATTTACAGAACTCTCCACCCCAAATGCACAGAATATACACTCTTCTCAGCACCACATCACACCTACTCCAAAATTGACCACATAAGTGGAAGTAAAGCACTACTCAGCAAATGCAAAACAACTGAAATCAAAACAAGCAGTCTCTCAATCTCTGCAATCAAGTTGGAACTCAGAATTCAGAAAATAACTCAGAACCGCACAGCTTCATGAAACTGAGAGACTGGCTCTTGAATGTTTATTGAATAAACAATGAAATGAAGGCAGAAATAACAGAGAGGCGGTCTACTATACACTGGGGACTGTTGGGGGAAATGGGGGAGGGACAGCGGGGGGGGCTGGGGGGGTTAGCCTGGGGATGAATACCAAGTGTGGGTGAAGGGGAGGAAGGCAGCAAAACACACTGCCATGTGTGTACCTATGCAACTATCTTGCACGTTCTGCACATGTACCCCAAAACCTATAATGCAATAAAAATTAAAAAAAAAAAAAAAAAAAGAAGTTCTTCGAAAACAATGAAAACGAAGACACAACGTACCAGAATCTCTGGGACACATTTAAAGCAGTCTGTAGAGGAAAATATATAGCAATAAGTGCCCACATGAGAAGAGTGGAGAGATTCAAAATGGACACCCTATCGTCAATATTGAAAGAGCTAGAGAAGCAAGATTAAAAAAGCTCAAAAACTAGCCGAAGACAAGAAATAACTAAGATCAGAGCAGAACTGAAGAAGATAGAGACACAAAAACCCTTCAAAAAATCAGTAAATCCAAGAGGTGGTTTTTCGAAAAGATCAACAAAATAGACAGACCGCAAGCCAGACTGATAAAAAAGAAAAGAGAGAACAACCAAATATATGCAATAAAAACGATAAAGGGGAAATCACCACAGATTCCACAGAAATTCAAACCATCATCAGAGACTACTACAAACAACTCTATGCACATAAACTAGTAAACCAGGAAGAAATGGATAAATTCCTGGACGCCTGTGTCCTCCCAAGCCTAAACAAGGAGGAAGCTGAAACTATGAATAGACCAATAACATGGTCTGAATTTGAGGCAGCAAATAAGAGCCTACCACACAAAAAAAGCCCAGGTCCAGATGGGTTCACAGCCGAATTCTATCAGACACACAAAGATGATCTAGGACCATTCCTTCTGAAACTATTCCAAATAATTCAAAAAGAGGGAACCCTTACCAAATCATTTTATAGAACCAACAGCATCCTGATACCAAAACCCGGCAGAGATTCAACAAGAAAAGAAATCTTCAGGCCAATATCCATGATGAACATAGATGCAAAAATATTCAATAAAATACTGGCAACCCGATTGCAACAGCACATTTAAAAACTTATCCATTATGATCAAGTAGGATTAATCCCAGGGCTACAAGGCTGGTTCAACATACGCAAGTCTATAAATGTAATTCACCACATAAACAGAAGCAAAAACAAAAGCGATATGATTATCTCAATCGACGCAGAGAAGGCATTTGACAAAATTCAACAGCCCTTTATGCTAAAAACCCTCAATAAACTTGGCATTGATGGAACATATCTCAAAGTAATAAAAGCTATTTGCGACAAACCAACAGCCAATATCATACTGAATGAGCAAAACCTGGAAGCATTCCCTTTGAAATCTGGCACTGGACAAGGATGCCCTATCTGGACACTCATATTCAACATAGTACTGGAAGTTCTAGCCAGAGCAATCAGTCAAGAAAAAGAAATAAAGGGTATTCAAATAGGAAAGTTGGAAGCCAATTTGTCTCTATTTGCAGACGAGATGATAGTATACATAGAAGACCCCATCACCTCAGCTCAAAAGCTCCTGAAACTGATAAGGAACTTCAGTAAGTCTCAGGATATAAAATCAATGTGCAAAAATCACAAGCATTCATATACACCAATAACAGACTAAAAGAGAACCAAATCAAGAACGAAATGCCATTCACAATTGCTACAAAGAAAATAAAATACCTAGGAATACAACCCACAAGGAACGTAAGGGACCTCTTCAAGGAAAACTACAAACCGCTGCTCAACGAAATAAGAGAGGACACAAACAGATGGAGAAACATTCCATGTTCGTGGTTAGGAAGAATCAATATCGTGAAAATGGCTGTACTGCCCAAAGTAATTTTCACAATCAATGCTATCCCCATCAAACTACCATTGAATTTCTTCACAGAACTGGAAAAAACAACCATGAACTTCATATGGAACCAAAAGTGAGCCCACATAGCCAAGTCAATTCTAAGTAAAAAGAACGCAGCGGGAGGCATCACACTACCAGACTTCAAACTATACTACAAGACTACAGTAATCAAAACAGCATGGTACTGGTACCAAAACAGAGATATAGACCAATGGAACATAACAGAGGCTTCGCAGGCAACACAAACACAACATATCGACAACCATATAATCTTTGATAAACCAGACAAAAACAAGCAATGGGGTAAGGATTCCCTGTTTAATAAATGGTGTTGAGAAAACTGGCTAGCCATGTGCAGAAAGCAGAAACTGGACCCCTTTCTGACACCTTACACTAAAATTGACTCCAGATTGATTAAAGACTTAAACATAAGACGTGACACCATAAAAACCCTAGAAGAAAATCTAGGCAAAACCATTCAGGACATAGGAGTAGGCAAGGGCTTCATGACCAAAACCACAAAAGCATTGGCAACAAAAGCCAAAATAGACAAATGGGACATAATCAAACTCCACCGCTTCTGCACGGCAAAAGAAGCAGTCACTAGAGTGAATCGGCAACCATCAGAATGGGAAAAAATCTTTGCAGTTTACGCATCTGACAAAGGGCTGATATCCAGAATTTACAAAGAACTCAAACAGATTTACAGGAAAAAAACAAACAAGCCCATTCAAAAATGGGCAGAGGATATGAACAGACACTTTACAAAAGAAGACATACATGAGGCCAACACACACATGAAAAAATGCTCATCATCATTGGCCATTAGAGAGATGCAAATCAAAACCACATTGTGATACCATCTCACACCAGTTAGAATGGCGATCATTAAAAAATCTGGAGACAGCAGATGCTGGAGAGGATGTGGAGAAATAGGAACACTCTTACACTGTTGGTGAGAGTGTAAATTAGTTCAACCATTGTGGAAGAGAGTGTGGCGATTTCTCAAGAACCTAGAAATAGAAATTCCATTTGACCCGGCAATCCCATTACTGGGTATATATCCAAAGGGCTATAAATCATTCTACTATAAGGACCCATGCACACGAATGTTCATTGCAGCACTGTTTACAATAGCAAAGACCTGGAACCAACCCAAATGCCCATCGATGATAGACTGGACTGGGAAAATGTGGCACATATACACCATGGAATATTATGCAGCAATCAAAAATGATGAGTTTGTGTCCTTTGTAAGGACATGGATGAATCTGGAGAACATCATTCTCAGCAAACTGACACAAGAACAGAAAGACAGATACCGCATATTCTCACTCATAGGCAGGTGAGAAAAATGAGAACACATGGACACAGGGAGGGGGTCTACTACACACTGGGGTCTATTGAGGGGAAGGGGGATGGACAGTGGGGGGGCAGGGGAGGGAAAGCCTGGGGATAAATGCCATGTGTGGGTGAAGTGGAGGAATGCAGTAAAGCACACTGACATGTGTGTACCTATGCAACTATCTTGCACATTCTGCACATGTACCCCAAAACCTATAATGCAATAAAAATTTAAAAAAATTTTAAGAAAAGATAGCCACAAATTAAGCACCTCCCTGAATTATACACACTTGTTTGACAGTCAGGGGTCTATTTGATATAAACACTCATAAAGAACCTCTTTGAATAATGCACATGTGAAGAATAATCACTAGTCTATTTCTTGTGGTGATTCTTTAGAAATTCTTTGAGTAACACACAGCTGTGTAGTAAAATTGACTCTATTTCTTATGGCCACCGTTTCAGTGTTTCAGTGAATAATATATATATCTGGAATAGCCAATAATCTCTTTCTTATGGAGACTCATTCTGGGCCTCAGTGAATAATACACACCTGTGAAATTGTCAAGTGTCTACTTTAAATGGCCACACATTGAGAGTCTCTGTATATAATGCCCACATGGGTAGTAGACAGGAGTTTCTTCCTTAGGCTCACTTATTCAATCTCATTCAGTAATACACGCCTGGAAATGAGTTAAGAGTCTTCTTTATATAGCCACTCTTTTAGAGCCTCAGTAAATAATGCACACCTATGGAAGAGACACTGGTCTATTTTGTATGGCCACAAAATCAAAGCCTGTGTGAGTAATGCACAACTTTGGAATAATGAGGAGTTTATTCCATATGCCCAATTAATCAGTGTCTCAGTCAATAATACACACCTTAGAAATACTAAGGGATCTATTTCATCTAATCACTGACTTAAAGCCTCATTAAATAATACACACCTGTGGAATAGTCAGAAGGCTATTTTATATGGCCAATCATTTAGAGTCTCAGTGACTAATACATACCGGGGCATATTCAAGATACTATTACATAGGGCCTCCCCTTCAGAGTTTCACTGAATAAGGAACACCTGTATTTTAGTCAGAATTCTATTTCGTATAGCCACATATTTACAGTCTCTCTATAAAACGTACACCTTGGGGAATGTCAAGTTTCTTTGTTGTATAGCCACTCATTTAGAGCCGAACCTAAAAATACACGCCTGATGAGTATTCAGTAGTCACTGTCCTGTGGCCACACATTCAGAGCCTCACTGAATAATACAGACGTGTCGAAAGTCAGGAGTGTATTTCTCATGGCCACTCATTTAGAACCTCAGTGAACAATCATATATACCTGGAAAATACTCACGATTCTGTTTAATGTAGACATTTATTCAGAGACTCACTGAATGATGCACACCTGGGGAATAGTCTGGAGTCTTTTTGATATGACCGTTCAACCAGTGTCTAAGTGGGAAATGCACAGCTGCGAAATAGTTAAGAGGACATAGTCAGGAGTCTATTTTATATGGACAGGCATTCAGAAACTCACTGAATGATACACAACCGGTGAATAGTCAGAGTCCATGCCATATGACCACTCGATCATAGCATTACCGAATAATGCACAATGGGGCAATTGTCAGGATTCTCTTCCATATGGCCTCCTCTTCAGAGCTTCAGTGCATAATAAACAGCTGTGGAGTAGTCAAGACCCTATTTTAGGTAGACCTAAATTAAGCACCTCCCTGAATGATATACACATTCGTGATTTTCAGGAGGCTATTTGATATGGACACTCATAAAGAACCTCTTCGAATACTGCACATGTGGGGAATAAACACTAGTCTATTTCATATGATGATTCGTTTGGAATATCAAGGAATAACGCACACCTGTGGAGTAAAATGGGGTCTATTTCATATGGCCACTCTTTCAGTGTTTCAGTGAATAATATGTATATCTGAATAGTCAGGAATATCTTTCATATGGCCACTCGTTAAGGGCCTCGGTGAATAATACACCCCTTGGAAAGTCAAGAGTCTACTTCAAATGTCTACATATTCAGGGTCTCTGCAAATAATGCACAGCTGTGCAATAGCCAGGAGTCTCTTTTTTATGCTCACTTATTCAGAGTCTCATTCAAATAATACACACCTAAGGAAGAGTTAAGAGTCTACTTCATATAGCCACTCATTTACAGCCTCAGTTAATAATGCACACCAGGGTTATAGTCTGGATCCTGTTTTTTTTTTTGTAGCCACTCATTCAGTGCCTCACTGAATGATACAAACCTGGGGAATTATAAGAATTCTATTACATACTACCACTCATTCAGAGCCTTATAAAATAATTCACAACAGACAAGAGTCAGGTGTCTATTTTATATGGCCTCTCAGTTAAAAAATAAACTTCTATGGAGTAGTCAAGTCACTATTTAAGAGAGAAACGAATTAAGTGCCTCCCTGAATGACACACACCTGTTTGATAGTCAGTTGTCTATTTTAAATGATCACTTATTCTGGAAATAACTGAAAAATACATACCTGGGAAAGTGTCAGGAGTCTATTTTGTATGCACACTCATGGAGATCTTGTTTAAATAATGCACACATGGAGAATAATAAGGAGTACATATCATATAGCTACTCATTCAGACAATCAGTGAATAATGCACACATGTGGAGTAATAAGAAGTCTGTTTTATGTGGCCACTTTTTCACAGCCTCACCGAATATTATACACTTATGATATAGTCTGGAGTCTATTTCATGTGGCCACTCAGAAAATCAGTGAATAATGCACACATGAGGAATACTCTTTAATATTAGTAGTCTATCTTATATGGCCACTCAGAGCCGCAGTGAATAATGCATACAATGGTAATAGTCAGAATGCTGTTTCATGTGACCAGTGATTTTGTATCTCTCTGAATGATACACACCAAGGTGTCTTCCAAATTCTATTCCATAGGAACACTCATTCAGAGACTTACTAAATAATGCACAATGGGGCAAGAGTCAGGAGTCTATTTCATATGGCCTCTCATTCAGTGATTCAGTGAATAATAAATACCTGTGGAGTAGTCAAGCCCCATTTAACATAGCCACAAATTAAGCACCTTCCTGAATGATACACTCCTGTGTCACCTTCATGAGTCTATTTGATATGGACACTCATACAGATCTTCTTTGAATAATGCACATGTGAAGAATAATCACTCGTATATTTCATGTGGTGATTCTTTTAGAGAATCATTGAATAACACACACCTGTGAAGGAAAATCGTGTCTATTTTATATGGCCACCATTTCAGTGTTTCAGTGAATAATATAGCTATCTGGAATAGCCAGGAATCTCTTTTATATGGCCACTCGTTCAGGGCCTCAGTGAATAATACACCCCTGGAAAATTGTCTAGTGTCTACTTCAAATGGCCACACATTGAGAGTTTCTGTATATAATGCACACCTGATTAATAGACAGGAGTCTCTTCCTTAGGCTCACTTATTTAGACTCATTTTGTAATACGCACCTGGAAAAGAGTTAAAAGTCTTCTTCATAGAGCCACTCATTTAGAGCCACATGAATTAATGCACACCTGTGGAACAGACACTGGTCTATTTTGTATGGCGAGAAAATCAAAGCCTGAGTGAGTAATGCACAACTTTGGAATATTGAGGAGTCTATTCCATATACCACCTTAGTCAGTGTCTCAGTCAATAATACACACCTTAGGAATAGTAAGGGATCTTTTTTATCTAATCACTAACTCAAAGCCTCATTAAATAATACACACCTGTGTAAGAGTCAGGAGGCTATTTTATATGGCCAAACATTCAGAGCCTCAGTGACTAATACATACCGGGGCATTCTCAGGACACTATTACATATGGCCTCTCATTCAGAGGTTCACTGAATAATGAAAACCTGGGGGAAATTCAGAATTCTATTTCATAAAGACTCTTTCAGAGCTAAACCTAAAAATGCACTCCTGCGAATATTCAGGAGTCTCTTTCCTATTTCCACTAATTCAGAGACTAATTGAATAATACACATCTATGGAAATGTCAGGAGTGTATTTCAAATGGCCACTCATTTAAAGCCTTAATGAATCATACATACCTGTGGAATACTAAGGAGTCTATTTCATATGGCTACTAATTCAGATATTCGTGGAATAATGCACAGCTGTGAAATAGTCTGGAGTCTATTTGATATGGTGGTTCATTAAGTGCCTCATTCGAAAATGCACACGAAAGAAATAGTTAAGTGGCTATTTTATGTAGCCACTCATGCATACCCTTAGTTAGTAATACACACCTGGGGAATAGTCAGGAGTCGATTTTATATGGCCATTTATTCAGAAACTCAGTGAATGCTACACACCTGTGGACTAGTTAGAGTCTATGATCTATGACCGCACGATCAGAGCATTACTGTTTGATGCACATCTGGGAACTACTCAGGAATCTATTTCGTATCAAAATTGTTTAAGGGCCTCATTGAGTAACCCACATCTAGTCAGTAATCTGGAGGCTATGTCATATGAACACTCATTCATAGCCTCAGTGAATAATGCACACCTATTGAGTAGCCAGGAGTGAATTTCACACAGCCACTCATTCAGAGCCTCAGTTCATAATATGCACCTTTGGAACAGTCCGCATTTCATTTCATATGGCCACTGAATCATAGCTTCAGTAAATAATGCACAAATGTACAGTACTCAGCAGTCTATTTTATAATGCCACTGATTCAGAGATTCACTGAATAATAAAAATTTTGGGGATAGACAACATCCTGTTTCATAGGATCAAACAAGGAGAGCCTCACTGAGTAATACACAGCTGAGGAAGAGTTAGGAGTCTACTTTATATGGCCACTCATTTAAAGCCTCAGTGAATAATGCACGTGTGTGGAATACAGAGTAGTCTATTTTATATGGCCACAAAATCAAAGCCTGAGTGAGTACTGCACAACTTTGTAATAGTCATTAGTCTATTCCATATGTCCATATATTCTGAGTCTAAGTCAATAGTACACACCTGGGGAATAGTCAGACATCCATTTCATATGGTCACTAACTCAAAGACTCATTAAATGTTACACACCTCTAGACTAGTAAGGAGACTATTTTATATGACCAAAGTTTCAAAGCCTCTGTGAATAATGCATATCTGGGGAATACTCAGGACCCTATTACATATGGCCTCTACTTCAGAGCTTCACTGAATAAGGAACACCTGTATTGTAGTCAGAATTCTATTTCATATAGCCACATATTCAGAGCCTCACTGAATAACATACAACTTGGGGAAAGTCAAGGTTTTATGTCGTATAGCCACTCATTTAGAGCCAAACCTAAAACTGCACGCCTGAGGAGTATTCAGTAGTCGCTTTCCTATTGCCAAACACTCAGAGCCTCACTGAATAATATGCACCTATGAAAAAGTCAGGACTGTATTTCACATGGCCACTCATTTAGAACCTCAGCGAAGAATCATATATACCTTATGTATACTCAGGATTCTATTTAATATAGCCAATCATTCAGAGACTCACTGAATGATGCACACCTGGGGAATAGTCTGGAGTCTATTTGATATGACTGTTCACCCAGTGCCGCAGTGGAAAATGAACAGCTGAGAAATAATCAAGGGGATATAGTCAGGAGTATATTTTTTATGGTAACTCATTCAGAAACTCACAGAATGATACACAACTTGGGAATAGTCAGTGTCCATGCCATATGGCTTCTCAATCACAGCATTACCCAATAATGCACAATGGGGCAATAGTCAGGAGTCTATTTCATATGGCCTCGAATTCAGAGCTTCAGTGCATAATAAACAGCTGTGGAGTAGTCAGGACCCTATTTAACGTGGCCCCAAATTAAGCACCTCCCTGAATGATACACACATGAGTGATTGTCAGGAGGCTATTTGATATGGACACTTATACAGAACCTCTTTGAATACTGCACATGTAGGAAATAAACACTAGTCTATTTCATATGGTGATTCATTGGGAATATCAAGGAATAACACACACCTTTGGAGTAAAATGTGGTCTGTTTCATATGGCCACTCTTTCACTGTGTCAGTTAATAATATATATATCTGTATAGTCAGGAATCTTTTTTATATGGCCACTCGTTCATGGCCTCGGTGAATAATACACCCCTTGGAAAAAGTTAACATTCTTTTTCAAATGTCTACACATTCAGGGTCTCTGTAAGTAATGCACACCTGGGCAAAAGCCAGGAGTCTCTTTTTATGCCCACTTATTCAAAATCTCATTCAATAATACACACCTAAGGAAGAGTTAAGAGTCTACTTCCTTTAGCCACTCATTTAGAGCCTCAGTGAATAATGCACACCAGAGTTATAGTCTGGAGCCTCTTTTATATGGCCACTCATTCAGTGCCTCACTGTATGATACAAACCTGGAAAATCGTAAGGATTCTATTCCATATTCAATACTCATTTAGAGCATTATAGAATAGTTCACAGTGAATTTTCTAAGATGGCGCCCTTGAAACAACTCAGGATTGCAGCTCTCAGTGAAGGCGCAGGACGTGAGTCCTAGCTGCATTCTCAGACGGACCTTTGTTGCCCACAGAATGGGGAAATTGTCAGGTGTAGGAGAGACACGGGACAACAACATGGCAGATGTTTTGGCTTGCACGACCTGTTAGGCCCGTGCTGCAGTGGAACAACACCCGGCACATAACTTGCTGCTCTTGGTGCCCTGTTAAACCGGAAATCTGAGATTTGTAAGGGCAGATTGACATGTCCATCTTATTAAATGGGACTTGTACAATGAGCCAGACCAGGAGATTCCTGGGAAGCAGATTTGAGCCGGTGCAGTGGGCAGTGGCATGGGAGATCACACGGATCCCAGTGTCCTTTCAGCAGGCTACTGGGGCACCAGTGAGGGAGTCAACCATTCTAATTGCGGAGAAAAAGAAGGAAAAGAGGTTTAAACAACTCGGGATTGCAGCTCTCAGTGAAGGTGCAGAGGGTGAGTCCCAGCCGCATTTTCAGACGGACCTTTTTTGCCCACAGAAAGGGGAAATTCCCAGGTGCAGGGGAGACGCGGGACACCAGTGCAGCTTGCGCAGCCTGCCGGCGCTGTGGTGCAGCAGCAACCTGCACAAAGCTCACTGGTCTGGGTGCCCTGTTAAACCAGCAGTCTGAGATTTGGGAGGGCAGATTAACATATCCATCTGATTGAGCAGGACTTCGACAATGAGCCAGACCAGGAGATTCCTTGGAAGCGTGATTTGAGGTGGTGCAGTGGGCCACAGCACAGGAAATCACACAGACTCTGGTTCCCTGTAAGCAGGCGACTGAGGCACCTGTGAGAGGGTCAACGGTTCAACTTTTAAAAAGAAAAAGAGAAAGGGAGAGAGAGAGAGAGAAGAAACTCTGAGACAGGGAGCCCGGAGATTAGGCTCGGCGGGTCCCACCCCCACAGGGACAAACAAAACGGCATGATTCAAAACCCTCAGGGTTGAGAGTCCTATTGTGGAATCAGCTGAATCCAGGATAGTGCAGCTCGGTGGGGGAGGGGCGTCCACCACTATGGACACATACCGCCCCTACTGAGGATTATGCACACTGTAGAAGCAGTCTGGCATTGCCGAGGCAACCCGCCATAACAGAGAGACTGTGCCAACAGGGCGGAGCCCAACACAGTAGGGCAGAACCCTGTGGTGATAGGGCGGAGCCCTGAGGCAGGAGAATTGAGCCTTGGCAGGCAAATAGTTACTACACCGCCTCCTAGCTTTCTGAGACAGAACATCTGAGGGAAAAAAGGAAGAGTTTTATAAGTTCTGCTGCAGAGACCTAAACACAACCGCCCAACAACACTGAATGAACAACAGAGCTCACAGCTCAGCACTGGAGCTCCTATAAAATACAGACCGTCTCGTCAAGCAGCTCTCTGACCACTGTATACCCCAAGAGTCACTTCAAAAAAGGACTAATAAGACTGACAATGGGCGGGCATCATTTTGGGACAAAGATAGCAGAAAAAGAAACTGGTAGCAACGCTCACAATCCTGCAGCTGCTTTAGGTGTACCCCAGAGAAGCACGGCCTGCAGTGGACCTCAGCAGTTGTAAAGAAGAGGGGCTAGACTGTTAGAAGGTAAACTGACTAACAGAAATACTTCATCATCAACAATCTCGGCATACACTCAGAGACCCAATTGAAAAGTCAGCAACTACTAAGACGACAGGTGGATAAATCCACAAAGATGGGAAGAAACCAGCGCAAAAAGGAGAAAAACACCCGAAACCAAAACACCTCACCTCCTACAAGGGACTAAAACTCCTCACCAGCAAGGGAACAAAACTGAAAGGAGAATGAATGTGACAAAATGATGGAATCAGACTTCAGAAAGTGCATAAAGAGAAACTTCACTGAGCTAAAACAACACGTTCTAAATCAATGCAAATAAACGAAGAACCTTGAAAAAAGATTTGAAAAAAAGATTCGAGGAAATGATAACAAGAATGGACAACTTAGAGAGGAATAAGAATGAATTGAAGGAGCTGAAAAACACAACATGAGAACGTCGCAAACCATGCACAAGTTTCAACAGCCGAATTGACCAAGCAGAAGAAAGAATATCAGAAGTCGAAGATCAACTCAATGAAATAAAACGAGAAACCAAGATTAGAGAAAAAAGCGTCAAAAGGAATGAACAAAGTCTCCAAAAAATGTGGGACAATGTGAAGAGACCTAATCTACGTTTGATAGGTGTACCTGAATGTGACGAAGAGAATGAATCCAAGCTGGAAAACACTCCTCAGGATACTATCCAGGAAAATTTCCCCAACCTAGTAAGGCAGGTCAATACTAAACTCCAGGAAATACAGAGAACCCCACAAAGATATTCCGCAAGAAGACCAACCCCAAGGCACGTAATCGTCAGATTCGCCAGGGTTGAAATGAAGAAGAAAATACTAAGGGTAACAAGAGAGAAAGGTGGGGTAACCCACAAAGGAAAGCCCATCAGACACACAGATTATCTCTCAACATAAACTCTACAAGCCAGAAGAGAGTGGGGACCAATATTCAACATCCTTAAAGAAAAGAACTTTCAACCCAGGATTTTATATTCAGCCAAACTGAGCTTCATAAGCAAAGGAAGAATAAAATTGTTTGCCAACAAGCAAGTACTTAGAGATTCTGTAACCATCAGGCCTGCTTTACAAGAGCCCCTGAAAGAGGCACTACACATAGAAAGGAACAAAAACATACTAAATGCTAGAGAGCATCAACAAAATAAAAATCTGCATTAACCAATGGGCAAAACAGCCAGCTAGCATCAAAATGGCAGTATCAAATTCACACATAACAATATTAACCCTAAATGTAAATGCCTTAAATGCACCAGTCAAAAGACACAGACTGGCAAATTGGATAAAAAACCAAAACCCATCAGTGTGCTGATCAGTGTGTATACAGGAAACCTATCTCACATGCAAGGATACACAAAGGCTCAAAATAAAGGGATGGAGGAAGATTTACCAAGCAAATGGACAGCAAAAAAAAAAAAAGGAGTTGCAATTCTCATCTCTGATAAAATAGACTTTAAAGCAACAAAGATTAAAAGAGACAAAAAATGTCATTACATAATGGTAAAAGGATCGATACAACAAGAAGAGTTAACGATCCTAAATATATATGGAACCAATACAGGAGCACCTAGATATATAAGGCAAGTTCTCAAAGACTTATAAAGAGACTTAGACTCCCACACAATAATAGTGGGAGACTTTAACACTCCACTGTCAATATTAGACAGATCAACCAGACAGAAAATTAACAAGGATATCCAGGGCTTGAACTCAGACCTGGAACAAGCAAACCTGATAGACATTTACAGAACCCTCCACCCCAAATCCACAGAATATACATTCTTCTCAGCACCACATCACACCTACTCCAAAATTGACCACATAATTGGAAGTAAAGCCCTCCTCAGCAAATGCAAAACAACTGAAATCATAACAAACAGTCTCTCAGACCATAGTGCAATCAAGTTGGAACTCAGAATTCAGAAACTAACTCAGAACCGCACAGCTTCATGGAAACTGAACAACTGGCTCTTGAATGTTGATTGGATAAACAATGAAATGAGGCTTTTTTAAGATGACGCCATAGAAACAACTCAGGATTGCAGCTCTCAGTGAAGTCGCAGAGGGTGAGTCCTAGCTGCATTCTCAGACAAACCATTGTTGCCCACAGAACGGGAAAGTCCCAGGTGTAGGAGAGACATGGGACGCTAGCACAGCCGGTGGTTTAGCTTGCATAGCCGGTTCAGCCGGCGCCGCAGCTCAGCGGCACCTGGCACAAAACTCACTGGTCTAGGTGCCCTGTTAAACTGGCAATCTGAGATTTGGCAGGGCAGATTGACATGTCCATCTGATTAAACGGGACTTGGACAATGAGCCAGACCAGGAGATTCCTGGGAAGCAAGATTTGAGCTTCTGCAGTGGGCAGCAGCATGGGGGATCGCACGGATCCCAGTGCCCTATCAGCAGGCTACTGGGGTGCCAGTGAGAGAGTCAACTGATCAAATTCGGGAGAAAAAGGAGAGAGAAAGAGAGGACAGACTCTGAGGAAGGGAGCCAGGTGATCGGGCTCGGCGGGTCCTACCCTCACGGGGACAAGCAGGGTTGCAATTGGAGGAGCTTGGGGTTGAGAGTTTTGCTGTGGACACAGCTGAAATTAGGACGGTGCAGCCCAGTGGGGGAGGGGCGTCCACCACTACCAACGCAATGTGCCCCTACTGAAGTACCACGCAGTGCTGAGGCAGCCTGCCATTGCCGAGGCAACCTGCGTTAACAGAGAAAATACAACAGTAGGGCAGAGCGCACCACAGCAGAATGGAGCCCCGTGGAAGCAGGACAGATTCGCGACAGCAGGGCAGAGTGTTGGCAGAAAAATAGTGCATAGACTACCTCCTGGAGGGGCAGGACAGTGCAACAGATACTCATAAACAAAGCCCCAACACCCTGAGACAGAGCATCTGAGGAGGAAAAAAAGGGGGGTTTTATAAGTTCTGCTGCAGCAGACTAAAACACAGCAACCCTGAATGAACAACGGAGCTCACAGCTAAGCACTGGAGCTCCTATAAAGTACAGACCATCTCCTCAAGCAGCCCCCTGACCCCTGTATATCCAAAGAGACACCTCAAAAAAGGACTAATCAGAATGACATTTGGCGGGCATCATTCTGGGACAAAGATAGCAGAAGAAGAAACTGGTAGCATCCCTCATTTTTCTGCAGCTGCTACAGGTGTACCCCAGACAAGCAGGGCCTGGAGTGGACCTCAGCACTCGTACAGGAGAGGGGCTAGACAACTAGAAGGACAACTAAGTAACAGAAATACTTCATCATCAAAAATCTGGGGATTCCCTCAGGGACCCAATTGAAAAATCAGCAACTACCAAGACGACAGGTGGATAAATCCACAAAGATGGGAAGAAACCAGCGCAAAAAGAAGGAAAACACCAAAAAACAAAACACCTCACCTCCTACAAAGGACGAAAACTCCTCAACGGCAAGGGAACAAAGCTGGACAGAGGATGAGCATGACAAAATGATGGAATTAGACTTCAGAAAGTGGATAATGAGAAACTTCAGTGAGCAAAAAGAACATGTTCTAAATCAATGCTAAAAACTAAGAACACATAAAAAAGAAAGAAGACATAAAAAAGTTCTGCTGAAGCAGAGTGAAACAGAACAACCCTGAACGAACAACGGAGCTCACAGCTAAGCAATTGACCTCCTATAAAGTACAGACCATCTCCTCAAGCAGCCCCTAGACCCCTGTATATCCAAAGAGACACCACAAAAAAGGACTAATCAGAATTAGTTCTTGAAAGAAGACATAAAAAAAAGATTCGAGGAAATGATAACAAGAATGGACAACGTAGAGAGGAATATGAATGAATTGAAGGAGCTGAAAAACACAACATGACACCAAAAGCATTGGCAACAAAAGCCAAAATAGACAAATGGGACCTAATCAAACTCCACAGCTTCTGCACGGCAAAATTCCTCAGGGACCTAGAAATAGAAATTCCATTTGACCCAGCAATCCCATTACTGGGTATCTATCCAAAGGATTATAAATCGTTCTACTATAAGGACACATGCACACGAATGTTCATTGCAGCACTGTTTACAATAGCAAAGACCTGGAACCAACCCAAATGCCCAACGATGATAGACTGGACTGGGAAAATGTGGCACATATACACCATGGAATATTATGCAGCAATCAAAAATGATGAGTTTGTGTCCTTTGTAGGGACATGGATGAATCTGGAGAACATCATTCTCAGCAAACTGACACAAGAACAGAAAAAGAAATACCGCATATACTCGCTCATAGGTGGGTGAGAAAAATGAGAACATGTGGACACAGAGAGGCAGTCTACTATACACTGGGGACTGTTGGGGGGAATGGGGGAGGGACAGCAGGGGGGGGCTGGGGGGGATAGCCTGGGGATGAATACCAAGTGTGGGTGAAGGGGAGGAAAGCAGCAAAGCACACTGCCATGTGTGTACCTATGCAACTATCTTGCTCGTTCTGCACATGTACCCCCAAACCTATAATGCAATAAAAAAAAAAAAAAAAAAAAAAAAGAAGACATACAAGCAACAAACAAGCATATAAAAAATACTCAATGTCACTCACCATCAGAGAAATACAAATCAAAACCACTATGAGATACCATCTCATACCAGTCAGAATGGCTATTATTAAAAAGACAAAAAATAAGAGGTGTTGGTGAGGTTGTGGAGTAAAGAGAACACTTAGACACTGTTGGTAAGGGTGTAACTTAGTTCAGCCACTGTGGAAAACAGTTTGGAGATTTCCCAAAGAACTGAAAACAGAACTACAATTCAGGCCATCCATCCCATTACTGGGTATATACCTAAGGAAAATAAGTTGTTCTGCAAAAACAAAAAACACATGCATTCATATGCTCATTGCAGCACTATTCACAATAGCAAACACATGGAATCAATGTAGGCACCCATCAATGGTGGATGAAATAAAGAAAATGTGGTATATATACATCATAGAATACTACACACCCATTAAAAAGAATATTATGTCTTTTGCAGCAACATGGATGCAGCTACAACATGGATGCAGCTGCTTAGAATAATTCATGACTGTAAGTGAATTAACACAGGAACAGAAAACCAAATACCACATGTTCTCACTTATAAGTGAGAGCTAAGCACCAAGTATATGTGGACATAAAGATAGGAACAATAGACACTGGGGACTACTGTAGAAAAGGAGGAGGGAGCAGTGGCTGAAAACTTTCCTCTTGAGTACTATGCTCACTACCTGGGTGAAGGGATCATTTCTACTCCAAACTCAGCATCATGCAATATACCCACATAACAAACCTCCACATGTGCCCTCTGAATCTAAAAGTTGAAATTATGAAAAAAGAAATATTCATTGTATTCACTTTATTATTCTTTTGATGTAGACAGGGTCTATACTGATATTGTGTCTGTCTTTAGTGATACTGACAATTTGTGTTTTCTTTTTTTCTTTTTTTTGGCAATCTTGCTAAAGATTTTTAAATCATTTTGAGGAACCAGACTTTGTTTCATTTATTTTTATTGTTTTTCCCATTATAACCTAATTGATTTCAGTTCTGATCCTTATCATTTCCTTCTTTCTGCTTTCTTTGGGTTTATTTTACTTTTTTGCTGAGTTCTTATGGTGAGAGCATAATTATTGGTTTGAGGCGATTCCTCTTTTTAAATGTATGCATTTAGTACTAGAAATTTTCTTCTATGTATTGCTTTAGCAGTTTCCCATAAATGTAAGGTCTGACCACACCATGGACAGCATGGCAACCCTGGTGACCCACACATACACCTCTGGAGGGCCTTCCAGGATTAGAAAACCTGAAGTAGCTGGAAGATCATGAAAAACAGAAGAACTATCAACCCCTGCAGGGCCCTAACTAACCTGAGACATTCTTCTATTATTTCTTATTCCAGTCTCAATTGACAAGGCCATTGGACTCTGTAACCACCTTGATCAATCTCATGACTCCACAGTGTACAACCCCCCCCAACCAGCTTGCAAAAAACCACCCTAAACTGTAACTTCTGTAACTTTCCACTGTTTACCCCAAACTTATAAAACCAAATCTTATCCCACCATCGTTCGCTGACTCTCTTTTTGGACTCAGCCCACCTGCACCTGAGTGAATCAACAGCGATGGTGCTCACACAAAGCCTGTTTGGGGGGTCTCTTTATTCAGAGCACACGTTTTAACAATAAATTTTGAAATACTGTAAAAAAAAAAAAAAAAAAGAAACAGTCACTAGAGTGAATCAGCAACCATCAGAATGGGAAAAAATCTTTGCAGTTTACACATCTGACAAAGGGCTGATATCCAGAATTTACAAAGAACTCAAACAGATTTACAGAAAAAAAACAAACAAGCCCATTCAAAAATGGGCAAAGGATATGAACAGAAACTTTACAAAAGAAGAAGTACACGAGGCCAACACACATGAAAAAGTGCTCATCATCATTGGTCATTAGAGAGATGCAAATCAAAACCACATTGAGATATCATCTCACACCAGTTAGAATGGCGATCATTAAAAAATCTGGAGACAGCAGATGCTGGAGAGGATGTGGAGAAATAAGAACACTCTTACACTGTTGGTGGGAGTGTAAATTAGTTCAACCATTGTGGAAGACAGTGTGGCGATTCCTCAGGGACCTAGAAATAGAAATTCCATTTGACCCAGCAACCCCATTACTGGGTATCTATCCAAAAGAATATAAATCATTCTACTATAAGGACACATGCACACGAATGTTCATTGCAGCACTGTTTACAATAGCAAAGACCTGGAACCAACCCAAATGCCCATCGATGATAGACTGGACTGGGAAAATGTGGCACATATACACCATCGAATATTATGCAGCAATCAAAAATGATGAGTTTGTGTCCTTTATAAGGACATGGATGAATCTGGAGAATATCATTCTCAGCAAACTGACACAAGAACAGAAAAACAAATAATGCATATACTCACTCATAGGTGGGTGAGAAAAATGAGAACACATGGACACAGAGAGGTGGTCTACTATAAACTGGGGACTGTTGGGGGAAATGGGGGAGGGACAGCGGGTGGGGCTGGGGGGGATAGCCTGGGGATGAATACCAAGTGTGGGTGAAGGGGAGGAAGGCAGCAAAACACACTGCCATGTGTGTACCTATGCAACTATCTTGCACATTCTGCACTTGTACCCCAAAACCTATAATGCAATAAAAATTAAAAAAAAAGAAAAGTGTCTATTCATGTCCCTTTGCTCATTTTTAAATTGAAAAAAAAAAAACACAACATGAGAACTTCGTGAAGCACACACAAGTTTCAACAGCCAAATTGACCAAGCAGAAGGAAAAATATCAAAAGTCGAAGATCAACTCAATGAAATAAAACGAGAAACCAAGATTAGAGAAAAAAGCACAAAAACGAATAAACAGAATCTCCAAGAAATGTGGGACTATGTGAAGAGATCCAACCTACGTTTGATAGGTGTACCATAATGTGATAAAGAGAAAGAATCCAAGCTGGAAAATACTCTTCAGTACATTATCCAGGAAAATTTACCCAACCTAGCAAGGCAGGCCAATACTGAACTCCAGGAAATACAGAGAACACCACAAAGATACTCCGCAAGAAGAGCAACCCCAAGGCACATAATCGTCAGATTCACCAGGGTTGAAATGAAGGAGAAAATACTAAGGGCAGCCAGAGAGAAAGGTCGGGTCACCCACAAAGGGAAGCCCATCAGACTCACAGCAGATCTCTCGGCAGAGACTCTACAAGCCAGAAGAGAGTGGGGTCCAATATTCAACATCCTTAAAGAAAAGAACTTTCAGCCCAGAATTCGGTATCCAGCCAAACTGAGCTTCAAAAGTGAAGCAAAAATAAAATCCTTTCTGAACAAACAAGTACTCAGAGATTTTGTCACCACTAGGCCTGCTTTACAAGAGCTCCTGAAAGAGGCACTACACATAGAAAGAAACAACCAGTACCAGCTATCCTAAAAGCATACCAAATGCTAAAGAGCATCAACAAAATGATGAATCTACATGAACCAATGGGCAAAACAGCCAGCTAGCATCAAAATGGCAGTATCAAATTCACACATAACAATATTAACCCTTAATGTAAATGGCCTAAATGCACCAATCAAAAGACATAGACTGGCAAAATGGATAAAAAACTAAAACCCATCGGTGTGCTGTATCCAGGAAACCCAATTCACATGCTAGGATTCACAAAGGCTCAAAATAAAAGGATGGAGGAATCTTTACCAATCAAATGGAGAGCAAAAAAAGGAGGAATTGCAATTCTCATCTCTGATAAAATAGATTTTAAAGCAACAAATAATAAAAGAGACAAAGAATGTCATTACACAATGGAAAAAGTATCGATACAAGAAGAGCTAACGATCCTAAATATATCTGGACCCAATGCAGGAGCACCCAGATATAAAAGGCAAGTTCTTAATGACTTACAAAGAGACTTAGACTCCCACACAATAATAGTGGAAGACTTTAACACTCGACTGTCTATATCAGACAGATCAACTGACAGACAATTAACGACGATATCTAGGACTTAAACTCAGACCTGGAACAAGCAAACCTGACAGACATTTACAAAACTCTCTACCCAAAATCCACAAAATATACATTCTTCTCAGCACCACATCACACCTACTCCCAAATTGACCACATAATTGGAAGTAAAGCACTCCTCAGCAAATGCAAAACAACTGAAATCATAACAAACAGCCTCTCAGATTATAGTGAAATCAAGTTAGAACTCAGAATTCAGACACTCAGAACCTCACAGCTTCATTGAAACTGAACAACTGGCCTTTGAATGTTGTTTGGATAAACAATGAAATGAAGGCAGAAATAAAGAAGTTCTTCAAAACCAATGAGAACTAAGACACAATATACCAGAATCTTTGGGACACATTTAAAGCAGTCTGTAGAGAAAAATATATAGCAATAAGTGCCCACATGAGAAGAGTGGAGAGATCCAGAATTGACACCCTATCACCAAAATTGAAGTAGCTAGAGGAGCAAGATCAAAAAAGCTCAAAACCTTGCCGAAGACAAGAAATAACTAAGATCAGAGCAGAACTGAAGGAGATAGAGACAAGAAAATCCCTTAAAAAAAATCAATAAATCCAAGAGCTGGTTTTTCAAAACGATCAACAAAATAGGCAGACCACTTGCCATGCTGATAAAAAAGAAAAGAGAGAACAACCAAATAGATGCAATAAAAAACGATAAAGGGGAAATCACCACAGATTCCACAGAAATTTAAACTATCATCAAAAAATACTACAAATCTGGAGAACATCATTCTCAGCAAACTGACACAAGAACAGAAAAAGAAATACCGCATATACTCGCTCATAGGTGGGTGAGAAAGATGAGAACATGTGGACACAGAGAGGCGGTCTACTATACACTGGGGACTGTTGGGGGGAATGGGGGAGGGACAGCAGGGGGGGGCTGGGGGGGATAGCCTGGGGATGAATACCAAGTGTGGGTGAAGGGGAGGAAAGCAGCAAAGCACACTGCCATGTGTGTACCTATGCAACTATCTTGCTCGTTCTGCACATGTACCCCCAAACCTATAATGCAATAAAAAAAAAAAAAAATTAAAAAAAAAAAAAAAAAAAAAAAAAAAAAAAAAATACTACAAACAACTCTATGCACATAAACAAGTAAACCAGAAAGAAATGGATAAATTCCTGGACACCTGTGTCCTCCCAAGCCAAAACCAGGGGGAATCAGAAACTATAAATAGACCAATAACAGGGTCTGAAGTTGAGGCAGTAATTAAGAGCCTACCAGAAAAAAAAGCCCAGGTCCAAATGGGTTTACAGCCGACTTCTACCAGACACACAAAGAGGATCTGATACCATTTCTTCTGAAATTATTCCAAATAATCCCGAAAGAGGGAATCCTTCCCAAATCATTTTATGAGACCAACATCATCCTGATACCAAAACCCGGCAGAGACTCAACAAGAAAAGAAAACTTCAGGCCACTATCAATGATGAACATAGATGCAAAAAACTTCAATAAAATACCGGCAAATCAACTGCAACAGCACATTAAAAAACTTATCCATCATGATCAAGTAGGATTCATCCCGGGGATGCAAGGCTGGTTCAACATATGCAAGTCTATAAATGTAATTCACCACATAAACAGAACCAAAAACAAAAGCCACATGATTATCTCAATTGACGCAGAGAAGGCATTTGACAAAATTCAACAGCCCTTTATGCTAAAAACCCTCAATAAACTTGGCCATTGATGGAACATATCTCAAAGTAATAAAAGCTATTCATGACAACCCAACAGCGAATATCATACTTAATGGGCAAAACCTGGAAGCATTCCCTTTGAAATCCGGCACGAGTCAAGGATGCCCTCTCTCACCACTTCTATTCAACATAGTACTGGAAGTTCTAGCCAGAGCAATCAGGCAAGAAAAAGACATAAAATATATTCAAATAGGAAAGGTGGACGCCAAATTGTCTCTATTTGCAGACGACATGATAGTATACCTAAAAGACCCCATCAACTCAGCCCAAAAACTCCTGAAACTGATAAGCAACTTCAGCAATGTCTCAGGTTATAAAATCAATGTGCAAAAATCACAAGCATTCCTATACACCAATAACAGATTTAAAGAGAACCAAATCAAGAACGAACTGCCTTTCACAATTGCTGCAAAGAGAATAAAATATGTAGGAATACAACTTACAAGGAATGTAAGGGACTTCTTTAAGGAAAACTACAAACCACTGCTCAACGAAATAAGAGAGGACACAAACAGATGGACAAACATTCCACGTTTGTGGTTAGGAAGAATCAATATTGTGAAAATGGCTATACTGCCCAAAGTAATCTACACAATCAACGCTATCCCCATCAAGCTACCATTGATTTTCTTCACAGAACTGGAGAATACAACCATGAACTTCATGTGAAACCAAAAGAGAGCCTGCATAACCAAGTCAATTCTAAGCAAAAAGAACACAGAGGGAGGCATCACACTACCAGACTTCAAACTATACTACAAGGCTACAGTAATCAAAACAGAATGGTACTTGTAGCAAAACAGAGATATAGACCAATGGAACAGAACAGAGGCATCGGAGGCAACACAACTTACCTACAACAATATAATCTTTGATAAACCAGATAAAAACAAGGAATGGGGAAAGAATTCTCTGTTTAACAAATGGTGTTGGGAAAACTGGTTAGCCATGTGCAGGAAGCAGAAACTGGACCCCTTCCTGACACCTTACACTAAAATTAACTCCAGATGGATTAAAGACTTAAACATAAGACCTGACACCATAAAAACCCTAGAAGAAAATCTAGGCAAAACCATTCAGGACATAGGAGTAGGCAAGGACTTCATGACCAAAACACCAAAAGCATTGGCAACAAAAGTCAAAATAGACAAATGTTACCTAATCCAACTCCACAGCTTTTGCATGGCACAGGAAACAGTCACTAGAGTGAATTGGCAACCAGCAGATTGGGAAAAGAATCCTTGCAGTTTATCCAACTGACAAAGGGTTGATATCCAGAATTTACAAAGAACTCAAACAGATTTACATGAATAAAACAAACAAGCCCATTAAAAAATGGGCAAAGTATGAACAGACATTTTACAAAAGAAGACATACATGAGACCAACAAACACATGAAAATATGCTCATCATCACTGGTCATTAGAGAGATTCAAATCAAAACCACATTGAGATACCATCTCACACCAGTTAGAATGGCAATCATTAAAAAATATGGAGACAACAGATGCTGGAGAGGATGTGGAGAATTTGGAAAACTCTTACACTGTTGGTGGGAGTGTAAATTAGTTCAACCATTGTGGAAGACTGGGGATTCCTCAAGGACCTAGAAACAGAAATTCCATTTCACCCAGCAATCCCATTACTAGGTATATTTCCACAGGATTATAAATCGTTCTAATATAAGGACACATGCAAACCAATGTTCATTGCAGGACCGTTTACAATAGCAAAGACCTGGAACCAGCCCAAATTCCCATCGACGATAGACTGGACTGGGAAAACGTGACACATATACAGCATGGAATATTATGCAGCAATCAAAAGCGATGAGTTTGTGTCCTTTGTAAGGACATGGATGATCCTGGAGAACATCATTCTCAGCAAACTGACACAAGAACAGAAAAGGAAATACCACATATTCTCACTCATAGGTGGGTGAAAAAAATGAGAACACATGGACACAGGGAGGGTGGTACTACACACTGGGGTATATTGGGGGGAATAGGGGAGGGACAGCGGGGGGTACCTGGGGAGGGATAGCCTGGGGAGAAAAGCCAAATATGTTTGAAGGGGAAAAATGCAGCAAAACACGCTCCCATGTGTGCACCTAAGCAACTATCTTGCACATTCTGCACATGTACCACAAAACCTAAAATGCAATAAAAATTATATAAAAAAACAAATTGGGGAGAAAAAGAGAGAGAGAGAGGACAATCTCTGAGGCAGAGAGCCAGGTGATCGGGCCTGGCGGGTCCCACCCTCATGGGGATAAGCAGGGATTGAGAGTTTTGTTGCCGGCTCAGCTGAATCCAGGACAGTGCAGTCAGATGGCTTAGAGGCGTCTGCCACTATGGACGCAATCCACCTTTACTGAGGTACACGTCCAGTGCTGATGCAGCCTCCCATTGCCAAGGCTACCCACCATAATATTGAGACTCCACCAGTAGGGCTGAGTGCACCACAGTAGAACAGAGCCCTGTGGCAACAGGGTGAACCTGTGCTAGCAGGGCGGAATCACAGCAGGCAAATAGTAAATAGACTACCTTTTAGCCAGGAAGGACAGTGCAACAGATACTCATAAAGAAAGCCCCAACTCCCTGAGACAGAGCATCTGAGGGAAATAAAATAAAGAATTTTATAAGTTCTGCTGCAGCAGACAGAAACACAGGTGCCCGAAAACCCTGAATGAACAACGGAGCTCACAGCTCAGCACTGGAGCTTCTATAAACTACAGATCATCTCCTCAAGCAGCTCCCTGACCCCTGTATATCCAGAGTCACCTGTAAAAGGACCAATCAGACTGACAATTGGCGGGCATTATTCTGGGACAAAGATAGCAAAAGAAGAAACTGGTAGCATCCCTCACTGTTCTACAGCTTCTACAGGTGTACCCCAGACGAGTAGGGCCTGAAGTGGACCTCAGCACTCGTACAGCAGAGGGGCTAGCTTGTTAGAAGGAAAACTAACTAGCAGAAATATTTTATCATCAACAATCTGGGCGTCCACGCAGAGACCCAATTGAAAAATCAGCAACTACTAAGATGACAGGTGGAAAAATCCACAAAGATGGGAAGAAACCAGAGCCAAAAAAAAGAAAGACACCTGAACCAAAAACATCTCATCTCCTTCAAAGGACCAACACTCCTCACCAGCAAAATAACAAAGCTGGACGGAGAATGAGTGTGATGAAATGATGGAATCAGACTTCAGAAGGTGGATAAAGAGAAACTTCAGTGAGCTAAAAGAACATGTTCTAAATCAATGCAAAGAAACTAAGAACCTTGAGCAAGATTTGAAAAAAGATTCGAGAAAATGATAACAAGAATGGACAACATAGAGAGGAATATGAATGAATGGAAGGAGCTGAAAAACACAACACAAGAACTTCGTGAAGGATGCACAAGTTTCAGCAGCTGAATTGACCAAGCAGAAGAAAGAGTATCAGAACTTGAAGATCAACTTAATGAAATAAATCGAGGAAACCTGATTAGAGAAAAAACCGCAAAAAGGAATGAACAAAATCTCCAAGAAATGTGGGAATATGTGAAGAGACCCAACCTACGATTGATAGGTGTACCAGAATGTGATGAAGAGAATGAATCCAAGCTGGAAAAGACTCTTCAGGATATTATCCGGGAAAATTTTCCCAACCTAGCAAGTCAGGTAATGGTAAAAGGAGTGATAAGACAAGAAGTGCTAACGATCCTAAATATATATGGACCCAATGCAGGAGCACTTAGATATGTAAGGCAAGTTCTTAATGACTTACAAAGAGACTTTAAAGCAACAAAGATCAATAAAGAAAAAGAAAGAATA
Organism: Saguinus oedipus; assembly: GCA_031835075.1. Lineage (NCBI taxonomy): Eukaryota > Metazoa > Chordata > Mammalia > Primates > Cebidae > Saguinus > Saguinus oedipus. Next base: position 171,623,594 of record CM063174.1, read on the forward strand.
AACATTCTTCTCAGAACCACATCACACCTACTCCAAAATTGACCACATAATTGGAAGTAAAGCACTCCTCAGCAAATGCAAAACAACTGAAATAATAACAAACAGTCTCTCAGACCATAGTGCAATCAAGTTAGAACTCAGAATTCAGAAACTAACTCAGAACCGCACAGCTTCATGGCAACTGAACAAGTGGCTCTTGAATGTTGATTGGATAAACAATGAAATGAAGGTAGAAATAAAGAAGTTCTTCAAAATCAACGAGAATGAAGACAGAACACACCAGAATATCTGGGACACATTTAAAGCAGTCTGTAGAGGAGAATATATAGCAATTAGTGTCCACATGAGAAGAGTGCAGAGATCCAAAATTGACACACTATGGTCAAAATTGAAAGAGCTAGAGGAGGAAGATCAAAAAAACTGAAAACCTAGCCAAAGACAAGAAATAACTAAGATCAGAGCAGAACTGAAGAAGATAGAGACAGAGTCTAGTTTATATAGACACTCATTTAGAGCCTCAGTGAATAATGCACACCAGGGTTATAGTCTGGATCCTCTTCTATATGGCCACTCATTCAGTGGCTCACTGAATGATACAAACCTGGGGAATCATAAGGATTCTATTCCATACTACCACTCATTCAGAGCCTTATAGAATAATTCACAATGGGCAATAGTCAGGTGTCTATTTTATATGGCCTCTCATTCAGTGCTTCACTGAAAAAATGAACTTCTATGGAGTAGTCAAGTCACTGTTTAAGAGAGCCACGAATTAATTGCCTCCCTGAATGATATACACCTGGGTGATTGTCAGGATTCTATTACATATGACCTATCATTCTGGGAATCACTGAAGAATACACACATGACGAAGTGTCAGCAGGATATTTGGCATGCACACTCATACAGAACCTGTTTAAATAATGTGAACATGGAGAATAATTAGGAGTCTATGTCATATGGCTACTGATTCACACAATCACTGAATAACGTACACCTGTGAAGTAATAAGAAGTCTGTTTTATATGGCCACTCTTTGAAAGCCTCACCGCATATTACACACTTGTGATTTAATCTGGAGTCTATTTCTTATGGCCACTCATTCAGAGAATTACTGAATAATGCGTACCTGCAGAATAGTTAGAGGTCCCTTTCCTATGGCTACACACTGAGAGCCTCACTGAATGTACACACCTGGGGAAATAGTCGGGATTCTGTTTTCTCACCTGTGGAATACTCAGGTGTCTTTTTCATTTGGCCTGTCATTCGAAGTGTCACTGAATAATGTGGAGTAGTCAAGAGTCTATTTCATGTAGACACATATTTACATTTTCAGTGTATAATAAACACCCGTTTGATAGTAAGGAATCCAATTAATATTGCCACATATTTAGAGCCTCACTGAATAATACACACCTGGAGAATAATTTGGAGTCTATTTTCTTTTTATTTTATTTTATTTTATTCTTTTATTTTTAATTTTTATTGCATTATAGGTTTTGGGGTACATGTGCAGAACGTGCAAGACAGTTGCATAGGTACACATATGGCAGTGTGCCTTGCTGCCTTTCTCCCCTTCACCACACTTGGCATTCATCCCCAGGCTATCCCTCCCCAGCCGCCCCTGTTGTCCCTCCCCCATTCCCCCCAATAGACCCCAGTGTATAGTAGACCGCCTCTCTGTGTCCATGTGTTCTCATTTTTCTCACCCACTTATGAGTGAGTATATGCGGTATTTCTTTTTTTGTTCTTGTGTCAGTTTGCTGAGAATGATGTTCTCCAGATTCATCCATGTCCTTACAAAGGACACAAACTCATCATTTTTGATTGCTGCATAATTTTCGATGGATATTCATTTAGAGCCTCGGTAAATAATGCCCACCTTTGGAGTAGCCAGGAGTCTCTTTCATTTGGACACTCATTCTTAGCCTCAGTAGATAATATGCACCTGTGAAATAGTCAAGAGTCTATTTCATATGGCCACTCATTCAGAGTCTCACTGAATAATACACACTTAGAAAATAGTCAAGAGTCTATTTTATATGGCCATTCTCTGAGTACCTTACTGAGTGGTACACACCTGGGGAATGGTCAGGATAGTTTTATATGGACACTCAATGAATGCCTCACTGAATAATGCACACCTGTGGAATAGTCAAAATTCTATTTTATTTGGTCACCCTTTCAGAGCCTCAGTGAATAATACACACCTAGAAAACAGTGGGGAGTGTGTTTCATGTGGCCACTCATTCAGAGCCTCACGGAATAGTGCACACCTGGAGAATTCTGAAGAGTCTATTTGGAACTGCAATGCATTCAGAGACCCTGTGAATAACACACATCTGTGGAATTGTGAGGATTCAATTCCAAATTGCCAAATATTAGGAGCCTCAGTGAATCATGCACACCAAGGGAATAATCAGGAGTCTATTGCTTACGCACTCTCAATCAGTACCTCAGTGAATAATGCACGTCTTTCTAGTATTAAGGGGTCTGTTTTATATGGCCACTCATTTGGAGCCTCACTAAAGAGTACACAACTGAAAACAAGTCAGGGGTGTATTTCACATGGCCACTCATTAAAGGGCTCAGTGAATAATTCACAGCTGTTGATTACTCAGGATCCTTTCTCATGTGGCGAATCATTCAGAGCTTCACTGAGTGATACACAGCCTGGAAATAGTCAGGATTCTATCTTATATAAACACTCATTATGAGCCTCAGTGAATCACTCACGTCTGTGAAATACTTAGGATACTAATTCCTATTACCCCCAATTCATAGATTCCCTGAATATTACACACTCGAGAAATAATCAGAAGTCTATTTTATATTGTGAGACATCATAAAGCCCAAGAAATAATACACTACTGGGGAATAGTCAGGAATCTATTTCATATGGCCACTCAGGGAATGAGTGAATAATGCACACCACGATAATACTCAGGTTCCTGTTTCATATGACACTGATTCAGTATCTTACTGAATGACACACCGGGGAATCAGCAGGATTCTCTTCTATAGGACCATTCATTCAGAGCCTTACTGAATAATGTACAAGGGGGCAATAGTCAGGAGTCTATTTCATATGGTCTCTTCTTCTGAGCTTCAGTGAATAACAAACACCTGTGGAGTAGTCATGACCCTATTTAAGATAGCCACAAATAAAGCACCTCCCTGAATGATACACACCTGGGTGACAGTCAGGAGTCTACTTAAAATGGCTGCACATTCAGAGTCTCTGTAAATATTGCACACCTGGGCAATAGACAGGAGTCTCTTTTTTATGCCCACTTATTCAGAGTCTCATTCAATACTACACTGTTGAAGAGTTTAGAGCCTACTTCATATAGCCACCCATTTAGATCCTCAATGAATAATGCACACCAGGGTAATAGTCTGAAACCTCTCTCATATAGCTGCTCATTCAGTGCCTCACTGAATGATACACATCTGGGGAATCATCAGGATTCTATTCCATACTGCCAATCATTCACAGCCTTATTGAATAACTCACAACGGGGCAATAGTCAGGTGACCATTTTATATGGCCTCTAATTTAGAGCTTTTGTGAATAATAAACCTTTATGGAGTAGTCAGGACGCTGTTTATGGTAGCCATGAATTAAGTGCCTCTCTGAGTAATACACCCCTGGGTGATAGTCAGGAGTCTATTTCATATGATCTCTCCTTCTGGGAATAACTGAAGAATACACACCGTGGAAAGTGTCAGGAGTCTATTTGGTATGCACACTCATGAAGAACCTGTTTGAATAATGCACACATGGAGAATAATTAATAGTCCATTTCAATTGGCTACTTATTCAGACAATAAGTGAATAACGCACACATGTGGAGTAATAAGGAGTCTGCTTCGTGTGGCCACTCTTTCACAGCCTCACCAAAAAGTTTACACTAATGATATAGTCTGGACTCTATTTTATGTGGCCACTCAGAGAGTCAGTGAATAATGCACACTTGAGGAATACTCTGTGAATATTAGGAATTTATTTTATATGGCCACTTAGAGCCACAGTGAATAATGCATACCACGGTAATAGCAAGGATCTTGTTTCATGTGACCACTGATTCAGTAACTCTCTGAATAATACAAACCAGGGAATCTCCAGGATTCTATTCCATAAGAACACTCATTAATAGCCTTTCTAAGTATTGCACAATGGGGCAAGAGTCAGGAGTCTATTTCAAATGGCCTCTCATTCAGAGATTCAGTGAATAATAAACGCCTGTGGAGTAGTCAGGACCCTATTTAAGATAGCCACAAATTAAGCACATCCCTGAATAATACACACCTCTGTGACAGCCAGGATTCTCTTTGATAGGGAAACTCATACAGAACCTTTTTGAATAATGCACATGTGAAGAATAATCACGTCTATTTTTTGTGGTGATTCTTTAGCGAGTTTTGAATAACACACACCTGAGAAGTAAAATCGATGCTATTTCATATTGCCTCTGTTTCAGTGTTTCAGCGAATAATATATATATCTGGAATAGCCAAGAGTCTCTTTCTATGGCCACTCGTTCCAGGCCTCAGTGAATAATACACACCTGTGAAATTGTCTAGTGTCTACTTCAAATGGCCACACATTGAGAGTCTCTGTATATAATGCACACCTGGGGAAAAGACAGGAGTCTCTTCCTTAGGCTCAGTTATTCAGTCTCATTCAGTACTACACACTTGAAAAAGAGTTAAGAGTCTTCTTCATAGAGCCACTCTTTTACAGCCTCAGTAAATAATACACACATATGGAATAGACACTGGTCTATTTTCTATGGCCACAAAATCAAAGCCTGAGTGAGTAATGCACAACTTTGTAATAATGAGGAGTCTATTCCATATGCCCATTTAATCAGTGTCTCAGTCAATAATACACACCTTAGAAATACTAAGGGATCTATTTTCTCTAATCACTGACTTAAAGCCTCATTAAATAATACACACCTGTGGAATAGTCAGAAGGCTATTTTATATGGTCAAACATTCAGAGCCTTAGTGACTAATACCTACTGTGGCATACTCAGGACACTATTACATATGGCCTCTCCTTCAGAGATTCACTGAATAAGGAACACCTGTATTTTAGTCAGAATTCTATTTCATATAGTCACCTATTCACAGCCTCACTGAATAACATACACCTTGGGAAAAGTCAAGTTTCTATGTCGTATAGCCACTCATTTAGAGCCGAACCTAAAAATGCACACGTGATGAGTATTCAGTAGTCGCTTTCCTATGGCCACTCATTCAGAGCCTCACTGAATAATACAGACCTATCGAAAAGTCACGAGTGTATTTCACATGGCCACTCATTCAGAACCTCAGTGAAGAATCATATATACCTGGGAAATACTCAGGATTCTATTTAATATAGCCAATTCTTTGGAGACTCACCGAATAATGCACACCTGGGGAATAGACTGGAGTCTATTTGATATGACCGTTTACCCAGTGACTCAGTGGAAAATGCAAATCTGAAAAATAGTCAAGTGGATATAGTGAGGAGTCTATTTTATATGGTCACTCATCGGAAAATTAGTGAATGATACACAACTGGGGAATAGTGAGAATCCATGCCATATGGCCAATCAATCTCAGCATTACCAAATAATGAACAATGGGGCAATAGTCAAATTCTATTTCATATGGACTCATATTCAGAGCGTCAGTGCATAATAAACAGCTGTGGAGTAGTCAGTACCCTATTTAAGCTAGCCACAAATTAAGAAGCTCCCTGAATATTACACACATGGGTGATTGTCAGGAGGCTATTTCATGTGGACACTGATACAGAACCTCTTCGAATAATGCACATGTGGGGAATAAACAGTAGTCTATTTTACATGGTAATTCGTTTGAAATATCAAAAAATAATGCACATCTGTGTAGTAAATTCGAGTCTGTTTCATATGGCCACTCTTTCAGTATTTCAGTGAATAATGTGTATATTTGAATAATCAGGAAACTTTTTCATGTGGCCTCTCGTTCTGGGCCTCGGTGAATAATACACCCCTTGGAAACAGTCACGAGTCCACTTCAAATGTCTACACATTCAGGATCTCTGAAAATAATGCACACCAGGGCAATAGCCAGGAGCCTCTTTTTAAGCCCACTTATTCAGAGTCTCATTCAAAAATACACACCTAAGAATTATGAGTCTAGTTTATATAGCCAATCACTTAGAGCCTCAGTGAATAATGCACACCAGGGTTATAGTCCGAAGCCTCTTTTGTATGGCAACTCATTCAGTGCCTCACTGAATGATAGAAACCTGGGGAATCATAAGGATTCTATTCCATAGTACCACTCATTTAGAGCCTTATACAATAATTCCAAATGGGCAATAGTCAGGTGTCTATTTTTTATGGCCTCTCATTCAGTGCTTCTGTGAAATAATGAACTTCTATGGAGTAGTCAAGTCACTGTTTAAGAGAGCCACATATTAAGTGCCTCCATGAATGATACACACCTGGGTGATTGTCAGGAATTTATTTCATATGACCTCTCATTCTGGGAATCACTGAAGAATACACACATGACGGAGTGTCAGCAGGATATTTGGCATGCACACTCATACAGAACCTGTTTAAATAATGCGAAATGGAGAATAATTAGGAGTCTATGTCATATGGCTACTGATTCACACAATCACTGAGTAATGCACACCTGTGGAGTAGTAAGAAATCTGTTTCATATGACCACTCTTTCACAGCCTCACCGCATATTACACACTTGTGATATAATCTGGAGTCTATTTCTTATGGCCACAAATTCAGAGAATTACTGAATAATGTGCACGTGTGGAAGAGTCAGAAGTCCTTTTCCTATGGCTACTCATTGAGAGCCTCACTGAATGTACACACCTGGGGTAATAGGATTCTGTTTTATCCCATAATTCAGAGTCTCACTGAATAACGCAAACCTGTGGAATAGTCATGTGTCTTTTTCATGTGGCCTCTCATTCGGAGTGTCAATGAATAATGTGGAGTAGTCAGGAGTCTATTTCATGTAGGTACATATTCACAGCCTCAGTGTATAATACACACCCGTGAGATAGTAATGAATCTAATGGATATGGCCATATATTTAGAGCCTCAGTAAATAATACACACCTGCAGAATAATTTGGGATCTATTTTCGATGGATATTCATCCAGAGCCTCTGTGAATAATGCACACTTGTGGAGTAGCCAGAAGTCTTTTTCATTTGGACACTCATTCTTAACATAAGTAGATAATATGCACCTGTGAAATAGTCAGGAGTCAATTTCATATGGCCACTCATTCAGAGCCTCAGTAAATAATACACAATTAGGGAATAGTCAAGAGTCTATTTTATACAGCCACTCTCTGAGGACCTTACTGAGTGGTACACACCTGGGGAATGGTCAGGATAGTTTCACATGGACACTCAATGAATGCCTCACTGAATAATGCACACCTGTGGAATAGTCAGGAATCTATTTTATTTGGTCACTTTTTCAGAGCCTCAGTGAATAATACACACCTAGAAAACATTTGGGAGTGTGTTTTATGTGGCATCCCATTCTGAGCCTCACGGAATAGTGCACACCTGGAGAATTCTCAAGAGTCTAATTGGAATGGCAATGCATTCAGAGACTCTGTAAATAACACACATCTATGGAATTGTGAGGCATCCATTCCAAATAGTCAAATATTCAGAGCCTCAGTGAATCATGCACATCAAGGTAATAATAAGGAGTCTATTGATTATGTACTTTCATTCAGCTCATCAGTGAATAATGCATGTCTTCCGAGTACTGAGCGGTCTTTTTTATATGGCCACTCATTTGGAGCCTCACTAAATAGTACAAAACTGAAAACAGGTCATGGGTATATTTCACATGGCCACTCAATCAGAGGCTCAGTGAATAATTCACAGCTGTTGAGTACTCAGGATCCTTTTTCATATGGCGAATCATTCAGATCCTCACTGAGTGATACACAACTTGGCATTAGTCAGGATTCTGTTTAATATAAACACTCATTATGAACCTCAATGAATCACTCATGTCTGTGAAATACTTAGGATACTAATTCATATTACCCCCCAATTCATAGATTCCCTGAATATTACACACTTGTGAAATAATCAGAAGTCTATTTTATATTGTGAGTCATTAGAAAGCCGAAGAAATAATACACTACTGGGGAATAGTCAGGAGTCTATTTCATATGGCCACTCAGAGAATCGGTGAATAATGCACACCAGGGTAATACTCAGGATCCTGTTTCATATGACCACTGATTCAGTATCTCACTGAATGACACACCGGGGTATCGTCAGGATTCTGTTCCATAGGACCATTCATTCAGAGCCTTACTGAATGAGGCAAAAGGGGGCAATAGTCAGGAGTCTATTTCATATGGCCTCTCCTTCTGAGCTTCAGTGAATAACAAACAACTGTGGAGTAGTCATGATTCTTTTTAAGGTAGCCACAAATAAAGCACCTCCCTGAATGATACACACCTGGGTGACAGTCAGGAGTCTACTTAAAACGGCTGCATATTCAGAGTCTCTGTAAATAATGCACACCTGGGCAATAGACAGGAGTCTCTTTCTTATGCTCACTTACTCAGTGTCATTCAATAATACACACCTGTCAAAGAGTTAAGAGCCTACTTCATATAGCCACCCATTTAGATCCTCAATGAATAATGCACACCAGGGTAATAGTCTCGACCTTCTCTCATATAGCCCCTCATTCATTGCCTCACTGAATGATACACACCTGGGGAATGATCAGGATTCTATTCCATACTGCCTATCATTCAGAGCCTTATTGAAAAATTCACAACAGGGCAATAGTCCGGTGACTATTTTATATGGCCTCTCATTTAGAGCTTCTGTGTATAATGAACTTCTATGGAGTAGTCAGGATGCTGTTTATGGTAGCCACGAATTAAGTGCCTCTCGGTATAATAAACACCTGGGTGATAGTCAGGAATCTATTTTATATGATCTCTCATTCTGTGAATAACTGAAGAATACACAACTGGGAAAGTGTCCGGAGTCTCTTAGGTATGCACACTCTTGTAGAACCTGTTTAATAGTGCACACATGGAGAATAATTAGGAGTCCATGTCATATGTCTACTCATTCAGACAATCAGTGAGTAATGCACACATGTGGAGTAATAAGAAGTCTGTTTCATGTGGCCACTATTTCACAGCCTCACCGAATATTATACACTTATAATATAGTCTGGAGTCTGTTTCATGTGGCAACTCAGAGAATCAATGAATAATGCACACATGAGAAACACTCAGTGAATACTAAGAGTCTATTTCATATGGCCACACAGAGCCTCTGTGAATAATGCAAATCACGGTAACAGTCAGGATTTTGTTTCATATGACTACTGATTCAGAATCTCACTGAATGACACTCCAGGGAATCATCAGGATTCTGTTCCATAGGACCATTAATTCAGCCCATTACCGATTAATTCACAAGGGGGCAGTAGTCAGGAGTTTATTTCATATGGCCTCTCCTTCAGAGCTTCAGTAAATAATGAACACCTGTGGAGGACTGATGACCCAATTTAAGATAGCCACAAATTAAGCACTTCGCTGAATGATACAGACCTGTGTGACAGTCAGGAGTCTACTTAAAACGGCTACACATTCAGAGTCTCTGTAAATAATGCACACCTGGGCAAAGATTATAGAGTCTCATTCAATAATACACACCTGCTGAGGAGTTAAGAGTCTACTTCATATAGGCACCCATTTTGATCCTGAGTGAAAAAAGCACACCAGAGTAATAGTCTGAAGCCTCCCTTATATAGCTGCTCATTCAGTGCCTCACTGACTGATACACACCTGGGGAATCATCAGAATTCTATTCCATACTGCCACTCATTCAGAGCCTTATTGAATAATTCACAATGGGGCAATAGTCAGGTGACTATTATCTTTTTAATTTTTATTGCGTTTTCGGTTTGGGGGTACATGTGCAGAATGTGCAAGATAGTTGCATAGGTAAATATACGGCAGTGTGTTTTGCTGCTTTTCTTTTCTTTACCCACATTTGGCATTTCTCCCCAGGCTGTCCCTCCCCTGCTCTCCTCCCGCTGTCCCTCCCCTATTTTTTCTAATAGATACCTGTGTGTAGTACCCCCCTCCCTGTGTCCATGTGTTCTCATTTTTCTCACCCGCCTATGAGGGAGAAGATGTGGTATTTCGTTTTCTGTTTTTGTGTCAATTTGCTGAGAATGATGTTTTTCATGTTCATTTATGTCTTTACAAAGGACAAAAACTCATCTATTTTGATTGCTGCATAATATTCCATGGTGTATATGTGCCACATTTTCCTAGTCCACTCTACCATCACTGGGCATTTGGGTTGGTTCCAGGTCTTTGCTATTGTAAACAGTGCTGCAATGAACATTCGTGTGCATGTGTCCTTATAGTAGAACAATTTATAGTCTTTTGGATATGTACTCAGTAATGGGATTGCTGGGTCAAATGGAATTTCTATTTCTAGATCCCTGAAGAATTGCCACACTGTCTTCCACAATGGTTGAACTAATTTACACTCTCAACAACAGTGTAAGAGTGTTCCTATTTCTCCGCATCCTCTCCAGCATCTGTTGTCTTCAGATTTTTTAATGATGGCCATCCTAACTGGCGTAAGATGGTATCTCAATGTGATTTTAATTTGAATCTCTCTAATGACCAGTGATGATGAAAATTTTTCATATGCTTTTTGGCCTCATGTATTTTATATGGCCTCTCACTTAGAGCTTCAGTGAATAATAAACTTCTATGGAGTAGTCAGGACACCGCTTATGGTAGACACGAATTAAGTGCCTCCCTGAATGATACACATCTGGGTGATAGAAGTTTATTTCATATGATCTCTCATTCTGGAAATAACTGAAGAATACACACCTGGAAAAGTGTCAAGAGTCTCGTTGGTATGCACACTCATGCAGAACCTGTTTGAATAATGCACACATGAAGAATAATTAGGAGTCCATACCATATGGCTACTCATTCAGACAATCAGTGAATAACGCACACATGTGGAGTAATAAGAATTCTGTTTTATGTGGCCACTCTTTAACAGCCTCAGCGAATATTATACACTTATGATATAGTCTAGAGTCTATTTCATGTGGCCACTCAGAGAATCAGTGAATAATGCACACATGAGGAATACTCTGTGAATATTAGGAGTCTATTTTATATGGCCACTCAGAGCCGCAGTGAATAATGCATACCACGGTAATAGTCAGGATACTGTTTCATGTGACCACTGATTCAATATCTCTCTGAATTATACACACCAGGGAATATTCAGGATTCTACTCCATAGGAACACTGATTCAGAGCCTTTCTAAATAATGCACAATGTGGCAAGAGTCAGGAGTCTATTTTATTTGGCCTCTTATTCAGAGATTCAGTGAATAATAAACACCTGTGGAGTTGTTAGGACCCTATTTAAGATAGCGACAAATTAAGCACCTCCATGAATGATACATACCGGTGTGACAGACAGGAATCTATTTGATTTGGACACTCATACAGAACCTCTTTGAATAATGCACATGTGAAGAATAATCACTAGTCTATTTCATATGGTGATTTCATCAGAGAATCATTGAGTAACACACTCCTGTGAAGTTATATCGAGTCTATTTCATATGGCCACAATTTCAGTGTTTCAGTGAATTATATATATATCTGGAATAGCCAGGAATCTCTTGGCAACTCGATCAGGGCCTCAGTGAATAATACATCCCTGGGAAATTGTCAAGTGTCTACTTCATATAGCCACACTTTGAGAGTCTCCGTATATAATGCACAACTGGGGAATAAACAAGAGTCTCTTTCATAGGCTCACTTATTTAGTCTCATTCAGTAATACACACCAGGAAAAATGTTAAGAGTCTTTGTCATATAGCCACTCATTTAGAGCCTCAGAAAATAAGGCACACCTGTGGAACAGACACTGGTCTACTTTGTATGGCCACAAAATCAAAGCCTGAGTGAGTAATGCACAACTTTGGAATAATGATGAGTCTATTCCATATGCCCACGTAATCAGGGTCTCAGTCAATAATACACACCTTAGGAATAGTAAGGGATCTGTTTCATCTAATCACTAACTCAAAGCCTCATTAAATAATACACACCTCTGGAAGAGTCAATAGGCTATTTCATATGGCCAAACATTCAGAGCCTCAGTGACTAATAATTACCACGGCACACTCAGAACACTATTACATATGGCCTCTCATTCAGAGCTTCACTGAATAATGAACATCTGTTGAAAAGTCAGGATTCTATTTCATAAAGACACTCTTTCAGAGCCAAACCTAAGAATGCACTCCTGCGGGCATTAAGGAGTCTCTTTCCTATGTTCACTCATTCAGAGCCTCATTGAATAATACACATCTATGGAAATATTAGGAGTGCATTTCACATGGCCACTCATTCAGAGTTTCATTGAATCATAAATACCTGGGGAATACTCAGGAGTTTATTTTATTTGGCCTCTCATTCAGAAACTCGTGGAATAATGCACACCTGTGAAACAGTCTGACGTCTATTTGATATGATGGTTCATTCAGTGCCTCAGTGGAAAATGCACACAGGAAAAATAGTTGAGCGGTTATTTTATGTAGCCACTTATCCATATACTTAGTAAGTAATATACACCTGGGGAATACTCAGGAGTCAATTTCATGTGGCCAGTTATTCAGAAACTCAGTGAATGATACACACCTGTGGACTAGTTAGAGTCTATGATATATGGCCGCTCAATCAGAGCTTTACTGATGGATTCACACCTGGGAATTAGTCAAGATTCTATTTCATATCACCATTGTTTAAGAGCCTCATGGAGTAATGCACATCTGGTCAGTAATCAGGAGGCTATATCCTATGAATGAGTATTCATAGCCTCAGTGAATAATGCACACCTGTGGAATAGCCAGAAGTATATTTCACACAGCCACTAATTCAGAGCCTGAGTGAATAATACACGCCTGTGGAACAGTCAGCATTTAATTTCATAGGGCCACTGATTCATAGCCTCAGTGAATAATGCACAAATGTACAGTACTCAGCAGTCTATTTCATAAAGTCACTCATTCAGAGATTCACTGAATAATACATATTATTGGGATAGACATCATCCTTTTTTATATAATTACACAAGGAGAGTCTCACTGATTAATACTCACCTGGGGAAGAGTTAGGAATCTACCTTATATAGCCACTCATTTACAGCCTCAGTGATTAATGCATGCATGTGGAATAGACACTACTCTATTTTACATTGCCACAAAATCAAAGCCCGAGTGAGTAATGCACAACTTTGGAATAGTCAGTAGCCTATTCCATATGCCCATATATTCAGAGTCTGAGTCAACAATACACACATTGGGAATAGTCAGAAGTCTATTTCATATGGTCACTAACTATACACTGGGGACTGTTGGGGGAAATGGGGGAGGGACGGGGGGACTGGGGGGGATAGCCTGGGGATGAATACCAAGTGTGGGTGAAGGGGAGGAAGGCAGCAAAACACACTGCCATGTGTGTACCTATGCAACTACCTTGCACGTTCTGCGCATGTACCCCAAAACTTATATGCAATAAAAATTTAAAAAAAAGACTCATTAAATGATACACACCTTTCGACTAGTCAGGAGACTATTTCAGATGGCCACGGTTTCAGAGCCTCAGTGAATAATGCATATCTGGGGAATACTCAGGACACTATTACATATGGCCTATCCTTCAGAGCTGCACTGAATAAGGAACACATGTATTGTGGTCAGAATTTTATTTCATATAGCCACATATTCAGAGCCTCACTGAGTAACATACACCTTGGGGAAAGTCAAGTTTCTATGTTGTATAACCATTCATTTAGAGCCGAACCAAAAAAAGCAAGGCTGAGGGGTATTCAGTAGTCACTTTTCTATGGCCCCTCATTCAGAGCCTCACTGAATAATACAAAACTATGGAAAATTAAGGAGTGTATTTTACATGGCCACTCATTCAGAACCTTAATGAAGAATTATATATACCAAAGGAATACTCACGATTCTATTTAATATAGCCACTTTTTAAGAGACTCACTGAATGATGCATACGTGGAAAATAGTCTGGAGACTATTTGATATGACCATGCACTCAGTGCCTCCGTGGAAAAAGCACAGCTGCGAAATAGTCAAGAGGATATTGTCAGGAGTCTATTTTATATGATCACTCATTCAGAAACTCACTGAATGATACACAACTGGAGAATAGTCAGAGTCCATGCCATATGGCCACTCAATCCTAGCATTACCAAATAATGCACAATGAGGCAATAGTCAGGAGTCTATTTTATGTGGCCTCTTATTCAGAACTTCAGTGCATAACAAAAAGCTTTAGGGTAGTCAGAACCCTATTTAAGGTAGCCCCAAATTAATCACCTTCCTGAATGATACACACATGAGTGATTGTCAGGAGGCTATTTGATATGGACACTCATACAGAACCTCTTCAACTACTGCACATGTGGGGAATAAACACTAGTCTATTTCATATGATGATTCGTTTGGAATATCAAGCAATAATGCACACCTGTGAAGTAACATGGAGTCTATTTCATATGGCCACCCTTTCTGTGTTTCTGTGATAAATATGTATATCTGAATAGTCAGGAATCTCTTTCATATGGCCACTCCTTCAAAGCCTCAGTGAATAATACACCCCTTGGAAACAGTCAAGAGTCTACTTCAAATGTCTACACATTCGTGGTCTCTGTAAATAATGCACACCTGGGCAATAGCCAGGAGTTTCTTTTTTATGCCCACTTATTCAATGTCTCATTCCATAATACACACCTAAAAAGGAGTTAAGTGTCTACTTCATATAGTCACTCATTTAGTGCCTCAATAAATAAAGCACACAAGGGTTACAATCTGGAGACTCTTTTATATGGCCACTCATTCAGTGCCTCACTTAATGATACAAACCTGGGAAATCATAAAGATTCTATTTCATTCTACCACTCATTCAGAGCCTTATAGAATAATTCAAAATGGGCAATAGTCTGGTGTCTATTTTATATGGCCTCCCAGTTAAATAATGAACTTCTATGGAATAGTCAAGTCACTGTTTAAGAGAGCCATGAATTAAGTGCCTCCCTGAATAATACACACCTGGGTGATAGTCAGGAGTATATTTCATATGACCTCTCATTCTGTGAATCACTGAAGTATACATACATGACGGAGTGTCAACAGGATATTTGGTATGCACACTCATACATAACATGTTTAAATAATGCGAATATGGAGAATAATTAGAAGTCTATGTCATATGGCTACTGATTCACACAATAAGTTAATAATGCACAACTGTGAAGTAATGAAAAATCTATTTTATATGGCCACTCTTTCACAGCCTCACCGCATATTACACACCTGTAATATAATCTGGAGTCTATTTCTTATTGCCACTCATTCAGAGGATTACTGAATAATACACACCTGCGGAATAGTCAGAAAACCCTTTTCTATGGCTACTCATTGAGAGCCTCACTGAATGTACACACCTGGGGAAATAATCAGGATTTTGTTTTATCCCCTCATTCAGAGCCTCACTGAATAATGCACACCTGTGGAATAGTCAGGTGTCTTTTTCATGTGGCCTCTCATTCGGAGTGTCACTGAATAATGTGGAGTAGTCAAGAGTCTATTTCATGTGGACACATATTCAGAGCCTCAGTGAATAATACACACCCGTGTGATAGTAAGGAATCTAATTAATATGGCCAAATATCCAGAGCCTCACCGAATAATACACACCTGCAGAAAAATTTGTAGTCTATTCCTGATGAACATTCATTCAGATCCTCAGTGAATAATGCACCACTGTTGAGTAGCCAGAAGTCTATTTCATTTGAACACTAATTCTTAGCCTTAGTGGATAATATCCACCTGTGAAATTGTCAGGAGTCTATTTCATATGGCCACTCATTCAGAGCCTCAGTGAATAATACACAATTGTGGAATAGCCAAGAGCCTATTTTATATGGCCACTCTCTCAGTACCTTACTGAGTGGTACACCTGGGGAATAGTCAGGACAGTTCTATATGGACACTCAATTAGTGACTCACTGAATAATGCACACCTGTGCAGTAGTCAAATTTCTATTTTATTTGGTCACTTTTTCAGAGCCTTAGTGAATAATACACACCTTGAAAACATTGGGGAGCCTGTTTTATGTGGCCACTCATTCAGAGCCTCATGGAATAGTGCACACCTGGTGAATTCTCAAGAGTCTATTTGGAATGACAGTGCATTCAGAGACTCAGTAAATAATACACACCTAGGGAATTCTGAGGAATCCATTCCATATGGCTTCATATTCGGAGCCTCAGTGAATCATGCACACCAAAGAAATAATCAGGAGACTATTGTTTAGGTTCTGTCATTCAGCCCCTCAGTGAATAATACACATCTATGGAGTACTGAGGGGTCTGTTTCATATGGCCACTCATGTCGATCCTCACTGAATAGTACACAACTGGAAAAATGTAAGGAGTGTATTTCACACGGCCACTCATTCATAGACTCAGTGAATAATTCACAGCTGTTGAGTACTCAGGAGTCTTTCTCATATGGCGAACCATTCAGAGCCTCATTAAATGATATACAGCTTGGGAATAGTCAGGATTCTATTTAATATAAACACTCATTATGAGATTAAGTGAATCACACATGTCTGTGGAATACTGAGGATACTAAATCATATTACACCCCAATTCATAGATTCCCTGAATATTACACACTTTTAAAAGAATTATAAGTCGATTTCATATGGTTAGACATTAGAAAACCTGAGAAATAATACACTGCCGAGAAATAGTTGGAGTCTATTTTATATGGCCACTCAGAGAATCAGTGAATAATGCACACATGAGGAATACTCAGTGAATATTAGGAGTCTATTTCATATTGCCACAGAGCCTCAGTGAATAATGCACACCGCAGTAATTGTCAGGATCCTGTTTCATGTGACCACTGATTCAGTAACTCTCAGAATGATACACACAAGGGAATCCTCAGAATTCTATTTCCTAGAAACACTCATACAGAGTCTTACTAAATAATGCACAATAAGGCATGTGTCAGGATTCTATTTTATATGGCCTCTCTTTCAGAGATGCAGTGAATAATATTTCATGAGACCACTGATTCAGTATCTCTCAGAATGATGCACACCAAGGAATTCTCAGAATTTTATTCCATACTGCACTCATTCAGAACCTTATTGAATGATTCACAATGGGGAAATAGTCAGGTGACTATTTTCTATGGCCTCTCATTTAGAGCTTCAGTGAATAATTAACTGCTATGGAGTAGTAAGGACGCTGTTTATGGTAGCCACGAATTAAGTGCCTCCCTGAATAATACAAAGCTAGGTGATAGTCAGGAGTCTATTTTATATGATCTCTCATTCTGGGAATAACTTAAGAATACACAACTGGGAAAGTGTCAGGAGTCTATTTGGTATGCACACTCATGCAGAACCTGTTTGAATAATGCACACATGTCGTAAAATTAGGAGTCCATGTCATATGGCTACTCATTCAGACAATCAGTGAATAATGCACACATGTGGAGTAATAAAAATTCTGTTTAATGTGGCCCCACTTTCACAGCCTCACCAAATATTATACACTTATAATATAGTCTGAAGTCTATCTCATGAGGCCACTCAGAAAACCTGTGAATAATGCACACATCATGAATACTCTGTGATTATTAGGAGTCTATTTTCTATGGTGACTCAGGGCCGCAGTGAATAATGCATACCACAGTAATAGTCAGGATCCTGTATCATGTGACCACTGATTTAGTATCACTCTGAATGACACACACCAGGGAATCTTCAGGATTCTATTCCATAGGAACACTCATTCAGAGTATTACTAAATAATTAACAATGTGGAAAGAGTCAGGAGTCTATTTCTTATGGCCTCTCATTCAGAGATTCAGTGAATAAAAAATTGTGGAGTAGTAAAAACCCTATGTAAAATAGCCACAAATTAAGCACCTCCCTGAATGATACAAAACTGTGTGACAGTCAGGAGTCTATTTGATATGGACGCCAATACAGAACCTCTTTGCATAATGCAAATGTGAATAATAATCACTAGTCTATTTCATATGGTGATTCCTTTAGAGAATCATTGAATAACCAACATTTGTAAAGTAAAATCGAGTCTATTTCATATGGCCACCATTTCAGTGTTTCAGTGAATAATATGTATATCTGGAATAGCCAGGAATCTCTTTCATAGGGCCACTTGTTTAGAACCTCAGTGAATAATACACCCCTGGGAAATTGTCTAGTGTCTACTTCAAATGGCCACACTTTGAGAGTCTCTGTACATAATGCACACCTGAGGAACAGCCAGGAGTCTCTTTCTTAGACTCACTTATTCAGACTCATTCAGTAATACACAACTGGAAAAAGTTAAGAGTCTTCTTCATATAGCCACTCATTTAGAGACACAGTAATTAATGCACACCTGTGGAACAGACTCTGGTCTATTTTGTATGGCCAGAATATCAAAGCCTGAGTGAGTAATGCACAACTTTGGAATAATGAGGAGTCTATTAAATGTGCCAACTTAATCAGTGTCTCAGTCAATAATACACACGTTAGGAATAGTAAGGGATCTTTTTCATCTAATCACTAACGCAAAGCCTCATTAAATAATACACACCTGTGGAAGAGTCAGGAGGCTATTTCATATGGCCAAACATTCAGAGCGTCAGTGACTAATACATACTGGGGCATACTCAGGACACTATTACATATGGCCTGTCATTCAGAGATTCACTGAATAATGAACACCTGGGAGAAAGTCAGGAATATATTTCATAAAGACACTCTTTCAGAGCCAAACCTAAAAATGCACTCCTGCGAGTATTCAGGAGTCTCTTTCCTATTTTCACTAATTCAGAGCCTCATTGAATAATACCCATCTATGGAAATATCAGGAGTGTATTTCACATGGCCACTCATTCAGAGCCTCATTGAATCATACATACCAGGGGAATACTCAGGAGTCTATTTCATATGGCCACTCATTCGGAAACTCGTGGAATAATGCACACCTGTGAAATAGTCTGGAGTCTATTTGATATAATATTTCATTCAGTGCTTCAGTGGAAAATGCACACGAAAGAAATCGTTAAGTGTCTATTTTATGTAGCCACTCATCCATACCCTTTAGTTAGTAATACACACATGGGGAATATTCAGGAGTATATTTCATGTGGCCAATTATTCAGAAACTCAGTGAATGCTACACACCTGTGGACTAGTTAGAGGCTATGACATATGACAGCAAAATTAGAGCATTACTGTTTGATGCACACCTGGGAACTGGTCAGGATTCTATTTCATATAAATATTGTTTAAGAGCCTCATTGAGTAATGCACATCTGGTCAGTAATCAGGAGGCTATGTCATATGAACACTCATTCATAGCCTCAGTGAATAATGCAAACATGTTGAGTAGCCAAAAGTGTATTTCACACAGCCACTCATTCAGAGCCTCAGTTCATAATATACACCTGTGGAACAGTCAGCATTTCATTTCATATGGCCACTGAATTATAGCCTCAGTAAATAATGCACAAATGTACAGTACTCAGCAGTCTACTTTATAATGCCACTCATTCAGATATTCACTGAATAATAAAAATTTTGGGGATAGACATCATCCTGTTTCATATGATCTCACAAGGAGAGCCTCACTGAGTAACACACACCTGAGGAAGAGTTAGGAATCTACTCTATATGGCCACTCATTTAAAGCCTCAGTGAATAATGCATGTGTGTGGAATAAACAGTAGTCTATTTTATATGGGCACAAAATGAAAGCCTGAGTGAGTAATGCACAACTTTGGAATAGTCAGTTGTCTATTCCATATGCCCATATATTCTGAGTCTGAGTCAATAATACACACCTGGGGAATAGTCAGACCTCCATTTCATATGGTCACTAACTCAAAGACTCATTAAATGATACACACTTGTAGACTAATCAGGACACTATTTCATATGGCCAAAGTTTCAGAGCATCAGCAAATAATGCATATATCTGCGTTTCGGTTTTAGAATCAGATATTCCTCATTACAGAATATTCTCCCATTCACTTAGGAATATCCAAACGCAGATTTTTACCAGAAACGTGTTTCCAACTTTTTAATCTAAAGACAGATTTAACACACTTCGTTGAACAGGCGAACAGCAGGGTAGATTGAAGGATACGTATCTTCTGTATTTTAGGAACAGTTTTACTGCTATTTTGTTACAAGCGGGTATTCTGCTGGAAATGCCTGTTTTGAGATTCTCCACAGAAAGCATTTCCAAACTGCCGCATAAACACAAAAGTTTAACCCTGTAAGTTGAATGCACACATTTACAACCATTCTGTTAGATAGCTCCATTTCGGTTTTAGTACCAGATATTTCTCATTACAGAATATACTCCCATTCACTCAGGAATATCCAAACGCAGCTATTACCACAAACGTTTTTCTAACTCCTGAATCTAAAGACAGTATTATCTCACTTAGTTGAACAAACGAACAGCAGAGCAGATAGAAGAATACGTTTCTTCTGTGTTTCAGGGGCAGTTATATTGCTATATTGTTATATGCGGGTATCCTTCTAGAAATGCCTGTTTTGGGATTCTCCACAGAAAGCGTTTCCAAACTGCTGCATAAACACATGAGTTTACCTCTGTAAGTTGAATGCACACATTGACAACCATTCTGTTAGATGGCTCCGTTTTGGTTTTAAAACCAGATATTTCTCATTACAGCATATATTCCCATTCACTCAGGAATATGCAAACGCAGCATTTACCAGAAACGTGTTTCTAACTCCTGAATCAAAGGAGAGATTTAGCTCACTTAGTTGAACAAAAGAACAACAGAACAGATTGAAGGATACGTTTCTTCTGTGTTTTAGAAACAGTTATGCTGCTATTTTGTTCTATGCGGGTATTCTGCGGGAAATGCCTGTTTTGAGATGTTCCACAGAAAGTGTTTCCAAACTGCTGCATAAACACATGAGTTTAACCCTGTAAGTTGAATGCACACATTGAAAACCATTCTGTTAGATAGCTCTGTCTTGGTTAAAGAGCCAGATATTTCTCATTGCAGCATATACTCCCATTCACTCAGGAATATCCAAACTCAGCTTTTACCAGAAACATGATTCTAACTCCTGAATCTAAACAGGGTTTTACTTCACGTAGTTGAAGAAACACACAGCAGAGCAGATTGAAGGATAGGATTCTTCTGTGTTTTAGAGTCTGTTTTCCAGCTATTTTCTTATATGCGGGTATTCTGCTGGAAATGACTGTTTTGAGATTCTTCACAGAAAGCGTTTCGAAACTGCCGCATAAACACATGAGTTTAACTCTGTAAGTTGAAAGAACACATTGACAACCATCCTGTTAAATAGCTCCGTTTTGGTTTTAGAACCAGATATTTCTCATTACAGCATATTTTCCCTTTCACTCAGGAATATCCACAGGCAGCTTCAACCAGAATCGTGTTTCTAACTACTGAATCTAAAGAGAGGTTTAACTCACTGAGTTGAAAAAAAGCACAGCAGAGCAGATTAAAGGATACGTTTCTTATGTGTTTTAGTGGCAGTTTTACTGCTATTTCGTTATATGCGGGTGTTCTGCTGGAAATGCCTGTTTTGGCATTCTCCACAGAAAGCGTTTCCAAACTGCGTCATGCACACATTGACAACCATTCTGTTAAATAGCTCCGTTTTGGTTGTAGAACCAGATATTTCTCACTACACCATATACTCCCATTCACTCAGGAATATCCAAACTCAGCTTTTACCAGAAACGTGTTTCTAACTCCTGAATCTAAAGAAAGATTTAACTTACTTAGTTCAACAAAGGCACCAAAGAGCAGATTGAAGGATAGGTTTCTTCTGTGTTTTAGCGGCAGTTTTACAGCTATTTTGTTATATGCGTGTGTTCTGCTGGTAATGCCTCTTTTGAGATTCTCCACAGAAAACATTTATAACGTGCATCATAAATCCATGAGTTTCACTCTGTAAGTTGAATGCACACATTGACAACCATTGTGTTAGATAGCTCTGTTTTTGTTTTAGAACCAGTTATTTCTCATTTCAGCATAAACTCCCATTCCCTCAGGAATATCCAAACACAGCTTCTTCCAGACACGTTTTTCTAACTCCTGAATCGAAAGAGAGGTTTTACTCACTTAGTTGAACAAACGAAAAGCAGAGCAGATTGAGAGATACGTTTCTTCTGTGTTTTAGGGCGGTTTTACAGCTATTTTGTTATATGCGGGTATTCTGCTAGAAAAGCCTGTTTTGAGATTCTCCACAGAAAGTGTTTCCAAACTGCGTCATAAACACATGAGTTTCACTATGTAAGTTGAATGCACACATTAACAACTATTCTGTTAGATAGCTCCGTTTTGGTTTTAGAATCAGATATTTCTCATTACAGCCTATACTCCCATTCACTAAGGAATATCCAAACGCAGCTTTTACCAGAAACGTGTTTCTAACTCCTGAATCTAAGGGGAGATTTAATTCACTTTGTTGAACAAACGCACAGCAAAGTAGATTGAAGAATACGGTTCTTTTGTGTTTTAGGGCAATTTTACTGCTATTTTGTTATATGCACGTATTCTGCTGGAAATGCCTGTTTTGAGATTCTCCACAGAAAATGTTTCCAAACATTGTCATTAACATGTTAGTTTCACTCTCTAAGTTGAATGCACACATTGACAAACATTCTGTTAAATAGCTCCGTTTTGCTTTTAGAACTAGATATTTCTCATTACAGCATATACTCACATTGACTCAGGAATATCCAAATGCAGGTTTTACTAGAAACGTGTTTCTAACTTTTGAATCAAAGGAGAGATTTAACCCACTTAGTTGAACAATCGCACAGCAGAGCACATTGAAGGATATGTTTCTTCTGTGTTTTAGTAGCAGTTTTGCTGCGATTTTTTTATATGCGGATGTTCTGCTGGAAATGCCTGTTTTGAGATTCTCCACAGAAAGCGTTTATAAAGTGCATCATAAACCCATGAGTTTCCCTCTGTAAGTTGAATGCACACATAGACATCCATTCTGTTAAATAGCTCTGCTTTGGTTTTAGAACCAGATATTTCTCAAATCAGCATATACTCCCATTCACTCAGGAATATCCAAACGCAGCTTTTACCAGACACGTGTTTCTAACTCCTGAATCGAAAGAGAGGTTTAACTCACTTAGTTGAACAAATGCAAAGCAGAGCAGATTGAAGGATACATTTCTTCTGTGTTTTAGGAACAGTTTAATTGCTATTTTGTTATATGCAGGTATTCTCCTGGAAATGCCTGTTTTGAGATTCTCCACAAAAAGCGTTTCCAAACTGCCACCTAAACACATAAGTTTAACTCTGTAAGTTTAAGGACCCCATTGACAAGTATATGTAAGATAGCTCCATTTTGGTTTTAGAACCGGATATTTCTCATTACAGCATATACTCCCATTCACTCAGGAATACCAAACGCAGCTTTAACCAAAAACGTATTTCTAACTAATGAATCTAAAGACAGATTTATCTCACTTAGTTGAACAAACTCACAGCAGAGTAGATTGAAGGGTACGTTTCTTCTTTTTAGGAACAGTTTTACTGCTATTTTGCTATATGCGGGTATTCTGCTGGAAATGCCTGTTTTGAGATTCTTTCCAAAAAGCATTACAAAAATGCCACATAAACACATGAGTTTAACTCTGTACCTTGAATACACACATAGACAACCATTGTTTAAGATAGCTCCATTTTTGTTTTAAAACCAGATATTTCTCATTACAGCATATACTCCCATTCACTCCGGAGTATCCAAACGCAGCTTTTACAAGAAACGTGTTTCTAACTCCTGAATCAAAAGAGAGATTTAACTCACTTAGTTGAAGAAACTCACAGCAGAGTAGAATGAAGGATACGTTTCTTCTGTGTTTTAGGGGCAGTTATAATGCTATTTTGTTATATGAGGGTATTCTGATGGAAATGCCTGTTTTTAGACTCTCCAAAGAAAGCGTTTCCAAACTGCTGCATAAAAGCATGCGTTTCCCTCTGTAAGTTGAATGCACACATTGACAACCGTTCTGTTAGATAGCTCCGTTTTGTTTTTAGAACCAGATATTTCTTATTTCAGCATATACTCCCATTCACTCAGGAATATCCAAATGCAGCTTTAACTGGAAACGTGTTTCTAACTCCTGAATCTAAAGAGAGATTTAACTTAGTTAGTTGAATTAACTCACAGCAGAGCAGATTGAAGAATATGTTTCTTCTCTGTTTTAGGGGAAGTTTTATTCCTATTTTGTTATATGCGGGTGTTTTTCTGGAAATGCCTGTTTTGAG
Source organism: Saguinus oedipus (assembly GCA_031835075.1). Lineage (NCBI taxonomy): Eukaryota > Metazoa > Chordata > Mammalia > Primates > Cebidae > Saguinus > Saguinus oedipus. The sequence continues at coordinate 171,648,097 of CM063174.1, forward strand.
ATTCTCCACAGAAAGCGTTTCCAAACTGCGTCATAAACACAAGAGTTTCACTCTCTAAGTTGAATGAACAAACTGACAACTATTCTGTTAGATAGCTCCGTTTTGCTTTTAGAACCACATATTTCTCATAACAGCATATAATCTAATTCACTCAGGAATATCCAAATTCAGCTGTTACCAGAAACGTATTTCTAACTCCTGAATTTTAAAAGTGATTTAACTCACTTAGTGGAACAAATGCACAGCAGACCAGATTGAAGGATACGTTTATTCTGTGTTTAAGAAGCAGTTTTACTGCTATGTTGTTATATTAGGGTTTTCTCCTCCAAATGCATGTTTTGAGATTCTACACAAAAAGCATTTCCTGGAAAAACTGCGTTTGCATATTTCTGAGTGAATTGGAGTATATGCTATAATGAGAACTATCTGGTTCTAAAAACAAAACGGAGCTATACAACAGAGTTGTTGTCAATGTGTGCATACAACTTACAGAGTTAAACTCATGTGTTTATGTGGCAGTTTGGAAACGCTTTCTGTGGAAAATCTCAAAACAGGTATTTTTTTGCAGAATACCCTCATATAAAAAATGGCAGTAAAAATGTTCCTAAATCACAGAAGAAATGTATCCTTCAATCTGCTCTACTGTACGTTTGTTCAACTATATGAATTTAATCTCTCTTTAGATTCAGAAGTTAGAAACACGTTTCTGGTAAAATCTGCGTTTGGATATTCCTGAGTGAATGGGAGTATATGTTATAAAGAAAAATATCTGGTTTTAAATCCAAAACGGATCTATCTAACAGAAAGTTTGTCAATGTGTGCATTCAACTTACAGAGTTAAACTCATGTGTGTATGAGGCAGTTTGGAAACGCATTCTGTGGAGAATCTCAAAAGAGGCATTTCCACCAGAATACAAGCATATAACAAAATAGCAGTAAAATTGACCAGAAAATACCGAAGAAATATATCCTACAATCTGCTATGCTGTGCGATTGATAAACAAACTGAGTTAAATGTCTCTTTACATTCAGGAGTTAGAAACACCTTTCTGTTAAAATCAGAGTTTGGATATTCCTGAGTGAATGGGAGTATATGCTGTAATGAGAAATATCTGGTTCTAAAACCAAAACGCAGCTATTTAACAGAATGGTTGTCAAGGTGTGCATTCAACTTACAGAGTTAAACTCATCTGTTTATGCGACAGTTTGGTAACGCTTTTGGTGGAGAATCTCAAAACAGGCATTTCCAGCAGAATACCCGCATATAACAAAATAGCAGCAAAACTATTCCTAAAACACAGAAGAAACGTATCCTAAAATCTGATCTGCTGTGCGTTTGTTCAGCTAAGTGAGTTAAATCTCTCTTTAGATTCAGGTGTTAGAAACACGTTTCTGGTAAACACTGCGTTTGCATATTCCAGAGTGAATGGGAGTATATGCTGTAATGAGAAATATCTGGTTCTAAAACCAAAACGGAACTATCTAACAGAATGGATGTAAAGGTTTGCATTAAACTTACAGAGTTAAACTCATGTGTTTATGCAGCAGTTTGGTAACGCTTTCGGTGGAAAATCTCAAGAGAGGCATTTCCAGAAGAATACCCGCATATAACAAAATAGCAGCAAAACTGTTCCTAAAACACAGAAGGAAAGTATCCTTCAATGTGCTCTGCTGTGCATTTGTTCAACGAAATGAGTTAAATCTCTCTTTATATTCAGGAGTTAGAAACATGTTTCTGGTAAATGCTGCGTTTGGATATTTCTGAGTGAATGGGAGTATATGCTGTAACAAGAAGTATCTGGTTGTAAAACCAAAACGGAGATATCTATCGGAATGGTTGTCAGTGTGTGCATTCAACAAACAGAGTTAAACTCGTGTTTATGCAGCAGTTTGGAAACGCTTTCTGTGGAGGATCTCCGTAGAGGCATTTCCAGCAGAATACCCGCAAATAACAAAATAGCAGCAAAACTGTTCCTAAAACACAGAAGAAAAGTATCCTTCAATCTGCTCCGCTGTGCATTTGTTCAACTAAGTGAGTTAAATCTCTCTTTATATTCAGGAGTTAGAAACACGTTTCTGGTAAAAGCTGCGTTTGGATATTCCTGAGTGAATGGGAGTATATGCTGTAATGAGAAATGTCTGGTTCTAAAACCATAATGGAGCTATCTAATAGAATGGTTGTCAATGTGTGCATTCAACGTACAGAGTTAAACTGATGTGTTTATGTGGCAATTTGGAAACGCTTTCTGTGGGGAATCTCAAAATAGGCATTTCCAGCAGAATACCCGCATATAACAAAACAGCAGCAAAACTATTCCTAAAACACAGAAGAAACGTATTCTTCAATCTGCTCGGATTTGCGTTTGTTCAACCAAGTGAGTTAAATCTCTATATTCAGGTGTTAGAAACACGTTTCTGGTAAAAGCTGCGTTTGGATATTTCTGCTTGAATGGGACTATATGCTGTAATGAGAAACGGCTGGTTCTAAAATCAAAACGGAGCTATCTATCAGAATGGTTGTCAACGTGTGAACTCAACTTACAAAGTTAAACTCATGTGTTTATTCGACAGTTTGGAAACGCTATTTGTGGAGAATCCCAAAACAGGCATTTCCAGCAGAATACACGCATATAAAAAAATAGCAGAAAAACTCTTCCTAAAACAAAGAAAAAATGTATCGTTCAATCTGCTGAGCTTTGCGTTTGTTCAACTAAGTGAGTTAAATCTCTAGTTATATTCAGGAGGTAGAAACAGGTTTCTGGTAAAAGCTGCGTTTGGATATTCCTGAGTGAATGGGATTATATGCTGTAATGAGTAATATCAGGTTCTAAAACCAAAACGGAGCTATCTAACAGAATGGTTGTCAATGTGTGAACTCAACTTACTGAGTTAAACTCATGTGTTTATGCGGCAGTTTGTAAACCCTTTCTGGGGAAAATATCAAAACAGGCATTTCAAGCATAATACCCGCATATAACAAAATAGCAGCAGAACTGTTCCTAAAACACAAAAGAAACGGATTCTAATCTCTGCTCTGCTGTGCGTTTGTTCAGCTAAGTGAGATAAATCTCTCTTTATATTCAGGAGTTAGAAACATGTTTCTGGTAAAAGCTGCGTTTGGATATTCCTGAGTGAATGGGAGTATATGCTGTAACGAGAAGTATCTGGTTGTAAAACCAAAACGGAGCTATCTATCAGAATGGTTTTCAATGTGTGCATTCAACAAACAGAGTTAAACTCTTGTTTATGTGGCAGTTTGGAAACGCTTTCTGTGGAGAAGCTCAGTAGAGGCATTTCCAGCACAATACCCGCAAATAACAAAATAGCAGCAAAACTGTTCCTAAAACACAGAAGAAAAGTATCCTTCAATGTGCTCTGCTGTGTGTTTGTTCAACAAAATAAGTTAAATCTTTCTTTATATTTAGGAGTTAGAAACAGGTTTCTGGTAAATGCTGCGCTTTTTTTTTTTAATTTTATTGCATTATAGGTTTTGGGGTACATGTGCAGAACGTGCAAGATATTTGCATAGGTACACACATGGCAGTGTGCTTTGCTGCCTTCCTCCTCTTCACCCACACTTGGTATTCATCCCCAGGCTCTGCCCCCCAGCCCCCCCGCTGTCCCTCCCCCATTTCCCCCAACAGTCCCCAGTGTATAGTAGACCGCCTCTCTGTGTCCATGTGTTCTCATTTTTCTCACCCACCTATGAGTGAGTATATGCAATATTTCTTTTTCTGTTCTTGTGTCAGTTTGCTGAGAATGATGTTCTCCAAATTCATCCATGTCCTTACAAAGGACACAAACTCATCATTTTTGATTGCTGCATAATATTCCATGGTGTATATGTGCCACATTTTCCCAGTCCAGTCTATCATCGATGGGCATTTGGGTTGGTTCCAGGTCTTTGCTATTGTAAACAGTGCTGCAATGAACATTCGTGTGCATGTGTCCTTATAGTAGAACGATTCACAGTCTTTTGGATAGATACCCAGTAATGGGATTGCTGGGTCAAATGGAATTTCTATTTCTAGGTCCCTGAGGAATCGCCACACTGTCTTCCACAATGGTTAAACTAATTTACACTCCCACCAACAGTGTAAGAGTGTTCCTGTTTCTCCACATCCTCTCCAGCATCTGCTGTCTCCAGATTTTTTAATGATCGCCATTCTAACTGGTGTGAGATGATATCTCAATGTGGTTTTGATTTCCATCTTTCTAATGACCAATGATGATGAGCACTTTTTCATATGTTTGTTGGCCTCATGTATGTCTTCTTTTGTAAAGTTTCTGTTCATATCTTTTGCCCATTTTGTAATGGGCTTGTTTGTTTTTTTTCTGTAAATCTGTTTGAGTTCTTTGTAAATTCTGGATATCAGCCCTTTGTCAGATGTGTAAACTGCAAAGATTTTTTTTCCATTCTGATGGTTGCCGATTCACTCTAGTGACTATTTCTTTTGCCGTGCAGAAGCTGTGGAGTTTGTTTAGGTCCCATTTGTCTATTTTGGCTTTTGTTGCCAATGCTTTTGGTGTTTTGTTCATGAAGTCCTTGCCTACTCCTATGTCCTGAACGGTTTTGCCTAGATTTTCTTCTAGGGTTTTTATGGTGTCAGGTCTTACGTTTAAGTTTTAATCCGTCTGGAGTTAATTTTAGTGTAAGGTGTCAGAAATGGGTCCAGTTTCTGCTTTCTGCACATGGCTAGCCAGTTTGCCCAACAGCATTTATTAAATAGGGAATCCTCTCCCCATTGCCTGTTTTTGTCTGGTTTGCCAAAGATAATATGGTTGTAGATACGTTGTGTTACCTCCGATGCTTCTGTTCTGTTCCATTGGTCTATATCTCTGTTTTGGTACCAGTACCATGCTGTTTTGATTACTGTAGCCTCGTAGTATAGTTTGAAGTCTGGTAGCGTGATGCCTCCCGCTGTGTTCTTTTTGCTTAGAATTGACTTGGCTATGCGGGCTCTTTTTTGGTTCCATATGAAATTCATGGTGTTTTTTTCCAGTTCTGTGAAGAAATTCAATGGTAGTTTGATGGGGATAGCATTGTTTGGGCAGTATAGCCATTTTCACAATATTGATTCTTCCTAACCACGAACATGGAATGTTTCTCTATCTGTTTGTGTCCTCTTTTATTTCTTTGAGCAGTTGTTTGTAGTTTTCCTTAAAGAGCTCCCTTACATTCCTAGTGAGTTGTATTCCTAGGTATTTTATTTTCTTTGTAGCAATTGTGAATGGCAGTTCTTTCTTGATTTGGTTCTCTTTAAGTCTGTTATTGGTGTATAGGAATGCTTGTGATTTTTGCACATTGATTTTATATCCTGAGACTTTGCTGAAGTTGCTTATCAGTTGCAGGAGCTTTTGGACTGAGGTGATGGGGTCTTCTAGGTATACTATCATGTCGTCTGCAAATAGAGACAATTTGGCTTCCACCTTTCCTATTTGAATACCCGTTATTTCTTTTTCTTGCCTGATTGCTCTGACTAGAACTTCCAGTACTATGTTGAATAGAAGTGGTGAGAGAGGGCATCCTTGTCTAGTGCCAGATTTCAAAGGGAATGCTTCCAGTTTTTGCCCATTAAGTATGATATTGGCTGTTGGTTTGTCATAAATAGCTTTTTTACTTTGAGATATGTTCCATCAATACCAAGTTTATTAAGGGTTTTTAGCAAAAATGGCTGTTGAAGTTTGTCAAAAACCTTCTCTGCGTCAATTGAGATAATCATGTGGTTTTTGTTTTTGCTTCTGTTTATGTGGTGAATTACATTTATAGACTTGCGTATGTTGAACCAGCCTTGCATCCCCGGGATGAATCCTACTTGATCATAATGGATAAGTTTTTTAATGTGCTGTTGCAATCGATTTGCCAGTATTTTATTGAAGATTTTTGCATCTATGTTCATCATGGATATTGGCCTGAAGTTTTCTTTTCTTGTTGAGTCTCTGCCAGGTTTTGCTATCAGGATGATATTGGTCTCATAAAATGATTTGGGAAGGGTTCCCTCTTTTTGGATTATTTGGAATAGTTTCAGAAGGAATGGTACCAGATCCTCTTTGTGTGTCTGGTAGAATTCAGCTGTGAACCCATCTGGACCTGGGCTTTTTTTGTGTGGTAGGCTCTTAATTGCTGCCTCAACTTCTGACCTTGTTATTGGTCTATTCATAGTTTCGGCTTCCTCCTGGTTTAGGCTGCGCTTTTATATTCCTGAGTGACTGGGAATATATGCTGTAATGAGAAATATCTGGTTGTCAAACCAAAACAGAGCTATCTAACAGAATGGTTGTCCATGTGTGCATTCAACATACAGAGTTAAACTCGTGTTTATGCAGCAGTTTGGAAAAGCTTTCTGTGGAGAATCTGAATAAACCTATTTCCAGTATAATACCCACATATGACAAAGTAGCAGCACACCTGTTCCTAAAGTACAGAGAATACAGATCCTAAAATCTGCTCTTCTCTGCCTTTGTTCAGCTAAGTGAGATAAATCTTACTGTAGATTCATGACTTAGAAACACCTTTCTGGTAAAAGCTGTGTTTTCATATTCCTGAGTGAATCGGAGTATATGCTGTAATGAGAAATATCTGATTCTAAAACCAAAACGTGGCTATCTAACTCAATGGTTGTAAACGTGTGCATTCACCTTACAGAGTTAAACTCAAGTTTTTATGTGGCAGTTTGGAAATGCTTTCTGTGAAGAATCTTAAAACAGGCATTTCCAGCAGAATACTCGCATATAACAAAATAGCAGCAAAACTGTTCCTACAACACAGAAGAAACGTATCCTTCAATCTGCGCTGCTGTGTGTTTGTTCACCTAAGTTAGTTAAATCTCTCTTTAGATTCCTGAGTTAGAAACACATTTCTGGTAAAAGCTGTATTTGGATATGCCTGAGTTAATGGGTGTATATGCTGTAAGGAGAAATATCTGGTTCTAAAACCAAAACGGAGCTATTTATCAGAATGGTTCTCAATGTGTGCATTCAACTTACTTAGTTAAACTCATGTGTTTATGCGGCAGTTTGGAAACGCTATCTCTGAAGAATCTCAAGAGAAGCATTTTCAGCAGAATACCCGCATCTAACAAAATAGCAGCAAAACTATTCCTAAAACACCGAAGAAACGAAACCTTCAATCTGCTCTGCTGTGCGATTGTTCAGCTAAGTGAGTTAAATCTCTCTTTATATTCAGGAGTTAGAAACATGTTTTTGGTATAAGCTGCGTTTGGATATTCCTGAGTGAATGGGAGTATATGCGGTAATGAGAAATGTCTGGTTCTAAAACCAAAACGGAGCTCTCTAACTGAATGGTTGTCAATGTGTGCATTCAACTTACAGAGTGACACTCATGTGTTTATGCCGCAGGTTTGAAATGCTTTCTGTGGGGAATCTCAAAATAGGCATTTCCAGCAGAAGACCTGCATATAACAAAATAGCAGCAAAACTGTTCCTAAAACACAGAAGAAACGTATCCTTCAATCTGCTCTGATTTGCGTTTGTTTAGCCAAGTGAGTTAAATCTCTCTTTAAATTCAGGTGTTAGAAACACGTTACTGGTAAATGCTGCATTTGGATATTCCTGAGTTAATAGGAGTATATGCTGTAATGAGAAATATCTGGTTCTAAAACCAAAACGGAGCTATCTAAGGGAATGGCTGTCATTGTGTGCATTCAACTTACAGAGTTAAACTCATGTGTTTATGCGGCAGTTTGGAAACGCTTTCTGTGGGGAATCTCAAAATAAGCATTTCCTGCAGAATACCCGCATATAACAAAATAGTAGCAACAATGTTCCTAAAACACAAAAGAAACTTATCCTTCAATCTGCTCTGCTTTGTGTTTCTTCAGCTAAGTGAGTTAAATCTCTCTTCAGATTCAGGAGTTAGAAACATGTTTCTGGTAAAAGCTGCGTTTGAATATTCCTGAGTGAATGGGAGTATATGCTGTAATGAGAAGTATCTGGTTGTAAAACCAAAACGGAGCTATCTATCAGAATGGTTGTCAATGTGTGCATTCAACAAACAGAGTTAAACTCATGTTTATGTGGCAGTTTGGAAACACTTTCTATGGAGAATCTCAATAGAGGCATTTCCAGCAGAATACCCTCAAATAACAAAATAGCAGCAAAACTGTTCCTAAAACACAGAAGAAAAGTATCCTTCAATCTGCTCCGCTGTGCATTAGTTCAACTAAGTGAGATAAATCTCTATTTATATTCAGGAGTTAGAAACACATTTCTGGTAAGTGCTGCGTTTTCTTTTTTTTTTTTTTTTTTTTTTTTTTTATTGCATTATAGGTTTGGGGGTACATGTGCAGAACGAGCAAGATAGTTGCATAGGTACACACATGGCAGTGTGCTTTGCTGCTTTCCTCCCCTTCACCCACACTTGGTATTCATCCCCAGGCTATCGCCCCCAGCCCCCCCCTGCTGTCCCTCCCCCATTCCCCCCAACAGTCCCCAGTGTATAGTAGACCGCCTCTCTGTGTCCACATGTTCTCATTTTTCTCACCCACCTATGAGCGAGTATATGCGGTATTTCTTTTTCTGTTCTTGTGTCAGTTTGCTGAGAATGATGTTCTCCAGATTCATCCATGTCCCTACAAAGGACACAAACTCATCATTTTTGATTGCTGCATAATATTCCATGGTGTATATGTGCCACATTTTCCCAGTCCAGTCTATCATCGTTGGGCATTTGGGTTGGTTCCAGGTCTTTGCTATTGTAAACAGTGCTGCAATGAACATTCGTGTGCATGTGTCCTTATAGTAGAACGATTTATAATCCTTTGGATAGATACCCAGTAATGGGATTGCTGGGTCAAATGGAATTTCTATTTCTAGGTCCCTGAGGAATCGCCACACTGTCTTCCACAATGGTTGAACTAATTTACACTCCCACCAACAGTGTAAGAGTGTTCCTATTTCTCCACATCCTCTCCAGCATCTGCTGTCTCCAGATTTTTTAATGATCGCCATTCTAACTGGTGTGAGATGGTATCTCAATGTGGTTTTGATTTGCATCTCTCTAATGACCAATGACGATGAGCACTTTTTCATATGTTTGCTGGCCTCATGTATGTCTGCTTTCGTAAAGTTTCTGTTCATATCCTTTGCCCATTTTTGAATGGGCTTGTTTGTTTTTTTCCTGTAAATCTGTTTGAGTTCTTTGTAAATTCTGGATATCAGCCCTTTGTCGGATGCGTAAACTGCAAAGATTTTTTCCCATTCTGATGGTTGCCGATTCACTCTAGTGACTGTTTGTTTTGCTGTGCAGAAGCCGTGGAGTTTGATTAGGTCCCATTTGTCTATTTTGGCTTTTGTTGCCAATGCTTTGGGAGTTTTGTTCATGAAGTCCTTGCCTACTCCTATGTCCTGAATGGTTTTGCCTAGATTTTCTTCTAGGGTTTTTATGGTGTCGGGTCTTACGTTTAAGTCTTTAATCCATCTGGAGTTAATTTTAGTGTAAGGTGTCAGGAAGGGGTCCAATTTCTGCTTTCTGCACATGGCTAGCCAGTTTTCCCAACACCATTTATTAAATAGGGAATCCTTTCCCCATTGCCTGTTTTTGTCTGGTTTATCAAAGATAATATGGTTGTAGATGTGTTGTGTTGCCTCCGATGCCTCTGTTCTGTTCCATTGGTCTATATCTCTGTTTTGGTACCAGTACCATGCTGTTTTGATTACTGTAGCCTTGTAGTATAGTTTGAAGTCTGGTAGCGTGATGCCTCCCACTGTGTTCTTTTTGCTTAGAATTGACTTGGCTATGCGGGCTCTTTTTTGGTTCCATATGAAATTCATGGTGGTTTTTTCCAGTTCTGTGAAGAAATTCAATGGTAGTTTGATGGGGATAGCATTGATTGTGTAAATTACTTTGGGCAGTATAGCCATTTTCACGATATTGATTCTTCCTAACCACGAACATGGAATGTTTCTCCATCTGTTTGTGTCCTCTCTTATTTCATTGAGCAGTTGTTTGTAGTTTTCCTTAAAGAGGTCCCTTACATTCCTAGTGAGTTGTATTCCTAGGTATTTTATTTTCTTTGTAGCAATTGTGAATGGCAGTTCATTCTTGATTTGATTCTCTTTAAGTCTGTTATTGGTGTATAGGAATGCTTGTGATTTTTGCACATTGATTTTATATCCTGAGACTTTGCTGAAGTTGCTTATCAGTTGCAGGAGCTTTTGGGCTGAGGTGATGGGGTCTTCTAGGTATACTATCATGTCGTCTGCAAATAGAGACAATTTGGCTTCCACCTTTCCTATTTGAATACCCTTTATTTCTTTTTCTTGCCTGATTGCTCTGGCTAGAACTTCCAGTACTATGTTGAATAGAAGTGGTGAGAGAGGGCATCCTTGTCTAGTGCCAGATTTCAAAGGGAATGCTTCCAGTTTTTGCCCATTAAGTATGATATTGGCTGTTGGTTTGTCATAAATAGCTTTTATTACTTTGAGATATGTTCCATCAATACCAAGTTTATTGAGGGTTTTTAGCATAAAGGGCTGTTGAATTTTGTCAAATGCCTTCTCTGCATCAATTGAGATAATCATGTGGTTTTTGTTTTTGCTTCTGTTTATGTGGTGAATTACATTTATAGACTTGCGTATGTTGAACCAGCCTTGCATCCCCGGGATAAATCCTACTTGATCATGATGGATAAGTTTTTTAATGTGCTGTTGCAATCGGTTTGCCAGTATTTTATTGAAGATTTTTGCATCTATGTTCATCATGGATATTGGCCTGAAGTTTTCTTTTCTTGTTGAGTCTCTGCCAGGTTTTGGTATCAGGATGATGTTGGTCTCATAAAATGATTTGGGAAGGGTTCCCTCTTTTTGGATTATTTGGAATAGTTTCAGAAGGAATGGTACCAGATCCTCTTTGTGTGTCTGGTAGAATTCGGCTGTGAACCCATCTGGACCTGGGCTTTTTTTGTGTGGTAGGCTCTTAATTGCTGCCTCAACTTCAGACCTTGTTATTGGTCTATTCATAGTTTCAGCTTCCTCCTGGTTTAGGCTTGGGAGGACACAGGCATCCAGGAATTTATCCATTTCTTCCTGATTTACTGGTTTATCTGCATAGAGTTGTTTGTAGTATTCTCTGATGATGGTTTGAATTTCTGTGGAATCTGTGGTGATTTCCCCTTTATCGTTTTTTATTGCATCTATTTGGTTGTTCTCTCTCTTCTTTTTTATCAGTCTGGCTAGTGGTCTGTCTATTTTGTTGATCTTTTCGAAAAACCAGCTCTTAGATTTATTGATTTTTTGAAGGGTTTTTCTTGTCTCTATCTCCTTCAGTTCTGCTCTGATCTTAGTTATTTCTTGTCTTCGGCTAGGTTTTGAGCTTTTTTGATCTTGCTCCTCTAGCTCTTTCAATTTTGACGATAGGGTGTCAATTTTGGATCTCTCCACTCTTCTCATGTGGGCACTTATTGCTATATATTTTCCTCTACAGACTGCTTTAAATGTGTCCCAGAGATTCTGGTACGTTGTGTCTTCATTCTCATTGGTTTCAAAGAACTTCTTTATTTCTGCCTTCATTTCATTGTTTATCCAATCAACATTCAAGAGCCAATTGTTCAGTTTCCATGAAGCTGTGCGGTTCTGAGTTATTTTCTGAATTCTGAGTTCCAACTTGATTGCACTATGGTCTGAGAGACTGTTTGTTATGATTTCAGTTGTTTTGCATTTGCTGAGGAGTGCTTTACTTCCAATTATGTGGTCAATTTTGGAGTAGGTGTGATGTGGTGCTGAGAAGAATGTATATTCTGTGGATTTGGGGTGGAGAGTTCTGTAAATGTCTATCAGGTTTGCTTGTTCCAGGTCTGAGTTCAAGTCCTGGATATCCTTGTTAATTTTCTGTCTGGTTGATCTGTCTGCTATTGACAGTGGAGTGTTAAAGTCTCCCACTATTATTGTGTGGGAGTCTAAGTCCCTTTGTAAGTCATTAAGAACTTGCCTTATATATCTGGGTGCTCCTACATTGGGTCCATATATATTTAGAATCGTTATCTCTTCTTGTTGTATCGATCCTTTTACCATTATGTAATGACCTTCTTTGTCCCTTTTGATCTTTGTTACTTTAAAGTCTATTTTATCAGAGATGAGAATTGCAACTCCTTCTTTTTTTTGCTCTCCATTTGCTTGGTAAATCTTCCTCCATCCCTTTATTTTGAGCCTTTGTGTATCTTTGCATGTGAGGTGGGTTTCCTGGATACAGCACACCGATGGGTTTTGGTTTTTTATCCAATTTGCCAGTCTGTGTCTTTTGATTGGTGCATTTAGCCCATTTACATTCAGGGTTAATATTGTTATGTGTGAATTTGATACTGCCATTTTGATGCTAGCTGGCTGTTTTGCCCGTTGGTTCATGTACATTCTTCATTTTGTTGATGGTCTTTAGCATTTGGTATGCTTTTAGGATGGCTGGAACTGGTTGTTTCTTTCTATGTGTAGTGCCTCTTTCAGGAGCTCTTGTAAAGCAGGCCTAGTGGTGACAAAATCTCTGAGTACTTGCTTGTTCGTGAAGGATTTTATTTTTCCTTCACTTATGAAGCTCAGTTTCGCTGGATATGAAATTCTGGGTTGAAAGCTCTTTTCTTTAAGGATGTTGAATATTGGCCCCCACTCTCTTCTGGCTTGTAGAGTCTCTGCTGAGAGATCTGCTGTGAGTCTGATGGGCTTCCCTTTGTGGGTGACCCGACCTTTCTCTCTGGCTGCCCTTAGTATTTTCTCCTTCGTTTCAACCCTGGTGAATCTGACGATTATGTGCCTTGGGGTTGCTCTTCTTGCAGAGTATCTTTGTGGTGTTCTCTGTATTTCCTGGAGTTGAGTATTGACCTGTCTTGCTAGGTTGGGGAAATTTTCCTGGATAATATCCTGAAGAGTGTTTTCCAGCTTGGATTCATTCTCTTCGTCACATTCTGGTACACCTATCAAACGTAGGTTGGGTCTCTTCACATAGTCCCACATTTCTTGGAGATTTTGTTCATTCCTTTTTGTGCTTTTTTCTTTAATCTTGGTTTCTCGTTTTATTTCATTGAGTTGATCTTCAACTTCTGATATTCTTTCTTCTGCTTGGTCAATTCGGCTGTTGATACTTGTGCATGCTTCGCGAAGTTCTCGTGTTGAGTTTTTCAGCTCCTTCAATTCATTCATATTCCTCTCTAAGTTGTCCATTCTCGTTATCAATTCCTCGAATCTTTTTTCAAATCTTTTTTCAAGGTTCTTAGTTTCTTTGCACTGGTTTAGAACATGTTCCTTTAGCTCACTGAAGTTTCTCATTATCCACTTTCTGAAGTCTGATTCCGTCATTTCGTCACATTCATTCTCTGTCCAGCTTTGTTCCCTTGCTGGTGAGGAGTTTTGGTCCTTTTTTGGAGGTGAGGTGTTTTGGTTTCGGGTGCTTTCCTCCTTTCTGCGCTGGTTTCTTCCCATCTTTATGGATTTATCCGCCTGTTGTCTTAGTAGTGGCTGATTTTTCAATTGGGTCTCTGTGTGGACACTGAGATTGTTGATGATGAAGTATTTCTGTTACTTAGTTTTCCCTCTAATGATCTATCCTCTCTGCTGTATGAGTGCTGAGGTCCACTCCAGGCCCTGCTTGTCTGGGGTATACCTGCAGCAGCCTCTATGCCTTCACCGAGAGCTGCAATCCTGAGTCACCTCTACGACGCCATCTTGCCTCCCCCTCGTGCTGCGTTTTCATATTCCTGAGTGAATGGGAATATATGCTGTAATGAAAAATATCTGGTTGTCAAACCAAAACGGAGCTATCTAACAGAATGGTTGTCAATGTGTGCATTCAACATACAGAGTTAAATTCGTGTTTATGTGACGGTTTGGAAACGCTTTCTGTGGAGAATCTGAATAAACCTATTTCCAGCACAATACACGCATACGACAAAATAGCAGCACACCTGTTTCTAAAATACATAAGATACGGATCCTAAAATCTGCTCTTCTCTGCGTTTGTTCAGCTTAGTGAGATAAATCTTACTGTAGATTCACGATTTAGAAACACGTTTCTGGTAAAAGCTGTGTTTCCATATTCCTGAGAGAATCAGAGTATATGCTGTAATGAGAAAGATCTGATTCTAAAACCAAAACGTGGCTATCTAACACAATGGTTGTAAACGTGTGCATTCACCTTAAAGAGTTAAACTCATGTTTTTATGCGGCAGTATGGAAACGCTTTCTGTGAAGAATCTTAAAACAGGCATTTCCAGGGGAGACCCGGCAAGATGGCATCGTAGAAGCGACTCAGGATTGCAGCTCTCAGTGACGGCGCAGAGGGTGAGTCCTAGCCGCATTCTCGGATGGAATTTTCTAGCCCACAGAGCGTTGAAAGTCCCACAGGACGCTAGTAAAGTAAAACCGGCTAACGCAGCCCTCTGGCGCGGCCGCTTTGGCCGGCGCCGCTTCGGCCGGCGCTGCAGCAGGACCCGGCACGGAACTCACTGGTCTGGGCGCCCTGTTAAACTGGCAATCTGAGAGTTTGAAGGGCAGATTGGCGCGTCCATTTGATTGAACGGGACTTGGACAGTGAACCAGACCAGGAGTTTCCTGGGAAGCGTGATCTGAGCTGGTGAAGTGGGCAGGGGCACGGGAGATCGCACGGATCCCAGTGCCCTATCGGCAGGCTCCTGGGGCGCCAGTGAGAGAGTCGATCTTTAAGCTCGCGGAGAGGGAGGGAGAGAGAGAGAGAGGACGGACTCTGAGGCAGGGAGCTGGGTAATCGGGCTCAGCGGGTCACACCCTCACAGGGACAAGCAGGGCAATGACTGGAGATGCTTGGTGCTGAGAGTTTTGCTGCCGGCATCTAGGACGGTGCAGCCCGGTGAGGGAGGGGCGTCCACCACCGCTGACACAATCCGCCCCTATTGAAGTACTGCCCAGGGCCGAAGCAGCCTGCCGTTGCCGAGGCAACCTGCCATAATAGAGAGACTCCCAGGAGACGGGAGCTCTCCACAGCAGAAGGGAGCCCAGCAGCAACAGGGCAGAACCTCCCTAGCAGGTCAGAGCCCCGGCAGGCAAATAGTGAATAGAATGCCACCTAGCGGGGCAGGACAGTGCAACAGATACTCATAAAGAAAGCCCCAACTCCCTGAAACAGTGCATATAAGGGGGGGAAATAAAAGGGTGGTGTTTTATGAGTTCTATTGCAGCAGACATAAACAACCTCCCAACAACCCTGAATGAACAACGGAGCTCACAGCTCAGCACTGGAGCTACTATAAAGCACAAACCGTCTCCTTAAGCAGCTCCCTGACCCCTGTATATCCAAAGAGTCACCGCAAAAAAAAAGGACTAATCAGACTGACATTTGGCGGGCATCATTCTGGAACAAAGACAGCAGAAGAAGAAACTGGTATCATCCCTCACTCTCCCACAGCTGCTACAGGTATACTCCAGACAAACAGGGACTGGAGTGGACCTCAGCACTCATACAGCAGAGGGGCTAGAACACTAGAAGGAAAACTAAGTAACAGAAATACCTCATCATCAACAATCTCAGCATCCACACAGAGACCCAATTGAAAAATCAGCAACTACAAAGACGACAGGCGGATAAATCCATAAAGATGGGAAGAAACCAGCGCAAAAAGGAGGAAAACACCCGAAACCAAAACACCTCACCTCCTACAAAGGACCAAAACTCCTCACCAGCAAGGGAACAAAGCTGGACGGAGAATGAGTGTGACGAAATGACGGAATCAGACTTCAGAAAGTGGATAATGAGAAACTTCATTGAGCTAAAAGAACATGTTCTAAATCAGTGCAAAGAAACTAAGAACCTTGAAAAAAGATTTGAAAAAAAATTCGAGGAATTGATAACAAGAATGGAAAACTTAGGAATATGAATGAATTGAAGGAGCTGAAAAACACAACACGAGAACTTCGTGAAGCATGCACAAGTTTCAACAGCCG
This sequence comes from Saguinus oedipus, assembly GCA_031835075.1. NCBI lineage: Eukaryota > Metazoa > Chordata > Mammalia > Primates > Cebidae > Saguinus > Saguinus oedipus. Next base: position 171,664,015 of record CM063174.1, read on the forward strand.
AATTAACCAAGCAGAAGAAAGAATATCAGAAATTGAAGATCAACTCAATGAAATAAAACGTGAAACCAAGATTAAAGAAAAAAGCACAAAAAAGAATGAACAAAATCTCCAAGAAATGTGGGACTATGTGAAGAGACCCAACCTACGTTTGATAGGTGTACCAGAATGTGATCAAGAGAATGAATCTAAGCTGGAAAACACTCTTCAGGATATTATCCACAAAAATTTCCCCAACTTAGCAAGACAGGTCAATACTGAACTCCAGGAAATACAGAGAACACCACAAAGATACTCCGCAAGAAGAGCAACCCCAAGGCACATAATCGTCAGATTCACCAGGGTTGAAGCAAAGGAGAAAATACTAAGGGCAGCCAGAGAGAAAGGTCGGGTCACCCACAAAGGGAAGCCCATCAGACTCACAGCAGATCTCTCGGCAGAGACTCTACAAGCCAGAAGAGAGTGGGGGCCAATATTCAACATTCTTAAAGAAAAGAGCTTTCAACCCAGAATTTCATATCCAGCCAAACTGAGCTTCATAAGTGAAGGAAAAATAAAATCCTTCACGAACAAGCAAGTACTCAGAGATTTTGTCACCACTAGGCCTGCTTTACAAGAGCTCCTGAAAGAGGCACTACACATAGAAAGAAACAACCAGTTCCAGCCATCCTAAAAGCATACCAAATGCTAAAGACCATCAATAAAATGAAGAATGTACGTGAACCAATGGGCAAAACAGCCAGATAGCATCAAAATGGCAGTATCAAATTCACACATAACAATATTAACCCTGAATGTAAATGGGCTAAATGCACCAATCAAAAGACACAGACTGGCAAATTGGATAAAAAACCAAAACCCATCAGTGTGCTGTATCCAGGAAACCCACCTCACACACAAAGATACACAAAGGCTCAAAATAAAAGGATGGAGGAAGATTTACCAAGCAAATGGACAGCAAAAAAAAGCAGGAGTTGCAATTCTCATCTCTGATAAAATAGACTTTAAAGCAACAAAGATCAAAAGGGACAAAGAAGGTCACTACATAATGGTAAAAGGATCGATACAACAATAAGAGCTAACGATTCTAAATATATATGGACCCAATGTAGGAGCACCCAGATATATAAGGCAAGTTCTTAATGACTTACAAAGAGACTTAGACTCCCACACAGTAATAGTGGGAGACTTTAACACTCCACTGTCAATAGCAGACAGATCAACCAGACAGAAAATTAACAAGGATATCCAGGACTTGAACTCAGACCTGGAACAAGCAAACCTGATAGACATTTACAGAACACTACACCCCAAATCCACAGAATATACATTCTTCTCAGCACCACATCACTCCTACTCCAAAATTGACCACATAATTGGAAGTAAAGCACTCCTCCGCAAATGCAAAACAACGGAAATCATAACAAACAGTCTCTAAGACCATAGTGCAATCAAGTTGGAACTCAGAATTCAGAAAATAACTCGGAACTTCACAGCTTCATGGATGTTGATTGGATAAACAATGAAATGAAGGCAGAAATAAAGAAGTTCTTTGAAACCAACGAGAATGAAGACACAACGTACCAGAATCTCTGGGACACATTTAAAGCAGTCTGTAGAGGAAAATATATAGCAATAAGTGCCCACATGAGAAAAGTGGAGAGATCCAAAATTGACACCCTATCGTCAAAATTGAAAGAGCTAGAGGAGCAAAATCAAAAAAGCTCAAAACCTAGCCGAAGACAAGAAATAACTAAGATCAGAGCAGAACTGAAGGAGATAGAGACAAGAAAAACCCTTCAAAAAAATCAACAAATCTAAGAGCTGGTTTTTTGAAAACATCAACAAAATAGACAGACCACTAGCCAGACTGATAAAAAAGAAAAGAGAGAACAATCAAATAGATGCAATAAAAAACGATAAAGGGGAAATCACCACAGATTCCACAGAAATTCAAACCATCATCAGAGAATACTACAAACAACTCTATGCACACAAACTAGTAAATCAGGAAGAAATGGATAAATTCCTGGATGCCTGTGTCCTCCCAAGCCTAAACCAGGAGGAAGCCGAAACTATGAATAGACCAATAACAAGGTCAGAAGTTGAGGCAGCAATTAAGAGCGTACCACACAAAAAAAGCCCAGGTCCAGATGGGTTCACAGCTGAATTCTACCAGACACACAAAGAGGATCTGGTACCATTCCTTCTGAAACTATTCCAAATAATCCAAAAAGAGGGAACCCTTCCCAAATCATTTTATGAGACCAACATCATCCTGATACCAAAACCTGGCAGAGACTCAACAAGAAAAGAAAACTTCAGGCCAATATCCATGATGAACATAGATGCAAAAATCTTCAATAAAATACTGGCAAATCGATTGCAACAGCACATTAAAAAACTTATCCATCATGATGAAGTAGGATTCATCCCGGGCATGCAAGGCTGGTTCAACATACGCAAGTCTATAAATGTAATTCACCACATAAACAGAAGCAAAAACAAAAACCACATGATTATCTCAATTGACGCAGAGAAGGCATTTGACAAAATTCAACAGCCCTTTATGCTAAAAACCCTCAATAAACTTGGTATTGATGGAACATATCTTAAAGTAATAAAAGCTATTTATGACAAACCAACAGCCAATATCATACTTAATGGGCAAAAACTGGAAGCATTCCCTTTGAAATCCAGCACTAGACAAGGATGCCCTCTCTCACCACTTCTATTCAACATAGTACTGGAATTTCTAGCCAGAGCAATAAGGCAAGAAAAAGAAATAAAGGGTATTCAAATAGGAAAGGTGGAAGCCAAATTGTCTCTATTTGCAGACGACATGATAGTATACCTAGAAGAGCCCATCACCTCAGCCCAAAAGCTCCTGCAACTGATAAGCAACTTCAGCAAAGTCTCAGGATATAAAATCAATGTGCAAAAATCACAAGCATTCCTATACACCAATAACAGACTTAAAGAGAACCAAATTAAGAACGAACTGCCATTCACAATCGCTACAAAGAAAATAAAATACCTAGGAATACATCTTACTAGGAATGTAAGGGAACTCTTTAAGGAAAACTACAAACACCTGCTCAATGAAATAAGAGAGGACACAAACAGATGGAGAAACATTCCATGTTCGTGGTTAGGAAGAATCAATATTGTGAAAATGGCTATACTGCCCAAAGTAATTTACACATTCAATGCTATCCCCATCAAACTACCATTGAATTTCTTCATAGAACTGGAAAAAAACACCATGAATTTCATATGGAACCAAAAAAGGGCCCGCATAGCCAAGTCAATTCTAAGCAAAAAGAACACAGCGGGAGGCATCACGCTACCAGACTTCAAACTATACTACAAGGCTACAGTAATCGAAACAGCATGGTACTGGTACCAAAACAGAGATATAGACCAATGGAACAGAACAGAAACATCGGAGGCAACAGAACATATCTACAACCATATCATCTTTGATAAACCAGACAAAAACAGGCAATGGGGAAAGGATTTCCTATTTAATAAATGGTGTTGGGAAAACTGGCTAGCCATGTGCAGAAAGCAGAAACTGGACCCCTTCCTGACACCTTACACTAAAATTAACTCCAGATGGATTAAAACTTAAACGTAAGACCTGACACCATAAAAACCCTAGAAGAAAATCTAGGCAAAACCGTTCAGGACATAGGAGTAGGCAAGGACATCATGAACAAAACACCAAAAGCATTGGCAACAAAAGCCAAAATAGACAAATGGGACCTAATCAAACTCCACAGCTTCTGCACGGCAAAACAAACAGTCACTAGAGTGAATCGACAACCATCATAATGGGAAAAAATCTTTGCAGTTTGCACATCGGACAAAGGGCTGATATCCAGAATTTACAAAGACCTCAAACAGATTTACAGAAAAAAACAAACAAGCCCATTCAAAAATGGGCAAAGGATATGAACAGAAACTTTACAAAAGAAGACATACATGAGGCCAACAAACATATGAAAAAGTGCTCATCATCATTGATCATTAGAGAGATGCAAATCAAAACCACATTGAGATATCATCTCACACCAGTTAGAATGGCGATCATTAAAAAATCTGGAGACAGCAGATGCTGGAGAGGATGTGGAGAAATAGGAACACTCTTACACTGTTGGTGGAAGTGTAAATTAGTTCAACCATTGTGGAAGACAGTGTGGCGATTCCTCAGGGACCTAGAAATAGAAATTCCATTTGACCCAGCAATCCCATTACTGGGTATCTATCCAAAAGACTGTGAATCATTCTACTATAAGGACACATGCACACGAATGTTCATTGCAGCACTGTTTACAATAGCAAAGACCTGGAACCAACCCAAATGCCCATCGATGATAGACTGGACTGGGAAAATGTGGCACATATACACCATGGAATATTATGCAGCAATCAGAAATGATGAGTTTGTGTCCTTTGTAGGGACATGGATGAATCTGGAGAACATCATTCTCAGCAAACTGACACAAGAACAGAAAAAGAAATACCGCATATACTCACTCATAGGCGGGTGAGAAAAATGAGAACACATGGACACAGAGAGGCGGTCTACTATACACTGGGGACTGTTGGGGGAAATGGGGGAGGGACAGCGGTGGGGGCTTGGGGGGATAGCCTGGGGATGAATACCAAGTGTGGGTGAGGGGGAGGAAGGCACCAAAACACACTGCCATGTGTGTACCTATGCAATTATCTTGCACGTTCTGCACATGTACCCCAAACCTATAATGCAATAAAAATTAAAAAAATAAAACAAAAAAAACAGGCATTTCCAGCAGAATACCCGCATCTAACAAAATAGCAGCAAAACTGTTCCTACAACACAGAAGAAACCTATCCTTCAATCTGCGCTGCTGTGTGTTTGTTCACCTAAGTGAGTTAAATCTCTCTTTATATTCAGGAGTTAGAAACACGTTTCTGGTAAAAGCTGCGTTCTGATATTCGTGAGTGAATGGGAGTATATGCGGTAATGAGAAATGTCTGGTTCTAAAACCAAAACGGAGCTCTCTAACTGAATTTTTGTCAACGTGTGCATTCAACTTACAGAGTGACACTCATGTGTTTATGCGGCAGGTTGGAAACGCTTTCTTTGGGGAATCTCAAAATAGGCATTTCCAGCAGAATACCTGCATATAACAAAATAGCAGCAAAACTGTTGCTAAAACACAGAAGAAACGTATCCTTCAATGTGCTCTGCTCTGCGTTTGTTAAACAAGGGGAGTTAAATCTCTTAGCTACAGGAGTTAGAAACATGTTTCTAGTAACAGCTGCCTTTGGATATTCCTGAGAGAATGGGAATATATGGTGTAAGGAGAAATATTTGTTTCTAAAACAAAATGGTGCTATCTAACGGAATGGTTGTCTATGTGTGCATTCAACTTAAAGTGTTAAACTCATGTGTTTATGCGGCAGTCTGGACATGCTTTCTGTGGAGAATCTCAAGAGAGGTATTTCCAGCAGAATACCCCCATATAACAAAATAGCAGCAAAACTCTTCCTAAAACACAAAGGCATGTATCCTTCAATCTGCTCTGCTGTGCGTTTTTTCAGCTAACTAAGTTAAATTTCTCTTTAGATTCAGGAGACTGATAGACGTTTCTGGCAAAAGCTGCATTTGTATGTTCCTGAGTGAATGGGAGTACATGGTTTAATGAGAAATATCTGGTTCTAAAACCAAAACGGAGCTATCTAACAGAATGATTGTCAAGGTGTGCATTCAACTTACAGAGTTAAACTCATGGTTTATGCGGCAGTTTGGAAACGCTTTCTGTGGAGAATCTCAAAATAGGCATTTCCAGCAGAATACCCGCATATAACAAAATTGCAGCAAAACTGTTCCTACAACAGAGAAAAAAACGTATCCCTCAATCTGCTCTGCTGTGCGTTTTATTCAACTATGTGACTTAAATCTCTCTTTAGATTCAGGAGTTAGAAACGCGTTTCCGGTAAATGTTGCAATTGGATATTCCTGAGTGAATGGGAATATATGCTGTCACGAGAAATATTTCGTTTTAAAACCAAAACGGAGCTATCTAACAGTATGGTTGTCTCTGTGTGCATTCAACTTACAGAGTGAAACTCATGTGTTTATGCAGCAGTTTGGAAACTCATTCTGTGGAGAATTTCAAGAGAGTAATTTCCTACAGAATACTCGCTTATAACAAAACAGCAGCAAAACTGTTCCTAAAAGACAGAAGAAACGTATTCTTCAATCTGCTATGCTGCGCGTTTGTTTAACAAAGTGAGTTAAATCGCTCTTTAGATTCAGGAGTTAGAAACACGTTTCTGGTCAAAGCTGCATTTGGATGTTCCTAAGTTAATGGGAGTATACGCAGAAATGAGAAATATCTGGTTTTAAAACCAAAACGCAGCTATCTAACAGAGTGGTTGTCAATGTGTGCATTCAACTTACAAAGTTAAACTCATGTGTTTTGTGGCAGTGTGGATACGCTTACTGTGGAGAATCTTCAAACAGGCGTTTCCAGCAGAATACCCGCATATAACAAAATAGCAGCAAAACTCTTCCTAAAACACAGAAGAAAGGTATCCTTCAATCTGCTCTGCTGTGCCTTTGTTCAACATAGTGAGTTAAATCTCTCTTAAGATTCGGGAGTTAGAAACACGTTTCTGGTAAGAGCTGCGTTTGGAGATTCCTGAGTGAATGGGAGTATATGCTGTAATGAGAAATATCTGATTCTAAAACCAAAACGCAACTATCTAACAGAATGGTTGTCATTGTGTGCTTTCAACTTACAGAGTTAAACTCACGTGTTTATGCATCAGTTTGGAAACGCTTTCTGTGGAGAATGTAGAGAGGCATTTCCAGCAGAATACCCACATATAACAAAATAGCAGCAAAACTGTTCCTAAAACACGGAAGAAACTTATCCTTCAATCTGCTCTACTTTGTATTTGTTCAACTTAGTGAGTTAAATCTCTCTTTAGATTCAGGAGTTAGAAACACGTTTCTGTTAAAAGCTGCGTTTGGATATACCTTAGTGAATGGGAGTATGTTTCCTAATGAGAAATATCTGGTTCTGAAACCAAAACGGAGCTATCTATCAGAATGGTTGTCAATGTGTGCATTCAACTTACAGAGTTAAACTCATGTGTTTATGCGTCAGATTGGAAACGCTTTCTGTGGAGAATCTCAAAACAGGCATTTCCAGCAGAATACTCGCATGTAACAAATTAGCAGCAAAACTGTTTCTAAAACAAAGAAGAAACGTATCCTTCAATCTGCTCATCTGTGAGTTTGTTCGGCTAAGTGAGTTAAATCTCTCTTTAGATTCGGGACTTAGAAACATGTTTCTGGTAAAAGCTGCATTTGGATATTCCTGAGTGAATCGGGGTATATGCTGTAATGAGAAATATCTGGTTCTAAAACCAAAACGGAGCTATCTAACAGAATGGTTTTCAATGTGTGCATTCAACTTACAGAGTTAAACTCATGTGTTTATGCGGCAGTTTGGAAACGCTTTATGTGGAGAATCTCAAAACAGTTATTTCCAGCAGAATACTCGCATATAACAAAATAGCAGCAAAACTATTCCTAAAACTCAGAAGAAACGCATCCTCCAATCTGCACTACTGTGGGTGTGTTTAACTGAGTGAGTTAAATCTCTCTTGATATTCAGGAGTTAGAAACACATTTCTGGTAAATGCTGCGTATGGATATTCCTGAATAAATGGGATTATACGCTGTAATGAGAAATATCTTTTTTTAAAACCAAAACGGAGCTATTTAACAGAATGGTGGTAAATGTGTGCGTTCAACTTACAGAGTTAATCTCATGTGCTTATGAGGCAGTTTGTAAACCCTTTCCGTGGAGAATCTCAAAACAGGCATTTCAAGCAGAATACCCGCGTATAAAAGAATTGAAGCAAAACAGTTCCTAAAACACAGAAGAAAAGTAACCTGCAAACTGTTCTGCCCTGTGTTTGTTTAACTAAGTGAGTTAAATCTCTTTTTAGATTCAGGATTTGGAAACACGTTTCTGGTAGAATCTGCTTTTGGATATTCCTGAGTGAATGGGAGTATATGCTGTAATGAGAAATACCTGGTTCTAAAACCAAAACGGAGCAATCTAGCAGAAATGTTGCAATGTGTGCATTCAAGTTACAGAGTTAAACTCATGTGTTTAAGCAGCATTTTGGAAACACTTTCTGTGGAGAATGTCAAAACAGTCATTTCCAGCAGAATTGCTGCATATAACAAAATAGAAGGAAAACTGTTCCTAAAACTCAGAAGAAACTTATAATTCAATGTGCTCTGCTGTGCGTTTGTTCAACTAAGTGAGTTAAAACTCTCTTTAGATTCAGGAGTTAGAAACACATTTCTGGTAAAAGCTGCTCTTTGATATTCCTGAGTGAATGGGAGTCTATGCTGCAATGAGACATATCTGGATCTAAAACCAAAACGGAGCTATGTAACAGAATATTTGTCAATGTGTGCATTCAACATACAGAGTTAAACTCATGTGTTTATGCGGCAGTTTGGAAACGCTTTCTGTGGAGAATCTCAAAACAGGAATTTCCAGGAGAATTCCCGCATAGAACAAAATAGCAGCAAAACTGTTCCTAAATCACAGAAGAAACGTATCCTTCAAACTGCACCACTGTGCGTTTTGTCAACTAAGTGAGTTAAATCTCTCTTTAGATTCAGGAGTTAGAAATACGTTTCTGGTAAAAGCCGCCTTTGGATATTCCTGAGTGAATGGAAATACATGCTGTAATGAGAAATATCTGGTTCTAAAACCAAAATGGAGCTATGTAACAGAATACTTGTCAATGTATGCATTCAACTTACAGAGGTAATCTCATGTGTTTATGAGGCAGTTTGGAAATGCTTTCTGTGGAGAATCTCAAAACAGGCATTTCAAGCAGAATACCCACATATTAAAAAATAGCAACAAAAATGTTCCTAAAACACAGCAGAAAACTAACTTTCGATCTGCTCTGCCGTGTGTTTGTTCAACTAAGTGAGTTTAATCTCTTTTTAGAGTGAGGATTTAGAAACACCTTTCTGGTAGAAGCTGCTTTTGGATATTCCTGAGTGAATGGGATTATATTCTGTAATGAGAAATATTTGGTTCTAAAACCAAATGGAGCTATCTAACAGAATGGTTGTCAATGTGTGCATTCAACTTACAGAGTTAATCTCATGTGTTTATGCAGCAGTTTGGAAACGCTTTCTGTGGAGAATCTCAAAACAGGCATTTCCAGCAGAATACCCGCATATATCGAAATAGCAGCAAAAGTGTTCCTAAAACCATGAAGAAACGTATCCTTCAATCTGCACTGCTGTGCGTTTGTTCAACCAAGAGAGTTAAATCTCTCTTAAGATTCAGGTGTTAGAAACAGGTTTCTGGTAAAAGCTGCGTTTGGATATTCCTGAGTGAATTGGATTATATGCTGTAATGAGAAATATCTGGTTCTAACACCAAAACGGTGCAATTTAACAAAATGGTTGCAATGTGTGCATTCAACTTACAGAGTTAAACTCATGTGTTTATGTGGCAGTTTGGAAACGCTTTGTGTGGAGAATCTCAAAACAGGCATTTCTAGCAGAATACCCGCATATATCGAAATAGCATCAAAAGTGTTCCTAAAACAATGAAGAAACGTACCCTTCAATCTGCACTTCTGTGCGTTTGTTCAACTAAGAGAGTTAAATCTCTCTTTAGATTCAGGAGTTAGAAACATGTTTCTGGTAAAAGCTGCGTTTGGATATTCCTGAGTGAATGGGAGTATATGCTGTAATGAGAAATATCTGGTTCTAAAATCAAAACGGAGCTATCTAACAGAATGGTTGTCAATGTGTGCATTCAACATACACAGTTAAAGTCATGTGTTTATGCGGCAGTTTGGAAACGCTTTCTGTGGAGAATCTCAAAACAGGTATTTTCAGCAGAATACCCGCATCTAAAAGAACAGCAGAAAAACTCTTCTTAAAACACAGAAGAAACGTATCCTTCAATCTGCTCTGCTGTGCGTTTTGACAACTAAGTGAGCTAAATCTCTCTTTACATTCACGAGCTAGAAACACGTTTCTGGTAAAAGCTGCGTTTGGATATTCCTGCGTGAATGGAAGTATAAGATGTAATAGAAATATCTGTTTCTAAAACAAAAATGGAGTTATCTAACAGAATGGTTGTCAATGTGTGCATTCACCTTACAGACTTAAACTCATGTGTTTATGTGGCAGTTTGGAAACGCTTTTTGTGGAGAATCTCAAAACAGGCATCGGAGTCAACACAACTTATCTACAACAATATAATCTTTGATAAACCAGACAGAAACAAACAATGGGGAAAGAATTCCCTGTTTAATAAATGGTGTTGGAAAAACTGGCTAGCCATGTGCAGAAAGCAGAAACTGGACCCCTTCCTGACACCTTACACTAAAATTAACTCCAGATGGATTAAAGACTTAAACATAAGACCTGGCACCATAAAAACCCTAGAAGAAAATCAGGGCAAAACCATTCAGGACATAGGAGTAGGCAAGGACTTCATGACCAAAACACCGAAAGCATTGGCAACAAAAGCCAAAATAGACAAATGGGACCTAATCAAACTCCACAGCTTCTGCACGGCAAAAGAAACAGTCACTAGAGTGAATTGGCAACCATCAGAATGGGAAAAAATCTTTGCAATTTATGCATCTGACAAAGGGCTGATATCCACAATTTACAAAGAACTCAAACAGATTTACAGGATAAAATCAAGCCCATTCAAAAATGGGCAAAGGATATGCACAGACACTTTACAAAAGAAGACATACATGAGGCCAACAAACATATGAAAAAGTGCTCATCCTCACTGGTCATTAGAGAGATGCAAATCAAAACCACATTGAGATACCATCTCACACCTGTTAGAATGGCGATCATTAAAAATTCTGGAGACATCAGATGCTGGAGAAGATGTGGAGAAATAGGAACACTCTTACACTGTTGGTGGGAGTGTAAATTAGTTCAACCATTGTGGAAGACAGTGTGGCAATTCCTCATGAACCTAGAAATAGAAATTCCATTTAACCCAGAAATCCCATTACTGGGTATATATCCAAAGGACTGTAAATCTTTCTACTATAAGGACACATGCACACGAATATTAATTGTAGCACTGTGTACTTTAGCAAAGACCTGGAAGCAACCCAAATGCCCATTGATGATAGACTGTACTGGGAAAATGTGGCACACATAAGCCATGGAATATTATGCAGCAATCAAAAATGACGAGTTTTTTTCCTTTGTAAGGACATGGATGAATCTGGAGAACATCTTTCTCAGCAAACTGACACAAAAACAGAAAAGGAAATACCACGTATTCTCACTCAGGGGGGGTGAGAAAAATGAGAACACTTGGACACAGGGAGGGGGTCTACTACACACTGGGGTCTATTCGGGGGAATGGGTTAGGATGGGGGGATTGGGGAGGGATAGCCTGGGGAGAAATGCCAAGTGTGGGTAAAGGGGAGGAAGGCAGCAAAACACACTGCCATGGGTGTACCTATGCAACTATCTTGCACGTTCTGCACATGTACCAAAACCTATGATGCAATACAAATTTAAAATTAAAAATAATAATAATAATTTAAAAAAGAGAGTCTCTGTATATAATGTACACCTGGGGAATGGACAGGATTCTCTTCCTTAGGCTCACTTATTCAGTCTCATTCAGTACTACACACCTGAAAAAGAGTTAAGAGTCTTCTTCATATAGCCACTCTTTTAGAGCCTCAGTAAATAATACACACCTATGGAACAGACACTGGTCTATTTTGTATGGCCACAAAATCAAAGCTTGAGTGTGTAATGCACAACTTTGGAATAATGAGGAGTCTATTCCATTTGCCTGTTTAATCAGTGCCTCAGTCAATAATACACACCTTAGAAATACTAAAGGATGTATTTCATCTAATCACTGACTTAAAGCCTCCTTAAATAATACACACCTTTGGAATAGTCAGGAGGCTATTTTATATGGCCAAACATTCAGAGTCTCAGTGACTAATACATACCGTGGCATACCCAGGACACTATTACATATGGCCTGTCCTTCAGAGATTCACTGAATAAGGAACAGCTGTATTTTAGTCAGAATCCTATTTCATGTAGCCACATATTCACAGCCTCACTGAATAACATACACCTTGGGAAAAGTCAAGTTTCTATGTCGTATAGACACTCATTTAGAGCTGAACCTAAAAATGCACGCCTGATGAGTATTCAGTAGTCGCTTTCCTATGGCCATTCATTCAGAGCCTCACTTAATAATACAGACCTATCGAAAAGTCAGGAGTGTATTTCACATAGACACTCATTCAGATCCTCACTGAAGAATCATATATACCTGGAAAATACTCAGGATTCTATTTAATATAGCCACTTCTTCAGAGACTCACAGAATAATGCACACCTGGGAAATAGTCTGGAGTCTATTTTATATGACCGTTTACCCAGTGTCTCAGTGGAAAATGCAAAGCTTAAAAATAATCAAGTGGATATAGTCAGGAGTCTACTTGATATGGTCACTTATTCATAAAGTCAGTAAATGATACACAACTGGGGAATAGTCAGAGTCCATGCTATATGGACACTCAATCTCAGCATTACCAAATAATGAACAAAGGGGCAATAGTCAAAAGTATTTTATATGGACACTTATTCAGAGTTTCAGTGCATAATAAACAGCTGTGGAGTAGTCATGACCCTATTTAAGTTAGCCCCAAATTAAGCAGGTCCCTAAATATTACACAGATGAGTGATTGTCAGGAGGCTATTTCATATGGACACTGATACAGAACTTCTTCGAATACCGCACATGTGGGGAATAAACAGTAGTCTATTTTACATGGTAATTCGTTTGGAACATCTAAAAATAACGCAAATCTGTGGAGTAAATTGGGGTCAATTTCATATGGCCACTCTTTCAATGTTTCAGTGAATAATGTGTATATCTGAATAATCATGAATCTCTTTCATATGGCCTCTCCATCTGGGCCTCGGTAAATAATACACCCCTTGGAAACAGTCTTGAGTCCACTTCAAATGTCTACACGTTCAGGGTCTCTGTAAATAATGCACACTTGGGCAATAGCCAGGAGTCACTTTTTTATGCCCACTTATTCAGAGTCTCATTCAAAAATTCCCACCTAAGAAAGAGTTATGAGTCTAGTTTATATAGTCAATCATTTAGAGCCTCAGTGAATAATGCACACCAGGGTTATAGTCTGGAGCCTCTTCTATATGGCCACTCATTCAGTGCCTCGCTGAATGATAAAAACCTGGGGAATTATAAAAATTCTATTCCATACTACCACTCATTCAGAGCCTTATACAATAATTCACAATGGGCAATAGTCAGGTGTTTATTTTATATGGCCTTTCATTCAGCGCTTCTGCTAAATAATGAACTTCTATGGAGTAGTCAAGTCACTGTTTAAGAGAGCCACGAATTAAGTGCCTCCATGAATGACACACAACTGGGTGATTGTCAGGAGTCTATTTCATATGACCTCTCATTCTGGGAATCACTGAAGAATACACACATGACAAAGTGTCAGCAGAATATTTGGTATGCACACTCATACAGAACCTGTTTAAATAATGTGAACATGGAGAATAATTAGGAGTCTATGTCATATGGCGTCTGATTCATACAATCACTGAATAACACACACGTGTGGAGTAATAAGAAGTCTGTTTCATATGGCCACTCTTTCACAGCCTCACCGCATATTACACACTTGTGATATAATCTGGAGTCTATTTCTTAGGGCCACTCATTCAGAGAATTACTGAATAATGCACACCTGTAATATAGTTAGAAGTCCCTTTCCTATGGCCACTCACTGAGAGCCTCACTGAATGTACACACCTGGGGAAATAGTCAGGATTCTGTTTTATCTCCTAATTCAGAGTCTCACTGAATAATGCACACCTGTGGAATAGTCAGGTGTCTTTTTCATGTGGCCTCTCATTCGGAGTGTAACTGAATAATATGGAGTAGTCAGGAGTCTATTTCATGTAGACACATATTCAGAGCCTCAGTGTATAATACACACCCGTGTGATAGTAAGAAATCTAATTAATATGGCCACATATTTAGAGCCTCACTGAATAATACACAACTGGAGAATAATTTGGAGTCTATTTTCAAAGGATATTAATTCAGAGCCTCAGTGAATAATGCACACCTGTGGAGTGGCCAGGAGTCTCTTTCATTTGGACACTCATTCTTAGCCTCAGTGGATAATATGCACCTGTGAAATAGTCAGGAGTCTTTTTCATATGGCCACTCATTCAGAGTCTCACTGAAAAATACACACTTAGGAAGTAGTCAAGAGTCTATTTTATATGGCCACTCTCTGAGTACCTTACTGAGTGGTACACACCTGGGGAATGGTCAGGATAGTTTTATATGGAGACTCAATGAGTGCCTCACTGAATAATGCACACCTGTGGAATAGTCAGGAATCTATTTCATTTGGTCACACTTTCGGAGCCTCAGTGAATAATACACACCTAGAAAACAGTGGAGAGTGCATTTTATGTGGCCACTCATACAGAGCCTCACGGAATTGTGCACACCTGGAAAATTCTCAAGAGTCTATTTAGAATGGCAATGCATTCAGAGACCCTGTGAATAACACACACCTATGGAATTGTGAGGAATCCATTCGAAATGGCCAAATATTCGGGGCCTCAGTGAATCATGCACAACAAGGTAATAAACAAGAGTCTATTGCTTATGCACTCTCATTCAGCCCCTCATTGAATAATGCACGACTTTCGAGAACTCAGGGGTCTGTTTTATATGGCGACTCATTTGGAGACTCACTAAATAGGACACAGGTGAAAACACGTCAGGGGTGTATTTCACATGGCCACTAATTAAGAGGCTCAGTAAATAATTCACAGCTGTTGAGTACTCAGGATCCTTTCTCATATTGTGAATCATTCAGATCCTCACTGAGTGATACACAGCTTGGAAACAATCAGGATTCTATTTAATATAAACACTCATTATGAGCCTCAGTGATTCACTCATGTCTGTGAAATACTTAAGATACTAATTAATATTACCCCCTAATTAATAGATTCCCTGAATATTACACACTCGTGAAATAAACAGAAGTCTATTGTATATTGTGAGTCATTAGAAAACCTAAGAAATAATACACTACTGGGGAATAATCAGGAGTCTATCTATCTTATATGGCCACTCAGAGAATCAGTGAATAATGCACACCACGGTAATAATCAGGATCTTGTTTCATATGAACACTGATTCAGTATCTCACTGAATAACACACCAGGGAATCGTCAGGATTCTGTTCCATATGACCATTCATTCAGAGCCTTACTCAATAATGCACAAGGTGGCAACAGGAGTCTATTTCATATGGCCTCTCCTTCTGAGCTTCAGTGAATAACGAACACCTGTGGAGTAGTCATGACCCTATTTAAGATAGCCCCAAATAAATCACCTCCCTGAATGATACACACCTGGGTGACTGTCAGGAGTCTACTTAAAACGGCTACACATTCAGAGTCTCTGTAAATAATGCACACTTTTGCAATAGAAAGGAGTCTCTCTTTTATGCCCAATTATCCAGAGTCTCATTCAATAATACACACCTGTAGAATGCTTAAGAGCCTACTTCATATAGCCACCCATTTAGATCCTCAATGAATAATGCACACCAGGGTAATAGTCTCAACCCTCTCTCATATAGCCGCTCATTCAGTGCCTCACTGAATTATACACACCTGGGGAATCATCAGAATTCTATTCCATAGTGCCAATCATTCAGAGCCTTATTGAATAATTCACAACGTGGCAATAGTCAGGTGATTATTTTATATGGCCTCTCATTTAGAGCTTCAGTGAATAGTAAACTTTTATGGAGTAGTCAGGACGCTGTTTATGGTAGCCACGAATTAAGTGCCTCCCTGAATAATACACACCTGGGTGATAGTCAGGAGTCTATTCATATGATCTCTCATTCTGGGAATAACTGAAGAATACACACATGGGAAACTGTCAGGAGTCTATTTGGTATGCACACTCATGCAGATCCTGGTTGAATAATGTACACATGGAGAACAATTAGGAGTCCATGTCAAATGGCTGTTTATTCAGACAATCAGTGCATAACGCACACATGTGGAGTAATAAGATGTCTGTTTCATGTGGCCACTCTTTCACAGACTCACCTAATAGTATACACTTATGATATAGTCTGGAGTCTATTTAATGTGTCCACTCAGAGAATCAATGAATAATGCACACTTGAGGAATACTCTGTGAATATTAGGAGTCTATTTTATATGGCCACTCAGAGCCACAGTGAATAATGCATACCTCGGTAATAGCCAGGATCCTGTTTCATTTGACCACTGATTCAGTAACTCTCTGAATGAGACACACCAGGGAATCTTCAGGATTCTTTTCAATAGGAACACTCATTCCGAGCCTTACTAAATAATGCACAATGGGGCAGGAGTCATAAGTCTATGTCAAATGGCCTCTCATTTAGAGATTGAGTGAATAAAAAACACCTGTGGAGTAGTCAGGACCCTATTTTAGATAGCCACAAATTAAGAACCTTCCTGAGTGTTACACACCTGTGTGACAGTCAGAAGCCTATTTGATATGGACACTCATACATAACATCTTTGAATAATGCACATGTGAAGAATAATCACTAGTCTATTTCTTGTGGCAATTCTTTAGAGAAACTTTGCATAACACACACCTGTGAAGTAAAATCGACTCTATTTCGTATGGCCACCGTTTCAGTGTTTCAGCTAATAATATATATGTCTGGAATGGCCAAGAATCTCTTTCCTATGGCCACTCGTTCTGGGCCTCAGTGAGTAATACAAACCTGTGAAATTGTCTAGTGTCTACTTCAAATGGCCACACATTGAGAGTCTCTGTATATAATGCCCACCTGGGAAATAGACAGGAGTCTCTTTTTTAGGCTCACTTACTCAGTCTCATTCAGTAATACAAACCTGAAAAAGAGTTAAGAGTCTTCTTCATATAGCCACTCTTTTAGAGCCTCAGTAAATAACACACACCTATGGAACAGACACTGGTCTATTTTGTATGGCCACAAAATCAAAGACTGAGTGAGTAATGCACAACTTTGGAATAATGAGGAGTCTATTTTATATGCCCACTTAATCAGTGTCTCAGTCAATAACACACACCTAGGAAATACTAAGAGATCTATTTCATCTAATCACTGACTTAAAGCCTCAATAAATAACACAAAACTGTGGAATAGGCAGGAGGCTATTTTATATGGCCAAACATTCAGAGTCTCAGTGACTAATACATATCGGGAGATACTCAGGACACTATTACATATGGCCCCTTTTTCAGAGATTCACTGAATAAGGAACACCTGTATTTTAGTCAGAATTCTATTTTATATAGCCACATATTTACAGCCTCACTGAATTACATACACCTTGGGGAAAGTCAAGTTTCTATATCATATAGCCACTCATTTTGAGCTGAACCTAAAAATGCATGCCTGTTGAGTATTCAGTAGTCGCTTTCCTATGGCCACTCATTCAGAGCCTCACTGAATAATACAGACCTATCAAAAAGTCAGGAGTTTACAAAAGAAGACAAACATGAGGCCAAAAAACACATGAAAAAATGCTCATTCTCACTGGTCATTAGAGAGATGCAAATCAAAACCACATTGAGATACCATCTCATGCCAGTTAGAATGGCGATCATTAAAAAATCTGGAGACAGCAGATGCTGGAGAGGATGTGGAGAAATAGGAACACTCTTACACTGTTGGTGGGAGTGTAAATTAGTTCAACCATTGTGGAAGACAGTGTGGCAATTCCTCAAGGACCTAGATATAGAAATCCCATTTGACCCAGCAATTCCATTACTGGATATATATCCAAAGGACTATAAGTCGTTCTACTATAAGGACACATGCACAAGAATGTTTATTGCAGCACTGTTTACAATAGCAAAGACCTGGAACCAACACAAATGCCCATCGATGATAGATTGGACTGGGAAAATGTGGCACACCTACACCATGGAATATTATGCAGCAATTAAAAAGGATGAGTTTGTGTCTTTGTAAGGACATGGATGAATCTGGAGAACATCATTCTCAGCAAACTGACACAAGAACAGAAAAAGAAATACCGCATATTCTCACTAATAGGCGGGTGAGAAAAATAAGAACACATGGACACAGGGAGGGGGTCTACTACACACGGGGGTCTATTGGGGGGAATGGGGGAGGGGAAGCGGGGGGGCTGGGGAGGGATAGCATGGGGATAAACGCCAAGTGTGGGTGAAGGGGAGGAAGGCAGCAAAACACACGGCCATGTGTGTACGTATGCAACTATCTTGCACGTTCTGCACATGTACCTTAAAACCTATAATGCAATAAAAACTTAAAACATTTAAAAAAAAAAGTCAGGAGTGCATTTCACATGGCCACTCATTGAGAACGTCAGTGAAGAATCATATATAGATGGGAAATACTCAGGATACTATTTAATATAGCTACTTATTCAGAGACTCACTGAATAATGCACACCTGGGGAATAGTCTCAAGTCTATTTGATACGACCATTCACCCAGTACCTCAGTGGAAAATGCAAAGCTGAGAACTAGTGAAGAGAATTTAGTCAGGAGGCTATTTTATATGGTGCCTCATTCAGAAATTCAGTGAATGATACACAACTGGGTAATAGTCAGAGTCCATGCCATATGGCCACTCAATCTCAGCATTACCGAATAATGAACAATGGAGCAATAGTCAAAATTCTATTTCATATGGCCTCTTTTTCAGAGCTTCAGTGCATAATAAACAGCTGTGGAGTAGTCAGGACCCAATATAAGCTAGACCCAAATTAAGCAGCTCCGTGAATATTACACACGTTTGATTGTCAGGAGGCTTTTTCATATGGACACTGATACAGAACCTCTTCGAATACTGCATATGTGGGGAATAAATAGTAGTCTATTTTATATGGTAATTAGGTTGGAATATCAAAAAATAACGCACACCTGTGGAGTAAATTGGGGTCTGTTTCATATGGCCACTGTTTCAGTGTTTCATGGAATAACGTGTACACCTGAATAATCAGGAATCTCTTTCATATGGCCTCTCCATCTGGGCCTCTGTGAATAATACTCCCCTTGGAAACAGTCACGAATCCACTTCAAATGTCTACACATTCAGGGTCTCTGTAAATAATGCACACCTGGGCAATAGCCAGGAGCCTCTTTTTTATGCACACTTATTCAGAGTCTCGTTCAAAAATACACACCTAAGAAAGAGTTATGAGTCTAGTTTATATAGCCACTCATTTAGAGCCTCAATGAATAATGCACACCAGGGATATAGACTGGAGCCTCTTTTATATGGCCACTCATTCAGTGCCTCACTGAATGACAAAAACCTGGGGAATCATAAGGATTCTATTACATACTACCACTCATTCAGAGCCTTATAGAATAATTCACAACGGGCAATAGTCAGGTGTCTATTTTATATGGCCTCTCATTCAGTGCTTCTGTTAAATAATGAACTTCTATGGAGTAGTCAAGTCACTGTTTAAGAGAGCCACAAATTAATTGCCTCCCTGAATGATACACACCTGGGTGATAGTCAGGAGTCTATTTCATATGATTTCTCATACAGGGAATCACTGAAGAATACACACATGATGGAGTGTCAGGAGGATATTTGGTATGCACACTCATGCAGAACCTGTTTAAATAATGCGAATATGGAGAATAATTAGAAGTCTATGTCATATGGCTACTGATTCACACAATCACTGAATAACGCACACCTGTGGAGGAATAAGAAGTCTGTTTCATATGGCCACTCTTTCACAGCCTCACCACATATTACACACTCGTGATATAATCTGGAGTCTATTTCTTATAACCACTCATTCAGAGAATTACTGGATAATGCACACCTGCGGAATAGTCAGAAGTCTCTTTCCTATTGCTACTCATTGAGAGCCTCACTGAATGTACACACCTGGGGACATGGTCAGCATTCTGTTTTATCCCCTAATTCAGAGTCTCACTGAATATTGCCCACCTGTGGAATAGTAACGTGTCTTTATCATGTGGCCTTTCATTCGGTGTGTCACTGAATAATGTGGAGTATTCAGGAGTCAATTTCATGTAGACACATATGCAGAGCCTCATTGTATAATACACACCCGTGTGATAGTAAGGAATCTAATTAATATGGCCAAATATTTAGAGCCTCATTGAATAATACACACCTGGACAATAATTTGGAGTCTATTTTGGATGGATATTCATTCATTGTCTTGGTGAATAATGCACACCTGTGGAGTAGCCAGGAGTCTATTTAATTCGGACACTCATTCTTAGCTTCAGTAGATAATATACACCTGTGAAATATTCAGGAGTCTATTTCATATGGCAACTCATTCAGAGCCTCGGTGAATAATATATTCTTAGGGATAGTCAAGAGTCTATTTTATATGGCCACTCTCTGAGTAACTTACTGAGTGGTACACATCTGGGGAATGGTCAGGATAGTTTTATATGGACACTCAATGAGTTCCTCACTGAATAATGCACACCTGTGAAATAGTCAGGAATCTATTTTACTTGGGCATTCTTTCAGAGCCTCAGTGAATAATACACACCTAGAAAACATTGGGGAGTGTGTTTCAGGAGGCCACTCATTCAGAGCCTCACGGAATAGTGCACACCTGGAGAATTCTCAAGAGTCTATTTGGAATGGCAATCCATTCAGAGGCTCTGTGAATAACATACACCTATGGAATTGTGAGGAATCCATTCCAAATGGCCAAATATTCAGAGCTTCAGTGAATCATGCACACCAAGGTAATAATCAGGAGTCTATTGCTTATGCACTTTCATTCAACACCTCAGTGAATAATGCATGTCTTTCGAGTACTGAGGGGTCTGTTTTATATGGCCACTCATTTGGAGCCTCACTAAAGGGTACACAACTGAAAACAAGTCAGGGGTGTATTTCACATGGCCATTCATTCGGAGGCTCAGTGAATAATTCACAGCTGTTGAATACTCAGGATCCTTTCTCATATGGTGAATCATTCAGAGCCTCACTGAGTGATACACAGCTTGGAAAGAGTCAGGATTCTGTTTAATATAAACACTCATTATGAGCATCAGTGAATCACTCATATTTGTGAACTACTTAGGATACTAATTCATATTACCCCCCAATTCATAGATTCCCTGAATATTACACACTCGTGAAATAATCAGAAGTCTATTTTATATTGTGAGTCATTAGAAAGCCCAAGAAATAATACACTACTGGGAAACATTCAGGAGTCTATTTCATATGGCGACTCAGAGAATCAGTGAATAATGCACACCACGGTAATACTCAGGATCCTGTTTCATATGACCACTGATTCAGTATCTCACTGAATGACACACCGGGGAATAGTCAGGATTCTGTTCCTTAGGACCATTCATTCAGAGCCTTAATTAATAATGCACAAGGGGGCAATAATCAGGAGTGTATTTCATATGGCTTCTCTTTCTGAGCTTCAGTGAATAATGAACACCTGTGGAGTAGTCATAACACTGTTTAAGATAGCCACAAATGAAGCACCTCCCTGAATGATACACACCTGGGTGACAGTCAAGAGTCTACTTAAAATGGCTACACATTCAGAGTCTTTGTAAATAATGCACACCTGGGAAATAAAAAGAGTCTCATTTTTATGCCCACTTATTCAGAGACTCATTCAATAATACACACCTGTAGAAGAGTTAAGAGCCTTCTTCATATAGCCACCCATTTAGATCCTCAATAAATAATGCACACCAGGGTAATAGTCTCGACCCTCTTTCATATAGCCACACATAAAGTGCCTCACTGAATGATACACACCAGGGAATCTTCAGGATTCTATTTCATGGGAACACTCATTAAGAGCCTTTCTAAATAATGCACAATGGTGCAAGAGTCAGGAGTCTCTTTCAAATGGCTTCTCATTCAGAGATTCAGTGAATAATAAACACCTGTGGAGTACTCAGGACCCTATTTAAGATAACGACAAATTAAGCAACTCCATGAATGATACACACTTGTGTGATAGTCAGCAGTCTATTTGATAAGGACACTCATACAGAACCTCTTTGAATACTGCACATGTGATGAATAATCACTAGTCCATTTCTCGTGGTGATTCTTTAAAAATCTTTGAATAACGCACACCTGTGAAGTAAAATCGACTCTATTTCATATGGCCAACGGTTTCAGTGTTTCAGCGAATAAAATATATCTGGAATAGACAAGAATCTCTTTCATATGGCCACTCATTCCGTGCCTCAGTGAATAATACACACCTGTGAAATTGTCTAGTGTCCACTTCAAATGGCCACACATTGAGAGTCTCTGTATATAATGCACACCTGGGAAATAGACAGGAGTCTCCTCCTTAGCTCACTTATTCAGTCTCATTTAGTAATATACACCTGGAAAAGAGTTAAGAGTCTTCTTCATATAGCCACTCTTTTAGAGCCTCAGTAAATAACACACACCTATGGAACAGACACTGGTCTATTTTGTATGGCCACAAAATCAAAGCCTGACTGAGTAATGCACGACTTTGGAATAATGAGGAGTCTATTTCATATGCCCACTTAAAGAGTGTCTCAGTCAATAATAAAAACCTTAGAAATACTCAGGGATGAATACCAAGTGTGGGTGAAGGGGAGGAAAGCAGCAAAGCACACTGCCATGTGTGTACCTATGCAACTATCTTGCTCGTTCTGCACATGTACCCCCAAACCTATAATGCAATAAAAATTTAAAAAAAAAAAAGCTGGAAAAAAAAAAAGAAATACTCAGGGATCTATTTCTTCTAATCACTGACTTAAAGCCTCATTAAATAACAAAAAACTGTGGAATAGTCAGGAGGCTATTTTATATGGCCAAACATTCAGAGTCTCAGTGACTAATACATACCGGGAGATACTCAGGACACTATTACATATGGCCTTTCCTTCGGAGATTCACTGAATAAGGAACACCTGTATTTTAGTCAGAGTTCTATTTTATATATCCACAAATTCACAGCCTCACTGAATAACATACACCTTGGGGAAAGTGAAGTTTCTATGTCGTATAGCCACTGATTTAGAGCCGAACCTAAAAATGCATGCCTGATGAGTATTCAGTAGTTGCTTTCCTATGGCCACACTTTCAGAGTCTCACTGAATAATACAGACCTATCGAAAAGCCAGGAGTGTATTTCACAGGCTACTCATTCAGAACCTCAGTGAAGAATTATATATAGCTAAGAAATACTCAGGATTCTATTTAATAAAGCCACTTATTCAGAGACTCACTGAATAATGCACACCTGGGGAATAGTCTGGAGTCTATTTGATATGACCATTCACCCAGTGCCTCAGTGGAAAATGCAAAGATGAGAACTACTCAAGAGGATATAGTCAGGAGTCAACTTTATATGGTCCCTCATTCAGAAAGTCAGTGAATGATACCCAACTGGGAAATAGTCAGAGTCCATGCCATATGACCACTCAATCTCAGCATTACCGAATAATGAACAATGGGGCAATAGTCAAATGTTTATTTTACATGGCCTCTTATTCAGAGCTTCAGTACATAATAAACAGCTATGGAGTATTCGGGACCCTATTTAAGCTAGCCCCAAATTAAGCAGCTCCCTGAATATTACACACATGAGTGATTGTCAGGAGGCTATTTCATATGGACACTGATACAAAACCTCTTCGAGTACCGCACATGTGGGGAATAAACAGAAGTCTATTTTATATGGTAATTCGTTTGATATATCAAAAAATAACGCACATCAGTTTAGCAAATTGGGGTCTGTTTCATATGGCCACTCTTTCAGTGTTTCAGTGAATAAAATGTATATCTGAATAATCAGGAATCTCTTTCATATGGCCTCTCATTCTGGGCCTCGGTGAATAAAACACCTTTTGGAAACAGTCACGAGTCCACTTCAAATGTCTACACATTCAGGGTCTCTGTAAATAATGCACACCTGGGCAATAGACAGGAGTCTCTTTTTATGCTCACTTATTCAGAGTCTCATTCAAAAATACACATCTAAGAAAAAGTTAAGCGTCTACTTCTTGTAGCCAGACATTTAGAGCCTCAGTGTATAATGCACACCAGGGTAATAGTCTCGACCCTCTCTCATATAGCCCCTCATTCAGTGCCTCACTAATTGATACACATCTGGGGAATGATCAGGATTCTATTCCATAGTGCCAATCATTCAGAGCCTTATTGAATAATTCACAATGGGCCAATAGTCAGGTGACTATTTTATATGGCCTCTCATTTAGAGTTTCAGTGAATAATGAACTTTTATGGAGTAGTCAGGATGCCGTTTATGGTAGCCACAAATTAAGTGCATCCCTGAATAATACACACCTGGATGATAGTCAGGAGTGTGTTTTGTATGATCTCTCTTTCTGGGAATAACTGAAGAATACACCCCTGGAGAAGTATCAGGAGTCTGTTTGGTATGCACGCTCATGCAGAACCTGATTGAATAATGCACACATGCAGAATAATTAGGAGTCCATGTCAAAATGCTACTTATTCAGACAATCAGTGAATAATGCATACATGTAGAGTAATAAGAAGTCTGTTTCATGTGGCCACTCTTTCACAGCCTCACCGAATATTATACACTTATTATATTGTCTGGAGTCTATTTCATGTGGCAACTCAGAGAATCAGTGAATAATGCACACATGAGGAATACTCTATGAATATTAGGAGTCTATTTTATATGGCCACTCAGAGCCGCAGTGAGTAATGCATACCACGGTAATAGTCATGATCCTGTTTCATGTGACCACTGATTCAGTAACTCTCTGAATGAGACACACCAGGGAATCTTCAGGATTCTATTCCATAGGAACACTCATTCAGAGCCTTACTAAATAATGCACAATGGGGCAAGAGTCAGGAGTCTATTTCAAATGGCCTCACATTCAGAGATTCAGTGAATAATAAACACCTGTGGACTAATCAGGACCCTATTTAAGATAGCCACAAATTAAGAACCTCCCTGAATGATACCCACCTGTGTGACAGTCAGCAGTCTATTTGGCATGGACACTCATACAGGACCTCTTTGAATAATGCACATGTGAACAATAATTACTAGTCTATTTCTTGTGGTGACTCTTTAGAGAATCTTTGAATAAAACACACCTGTGAAGTAAAATCCACTCTATTTCATATGGCCACCGTTTCAGTGTTTCAGAGAATAATATATATATATATCTGGAATAGCGAAGAATCTCTTTCATATGGACACCCGTTCAGAGCCTCAGTGAATAATACACCCCTGGGCAATTGTCTAGTGTCTACTTCAAATGGCCCCACATTGAGAGTCTCTGTATATAACGCACACCTGGGGAATAGACAGGAGTCTCTTTCTTAGGCTCACTTATTCAGTCTCATTAAGTAATATACACCTGAAATAAAGTTAAGAGTCTTCTTTGTATAGCCACTCATTTAGAGCCTCAGTAAATAATGCACACCTGTAGAACAGACACTGGTTTACTTTGTATGTCCACAAAATCAAAGCCTGAGTGAGTAATGCACAACTCTGAAATAATGATAAGTCTATTGCATATGCCGACTTAATCAGTGTCTCAGTCAATAACACACACCTTAGGAATTTTAAGGGATCTATTTCATCTAATCACTAACTCAAAGCCTCATTAAATAATACACACCTGTGGAAGAGTCAGGAGGCTATTTCATATGGCCAAACATTCAGAGCCTCAGTGATTAATACATACCGGGGCATACTCAGGACACTATTACATATGGCCTCTCATTCAGAGCTTCACTGAATAATGAACACCTGGGGGAAGTCAGGATTCTATTTTATAAAGACACTCTTTCAGAGCTAAACCTAAAAATGCACTCCTGCGGGTGTTCAGGAATCTCTTTCCTGTGTCTAATCATTCAGAGCCTCATTGAATAATACACACCTATGTATATATCAGGAAGGTATTGAAATACAATACATGGCCACTCATTCAGATTCTCATTGAATCATACATACTTGGGGAATACTCAGGAGTGTATTACATATGGCCACTTATTCAGAAACTCTTGGAATAATGCACACCTGTGAAATAGTCTGGAGTCTATTTGATATGATGGTTCATTCAGTGCCTCAGTGGAAAATGCACACAGGAGGAATAGTTAAGTGGCTATTTTATGTAGCCACTCATCCATACCCTTAGTAAGTAATACAAAAATGGGGAATAGTTAGGAGTCTATTTCATGTGGCAAGTTATTCAGAAACTCAGTGAATGCTACACACCTGAAGACTAGTTAGAGTCTATGACATATGGCCGCTCAATCAGAGTATTACTGATTGATGCACACCTGGGAATTAGTGAGTATTCTACTTCATATCACCATTGTTTAAGATCCTCATTGAGTAATGCACATCTGGTCAGTAATCAGGAGGCTATATCATATGAACACTTATTCATAGCCTCAGTGAATAATGCACACCTGTGGAGTAGCCAGGAGTGTATTTCACACAGCCACTCATTCAGAGCCTCAGTGAATAACACACACCTGTGGAACAGTCAAAATTTTATTTTATAAGGACACTGACTCATAACCTCAGTGAATAATGCACAAATGTATAGTACTCAGCAGTCTATTTCATAAAGCCACTCATTCAGAGACTCAATGAATAATAAAAGTATTTGGGATAGACATCATCTTGTTTCATATGATCACACAAGGAGAGCCTCACTGAGTAATACACACCTGGGGAGAGTTAGGAGTCTACTTTATATGGTAACCTATTTACAGCCTCAGTGAATAATGCATGTGTGTGGAATAGACACTAGTCTATTTTATATGGCCAAAAGATCAAAGCCTGAGTGAGTAATGCACAACTTCGGAATAGTCAGTAGTCTATTCCATATTCCCATATATTCAGAGTCTGAGTCAATAATACACACCTGGGGATTGGTCAGAATTCTATTTCATATGGTGACTCATTAAATGATACATTTAAATGATACATTTAATGATACTAATTAAATGATTCAAAGACTCATTAAATGATACACACCTGTGGACTTATCAGGAGACTATTTCATATGGCCAAAGTTTCAGAGCCTCAGTGAATAATGCATATCTTTGTGATACTCAGGACGCTCTTACATATGGCCTTTCCTTCAGAGCTTCACTGAATAAAAAACACCTGTATTGTAGTCAGAATTCTATTTCATATAGCCATATATTCAGAGCCTCACTGTATAACATAAACCTTGGGAAAATCAAGTTCCTATATCGTGTAGCCACTCATTTTGAGCCGAACCTAGAAATGCACGCCTGAGGAGTATTCAGTAGTCGCTTTCCTATGGCCACTCATTCAGAGCATCACTGAATAATACAGACCTATCGAAAAGTCAGGAGTGTGTTTCACATGGCCACTCATTCAGAACCTAAGTGTAGAATCATATATACCTGGGGAATAATCAGGATTCTATTTAGTGTAGCCACTTATTCAGAGACTCACTGAAATTTGCCCACCTGAAAAATAGTCTGGAGTCTATTTGATATGACCATTCACGCAGTGCCTCAGTGGAAAATGCACAGCTTCACAATAGTCAGGAGAATATAATCAGGAGTCTATTTTGTATGCTTACTCGTTCAGAAACTCACTGAGTAATACACAACTGAAAAATACTCACAGTCCATGCCATGCAGTCACTCAATGACAGCATTACCAAATAATGCACAATCGGGCAATAGTCAGGAGTCTATCTCATATGGCCTCTTATTCAAAGCTTCAGTGCATAATAAACAGCTGTGGAGTAGTCAAGACCTTATTTAAGGTAGCGCCAAATTAAGCACCTTCCTGAATAATACACATGAGTGATTGTCAGGAGTCTATTTGATATGGACACTCATACAGAAATAATTCGAATACTGCACATGTGGGGAATAAACACTAGTCTATTTCATATGGTGATTTGTTTAGAATATCAAGGAATAACACACACCTGTGGAGTAAAATGGGGTCTATTTTATATGGCCACTCTTTCAGCGTTTATGTGAATAATATATATATATGTGAATAGTCAGGAATCTCTTTAATATGGCCACTCCTTCAGGGACTCCGGGAATAATACACCCTTTGGAAACAGTCTTCAAATGTCTACACATTCAGAGTCTCTGTAAGTAATGCACACCTGCTTAATAGCCAGGAGTCTCTTTTTTATGCCCACTTATTCAGAGTCTCATTCAATAATACACACCTAAGAAAGTGTTAAGAGTCTACTTCATATAGCCACTCATTTACAGCCTCAGTGAATAATGCACACCAGGGTTATAGTCTGGAGACTTTTATATATGGCCACTCATTCAGTGCCTCACTGAATGATACAAACCTGGGGAATCATGAGGATTCTATTCCATTCTACTACACATTTAGAGCCTTATAGAATAATTCACAACGGGCAATAGTCAGGTGTTTATTTTATATGGCCTCTCATTCAGAGCTTCGGTTAAATAATAAACTTCTATGGACTAATCAAGTCACTGTTAAAGAGAGCCAAGAATTAAGTACCTCTCTGAATGACACACACCTGGGTGATAGTCAGGAGTCTATTTTACATGACCTCTCATTCTGGAAATCACTGAAGTATACACACATGACGGAGTGTCAGCAGGATATTTGGAATGCACACTCATATGCAACGTGTTTAAATAATGTGAACATGGATAATAATTAGGGGTCTATGTCATGTGGCTACTGATTCACACAATCAATGAATAACGCACACCCGTGGAGTAATAAGAAGTCTGTTTCAAATGGCCACTCTTTCACAGCCTCACCGCATATTACACACATGTGATATAATCTGGAGTCTTTTTTTATGTCCATTCATTCAGAGGATTACTGAATAATGCACACCTGCTGAATAGTCAGAAGTCTCTTTCCTAATGGCTACTCATTGAGAGCCTTACGGAATGTACACACCAGGGGAAGTAGCAAGGATTCTGTTTTATCCCCTCATTGAGAGTATCAATGAATAATGCACACCTGTGGAATAGTGAGGTGTCTTTTTCATGTGGTCTCTCATTCGGAGTGTCACTGAATAATGTGAAGTAGTCAGAAGTCTATTTCATGTAGACACATATTCAGAGCCTCAGTGAATAATACACACCCGTGTGATAGTAAGGAATCTAATTTATATGACCACATATTCAGAGCCTCACTGAATAATACACACCTGCAGAATAATTTGGAGTCTATTTCTAATGGACATTCATTCAGAGCCTCGGTGAATAATGCACACTCGTGAAGTAGCCAGGAGTCTATTTTATTTGGACACTCATTCTTAGCCTCAGTGCATATTATGCATCTGTGAAATATTCAGGAGTCTATTTCAAATGGACACTCATTCACAGCCTCAGTGAATAATACACACTTCAGGAATAGTCAAGAATCTATTTTATATAGCCACTCTCTCAGTACCTTACTGAGTGGTACACACCTGGGGAATAGTCAGGAAAGTTTCAAATAGACACTCAATGAATGCCTCACTGAATAATGCACAAGTGTGGAATAGTCAGGGATCTGTTTCATTTGGTCACTTTTTCAGAGCCTCAGTAGATAATACACACCTAGAAAACATTGGGGAGTGTGTTTCATGTGGCTACTCATTCCAAGCCTCACGGAATAGTGCACACCTGGAGAATTGTCAAGAGTCTATTTGGAATGGCAATGCATTCAGAGACTCTGTGAACAACACTCACCTAGGGAATTGTGAGGAATCCATTCCAAATGGCCACATATCCGGAGCCTCAGTGAATCATGCACACCAAGAAAATAATCAGGAGTCTATTGCTTATGCACTCTCATTAAGGCCCTCAGTGAATAATGCACGTCTGTTGAGTTCTGAGGGGTCCCTTTTATAAGGCCACTCATTTCGAGCCATACTGAATAGTACACAAGTGGAAAAAGTCACGAGTTTATTTCACATGGTCACTCATTCAGAGGCTCAGTGAATAATTCACAGCTGTTGAGTACTCAGGATCCTTTCGCATATGGCGAATCATTCAGAGCCTCACTGAATGATACACAGCTTGGGAATAGTCAAAATTCTATTTAATATAAACATTCATTATGGGCCTCAGTGAATCACGCATGTCTGTGGAGGACTGAGGATACTAATTATTATTACCTCGCAATGCATAGATTTCCCAAATATTACACACTTGTGAAATAATCAGAAGTCTATTTCATATGGTGATTCATTAGGAACCCCAGAAATAATACACTACTGGTGAATAGCCAGGATTTTATTTTATATGGCCACTCAGAGAATCAGTGAATAACGCACACATGAGAAATAATTAGTGAATATTAGTAGTCTATTTCATATGGCCACACAGAGACTCAGTGAATAATGCACACCACAATAATAATCAGGATCCTGTTTCATATGACCGCTGATTCAGTATCTCACTGAATGACACACAGGAGAATCTTCAGAATTCTATTCCATAGGACCATTCATTCAAATCCTTACTGAGTAATGCACAATGGAGTAATAGTCAGGAGTCTATATCATATGACCTCTCATTCAGAGATTCAGTGAATAATAAACACATGTCAAGTAGTCAGGACCCTATTTCAGATAGCCACAAATTAAGCACCTCCCTGAATGATACAAACCTGTGTGACAATCAGGAGTTTATTTGATATGGACACTCATACAGAACCTCTTTGAATAATGCACATGTGTAGAATAATCACTAGTCCATTTCATACGTTGATTTCTTTAGAGAATCATTGAATAACACACACCTGTGAAGTAAAATTGAGGCTATTTTATATGGCCACCACTTCAGTGTTTCAGTGAATAATAGATATATCAGGAATAGACAAAAATCTCTTTAGTATGGCCACTTGTTCAGGGCCTCAGTGAATAATACAACCCAGGGAAATTTTCTAGTGTCTACCTCAAATAGCCACACATGGCGTGTCTCTGTATATAATGCACACCTGGGGAATAGACAGGATTCTCTTTCTTAGGCTTATTTATTCATACTCATTCAGTAAGATACACCTGGAAAAGAGTTAAAAGTCTTCATATAGCCACTCAATTAGAGCCTCAGTAAATTATGCACACCTGTGGAACAGACACTGGTCTATTTTGTATGGCCACAAAATCAAAGCCTGAGTGAGTAATGCACAACTTTGGAATAATGAGGAGTTTATATCATATGCCCAATTAATCAGTGTCTCAGTCAATAATACACACCTTAAGAATAGTAAGGGATCTATTTCATCTAATCACTAACTCAAAGCCTCATTAAATCATGCACACCTGCAAAAGAGTCAGGAGGCTATTTCATATTTCCAAACATTTAGAGCCTCAGTGACTAATACATACCCGGGTATACTCAGGACAATATTACTTATGGGCTCTCATTCAGAGCTTCACTGAATAATGAACACCTGGGGGAAGTCAGGATTCTATTTTATAAAGACCCTCTTTCAGATCCCAATTGATGCAGAGAAGGCATTTGACAAAATTCAACAGCCCTTTATGCTAAAAACCCTCAATAAACTTGGTATTGATGGAACATATCTCAAAGTAATAAAAGCTATTTATGACAAACCAACAGCCAATATCATACTGAATGGGCAAAAACTGGAAGCATTCCCTTTGAAATCTGGCATTAGACAATGATGCCCTCTCTCACCACTCCTATTCAACATAGTACTGGAAGTTCTAGCCAGAGCAATCAGGCAAGAAAAAGAAATAAAGGGTATTCAAATAGGAAAGGTGGAAGCCAAATTGTCTCTATTTGCAGATGACATGATAGTATACCTAGAAAACCCCATCACCTCAGCCCAAAAGCTGTTGCAACTGATAAGCAACTTCAGCAAAGTCTCAGGATATAAAATCAATGTGCAGAAATCACAAGCATTCCTATACACCAATAACAGACTTAAAGAGAACCAAATCATTCTCAGCAAACTGACACAAGAACAGAAAAAGAAATACCGCATATACTCACTCATAGGTGGGTGAGAAAAATGAGAACACATGGACACAGAGATGCGGTCTACTATATACTGGGGTCTATTGGGAGGAATGGGGGAGGGACAGCGGGGGGTGGCTGAGGAGGTATAGCCTGGGGATGAATGCCAAGTGTGGGTGAAGGGGAGGAAGGCAGCAAAACACACTGCCATGTGTGTACCTATGCAACTATCTTGCACGTTCTGCACATGTACCCCAAAACCTATAGTGCAATAAAAAGTTTAAAAAAATGCACTCCTTCGGGTATTCAGGAGTCTCTTTCCTATATACACTTATTCAGAGCCTCATTGAATAATACACATCTATAAAAATGTCAGGAGTGCCACATTTTCCCAGTCCAGTCTATCATCGTTGGGCATTTGGGTTGGTTCCAGGTCTTTGCTATTGTAAACAGTGCTGCAATGAACATTCGTGTGCATGTGTCCTTATAGTAGAACGATTTATAATCCTTTGGATAGATACCCAGTAATGGGATTGCTGGGTCAAATGGAATTTCTATTTCTAGGCACATATACACCATGGAATATTATGCAGCAATCAAAAATGATGAGTTTGTGTCCTTTGTAGGGACATGGATGAATCTGGAGAACATCATTCTCAGCAAACTGACACAAGAACAGAAAAAGAAATACCGCATATACTCGCTCATAGGTGGGTGAGAAAAATGAGAACATGTGGACACAGAGAGGCGGTCTACTATACACTGGGGACTGTTGGGGGGAATGGGGGAGGGACAGCAGGGGGGGGCTGGGGGGGATAGCCTGGGGATGAATACCAAGTGTGGGTGAAGGGGAGGAAAGCAGCAAAGCACACTGCCATGTGTGTACCTATGCAACTATCTTGCTCGTTCTGCACATGTACCCCTAAACCTATAATGCAATAAAAAAAAAAAAAAAAAAAAAAAAAATGTCAGGAGTGTATTTTACATGGCCACTCATTCAGAGCGCAGTTGAATTTTACATACCTGGGAAATACACAGGAGTCTATTTCATATGGCCACTGATTCAGAATCTCGTGGAATAATGCACACCTGTGAAATAGTCTGGAGTCTATTTGATATGATGGTTCATTCAGTGCCTAAGTGAAAAATGCCCACTGGAGGAAAAGTTAAGTGCTTATTTTATTTAGCCCCTCATCCATATTCTAAGAAAGTAATACACACCTGGGGAATAGTCAGGAGTCTATATCATGTGGTCAATTATTCAGAAACTCAGTGAATGCTACACACCTGCAGACTAGTTAGAATCTATGACATATGGACGCTCAATCAGAGCATTACTCATTGATGCACATCTGGGAATTAGTCAGGATTCTATGTCATATCACCATTGTTTAAGATCTTCATTGAGTAATGCACATCTGGTCTGTAATCAGGAGGCTATTTCATATGAACACTCATTCATAGCCTCAGTTAATAATGCACACCTGTGGAATAGCCAGGAGCATATTTCACACAGCCACTCATTCAGATCCTCAGTGAATAATACACACCTGTGGAACAGTCAGCATTTTATTTCATAAGGCCACTGACTCATAGCATCAGTGAATAATGCAAAAATGTACAGTATTCAGCAGTCTATTTCATAAAGCCACTCATTCAGAGATTCACTGAATAATAAAATATTTGGGATGGACGTCATCCTGTTTCATATGATCACACAGGGAGAGCCTCACTGAGTAATACACTCCTGTTTAAGAGTTAGGAGTCTACATTATATGGCCACTCATTTACAGCCTCAGTGAATAATGCACACGTGTGGAATAGACACTAGTCTATTTTATGGGGCCACAAAATCAAAGCCTGAGTGAGTAATGCACAAGTTGGAATAGTCAGTAGTCTATTCAATATGCCCATATATTCAGAGTCTGAGTCAATAATACACACCTGGGGAATAGTCAGAAGTCTATGTCATATGGTCACTAACTCAAAGAATCATTAAATGATACACACCTGTGAACCAGTCAGGAGACTATTTTATATGGCCAAAGTTTCAGAGCCTTAGTGAATAATGCATATCTGGGTATTACTCAGGACGCTATTACATATGGCCTCTTCTTCAGAGCTTCACTGCATAAGGAACACCTGTATTGTAGTCAGAATTCTTTTTCATATAGCCACATATTCAGAGCCTCACTGAATAACATACACCTTGGGGAAACTCAAGTTTTTATGTCGTATAGTTACTCATTTAGAGCCGAAATTAAAAATGCACCCCTGAGAAGTATTCAGTAGTCGCTTTCTTATGGCCACCCATTCAGAGAATCACTGAATAATACAGACCTATGAAAAAGTCAGTAGTGTATTTCACATGGCCACTCATTCAAATCCTCAGTGAATAATCATATATACCTGGGGAGTACTCAGGATTTTATTGAATATAGCCACTTATTCAGGGACTCACTGAATAATGCACACCAGGGGAATAGTGCGGAGTTTACTTGATATGACCTTTCACCCAGTGCCTCAGTGGAAAATGCACAGCTGAGAATTAGTCAAGAGGATATAGTCAGGAGTCTATTTAATATGGTCACTCATTCAGAAACTCACTGAATGATACACAACTGGGGAATATTCAGAGTCCATGCCATATGGCCACTCAATCACAGCATTATGAACTAATGCACAATGGGGCAGTAGTCAGGAGTTTATTTCATATGGCCTCTCAGTCAGAGCTTCAGTGCATAATAAATAGCTGTGGAGTAGTCAGGACCCTATTTAAGATAGCTCCAAATTAAGCACCTCCCTGAATGATGCAAACATGGGTGATTGTCAGGAGGCTTTTGATATGGACACTCATACAGCCCCTCTTTGAATACTGCACATGTAAGGAATAAACACTAGTTTATTTCATATGGTGATTCGTTTGGAATATCAAGGAATTTCACACACCTGTGGAGTAAAATGGGGTCTATTTCATATGACCACTCTTTCAGTCTTCCAGTGAATAATATGTATATCTGAATAGTCAGGAATCTCTTTCATATGGCCACTCGTTCAGGGCCTCGGTGTATAATACACCCCTTGGAAACAGTCAAGAATCTACTTCAAATCTCTACACATTAAGAGTCTCTGTAAAGAATGCACACCTGGGCAATATCCAGGAGTCTCTGTTTTATGCCCACTTATTCAGAGTCTCATTCAATAATACAAAGTTAAGGAAGAGTTAAGAGTCTACTTCGTATAGCCACTCATTTAGAGCCTCAGTGAATAGTGCACACCAGGGTTATAATCTGGAGCCTCTTTTATATGGCCACTCATTCAGTGCCTCACTGAATGATTCAAACCTGGGTAATCATAAGGATTATTTTCCATACTACCACTCATTAAGAGCCTTATAGAATTATTCACAACGAATTTTTCAAATGGAGCCATAGAAAAAACTCAGGATTGCAACTCTCAGTGAAGGCGCCGAGGGTGAGTCCTAGCCGCATTCTCAGACGGACCTTTGTTGTCCACAGAAAGGGGAAATTTCCAGGTGTAGGAGAGACACGGGACACCAGCACAGCAGGTGTTTTGGCTTGCATGGCCGGTTCGGCTGGCAACGCAGCGAAGCGGCACCCAGCAGAAAACTCACTGGTCTGGGAGCCCTGTTAAAACGGCAATCTGAAATTTGGAAGGGCAGATTGACAGTCCATCTGATTAAACGGGACTTGGACAGTGAGACAGAGCAGGAGATTCCTGGGAAGCATGATTTGAGCCTGTGAAGTGTGCAGTGGCACGGGAAATTGCATGAATCCCAGTGTCTTTCAGCAGGCTTCTGGGGCGCCAGTGAGAGTGTCAACCATTTAAATTGGGGAGAAAAAGAGAGATAGAGGTCGGACTCTGAGTTAGGGAGTCAGGTGATCAGGCTTGGTGGGTCCCACTCTCACGGGGACAAGAAAGGCAGCTATTGGAGGCGCTCGGGATTGAGAGATTTGCTGCGGCCTCAGCTGAATCCAGGATGGTGCAGCCCGGTGGGGGAGGGTCATCCACCACTATGGACGCAATCTTCCCCTACTTAGGTACACGGCCAGTGCTGACGCAGCCTCCCATTGCCAGGCAACCCTCCATAACAGAGATTCTCCACCAGCAGAGCTGAGCGCACCACAGTAGAACAGCCTCGCAGAAGCAGGGTGGACTCACGCTAGCCAGGCGGATCCTCGGCAGGCAAATAGTGAATAGACTACCTCCTAGCTGGTCAGGACAGTGCAACAGATACTCATAAAGTAAGCCCTAACTCCCTGAGACAGAGCATCTGAGGAGAAAAAACAGGGTTTTATAAGTCTGCTGCAGCAGACTGTAACACAGGTGCCCAACAACCCTGAATGAACAATGGCATTCAAAGCTCAGCACTGGAGCTCCTATAAAGTACAGACTATCTCTTCAAGCAGCTCCCTGACCCCTGAATATCCAAAGAGTCACCTCAAAAAAAATAATAATCAGACTGACATTTGGTGGGCATCATTTTGGGACAAAGATAGCAGAAGAAGAAACTGGTAGCATTCCTCAGTACCCCAGACAAGCAGGGCCTGGAGTGGAACTCAGCACTCATACAGCAAAGGGGCTAGACCATTAGAAGGAAAACTAAGTAAGAGAAATACTTCACCATCAACAATCTGGGCATCCTCAGAAAACCAATTGAAAAATCAGCAACTACTAAGATGACAGGTGGATAAATCCACAAAGATGGGAAGAAACCAGCGCAAAAAGGAGGAAGACACCCGAAACCAAAACACCTCACCTCCTACAAAGGAACAAAACTCCTCACCAGCAACAGAACAAAGCTGGATGGAGAATGAGTGTGATGAAATGATGGAATCAGACTTCAGAAGGTGGATAATGAGAAACTTCAGTGAGCTAAAAGAACATGTTCTAAATCAATGCAAAGAAACTAAGAACCTTGAAAAAAATTCGGTTGGGAGGGCAAGATGGTGCCGTAGAAACAACTCAGGATAGCAACTCTCAGTGAAGGCGCAGAGGGTGAGTCCTAGCCGCATTTTCAGACGGACATTTGTTGCCCACAGCAAAAGAAAATTCCCAGGTGTAGGAGAAACACAGGACAGCAGTGCAGTCCTTTAGGGTTGCGTGGCCATCTCGGCTGGCGCCATGGTGCAGCAGCAGCCCGCACAAAGCTCACTGGTATGAGTGCCCTGTTAAACTGGCAATCTGAGTTTTGGGAGGGCAGATTGACATGTCCATTTGATTGAACGGGACTTGGACGGTGAGCCAGACCAGGAGATTCCTGGGAAGAACGATTTGAGCTGGTGCAGTGGGCCGCCACAAGAAATATCTCAGGGATCACAGTGCCCAATTAGCAGGTGACTGGGGTGCCTGTGAGAGAGTCAACCATTCAGTTTGGAAAGAAAAGAGAGAGAGAGAGAGAGAGAGAGAGAGAGAGAGAGAGAGAAGGGACTCTGAGGCAGGGAGCCAGGTAATCGGGCTTGGTGGTTCCCACCCTCACGGGGACAATCAGCGTGGCAATTCGAGGCGCTCGGGGTTGAGAGTTTTGCTGCCGGGTCTGCTGAATCCAGGACGCTGCATCTCGGTGGGGGAGGGGCGTCCGCCACTACGGACACAATTCACCCCTACTGAGGTACCACCCACTGCTGACGCAGCCTGAAATTGCTGAGGCAACCAGCCATAACAGGGAGATGCCGCCAACAGGGCAGAGCACACCACAGTAGGATGAAACCCCACGGCAGCAGGGCGGACTTGTGCTAGCAGAGCAGAGCCCAGGCAGGCAAATAGTGAATATACTGCCTCCTAGCTGGGCAGGACAGTGCAACAGATACTCATAAAGAAAGTCCCAACTACCTGAGGCAGAGAATCTGGGGGAAAAAAAAGGGGGAGGTTATAAGTTTTGCTGCAGCAGACAGAAACAGATATGCCCAGCAACCCTGAATGAACAACAGAGCTCACAGATCAGCACTCGAGCTCCTAAAAAGTACAGACTATCTCCTTAAGCAGCCCCCGACCCCTGTATATCCAAAGAGCCACCTCAAAAAGGACTAATAAGACTGACATTTGGCAGGCATCATCCTGGGACAAAGATAGCAGAAGAAGAAACTGATAGCAAACCTCACTGACCCACAGCTGCTACAGGTGTACCCCAGACAAGCAGGGCCTGGAGTGGAACTCAGCACTCATACACCAGAGGGGCTAAACCATTAAAAGGAAAACTAACTAACAGAAATACTTCATCATCAACAATCTGGGCGTCCACACAGAGGCCCAATCGAAAAGTCAGCAACTACTCAGATGGCAGGTGGATAAATCCACAAAGTTGGGAAGAAACCAGCGCAAAAAGGAGGAAAACACCCAAAAACAAAACACCTCACCTCCTACAAAGAACCAAAACTGCTCACCAGCAAGGGAACAAAGCTGGACGGAGAATGAGAGTGACAAAATTATGGAATCAGACTTCAGAAGGTGGATAATGAGAAATTTAAGTGAGCTAAAAGAACATGTTCTAAATCAAAGCAAAGAAACTAAGAACCTTACAAAAAGATTTGAAAAAAGATTCGAGGAAATGATAACAAGAATGGACAACATAGAGAGGAATATGAATGAATTGAAGGAGCTGAAAAACACCACATGAGAACTTCAGGAAGCATAAACAAGTTTCAACAGCAGAATTGACCAAGCAGAAGAAAGAATATCAGAAGTCGAAGATCAACTCAATGAAATAAAAAGAGAAACCAAGATTAGAGAAAAAAGTGCAAAGAGGAATGAACAAAATCTCCAAGAAATGTGAGACTAAGTGAAGAGACCTAACCTACGTTTGATAGGTGTACCAGAATGTGACGAAGAGAATGAATCCAAGCTGAAAAACACTCTTCAGGATATTATACAGGAAAATTTCCCCAACCTAGCAAGGCAGACCAATACTCAACTCCAGGAAATACAGAGAACACCACAAAGATATTCTGCAAGAAGAGAAACCACAAGGCACATAATCGTCAGATTCGACAGGGTTGAAATGACGGAGAAAACAATAAGGGCAGCGAGAAAGAAGGGTCTGGTCGCCCACAAAGGGAAGCCCATCAGACTCACAGCAGATTTCTCAGCAGAAACTCTACAAGCAAGAAGAGTGGGGGCCAATATTCAACATTCGTAAAGAATAGAACTTTCAACCCAGAATTTGATATCCAGCCAAACTGAGATTCATAAGTGAAAAAAGAATAAAATCTTTTGCCAACAAGCAAGAACTCAGAGATTTTGTCACCACCAGACCTGCTTTACAAGAGCTCCTGAAAGAGGCATTACACATAGAAAGGAAAAACCAGTACCAGCCATTCTAAAAACATACCAAGTGATAGAGCATCAACAAAATGAAGAATCTGCATCAAACAAGGGTAAAACAGCCAGCTAGCATCAAAATGGCAGTATCAAACTCACACATAACAAAATTAACCCTAAATGTAAATGGGCTAAATGCACCAATCAAAATACACAGACTGGCAAATTGGATAAAAAACCAAAACCCATCAGTGTGCTGTATTCAGGAAAACCATCTAATATGCAAAGATTCACAAAGGCTCAAAATAAAGGGATGGAGGAAGATTTACCAAGGAAATGGAGAGCAAAAAAAGCATGAGTTGCAATTCTCATCTATGATAAAATAGACTTTAAAGCAACAAAGATCAAAAGAGACCAAGAAGGTCATTACATAATGGTGAAAGGATCGATACAACAAGAAGAGCTAATGATCCTAAATATATATGGACCAAATACAGGAGCACTCAGATATATAAGGCAAGTTATGAAAGACTTACAAAGAGACTTAGACTCCCATACAATAACAGTGGGAGACATTAACAATCCACTGTCAATATCAGACAGATCAAGCAAACAGAAAATTAACAAGGATATCCAGGGTTTGAACTCAGACCTGGAACAAGCAAACCTGATGGACATTTATAGGACTCTCCAGCCCAAATCCACAGAATATACATTCTTCTCAGCACCACATCACACCTGCTCCAAAATTGACCACATAATTGGAAGTAAAGCACTCCTCAGCAAATGCAAAACAACTGAAATCATAACAAACAGTCTCTCAGACCATAGTGCAATCAAGTTGGAACTCAGAATTCAGAAACTAACTCAGAACCGCACAGCTTCATGGAAACTGGACAACTGGCTCTTGAATGTTGATTGGACAAACAATGAAATGAAGGCAGAAATAAGGAAGTTCTTCAAAACCAACGAGAATGAAGACACAATATACCAGAATATCTGGGACACATTTATAGCAGTATGTAGAGGAAAATATATAGCAATAAGTGCCCACATGAGAATAGTGGAGAGATCCAAAATTGACACCCAATCATCAAAATTGAAAGAGCTAGATTAGCAAAATCAAAAAATCTCAAAACCTAGCCAAAGACAAGAAATAACTAAGATCAGAGCAGAACTGAAGGAGATAAAGACACGAAAAACACTTCAAAAAATTAATAAATCCAAGAGCTGGTTTCTAAAAGATCAACAAAATAGACAACTAGACAGACTGATAAAAAAGAAGAGAGATAACAACTAAATCGATGCAAGAAAAAACGATAAAGGGGAAATCACCACAGATTTCACAGAAATTCAAATCATCATCAGAGAATACTACAAACAACTCTATGCACATAAACTGGTAAACCAGGAAGAAATGGATAAATTTCTGGACACCTGTGTCCTCCCAAGCCTAAACCACGAGAAAGCCGAAACTATGAATAGACCAATAACAAATTCTGAAGTCGAGGGAGAAATTAGGAGCCTACCACACAAAAAGGTCCTGGTAAAGATGGGTTCACAACCCAATTCTTCCAGACAAACAAAGAAGAGCTGGGACCATTTCTTCTGAAACTATTTCAAACAATCCAAAAAGAGGGACCCCTTCCCAAATCATTTTATGAGACCAACATCATCCTGATACCAAAACCCAGCAGAGACTCAACAAGAACAGAAAACTTCAGGCCAATATCCATGATGAACATAGATGAAAAAACCTTCAATAAAATACTGGCAAACCGATTGAAACAGAACATTGAAAAACGTATCCATCATGATCAGGTAGGATTCATCCCGGGCATGCAAGACTGGTTCAACATATGCAAATCTGTTAACGTCATTCACCACATAAACAGAACCAAAAACAAAAACAACATGGTTATCTCAATTGATGCAGAGAAGGCATTTGACAAAATTCAGCAGTCCTTTATGCTAAAAACTCTCAGTAAACTCGGTATTGGTGGAACATATCTCAAAGTAATAAAAGCTATTTAGACAAAACAACAGCCAATATCATTCTTAATGGGCAAAAACTGGAAGCATTCCCTTTGAAATCTGGCACGAGACAAGGATGCCCTCTCTCACCACTCCTATTCAACATAGTACTGGAAGTTATAGCCAGAGCAATTAAGCAAGAAAAAGAAATAAAGGGTATTCGAATATAAAAGGAGTAAGCCAAATTGTCTCTATTCGCAGATGACATGATAGTATACTTACAAGACCCCATCACCTCAGCCCAAAAACTCCTGAAACTGATAAGCAACTTCAGCAGTCTCACGATATAAAATCAATGTGCAAATATCACAAGCATTCCTATACACCAATAACAGACTTAAGGAGAACCAAATCAAGAACGAACTGCCATTCACAATTACTACAAAGAGAATATAATACCTAGGAATACAACTTGCAAGGAACGTTAGAAACCTCTTCAAGGAAAACTAAAAACCACTGCTCAACGAAATAAGAGAGGGCACAAACAGATGGAGAAACATTCCATGTTCATGGTGAGGAAGAATCAATATCGTGAAAATGGCTATACTGCCAAAATTAATTTACAGAATCAACGCTATCCCAATCACGCTACAATTGAATTTCCTCAAAGAATTGAAAAATACCACCATGAACTTCATATGGAACCAAAATATAGCCCACATAGCCAAGTCAATTCTAAGCAAAAGAACACAGCGGGAGGCATCACACTACCAGACTTCAAACTATATTACAAGGCTACATTAATCAAAAGAGCATGGTACTGGTACCAAAACAGAGATATAGACCAATCTACCAGAACAAAGGCATCGGAGACAAATCAAC
Source organism: Saguinus oedipus (assembly GCA_031835075.1). Taxonomy (NCBI): domain Eukaryota; kingdom Metazoa; phylum Chordata; class Mammalia; order Primates; family Cebidae; genus Saguinus; species Saguinus oedipus. The sequence goes on from CM063174.1 coordinate 171,706,315, forward strand.
ATATCTACAACCATATAATCTTTGATAAACCAGACAAAAACTAGCAATGGGAAAAGGATTCCCTGTTTAACAAATGGTGTTGGGTAAACTGGTTAGCCATGTGCAGAAAGCAGAAACTGGACCTCTTCCTGACACCTTACACTGAAATTAACTCCAGATGGATTAAAGACTTAAACATAAAACCTGGCACCATAACAACCCTAAAAGAAAATCTAGGCAAAACCATTCAGGACATAGGAGTAGGAAAGTACTTCATGACCAAAACACCAAAAGCATTGGCAACAAAAGCCAAAATAGACAAATGGGACCTAACGAAACTCCACAGCTTTTGCACAGCAAAAGAAACAGTCACTAGAGTGAACTGGCAACCAACAGATTGGGAAAAAATCTTTGCAGTTTACACATCTGACAAAGGGCTGATATCCAGAATTTACAAAGAACTCAAAGAGATTTACAGGAGAAAAACAAACAAGCCCATTCGAAAATGGGCAAAGGACATGAACAGACACTTTACAAAAGAAGACATACATAAGGCCAACAAACACATGAAAAAAATGCTCATCATCACTGGTCATTAGAGAGATGCAAATCAAAACCTCATTGAGATACCATCTCACACCGGTTAGAGTGACGATGATTAGAAAAGCTGGAGACAACAGATGCTGGAGAGGTTGGGGAGAAAAAGGAACATTCTTACACTGTTGGTGGGAGTGTAAATTAGTTCAACCATTGTGGAAGACAGTGTGGCAATTACTCAATGAGCTAGAAATAGAAATTGCTTTTGACCCAGCAATCCCATTACTGGGTATGTATCCAAAGGAATATAAACCGTTCTACTATAAGGACACATGCACCCGAATGTTCATTGCAGCCCTGGTTACAATAGCAAAGAACTGGAACCAACCCAAATGCCCATCAATGATAGACTGGACTGGTAAAATGTGGCACATATACACCATGGAATATTATGCAGCAATCAAAAATGATGAGTCTTTGTCCTTTGTAAGGACATGGATGGATCTGGAGAACATCATTCTCAGCAAACTGACACAAGAACAGAAAAGGAAATACCACATATTCTCACTCATAGGCGGGTGAGAAAAATGAGAACACATGGACACAGGGAGGGGGTCTACTACACACTGGGTTATATTGGGAGGAATGGGAGAGGAACAGCGTGGGGGGTATCTAGGGAAGAATAGACTGGGGATAAATGCCAAGTGTGTGTGAAAAGGAGGAAGGCAGCAAAACACACTGCCATGTGTATACCTATGCATCTATCCTGCACGTTCTGCACATGTACCCCAAAACAGAAACTTTACAAAAGAAGACATACATGAGGCCAACAAACATATGAAAAAGTGCTCATCATCATTGGTCATTAGAGAGATGCAAATCAAAACCACATTGAGATATCATCTCACACCAGTTAGAATAGCGATCATTAAAAAATCTGGAGACAGCAGATGCTGGAGAGGATGTGGAGAAATAGGAACACTCTTACACTGTTGGTGGGAGTGTAAATTAGTTCAACCATTGTGGAAGACAGTGTGGCGATTCCTCCGGGACCTAGAAATAGAAATTCCATTTGACCCAGCAATCCCATTACTGGGTATCTATCAAAAAGACTGTGAATCGTACTACTATAAGGACACATGCACACGAATGTTCATTGCAGCACTGTTTACAATAGCAAAGACCTGGAACCAACCCAAATGCCCATCGATGATAGACTGGACTGGGAAAATGTGGCACATATACACCATGGAATATTATGCAGCAATCAGAAATGATGAGTTTGTGTCCTTTGTAGGGACATGGATGAATCTGGAGAACATCAATCTCAGCAAACTGACACAAGAACAGAAAAAGAAATACCGCATATACTCACTCATAGGTGGGTGAGAAAAATGAGAACACATAGACACAGAGAGGCGGTCTACTATACACTGGGGACTGTTGGGGGAAATGGGGGAGGGACAGCGGGGGGGGGCTGGGGGGTATAGCCTGGGGATGAATACCAAGTGTGGGTAAGGGGGAGGAAGGCAGCAAAACACACTGACATGTGTGTACCTATGCAATTATCTTGCACGTTCTGCACATGTACCCCAAAACCTATAATGCAATAAAAATTAAAAAAAAAAAAATTAAAAAAAAATCAGGAGTCTATTGCTAATGCCCGCTCATTCAGCGCCTCAGTGAATAATGCACATCTGTCGAGTACTGAGGGGTCTGTTTCATATGGCCACTCATTTCAAGCCTCACGGAATAGTACACAACTGGAAAAGGGTCAGGGGTTTATTTCACATAGCCACTAATTCAAAGGTTTAGTGAATAATTCACAGCTGTTGAATACTCAGGAGCCTTTCTCATATGGCAAATTATTCAGAGCCTCACTGAACGATACACAGCTTGGGAATAGTCAGGATTCTATTTAATATAAATGGTAATTATCAGCCTCAGTGAATCACGCATGTCTGTGGAATACTGAAGATAGTAATTCATACTACATCCCAATACATAGATTCACTTAATATTACACACTTGTGAAATAATCAGAAGTCTATTTCACATGGTGAGTTATTAGGAACCCCAAGAAATAATACACTACTAGGAAACAGTCAAGAGTCTATTTCATATGGCCACTCAGAGTATCAGTGAATAATGAACACATGAAGAATACTCTGTGAATATTAGGAGTCTATTTCATATGGCCACACAGAGCCACAGTGAATAATGCACACCAAGGTAAGAGTCACCATCCTGTTTCATATGACACTGATTCAGTATCTTTCTGAATGACACACCGGGGAATCATCAGGATTCTGTTCCATATGACCATTCATTCAGAGCCTTACAGAATAATGCACAAGGGGGCAATAGTCAGGATTCTATTTCATATGACCTCTCCTTCAGAGTTTCAGTGAATAATGAACACCTGTGGAGTAGTCATGACCCTACTTAAGATAGCCACAAATTAAGCACCTCTGTGAATGATACACACCTGTGTGATAGTCAGGAGTCTACATAAAATGGCTACAAGTTCAGAGTCTCTGTAAATAATGCACACCTGGACAATAGACAGGAGTCTCTTTTTTATGCCCACTTATTCAGAGTCTCATTAAATGATACACACCTGCAAAGGAGTTAAGGGTGTACTTCATTTAGCCACCCATTTAGATCCTCAGTGAATAATGCATACCAGGGTAATAGTCTGGAGCCTCTCTCATATAGCCACTCATTCAGTGCCTCACTGAATGATACACACCTGGGGAATCATCAGGATTCTATTCCATACTGCCACTCAGTCAGAGCCTTATTGAATAATTCACAACGGGGCAATAGTCAGGTGACTATTTTACATGGCCTCTCATTTAGAGCTTCTGTGAATAATGAAATTCTATGGAGTACTCAGGACTCTGTTTATGGTAGCCACGAATTAAGTGCCTCCCTGAATAATACACACCTGGGTGATAGTCAGTAGTCTACCACATATGCACTCTCATTTTGGGAATAACTGAATAATACACACCTGGGAAACTGTCAGGAGTCTATTTGGTATGCACAGTCATGCAGAACCTCTTTGAATAATGCACACATGGAGAATATTTAGTAGTCCATGTCATATGGCTATTCATTCAGACCATGTGTGAATAATGCACACATGTGGAGTAATAGGAAGTCTGTTTTATGTGGCCACTCTTTCACAGCCCCACCTAATATTATAGACTTATGATATAGTCTGGAGTCTATGTCATGTGGCCACTCAGAGAATCTGTGAATAATGCACACATGAGGAATACTCTGTGAATATTAAAAGTCTATTTAATATGACCACTCAGAGCCGCAGTGAATAATGCATACCATGGTAATAGGCAGTATCCTGTTTCATATGACCCCTGATTCAGTGTCTCTCTGATTGATACACACCAGGGAATCTTCAGAATTCTATTCCATAGAAACACTCATTGAGAGCCTTACTAAATAATGCACAATGGGGCAAGAGTCACGAGTCTATTTAATATGGCCTGTCATTCAGAGATTCAGTGAATAATAAACACCCGTGAAGTAGTCAGGACCCTATTTCAGATAGGCACAAATTAAGCACCTAAAAATCGAGTCTATTGTATATGGCCACCATTTCAGTGTTTCAGCAAATTATATATATATATATATATATATATATATATATATATATATATATATATATATTTGGAGTAGGCAAGAATCTCTTTTATATGGCCACTCGTTCAGGGCCTCAGTGAATAATACACCCCAGGGAAATTTTCTAGTGTCTACTACAAATGGCATCACATTGAGAGTCTCTGTATATAATGCACTCCTGTGGAATAGACAGGAGTCTCTATTTTAGGCTCACTTATTCAGTCTCATTCAGTAATACACACCAGGAAAAGATTTGAGAGTCTTCTTCATATAGACACTCATTTAGAACCTCAGTAAATAATACACACCTGTGGAACAGACAATGGTCTGTTTTGTATTGCCACAAAATCAAAGCCTGAGTTAGTAATGCACAACTTTTGAATAATGAGAAGTTTATTTTATATGTCCACTTAATCAGTGTCTCAGTCAATAGTTCACACCTTAGAAATAGTAAGGGATCTGTTTTATCTGATCACTAACTCAAAGCCCATTAAATAATACACACCTGTGGAGTAGTCAGGAGGCTATTTCATATGGCCAATCATTCAGAGACTCAGTGACTAATACAAACCAGGGCATACTCAGGACATTATTACATATGGCCTCTCATTCAGAGTTTCACTGAATAATGAACACCTGGGGAAAAGTCAGGATTATATTTCATAAAGACACTCTTTCAGAGCCAAACCTAAAAAAGCACTCCTGCGAGTATTCAGGAGTCGCTTTCCTATATGCACTCATTAAGAGCCTGATTAAATAATACACATTTATGGAAATGTCAGGAGTGTATTTTACATGGCCACTCATTCAGAGCCTCATTGAATCATACATACCTGGAGAATACTCAGGAGTCTATTTCATATGGCCACTCATTCAGAAACTCGTGGAATAATGCACACCTGCGAAATAGTCTGGAGTCTATTTGATATGATGTTTCATTCAGTGCCTCAGTGGAAAGTGCACATGGGAGAAATAGTTAAGTGGCTATTTTATGTAACTACTCATCCATATCCTTAGTAAGTAATACACACCTTGGGAATAGTCAGGAGTCTATTTCATGTGACCAATTATTCAGAAACTCAGTGAATGCTACACACTTTTGGACTAGTTAGAGTCTTTGACATATGGCTTCTCAATCAGAGCATTACTGATTGATGCACACCTGGGAATTAGTCAGGATTCTATTTCATATCACCATTCTTTAGGAGTTTCATTGAGTAATGCACATCTTGTCAGTACTCAGGAGGCTATGTCATATGAACACTCATTCATAGCCTCAGATAATATTGCACACCTGTGGAGTAGCCAGGAGTGTATTTCCAACAGCCACTGATTCAGAACCTCAGTGTATAATACACACCTGTGGAACAGTCAGCATTTTATTTTATTAGGTGAATGACTAATAGCGTCAGTGAATAATGCAGAAATGTACAGTACTCAGCAGTCTATTTCATAAAGCCACTCATTCAGAGATTCACTGAATAATAAAAATATTTGGGATAGACATCATCCTGTTTCATATGATCCCACAAGGAGAGCCTCACTGAGTAATAAACACCTGAGAAAGATTTAGGAGTCTACTTTTATGGCCACTCATTTGCAGCCTCAGTGAATAATGCACGCTTGTGGAATAGACACTAGTCTATTTTATATGACCACAAAATCAAAGCCTGAGTGAGTAATGCACAACATTGGAATAGTCAGTAATCTATTCCATATGCCCATATATTCAGAGTCTGAGTCAACAATACACACCTGGGGAATAGACAGAAGTCTATTTTATATGGTCACTAACTCAAAGACTCATTAAATGATACACACATGTGGACAAGTCAGGAGGCTATTTCATATGGCCAAAGTTTTAGAGCCTCAGTAAATAATGCCTATCTGGGGAATACTCAGGACCCTATTACATATGGCCTCCTCTTCAGAGCTTCACTGAATACGGAACACCTGTATTGTAGTCAGAATTCTATTTCGTATAGCCACATATTCACAGCCTCACTGAATAACATACACCTTGGGGAAAATCAAGTTTCTATGTCGTATAACCACTCATTTAGAGCTGGACCTAAGAATGCACGCCTGGGGAGTATTCAGTAGTTGCTTTTGAATGGCCACTCATTCAATGCCTCACTGAATAATACAGACCTATGAAAAAGTCAGGAATGTATTTTCCATGGCCACTCATTCAGAACCTCCGTGAAGAATCATATATATCTGGGGAATACTCAGGATTCTATTGAATATAGCCACTTAATCAGAGACTCACTGAATAATGTACACCAGGGGAATAGTGCGGAGTTTACTTGATATGACCTTTCACCCAGTGCCTCAGTGGAAAATGCACAGCTGAGAATTAGTCAAGAGGATATAGTCAGGAGTCTATTTTATATGGTCACTCATTCAGAAACTCACTGAATGATACACAACTGGGGAATACTCAGTGTTCATGCCATGTGGCCACTCAATCAGAACATTACTGAATAATGCACAATGAGGCAATAGTCAGGAGTCTATTACTTATGGACTCTTATTCAAAGCTACGGTGCATAATAAAGAGTTGTGGAGTAGTCAGGACCCTATTTAAGGTAGCCACAAACTAAGCACCTCCCTGAATGATACACACTTGTGTGATTGTCAGGAGGCTATTTGATATGGACACTCATACAGAACCTCTTCAAATACCGCTCATGTGGGGAATAAACACTAGACTATTTCCTATAAAATTCCGTTGGGTATATCAAGAAATAACGCACACCTGTGAAGTAAAATGGGGTCTATTTCATAAGGCTAATCTTTTAGTGTTTCAGTGAATAATATGTTTATCTGAATAGTCAGGAATTTCTTTCTTTTTTAAAAATTTTTATTGCATTATAGGTTTTAGGGTACATATGCAGAATGTGCAAGGTGATTGCATAGGTACACACATGGCAGTGTGTTTTGCGGCCTTCTCCCCTTCACCCACACTTGGCATTTATCCCCGGGACAGTGGGGGGGGTGCTGGGGAGGGATAGCCTGAGGAATCTCTTTCATATGGCCACACGTTCAGGGCCTCGGTGAATAATACACCCCTTGGAAACAGTCAAGAGTCTATTTCAAATGTCTACAAAATCAGGGTCTCTGTAAATAATGCACACCAGGGCAATAGCCAGCAGTCTCTTTTTTCTGCCCACTTATTTAGAGTCTTATTCAATAATACACACTTAAGGAAGAGTTAAGAGTCTACTTCATATAGCCACTCATTTAGAGCCTCAGTGCATAATACACACAAGTCTTATAGTCTGGAGCCTCTTTTATATGGCCACTCATTCAGTGCCTCACTGAATGATACAAACCTCGGGAATCATAAGGATTCTATTCAATACTACCACTCATTCAGAGACTTATAGAATAATTCACAACGGGCAATAGTCAGGTGTCTATTTTATATGGCTTCTCCTTCAGTGCTTCTGTTAAATAATGACCTTCTATGGAGTAGTCAAGTCACTGTTTAAGAGAGCCACGAATTAAGTGCCTCCATGAATGATACACACCTGGGTGATAGTCAGGAGTTTATTTCTTATGACCTCTCATTCTGGAAATCACTGAAGAATACACACAACGCTGAGTGTCAGCAGGATATTTGGTATGCACACTCATACAGAACCTGTTTAAATAATGAGATCATGGAGAATAATTAGGAGTCTATGTCATATGGCTACTGATTCACACAATCAGTGAATAACGTATATCTGTGGGGTAATAAGAAGTCTGTTATATATGGCCACTCTTTCACAGCCTCACTGCATATTACACACTTGTGATATAATCTGTAGTCTATTTCTTATGGCCAATCATTCAGATAATTACTCAATAATGCACACCTGTGAAATAGTCAGAGGTCTCTTTCCTATGGATACACATTGAGAGCCTCACTGAATGTACACACCTGGGGAAATAGTCAGGATTCTCTTTTATTTCCTCATTCAGAGTCTCACTGAATAACGCACACCTGTTGAATAGTTCGGTGTCTTTCTCAAGTGGCTTCTCATTCGGAGTGTCACTGAATAATGTGGAGTAGTCAGGAGTCTGTTTATTTAGACACATATTCAGAGCATCAGTGAATAATTCACACCCGTGTGATAGTAAGAAAATCTAATTAATATGGCCACATATTCAGAGCCTCACTGAATAATACACACCAGGAGAATAATTTGGAGTCTATTTCCGATGGACATTCATTCAGAGCCTCGGTGAATAATGCATACCTGTAAAGTATCCAGGAGTCTATTTCATTTGGACACTCATTCTTAGCCTCAGTGGATAATATGCACCTGTGAAATAATCAGGAGTCTATTTTATATGGCCACTCATTCAGAGACTCAGTGAATAATACACACGTGGGGAATAGTCAGAAGTCTGTTTTATATGGCCACTCTCTCAGTAACTTACTGAGTGGTAAGAGCTAGGGAATAGTCAGGACAGTTTCATATGGACACTCATTGAGTGCCTCACTGAATAATGCACACTCTTGTGGAATAGTCAGGAACCTATTTCATTTTGTCACTCTTTCAGAGCCTCAGTGAGTAATACACACCTAGAAAACATTAGAGAGTGTGTTTCATGTGGCCACTCATTCAGAGCCTCACGGAATTGTGCACACCTGGAGAATTCTCAAGAGTCTGTTTAGAATGGCGATGCATTTAGAGACTCTGTGAATAACACACTCCTAGGGAATTGTGAGGAATCCATTCCAAATGGCCACATATTCGGAGGCTCAGTGATTCATGCACACCAAAAAAATAATCAGGAGTCTATTGCTTACGCCCTCTCGTTCAGCCCTTAGAGAATAATGCACATCTGTCGAGTACTGAGGGGTCTGTTTTATATGGCCACACATTTCGAGCCTCACTGAATAGTACACAACTGGAAAAATGTCAGGGGTGTATTTCACATGGCCACTAATTCAAAGGTTTAGTGAATAATTCAAAGATGTTGAGTACTCAGGAGGCTTTCTCATATGGCAAATAATTCAGAGCCTCACTGAACAATACACAGCTTGGGAATAGTCAGGATTCTATTTAAAATAAATGCTAATTATGAGCCTCAGTGAATCACACATGTCTGTGGAATACTGAAGATACTAATTCATATTACATCCCAATTCATAGATTCACTTAGTATTACTTGTGAAATAATCAGAAGTCCATTTTATATGGTGAGTTATTAAAAACCCCAAGAAATAATACACTTCTAGGGAAAAATCAGGAGTCTATTTCATATGGCCACTTAGAGAATCAGTGAATAATGCACACATGAGAAATACTCTGTGAATATTAGGAGTCTATTTCATATGGCCACCAAGAGCCTCAGTGAATAATGCACACCAAGGGAATAGTCAGGATCCTGTTTCATATGACAAGTGATTCAGTATCTTTCTGAATGACACACCAGGGAATCGTCAGGATTCTGTTCCATAAAACCATTCATTGAGACCTTACTGAATAACGCACAAGGGGGCAATAGTCAGGATTCTATTTCGTATGGCCTCTCCTTTAGAGCTTCAGTGAATAATGAACACCTGTGGAGTAGTCATGACCCTATTTAAGATAGCCACAAATTAAGCACCTCCCTGAATGATACACACATGGGTGACAGTCAGTAGTCTACTTAAAACGGCTACAAATTTAGAGTCTCTGTAAATAATGCACACCTGGACAATAGACAGGAGTCTCTGTTTTATGCCCACTTATTCAGAGTCTCATTAAATGATACACACCTGCAGAGGAGTTAAGAGTCTACTTCATGTAGCCACCCATTTATCTCCTCAGTGAATAATGCACACCAGGGTAATAGTCTGAAGCCTTTCTTATATCACCACTCATTCAGTGCTTCACTGAATGATGCACACCTGGGGAATCATCAGGATTCTATTCCATACTGCCACTCAGTCAGAGCCTTATTGAATAATTCACAACGGGGCAATAGTCAGGTGACTATTTTATATGGCCTCTCATTTAGAGCTTCAGTGAATAATGAACTTATATGGAGTACTCAGGGCTCTCTTTATGGTAGCCATGAAATAAGTGCCTTCCTGAATGATACACACTTGGGTGATAGTCATGAATCTATTTCATATGATCTCTCATTCTTGGAATAACTGAAAAATACACACCTGGGAAACTGTCAGGAGTCTATTTGGTATGCACACTCATGCAGAACCTCTTTTAATAATTCACACGTGAAGAATATTTAGTAGTCCATGTCATATGGCTATTCATTCAGACCATCAGTTAATAATGCACACATGTGGAGTAATAGGAAGTCTGTTTTATGTGACCACTCTTTCACAGCCTCACAGAATATTATACATTTATGATATAGTCTGGAATCTGTTTCATGTGGCCACTCAGAGAATAAGTGAATAATGCACACATGAGGAATACTCTGTGAATATTTGAAGTCTATTTTATATGGCCATTCAAAGCCTCAGCGAATAATGCATACCACGGTAATAGTCAGTATCCTGTTTCATGTGACCACTGATTCAGTATCTCTCTGAATTGATACACACCAGGGAATATTCAGGATTCTATTCCATAGAAACACTCATTCAGAGCCTTACTAAATAATTCACAGTGGGGCAAGACTCAGGAGTCTATTTCATATGGCCTCTCATTCAGAGATTCAGTGAATAATAAGCACGTGTGAAGAAGTAAGGACCCTATTTAAGATAGCCACAAATTAAGCACCTAGAAATCGAGTGTATTTTATATGGCCACCGTTTCAATGTTTCAGCGAATAATATATATATCTGGAATAGCCAAGAATCCCTTTCATATGGCCACTGGTTCAGGGCCTCATTGAATAATACACCCCAGGGAAATTTTCTAGTGTCTACCTCAAATGGCATCACATTGAGAGTCTCTGTATATAATGCACACTTGGGGAATAGACAGGAGTCTCTATTTTAGGCTCACTTATTCAGTCTCATTCAGTAATACACAACAGGAAAAGAGTTAAGTGTCTTCTTCATATAGACACTCCTTTAGAGCCTTAGTAAATAATACACACCTGTGGAACACACAATGGTCTATTTTTATGGCCACAAAATCAAAGCCCAAGTGAGTAATGCACAACTTTTGAATAAAGAAGAGTTTATTCCATATGCCCACTTAATCAGTGTCTCAGTCTGTAGTACACACCTTAGAAATAGTAAGGGATCTATTTCATGTGATCACTCACTCAAAGCCTCATTAAATAATACACACCTGTGGAATAGTCAGAAGTCTATTTCATATGGCCAATCATTCAGAGACTCAGTGAATAATACATACCAGGGCATACTCAGGACATTATTACATATGGCCTCTCATTCAGAGATTCACTGAATAATGAAAACCTGGGAGAAAGTCAGGATTTTATTTCATAAAGACACTCTTTGAGAGCAAAACCTAAAAATGCACTCCTGCGAGTATTCAGGGGTCTCCTTCCTATATCCACTCATTAAGAGCCTGATTAAATAATACACATCTATAGAAATGTAAGGAGTGTGTTTCACATGGACAATCATTCAGAGCCTCATTGAATCATACATACCTGGGGAATAAACAGGAGTCTATTTCATATGTCCACTCATTCAGAAACTCATGAAATAATGCACACTTGCGAAACAGTCTGGAGTCTATTTGATATGATGATTCACTCAGCGCCTCAGTGGAAAATGCACATGGGAGGCATAGGTAAGTGGCTATTTTATGTAGCCACTCATCCATACCCTTAGTAAGTAATACACACCTGGGGAATAATCAGGAGTCTATTTCATGTGGCCAATTATTCAGAAACTCAGTGAATGCTACACACCTGGGTACTAGTTAGAGTCTATGACATATGGCCTCTCAATCAGAGCATTACTGATAGATGCACACCTGGGAATAATCAGGATTCTATTTCATATCACCACTGTTTAGAATCCTCATTGAGTAAAGCACATATAGTCAGTAATCTGGAGGCTATGTCATATGAACACTCATTCATAGCCTCAGTGTATAATGCACACTTGTGGAGTAGCCAGGAGAGTATTTCACACAGCCACTTATTCAGAACCTCAGTGAATACTACACACCTGTGGAACAGTCAGCATTTCATTTCATAAGGTGAATGACTCATAGCCTCAGTGAATAATGCACAAATGTACAGTACTCAGCAGTCTATTTCATAAAGCCACTCATTCAGAGATTCACTGAATAATAAATTTGGGATAGACATCATCCTGTTTCATATGATCCCACAAGGAGAGCCTCACTGAGTAATAAACACCTGAAAAAGATTTAGGAGTCTACTTTTATGGCCACTCATTTTCAGCCTTGGTGAATACTGCACGCGTGTGGAATAGGCACTAGTCTATTTTATATGGCCACAAAATCAAAGCCTGAGTGGGTAATGCCCAACTTGGAATAGTCAGTAGTCTATTCCATATGCCCATATATTCAGAGTCTGAGTCAACAATACACACCTGGTTAATAGTCAGAAGTCTATTTCATATGGTCACTAACTCAAAGATTCATTAAATGATACACACCTGTGGACTAGCCAGGAGGCTATTTCATATGGCCAAAGTTTCAGAGCCTCAGTAAATAATGCATATCTGAGGAATACTCAGGACCCTATTACATATAGCCTCTTCTTCAGAGCTTCACTGAATACAGAACACCTGAATTGTAGTCAGAATTCTATTTCATATAGCCACATTTTCAGAGCCTCACTGAATAACATACACCTTGGAGAAAGTCAAGTTTCTATGTCGTATAACCACTCATTTAGAGCCGAACCTAAAAATGCTCGCCTGAGGAGTATTCAGTAGTCGCTTTCCTATGGCCACTCATTCAATGCCTCACTGAATAATACAGACCTATGAAAGAGTCAGGAGTGTATTTCACATGGCCACTCATTCAGAACCTCAGTGAAGAATCATATATACCTGGGGAATACTCAGGTTTCTATTTAATATAGCCACATATTCAGAGACTCACAGAATAATGTACACATTGGGAATAGTCTGGAGTATATTTGATATGACTGTTCACCCAGTGACTCAGTGGAAAATGCACAGCTGAGAAATAGTCAAGAGAATGTAGTCAGGAGTCTATTTTATATGGTCACTCATTCAGAAACTCACCGAATAATACACAACTGGGGAATAGTCAGAGTCCACGCCATATGGCCACTCAATCACAGCATTACCAAATAATGCACAATGAGGCAATAGTCAGGAGTCTATTTTATATGGCCTATTATTCAGAGCTTCAGTGCATAATAAAGAGTTGTGGAGTGGTCAGGACCCTATTTAAGGTAGTCACATTCTAAGCACCTCCGTGAATGATACACACATGAGAGATTCTCAGGAGTCTATTTGATATGGACATTCATACAGAACCTCTTCAAATACTACACATGTGGGGAATAAACACTAGTCTATTTCATATAATAATTCCTTTGGAATATCAAGAAATAACGCACACCTGTGGAGTAAAATGGTGTCTATTTCATATGGCCACTCTTTCAGTGTTTCAGTCAATAATATGTATATCTGAATAGTCAGGAATCTCTTCCATATGGCCACTCGTTCAACACCCCTTGAAAACACACAAGAGTCTACTTCAAGTGTTTACACATTCAGTTTCTCTGTATATAATGCACACTTGAGCAATAGACAGGATTCTCTTATTTATGCCCATATATTCAGAGTCTCATTCAGCAATATATACCTAGGGAAGAGTTAAGAGTCTACTTCATATAGCCACTCATTTAGAGCCTCAGTGTATAATGCACACCAGGATTATAGTCTGAAGCCTCTTTTATGTGGCCACTCATTCAGTACCTCACTTAATGATATACACCTGGGAAATCATAAGGATTCTTTTCAATACTACCACTTAATCAGAGCCTTATGGAAAAATTCACAATGGAAAATAGACAGGTATCTATTCTATATGGCCTCTCATTCAGAGCTTCAGTTAAATAATGAACTTCTATGGAGTAGTCAAGTCACTGTTTAAGAGAACCATGAATTAAGTGCCTCCCTGAATGATACACACCTGGGTGACAGTCAGGAGTCTATTTCATATGAACTCTCATTCTGGTAATCACTGAAGAATACACAAATGATGGAGATTCAGCAGTATACTTGGTACGCACACTCATACAGAACCTGTTTAAATAATGCAAACATGGAGAATAATTAGGAGTCTATGTCATATGGCTACTGATTCACACAATCAGTGAATAAAATACACCTGTGGATTAATAAGAAGTCTGTTTCATATGGCCACTCTTTCACAGCTTCGCCGCATATTACACACTGTTGATATAATATGGACTCTATTTCTTATGGCCACTCATTCAGAGAATTATTGAGTAATGCACACCTGTGGAATAGTCAGAAGTCCCATTCTGATGGCTACTGATTGAGAGCCTTACTGAATGTACATACCTAGGGAAATAGTCAGGATTCTGTTTTATTCCCTCATTCAGAGTCTCACTGAATAATGCACACCCGTGAAATAGTCAGGTGCCTTTCTCATGTGTCCTCTCAATCAGAGTGTCACTGAATAATGTGGAGTAGTCAGGAGTCTATTTCATGTAGACACATATTCAGAGCCTCAGTGAATAATACACACCCGTGTGATAGAAAGGAATCTAATTAATATGGCCACATATTCAGAGCCTCACTGAATAATACACACCTAGAGAATAATTAGGAGTCTATTTCCGATGGACATTTATTCAGAGCCTCGGTGAATAATGCACACATGTGGAGTAGAAAGGAGTCTATTTTATTTGGACACTCATTCTTAGCCTCAGTGAATAATATGCACTTGTGAAATAGTCAGGAGTCTATTTCATGTGGCCACTCATTCAGAGCCTCAGTGAATAATACACACTTGGGGAATAGTCAAGAGTCTGTTATATATGGCCACTCTCTCCGTGTTTTACTGAGAGGTACACACCTGGGAAATATTCAGAAGTTTCATATGGACACTCAATGAGTGCCTCACTGAATAATGCACATCTGTGGAACAGTCAGGAATCTATTTTATTTGGTCACTCTTTCAGAGCCTCAGTGAATAATACACACCTAGAAAACATTGAGGAGTGTGTTTCATGTGGCCACTCATTCAGAGACTCACAAAATAGTGCACATCTGGAGAATTTTCAAGAGTCAATTAAGAATGGCAATGCATTCAGAGACTCTGTGAATAACACACACCTATGGAATTGTGAGGAATCCAGTCCAAATGGCCACATATTTGGAGCCTCAGTGAATCATGCACACCAAAGAAATAATCAGGTGTCTATTGCTTGTACACTCTCATTCAACCCCACAGTGAATAATGCACATCTGTCGAGTACTGAGGGGTCTGTTTCATATGTCCACTCATTTCGAGCCTCACTGAATAATATACAACTGAAAAAAGTCAGGGGTGTATTTCACATTGTCTCTCATTCAGAGGCTAAGTGAATAATTCACAGCTGTTGAGAATACAGGAGGCTTTCTCATATGGCGAATCATTTAGAGCATCACTGAATGATACACAGATTGGGAATAGTCAGGATTTTATTTAAGCACTCACTATGAGCCTCAGAGAATCATGCATGTCTGTGGAATACTAAGGATACTAATTAATATTATTCCCCAATTCATAGATTCCCTAAATATTACACACCTGTGAAATAATCAGAAATTTGTTTTATATGGTAGTCATTAGAAAACTTAAGAAATAATACACTAATGGGGAATAATCAGGAGTCTGTTTCATATGGCCTCTCAGAGAATCAGTTTATAATGCACACCTGAGGAATACTCAGTGAATATTAGGAGTCTAGTTCATGTGGTCACACAGAGCCTCAGTGAATAATGCACACCACAGTAATAGTCAGCATCCTGTTTTATATAACCACTGATTCAGTATCTCTCTGAATGACATACCGGGGAAGCATCAGGATTCTGTTCCATAGGACCATTCATTCAGAGCCTTACTGAATAATGCACAAAAGGGCAATAATCAGGAGTCTATTTCACATGGCCTCTCCTTCAAAGCTTCAGTGAATAATGAACAGCTGTGGAGTAGTCATGATCCTGTTTAACATAGCCACAAATTAGCACCTCCCTGAATGATACACAACTGTATGACAGTCAGGATTCTATTTAAAACAGCTAAAAGTTCAGCGTCTCTGTAAATAATGCACACCTGAGCAATAGAGAGGATTCTCTTTTTTATGCCCACTTATTCAGAGACTCATTCAATAATACACACCTGCTGAAGAGTTAAGAGTCTACTTCATAAAACCACCCATTTAGATCCTCAATGAATAATGCACACCAGGGTAATAGTCTGGAGCCTCTCTCATATAGCCGCTCATTCAGTGCCTCGCTGACTAATACACACCTGGGGAATTATCAGGATTCCATTCCATACAGCCACTCATTCAGAGCCTTACTGAATAATTCACAGCAGGGCAATAGTCAGGTGACAATTTTATATGGCCTCTCCTTTAGAGCTGCAGTGAATAATGAACTTTTATGGAGTAGTCAGGACACTGTTTATGGTAGCCTCGAATTAAGTGCCTCCCTGAATAATACACACCTGGGTGATAGTGAGGATTCTATTCCATATGATCCCTCATTCTGAGAGTAACTGAAGAATACACACCTGGGAAAGTGTCAGGAGTCTATTTGGTATGCACACTCATGCAGAACCTGTTTGAATAATGCACACATGGAGAATAATTAGGAGTCCGTGTCATATGGCTACTCATTCAGACAATCAGTGAATAATGCACATATGTGGAGTAATAAGAAGTCTGTTTCATGTGGCCACTCTTTCACAGCCTCACTGAGTATTATACACTTATGATATAGTCTGGAGTCTATTTCATGTGGCCACACAGATAATCAGTGAATAATGCACATGTGAGCAATACTCTGTGAACATTAGGAGTCTATTTTATATAGCCACTCAGAGCCACAGTGAATAATGCATACCACTGTAATAGTCATGATCCTGTTTCATGTGACCACTGATTCAGTAACTCTCTGAATGATACACACCAGGGAATCTTCAGAATTCTATTCCATAAGAAAACTCATTCAGAGCCTTACTAAATAATGCACAATAAGGCAAAAGTCTGGAGTATATTTCATATGGACTCTCCTTCAGAGATTCAGTGAATAATAAACACCTGTGGAGTAGTCAGGACCCTATTTAAGATAACCACAAATTAATCACCTCCCTGAATAATACACACCTGTGTGACAGTCAGGAGTCTATTTGATATGAACACTCATACAGAACCTCTTTGAATAATGCACATGTGAAGAATAATCACTAGTCTATTTCTTGTGGTGATTCTTTAGATAATCTTTGAATAACACACACCTGTGAAGTAAAATCGACTCTATTTCATATGGCCATGGTTTCAGTGCTTCAGTGAATAATATATATATATCTGGAATAGCCAAGAATCTCTTTTATATGGCCACTCATTCAGAGCCTCAGTGAATAATACACCCCTGAGTAATTGTCTAGTGTCTACTTCAAATGGCCACACATTGAGAGTTTCTGTATATAATGCACACCTGGGGAATAAACAGCAGTCTCTCCCTTAGGCTCATTTATTCAGTCTAATTCAGTAATACACACCTGGAAAAGAGTTAAGAGTCTTCTTTATATAGCCACTCTTTTAGAGCCTCAGTAAATAATACACACCTGTGGAACAGAAACTGGTCTATTTTGTATGTCCACAAAATCAAAGCGTAAGTGAGTAATGTATAACTTTGGAATAATGAGGAGTCTATTCCATTTGCCCACTTAATCAGTGTCTCAGTCAATAATAAAATTCTTAGAAATACTAAGGGATCTATTTCATCTAATCACTGACTCAAAGACTCATTAAATAATATACACCTGTGGAATAGTCAGGAGGCTATTTCATATGGCCAAACATTCAGAGCCTCAGTGACTAATACATACCGGGGCATACTCAGGACACTGTTACATATGGCCTCTCCTTCAGAGCTTCACAGAAAAAGGAACACCTGTATTTTAGTCAGAATTCTATTTAATATAGTCACATATTCACAGCCTCACTTAATAACATACACCTTGAGGAAAGTCAAGTTTCTATGTAGTATAGCCACTCATTAAGGGCGGAACCTAAAAATGCACACCTGATGAGCATTCACTAGTCGCTTGCATATGGCCACTCATTCAGAGCCTCACTGAATAATACAGACCTATGAAAAAGTCAGGAGTGTATTTCACATGGCCGCTCATTCAGAACCTCAGTGAAGAATCATATATACCTGGGAAATACTCAGGATTCTATTTAATATGGCCACTTATTCAGAGACTCACTGAATAATGCACATCTGGGAAATAGTCTGGAGTCTATTTGATATGACCGTTCACCCAGTGCCTCAGTGAAAAATGCACAGCTGAGAAATAGTCAAGAGGATATAGTCAGGAGTCTATTTTATATGGTCACTCATTCAGAAACTCACTGAATGATACACAACTTGGGAATAGTCAGAGTCCATGCCATATGGCCACTCAATCTCAGCATTACTGAATAATAAACAATGGAGCAATAGTCAAAAGTCTATTTCTTATGGCCTCTTATTCAGAGCTTCAGTGCATAATAAACAGCTGTGGAGTAGTCAGGACCCTATTTAAGCTAGCCCCAAAATCCCTGAATATTACACACATGAGTGATTTTCAGGAGGTTATTTCATATATACACTGATACAGAACCTCTTCGAATACTGCACATGTGGGGAATAAACAGTAGTCTATTTGATATGGTAGTTTGTTTGGAATATCAAAGAATAATGCAAACCTGTGGAGTAAATTGGGGTCTAGTTTATATAACCACTCTTTCAGTGTTTCAGTGAATAATGTGTATATTTGAATAATTAGTAATCTTTTTCATATGGCCACTCGTTCTGGGCATCCGTGAATAATACACCCCTTGGAAACCATCACGAGTCCACCTCAAATGTCTACACATTCAGGGTCTTTGTAAATAATGCATACCTGGGCAATAGCAAGGAGTCTTTTCTTATGCCCACTTATTCAGAGTCTCATTCAAAAATACACACCTAAGAAAGAGTGAAGCGTCTAGTTTATATAGCCACTCATTTAAAGCCTCAGTGAATAATGCACACCAGGGTTATAGTCTGGAGCCTCTTTTATATGGCCACTCATTCAGTGCCTCACTGAATGATACAAACCTGGGGAATTATAAGAATTCTATTCCATACTACCACTCATTCAGAGCCTTATACAATAATTCACAACAGGCAATAGTCAGGTGTCTATTTTATATGGCCTCTCATTCAGTGCTTCAGTTAAATAATGAACTTCTATGGAGTAGTCAAGTCACTGTTTAAGACAGCCACGAATTAAATGCCTCCATGAATAATACACACCTGGGTGATAGTCAGGAGTCTATTTCATATGACCTCTCATTCTGGAAATAACTGAAGAATACACACATGATGGAGTTTCAGCAGGATATTTGGCATGCACACTCATAGAGAATCTGTTTATATAATGCGAACATGGAGAATAATTATCAGTCATTGTCATATGGCTACTGATTCACACAATCACTGAATAATGCACACCTGTGGAGTAATAAATAGTCTGTTTCATATGGCCAATCGTTCACAGCCTCAACGCATATTACACACTTGTGATATAATCTGGAGCCTATTGCTTATAGCCACTCATTCAGAGAATAACTGAATAATGCACACCTGTGGAATAGTCAGAAGTCCCTTTCCTATAGCTACTCATTGAGAACCTCACTGAATGTACACAACTGGGGAAATAGTAAGGATTCAGTTTTATCGCCTCATTCAGAGTCTCACTGAATAATGCACACCTGTGGAATAGTCAGGTGCCTTTTTCAGGTGACCTCTCATTCGGAGTGTCACTGAATAATGTGGAGTAGTCAGGAGTCTATTTCATGTAGACACACATTCAGAGCCTCATTATATAATACACACTTATGTGATAGTAAGGAATCTAATTAATATGGCCACATATTTAGAGTCTCACTGAATAATACATACCTGGAGAATAATTTGGAGTCTATTTACGATGTATATTCATTCAGAGCCTCAGTGTATAATGCACACCTGTGGAGTAGCCAGGAGTCTCTTTCATTTGTACACTCATTCTTAGCCTCAGTGGATAATATGCACCTGTGAAACAGTCAGGAGTCTATTTCATATGGCCACTCATTCAGAGCCTCAGTGAATAATACGCATTTGGGGAATATTCAAGAGTCTATTTTATTTGGCCACTTTCTCAGTACCTTACTGAGTGGTACACACCTGGGGAATAATCTGGACAGTTTTATATGGACAATCAATGAGTGCCTCACTGAATAATGCACACCTGTGGAATAGTCAGGGATCTATTTGGTCACTCTTTCAGAGTTTCAATGAATAATATATACCTAGAAAACATTGGGGAGTGTGTTTCATGTGGCCCCTCATTCAGAGACTCACAGAATAATTTACATCTGGAAAATTCTCAAGAGTCTATTTGGAATGGCAATGCATTTAGAGACTGTGTGAATAACACACACCTAGGGATTTGTGCAGAATCCATTCCATATGGCCACATATTCGGAGCCTCAGTGAATCATGCACACCAAGGAAATAATCAGAAGTCTATTGCTTATGTTCTCTCATTCAGGCCCTCAGTGAATAATGCAGGTCTGTCTTGTACTGAGGGCTCTGTTTCAAATGGCCACTAATTTTGAGCCTCACTGAATAGTACACAACTTGAAAAAAAAGGGTTTATTTCACATGGCCACTCATTCAGAGGCTCAGTGAATATTTCACAGCTGTTGAGTACTCAGGAGCCTTTCTTATATGGTGAATTATTCAGAGCCTCACTGAATGATACACAGCTTGGGAATAGTCAGGATGATATTTAATATAAACACTCATTATGAGCCACAGTGAATCACACATGTCTGTGGAATACTGAGGACACTAAGCCATATTACTTTGCAATTCATAGATTTCCTGAATATTACACACTTGTGAAATAATCAGAAGTCTATTTTATATGGTGAGTCATTAGGAACACCAAGAAATAATACACTACTGGGGAATAATCAGGAGTATATTTCATATGGGCACTCATATAATCAGTGAATAATGCACACATGAGGAATACTTAGTGAATATTAGGAGTCTATTTCATATGGCCACACAGAGCCTCAGTGAATAATGCACACCACAGTAATCATCAGGATCCTGTTTCATATGACCACTGATTCAGTATCTCACTGATTGACACACCAGGGAGTCATCAGGATTTTGTTCCATAGGACCATTCATTCAGAGCCCTACTGAATAATGCACAAGGGAGCAATAGTCAGGAGTCTATTTCATACGGCCTCTCCTTCAGAGCTTCAGTGAATAATGAACACCTGTGGATTAGTCATGACCGTATTTTAAGTAGCCACAAATAAAGCACCTCCCTGAATGATACACACCTGGGTGACAGTCAGGAGTCTACTTAATATGGCTACACATTCAGCGTCTCCATAAATAATGCACACTTGTGCAATAGACAGGAGTCTCTTTTTTATGCCCACTTATTCAGAGTCTCATTCAAGAATACACATTTTCAGAAGAGTTAAGAGTCTACTTCATATAGCCACTCATTTATATCCTCAGTGAATAATGCACACCAGGGTAGTAGTCTGGAGCCTCTCTCATATAGCCGCTCATTCAGTGCCTCACTGAATGATACACACCTGGGGAATCATCAAAATTTTATTCCATACTGCCACACATTCAGAGCCTTATTAAATAATTCACAACGAATGAATAGTCAGGTGACTATTTTATATGGCCTCTCAGTTAGAGCTTCAGTTAATAGTGAACTTCTATGGAGTAGTCAGGACGCTGTTTATAGTAGCCACGAATAAAGTGCCTCCCTGAATGATACACACCTGGGTGATAGTCAGGATTCTATTTCATATGATCTCTCATTTTGGGAATAACTGAAAGATTCACACCTCGTAAAGTGTCAGGAGTCTACTTGGTATGCAAACTCATGCAGAACTTGTTTGAATAATGCACACATGGAGAATAATTTGGAGTCCATGTCATATGGCTACTCATTCAATCAGTGAATAACACAGACATGTGGATTAAGAAGTCTGCTTCATTTAGCCATTCCTTCACTGCCTCACAGAATATTACACACTTATGATATAGTCTGGATTGTATTTCATGTGTCCACACAAAAATTAGTGAATAATGCACACATGAGAAATACTCTGTGAATATTGGGAGTCTATTTTATATGGCCACTCAGAGCCGCAGTGAATAATGCATACCTCGCTAATAAGATTTCGTTTTATGTGACCACTGATTCAGTATGTCTCTGAATGGTATACACCAGAGAATTCTCAGGATTCTATTTTATAGGAACACTCATTCAGAGCCTTACTAAATAATGCACAATGGGACAAGTGTAAAGATTCTATTTTATATGGCTTCTCATTCAGAGAATCAGTGAATAATAAACACCTGTGGAGTAGTCAGGACACTATTTAACATAGCCACCTCCCTGAGTGATACACACCTGTGTGACAGTAAGGAGTCTATTTTATATGGACACTCATACAGAACCTTTTTGAATAAAGCACATGTGAAGAATAATCACTAGTTTATTTCATATGGTGATTTATTTTAGAGAATAATTGAATAACACAAACCTGTGATGTAAAATCGTGTCTATTTCATATGGCCACTATTTCAATGTTTCAGTGAATAATATATATATCTGGAATAGCCAGCAATCTCTTTCATATGGCCACTCATTCAGGGCCTCAGTGAATAATACAACCCTGGGAAATTGTCCTGTTTCTACTTCAAATGTCCGCACATTGAGAGTCTCTGTATATAATGCACACCTGGGGAATAGACAGGAATCTCTTTTTTAGGCTCACTTATTCAGTCTCATTCAGTAAAACACTCCTGGAAGAGATTTAAGAGTCTTCTTCATATAGCCACTCATTTAGAGCCTCAGTAAATAATGCACACTTGTGGAACAGACAATGGTCTGTTTTGTATGGCCACAAAATCAAAGCCTGAGTGAGTAATGCACAACTTTGGAATAATAAGGAGTCTATTCTATACGCCCACTTAATCAGTGTCTCAGTCAAAAATACAAGCTTAGGAATAGTGAGAGGTATATTTTATCTAATCACTAACTCAAAGCCTCAAATAATACACATCTGTGGAATAGTCAGAAGGCTATTTTATATGGCCAAACATTGCACGCCTCAGTGACTAATACATACCGGGGCAAACTCAGGACACAATTACATATGGCCTTTTATTCAGAGATTCACTGAATAAGGAAAACCTGTATTGTAGTCAGAATTCTATTTTATATAGCCACATATTTAGAGCCACACTGAATAACATACAACTTGGGGAAAGTCAAGCTTCTATGTCGTATAGCCACTCATTTAGAGCCGAACCTAAAAATGCACGCCTGAGAAGTATTCAGTAGTCACTTTCCTATGGCCACTCATTCAGAGCCTCACTGAATAATACAGACCTATGGAAAAGTCAGGAGTGTATTTCTCATGGCCACTCATTGAGAACCTCAGTGAAGAATCATATATACCTAAGAAATTCTCAGGATTCTATTTTATATAGCCACTTATTTAGAGACTCACTGAATGATGCACACCTGAGGAATAGTCTGGAGTCTATTTGATATGACCATTCACCCAGTGCCTCAGTGGAAAATGCCAGCTGAGAAACAGTGAAGAGGATAAAGTAAGGAGTCTATTTTATATGGTCACTCATTCAGAAGCTCACGGAATGATATGTAACTGGGGAATAGTCGGAGTCAATGCCATATGACCACTGAATCAGAGCATTACTGAATGATGCACAATAGGGCAATAGTCAGTAGTCTATTTCATATGGCCTCTTATTCAGAGCTTCAGTGCATAATAACCAGTTGTGGAGTAGACAGAACCCTATTTAAGGTAGAACCAAATTAAGCAACTCCCTAAATAATACACACATTATTGTTTGTCAGGAGGCTATTTGATATGAACACTCATGCAGAACCTCTTTGAATACTGCACATGTGGGGAATAAACACTCGTCTATTTCATATGGTGATTCGTTTGGAATATAAAGGAATAACGCACAAATGTAAAGTAAAATGGGGTCTGTTTCATGTGGCCACTCTTTCAGTATTTCAGAGAATAGTATGTATATCTGAATAGTCAGGATACTCTTTCATATGGCCACCCGTTCAGGGCCTCAGTGAATAATACACCCCTTGGAAACAGTCAAGAGTCTACTTCAAATGTCTACACATTCAGAGTCTCTGTAAATAATGCACACCTGGGCAATAGACAGAGTCTCTTTTTTATGCCCACATATTCAGAGTCTTATTCAATAATACACACCTGCTGAAGAGTTAAGAGTCTACTTCCTATAGCCAACCATTTAGATCCTCAGGAAATAATGCACACAAGGTAAATAGTCTGGAGAGTCTCTCATTTAGCCACTAATTTAGTGCCACACTGAAAGATACACACCTGGGGAATCATCAGGATTCTATTCCATACTGCCACTCATTCAGAGCCTTATTGAATAATTCACAACAGGGAAACAGTCAGGTGACTATTTTATATGGCCACTCCTTTAGAGCCTCAGTGAATAATAAAATTCTATGGAGTAGTCAGGACGCTGTTTATGGTAGCCAGGAATTAAGCGCCTCCCTGAATGATACACAACTGGGTGATAGTCAGGAGTCTATTTCATATGATCCCTCATTCTGAGAATAACTAAAGCTTACAAACCTGGGAAGGTGTCAGGGGTCTATTTGGTATGCACACCCATGCAAAACCTGTTTGAGTAATGCACACATGGAGATAATTAGGAGTCCATGTCATATGGCTACTCATTCAGACAATCAGTGAATAACACACATGTGGAGTAACAAGAAATCTGTTTCATGTGGTCACTCTTTCACAGCCTCACCGAATATTATTTGCTTATCATATATTCCGGAGTTTATTTTATATGGCCACTCAGAGCATCAGTCAATAATGCCCACATGAGGAATACACTGTGAATATTAGGAGTCTATTTTATATGGCCACTCAGAGCCCCAGTGAATAATGCATACCACAATAAAAGTCAGGATCCTGTTTCATGTGACCACTGATTCAATACCTCTCTGCATAATACACACCAGAAAATCTTCAGGATTCTATTCCATATAAACACTCATTCAGAGCCTTACTAAATAATGCACAATGGGGCAAGAGTCAGGAGTCTATTTCATATGGCCTCTCATTCCGAAATTTAGTGAATAATAAACACCTGTGAAGTAGTCAGGACTCTATTTAAGACAGCCACAAATTAAGCACCCCCTGAATAATACACACCTGTGTGACAGTCAGAAGTTTATTTGATATGCACACTCATAGAGAACATCTTTGAATAATGTACATGTGAAGAATAATCACTAGCCTATTTAATATGATGATTCTTTTAAAGAATCATTGAATAACACACACCTGTGAAGTAAAATCGAGTCTATTTCATATGGTCACCATTTCAGTGTTTCAGTGAATAATCTATATATCTGGAATAGACAGGAATCTCTTTCATATAGCCACTCGTTCAGGGCCTCAGTGACTAATATATCCCTGGGAAATTGTGTAGTGTCTACTTCAAATGGTCACACATTGAGAATCTCTGTATATAATGCACAACTGGGGAATTGACAGGAATCTCTTTCTTAGGCTCACTTATTCAGTCTCATTCAATAACAAGCGCCTGGAAAATAATTAAGAGTCTTCTTCATATAGCCACTCATTTAGAGCCTCAGTACATAATGCACACCTGTGGAACAGACACTGGTCTGTTTTGTATGGCCACAAAATCAAAGCCTGAGTGAGTAATGCACAACTTTGGAATAATAAGAAGTCTATTCCATATGCCCACTTAATCAGTGTCTCAGTCAATATTACACACCTTAGGAATAGTAAGGGATCTGTTTCATTTAATCACTAACTCAAAGCCCTATTAAACAATACACACCTGTGAAAGAGTCAGGAGGCTATTTCATATGGCCCAGAATTCAAAGCCTCAGTGACTAATACATACCGGGGCATACTCAGGACTCTATTACATATGGACTCTCAATCGGAGGTTCACTGAATAGTGAAAACCTGTGGGAAAGTCAGGATTCTATTTCATAAAGACACCCTTTCAGAGCCAAACATAAAAATGCACTCCTGTGAGTATTCAGGAGTCTCTTTCCTATGTCCACTCGTTTAGAGCCTCCTTGAAAAATACACATCTGTGAAATTGTCACAATTGTATTTCACATGGTGACTCATTCAGAGCCTCATTGAACCATACATACCTGGGAAATACTCAGGAGTCTATTTCATATGGCCATTCATTCAGGAATTCCTGGAATAATGCACATCTGTGAAATAGTCTGGAGTCTATTTGATATGATGGTTTATTCAGTGCCTCAGTGGAAAATGCACACAGGAGGAATAGTTAAGTGGCTATTTTATGCAACCAATCATCCATACCCTTAGTAAGTAATACACACCTGGGGAATAGTCAGGATTCTATTTCATGTGGCCAATTATCCAGAAACTCAGTGAATGCTACACACCTGTGGACTAGTTAGAGTCTATGACATATGCCTACTCACCCAGAGCATAAAGGATTGATGCACACCTGGGAATTAGTCAGGATTCTATTTCATATCACTATTGTTGAAGAGCCTCATTGAGTAATGCACATCTGGTCAGTAATCAGGTGGCTATGTTATATGAACACTCATTGATAGCCTCAGTGAATAATGCACACCTGTGGAGTAGCCAGGAGTGTATTTCACACAGCCACTCATTCAGAGCCTCAGTGAATAATACTCACCTGTGGAATAGTCGGGGATCTATTTTATTTGGTCACTCTTTCAGAGCCTCAGTGAAAAATACACACCTAGAAAACATTGGGGAGTGTGATTCATGTGGCCACTCATTAAGAGCCTCACAGAATATTGCACACCTGGAGAATTCTCAAGAGTCTATTTGAAATGGCAATGCATTCAGAGGCACTGTGTATAACACACACCTAGGGAATTGTGAGAAATACATTCCAAATGGCCACATATTCGGAGGTTCAGTGAGTCAAGCACACCAAGAAAATAATCAGGAGTCTACTGTTGATGCTCACTCATTCAGCCCCTCAGTGAATAAAGCACGTCTGTTGAATACTGAGGGTTCTGTTTCATATGGCCACTCATTTCAAGCCTCACTGAATAGTACACAACAGGAAAAAAGGCAGAAGTTTATTTCACATGGCCACTCATTCAGAGGCTAAGTGAGTAATTCACAGCTGTTGCATACTCAGGAGCCTTTCTCATATGGCGAATTATTCAGAGCCTCGCTGAATGGTACACAGCTTGGGAATAGTCAGTATTCTGTTTAATATAAACACTCATTATGGGCCTCAGTGAATCACGCATGTCTGTGAAATACTGAGGATACAAATTTATATTAACCCCCAATTAATAGATTCCCTGAATATGACATACTTGTGAAATAATCAGAAGTCTATTTTATATGGTGAGTCATTAGGAACACCAAGAAATAATACACTACTGGAAAATAGTCAGGAGTCTATTTCATATGGGCACTAAGAGAATCAGTGAATAATGCACACATGAGGAATACTTAGTGAATATTAGGAGTCTAATTCATGTGGCCACATAGAGCCTCACTGAATAATGCACACCATGGTAATAATCCGGATCCTGTTTGATATGACCACTGATTCAGTATCTCACTGAATGACACACCAGGGAATCATCAGGATTCTGTTCCATAGGACCATTCATTCAGAGCCTTACTGAATAATGCACAAGTGGGCAATAGTCAGAAGTCTATTTCATATGGCCTCTTCTTCGGAGATTCAGTGAATAATGAACACCTGTGGAGTAGTCATGACCCTATTTAAGATATCCACAAATTAAGCATCTCTGGGAAAGACACACAACTTGGTGATAGTCAGGAGTCTACTTAAAATGGCTACACATTCAGAGTCTCTGTAAATAACACACACCTGTGCAATAGACAGGAGTCTCTTTTATATGCCCACTTATTCAGAGTCTCATTCAAGAATACACACCTGCAGAAGAGTCAAGAATCTACTTCATATAGCCACACATTTAGATCCTCAGTGAATAATGCACACCAGGGTAGTAGTCTGGAGCCTCTCTCATATAGCTGCCCATTCAGTGCCTCACTGAATGATACACACCTGGGGAATCATCAGGATTCTATTCCATAATGCCACTCTTTCAGAGCCTTATTGAATAATTCACAACGAAGCAATAGTCAGGTTACTATTTTATATGGCCCCTCGTTTAGAGCTTCAGTGAATAGTGAACTTCTATGGAGTAGTCAGGATGCTGTTTATGGTAGCCACGAATTAAGCGCCTCAGTGAATGATACACACCTGGGTGATAGTCAGGAGTCTATTACATATGATCTCTCATTCTGAAAATAACTGAAGAATACACACCTTGGAAAGTGTCAAGAGTCTATTTGGTATGCAAACTCAGGCAGAACCTGTTTGAATAGTGCACACATAGAGAATAATTCGAAGTCCGTATCATATATCGACTCATTCAGACAATCAGTGAATAATGCACACATGTGGATTAATAAGAAGTCTTTTTCATGTGGCCACTCTTTCACAGACTCACAGAATATTACACACTTATGATACAGTCTGGAGTCTATTTCATGTGGCCACTCAAAAAAATCAGTGAATAATGCACACATGAGGAATACTCTGTGAATATTAAGAGTCTATTTTATATGGCCACTCAGAGCTGCAGTGAATAATGCATACCTCGGTAATAAGATCCTTCTTCATGTGACCACTGATTCAGTATCTCTCTGAATGATACACAAAAGGGAATCTTCGGGATTCTATTCCATAAGAACCCACATTCAGATCCTTATTTAATAATGCACACTGGGGCAAGTGTCAGGATTCTATTTTATATGGCCTCTCATTCAGAGATTCAGTGAATAATAAATACCTGTGGAGTAGTCAGGACGCTATTTAAGATAGCCACACATTAAGGACATTCCTGAATGATACACACCTGTGTGAAAGTAAGGAGTCTATTTAATATGGACACTCATACAGAACCTCTTTGAATAAAGCACATGTGAAGAATAATCACTAGTCTCTTTTATATGGTGATTCCTTTAGAGAATCATTGAATAACACACACCTGTGAAGTAAAATAGAGTATATTTCATATGGTCACCATTTCAGTGTTTCAGTGAATAACATATATATCTGGAATAGCCAGAAATCTCTTTCATATGGCCACTCATTCAGGGCCTCAGTGAATAATACATCCCTGGGAAATTGTGTAGTGTCTACTTCAAATGGCCACACATTGAGAGTCTCTGTATATAATGCACACCTGGGGAATTGACAGGAATGTCTTTCTTAGGCACACTTATTCAATCTCATTTAGTAACACTCACCTGGAAAATAATTAACAGTCTTCTTTATATAGCCACTCATTTAGAGCCTCAGTAAATAATGCACACCTGTGGAACAGGCCGTGGTCTGATTTGTATGGCCAAAAATTAAAAGCCTGAGTGAGTAATGCACAACATTGGAATAACAAGGAGTCTATTTCATATGCCTACGTAATCAGTGTATCAGTCACTATTATACACCTTGTGAATAGTAAGGGAACTGTTTCATCTTATCATTAACTCTAAGCCTCATTAAATAATACACACTTGTGAAAGAGTCAGGAGGCTATTTTATATGGCCGAGATTTCAAAGCCTCAGTGACTAATACATACCGGGGCATACTCAGGACTCTATTACATATGGCCTCTCAATCAGAGCTTCACTGAATAATGAACACCTGGGGAAAGTCAGGATTCTATTTCATGAAGACACCCTTTCAGAGCCAAACATAAAAATGCACTCCTGTGAGTATTCAGGAGTCTCTTTCCTATGTCCACTCATTCAGAGCCTCGTTGAATAATACACATCTGTGAAATTGTCAGAAATGTATTTCACATGGTGACTCATTCAGAGCCTCATTGAACCATACATACCTGGGAAATAGGAGTCTATTTCATATGGCCACTCATTCAGGAACTCGTGGAATAATGCACAACTGAGAAATAGTCTGGAGTCTATTTGATATGATGGTTTATTCAGTGCCTCAGTGGAAAATGCACACGGGAGGAATAGTTAAGTGGCTATTTTATGCAGCCACTCATCCATACACTTAGTAAGTAATAAACACCTGGGGAATAGTCAGGATTCTATTTCATGTGGCCAATTATCCAGAAACTCAGTGAATGCTACACACCTGTGGACTAGTTAGAGTCTATGATATATACCCACTCACTCAGAGCATAAAGGATTGATGCACACCTGGGAATTAGTCAGGATTCTATTTCATATCACTATTGTTGAAGAGCCTCATTGAGTAATGCACATCTGGTCAGTAATCAGGTGGCTATGTTATATGAATACTCATTCATAGCCTCAGTGAATAATGCACACCTATGGAGAAGGCAGGAGTGTATTTTACACAGCCACTCATTCAGAGCTTCAGTGAGTAACACTCACCTGTGGAATAGTCAGGAATCTATTTCATTTGCTCACTCTTTCAGAGCCTCAGTGAAAAATACACACCTAGAAAACATTGGGGAGTGTTTCATGTGGCCACTCATTAAGAGCCTCACAGAATATTGCACACCTGGAGAATTCTCAAGAGTCTATTTGAAATGGCAATGCATTCAGAGACACTGTGAATAACGCACACCTAGAGAATTGTGAGAAATCCATTCCAAATGGCCACATATTCGGAGGTTCAGTGAGTCATGCACACCAAGAAAATAATCAGGAGTCTACGGCAGATGCCCTCTCATTCAGCCCCACAGTGAATAATGCACGTCTGTCGAATACTGAGGGTTCTCTTTTATATGGCCACTCATTTCGAGCCTCACTGAATGGTACACAACAGGAAAAATGTCAGGGGTTTATTTCACATGGCCACTCATTCAGAGGCTAAGTGAATAATTCACAGATTTTGCATATTCAGGAGCCTGTCTCATATGGCGAATCATTTAGAGCCTCACTGAATGGTACACAGCTTGGGAATAGTCAGTATTCCGTTTAATATAAACACTCATTATGGGCCTCAGTGAATCACGCATGTCTGTGAAATACTGAGGATACAAATTTATATTAACTCCCAATTAATAGATTCCTTGAATATCACACACTTGTGAAATAATCAGAAGTCTATTTTATATGGTGAGTCATTAGGAACACCAAGAAGTAATACACTACTGGAAAATAGTCAGGAGTCTACTTCATATGGGCACTAAGAGAATCAGTGATTAATGCACACATGAGGAATACTTAGTGAATATTAGGAATCTATTTTATATGGCCACACAGAGTCTCACTGAATAATGCACACCACAGTAATAATCAGGATCCTGTTTCTTTCTCTTTTTTTTTAATTTTTATTGCATTATAGGTTTTGGGGTACATGTGCAGAACGTGCAAGACAGTTGCATAGGTACACACATGGCAGTGTGTTTTGCTGCTTTCCTCCCCTTCACCCACACTTGGTATTTCTCCCAAGGCTATTCCTCCCCAGCACCCCTCGCTGTCCCTCCATCATTCCCCCCAATAGACCCCAGTGTGTAGTAGACCCCCTCCCTGTGTCCATGTGTTCTCATTTTTCTCACCCGCCTATGAGTGAGAATATGCGATATTTCCTTTTCTGTTTTTGTGTCAGTTTGCTGAGAATGATGTTCCCCAGATTCATCCATGTCCTTGAAAACAACAAAAACTAATATTTTTTGATTGCTGCATAATATTCCATGGTGTATATGTGCCACATTTTCCCAGTCCGGTCTATCATCAATGTGCATTTAAGTTGGTTCCAGGCCTTTGCTATTGTAAACAGTGCTATAATGAACATTCGTGTGCATGTGTCCTTATAGTAGAACGATTTATGGTCCTTTGGATATATACCCAGAAATGGGATTGCTGGGTCAAATGAAATTTCTATATCTAGGTTTTTGAGGAATTGCCACACTGTCTTCCACAATGGTTGAACTTATTTACACTCCCACCAACAGTATAAGAGTGTTTCCATTTCTCCACATCCTCTCCAGCATCTGTTGTCTCCAGCTTTTTTAATGATCGCCATGCTAACTGGCGTGATATGGTATATCAATGCGGTTTTCATTTGCATCTCTCTAATGACGAGTGATGATGAGCATTTTTTCATGTGTTTTTTGGCCTCATGTATGTATTCTTTCGTAAAGTGTCTGTTCATATCCTCTGCTCATTTTTGAATGGGCTTGTTTGTTTTTTTCCTTTAAATCTGTTTGAGTTCTTTGTAAATTCTGGATATCAGCCCTTTGTCAGATGCACAAACTGTAAAGAATTTTTCTCATTCTGGTAGCCGATTCACTGTAGTGACAGTTTCCTTTGACGTGCAGAAGCCATGGAGTTTGTTTAGGTCCCATTTGTCTATTTTGGCTTTTGTTGCCAATGCTTTTGGTGTTTTGGTCATGAAGTCCTTGCCTACTCCTATGTCATGAATGGTTGTGCCTAGATTTTCTTCTAGGGATTTTATGCTGCCAGGTCTTATGTTTAAGTTTTTAATCCACCAGGATTTAATTTTAGTGTAAGGTGTCAGGAAGGGGTCCAGTTTCTGTTTTCTGCACATGGCTAGCCAGTTTTTCCAACACCATTTATTAAATAGGAAATCCTTTTCCCATTGCTTGTTTTCGTCTGGATTATCAAAGATAATATGGTTGCAGATATGTTGTGTTGCCTACAATGCCTCTGTTCTGTTTCATTCGTCTATATCATTGTTTTGGTACCAGTACCATGCTGTTTTGATTACTGTAGCCTTGTAGTATAATTTGAAGTCTGGTAGTGTGATGCCTCCCACTGTGTTCTTTTTGCTAAGAATCGACTTGGCTATGTGGGCTCTTTTTTGGTTCCATGTGAAGTTCATGGTGGTTTTTCCAGTTCTGTGAAGAAATTCAATGGTAGTTTGATGGAGATAGCATTGATTGTGTAAATTACTTTGGGCACTATAGTCATTTTCACAAAATTTATTCTTCCTCAACACGAACATGGAATGTTTCTCCAGCTGTTTGTGTCCTCTCTTGATTCGTTGAGCAGTGGTTTGTAGTTTTCCTTAAAGAGGTCCCTTACGTTCCTTGTAAGTTGTATTCCTAGGTATTTTATTTCCTTTGTAGCAATTGTGAATGGCAGTTCATTCTTGATTTGGTTCTCTTTAAATCTGTTATTGGTGGATAGGAATGCTTGTGATTTTTGCAAATAAATTTTATATCCTGAGACTTTCCTGATGTTGCTTATCAGTTTCAGTAGTTTTTGAGCTGAGGTGATGGGGTCTTCTAGGTATACTATCATGTCTTCTAGATATATAATTATGTCGTCTGCAAATAGAGACAATTTGGCTTCCACCTTTCCTATTTGAATACCCTCTATTTCTTTTTCTTGCCTGATTGCTCTGGCTAGAAATTCCAGTACTATTTTGAATAGGAGTGGTGAGAGAGGGCATCCTTGTCTAGTGCCAGATTTCAAAGGGAATGCTTCCAGTTTTTGACCATTAAGTATGATATTGGCTGTTGGTTTGCCAAAAACAGTTTTTATTACTTTGATATATGTTCCATCAATACCAAGGTTATTGGGGGTTTTTAGCATAAAAGGCTGTTGAGTTTTGTCAAATGCCTTCTCTGCATCAATTGAGATAATCATGAGGTTTTTCTTTTTGGTTCTGTTTATGTGGTGAATTACATTTATAGACTTGCGTATGTTGAACCAGCCTTGCATCCCTGAGATGAATCCTACTTGATCATGTTGGATAAGTTTTTTAATGTGCTGTTGCAATCGGTTTGCCAGTATTCTATTGAAGATTTTTGCATCTATGTTCATCATGGATATTGGCCTGAAGTTTTCTTTTCTTGTTGAGTCTCTGCCAGGTTTTGGTATCAGGATGATGTTGGTCTCATAAAATGATTTGAGAAGGGTTCCCTATTTTTGAATTATTTGGAATAGTTTCAGAAGGAATGGTTCCAGATCCTTTTGGTGTGTCTGTTAGAAATCGGCTCTGAACACATCTGGACCTGGGCTTTTCTTTGTGTGTGTTAGGCTCTTAATTGCTGCCTCAACTTCAGACCTTGTTATTGGTCTATTCATAGTTTTGGCTTCCTCCTGGTTTAGGCTTGAGATGACACAGCTGTCCAGAAAGTTATCCATTTCTTCCTGGTTTACTAGTTTATGTGCATAGAGTTGTTTGTAGTATTCTCTGATGATGGTTTGAATTTCTGTGGAATCTGTGGTGATTTCTTCTTTATCGTTTTTTATTGCATCTATTTTGTTGCTTTCTCTTTTCTTTTTTATTAGTCTGGGTAGTGGTCTGTCTATTTTGCTGATCTTTTCGAAAAACCATCTCTTGGATTTATTGATTTTTTGAAAGGTTTTTCTTGTCTCTATCACCTTCAGTTCTGCTCTGATCTTAGTTATCTCTTGTCTTCTGCTAGGTTTTGAGCTTTTTAGATTTTGTTCCTCTAGCTCTTTCAGTTTTGACGATAGGGTGTCAATTTTGTATCTCTCCACTCTTCTCATGTGGGCACTAATTGCTATATAATTTCCTGTACAGACTGCTTTAAATGTGTCCCAGAAATTCTGGTATGTTGTGTCTTCGTTCTTGTTAGTTTCGAAGAAATTCTTTATTTCTGACTTCATTTCATTGTATATCCAATCACCATTCAAGAGCCAGTTGTTCAGTTTCCATGAATCTGTGCTCTTCTGAGTTATTTTCTGAATTCTGAGTTCTAACTTGATTGCACTATTTTATGAGAGATTGTTTGGTATGATTTCTGTTGTTTTACATTTGCTGAGGAGTGCTTTACTTCCAATTATGTAATCAGTTTTGGAGTAGGTGTGATGTGTTGCTGAAAAGAAACTATATTCTGTGGATTTGGGTTGGAGAGTTCTGTAAATGTCTATCAGGTTTGCTTGTTCCAGGTCTGAGTTCAAGTCCTGGATATCCATGTTAATTTTCTGTCTGGTTGATCTGTCTGATATTGACAGTGGAGTGTTAAAGTCTCCCACTATTATTAAGTGGGAGTCTAAGTCTCTTTGTAAGTCATTAAGAACTTGCCTTATATATCTAGGTGCTCCTGCATTGAGTCCATATATATTTAGAATCGATAGCTCTTCTTGTTGTATCTATCCTTTTACCATTATGTAATGACATTCTTTGTCTCTTTTGATCTTTGTTGCTTCAAAGTCTATTTTATCAGAGACGAGAATTGCAACTCCTGCTTTTTTTTTTTTTTTTTTGCTCTCCATTTGCTTGGTAAATCTTCCTCTATCCCTTTATTTTGAGCCTTTGTGTATCCTTGCGTGTGAGGTGGGTTTCCTGGATACAACACACCAATGGGTTTTGGTTTTCTATCCAATTTGCAAGTCTGTGTCTTTTGATTGGTGCATTTAGCCCATTTATATTTAGGATTATTATTGTTATGTGTGAATTTGATACTGCCATTTTGATGCTAGCTGGCTGTTTTGCCCATTGGTTCATGTAGATTCTTCATTTCGTTGATGCTCTTTAGCATTTGGTATGCTTTTAGGATGCCTGGTACTGGGTGTTTCTTTCTATGTGTAGGGCCTATTTCAGGTGCTCTTGTAAAGCAGGCCTAGTGGTGACAAAATCTCTGAGTACTTGCTTGTTTGTGAAGGATTTTATTTTTCCTTCACATATGAAGCTCAGTTTGGCTGGATATGAAATTCTGGGTTGAAACTTCTTCTCTTTAAGGATGTTGAATACTGGCCCCCACTCTCTTCTGGCTTGTAGAGTCTCTGCCAAGAGATCTGCTGTGAGTCTGATGGGCTTCCCTTTGTCGGTGACCCGATCTTTCTCTCTGGCTGTCCTTAGTATTTTCTCCTTCATTTCAACCCTGGTGAATCTAACGATTATGTGCCTTGGGCTTGCTCTTTTTGCGGATTACCTTTGTGGTGTTCTCTGTTTTTCCTGGAGTTGAGTATTGACCTGTCTTGCTAGGTTAGGGAAATTTTCCTGGATAATATCCTGAAGAGTGTTTTCCAGCTTGGATTCATTCTCTTCATCACATTCTGACACACCTATCAAACGTAGGTTGGGTCTCTTCACATAGTCCCACATTTCTTGGAGATTTTGTTTATTCCTTTTTGTGCTTTTTTCTCTAATCTTGGTTTCTCGTTTTATTTCATTGAGTTGATCTTCGACTTCTGATATTCTTTCTTCTGCTTGGACAATTTGGTTTTTGAAACCTGTGCATCTTCCCGATGTTCTCGTGTTGTGTTTTTCAGCTCCTTCAATTCATTCATATTCCTCTTTAAGTTGTCCATTCTTGTTATCATGTCCTCGAATCTTTTTTCAAATCTTCTTTCAAGGTTCTTAGTTTCCTTGCATTGATTTAGAACATGTTCTTTTAGTTCACTGAAGTTTCTCATTACCCACTTTCTGAAATCTGATTCCATCATTTCATCACACTTATTCTCTGTCCAGCTTTGTTCCTTTGCTGGTGAGGAGTTTTCGTACTTTGTAGGAGGTGAGGTCTTTTGCTTTTGGGTGTTTTCCTCCTTATTGCCCTGGTTTCTTCCCATCTTTATGGACTTATTTACCTATCCTCTTAGTAGTTGCTGATTTTTCAGTTGGGTCTCTGAGTGGACACCCAGATTGTTGATGATGAAGTATTTCTGTTACTTAGTTTTTCTTCTAATGGTCTAGCCCCTCTGGTGTATGAGTCCTGCAGTCCACTCCAGGCCCTGCTTGTCTGGGGTGCACCTGTAGCAGCTGAGTAACAGTGAGGGATGCTACCAGTTTCTTCTTCTGCTATCTTTGTTCCAGAATAATACCCGCCAAATGTCAGTCTGATTAGTCCTTTTTTGAGGTGACTCTTTGGATATTCAGGGGTCAGGGAGCTGCCTGAGGAGACTGTCTGTGCTTTATAGGAGCTCCAGTGCTGAGCTGAGAGCTCCGTTTTTCATTCAGCATTGTTGGGAGGATGTGTTTATGTCTGCTGCAGCAGAACTCATAAACATCCCCCCTTTTTTCCCCCTTAGATGCTCTGTCTCAGGGAGTTTGGGCTTTCTTTATGAGTATCTGTTGAACTGTCATGCCTAGCTGGGAGGTAGTCTATTCCCTATTTGCCTTCCAAGGCTTTGCCCTGCTAGCACAGTTCCGACCTGCTACTGCAGGGCTCCATTCTGCTGTGGTGTGCTCTGCCCTGAGGAGTCCCTCTGTTATGGCGGGTTGCCTCAGGAAAGGCAAGCTGCCTCAGCACTTGGCGGTACTTCAGTAGGGGCAGATTGCATCCATATTGGTGGACGCCCCTCCTCCACTGGGCTGCACCATCCCAGATTCAGCTGTGCTGGCAGCAAAACTCCCAACCCCGAGCTCCTCCAATTGCCGCCATGCTTGTCCCCATGAGGGTGGGACCCACTGAGCTGGATCACCTGGCTCCCTGCCTCAGAGTCCGTCCTCTCTCTCTCTCTCTTCTTCTCCCCAATTTGAATGCTTGACTCTCTTACTGGCACCCCAGTAGCCTGCCGATAAGGCACCAGGATTCATCCGATCTCCCGTGTTGCTGCCCACTGCACTGTCTCAAATCACGCTTCCCAGGAATCTCCTGGTCTGGCTTATTGTCCAAGTCCCATTTAATCAGATGGACATGTCAATCTGCCCTTCCAAATCTCACATTGGCGGTTTAACAGGGCACCCAGACCAGTGAGTTTGCGCCGGGTGCCGCTGTGCTGCGGTGCTGGCCAAACCAGCCGTGAGAGCCCGTTGTGCTGGTGAACCATGTCTCTCCTACACCCGGGACTTTCAACGTTCTGTGGGCAAAAATGGTCCATCTCAGAATGCGGCTAGGACTCAGCCTCTGCGCCTTCACTGAGAGCTGCAATCCTGAGTTGTTTCTAGGGCGCCGTCTTGGAAGATATCCCAGAATCCTGTTTCATATGACCACTAATTCAGTATCTCACTGAATGAGACACTGGGGAATCGTCAGAATTCTGTTCCATAGGACCATTCATTCAGAGCCTTACTGAATAATGCACAAGGGGGCAATAGTCAGGAGTCTATTTCATATGGCCTCTCCTTCAGAGCTTCAGTGAATAATGAACACCTGTGGAGTAGTCATGACCCTATTTAAGATAGCCACAAATTAAGCACCTCTGGAAATAATACGCACGTGGGTGACAGTCAAGAGTCTATTTAAAATGGGTACACTTTCAGAGGCTCTGTCAATAACGCACACCTGTGCAATAGACAGGAGTCTCTTTTATATGCCCACTTATTCAGAGTCTCATTCAAAATACACACCTGCAGAAGAGTTAAGAGTCTACTTCATATAGCCACACATTTAGATCCTCAGTGAATAATGCACACTAGGGTAGTCGTCTGGAGCCTCTCTCATATAGCCACTCATTCAGTGCCTCTCTGAATAATACACACCTGGAAAATCATCAGGATTCTATTCCATACTGTCACTCATTCAGAGACTTATTGAATAATTCACAAAGAAGCAATAGTCAGGTGACTATTTTACATGGCCCCTCATTTAGAGCTTCAGTGAATAGTGAAATTCTATGGAGTAGTCAGGAAGCTGTTTATGGTAGCCATGAAATAAGTGCCTTTCTGAATGATACACACCTGTGTGATAGGAATTGATTTCATAAGATCTCCCATTCTGGGCATAATAGAAGGATACACACCTCGAAAAATGTCAGGAGTTTATTTGGTATGCACACTCATGCAGAACTTGTTTGAATAATGCACACATAGAGAATAATTAGAAATCCATGTCATATGGCTACTCATTCAGACAATCAGTGAATAACACACACATGTGGATTAATAAAAAGTCTGTTTCATGTGGTCACCCTTTCACACCTTCACAGAATTTTACACACTTATGATATAGTCTGGAGTCTATTTCATGTTGCCACTCAAAAAATCAGTGAATAATGCACACATGAAAAATACTCTGTGAATATTAGGAGTCTATTTTATATAGCCACTTAGAGCCACAGTGAATAATGCATACCTCGGTAGTAAGATCGTGTTTCATGTCACCACTGATTCAGCATCTCTCTGAATGATACATACCAGGGAATCTTCAGGATTCTATTCCATAGAAACCCTCATTCAAAGCCTTACTAAATCATGTAAAATGGGTCAAATTTCAGGATTCTATTTTATATGGCTTCTCATTCAATAATTTAGTGAATAATAAACACCTGTGGAGTAGTCAGGACCCTATTTAAGATAGCCACAAATTAAGCACCTCCCTGAATGATGCACACATGTGTAATTGTCAGGAGGCTATTTGATATGGACACTCATATAGAATATTTTTGAATACTGCACATGTGAAAAATAAACACTAGTCTATTTTATAATGATTCATTTGGAATATCAAGGAATAACACAAACCCGTGGAGTAAAATGTGGTCTATTTCATATGGCCAATATTTTAGTGTTTCAGTGAATAATATGTATATCTGAATAGTCAGGAATCTCTTTCATATGGCCACTCGTTCAGGGCCTCGTTGAATATTACACCCCTTGGAAACAGTCAAGAGTCTAATTCAAATGTCTACCTATTCAGGGTCTCTGTAAATAATGCACACCTTGGCAATAGTCAGGAGTCTCTTTCTTTTGCCCACTTTTTCAGAGTCTCATTCAATAATACACACTTAAGGAAGAGTTAAGAGAATACATCATATAGCCACTCATTTAGAGCCTCAGTGAATAACGCACAGCAGGGTTATAGTCTGGATCCTCTTTTATATGGCCACTCATTCAGTGCCTCACTGCATAATACAAACCTGGGTACTCATAAAAATTCTATTCCATACTATCACTCATTCATAACTTTATAGAATAATTCACAAACGGCAATAGTCAGGTGTCTATTTTAAATGCGGTCTCATAAAGAGATTCAGTTAAATAACGAGATTCTATGGAGTAGTCAAGTCACTCTGAAAGAGAGCCACGAATTAAGTGCCTCCCTGAATGATACACACCTGGGTGATCGGAGTCTATTTTATATGACCTCTCATTCTGTAAATCACTGAAGAATACACACATGGCGGAGTGTCAGCAGAATATTTGGTATGCACACTCATACATAACCTGTTTAAATAATGAGAACATGCAAAATAATTAGAAGTCTATATCATATGGCTACTGATTCACAGCCAGTGAATAACGCACACCTGTGGAGTAAGAAGAAGTCTGTTTCATATGGTCACTCTTTCACAGCCTCACCGCATATTACACACTTGTGATATAATTTGGTGTCTATTTCTTATGGCCTGTCATTCAGAGAATTACTGAATATTGCATATCTGCAGAAGTCAGAAGTTCCTTTCCTATGGCTACTCATTGAGAGCTTTACTGAATGTAAACACCTGGGGAAATATTCAGGATTGTGTTTTATCTCCTCATTCAGAGTCTCACTGAAAAATGCACACCTGTGGAATAGTCGGGTGTCTTTCTCATGTGGCCTCTCATTCGGAGTGTCACTGAATAATGTGGAGTAGTCAGGAGTCTGTTACATGTAGACACATATTCAGAGCCTCAGTGAATAATACACACCCGTGTGATAGTAAGGAATCTAATTAAAATGGCCATATACTCAGAGTCTCACTGAATAATACACACCTGGAGAATACTTTGGAGTCTATTTCCGATGGGCATTCATTCAGAGCCTAGGTGAATAATGCACACCTGTGGAGTAGCCAGGATTCTATTTCATTTGGACACTCATTCTTAGCCTCAGTGGATAATATGCACCTGTGAAATAGTCAGGAGTCTATTTCATATGGCCACTCATTCAGAGCCTCAGTGAATAATACACACTTGGGTAATAGTCAAGGGTCTATTTTATATGGCCACTCTCTCAGTAACTTAATGAGTGATACACACCTGGGAATAGTAAGGAGAGATTCATATGAACACTCAATGAGTGCCTCACTGAATAATGCACACCCGTGGAATAGTCAGGAATCTATTTTATTTTGTCACTCTTTCAGAGCCTCAGTGAATAATACACACCTAGAAAACATTAGGAAGTTTGTATCATATCGCCACTTATTTAGCACCTCAGGGAATAGTGCACACCTGGAGAATTCTCAAGAGTCTATTTGGAATGGCAATGCATTCAAAGACTCTGTGAATAACACACTCCAAGGGAATTGTGAGGAATCCATTCCAAATGGCCACATATCCCGAGCCTCAGTGAATCATTAACACTAAGGAAATAATCAGGACTATACTGCTTATGCCCACTCATTCAGTCCTTCAGTGAATAATGCACGTCTGTCGAGTACTGTGGGGTCTGTTTCATATGGTCACTCATTTCGAGCCTCATTGAATAGTACAAAACTGAAAAGAAGTCAGGGGTGTATTTCAAATGGCCACTCATTCAGAGGATTAGTGAATAATTCACAGCAGTTGAATACTCAGGAGACTTTCTCATATGGCGAATCATTCAGAGCCTCACTGAACGATACACAGCTTGGGAATAGTCAGGATTCTATTTAATATAAATGCTAATTTTGAGCCACAGTGTATCACGAATGTCTGTGTTATACTGAATATACGAATTCATTTTAACCCCAATTCATAGATTCCCTGAATATTACACACTTGTGAAATAATCAGAAGTCAATTTCATATGGTGAGTGATTAAAAGCCCCGAGAAATAATACAGTACTGGGGAAGAGTCAGGAGTCTATTTCATATGGCCACTCAGAGAATCAGTGAATAATGCACACATGAGGAAACCTCAGTGAATATAAGAGTCTATTTCATATGGCCACACAGAGTCTCAGTGAATAATGCACAACACGGAAATAGTCAGGATCCTGTTTCATATGACCACTGATTCTGTATCTCACTGAATGACACACCGGGGAATAGTCAGAATTTTGTTCCATAGGACCATTCATTCAGAGCCTTACTGAATAATGCACAAGAAGGCAATAGTCAGGATTCAATTTCATATGGCCTCTCTTTTGTAGCTTCAGTGAATAATGAACACCTGTGAAGTAGTCATGACCCTACTTAAGTTAGCCACAAATTAAAAATATCCCTGAATGATACACACCTGTGTGACAGTCAGGAGTCTACTTAAAACAACTACACATTCAGAGTCTCTAAATAATGCACACATGTGCAGTAGACAGGAGTCTCTTTTTTAAGCCCACTTATTCAGAGTCCAATTCAATAATACAAACCTGCAGAAGAGTTAAGAGTCTACTTCATATAGCCACCCATTTAGATCTGCAGTGCATAATGAACACCAGGGTAATAGTGTGGAGCCTCTCTTAAATAGCCGCTCATTCAGTGCCTCACTGAACGATACACACCTGGTGAATCATCAGGATTCTATTCCAAACTGCCAATCATTCAGAGCCTTATTGAATAATACACAATGGGGCAATAGTCAGGTGACTATTTTATATGGCCTCTCATTTAGAGCTTCAGTGAATAATGAACTTCTATGTAGTAGTCAGGACGCTGTTTATGGTAGCCATGAATTAAGTGCCTCCCTGAATGATACAC
Organism: Saguinus oedipus; assembly: GCA_031835075.1. Taxonomy (NCBI): domain Eukaryota; kingdom Metazoa; phylum Chordata; class Mammalia; order Primates; family Cebidae; genus Saguinus; species Saguinus oedipus. The sequence goes on from CM063174.1 coordinate 171,749,301, forward strand.
AACTGGGTGATAGTCAGGAGTCCATTTCATCTGATCTCTCATTCTGAGAATAACTGAAGAATACACACCTGGAAAAATGTCAGGAGTTTATTTGGTATTCACACTCCTGCAGAACCTGTTTGAATAATGCACACATCAAGAATAATAAAGTGTCCATGTCATGTTGCTAGTCATTCCGACAATCAGTGAATAATGCACACATGTGGAGTAATAAAATGTCTGTTTCATTTGGTCACTCTTTCACAGCCTTACGGAATATTATATGCTAATGATATAGTCTGGAGTCTATTTCATGTGGCCACTCAGAGAATCAGTGAATAATGCACACATGAGGAATACTATGTGATTATTAGTAGTCTATTTTATATGGCCACTCAGAGTCTCAGTAAATAATGCATACCACGGTAATAGTCAAGATCCTGTTTCGTGTGACCACTGATTCAGTATCTCTCTGAATGATACACACCAGGGAATCTTCAGGATTATATTCCATGAAAACAATCATTCAGAGAATTACTAAATAATGCACAATGGGGCAAGAGTCAGGAGTCTATTTCATATGGCCTCTCATTCAGACATTCAGTGAATAATAAACACTTGTGAAGTAGTCAGGACCCTATTTAAGATAGCCACAAATTAAGTACCTCCCTAAATGATACACACCTGTGTTACAGTCAGGAGTTTATTTGATATGGACACTCATACATAACCTCTTTGAATAAAGCATATGTGAAGAATAATCACTAGTCTATTTCACATGGTGATTCTTTTAGAGAATCATTGAATAACACACACCTGTGAAGTAAAATCGAGTCTATTTCATATGGCCACCATTTCAGTGTTTCAGTGAATAATGTATATATCTGGAATAGCCAGGAATCTCTTTCATATGGCCGCTCGTTCAGGGCCTCAGTTAATAATACACCCCTAGGAAATTGTCTAGTGTCTTTTTCAATGGCCACTCATCGAGAGTCTCTGTATATAATACACACCTAGGGAATAGACAGGCGTCTCTTTTTTAGGCTCACTTATTCAGTCTCATTCAGTAATACAGACCTGGAGAAGAGTTAAGAGTCTTCTTCATATAGCCACTCATTTATAGCCTTGGTAAATAATGCACACCTGTGGAACAGACACTGGTGTACTTTGTATGGACACAAATTTAAAGCCTGAGTGAGTAATGCACAACTTTGGAATAATGAGGAGTCTACTTCATATGTTCACTTAATCAGTTTCTCAGTCAATAATACACACCTTAGAAATAGTAAGGGATCTATTTCATCTAATCACTAACTAAAAGCCCCATTAAATAATACACAACTGTGGAAGAGTCAGGAGGCTATTTCATATGGCTGAGCATTCAGAGCCTCAGTGATTAATACATACCGGGTCACACTCAGGACACTATTACATATGGCCTCTCATTCAGAGTTTCACTGAATAATGAACACCTAAAGGAAAGTCAAAAATTCTAGTTCATAAAGACACTCTTTCAGAGCCAAACCTAAAAATGCACTCCTGCGACTATTCAGGAATTTCTTTTCTATGTCCACTCATTCAGAGACTCATTGAATAATACACATCTATGGAAATGTCAGGAGTGTATTTAACATGGTCACTCATTCAGAGCCTCATTGAATCAGACCTACCTGGGAAATACTCAGGAGTCTATTTCATATGGTCACTCATTCAGAAACTAATGGAATAATGCACACATGAGAAATAGTTTGGAGTCTATTTGACATGATGATTTATTCAGTGCCTCAGTACAAAATGCACAGGGAAGGAATAGTTAAGTGGCTATTTTTTGTAGCCACTCATCTATAACCTTAGAAAGTAATACGCAACTGGTAAATAATCAGGAGTCTATTTCATGTGACCAGTTATTCAGAACCTCAGTGAATGATTCACACCTGTGAACTAGTTAGAGTCTATGACATATGGCCGCTCAATCAGAGCATTACTGATTGATGCAAACCTGGAAATTAGTCAGGATTCTATTTCATATCACCACTGTTAAAAAGGCTCATTGAGTAATGCACATCTGATCAGTAATCAGGACGTTATATCATATGAACACTCATTCATAGCCTCAGTGAATAATGCAGACCTGTGGAGTAGCCAGGAGTGTATTTCACACAGCCACTCATTCAGAGCCTGAGAGAATAATACACACCGGTGGAACAGTCAGCATTTAATTTCATAAGGCCACTGATTCATAGCCTAAGTGAATAATGCACAAATGTGCAGTACTCAGCAGTCTATTTCATAAAGCCACTCATTCAGAGATTCACTGAATAATACAATATTTGGGATAGATATCCTGTTTTATATGATCACACAAAGAGAGCCTCACTGAGTAATACACACCTGGGGAAGAGTTAGGAGTCTACATTATATGGCCACTCATTAACAGGCTCAGTGAATAATGCACGCATGTGGAATAGATACTAGTCTCTTTTACATGGCAACAAAATCAAAGCCTGTGTGAGTAATGCACAACATTGGAATAGTCAGTCGTCTCTTCCATATTCCCATATATTTAGAGTCTGAGTCAATAATACACACCTCGGGAATAGTCAGAAGTCTATTTTATATGGTCACTAACTCAAAGACTCATTAAATGATACATACCTGTGGACTAGTCAGGAGACTATTTCATATGGCCAAAGTTTCAGAGCCTCAGTGAATAATGCATATCTGGGGAATAATTAAAACAATATTACATATGGCCTCTCCTTCAGAGATTCACTGAATAAGGAACACCTACATTGCATTCAGAATTCTATTTCATATAGCCACATATTAAAAGCCTCACTGAATAACATACCCCTTGGGGAAAGTCAAGTTTCTCTGTCGTATAGCTACTCATTTTGAGCTGAACCTAGAAATCCACGCCTGAGGAGTATTCAGTAGTTGCTTTCCTATGGCCAATCATTAAGACAATCACTGAATAATACAGACCTATGGAAAAGTCAAGAGTGTATTTCACATGGCCACTAATTCAGAACCTCAGTGAATAATCATATATACCTGGGGAATACTCAGGATTCTATTTAATATACCACTTATTCAGAGACTCACTGAATAATGAACACCTGGGCAATAGTCTGGAGTCTATTTGATATGTTCATTCACCCAGTGCGTCAGTGGAAAATTCACAGCTGAGAAATAGTCAAGAGGATATAGTCAGGAGTCTATTTTATATGGTCACTCATTCAGAAACTCAATGAATGATAGACAACTGGGGAATATTCAGAGTCCAAGCCATAAGGCCACTCAATCACAGCATTAGCAAATAATGCACAATGGGGCAATAGTCAGGAGTCTATTTCATATGGCCTCTTATTCAGAGCTTCAGTGCATAATGAACAGCTGTTGAGTAGTCAGGACACTATTTAAGGTAGCCCCAAACTAAGCACCTCCATTAATAACACACACATGAGAGATTCCCAGGAGGCTATTTGATATGGACACTCATACAGAACCTCTTTGAATACTGCACATGTGGGGAATAAACACTAGTATATTTCATATGGTGATTCATTTGGTATAACAAGGAATAACGCACACCTGGGGAGTAAAATTGGGTCTATTTCATATGGCCACACTTACAGTGTTTCAGTGAATAATATGTATATCTGAAGTCAGAAATCTCTTTCAAATGGCCACTCATACAGGGCCTCGGTGAATAATACACCCCTTGAAAACAGTCAAGATGCTACTTCAAGTGTCTACACATTTAGGGTCTCTGTACATAATGCACACCTGTGCAATAGGCAGGAGTCTTTTTTTTAAAAACAATGTTTATTGCATTATAGGTTTTTGGGTACATGTGCAGAACGTGCAAGATAGTTGCATAGGTACACACATGGCAGTGTGCTTTGCTGGCTTCCTCCTCTTCACCCACACTTGGCATTCATCAACAGGCTATTCCTCCCCAGCAACAACCCACTGTCCCTCCCACATTCCCCCCAAAAGAACCCAGTGTGTACTAGACACCCTCTCTGTGTCCATGTGATCTCATTTTTCTCACCCACCTATGAGTGAGTATATGCGGTATTTCTTTTTCTGTTCTTGTGTCAGTTTGCTGAGAATGATGTTCTCCAGATTCATCCACGTCCTTACAAAGGACACAAACTCATCATTTTTTATTGCTGCATAATATTCCATGGTGTATATGTGCCACATTTTCGCAGTCCAGTCTATCATCAATGGGCATTTGGCTTGGTTCCAGTTCTTTGCTATTGTAAACAGTGCTGCAATGAACATTCCTGTGCATGTGTCCTTATAGTAGAACGATTTATAGTCCTTTGGATATACACCCAGTAATGGGATTGCTGGGTCAAATGGAATTTCTATTTCTAGGTCCTTGAGGAATCGCCACACTGTCTTCCACAATGGTTGAACTAATTTACACTCCCACCAGCAGTGTAAGAGTGTTCCTATTTCTCCACATTCTCTCCAGCATCTGCTGTATCCAGATGTTTTAATGATCGCCATTCTAACTGGCCTGAGATGGTATCTCAATGTGGTTTTGATTTGCATCTCTCTAATGACCAGTGATGATGAGCATTTTTTCATATGTTTGTTTTGGCCTCATGTATGTCTTCTTTTCTAAAGTGTCTGTTCACATCCTTTGCCCATTTTTGAATGGGCTTGTTTTTCTCCTGTAAATCTGTTTGAGATCTTTGTAAATTCTGGATATCAGCACTTTATCAGATGTGTAAACTCCAAAGATTTTTTCCATTCTGATGGTTGCCAATTCACTGTAGTGACTGTTTCTTTTGCTGTGCAGAAGCTGTGGAGTTTGATTAGGTCCCATTTGTCTATTTTGGCTTTTGTTGCCAATGCTTTTGGTGTTTTGGTTAGGAAATCCTTGCCTACACCTATGTCCTGAATGATTTTGCCTAGATTTTCCTTTAGGGTTTTTATGGTGTCAGGTCGTATGTTTAAGTCTTTAATCCATCTGGAGCTAATTTTAGTGTAAGGTGTCAGAAAGGGGTTCAGTTTCCGCTTTCTGCACATGGCTAACCAGTTTTCCCAACACCATTTATTAAATAGGGAATCCTTTTCCCATTGCTTGTTTTCGTCTGGTTTATCAAAGATAATATGGTTGTAGATATGTTGTGTGACCTCTGATGCTTCTGTTCTGTTCCATTGGTCTATATCTCTGTTTTGGTACCAGTACCATGCTGTTTTGATTACTGTAGCCTTGTAGTATAGTTTGAAGTCTGGTAGTGTGATGCCTCCCGCTGTGTTCTTTTTGCTTAGAATTGACTTGGCTATGCGGGCTTTCTTTTGGTTCCATATGAAGTTCATGGTGGTTTTGTCCAGTTCTGTGAAGAAATTCAATGGTAGTTTGATGGGGATAGCATTGATTGTGTAAATTATTTTGGACAGTACAGCCATTTTCACGATATTGATTCTTCCTAACCACGAATATGGAATGTTTCACAATCTGTTTGTGTCCTCTTTTATTTCGTTGAGCAGGTGTTTGTAGTTTTCTTTAAAGAGGTCACTTATGCTCCTTGTGAGTTGTATTCCTAGGTATTTTATTATCTTTGTAGCAATTGTGAATGGCAGTTCGTTCTTGATTTGGTTCTCTTTAAGTCTGCTATTGGTGTATAGGAATGCTTGTGATTTTTGCACATTGATTTTATATCCTGAGACTTTGCTGAAGTTGCTTATCAGTTGCAGGAGCTTTTGGGCTGAGGTGATGGGGTCCTCGAGGTATACAATCCTGTTGTCTGCAAATAGAGAAAATTTGGCTTCCACCTTTCCTATTTGAATACAGTTTATTTCCTTTTCTTGCCTGATTGCTCTGGCTAGAACTTCCAGTACTATGCTGAATAGGAGTGGTGAGAGAGGGCATCATTGTCTAGTGCCAGATTTCAAAGGGAATGCTTCCAGTTTTTTCCCATTAAGTATGATATTGGCTGTTGGTTTGTCATAAATAGCTTCTATTATTTTGAGATATGTTCCATCAATACCAAGTTTATTGAGGGTTTTTTACCATAAAACGCTTTTGAGTTTTGTCAAATGCATTCTCTCCGTCAATTGATATAATCATGTGGTTTTTGTTTTTGCTTCTGTTTATGTGGTGAATTACATTTATAGACTTGTGTTTGTTGAGACAGCCCTGCATCCTCGGGATGAATCCTACTTGATCATGATGGATAAGTTTTTTAATGTGCTGTTGCAATCGGTTTGCCAGTATTTTATTGAAGATTTTTGCATCTATATTCATCATGGATATTGGCCTGAAGTTTTCTTTTCTTGTTGTGTCTTTGCTGGGTTTTGGTATCAGGATGATGTTGGTCTCATCAAATGATTTGGGAAGGGTTCCCTCTTTTTGGATTATTTGGAATAGTTTCAGAAGAAATGGTACCAGATCCTCTTTGTGTGTCTGGTAGAATTCAGCTGTAAACCCATCTGGACCTGGGCTTTTTTTGTGTGGGAAGCTCTTAATTGCTGCCTCAACTTCAGACCTTGTTATTGGTCTATTCATGGTTTCGGCTTCCTCCTGATTTAGGCTTGGGAGGACACAGGAGTCCAGGAATTTATCCATTTCTTCCGGGTTTAGTAGTTTATGTGCATAGAGTTTTTTGTAGTATTCTCTGATGATGGTTTGAATTTCGGTGGAATCTGTGGTGATTTCCCCATTATCGTTTTTTATTGCATCTATTTGGTTGTTCTCTCTTTTCTTTTTTATCAGTCTGGCTAGTGGTCTGTCTATTTTGTTGATCTTTTTGAAAAACCAGCTCTTAGATTTATTGATTTTTTGAAGGATTTTTCTTGTCTCTATCTTCTTCAGTCCTGCTCTGATCTTAGTTAGTTCTTGTCTTTGGCTAGGTTTTGAGCTTTTTTGATCTTGCTCCTCTAGCTCTTTCAATTTTGATGATAGGGTGTCAATTTTTGATCTCTCCACTCTTCTCATGTGGGCACTTATTATTGTATATATTCCTCTACAGACTGCTTTAAATGTGTCCCAGAGATTCTGGTACGTTTTGTCTTCCTTCTCGTTGGTTTCAAAGAACTTCTTTATTTCTGCCTTCATTTCATTGTTTATCCAATCAACATTCAAGAGCCAGTTGTTCAGTTTCCATGAAGCTGTGCGGTTCTGGATATTTTCTGAATTCTGAGTCCCAACTTGATTGCACTATGCTCTGAGAGACTTTTTGTTATGATTTCAGTTGTTTTGCATTTGCTGAGGAGTGCTTTACTTCCAATTATGTGGTCAATGTTGGAGTAGGTGTGATGTGTTGCTGAGAAGAATGTATATTCTGTGGATTTGGGGTGGAGAGTTCTGTAAATGTCTATCAGGTTTGCTTGTTCCAGGTCTGAGTTCAAGTCCTGGATATCCTTGTTAACTTTCTGTCTGGTTGATCTGTCTGATATTGACAGTGGAGTGTTAAAGTCTCCCACTATTATTGTCTCTTTGTAAGTCATTAAGAACTTGCCTTATATATCTGGGTGCTCCTGCATTGGGTCCATATATATTTAGAATCGTTAGCTCTTCTTGTTGTATTGGTAATTTTACCATTATGTAATGACCTTCTTTGTCCCTTTTGATCTTTGTTGCTTCAAAGTCTATTTTATCAGAGACGAGAATTTCAACTCCTGCTTTTTTTTTTTGCTCTCCATTTGCTTGGTAAATCTTCCTCCATTTCTTTTTTTTTTTTGAGCCTTCATGTATCCTTGCATGTGAGGTGAGTTTTCTGCATACAGCACACCGATGGGTTTTGTTTTTTTATCCAATTTGCCAGTCTGTGTCTTTTGATTCGTTCATTTAGCCCATTTACATTTAGGATTAATATTGTTATGTGTGAATTTGATACTGCCATTTTGATGTCCATTCTGTATTTTGTTGATGCTTTTTAGCATTTGGTATGCTTTTAGGATGGCTGGTACTGGTTGTTTCTTTCTATGTTTAGTACCTCTTTCAGGAGCTCTTGTAAAGCAGGCCTAGTGGTGAGAAAATCTCTGAGTACTTGCTTGTTCCTGAAGGATTTTAGTTTTCCTTCACTTATGAATCTCAGTTTGGCTGGATATAAAATTCTGGGTTGAAAGTTCTTTTCTTTAAGGATGTTGAATATTGGCCCCTACTCTCTTCTGGCTTGTAGAGTCTCTGCCGAGAGATCTGCTGTGAGTCTGATGGGCTTCACTTTGTGGGTGACCCGACCCTTCTCTCTGGCTGACCTTAGTATTTTCTCCTTCATTTCAACCCTGGTCAATCTGACGATTATGTGCCTTGGGGTTCCTCTCCTTGTGGAGTACCTTTGTTGTGTTCTCTGTATATCCTGGAGTTGATTATTGACGTGTCTTGCTAGATTGGGGAAATTTTCCTGTATAATATCCTGAAGAGTATTTTCCAGCTTGGATTCATTCTCTTCGTCACATTCTGGTACACCTATCAAACGTAGGTTGGGTCTCTTCACATAATACCACATTTCTTGGAGATTTTGTTCATTCCTTTTTGTGCTTTTTTCTTTAATCTTGGTATCTCATTTTCTTTTATTGAGTTGTTCTTCACCTTCTGATATTCTTTCTTCTGCTTGGTCAATTCGGCTGTTGAAACTTGTGCATGCTTCGTGAAGTTTTCGTGTTGTGTTTTTCAGCTCCTTCAATTCATTCATATTCCTAAGTTGTCCATTTTTGTTATCAATTCCTCGAATCTTTATTCAAATCTTTTTTCAAGGTTCTTAGTTTCTTTGCACTGATTTAGAACATGTTCTTTTAGCTCACTGAAGTTTCTCATTATCCACTTTCTGAAGTCTGATTCTGTCATTTCATCACACTCATTCTTCGTCCAGCTTTGTTCCCTTGATGGTGAGGAGTTTGGGTTATTTGTAGGAGGTGAGGTGTTTTGGTTTCGGGTGTTTTCCTCCTTTTTGTCCTGGTTTCTTCAAATCTTTATGGATTTATCCACCTGTGGTCTTAGTAGTTGCTGAGTTTTCAATTGGGTCTCTGTGTGGACGCTGAGATTGTTGATGATGAAGTATTTCTGTTACTTAGTTTTCATTCTAATGGTCTAGCCCCTCTGCTGTATGAGTGCTGAGGTCCACTCCAGGCCCTGCTTGTCTGGGGTATACCTGTAGCAGCTGTGGAACAGTGAGGGATGATACCAGTTTCTTCTTCTGCTGTCTTTGTTCCAGAATGATGCCCGCCAAATGTCAGCCTGATTAGTCCTTTTTTGGGGTGACTCTTTGTATATACAGGGGTCAGGGAGCTGCTTGAGGAGACGGTCTGTGCTTTATAGGAGCTCCAGTGCTTAGCTGTGAGCTCCGTTGTTCATTCAGGGTTGTTGGGAGGTTGTTTATGACTGCTGCAACAGAACTCATAAAACACCACCCTTTTTTTTCTTCTTAGATGCTCTGTCTCAGGGAGTTAGGGCTTTCTTTATGAGTATCTGTTGCACTGTCCTTCCCCACTAGGAGGCAGTCTATTCACTATTTGCCTGCCGGGGCTCTGCCTGCTAGCAGGGTTCCACCCCATTGCTGCTGGGCTCCGTTCTGCTGTGGAGCGCTCCCCCTCCTGGTGGAGTCTCTCTGTTATGTCAGCTTGCCTCGGCAATGGCAGGCTGTGTCAGCCCTGGGCGGTACTTCAGTAGGGGCGAATTGCATCAGTAGTTGTGGATGCCCCTCCCTCACCGCCTGCACAGTCCTACATGCCGGCAGCAAAACTCTCAGCCCTGAGTGCCTCCAACCGCCGCCCTGCTTGTCCCTGTCAGGGTGGGACCCGCGGAGCCCGATCACCCAGCTCCCTGCCTCAGAGTCCATCCTCTCTCTCTCTCTTCCTCTCCCCAAGCTGAAAGGTCGACTCTCTCCCTGCGCCCCAGTGGCCTGCCAATAGGGTACTGGGATCTGTGAGATCTTCTGTGCTGCTGCCCACTGCACCAGCTCAGATCACGCTTCCCAGGAAACTCCTGGTCTGGCTCATTGTCCAAGTCCCGTTCAATCAGATGAACATGCCAATCTGCCCTTCCAAATCTCAGATTGCCGGTTTAACAGGGCACCCAGACCAGTGAGTTCCGTGCGGGGTCCTTCTGAGGCACCGGCCAAAGCAGCCACGTGAGCCGGCTGTACTAGCGTCCAGTGTCTCTCCCACACCTGGGACTTTTAACGCTCTGTGGGCAAAAAAGGTCCATTTGAGAATGCGGCTAGGACTCACCCTCTGCACCTTCACTGAGCACTGCAATTCTGAGTCGCTTCTACGATGCCATCTTGTGAGTCCTCCAGGAGTCTTTTTTTATGCCCACATATTCAGAATCTCATTCAGTAATACACACCTAAGGAAGAGTTAAGAGTCTACTTCATATGGACACTCATTTCGAGCTTCACTGTATAATGCACACCAGAATTATAGTCTGGAGCCTCTTTTATATGGCCACTCATTCAGTGCCTCACTGAATAATAGAAACCTGGGGAATTATAAGGATTCTATTCCATACTACCACTCATTCAGAGACTTATATAGTAATTCACAATGGGCCATAGTCAGTTGTCTATTTTATTTGGCCTCTCAGTTAAATAATGTACTTCTATGTAGTAGTCAAGTCACTGTTTAAGAGAGCCACGAATTTAGTTCCTCCCTGAATGATGCGCACCTGGGTGATATTCAGGAGTCTATTTCATATGACCTTTCATTCTGGAAATCACTGAAGGATACACACATGATGGTGTCGGCAGGATATTTGGTATGCACACTCATACAGAACCTGTTTAAAAAATTTGAACATGGAGAATAATTAGGAGTCTATGTCATATGGCTACTGATTCACACAATCAGTGAATAATGCACACCCGTGGAGTAATAAGAAGTCTGCTTTATATGGCCACACTTACACAGCCTCACAGCATATTACACACTTTTGATACAATCTGGACTCTATTTCTTATGGCCACTCATTCACATAATTACTGAATAATGTGCACCTGCAAAATAGTCAGATGTCCCTTTCCTATGTCTACTCATTGAGAGCCTCACTGAATGTACACACGTGGGGAAATAGTCAGGATTTGGTTTTATCCCCTCGTTCAGAGTCTCACTGAATATTGCTCACCTTTGGAATAGTCAGGTGCCTTTTTCATGTGGCCTCTCATTCGTAGAGTCACTGAATAATGTGGAATAGTCAGGAGTCTGTTTCATGTAGACACGTATTCAGAGTCTCAGTGAATACTACAGAATCGTGTGATAGTAAGGAATCCAATTAATATGGAAACATATTAAGAGCCTCACTGAATAATACACACCTGGACAATAATTTGGAGTCTATTTCCGATGGACATTCATTCAGAGCCTTGGCGAATAATGCACAACTGTGGAGTAGCCAGGAGTCTATTTCATTTGGACACTCATTCTTAGCCTCAGTGGATAATATGCACCTTTGAAATAGTCAGCAGTCTATTTCATATGGTCACTCATTCAGATCCTCTGTGAATAATACACACGTGGGGAAAATTCAACAGTCTATTTTATATGGCCGCTCTCTCGGTACCTTACTGAGTGGTGCACACTTAAGGAATAGTCAGGACAGTTTTATATAGACACTCAATGTGTGCCTCACTGAATAATGCACAACTGTGGAATAATCAGAAATCTATTTCATTTGGTCACACTTTCAGAACATCAGGGAATAATACACACCTAGAAAACATTGGGGATTGTGTCTCATGTGGCCACTCGTTCACATCCTCAAAAAGAGTGCACACCTGGAGAATTCTCAAGAGTCTATTTGGAATGACAATGCATTCAGAGACTCTGTTAATAACACACACCTAGGAAATTGTGAAGAATGCCTTCCAAATGGCCACATGTTCGAAGCCTCAGTGAATCATTCACACCAAGAAATAATCAGGAGTCTATTGCTTATGCCCTCTCATTCAGCCCATCAGTAAATAATGCACGTCTGTCGAGAACTGAGGGGTCTGTTTCATATGGCCACTTATTTCAAGCCTCACTGAATAGTACAAAACTGTAAAAAAGCAGTGGTGTATTTCACATGTCCACTCATTCAGAGGCTAAGTGAATAATTCACAGCTGTTTAGTACTCAGGAGCCTGTCTCATATGGTGAATCGTTGACAGCCTCAATGAACGATGCACAGCTTTGTAGTAGCAAAGATTCTATTTAATATAAAAACTCATTATGGACCTCAGTGATTCACACATGTCTGTGGAATGCTGAGGATGCTAATTCATATTACCCCCCAATTCATAGATTCCCTGAATATTACACACTTGGGAAAAAATCAGAAGTTTATTTTATATGGTGATTCATTAAGAACCCCAATAAATAATACACTACTGAGGAATACTCAGGAGTCTACTTCATATAGCCACTCAGAGAATCAGTGAAAAATGCACACATGAGGAATACTCAGTGAATATTCGGAATCTATTCCATATGGCCACACAGAGCCTCAGTGAATAATGCACAAAACGGTAATATTCAGGATCCTGTTTTATATGACCATTGATTCAGTATCTCACTGAATAACACACCGGGGAATAGTCAGGATTCCGTTCCACAGGACCATTCATTCAGAGCCTTACTGAATAATGCACAAGGGTCAATAGTCAGGATTCCATTTCATATGGCCTTCCTTCGAGCTTCAGTGAATAATGAAGACCTGTGGATTTGTCACGACCCTACTTAACATAGCCACAAATTAAGCACCTCCCTGAATGACACACACCTGTGTGACAATCAGGAGTCTACTTAAAACGGTTACACATTCAGAGCCTCTGTAAATAATGCACACCTGGGCAATAGACAGGCGTCTCTTTTTTATGCCCACATATTCAGAGTCTCATTCAATAATACACACCTTCAGAAGAGTTAAGAGTCTACTTCATATAGCAACCCATTTAGATCTTCAGTGAATAATGCACACCAGGGTTATAGTCTGGAGTCTCTCTAATATAGCCACTCATTCAGTGCCTCACTGAATGATACACACCTGTGGAGTCATCAGGATTCTATTCCATACTGCCACTCATTCAGAGTCTTATTGAATAATACCTAATAGGGCAATAGTCCGGTGACTAATTTATATGGTCTCTCATTTAGAGTTTCAGTGAATAATGAACTTCTATGTAGTAGTCAGGACGCTGTTTATGGTAGCCACGAATTAAGTGCCTCCCTGAATGATACACACCTGGGTGATAGTCAGGAGTCTATTTGATATAATTTCTCATTGTTAGAATAACTGAAGAATACACACCTGGGAAAGTGTCAGAAGTCTACTTGGTATGCACTGTCATGCAGAACCTGTTTGAATGATGCACACATCGAGAATAATAAGTTGCCCATATCATATGGCTACACATTCAATCAGTAAATAACGCACAAATGTGTAGTAATAAGAAGTCTGTTTCATGTGGGCACACTTTCACAGCCTCACCGAATATTATATGCTTATGATATAGTCTGGCGTCTATTTCATGTGGCCACTGAGAGAATCAGTGAATAATGCACACATGAGGAATACTGTGTGATTATTAGGAGTCTATTTTATATGGCCACTCAGTGCCGCAGTGAATAATGCATACCACAGTAATAGTCAGAATCCTGTTTCATTTGACCACTGATTCAGTATCTCTCTGAATGATACACACCAGAGAATCTTCAGGATTCTATTCCATGGGAACACTCATTCAGGGCCTTACTAAATAGTGCATAACGGGGCAAGAGTCAGGAGTCTATTTCATATGGCCTCTCATTCAGAGATTCAGTGAATAATAAACTCCTGTGAAGTAGTCAGGACCCTATTTAAGATAGCCACAAATTAAGCACATTCCTGAATGATTCACACCTGTGTGACAGTCAGCAGTTTATTTGATATGGACACTCATACAGAACCTCTTTGAATAATGCACATGTGAAGAATAATCACTAGTCTATTTTATATGGTGATTGTTTTAGGGAATCATTGAATAACACACACCTGTGAAGTAAAATCGGGTCTATTTCATATGGCCACCATTTCTGTGTTTCAGTGAATAATGTATATACCTTGAGTAGCCAGGAATCTTTTTCATATGGCCACTCATTCAGGGCCTCAGTGAATAATGCACCCCTAGAAAATTGTCTAGTGTCTTCTTTAATGGCCACTCATTGAGAGTCTCTGTATATAATGCACTCCTAGGGAATAGACCGGTGTCTCTTATTTAGGCTCACTTATTCAGTCTCATTCAGTAATACAAACTTGGGAAAGAAAGAGTCTTCTTCATATAGCCACTCATTTAGAGCCTCAGTAAATAATGCACACCTGTGGAACTGGCACTGTTCTACTTTGGCCACAAAATCAAAGGCTGAGTGAGTAATGTACAACTTTAGAATAATGAGAAGTCTATACCATTTGCCCACTTAATCAGTGTCTCAGTCAATAATACACACCTTAGAAATAGTAGGGGATCTATTTTGTCTAATCACTAACTAAAAGCCCCTTTAAATAATACACACCTGTGGAAGAATCAGGAGGCTATTTTATATGGCCGAGCATTCAGATCTCAGTGACTAATACATACCGGGGCATACTCCGGACTTTATTACATATGGCCTCTCATTGAGAGCTTTACTTAATAAAAAACACCTCGGGGAAAGTCAAGATTCTCTTTCAAAAAGACACTCTTTCAGAGCCAAACCTAAGAATGCACTCCTGCGACTATTCAGGAGTCTCTTTCTTATGTCCACTCATTCAGAGCCTCATTGAATAATACACATCTATGGAAATGTCAGGAGTGTATTTTACATGGCCACTCATTCAGAAACTCAATGAATCATACACACCTTGGGAATACTCAGGAGTCTATTTCAGATGGCCACTCATTAAGAATCTCGTGGAATAAAGCAAACCTGAAAAATACTCTGGAGTCTATTTGATATGGTGGTTCATTCAATGGAAAATGCACAAGAGAGGAGTCGTTAAGTGGTTATCTTATGTATCCACTTATTCATACACTTAGGAAGTAATACACACCTGGTGAATAGTCAGGCATCTATTTCATGTGGCCAATTATTCAGAAACTCAGTGAATGCTACACACCTGTGGACAAGTTAGAGTCTATGACATATGGCCACACAATCAGAGCATTACTAATTGATGCACACCTGGGAATTAGTCAGGATTCTATTTCATATTACAGTTGTTTAGGAGCCTCATTGAGTAATGCACATCTTGTTAGTAATCAGGAGACTATGTCATATGAACACTCATTCATAACCTCAGTGAATAAGGCATACCTGTGGAGTAGCCAGGAGTGTATTTCACACAGCCACTCATTCAGAGCCTCAGTGAATAATACACTCCTGTGGAACAGTCTGAATTTCATTTCATAAGTCCACTGACTCATAGCCTCAGTGAATAATGCACAAATGTACAGTACCCACCTGTCTATTTCATAAAGCCACTCATTCAGAGAGTCACTGAATAATAAAAAATTTGGTATAGACATCATCCTGTTTCATATGGACACACAGGGAGAGCCTCACTGAGTAAAACACACCTGGGGGAGAGTTAGGAGTCTACTTTATATGGCCACTCATTTACAGCCTCAGTGAAAAATGCACACGTGTGGAATAGACACTAGTTTATTTTATATGGCAACGAAATCAACGCCTGAGTGAGAAATGCACAACTTTGGAATAGTCAGTAGTCTATTTCATATGCTTATATATGCAGAGTCTGAGTCAATAATACACACCCGGGGAATAGGCAGAAGTCTATTTAATACAGTCACTAACTCAAAGACTCATTAAATGATACACACCTGTGGACTAGTCAGAAGACTATTTCATATGGCCAAAGTTTCAGAGGCTCTGTGAAAAATGCATATCTGGGGAATACTCAGGACTCTATTACATATGGCCTCTTCTTCAGAGCTTCACTGAATAAGGAACACCTGTATTGTAGTCAGAATTCTATTTCATATAGCCACATATTCAGAGCCTCACTGAATAACATACACATTGGGGAAAGTCAAGTTTCTATGTCATATAGCCACTCATTTAGAGCCGAACCTATAAATGCACGCCTGAAGTGTATTCAGTAGTCGCTTTCCTATGGCCACTCATTCAGAACCTCACTGAATAATACAGACCTATGAAAAAGTCAGAAGTGTATTTCACATGGCCACTCATTCAGAACCTCCGTGAAGTATCATATATACCTGGGAAATACTCAGGATTCTATTTAAGATAACCACATATTCAGAGAATAACTGAATGATGCCCACCTGGGGAATAGTCTGGAGGCTATTTGATATGACCGTTCACCCTGTGCCTCAGTAGAAAATGCACAGCTGAGAAATAGTCAAGAGGATATAGTCAGGAGTATATTTTATATGGTTACTCATTCAGAAACTCACTGAATAATACCCAACTGGAAAACAGTCAGAGTTCATGCCATATGGCCACTCAATTACAACATTACGGAATAATGCACAATGGGGCAATAGTCAGGAGTCTATTTCATATGGCCTTTTATTCAGAGCTTCAGTGCATAATAAACAGCTGTGGAGTAGTCAGGACCCTATTTAAGGTTTCCCCAAATTAAGCACCTCCCTGAATAATACACATATGAGTGATTGTCAGGAGACTATTTTACCTGACACTCATACAGAATCTCTTCGAATACTGCACATGTGGAGAATAAACACTAGTCTATTTCATATGGTGATTTGTTAAGAATATCAAGGAATAACGCACACCTGTGGAGTAAAATGGGGTCTATTTCATATGGCCACTCTTTCAGTGTTTCATTGAATAATATGAATATCTGAATAGTCAGGAATCTCTTTCATATGGCCACTCGTTCAGGGCCTCAATGAATAATACACCGCTTGAAAACACTCAAGAGTCTACTTCAAATGTCTACACATTCAGGGTCTCTGTAAATAATGGACACCTGGGCAATAGCCAGGAGTCTTTTGTTATGCCCACTTATTCAGAGTCTCATTCAATAATACACACCTAAGGAAAAGTTAAAAGTCTACTTCATATAGTCACTCATTTAGAGCGATAGTGAATAATGAACACCAGGGTTTTAGTCTGGTGCCTCTTTTATATGGCCACTCATTCAGTGCCTCACTGAATGATACACACCTGGGGAATCATAAAAATTCTATTCCATACTACCACTCATTCAGAGACTTATAAAATAATTCACAACATGCAATAGTGAGGTGTATATTTTATATGGCCTCTCCGTTAAAAAATAAAATTCTATGGAGTAGTCGAGTCACTTTTTAAGAGAGCCATGAATTAAGTGCCTCGCTGAATTGTACACACCTGGGTGATAGTCAGGAGTCTATTTCCTATGACCACTCATTCTGGGAATCATTGAAGAATACAAACATGATGGAGTGTCAGCAGGATATTCGGTATGCACCCTCATACAGAACCTGTTTAAACAATGCGAACATACAGAGTAATTAGGAGTCTATGTCATATGACTACTGATTCACACAATCAGTGAATAATGCAAATTTGCAGATTAATGAAATGTCTGTTTCCTTTGGCCATTCTTTCACAGCATCAACGCATATTACACACTTGTGATATAATCTGGAGTCTATTTCTTACGTCCGCTCATTCAGAGAAATACTGAATAATGCACACCTGCAGAATAGTCAGAAGTCCCTTTTCTATGGCTACTCATTGAGAGCCTGACTGAATGTACACACCTGGGGAAATAGTCAGGATTTTGTTTTATCCCTTCACTCAGAGTCTCACTGAGTAATGCCCACCTGTGAAGTAGCAAGGAGTCTATTTCATTTGGACACTTATTCTTAGCCTCAGTGGATAATATGCACCTGTGAAATAGGAGTCTATTTTATATTGCCACTCATTCAGAGCCTCAGTGAGTAATAAACACTTGGGGAATAGTCAAGGGTCTATTTTATATGGCCACTATCTCAGTACCTTACTGAGTGATACACACCTGAGGAATAATCAGGACAGTTTTATATGGACACTCAATGAGTGCCTCACTGAATAATGCACACCTGTGTAATAGTGAGGAATATATTTCATTTGTCACTCTTTCAGAGCCTCAGTGAATAATACACACCTAGAAAACATTGGAGAGTGTGTTTCATGTGGCCACTCATTCAGAGCCTCACGGAATAGTGCACACCTGGAGAATTTCCAAGAGTCTATTTGGAATGGCAATTCATCCAGAGACTCTGTGAATAACACACACCTAGGAAATTGTGGGGAATCCATTCCAAATGGCCACATATTCGGAGGCTCAGTGAATCATGCACACCAAGGAAATAATCAGTTGTCTATTGCTTATGCCCTCTCATTCAGCCCCTCAATGAATAATGCACGGCTGTCTAGTACTGAGGGTTCCATTTCATATGGCCACTCATTTCGAGCCTCACTGAATAGTACACAATTGGAAAATAGTCAGGGGTTTATTTCACATGGCCACTTATTCAAAGGCTCAGTGAATAACTAACAGCTGTTGAGTCCTCAGAAGCCTTTTTTATGTGGCTAACCATTCAGGGCCTCACTGAATGATACAGAACTTGGGAATAGTCAGCATTCTATTTAATATAGACACTCATTATGAGCCTCAGTGAATCACGCATGTCTGTATAATACTGAGGATACTAATTCATATTACCCCCCAATTCATAAATTCCCTTAATATTACACACTTGTGAAATAATCAGAAGTCTATTTCATATGATGAGTCATTAGGAACCCCAAGACATAATACACTACCGGGGAATAATCAGGAGTCTATTTCATATGGCCACTCAGAGAATCAGTGGATATTGCACACATGAGAAATACTCAATGAATATTAGGAGTCTATTTCATATGGCAACACAGTGCCTCAGTGAATAAAGCACACCACGGTAATAGTCAGGATTCTGTTTCATATGACCACTGATTCAGTATCTCACTGAATGACACACCAGGGAATTGTCAGGATTCTGTTCCATAGGACCATTCATTCAAAGCCTCACTGAATAATGCACAATGGGGCAAGGGTCAGGAGTCTTTTTTAAATTGCCTCTTATTCAGAGATTCAGTGAATAATAAACACCTGTGGAGTAGTCAGAACCCTATTTAAGATAGCCACAAAATAAGACCCTCCCTGAATGATATGCACCTGTGTGGCAGTCAGGATTCTATTTGATATGGACACTCATACAGAACCTCTTTGAATAATGCACAGTGAAGAATAATCACTAGTCTATTTCATATGGTGATTTTTTTAGAGAGTCATTGAATAACACACACATGTGAAGTGAAATCGAGTCTATTTCATATGGCCACCACTTCAGTGTTTCAGCGAATAATATATATATCTGGAGTAGTCAAGAATCTCTTTCATATGGCCACTCGTTCAGGGCCTCAGTAAATAATACACACCTGGGAAATTGTCTAGTGTTTACTGCACATGGCCACACATTGAGAGTCCCTTTATATAATGCACCCCTGGGGAATAGACAGGAGTCTTTTCCTTAGGCTCACTTATTCAATCTAATTCAGTAATACACACCTGGAAAAGAGTTAAGAGTCTACTTCAAATGCATTCTCTGCATCAATTGGTATAATCATGTGGTTTTTGTTTCTGGTTCTGTTAATGTGGTGAATGACGTTTATAGACTTGCATATGTTGAACCAGCCTTGCATTCTGGGGATGAATCCTACTTGATCATGATGGACAAGTTTTAAATGTGCTGTTGCAATCGGTTTGCCAGTATTTTATTGAAGATTCTTGCATCTATGTTCATCATGGATATTGGCCTGAAATTTTCTTTTCTTGTTGAGTCTCTGCCGGGTTTTTATATCAGGATGATGTTGGTCTCATAAAATGATTTGGGAAGGGTTCCCTCTTTTTGAATTATTTGGAAGAGTTTCAGGAGGAATGGTACCAGCTCCTTATTGTGTGTCTGGTAGAATTCGGCAGTGAACCCATCTGGACCTGGGCTTTTTTTGTGTGTTAGGCTCTTAATTGCTGCCTCAACTTCAGACCTTTTTATTGGTCTATTCATAGTTTCGGATTTCTCCTCGTTTAGGCTTGGGAGGACACAGGTGTCCAGGAATTTATCAATTTCTTCCTGTTTTACTAGTTTATGTGCATAGAGTTGTTTGTAGTATACTCTGATGATGGTTTGAATTTCTGTGGAATCTGTGGTGATCTTTTCTTTATTGTTTTTTATTGCATCTACTTGGTTGTTCTCTCACTTCTTTTATATCAGTCTGGCTAGAGGTCTGCCTATTTTGTTAATCATTTCGAAAAACCAGCTCTTGGACTTATTGAATTTTTGAAGGGCTTTTCGTGTCTCAATCTCCTTCATTTCTGTTCTCATCTTAGTTATTTCTTGTTTTCGGCTAGGTTTTGAGTTTTTTTGATCTTGCTCCTCCAGCTCTTTTGATGTTGATTTTAGGGTGTCAATTTTGGATCTCTCCACTCTTCTCATGTGGGCACTTATTGCTATATATTTTCTTCTACAGACTGCTTTAAATGTGTCCCAGAAATTATGGTATGTTGTTTCTTCATTCTCGTTGGGTTCGAAGAACTGCTTTTTTTTTTAATTTTTTTAAAATTTTCATTGCATTATAGGTTTTGGGGTACATGTGCAGAACGTACAAGGTATTTGAATAGGTACACACATGGCAGTGTGTTTTGCTGCCTTCCTCCCCTTCACCCACACTTGGCATTTATCCCCAGGCTATCACTCCCCAGCCCCCCCCGCTGTCCCTCGACCATTCCCCCAATAGACCCCAGCGTGTAGTAGACCCACTCCCTGTGTCCATGTGTTCTCATTTTTCTCACCCTCCTATGAGTGAGAATATGTGGTATTTCCTTTTCTCTTCTTGTGTCAGTTTGCTGAGAATGATGTTCTCCAGATTCATCCATGTCCTTACAAACGACATAAACTCGTCATTTTTGACTGCTGCATAATATTCCATGGTGTATATGTGCCACATTTTTCCACTCCAGTCTATTCTTGATGGGCATTTGGGTTGGTTCCAGGTCTTTGCTATTGTAAACAGTGCTGAAAATAACATTAGGGTGCATGTGTCCTTATAGTAGAACGATTTATAGTCCTTTGGATATATAGCCAATAATGGGATTGCTGGGTCAAATAAAATTTCTATTTCTAGGTCCTTGAGGAATCGCCACACTGTCTTCCACAATGGTTGAACTAATTTACACTCCCATCAACAGTGTAAGAGTGTTCCTATTTCTCCACATCCTCTCCAGCATCGGTTGTCTCCAGATTTTTTAATGATCGCCATTCTAACCGGCGTGAGATGGTATCTCAATGTGGTTTTGATTTGCATCTCTCTTATGACCAGTGATGATGAGCATTTTCTCATGTGTTTGTTGGCCTCATGTATGTCTTCTTTTGTAAAGTGTCTGTACATGTCCTTTGCCCATTTTTGAATGGGCATGTTTGTTTTTTCCTGTAAATCTGTTTGAGTTCTTTGTAAATTCTGGATATCAGCCCTTTGTCAGTTGGGTAAACTGCAAAATTCTTTCCCAATCTGTTGGTTCCCGATTCACTATAGAGACTGTTTATTTTGCCGTGCAACAGCTGTTGAGTTTGATTAGTTCCCATTTGTCTATTTTGTCTTTTGTTGCCAATGCTTTTAGTGTTTTGTTCATGAAGTCCTTGCCTACTCCTATGTCCTGAATGGTTTTGCCTAGATTTTCTTCTAGAGTTTTATGGTGCCAGGTCTTATGTTTAAGCCTTTAATCCATCTAGAGTTAATTTTAGTGTAAGGTGTCAAAAAAAGGTCCAGTTTCTGCTTTCTGCACATGGCTAACCAGTTTTTCCAACACCATTTCTTAAACAGAAAATCCTTTCCCCATTGCTTGTTTTTGTCTGGTTTAATAAAGATTATATTGTTGTAGATATGTTGATTTGCCTCCGATGCCTCTGTTTCGATCCACTGGTCTATATTTCTGTTTTGGTACCAGTACCATGCTGTTTTGATTACTGTAACCTTGTAGTATAGGTTGAAGTCTGGTAGTGTGATGCCTCCCACTGTGTTCTTTTTGCTTAGAATTGACTTGGCTATGCGGGCTCTCTTTTGGTTCCATATGAAGTTTATGGTGGTTTTTTCCAGTTCTGTGAGGAAATTCAATGGTAGCTTCATAGGGATACGGTTGATTCTGTAAATTACATTAGGCTGTATAGTCATTTTTAAAATATTGATTCTTCCTAAGCATGAATATGGAATGTTTCTCCATCTGTTTGTGTCCTCTCTTGTTTCGTTGAGCAGTGGTTTGTAGTTTTCCTTGAAGAGGTCCCTTACGTTCCTTGTAAGTTGTATTCCTAGGTATTTTATTTTCTTTGTAGCAATTTTGAATGGCAGTTGATTCTTGATTTGGTTCTAAGTCTTTTATTGGTGTATAGGAATGCTTGTGATTTTTGCACATTGATTTTATATCCTGAGACTTTCCTGAAGTTGCTTATCAGTTTCAGGAGTTTTTGGGCTGAGGTGATGGGGTCTTCTAGGTATACTATCATGTCGTCTGCGAATAGAGACAATTTGATTTCCTCCTTTCATGTTCGAATACCCTTTATTTCTTTTTCTTGCCTGATTGCTCTGGCTAGATCTTCCGGTACTATGTTGAATAGGAGTGGTGAGAGAGGGCATCCTTTTCTCATGCCGGATTTCAAAGAAAATGTTTCCAGTTTTTGCCAATTATTATGATATTGGCTGTTGGTGTGTTATAAATAGCTTTTATTACTTTCAGATATGTTCCATCAATACCGAGTTTATTGAGAGTTTTTAGCATAAAGCGCTTTTGAGTTTTTTCAAATGCCTTCTCTCCGTCAATTGAGATAATCATGTGATTTTTGTTTTTGGTTCTGTTCATATGGTGAATTACATTTATAGACTTTCGTATGTTGAACCAGCTTTGCATCCCCGGGATGAATTCTACTTGAACATGATGGATAAGTTTTTTTAATGTGCATTTGCATTCAATTTGTCAGTATTTTATTGAAGAATTTTGCATCCATGTTCATCATGGATATTGGCCTGAAGTTTTCTTTTCTTGTTGAATCTCTGCCGGGTTTTGGTATCAGGATGATATTGGTCTCATAAAATGATTTGGGAAGAGTTCCTTTTTTAGAATTATTTGGAATAATTTCACAAGAAGTGTTACCAGCTCCTCATTGTGTCTGGTAAAAATTGGCTGTAAACCCATGTGGACCTGGGCTTTTGGTTTGTGGTAGGCTCTTAATTGCTACCTCAACTTCAGACCTTGTTATTGGTGTATTCATAGTTTCGGCTTCCTCCTGGTTTAGGCTTGGTAGGACACAGGTGTCCAGGAATTTATCCATTTCTTCCTGGTTTACCAGTTTATGTGCATAGATTTTTTGTAGTATTCTCTGATGATGGTTTGAATTTCTGTGGAATCTGTGGTGATTTCCCCTTTATCGATCTTTATTGCATCTATTCGATTGTTCTCTCTTTTAATTTTTATCAGTATGGCTAGTGGTCTGTCTATTTTGTTGATCTTTTCGAAAAACCAGCTCTTGTATTTATTGATATTATAAGGGTTTTTTCTGTCTCTATCTCCTTCAGTTCTGTTCTGATCATAGTTATTTCTTGTTTTCTGCGAGGTTTTGTGTTTTTTTGATCTCGTCTTTCTAACCCTTTCAATTTTGGCGATAGGGTGTCAATTTTGGATCTCTTTACTATTCTCATGTGGGCACTTATTGCTATATATTTTCTTCTACAGACTGCTTTAAATGTGTCCCAGAGATTCTGGTATATTGTGTCTTCGTTCTCGTTGGTTTTGTAGAACTTCTTTATTTCTGCCTTCATTTCATTGTTTATCCAATCAACATTCAAGAGCCAGTTGTTCAGTTTCCATGAAGCTGTGTGGTTCTGAGTTATTTTCTGAATTCTGAGTTCTAACTTGATTACACTGTCGTCTGAGAGACTGTTTGTTATGATTTCAGTTGTTTTGCATTTGCTGAGGAGTGCTTCACTTCCAATTATGTGGTCAATTTTGGAGTAGGTGTGATGTGGTGCTGAGAAGAATGTATATTCTGTGGATTTGGGGTGGAGAGTTCTGTAAATGTCTATCAGGTTTGCTTGTTCCAGGTCTGAGTTCAAGTTCTGGATATCCTTGTTAATTTTCTTTCTGGTTGATCTGTCTGATATTGACAGTGGAGTGTTAAAGTCTCCCACTATGATTGTGTGGGAGTCTAAGTCTCTTTGTAAGTCATTAAGAACTTGCCTTATATATTTGGGTGCTTCTGCATTGGGTCCATATATATTTAGGATCGTTAGCTCTTCTTGTTCTATCGATAATTTTACCATTATGTAATGACTTATTTGTCTCTTTTGATCTTTGATGCTTAAAAGTCTATTTTATCAAAGATGAGAATTGCAACTCCTGCTTTTTTTTTGCTCTCCATTTGCTTGGTAAATCTTCCTCCATCCCTTTATTTTGAGCCTTTGTGAATCTTTGCATGTGAGATGGTTTTTCTGGATACAGCACACCGATGTGTTTTGTTTTTTTATCCGATTTGCCAGTCTGTGTCTTTTGATTGGTGCATTTAGCCCAGTTAAATTTAGAGTTAATATTGTTATGTGTGAGTTTGATGCTGCCAATTTGATGCTATCTGGCTGTTTTGTCCCTTGGTTGATGCAGGTTCTTAATTTTGCTAATGATCTTATCATTTGGTATGCTTTTAGAATGGCTGGTGCTGGTTTTTCCTTCCTATTTCTAATGCCTCTTTCAGGAGCTCTTGTAAAGCAGGCCTGGTGGGGACAAAATCTCTGAGTTCTTGCTTGTTGGCAAAAGATGTTATTCTTCTTTCACTTATGAAGCTCATTTTGGTTGGATATAAAATTCTGCGTATAAAGTTCTTTTCCTTAAGGATGTTAAATATTGGCCCCCACTCTTTTCTGCCTTGTAGAGTTTCTGCTGATAGATCTGCTGTGAGTCTGATGGGCTTCTATTTGTGGGTGACCCGATCTTTCTCTCTGGCTGCCCTTAGTATTTTCTCCTTCATTTCAACCCTGGTGAATCTGACGATTATGTGTCTTGGGGTTGCTCTTCTTGCAGAATATCTTTGTGGTGTTCTCTGTATTTCCTGGAGTTGAGTATTGGCCTGCCTTGCTAGGTTGGGGAAATTTCCCTGGATAATATCCTGAAGAGTGTTTTCCAGCTTGGACTCATTCTCTTCGTCACATTCTGGTATGCCTATCAAACGTAGATTAGGTCTCTTCACATAGTCCCACATTTCTTGGAGATTTTGTTTATTCCTCTTTGAGCTTTTTTCTCTAATCTTGGTTTCTCTTTTTATTTCATTGAGTTGATCTTCAACTTCTGATATTCTTTCTTCTGCCTGGTCAATTCGGCTGTTGAAATTTGTGCATGCTTCATGAAGTTCTTGTGTTGTGTTTTTCAGCTCCTTCAATTCATTCATGTTCCACTCTAAGGTGTCCATTCTTGTTGTCATTTCCTCGAATCTTTTTTCAAATCTCTTTTCAAGGTTCTTAGTTTCTTTGCATTGATTTAGAACATGTTCTTTTAGCTCACTGATGTTTCTCATTATCCACTTCTGAAATCTGATTCCGTCATTTCATCACTCTCATTCTCCATCCAGCTTTGTTCCCTTGCTGGTGAGGAGTTTTGGTTCTTTGTAGGAGGTGAGGTGTTTTGGTTTCGGGTGTTTTCCTCCTTTTTGCGCTGGTTTCTTCTCATCTTTGTGGATTTATCCACCTGTCGTCTTAGTAGTTGCTAACTTTTCGATTGTGTCTTTGAGTGGACGTACAGATTGTTGATGATGAAGTGTTTCTCTTATTTAGTTTTCCTTCACACAGTTTAGCCCCTCTGCTGTACGAGTGCTGAGGTCCACTCCAGGCCCTGCTTGTCTGGGGTACACCTGTAGCAGCTGCAGAACAGTGAGGGAAGCTACCAGTTTCTTCTTCTGCTATCTTTGTCCCAGAATGATGCCCGCCAAAATCAGTCTGATTAGTCGTTTTTTGAGGTGGCTCTTTAGATATACAAAGGTCAGGGAGCTGCTTGAGGAGATGGTCTGTACTTTCTAGGAGCTCCAGTGCTGAGCTGGATCTCCGTTTTTTATTCTGGGTTGCTGGGCGAATGTGTCTGCTGCAGAAGAACTTATAAAAGCTCCCCTTTTCTTTCCCTCATATGCTCTGTATCAGAAAGTTGGGGCTTAATTTATGAGTATCTGTTGCACTGTCCTGCCAAGCTAGGAGGCAGTCTATTCACTATTTGCCTGTTGGGACTTCAACCTTCTTGCACGGATCCGCCCTGCTGCCTCCAGGCTCTGTTCTACTGTGTTGCACTCTGCCCTCTTGGCCACGTCTCTCTGTTATGGCTGGTTGCCTTAGCAATGGCAGGCTGCCTCAGCAGTGTGTGGTACCTCAGTAGGGGTGGATTGCATCCATAGTGGTAGACGACCCCCTCACCGAGATGCACCATTTGGATTCAGCTGACCCCGCAGCAAAACTCTCAACCCAGAGCGCCTCGAGTCCTCTTCATACAAACACACATTTAGAGCCTCAGTGAATAATACACACCTGTGGGACACACACTGGTCTATTTTCTATGGCCACAAAATCAAAGCCTGAGTGATTAGTGCACAATTTTGAAATAATGGGGAGTCTATTACATATGCCCACTTAATCAGTGTCTCTGTCAATAATACACACCTTAGGAATAGAAAGAGATC
Source organism: Saguinus oedipus (assembly GCA_031835075.1). Classification (NCBI taxonomy): domain Eukaryota; kingdom Metazoa; phylum Chordata; class Mammalia; order Primates; family Cebidae; genus Saguinus; species Saguinus oedipus. The sequence goes on from CM063174.1 coordinate 171,776,008, forward strand.
TATTTCATCTAATCACCAACTCAAAACATCATTAAGTAATACATACCAGGGCATACTCAGGACACTACTACATATGGCCTCTCATTCAGAGCTTCACTGAATAATGAAAACCTGGGGGAAAGTCAAGATTTTATTTGAAAAAGACATGCTTTCAGAGCCAAACCTAAAAATGCACTCCTGCGAGTATTCAGGAGTCTCTTTCCTTTGTCCACTTATTCAGAGCCTCATTGAATAATACACATCTATGGAAATGTCAGGAGTGTATTTTACATGGCACTCATTTAGATCCTCATTGAATCATACATACCTGGGAAATACTCAGGAGTCTATTTCATAAGGCCACACATTCAGAAACTCGTGGAATAATGTACACCTGGGAAATAGTCTGGAGTCTATTTGATATGATGATTCATTCAGTGCCTCAGTGGAATATGCACACGGGAGGAATAGGTAAGTGGCTATTTTATGTAGCCACTCATCCATACTTTTAGTAAGTAATACAGATCTGCGGAATACTCCGGAGTCTATTTCTTTTTTTTGCACAGTAATTGTTTTATTTCTTAGAATTTTTATTGCATACCACTTGGCTATGCTCAGTGGCAGGAGTCTATTTCATGTGGCCAATTATTCAGAAACTCAGAGAATGCTACACACCTGTGAACTAGTTAGACTCTATGACATATGGTCACTCAATCAGAGCATTACTGGTTGATGCACACCTGGGATTAGTCAGCATTCTATTACATATTACCATTCTTTAAGAGCCTCGTTGAGTAATGCACATCTGGTCAGTAATCAGGAGGCTATGTCATATGAAGACTCACTCATAACCTCAGTGAATAATGAACACCTGGAAAGTAGCCAGGAGTGTATTTCACACAGCCACTCATTCAGAGCCTGAGAGAATAATACACACTTGTTGTACAGTCAGCATTTCACTTCATAGGTCCACTGACTCATAGCCTCAGTGAACAATGCACAAATGTACAGTACCCACCTGTCTATTTCATAAAGCCAGTCATTCAGAGATTCACTAAATAATAAAATATTTGGGATAGACATCATCCTGTTTTATATGATCACACAGAGAGAGCCTCACTGAGTAGTACACACCTGGGGAAGAGTTAGGAGTCTACTTTATATGGCCACTCATTTACAGCCTCACGGAATAATGCACACCTGTGAAATAGACACGAGTCTATTTTATGGGGCCACAAAATCAAAGCCTGGGTGAGTAATGCACATCTTTGGAATAGTCAGTAGTCTATTTTATATGCTCACATATTTAGAGTCTGAGTCAATAATACACACCTGGGGAATAGTCAGAAGTCTATTTCATATGGTCACTAACTCAAAGACTCATTAAATGATACACACATTTCTACTAGTCAGGAGACTATTTTATATGGCCAAAGTCAGAGGCTCAGTAAATTATGCATATCTGAGGAATACTCAGGACGCTATTACATATGGCCTCTTCTTCAGAGTTTCACTGAATAAGGAACACCTGTATTGTTGTCAGAATTCTATTTCATATAGCCACATATTCAGAGCCTCATTGAATAACATACACCTAGGAGAAAGTCATGTTTCTATGTCGTAAAGCCACTCATTTAGAGCGGAAACTAAAAATGCATGCCTGAGGAGTATTCAGTAGTCGCTTTCCTATGGCCATTCATTCAGAGCCTCACTGAATAATACAGAACTATGGAAAAGTCAGGAGTGTATTTCACATGACCACTCATTCAGAACCTCTGTATAAAATCATATATACCTGGGGAATACTCAGGATTCTATTTAATAAAGCCACCTTTTCAGACACTCACTGAATAATGCACACCTGGGGAATGTTCTGGAGTCTCTTTGATATGACCGTTCACCCAGTGTTTCAGTGGAAAATGCACAGCTGTGAAATAGTCAAGAGGATATAGTCAGGAGTCTATTTTATATGGTCACTCATTCAGAAAGTCAGTGAATGATACACAACTGACAGATTCCATGCCATGTGGCCACTCAATCACATCATTACCGAATAATGCACAATGGGACAATAGTCAGGAGGCTTTTACATATGGCCTCATATTCAGAGCTACAGTGCATAATAAAGAGTCAAGATCACATTGGAAGATAGCGCCGTAGAGGCGACTCAGGATTGCAGCTCTCAGTGAAGGCGCAGAGGGTGAGTCCTAGCCGCATTCTCGGATGTTCCTTTTATGCCCAAAGAGCATTGAAAGTCCCAGGTGAGGGAGAGACACAGCTTGCTAGCACAGTCGGCTAACGCCGGCTCCCGCCACCTCCTCGGCCGGTGCTGCAGCGGGACCCGGCACGGAACTCACTGGTCTGGGTGCCCTGTTAAACCGGCAATCTGAGATTTGGAAGGGCAGATTGGCATGTTCATCTGATTAAACGGGAGTTGGACAATGAGCCAGACCAGGAGTTTCCTTGGAAGCGTGATCTGAGCTGGGGTAGTGGGCAGCGGCACAGGAGATCGTAGAAATCCCAGAGCCCTATTGGCAGGCTACTGGGGCGCCAGTGAGAGAGTCGACCTTTCAGCTTAGGGAGAGGAAGAGAGAGAGAGAGAGGACGGACTCCGAGGCAGGGAGTTGGGTGATTGGGCTCAGCGGGTCCCACTCGCACGGGGACAAGCAGGGTGGCGGCTGGAGATGCTTGGGGCTGAGAGTTTTGCTGCCGGCATCTAGGACGGTGCAGCCAGGTGAGGGAGGGGCGTCCACAATTGCTGACGCAGTCCACCCCCACTGAAGTACCGCCCAGGACTGACGCAGCCTGCCATCGCCGAGGCAACCTGCCATAACAGAGAGACTCCACGCTCCACAGCAGAAGAGAGACCAGCAGCAACAGGGCGGACCCGCGCTAGCAGATCAGAGCCCCAGCAGGCAAATAGTGAATAGACTGCCGCCTAGTGGGGCAGGACAGTGCAACAGATACTCATAAAGAAAGCCCCAACTCACTGAGACAAGGAAAAAGAAGGGGGGGGAAGGGTGGTGTTTTATGAGTTCTATAGCAGCAGACATAAACAACTTCCCAACAACGCTGAAAGAAAAACGGAAATCAGAGCTCAGCACTGGAGCTCCTATAAAGCACAGACTGTCTCCTCAAGCAGCACCCTGACCCCTGTAAATCCAAGGAGTCACCCCAGAAAAGGACTAATCAGACTGACATTTGGCTGGCATTATTCTGGAACAAGGACAGCAGAAGAAGAAACTGGTATCATCCCTCACTGTTCTGCAGCTGCTGCAGGTAAACCCCAGAGAAGCAGGGCCTGGAGTGGACCTCAGCACTCATACAGCAGAGGGGATAGACCATTAGAGGGAAAACTAAGTAACAGAAATATTTCATCCTCAACAATCTCAGCGTCCACACAGAGACCCAATTGAAAAATCAGCAACTACTAAGACGACAGGCGGATAAATCCATAAAGATGGGAAGAAACCAGCGCAAAAAGGAGGAAACCACCCGAAACCAAAACACCTCACCTCCAAAAAAGGACCAAAACTCCTCACCAGCAAGGGAACAAAGCTGGACGGAGAATGAATGTGACGAAATGACAGAATCAGACTTCAGAAAGTGGATAATGAGAAACTTCAGTGAGCTAAAGGAACATGTACTAAACCAGTGCAAAGAAACTAAGAACCTTGAAAAAAGATTTGAAAAAAGATTCGAGGAATTGATAACAAGAATGGACAACTTAGAGAGGAATATCAATGAATTGAAGGAGCTGAAAAACACAACACGAGAACTTCACGAAGCATGCACAAGTTTCAACAGCCGAATTGACCAAGCAGAACCAAGAATGTCAGCGTTGAAGATCAACTCAATGAAAAAAACGAGAAACCAAGATTTTAAAAAAAAGTACAAAAAGGAATGAACAAAATCTCCAAGAAATGTGGGACTATGTGAAGAGACCCAACCTACGTTTGATAGGTGTACCAGAATGTGACGAAGAGAATGAATCCAAGCTGGAAAACACTCTTCAGGATATTATCCAGGAAAATTTCCCCAACCTAGTAAGACAGGTCAATACTCAACTCCAGGAAATACAGAGAACACCAAAAAGATACTCCGCAAGAAGAGCAACCCCAAGGCACATAATCGTCAGATTCACCAGGGTTGAAACGAAGGAGAAAATACTAAGGGCAGCCAGAGAGAAAGGTCGGGTCACCCACAAAGGGAAGCCCCTCAGACTCACAGCACACCTCTCGGCAGAGACTCTACAAGCCAGAAGAGAGTGGAGGCCAATATTCAACATCCTTAAAGAAAAGAATTTTCAACCCAGAATTTCATATCCAGCCAAACTGAGCTTCATAAGTGAAGGAAAAATAAAATCCTTCACGAACAAGCAAGTACTCAGAGATTTTGTCACCACTAGCCCTGCTTTACAAGAGCTCCTGAAAGAGGCACTACACATAGAAAGTAACCACCAGTTCCAGCCATCCTAAAAGCATACCAAATGCTAAAGACCATCAACAAAATGAAGAATGTACATGTACCAACGGGCAAGACAGCCAGCTAGCATCAAAATGGTAGTATCAAATTCACACATAACAATATTAACCAGGAATGTAAATGGGCTAAATACACCAATAAAAAGACAAGACTGGCAAATTGGATAAAAAAACAAAACCCATCAGTGTGCTGTATCCAGGTAACCCAAGTCACATGCAAAGATACACAAAGGCTCAAAACAAAAAAAATGGAGGAAGATTGACCAAGCAAATGGAGAGCAAAAAAAAGCATGAGTTGCAATTCTCATCTCTGATAAAATAGACTTTAAAGCAACAAAGATCAAAAGGGACAAAGAAGATCATTACCTAATGGTAAAAGATCGATACAACAAGAAGAGCTAACAATTCTAAATATATATGGACCCAATATAGGAGCACCCAGATATATAAGGCAAGTTCTTAATGACTTCCAAAGAGGCTTAGACTCCCACACAATAATAGTGGGAGACTTTAACACTCCCCTGTCAATAGCAGACAGATCAACCAGACAGAAAATTAACAAGGATATCCAGGACTTGAACTCAGACCTGGAACAAACAAACCTGATAGACATTTACAGAACTCTCCACCCCAAATCCACAGAATACACATTCTTCTCAGCACCACATCACACCTACTCCAAAATTGACCACATAATTGAAAGTAAAGCACTCCTCAGCAAATGCAAAACAACGGAAATCATAACAAACAGTCTCTCAGACCATAGTGCAATCAAGTTGGAACTCAGAATTCAGAAAATAACTGAGAACCGCACAACTTCATGGAAACTGAACAACTGGCTCTTGAATGTTGATTGGATAAACAATGAAATGAAGGCAGAAATAAAGAAGTTCTTTGAAACCAACGAGAATGAAGACACAACGTATCAGAATCTCTGGGACTCATTTAAAGCAGTCTGTAGAGGAAAATATATAGCAATAAGTGCCCACATGAAAAGAGTGGAGAGATCCAAAATTGAAACCCTATCGTCAAAATTGAAAGAGCTAGAGGAGCAAGATCAAAAAAGCTCAAAACCTAGCCGAAGACAAGAAATAACTAAGATCAGAGCAGAACTGAAAGAGATAGAGACAAGAAAAACCCTTCAAAAAATCAATAAATCTAAGAGCTGGTTTTTTGAAAAGATCAACAAAATAGACAGACCACTAGGCAGACTGATAAAAAAGAAGAGAGAGAAAAACCAAATAGATGTAATAAAAAACGATAAAGGGGAAATCACCAGAGATTCCACAGAAATTCAAACGATCATCAGGGAATACTACAAACAACTCTATGCACATAAACTAGTAAATCAGGAAGAAATGGATAAATTCCTGGACGCCTGTGTCCCCCCAAGCCTAAACCAGGAGGAAGCCAAAACTATGAATAGACCAATAACAAGGTAAGAAGTTGAGGCAGCAATTAAGAGATTACCACACAAAAAAAGCCAAGGTCCAGATGGGTTTACAGCTGAATTCTACCAGACACACAAAGAGGATCTGGTACCATTCCTCCTGAAACTATTCAAAATAATTCAAAAAGAGGGAACCCTTCCCAAATAATTTTATGAGACCAACATCATCCTGATACCAAAACCTGGAAGAGACTCAACAAGAAAAGAAAACTTCAGGCCAATATCCATGATGAACATAGATGCAAAAATCTTCAATAAAATACTGGCAATTTGATTGCAACAGCACATTAAAAAACTTATCCATCATGATCAAGTAGGATTTATCCCGGGGATGCAAGGATGGTTCAACATAGGCAAGTCTATTAATGTAATTCACCACATAAACAGAAGCAAAAACAGAAACCACATGATTATCTCAATTGACGCAGAGAAGGCATTTGACAAAATTCAACAGCCCTTTATGCTAAACTCCCTCAATAAACTTGGTATTGATGGAACATATCTGAAAGTAATAAAAGCTATTTATGACAAACCAACAGCCAATATCATACTTAATGGGCAAAAACTGGAAGCATTCCCTTTGAAATCCGGCACTAGACAAGGATGCCCTCTCTCACCACTTCTATTCAACATAGTACTGGAAGTTCTAGCCAGAGCAATCAGGCAAGAAAAAGAAATAAAGGGTATTCAAATAGGAAAGAAGGAAGCCAAATTGTCTCTATTTGCAGACGACATGATAGTATACCTAGAAGACCCCATCACCTCAGCCCAAAAGCTCCTGCAACTGATAAGCAACTTCAGCAAAGTCTCAGGATATAAAATCAATGTGCAAAAATCACAAGCATTCCTATACACCAATAACAGACTTAAAGAGAACCAAATTAAGAACGAACTGCCATTCACAATCGCTACAAAGAAAATAAAATACCTAGGAATACATCTTACTAGGAATGTAAGGGAACTCTTTAAGGAAAACTACAAACAACTGCTCAACGAAATAAGAGAGGACACAAACAGCTGGAGAAACATTCCATGTTAGGAAGAATCAATATTGTGAAAATGGCTAAACTGCCCAAAGTAATTTACACATTCAATGCTATCCGCATCAAATTACCATTGAATTTCTTCACAGAACTGGAAAAATCCACCATGAATTTCATATGGAACCAAAAAAGAGCCCGCATTGCCAAGTCAATTCTAAGCAAAAAGAACACAGCGGGAGGCATCACACTACCAGACTTCAAACTATACTACGAGGCTACAGTAATCAAAACAGCATGGTACTGGTACCAAAACAGAGATATAGACCAATGGAACAGAAAAGAAGCATCGGAGGCAACACAACATATCTACAAACATATTATCATTGATAAACCAGACAAAAACAGGCAATGGGGAAATGATTCCCTATTTAATAAATGGTGTTGGGAAAACTGGCTAGCCATGTGCAGAAAGCAGAAACTGGACCCCTTACTGACACCTTACACTAAAATTAACTCCAGATGGATTAAAGACTTAAACGTAAGACCTGACACCATAAAAACCCTAGAAGAAAATCTAGGCAAAACCGTTCAGGACATAGAAGTAGGCAAGGACTTCATGAACAAAACACGAAAAGCATTGGCAACAAAAGCCAAAATAGACAAGTGGGACCTAATCAAACTCCACAGCTTCTGCACGGCAAAAGAAACAGTCACTAGAGTGAGACGGCAACCATCAGAATGGGAAAAAATCTTTGCAGTTTACACATCTGATAAAGGGCTGATATCCAGAATTTACAAAGAACTCAAACAGATTTACAGAAAAAAAACATTTTGAATGGGCTTGTTTGCTTTTTTCTGTAAATCTGTTTGAGTTCTTTGTAAATTCTGGATATCAGCCCTTTGTCAGATGTGTAAACAGCAAAGATTTTTTCCCGTTCTCATGGTTGCAGATTCCCTCTAGTGACTGTTTCTTTTGCCGTGCAGAAGCCGTGTATGGACACAGAGAGGCGGTCTAGTATACACTGGGGACTGTTGGGGGAAATGGCGGAGGGACTGCGTGGGGGGGCTTGGGGGGGATATCCTGGGGATGAATACCAAGTGTGGGTGAAGGGGAGGAAGGCAGCAAAACACACTGCCATGTGTGTACCTATGCAACTATCTTGCACATTCTGCACAGGTACCCCAAAACCTATAATGCAATTAAAAAAAATGGGCAAAGGATATGAACAGAAACTTTACAAAAGAAGACATACATGAGGCCAACAAACATATGAAAAAGTGCTCATAATCATTGGTCATTAGAGAGATGCAAATCAAAACCACATTGAGATATCATCTCACACCAGTTAGAATGGCGATCATTAAAAAATCTGGAGGCAGCAGATGCTGGAGAGGATGTGGAGAAATAGGAACACTCTAACACTGTTGGTGGGAGTGTAAATTAGTTCAACCATTGTGGAAGACAGTATGGCGATTCCTCAGGGAACTAGAAATAGAAATTCCATTTGACCCAGTAATCCCATTACTGGGTATCTATCCAAAAGACTACAAATCCTTCTACTATAAGGACACATGCACACGAATGTTCATTGCAGCACTGTTTACAATAGCAAAGACCTGGAACCAACCCAAATTCCCATCGATGATAGACTGGACTGGGAAAATGTGGCACATATACACCATGGAATATTATGCAGCGATCAGAAATGATGAGTTTGTGTCCTTTGTGGGGACATGGATGAATCTGGAGAACATCATTCTCAGCAAACTGACACAAGAACAGAAAAAGAAATACTGCATATACTCACTCATAGGTGGGTGAGAAAAATGAGAACACATGGACACAGAGAGGCGGTCTACTATACACTGGGGACTGTTGGGGGAAATGGGGGAGGGCCAGCGTGGGGGGCTGAGGGGGATAGCCTGGGGAAGAATGCCAAGTGTGTGTGAGGGGGAGGAAGGCAGCAAAACACACTGCCATGTGTGTACCTATGCAACTACCTTGCATGTTCTGCACATGTACCCCAAAATCTATAATGCAATAAAAATTAAAAAAAAAGAAACATCACATTTTACTTCATGAGTATATACAATTATATTTTGTCAATTAAAATAAAATAAAATTTAAAAATTATAAGAAAAAGAGTCAAAATTCTATTTAAGTTAGAACCAAATTAAGCACCTCCCTGAATGATACACACATTAGTGAGTGTCAGGAGGCTACTTTATATGGACAGTCATGCAGAACGCTTTCCAACACTGAGCATGTGGGGAATAAACACTAGTCTATTTTTTTTTTAATTTTTATTGCATTATAGGTTTTGGGGTACATGTGCAGAACGTGCAAGATAGTTGCATAGGTACACACATGGCAGTGTGTTTTGCTGCCTTCCTCCCCCTCACCCACACTTGGTATTCATCCCCAGGCTATCGCCCCCAGCCCCCCCGCTGTCCCTCCCCCATTGCCCCCAACAGTCCCCAGTGTATAGTAGACCGCCTCTCTGTGTCCATGTGTTCTCATTTTTCTCACCCGCCTATGAGTGAGTATATGCGGTATTTCTTTTTCTGTTCTTGTGTCAGTTTGCTGAGAATGATGTTCTCCAGATTCATCCATGTCCCTACAAAGGACACAAACTCATCATTTCTGATTGCTGCATAATATTCCATGGTGTATATGTGCCACATTTTCCCAGTCCAGTCTATCATCGATGGGCATTTGGGTTGGTTCCAGGTCTTTGCTATTGTAAACAGTGCTGCAATGAACATTCGTGTGCATGTGTCCTTATAGTAGAACGATTCACAGTCTTTTGGATAGATACCCAGTAATGGGATTGCTGGGTCAAATGGAATTTCTATTTCTACGTCCCTGAGGAATCGCCACACTGTCTTCCACAATGGTTGAACTAATTTACACTCCCACCAACAGTGTAAGAGTGTTTCTATTTCTCCACATCCTCTCCAGCATCTGCTGTCTCCAGATTTTTTAATGATCGCCATTCTAACTGGTGTGAGATCATATCTCAATGTGGTTTTGATTTGCATCTCTCTAATGACCAATGATGATGAGCACTTTTTCATATGTTTGTTGGCCTCATGTATGTCTTCTTTTGTAAAGTGTCTGTTCATATCCTTTGCCCATTTTTGAATGGGCTTGTTTGTTTTCTTTCTGTAAATCTGTTTGAGTTCTTTGTAAATTCTGGATATCAGCCCTTTGTCTGATGCGTAAACTGCAAAGATTTTACACTAGTCATTTTTAATGGTGATTCGTTTGGAATATCAAGGAATATCGAACACCTGTGGAGTAATATGGGATCTGTTTCATATGGCCACACTTTCAGAATTTCAGTGAATAATATTTATATCTGAATAGTTAGGAATCTCTTTCATATGGCGACTCATTCAGGGCCTCAGTGAATAATACACTTCTTTAAAACAGTCTTCAAATGTCTTCACATTCAGGGTCTCTCTAAATAATGCAAACCTGGGCAATATCCAGGAGCCTTTTATTATTCCCACTGATTCAGAGTCTCATTCAATAATACACACCTAAGGAAGTGTTAAGGGTCTACTTCATATAGCCACTCATTTAGTGTCTCAGTGAAAAATTCGCACCAGTGTTATAGTCTGGAGCCTCTTTTATATGGCCACTCATTCAATGCCACACTGAATGATACAAACGTGGGGAATCATAAGGATTCTATTCCATACTTCCACTCATTAAGAGCCTTATAGAATAATTCACAACGGGCATTAGACAGGTGTCTATTATATATGGCCTCTCATTCCGAGCTTCAATTGAATAATGAACTTCTATGGAGTAGTCAAGTCACTGTTTAACAGAGCCACGAATTAAGTGCCTCCATGAATGATACACACCTGGGTGATTGGAGTCTATTTCACATGACCTCTCATTCTGGGAATCACTGAAATATACACACATGACAGAGTGTCAGCAGGATATGTGGTATGCACAGTCATACAGAACCTGTTTAAATAATGCAAACATGGAGAATATTTAGGAGTCTATGTCATATGGCTACTGATTCACAAAATCAGTGAATAATGCACACCTGTGAAGTAATAACAAGTCTGTGTCATATGGCCACTCCTTCACAGCCTCACCACATATTACACAGTTGTGATATAATCTGGAGTCTATTTCTTATGGCCACTCATTCAGTGGATTACTGAATAATGCACACCTGCTGAATTGCAAGATGTCTCTTTCCTAATGGACACTCTTTGAGAGCCTCACTGAATGTACACACCTGGGAAATAGTCAGGATTCTGTTTTATTCCCTCATTCAGGGTCTCACTGAGTAATGCACACCTGTGGAATAGTCAGGTTTCTTTTTCATGTGGCCTCTCATTCGGAGTGTCACTGAATAATGTGGAGTAATTAGGAGTCTATTTCATTTAGGCACATATTCAGAGTCTCAGTGAATAATACACACCCGTGCGATAGTAAGAAATCTAATTAATATGTCTACATATCCAGAGCCTCACTGAATAATACACACCTGGAGAATACTTTGGAGTCTATTTCTGATGGACACTCATTCAGTGCCTCGGTGAATAATGCACACCTGTGGAGTAGCCAGGAGTCTCTTTCATTTGGGCACTCATTCTTAGCCTTAGTGGATAATATGCACCTTTGAAATAATCAGGAGTCTATTTCATATGGCCACTCATTCAGAGCCTCAGTGAATAATACACACTTGGCGAACAGTCAAGAGTCTATTTTATATGGCCACTCTCTCAGTACCTTACTGAGTGGTACACACCTGGTGAATATTCAGGACAGTTTCACGTGGATACTTAATGAGTGCCTCACTGAATAATACACATCTGTGGAATAGTCAAAATTTATTTTATTTGGTCACACTTTCAGAGCCTCAGTGAATAGTACACACCTAGAAAACATTGGGGAGTGTGTTTCATGTGGCTGTTCATTCAGAGCCTCATGGAAGAGTGCACACCTGGAGAATTTTCAAGGGTCTATTTGGAATGGCAATGCCTTCAGAGACTCTCTGAGTAACACATACCTAGGGAATTGTGAGGAATCCTTTCCAAATGGCCACATATTTGGAGCCTCAGGGAGTCAGGCACACAAAAGAAGTAATCAGGAGTCTATTGCCTATGCACTCTCATTTAGCCCCTCATTGAATAATGCACGTCTGTCGAGTACTGAGGCCTCTGTTTCATATGGCCACTCATATCGATCCTCACTGAATAGTACACAACTGGAAAAATGTCAGGGGTGTATTTCACATGGCCACTCTTTCAGAGGCTCAGTAAATAATTCACAGCTGTTGAGTATGCAGGAACCTTTCTCATATGGCGAATCATTCAGAGCCTCACTAAATAATACACAGCTTGGGAGTAGTCAGGATTCAATTTAATATAAAAACTCATTATGAGATTAAGTGAATCACACATGTCTTTGGAATACTGAGGATACTAAATCATATTACCCCCCAATTCATATATTCCCTGAATATTACACACTTTTGAAATAATCAGAAGTCGATTTCATATGGTGAGTCATTTGGAGCCCCGAGAAATAATACACTACTGGGAAATACTCAGGAGTCTATTTCATATGGCCACTCGGAGAATCAGTGAATAATGCACACATGAGGAATACTCCGTGAATATTAGGAGTCTACTTCGTATGGCCACACAGAGACTCAGTGAATAATGCGCACCACAATAATACTCAGGATCCTGTTTCATATGACCACTGATTCAGTATCTCACTGAATAACACACCTGAGAATGGTCAGGATTCTGTTCCATAGGACCATTCATTCAGAGCCTTACTGAATAATGCAAAAGGGGGCAATAGTCAGGAGTCTATTTCATATGGCCTCATTTTCAGAGCTTCAGTGAATAATGAACACCTGTGGAGTAGTCATGACCCTATTTATGATAGCCACAAATTAAGCACCTCTCTAAATGATGCACACGTTTGTGACAGTCAGGAGTCTACTTAAAATGGCTAAACATTCAGAGTTTCTGTAAATAATGCACACCTGGGCAATAGACAGGAGTCTCTTTTTTATGCCCACTTATTCTGAGTCTCATTCAATAATACACACCAGCAGAAGTATTAAGAGCCTACTTCATATACCCACACATTTAGATCCTCAGTTAATAATTCACACCAGGGTAATAGTCTGGACCCTCTCTCATATAGCCGCTCATTCATTGCCTCTCTTAATGATAGACATGGGGAATCATCAGAATTTTATTTTATACTGAAACTCATTCAGTGCCTTATTGAAATACTCTCAACGGGGCAATTGTGGGGTGACTAGTTTATATGGCCTCTCATTTATAGCTTCAGTGAATAATTAACTTCTATGGAGTAATCAGGACCCTGTTTATGGTAGCCACAAATTAAGTGCCTCCCTGAATGACCCACACCTTGGTGATAGTAAGGAGTCTATTTTATATGATCTCTCATTCTGGGAATGACTGAAGAATACACACCTGGGAAATTTTCAAAAGTCTATTTGGTATGTACACTCATGCAGATCCTGTTTGAATAATGCACACATGAAGAATAATTAGGAGTCTATATCATATGGCTACTCATTGAGGCAATCATTGAATAACGCACACATGTGGAGTAATAAGAAATCTGTTTCATCTGGCCACTCTTTAACAGCCTAACTGAATATTATATGCTTATGATATAGTCTGGAGTCTATGTCATGTGGCCACTCAGAGAGTCAGTGAATAATGCACACATGAAGAATATTCTGTGAATATTAGGAGTCTATTTTATATGGCCACTCAAATCCACAGTGAATAATGCATACCACGGTAATAGTCACGATTCTGTTTAATGTGACCACTGATTCAGAATCTCTCTGAACGATACACACCAGGGTATCCTCAGGATTCTATTCCATAGGACCATTCATTCAGAGTCTTTCTACATAATGCACAATGTGGCAAGAGTCAGGAGGCTATTTCATATGGCCTCTCTTTCAGAGATTCAGTGAATAATAAACAACTGTGTAGTAGTCAGGACACTATTTAAGATAGCCACAAATTAAGCATCTCCCTAAATTATACACACCTGTGTGAGAGTAAGGAGTCTATTTGATATGAACACTCATACAGAACCTTTTTGAATAATGCACATGTGAAGAATAATCACTAGTTTATTTCATATGGTGATTTCTTTGGAGAACCATTTAATAACACACACCTGTGAAATAAAATCGAGTCTATTGCATATGGCCATCATTTCAGTGCTTCAGTGAACAATATATATATATCTGGAATAGCCAGAAATCTCTTTCACATGGCCACTCGTTCAGGGCCTCAGTGAATAATACACCCCTGGGCAATTCTCTAGTGTCTACTTCAACTGGCCAGGCATTGAGAGTCTCTGAATATAAAGCACCCCTGGGGAATAGACAGGAGTCTTTTCTTTAGGCTCACTTATTCAGACTGCTTCAGTAATACACACCTGGAAAAGAGTTAAGAGTCTTCTTCATATAGCCACTCATTTCGAGCCTCAGTAAATAATGCACATCAGTGGAACAAACACTGGTTTATTTTATATGGCCACAAAATCAAAGAATGTGTGAGTAGTGCACAATTTTGAAATAACGAGGAGTGTATTTCATATGCCCACTTAATCAGTGTCTCAGTCAATAATACACACCTTAGGAATAGTAAGAGATCTATTTCATCTAATCACTAACTCAAAACCTCATTAAATAATACACACCTGTGGAATAGTCAGGAGGCTATTTCATATGGCCAAACATTCAGAGCCTCACTGACTAATACATACCAGGGCATACTCAGGACACTATTACATATGGTGTCTCATTCAGAGCTTAACTGAATAATGAAAACCTGGGGGAAAGTCAGGATTCTATTTGAAAAAGACACTCTTTCAGAGCCAAACCTAAAAATGCACTCCTGCGAGTATTCAGGTGTCTCTTTCCTATGTCTACTCATTCAGAGCCTCAATGAATAATACGCCTTTAGGTAAGTGTCAGGAGTGTATTTCACATGGCCACTCATTTAGAGCCTCATTGCACTATACATACCTGGCGAATACTCAGGAGTCTATTTCATATGGCCACTCATTAAGAAACACGTGAAATAACGCAGACCTGTGAAATAGTCTGGATTCTCTTTGATATGATGGTTCATTCAGTGCCTCAGTAGAAAATGCACACAGGAGGAATAGTTACATGGCTATTTTATGTAGCCACTCATCCATACACTTAGTAAGTACTACACACCTGGGGAATAGTCAGGAGTCTATTTCATTTGGCCAATTATTCAGAAACTCAGTGAATGCTACACATCTGTGAACTAGTTAGAGTCTATGACATATCGTCACTCAATCAGAGCATAACTGATTGATGCACACCTAGGAATTAGTCAGGATTTTATTTCATATCAACATTGTTTAAGAGCCTCATTGAGTAATGTACCTCTGGTCAGTTATCAGGATGCTATGTGATATGAACCCTCATTTATAGCCTCAGTGAATAATGCACACCTGTGGAGTAGCCAGAAGTTTATTTCACACAGCCACTCATTGAAAGCCTCTGTGGATAAAACACACCTGTGGAATGGTCAGCATTTTATTTCATAAGGTGAATGACTCATAACATCAGTGAATAATGCACAAATGTACAGTACACAGCAGTCTATTTCATAAAGCCACTCATTCAGAGATTCACTGAATGATAAAAATATTTGGGATAGACATCAGTCTGTTTCATATGATCCCACAAGGAGAGCCTCATTGAGTAATAAACACCTGAAAAAGAGTTAGAAGTCTACTTTTATGGCCACTCATTTGCAGCCTTAGTGAATAATGCACACGTGTGGAATAGACACTAGTCTATTTATATGGCCACAAAATCAAAGCCTGAGTGAGTAATGCCCAACTTTGGAATAGTCATTAGTCTATTCCATATGCCCATATATTCAGAGTCTGAGTCAACAATACACACCAGGGAATAGAGAAGTCTATTTTATATGGTTACTAACTCAAAGACTCATTAAATGATACACAACTGTGGACGAGTCAGGGGGTGTTTCATATGGCCAAAGTTTCAGAGCCTCGGTAAATAATGCATATCTGGGGAATACTCAGGACCCTATTATATATGACCTCTTCTTCAAAGCTTCACTGAATATGGAACACCTGTATTGTAGTCTGAATACTATTTTATATGGCCCCATATTCAGAGCCTCACTGAATAACATATACCTTGGTAAAAGTCAAGTTTCTATGTCATATAACCACTCATTTAGAGCCAAACATAAAAATGCACGCCTGAGGGGAAGGCAGGAGCCTGACTCCATCAAAGAAGGTTGGGGACCTTGCTGATGCCTTCAAGGCTCTCCCCTCTTTTTGGCATCCCCTCAGACCCCGCAGCCTTCCTGCCATATGCTGCAGAGGAGCTGGTACTCTCCCCTAGCGGAGTGGTCTTGAATAAAGCCTTTCTTGCTCGTTTAGAATCAGCTGATGCGTTCCAAGATGGCGTCGTAGAGGCGACTCAGGATTGCAGCTCTCAGTGAAGGCACAGAGGGTGAGTCCTAGCCGCATTCTCGGACAGACCTTTTTTGCCCACAGAACGTTGAAAGTCCCAGGTGTGGGAGAGACACGGGACGCTAGCACAGCCAGCTCGCACGGCCGGTTCATCCGGTGCCACAATGCAGTGGCACCAGGCAAAAAACTCATTGGTCCGGGTGCCCTGTTAAACCAGCAATCTGAGATTTGGAAGGGTAGATTGGCATGTCCATCTGATTGAACTGGACTTGGACAATGAGCCAGATCATGATATTCCTAGGAAACGTGATCTGAGCCAGTACCATGGGCAGTGGCACGGGAGACCACAAGGATCCCAGTGACCTATCAGCAGGCTACTGGGGCGCCAGTGAGAGAGTCAACCGTTCAGCTTGGGGAGAGGAAGAGAGAGAGAGAGAGAGAGAGAGAGGATGGACTCTGAGGCAGGGAGCTGGGTGATCCGGCTCAGTGTGTCCCACCCTCACGGGGACAAGTTGGGTGGCGATTGGAAGCACTTAGGGATGAGAGTTTTCCTGCCTGCATGTAGGACGGTGCATCCCAGTGGGGGAGGGGCGTCCACCAATATGGACGCAATCTGCCCCTACTGAAGTACCGCCGAAGAGCTGATGCAGCCTGCTGTTGCTGAGGCAACCTGCCATAACAGAGAGAATCCGCCAGCAGGGCAGAGCAAGACACAGCAGAATGGAGACCCACAGCAACAGGGCATACCCATGCTAGCAAGGAGGAGCCCTGGCAGGCAAATAGTGAATAGACTGCCTCCTAGCTGGGGAGGACAGGGCAATAGATACTCATAAAGAAAGCCCCAACTCCCTGAGACAGAGCATCTAAGGGGAAAAAAAAGGGGAGGTTTTATGAGTTCTGTTGCAGCAGACATAAACTCATCCTCCCAAAAACGCTGAATGAACAACGGAGCTCACAGCTTGGCACTGGAACTCCTATAAAGCACAGACCATCTCCTTAAGCAGCTCCCTGACAACTGTATATCCAAAGAGTCACCCCATAAAAAAACTAATCATACAGACATTTGGTGGGCATTATTCTGAAACAAAGATAGCAGAAGAAGAAACTGGTAGCATCCCTCACAGTTCTGCAGCTGCTAAAGGTGTACCCCAGACAAGCAGGGCCTGGAGTGGACCTCAGCACTCGTACAGCAGAGGGCCTAGACCATTAGAAGAAAAACTAAGTAACAGAAATACGTCATAATCAACAATTTGGGCGTCCACACAGAGACCGAATTGAAAAATCAGCAACTACTAAGACGACAGGTGGATAAATCCATAAATAAGGGAAGAAACCAGCGCAAAAAGGAGGAAAACACCAGAAACCAAAACACTTCACCTCCTACAAATGACCAAAACTCCTCACCAGTAAGGGAACAAAGCTCAATGGAGAATGAGTTTGACGAAATGACGGAATCAGACTTCAGAAAGTGGATAATGAGAAACTTCAGTGCTCTAAAAGAACATGTTCTAAATCAGTGCAAAGAAACTAAGAAAGTTGAAAAAAGATTTGAAAAAAGATTCGAGAAAATGATAACAAGAATGGACAACTTAGAGAGGAATATGAATGAATTTAAGAAGCTGAAAAACACAACACGAAAACTTCACGAAGCATACAAAAATTTCAACAGCCGAATTGACCAAGCAGAAGAAAGAATATCAGAAGTCGAAGATCAACTCAATGAAATAAAATGAGAAACCAAGATGAAAGAAAAAAGCGCCAAAAGGAATGAACAAAATCTCCAAGAAATATGGGATTATGTGAAGAGACCCAACCTACGTTTGATAGTTGTACCAGAATGTGATGAAGAGAATGAATCCAAGCTGGAAAACACTCTTCAGGATATTATCCAGGGAAATATCTCAAACGTAGCAATACAGGTCAATTCTCAATTCCAGGAAATACAGAGAACACCACAAAGATACTTCGCAAGAAGAGCAACCCCAAGGCACATAATCGTCAGATTCACCAGGGTTGAAATGAAGGAGAAAATACTAAGGGCAGCCAGAGAGAAAGGTTGGGTCACCAAGAAAGGGAAGCCCATCAGACTCACAGCAGATCTCTAGGCAGAGACTCTACAAGCCAGAAGAGAGTGGGGTCCAATATTCAACATACTTAAAGAAAAGAACTTTCAACCCAGAATTTCATATCCAGCCAAACGGAGCTTCATAAGTGAAGGAAAAATAAAATCCTTCATGAACAAGCAAGTACTCAGAGATTTTGTCACCACTAGGCCTGCTTTACAAGAGCTCCTGAAAGAGGCACTACACATAGAAAGAAAGAACCAGTACCAGCCGTCCTAAAAGCATACCAAATGCTAAAGAGCATCAACAAAATAAAGAATCTACATGAAACAATGGGCAAAACAGCCAGCTAGAATCAAAACGGCAGGATCAAATTCTAACATAACATTATTAACCCTAAATGTAAATGGGCTAAATGCACCAATCAAAAGACACAGACTGGAAAATTGGAAAAAAAAAACAAAACTCATCGGTGTGCTGTATCCAGGAAAGGCATCTCACATGTAAGGATACACAAAGGCTCAAAATAAAGGGAATGAGAAAGATTTACCAAGCAAATGGAGAGCAAAAAAAGCAGGAGTTTCAATTCTCATCTCTGATAAAATAGACTTTAAAGCAACAAACATCAAAAGGGACAAAGAAGGTCATCATATAATGGTAAAAGGACTGATACAACAAGAAGAGCTAACGATTCTAAATATATATGGACCCAATGCAGAAGCACCCAGATATATAAGGCAAGTTCTTAATGACCTACAAAGAGACTTAGACTCCCACAAAATAATAGTGGGAGACTTTAACACTCCACTGTCAATATGAGACAGATCAACCAGACAGAAAATTAACAAGAATATCCAGGACTTGAACTCAGACGTGGAACAAGAAAACCTGATAGATATTTACGGAACTTTCCACCCCAAATCTACAGAATATACATTCTCAGCACCACATCACACCTACTCCAAAATGGACCACATAATTGAAAGTAAAGGGCACCTCAGCAAATGCAAAACAACTGAAATCATAACAAACAATCTCTTAGACCATAGTGCAATCAAGTTGGTACTCAAAATACAAAAAATTACTTAAAACCGCACAGCTTCATGGAAACTAAACAAATGGCTCTTGAATGTTAATTCGATAAACAATGAAATGAAGGCAGAAATAAAGAAGTTCTTTGAAACCAAGGAGAACAAAGACACAACATACTAGAATCTCTGGGACACATTTAAAGCAGTCTGTAGAGGAAAATATATAGCAATATGTGCCCACATGAGAAGAGTGGAGACATCAAAAATTGACACCCTATCTTCAAAATTCAAAGAGCTAGAGGAGCAAGATCAAAAAAGCTCAAAACCTAGCTGAAGACAAGAAATAACTAAGATCAGAGCAGAACTGAAGGAGATAGAGACAAGAAAAACTCTTCAAAAAATCAATAAATTCAAGAGCTGGTTTTTTGTAAAGATCAACAAAGTAGACAGACCACTACCCAGACTGATAAAAAAGAAAAGAGAGAACAACCAAATAGATGCAATAAAAAACGATAATGGGGAAATCACCACAGATCCCACAGAAATTCAAACCATCATCACAGAACTCTACAAACAACTCTATGCACATAAACTAGTAAAACAGGAAGAAATGGATAAATTTCTGGACGCCTGTGTCCTCCCAAGCCTAAACCAGGAGGAAGCCAAAACTATAAATGAGCAATAAAAAGGTCTGAAGTTGAGGCAGCAATTAAGAGCCTACCACGCAAAAAAAGCCCAGGTCCAGATGGGTTCACAGCTGAATTCTACCAGACACACAAAGAGGATCTGGTACCATTCCTTCTGAAACTATTCAAAATAATTCAAATAGAGGGACCCCTTCCCAAGCCATTTTATGAGACCAACATCATCCTGATATCAAAACCAGGCAGAGACTCAACAGGAAAAGAAAACTTCAGGCCAATATCCACGATAAACATAGATGCAAAATCTTCAATAAAATACTGGTAAACCAATTGCAACAGCACATTAAAAAACTTATCCATCATGATCAAGTAGGATTCATCCCAGAGATGCAAGTCTGCTTTAACATACGGAAATCTATAAATGTAATTCACCACATAAACAGAACCAAAAACAAAAACCACATGATTATCTCAATTGATGCAGAAAAGGCATTTGACAAAATTCAACAGCCCTTTATGCTAAAAACCCTCAATAAACTTGGTATTGATGAAACATATCTCAAAGTAATAAAAGCTATTTACGACAAACCAACAGCCAATATCATACTGAATAGGCAAAAACTGGAAGCATTCCCTTTGAAATCTGGAACTAGACAAGGATGCCCTCTCTCACCACTCCTATTCAACATAGTACTGGAAGTTCTAGCCAGAGCAATCAGGCAAGAAAAAGAAATAAAGGGTATTCAAATAGGAAAGGTGGAAGCCAAATTGTCTCTGTTTGCAGACGACATGATACTATACATAGAAGACACCATCACCTCAGCCACAAAACTCCTGAAACTGATTATCAACTTCAGCAAAGTTTCCGGATATAAAATCAATGTAAAAAATTACAAGCATTCCTATACACCAATAACAGACTTAAAGAGAACCAAATCAAGAACGAACTGCCATTCACAATTGCTACAAAGAAAATAAAATACATAGGAATTCAACTCACAAGGGACGTAAGGGACTTCTTTAAGGAAAACTACAAACCACTGCTCAACGAAGTAAAAGAGAACACAAACAGATGAAAAAACATTCCATGTTCGTGGTTAAGAAGAATCAATATTGTCAAAATGGCTATACTGCCCAAGGTATTTTACACAATCAATGCTATCCCCATCAAACTACCATTGAATTTCCTCACAGAACTGCAAAAAACCACAATGAACTTCATATGAAACCAAAAGTGAGACCGCATAGCCAAGTCAATTCTAAGCAAAAAGAACACAGCGAGAGGCATCACACTACCAGACTTCAAACTATACTACAAGGCTACAGTAATCAAAACAGCATGGTAATGGTACCAAAGCAGAGATATAGACCAATGGAACAGAATAGAGGCATCGGAGGCAACACAACATGTCTACAACCATATAAAGTTTGATAAGCCAGACAAAAACAAGCAATGGGGAAAGGATTCCCTGTTTAATAAATGGTGTTGGGAAAACTGGCTAGCCATGTGCAGAAAGCAGAATCTGGACCCCTTCCTGACACCTTACACTAAAATTAACTCCAGATGCATTAAAGATTTAAACATAAGACCTGACACCATAAAAACCCTAGAAGAAAATCTAGGCAAAACCATTCAGGACATAGGAGTATGCAAGGACTTCATGACCAAAACACCAAAAGCATTGGCAACAAAAGCCAAAATAGACAAATGGGATCTAATCAAACTCCACAGCGTCTGCACGGCAAAAGAAACAGTCACTAGAGGGAATCAGCAACCATCAGTATGGGAAAAAATCTTTGCAGTTTACGCATCTGACAAATGGTTGATATCCAGAATTTACAAAGAACACAAACAGATTTACAGGAAAAAAATAAACAAGCCAATTCAAAAATGGGAAAAGGATATGAACAGACACTTTATAAAAGAAGACATACATGAGGCCAACAAACACATGAAAAAATGCTCATCATCATTGGTCATTAGAGAGATGCAAATCAAAACCACATTGAGATACCATCTCACGCCAGTTAGAATGGCGATCATTAAAAAATCTGGAGACAGCAGATGCTGGAGAGGATGTGGAGAAAAAGGAACACTCTTACACTGTTGGTGGGAGTGTAAATTAGTTCAACCATTGTGGAAGACAGTGTGGCGATTCCTCAAGGACCTAGAAATAGAAATTCCATTTGACCCAGCAATCCCATTACTGGGTATATATCCAAAGGACTATAAATCGTTCTACTATAAGGACACATGCACACGAATGTTCATTGCAGCACTGTTTAAAATAGCGAAGTCCTGGAACCAACCCAAATGCCCATCAATGATAGACTGGACTGGGAAAATGTGGCACATATCCACGATGGAATATTATGCAGCAATCAAAAATCATGAGTTTGTGTCCTTTGTAAGGACATGGATCAATCTGGTGAACATCATACTCAGCAAACTGACACAAGTACAGAAAAAGAAATACCGCATATTCTCACCCATAGGCGAGTGAGAAAAATGAGAACACATGGACACAGGGAGGGGGTCTACTACACACTGGGGTCTATTGGAGGAAGGGGGGAGGGACAGTGGGGGGGTCTGGGGAGAAATAGCCTGGGGATAAATGCCAAGTGTGGCTGAAAGGGAGGAAGACAGCAAAGCACACTGACAGGTGTATACCTATGCAAGTATCTTGCACGTTCTGCACATGTACCCCAAAACCTAGAATGCAATAAAAAATTTATATATATATATATATATATATATATATATATAGTCATTATGAGATTAAGTGAATCACGCACGTCTGT
Source organism: Saguinus oedipus (assembly GCA_031835075.1). Classification (NCBI taxonomy): domain Eukaryota; kingdom Metazoa; phylum Chordata; class Mammalia; order Primates; family Cebidae; genus Saguinus; species Saguinus oedipus. Next base: position 171,798,985 of record CM063174.1, read on the forward strand.
GGATTACTGAGTGTACTATATTATATTACCCCCCAATTCATAGATTCCCTGAATATTACACACTTTTGAAATAATCAGAAGTCAATTTCATATGGTGAGTCATTAGGAACCCAGAGAATAATGCACTACTGGGAAATACTTAGGAGTCTATTTTATATGGCCACTGGGAGAATCAGTGAATAATGCACACATGAGGAATACTCCGTTAATATTAGGAGTCTAATTCGTATGGCCACACAGAGCCTCAGTGAATAATGCACACCACAATAATAGTCAGAATTCTGTTTCGTATGACCACTGATTCAGTATCTCACTGAATAACACACCTGGGAATCGTCAGGGTTCTGTTCCATAGGACCATTTATTCAGAGCCTTACTGAATAATGCACAAGGGGGCAATAGGAGTCTATTTCATATGGCCTCTCCTTCGGAGCTTCAGTGATTAACAAACACCTGTGGAGTAGTCATGACCCTATTTAAGATAGCCACAAATTAAGCACTTCCCTGAATGATACACACCTGTGTGAAAGTCAGGAGTCTACTTAAAACGGCTACACATTCAGAGTCTCTGTAAATAATGCACACCTGGGCAATAGACGGGAGTCTCTTTTTTATGCTCACTTATTCAGAGTCTCATTCAATAATACACACCTGCTGAAGAGTTAAGAGTCTACTTCATATAGGCACCCATTTTTATCCTCAGTGAATAATTCACAGCAGAGTAATAGTCTGAAGCCTCCCTCATATACCTGCTCATTCAGTGCCTCAATGAATATTACACACTTGGGAAATCATCAGGATTCTATTCCATACGGCCACTCATTCAGAGCCTTATTGAATGATTCACAACGGGGCAATAGTCAGGTGACTTTTTTTAAATTTTTAATGCATTTTAGGTTTTGGGGTACATGTGCAGAACGTGCAAGATAGTTGCATAGGTTCATATATGGCAGTGTGTTTTGCTGCCTTTCTTTCCTTCACCCACATTTGGCATTTCTCCCCAGGTGTCCCTCCCCTGCTCTCCTCTGGCTGTCCTCCCCTATTTTTTCCAATAGATACCAGTGTGTAGTACCCCCCTCCCTGTTTCCATGTGTTCTTATTTTTCTCACGTGCCTGTGAGTGAGAATATGTGGTATTTCGTTTTCTATTTTTGTGTCAGTTTGCTGAGAATGATGTCCTCCATGTTCATCCATGTCCTTACAAAGGACACAAACTCATCTTTTTTGATTGCTGCATAATATTCCATGGTGTATATGTGCCACATTTTCCCAGTCCAGTCTACCATCGATGGGCATTTGAGTAGGTTCCAGGTCTTTGCTATTGTATACAGTGCTGCAATGAACATTCGTGGGCATGTGTCCTTATAGTAGAAAAATTTATAGTCCTTTGGAAATGTACCCAGTAATGGAATTGCTGGGTCAGAGTAATTTCTATTTCTAGGTCCTTGAAGAATCGCCACACTGTCTTCCACAGTGGTTGAACTAATTTACACTCTCACCAACAGTGTTAGAGTGTTCCTATTTCTCCACATCCTCTCCAGCATCTGTTGTCTTCAGATTTTTTAAAGATGACAATTCTAACTGGCGTGAGATGGTATCTCAATGTGGTTTTGATTTGCATCTCTCTAATGACAAGTGATGATGAGCATATTTTCATGTTTTTTGCCTCAAGTATTTTATATGGCCTCTCATTAAGAGCTCCAGTGAGTAATGAACTTCTACGGAGTAGTCAGGACGCCGTTTATAGTAGCCAAGAATTAGGTGCCTCCCTGAATGATACACATCTGGGTGATAGTCAGGAGTCTATTTTATATGATCTCTCATTCTGGGAATAACTGAAGAGTACACACCTGGAATAATGTCAGGAGTCTCTTTGGTATGCACACTCATGCAGAATGTGTTTGAATAACGCACACATGGAGAATACTTTGGAGTCCATACCATATGGCTACTCATTCAGACAATCAGTGAATAACGCACACATGTGGAGTAATAAGAAGTCTGTTTCATGTGTCCACTCTTTAACAGCCTCACCAAATATTATAAACTTATGATAGAGTCTGGAGTCTATTTCATGTGGCCGCTCAGAGAATTAGTGAATAATGCACACATGAGAAATACTCTGTGAATATTAGCAGTCTATTTATATGGCCACTCAGAGCTGCAGAGAATAATGCATACCACAGTAATAGTAAGGATTCTGTTTCATGTGACCACTGATTCAGTATCTCCCTCAATGATACACACCACGGAATTAACAGGGTTCTATTCCATAGGAGCACTCATTCAGAGCCTTTCTAAATAATGCAAGATGTGGCAAGTGTCAAGAGTCTATTTCATTTGGCCTCTCATTCAGAGATTCCGTGAATAATAAACACCTGTGGAGTAGTCGGGACCATATTTAAGATAGCCACAAATTAAGCACCTCCATGAGTGATACACAATGGTGTGACAGTCAAGAGTCTATTTCATATGGACACTCATACAGAATGTCTTTGAATAGTGCACATTTGAAGAATAATCACTAGTCTTTTTCATATGGTGATTCCGTCAGAGAATCAGTGAATAAAACACTCCTGTGAAGTTAAATCGAGTCTATTTCATATGGCCACAATTCAGTGTTTCAGTGAAAAAAAAAAAAAATATATATATATATATATATATATATATATATATATATATATATATATGGAATAGCCAGGAATCTCTATTATATGGCCACTGGTTCAGGACCTCAGTGAATAATACACCCTTGGGAAATTGTCTAGTGTCTACTTCAAATAGCCACACATTGAGAGTCTCTGTATATAATGCACACCTGGAGAATAAACAGGAGTCCCTTACTTAGGCTCACTTATTCAGTCTCATTCAGTAATACACACCTGGAAAAATGTTAGGAGTCTTCATCATATAGCCACTTATTTAGAGCCTCAGAAAATAATGCACACCTGTGGAAAAGACACTGGTCTACTTTGTATGGCCACAAAATCAAGGCCTGAGTGAGTAATGCACAACTTTGGAATAATGAGGGGTCTATTCCATATGCCCACTTACTCAGTGTCTCACTTAATAATACACACCTTAGAAATAGTAAGGGATCGATTTCATCTAATCACTAACTCAAAGCCTCATTAAATAATACACATCTGTGGAAGAGTCAGGAGGCTATTTCATATGGCCAAACATTCAGAGCCTCAGTGACTAATACATACCAGGGCATACTCAGGACACTATTACATATAGCCTCTAATACAGAGCTTCACTGAATAATGAACACCTGGGGGAAACTCAGGATTCTATATCATAAAGACACTCTTTCAGAGCCAAACCTAAAAATGCACACCTGTGAGTATTCAGGAGTCTCTTTTTTATGTCCACTCATTCAGAGCCGCATTGAATAATACACATCTATGGAAATGTCAGGAGTGTATTTCACATGGCCACTCATTCAGAGCCTCATTGAATCATACATACCTGCGGAATACTCAGGATTCTATTTCATATGGCCACTCATTCAGAAACTCGTGGAATAATGCACAGCTGCGAAATAGTCTGGAATCTATTTGATATGATGGTTCATTCAGTGCCTCAGTCGAAAATGCACACAGGAAAAATAGTTAAGTGGCTATTTTGTGTAGCCACTCTTCCATACCCTTAGTAAGTAATATGCACCCAGGGAATAGTCAGGAGTCTATTTTATGTGGCCAATGATTCAGAAACTCAGTGAATGCTACACACCGGTGGACTAGTTAGAGTTTTTGACATATGGCCGCTCAATCAGGGTATTACTGATTGATGCACACCTGGGAATTAGTCAGGATTCTATTTTATATCACCATTGTTTACGAGCCTCAATGAGTAATGCACATCTGGTCAGTAATCAGTAGGCTATGTCATATGAACACTCATTCATAGACTCGGTGAATAATGCACACATGTGAAGTAGCCAGGAGTGTATTTCACACAGCCACACATTCAGAGATTCAGTGAATAATACACAGCTGTGGAACAGTCAACATTTCATGTCATAAGGCCACTGACTCATAGCCTCAGTGAAGAATGCACAAATGTACAGTACTCAGCAGGCTATATCATAAAGCCACTCATTCAGAAATTCACTGAATAATAAAAATATTTGGTATAGACATTATCCTGTTTCATATGATCACACAAGGAGAGCCTCACTGAGTAATACACACCTGTGGAAGAGTTAGGAGTCTACTTTATATGACCACTCATTTACAGCCTCAGGGAATAATGCCAGTGTGTGGAATAGACACTAGCCTATTTTATATGGCCACAAAATCAAAGCCTGAGTGAGTAATGCACAACTTTGGAATAGTCAGTTGTCTATTACATATGCCCATATATTCATAGTCTGAGTCAATAATACACACCTGGAAAATTGTCAGAAGTCTATTTCATATGGTCACTAACTCAGACTCATTAAATGATACACATCTGCGGACTAGTCAGGAGACTATTTCATATGGACAAAGTTTCAGAGCCTCAGTGAATAATGCATACCTGGGGAATACTCAGGATTCTATTTAATAGAATAATAGCCACTTATTCAGTAACTCTCTAAATGATGCACACCTGGCCAGTAGTCTGGAGTCTATTTGATATGACCGTTCACCCACTGACTCAGTGGAAAATTCACAGCTGAGACATAGTCAAGAGGATATAGTCAGGAGTATTTTTATATGGTCACTCATTCAGAAACTCACTGAATGATACACACCTTTGGAATAGTCAGAGTCCATGCCATATGGCCACTCAATCACAGCATTACCACATAATGCACAATGGAGCAATAGTCAGGAGTCTATTTCATATGAGCTCTTACTCAGAGATTCGGTGCATAATAAACAGCTGTGGAGTAGTCAGGACCCTATTTAAGGTAGCCCCATATTAAGCACCTCCCTGAATGATACACTCATGAGTTATTGTCAGGAGGCTATTTGATATGGACACTCATACAGAACCTCTTCGAATACTGCACATGTGGGGAATAAACACTAGTCTATTTTATATGGTGACTCGTTTGGGATATCAAGGGAAAACCAACACCTGTGGGGTAAACTGGGTTCTGTTTCATGTGGCCACTCTTTCAGTGTTTCAGTGAATAATACATATATGTGAATTGTCAAGAATCTTTTTCATATGGCCACTTGTTCTAGGCCTTGGTGAATAATACTCTCCTTGGAAACAGTCAAGGGTTTACTTTAAATGTCTACACATTCAAAGTCTCTGAAAATAATGCACACCTGGGCAATAGTTAGGAGTCTCTTTTTTATGCCCACTTATTCAGAGTCTCATTCAAAAATACACACCTGAGGGGAGGAGGCAAAATGGCGTCGTAGAGGCGACTCAGGATTGCAGCTCACAGTGAAGGCACAGAGGGTGAGTCCTAGCCGCATTCTCGGATGTTCCTTTTATGCCCACAGAGCGTTGAAAGTCCCAGGTGTGGGAGAGACACGGGACGCTAGCACACCCGGCTAACGCAGCCGCCTCACACCACCTCTTCAGTGGAACCCGGCGTGGAACTCACTGGTCTGGGTGCCCTGTTAAACCGGCAATCTGAGATTTGGAAGGGCAGATTGGCATGTTCATCTGATTGAACGGGACTTGAACAATGAGCCAGACCAGGAGTTTCCTGGGAAGCGTGATCTGAGCCGGGTTAGTGGGCAGCGGCACAGGAGATTGCACGGATCCCAGTGCCCTATCGGCAGGCAACTGGGGCGCCAGTGAGAGAGTCGACTTTTCAGCTTGGGGAGATGAAGAGAGAGAGAGAGAGGACGGACTCTGAGGCACGAAGCTGGGTGATCGGGCTCGGCGGGTCCCACGCACATGGGGACAAGCAGGGCGGCGAGTGGAGGTGCTTGGGGCTGAGAGTTTTGCTGCCGGCATCTAGGATGGTGCAGCCCGGTGAGGGAGGGGCGTCCACCATTGCTGATGCAGTCCACCCCCACTGAAGTACCGCCCAGGACTGACGCAGGCTGCCGTTGCCGAGGCAACATGCCATAACAGAGAGACTCCGCGCTCCACAGCAGAAGGGAGCCCAGCAGCAACAGGGCGGACCCGCGATAGGAGGTCAAGCAGGCAAATAGTGAATAGACTGCCGCCTAGTGGGGCAGGACAGTGCAACAGATACTCATAAAGAAAGCCCCAATTCCCTGAGACAGAGCACCTAAGGGGGAAAAAAAAGGGTGGTGTTTTACGAGTTATATTGCAGCAGACATAAACAACCTCCCAACAACCCTGAATCAACAACGGAGCTCACAGCTCAGCACTGGAGCTCCTATAAAGCACAGACTGCCCCCTCAAGCAGCTCTCTGACCCCTGTATATCCAAGGAGTCACCCCAGAAAAGGACTAATCAGACTGACATTTGGCTGGCATTATTCTGGAACAAGGACAGCAGAAGAAGAAACTGGTATCATCCCTCACTGTTCCGCAGCTGCTGCAGGTATACCCCAGAGAAGCAGGGCCTGGAGTGGACCTCAGCACTCATACAGCAGAGGGGATAGACCATTACAGGGAAAACTAAGTAACAGAAATACTTCATCATCAACAATCTCAGCGTCCACACAGAGACCCAATAGAAAAATCAGCAACTACAAAGAGGACAGGCGGATAAATCCATAAAGATGGGAAGAAACCAGCGCAAAAAGGAGGAAAGCACCCGAAACCAAAGCACCTCCCCCCCAAAAAAGGACCAAAACTCCTCACCAGCAAGGGAACAAAGCTGGACGGAGAATGAATGTGACAAAATGACGGAATCAGACTTCAGAAAGTGGATAATGAGAAACTTCACTGAACTAAAAGAACATGTACTAAACCAGTGAAAAGAAACTAAGAACCTTGAAAAAAGATTTGAAAAAAGATTCGAGGAATTGATAACAAGAATGGACAACTTAGAGAGGAATATGAATGAATTGAAGGAGCTGAAAAACACAACACGAGAACTTCGCGAAGCATGCACAAGTTTCAACAGCCGAATTGACCAAGCAGAAGAAAGAATATCAGAAGTTGAAGAGCAAATCAATGAAATAAAAAGAGAAACAAAAATTAAAGAAAAAAGTACAAAAAGGAATGAACAAAATCTCCAAGAAATGTGGGACTGTGTGAAGAGACCCAACCTACGTTTGATAGGTGTACCAGAATGTGACGAAGAGAATGAATCCAAGCTGGAAAACACTCTTCAGGATATTATCCAGGAAAATTTCCCCAACCTAGCATGACAGGTCAATACTCAACTCCAGGAAATACAGAGAACACCACAAAGATACTCCACAAGAAGAGGAACCCCAAGGCACATAATCGTCAGATTCACCAGGGTTGAAATGAAGGAGAAAATACTAAGGGCAGCCAGAGAGAAAGGTCGGGTCACGCACAAAGGGAAGCCCACCAGACTCACAGCAGATCTCTCGGCAGAGACTCTACAAGCCAGAAGAGAGTGGGGGAAAATATTCAACATCCTTAAAGAAAAGAGCTTTCAACCCAGAATTTCATATCCAGCCAAACTGAGCTTCATAAGTGAAGGAAAAATAAAATCCTTCACGAACAAGCAAGTACTCAGAGATTTTGTCACCACTAGGCCTGCTTTACAAGAGCTCCTGAAAGAGGCACTACACATAGAAAGAAACAACCAGTTCCAGCCATCCTAAAAGCATACCAAATGCTAAAGACCATCAACAAAATGAAGAATCTACATGAACCAATGGGCAAAACAGCCATCTAGCATCAAAATGGCAGTATCAAATTCACACATAACAATATTAACCCTGAATGTAAATAAGCTAAATGCACCAATCAAAAGACACAGACTGGCAAATTGTATAAAAAAACAAAACCCATCAGTGTGCTGTATCCAGGAAACCCACCTCACACGCAAGGATGCACAAAGGCTCAAAATAACAGGATGGAGGAAGATTTACCAAGCAAATGGAGAGCAAAAAAAAGCAGGAGTTGCAATTCTCATCTCTGATAAAATAGACTTTAAAGCAACAAAGATCAAAAGGGACAAAGAAGGTCATTACATAATGGTAAAAGGATCGATACAACAAGAAGAGATAACGATTCTAAATATATATGGACCCAATGTAGGAGCACCCAGATATATAAGCAAGTTCATAATGACTTACAAAGAGACTTAGACTCCCACACAATGATAGTGGGAGACGTTAACACTCCACTGTCAATAGCAGACAGATCAACCAGACTGAAAATTAACAAGGATATCCAGGACTTGAACTCAAACCTGGAACCAGCAAACCTGATAAACATTTAGAGAACTCTTCACCCCAAATCCACAGAATATACATTCTTCTCAGCAACACATCACACCTACTCCAAAATTGACCACATAATTGGCAGTAAAGCACTCCTCAGCAAATGCAAAACAACTGAAATCATAACAAACAGTCTCTCAGACCAGGTGCAAACAAGTTAGAACTCAGAATACAGAAACTAACTCAGAACCGCACAGCTTCATGGAAACTGAACAACTGGCTCTTGAATGTTGATTGGATAAACAATGAAATGAAGGCAGAAATAAAGAAGTTCTTTGAAACCAATGAGAATGAAGACACAACGTAACAGAATCTCTGGGACACATTTAAAGCAGTCTGTAGAGGAAAATATATAGCAATAAGTGCCCACATGAGAAGAGTGGAGAGATCCGAAATTGACACCCTATCGTCAAAATTGAAAGAGCTAGAGGAGCAAGATCAAAAAAGCTCAAAACCTAGCCAAAGACAAGAAATAACTAAGATCAGAGCAGAACTGAAGGAGATAGAGACAAGAAAACCCTTCAAAAAATCAATAAATCTAAGAGCTGGTTTTTCGAAAAGATCAACAAAATAGACAGACCACTAGCCAGACTGATAAAAAAGAAAAGAGAGAACAACCAAATAGATGCAATAAAAAACGATAAAGGGGAAAGCACCACAGACTCCACAGAAATTCAAACCATCATCCGAGAATACTACAAACAACACTATGCACACAAACTAGTAAATCAGGAAGAAATGGATAAATTCCTGGACGCCTGTGTCCTCCCAAGCCTAAACCAGGAGGAAGCCGAAATTATGTATAGACCAATAACAAGGTCTGAAGTTGAGGCAGCAATTAAGAGCCTACCACACAAAAAAAGCCCAGGTCCAGATGGGGTCACAGCTGAATTCTACCAGACACACAAAGAGGATCTGGTACCATTCCTTCTGAAACTATTTCAAATAATCCAAAAAGAGGGAACGCTTCCCAAATGATTTTATGAGACCAACATCATCCTGATAGCAAAACCCAGCAGAGACTCAACAAGAAAAGAAAATTTCAGGCCAATATCCATGATGAACATAGATGCAAAAATCTTCAATAAAATACTGGCAAATCGATTGCAACAGCACATTAAAAAACTTATCCATCCTGATGAAGTAGGATTCATCCCGGGGATGCAAGGATGGTTCAACATACGCAAGTCTATAAATGTAATTCACCACATAAACAGAAGAAAAACAATAACCACATGATTATCTCAATTGACGCCGAGAAGGCATTTGACAAAACTCAACAACCCTTTATGCTAAAAACCCTCAATAAATTTGTTATTGATGGAACATATCTCAAAGTAATAAAAGCTATTTATGGCAAACCAACAGCCAATATCATAGTTAATGGGCAAAAACTGGAAGCGTTCCCTTTGAAATCTGGCACTAGACAAGGATGCCCTCTCTCACCACTTCTATTCAACATAGTACTGGAAGTTCTAGCCAGAGCAATCAGGCAAGAAAAAGAAATAAAGGGTATTCAAATACGAAAGAAGGAAGCCAAATTGTGTCTATTTGCAGACGACATGATATTATACCTCGAAGACCCCATCACCTCAGCCTAAAAGCTCTTGCAACTGATAAGCAACTTCAGCAAAGTCTCACGATATAAAATTAATGTGCAAAAATCACAAGCATTCCTATCCACCAATAACAGACTTAAAGAGAACCAAATTAAGAACGAACTGCCATTCACAATTGCTACAAAGAAAATAAAATACCTAGGAATACAACTCACTAGGAATGTAAGGGACCTCTTTAAGGAAAACTACAAACAACTGCTCAACGAAATAAGAGAGGACACAAACAGATAGAGAAACATTCCATGTTCGTGGTTAGGAAGGATCAATATTGTGAAAATGACTATACTGCCCATAGTAATTTACACATTCAATGCTATCCCCATCAAACTACCATTGAATTTCTTCACAGGACTGGAAAAAACCACAATGAATTGCATGTGGAACCAAAAAAGAGCCCGCATAGCCAAGTCAATTCTAAGCAAAAATAACACAGCAGGAGGCATCACGCTACCAGACTTCAAACTATACTACAAGGCTATAGTAATCGAAACAGCATGGTACTGGTACCAAAACAGAGATATAGACCAATGGAACAGAACAGAAGCATCAGAGGCAACACAACATATCTACAACCATATTATCTTTGATAAACCAGACAAAAACAGGCAATGGGGAAATGATTCCCTATTTAATAAATGGTGTTGTGCAAACTGGCTAGCCATGTGCAGAAATCAGAAACTGGACCCCTTTCTGACACCTTACGCTAAAATTCACTCCAGATGGATTAAAGACTTAAACGTAAGACCTGACACCATAAAAACCCTAGGAGACAATCTAGGCAAAACCGTTCAGGACATAGGAGTAGGCAAGGACTTCATGAACAAAACACCAAAAGCATTGGCAACAAAAGCCAAAATAGACAAATGGGACTTAATCAAACTCCACAGCTTCTGCACAGCAAAAGAAACAGTCACTAGAGTGAATTGGCAACCATCAGAATGGGAAAAATTCTTTGCAGTTTACACATCTGACAAAGGGCTGATATCCAGAATTTACAAAGAACTCAAACAGATTTACAGAAAAAAAAAAAAACATGCCCATTCAAAAATGGGCAAAGTATATGAACAGAAACTTTACAAAAGAAGACATACATGAGGCCAACAAACATGAAAAAGTGCTCATCATCATTGGTCATTAGAGAGATGCAAATCAAAACCACATTGTGATATCACCTCACAGCAGTTAGAATGGCGATCATTAAAAAATCTGGAGACAGCAGATGCTGGAGAGGATGTGGAGAAACAGGAACACTCTTACACTGTTGGTGGGAGTGTAAATTAGTTCAACCATTGTGGAAGACAGTGTGGCGATTCCTCAGGGACCTAGAAATAGAAATTCCATTTGACCCAGCAATCCCATTACTGGGTATCTATCCAAAAGACTATAAATCGTTCTACTATAAGGACACATGCACACGAATGTTCATTGCAGCACTGTTTACAATAGCAAAGACCTGGAACCAACCCAAATGCCCATCGATGATAGACTGGACTGGGAAAATGTGGCACATATACACCATGGAATATTATGCAGCAATCAAAAATGATGAGTTTGTGTCCTTTGTAAGGACATGGATGAATCTGGAGAACATCATTCTCAGCAAACTGACACAAGAACAGAGAAAGAAATACTGCATATACTCACTCATAGGTGGGTGAGAAAAATGAGAACACATGGACACAGAGAGGTGGTCTACTATACACTGGGGACTGTTGTGGAAAATCGGGGAGGGACAGCGGGGGGGCTGTGGGGGTATAGCCTGGCGATGAATACCATGTGTGGGTGAAGGTGAGGAAGGCAGCAAACACACTGCCATGTGTGTACCTATGCAACTATCTTGCACGTTCTGCACATGTACCCCAAAACTTATAATGCAATAAAAATTTAAAAGAAAAAAGAAATACATGAGGAAAATCTGGCCTCATGTGAATGTGTAGTATGGTAAAAATAAGAGTATTTTAAAAACCTTTTTAGATAATTGTGGATATTTCTTAACACCTCTTCAAAATTCAGTAAATGATAATTTCTTAAAAGTTATTTACAATAGTGTCTGAGACAATGCCAATAAACTCTTCGTACTCTCATTAACATTAAAATCCGTTTGTTTATCCTGCATTTTGAATAGATACTTTATGATGCATGATTTTGTAACAAGATGCATTGGTCAATAGGAGAATATTGATTTACTGAATTATATAAATCTTCCAAATTGTGACACATTTCCTCATAGTATATAAAAAAGTTAAATCCATTCATATCCCTACTATTTTATCAGAAAAGTCTTTAAATATTTAGAAACTTTAAAGTTACAGATATGTTTTCTTTTCTTCCTTTTTTTTTTTTTTTTTTTGAGATGGAGTCTCGCTCTGTCACCGGGCTGGAGTGCAGTGGTGCAATCTCAGCTCACTGTAGCCTCCACCTCTGGAGTTCGGGCGGTTCTCCTCCCTCAGCCTGCTGAGTAGCTGGGACTGCAGGCGGGCACCACCACGCTTGGCTAGTTTTTGTGATTTTAGTGGAGATGGGGTCTCACCATGTTGGCCAAGATGATCTCGATCTCTTGATCCAACCCACCTTGGCCTCCCAAAGGGCTGGGATTGTAGGCCTGAGCCACTGCGCCTGGTCTAATTTTTACTTGAAAGCTTGCATTTTATCATTTGCTAAAAATATTGTGAGATGTTTTCCCTAAAATATTGGGCTCACTTAATGCATATCAGGGAAAGCTGTTTGCCAAACACCTAAGTCTGAGCAACCATCGTGTGTGTTAGTTGTTCTTGAAAGTAAATATGGTATTCTGTGGAAAAAAAAGCAGCTGGTTTAGCTCTGTAACTCAATCATCTCATAAGTGATTGTCCTCAAGACAGTATCTTACTTTGGTATGCAGCAGAAGTGTTTTGCATGTAATTCCCATGTTGTTGCTTAGAATATTACAAAGTTGTGTATTTTTACTGCTTCACCATGGATATTAAGTGAAATTGGCTTTTTTTTCTTTACAAAAAATGCATGATGAAGAACATGATACCTTCTGTAACAGTTTGGTGTCATGTTGATTCCAGCAGTTTCACCCATTGCTATGATCTGAAAGTTGGTGTCCCCCCAAAATTCATATGTTGAAACCTAATACCCCATGTGATAGTATTAAGAGGCGGGGACTCTGGGAAATGAGTAAGCCCTAACAACTGCCCACTTCATGAACAGAATTCATGCTCTTATAAAAGAGGTTGAAGAGAGCTGCTTTGCACCTTCTGCCATGGGAGGGCACAGATCAAAGGTTCTGTCCTTGGGAAATGGGCCCTCAGCAGACATTAACTCTGTCAGAGCCTTACTTTTGTACTTCAGATTAAGTGCAGGCAGAACTGTGAGCAGTAAATTTTTGTTGTTTATAAATTACTTGATCTAAAGTATTTTGTTACAGCAACCTGAACAAACTAAAATGCCCACTATTGCTTTTGCACCCTCAGTGCAAATGTCAACAGAATGAAAAAGGTAAACAACATCTTGGTTTTATTGCAATCCACGTAGTCCCCAGTAACAGGTCTCAGGAACCCCAAGGGATCCAAGGAACACACTTGGAGAACCACTTATATCTAAGGATGGTTTGAGGTTTCCTGAGATTTTATACATTTTGTATATTCATTTTTATGATAAACTAAAATATGTGTGTACAAACACACTCTCAGCCACCACCCAGTTTTAACAGTGCCATATGGCTAAAGGCCCACATGACATGATGTGTGGCTCTTTGGGCATCACATTTTGAAGTAGGGCAAATAGAAAAGTACATGGAAGTACAAGGAGACTGAACTAATAAGGAACTGGGCTGTGGTAATCAAGACCACAATCATGGAAGAGGTGGGATTTATTTCATGGCTCCCAACTTATTAGCAGTAGGGATATTTGAAAATATCCAATTAAAAAATTTTCCATTTCTAAGTCCAGAAGTCTAATGGAATTAGATGCCCATTTTAGGTGCTCATTTTAGATATTTTAGATAAATTAGATAATTAGATGCCCAATGTAGATAATGTTGTAACATAGTCCTTCCCTGCAGATAGCCAGACAGCTGATGGATTTAGAAAGCACCACCTCATTAACACTCGCATTTGGCCAGGCGCCATGGCTCATGCCTGTAATCCCGGCATTTTGGGAGGCCAAGGTGGGTGGATCACAAGGTCAGGAGATCAAGACCAAACTGGCCAACTTGGTGAAACCCCATCTCTACTAAAAATGCAGAAATTGGCTGGGTGTGGTGGCGCACACCTGTGGTCCCAGCTACTCAAGAGGCTGAGGCAGAGTGGCTGGAACCAGGGAGTCGGAGGTTACGGTGAGCTGAGATGGCGCCACTGCACTCCAGCTTGGACGATGGAGCGAGACTCTGTCTCAAACAAACAACAACAAAACCCTGGAATTCAAGGTCAGAACTTTGGTTAAATATGAGTTCTGATTATACCAAACTGAAAAACCAAGGCTTTTAACAGTGTCATTTTAGGCCGGGTATGGTGGTTCATGCCTGCAATCCCAGCATTTTGGGAGGCCAAAGTGGAAGGATGGCTTGAGCCCAGGAGTTCCAGACCAGACAGGCTATGGTGAGAACCCATCTCTACAAAAAAAAGGTTAAAAGTTACCTGAGCGTGGTGGCATGTGCCTGTAGTCCTCAGAGGCTGAGGTGGGAGGATCGCCTGAGCCCAGGAGTTCAAGGCTGCAGTGAATTATGATTGCACCTCTGTACTATAGCCTGGGCAACAGAGTAAGACCCCATCTCAAAATACACACACACACACGATTTTATATGCAGCATTCTCTGTATAAGTGTTACTAAATTTAAAATATGAAAATACAATCAGTAAAAAACTAACATTAAGAACTTTCTACTGTTTCAACACTGGTAACTTGCTTTCCAGAAGACATTGTCATATTAAGTTAATGTTGCTGCTTTTATTTTGATCCGTGTTGTAGTTTGTTGGTATTTGATCTAGAAAATTTATTTGAACATTATAACTGAAGGAAAACTATAGGCATATATTTTTTTACTTGTACATATTCATGTGAGATTGTAATAAAAATAATTTAAGTCCAAAAAAAATACACACCTAAGGATTAAGTAAGACTCTACTTCATACAGCCACTCATTTAGAGCCTCAGTGAATAATGCACACCAGGGTTGTAGTCTGGAGCCTCTTTTATATGGCCACTCATTCAGTGTCTCACTGAATGATACAAAACTGGGGAATCATAAGGATTCTATTCCATACTACCACTCATTCAGAGCCTTGTAGAACAATTCACAATGGGCAATAGTCTGGTGTCTGTTTTATATGGCCTCTCATTCAGAGCTTCAGTTAAATAATAAACTTTTATGGAGTAGTCAAGTAACTGTTTAAGAGAGCCACGAATTAAGTGCCTCCCTGAATGATACACACCTGGGTGATAGTCAAGAGTTTATTTCATATGACCTCTCATTCTGGGAATCACTGAAGAATGCACACATGACAGAGTGTCAGCCAGATATTTGATATGCACACGCATACAGAACCTGTTTAAATAATGCCATCATGGAGAACAATTAGAAGTCTATTTCATATGGCTACTGATTCACACAATCAGTGAATGACGCGCACCTGTGGGGTAATAAGAAGTCTGTTTAATATGGCCACTCTTTCACAGCCTCAGAGCATATTACACACTTGTGATATAATCTGGAGTCTATTTCTTATGGCCACTCATTAAGAGGATTACTCAATAATGCATACCTGCTGAATAGTCAAACGTCCCTTTCCTAATGGCTACTCATTGAGAGCCTCACTGAGTGTACACACCTGGGGAAGTAGTAAGGATTCTGTTTTATTCTTTGATGCAGAGTCTCACTGAATAATGCACACCTGTGGAATAGTCAGGTGCCTTTCTCATGTGGCCTCTCATTCAGAGTGTCACTGAATAATGTGGAGCAGTCAGGAGTCTATTTCATGTAGACACATATTCAGAGCTTCAGTTAATAATACACATTCGTGTGACAGTAACAAATCTAATTAATATGGCCACATATCCAGATTCTCACTGAATAATACACACATGGAGAATAATTTGGAGTCTATTTCCGATGTACATTCATTCAGAGCCTTGGTGAATAATGCACACCGCTGGAGTACCCAGGAGTCTATTTTATTTGGACACTCATTCTTAGCCTCAGTGGATAATATGCACCTGTGAAATAGTCAAAAGTCTATTTAATATGGCCACTGATTCAGAGCCTCATTGAATAATACACACTTGGGCAATAGTCAAGAGTCTATTTTATATGGCCACTCTCTCAGTACCTTACTGAGTGGTAAACACCTGGGGAATAGTCAGGACTGTTTCATATGGACACTCAATGAGTGCCTCACTGAATAATGCACACCTGTGGAATAGTCAGTAATCTATTTCATTTGGTCACTCTTTCAAACCTCAGTGAATAATACACACCTAGAAAACATTGAGGAGTGTGTTTCATGTGGCCACTCATTCAGAGCCTCAAGAACTAGTTCACAACTACAGAATTCTCAAAAGTCTATTTGGAATCGCAATGCATTCAGAGACTATTTGACTAACACATACCTATGGAATTTTGAGGAATCCATTCCAAATGGCCAAATATTCGAAGCCTCAGTGAATCATGCACACCATGGAAATAATCAGCAGTCTATTGCTTATGCCCTCTCATTCAGCCCCTCAGTGAATAATACACGTCTGTTGAGTACTCAGGGGTTGGTTTCATATGGCCACTCATTTCGAGCCTCACTGAATAGTACATAACTGGAAAAATGTCAGGGGTGTATTTCACATGGCCACTCATTCAGAGGTACAGTGAATAATTTACAGCTGTTGAGTACTCAGGAGACTTTCTCATATGGCAAATTATTCAGAGCCTCACTGAATGATACACACCTTGGGAATACTCAGGATTCTATTTAATATAAACACTCATTATGTGCCTCAGTGAATCATGCATACCTGTAATACTGATAATCCTAATTTATATTACACTCCAATTCATAGATTTTCTGAATATTACACAATTGAGAAATAATCAGTAGTCTACTTCATATGGTGAGTCATGAGAAACCCCAAGAAATAATACACTAGTTGGGAAAATTTTGGAGTCTATTTCATATGACTTCTCAGAGAATCAGTGAATAATGCACACATGAGAAATACTCAGTGAATTTTAGGAGTTTATTTTATATGGCCACAAAGAGACTCAGTTAATAATGCACACCACAATAATAGTCAGGGTCCTGTTTCAAATAACCACTGATTTAGTATCTCACTGAATAACACACCAGGGAATCGTAAGGATTCTCTTTCATAAGACTATTCATTTAGAGCCATACTGAATAATGCACAATGGGACAATAGTCAGGAGTCTATTCCATATGGCCTCTCCTTCGGAGCTTCCGTGAATAATAAACACCTGTGGAGTAGTCATGACCCTATTTAAGATAGCCACAAATTAAGCACCTCTCTGAATAATACACACCTGGGTGACAGTCAGGATTCTGCATAAAACCGCTAAAAATTCAGAGTCTCTGTAAATAATGAAAACCTGAGCAATAGACAGGTGTCTCTTTTTTATGCCCAATTATTCAGAGTCTCATTCAATAATACACACTTGCAGAAGAGTTAAAAGTCTAATTTATATAGCCACCCATTTAGATCCACAGTGAATAAGGCACACCAGGGTAATAGTCTGGAGCGTCTCTCATACAGCTGCTCATTCAGTGCCTCACTGAATGATACACACCTGGGGAATCATCAGGATTTTATTCCATACTGCCACTCATTCAGAGACTTACTGAATAATTCACAACGGGGCAATAGTCAGGTGACTTTTTTATAGGACCTCTCATTTAGAGCTTCAGTGAATAATGAACTTTT
This sequence comes from Saguinus oedipus, assembly GCA_031835075.1. Lineage (NCBI taxonomy): Eukaryota > Metazoa > Chordata > Mammalia > Primates > Cebidae > Saguinus > Saguinus oedipus. The sequence goes on from CM063174.1 coordinate 171,816,810, forward strand.
ATGGAAAAGTCAGGACGCTGTTTATGGTAGCTAAGAATTAAGTGCCTCCCTGAATGATACACACCTGAGTGATAGGAGTCTATTTTATATGATCTAACATTCTGGGAGTAACTGCAGAATACAAAACTGGGAATGTATCAGGATTCTATTTGGTATGCGCACTCATGCAGAACCTCTTTGAATAATGCACACATGGATAATAATTAGGAGTCCATGTCATATGGCTACTCATTCAGTCAATCAGTGAATAACGCACACATGTGATGTAATAAGAAGTCTTTTTCATGTGGCCACTCTTTCACATCCTTATCGAATATTATACACTTATGATACAGTCTGGAGTTTATTTCATGTGGCCGCTCAGATAATCAGTGAATAATGAACACATGAGGAATATTCTGTGAATATTAGGAGTCTATTTTATATGGCCATTCAGAGCCACAGTGAATAATGCATACCACGGTAATAGTCAGGATCCTGTTTCATGTGACCACTGATTCAGTAACTCTGAAGAATACACACCAGGGAACCTTCAGGATTCTATTCCATAGAAACCCTCATTCAGAGCCTTACTAAATAATGCAGAATTATTAGGCAAGAGTCAGGAGTCTATTTCAAATGGCCTCTCATTCAGAGATTCAGTGAATAATAAACACCTGTGAAGTAGTCAGGACCCTATTTAAAATAGCCACAAATTAATCACCTCCCTGAATGATAAACACCTGGATGACAGTCAGGAGACTATTGGATATGGACACTCATATATTCTCTCTTTGAATAATACACATGTGAAAAATAATCACTAGTCTATTTCATATGGTGATTTTTTAGAGAATCATTGAATAACACGCACCTGTAAAGTAAAATCGAGTCTATTTTATATGGCCACCATTTCAGTGTTTCAGAGAATAATATATATATATATATATATATATATATATATATATATATATATATATCTGGAATAGCCAGAAATCTCCTTCATATTGTCACTTTTCAGAGCCTCAGTGAATAATACACCTCTGAAAAATTGTCTAGTTTCTACTTCAAATGGTCACATATTGAGAGTCTCTATATAATGCCCACCTGGGGAATAGACAGGAGTCTCTTTCTTAGGCTCACTAATTCAGTCTCATTAAGTAATGCACACCTGGAATAAAGTTAAGAATCTTCTTCATACAGCCACTTATTTAGAGCCTCAATGAATAATTCACCCCAGGGTTACAATCTGGAGACTCTTTTATAAGGCCACTCATTCAGTGCCTCACTGAATGATACAAACCTGGAAAATCATAAAGATTCCATTCCATTCTACCACTCATTCAGAGCCTTATTGAATAATTCACAACAGGCAATAGTCTGACTTCCATTTTATATGGCTTCCCAGTTAAATAATGAACTTCTATGGAGTAGTCAAGTCACTGTTTAAGAGAGCCACGAATTAAGTGCCTCCCTGAATGACACACACCTGTGTGATAGTCAGTAGTCTATTTTGTATGACCTCTCATTCTGGGAATCACTGAAGTATACACACATGTCGGAGTGTCAACAGGATATTTGGTATGCACACTCATATATAACATGTTTAAGTAATGTGAACATGGAGAATAATTGAATGTCTAGGTCATATGACTACTGATTCACACAATCAGTGAATAATGCACACCTGTGGAGTAATAAAAAGTCTATTTTATATGGCCATTCTTTCACATCCTCACTGCATATTACACAATTGTGATATAAATTGGAGTCTATTTCTTATTGCCACTCATTCAGAGGATTACTGAAGAATTCACACCTGTGGAATTGTCAGAAGTCCCTTTTCAATGTCTACTCATAGAGAGCCTCACTGAATGTACACACATGGGGATATAATCAGGATTCTCTTTTATCCCCTCATTCGAAGCCTGACTGAATAATGCACACCTGTGGAATAGTCAGGTGTCTTTTTCATGTGGCCTCTCATTCAGAGTGTCACTGAATAATGTGGAGTACTCAAGAGTCTATTTCATGTGGACACATATTTAGAGCCTCAGTGAATAATACACACGTGTGATAGTAGGAAATCTAATTAATATGGCCAAATATCCAGAGCCTCACCGAATAATACACATCTGCAGAATAATTTGTAGTCTATTTCTGATGGACATTCATTCAGAGCCTTGGTGAATAATGAACCCCTATGGAGTAGCCAGGAGTCTATTTCATTGGAAATTCATTCTTAGCCTCAGTGGATAATACGCACCTGTGAAATTGTCAGGAATCTATTTCATATGGCCACTCATTCAGAGCCTCAGTGAATAATACACAATTGGGGAATAGTCAAGAGCCTATTTTATGTGGCCACTCTCTCAGTACCTTACTGAGTGGTACACACCTGTGGAATAGTCAGAACAGTTCTATATGGACACTCAATGAGTGCCTCACTGAATAATGCACACCTGTGGAATAGACAAAATTCTATTTTATTTGGTCACTGTTTCAGAGCCTCAACGAATAATACACACCTTGAAAACATTGAGGAGTGTGTTTCATGTGGCCAATTATTCAGAGCCTCAAGGAATAGTGCACACCTCGTGAATTCTCAAGAGTCTATTTGGAATGACAATGCATTCAGAGACTCTGTAAATAACACACACCTAGGGTATTGTGAGGAATCCATTCCATATTGCCACATATTCGGAGCCGAAGTAAATCAGGCACACCAAAGAAATAATCAGGAGTCTATAGTTTATGCCCTCTTATTCAGCCCCTCAGTGAATAATGCACGTCTGCCGAGTACTGAGGGGTCTGTTTCATACGGCCACTCATTTCGATCCTCATTGAATAGTACACAACTGGAAAAAAGTCAGGGTTGTATTTCACACGGCTACTAATTCAGACACTCATTGAAAAATTCACAGCTGTTGAGTACTCAGGAGCCTTTCTCATATGGCGAAACATGCAGTGCCTCACTGAATAATACACAGCTTGGGAATAGTCAGGATTCTATTTAATATAAACACTCATAGTGAGATTAAGTGAATCACGAATGTCTGAGGAGTACTGAGGATACTAAATCATATTACCCCTCAATTCATAGATTCCCTGAGTATTACACACTTTTGAAATAATCAGAAGTCGATTTCATATGTTTTTTTTATTTTATTTTTTATTATTTATTTATTTATTTATTTATTTTAATTTTTATTGCATTATAGGTTTTGGGGTACATGTGCAGAACGTGCAAGATAGTTGCATAGGTACACACATGGCAGTGTGTTTTGCTGCCTTCCTCCCATTCACCCACACATGGTATTCATCCCCAGGCTATCCCCCCCAGCCCCACCCGCTGTCCCTCCCCCATTTCCCCCAACAGTCCCCAGTGTATAGTAGACCACCTCTCTGTGTCCATGTGTTCTCATTTTTCTCACCCACCTATGAGTGAGTATATGTGGTATTTCTTTTTCTGTTCTTGTGTCAGTTTGCTGAGAATGATGTTCTCCAGATTCATCCATGTCCTTACAAAGGACACAAACTCATCATTTTTGATTGCTGCATAATATTCCATGGTGTATATGTGCCACATTTTCCCAGTCCAGTCTATCATCGATGGGCATTTGGGTTGGTTCCAGGTCTTTGCTATTGTAAACAGTGCTGCAATGAACATTCGTGTGCATGTGTCCTTATAGTAGAACGATTTATAGTCTTTTGGATAGATACCCAGTAATGGGATTGCTGGGTCAAATGGAATTTCTATTTCTAGGTCCCTGAGGAATCGCCACACTGTCTTCCACAATGGTTGAACTAACTTACACTCCCACCAACAGTGTAAGAGTGTTCCTATTTCTCCACATCCTCTCCAGCATCTGCTGTCTCCAGATTTTTTAATGATCGCCATTCTAACTGGTGTGAGGTGATATCTCAATGTGGTTTTGATTTGCATCTCTCTAATGACCAATGATGATGAGCACTTTTTCATATGTTTGTTGGCCTCATGTATGTCTTCTTTTGTAAAGTTTCTGTTCATATCCTTTGCCCATTTTTGAATGGGCTTGTTTGTTTTTTTCTGTAAATCTGTTTGAGTTCTTTGTAAATTCTGGATATCAGCCCTTTGTCAGATGTGTAAACTGCAAAGATTTTTTCCCATTCTGATGGTTGCCGATTCACTCTAGTGACTGTTTCTTTTGCCGTGCAGAAGCTGTGGAGTTTGATTAGGTCCCATTTGTCTATTTTGGCTTTTGTTGCCAATGCTTTTGGTGTTTTGTTCATGAAGTCCTTGCCTAATCCTATGTCCTGAATGGTTTTGCCTAGATTTTCTTCTAGGGTTTTTATGGTGTCTGTTCATATGGTTAGTCATTAGAAACCCTGAGAAATAATACACTGCTGGGAAATAGGAGTCTATTTTATATGGCCACTCAGAGAATCAGTGAATAATGCACACATGAGGAATACTCAGTGAATATTAAAATTCTATTTCATATGGCCACACAGCCTCACTGAATAATGCACACCGTGGTAAATGTCAGGATCCTGTTCCGTATGACCACTGATTCAGTATCTCACTGAATGACACACCGAAACAATTGTCACAATTCTGTTCCATAGGACCATTCATTCAGAGCCTTACTGAATAATGCACAAAGGGCAATAGTTAGGAGAATATTTCATATGGCCATCCCTTAGGAGCTTCAGTCAATAATGAACACCTGTGCAGTAGTAATGACTCTATTTAAGATGGCCACAAATTAAGCACATCCCTGAATTATAAACACCTGGGTGACAGTCAGGAATCTACTTAAATCAGCTACACATTCAGAATCTCTGTAAATAATGCACACCTGAGCAATAGACAGGAGTCTCTTTTTTATGCCCACTTATTCAGAGTCTCATTCAATAATACACACCTGCAGAAGAGTTAAGAGTCTACTTCATATAGCCACCCATTTAGATCGTCAGTGAATAATGCACACCAGGGTAATAGTATGGAGCCTCTCTCATATAGCTGCTCATTCAGTGCCTCACTAAATTATGCACACCTGGGGAATCATCCGGACTCTATTCCATACTGCTATGAATTCAGAGCCTTATTGAAATAATCACAACGAGGCCATAGTCAGGTGACTAAATTTATGTGGCCCCTTATTTAGAGCTTCCGTGAATAATGAACTTCTATGGAGTAGTCAGGACTCTGTTTATGGTAGCCACTAATTAATTGCCTACCTGGTTGATATGGCTACTCAGAGCCACAGTGAATAATGCATAACAGGGTAATAGTCAGGATCCTGTTTCATGTGACCACTGATTCAGTATCTCTCAGAATGATACATACCAGGGAATCCTCAGAATTCTATTCCATAGTAACACTCATTCAGAGGCTTACTAAATAATGCACAATAAGGCAAGTGTCGGGAGTCTATCTTATATGGCCACTCATTCAGAGATTCAGTGAATAATATTTCACGTGACCACTGATTTAGTATCTCTCAGAATAATAGACACCAAAGAATCCTCAGAATTTTATTTCATACTTCACTCATTTAGAGCCTTATTGAATAATTCACAATGGGGCAATAGTCACGTGACTATTATATGGCCTCTCATTTAGAGCTTCAGTGAATAATAAACTGCTATGGAGTAGTCAGGACGCTGTTTATGGTAGCCACAAATTAAGTGCCTCCCTGAATGATACAAACCTGGGTGATAGTCAGGAGTCTATATTATATGATCTTTCATTCTGGAAATAACTGAAGAATACACACCTGGGAAAGTGTCAGGAGTGTATTTGGTATGCACACTCATGCAGAACATGTTTGCTCATATATTCAGAGCCTGAGTCAATAATACACACCTGGAAAATAGTCAGAAGTCTATTTCATATGGTCACTAACTCAATGACTCATTAAATGATACACCCCTGTGGACTAGTCAGGAGATTATTTCATATGGTCAAACTTTCAGATCCTCAGTGAACAATGCATATCTGGAGAATACTCAGGACTCTATTACATATGGCCCCTCCTTCAGAGCTTCACTGAATAAGAAACACATGTATTGTAGTCAGAATTCTATTTCATATAGCCACATATTCAGAGCCTCACTGAATAACATACACCTTGGGGAAAGTTAAGTTTCTATGTCGTATAGCCACTCATTTAGAGCTGAACCTAAAAATGCACACATAAGGAGTATTTAGTAGTCTCTTTCTTATGGCCACACATTCAGCGCCTCACCAAATAATACATACATGTGGAGAATTCAGGAGCGTATTTCACATGGCCACTCATTTAGAATCTCAGTGAACAATCATATATACCTGGAAAATACTCATGATTCTATTTAATATAGACATTTATTCAGAGACTCACTAAATGATGCACACCTACGGAATAGTCTGGAGTCTATTTGATATGGCCATTCAACCAGTGCCTCAGTGGAAAATGCACAGCTGAGAAATAGTTAAGAGGACATAGTCAGGAGTCTATTTTATATGGTCACTCATTCAGAAACTCACTGAATGATACACAACGGGGGAATAGTCAGAGTCCATGCCATATGACCACTGAATCACAGCATTACCAAATATTGCACAATGGGGCAATACTCAGAAGTCTATTTCATATGGCCTCTTATTCAGAGCTTCAGTGCATAATAAACAGCTGTGGAGTAGTCAAGACCCTATTGTAGGTAGCTACAAATTAAGCACCTCCCTGAATGATACACACATAAGTGATTTTTAAGAGGCTCTTTGATATGGACACTCATACAGAACCTCTTTGAATACTGCACACGTGGAGAATAAACACTTGTCTATTTCATATGATGATTCATTTGGAATATCAAGGAATTACGCACACCTGTGGAGTAAAATGGGGTCTATTACATATGGCCACCCTGAGTGTTTCAGTGAATAGTATGTATATATGAATAGTCAGGAATATCTTTCATATGGCCACTCGTTAAGGGCCTCAGTGAATAATACACCCTTTGGAAACAGTCAAGAGTCTACTTCAAATGTCTACACATTCAGAATCTCTGCAAATAATGCACACCTCTGCAGTAGCCAGGAGTCTCTTTTTCATGCTCACTTATTCAGATTCTCATTCAATAATACACACCTAAGGAAGAGTTAAGAGTCTACTTCATATATCCACTCATTTAGAGCCTCAGTGAATAATGCACACCAGGGTTATAGTTTGGAGACTTTTTTTTATAACCACTCATTCAGTGCCTCACTGACTGATACAAACCTAAGGAATTATAAGAATTCTATTCCATACTACCACTCATTCAGAGCCTTATAAAGTAAGTCACAACATGCAATAATCAGGTGTCTATTTTATATAACCTCTCAGTTAAATAATGAACTTCTATGGAGAAGTCAGGACGCTGATTATGGTAGCCACGAATTAATTGCCTCTCTGAGTGATACACACCTGGGTGATAGTCAGGTGTCTATTTCATATGATCTCTCATTCTGGGAATAACTGAAGAATACACACCTGGGAAAGTGTCAAGGGTCTATTTGGTAAACACACTCATGCAGATTTTGTTTAAATAATGCACACATGGAGAATAATTAGGAGTCCGTGTCATATGGCTACTCATTCAGACAATCAGTGAATAATGTACACATGTGGAATAATAAGAAATTTGTTTTTGTGGCCACTTTTTCACAGCCTCACCGAATATTATACACTTATGATATAGTCTGGAGTCTAATGTGGCGACTCAGAAAATCAGTGAAAAATGCACACATGAGGAATACTCTTTAATATTAGGAGTCTATCTTATATGGCCACTCAGAGCCACAGTGAATAATGCATAACACGGTAATAGTCAGAATCCCGTTCCATGTGACCACTGATTCTGTATCTCTCTGAATGATACACACCAAGGTATCTTCAAAATTCTATTCCATAGGAACACTCATTCAGAGCCTTACTAAATAATGCACAATGGGGCAAGTGTCAGGATTCTCTTTCATATGGACTCTCATTCTGAGATTCAGTGAATAATAAACACCTGCGGAGTAGTCAGGACCCTATTTAAGATAGCCACAAATTAAGCAACTCCCTGAATGATACACACCTGTCTCCTTGATATGGACACTCATACAGATCCTCTTTGAATAATGTACATGTGAAGAATAATCACTAGTCTATTTCATGTGGTGATTCCTTTAGAGAATCATTGAATAACACACACCTGTAAAGTAAAATCGAGTCTATTTCATATGGCCACAACTTCAGTGTTTCAGTGAATAATGTATATATCTGGAATAGAGAGGAGTCTCTTTTTTATGCCCACTTATTCAGAGTCTCATTCAATAATACACACCTAAGGAAGAATTAAGAGTCTACTTCATATAACCACTCATTTAGAGCCTCAGTGAATAATGCACACCAGGGTTATAGTCTGGAACCTCTTTTATATGGCCACTCATTCAGTTCCTCACTGAATGTACAAACCTGGAAAATCATAAGGATTCTATTCCATACTACCACTCATTCAGAGCTGCATAGAATAATTCACCACAAATTTTTCAAGATAGCGCCATAGAAACAACTCAGAATTGCAGCTCTCAGTGAAGGTGCAGAGGGAGAGTCCTAGACGCATTCTCTGACAGACCTTTGTTGCCCACAGAACGGGGAATTTGTCAGGTGTAGGAGAAACCTGGGACACCAGCACAGCAGCTGTTTTGGCTTGTGAAGCCAGTTCGGCCACTGCTGCAGTTAAGTGGCACCCAGCACAAAACTCACTGGACTGGGTGCCCTGTTAAACCGGCAATCTGAGATGTGAAAGGGCAGATTTACATGTCCATCTGATTAAACGGAACTTGGAGATTCCTGGGAATCATGATTTGAGCTGGTGCACTGTGCAGTGGCACAGGAGATTACACGAATCCCAGTGTCCTATCAGCAGGCTACTGGGGCACCAGTGAGAGAGTCAACCATTCAAATTGGGGAGAAAAAGAGAGAGAGAGAGGACGGTCTCTGAGGCAGAGAGCTAGGTTACCGGCCCAACGGGTTCCACCATCACGGAGATAAGCAGGGCAGAGATTGGAGGCGCTCTGGATTGAGAGATTTGCTGTGGGCTCAGCTGAATCCAGGACGGTGCAGCCCGGTGGGGGAGGGTCTTCCGCCACTATGGATGCAATCCACCCCTACTGAGGTACAAGCCCAGTGCTGATGCAGCCTCCCATTGCCAAGGCAACTCATCATAACAGAGAGACTCCACCAGCAGGGCTGAGTGCACCACAGTAGAACAGAGACAGGTGGCAGCAGGGCAAACCCATGCTAGCAGGGCAGAGCCATGGCAGGCAAATAGTAAATAGACTACCTTTTAGCCGGGCAGAACAGTGCAACAGATACTCATAAAGAAAGCCCCAACTCCCTGAGACAGAGCATCTGAGGGAAAAAAGGGGTTTTATAAGTTCTGCTGCAGCAGACCAAAACACAGGTGCCCAATAATCCTGACTGAACAATGGAGCTCACAGCTCAGCACTGGAGCTTCAATAAAGTACAGACTGTCTCCTCAAGCAGCTCCCTGACCCAGGTATATGCAAAGAGTCACATCTAAAAAGGACTAATCAGACTGATATCTGGAGGGCATCATTCTAGGACAAAGATAGAAGAAGAAAAAACTGGTAGCATCCCTCACTGTTTCAGAGCTACAACAGGTGTAACCCAGACAAGCAGGGCCTAAAGTGGACCTCTGCACTCGTACAGCAGAGTGGCTAGTTGATTAGAAAGAAAACTAAGTAACAGAAATACTTCATCATCAACAATCTGGGCGTCCACTCAGAGACCCAATTGAAAAATCAGCAACTAGTAAGACGACAGGTGGATAAATCCACAAAGATGGGAAGAAACCAGCGAAAAAATAGGAAGATACCCAAAACCAAAACACCACACCTCCTAAAAAGGACCAAAACTCCTCACCAGCAAGGGAACAAAGCTGCACGGAGAATGAGTGTGACAAAATAATGGAATCAGTCTTCAGAAGGTGGATAATGAGAAAATTCAGTGAGCTAAAAGAATAAGTTTTAAATCAATGCAAAGAAACTAAGAACCTTGAAAAAAATTTGAGGAAATGATAACAAGAATGGACAACTTAGAGAGGAATATGAATGAATGGAAGGAGCTGAAAAAAAACAAGAGAACTTCACGAAGCATGCAAAAGTTTCAACAGCCGATCTGACCAAGCAGAAGAAAGAATATCAGAAGTCGAAGATCAACTCAATGAAATAAAACGGGAAACCAAGATTAGAGAAAAAAGCACAAAAAGGAATGAACAATATCTCCAAGAAATTTGGGACGATGTGAAGAGACACAACCTACATTTGATAGGTGTACCAGAATGTGATGAAGAGAATGAATCCAAGCTGGAAAATACTCTTCAGGATATAATTCAGGAAAATTTGCCCAACCTAGCAAGGGAGGTCAATACTCAACTCAAGGAAATACAGAGAACACCACAAAGATACTCCGCAAGAAGAGCAACCACAAGGCACGTAATTGTCAGATTCACCAAGGTTCAAATAAAGGAGAAAATACTAAGGGCAGCCAGAGAGAAAGGTCGGGTCACCCACAAAGGGAAGCCCATCAGACTCACAGCAGATCTCTCAGCAGAGACTCTACAAGCAAGAAGAGAGTGGGGGCCAATATTCAACATCCTTAAAAAAAGAATTTTCCACCCAGAATTTCATATCCAGCCAAACTGATATTCATAAGTGAAGGAAAACTAAAATCCTTCATGAACAAGCAAGTACTCAGAGAATTTGTCACCACTAGGCCTGCTTTACAAGAGCTCCTGAAAGAGGCACTACACATAGAAAGAAACAACCAGTACCAGCCATCCTAAAAGCATAACAAATGCTAAAGAGCATCAACAAAATGAAGAATCTACATGAACCAATGGGCAAAACAGCCAGCTAGCATCAATATGGCAGTATCAAATTCACACATAACAATATTAACCCTAAATGTAAATGGGCTAAATGCACCAATCAAAAGACACAGACTGAAAAATTGGATAAAAATCCAAAACCCATCGGTGTGCTGTATCCAGGAAATCCATCTCACATGCAAGAATACACAAAGGGTCAAAATAAAGGGATGGTGGAAGATTTACTAAGCAAACGGAGAGCAGAAAAAGAGCAGGAGTTGCAATTCCAGCCTCTGATAAAATAGACTTCAAAACAACAAAGGTCAAAGGAGACAAAAAGTTCATTACATAATGGTAAGAGGAGTGATAAAACAAGAAGTGCCAACGATCCTAAATATATATGGACACAATGCAGGAGCACTTATATATTTAAGGCAAGTTCTTAATGACTTACAAAGACACTTAGACTCCCACACAATAATAGTGGGAGACTGTAACACTCCACTGTCAATACCAGACAGATCAACCACACAGAAAATTAACAAGAATATCCAGGACTTTAACAAAGACCTGGAACAAGCAAACCTGATAGACATTTACAGAACACTTCACCCCAAATGCACAGAATATACATTCTTCTCAGCACCACATCACACCTACTCCAAAATTGACCACATATTTGGAAGTAAAGTACTACTCAGCAAATGCAAACAACTGAAATTATAACAAAAAATCTCTCAGATCATAGTGCAATCAAGTTAGAACTCAGAATTCAGAAACTAACTCAGAACTGCACAGCTTCATGGAAACTGAACAACTGGCTACTGAATGTTGATTGGATAAACAATGAAATGAAGGCAGAAATAAAGATGTTCTTCGAAACCAAAAAGAACGAAGACACAATGTACCAGAATCTCTGGGACACATTTAAAGCAGTCTGAAGAGGAAAATATATAGCAATAAGTGCCCACATGAGAAGAGTGGAGAGATCCAAAATTGAAATCCCATTGTCAAAATTAAAAGAGCTAGAGGAGGAAGATCAAAAAAGCTCAAAACCCAGAAGAAGAGAAGAAATAACTAAGATCAGAGCAGAACTGAAGTAGATAGAGACAAGAAAATCCCTTCAATAAATCAATAAATCCAAGAGCTGGTTTTTCAAAAAGATCAACAAAACAGACAGACCACTAGCCAGACTGACAAAAAAAGAAAAGTGAGAACTACCAAATAGATGCAATAAAAAACGATAAAGGGCAAATCTATCAGAAATTCAAACCAACAGCAGAGAATACAACAAAAAACTCTATGCATATAAACTAGTAAACAAGGAGGAAATGGATAAATTTCTGGACACCTGTGTCCTCCCATGCCTGAACCAGAAGGAAGATGAAACTATGAATAGACAAATAACATGATCTGAAGTTGAGGCAGCAATTAAGAGCCTACCACACCAAAAAAAGCCAAGGTCCAGATGGTTCACAGCCGCATTCTACAAGACAAACCAAGAGGATCTGTAACCATCCCTTCTGAAACTATTCCAAATAATTTAAAAAGAGGGAACCATTCCCAAATCATTTTATGAGACCAACATCATCCTGATAACAAAACCCGACAGAGAATCAACAAGAAAATAAAATTTCAGGAAAATATCAATGATAAACCTAGATGCAAAAATATTCAATAAAATACTGGCAAACCGATTGCAACAGCACATTAAAAAACTTACCCATCATGATCAAGTAGGACTCATCCCGGGCATGCAAGGCTGGTTCAACATATGCAAGTCTGTAAATGTAATTCAACACATAAACAGAACAAAAAAAACCCATAATTATCTCAATTGACGCAGAGAAGGCATTTGACAAAATTCAACAGACTTTTATGCTAAAAACCCTCAATAAACTTGGTATTGATGGAACATACCTCAAAGTAATAAAAGGTATTTATTACAAAACAACAGCCAATGTCATACTTAATGGGCAAAAACTGGAAGCATTTCTTTTGAAATCCGGCATTAGACAAGGATGCCCTCTCGCACGACTTCTATTCAACATACTACTGGAAGATCTAGCCAGAGAAATCAGGCAAGAAAAATAAATAAAGGGTGTTCAAATAGGGAAGGTGGAAGCCAAATTGTCTTTATTTGCAGACGACATGATAGTATACCTAGAAGACCCCATCACCTCAGCCCAATAACTCCTGAAACTGATAAGCAACTTCAGTAAAGTCACAGGATATAAAATCAATGTGCAAAAATTACAAGCATTCCTATACACCAATAACAGAATTAAAGAGAATCAAATCAAGAACGAACTGCCATTCACAATTGCTACAAAGAGAATAAAATACCTAGGAATACAACTCACAAGAAATGTAAGGGACGTCTTTAAGGAAAACTACAAACCACTGTTCAACAAAATAAGAGAGGACACAAGCCTTTGGAGAAACATTCCATGTTCCTGGTTAGGAAGACACAATATCGTGAAAATGTGTATACTGCTTAAATTAATTTACACAATCAATGCTATTTCCATCAAATTAACATTGAATTTCTTCACCTAACTGGAAAATACCACCAGGAAATTCATATGGAACCAAAAAAGAACCCGCATAGCCAAGTCAATTCTAAGCAAAAAGAACACAGCGGGAGGCATCACACTACCAGATTTCAAACTATGCTACAAGGCTACAGTAATCAAAACAGCATGGTAATGGTACCAAAACAGAAATATAGACCAATGGAACTGAACAGAGGCATCAGAGGAAACACAGCATATCTACAAAAATATAATCTTTGATAAACCAGAGAAAAACAAGCAATGGGAAAAGAATTCCCTGTTTAATAAATGGTGTTTGGAGAACGGGCTAGCCATGTGCAGAAACCAGAAACTGGACCCCTTCCTGACATCTTACACTAGAATTAACTCCAGATGGATTAAAGACTTAAACATAAGACCTGGCACCATAAAAACCCTCGAAGAAAATCTAGGCAAAACCATTCAGGACATAGGGGTAGGCAAGGACTTCATGACCAAAACACCAAAAGCATTGGCAACAAAAGCCAAAATAGACAAATGGGACCTAATCAAACCCCACAGCTTCTGCATGGCAAAAGAAACAGTCACTAGAGTGAATCGGCAACCATCAGAATGGGAAAAAATCTTTGCAGTTTACACATCTGACAAAGGGCTGATATCCAGAATTTACGAAGAACACAAACAGATTTACAGAAAAAAAACAAACAAGCCCATTCAAAAATGGGCAAAAAATATGAACAGACATTTTACAATAGAAGACATACATGAGGCCAACAAACACATGAAAAAATGCTCATCATCACTGGTCATTAGAGAGATGCAAATCAAAACCTCATTGAGATACCATCTCATGCCATTTAGAATGGCGATCATTAAAAAATATGGAGGCTGGGGAGGAGGCAAGATGGCGTCATAGAGGTGACTCAGGATTGCAGCTCTTGGTGAAGGCGCAGAGGGTGAGACCTAGCCGCATTCTCGGATGTTCCTTTTATGCCCACAGAGCGTTGAAAGTCCCAGGTGTGGGAGAGACACGGGACACTAGCAGTCGGCTAACGCAACCGGCTCCCGCCGCCTCTTCAGCCGGCGCCGCAGCGGGACCCGGCGCGGAACTCACTGGTCTGGGTGCCATGTTAAACCGGCAATCTGAGATTTGGAAGGGCAGATTGGCATGTCCATCTGATTGAACGGGACTTGGACAATGAGCCAGACCAGGAGTTTCCTGGGAAGCATGATCTGAGCCGGGGTAGTGGGCAGTGGCACGGGAGATCGCACGGATCCCAGTGCCCTATCGGCAGGCTCCTGGGGCGCCAGTGAGAGAGTCGACCTTTCAGCTTGGGGAGAGGAAGAGAGAGAGAGAGAGGACGGACTCTGAGGCAGGGAGCTGGGTGATCGGGCTCGGCGGGTCCCACGCTCACGGGGACAAGCAGGGCGGCGACTGGAGGTGCTTGGGGCTGAGAGTTTTGTTGCCGGCATTTAGGACGGTGCAGCCCAGTCAGGGAGGGGCGTCCACCATTGCTGACGAAGGGCACACCCACTTAAGTACCTCCCAGGACTGATGCAGCCTGCCATTGCCGAGGCAACCTGCAATAACAGACAGAGTCCACCAGGCAGCAACAGGGTGGACCCGCGTTAGCAGGTCAGAGCCCCGGCAGGCAAATAGTGAATAGACTGCCACCTAGTGGGGCAGGACAGTGCAACAGATACTCATAAAGAAAGCCCCAACTCCCTGAGACAGAGCATCTAAGGGTGAAAAAAAAAGAGTGGTGTTTTATGAGTTCTATTGCAGCAGACATAACCTCCCAACAACCCTGAATGAACAACGGAGCTCACAGCTCAGCACTGGAGCTCCTATAAAGCACAGACTGTCTCCTCAAGCAGCTCCCTGACCCCTGTATATCCAAGGAGTCACCCCAGAAAAGGACTAATCAGACTGACATTTGGCTGGCATCATTCTGGAACAAGGACAGCAGAAAAAGAAACTGATATCATCCCTCACTGTTCTGCAGCTGCTGCAGGTATACCCCAGACAAGCAGGGCATGGAGTGGACCTCAGCACTCATACAGCAGAGTGGATAGATCATTAGAGGGAAAACTAAGTAACAGAAATACTTCATCATCAACAATCTCAGTGTCCACACAGAGACAAAATTGAAAAATCAGCAACTACTAAGACGACAGGCGGATAAATCCATAAAGATGGGAAGAAACCAGTACAAAAAGGAGGAAAGCACCCGAAACCAAAACACCTCACCTCCAAAAAAGGACCAAAACTCCTCACCAGCAAGGGAACAAAGCTGGACGGAGAATGAATGTGACGAAATGACGGAATCAGACTTCAGAAAGTGGATAATGAGAAACTTCAGTGAGCTAAAGGAACATGTACTAAACCAGTGCAAAGAAACTAAGAACCTTGAAAAAAGATTTGAAAAAAGATTCGAGGAATTGATAACAGGAATGGACACCTTAGAGAGGAATATGAATGAATTGAAGGAGCTGAAAAACACAACACGAGAACTTCGCGAAGCATGCACAAGTTTCAACAGCCGAATTGACCAAGCAGAAGAAAGAATATCAGAAGTTGAAGATCAACTCAATGAAATAAAACGAGAAACCAAGATTAAAGAAAAAAGCAAAAAAAGGAAAGAACAAAATCTCCAAGAAATGTGGGACTATGTGAAGAGACCCAACCTACGTTTGATTGGTGTTCCAGAATGTGACGAAGATAATGAATCCAAACTGGAAAACACTCTTCAGGATATTATCCAGGAAAATTTCCCCAACCTAGCAAGACAGGTCAATACTCAACTCCAGGAAATACAGAGAACACCACAAAGATACTCCACAAGAAGAGCAACCCCAAGGCACATAATCGTCAGATTCACCAGGGTTGAAACGAAGGAGAAAATACTAAGGGCAGCCAGAGAGAAAGGTCAGGTCACCCACAAAGGGAAGCCCATCAGACTCACAGCAGATCTCTCGGCAGAGACTCTACAAGCCAGAAGAGAGTGGGGTCCAATATTCAACATCCTTAAAGAAAAGAGCTTTCAACCCAGAATTTCATATCCAGCCAAACTGAGCTTCATAAGTGAAGGAAAAATAAAATCCTTCACGAAAAAGCAAGTACTCAGAGATTTTGTCACCACTAGGCCTGCTTTACAAGAGCTCCTGAAAGAGGCACTACGCATAGAAAGAAACAACCAGTTCCAGCCATCCTAAAAGCATACCAAACTCTAAAGTCCATCAACAAAATGAAGAATGTACATGAACCAATGGGAAAAACAGCCAGCTAGCATCAAAATGGCAGTATCAAATTCACACATAACAATATTAACCCTGAATGTAAATGGGCTAAATTCACCAATCAAAAGACACATACTGGCATATTGCATAAAAAACCAAAACCCATCGGTGTGCTGTATCCAGGAAACCCACCTCACATGCAAAGATACACAAAGGCTCAAAATAAAGGGATGGAGGAAGATTTACCAAGCAAATGGAGAGCAAAAAAAAGTAGGAGTTGCAATTCTCATCTCTGATAAAATAGAATTTAAAGTAACAAAGATCAAAAGGGCCAAAAATGTCATTACATAATGGTAAAAGGATCGATACAACAAGAAGAGATAACGATTCTAAATATATATGGACCCAATGTAGGAGCACACAGATATATAAGGTAAGTTCTTAATGACTTACAAAGGGACTTAGACTCCCACACAATAATAGTGGGAGACTTTAACACTCCACTGTCAATAGCAGACAGATCAACCAGACAGAAAATTAACAAGGATATCCAGGACTTGAACTCATACCTGGAACAAGGAAACCTGATAGACATTTACAGAACTCTCCACCCAAATCCACAGAATATACATTCTTCTCAGCACCACATCACACCTACTCCAAAATTGACCACATAATTGGAAGTAAAGCACTCCTCAGCAAATGCAAAACAACTGAAATCATAACAAACAGTCTCTCAGACCATAGTGCAATCAAGTTAGAACTCAGAATTCAGAAAGTAACTCAGAACCACACAGCTTCATGGAAACTGAACAACTTGCTCTTGAATGTTGATTGGATAAACAATGAAATGAAGGCAGAAATAAAGAAGTTCTTTGAAACCAATGAGAATGAAGACACAACGTAACAGAATCTCTGGGACACATTTAAAGCAGTCTGTATAGGAAAATATATAGCAATAGGTGCCCACATGAGAAGAGTGGAGAGATCCGAAATTGACACCCTATCGTCAAAATTGAAAGAGCTAGCGGAGCAAGATCAAAAAAGCTCAAAACCTAGCTGAAAACAAGAAATAACTAAGATCAGAGCAGAACTCAAGGAGATAGAGACAAGAAAACCCTTCAAAAAATCAATAAATCTAAGAGCTGGTTTTTCGAAAAGATCAATAAAATAGACAGACCACTAGCCAGACTGATAAAAAAGAAGAGAGAGAACAACCAAATAGATGCAATAAAAAACGATAAAGGGGAAATCACCACAGATTCCACAGAAATTCAAACCATCATCAGAGAATACTACAAACAACTCTATGCACATAAACCAGTAAATCAGGAAGAAATGGATAAATTCCTGGACGCCTGTGTCCTCCCAAGCCTAAACCAGGAGGAAGCCGAAACTATGAATAGACCAATAACAAGGTCTGAAGTTGAGGCAGCAATGAAGAGCCTACCACACAAAAAAAGCCCAGGTCCAGATGGGTTCACAGCCGAATTCTACCAGACACACAAAGAGGATCTGGTACCATTCCTTCTGAAACTATTCCAAATAATCCAAAAAGAGGGAACCCTTCCCAAATCATTTTATGAGACCAACATCATCCTGATACCAAAACCCGGCAGAGACTCAACAAGAAAAGAAAACTTCAGGCCAATATCCATGATGAACATAGATGCAAAAATCTTCAATAAAATACTGGCAAACCGATTGCAACAGCACATTAAAAAACGTATCCATCATGATCAAGTAGGATTCATCCCGGGGATACAAGGCTGGTTCAACATATGCAAGTCTATAAATGTAATTCACCACATAAACAGAAGCAAAAACAAAAACCACATGATTATCTCAATTGATGCAGAGAAGGCATTTGACAAAATTCAACAGCCCTTTATGCTAAAAACCCTCAATAAACTTGGTATTGATGGAACATATCTCAAAGTAATAAAAGCTATTTATGACAAACCAACAGCCAATATCATACTTAATGGGCAAAAACTGGATGCATTCCCTTTGAAATCTGGCACTAGACAAGGATGCCCTCTCTCACCACTTCTATTGAACAGAGTACTGGAAGTTCTAGCCAGAGCAATCAGGCAAGAAAAAGAAATAAAGCGTAATCAAATAGGAAAGGTGGAAGCCAAATTGTCTCTATTTGCAGACGACATGATAGTATACCTAGAAGACCACATCACCTCAGCCCAAAAGCTCCTGCAACTGATAAGCAACTTCAGCAAAGTCTCAGGATATAAAATCAATGTTCAAAAATCACAAGCATTCCTATACACCAATAACAGACTTAAAGAGAAGCAAATCAAGAACGAACTGCCATTCACAATTGCTAGAAAGAAAACAAAATACCTAGGAATACAACTCACTAGGAATGTAAGGGACCTCTTTAAGGAAAACTACAAACAACTGCTCAACGAAATAAGAGAGGACACAAACAGATGGAGAAACATTCCATGTTCGTGGTTAGGAAGAATCAATATCGTTAAAATGGCTATACTGCCCAAAGTAATTTACACAATCAATGCTATCCCCATCAAACTACCATTGAATTTCTTCACAGAACGGGAAAAAGCCACCATGAATTTCATATGTAACCAAAAAAGAGCCCGCATAGCCAAGTAAATTCTAAGCAAAAAGAACACAGCAGGAGGCATCACGCTACCAGACTTCAAACTATACTACAAGGCTACAGTAATCAAAACAGCATGGTACTTGTACCAAAACAGAGATATAGACCAATGGAACAGAACAGAGGCATCGGAGGCAACACAACACATCTACAACCATATTATCTTTGATAAACCAGACAAAAACAGGCAATGTGGAAAGTATTCCCTATTTAATAAATGGTGTTGGGAAAACTGGCTCGCCATGTGCAGAAAGCAGTAACTGGACCCCTTCCTGACACCTTACACTATATTTAACTACAGATGGATTAAAGACTTAAACGTAAGACCTGAGACCATAAAAACCCTAGAAGAAAATCTAGGCAAAACCATTCCGGACATAGGAGTAGGCAAGGACTTCATGAACAAAACACCAAAAGCATTGGCAACAAAAGCCAAAATAGACAAATGGGACCTAATCAAACTCCACAGCTTCTGCACGGAAAAACAGTCACTAGAGTGAATCGGCAACCATCAGAATGGGAAAAAATCTTTGCAGTTTATGCATCTGACAAAGGGCTGATATCCAGAATTTACAAAGAACTCAAACATATTTACAGGAAAAAAACAAACAAGCCCATTCAAAAATGGGCAAATGATATGAAAAGAAACTTTATGAAAGCAGACATACATAAGCCCAGCAAACATATGAAAAAGTGCTCATCGTCATTGGTCATTAGAGAGATGCAAATCAAAACCACATTGAGATACCATCTCACACCAGTTAGAATGGCGATCATTAAAAAATCTGGAGACAGCAGATGCTGGAGAGGATGTGGAGAAATAGGAACACTCTTACACTGTTGGTGGGAGTGTAAATTAGTTCAACCATTGTGGAAGACAGTGTGGCGATTCCTCAGGGACCTAGAAATAGAAATTCCATTTGACCCAGCAATCCCATTACTGGGTATCTATCCAAAAGACTATAAATCCTTCTACTATAAGGACACATGCACACGAATGTTCATTGCAGCACTGTTTACAATAGCAAAGACCTGGAACCAACCCAAATGCCCAACGATGATAGACTGGACTGGGAAAATGTGGCACATATACACCATGGAATATTATGCAGCAATCAAAAATGATGAGTTTGTGTCCTTTGTAAGGACATGGATGAATCTGGAGAACATCATTCTCAGCAAACTGACACAAGAACAGAAAAAGAAATACCGCATATACTCACTCATAGGTCGGTGAGAAAAATGAGAACACGTGGACACAGAGAGGCGGTCTGCTATACACTGGGACTGTTGGGGGGAATGGGGGAGGGACAGCAGGGGGGGCTGGGGGGGATAGCCTGGGGATGAATACCAAGTGTGGGTGAAGGGGAGGAAAGCAGCAAAGCACACTGCCATGTGTGTACCTATGCAACTATCTTGCTCGTTCTGCACATGTACCCCCAAACCTATAATGCAATAAAAATTAAAAAAAAAAATAAGGTAAATGCTTAAATGAACTGAGACACATCCACACCATGGGATATTATTCAGTGATAAAAAGGAATAAACTTTCGAGATATACAAAAAAAAAATATGGAGACAGCAGATGCTGGAGAGGATGTGGAGAAATAGGAACACTCTTACACTGTTGGTGGAATGTAAATTAGTTCAACCATTGTGGAAGACAGTGTGGCGATTCCTCAAGGACCTAGAAATAGAAATTCCATTTGACCCAGCAATTTCATTACTGGGTATATATCCAAAGGACTATAAATCGTTCTACTATAAGGACTCATGCACACGAATGTTTATTGCAGCACTGTTTACAACAGCAAAGACGTGGAACCAACCCCAATGCCCATCAATGATAGACTGGATTGGGTAAATGTGGCACACATACACCATGGAATACTATGCAGCAATCAAAAATGATGAGCATTTCTCCTTTGTAAGGACATGGATGAATCTGGAGAACATCATTCCCAGCAAACTGACACAAGAACAGAAAAATTAATACCGCATATTCTCACTCATAGGCGGGTGAGAAAAATGAGAACCCATCGCCACAGGGAGGATGTCTACTGCACCCTGGGGTCTATTGGGGGAATGGGGGAGGGACAGCGTCGGGGGGGCTGGAGAGTTATAGCCTGGGGATAAATGCCAAGTGTGGGTTAAGGGGAGGAAGGCAGCAAAACTCACTGTCATGTGTGTACCTATGCAACTATTTTGCACGTTCTGCACATGTACCCCAAAATATATAATGCAATAAAAATTTAAAAAATAAAAAAATAAAGATTTAAACATAAGACCTGGCACCATAAAACCCTAAAAGAAAATTTAACTAAAACCATTCTAGACATAAAAGTAGGCATGGAATTCATAACCAAAACACCGAAGGCATTTGCAACAAAAGCCACAATAGACAAATGGGACCTAATCCAACTCCACAGCCTTTGCACAGCAAAAGAAACTTTCACTAGAGTGAATCGGCAACCATGAGAATTGGAAAAAAATATTTGCAGTTTACGCATCTGACAAAGGGCTCATATCCAGAATTTACAAAGAACTCAAACAGATTTACAGGAAAAAAAAACAAACAAGCCCATTCAAACATGGGCAAAGATTATGAACAGACACTTTACAAAAGAAGACATACTTGAGGTCAACAAACGCATGAAAAAATGCTCATCATCACTGGTCATTAGAGAGATGCAAATCAAAACCCCATTGAGATACCATCTCACGCTAGTTAGAGTGGTGATCACTAAAAAATATGGAGACAGCAGATGCTGGAGAGGATGTTTAGAAATAGGAACACTCTTACACTGTTGGTGCGAGTGTAAATTACTTCAACCATTGTGGAAGACAGTGTGGCGATTCCTCAAGGACCTAGAAATAGAAATTCCATTTGACCCAGCAATCCCATTACTGGGTATATATCCAAAGGACTATAAATCATTCTACTATAAAGACACATGCACAGGAATGTTCATTGCAGCACTGTTTACAATAGCAAAGACCTGAAACAAACCGAAATGCCCATCGATGATAAAATGGACTGAAAAAATGTGGCACATATACACCATAGAATATTATGCAGCAATCAAAAATGATGAGTTTTTGTCCTTTTTGAGGACATGGATGAATCTGGAGAACATCATTCTCATCAAACTGACACAAGAACAGAAAAAGTAATACCGTATATTCTCACTCATAGGCAGGTGAGAAAAAAGAGAACACATGGACACAGGGAGGGAATATACTACACACTGAGGTCTATTGGGGGGAATGGAGGAGGGACAGCGTGGGGGGAGATGAAGAGGGATAGCCTGGAGAGAAATGCCAAGTGTGGGTGAAGGGGAGAAAGGCAGCAAAAAACACTTCCAAGTGTGTACAGATGTAACTATCTTGAAGGTTCTGCACATGTACCCCAAACGTGAAATGCAATAAAACTTTAAATTAAAAAAAAAGAAGAATTCACAACGAGCAATAGTCAGGTGTATATTTTATATGGCGTCTCAGTTAAATAATAAACTTCTATGGGGTAGTCAATTCACTGTTTAAGAGAGCCACGAATTAAGTGCCTTCTGGAATGATAGACACGTGGTTGATAGTCAGTAGCCTATTTCATATGACCTCTCATTCTGGCAATCACTTAAGAATACAAAAATGAAGAAGTTTCAGCAGGATATTTGGTATGCACACTCATACATAACCTTTTGAAATAATGCGAACATGGAGAATAATTAGGAATCAATGTCATATGGCTATTGATTCACACAACCAATGAATAACACACAGCTGTGGAGTAATAAGAAGTCTATTTTATATGGCCACTCTTTCACAGCCTCACTGCATATTAAACACTTGTGATATAATCTGGAGTCTATTTCTTATGGTCACTCATTCAGAGAATTACTGAATAATGCACACCTGGGGAATAATCAGAAGTCTCTTTCCTATGGCTACTCATTGAGAGCCTCACTGAATATTCACACCTGGTGAAATAATCAGGATTCTATTTTAACCCCTCATTTAGAGTCTCACTTAATAATGCACACCGGTGGAATCGTGAGGTGTCTTTTTTATGTGACCTCTCATTCAGAGTGTCACTGAATAATGTGGAGTAATCTGGGGTCTATTTTATGTAGACACATATTTAGAGCCTCAGTGAATAATACACACCTGTGTGATAGTGAAGAATCTAATTAATATGGCCACATATTCAGAGCATCACTGAGTAAAAGACACCTGGAAAATAATTTGGAGTCTATTTCCGATGGACACTTATTCAGAGCCTCGGTGAATAATGCACACCTGTGGAGTAGCCAGGAGTCTATTTCAATTGGACACTCATTCTTACCGTCAGTGGATAATATGCACCTGTGAAATAGTCAGGAGTCTATTTCATATGGCCACACATTCAGAGCCTCAGTGAATAATACACACCTGGGGAATAGTCAAGAGTCTATTTTATACAGCCACTCTCTCAGTACCTTAGAGTGGTATACACTTGGGGAGTAGTCAGGACAGTTTTATGTGGACACTCAATAAGCACCTCACTGAATAATGCATACCTGTGGAATAGTCAGGAATCTATTTCATTTGGTTACACTTTCAGAGCATCAGTGAATAATACACACCTAGAAAACATTGGGGAGTGTGTTTCATGTGGCCACTCATTCAGAGCTTCACGGAATAGTGAACACCTGGAGAATTCTCAAGAGTCTATTTGGAATCGCAATTCATTCAGAGACTCTGTGAATAACACACACCTAGGAAATTGTGAGGAATCCATTTTATATGGCCACATATTTGGAGCCTCAGTGAATCATGCACACCAAAGTAATAATCAGGAGTCTATTGCTTATGCCCTCTCATTCAGATCCTCAGTGAATAGTGCATGTCTGTCGAGTACTGAGGGGACTGTTTTATATGGCCACTCAATTCGAGCCTCACTGAATAGTACACAACTGGAGAAAAGTCAGGGATGCATTTCACAAGGCCACTCATTCAGAGGCTCAGTGAATAATTCACAGCTGTTGAGTTCTCAGGAGCCTTTCTCATATGGCGAATAATTCAGAGCCAAACTGAATGATACTCAGCTTGGGAATAGTCAGGATTCTATTTAATATAAACCCTCATTATGAGCCTCAGTAAATCACGCATGTCTGTGAAATACTGAGGGTACTAATTCATATTACCCCCAATTCATAGATTTTCTGAATAATACACACTTGTAAAATAATCAGAAGTCTATTTCATATGGTGACTCATTAGGAACCCCAAGAAATAATACACAACCGGAGAATTGTCAGGAGTCTATTTCATATGGCCACTCAGAGAATAAGTGAATAATGCACACATGAGAAATACTCAGTGAATATTAGGAGTCTATTTTATATGAGCACACAGAGCCTCAATGAATAATGCACACAATGGTAATAGTCAAGATCCTGTTTCTTATGATCACTGTTTCAGTATCTCACTGAATGACACACCAGGAAATCCTACGGATTCTTTTCCATAGGACCATTCATTCAGAGCCTTACTAAATAATGCACAAGAGACAATAGTCAAGAGTCTATTTTATATGGCCTCTCTTTCTGAGCTTCAGTGAATAACGAACACCTGTGGAGTAGTCATGACCCTACTTAAGATGGCCAAAAATTAAGCACTACCCTGAAAGAAATACACCTGGGTGACAGTCAGGAGTCTACTTAAATCGGCTATACATTCAGAGTCTCTGTAAATAATGCACACCTGAGCAATAGACAGGAGTCTCTCTTTTATGTCCACTTATTCAGAGTCTCATTCAAAAATAAACACCTTCACAAGAGTTAAGAGTCTACTTCATATAGCCACCCATTTATATCCTCAGTGAATAATGCACACAAGGCTAATAGTCTGGAGCCTCTCTCAAATAGCCGCTCATTCAGTGCCTCACTGAATAATACACACCTGAAAAATCATCAGGAATTTCTTCCATACTGCCACTCATTCAGAGCCTTATTGAATCCTTCACAATGGGGCAATAGTCAGGTGACTATTTTATACGTCCTCTCATCTAGAGCTTCAGTGAAAAATGAACTTCTATAAAGTAGTCAGGACGCTGTATATAATAGCCACAAATTAAGTGCCTCCCTGAATAATACACACCTGGGTGATAGTCAGGAGTCTATTCCATATGATCTCCCATTCTGGAAATCACTGAAGAATACACACCTGGGAAAGTGTCAGGAGTCTACTTGGTATGCACAATCATTCAGAACCTGTTTGAATAATACGTACATGGAGAATAATTAGGAGTCCATGTCATATAGGTATTCATTCGGACAATCAGTGAATAACGCACGCATTAGGATTAATAAGAAGTCTGTTTCATGTGGCCACACTTTCACAGCCTCACCGAATATTATACACTTATGATAGGATCTGGAGTCTATTTCCTGTGTCCAATCACAGAATCAGTGAATAATGCACACATGAGGAATACTCTGTGAATATTAGGAGTCTATTTTATATGGCCACTCAGAGCCACAGTGAATAATGCACACCACAGTAATAGTCAGGATCCTGTTTCATGTGACCACTGAATCAGTATCTCTCTGAATGGTACACACCAGGGAATCTTCAGGATTCTGTTCCATAGGAACACTCATTCAGAACCTTACTAAATAATGCACAATGGGGCAAGGGTTAGGAGTCTATTTCATACGGCCTGTCATTCAGAGATTCAGTGAATAATCAACACCTGTGGAGTAGTCAAAACCCTATTTAAGATAGTCACAAATTAACCAACCCCCTGAATGATACACACCTGTGTGACCATCAGGAGTCTATTTGATATGGACACTCATAAAGAACCTCTATGAATAATGCACACGTGAAGAATAGTCACTATTCTATTTCATATGGTGATTCCTTTAGAGAATCATTAAATAACACACACCTGTGAAGTAAAATCGAGTCTATTTCATATGGCCATCCTTTCAGTGTTTCAGTGAATAATATATATATCTGGAATAGCCAGGAATCTCTTTTATGTAGTTACTCATTCAGGGCCTCAGTGAATAATACACCCCTGGGAAATTGTATAGTGTCTACTTCAAATGTCCACACATTGAGATTCTCTGTATATAATGCACACCTGGGGAATAGACAGGAGTCTCTTTCTTAGGCTCACTTATTCAGTCTCATTCAGTAATACACAACTGGAAAAGAGGTAAGTGTCTTCTTCATACAGCCACACATTTAGAGCCTCAGTAAATAATAGACACCTGTGAAACAAACACTGCTCTACTTTGTATGGCCACAAAATCAAAGCCTGAGTGAGTAATGCAGAACTTTGGAATAATGAAGATTCTATTCCATATGCCCACTTAAATAGTGTCTCAGTCAATAATACACACCTAAAAATAGTAAGGGATCTATTTCATCTAACCACTAACTCAAAGACTCATTAAACAATACACACCTGTGGAATAGTAAGGAGGCTATTTAATATGGCCAAAAATTCAGAGTCTCAGTGACTAATACATACTGGGGCATACTCAGGACACTATTACATATGGCCTCTCATTCAGAGCTTCACTGATTAATGAACACCTGGGGAAAAGTCAGGATTCTATTTCAAAAAGACACACTTTCAGAGCCAAACCTAAAAATGCACTTCTGCGAGTATTCAGCAGTCTCTTCCCTTTGTCCAATTATTCAGAGCCTCATTGCATATACACATCTATGGAAATGTCAGGAGTGTATTTCACATGGCCACTCATTTAGAGCATCATTGAATCATACATACCTTTGGAATACTCAGGAGTCTATTTCATATGGCCACTCATTCAGAAACTCGTGGAATAATAAACACCTGCGAAATAGTCTGGAGTCTATTTATTTTGATGGTTCATTCAGTGCCTCGGTGGAAAATGCACATGGGAGAAATAGTTAAGTGGCTATTTTATGTAGCCACTCATCCATCAACTTAGTAAGTAATACAGACTTGGGGAATAGTCAGGAGTCTATTTCATGTGGCCAATTATTCATAAACTCAGTGAATGCTACACACCTGTGGACTAGTTAGAGTGTATGACATATGGCCACTGAATCAGAGCATTACTGATTGATGCACACCTGGAAATTAGTCAGGGTTCTATTTCATATAACCATTGTTTAAGAGCATCATTGAGTAATGCACATCTGGTCAATAATCAGGAAGCTGTCATATGAACACTCATTCAGAGCCTCAGTGAATAATGCACACCTGTGGAGTAGCCAGGAGTGTATTTCACACAGCCACTCATTCAGAGCCTCAGTGAATAGTACACATTTGTGAAACAGTCAGCCTTTCATTTTATATAACCACTGACTTACAGCCTCAGTGAATAATGCACAAATGTACAGTACTCAGCAGTCTATTTCATAAAGCCACTCATTCAGAAATTAACTGAATAATAAAAGTATTTGGGATAGACTTTATCCTGTTTCATATGATCACATAAAAGAGCCTACCTGAGTAATACACACCTGGGGAAGAGTTAGGATTCTAGTTTATATGGCCACTCATTTGCAGCCTCAGTGAATAATGCACACGTGTGGAATAGACACTAGTCTATTTTATACGGCCACAAAATCAAAGCCTGAGTGAGTAATGCACAACTTTGAAATAGTCAGTAGTCTATTCCATATGCCCATATATTCAGAGTCTGAGTCAACAGTATCCACCTGGGGAATAGTCAGAATTTTATTTCATATGGTCACTAACTGAAAGACTCATTAAATGATAAACACCTGTGGACTAGTCAGGGAACTATTACGTATAACCAAAGTTTCAGAGCCTCAGTTATTAATCCATATATGGGGAATACTCAGGACGCTATTACATATGGCCTCTCATTCAGAGCTTCACTGAATAACGAACACCTGTATTGTAGTCAGAATTCTATTTCATATAGCCACATATTCAGAGCCTCACTGAATAACATACACCTTGGTGAAAGTCAAATTTCTATGTCATATAGCCACTCATTTAGAGTCAAACCTAAAAATGCACGCCTGAGGAGTATTCAGTTGTGGCTTTCCTATGGCCACTCATTCAGAGCCTCACTAAATAATAGAGACTTGGGGGCCCGGCTTCCAAGATGGCGTCATAGAGGTGACTCAGGATTGCAGGTCTCAGTGAAGGCGCAGAGTGAGTCCTAGCCGCATTCTCGGACGGACGTTTTTGGCCCACAGAACGTTGAAAGTCCCAGGTGTGAAAGAGACACGGGACGCTGGAGCAGCCGGCTCACGTGGCCGGTTTGGCCGGCGCCACAGCGCAGTGGCACCAGGCACAAAACTCACTGGTCCGGGTGCCCTGTTAAACCGGCAATCTGAGATTTGGAAGGGCCGATTGGCATGTCTGTCTGATTGAGTAGGACTTGGACAATGAGCCAGAACAGGGGATTCCTGGGAAACGTGAACTGAGCCGGTGCATTGGGCAGTGGCACGGGAGATCGCAGGGATCCCAGTGCCCTATCAGCAGGCTACTGGAGCACCAGTGAGAGAGTCAACCGTTTAGCTTGGAGAGAGGAAGAGAGAGAGAGAGAGAAGATGGACTCTGAGGCAGGGAGCTGGGTGATCAGGCTTGGCGGGTCCCACCCTCATGGGGACAAGCAGGGTGTCGATTGGAGGTGCTCAGGGCTGAGAGTTTTTCTGCCGGCATCTAGCACTGTGCAGCCTGGTGGGGGATGGGCATCCACCACTATGGACGCAATTCATCCCTACTGAAGTACCGCCCAGGGCTCACACAGCCTGCTGTTGGTGAGGCCACCTGCCATAACAGAGAGAATCCGGCAGCAGGGCAGAGCATGCCACAGCAGAACGAAGCCCCATGGCAACAGGGGGGAACTGCACTAGCAGGGCAGAGCCCCAGCAGGCAAATAGTGAATAGACTGCCTCCTAGCTGAGCAGTGTAACAGATACTCATAAAGAAAGCCCCAACTCCCTGAGACAGAGCATCTAAGGGGGGGAACAAAGTGGGGGTTTATGAGTCCTGCTGCAGCAGACATAAACACATTCTCCCAACAACCCTGAATGAACAACGGAGCACAGAGCTCAGCACTGGAGCTCCTATAAAGCACAGACCATCTCCTCAAGCAGCTCCCTGACCCCTGTATATCCAAAGAGTCACCCCCAAAAAGGACTAATCAGACTGACATTTGGCAGACATCATTCTGAAACAAAGATGGCAGCAGAAGAAACTGGTAACATCCCTCATTGTTCTGCAGCTGCTACAGGTGTACCCCAGATAATCAGGGCCTGGAGTGGACCTCAGCACTCGTACAGCAGAGGGGCTAGACAATTAGAAGGAAAACTAAGTAACAGAAATACCTCATCATCAACAATCTGGGCGTCCACACAGAGACCGAATTGAAAAATCAGCAACTACTAAGACGACAGGAGGATAAATCCATAAATATGGAAAGAAACCAGTGCAAAAAGGAGGAAAACACCCGAAACAAAAATTCCTTACCTCCTACAAAGAACAACAACTCCTCACCAGCAAGGGAACAAAGCTAGACGGAGAATGAGTGTGACAAAATGACAGAATCAGACTTCAGAAAGTGTATCCACTGGTAAAAGGATCAATACAACAAGAAGAGCTAACGATTCTAAATATATATAAACCCAATGCAGGAGCACCAGATGTATAAGGCAAGTTCTTAATGACTTACAAAGAGACTTAGACTCCCACACAATAATAGTGGGAGAATTTAACACTCCACTGTCAATAGCAGACAGATCAACCAGACAGAAAATTAACAAGGATATCCAGGACTTGAACTCAGACCTGCAACAAGTAAACCTGATAGACATTTACAGAACTCTCCACCCCAAATCCACAGAATATACATTCTTCTCAGCACCACATCACACCTACTCCAAAATTGACCACATAATTGGAAGTAAAGCACTCCTCAGCAAATGCAAAACAACTGAAATCATAACAAACAGTCTCTCAGACCATAGTGCAATCAAGTTGGAACTCAGAATTCAGAAAATAACTCAGAACCACACAGCTTCATGGAAACTGAACAACTGGTTCTTGAATGTTGATTGGATAAAAAATGAAATGAAGGCAGAAATAAAAAAGTTGTTCAAAACCAATGAGAACAAAGACACAACGTACCAGAATCTCTGGGACACATTTAAAGCAGTCCGTAGAGGAAAATATATAGCAACAAGTGCCCACATGAGAAAAGTGAAGAGATCCAAAATTGACATCCTATCATCAAAATCGAAAGAACTAGAGGAGCAAGATAAAAAAAACTCAAAACCTGCCAAAGACAAGAAATAACTAAGATCAGAGCAGAACTGAAGGAGATAGAGACAAGAAAACCCATTCAAAAAATACAAAAATCCAAGAGCTGTTTTTTCAAAAAGATCAACAAAACAGACAGACCACCAGCCAGACTGATAAAAAAGAAAAGAGAGAACAACCAAATAGATGCAATAAAAAAAGATAATGGGGGAAATCACCACAGATTGCATAGAAATTCAAGCCATTGTCAACTCTATGCACATAAACTACTAAACCCAGAACAAACAACTTTATGCACATAAACTACTAAACCAGGAAGAAATGGATAAATTCCTGGATGCCTGTGTCCTCCCAAGCCTAAACAAGGAGAAAGCCAAAACTATGAATAGACCAATAACAAGGTCTGAAGTTGAGGCAGCAATTAAGAGCCTACCACACAAAAAAAGCCCAGGTCCACATGGGTTCACAGCCGAATTCTACCAGACACACAAAGAGGATCTGGTACCATTCCTTCTGAAACTATTCCAAATAATTCCAAAAGAGGGAACCCTTCCCAAATCATTTTATGAGACCAACATCATCCTGATACCAAAACCCGGCCGAGAATCAACAATAAAAGAAAACTTCAGGTCAATATTCATGATGAACATAGATGCAAAAATCTTCAATAAAATACTGTCAAACAGATTGCAACAGCACATTAAAAAACTTACCCAACATGATCAAGTAGGATTCATCCCGGGCATGCAAGGCTGGGTCAACATATGCAAGTCTATAAATGTAATTCACCACATAAACAGAAGCAAAAACAAAAACCTCATGATTATCTCAATTGACACAGAGAAGGCATTTGACACAAGAACAGAAAAAGAAATACTGCATATACTCACTCATAAGTGGGTGAGAAAAATGAGAACACATGGACACAGAGAGGCGGTCTACTATAAACTGGGGACTGTTGGGGGAAATGGGGGAGGTACAGCGGGGAGGGCTGCGGGGGATAGCCTGGGGGTGAATACCAAGTGTGTGTGAAGGGGAGGAAGGCAGCAAAACACACTGCCATGTGTGTACCTATGCAACTACCTTGCACGTTCTGCACATGTACCCCAAAACCTATAATGCAATAAAAATTAAAAAAAAATATATTCAACGGCTCTTTATGCTAAAAACCATCAATAAACTCGGTATTGGTGGAACATATCTCAATGTAGTCAAAGCTATTTACGACAAACAAAAACCCAATATCTTACTGAATGGGCAAAAATTTGAAGCATTTCCTTTGAAATCCGGCACTAGACACGGATGCTCTCTCTCACCACTCCTATTCAACATAGTACTGGAAGTTCTAGCCAGAGCAATCAGGAAAGAAAAAGAAATAAAGGGTATTCAAATAGGAAAGGTGGAAGCCAAATTGTCTCTATTTTCAGACGACAAGATAGTATACCTAGAAGACCCCATCACCTCAGCTCAAAAGCTCCTGAAACTGATAAGCAACTTCAGTAAAGTCTCAGGATATAAAATCAATGTGCAAAACTCACAAGCATTCCTATACACCAATAACAGACTGAAAGAGAACCAAATCAAGAATGAACTGTCATTCACAATTGCTACAAAGAAAATAAAATACCTAGGAATACAACTCACAAGGAACGTAAGGGACCTCTTGAAGAAAAACTACAAACCACTGCTCAACGAAATAAGAGAGGACACAAACAGATGGAGAAACATTCCATGTTCATGGTTAGAAAGAATCAATGTCGTGAAAATGGTTATACTGCCCAAAGTAATTTACACAATCAATGCTATCCCCATCAAACTACCATTGAATTTCTTCACAGAACTGGAGAAAACCACCATGAACTTCATATGGAACCAAAAGAGAGCCCGCATAGCCAAGTCAATTCTAAGCAAAAAAAAAAAAAAAAAAAAAAAAAAAACAGCGGGAGGCATCACACTACCAGACTTCAAGCTATACTAAAAGGCTACAGTAATCAAAACAGCATGCTACTGGTACCAAAACAGAGATATAGACCAATGGAACAGAACAGAGTCTTCGGATGCAACACAACATATCTACAACCATATAATCTTTGATAAACCTGACAAAAACAAGCAATGTGGAAAGGATTCCCTGTTTAATAAATGGTGTTGGGAAAACTGGCTAGCCATGTGCAGAAAGCAGAAACTGGACCCCATCCTGACACCTTACACTTAAATTAACTCCAGATGGATTAAAGACTTAAACATAAGACCTGGCACCATAAAAACCCTAGTAGAAAATCTAGGCAAAACCATTCAGGACATAGGAGTAGGCAAGGACTTCATGACCAAAACACCAAAAGCATTGGCAACAAAAGCCAAAATAGACAAATGGGACATAATCAAACTCCACAGCTTCTGCACGGCAAAAGAAACAGTCACTAGAGGGAATCAGCAACCATCAGTATGGGAAAAAATCTTTGCAGTTTACGCATCTGACAAATGGTTGATATCCAGAATTTACAAAGAACACAAACAGATTTACAGGAAAAAAACAAACAAGCCAATTCAAAAATGGGAAAAGGATATGAACAGACACTTTATAAAAGAAGACATACATGAGGCCAACAAACACATGAAAAAATGTTCATCATCACTGTTCATTAGAGAGATGCAAATCAAAACCACATTGAGATATCATCTCATGTCAGTTAGAATGGCGATCATTAAAAAATCTGGAGACAGCACATCCTGGAGAGGATGTAGAGAAAGAGGAACACTCTTACACTGTTGGTGGGAGTGTAAATTAGTTCACCCATTGTGGAAGACAGTGTGGCGATTTCTCAAGGACCTTGAAATAGAAATTATATTTGACCCAGCAATCCCATTACCGGATATATATCCAAAGGACTATAAATCCTTCTACTATAAAGACACATGCACACGAATGTTCATTGCAGCACTGTTTACAATAGCAAAGACCTGGAAGCAACCCAGATGAACATCAATGATAGACTGGACTGGGAAAATGTGGCACATATACACCATGGAATATTATGCAGCAATCAGAAATGATGAGTTTGTGTCCTTTGTAGGGACATGGATGAATCTGGAGAACATCATTCTCAGCAAACTGACACAAGAACAGAAAAAGAAATACCGCATATACTCACTCATAGGCGGGTGAGAAAAATGAGAACACATGGACACAGAGAGGCGGTCTACTATACACTGGGGACTGTTGGGGGAAATGGGGGAGGGACAGCGGGGGGGGGCTGGGGGGGATGGCCTGGGGATGAATGCCAAGTGTGGGTGAGGGGGAGGAAGGCAGCAAAACACACTGCCATGTGTGTGCCTATGCAACTATCTTGCACGTTCTGCACATGTACCCCAAAACCTATAATGCAATAAAAATTAAAAAAAAAAAATAGACTCCTGTCTATCACCAAGGTGTGTATCATACAGGAAGGCACTAAATTCATGGCTATCTTAAACAGCATCCTGATTACTCTGTAAAATTTTATTATTAAGTGAAACTTTGAATGAGAGGCCATATATAATAGCACCTGACTATTGCTCCATTGTGAATTATTCAGTAAGATTCTAAATGGGTGGTAGTATGAAATAGAATCCTGAGGATTCCCCAGGTGTGTATCATTTAGGGAGGCACAGAATGAATGGCCATATAAAAAATGCTCGACTTTTACTCTGGTGTGCATTATTCACTGAGGCTCTAAATGAGTGGCTACATGAAGTAGATTTTTAACTCTTCCCCAGATGTGTATTATTGAATGAGACTCTGACTAAGTAGTAATAAAAAAGAGACACTTGAAAAAAAAAAATAGACTCCTGTCTATCACCAAGGTGTGTATCATACAGGAAGGCACTAAATTCATGGCTATCTTAAACAGCATCCTGATTACTCTGTAAAATTTTATTATTAAGTGAAACTTTGAATGAGAGGCCATATATAATAGCACCTGACTATTGCTCCATTGTGAATTATTCAGTAAGATTCTAAATGCGTGGTAGTATGAAATAGAATCCTGAGGATTCCCCAGGTGTGTATCATTTAGGGAGGCACAGAATGAATGGCCATATAAAAAATGCTCGACTTTTACTCTGGTGTGCATTATTCACTGAGGCTCTAAATGAGTGGCTACATGAAGTAGATTTTTAACTCTTCCCCAGATGTGTATTATTGAATGAGACTCTGACTAAGTAGTAATAAAAAAGAGACACTTGAAAAAAAAAAAAAAATTGACGAGTTTGTGTCCTTTGTAAGGACATGGTTGAATCTGGAGAATATCATTCTCAGCAAACTGACACAAGAACAGAAAAAGAAATACCGCATATTCTCACTCATAGGCGGGTGAGAAAAATGGGAACACATGGACACAGGGAGGGGGTCTCCTACACACTGGGGTCTATTGGGGGTAATGGGGAATGGACAGCGGGGGGGGCCTGGGGAGGGATAGCCTGGTGATAAATGCCAAGTGTGGGTGAAGGGGAGGAAGGCAGCAAAACACACTGCCATGTGTGTACCTATGCAACTATCTTGCACGTTCTGCAGATGTGCCCCAAAAACTGTAATGCAATAAAAATTTAAAAATTAAAAAAGTTATAATACAGACTTATGGAAATGTACAGAGTGTATTTCACATGCACTTATTCAGAACCTCAGTGAAGAATCATATATAGCTGTGGAATACTCAGGTTTCTATTTAATATAGCCACTTATTCAGAGACTCACTGATTGATGCCCACCTGGGGAATAGTCTGGAGTCTATTGGATATGACCGTTCACCCAGTGCCTCAATGAAAGTAGCACAGCTTAAAAATAATCAAGAATATATTGTTAGGTGTCTATTTTATATTGTCACTCATTGAGAAACTCACTGAATGATACACAACTGAGGAATAGTCAGAGTCTATGGGGTGTGGTTACTCAATGACAACATTACCGAATAATGAACAATGGGGCAATAGTCAGGAATCTATTTTATATGGCCTATTATTCAAAGCTTCAGTGCATAATATACAGTTATGGAGTACTCAGGACCCTATTTATTATAGCCCCAAATTAAGCACCGCCCTGAATTATACACACATGAGTGATTCTCAGTAGGCTATTTGATATAAACACTCATACAGAACCTCTTCGAGTACTTCACATGTGGGGAATAAACAGTAGTCTATTTCTCATGTTGATTCATTTGGAATATCAAGAAATAATGCACACCTGCGGAGTAAAATGGGGTCTATTCCATATGGCCACTCTTTCAGTGTTTCAGTGAATAATATGTATATCTGAATAGTCAGAAATCTTTTTCATATTGCCACTCGTTCAGGGCCTCAGTGAATAATACACCCCTTGGAAACAGTCAAGACGCTACTTCAAGTGTCTACACATACAGGGTCTCTGTGTATAATGCACACCTGGGCAATAGCCAGGAGTCTCTTTTTTATGCCCACATTTTCAGAGTCTCATTCAGTAAAACACACCTAAGGAAGAGTTAAGAGTATACTTCTTATAGCCACTCATTTAGAGCCTCAGTGTATAATGCACACCAGGGTCATAGTCTGGAGCCTTATTTATATGGCCATTCATTCAGAGCCTCACTGAATGATACAATCCAGGGGAATCATAAAAATTCTATTTCATACTACCACTCATTCAGAGCCTTATAAAATAATTCACAATGGGCAATAGTCAGGTGAGTATTTTATATGGCCTCTCATTCAGAGCTTCAGTTAAATAATAAACTTCTATGGAGTAGTCATGTCACCGTTTAAGAGAGCCACGAATTAAGATCCTCCCAGATGAATACACACCTGGATGATAGTCAGTAGTCTATTTCATATGACATCTTATTCTGGGAATCACTGAAGGATACTCACAGGACAGATTGTCAGCAGGATATTTGGTATAAACACTCATACAGAACCTGTTTAAATAATGCGTACGTGGAGGATAATTAGGAGTCTATGTCATATGGCTACTGATTGACACAATCAGTGAATAACGCACACCTGTGGAGTAATAAGAAATCTGTTTCATATGGCCACTCTATCACAGCCTCACTGCATATTTCAAACCTGTGATATAATCTGGAGTCTCTTTCTTATGGCCACTCATTCAGAGAATTACTGAATAAAGCGCACCTGTGGCATAGTCAGATGTCCCTTTTTTATGGCTACTCATTGAAAGCCTCACTGAATGTACACACCTGGTTAAATAGTCAGGATTCTGTTTTATCCCCTCATTCAAAGTCTCACTGAATAATGCACACCTGTGGAATAGTCAGGTGTCTTTTTCATGTGGCCTCTCATTCGGAGTGTCAATGAATAATGTGGTGTAGTTAGGAGTCTATTTCATGTAGACATATATCCAGAGCCTCAGTGAATAATAGACACCCGTGTAATAGTAAGGAATCTAATTGACATGGCCACATATTCAGAGCCTCACTAAATAATACACACTTGGAGAATAATTTGAAGCCTTTTTCCGATGGACATTCATTAAGAGCCTCGGTGAATAATGCACAGATATGGAGTAGCCAGGAGTCTATTCTATTTGGACACTCATTCTTAGCCTCAGTGGATAATATGCACCTGTGAAATAGTCAGGAGTCTATTTCATATGGCCACTCATTCAGAGCCTCAGTGAATAATACACACTTGGGGAATAGTCAAGGGTCTATTTTGTATGGCCACTCTCTCAGTACCTTACGGAGTGGTAAACACCTGGGGAATAGTCACGACAATTTTATATGGACACTCAATGAGTGCCTCACTGAATAATGCACATCTGTGGAACAGTCAGATTACATATTGCCTCTCATTCAGTGCTTCACTGAATAATGAACACCTGGGAGAAAGTCAGGATTCTATTTCATAAAGACACGCTTTCAGTGCAAAACCTAAAAATGCTCTCCTGTGATTATTCAGGAGTCTCTTTCCAATGTCTACTCATTCAGAGCCTCAAGGAATAATACACATTTATGAAAATGTCAGGAGTGTATTTCACATGGCCATTCATTCAGAGACTCCTTGAACTATACATACCTGGGGAATACTCAAGAGTCTATTTCATATGGCCACTCATTGAGAAACTCGTGGAATAATGCACACCTGCGAAATAGTATGGAGTCTATTTGATATGATGGTTCATTCAGTGCCTCAGTGGAAAATGCACACGGGAGAAATAGTGAAGTGGATATTTTATGTAGTCACTCATCCATATTCTTAGTAAGTAATACAGACCTGGGGAATAGTCAGGAGTCTATTTCATGTGGCCAATTTTTCAGAAGCTCAGTGAATGCTACACACCTTTGGACTAGTTAGAGTCTCTGATATGTGGCTGCTCAATCAGAGCATTACTGATTGATGCATACCTGGGAATTAGTCAGGATTCTATTTTCTATTACTATTGTTTAAGAGCCTCATTGAGTAATGCATATCTGGTCAGTAATCAGGAGGCTATGTCATACGAACACTCATTCATGGCATCAGTGAATAATGCACACGTGTGAAACAGCCAGGAGTGTATTTCACATAGCCACTCATTCAGAGCCTCAGTGAATAATAAACACCTGTGGAGCAGTCAGCATTTCATTTCATAAGGGCACTGACCCATAGCCTCAGTGAATAATGCACAAAAGTACAGTACTCAGCAGTCTATATCATAAAGACACTCATTTAGAGATTCACTGAATAACAAATTAAATGATACGCACCTGGGGAGTCATCAGGATTCTATTCCATACTGCCACTTATTCAAAGATTTATTAAAAAATTCACAATGAGGCAATAGTCAGGTGACTATTTTATATGGTCTCTCATTTATAGCTTCAGTGAATAATGAACATCTATGGAGTAGTCAGGACGCTGTTTATGGTAGCCACGAATTAAGTGCCTCCCTGAATGGTACACACCTGGGTGATAGTCAGGAGTCTATTTCATATGATCTCTCATTCTGGGAATAACTGAAGAATACACACCTGGGAAAGTGTCAGAAGTCTCTTTGGTATGCACACTCTTGTAGAACCTGTTTGAATAATGCACACATGGAGAATAATTAGGAGTCCATGTCATATGGCTACTTATTCAGACAATCAGTGAATAACGCACACATGTGGAGTTATAAGAAGTATGTCTTATGTGGACACTCTTTCACAGCCTCACCGAATATTATACACTTATGATATAGTATGGAGTCTATTTCATGTGGCCGCTCAGAGAATTAGTGAATAATGCACACATGAGGAATACTCTGTGAATAGTAGGAGTCTATTTGACAGGGCCACTCAGAGCCACAGTGAATAATGCATACCACGGTAATAGTCAGGATCCTGTTTTATGTGACCACTGATTCAGTATCTCTCTGAATGATACAAACCAGGGAATCTTAAAAATTCTATTCCATAGGGTCAGTCATTCAGAGACTTACTAAATAATGCACAATGGGGCAAGAGTTAGGAGTGTATTTCATAGGGCCTCTCATTCAGAGATTCAGTGAATAATAAACACCTGTGGAGTAGTTAGGACCCTATTTAACATAGCCACAATTTAAGCACATCCCCTGAGAGATACACACCTGTGTCACCCTCAGGAGTCTCTTTGATATGGACACTCATACAGAACCTCTTTGAATAATGCACATGTGAAGAACAATCACTATTGTAGTTCACGTGGTGATTCCTTTAGAGAATCATTGAATAACACAAACCTGTGAAGTAAAATCGAGTCTATTTCATATGGCCACCATTTCAGCGTTTCAGTGAATAATATATATATCTGGAACAGCCAGGAATCTTTTTCATATGGCCACTCGTTCAGGCCCTCAGTGAATAATACACCCCTGGGAAATTGTCTAGTGTCTACTTCATATGGCCACACATTGAGAGTCTCTGTATATAATGCACACCTGTTGAATAGACAGGAGTCTCCTTCTTAGACTTACTTATTCAGACTCATTCTGTAATACACACCTGGAAAAGAGTTAGAAGTCTTCTTCATATAGCCACTCATTTAGAGTTTCAGTAAATAATGCACACCTGTGGAACAGTCACTGCTCTATTTTGTATGGCCACAAAATCAAAGCCTGAGTGAGTAATGCACAACTTTGGAATAATGAGGAGTCTATTTCATATGCCCACTTAAACAGTGTCTCAGTCAATAATACACACATTAGGAATAGTAAGGGATCTATTTCATCTAATCACTAACTCAAAGCCTCATTAAGTAATACACACATGTGGAAGAGTCAGGAGGCTATTTTCTATAGCCAAACATTCAAAGCGTCAGTGACTAATACATACCGGGGCATGCTCAGGACACTATTACATATGGCCTCTCATTCAGAGCTTCACTGAATAATGAACGCCTGGGGTAAAGTCAGTATTCTATTTAATAAAGGCACTCTTTCAGAGCCACATCTAAAAATGCACTCCTGCGAGTATTCAGGAGTCTCTTTCCCATGTTCACTCATTCAGAGCCTCATTGAATGATAAACATCTATGGAAATGTCAGGAGTGTATTTCATATGGCAATTCATTCAGAGCCTCACTGAATCATGCATACCTGGGAAATACTCAGGGGTCTATTTCATATGACCGCTCATTCAGAAACTCGTGGAATAATGCACACCTGTGAAATAGTCTGGAGTCTATTTGATATGATGGTTCATTCAGTGCCTCAGTGGAAAATTCACATGGGAGGAATAGTTAAGTGGCTATTTTATGTAGCCACTCATCCATACACAGTATGTAATACACACCTGGTGAATAGTCAGGAGTCTATTTAATTTGGTCAATTATTCATAAACTCAGTGAATGCTACACACCTGTGGACTAGTTGGAGTCTATGACATATGGCCACTCAGAGCATTACTGTTTGATGCATACCTGGGAAATAGTCAGTATTCAATTTCATATCACCATTGTTTAAGAGACTCATTGAGTAATACACATCTGGTCAGTAATCAGGAGGCTTTTTTATATGAACACTCATTCATAGCCTCAGTGAATAATGCACACCTGTGGAGTAGCCAAGAGTGTATTTCACACAGCCACTCATTCAGAGCCTCAGTGAATAATACACACCTGCGGAACAGTCAGCATTTCATTTCATAAGGCCAAGGAATCGTAGCCTCCGTGAATAATGCACAAATGTACAGTACTCATCAGTCTATTTTATAATGCCACTCATTCAGAGATTCACTGAATAATAAAAAGTTTTGTGACAGACATCATCGTGTTTCATATGATCACACAAGGAGAGCCTCACTGAGTACTACACAGCTGGGGAAGAGTTAGGAGTCTACTTTATATGGCCACTCATTTACAGTTTCAGTGAATAATGCACGTGTGTGCAATATACAGTAGTCTATTTTATATGGCCACAAAATCAAAGCCTGAGTGAGTAATGCACAACTTTGGAATAGTCAGTAGTCTATTCCATATGTTCATATATTCAGAGTCTGAGTCAATAATACACCCGTGGGGAAAAGTCAGACATCTATTTTATATGGTCACTAACTCAAAAACTCATTAAGTAATACACACCTGTAGACTAGTCAGGAGACTATTTCATATGGCCAAAGTTTCAGATCCTCAGGTTATAATGCGTATCTGGGGAGAACTCACAATGCTATTACATATTTCGTCTTTTTTAGAGCTTCACTGAATAAAAAACAACTGTATTATAGTCAGAATTTTCTTTCATATAATGGCATATTCAGAGCCTCACTGAGTAATACACACCTTGGGGAAAGCCAAGTTTCTATGTAGTATAGCCACTCATTTAGAGCCAAATGTATAAATGCACGCCTGAGGAGTATTCAGTAGTCGCTTTTCTATGGCCACTAATTCAGAGCCTCACTGAATAATACAGACCTATAAAAGAGTCAGGAGTGTATTTCACATGGCTACTCATTCAGAAACTCAGTGAAGAATCATATATACCTGGGAAATACTCAGGATTCTATTTAATATAGCCACTTACTCAGAGTCTCACTGAATGATGCACACCTGGTTAGTAATGTGCCTTCTCTTTGACATGACCGTTCACCCCGTGCCTCAGTGAAAA
This sequence comes from Saguinus oedipus, assembly GCA_031835075.1. Classification (NCBI taxonomy): domain Eukaryota; kingdom Metazoa; phylum Chordata; class Mammalia; order Primates; family Cebidae; genus Saguinus; species Saguinus oedipus. The sequence goes on from CM063174.1 coordinate 171,858,442, forward strand.
ATGCACACCTGAGAAATAGTAAAGAGGATATAGTCAGAAGTATATTTTATACGGTCACTCATTCAGAAGCTCACTGAATGATGCACAACTGGGAAATAGTCAGAGTCCATGTCATATGGCCACGAAATCACAGCATTATCTAATAATGCCCAATGGGGCAATAGTCAGAAGTCTATTTCATATGGCCTCTTATTCAGAGCTTCAGTGCATAATAAACAGCTGTGGAGTAGTCAGGACCTATTTAATGTAGCCCTAAATTAAGCACCTCACTGAATGAGACATACATGAGTGATTGTCAGAATGCGATTTGATATGGATACTCATACAGAACCTAGTCGAATACTGCACATGTGGGGAATAAACACTAGTCTATTTCATATGGTGATTCATTTGGAATATCAAGGAATAACACACAAATGCGGAGTAAAATGGGGTCTATTACATATGGCCACTCTTTCAGTGTTTTATGAATAATATGTATATCTGAATAGTAAAGAATCTCATATGGCCAATCGTTCAGGGCCTCGGTGAATAATACACCCCATGGAAGCAGTCAAGAGTCTACTTCAAATGTCTACACATTCAGGGTCTCTGCAAATAATGCACACCTGGGCAATAGCCAGGAGTCTCTTTTCTATGCCAATTTGTTCAGAGTCTCATTCAATAATACACACCTAAGAAAGATTTAAGACTCTACTTCATATAGCCAATCATTTAGAGCCACAGTGAATAATGCACACAAGGATTTTAGTCTGGAGCCCCCTTTATATGGCCACTCATTCAGTACTCACTGAATGATACAAACCTGAGGAATCATAAAGGTTCTATTCCATACTACTACTCATTCAGAGCCTTATAAAATAATTCACAACGTGCAATAGTCAGGTGTCTATTTTATATGGCCTCTCAGTTAAATAATAAACTTCTATGGAGTAGTCAAGTAACTTTTTAAGAGATAAACGAATTAAGTGCCTCCCTGAATGATACACACCTGGGTGATAGTCAGGAGTCTATTTCATATGGCCACTCATTCTGGGAATCACTGAAGTATACACACATGACAGTTTCAGCAGGATATGTGGTATGCACGCTCATAGAGAACCTGTTTAAATAATGCAAACATGAAGAATTATTAGGAGTCTATGTCATATGGCTACCGATTCACACAATCAGTGAATAAAGTACACCTGTAGAGTAATAAGAAGTCTGTTCCATACGGCCACTCTTTCACAGCCTCACTGCATATTACACAATTTTGATACAATCTGGACTCTATTTCTTAAGGCCACTCATTCAGAGAATTATTGAATAATGCACACCTGCGGAATAGCCAGAAGTTTCTTTCCTATGGCTATTCATTGAGAACCTCACTGAATGTACACACCTGGGGAAATAGTCAGAATTCTGTTTTATCACCTCATTCAGAGTCTCACTGAATAATGCACACCTATGGAATAGTCAGGTGTCTTTGTCATGTGGCCTCTCATTCGGAGTGTCACTGAATAATGTGGAGTAGTCATGAGTCTATTTCATGTACACACATATTCAGAGCCTCAGTGAATAATACACACCAGTGTGATAGTAAGGAATCTAATTAATATGGCCACATATTCAGAGCCTCACTGAATAATACACACCTGGAGAATAATTTGGAGTCTATTTCCGATGGACATTCATTCAGAGCCTCGGTGAATAATGCACACCTGTGGAGTAGCAAGGAGCCCATTTTATTTGGACAGTCATTCTTAGCCTCAGTGGATAATATGCACCTGTGAAATAGTCAGGAGTCTATTTCATGTGGCCACTCATTCAGAGCCTCAGTGAATAATACACACTTGGGGAATAGTCAAGAGTCTATTTTATATGGTCACTCTCTCCATACCTTACTGAGTGGTACACACCTGGAGAATAGTCAGGACAGTTTCATATGGACACTCAATGAGTGCCTCACTGAATAATGCACACCAGTTGAATAGTTAAAAATATATTTCATTTGGTTACTTTTTCAGAGCCTCAGTGAATAATACACACCTAGAAATTATTGGGGAGTGTGTTTCATGTGGCCACTCATTCAGAGATTCACGGAATAGTGCACACCTGGAGAATTCTCAAGAGTCTATTTTGAATCACAATGCATTCAGAGACTCTGTGAATAACACACACCTAGGGAATTGTGAGGAATTCATTCTAAATGGCCATATATTCAGAGCCTCAGTGAATCAGGCACATTAAAAAAATAATCAGGAGTCTATTGCTTATATGCTCCCATTCAACACCTCAGTAAATAATAAATGTCTGTTGAGTACTGAGGGGTCTGTTTCATATGTCCACTCATTTCGAGCCTCACTGAATAGTATACTACAGAAAAAACATCAGGGGTGTATTTCACATTGCCACTCATTCAGAGGTTCAGGGAATACTTCACAGCTGTTGAGTACTCAGGAGTTTTTCTCATATGGTGAATCATTCAGAGCCTCACTGAATGATACCCAGCTTGGGAATAGTCAGGATTCTATTTAATATAAACACTCATTATGACCTCAGAGAATCACACACATCTGTGGAATACTGAGGATACTAATTAATATTACCCCCAATTCATAGATTCCCTAAATATTACACACATGTGAAATAATCAGAAGTCTATTTTATATGGTAGACATTAGGAACCTTAAGAAATAATACACTACTGGGGAATAGTCAGGAGTCTGTTTCATATGGCCACTCAGAGAATCAGTTTATAATGCACACCTGAGGAATACTCAGTGAATATTAGAAGTCTATTTCATATGGCCACACAGAGCCTCAGTGAATAATGCACAACACGGTAATAGTCAGGATCCTGTTTCATACGACCACTGATTCCGTATCTCACTGAATGACACACCGGAGAATTGTCAGGATTCTGTTCCATTGGACCATTCATTCAGAGCCTTACTTAATAATGCACAAGGGGCAATAGTCAGGAGTCTATTTCATATGCCCTCTCCTTTGGAGCTTCAGTGAACAAAAAACACCTGTGGAGTAGTCATGACCCTATTTAAGATAGCCAAAAATTAAGCACTTCCCTGAATGACACCAACCTGAGTGACAGTCAGGAGTCTACTGAAAACTGCTACACATTGAGAGTCTCTTCAAATAATGAACACCTGGGCTATAGATGGGAGTCTCCTTTTTATGCCCACTTATTCAGAGTCTCATTCTAGAAAACACAGCTGCAGAAGAGTTAAGAGTCTACTTCATATAGCCACCCATTTAGATCCTTAGTGAATAATGCACACAAGGGTAATACTCTAGTGCCTCTCTAATATAGCCGCTGATTCAGTGCCTCACTGAATGATACACAGCTGGGGAATCATCAGGATTTTATTCCATACTGCCACTCATTCAGAGACTTATTGAATAATAACAATGGGGCAATAGTCAGGAGACTATTTTATATGGCCTCTCATTTAGAGTTTCAATGAATAATACACTTCTATAGAGTAGTCAGGATGCTGGTTATGGTAGCCACGATTTAACTGCCTCCCTGAATGATACACACCTGTGTGATAGTCAGGAGTCTATTTTATATGATCTCTCATTTCGGGAATAACTAAAGAATACACACCTGGGAAAGTGTCCAGAGTCTATTTGGTACTCACACTCATGCAGAACCTGTTTGAATAATGCACACATGGAGGATAATTTGGAGTCCATGTCATATGGCTACTTATTCAGACAATCAGCAAATAACACACACATGTGGAGTAATAAGTCTGTTTCATGTGGCCACTATTTTACAGCCTCACCAAATATTATACACTCATGATATAGTCTGGAGTCTACTTCTTGTGGCCACTCAGAGAATCAGTGAATAATGCACACATGAGAAATTCTCTGTGAATATTAGGAGTCTATTTTATATGGCCACTCAGAGCCACAGTGAATAATGCATACCATGGTAATAGTCAGAATCCTGTTTCATGTGACCACTGATTCAGTATCTCTCTGAATGATACAAACCAGGGAATCTTTAGGATTCTGTTCCATAGAAAAACTAATTCAGAGCCTTACTAAATAATGCACAATGGGGCAAGAGTCAGGAGTCTATTTCAAATGGCCTCTCTTTCAGAGATTCAGTGAATAATAAACACGTGTGGAGTAGTCAGGACCCTATTTAAGATAGCCACAAATTAAGCACCTCCCTGAATGATACACATCTGTGTGACAGTCAGGAGTCTATTTGATATGGACACTCATACAGAACTTTGTTGAATAATGCACATGTGAAAAATAATTATTAGTCTATTTCTTGTGGTGATTCTTTAGAGAATCTTTGAATAACACACACCTGTGAAGTAAACTAGACTCTGTTTCATATAGCCACCATTTCAGTGCTTCAGCGAATAATATATATGTTTGGAGTAGCCAAGAATATTTTTCATATTTCCACTCGTTCAAGGCCTCAGTGAATAATACACACCTTTGAAATTGTCTAATTTCTACTTCAAATGGCCAGAAATTGAGAGTCTCTGTATATAATGCACACCTGGGGAATAAACAGGTGTCTCTTTCTTAGGCTCACTTATTCAGGCTCATTTAGTAATACACACCTGGAAAAGAGTTAAGAGTCTTCTTCATATAGCCACTCCTTTAGAGCCTCAGAAAATAATACACACCTGTGGAACAGACACTGGTCTATTTTGTATGGCCACAAAATCAAAGCCTGAGTGAGTAATGCACAACTTTGGAATAATGAGGAGTCTATTTGATATACCCACTTAATCAGTGTCTCAGTCAGTAATACACACCTTAGGAATAGTAAGAGATCTATTTCATCTAATCACTAACTCAAAGCCTCATTAAATAATACACGCCTGTGGAAGAGTCAGGAGGCTATTTTATATGGCCAAATATTCAGAGCGTCAGTGACTAATACATACCGGGGCATACTCAGGACACTATTACATATGGCCTCTTATTCACAGCTTCACTGAATAATGAACAAGAGGGGAAAGTCAGGATTCTATTTTATAAAGGTACTCTTTCAGAGCCAAACCTAAAAATGCACTTTTGTGAGTATTCATGAGTCTCTTATGTCCACTCATTCAGAGCCCCATTGAATAATACACATCTATGGAAATGTCAGAAATGTATTGCACACGGCCACCCATTGAGAGCCTCATTGAATCAAACATACCTCGGGAAAACTCAAGAGTCTATTTAATATGGCTACTGATTCAGAAAATCGTGGAATAACACAGACCTGTGAAATAGTCTGGAGTCTCTTTGATATGATGGTTCATTCAGTGCCTCAGTGGAAAATGCACACAAGAGGAATAGGTAAGTGGCTATTTTCTGTAGCCATTCATCTATACCCTTAGTAAGTAATACACACCTGGAAAATAGTCAGGAGTCTATTTCATGTGGCCAATTATTCAGAAACTCAGTGAATGCTACACACTTGTGGACTAGTTAGAGGCTATGACATATGGCCGCTCAATTAGAGCATTACTCATTGATGCACACCTGGGAATTAATCAGGATTCTATTTTATATCACCATTGATTAACAGCCTCATTGCATAATGCACATCTGGTCAGTAATCAGGAGGCTATGTGATATAAACACTCATTCATAGACTCAGTGTATAATGCACACCTGGGGAGTAGACAGGAGTGTGTTTCACACAGCCACTCATTCAGAGCCTCAGTGAATAACACACACCTGTGGAACAGTCAGCATTTCATTACATAAGGCCACTGACTCATAGCCTCAGTGAATAATGCACAAATATACAGTACTCAGCAGTCTATTTTATAAAGACACTCATTCAGAGATTCACTGAATAATAAAAATATTTGGGATAGACATCATCCTGTTTCCTATGACCACACAAGGGGAGCCTCACTGAGCAATACACATGTGGGAAAGAGTTAAACGTCTACTTTATATGGCCACTCATTTACAGCCTCAGTAAATAATGCACACATGTGGAATAGACACTAGTCTATTTTATATGGCCACAAAATCAAAGCCTGAGTGAGTAATGCACAACTTTGGAATAGTCAGTAGTCTATTCCCTATGCCCATATATTCAGAGTCTGAGTCAGTAATACAAACCTGGGTAATAGTCAGAAGGCTATTTCATATGGTCACTAACTCAAAGACTCATTAAATAATACACACCTGTGGACTAGTCAGGAGACCATTTCATATGGCCAAAGTTTCAGAGCCTCAATGAATAATGCATATCTGGGGTATACTCAGGATGCTATTACCTATGGCCTCTCCCTCAGAGCTTCACTGAAAAGGAAACACCTGTATTGCAGTCAGAATTCTGTTTCATATAGCCTCAAATTCAGAGCCGAACTGAATAACATACACCATGTGTAAAGTCAGGTATCTATGTCATATAGCCACTTATTTAGAGCCGAACCTAAAAATGCATGCTGGAGGAGTATTCCGTAGTTGCTTTCCTATGGCCACTCATTCAGAGCCTCACTGAATAATACAGACCTATCAAAAAGTCAGAAGTGTATTTCACATGGCCACTCATTCACAAAATCAGTGAAGAATCATATATACCTGGGGAATACTCAGGATTCTATTTAATATAGCCACTTATTCAGAGACCAACTGCAGAATGCACACCTGGAGAATAGTCTGGAGTCTATTTAATATGACCATTCACCCAGTGCCTTAGTGGAAAATGCACATCTTAGAAATAGTCAAGACGATACAGTTATGAGTCTATTTTATATGGTCTTTCATTCAGAAACTCACTGAATGATACACAACTGGGAAATAGTCAAAGTCCATGTCATCTGGCCACTCAATTACAGCATTACTGAATAATGCACAATGGGGCTATAGTCAGGAGTCTATTTTATATGGCCTCTTATTCAGAGCTTCAGAGCATAATAAACAGCTGTGGAGTAGTCAGGACCCTATTTAAGGTAGCTCCAAATTAAGCACCTTCCTAAATGATACAAACATGAGTGATTGTCAGAAGGCTATTTGATATGGACACACATACAGAACCTCTTTGAATACTACACATGAGGGGAATAAACACTAGTCTATTTCATATTGTGATTCGTTTGGAATATCAAGGAACAATGCATACCTCTGGAGTAAAATTGGTTCTATTTCATATGGCCACTCTTTCAATGTTTCACTGAATAATATGTATATCTGAATAGTAACGAATATCTTTTATATGGCCACTCATTCAGGGCCTCGGTGAATAATACACCCCATGGAAACAGTCAAGAGACTACTTCAAATGTCTACACATTCAAGGTCTCTGTAAATAATGCACACCTGGGCAATAGCCAGGAGTCTCTCTTTTATGCCAACTTAATCAGAGTCTCATTCAATAATACACACATAAGGAAAAGTTAAGTGTCTATTTTATATAGCCAAACATTTAGAGCCTCAGGGAATAATGCACACCAGGGTTTTATTCTGGAGCGTCTTTTATGTGGCCACTTATTCAGTGCCTCACTGAATGATACAAACCTGGGGAATTATAAGGATTGTATTTTATACTACCACTCATTCAGAGCCTTATAGAATAATTCACAATGGGCAATAGTCAGGTGTCTATTTGATATGGCCTCTCATTTAGAGCCTCAGTTAAATAGTGAACTTATATGGAGTAGTCAAGTCACGGTTTAAGAGAGCCACAAATTAAGTACTTCCCTGAATGATACACACCTGGGTGATAGTCAGGAGTCTATTTCATATGACATCTCATTCTAGGAATCACTGAAGAATACACACATGATGAAGTGTCAGCAGGATATTTGGTATGCACACTCATATAGAACCTGTTTAAATAATGCAAACATGGAGAATAATTAGGAGTCCATGTCATATGGCTACTGATTCACACAATCAGTGAATAACGCACACCTGTGAAGTAATAAGAAGTTTGTTTTATATGGCCACTCTTTCACAGCCTCACCTCATATTACATACTTGTGATCTAATCTGGAGTCTCTTTCTTATGGCCACTCATTCACGGAATTACTGAAGAATGCACACCTGCAGAATAGTCAGAAGTTCCTTTCCTATTGCTGCTCATTGAGAGCCTCACTGAACGTACACACCTGGGAAAATAGTCAGGATTCTGTTTATCTTCTCATTCAGAGTCTCACTGAATAATGCACACCTGTGGAAGAGTCACGTGTCTTTTTCATGTGGCCTCTCATTCGGAGTGTCACGAAATAATGTGGTGTAGTCAGGAGTCTACTTCATATCAACACATATTCAGAGCCTCAGTGAAAAACACACACCCGTGTGATAGTAAGGAATATAATTTATATGGCCATATTTTCAGAGACTCACTTAATAATACACACCTGGAAAATAATTTAACGTCTATTTCCCATGGATATTCATTCAGAGCCTTGGTGAATAATGCACACCTGTGGAGTAGCCAGGAGTCTATTTCATTTGGACACTCATTTTTAGCCTCAGTGGATAACATGCACTTGTGAAATAGGAGTCTCTTTCTTATGGCCACGCATTCTGAGCCTCAGTGAATAATACACACTTGGGAAATAGTCAAAATTCTATTTTATATGGCCAATCTCTCAGTACCTTACTGACTGGTACACACCTGGGAAATAGTCAGGACAGTTTTATATGGAAACTCAATGAGTGCCTCACGGAATAATGCACACCTGTGCAATAGTCAGGATTCTATTTCATTTGGTCACTGTTTTAGAGCCTCAGTGAATAATACACACCCAGAAAACATTGGGGAGTGTGTGTCATGTGGCCACTCATTCAGAGCCTCATGGAATTGTGCACACCTGGAGAATTCTCAAGAGTCTATTTCAAATCACAATGAATTCAGATACTCTGTGAATAAGACACATAGGTAATTGTGAGGGATCCATTCCAAATGGCCAAATATTCGGAGCCTCAGTGAATCATGCACACCAAGGAAATAATTGGGAGTCTATTGCTTATGCCGTCTCATTCAGCCCCTCAGTGAATAATGCACGTCTGTGGAGTACTGAGGGTTTTGTTTTATATGGCCACTTATTTCTAGCCTCACTGAATAGTACACAAATGAAAAAAAGTTAGGTGTGTATTACACATGGCCACTTATTAAGAAGCTCAGTTAATAATTCACAGCTGTTGAGTACTCAGGAGCCTTTCTCATATGGTGAATCATTCAGAGCCTCACTGAATGATATGCATCTTGGGAAGAGTCAGGATTCTATTAAATATAAGCACTAATTATGAGCCTCAGTGAATCACGCATGTCTATGGAATACTGAGGATACTAATTAATATTACCCCCCAATTCATAGATTCCCTGAATATTACACACTTGTGAAATACTCAGAAGTCTATTTCATATGGTGAGTCATTAGGAACACCAAGAAATAATACACTACTGGGGAATAGTCAGGAGACTATTTCATATGACCACTCAAAGAATCAGTGAATAATACACACATGAGGAATACTTAGTGAATATTAGGAGTCTATTTCATATGGCCACACAGAGCCTCAGTGGATAACGCACACCACGGTAATAGTCAAGATCCTGTTTCTTATGACCACTGATTCAGTATCTCACTGACTGACATACCGGGGAATCATCAGGATTCTGTTCCATAGGACCATTCACTCAGAACCTTACTGAATAATGCACAAGGGGGCAATAGTCAGGAGTCTATTTCATACGGCCTCTCCTTTTTAGCTTCAGTGAATAATGAACATCTGTGGAGTAGTCATGACCCTATTTAAGATAGCCACAAATTAAGCACCTCGCTGAATGAAACACACCTTGTTGACAGTGAAAATCTACTTAAAATGGCTACACATTCAGAGTCTCTGTAAATAATGCACAACTGGGCAATAGACAGGAGTCTCTTTTTTATGCCCACTTATTCAGAGTCCCATTCAATGATACACATCTGCAGAAGAGTTAAGAGTCTACTTCATATAGGCATGTATTTAGATCCTCAGTGATTAATGCACACCTGGGTAATAATCTGGAGCCTCTCTCATATAGCCGCTCATTCAGTGCCAGACTTAATGATACACACCTAAAGAAACATCAGGATTCCATTTTATACTGCCACTCATTCAGAACCTTATTGAATAATTCACAATGAGGCAATAGTCAGGTGATTTTTTACATGGCCTCTCATTTAGAGCTTCAGTGAATAATTAACTTCTCTGGAGTAGTCAGGACCCTGTATATGGTAGCCATGATTTAAGTGCCTCCTTTATAATACCCACATGGGTGATAGTCAGGAGTCTATTTCATATGATCTCTCATTCTGGGAATAACTAAAGAACACAGAGCTTGGAAAGTGTCAGGAGTCTATTTCGTATGCACACTCATGCAGAACCTGTTTGAATAATGCACACATGTAGAATAAATAGGAGTCCATGTCATATGGCTACTCACTCAGACTATCAGTGAATAACACACACATGTGGAGCAATAAGAACTCTGTTTCATGTGGCCACTCTTTAGGAGCCTCAAAGAATATTAAACACTTATGATATAGTCTGGAGTCTATTTCATGTGGCCACTCAGGGAATCATTGAATAATGCACACATGAGGAATACTCTTTGAATATTAGGAGTCTATTTTATATGGCCACTCACAGCCACAGTGAATAATGCATACCACGGTAATAGTCAGGATCCTGTTTCATGTGTCCACTGATTCAGTATCTCTCTGAATGATACACACCAGGGAATCTTCAGGACTCTATTCCATAGGAACATTCATTCAGAGCTTTACTAAATAATGCACCATGGGTCAAGAGTCAGGAGTCTATTTCATATGGCCTCTCATTCAGAGATTCAGTGAATAATTAGGAGTCTATGTCATATGGCTACCAATTCACACAATCACTGAATAACACACACCTGTAGAGTAATAAGAATTCTGTTTCATATGGCCACTCTTTCACTGCCTCACCACATATTACACGCTTGTGATATAATCTGGAGTCTATTTCTTATGGCCACTCATTCACAAGATTACTGAATAATGCACACCAGCGGAATACTTGGAAGTCCCTTTCCTATAATACCTCATTGAGAGCCTCGCTGAATGTACACACCTGGGGAAATACTCAGGATTCTGTTTTATCTCCTTATTCAGAGTCTAAATGAATAATGCACACCTGTGGAATAATCATGTTTCTTTTTCATGTGGCCGCTCATTCAGAGTGTCACTGAATATTGTGGAGTATTCAGGAGTCTATCTCCTGTAGGCACATATTCAGAGCCTCAGTGAATAATACACACCCATGTGATAGTAAGGAATCTAATTATTATGGCCAATATTCAGAGCCTCACTGAATAATACACACCTGGAATATAATTTGGAGTCTATTTCCGATGGACATTCATTCAGAGCCTCGGTGAATAATGCACACCTGTGGAGTAGCCAGGAGTCCATTTTATTTTGACACTCATTGTTAGCCTCAGTGGATAATATGCACCTGTGAATTAGGCAGAAGTCTATTTTATATGGCCACGAATTCAGAGCCTAAGTGAATAATACACACTTGGAAAAATAGTCAAGAGTCTATTTTATATGGCCACTCTCTCAGTAACTTACTAAGTGGTACACACCTGGGGAATACTCAGGACAGTTTTATATGGACACTCAATGAGTGCCTCACTGAATAATGCACACCTGTGGAGTAGTCAGGAATCTATTTTATTTGGTCACTCTTTCAGAGCCTCAGTGAATAATACACACCTAGAAAACATTGGGGAGTGTGTTTAATGTGGCCACTCATTCAGGGCCTCACGGAACAGTGCACAACTTGAGAATTATCAAGAGTATATTTGAAATGGCAATGCATTCAGAGTCACTGTGAATAACACACATCTAGAGAATTGTGAGGAATCCATTCCAAATGGCCACATGTTCGCATCCTCAGTGAATCATGCACACCAATAAATAATCAGGAGTCTATTGCTTATGCCCTCTCATTCAGCCCCTCAGTGAATAATGCATGTCTGTCGAGTACTGAGGGGTCTGTTTTATATGGTCACTCATTTCGAGCCTCACTGAATAGTACACAGCTGGAATAAAGTCAGGGGTGTATTTCACATGGCCACTCATTCAGAGGCTCAATGAATAATTCACAGCTGTTGGGTACCCAGAAGCCTTCCTCATAGGGCGAATCATTCAGAGCATCACTGAATGATACACAGCTTGGAAATAGTCAGGATTACATTTAATATAAACACACATTGTGAGCCTCAGTGAATCACGAATGTCTGTGGAATACTGAGGATACGAATTCATATTACCCCTCAATTCACAGATTCTCTGAATATTCCACACTTTTAAAATAATCAGAAATCTATTTCATATGGTGAGTCATTAGGAACCCTGAGAAATAATACACTACTGGGGAATAGTCAGGAGTCTATTTCATATGGCCATTCAGAGAATCAGTGAATAATGCACACATGAAAAATACTCAGTGAATATTAGGAGTCTGTTTCATATGGCCACACGGAGCCTCAGTAAATAATGCACACCACGGTAATAGTCAGGATCCTGATTCATATGACCACTCATTCAGTATCACACTGAATGACGCACCGGGGAATCGTCAGGATTCCATTCCATTGGATCATTCATTCAGAGCCATAATGAATAATGCACAAGGGGGCAATAGTCAGGAGTCTATTTCATATGGCCTCTCCTTCTTAGCTTTAGTGAATAATGAACACCTGTGGAGTAGTAGTGACTGTATTTAAGATAGCCACAAATTAAGCACCTCCCTGAATGATACACACTTTGGTGACAGTTAGGAGTCTACTTAAAACGGCTACACATTCAGAGTAACTGTAAATAATGCACAGGTGGGCAATAAACAGAAGTCTCTTTTTTATGCCCACTTATTCAGAGTCTCATTAAATGATACACACCTGCAGAGGAGTTAAGAGTCTACCTCACATAGTCACCCATTTAGATCCTCAGTTAATAGTGCACACCACGGTAATAGTCTGGAGCCTCTCTCATATAGCCGCTCATTCAGTGCCTCACTGAATGATACACACCTGGGAAATCATCAGGATTCGATTCCATACTGCCACTAATTCATAGACTTAATGAATAATACACAAGAGTGCAATAGTCAGGTGACTATTTTATATGGCCTCTCATTTAGAGCTTCAGTGAATAATGAACTTCTATGGAGTAGTCAGGACGCTGTTTTTGGTAGCCACATATTAAGTGCCTCACTGTATAATACACACATGGGTGATAGTCAGGATTCTATTTCATGTGATCTCTCATTCTGGGAACAACTAAAGAATACACACCTGGGAAAGTGTCAGGAGTCTCGTTGGTATGCACACTCATGCAGAACCTGTTTGAATAATGCACACATAAAGAATAATTAGGAGTTCACATCATATGGCTACTCATTCAGAAAATCAGTGTATAATGCACCCTTGTAAAGTAATAAGAAGTCTTTTTTTATGTGGCAACTCTTTCAAAGCCTCAACGAATACTGTACAATTATGATATAGTCTGGAGTCTATTTCATGTGGCCACTCAGAGAATCAGTGAATAATGCACACATGAGGAATACTCTTTGAATATCAGGAGTCTATTTTATATGGCCACTCAGAGTCACAGTGAATAATGCATACCATAGTAATAGTCAGGATTCTGTTTCATGTGATCACTGATTCAGTATCTCTCTGAAAAATACACACCAGAGAATTTTCAGGATTCTATTCCATAGGAACACTCATTCAGAGGCTTACTAAATAATGCACAATGAGGCAAGAGTAAGGAGTCTATTTAATATGGCCTCTCATTCAGAGATTCAGTGAATAATAAACACCTGTGGAGTTGTCAGGACCCTATATAAGATATCCACAAATTAAACATCTCCCTGAATGATACACACCTGTGTGACAGTCAGGAGTCTATTTGATATGGACACTCATACAGAACCTTTTTGAATAATGCACATTTGAAGAATAATCACTAACCTATTTTATATGGTGATTCCTTTAGAGAATCATTGAATAACACACACCTATGAAGTAAAATCGAGTCTATTTTCTATGGCCACCATTTCAGTGTTTCAGTGAACAATATATATTTCTGGAATAGCCAGGAATCTCTTTCATATGGACACTCATTCAGGGCTTCAGTGAATAACACACTTCTGGGAAATTGTCTAGTGTGTACTTCAAATGGCCACACATTGTAAGTCTCTGTATATAATGCACATCTGGGGAATAGACAGGAGTCTCTTGCTTAGGATTACTTACTCAGTCTCATTCAATAATACACACCTGTAAAAGAGATAAGTGTCTTCTTCATATAGCTACTCATTTAGAGCCTCAGTAAATAATGCACACCTGTGCAACAGATACTGGTCTATTTTGAATGGCCACAAAATCAAAGCCTGAGTGAGTGATGTACAACTTTGGAATAATAATGAGGAGTCTATTCCATATGCCCGCTTAGTCAGTGTCTCAGTCAGTAATACACTCCTTAGGAATAATAAGGGATCTATTTTATCTAATCACTGACTCAATGCCTCATTAAATAATACACACCTGTGGAATAGTCAGGACGCTATTTCATATGGCCAAACATTCAGAGTCTCAGTGACTAATACATACCGGGACACTATTACATATGGCCTCTCATTCAGAGCTTCAATGAATAATGAACACTTGGGGGAAAGTCAGGATTCTATTTTATAAAGACATTCCTTCAGAGCCAAACCTAAAAATGCACTCCTGCGTGTATTCAGGAGTCTCTTTCTTATGTCCACTCATTCAGAAACTCATTGAATAATACACATCTATGGAAATGTCATGAGTGTATTTCACATGGGCACTCATTGAAACATGAGTACGTGGGAAATACTCAGGAGTTTTTTTCATATGGCCACTTTTTCAGAAACTGGTGGAATAATGCACACCTGCAAAATTGTCTTAAGTCTATTTGATATGGTGGTTCATTCAGTGCCTCAGTGGAAAATGCACACGGGAGGAATAGTTAAGTGGATATTTTATGTAGCCACTCATCCATATCTTTAGTAAGTAACACACATGTGGGGAAAAGTCATGAGACTATTTCATGTGGCCAATTATTCAGAAACAGTGAATGCTACACACTTGTTGACTAGTTAGAGTCTATAACATATGGCCGCTCAATCAGAGCATTACTGATTGATGCACACCTGGGAATTAGCCAGGATTCTCTTTCATATCACCATTGTTTAAGAGCCTCGTTGAGCAATGCACATTTGGTCAGTAATCAGGAGGCTATTACATATGAAAACTCATTTATAGCCTCAGTGAATAATGAACACCTGTGGATTAGCCAGGAGTGTATTTCACACAGCCACTAATTTAGAGCCTCAGTGAATAATACACACCTGTGGAACAGTCAGCATTTCATTTCATAAGGCCACTGACCCATAGCCTCAGTGAGTAATGCACAAATGTACAGTACTCCGAAATCTATTTCATAAAGCCACTCATTCAGAATTTCACTGAATAATAAAAATATTTTGAATAGACATCATCCTGTTTCATATGATCACACAAGGAGAGCCTAACTGAATAATCCACACCTGGAGAAAAGTTAGGAGTCTACTTTATATGGCCACTCATTTACAGCCTCAGGGAATAATGCTCACATGTGGAATAGACACTATTCTATTATATATGGCCACAAAATCAAAGCCTGAGTGAGTAATGCACAACTTTGGAATACTCAGTAGTTTATTCCGTATGCCCATATATTCAGGGTCTGAGTCAGTAATACAAACCTGGGGAATAGTCAGAGGCCTATTTTATATGGTCACTAACTCAAAGACTCATTAAATGATACACACCTGTGAACTAATCAGGAGACTATTTCATATGGCCAAAGTTTCAGAGCGTCAGTGTATAATGCATATCTGTGGAGCGCTCAGGACCCTATTACATGTGGCCTCTCTTTCAGAGTTTCACTGAATAAGGAACACCTGTATTGTAGTCAGAATTCTATTTTATATAGCCACATATTCAGAGCCTCACTGAATAACATACACATTGTGAAAAGTCAAGTTTCTATGTCGTATAGCCACTCATTTAGAGCTGAACTTAAAAATGCACGCCTGAGAAGTATTCAGTAGTCGCTTTCTCTTGGCCACTCATTCAGAGTCTCAGTGAATAATACAGACCTATGAAAAAGTCATAAAGCCATATGTATTTGCAGTGTATTTCACAGGGCCACTCATTCAGAACCTCAGTGAAGAATCATATATACGTGGGAAAAACTCAGGATTCTATAAAATATAGCCACTTATTCAGAGACTCACGGAATAATGTACACCTGGGGAATAGTCTGAAGTCTATTTGATATGACAGTTCACCCAGTGCCTTTGTGAAAATTCACATGAGAAATAGTCAAGAGGATACAGTCAGGAGTCTATTTTATATGGTCTCTTATTCAGAAACTCACTGAATGATACACAACTGGAGAATAGTCAGAGTCCATGCCATATGGCTACTCAATCACAACATTACAAAATAATGCAAACTGGGGCAATAGTCAGGAGTCTATTTTATATGGCGTCTTATTCAGAGCTTCAGTTCATTATAAACAGCTTTAGAGTAGTCAGGACCCTATTTAAGGTAGCCCCAAATTAAGCACCTCCCTAAATAATACACATGAGTGATTGTCAGGAGGCTATTTGATATGGACACTCATACAGAACCTCTTCGAATACTGGACATGTGGGTAATAAACACTAGTCTATTTCATATGATGATTCGTTTGGAATATCAAGGAATAATGCACACCTGTGAAGTAAAATGGGGTCTATTTCATATGGCCACTCTCTCAGTGTTTCAGTGAAAATTATGTATATCTGAATAGTCAGAAATCTCTTTCATATGGCCACTCCTTCAGGGCCTCGGTGAATAATACACCCTTTGGAAACAGTCAAGAGTCTACTTCAAATGTCTACACATTCAGGGTCTCAGTAAATAATGCACACCTGGGCAATAGCCAGGAGTCTCTTTTTTATGCCCACATATTCAGAGTCTCATTCAATAATACACACCAAGGGAAGAGTTAAGAGTCTCCTTTATTTACCACACATTTACAGCCTGAGTGAATAATGCACACCAGAGATATAGTCTGGACCCTCTTTTATATGGCCACTCATTCAGTGCCTCACTGAATGATACAAACCTGGAGAATAATAAGGATTCTATTTCATACTACCACTCATTTAGAGACTTACAGAATAATTTACAATGGGCAATAGTCAGGTGTCTATTTTATATGGCCTCTCATTCAGTGCTTCTGTTAAATAATGAACTTTTATGGAGTAGTCAAGTCACTGTTTAAGAGAGCCACGAATTAAGTGCCTCCGAGAATGATACACACCAGGTTGATATTCAGGAGTCCATTTGCTATGACCTCTGATTCTGGGAATTACTGAAGGATACACACATGACGGAGTGTCAGCAGGATATTTCATATGCACACTCGTATAGAACCTGTTTAAATAATACGAACATGGAGAATAATTAGAAGTATATATCGTATGGGTACTGATTCACACAATCAGTGAATAACACACACCTGTGGAGTAATAAGAATTCTGTTTCATATGGCCACTCTTTCACAGCCTCACTGCACATTACACACTTGTGATATAATCTGGAGTCTATTTCTTATGGCCACTTATTCCGAGAATTACTGAATAATGCAAACCTGCAGAATCGTCAGAAGTCCCTTTTCTATGGCTACTCATTGAGAGCCTCAATGAATGTACACATCTAAGGAAATAGTCAGAATTCTGTTTTATCCCCAAATTCAGAGTCTCACTGAATAATGCACACCTGTGTAATAGTCAGGTGTCTTTTTCATGTGACCTCTCATTCGGAGTGTCACTCACTGAATAATGTGGAGTAGTCAGGAGTCTAATTTATGTAGACACATATTCAGAGCCTCAGTGAATAATACACACCCGTGTGATAGTAAGGAATCTAATTAATATGGCCACATATTCAGAGCCTCACTGAATAATTCACACCTGGAGAAAAATTCGAAGTCTATTTTCAATGGACATTCCTTCAGAGCCTCGGTGAAGAATGTATACCTGTGGAGTAGCCAGTTGTCTATTTCATTGGACACTCATTCTTAGCCTCAGTGGATAACATGCACCTGTGAAATAGTCAGGAGTCTATTTCATATGGCCACTCATTCAGAGCCTCAGTAAATAATACACACTTGGGGAATGGTCAAGGTTCTATTTCATATGGCCACTCTCTCAGTAACTTACTGAGTGGTACACACCTGGGTAATAATCAGGACAGTTTCATATGGACACTCAATGAGTGCCTCACTGAATAATACACACCTGTGGTAGAGTCAGAAATCTATTTCATTTGGTCATTCTTTCAGAGCCTCAGTGAATAATACACACCTAGAAAACATTGGGGAGTGTGTTTCATGTGGCCACTCATTCAGAGCCTCACGGAATAATGCAAATCTGGAGAATTCTCAAGAGTCTACTTGGAATAACAATGAATTCAGTGACTCTGTGAATAACACACACATAGGGAATTGTGGGGAATCCATTTCAAATAGCCACATATCGGGAACCTCAGTGAATTATGCACACCAAGGAAGTAATCAGGAGTCCATTGCTTATGCCCTCCCATTAAGGCCCTCAGTAAATAATTCACATCTGTCGAGTACTGAGGAGTCTGTTTTATATGGCCACTCATTTCAAGGCTCACTGAATAGTACACAACTGGAAAAAAGTCAGAGGTGTATTTCGCATGGCCACTCATTCAGAGGCTCAGCCAATAATTCACGGATGTTGAGTACTCAGGAACCTTTCTCATATGGTGAGACATTCAGAGCCTCACTGAATAATACACAGCTTGGGAATAGTCAGGATTCTATTTAATATAAAAACTCATAATGAGCCTCATTGAATCACCCATATCTGTGGAATACTGCAGATACTAATTTATAATACCCCCAAATTCATAAATTCCCTGAATTTCACACTTGTGAAATAATCAGAAGTCTATTTTATGGTGAGTCATTAGGAACCACAAGAAAAAATACACTACTGGGAAATAGTCAAAAGTCTATTTCATATGGCCACTCAGAGAATCAGTGAATAATGCACACATGAGAATTACTCAGTGAATATTCAGAGTCTATTTCATATGGCCACACAGAGCCTTAGTGAATAATGCACACCACGGTAATGGTCAGGATAATGTTTCATATGACCACTGATTCATTGCCTCACTGAATAACACATCGGGGAATCATCAGGATTGTGTTCCATAAAATCATTTATTCAAAGCCTTACTGAATAATGCACAAGGGGACAATAGTCAGGAGTCTATTTCATATGGCATCTCCTTCGGAGCTTCCGTGAATAATGAACACCTGTGGAGTAGGCATGACCCTATTTAAGATAGCCACAAATTAAACACTTCCCTGAATAATACACACCTGGGTGACAGTCAGGAGTCTACTTAAAACGGCTACACATTTAGAGTCTCTGTAAATAATGCACACATGGGCAATAGACAGAAGTTTCTTTTTGATGCCCACTTATTCAGAGTCTCATTCAATAATACACACCTGCAGAAAAGTTAAGAGTCTACTTCATATAGCCACCGATTTAGATTCTCAGTGAATAATGCACACCAGGGTAATAGTCTGGAGCCTCTCTCATATAGCCGCTCATTCAGTGTCTTACTGAATGATACACACCTCAGGAATCATCAAGATTCTATTCCATACTGCCACTCATTCAGAGCCTTACTGAATAATTCACAATGGGACAATAGTCAGGTGACTTTTTAAAATGGCCTCTCATTTAGAGCTTCAGTGAATAATGAACTTCTATGGAGTAGTCAGGACGCTGTTTATGGTAGCCACGAATTAAATGCCTTCCTGAATGGGACACACCTGGGTGATAGTCAGGAGTCTATTTTATATGATCTCTCATCCGGGAATAAGTGAAGAATAAACAACTGGGAAAGTGTCAGGAGTCTATTTGGTATGCAATCTCATGAAGAAACTGTTTGAATAATGCACACATGGATAATAATTAGGAGTCCATATCATATGGCTACTCATTCAGTCAATCAGTGAATACCGAACACATGTGATATAATAATAAGTTTGTTTCATGTGGCCACTTTTTCACAGCCTTAACGAATATTATACACTTATGATGCAGCCTGGAGTTTATTTCATGTGGCCACTCAGAGAATCAGTGAATAATGCACACATGAGGAATACTCTGTGAATATTAGGAGTCTATTTTATATGGCCACTCAGAGCCGCAGTGAATAATGCATACCACGGTAATAATCAGAATTCTGTTTCATGTGACCACTGATTCAGTATCTCTCTGAATGATACACACGAGGGAATCTTCAGGATTCTATTACATAAGAACACTCATTCAGAGACTTACTAAATAATGAACAATGGGGCAAGAGTCAGGAGTCTATTTCATATGAACTCTCACTGAGAGATTCAGTGAATAATAAACACCTGTGGAGTAGTCAGGACCGTATTTAAGATAGCCACAAATTAAGCACCTCCCTGAATGACACACACCTGTGTGACAGTCAGGAGACTATTGGATATGGACACACATACATTCTCTCTTTGAATAATGCACGTGTGAAAAATAATCACTAGTCTATTTCATATGGTGATTTCTTTAGAGAATCATTGAATAACACACACCTGTGAAGTAAAATCGAGTCTATTTAATATGGCCACCATTTCAGCGTTTCAGAGAATAATATATATACCTGGAATAGCCGGAAATCTCTTTCATATGGCCAGTCTTTCAGAGCCTTAGTGAATAATACACCCCTGAAAAATTGTCTAGTTTCTACTTCAAATGGCCACACACTGAGAGTCTTTGTATATAATGCCCACCTGGGGAATAGACAGAAGTCTCTTTCTTAGGCTCACTTATTCAGTCTCATTCAGTAATACACACCCGGAATAAAGTTAAGAGTCTTTTTCATGTAGCCACTCATTTAGAGCCTCAGTAAATAATGCACACCTGTAGAACACACACTGGTTTATTTTGTATGGCCACAAAATCAAAGCCTGAGTGAGTAATGCACAACTTTTAAATTATGAGGAGTCTATTCCATATGCCCACGGAATCAGTGTCTCAGTCAATAATACACACCTTAGGAATAGTAAGGGATCTCTTTTATCTAATCGCTAACTCGAAGTCTCTTTAAATAATACAGACCTGTGGAAGAGTCAAGAGACTATTTCATATGGCCAAACATTCAGAGCCTCAGTGACTAATACATACCAGGGCATACTCAGAACACTATTACATATGGCTTCTCATTCAGAGCTTCACTGAATAATGAACACCTGTTGGAAAGTCAAGATTCTATTTCATAAAGACACTCTTACACAGCCAAACCTGAGAATGCACTCCTGCGGTATTAAGGAGTCTCTTTCCTATGTCCACTCATTCAGTGCCTCATTGAATAATACACATCTATGGAAATATTAGGAGTGCATTTCACATGGCCACTCATTCAGAGTTTCATTGAGTCATAAATACCTGGGGAATACTCAGGAGTTTATTTTATTTGGCCACTCATTTAGAAACTCGTGGAATAATGCACACCTGTGAAAAAGTCTGAAGTCTATTTGATATGATGGTTCATTCAGTGCCTGAGTTGAAAATGCACACAGGAAAAATCGTTGAGTGGCTATTTTATGTAGCCACTTATTCATATACTTAGTAAGTAATACACACCTGGGGAATAGTCAGGAGTCAATTTCATGTGGCCAATTATTCAAAAACTCAGTGAATGATACACGCCTGTGGACTAGTTAGAGTCTATGATAAATGGCCGCTCAATCAGAGCATTACTGATTGATTCACACCTGGGAATTAGTCAGAATTCTATTTCATATCACCATTGTTTAAGAGCCTCATTGAGCAATGGACATCTGGTCAGTAATCAGGAGGCTATATCCTATGAATGAGTATTCATAGCCTCAGTGAATAATTCACACCTGTGGAATAGCCAGGATTGTATTTCACAGAGCCACTAATTCAGAGCCTGAGTGAATAATACACACCTGTGGAACAGTCAGCATTTAATTTCATAAGGCCACTGACTCATAGCCTCAGTGAATAATGCACAAATGTACAGTACTCAGCAGTCTACTTCATAAACCTAGTCATTCAGAGATTCACTGAATAATAAATATTATTTGGATAAACATCATTTTTTTCATATGATCACACAAGGAGAGTCTCACTGATATTTATACACACCTGGGGAAGAGTTAGGGGTCTACTTTATATGGCCACTCATTTACAGCCTCATGATTAATGCACGCATGTAGAATAGACACTATTTTATTTTACATTGCCACAAAATCAAAGCCTGAGTGAGTAATGCACAACTTTGGAATAGTCAATAGCCTATTCCATATGCCCATATATTCAGAGTCTGAATCAACAATACACACCTGGATAAGAGTCAGAAGTCTATTTTATATGGTCACTAACTCAAAGACTCATTAAATGGTACACACCTGTTGACTAGTCAGGAGACTATTTCATATGGCCACAGTTTCAGAGGCTCAGTGAATAATGCATATCTGGGGAATACTCAGGACGCTGTTACATATGACCTATCCTTCAGAGCTTCATTGAATAAGAAACACATGTATTGTAGTCAGAATTTTATTTCATATAGCCACATATTCAGAGCCTCACTAAATAATGTACACCTTGGGGAAAGTCAAGTTTCTATGTCGTATAGCCATTCATTTAGAACCGAACCTAAAAATGCAAGGCTGAGGAGTATTCAGTAGTCACTTTTTTATGGCCACTCATTCAGAGCCTCACTGAATAATAGAAACCTATGGAAAAGTCAGGAGTGTATTTTCCATGGCCACTCATTCAGAACCTCAATGAAGAATCATATATACCAAAGGAATACTCAGGATTCTATTTAATATAGCCACATTTTCAGAGACTCACTGAATGATGCATACCTGAAAAATAGTCTGGAGACTATTTGATAGGACCGTTCACACAGTGCCTCAGTGGAAAATGCACAGCTGAGAAATAGTCAAGAGGATATAGTCAGGAGTCTATTTTATATGGTCACTCATTCAGAAACTCACTGAATGATATACAACTGGAGAATAGTCAGAGTCCATGCCATATGGCCACTCAATCTTAGCATTACCAAATAATGCACAATGCGCCAATAGTCAGGAGTCTATTTCATGTGGCCTCTTATTCAGAACTTCAGTGCATAATAAAAAGCTTTAGAGTAATCAGTACACTATTTAAGGTAGCCCCAAATTAATCACCTCCCTGAATGATACACACATGAGTGATTGTCAGGAGGCTATTTGATATGGACACTCATACAGAACCTCTTCGAATACTGCACATGTGTGGAATAAACGCTAATCTATTTCATATGATGATTCGTTTGGAATATCAAGGAATAATGCACACCTGTGAAGTAAAATGGGGCCTATTTCACATGGCCACTCTCTCAGTGTTTCAGTGAAAATTATGTATATCTGAATAGTCAGAAATATCTTTCATATGGCCACTCCTTCAGGGCCTTGGTGAATAATACACCCCTTGAAAACAGTCAAGAGTCTACTTCAAATGTCTATACATTCAGGGTCTCAGTAAATAATGCACACCTGAGTAATAGCCAGGAGTCTCTTTTTTATGCCCACATATTCAGAGTCTCATTCAGCAATACACAACTAAAAAAGAGTTAAGAGTCTCCTTCATATAGCCACTCATTTAGAGCCTCAATGAATAATGCACCCCAGGGTTACAATCTGAAGACTCTTTTATATGGCCACTCATTCAGTGCCTCACTGAATGATACAAACCTAAGAAATCATAAAGATTCTATTCCATTCTACCATTCCTTCAGAGCCTTATAGAATAATTCAAAATGGGCAATAGTCTGGTGTCTATTTTATATGGCCTCTCAGTTAAATAATGAACTTCTGTGGAGAAGTCAATTCACTGTTAAAGAGAGCCATGAATTAAGTGCCTCTTTGAATAGTACACACCTGGGTGATAGTCAGGATTCTATTTCATATGACTTCTAATTCTGGGAATCACTGAAGTATACAGACATGACAGAGTGTCAACAGTATATTTGGTATGCACACTCATACATAACAA
Organism: Saguinus oedipus; assembly: GCA_031835075.1. Classification (NCBI taxonomy): domain Eukaryota; kingdom Metazoa; phylum Chordata; class Mammalia; order Primates; family Cebidae; genus Saguinus; species Saguinus oedipus. The sequence goes on from CM063174.1 coordinate 171,882,688, forward strand.
GTTTAAATAATGCAAACATGGACCGGGTTCAAAGATGGCATCATGGAAACAACTCGGAATTGCAGCTCTCAGTGAAGGCGCAGAGGGTGAGTCCTAGCTGCATTTTCAGACGGACTTTTGTAGCACACTTATGTGGCAAATTCCCAGGTGTAGGAGACACACAGGAGAGCAGCATAGCCCGCTTGCGTGGCCGTTTTGGCAGCAGCAGCCCGCACAAAGCTCCCTGCTCAGGGTGCCCTGTTACACAGGAAATCTGAGTTCTGGGAGGGCAGAATGACATGTCCATTTGATTGTACGGGACTTGGATGGTGAGCCAGACCAGGAGATTCCTGGGAAGAGCGATTTGTTTTTTTTTTAATTTTTATTGCATTATAGGTTTTGGGGTTCATGTGCAGAACGTGCAAGATAGTTGCATAGGTACACACATGGCAGTGTGTTTTGCTGCCTTCCTCCCCTTCAGCCACACTTGGCATTTCTCCCTAAGCTATCCCTCCCCAGCCCCACACCCGCTGTCACTCCCCCATTCCCCCAAGTAGACCCCAGTGTGTAGTAGACCCCCTCCCTCTGTTCATGAGTTCTCATTTTTCTCACCCACGTATGAGTGAGAATATGCGGTATTTCCTTTTCTGCTCTTGTGTCAGTTTGCTGAGAATGATGTTCTCCAGATTCATCCATGTCCTTACAAAGGACACAAACTCATCATTTTTGATTGCTGCATAATATTCCAGAGTGTATATGTGCCACATTTTCCCAGTCCAGTCTATCATCGATGGGCATTTGTGTTGGTTCCAGGTCTTTGCTACTGTAAACAGTGCTGCAATGAACATTCGTGTGCATGTGTCCTTATAGTAGAACGATTTAGAGTCCTTTGGATATATATACCCAGTTATGGGATTGCTGGGTCAAATGGAATTTCTATTTTTAGGTCCTTGAGGAATTGCCACACTGTCTTCCACAATGGTTGAACTAATTTACACTCCCACCAACAGTGTAAGAGTGTTCCCATTTCTCCACATCCTGTCCAGCATTTGCTGTCCCCAGGTTTTGTAATGATCGCCATTCTAACTGGCGTGAGATGGTATCTCAATGTGGTTTTGATTGTGCTAGTGCAGTGGGCCGCTGCAGGGGACCTCACATGGATCCCGGTGCCCAATAAGCAGGCGACTTGGGTGCCTGTGAGAGAGTCAACCATTCAATTTGGAAAGAGAAAGAGAGAGAGAGGAGGGACTCTGAGGCAGGGAGCCAGGTAATTGGGCTATGCGAGTCCCACCCTTACAGGGACAAGCAGCATGGCGATTCGAAGTGCTTGGGATTGAGAGTTTTGCTGCGGGGTCAGCTGAATTCAAATGGTGCAGCTCGGTGGGGGAGTGGCGTCCGCCACTGCAAACACAATCTGCCCCTACTGAGGTACCTCCGACTGCTGATGCAGCCTGCCGATGCTAAGGCAACCAGCCATAACAGAGAGATGCCGCCAACAGTGTCGAGCACAACACAGTAGAATGGAGACCCACGGCAGCAGGGCAAACCCACGCTAGCAGGGCAGAGCCCCGGAAGGCAAATAGTGAATAGACTTCCTCATAGCTGGGCAGGACAGTGGAACAGATACTCATAAAGAAAGCCCCAACTCCCTGAGACAGAGCACCTGAGGGAAAAAAAAGTGGGGGGCTTCTATATGTTCTGCTGCAGCAGACATATTTGCCCAGCAAACATGAATGAAAAACAAAGGTCATAGCTCAGCACTGGAGCTCCTGTAAAGTACATACCATCTCCTCAAGCAACTTCCTGACCCCTGTATATCCAAAGAGCCACCTTCAAAAAAGACTAATCAGACTGACATTTGGTGGGCATCATTCTGTGACAAAGATAGCAGAAGAAGAAACTGGTAGCATCCCTCACTGTTCTGCAGCTGATACAGGTGTACCCCAGAAAAGCAGAACCTGGAGTGGACCTCAGCACTCGTACAACAGAGGGGCTAAACCATTAGAAGGAAAACTAAATAACAGAAATATTTCATCATCAACAATACAGGCGTCCACTCAGAGACCCAATTGAAAAATCAGCAACTACTAAGACGACAGGTGGATAAATCCATAAAGATGGGAAGAAACAAGTGCAGAAAGGAGGAAAACACCTGAAACCAAAACACCTCACGTCCTACAAAGGAACAAAACTCCTCACCAGCAAGGGAACAAAGTGTGACAGAGAATGAGAGTGACGAAATGACGGAATCAGACTTCAAAAGGTGGATAATGAGAAACTTCAGTGAGCTAAAAGAACATGTTCTAAATGAATGCAAAGAAACAAAGTACCTTGAAAAAAGATTTGAAAAAAGATTCGAGGAAATGATAACAAGAATGGACAACATAGAGAGGAATATGAATTAATTGAAGGAGCTGAAAAACACAACACGAGAACTTCATGAAGCATGCACAAGTTTCAACAGCCGAATTGACCAGGCAGAAGAAAGAATATCAGAAGTTGAAGATCAACTCAATGAAATAAAAAGAGAAACCAAGACTAGAGAACAAAACACAATGAGGAATGAACAAATTCTCCAAGAAATGTGGGACTATGTGAAGAGACCTAACCTACGTTTGATTGGCATACCGGAATGTGACAAAGATAATAAATCCAAGCTGAAAAACACTTTTCAGGATATTATCCATGAAAATTTCCCCAATCTAGCAAGGCAGGCCAATATTCAACTCCAGGAAATACAGACAACACCACAAAGGTACTCTGCAAGAAGAGCAACCCCAAGGCACATAATCGTCAGATTCACGAGGGTTGAAATGAAAGAGAAAATACTAAGGGCAGCCAGAGAGACAGGACGGGTCACCCACAAAGTGAAGCCCATCAGACTCACAGCAGATCTCTTGGCAGAAAATCTACAAGCCAGAAGAGAGTGGGGGCCAATATTCAACATCCTTAAAGAAAAGAACTTTCAACCCATAATTTCATATCCAGCCAAACTGAGCTTCATAAGTGAAGGAAAAATAAAATCTTTTCCCAACGAGCAAGAACTCAAAGATTTTGTCCACCAGGCCTGCTTTACAAGAGCTCTTGAAAGAGGCACTACACATAGAAAGGAACAACCAGTACCAGCCATTGTAAAAACATAAAAAATGCTAAAGAGCATCAACAAAAGGAAGAATCTGCAGCAACCAAGGGACAAAACAGCCAGATAGTATCAAAATGGCAGTATCAAACTCACACATAACAATATTAAACGTAAATGTAAATGGGCTAAATGCAACAATCAAAAGACACAGACTGGCAAATTGGATAAAAAACCAAAACACATCGGTGTGCTGTATCCAGGAAAACCATCTCACATGGAATGATTCACAAAGGCTCAAAAGAAAGGGGTGGAGAAAAATTTACGAAGCAAATGAAGAGCAAAAAAAAAGCAGGAGTTGCAATTCTCCTCTCTGATAAAATAGACTTTAAAGCAATAAAGATCAAAAGAGACAAAGAAGGTCATTATATAATGGTAAAAGTATCAACACAACAAGAAGAGCTAATGATCCTAAATATATATGGACCCAATGCAGGAGCACCCAGATATATAAGGCAACCTCTTAACGACCTACAAAGAGACTTAGACTCCCACACAATAACAGTGGGAGACTTTACCACTCCACCATCAGTATCAGACAGATCAACCAGACAGAAAATTAACAAGGATATCCAGGGCTTGAACTCAGACCTGGAACAAGCAAACCTGATATACAATTACAGAACTCTCCATCTCAAATCCACAGAATATACATAGTTCTCAGCAGCACATCACACCTACTCCAAAATTGATGACATAATTGGAAGTAAAGCACTCCTCAGCAAATGCAAAACAACTGAAATCATAACAAACAGTCTCTCAGACAATAGCGCAATCAAGTTAGAACCCAAAATTCAGAAACTAACTCAGAACCGCACAGCTTCATGGAAACTGAACAACTGGCTCTTGAACGTTGATTGGATAAACAATGAAATGAAGGCAGAAATAAAGAAGTTATTCGAAACCAACGAGAACGAAGACACAACATACCAAAATATCTGGGACACATTAAAAGCAGTCTGTAGAGGAAAATATATAGCAATAAGTGCCCACATGAGAAGAGTGGAGAGATCCAAAATTGACACCCTATCGTCAAAATTGAAAGAGCTAGAGGAGCAAGATGAAAAATACTCAAAACCTAGCCGAAGACAAGAAATAACTAAGATCAGAGCAGAACTGAAAGAGATACAGAAACGAAAATCCCTTCAAAAAAAATCAATAAATCCAAGAGCTGGTTTTTCGAAAAGATCAACCAAATAGACAGACAACTAGCCAGACTGATGAAAACGAAGAGAGAGAACAACCAAATAGATGCAATAAAAAACGATAAAGGGGAAATCACCACAGATTCCACAGAAATTCAAACCATTATCAGAGAATACTACAAACAACTCTATGCACATAAACTAGTAAACCAGGAAGAAATGGATAAATTCCTGGACACCTGTGTACTCCCAACAGTAAACCACGAGGAAGCTGAAAATATGAATAGACCAATAACAAGGTCTGAAGTCGAGGGAGCAATTAAGAGCCTACCACACAAAAAAAGCCCAGGTCCAGATGGGTTCACAGCTGAATTCTACCAGACACACCAAGAGGATCTGGTACCATTCCTTCTGAAACTATTTCAAATAATCCAAAAAGAGGGAACCCTTCCCAAATCATTTTATGAGACCAACATCATCCTGATACCAAAATCCGGCAGAGACTCAACAATAAAAGAAAACTTCAGGCCAATATCCATGATGAACATAGATGCAAAAATCTTCAATAAATACTGGCAAACAGATTGCAACCGCACATTAAAAAACGTATCCATCATGATGAAGTAGGATTCATCCCGGGCATGCAAGGCTGGTTCAACATACACAGGTCTATAAACGTGATTCACCGCATTAACAGAACGAACAACAAAAACCACATGATTATCTCAATTGACGCAGAGAAGGCATTTGACAAAATTCAACATACCTTTATGCTAAAAACTCTCAAAAAACTGGGTATTGATGGAACATATCTCAAAGTAATAAAAGCTATTTACGACAAACCAACAGCCAATATCATACTGAATGAGCAAAAACTGGAAGCATTCCCTTTGAAATCTGGCACTAGACAAGGATGCCCTCTCTCACCACTCCTATTCAATATAGTCCTGGAAGTTCTAGCCAGAGCAATCAGGCAAGAAATCGAAATAAATGGTATTCGAATAGGAAAAGAGGAAGTCAAATTGTCTCTATTTGCAGACGACATGATAGTATACCTAGAAGACCTCATCACCTCAGCCCAAAAACTCCGGAAACCTATAAGCAACTTCAGCAAAGTCTCAGGATATGAAATCAATGTGCAAAAATTACAAGCATTCCTACACACCAATAACAGACTTAAAGAGAACCAAATCAAGAATGAACTGCCATTCACAATTGCTACAAAGGGAATAAAATACCTAGGAATACAACTTACAAGGAAAGTAAGGGACCTCTTCAAGGAAAACTACAAACCACTGCTCAACGAAATAAAAGAGGACACAAACAGATGGAGAAACATCACATGTTCATGGTAAGGAAGAATCAATATCGTGAAAATGGCTATACTGCCCAAAGTTATTTACACAATCAACGCTATCCCCATCAAGCTCCCATTGAATTTCCTCACACAACTGGAAAAAAACACCATGAACTTTATATGGAACCCAAAGAGAGCCTGCATATCCAAGTCAATTCTAAGCAAAAAGAACACAGCGGGAGGCATTATACTACCAGACTTCAAACTATACTACAAAGCTACAGTAATCAAAACAGCATGGTACTGGTACCAAAATAGAGATATATAGAACAATGAATCAGAACAGATGCATCGAAGGCAAATCAACATATCTACAACCATATAATCTTTGATAAACCAGACAAAAATAAGGAATGGGGAAAGGATTCCCTGTTTAACAAATTGTGTTGGGAAAACTGGTTAGCCATTTGCAGAAAGCAGAAACTGGACCCCTTCCTGACACCTTACACTAAAATTAACTCCAGATGGATTAAAGACTTAAACATAAGACCTGGCACCCTAAAAACCCTAGAAGAAATTCTAGGCAAAACCATTCAGGACATAGGAGTAGGCAAGGACTTTATGAACAAAACACCAAAAGCATTGGCAACAAAAGCCAAAATAGACAAATGGGACCTAATCAACTTCCACAGCTTTTGCAGGGCAAAAGAAACAGTCACTAGAGTGAATCGGCAACCAATAGATTGGGAAAAAAATCTTTGCAGTTTACCCAACTGACAAATGGCTGATATCCAGAATTTACAAAGAACTCAAACAGGTTTACAGGAAAAAAAATAAACAAGCCCATTCAAAAATGGGCAAAGGATATGAACAGACACTTTACAAAAGAATGCATACATGAGGCCAACAAACCGATGAAAAAATGCTCATCATCACTGGTCATTAGAGAGATGCAAATCAAAACCACATTGAGATACCATCTCACGCCAGTTAGAATGGCGATCATTAAAAAATCTGGAGACAACAGATGCTGGAGAGGATGTGGAGAAAGAAGAACACTCTTCCACTGTTGGTGGGAGTGTAAATTAGTTCAACCATTGTGGAAGACAATGTGGCGATTCCTCAAGGACCTAAAAATAGAAATTCCATTTGACCCAGCAATCCCATTACTGGGTATTCATCCAAAGTACTATAAATCATTCTACTATAAGGACACATGCACACGAATGTTCACTGCAGCACTGTTTACAAGAGGAAATTACCGGAACCAACCCAAATACTCATCGATGATAGACTGGACTTGGAAAATGTGGCATATTTACACCATGGAATATTATGCAGCAATCAAAAATGATGAGTTTATGTTTTTTTAAGGACATGGATGAATCTGGAGAACATCATTCTCAGCAAACTGACAGAAGAACAGATAAAAAAATGCCACATATTCTCACTCATAGGTGGGTGAGGAAAATGAGAACACATGAACAAAGGGAGGGGGTTACAACACACTGGGCTCTATTGGGGGGAATATGGGAGGGACAGTGGGGGGAAGCTGGGGAGGGATAGCCTGGGGAGAAATGCCAATTGTGGGTTAAGGGGAGAAAGGCAGCAAAACACACTGCCATGTGTGTACCTATGCAACTATCTTGCACGTTCTGCACATGTACCCCAAAACCTAAAATGCAATAAAAATTAAAAATTAAATAACATAAAAAAATTTATTTATTTTTAATAAAAAATTCGAACATGGAGAATAATTAGAAGTCTATGTCATTTGGCTACTGATTCACACAATCAGTGAATAATGCACACCTGTATAGTAATAAAAAGTGTATTTTATATGGCCAGCCCTTCACAGCCTCACCGCATATTAGACACTTGTGATATAATCTGGAGTCTATTTCTTACTGCCACTCATTCAGAGGATTTCTGAATAATGCACACCTGCCGAATAATCAGAAGTCCCTTTTCTATGGCTACTCATTGAAAGCCTCCCTGGATGTACACAACTGGGGAAATAATCAGGAATCTGTTTTATCCCCTCATTCGGAGCCTCACTGAATAATGCACACCTGAGTAATAGGTGTCTTTTTCATGTGGCCTCTCATTTGGAGTGTCACTTTATAATGTGGAGCAGTAAAGAGTCTATTTCATGTGGACACATATTCAGAGCCTCAGTGAATAATACACACCTGCAGAATAACTTGTAGTCTATTTCTGATGGACATTCATTCAGAGCCTCGGTGAATAATGCACCCCTGTGAAATAGCCAGGAGTTTATTTCATTTGGACACTCATTCTTAGCCTCAGTGAGTAATATGCACCTGTGAAATTGTCAGGAGTTCATTTCATATGGCCACTCATTCAGAGCCTCAGTGAATAATACACAATTGGGGAATATTCAAGAGACTATTTTATATGGCCACTCTCTCAGTACCTTACTGAGTGGTACACACCTGTTGAATAGTGTGGACAGTTCTATATGGACAAAATATAAGTGCCTCACTGAATAATGCACACCTGTGGAATAGTCAAAATTCTATTACATTTGGTCACTCTTTCAGAGCCTCAGTAATAATACACACCTTGAAAACATTCGGGAGCCTGTTTCATGTGGCCACTCATTCAGAGCCTCACGGAATAGTGCACACCTGGTGAATTCTCAAGAGTCTATTTGGAATGGCAATTCATTCAGAGACCCTGTAAATAACACACACCTAGGGAATTGTAAGGAATCAATTTCATATGGCCACATATTCAGAGACTCAGTGTATCATGCACACCAAAGAAATAATCAGGAGTCTATTGCTTATGCCCTCTCATTCAGCCCCTCAGTGAATAATGCATGTCTATCGAGTACTGAGAAGTCTGTTTTATATGGCCACTCATTTGGATCCTCACCGAATAGTACACAACTGGAAAAAAGTCAGGGGTGTATTTCACATGGCCACTAATACTGAGGCTCAATGAATAATTCACAGCTGTTGAGTACTCATGAGCCTTTCTCATATTGTGAGTCATTCAGAGGCTCACTGAATGATACACAGCTTGGGAATAGTCAGGATTCTATTTAATATAAACACTCATTGTGAGATTAAGTGAATCATGAATGTCTGTGGAATACTGAGTATACTAAATCATATTAACCACCAATTCATAGATTCCCTGAATATTACACACTTTTGAAATAATCAGAAGTTGATTTCACATGGTCAGTCATTAGGAACCCTGAGAAATAATACACTGCTGAGAAATAGTCAGGAGTCTATTTTATATGGCCACTCAGAGAATCAGTGAATAATGCACACATGAGGAATACTCAGTGAATATTAGGAGTCTATTTTATATGGCCACGCAGGCTCACTCAATAATGCACACCGCGGTAATTGTCAAGATCCTGTTTCATATGACCACTGATTCAGTATCTCACTGAATAACACGCCGAAAATTGTCAGGATTCTGTTTCATATGACCATTAATTCAGAGCCTTACTGAATAATGCACAAGGGGGCAATAGTTGGGAGACTATTTCATATGACCTTCCCTTAGGAGCTTCAGTCAACAATGAACACCTGTGGAGTACTCATGACCCTATTTAAGATAGCCACAAATTAAGCACCTCCCTGAATGATACACACCTGGGTGACAGTCAGGAATCTACTTAAATCGGCTACACATTCAGAATCTCTGTAAATAATGCACACCTGAGCAATAGACAGGAGTATCTTTTTTATGCCCACTTATTCAGAGTCTCATTCAATAATACACACTTGCAGAAGAGTTAAGAGTCTATTTCATATAGCCACCCATTTAGATCCTCAGTAAATAATGCACACCAGTGTAATAGTCTGGAGCCTCTCTCATATAGCCGCTCATTCAGTGCCTCACTGAATGATACAAACCTGTGGAATCATCAGGACTCTATTTCTTACTGCCACTAATTCAGAACCTTATTGAAAAAATCACAATGAGCAATAGTCAGGTGACTAATTTATATGGCCTCTCATTTACAGCTTCAGTGAATAATGAACTTCTATGGAGTAGTCAGGACTCTGTTTATGATAGCCACGAATTAAGTGCCTATCTCAATGATATGGCTACTCAGAGCCACAGTGAATAATGCATAACAGGGTAACAGTCAGGATCCTGTTTCATGTAACCACTGATTCAGTAGCTCTCAGAAAGATACACACCAGGGAATTTTCAGAATTATATTCCATAGGAACACTCATTCAGAGTCTTACTAAATAATGCACAATAAGGCAAGTGTCAGGAGTTTATTTCATATGGCCTCTCATTCAGAGATTCAGTGAATAATATTCCATGTTACCACTGATTCAGTATCTCTCAGAATGATACACACTAAGGAATCCTCAGAATTTTATTCCACACTGCACTCATTTAGAGCCTTATTGAATAACTCACAACGGGGCAATAGTCAGGTGACTATTTTTTTTTAATTTTGATTGCATTATAGGTTTTGGGGTACATGTGCAGAACGTGCAATATAGTTGCATAGGTACACACGTGGCAGTGTGTTTTGCTGCCTTCCTCCCCTTCACCCACACTTGGCATTCATCCCCAGGCTATCCCTCCCCAGCCCCCCCACTGTCCCTCCCCCCTTCCCCCCAATAGACCCCAGTGTATAGTAGACCGCCTCTCTGTGTCCATGTGTTCTCATTTTTCTCACCCACCTATGAGTGAGTATATGCGGTATTTCTTTTTCTGTTCTTGTGTCAGTTTGCTGAGAATGATGTTCTCCAGATTCATCCATGTCCTTACAAAGGACACAAACTCATCATTTTTGATTGCTGCATAATATTCCATGGTGTATATGTGCCTATTTTATATGGCCTCTCATTTAGAGCTTCAGTCAATAATTAACTGCTATGGAGTAGTCAGGAGGCTGTTTATGGTAGCCGCGAATTAAGTGCCTCCCTGAATGAAACACACCTGTTTGATAGTCAGGTGTCTATTTTATCCGATCTCTCATTCTGGAAATAACTGAAGAAGACACACCTGCAAAAGTGTCAGGAGTCTATTTGGTATGCACACTCCTGCAGATCTTGTTTAAATAATGCACACATGGAGAATAATTAGGAGTCCATGTCATATGGCTACTCATTCAGACAATCAGTGAGTAATGCACACATGTGGAGTAATAAGAAATCTGTTTCTTGTGGCCACTTTTTCACAGCCTCACCGAATATTATACGCTTATGATATAGTCTGGAGTCTATTTCATGTGGCCACTCAGAAAATCAGTGAATAATGCACATATGAGGAATACTCTTAATATTAAGAGTCTATTTTATATGTCCACTAAGAGCTGCAGTTAATAATGCATACCACGGTAATAGTCAGGATCCTGTTTCATGTGACCACGGATTCTGTATCTCTCTGAATGATACACACCAAGGTATATTCAAAATTCTATTCCATATGAACACTCATTCAGAGATTTACTAAATAATGCACAATGGGGCAAGAGTCAGGAGTCTATTTCATATGGCCTCTCATTCAGAGATTCAGTGAATAATAAACACCTGCGGAGTGGTCAGGACCCTATTTAACATAGCCACAAATTAAGCACCTCCCTGAGTGATACACACCTGTGTGACCATCAGGAGTCTATTTGATATGGACACTCAAACAGAACCCCTTTGAATAATGCACATGTGAAGAATAATCACTAGCCTATTTCATGTGGTGATTCCTTTAGAGAATCATTGAATATCACACACCTGTGAAGTAAAATCGAGGCTATTTCATATGGCCACAATTTTAGTGTTTCAGTGAATAATATATTTATCTGGAATAGCCAGGAATCTCTTTCATATGGCCACTCGTTCAGGGCCTCAGTGAATAATACACCCCTGGAATATTGTCTGCTGTCTACTTCAAATGGCCACACATTGAGTGTTTCTGTATATAATGCACACCTGGGGAACAGACAGAAGTCTCTTTCTTAGGCTCACTTATTCAGTCTCATTCAGTAATACACACCTGGAAAACAGTTAAGAGTCTTCTTCATATAGCTAATCTTTTAGAGACTCAGTAAATATTACACAGCTATGGAACAGACACTGGTCTATTTTGTATGGCCCCAAAATCAAAACCTGACTGAGTAAAGCACAACTTTGGAATAATGAGGATTCTATTCCATATGCCAACTTAATCAGTGTCTCAGTCAATAATACACACCTTAGGAATAGTAAAAAATCTTTTTCATCTAATCACTAACTCAAAGCCTCATTAAATAATACACCTGTGTAAGAGACAGGAGGCTCTTTCATATGGCCAAACATTCAGAGACTCTGTGACTAATACATACCGGGCATGCTCAGAACACTATTACATATGGCCTCTCTTTCAGAGCTTCACTGAATAATGAACACCTGGGAGAAAGTCGGAATTCTATTTCATAAAGACACTCTTTCAGAGCCAAACCTAAAAATGCCCTCCTTTGAATATTCAGGAGTCTCTTTCCTATTTTCACTCATTCAGAACCTCATTGGATAATACCCATCTATGGAAATGTCAGGAGTGTATTTCACATGGCCACTCATTAATAGCCTCATTTAATCATGCATACCTGGGGAATACTCAGGAGTCTATTTCATAAGGCCACTCATTCAGAAACTTGTGAAATAATGCACACCCGTGAAATAGTCTGGAGTCTATTTGATATGATGGTTCATTTAGTGCCTCAGTGGGAAATGCACACGAAATAAATAGTTAAGTGGCTATTTTATGCACCAACTCATCTATACCCTTAGTTAGTAATTCACACCTGAGGAACATTCAGGAGTCAATTTCATGTGGCCAATTATTCAGAAACTCAGTGACTGCTACACACCTGTGGACTAGTTAGAGTCTATAACATATGACCGCACAATCAGAGCATTATTGTTTGATGCACACCTGGGAACTACTCAGAATTGTATTTCATATCACCATTGTTTAAGTGTCTCGTTGAGTAATGGACATATGGTCAGTATTCAGGAGGCTATGTCATATGAACACTCATTCATAGCCTCAGTGAATAATGCACACCTGTTGAGTAGCCAAGAGTGGATTTCACACAGCCACTCTTTCAGAGCCTCAGTTCATAATACACACCTGTGAAACAATCAGCATTTCATTTCATATGGCCACTGAATTATAGCTTCCGTAAATAATGCACAAATGTACAGTACTCAGCAGTCTATTTCATAATGCCACTTATTCAGAAATTCACTGAATAACAAAAATTTTGGGGGTAGACATCATCCTCTTTCATATGATCACACAAGGAGAGTCTTACTGAGTAATACACACCTGAGGAAGAGCTAGCTGTCTACTTTATAGGGACACTCATTTAAAGCCTCAGTGAATAATGCACGTGTGTGAAATAAACAGTAGTCTATATTATATGGTCACAAAATGAAAGCCTGAGTGAGTAATTCACAACTTTGGAATAGTCATTAGTCTATTCCATATGCCCATATATTCTGAGTCTGAGTCAATCATACACAACTGGGGAATAGTCAGACGTCCATTTCATATGGTCACTAACTCAAAGACTCATTGAATGATACACACCTGTAGACTAATCAGGAGACTATTTCATATGGCCAAAGTTTCAGAGCCTCTATGAATAATGCAAATCTGGGGAATACTCAGGACCCTATTACATATGTCCTCTCCTTCAGAGCTTCACTGAATAAGAAACACCTGTATTGCAGTCAGAATTCGATTTCATATAGCCACATATTCAGAGCCTCACTGAATAACATACACCTTGGGGAAAGTCAAGGTTTTATGTCGTATAGGCACTCATTTAACACCAAACCTAAAAACGCACGCCTGAGTAGTATTCAGTAGTTGCTTTCCTATGGCCACACATTCAGAGCCTCACTGAATAATATGGACCTACGGAAAAGTCAGGAGTGTATTTCACATGGCCACTCATTCAGAACCTCAGTGAAGAATCATATGTGCCTTGGGAATACTCACGATTCTATGTAATATAGCCACTTATTCCGAGACTCACGGAATAATGCACATCTGGGGAATAGTCTGCAGCCTATTTGATATGACCGTTTACCCAGTGCTTCAGTGAAAAATGCACAGCTGAGAAGTAGTCACGAGGATATAGTCAGGAGTATATTTTTTATGGTAACTCATTCAGAAACTCACAGAATGATACACAACTGGGAAATAGAGTCCATGCCATATGGCCACTCAATCACAGCATTACCAAATAATGCACAATGGGGCAATAGTCAGAAGTTGATTTCATATGGCCTCTTATTCAGAGCTTCACTGATTAATAAACAGCTGTGGAGTAGTCAGGACTCTATTTAAGGTAGCCACAAATTAAGCACCTACCTGAATGATACACACATTGGTGATTGTCAGGTGGCTATTTGATATGGACACTTATACAGAACCTCTTTGAATACTGCACATGTGGGGAATAAACACTAGTTTATTTCATATGGTGATTCGTTTGGAATATCAAGGAATAACACACACCTTAGGAGTAAAATGTGGTCTATTTTATATGGCCACTCTTTCAGTGTTTCAGTGAATAATATATATATCTTTTTAGTCAGGAATCCTTTTTATATGGCCACTCGTTCTTGGCCTCAGTGAATAATACACCCCTCTGAAACAGTCAAGGATCTACTTCAAATGTGTACACATTCACAGTCTCTTTAAATAATGCACACCTGGGCACTAGCCAGGAGTCTCTTTTTATGCCCACTTATTCAGAGTCTCATTCAATAATACACACCTAAGGAAGAGTTAAGTGTCTACTTCATATAACCACTCATTTACAGCCTCAGTGAATAATGCACACCAGGGTTATAGTCTGGAGCCTCTTTTATATGGCCACTCATTCAGTGCCTCACTGTATGATACAAACCTTGAAAATCATAAGGATTCTATTCCATACTACCACTCTTTCAGAGCCGTATAGAATAATCCAAAACGAATTTTCCAACATGGCGCCGTAGATACAACTCAGAATTGCAGCTCTCAGTGAAGGTGCACAGGGTGAATCCTAGCCACATTCTCAGACAGACATTTGTTGCCCACAGAATGGGAAAATTGTCAGGTGTAGGAGAGACACAGAACACCAGCGGAGCAGCTGTTTTGGCTTGCGTGGTCAGTTCGGCCCGTGCTGCAGCGAAGCGGCACCAGGCACAAAACTCACTGGTCTGGGTGCCCTGTTAAACTGGCAATCTGAGATTTGGAAGGACACATTGACATGTCCATCGGATTAAATGGGACTTGGACAATGAGCCAGACCAGGAGATTCCTGTTAAGCATGATTTGACCCGGTGCAGTGGGCAGCAGCACGGGAGATCACACGGATCCCAGTTTCCTATCAGCAGCCTACTGGGGCGCCAGTGAGAGAGTCAACCGTTCAAATTGTGGAGAAAAAGAGAGAGAAAGGGTGGTCTCTGAGGCAGAGAGCCAGGTGATTGGGCCCGGCGGGTCCCATGCACATGGGGATAAGCAGAGTGGCGATTGGAGGCACTCGGGATTGAGTTTTGCTGCAGAGTCAGCTGAATCCTGGACGGTGCAACCCGGCGGCAGAGGGGCGTCCAACCCTATGGATGCAATCCGCCCCTACTGAGATACACGCCCAGTGCTGACACAGCCTCCCATTGCCTAGGCAACCCTCCAAAACAGAGAGAGTCCACCAGCAAAGCTAAGTGCACCACAGTAGAACAGAGCCCTGTGGCAGCAGGGCAAAACTGTGATAGCAGGGCGGAGCCATGGCAGGCAAAGAGTAAATAGACTAACATTTAGCTGGGCAGGACAGTGCAACAGATACTCATAAAGAAAGCCCCAACTCCCTGAGACAGAGCATCTAAGGGAAAAAAAGGGTTTTATAAGTTCTGCTGCAGCAGACCAAAACACAGGTGTGCAACAACCCTGAATGAACAACGGAGCTGACAGCTCAGCACTGAAGTTTGTATAAAGTACAGACCGACTCCTCAAGCAGCTCCCTGACCCCTGTGTATCCAAAGAGTCACCTCTACAAAGGACTAATCAGACTGACAATTGGCGGGCATCATTCTGGGACAAAAATAGGAGAAGAAGAAACTGGTAGCATCCCTCACTGTTTTGCAGCTGCTGTCAGTGTACCCCAGACAAGAAGGGCCTGAAGTGGACCTCAGCACACATACAGCAGAGGGGCTAGATGATTAGAAGAAAAACTAAGTAACAGAAATACTTACTCATCAACAATCTGGGCATCCAATCAGAGACCCAATAGAAAAATCAGCAACGACTAAGATGACAAGTGGAAAAATCCACAAAGATGGAATGAAACCAGTGCAACAAAAAGAAAGATACCCGAAACGAAAACACCTCACTTCCTACAAAGGACCAAAACTCCTCACCAGCAAAGGAACAAAGCTGGATAGAGAATGAGTGTGATGAAGTAATAAAATTAGACTTTAGAAGGTGGATAATGAGAAACTTCAGTGAGCTAAAAGAACATATTCTAAATCAATGCAAAGAAACTAAGAACCTTGAAAAAAGATTTGAAAAAAGATTCGAGGAAATGATAACAAGAATGGACAACTTAGAGAGAAATAAGAATGAATTGAAGGAGCTGAAAAACACAACACGAGAACTTCGTGAAGCATGCACAAGTTTCAACAGCCGAATTGACCAAGCAGAAGAAAGAATATCAGAAGTCGAAGATCAACTCAATGAAATAAAATGAGAAACCGAGATTAGAGAAAAAAGCACAAAAAGGAATGAACAAAATCTCCAAGAAATGTGGGACTATGTGAAGAGACCCAAACTACGTTTGATAGGTGTAACAGAATGTGATGAAGAGAAAGAATCCAAGCTGGAAAATACTCTTCAGTACATTATCCAGGAAAATTTACCCAACCTAGCAAGGCAGGCCAATACTGAACTCCAGGAAATACAGAGAACACCACAAAGATACTCCAGAAGAGGAGCAACCACAAGGCACATAATCGTCAGATTCACCAGAATTAAAATGAACGAGAAAATTCTAAGGGCAGCTATAGAGAAAGGTCGAATCACCCACAAAGGGAAGCCAATCAGACTCACAGCAGATCTCTCAGCAGAGACTCTACAAGCCAGAAGAGAGTGTTGGCCAATATTCAGCATCCTTAAAGAAAATAAATTTCAACCCAGAATTTCATATCCAGCCAAACTGAGCTTCATAAGTGAAGGAAAAATAAAATCCTTCACAGACAAGCAAGTACTCAGAGATTTTGTCACCACTACGGCTGCCTTACAAGAGCTTCTGAAAGAGGCACTACACATAGAAAGAAACAACCAGTACCAGCCAACCTAAAAGCATACCAAATGCTAAAGACCATCAACAAAATGAATAATCTACATGAACCAATAAACAAAACAGCCAGCTAGCATCAAATTGGCAGTGTCAAATTCACACATAACAATATTAACCCTAAATGTAAATGGGATAAATGCACCATTCTAAAGACACAGACTGGCGAATTGGATAAAAAAACAACACTCATCAGTTTGCTGTATCCAGGAAACCCATATCACATGCAAGGATACACAATGGCTCAAAATAAAGGGATGGAGAAAAATTAACCAAGACAATGGAGAGCAAAAAACGCAAAAGTTGCAATTCCCACCTCTGATAAAATAGCCTTTAAAGCAACAAAGATCAAAAGAGACAAAGAAGGTCATTACATAATGGTAAAAGGAGTGATACAACAAGAAGTGCTAATGATTCTACATATATGTGGACCCAATGCAGAAGCACTTAGATATATAAGGCAAGTCCTTAATGACTTACAAAGAGACTTAGACTCCCACATAATAATAGTGGGAGACTTTAACACTCCACTGTCAATATCAGACAGATCAACCAGACAGAAAATTAACAAGGATATCCAGCACTCGATTTCAGACCTGGAACAAGCAAACCTGATAGACATTTAGAGAACTCTCCACCCCAAACCCACAAAATATACATTCTTCTCAGCACCACATAACACCTACCCCAAAATTGACCACATAATTGGTAGTAAAGCACTCCTCAGCAAATGCAAAACAAATAAAATCATAAGAAACAGTCTCTCAGACAATAGTGCAATCAAGTTAGAGCTCAGAATTCAGAAACTAACTCAGAACTGCACAGCTTCATGAAAACTGAGCGACTGGCTCTTGAATGTTGATTGAATAAACAATGAAATGAATGCAGAAATAAAGAAGTTCTTTGAAACCAATGAAAACGAAGACAAAACATACCAGAATATCTGGGATACATTTAAAACCGTCTGTACCATTTATTAAATAGGGAATCCTTTCCCCATTGCTTGTTTTTGTCTGTTTTATCAAAGATAATATGGTTGTAGATATGTTGTGTTGCCTCCGATGCTTCTGTTCTGTTCCATTGGTCTATATCTCTGTTTTGGTACCAGTACCATGCTGTTTTGATTACTGTAGCCTTGTAGTATAGTTTGAAGTCTGGTACTGTGATGCCCCCTGCTGTGTTGGGAAAACTGGCTAGCCATGTGCAGAAAGCAGAAACTGGACCCCTTCCTGACACCTTACACTAAAATTAACTCCAGATGGATTAAAGACTTAAACATAAGACCTGACACCATAAAAACCCTAAAAGAAAATCTAGGCAAAACCATTCAGGACATAGTAGTAGGCAAGGACTTCATGACCAAAACACCAAAAGCATTGGCAACAAAAGCCCAAATAGACAAATGGGACCTAATCAAACTCCACAGCTTCTGCACGGCAAAAGAAACAGTCACTAGAGTGAATCGGCAACCATCAGAATGGGAAAAAATCTTTGCAGTTTACACATCTGACAAAGGGCTGATATCCAGAATTTACAAAGAACTCAAACAGATTTACAGGAAAAAAACAAACAAGCCCATTCAAAATTGGGCAAAGGATATGAACAGACACTTTACAAAGAAGAAAAACATGAGGCCAACAAACACATTAAAAAATGCTCATCATCACTGGTCATTACAGAGATGCAAATCAAAACCACATTGAGATACCATCTCACGCCAGTTAGAATGGCGATCATTAAAAAATCTGGAGACAGCAGATGCTGGAGAGGATGTGGAGAAATAGGAACACTCTTACACTGTTGGTGGGAGTGTAAATTAGTTCAACCGTTGTGGAAGACAGTGTGGCGATTCCTCAAGGACCTAGAAATAGAAATTCCATTTGACCCAGAAATCCCATTACTGGGTATATATCCAAAGGACTATAAATCATTCTACTATAAGGACACATGCACACGAATGTTCATTGTAGCTCTGTTTACAATAGCAAAGAACAGAAACCAACCCAAATGCCCAACGATGATAGACTGTACTTGGAAAATGTGGCACATATACACCATGGAATATTATGCAGCAATCAAAAATGATGAGTTTGTGTCCTTTGTAAGGACATGGATGAATCTGGAGAACATCATTCTCAGCAAACTGACACAAGAACAGAAAAACAAATACCGCATATACTCACTCATAGGTGGGTGAGAAAAATGAGAACACGTGGACACAGAGTGGGTGTCTACTACATACTGGGTTCTATTGGGAAGAATGGGAGAGGGACAGCGGGGGGGGGGGCTGGGGAGGGATAGCCTGGGGATGAATGCCAAGTGTGGGTGAAGGGGAGGAAGGCAGCAAAACACACTGCCATGTGTGTACCTGTGCAACTATCTTGCACGTTCTGCACATGTACCCCAAAACCTATAATGTAATAAAAATTAAAAAAAAAATTAAAAATAAAGCAGTCTGTAGAGCAAAATATAAAGCAATAAGTACCCACATGAGAAGAGTGGAGAGATCCAAAATTGACACCCTATCACCAAAATTGAAAACGCTAGAGGAGCAAGATAAAAAGAAACTCAAAACCTAACCGAAGACAAGAACTAACTAAGATCAGAGCAGAACTAAAGGAGATAGAGACACGAAAAGCCCTTCAAAATATCAATAAAGCCAAGAGCTGGTTTTTCGAAAAGATCAACAAAATAGACAGACCACTAGACAGAGGGACAACAAAGAAAAGAGAGAACAACCAAATAGATGCAGTAAAAAATGATAAAGGGGTAATCACCACAGATTTCACAGAAATCCAAACCATCATCAGAGAATACTACAAACAACTCTATGCACATAAACTAGTAAACAAAGAGGAAATGGATAAATTTCTGTACACCTGTGTTCTTTCAAGCCTAAAGCAGGAGTTATCCGAAAATATGCACAGACCAATAACAAGGTCTAAAATTCAGGCAGCAATTAAGAGCCCACCACACATAAAAAGCCCAGGTCCAGATGGATTCACAGCCGAATTCTACCAGACACACAAAGAGGATCTGGTATCATTCCTTCTGAATCTATTCCAAATAATTCAAAAAGAGGGAATCCTTCCCAAATCATTTAATGAGACCAACATCATCCTGTTACAAAAAACCAGCAGAGACTCAACAAAATGAAAACTTCAGACCAATATCCATGATGAACATAGATGCAAAAATCTTCAATAAAATACGGGCAAACCAATTGCAACAGCATACTAAAAAACTTATCCATCATGATCAACTAGGATTCATCCCAGAGAGAGGGCATTTGAAAAAATGCAACAGCCCTTTATGCTAAAAACCCTCAATAAACTTGGTATTGATGAAACGTATCACAAAGTAACAAAAGCTATTTACGACAAAGCAAGAGCCAATATCATACTTAATGGGCAAAAATTGGAAGCATTTCTTTTGAAATCCGGCATGAGACAAGGATGCCCTCTCTCACCAATTTTATTCAACATCGTACTGAAAGTTCTAGCCAGAGCAATCAGGCAAGAAAAAGAAATAAAGGATATTCAAATAGGAAAGGTGGAAGACAAATTGTCTCTATTTGCAGACGACATGCTAGTATACATAGAAGACCCCATCACCTCAGCCCAAAAACTCCTGAAACTGATAAGCAACTTCAGCAAAGTCTCAGGATATAAAATCAATGTACAAAAATTACAAGCATTCCTATACACCAATAACAGACTTAAAGAGAACCAAATCAAGAAAGAACTGCCATTCACAATTGCTACAAAGAAAATAAAATACCTAGGAATACAACTCACAAGGGACATAAGGGACCTCTTTAAGTAAAACTACAAACCACTGTTCAACGAAGTAAGAGAGAACACAAACAGATGGAGGAATATTCCATGTTCGTGGTTAGGAAGAATCAATATCGTGAAAATGGCTACAGTGCTTAAAGTAATTTACACAATCAATACTATTCTTATCAAACTACCATTGAATTTCTTCACAGAACTGGAATAAAACACCATAAACTTCATATGGAACCAAAAGAGAGCCCGCATAGCCAAGTCAATTCTAAGCAAAAAGGACACAGCGGGAGGCAATGCACTACCAGACTTCAAACTATACTACAAGGCTACAATAATTAAAGCAGCATGGTACTGGTACCAAAACAGAGATATAGACCAATGGAACTGAACAGAGGCATCGGAGGCAACACAACATATCTACAACAATATAATTTTTGATAAACCAGAGAAAAACAACAATGGGAAAAGAATTCCCTGTTTAATAAATGGTGTTTGAAAAACTGGCTAGCCATGTGCAGAAACCAGAAACTGGACCCCTTCCTGACAGCTTACACTAAAATTAACTCCAGTTGGATTAAAGACTTAAACATAAGACCTGTTACCATAAAAACCCTAGAAGAAAATTCAGGCAAAACCATTCAGGACTTAAAAGTAGGCAAGGACTTCATAACCAAAACAGCAAAAGCATTGGCAACAAAAGCCAAAATATGACAAATGGGACCTAATCAAGCTCCACAGCTTTTGCACAGCAAAAGAAACAGTCACTAAAGTGAATCGGCAACCATCAAAATGGGAAAAAATCTTTGCAGTTTACGCGTCTGACAAAGGGCTGATATCCAAAATTTACAAAGAAGTCAAACAGATTTACAGGAAATAAACAAACAAGCCCATTCAAAAATGGGCAAAGGATATGAACAGACACTTGACAAAAGAAGACATACATGAGGCTAACAAACACATTTAAAAATGCTCATCATCACTGATCATTAGAGAAATGCAAATCAAAACCACATTGAGATACCATCTCACGCCAGTTAGATCGGCAATCATTAAAAAATCTGGAGACTACAGATGCTGGAGAGGATGTAGAGAAATAGGAACACTCTTACACTGTTGGTGCGAGTGTAAATTAGATCAACCATTGTGGAAGACTGTGTGGCGGTTCCTCAAGGACTTAGAAATAGAAATTCCATTTGACCCATCAATCCTATTACTGGGTATATATCCGAAGGACTATAAATCGTTCTAGTATAAAGACACATGCACACGAATGTTCATTGCAACTCTGTTTACAATAGCAAAGACCTGAAACAAACAGAAATGCCCATCCATGATAAACTGAATTGGGAAAATGTGGCACATATACACTATGGAATATTATGCTGCAATAAAAAATGATGAGTTTTTGTCCTTTGTAAGGACGTGGATGTATCTGGAGAACATCATTTTCAGGAAACTGTCACAAGAACAGTAAAGGAAATAGTGCATATTCTCACTCATAGGTGGGTGACAAAAAAGAGAACACATGGACACAGGGAGGGAATCTACTACACACTGGAGTCTATTGGGGGGAATGGAGGAGGGAGAGCGGGGGGGAAGCTGAAGATGGATAGCCTGGGGAGAAATGCCAAGTGTGAATGAAGGGGAGAAAGGCAGCAAAGAACACAGCTACGTGTGTACCTATGCAACTATCTTGCACGTTCTTCACATGTACCCCAAAACCTAAATTGCAAAAAAAAATTTAAATTAAAAAAAAGAATAATTCACAATGGGCAATAGTCAGGTGTCTATTTTATATGGCATCTCAATTAAATAATAAACTTCTATGGAGTAGTCAAGTCACTGTTTAAGAGAGCCACGAATTAAGTGCCTTCTGCAATGATACACACCTGGGTGATAGTCAAGAGTGTATTTCATATAACCTCTCATTCTGGGAATCACTGAAGAATATACAAATGATGAACTGTCAGCAGGATATTTGGTATGCACACTCATGCATAACCTTTTTTAATAATGCAAACATGGAGAATAATTTGAAGTCTATGTCATATAATTACTGACTCACACAACCAGAGAATAATGCACACCTGTTGAGTAATAAGTCTATTTCATATGGCCACTCTTTCACAGCCTCACCGCATATTACACACTTGTGACATAATCTAGACTGTGATTCTTATGGCCACTCATTTAGAGAATTACTGAATAATGCACACCTGCGGAATAGTCAGAAGTTCCTTTCTTATGGCTACTCATTGAGAAACTCACTGAATGTACACACCTGGGGAAATAGTCAGGATTCCTTTTTATCCCCTAATTCAGAGTCTCACTGAATAATTCACACCTGTGGAAGAGTAAGGTGTCTTTTACATGTGGCCTCTCAGTCGGAGTGTCACTGAATAATGTGGAGTAGTCAGGAGTCTATTTCATGTAGACACATATTCAGAGCCTCAGTGAATAATAAACAGCCATGTGATAGTAAGGAATCTAATTAATATGGCCACATATTTAGAGCCTCACTGAATAACGAACACCTGGAGAATAATTTGGAGTCTATTTCCGATGGACATTCATTCAGAGCCTCGGTGAATAATGCACACCTGTGAAATAGTCAGGAGTCTATTTCATAAGGCCACTAATTCAGAGCCTCAGTGAATAATACACACTTGGGGAATAGTCAACAGTCTATTTTATATGGCCACTCTCTCAGTACCTTACTGAGTGGTACACACCTGGGGAATAATCAGGACTGTTTCATATGGGAACTCAATGACTGACTCACTGAATAATGCACACCTGTGGAATAGTCAGGAATCTATTTCATTTGGTCACTCTTTCAGAGCCTCAGTGAATAATACACACCTAAAAAATATTGGGGAGTGTGTTTCATGTGGCCACTCATCCAGAGCCTCATGAAATAGTGCACACCTGGAGAATTCTCAAGAGTCTATTTGGAATGGCAATGCATTCAGAGACTCTGAGAATAACACACACCTAGAAAATTGTGAGGAATCCACTCCAAATGGTCACATATTCGGAGCCTCAGTGAATCATGCACACCAAGGAATTAATCAGGAGTCTATTGCTTATGCACTCTCATTCAGCCCCTCAGTGAATAATGCATGTCTGTCGATTACTGAGGGGTCTGTTTCATAGAGACACTCATTTGAGCCTCACTGAATAGTACACAACTGGAAACAAGTCAGGGGTGTATTTCACATGGCCACTGATTCAGAGGCTCAGTGATTTATTCACAGATGTTGAGTACTCAGGAGCCTGTCTCATATGGCGCTTAATTTAGAGCCTCACTGAATGATACACAGCTTGGGAATAGTCAAAAGTCTATTTAATATAAACACTCATTATTGGCCTCAGTGAATCACGAATTTCTGAGGAATACTGAGGATACTAATTCATATTACCCCCAATTCATAGATTCCATGAATATTACACACTTGTGAAATAATCAGATGTCTATTTCATATGGTGAGATATTTGGAACCACAAGAAATAATACACTAATGAGAAATAATCAGGAGTCTATTTCATATGGCCACTCAGAGAACCAGTGAATAATGCACACATGATGAATGCTTATTGAATATTAGTAGTCTATTTCAAATGGCCACAAAGAGCCTCAGTGAATAATGCACACCACGGTAATAGTCAGGATCCTGTTTCACACGACCACCGATTCAGTATCTCACTGAATGACACACCAGAGAATCATCAGAAATCTGTTCCATTGGACCATTCATGTAGATCCTTACTGAATAATGCACAAGGGGGCAATAGTCAGGAATCTATTTCATATGGCCGCTTCTTTGGAGCTTCAGTGAATCATGAACACCTGTGGAGTAGTCATTACCCAATTCTCTAAATGATACACACCTGAGTGACAGGAGTCTACTTAAAATGGCTACACATTCAGAGTCTCTGTAAATAATGCACACCTGGGCAATAGATAGGAGTATCTTTTTTATGCCCACTTATTCAGAGTCTCATTCAAGAATACACACCTGCAGAAGAGTTAAGAGTCTACTTCATATAGCCACCCATTTAGATCCTTAGGGAATAATGCACACAAGGGTAAGAGTCTGGAGCCTCTCTCATATAGCCGTTCATTCAGTGCCTCACTGAATGATACACACCTGGGGAATCATCAGGAATTTATTCCATACTGCCACTCATTCAGAGCCTTATTGAATAAAACACAATGGGGCAATAGTCAGGTGACTATTTTATATGGCCTCTCATTTAGAGTTTCAGTAAATAATAAACTTCTATAGCCTGGGGAGAAATGCTGTTTATGGTAGCCACGAATTAAGTGCCTCCCTGAATGATACACACCTGGGTGATAGGAGCCTATTTTATATGATCTCTCATTTTGGGAATAACTAAAGAATACACACCTGGGAAAATGTCAGTGGACTATTTGGTATGCACACTCATGCAGAACCTGCTTGAATAATGGACACATGAAGAATAATTTGGAGTCCATGTCATATGGCTACTTATTCAGACAATCAGTGAATAATGCACACATGTGGAGTAATAAGAAGTCTGTTTCATGTTGCCACTATTTTACAGCCTCACCGAATATTATACACTTATGATATAGTCTGGAGTCTATTTCTTGTGGCCACTCAGAGAATCAGTGAATAATGCACACATGAGGAATACTCTGTGAATATTAGGAGTCTATTTTATATGGCCACTCAGAGCCGCAGTGAAAAATGCAGACCATGGTAATAGTCAGAATCCTGTTTCATGTGACCACTGATTCAGTATCTCTATGAATGATACAAACCAGGGAATCTTTAGGATTCTGTTCCATAGGAAAAGTCATTCAGATCCTTACTAAGTAATGCACAATGGGACAAGAGTCGGGAGTCTATTTTAAATGGACTCTCATTCAGAGATTCAGTGAATAATAAACACCTGTGTAGTAGTCAGGACACTATTTAAGATAGTCACAAATTAAGCACCTCCCCGAATGAAAAACTCCTGTGTGACCGTCAGGAGTCTATTTGATATGGACACTCATACAGAACCTCATTGAATAATGCACATGTGAAGAATAATCATTAGTCTATTTCTTGTGGTTATTCTTTAGAGAATCTTTGAATAACACACACCTGTGAAGAAAAATCGACTCTTTTTCATATTGCCACCATTTCAGTGTTTCAGGGAATCATATATACATTTGGAGTAGCCAAGAGTCTCTTTCATATGGCCACTCGTTCAGGGCCTCAGTGAATAATACACACCTATGAAATTGTCTAATGTCTACTTCAAATGGCCCGAAATGGAGAGTCTCTGTATATAATGCACACCTGGGGAATAGACAGAAGTCTCTTTCTTAGGCTCATGTATTCAGTCTCATTCAGTAATACACACCTGAAAAAGAGGAACATATACACCATGGAATATTATGCAGCAATCAAAAATGATGAGTTTATGTCCTTTGTAAGGACATGGATGAATCTGCAGAACATCATTCTCAGCAAACTGACACAAGAACATAAAAGGAAATGCCACATATTCTCACTCATAGGCAGATGAGACAAATGAGAACACACGGACAGAGGGAGGGAGGTATGACACACTGGGGTCTATTGGGGGGAATAGGGGAGGGACAGTGGGGGGGAGCTGGGGAGGGATAGCCTGGGGAGAAATGCCAAATGTGGATTAAGGGGAGGAAGGCAGCGAAACACACTGCCATGGTGTACCTATGCAACTATCTTGCACGTTTTGCACATGTACCCCAAAACCTAAAATGCAATAAAAAAGAGTCTTTTTCATATAGCCACTCTTTGAGAGCCTCAGTAAATAATACATACCTATGGAAAAGAAAATGTTCTTTTTTGTATGGCCACAAAATCAAAGCCTGAGTGAGTAATGCACAACTTTGGAATAATGAGGAGTCTTTTTCATATGCCCACTTAATCAGTGTCTCACTCAATAATACACACCTTAAGAATAGTAAGGGATCTATTTTGTCTAATCACTAACTCAAAGCCTCATTAAATAATACACACCTGTGGAATAGACAGGAGGCTATTTCACATGGCCAAATATTCAGAGTCTCAGTGACTAATACATACCGGGGCATACTCAGGACACTATTACATATGGCCTCTCATTCAGAGCTTCACTGAATAATGAACAACAGGGTAAAGTCAGGATTCTATTTATAAAGACACTCTTTAAGAGCCAAACCTAAAAATGCACTTTTGCAAGTATTCAGGAGTCTCTTTTTTAAGTCCACTTATTCAGAGCCTCATTGAATAATACCATCTATGGAAATGTCAGGAGTGTATTAAACATGGCCACTCATTCAGAGCCTCATTAAATCACACATACATGGGGAATACTTAGGAGTCTATTTCATATGGCCACTCATTCAGAAACTCATGGAATAATGCACACCTGCGAAATAGCCTGGAGACTATTTGACATGTTGGTTCATTCAGTGCCTCAGTGGAAAATGCACATGGTAGAAATAGATAAGTGGCTATTTTATGTAGCCACTCATCCATACCTTTAGTAAGTAATACTCACCTGGGGAAGAGTCAGGAGTCTATTTTATGTAGCCAATTATTCAGAAAGTCAGTGAATGCTACACACCTGTGGACTAGTTAGAGTCTATGACATATGGCTGTACAAACAGAGCATTACTGATTGATGCACACCTGGGAATTAGTCAGGATTCTATTTCATATCACCATTGTTTAAGAGCCTCATTGAGTAATGCACATCTGGTCAGTAATCAGGAGGCTATGTCATATGAACACTCATTCTTAGCCACAGTGAATAATGCACACCTGTGGTGTAGCCAGGAGTATATTTCACACAGCCACTCATTCTTACCCTCAGTGAATAATACACACATGTGGAACAGTCAGCATTTCATTTTATAAGGCCACTGACTCATAGCCTCAGTGAAGAATGCACAAATGTACAGTACACAGCAGTATATTTTATAAAGACACTCATTCAGAGATTCACTTAATAATAAAAATGTTGGGGATAGACATCATTCTGTTTTATATGATCACACAATGAGAGCCTCACTGAGTAATACACACCTGGGGATGAGTTAGGAATCTACTTTATATGGCCACTCATTTACAGCCTCAGTGAATAATGAACGCATGTGTAATAGACACTAGTCTATTTTATATGGCCACAATATCAAAGCCTGAGTGAGTAATGCACAACTTTGAAATAGTCAGTACTCTATTTTATATGCCCATACATTCAGAGTCTGAGTCAATAATACACACCTGGGGAATATTCAGAAGACTGTTTCATATGGTCACTAACTCAAAGACTCATTAAATAATAGAAACCTGTGGACGAGTCAAGAGACTATTTCATATGGCCAAAGGTTCAGAGCCTCAGTTAATACTGCATATCTGGGAAGAATTCAGGACGCTATTACATGTGGCCTATTTTTCAGATATTCACTGAATAAGGAACACCTGTATTGTAGTCAGTATTCTATTTCATATAGCCGCATATTCAGAGCCTCACTGAATGACATACACCTTGGAGAAAGTCAAGTTTCTATGTCATATAGCCACTCATTTAGAGCCGAACCTAAAAATGCAAGCCTGAGGAGTTTTCAGTAGTCGGTTTTCTATGGCCAAAAATTCAGAGCCTCACTGAATAATACAGACCTATGGAAAAGTCAGGAGTGGCTTTCACATGACGACTTATTCAAAAACTCAGTGAAGAATCATATATACCTGGGAAATACTCAGGATTCTATTTAATATACCCACTTATTCAGAGACTCACTGAATGATACACACCTGGTTAATAGTCTGGAGACGATTTGACATGACCATTCACACAGTGCCTCAGTGGAAAATGCACAGCTGAGAAATAGTCAAGAGGATATATTCAGGAGTCTATTTAATATGGTCAGTCATTCAGAAGCTCACTGAATGATACACAACTGGGGAATAGTCAGAGGCCATGCCATATGGCCACTAAATCACAGCATTACCAAATAATGCACAATGGGGCAATAGTCTGGAGTCTATTTCATATGGCATCTTATTCAGAGATTCAGTGCATAATAAACAGCTGTGGAGTAATCAGGACCCTATTTAACATAGCCCTAAATTAAGCCCCTCCCTGAATGATACACAAATGAGTGATTTTCAGTAGGCTATTTGATATGGACACTCATACAGAACCTCTTTGAATACTGCACATTTGGGGAATAAACACTCGTCTATTTCATATGGTGATTCGTTTGAAATATCAAGAAATAATGCACACCTGTAGAGTAAAATGGTGTCTATTTCTAATGGCCAGTTTTTCAGAGTTTCAGAGAACAATATGTATATATGTATAGTCAGGAATCTTTTTTGTATGGCCACTCCTTCAGGACCTCGGTGAATAAAACACCCATTGGAAAAAGTCAAGAGTGTACTTAAAATGTGTAATCATGCAGGGTCTCTGTAAATAATGCACACCTGGGCAATAGTCAGGAGTCTTTTTTTATGCCCACTTATTCAGAGTATTTTTCAATAATACAAACCTAAAGAAGAGTTAAGTGTCCACTTCATATAGCCACTCACTGAGAGCCTCAGTGAATAACACACATCAGGGTTATAGTGTGGAGCCTCTTTTATATGGCCACTCATTTTGTGCCTTACTGAATGATACAAACCCAGGGAATCATAAGGATTCTATTCCATACTACCACTCATTCAGAACCTTATAGAATCATTCAGAAAGAGCAATAATCAGGTGTCAATTTTATATTGTCTCTCATTCAGTGCTTCAGTTAAATAACGAATTTCTATGGAGTAGTCAAGTCACTGTTTAAGAGAGCCACGAATTAAGTGCCTCCCGGAATGGTACACTCCTGGGTGATAGTCAGGAGTCTATTTTAAATGACCTCTCATTCTGGGAATCACTGAAGAATACACACATGAAGCAGTGTCAGCAGGATATTTGGTATGCACTCTCATACAGAACCTGTTTAAATAATGCGAATAACAGACTTAAAGAGAACCAAATTAAGAACGAACTGCCATTCACAATTGCTACAAAGAAAATAAAATACCTAGGAATACAACTCACTAGTAATGTAAGGGACGTCTTTAAAGAAAACTACAAACAACTGCTCAACGAAATAAGAGAGGACACAAACAGATAGAGAAATATTCCATGTTCGTGGTTAGGAAGAATCAATATTGTGAAAATGGCTATACTGCCCAAAGTAATTTACACATTCAATGCGATCCCATCAAACTACCATTGAATTTCTCCACAGAACTGGAAAAACCCACCATGAATTTCATATGGAATCAAAAAAGGGCCCGCATAGCCAAGTCAATTCTAAGCAAAAAGAACACAGCGGGAGGCATCACGCTACCAGACTTCAAACTATACTACAAGGCTACAGTAATAAAAACAGCGTGGTTCTGGTATCAAAACAGAGATATAGACCAAGGGAACAGAACAGAAGCATCGGAGGCAACGCAACATATCTACAACCATATTATCTTTGATAAACCAGACAAAAACAGGAAATGGGGAAAGGATTTCCTATTTAATAAATGGGGTTGGGAAAACTGGCTAGCCATGTGCAGAAAGCAGAAACTGGACCCCTTTCTGACACCTTACACTAAAATTAACTCCAGATGGATTAAAGACTTAAATGTAAGACCTGCCACCATAAAAACCCTAGAAGAAAATCTAGGCAAAACCATTCAGGACATAGGAGTAGGCAAGGACTTCATGAACAAAACACAAAAAGCATTGGCAACAAAAGCCAAAATAGACAAATGGGACCTAATCAAACTCCACAGCTTCTGCACGGCAAAAGAAACAGTCACTAGAGTGAATCAGCAACCATCAGAATAAGAAAAAATCTTTGCAGTTTACACATCTGACATAGGGCTGATATCCAGAATTTACAAAGAACTCAAACAGATTTACAGAAAAAAAAACAAGCCCATTCAACAATGGGCAAAGGATATGAACAGAATCTTTACAAAAGAAGACATACATGAGGCCAACAAACATATAAAAAAGTGCTCATCATCATTGGTCATTAGAGAGATGCAAATCAAAACCACATTGAGATATGATCTCACACCAGTTAGAATGGCGATCATTAAAAAATCTGGAGACAGCAGATGCTGGAGAGGATGTGGAGAAATAGGAACACTCTTACACTGTTGGTGGGAGTGTAAATTAGTTCAACCATTGTGGAAGACAGTGTGGCGATTCCTCAGGGACCTAGAAATAGAAATTTCATTTGAACCAGCAATCCCAATATTGGGTATCTATCCAAAAGACTATAAATCGTTCTACTATAAGGACACATGCACACGAACGTTCATTGTAGCACTGTTTACAATAGCAAGGACCTGGAAGTAGCCCAAATGCCCATCAATGATAGACTGGACTGGGAAAATGTGGCACATATACACCATGGAATATTATGCAGCAATCAAAAATGATGAGTTTGTGTTCTTTGTAAGGACATGGATGAATCTGGAGAACATCATTTTCAGCAAACTGACACAAGAACAGAAAAAGAAATACTGCATATACTCACTCATAGGTGCGTGAGAAAAATGAGGACACATGGACACAGAGAGGCGGTCTACTATACACTGGGGACTGTTGGGGTAAATGGGGGAAGGACAGCGGAAGGGGCTGGGGCAGATAGTCTGGGGATGAATACCAAGTGTGGGTGAAGGGGAGGAAGGCAGCAAAACACACTGCCATGTGTGTACCTATGCCACTATCTTGCACGTTCTGCACATGTACCCCAAAACCTATAATGCAATAAAAATTAAAAAAACACAAAATAATGCAAACATGGAGAATAATTAAGAGTCTATGTCATATGGCTACTGATTCACACAATCACTGAATAATGCACACCTGTGGAGTAATAAGAAGTCTGCTTCATATGGGCACTTTTTCACAGCCCCACCGCATATTATACACTTGTGATATAATATGGACTCTATTTATTATGGCCACTAATTCAGAGAATTACTGCATAATGCACACCTTCGAAATAGTCAGAAGTCCCTGTCTTATGGCTACTCATTAAGAAACTCACTGAGGGGGGAGGAGGCAAGATGGCATCGTAGAGGTGACTCAGGATTGCAGCTCTCAGTGAAGGAGCAGAGGGTGAGTCCTAGCCGCATTCTCAGATGTTCCTTTGATGCCCACAGAGCGTTGAAAGTCCCAGGTGAGGGAGAGACATGGCTCGCTAGCGCAGCCGGCTAACGCCCGCTCCTGTCGCACCTTCGGCCGGCGGTGCAGCGGGACCCGGCGTGGAACTCACTGGTCTGGGTGCCCTGTTAAACCGGCAATCTGAGATTTGGAAGGGCAGATTGTCATGTTCATCTGATTGAACGGGACGTGGACAATGAGCCAGACCAGGAGTTTCCTGGGAAGCGTGATCTGAGCCAGGGTAGTAGGCAGCGGCACGGGAGATCGTAGGGATCCCAGTGCCCTATCAGCAGGCTACTGGGGTGCCAGTGAGAGAGTCGACCTTTCAGCTTGGGGAGAGGAAGAGAGAGAGAGAGAGAGGACGGACTCTGAGGCAGGGAGCTGGGTGATAGGGCTCGGCAGGTCCCACGCTCACGGGGACAAGCAGAACGGCGACTGGAGATGCTTGGGGCTGAGAGTTTGGCTGCTGGCATCTAGGATGGGGCAGCCCGGTGAGAAAGGGGCGTCCACCATTGCTGATGCAGTCCACCCCCACTGAAGTACCTCCCAGGACTGACGCAGCCTGCCATTGCCGAGGCAACCTGCCATAACAGAGAGACTCCGCCCTCCACAGCAGAAGGGAGCCCAGCAGAAACAGGGCGGACCCGCGCTAGCAGGTCAGAGCCCCGGCACGCAAATAGTGAATAGACTGCCGCCTAGTGGGGCAGAACAGTGCAACATATACACATAAAGAAAGCCCCAACTCCCTGAGACAGGGAAAAAAAGGGGGGGGAAGAGAAGGGTGGTGTTTTATGAGTTCTATAGCAGCAGACATAAACAACCTCCCAACAACGCTGAATGAACAACGGAGCTCACAGCTCAGCACTGGAGCTCCTATAAAGCACAGACTGTCTCCTCAAGCAGCTCCCTGACCCCTGTATATTCAAGGAGTCACCCCAGAAAAGGACTAATCAGACTGACATTTGGCTGGCATTATTCTGGAACAAGGACAGCAGAAGTAGAAACTGGTATCATCCCTCACTGTTCCGCAGCTGCTGCAGGTATACCCCAGACAAGCAGTGCCTGGAGTGGACCTCAGCACTCATACAGCAGAGGGGATAGACCATTAGAGGGAAAACTAAGTAACAGAAATATTTCATCATCAACAATCTCAGCGTCCACACAGAGACCCAATTGAAAAATCAGCAACTACTAAGACGACAGGCGGATAAATCCATAAAGATGGGAAGAAACCAGCGCAAAAAGGAGGAAAGCACCCGAAACCAAAACACCTCACCTCCAAAAATAACCCAAAACTCCTCACCAGCAAGGGAACAAAGCTGGATGGAGAATGTATGTGACGAAATGACTGAATCAGACTTCAGAAAGTGGATAATGATAAACTTCAGTGAGCTAAAGGAACATGTACTAAAACAGTGAAAAACTAAGAACCTTGAAAAAAAATTTCAAAAAAGATTCGAGGAATTGATAACAAGAATGGACAACTTAGAGAGGAATATGAATGAATTGAAGGAGCTGAAAAACACGAGAACTTTTCAAAGCATGCACAAGTTTCAACAGCCGAATTGACCAAGCAGAAGAAAGAATATCAGAAGTTGAAAATCAACTCAATGAAATAAAACGAGAAACCGAGATTAAAGAAAAAAGTACAAAAAGGAGTTAACAAAATCTCCAAGAAATGTGGGACTATGTGAAGAGACCAAACCTACGTTTGTAGGTGTACCAGAATGTGACGAAGAGAATGAATCCAAGCTGGAAAACACTGTTCAGGATATTATCCAGGAAAATTTTCCCAACCTAGCAAGACAGGTCAATACTCAACTCCAGGAAATACAGAGAACACCACAAAGATACTCCGCAAGCAGAGCAACCCCAAGGCACATAATCGTCAGATTCACCAGGGTTGAAATGAAGGAGAAAATACTAAGGGCAGCCAGAGAGAAAGGTCGGGTCACCCACAAAGGGAAGCCCATCAGACTCACAGCAGATCTCTCGGCAGAGACTCTACAAGCCAGAAGAGAGTGGGGGCCAATATTCAACATCCTTAAAGAAAAAAGCTTTCAACCCAGAATTTCATATCCAGCCAAACTGAGCTTCATAAGTGAAGGAAAAATAAAATCCTTCATGAACAAGCAAGTACTCAGAGATTTTGTCACCACTAGGCCTGCTTTACAAGAGCTCCTGAAAGAGGCACTACACATAGAAAGAAACAACCAGTTCCAGCCATCCTAAAAGCCTACCAAATGCTAAAGACCATCAACAAAATGAAGAATGTACATGAACCAATGGGCAAACAGCCAGCTAGCATCAAAATGGCAGTATCAAATTCACACATAAGAATAGTAACCCTGAATGTAAATGGGCTAAATGCACCAATCAAAAGACACAGACTGGCAAATTGGATAAAAATCCAAACCGACCAGTGTGCTGTATCCAGGAAACCCACCTCACATGCAAAGATACACAAAGGCTCAAAATAAACGGATGGAGGAAGATTTA
Organism: Saguinus oedipus; assembly: GCA_031835075.1. NCBI lineage: Eukaryota > Metazoa > Chordata > Mammalia > Primates > Cebidae > Saguinus > Saguinus oedipus. The sequence continues at coordinate 171,917,099 of CM063174.1, forward strand.
CCAAGCAAATGGCGAGCAAAAAAAAGCAGGAGTTGCAATTCTCATCTCTGATAAAATAGACATTAAAGCAACAAAGATCAAAAGGGACAAAGAAGGTCATTACATAATGGTAAAAGGATCGATACAACAAGAAGAGCCAAAGATTCTAAATATATATAGACCCAATGTAGGAGCACCCAGATATATAAGGCAAGTTCTTAATGACTTACAAAGAGACTTAGACTCCCACACAATAATAGTGGGAGATTTTAACACACCACTGTCAATAGCAGACAGATCAACCAGACAGAAAATTAACAAGGATATCCAGGACTTGAACTCAGACCTGGAACAAGCAAACCTGATAGACATTTACAGAACTCTCCACCCCAAATCCACAGAATATACATTCTTCTCAGCACCACATCACACCTACTCCAAAATTGACCACATAATTGGAAGTAAAGCACTCCTCAGCAAATGCAAAACAACTGAAATCATAACAAACAGTCTCTCAGACCATAGTGCAATCAAGTTGGAACTCAGAATTCAGAAAATAACTCAGAACCGCACAGCTTCATGGAAACTGAACAATTGGCTCTTGAATGTTGATTGGATAAACAATGAAATGAAGGCAGAAATAAAGAAGTTCTTTGAAACCAATGAGAATGAAGACACAACGTACCAGAATCTCTGGGACACATTTAAAGCAGTCTGTAGAGGAAAATATATAGCAATAAGTGCCCACATGAGAAGAGTGGAGAGATCCAAAATTGACACCCTATCGTCAAAATTGAAAGAGCTAGAGGAGCAAGATCAAAAAAGCTCAAAACCTAGCCGAAGACAAGAAATAACTAAGATCAGAGCAGAACTGAAGGAGATAGAGACAAGAAAAACCCTTCAAAAAATCAATAAATCTAAGAGCTGGTTTTTCGAAAAGATCAACAAAATAGACAGACCACTAGCCAGACTGATAAAAAAGAAGAGAGAGAACAACCAAATAGATGCAATAAAAAACGATAAAGGGGAAATCACCACAGATTCCACAGAAATTCAAACCATCATCAGAGAATACTACAAACAACTCTATGCACATAAACCAGTAAATCAGGAAGAAATGGATAAATTCCTGGATGCCTGTGTCCTCCCAAGCCTAAACCAGGAGGAAGCCGAAACTATGAATAGACCAATAACAAGGTCTGAAGTTGAGGCAGCAATTAAGAGCCTACCACACAAAAAAAGCCCAGGTCCAGATGGGTTCACAGCCGAATTCTACCAGACACACAAAGAGGATCTGGTACCATTCCTTCTGAAACTATTCCAAATAATCCAAAAAGAGGGAACCCTTCCCAAATCATTTTATGAGACCAACATCATCCTGATACCAAAACCTGGCAGAGACTCAACAAGAAAAGAAAACTTCAGGCCAATATCCATGATGAACATAGATGCAAAAATCTTCAATAAAATACTGGCAAACCGATTGCAACAGCACATTAAAGGACAGTTTCATATGGACAGAGAATAAGTGCCTCACTGAAAAATGCGCACCTGTGCAATAGTCAGGAATCTATTTCATTTGGTCACTCTTTAAGAACATCAGTGATTAATACACACCTAGAAAACATTGAGGAGTGTATTTCATGTTGCCACTTGTTCAGAGCCTCAAAAAATAGTGCACACCTGCAGAATTCTCAAGAGTATATTTGGAATGTCAAGGCATTCAGAGACTCTATGAATAACACACACCTAGGAAATTGTGAGGAATCCATTCCAAATGGCCACATATTTGATGCCTCAGTGAGTCATTCACACCAAAGAAATAATCAGGAGTCTATTGCTTATACCCTCTCATTCAGTCCCTCAGTGAATAACGCAGGTCTCTCGAGTACAGAGGTGTCTGTTTCATATGTCCACTCATTTCGAGCCTCACTGAATAGTATACAACTAAAAAAAGGTCAGGGGTGTATTTCACATAGCCACTCATTCAGAGGCTTAGTGAATAATTCACAGCTGTTGAATACTCAGGAGACTTCCTCATATGGCGAATAATTTAGAGCCTCACTGAACGATACACAGCTTGGGAATAGTCAGGATTCAATTTAATATAAATGCTAGTTATGAGCCTCAGTGAATCACGCATGTCTCTGTTATACGGAGGATACTAATTCATTTTAACCCCAATTTATAGATTCCCTGATTATTACACAGTTGTGAAATAATCAGAAGTCTATTTCATTTGGTGCGTGATTAGGAACCCCAAGAAATAATACAGTACTGGGGAAGAGTCAGGAGTCTACTTCATATGGCCAGTTAGAGAATCATTGAATAATGCACACATGAAGAATACTCAGTGAATATTAGAAGTCTATTTCATATGGCCACACAGAGCATCGGTGAATAATGCACAACATGGCAATAATCAGGATCCTGTTTCATATGACCACAGATTCAGTATCTCTATTAATGACAAACGGGAAAATCGTCAGAATTCTGTTCCATAGGACCATTTATTCAGAGCCTTACTGAATAATGCAGAAGGGGGCAATAGTCAGGAGTTTATTTCATATCGTCTCTTTTTCGGAGCTTCAGTGAATAATGAACACCTGTGGAGTAGTCATGACCCTATTTAAGATAGCCAAAAATTAAGCACCTCCCTGAATGATACACACCTGGGTGACAGTCAGGAGTCTACTTAAAACGAATACACATTCAGAGTCTCTGTAAATAATGCACACCTGGGCAATAGACAGGAGTCTTTTTTTATGCCCACTTATTCAGAGTCTCCTTCATTAATACACAGCTGCAGAAGAGTTAAGAGTCCACTTCATATAGCCACTCATTTAAATCCTCAGTGAATAATGCACAGCAAGGCAATAGTCTGAAGCCTTTCTCAAATAGACGCTAATTCAGTGCCTCACTGAATGATCCATACCTGGGGAATCATCAGGATTCTATTCCATACTGCCACTCATTCACAGCGTTTTTGAATCATTAACAACGGGGAAATAGTCAGGTGACTATTTTATATGGCCTCTCATTTAGAGCTTCAGTGAATAATGAACTTCTATGGAGTAATCAGGACTCTGTTTATGGTAGCCACAAATTAAAAGCCTCCCTGAATGATACACACCTGGGTGATAGGAGTCTATTTTATATGATCTCTCATTCTGAGAATAACTGAAGAATACAAACCTGGGAAAGTGTCAGGAGTCTATTTGATATGCACACTCATGCAAAACCTGTTTGAATAATGAACACATCGAGAATAATAAGTAGTCCATGTAATATGGGTACTCATTCTGACAATCAGTGAATAACGCACACATGTGGAGTAATAAGAAGTCTGTTTCATGTGGTCACTCATTGCCTCACCAAATATTATATGCTTATGATATAGTCTGGAGTCTATTTCATGTGGCCACTCAGAGAATCAGTGAATAATGCACATATGAGGAATACTCTGTGATTATTTAGAGTCTATTTCATATGGCCAATCAGAGCCGCAGTGAATAATGCATACCACGGTAATAGTCAGGATCCTGTTTCATGTGACCACTTATTCAGTATCTCTCCGAATGATACACACCAGGGAAACTTCACATTCTATTCCATTGGAACACTCATTCAGAGCCTTACTAAATAATGCACAATGAGGCAAGGGTCAGGAGTCTATTTCATATGGCCTCTCATTCAGAGATTCAGTGAATAATAAACACTTGTGAAATAGTCAGGACACTATTTAAGATAGCCACAGAATAAGCACCTCTCTGAATGATACACACCTGTATGACAGTCAGGAGTTTATTTGATATGGACACTCATACAGAACCTCTTTCAATATGCACATGTGAAGAATAATCACTAGTCTATTTCATGTTGTGATTCCTTTAGAGATTCATTGAATAACACACACCTGTGAATTAAAATCGAGTCTATTTCATATGGCCACCATTTCAGTGTTTCAGTGAATAATGTATATATCTGGAATATCCAGGAATCTCTTTCATATGGCCACTCGTTCAGGGCCTCAGTTAATAATACACCCCTAGAAAATTGTCTAGTGTCTTCTTCAATGGCCACTCATTGAGAGTCTCTGTATGTAATTCACACCTGGGGAATAGAGAGGAGTCTCTTTCTTAGGTTCACTTTTTCAGTCTCATTCAGTAATACGCACCTGGGAAAGATTTAAGAGTCTTCTTCATATATCCACTAATTTAGAGCCTCTGTACATAATGCACACCTGTGGAACAGACATTGGTCTACTTTGTATGGCCACAAAATCAAAGCCTGAGTGAATAATGCACAACTTTGGAATAATGAGAAGTCTATTCCATATGCCCACTTAATCAGTGTCTCTGTCAATAATACACACCTTAGAAATAGTAAGGAAATCTATTTCATCTAATCTAACTAAAAGCCCCATTAAATATTACACACCTGTGGAAGAGCCAGGAGGCTATTTTATATGGCCAAGCATTCAGATATTCAGTGAATAATACATACCGGTTCATACTCAGGACACTATCACATGTGGCTTCTCATTCAGAGCTTCACTGAATAAAGAACACCTAAAGGAAAGTCAGGATTCTAGCTGATAAAGACACTCTTTCAGAGCAAACCTAAAAATGCACTCCTGCGACTATTCAGGAGTCTCTTTTCTATGTCCACGCATTCAGAGCCTCATTGAATAACAAACATCTATGGAAATGTCAGGAGTGTATTTCACATGGCCAATCATTCAGAGCCTCATTGTATCATACATACCTGGGGAATACTCAGGAGTCTATTTCATATAGCCAGTCATTCAGAAACTCGTGGAATAATGCACACCATTGAAATAGTCTGGAGTCTATTTGATATGATGGTTTATTCAGTGCCTCAGTGGAAAATGCACACGGGAGAAATAGTTAAGTGGCTATTTTATGTAGCCACTCATCCATACCCTTAGTAAGTAATACACACCTGGGAAATAGTCAAAAGTCTATTTTATGTGGCCGATTATTCAGTAACTCAGTGAATGCTACACACCTGTGGACTAGTTAGAGTCTATGAAATATTGCCGCTCAATCAGAGCATTACTGATTGATGCACACCTTGGAATTAGTCAGGATTCTATTTCATGTCACCATTGTTTAATTGCCTCACTAAGTAATGCACATCTGGTCAGTAATCAGGAGGCTATGTCATATGAACACTCATTCATAGCCTCAGTGATTAATGCACACCTGTGGAGTAGCCACGAGTGTATTTCACACAGCCACTCATTCAGAGCCTGAGTGAATAATACACACCTGTGGAACAGTCAGCATTTCGTTTCATAAGGCCACTGACTCATAGTCTCAGTGAATAATGCACAAATGTACAGTACCCAGCAATCTATTTCATAAAGCCACTCATTCAGATATTCACTGAACAATAAAAATATTTGGGATAGACATCATCCTGTTTCATACGATCAAACAAGAAGAGCCTCACTGAGTAATACAAACCTGGGGAAGAGTTAGGAGTCTACTTTCTATTGCCACTCATTAACAGCCTCAGTGAATAATGCACACGTGTGGAATAGACACTAGTCTATTTTATATGGCCACAAAATGGAAGCCTGAGTGAGTAATGGACAGCTTTGGAATAGTCAGTCTTCTCTTCCATATTCCCATATATCTAGAGTCTGAGTCAGTAATACAAACATGGGGAATAGTCAGAAGTCTATTTCCTAGGGTCACTAACTCAAAGACTTATTAAATGATACACACCTGTGGACTAGTCAGGAGACTAGTTCATATGGCCAAAGTTTTAGAGCCCAGGTGAATAATGCATATCTTGGGAATAATCAAAACAATATTACATATGGCCTCTCCTTCAGAGCTTCACTGAATAAGGAACACCTACATTGTAGTCAGAATTCTATTTCATATACCCACTTATTCAGAGCCTCACTGTATAACAAACACCTTGTGGAAAGTCAAGTTTCTGTGTCGTACATGCCTGAGGAGTATTCAGTAGTCGCTTTCCTATGGCCACTCATTCAGAGAATCACTGAATAATACAGACCTATTAAAAAGTCAGGAGTGTATTTCCCATGGCCACTCATTCAGAACCTCAGTGAAGAATTATATATACCTGGAGAATACTCAAGATTCTATTTAATGTAGCCACTTATTCAGAGACACACTGAATAATGCACACCTGGGGAATAGTCTGGAGTCTATTTGATATGACCGTTCAACCAGTGCCTCAGTGGAAACTGCAAAGCTGAGAAATAGTCAAGAGGATACAGTCAGGAGTCTATTTTATATGGTCACTCATTCAGAAACTCAATGAATAATACACAACTGGAGAATAGTCAGAGTCCATGCCATATGGTCACTCAATCACAACATTACCAAATAATGCACAATGGGGCAGTAGTCAGGAGTCTATTTCATATGGCCTCTTATTCGCAGCTTCAGTGCATAATAAACATCTGTGGAGTAGTCAGGACCCTATTTAAGGTAGCCCCAAACTAAGCACCTCCATGAATTAAACACACATGAGAGATTCTCAGGAGGCTATTTGATATGGACACTCATACAGAACCTCTTCGAATACTGCACATGTGGGGAATAAACATTAGTGTATTTCATATCGTGATTCGTTTGGAATATGAAGGAATAACGCATACCTGTGAATTAAAATGGGGTCTGTTTCATAAGGCCACTCTTTCAGTGTTTCAGTGAATAATATGTATATCTGAATAGTCAGGAATCTCTTTCAGATGGCTACTCGTTCACGGCCTTGGTGAATAATGCACCTCTTAAAAACAGTCAAGAGGCTACTTCAAGTGTCTACACATTCAGGGTCTCTGTATATAATGCACACCTGGGCAATATAGCCAGGAGTCTTTTTTTATGCCCACTTTTCAGAGTCTCATTCAGTAATACACACCTAAGAAAGAGTTAAGAGTCTATTTTATATAGCCACCGATTTAGAGCCTCAGTGTATAATGCACACCTGGGTTATAGTCTGGAGCCTCTTTTATATGGCCACTCATTCAGTGCCTCACTGAATGATACAAACCTGGTGAATGATAAGGATTCTATTCCATACTACCACTCATTCAGAGCCTTATAAAATAATTCACAACGGGCAATAGTTTGGTGTCTATTTTATATGGCCTTTCATTTAAATAATAAAAATCTATGGAATAGTAGTCTATTTCATATGACCACTCATTCTGAAAATCACTGAAGAATACACACACGATGGAGTGTCAGCAGGATATTTGGTATGCACACTCATACAGAACCTGTTTAAATAATGCGAACATGGAGAATAATTAGGAGTCTATGTCATATGGCTACTGATTCACACAATCAGTGAATAACTCACACCTGTGGAGTAATAAGAACTCTGATTTATATGGCCACTCTTTCACGGCCTCACCGCATATTACAAACATGTGACATAATCTGGAGCTTATTTCTTATGGCCACTCATTCAGAGTATTACTGAATAATGCACACCTGTGGAATAGTCAGATGTCCCTTCCCTATGTCTACTCATTGAGAGCCTCACTGAATGTACACACCTGGGGAAATAGTCAGGATTCAGTTTTATCCCCTCTTTCAGAGTCTCACTGAAAAATGCTCACCTTAGAAATAGTCAGATGTCTTTTTCATGTGGCCTCTAATTCGGAGTGTCACTGAATAATGTGGAGTAGTCAGGAGTCTGTTTCATGTAGACACATATTCAGAGCCTCGGTGAATAATACAGAACCATGTGATAGTAAGGAATCCAATTAACATGGCAACATATTCAGAGCCTCACTGAATAATACACACCTGGACAATAATTGGGAGTCTATTTCCGATGGACATTCATTCAGAGCCTCGGTAAAGAATGCACACCTGTGGAGTAGACAGGAGTCTATTTCCTTCGGACACTCATTGTTAGCTTCAGTGGATATTATGCACCTTTGAAATAGTCAGAAGTCTATTTCATATGGCCACTCATTCAGAACCTCAGTGAATAATACACACTTGTGGAAAAGTCAAAAGTCGGAGAGAGATCCAAGATGGCCCATCGCTAACAGCTTGGGATTGTAGCTCCCAGTGAAAGCTCAGAGAACCTGAGGAGGCCACATTTTCAAAGGAATTTTCGTTGCCCACGGACCAGAAGATTTCCAGTGGAGGAGCCCCGCGGGTCGCCAGCGCGACTTCTGTGGCCGGCGCAGCGGTTTTGTCGTTGCCTCGGTGCAGCAGCTCTTCGTGTACAGTGAGCGGGAGTGGTTCCCCTACTGACTGGTGTTTGGAGCTCCGGGAAGGCAGAGCCGCTTGTTGCGGACTCAAGAAGGAAGCCAGACTGGAGATTCCCAGGCAGAAGAGCACCATCAGTCTTACCGCTGTTGTTTTGGCAGGCGCAGTGTGTTGATCGGATTCCAGCACTGGGAATCAATAAATTGGATGTCCTCTCAGGAACTTAATCAGAAAGGCGCTAATTGTAAAGACATCAGATGGATAAAATCACAATAAAGGAAAAAAAACAGCCTAAAAATACCGAGAAAACTGAAAGTCAGAACCCCTCTCCCTCTACAGGGGATAGCAATTCCTCATCAGCAACGGAACAAGCCCTAATGGAAGAGGACTGTGTTCCAGTATCTGAAGGAGGTTTTAGAAGGTGGATGGTAAAAAACCTCTGGGAATTGAAACAAATTGTTCTAAACCAATGTAAAGAAACTAAGAACTTTGAAAAAAGATTAGACGAAATGTTAAAAAGAATGGACAATATAGAAAGGAATATAAATGAACTAATGGAGTTGAAAAATACAACACGAGAACTTACTGAAATATGCACAAGTTTGAATAGCCGAATTGATCAAGAAGAAGAAAGGATATCAGAGGTCGAAGACAGACTTAATGAAATGGAATGAGAAGACAAGAATAGAGAAAAAAGGATAAAAAGGAATGAGCAAAGACTCCAAGAATTATGGGACTATGTGAAAACACCTAATCTACGTTTGATATGTGTACCTGAATGTGATGGAGAGAATGAATCTCAGCTGGAAAATATTCTTCAGGATATTATCCAGGAGAATTTTCCCAATCTAGCAAAGCAGGCTACCATTCAACCTCAGGTAATACAGAGAACACCACAAAGATATTCCTTAAGAAGAGCAACCCCAAGACACATAATCATTAGATTTACCAGGGTTGAAACAAAGGAGAAAATACTAAGGGCAGCCAGAGAGAAAGGTCAGGTTACCCACCAAGGGAAGCCTATTAGACTTACAGCAGATCTCTCAGTAGAAACCCTACAAGCCAGAAGAGAGTGGGGGCCGACATTTAACATCCTCAAAGAACAGAAATTTCAGCCCAGAATTTCATATCCTGCCAAACTAAGCTTCACAATTGAAGGAAAAATAAAATCTTTTATGAACAAGCAAGTACTCAGAGATTTTATTACCACCGGGCCTGCTTTACAAAAACTTCTGAAAGAAGCATTACACACAGAAAGGAACAACCAGTATTAGCCTTTCTAAAAATATACCAAAAAGTAAAGAACATCAACAGAAAGAAGAATTTACATCAACAAATGCATCAAATAGCAAGTTAACATCAAATGGCAGTAATCTTAAATTGAAATCGACTAAATTTCTAATTAAAAGATATAGCCAAAATCTAACGGTATACTATATCCAGACCTATTCCATATCCAAAGACTAAAAACAAAGGGTTGGAGAAAGATTTACCAACCAAATAGAGAAAAAAACAAATAAATAAACAAAAAGGAGTTGTAATTATAAAACATATTTCAAACCAAAAAAGATAGAGTGGTATAAGGCTCAATGCATCCTAACACTCAGATACATAAGACCCATAAAGAGATTCAGACTCAACGAAACAGAAAATTAATAAGGATATCCAGAATCTGAACTCAGATTAGTAACAAGTAAACTTGATAAGCAAACTCTCCACTTTAGATAAATAAAATATACATTCTCCATTTTAAATACATAAAATAATGATCGGCCATTATTAATAGCCATTTATAGAATAAAGCAATATTTCTTTTCTCTCTCCCTCTTTTTCTTCCTTTCTTTTCCTTTCCAAAAAAAAAAAAAATAAGAAAAAAGAAAAAAAGGAGAAAAAAAAAAAAGAACCCAGCTTTCTCCTGTCTGAAGCCAGCCTTGATATCTCGTGTTAGGTCCCTCCCCCAGCATATCCCTCTGTCCCTTTTCCAGCCCTCTCCAAAAAATAAATAAATAAATAAAAGATGCAACAGAATGTTAACAATTTGGAAACAAACAACAAAAAAAAGAAAAGTCAAAAGTCTATTTTATATGGCCACTCTCTCAGTACCTTACTGAGTGGTACACACCTGGGGAATAGTCAGGACAGTTTCATATGGACAGAGAAGAAGTGCCTCACTGAAAAATGCACACCTGTGAAATAGTTAGGAATCTATTTCATTTGGTCACTCTTTAAGAACATCAGTGAATAATACACACCTAGAAAACATTGGAAAGTGTATTTCATGTTGCCACTTGTTCAGAGCCTCAAAAAATTGTGCACACCTGCAGAATTCTCAAGAGTCTATTTGGAATGGCAAGGCATTCAGAGACTCTGTGAATAACACACACCTAGGGAATTGTGAGGAATCTATTCCAAATGGCCACATGTTCAAAGCCTCAGTGAATCATGCAAACCAAGAAAATAATCAGGAGTCTATTGCTTATGCCCTCTCATTCAGCCCCTAAGTGAATAATTCACATTTGTCGAGTACTGAGGGGTCTGTTTTATATGGCCACTCATTTAGAGCGTCACTGAATAGAACACAACTGAAAAAATGCACGGGTGTATTTCACAATTCCCCTCATTCAGAGGCTCAGTGAATAATTCACAGCTGTTTAGTACCCAGGAGCCTGTCTCATATGGCGAATCATTCAGAGGCTCAATGAACGATACACAACTTGGGAATAGTCAGGATTCTATTTAATATAAACACTTATTATAAGCCTCAGTGATTCATTCATGTCTGTGCAATACTGAGGATACTAATTTTTATTGCCTTCCGATTCATAGATTCCCTGAATATTACACATTTGTGAAATAAATAGAAGTCTATTTTATATGGTGAGTCATTAAGAACCTCAAGAAATAATACACTACTGGGGAATAGTCAGGAGTCTCCTTCATATGGCCACGCAGATAATCAGTGACTAATGCACACATAAGGAATACTCAGTGAATATTAGGAGTCTATTTCATATGGCCAAAAAGAGCCTCAGTGAATAATGTACACCACGGTAATAGTCAGGATCATGTTTCATATGACCACTGATTCAGTATCTCACTGAATGACACACCGGGGAATAGTCAGAATTCTGTTCCATAGGACTATTCATTCAGAGCCTTACTGAATAATGCACAAGGGGGCATTAGTCAGGATTCCATTCTATATGGGCTCTACTTTGGAGCTTCAGTGAATAATGAACACCTGTGGAGTAGTCATGAACCTAATTAAGATAGCCAAAAATTAAGAACCTCCCTAAATAATACACACCTGGGTGACAGTCAGGAGTCTACTTAAAATGGCTACACATTCAGAGTCTCTGTAAATAATGCACAACTGGGCACTAGACAGGAGTCTCTTTTTTATGCCCAATAATTCAGAGTCTCATTCAATAATACACACCTGCAGAAGAGTTAAGAGTCTACTTCACATAGCCACCCATTTAGATCTTCAGTGAATAATGCACACCGGGATAATAGTCTGGAGCCTCTCTCATAGAACCCCTCATTCAGTTCCTCACTGAATGATACACACCTGGGGAATCATCAGGATTCTATTCCATACTGCCACTCATTCAGAGCCTTATTGAATAATACACAAAGGGGCAATAGTCAAGAGACTATTTTATGTGGCCTCTCTTTTAGAGCTTCAGTGAATAATGAACTTATATGGAGTAGTCAGGATGCTGTTTATGGCAGCCAGGAATTAAGTGCCTCCCTGAATGACACACACCTGGGTGATAGGAGTCTATTTCGTATGATCTCTCATTCTGAGAATAACAGAAGAATACACACCTGGGAAAGTGTCAGAAGTCTATTTGGTATGCGCACTCATGCAGAACCTGTTTGAATAATGCACACATCAAGAATAATAAGGAGTCCATGTCATATGGCTATTCATTCAGACAATCAGAGAATAACGCACACATGTGGAGTAATAAGAAGTCTGTTTCATGTGGCCACTCTTTCACAGCCTCACCAAATATCATACAATTATGATGTAGTCTTGAGTCTATTTCGTGTGGCCACTCAGAGAATAAGTGAATAATGCACATATGAGGAATACTCTGTGATTATAAGGAGTCTATTTTATATGGCCACTCAGAGCCGCAGTGAATAATGCATACCACGGTAATAGTCAGGATCCTGTTTCATGTGACCAGTGATTCAGTAACTCTCTGAAGATACAGACCATGGAATCTTCAGGATTCCATTTCATAGGAAGACTCATTCAGAGCCTTACTAAAAAATAAATGCACAATGGGGCAAGAGTCAGGAGTCTATTTCATATGGCCTCTCATTCAGAGATTCAGTGAATAATAAACACTTGTGAAGTAGTCAAGACCCTATTGAAGATAGCCACAAATTAAGCAGCTCCCTGAATGATACACACCTGTGTATCATTCAGGAGTTTATTTGATATGGACACTCATACAGAACCTTTTTGAATAATGCACATGTGAAGAATAATCACTAGTCTATTTCATATGGTGATTCCTTTAGAGAATCATTGAATAACACACACCTGTGAAGTAAAATTGAGTCTATTTCATATGGTCACCATTTCAGTATTTCAGTGAATAATGTATATATCTGGAATAGCCAGGAATCTCTTTTATATGGAAACTCATGCAGGGCGTCAGTTAATAATACACCCCTAGAAAATTGTCTAGTGTCTTCTTCAATGGCCACTCATTGAGAGTCTCTGTATATAATGCACACCTAGGGAATAGACAGGAGTCTCTTTCTTAGGCTCACTTATTCAGTCTCATTCAGTAATACACACCTGGAAAAGACTTAAGAGTCTTCTTCATAGAGCCACTCATTTAGAGCCTCAGTAAATAATGCACACCTGTGGAACAGACACTGGTCTACTTTGTAGGGACACAAATTCAAAACCTAAGTGAGTAATGTACAACTTTGAAATAATGAAAATTCTATTCCATATGCCCACTTAATCAGTGTCTCAGTCAATAATACACACCTTAGGAATAGTAAGGGATCTATTTCAATTAATTACTAACTAAAAGCCCCATTAAATAATACACACTTGTGGAAGATTCAGGAGGCTATTTTATATGGCTGAGCATTCAGATCCTCAGTGAATAATACATACCGGGTCATATTCAGGACACCATTACATATGGCCTCTGATTCAGAGCTTAACTGAATAATGAACACCTGAGGGAAAGTCATGATTCTATTTCATAAAGACACTCTTTCAGAGCCAAACCTAAAAATGTACTCCTGCGAGTATTCAGGAGTCTCTTTCCTATGTCCACTCATTCAGAGTCTCATTGAATAATACACATCGATGGAAACATCAGGAGTGTATTTTACATGCCCACTCATTCAGAGCCTCATTGAATTATTCATACCTGGGGAATACTCAGGAGTCTATTTCATAAGGCCACTCATTCAGAAACTGGTGGAAGAATGCACCCCTGCAAAATATTCTGGAGTCTATTTGACATGATGGTTTATTCAGTGCCTCAGTGGAAAATGCAAATGGGAGGAAAGGTTAAGTGGCTATTTTATGTAGCCACTCATTTATACCCTTAGAAAGTAATACACACCTGGGAAATAGTCACAGTTCTATTCATGTGGCCAATTATTCAGAAACTCAATGAATGATACACACCTGTGGAATAGTTACAGTCTATGACATATGGCCGCTGAATCAGAGCATTACTGATTGATGCACACCTCGGAATTATACAGGATTTTATTTCATATCACCATTGTTTAAGAGCCTCATTGAGTAATGCACATCTGGTGAGTAATCAGGAGGCTATGTCATATAAACACTCATTCATAGCCTCAGTGAATAATTCACACCTGTGGAGTAGCCAGGAGTGTATTTCGCACAGCCACTCATTCAGAGCCTCAGAGAATAATACACACCTGTGGAACAGTCAGCATTTCATTTCATAGGGCCACTGACTCATAGTCTCAGTGAGAATAATGCACAAATGTACAGTACTCAGCAGTCTATTTCATAAAGTCACTCATTTAGAGATTCACTGAATAATAAAATACTTGGGATAGGCATCATCCTGTTTCATATGATCACACAAGGAGAGCCTCACTGAGTAATACAAACCTGGGGAAGAGTTAGGAGTCTACATTATATGGCCACTCATTTACATATTCAGTGAATAATGCACGCGTGTGGAATAGACACTAGTCTATTTTATATGGCCACAATATCAAAGCCTGAGTGAGTAATGCACAACTTTGGTAGACCGCCTCTCTGTGTCCATGTGTTCTCATTTTTCTCACCCACCTTTGAGTGAGTATATGCAGTATTTTTTTTCTCTTCTTGTGTCAGTTTGCTGAGAATGATGTTCTCCAGATTCATCCATGTCCTTACAAAGGAAACAAACTCATCATTTTTGATTGCTGCATAATATTCCATGGTGTACATGTGCCACACTTTTCCAGTCCAGTCTATCATCGATGGGCATTTGGGTTGGTTCCATGTCTTTGCTATTGTAAACAGGGCTGCAATGAACATTCGTGTGCATGTGTCCTTATAGTAGAACGACTTATAGTCTTTTGGATAGATACCCAGTAATGGGATTGCTGGGTCAAATGGAATTTCTATTTCTAGGTCCCTGAGGAATTGCCACACTGTCTTCCACAATGGTTGAACTAATTTACACTCCCACCAACAGTGTAAGAGTGTTCCTATTTCTCCACATCCTCTCCAGCATCTGCTGTCTCCAGATTTTTTAATGATCGTCATTCTAACTGGTGTGAGATGATATCTCAATGTGGTTTTGATTTGCATCTCTCTAATGACCAATGATGATGAGCACTTTTTCATATGTTTGTTGGC
The DNA here is from genome assembly GCA_031835075.1 of Saguinus oedipus. Lineage (NCBI taxonomy): Eukaryota > Metazoa > Chordata > Mammalia > Primates > Cebidae > Saguinus > Saguinus oedipus. Next base: position 171,932,192 of record CM063174.1, read on the forward strand.
CTCATGTATGTCTTCTTTTGTAAAGTTTCTGTTCATATCCTTTGCCCATTTTTGAATGGGCTTGTTTGTTTTTTTTTTCTGTAAATCTGTTTCAATTCTTTGTAAATTCTGGATATCAGCCCTTTGTCAGATGCGTAAACTGCAAAGATTTTTTCCCATTCTGATGGTTGCCGATTCACTCTAGTGACTGTTTCTTTTGCCGTGCAGAAGCTGTGGAGTTTGATTAGGTCCCATTTGTCTATTTTGGCTTTTGTTGCCAATGCTTTTGGTGTTTTGTTCATGAAGTCCTTGCCTATTCCTATGTCCTGAACGGTTTTGCCTAGATTTTCTTCTAGGGTTTTTATGGTGTCAGGTCTTACGTTTAAGTCTTTAATCCATCTAGAGTTAATTTTAGTGTAAGGTGTCAGAAAGGGGTCCAGTTTCTGCTTTCTGCACATGGCTAGCCAGTTTTCCCAACACCATTTATTAAATAGGAAATCCTTTCCCCATTGCCTGTTTTTGTCTGGTTTATCAAAGATAATATGGTTGTAGATATGTTGTGTTGCCTCCGATGCTTCTGTTCTGTTCCATTGGTCTATATCTCTGTTTTGGTACCCGTACCATGCTGTTTTGATTACTGTAGCCTTGTAGTATAGTTTGAAGTCTGGTAGCGTGATGCCTCCCGCTGTGTTCTTTTTGCTTAGAATTGACTTGGCTATGCGGGCTCTTTTTTGGTTCCATATGAAATTCATGGTGGTTTTTTCCAATTCTGTGAAGAAATTCAATGGTAGTTTGATGGGGATAGCATTGAATGTGTAAATTACTTTGGGCAGTATAGCCATTTTCACAATATTGATTCTTCCTAACCACGAACACAACTTTGGAATAGTCAGTTGTCTCTTCCATATGCCCATATATTTAGAGTCTGAGTCAATAATACACGCCTAGGGAATACTCGGAAGTCTATTTTATATGGTCATTAACTCAACGACTCATTAAATGATACACACCCGTGGAATAGTCAGGAGACTATTTCATATGGGCAAAGTTTCAAAGCCTCAGTGAATAATGCATATCTGGGGAATTATCAAAACGATATTCCATATGGCCTCTCCTTCAGAGCTTCACTGAATAACAAACAAATGTATTGTAGTCAGAATTCTATTTCATATAGCCACATATTCTGAGTCTCACTGAATAACATACAACTTTGAAAAAGTCAGGTTTCTATGTTGTATAGCCACTCATTTAGAGACAAACCTAAAAATGCACACCTTGGAAGTATTCAGTAGTCGCTTTTCTATGGCCACTCATTAAGAGCCTCACTGAATAATACAGACCTATGGAAAACTCAGGAGTGTATTTCACATGGCCACTCATTCAGAACCTCAGTGAATAATTATACATACCTGGGGAATACTCAGGATTCTATTTAATATAGCCACTTATTCAGAGACTCACTGAATAATGCACACCTGGGGAATAGTCTGGAGTCTATTTGATATGACCTTTCACCCAGTGCCTCAGTGTCAAATGCACAGCTGAGAAATAGTCAAGAGGATATAGTTAGGAGTCAACTTTATATGGTCTCTCATTCAGAAACTCAATGAATTATACACAACTGGGGAATAGTCAGTGTCCATGCCATATGGCCATTCAATCACAGCATTACCGAATAATGCACAATGGGGCAATAGTGTGGAGTCTATTTCATATGGCCTCTTATTCAGAGCTTCAGTGCATAGTAAACAGCTGTGGCATAGTCAAGACCCTATTTAAGGTAGCCCCAAACTAAGCACCTCCATGAATGATACACACATGAGAGATTCTCACGAGGCTATTTGATATGGACACTCATAGAGAACCTCTTCAAATACTGCATATGTGGGGAATAAACAGTAGTCTATTTCATATGGTGACTCCTTTGGAATATCAAGGAATAACGCACATCTGTGGATTAAAATGGGGTCTGTTTTATATGGCCACTTTTTCAGTGTTTCAGTGAATAATATGTATATCTGAATATTCAGAAATCTTTTTTCATATGACCACTCGTTCACGGCCTCAGTGAATAATACACCCCTTAAAATCAGTCAAGAGGCTACTTCAAGTGTCTACACATTCAAAGTCTCGGTATATAATGCACAACTGGGCAATAGCCAGGAGTCTTTTTTTTATGCCCATACATTCATAGTCTCATTCGGTAATATACACCTAAGGAAGAGTTAAGAGTCTACTTCATATGTACACTCATTTAGAGGCGCAGTGTATAATGCACACCACGGTTATAGTCTGTATCCTATTTTATATGGCCACTCATTCAGTGCCCCACGGAATGATACAAACCTGGGAAATCATAACTATTCTGTTCAATACTACCACTCATTCAGAGCCTTATAAACTAATTCACAACGCTCAATAGTCAGGTGTCTATTTTACATGGTCTCTCAGTTAAATAATTAACTTTTATGGAGTAGTCAAGTCACTCTTTAACAGAGCCTCGAATTAAGTTTCTCCCAGAATGATACACACCTGGGTGATAGTCAGTAGTCTATTTCATATGACCTGTCATTCTGGATATCACTGAAAAATACACACAGGTGGAGTGTCAGCAGGATATTTGGTATGCACACTCATACAGAACCTGTTTAAATAATGGGAACATGGAGAATAATTAGGAGTTTATATAATATGGCTATTGATTCACACAATCAGTGAATAACTCACACCTGTGGAGTAATAAAAATTCTGCTTAACATGGCCAGTCTTTCACAGCCTCAACGCATATTACAAACATGTGATATAATCTGGAGTTAATTTCTTATGGCCACTCATTCAGAGAATTATTGAATAATGCACACCTGCTATATAGTCAGATGTCCCTTTCCTATGTCTACTCATTGAGAGCCTCACTGAATGTACACACCTGGGAAAATAGTCAGGATTCGGTTTTATCCCCTCATTCAGAGTCTCACTGAATAATGCTCACCTTAGGAATAGTCAGATGTCTTTTTCATATGGCTTCTCCTTTGCAGAGTAACTGAATAATTTGGAGTAGTCAGGAGTCTGTTTCATGTAGACACATATTTAGAGCCTGTGTGAATAATACAGAACCGTGTGATAGTAAAAAATCCAATTCATATGACTACATATTCAGAGCCTCACTGAATAATACACAGATGAAGAATAATTTGGAGTCTATTTCTGATGGACATTCATTCAGAGCCTCGGTGAATAATGCACACCTGTGGAGTAGCCAGGAGTCTGTTTAATTTGGACAATCATTCTTAGCCTCAGTGGATAATATGCACCTTTGAAATAGTCAGGAGTCTATTTCATATGGCCACTCATTCAGATCCTCAGTGAATAATACACACTTGCGGAAAAGTCAAAAGTCTATTTTATATGGCCAGTCTCTCAGTACCTTAGTGAGTGGTACACACCTGGAAAATAGTCAGGACAGTTTCATATGGACACACAATGAGTGCCTCACTGAATAATGCACACCTGTGAAATAGTCAGGAATCTATTTCATTTGGTCACTCTTTAAGAACATCAGTGAATAATACACACCTAAAAAACACTGGGGAGTGTGTTTCATGTGACCACTCATACAGAGCCTCACAAAATAGTGCACACCTGGAGAATTCTGAAGAGTCTAGTTGTCATGGCAATGCATTCAGAGACTTTGTGAATAACACACACCTATGGAATTTTGAGTAATCCATTTCAAATGGCCACATGTTCAAAGCCTCAGTGAATCATGCACACCAAGAAAATAATCAGGAGTCTGTTGCTTATGCCATCTCATTCAGCCCCTCAGTGAATAATGCACGTCTGTCGAGTACTGAGGGGTCTGTTTCATATGGCCACTCATTTCAAGTGTCACTGAATAGAACACAACTGAAAAAAAAGCAGGGGTGTATTTCACATGGCCACTCATTTGGAGGCCCAGTGAATAATTCACAGCTGTTTAGTACTCAGGAGCCTTTCTCATATGGCGACTCATTCAGAGCCTCAATGAATGAAACAAAGCTTGGTAATAGTCAGGATTCTATTTAATATAAACACTTATATTGGTGCCAGTGATTCACGCATATCTGTGGAATACAGAGGATACCAATTTATATTACCCCCAATTTATAGATACCCTGAATATCACACACGTGAAATAATCAGAAATCTATTTTATATGATGAGTCATTAAGAACCCCAAGAAATAATAAACTGCTAAGGAATAGTCAGGAGTCTACTTCATACAGCCACACAGAGAATCAGTGAGTAATGCACACATGAGGAATACCCTGTGAGTATTAGGAGTCTATATTATATGGCCACTCAGAGCCACAGTGAATAAAGCACACCACGGTAATAGTCAGGATCCTGTTTCATATAACCACTGATTCAGTATCTCACTGAATGACACACCGGGGAATAGTCAGAATTCTTTTCCATAGGACCATTCATCAGAGCCTTACTGAATAATACACAAGGGGGAAATAGTCAGGAGTCTATTTCATATGGCCTCTCCTTCAGAGTTTTAGTGAATAATGAACACCTTTGGAGTAGCCATGACCCTACTTAAAATAGCCACAAATTAAGCACCTCCGTGAATGATACACACCTGGGTGACAGTCAGGAGTCTACTTAAATCGGCTACACATTCAGAGTCTCTGTAAATAATACACACCTGGGCAATAGACAGAAGTCTCTTTTTTATGCCCACTAATACACAGTCTCATTTAATAATACACATCTGCAGAAGAGTTAAGAGTCTACTTCACATAGCCACCCATTTAGATCTTCACTGAGTAAGGCACACCAGAGTAATAGTCTGGAGTCTCTCTCATAAAGCCGCTAATTCAGTGCCTCCCTGAATGATACACACCTAAGGAATCATCAGGATACTGCCACTAATTCAGAGGCTAATTGAATAATACACAAAGGGGCAATATTCAGGTGACTTGTTTTTTTTGTTGAGATGTTTTCCTCTCCTTTTATTCTTGAGTAATTAAAAGGCTATTTTTATTTTTATTTATTTATTTATTTTTTAAAATTTTTATTGCATTATAAGTTTTGGGGTTCATGTGCAGAACATGCAAGATAATTGCATAGGTACACACATGGCAGTGTGTTTTGCTGCCTTTCTCCCCTTCACCCACACTTGCCATTCATCTTCAGGCTATCCCTCCCCAGCCCCCCATGCTGTCCCTGCCCCATTTCCCCCAATAGACCCCATTGTATAGTAGACCGCCTCTCTGTGTCCATGTGTTTCCATTTTTCTCACCCACCTATGAGTGAGTATATGCGGTATTTCTTTTTCTGTTCATGTGTCAGCTTGCTGAGAATGATGTTCTCCAGATACATCCATGTCCCTACAAAGGACACAAACTCATCATTTTTGATTGCTGCATAATATTCCATGGTGTATATGTGCCACATTTTCCCAGTCCAGTCTATCATCAATGGGAATTTGGGTTGGTTCCAGTTCTTTGCTATTGTAAACAGTGCTGCAATGAACATTCGTGTTCATGTGTCCTTATAGTAGAACGATTTATCATCCTTTGGATATATACACAGTAATGAGATTGCTGGGTCAAATGGAATTTCTATTTCTAGGTCCCTGAGGAATCGCCACACTGTCTTCCACAATGATTGAACGAATTTACACTCCCACCAACAGTGTAAGAGTGTTCCCATTTCTCAACATCCTCTCCAGCATCTGCTGTGTCCAGATTTTCTAATGATCGTTATTCTAACTGGCGTGAGATGGTATCTCAATGTGATTTTGATTTGCATCTCTCTAATGACCAGTGATGATGAGTATTTTTTCATATGTTTGTTGGCCTCATGTATGTCTTCTTTTGTAAAGTGTCTGTTCATATCCTTTGCTCATTTTTGAATGGGCTTGTTTATTTTTTTCCTGTAAATCTGTTTGAGTTCTTTGTAAATTCTGGATATCAGCCCTTTGTCAGATGCGTAAACTGCAAAGATTTTTTCCCATTCTCATGGTTGCCGATTCACTCTAGTGACTTTTTCTTTTGCCGTGGAGAAGCTGTGGAGTTTGATTAGGTCCCATTTTTCTATTTTGGCTTTTGTTGCCAATACTTTTTGTGTTTTATTCATGAAGCCCTTGCCTACTCCTTTGTCCTGAATGGTTTTGCCTAGATTTTCTTCTAGGGTTTTTATGGTGTCAGGTCTTACGTTTAAGTATGTAATCCATCTGGAGTTAATTTTAGTGTAAGATGTCAGGAAGGGGTCCAGTTTCTGCTTTCTGCACATGGCAAGCCAGTTTTTCCAACACTATTTATTAAATAGGGAATCCTTTCCCCATTGCTTGTTTTTGTCTGGTTTATTAAAGATAATATGGTTGTAGATATGTTGTGTTGCCTCTGATGCTTCTGTTCTGTTCCATTGGTCTATATCTCTGTTTTGGTACCAGTACCATGCTGTTTTGATTACTGTAGCCTTGTAGTATAGTTTGAAGTCTGGTAGTGTGATGCCTCCCGCTGTGGTCTTTTTGCTTAGAATTGACTTGGCTATGCGGGCTCTTTTTTGGTTCCATATGAAATTCATGGTGGTTTTTTCCAGTTCTGTGAAGAAATTCAATGGTAGTTTGATGGGGATAGCATTGATTGTGTAAATTACTTTGGGCAGTATAGCCATTTTCACGATATTGATTTTTCCTAACCATGAACATGGAATGTTTCTCCCTCTGTTTGTGTCCTCTCTTACTTCGTTGAATAGTGGTTTGTCGTTTTTCTTAAAGAGGTCCCTTACATTCCTAGTGAGTTGTATTCCTAGGTATTTTATTTTCTTTGTAGCAATTGTGAATGCCAGTTCGTTATTGATTTGGTTCTCTTTAAGTCTGTTATTGGTGTATAGGAATGCTTGTGATTTTTGAACATTGATTTTATATCCGGAGACTTTGCTGAAGTTGCTTATCAGTTGCAGGAACTTTTGGACTGAGGTGATGTGGTCTTCTATGTATAATATCACGTCGTCTGCAAATAGAGACAATTTGGCTTCCACCTTTCCTATTTGAATACAGTTTATTTCTTTTTCTTGCCTGATTGCTCTGGCTAGAATTTTCAGTACTATGTTGAATAGAAGTGGTTAGAGAGGGCATCCTTGTCTAGTGCCAGATTTCAAAGGGAATGCTTCCAGATTTTGCCCATTAAGTATCATATTGGCTGTTGGTTTGTCGTAAATAGCTTTTATTACTTTGAGATATGTTCCATCAATACCAAGTTTATTGAGGGTTCTTAGCATAAAGGGCTGTTGAATTTTATCAAATGCCTTCTCTGTGACAATTTAGATAATCATGTGGTTTTTGTTTTTGCTTCTGTTTATGTGGAGAATTACATTTATAGACTTGCGTATGTTGAACGAGCCTTGCATCACTGGGATTAATCCTACTTGTTCATGATGGATAAGTTTTTTTAATGTGCTGTTGCAATCCGTTTGCCAGCATTTTATTGACGATTTTTGCATCTATGTTCATCATGGAAATAGGCCAGAAGTTTTCTTTTCCTGTTGAGTCTCTGTCAGGTTTTGGTATCAGGATAATGTTGGTCTCATAAAATGATTTGGGAAGGGTTCCCTCTTTTTTGATTCTTTGGAATAGTTTCAGAAGGAATGGTACCAGATCCTCTTCATGTGTCTGGTACAATTCAGCTGTGAACCCATCTGGACCTGTGCTTTTTTTGTGTGGTAGGCTCTTAATTGCTGCCTCAACTTCAGACCTTTTTATTGGTCTATTCATAGTTTCAGCTTTCTCCTGGTTTAGGCTTGGGAGGACACAAGCGTCCAGGAATTTATCCATTTCTTCCTGATTTACTAGTCTGTGTGCATAGAGTTGTTTGTAGTATTCTCTGATAATGGTTTGAATTTCTATGGAATCTGTGGTGATTTCCCCATTATCGTTTTTTATTGCATCTATTTGGTTGTTCTCTCTTTTCTTTTTTATCAGTGTGGCTAGTGGTCTCTCTATTTTGTTGATCTTTTCGAAAAAACAGCTCTTAGATTTATTGTTTTTTTGAAGGGTTTTTCTTGTCTCTATTTCCTTCAGTTCTGCTCTGATCTTAGTTATTTCTTGTCTTCTGCTAGGTTTTGAGCTTTTTTGATCTTGCTCCTCTAGTTTCTTCAATTTTGACCATAAGGTGTCAATTTTGGATCTCTCCACTCTTCTCATGTGGACACTTATTGCTGTATATTTTCCTCTACAGACTGCTTTAAATGTGTCCCAGAGAATCTGGAATGTTGTGTCTTCATTTTCTTTGGTTTCAAAGAACTTCTTTATTTCTGCCTTTATTTTATTGTTTATCCAAACAACATTCAAGAGCCAGTTGTTCAGTTTCCATGAAGCTGTGCGGTTCTGAGTTAGTTTCTGAATTCTGAGTTCCAACTTGATTGCACTATGGTCTGAGAGACTGTTTGTTATGATTTCAGTTGTTTTGCATTTGCTGAGGAGTGCTTTACTTCCAATTATGTGGTCAATTTTGGAGTAGGTGTGATGTGGTGCTGAGAAGAATGTATATTCTGTGGATTTGGGGTGGAGAGTTCTGTAAATGTCTATCAGGTTTGCTTGTTCGAGGTCTGAGTTCAATTCCTGGATATCCTTGTTAACTTTCTGTCTGGTTGATCCATCTGCTATTGACAGTGGAGTGCTAAAGTCTCCCACTATTATTCTGTGGGAGTCTAGGTCTCTTTGTAAGTCATGAATAACTTGCCTTATATATCTGTGTGCTCCTACATTGGGTCCATATACATTTAGAATTGTTAGCTCTTCTTGTTCTATCGATTCTTTTTCCATTATGTAGTGACCTTCTTTGTCCCTTTTGGTGTTTGTTGCTTTAAAATCTATTTTATCAGAGACGAGAATTGCAACTCCTGCTTTTTTTTGCTCTCCATTTGCTTGGTAAAACTTCCTCCCTCCTATTATTTTGAACCTTTGTGTATCTTTGCGTGTGAGGTGGGTTTCCTGGATACAGCAAACCGATGGGTTTTGGTTTTTTATCCAATTTGCCAGTCTGTGTCTTTTGATTGGTGCATTTAGCCCATTTACATTTAGGGTTAATATTGTTATGTGTGCATTTGTTACTGCCATTTTGATGCTAGCTGGCTGTTTTGCCCGTTTGTTCATGTAGATTCTTCATTTTGTTGATTGTCTTTAGCATTTGGTATGCTTTTAGGATGGCTGGTACTGGTTGTTTCTTTCTATGTGTAGTGCCTCTTTCAGGAGCTCCTGTAAAGCAGGCCTAGTGGTGACAAAATTTCTGAGTACTTGCTTGTTCATGAAGGATTTTATTTTTCCTTCACTTATGAAGCTCAGTTTCGCTGGATATGAAATTCTGGGTTGAAATTTCTTTTCTTTAATGATGTTGAATATTGACCCCCACTCTATTCTGGCTTGTAGAGTCTCTGCTGAGAGATCTGCTGTGAGTCTGATGGGCTTCGCTTTGTGGGTGACCCGTCCTTCCTTTCTGGCTGCCCTTTGTATTTTCTCCTTCATTTCAACCCTGGTGAATCTGACGATTATGTGCCTTGGAGTTGCTCTTCTTGCGGAATATCTTTGTGGTGTTCTCTGTATTTCCTGGAGTTGAGTATTGACTTGTCTTGCTATGTTGGGGAAATTTTTCTGGATAATATTCTGAAGGGTGTTTTCGAGCTTGGATTCATTCTCTTCATCACATTCTGGTACACCTATCAAACGTAGGTTGGGTCCCTTCACATAGTCCCACATTTCTTGGAGATTTTGTTCATTCCTTTTTGTGCTTTTTTTTTAATCTTGGTTTCACATTTTATTTCATTGAGTTGATCTTCAACTTCTGATATTCTTTCTTCTGCTTGGTCAATTCGGCTTTTGAAACTTGTGCATGCTTCATGAAGTTCTCATGTTGTGTTTTTCAGCTCCTTCAATTCATTCATATTCCTCTCTAAGTTGTCCATTCTTGTTATCAGTTCCTCGAATCTTTTTTCAAATCTTTTTTCAAGGTTCTTTTTTTCTTTGCACTGATTTAGAACATGTTCTTTTAGCTCAATGAAGTTTCTCATTATCCACTTTCTGAAGTCTGATTCCATCATTTCTTCACTCTCATTCTCCGTCCAGCTTGGTTCCCTTGCTGGTGAGTAGTTTTGGTCCTTTGTAGGAGGTGAGGTGTTTTGGTTTTTGGTGTTTTCCTCCTTTTTGTGCTGGTTTCTTTCCATCTTTATGGATTTATCCGCCTGTCATCTTAGTAGTTGCTGATTTTTCAATTGGGTCTCTGTGTGGATGCTGACATTGTTGATGATGAAGTGTTTCTGTTACTTAGTTTTCGTTCTAATGGTCTAGCCCCTCTGCTGTATGAGTGCTGAGGTTTACTCCAGGTCCACTCCAGGCCCTGCTTGTCTAAAGTATACCTGTAGCAGCTGTGGAACAGTGAGGGATGACACCAGTTTCTTCTTCTGCTCTCTTTGTTCCAGAATGATGCCCACCAAATGTCAGTCTGATTAGTCCTTTTTTGGGGTGACTCTTTGGATATGCAGGGGTCAGGGAGCTGCTTAAAGAGATGGTCTGTGCTTTATGGGAGCTCCAGTGATGAGCTGTGAGCTCTGTTTTTCATTCAGGGTTGTTGTGAGGTTGTTTACGTCTGCTGCAATAGAACTCATAAAACACCACCCTTTCCCCCCCCTTAGATGCTCTGTCTCAGGGAGTTGGGGCTTTCTTTATGAGTATCTGTTGCACTGTCCTGCCCCAGTAGGAGGCAGTCTATTCACTATTTGCCTGCTGGAGCTCTTACCTGCTAGCGCAGGTCCACCCTGTTGCTGCTGGGCTCCCTTCTGCTGTGGAGTGCTCCCCCCTCCTGGTGGAGTCTCTCAGTTATGGCAGGTTGCCTGGGCAATGGCAGGCTGCATCAGCCCTGGGTGGTACTTCAGTAGGGGCGGATTGAGCCAGTAATTGCAGACGCCACTCCCTCACCGGGCTGCACCGTCCTAGATGTTGGCAGCAAAACTCTCAACCCCAAGCACCTCCAGTCGCCATTCTGCTTTTCCCCATGAGGGTGGGACCCACCAAGCCCGATCATCCAGCTCCCTGCCTCAGAGTCCGTCCTCTCTCTCTCTCTCTCCCTCTCCACAAGCTGAAAGGTCGACTCTCTCACTGGCGCCCCAGTAGCCTGCCGATAGGGCACTGGGATCCCTGCGATCTCCCATGCCACTGCCCACTGCACCGGCTCAGATCACGCTTCCCAGGAAACTCCTGGTCTGGCTCACTGTCCAAGTCCCGTTCAATCAGATGGACATGCCAATCTGCCCTTCCAAATCTCAGATTGCCGGTTTAACAGGGCACCCAGACCAGTGAGTTCCATGCCGGGTCCCGCTGCAGCACTGGCCAAAGCGGCCGCGCGAGCCGGCTGCATTAGCCGGCTTTACTAGTGTCTTGTGTCTCTCCCACACCTGGGACTTTCAACACTCTGTGGGCAAAAAAGGTCCATCCAAGAATGCGGCTAGGACTCACCCTCTGCACCTTCACTGAGAGCTGCAATCCTGAGTCGCTTCTACGACGCCATCTTGCCAATAATCCCAGGTGACTATTTTATATGGCTTCTCATTTCAAGCTTCAGTGAATAAAGAACTTCTATGGAGTAGTCAGGACGCTGTTTATGGTAGTCACAAATTAAGTGCCTCCCTGAATGATACACACCTGGGTGATAGTCAGGAGTCTATTTCATATGATCTCTCATTGTAAGAATAACTGAAAAATGTACCACTGCGAAAGTGTCAGGAGTCTATTTGGTATGCACACTCATGCAGAACCTGTTTGAATAATGCACACATAGAGAATAATATGGAGTCCATGTCATATGGCCACTCATTCAGACAATCAGTGAATAATGCACACATGTGGAATAATAAGAAGTCTTTTTCATGTGGCCACTCTTTCTCAGCCTCACCGAATATTATACACTTATGATATAGTCTGGAGTCTGTTTCATTTGGCCACTCAGAGAATCAGTGAATAATGCCCACATGAGGAATACTCTGTGATTATTAGGTGTCTATTTTACATGGCCACTCAGAGCCGCAGTGAATAATGCATACCACGGTAATAGTCAGGATCCTGTTTCATGTGACCACTGATTCAGTGTCTCTCTGAATGATACACACCAGGGAATCCTCAAGATTTTATTCCATAGGAACACTCATTCAGAGGCTTACTAAATATTGCACAATGGGGCAAGATTGAGGAGTCTATTTCATATGGCCTCTCATTCAGAATTTCAGTGAATAATAAACACTTGTGAAGTAGTCAGGACCCTATTTAAGATAGCCACAAATTAAGCAGCTCCCTGAATGATACACACCTGTGTGACAGTCAGGAGTTTATTTGGTATGGACACTCATACAGAACTTTTTTGAATAATGCACATGTGAAGAATAATCACTAGTCTATTTCATATGGTGATTCCTTTAGATAATCATTGAATAATACACACCTGTGAAGTAAAATCGAGTTTATATCATATGGCCACCATTTCAGTGTTTCAATGAATAATGTATATATCTGGAATAGCCAGTCATTTTTATTATATGGCCACTCATTCAGGGCGTCAGTTAATAATACACCCCTAGAAAATTGTCTAGTGTCTTCTTCAATGGACACTCATTTAGAGTCTCTGTATATAATGCACACCTACAGAATAGACAGGGTTCTCTTTCTAAGGCTCACTTATTCAGTCTCATTCAGTAATACACACCTGAAAAAGATTTAAGAGTCTTCTTCATATAGCCACTCATTTATAGCCTTGGTAAATAATGCACACCTGTGGGACAGACAATGGTATACTTTGTATGGACAAAAATTCAAAGCCTGAGTGAGTAATGCACAACTTTGGAATTATGAGGGGTCTATTCCATATGCCCACTTAATCAGTGTCTCAGTAATACACAACTTAGGGATAGTAAGGGATCTATTTCATGTAATCACTAACTAAAAGCCCCATTAAATAATGCACACCTGTGGAAGAGTCAGGAGGCTATTTCATATGGCTGAGCATTCAGATCCTCAGTGACTAATACATACCGGGGCATACTCAGGGCACTATTACATATGGCCTCTCATTCAGAGCTTCACTGAATAATGAACAACTGAGGGAAAGTCATGATTCTATTTTATAAAAACACTCTTTTAGAGCCAAACCTCAAAATGCACTCCTGCGAGTATTCAGGATTCTCTTTCCTATGTCCACTCATTCAGAGCCTCATTGAATAATACACATCTATGAAAATCTCAGGAGTGTATTTCACATGGCCACTCATTCAGAGCCTCATTGAATCATACATACCTGGGGAATACTCAGGAGTCTATTTCATATGGCCACTCATTAAGAATCTCGTGGAATAATGCACACCTGCGAAATAGTCAGGAGTCTATTTCATGTGGCCAATTATTCAGAAACTCAGTGAATGCTACACACCTGTGGACTAATTAGAGTCTATGACATATGGCCGCTCAATCAGAGCATTACTGATTGAAGTAAACCTGGGAATTAATCAGGATTCTATTTCATAACACCATTGTTTAAGAGCCTCATTGAGTAATGCACATCTGGTAAGTAATCAGGAGGCTATGTCATATGAACACTCATGCATAGACTCAGTGAATAATGCACAAATGTGGAGTAGCCAGCATTGTATTTCATACAGCTCCTCATTTAGAGAATAAGTGAATAATACACACCTGCGGAACAGTCAGCATTTCCTTTCATAAGGCCACTGACTTATAGCCTCAGTGATTAATTCACATATGTACAGTAATCAGCAGTCTATATCATAATGCCACTCATTTAGAGATTCACTCAAAAATAAATATATTTGGAATAGACATCATCCTGTTTCATATGATCACACAAGGAGAGCCTCACTGAGTAATACACACCTGTGGAAGGGTTAGAAGTCTACTTTATATAGCCACTCATTTACAGCCTCAGTGAATAATGCACATGTGTGGAATTGACACTTGTCTATTTTATATGGCCACAAAATCAAAGTCTGAGTGAGTATTGCACAACTCTGTAATAGTCAGTAGTCTATTCCATATGCCCATATATTCATAGTCTGTGTCCATAATGCACACCTGGGGAATTGTCAGAAGTCTATTTTATATGGTCACTAACTCAAAGACTCATTAAATTATACATACCTGCAGACTAGTCAGGGAACTATTTCGTATGGCCAAAGTTTCAGAGCCTCAGTGAATAATGCATATCTGGGGAATACTCAGGACGCTATTACATATTGCCTCTCATTCCAAACTTCACTGAAAAAGGTACACCTGTATTTTAGTCAGAATTCGATTTCATACAGCAACATATTCACAGCCTCACTGAATAACATACACCTAGGGGAAAGTCAAGTTTCTATGTCGTATAGCCACTCATTTAGAGCCGAACCTAAAAATGCATGCGTGATGAGTATTCAGTAGTCGCTTTCCTATGGCCAATCATTCAGAACCTCACTGAATAGTACAGACCTAACGAAAAGTAAGGAGTGTATTTCACATGGCCACTCATTCACAACCTCAGTGAAGAATCATATATACCTGGGAAATACTTGGATTCTATTTAATATAGCCACTTATTCAGAGACTCACTGAATAATGCACACCTGGGTAATAGTCTGGAGTCTATTTGATATGACCATTCACCCAGTGGCTCAGTGGAAAATTAAAAGCTGAGAAATAGTCAAGAGGATATAGTCAGGAGTCTATTTTATATGGTCACTCATTCATAAAGTCAGTGAATGAGACACAACTGGGGAATAATCTGAGTCCATGCCATATGGCCACTCAATCTCAGCATTACCGAATAATGAACAATGGGGCAATAGTCAAAAGTCTATTTCATATGGCCTCTTATTCAGAGCTTCAGTGCATAATAAACAGCTGTGGAGTAGTCAGGACCCTATTTAAGCTACCCCAAATTAAGCAGCTCCCTGAATATTACACACATGAGTGATTGTCATGAGGCTATTTCATATAGACACTGATACAGAACCTCTTCGAATACTGCACATGTGGGGAATAAACAGTAGTCTATTTTATATGGTAATTCATTTGGAATATCAAAAAATAACGCACACCTGTGGAGTAAAGTGGTGTCTATTTCATACGGCCTCTCTTTCAGTGTTTCAGTGAATTATGTGTATATCAGAATAATCAGGAATCTCTTTCATATGGCCACTCGTTCTGGGCCTCAGTGAATAATACACTCCTTGGAAACAGTCACGAGTCCACTTCAAATGTCTACACATTCAGGGTCTCTGTCAATAATGCACACCTGGGCAATAGCCAGGAGTCTCTTTTTTATGCCCACTTATTTAGAGTCTCATTCAAAAACATACACCTAAGAAAGATTTATGAGTCTAGATTTTATAGCCACTCATTTAGAGCCTCAGTGAATAATGCACACCAGTGTTATAGTCTGGAGCCTCTTTTATATGGCCACTCATTCAGTCCTTCTGTTAAATAATGAACTTCTATGGAGTAGTCAAGTCACTGTTTAACAGAGCCACGAATTAAGTGCCTCTCTGAATGATACACACATGGGTGATAGTCAGGAGTCTATTTCATGTGACCTATAATTCTGGGAATCACTGAAGTATACACACATGAAGGAGAGTCAGCAGAATATTTGGTATGCACACTCATACAGAACCTATTTAAATAATGTGAACATGGAGAATAATTAGGAATCTATGTCATATGGCTACTGATTCACACAATCACTGAATAACGCACACCTGTGGAGTAATAAATAGTCTGTTTCATATGCCCACTCTTTCAAAGCCTCACCGCATATTACACACTTCTGATATAATCTGGAGTCTATTTCTTAGGGCCACTCATTCAGAGAATTACTGAATAATGCGCACCTGTGGAATAGTCAGATGTCTTTTTCCTATGGCTACTCATTGAGAGACTCACTTAATGTACACACCTGGGGAAATGGTCAGGATTCTGTTTTATCCCCTAATTCAATGTCTCACTGAATAACGCACACCTGTGGAATAGTCAGGTGTCTTTTTCATGTGGCCCCTCATTCGGATTGTCACTGAATAATGTGGAGTAGTCAGAAGTCTATTTCATGTAGGCACATATTCAGAGCCTCTGTGTATAATACACACCCGTGTGATAGTAAGGAATCTAATTAATATGACCACATATTTTGAGTCTCAATGAATAATACACACCTGGAGAATAATTTGGAGTCTATTTTCTATTCAGAGCCTCAGTGAATAATGCATACCTGTGGAGTAGCCAGGAGTCTATTTCATTTGGACACTCATTCTTAGCCTTAGTAGATAATATGCACCTGTGTAATAGTCAGGAGTCTATTTCATATGGCCACTCATTCAGAGCCTCAGTGAATAATACACACTTAGGAAATATTCAAGAGTCTATTTTATACGACCCCTCTCTGAGTACCTTACTGAGTGATACACACCTGGGGAATGGTAAGGACAGTTTCATATGGACACTCAATGAGTGTCTCACTGAATAATGCACACCTGTGGAATAGTCAGGGATCTATTTTATTTGGTCACTGTTTCAGAGCCTCACTGAATAATACACACCTTGAAAACATTGAGGAGTGTGTTTCATGTGGCCAATCATTCAGAGCCTCACGGAATAGTGCACACCTGGTGAATTCTCAAGAGTCTATTTGGAATGGCAATGCATTCAGAGACTCTGTGAATAACACACACCTATGGAATTGTGAGAAATCCATTCCAAATGGCCAAATATTCGGAGCCTCAGTGAATCATGCACAACAAGGTGATTATAAGGAGTCTATTGCTTATGCACTCTCATTCAGCCCCTCAGTTAATAATGCACGTCTTTCGAGTATTGACGGTTCTGTTTTATATGGCCACTCATTTGGAGCCACACTAAATAGTACACAACTGAAAACAAGTCAGGGATGAATTTCACATGGCCAGTCATTCAGAGGCTCAGTGAATAATTCACAGCTGTTGAATACTCAGGATCCTTTCTCATATGGCAAATCATTCAGAGCCTCACTGAGTGATACACAGCTTGGAAATAGTCAGGATTCTAATTATTTATTTATTTACTTTTAATTTTTATTGCATTTTAAGTTATGGGGTACAAGTGCAGAACGTGCAAGATAGTTGCATAAGTACACAAACGGCACTGTGTTCTGCTGACTTCCTCCTCTTAACCCACATTTGGCATTTCTCCCCAGACTATCCCTCCCAAGCTCCCCCCACTTCTGTCCCTCCACTATTCCCCCAATAGCCCCAGTGGGTAGTACCCCCCTCTCTGTGTCCATGTGTTCTCATTTTTCTCACAGGCCTATGAGTGAGAATATATGGTATTTTTATTTCTATCCTTGTGTAAGTTTGCGGAGAATGATGTTCTCCAGATTCATCCATGTCCTTACAAACGACATAAACTCGACATTTTTGATTGCTGCATAATATTCCATGGTGTATATGTGCCACATTTTTCGAGTCCAGTCTATCATCGATGGGCATTTGGGTTGGTTCCCGTTCTTTGCTATTGGAAACAGTGCTGCAATGAACATTCGTGTGCATGTGTCCTTATACTAGAACGATTTATACTCCTTTGGATATATACCCAGTAATGGGACTGCTGGGTCAAATGGAATTTCTATTTCTAGGTTCTTGAGGAATCGCCACACTATCTTCCACAATGGTTGAAATTATTTACACTCCCACCAACAGTGTAAGAGTGTTCCTATTTCTCCACATCCTGTCCAGCATCTACTGTCTCCAGTTTTTTAATGATCACCATTCTAACTGGCGTGAGATGCTATCTCAATGTGGTTTTTATTTGCATCTCTCTAATGACCAGTGATGATGAGCATTTTTTCATGTGTTTGTTGGTCTCATGTATGTCTTCTTTGGTAAAGTGTCGGTTCATATCCTTTGCCCAATTTTCAATGGGCTTGTTGGTTTTTTCCTGTAAATCTGTTTGAGTTATTTGTAAATTCTGGATATCAGCCCTTTGTCAGATGCGTAAACTGCAAAGAGTTTTTCCCATTCTGATGGTTGCCGATTCACTCTAGTGACTGTTTCTTTTGCCGTGCAGAAGCTCTGGAGTATGATTAGGTCCCATTTGTCTATTTTGGCTTTTGTTGCCAATGCTTTTGGTGTTTTGGTCATGAAGTCCTTGCCTACCCCTATGTCCTGAATGGTTTTGCCTAGATTTTCTTCTAGGGTTTTGGTGGTGTCAGGTCGTATGTTTAAGTCTTTAACCCATTTGGAGTTAATTTTAGTGTAAGGTGTCAGGAAGGGGTCCAGTTTCTGCTTTCTGTACATGGCTAGGCATTTTTTCCAACACCATTTATTAAACAGAGAATCCTTTCCTCATTGCTTGTTTTTGTTTGGTTTATCAAAGATTATATGGTTGTAGATATGTTGTGTTGCCTCCAATGCTTCTGTTCAGTTCCATTGGTCAATATCACTGTTTTGGTACCTGTACCATGCTGTTTTTCTTACTGTAGCCTTTTAGTATAGTTTGAAGTCTGGTAGTGCATTGCCTTCCGCTATGTTCTTTTTGCTTAGAATTGACGTGGCTATGTGGGCTCTCATTTGGTTCCATATGAAGTTCATGGTGGTTTTTTCCAGTTCTGTGAAGAAATTCAATGGTAGTTTGATGGGGATAGCATTGATTGTGTAAATTACTTTGGGCATTATAGCCATTTTCACGATATTGATTCTTCCTAACCACGAACATGGAATGTTTCTAAATCTGTTTGTGTCCTCTCTTATTTCGTTGAGCAGTGGTTTGTAGTTTTCCTTAAAGAGGTCCCTTACGTTCCTTGTGAGCTGTATTCCTAGGTATTTTATTCTCTTTGTAGCAATTGTGAATGGCAGTTCGTTCTTGATTTGGTTCTCTTTAAGTCTGTTATTGGTGTATAGGAATGCTTGTGATTTTGCACATTGATTTTATATCCTGAGACTTTGCTGAAGTTGCTTATCAGTTTCAGGAGCTTTTGAGCTGAGGTGATGGGGTCTTCTAGGTATACTATCATGTCGTCTGCAAACGGAGACATTTTGGCTTCCACCTTTCCTATTTGAATACCCTTTATTTCTTTTTCTTGCCTGATTGCTCTGGCTAGAATTTCCAGTACTATGTTGAATAGGAGTGGTGAGAGAGTGCATCCTTGTCTAGTGTCAGATTTCAAAGGGCATGCTTCCAGTTTTTGCACATTCAGTATGATATTGGCTGTTGGTTTGTCATAAATAGCTTTTATTACTTTGGGGTATATTCCATCAAAACCAAGTTTATTGAGGGTTTTAAGCATAAAGATCTGTTGAATATTGTCAAATGACTTCTCTGTGTCAATTGAGATAATCATATTGTTTTTGTTTTTGCTTCTGTTTATGTGGTGAATTACAATTATAGACTTTCGTATGTTGAACCAGCCTTGCATCTTCGGGATGAATCCTACTTCATCTTGATGAATACGTTTTTTAATGTGCTGTTGCAATCGGTTTGCCAGTATTTTATTGAAGATTTTTTCATCTATGTTCATCATGGATATTGCCCTAAAGTTTTCTTTTTTTGTTGAGTCTCTGCCGGGTTTTGGTATCAGCATGATGTTCGTCTCATAAAATGATTTGGGAAGGGTTCCCTCTTTTGGAATTATTTCGAATAGTTTCAGAAGGAATGGTACCAGATCCTCTTTGTGTGTCTGGTAGAATTCAGCTGTGAACCCATCTGGACCTGGGCTTTTTTTGTTTGGTAGGCTCTTAATTGCTGCCTCATCTTCAGCCCTTGTTATTGGTCTATTCATAGTTTCAGCTTCCTCCTGGTTTAGGCTTGGGAGGACACAGTCGTCCAGGAATTTATCTATTTCTTCCTGGTTTACTAGTTTATGTGCATAGAGTTGTTGTAGTATTCTCTGATGATGGTTTGAATTTCTGTGGAATCTGTGGTGATTTCCCGTTTATCGTTTTTTATTGCATATATTTGGTTGTTCTCTCTCTTCTTTTTTATCAGTCTGGCTAGTGGTCTGTCTATTTTGTTGATCTTTTCAAAAAACCAGCTCTTGGATTTATTGATTTTTTGAAGGGTTTTTCGTGTCTCTATCTCCTTTAGTTCTGCTCTGATCTTAGTTATTTCTTGTCTTCGGCTAGGTTTTGAGCTTTTTTCATCTTGCTCCTCTAGGTCTTTCAATTTTGATGATAGGGTGTCAATTTTGGATCTCACCACTCTTCTCATGTGGGCACTTATTGTTATATATTTTCCTCTACAGACTGCTTTAAATGTGTCCCAGAAATTCTGGTAAGTTGTGTCTTCATTCTCATAGGTTTCAAAGAACTTCTTTATTTCTGCCTTTATTTCTTTGTTTATCCAATCAACAATCAAGAAACAGAAGAAAAACAAACAAGCCCATTTAAAAATGGGCAAAGAATATGAACAGAAACTTTACAAAAGAAGTCATACATGAGGCAAACAAATTTATGAAAAAGTGCTCATCATCATTGGTCATTAGAGAGATGCAAATCAAAACCACATTGAGATACCATCTCACACCAGTTAGAATGGCGATCATTAAAAAATCTGGAGACAGCAGATGCTGGAGAGGATGTGGAGAAATAGGAACACTCTTACACTGTTGGTGGGAGTGTAAATTAGTTCAACCATTGTGGAAGACAGTGTGGCGATTTCTCAGGGACCTAGAAATAGAAATTCCATTTGACCCAGCAATCCCATTACTGGGTATCTATCCAAAGGATTATAAATCGTTCTACTATAAGGACACATGCACACGAATGCTCATTGCAGCACTGTTTACAATAGCAAAGACCTGGAACCAACCCAAATGCCCAACGATGATAGACTGGACTGGGAAAATGTGGCACATATACACCATGGAATATTATGCAGCAATCAAAAATGATGAGTTTGTGTCCTTTGTAGGGACATGGATGAATCTGGAGAACATCATTCTCAGGAAACTGACACAAGAACAGAAAAAGAAATACCGCATATACTCACTCATAGGTGGGTGAGAAAAATGAGAACACGTGGACACAGAGAGGCGGTCTACTATACACTGGGGACTGTTGGGGGGAATGGGGGAGGGACAGCAGGGGGGGGCTGGGGGGGATAGCCTGGGGATGAATACCAAGTGTGGGTGAAGGGGAGGAAAGCAGCAAAGCACACTGCCGTGTGTGTACCTATGCAACTATCTTGCACGTTCTGCACATGTACCCCCAAACCTATAATGCAATAAAAATAAAAAATAAAAAAAAATAAAAATGGGCAAAGAATATGAACAGAAACTTTACAAAAGAAGTCATACATGAGGCAAACAAATTTATGAAAAAGTGCTCATCATCATTGGTCATTAGAGAGATGCAAATCAAAACCTCATTGAGGTATCATCTCACACCAGTTAGAATGGCGATCATTAAAAAATCTGGAGACAGCAGATGCTGGAGAGGATGTGGAGAAATAGGAACACTCTTACACTGTTGGTGGGAGTGGAAATTAGTTCAACCATTGTGGAAGACAGTGTGGTGATTCCCCAGGGACCTAGAAATAGAAATTCCATTTGACTCAGCAATCCCATTACTGGGTATCTATCCAAAAGACTGTAAATCATTCTACTATAAGGACACATGCACGTGAATTTTCATTGCAGCACTGTTTGCAATAGCAAAGACCTGGAACCAACCCAAATGCCAATCGATGATAGACTGGACTGGGAAAATGTGGCACATATACACCATGGAATATTATGCAGCAATCAAAAATGATGAGTTTGTTTCCTTTGTAAGGACATGGATGAATCTGGAGAAAATCATTCTCAGCAATCTGACACAAGAACAGAAAATGAAATACTTCATATACTCACTCATAGGTGTGTGAGAAAAATGAGAACACATGGACACAGAGAGGCGGTCTACTATACACTGGGGACTGTTGGGGGAAATGGGGGAGGGACAGCGTGGGGGGGCTGGGTGGGATAGCCTGGGGATGAATACCAAGTGTGGGTGAAGGGGAGGAAGGCAGCAAAACACACTGCCATGTGTGTACCTATACAACTGTCTTGCACGTTCTGCACATGTACCCCAAAACCTATAATGCAATAAATATTTTAAAAAAAAGAGCCAGTTGTTCACTTTCCATGAAGCTGTGCGTTTCTGAGTTATTTTCTGAATTCTGAGTTTTAACTTGATTGCTCTATGGTCTGAGAGACTGTTTGTTATGATTTCAGTTGTTTTGCATTTGCTGAGGACTGCTTTACTTCCAATTATGTGGTGCTGAGAACAATGTATATTCTGTGGATTTGGGATGGAGAGTTCTGTAAATGTCTATCAGGTTTGCTAGTTGCAGGTCTAAGTTCAAGCCCTGGATATCCTTGTTAATTTTCTGTGTGGTTTACTTGTCTGATATTGACAGTGGAGTGTTAAAGTCTCCCACTATTATTGTCTGGGAGTCTAAGTCTTTGTAAATACTTTAGAACTTGCCTTATATATCTGGGTGCTCCTGTATTGGGTCCATATGTATTTAGAATCGTTACCTCTTCTTGTTGTATCACTCCTTTTACACATTATGTAATGACCTTCTTTGTCTCTTTTGATCTTTGTTGCTTTAAAGCCTATTTTATCAGAGATGAGTATTGCATCTCCTGCTTTCTTTGCTCTCGATTTGCTTGGTAAATCGTTCTCCATCCCTTTATTTTGAGCCTTTGTGAATCTTTGCATGTGAGATCGGTTTTCTGGATACAGCACGACGATGGGTTTCAGTTTTTTTATCCAATTTGCCAGTCTGTGTCTTTTGATTGGTGCATTTAGCCTATTTATATTTAGTGTTAATATTGTTATGTGTGAGATTGATATTGCCATTTTGATGCTGTCTGGCTGTTTTGTTTCTTGGTTGATGCAGATTCTTCATTTTGTTGATGCTCTTTAGAATTTGGTATGTTTTTAGAATGGCTGGTACGGGTTGTTTCTTTCTATGTGTAGTGCCTCTTTCAGGAGATCTTGTAAAGCAGGCCTGGTGATGACAAAATTTCTGAGGTCTTGCTTGTTGGCAAAAGATTTTATTCTTCCTTCACTTATGAAGCTCAGTTTGGCTGGATATGAAATTCTGGGTTCAAAGTTCTTTTCTTTAAGGATGTTGAATACTGGCCCCCACTCTCTTCTGGCTTGTAGAGTCTCTGCTGTGAGATCTGCTGTGAGTCTGATGGGCTTCCCTTTGTGGGTGACCCGACCTTTCTGTCTGGCTGCCCTTAGCATTTTCTCCTTCATTTCATCCCTGGCGAATCTGACGGTTTTGTGCCTTGGGGTTGCTCTTCTTGCGGAGTATCTTTGTGGTGTTCTCTGTATTTCCTGGAGTTGAGTATTGACCTGCCTTGCTAGGTTGGGAAAATTTTCCCGGATAATATCCTGAATAGTGATTTCCAGCTTGGATTCATTCTCTTCATCACATTCTGGTACGCCTATCAAATGTAGGTTAGGTCTCTTCACATAGTCCCACATTTCTTGGAGATTTTGTTCATTTCTCTTTGCACTTTTTTCTTTAATCTTGGTTTCTCTTTTTATTTCATTGAGTTGATCTTCGACTTCTGATATTTTTTCTCCTGCCTGGTCAATTCGGCTGTTGAAACTTGTGCATGCTTCGTGAAGTTCTCATGTTGTGTTTTTCAGCTCCTTCAATTAATTCATATTCCTCTCTAAGTTGTCCATTCTTGTTATCATTTCCTCGAATCTTTTTTCAAATCATTTTTCAAGGTTCTTAGTTT
This sequence comes from Saguinus oedipus, assembly GCA_031835075.1. NCBI lineage: Eukaryota > Metazoa > Chordata > Mammalia > Primates > Cebidae > Saguinus > Saguinus oedipus. Next base: position 171,955,960 of record CM063174.1, read on the forward strand.
CTTTGCATTGATTTAGAACATGTTCTTTTAGCTCACTGAAGTTTCTCATTATCCACCTTCTGAAGTCTGATTCCGTCATTTCTTCACTCTCATTCTCCGTTTGGCTTTGTTTCCTTGCTTGTGAGGAGTTTTGCTCCTTTGTAGGAGGTGAGGTGTTTTGGTTTCGAGTGTTTTCCTCCTTTTTGCGCTGGTTTCTTCCCATCTTTATGGATTTTTCCACCTGTCGTCTTAGTAGTTGCTGACTTTTTGATTGGGTCTCTGAGTGAATGCCCAGATTGTTGATGATGAAGTATTTCTGTTACTTAGTTTTTCTTCTAACGTTTTAGCCCCTATGCTGTACGAGTGCTGAGGTCCACTCCAGGCCCTGCTTGTCTGGGGTACACCTGTAGCGGCTGCTGAACAGTGAGGGATGCTACCAGTTTCTTCTTCTGCTATCTTTGTCCCAGAATGATGCCCGCCAATATCAGTCTGATTAGTCCGCTTTTGAGGTGGCTCTTTGGATATACAGGTGTGAGGGAGCTGCTTGAGGAGATGGTCTGTGCTTTATAGGAGCTCCAGTCCTGAGCTGTGTGCTTCGTTTTTCATTCAATTTTGCTTGGCAGATGTGTCTGCTGCACTAGAGCTTATAAAAGCCCCCCTTTTTTCTTCCCTCAGATGCTCTGTCTCAGGGAGATTGGGCTTTCTTTATGAGTATCTGTTGCACTGTCCTGCCCAGCTATGAGGCAGTCTATTATCTAGTTGCCTGCTGGGGCTCCGCCCTGCTAGCATGGGTCCGCCCTGCTGCCACAGGGCTCCCTTCTACTGTGTTGCACTTAACCTTGTTAGCAGCGTCCCTCTGTTATGGCTTGTTGCCTCAGCAACGGCAGGCTGTGTCAGCAGTTGGCAGTACCTCAGTAGGGGCCAATTGTGTTCTTAGTGGCAGACGCCCCTCCCACACCGAGCTGCACCATCCTGGATTCATGTGACCCCGCAGCAAAACTCTCAACCCCCAGTGCCTTGAATCACCGAGCTGCTTGTATCCGTGAGGGTGGAACCCGCCATGCCAGATCACCTGGCTCCCTGCCTCAGAGTCCCACCTCTCTCTCTTTTTCTTTCCAAATTGAATGGTTGACTCTCTCACAGGTGCCACAGTCACCTGCTGATTGGCCACTGGGATCCGTGCAATCTCCCCTGCAGCAGCCCACTGCCCTGGGAAAATCACTCTTCCCAGGTGTCTCCTAGTCTGGCTCACCCTCCAAGTCCCGTTCAATCAAATGCACATGTCAATCTGCCCTCCCAAAGCTCAAATTGCCGGTTTAACAGGGCACCCAGACCAGTGAGCTTTGTGCGGGCTACCGCTGTGCTGCTGCACGGCGACAGCCAAAACGGCCACGTAAGTGGGCTGCACTGCTCTCCTGTGTCTCTCCTACATCTGGGAATTTGCCAGTGCTGTGGGCAACCAAAGTCCGTCTGAAAATGCAGCTAGGACTCACCCTCTGTGCCTTCATTGAGTGCTGCAATTGTGAGTTGTTTCTATGGGACCATCTTGGAACATTCAGGATTCTATTTAATATAAACACACATTATGATCCTCAGTGAATCACTCATGTCTGTGAAATACTTAGGATACTAATTCATATTACCCCCAATTCATAGATTCCCTGAATATTACACACTCATGAAATAATCAGAAGTCTATTTTATATTGTGAGTCATTAGAAAGCCCAAGAAATAATACACTACTGAGAAATAGTCAGGAGTCTATTTCATATGGCCACTCAGAGAATCAGTGAATAATGCACACCACGGTAATACTCAGGATCCTGTTTCATATGATCACTGATTCAGTATCTCACTGAATGACACACTGGGGAATCCTCAGGATTCTGTTCCATAGGAACGTTCATTCAGAGCCTTACTGAATAATGCACAAGGGGGCAATAGTCAGGAGTTTATTTCATATGGCCTCTTCTTCTGAGCTTCAGTGAATAAGGAACACCTGTGGAGTAGTAATGACCCTATTTAAGATAGCCACAAATAAAGCACCTCCCTGAATGATACACACCAGGGTGACAGTCAGGAGTAACTTAAAATGGCTACACATTCAGAGTCTCTGTAAATAATGCACACCTGTAGAAGAGTTAAGAGCCTACTTCATATTGAGATCCTTAATGAGTAATGCACACCAAAGTAATAGACTCGACCCTCTCTCATATAAATGCTCATTCAGTGCCTCACTGAATGATACACACCTGAGAAATCATCAGGATTCTATTCCATACTCCCAATCATTCAGAGCTTTGTTAAATAATTCACAAAGGGGCAATAGTCAGGCGACTATTTTATATGGCCTCTAATTTAGAGCTTCAGTGAATAATAAACTTTTATGGAGTTGTCAGGACGCTGTTTATGGTAACCACGAATTAAGTGCCTCCCTGAATAATACACACCTGGGTGATAGTCAGGAGTCTATTTCATATGAACTCTCATTATTGGAATCACTGAAGAATACACAAATGACAGAGTGTCAGCAGAATATTTGGTATACACACTCATATAGAACCTGTTTAAATAATGCGAACATGGAGAATAATTAGAAGTCTATGTCATATGGATACTGATTCACACAATCACTGAATAACGCACACCTGTGGAGTAATAAGAAATCTGTTTCATATGGCCACTCTTTCACAGCCTCACCGCATATTACACACTGGTGATATGCAGTGGAGTCTATTTCTTATGGCCACTCATTCAGAGAATTACTGAGTAATGCGCACCTGTGGAATAGTCAAAAGTCCCTTTCCTATGGCTACTCATTGTGAGCCTCACTGAATGTACACACCTGGGGAAATGGTCAGGATTCTGTCTTATCCCCTAATTCAAAATCTCACTGAATAACACACACCTGTGAAATAGTCAGGTGTCTTTTTCATGTGGCCTCTCATTCGGAGTGTCACTGAATAATGTGGAGTAGTCAGGAGTCTATTTCATGTAGGCACATATTTAGATCCTCAGCGTATAGTACACACCCGTGTGATTGTAAGGAATCTAATTAATATGGCCACATATGCAGAGCCTCACTGATTAATACGAAACTGGAGAATAATTTGGAGTCTATTTTCTATGGATATTCATTCAGAGCCTCAGTGAATAATGCACACCTGTGGAGTAGCCAGGAGTCTATTTCATTTGGACACTCATTCTTAGCCTTAGTAGATAATATGCACCTGTAGAATAGTCAGGAGTTTATTGCATATGGCCACTCATTCAGAGCCTCTGTCAATAATACACACCAAGGCAATTTTCAAGAGTCTATTTTATATGGCCACTCTCTGAGTACGTTACTGTGTGTTACACACCTGCGGAATGGTCAGGATAGTTTTATATGGATACTCAATGAGTGTCTCACTGAATAATGCACACCTGTGGAATAGTCAGGAATCTATTTTATTTGGTCACTGTTTCAGAGTCTCATTGAATAATACACACCTAGAAAACATTGGGGAGTGTGTTTCATGTGGCTACTCATTCAGAGCCTCACGGAATAGTGCACACCTGGAGAATTCTCAAGAGTCTATTTGGAATGGCAATGCATTCAGAGACTCTGTGAATAACACACACATATGGAATTGTGAGGAATGAATTCCAAATGGCCAAATATTCAGAGCCTCAGTGAATCATGCACATCAAGGTAATAATCAGGAGTGTATTGCTTATGCACTCTCATTCAGCCCCTCAGTGAATAATGCACGTCTTTTGAGTACTGAGGGGTCTGTTTTATATGGCCACTCATTCGGAGACTCATTAAATAGTACACAACTGAAAACAAGTCAGGGGTGTATTTCACATGGCCACTCATTCAGAGACTCAGTGAATAATTCACAGCTCTTGAGTACTGAGGATCCTTTCTCATATGGCAAATCATTCAGAGCCTCACTAATTGATACACAGCTTGGAAATAGTCAGGATTCTATTTAATACAAACACTAATTATGAGCCTCGGTAAATCACTCATGTCTGTGAAATGCTTAGGATACTAATTCATATTACCCACCAATTCATAAATTTTCTTTATATTACACACTCATGAAATATCAGAAGTCTATTTTATATTCTGAGTCATTAGAAAGCCCAAGAAATAATACACTGCTGGGGAATACTCAGGAGTCTATTTTATATGGCCACTCAGAGAATCAGTGAATAATGCACACCACGGTAATACTCAGGATCCTGTTTCATATGACCACTGATTCAGTATCTCACTGAATGAGATACCGAGGAATCTTCAGGATTCTGTCCCATAGGACCATTCATTCAGAGCCTTACTGAATGAGGCAAAAGGGGGCAATAGTCAGGAGTCTATTTCATATGGCCTCTCCTTCTGAGCTTCAGTGAATAATGAACCCCTGTGGAGTAGCATGACTCTATTTAAGATAGCCACAAATAAAGCACCTCCCTGAATGATACACACCTGGGTGACAGGAGTCTACTTAAAACGGCTACACATTCAGAGTCTCTGTAAATAACGCACACCTGTGCAATAGACAGGAGACTTTTGTATGTGCTTACTTATTCTGAGACTTATTCAATAATACACACCTGCAAAAGAGTTAAAAGCCTAATTCATATAGCCCCCCATTTAGATCCTCAATGAATAATGCACACCAGGGTAATAGTCTAAAACCTCTCTCATATAGTCGCTCATTCAGTGCCTCAATGAATAATACACACCTGGGAAATCATCAGTATTCTATTCCATACTGTCACACATTCAGAGCCTTATTGACTAATTCACAACGCGGCAATAGTCAGGTGACTATTTTATATGGCCTCTCATGTAGAGCTTCAGTGAATAATAAACTTTTATGGAATTGTCAAGACCCCGTTTATGGTAGCCACGAATTAAGTGCCTCCCTGGATAATACACACCTGGGTGATAGTCAGGAATCTATTTCATATGATCTCTCATTCTGAGAATAACTGAAGAATACACACCTGGGAATGTGTCAGGAGTCTATTTGGCATGCACACTCATGCAAAACCAGTTTGAGTAATGCACACATGGAGAATAATTAGGAGTCCAGATCAAATGGCTACTTATTCAGACAATCAGTAAATAATGCACACATGAGGAGTAATAAGATGTCTGTTTCATGTGGCCACCCTTTCACAGCCTCACCGAATATTATAGACTTACTATATAGTCTGGTGTATATTTCATGTGGCCACTCAGAGAATCACTGAATAATGCACACATGAGGAATTATCTGTGAATATTAGGAGTCTATTTTATATGGCCACTCAGAGCCGCACTGAATAATGAATACCACGATAATAGAATCCTGTTTCATGTGACCACTGATTTAGTAACTCTCTAAATAATACACACCAGAGAATCTTCAGGATTCTATTCTGTGGGAACACTCATTCAGAGCCTTACTATATAATGTACAATGGGCAAGAGTCAGGAGTCTATTTCAAATGGCCTCTCATTCAGAGATTCAGTGAATAATAAACTCCTGTGGAGTAGTCAGGACCCTATTTAAGATAGCCACAAATTAAGCACCTCCCTGAATGATACACACCTGTGTGACAGTAAGGAGACTAATGTATATGGACACTCATACATTCTCTCTTTGAATAATACACATCTGAAAAATAATCACTAGTCTATTTCATATGGTGATTTTTTAGACAATCATTGAATAACACACACCTGTGAAGTGAAATCCAGTCTATTTTATATGGCCACCATTTCAGTGTTTCAGAGAATAATATATATATATATATATATATATATATATATATATATATATATATATATCTGGAATAGGCAAAAGTCTCTTTCATATGTCCACTCGTTCAGAGCCTCAGTGAATAATACACTTCTGAAAAATTGTCTAGTTTCTACTTCAAATGGCCACACATTGAGTGTCTCTGTATATAATGGACACCTGGGGAATAGACAGGAATCTCTTTCTTATGTTCACTTATTCAGTCTCATTAAGTAATACACACCTGGAATAAAGTTAAGCGTCTTCTTCATATATCCACTTATTTAGAGACTCAGTAAATAATGCAAACCTTTAGAACACACACTGGTTTATTTTGTATGGCCCCAAAATGAAAGCCTCAGTGAGTAATGAATAAATTTGAAATAAGGAGGAGTGTATTCCATATGCCAACTGAATTAGTGTCTCAGTAAATAATACGCCCAAAGTAATTTACACAATCAATGCTATCCCCATCAAACTACCATTGAATTTCTTCACAGAACTGGAAAAAACCACCATGAATTTCATATGGAACCAAAAAAGAGCCCGCATAGCCAAGTCAATTCTAAGCAAAAAGAACACAGCGGGAGGCATCACACTACCAGACTTCAAACTATACTACAAGGCTACAGTAATCAAAACAGCATGGTACTGGTACCAAAACAGAGATATAGACCAATGGAACAGAACAGAGGCATCGGAGGCAACACAACACATCTACAACCATATTATCTTTGATAAACCAGACAAAAACAGGCAATGGGGAAAGGATTCCCTATTTAATAAATGGTGTTGGGAAAACTGGCTAGCCATGTGCAGAAAGCAGAAATTGGACCCCTTCCTGACACCTTACACTAAAATTAACTCCAGATGGATTAAAGACTTAAACGTAAGACCCGACACCATAAAAACCCTAGAAGAAAATCTAGGCAAAACCATTCAGGACATAGGAGTAGGCAAGGACTTCATGAACAAAACTCCCAAAGCATTGGCAACAAAAGCCAAAATAGACAAATGGGACCTAATCAAACTCCACAGCTTCTGCACAGCAAAACAAACAGTCACTAGAGTGAATCGGCAACCATCAGAATGGGAAAAAATCTTTGCAGTTTACGCATCCGACAAAGGGCTGATATCCAGAATTTACAAAGAACTCAAACAGATTTACAGGAAAAAAACAAACAAGCCCATTCAAAAATGGGCAAAGGATATGAACAGAAACTTTACGAAAGCAGACATACATGAGGCCAGCAAACATATGAAAAAGTGCTCATCGTCATTGGTCATTAGAGAGATGCAAATCAAAACCACATTGAGATACCATCTCACACCAGTTAGAATGGCGATCATTAAAAAATCTGGAGACAGCAGATGCTGGAGAGGATGTGGAGAAATAGGAACACTCTTACACTGTTGGTGGGAGTGTAAATTAGTTCAACCATTGTGGAAGACAGTGTGGCGATTCCTCAGGGACCTAGAAATAGAAATTCCATTTGACCCAGCAATCCCATTACTGGGTATCTATCCAAAGGATTATAAATCGTTCTACTATAAGGACACATGCACACGAATGTTCATTGCAGCACTGTTTACAATAGCAAAGACCTGGAACCAACCCAAATGCCCAACGATGATAGACTGGACTGGGAAAATGTGGCACATATACACCATGGAATATTATGCAGCAATCAAAAATGATGAGTTTGTGTCCTTTGTAGGGACATGGATGAATCTGGAGAACATCATTCTCAGCAAACTGACACAAGAACAGAAAAAGAAATACCGCATATACTCGCTCATTGGTGGGTGAGAAAAATGAGAACATGTGGACACAGAGAGGCGGTCTACTATACACTGGGGACTGTTGGGGGGAATGGGGGAGGGACAGCAGGGGGGGCTGGGGGGGATAGCCTGGGGATGAATACCAAGTGTGGGTGAAGGGGAGGAAAGCAGCAAAGCACACTGCCATGTGTGTACCTATGCAACTATCTTGCTCGTTCTGCACATGTACCCCCAAACCTATAATGCAATAAAAAAAAAATAATAATAATAATAATAATAATACACACCTTAGCAATAGTAAGGGATCGCTTTCATTTAATCACTAACTCAAAGCCCCATTAAATAATACACACCTGTTGAAGAGTCAAGAGGTTATTTCATATGGCCAAACATTCAGAGCCTCAGTGACTAATACATACCAGGGCATACTCAGAACACTATGACATTTGGCCTCTCATTCAGAGCTTCAGTGAATAATGAACACTTATTGGAAATTCAGGATTCTATTTCATAAAGACACTCTTTCAGAGCCAAACCTAAGAATGCACTCCTGCAGGTATTCAGGAGTCTCTTTCGTATGTCCACTCATTCAGAGCCTCATTGAATACTACACATCTATGGAAATATCAGGAGTGTATTGCACATGGCCACTCATGCAGGGTTTCGTTGAATCATAAATACCTGGGGAATACTCAGGAGTTTATTTTATGTGGCCACTCATTCAGAAACTCGTGGAATAATGCCCACCTGTGAAACAGTCTGAAGTCTATTTGATATGATGGTTCATTCAGTTCCTCAGTGGAAAATGCACACAGGAAAAAATAGTTGAGTGGCTATTTTATGTATCCACTTATCCATATACTTAGTAAGTAATACACACCTGGGCAATAGTCAGAAGTCAATTTCATGTGGCCAATTATTCAGAAACTAAGTGAATGATACACACCTGTGGACTAGTTAGTCTATAATATATGGCCGCTCAATTAGAGCTTTACTGATTTATTCACACCTGGGAATTAGTCAGGATTCTATTTCATATCACCACTTTTTAAGAGCCTCATTGAGTAATGCACATCTGGTCAGTAATCAGGAAACTATATCCTATGAATGAGTATTCCTAGCCTCAGTAAATAATGCACACCTGTGGAATAGCCAGGAGTTTATTTCACACAGCCACTCATTCAGAGCCTCGGAGAATAATACACACCTGTGGAACAGTCAGCATTTTATTTCATAAGGCCACTGACTCATAGCCTCAGTGAATAATGCACAAATGTACAGTACTCAGCAGTCTATTTCATAAACCCACTCATTCAGAGATTCACTGAATAATAAACATTATTGGGATAGACATCATCCTGTTTCATATGATCACACAAGGAGAGTACCACTGAGTAATACACACCTGGGGAGGAGTTAGGAATCTACTTTATATGGCCACTCATTTACAGCCTCAGTGAATAATGCACACATGTGGAATAGACACTACTCTATTTTATATGGCCACAAAATCAAAGCCTGAGTGAGTAATGCACAACTTTGGAATAGTCAGTAGTCTATTCCTTATGCCCATATATTCAGAATCTGAGGCAACAATACACACCTGGGGAATAGTCAGAAGTCTATTTCATATGGTCGCTAACTCAAAGACACATTATTAAATAATACACACCTGTGGACTAGTCAGGAGACTATTTCATATGGCCAAAGATTCAGAGACTCAGTGAATAATGCATATCTGGTAAATACTAAGGACGCTATTACATATGGCCCATCCTTCAGAGCTTCACTGAATTAGGAACACATGTACTGTAATCAAAATTTTATTTCATATAGCCACATATTCAGAGACTCACGGAATAACATACACCTGGGGGAAAGTCAAGTTTCTATGTCATATAGCCATTCATTTAGAGCCGAACCTTAAAATATAAGGCTGAGGAGTATTCAGTAGTCACTTTTCTATGGCCACTCATTCAGAACCTCACTGAATAATACAAATTGATGGAAAAGTCAGGAGTGTATTTTACATGGCCACTTATTCAGAACCTCTGTGGAGAATCATATATACTAGAGGAATGCTCAGGATTCTATTTAATATAGCCACTATTTCAGAGACTCACTAAATGATGCATACATGGAAAATAGTCTGGAGACTATTTGATATGACCGTTCACCCAGTGCCTCAGTGGAAAATGCACAGCTAAGAAATAGTCAAGAGGATATAGTCAGGAGTCTGTTTGATATGATCACTCATTCAGAAACTCACTGAGTGATACACAACTGGAGAATAGTCAGAGTCCATGCCATATGACCACTCAATCACAGCACTATCCAAATAATGCACAATGCGGCAATTGTCAGGAATCTATTTCATGTGGCCTCTTATTCAGAAATTCAGTGCATAATAAAAAGCTTTAGAGTAGTCAGGACCCTATTTAAGGTAGCCCCAAATTAAGCACATCCCTGAATGATACAAACATAAGTGATTGTAAGGAGGCTATTAGATATGGACACTCATACAGAACCTCTTCGAATATTGCACATGTGGGGAATAAACACTAGTCTATTTCATATGATGATTCGTTTGAAATATCAAGAAATAATGAACACCTGTGAAGTAAAATGAAGTCTATCTCATATGGCCACTCTTTCAGTGTTTCAGTAAAAAATATGTATATCTGAATAGTCAGAAATCTCTTTCATATGGCCACTCGTTCAGGGCCTCGGTGAATAATACACCCCTTGGAAACAGTCAAGAGTATACTTCAAATGTCCACACATTCAGGGTTTCTGTAAATAATGCACACCCGGACAATAGACAGGAGTCTCTTTTTTATGCCCACTTATTCAGAGTCTCATTCAATAATACACACCTAAAATCGTTAAGAGTCTACTTTATATAGCCACTCATTTAGAGCCTCAATGAATAATGCACCCCAGGGTTACAATCTGGAGACTCTTTTATATGGCCACTCATTCAGTGCCTCACTGAATTATACAAACCTGGGGTATCATAAAGATTATATTCCATTCTGCCACTCATTCAGAGCCGTATTGAATAATTCACAATGGGCAATAGTCTGGTGTCCATTTTATATGGCCTCACAGTTAAATAATGAACTTCTATGGAGTAGTCAAGTCACTGTTTAAGAGAGACATGAATTAAGTGCCTCCCTGAATGATACATACCTAGGTGATAGTGAGAAGTCTATTTTATATGACATCTCATTCTGGGAATCACTGAAGTATACACACATGATGGAGTGTCAACAAGATATTTTGTATGCCCACTCATACATAACATGTTTAAATAATGCGAACATGTAGAATAATTAGAAGTCTATGTCATATGACTACTGATTCACACAATCAGTGAATAAGGCACACCTGTGGAGTAATAAAAATTCTATTTTATATGGCCACTCTTTCACACCCTCACCGCATATTACACAATTGTGATATAATCTGGAGTGTATTTCTTATTGCCACTCATTCAGAGGATTACTGAATAATGCACACCTGCGGAATAGTCAGAAGTCCCTTTTCAATGGATACTCATTGAGAACCTCACTGTATGTACACACCTGGGGAAATAATCAGGATTATCTTTTATCCACACATTCAAAGACTCACTGAATAATGCACACCTGTGGAATAGTCAGGTGTCTTTTTCATGTGGCCTCTCATTCAGAGTGTCACTGAATAATGTGGAGTAGTCCAGAGTCTATTTCATGTCAACACATATTTAGAGCCTCAGTGACTAATACACACCTGTGTGATAGTAAAATATCTAATTAATATGGCCAAATATCCAGAGCCTCACGGAATAATACACACCTGCAGAATAATTTGTAGTCTATTTATGATGGACATTCATTCAGAGCCTTGGTGAATAATTCACCCCTGTGGAGTAGCCAGGAGTCTATTTCATTTGGACATTCATTCTTAGCCTCAGTGGAAAATATGCACCTGTGAAATAGGAGTCTATTTCATATGGCCACTCATTAAGAGCCTCAGTGAATAATACACAATTGAGGAATATTCAAGAGCCTATTTTATATGGCCACTTTCTCAGTACCTTACTGACTGGTACACACCTGCGGAATAGTCAGGACAGTTTTATATGGACACTCAATGAGTGCCTCACTGAATAATGCACACCTGTGGAATAGTCAAAATTCTATTTTATTTGGTCACTCTTTCAGAGCCTCAGTGAATAATACACACCTTGAAAACATTGTGGAGCCTGGTTCATGTGGCCACTCATTCAGAGCCTCATGGAATAGTGCACACCTGGTGAATTCTCAAGAGTCTATTTGGAATAGCAATGCATTCAGAGACTCTGTGAATAACACACACCTTGGGAATTGTGAGAAATCCATTCCATTTTGCTACGTATTCGGAGCCTCAGCGAATCATGCACACCAAAGAAATAATCAGGAGTCTATAGTTTATGCCCTCTCATTCAGCACCTCAGTGAATAATGCACGTCTGTCGAGTACTGAGGAGTCCGTTTCATATGGCCACTCATTTCGATTCTCACTGAATAGTATGCAACTGGAAAAAAGTCAGGGGTGTATTTCACACGGCCACTAATTCAGAGGCTCAGTGAATAATTCACAGCTGTTGACTACTCAGGAGCCTTTCTCATATGGCGAATCATTCAGAGCCTCACTGAATGATACACAGCTTGGGAATAATCAGGATTCTATTTAATATAAACACTCATAATGAGATTAAGTGAATCACGCATGTTTGTGAAATACTGAGGATACTTAATCATATTACTCTCCAATTTATAGATTCCCTGAATATTACACACTTTTGAAATAATCAGAAATCTATTTCATATGGTTATTCATTAGAAACCCTGAGAAATAATACATTCCTGAGAAACAGTTAGGAGTGTATTTTATATGGCTACTCAGAGAATCAGTGAATAATGCACACATGAGGAATACTCAGTGAATTTTTAAAGTCTATTTCATATGGCCACACAGCCTCACTGAATAATGCACACTGTGGTAATAGTCAGGATCCTGTTTCATATGACCACTGATTCAGTATCTCACTGAATGTCATATCGAAAAATTGTCAGGATACTGTTCCATAGGACCATTCATTCAGAGTCTTACTGAATAATGCACAAGGGGCAATAGTTAGGAGACTATTTCATATGGCCTTCCCTTAGGAGCTTCAGTCAATAATGAACACTTGTGAAGTAGTCATGGACCTATTTAAGATAGCCACAAATTAAGCACCTCCCTGAATGATACACACCTGGGTGACCGTCAGTAATCTACTTAAATCCACTACACATTCAGAATCTCTGTAAATAATGCACACATGGGCAATAGACAGGAGTCTCTTTTTTATGCCCACTTATTCAGAGTCTCATTCAATAATACACACCTGCAGAAGAGTTAAGAGTCTACTTCATATAGCCACCCATTTAGATTCTCAGTGAATAGTGCATACCAGGGTAATCATCTGGAGCCTCTCTCATTTATCCTCTCATTCAGTGCCTCACTGAATGATACACACCTGGGGAATCACCCGGAATCTATTCCATACTGCTACTAATTCAGAGCCTTATTGAAAAAATCACAACGAGGAAATAGTCGGGTGACTAATTTATCTGACCTCTCATTTAAAGCTTCAGTGAATAATGAACTTATATGGAGTAGTCAGGACTCTGTTTATGGTAGCCACAAATTAAGTGCGTACATGGATGATATGGCTACTCAGAGCCAGAGTGAATAATGCATAACATGGTAATATTCAGGATCCTGTTTCATGTTACCACCGATTCAGTATCTCTCAAAATGATACACACCAGGGCATCATCAGAATTATATTCCATAGGAACACTCATTCAGAGTCTTACTAAATAATGCACAATAAGACAAGTGTCAGGAATCTATTTTATATGGCCTCTCATTCAGAGATTCAGTGAATAATATTTCATGTGGCCACTGAATTAGTATCTCTCAGAATGATACACACCAAAAAATCCTCAGAATTTTATTCCATACTGCACTCATTTAGAGCCTTATTGAATAATTCACAACGGGGCAATAGTCAGGTGACTATTTTATATGGCCTCTCATTTAGAGCTTCAGTGAATAATTAACTGCTATGGAGTAGTCAGGACGCTGTTTATGGTAGCCACGAATTAAGTGCCTCCCTGAATGATACAAACGTGGGTGATAGTCAGGAGTCTATATTATATGATCTCTCATTCTGGGAATAACTGAAGAATACACACCTGGGGAAGTGTCCGGAGTCTATTTGGTATGCACACACATGCAGAACCTGTTTGCCCATATATTCAGAGCCTGAGTCAATAATACACACCTCGGGAATAGTCAGAAGTCTATATCATATGGTCACTAACTCAAAGACTCATTAAATGATAAGAACATGTGGACTAGTCAGGATACTATTTCATATGGCCAAAGTTTCAGAGCCTCAGTGAATAATGCATATCTGGGAAATACTCAGGACTCTATTACATATGGCCTCTCCTTCAGAGCTTCACTGAATAAGGAACACCTGTATTGTAGTCAGAATTCTATTTCATATAGCCACATATTCAGAGCCTCACTGAATAACATACACCTTTGGGAAAGTCAAGTTTCTATGTCGTATAACCACTCATTTAGAGCCGAACCTAAAAAGGCACGCCTAAGAAGTATTTAGTAGTCTCTCTCTTATGGCCACACATTCAGAGCCTCACTGAATAATACAGACGGGTGGAAAAGTCAGGATTGTATTTCACATGGCCACTCATTTTGAACCTCAGTGAACAATCATATATACCTGGAAAGTACTCACAATTCTATTTAATATAGTTATTTATTCAGAGACTCACTGAATGATGCACACCTGGGGAATAGTCTGGAGCCTATTTGATATGACCGTTCAACCAGTGTCTAAGTGGAAAATGCACAGCTGTGAAATAGTTAAGAGACATAGTCAGGAGTCTATTTTATATGGCCTCGCATTCAGAAACTCACTGAATGATACACAACTGGGGAATAGTCAGAGTCCATGCCATATGGCCACTCAATCACAGCGTTACCAAATAATGCACAATGGGGCAATTGTCAGGAGTCTATTTCCTATGACCTCTTCTTCAGAGCTTCAGTGCATAATAAACCGCTGTGGAGTAGTCAAGATCCTATTGTAGGTAGCCCCAAATTAAGCACCTCCCTGAATGATACACACATGGGGGATGTTCAGGAGGCTATTTGATATGGACACTCATACACAAACTCTTCGAATACTGCACATGTGGGGAATAAACACTAGTCTATTTCGCATAGTGATTCGTTTGGAATATCAAGAAATAACGGACACCTGTGGAGTAAAATGGTGTCTATTACATATGGCCACTCTTTCAGTGTTTCAGTGAATAATATGTACATCTGAATAGTCAGAAATATCTTTCATATGGGCACTCATTCAGGGCCTCGGTGAGTAATACACCCCTTGGAAACAGTCAAGTGTCTACTTCAAATGTCTACACATTCAGGGTCTCTGCAAATAATGCACAGCTCTGCAATAGCCAAGAGTCTTTTTTAAATGCTACCTTATTCAGAGTTTCATTCAATAATACACGCCTAAGGAAGTGTTAAGAGTATACTTCATATACCCACTCATTTAGAGCCTCAGTGAATAATGCACACCAGGGTTATAGTCTGGAGCCTGTTTTTTTATGGCCACTCATTCAATGCCTCACTGAATGATACAAACCTGGGGAATCATAAGGATTCTATTCCATACTACCACTCATTCAGATCCTTATAAAATAATTCACAACGTGCAATTATCAGGTGTCTATTTTATATGACCTCTCAGTTAAATAATGAACTTCTATGGAGTAGTCAAGTCACTGTTAAAGAGAGAAACGAATGAAGTGCTTCCCTGAATTAAACACACCTGTTTGGGGTCAGTTGTCTATTTTATATAATTTCTCATTCTGGAAATAACAGAAGAATACACACGTGGGAAAGTGTCAGGGGTGTATTTGGTATGCACACTCATGCAGATCTTGTTTTAATAATGCACACGTGGAGCATAATTAGGAGTCCATGTCATATGGCTACTCATTCAAACAATCAGTGAATAATGCACACATGTGGAGTAATACGAAGTCTGTTTTATGTGGCCACGTTTTCACAGCCTCACCGAATATTATAAACTTATGATATAGTCTGGAGTCTATTTCATGTGGAGACTCAGACAATCAGTGAATAATGCACACATGAGGAATACTCTTTAATATTAGGAGTCTACCTTATATGGCCACTCAGAGCAACAGTGATTAGTACATACCATGGTAATACTCAGGATACTGTTTTATTTGACCACTGATTCTATGCCTCCCTGAATGATACACACTAAGGTATCTTCAAAATTCTATTTCATAGGAACACTCATTCAGAGACTTACTAAATAATGCACAATGGGGCAAGAGTCAGGAGTCTTTCATTTGGCCTTTCATTCACAGATTCAGTGAATAATAAACACCTGTGGAGTTGTCAGGACCCTATTTAACATAGACACAAATTAAGCACCTTCCTGAATGATACACGCCTGTGTGACAATCAGAAGTCTATTTGATATGGACACTCATACAGATCCTCTTTGAATAATGCACATGTGGAGAATAATCACTAGTCTATTTCATGTGGTGATTCCTTTAGAGAATCATTGAATAACACAAACCTGTGAAGTGAAATCGAGTCTATTTCATATGGCCACCATTTCAGTGATTCAGTGAATAATATATATATCTGGAATAGCCAGGAATCTCTTTCATATGGCCACTCCTTCAGGGCATCAGTGAATAATACACCCCTGGAAAATTGTCTAGTGTCTACTTTAAATGGCCACACATTGAGAGTTACAGTATATAATGCACACCTGAGGAATAGACAGGAGTCTCTTCCTTACACTCACTTATTCAGACTCATTCTGTAATACACACCTGGAAAAGAGTTAAAAATTTTCTTCATATAGCCACTCATTTAGAGCCACACTAATTAATTCACACCTGTGGAACAGACATTGGTCTATTTTGTATGGCCACAAAATCAAAGCCTGGGTGAGTAATGCAGAACTTTGGAATTATGAGGAGTCTATTCCATATGCCCAATTAATCAGTGTCTCATTCAATAGTACACACCTTAGGAATAGTAAGGGATCTTTTTCATCGAATCACTAACTCAAAGCCTCATTAAATAGTACACATCTGTGGAAGAGTCAGGAGGCTATTTCATATGGTCAAACATTCAGAGCCTCAGTGACTAATACATACCGGGCATACTCAGGACACTATTACACATGGCCTCTCATTCAGAGCTTCACTGAATAATGAACACCTGTGGGAAAGTCAGAATTGTATTTCATAAAGACACTCTTTCAGAGCCAAACCTAAACATGCACTCCTGCGAGTTTTCAGGAGTCTCTTTCCTATTTCCACTCATTCAGAGACTCATTGAATAATACCATCTATAAAAATGTCAGGAGTGTATTTCACGTGGTCACACATTCAGAGCCTCATTGAATCATACATACCTACGGAATACTCAGGAGTCTATTTCATATGGCCACTAATTCAGAAACTCGTGGAATAATGCACACCTGTGAAATAGTTAGGAGTCTATTTGATATGATGGTTCATTCAGTGCCTCAGTGGAAAATGCACAGGAAAGAAATAGTTAAGTGGCTATTTTTTATAGCCACTGATCCATACCCTTAGTTAGTAATACACACCTGGGGAATAGTCAGGAGTCGATTGCATGTGGCCAATTATTCAGAAACTTACTGAATGCTACACACCTGTGGTCTAGTTAGAGTCCATGACATACGACCACACAATCAGAGCATTACTGTTTGATGCACACATGGGAACTAGTCAGGATTGTATTTAATATCACCATTGTTTTTTTTTTTTTTTTTTTTTTTTTTTTTTTTTTTTTTTTAATTTTTATTGCATTATAGGTTTGGGGGTACATGTGCAGAACAAGCAAGATAGTTGCATAGGTACACACATGGCAGTGTGCTTTGCTGCTTTCCTCCCCTTCACCCACACTTGGTATTCATCCCCAGGCTATCCCCCCCAGCCCCCCCCTGCTGTCCCTCCCCCATTCCCCCCAACAGTCCCCAGTGTATAGTAGACCGCCTCTCTGTGTCCACGTGTTCTCATTTTTCTCACCCACCTATGAGTGAGTATATGCGGTATTTCTTTTTCTGTTCTTGTGTCAGTTTGCTGAGAATGATGTTCTCCAGATTCATCCATGTCCCTACAAAGGACACAAACTCATCATTTTTGATTGCTGCATAATATTCCATGGTGTATATGTGCCACATTTTCCCAGTCCAGTCTATCATCGTTGGGCATTTGGGTTGGTTCCAGGTCTTTGCTATTGTAAACAGTGCTGCAATGAACATTCGTGTGCATGTGTCCTTATAGTAGAACGATTTATAATCCTTTGGATAGATACCCAGTAATGGGATTGCTGGGTCAAATGGAATTTCTATTTCTAGGTCCCTGAGAAATCGCCACACTGTCTTCCACAATGGTTGAACTAATTTACACTCCCACCAACAGTGTAAGAGTGTTCCTATTTCTCCACATCCTCTCCAGCATCTGCTGTCTCCAGATTTTTTAATGATCGCCATTCTAACTGGTGTGAGATGGTATCTCAATGTGGTTTTGATTTGCATCTCTCTAATGACCAATGACGATGAGCACTTTTTCATATGTTTGCTGGCCTCATGTATGTCTGCTTTCGTAAAGTTTCTGTTCATATCCCCATTGTTTAAGAACCTCATTGAATAATGCACATCTGGTCAGTAATCAGAAGGCTATGTCATATGAACACTCATTCATAGCCTCAGTGAATTATGCACAACTGTTGAGTAGCCAAGAGTGTATTTCACACAGCCACTCATTCAGAGCCTCAGTTCATAATATACACCTGTAGAACAGTCAGCGTTTCATTTTATATGACCACTGAATCATAGCTTCAGTAAATAATGCCCAAATGTACAGTACTCAGAAGTCTATTTCATAATGCCATGCATTCAGAGATTCACTGCATAATAAATTTTTTTGGGATAGACATCATTCTGTTTCATTCTGATCACACAAGGAGAGCCTCACTGAGTAATACACACCTGGAGAAGAGTAAGGAGTCTACTTTATGTTGCCCCTCATTTAAAGCCTCAGTGAATAATGCACGTGTGTGGAATAAACAGTAGTCTATTTTATATGGCCACAAAATGAAAGCCTGAGTTAGTAATGCACAACTTTGGAATAGTCACTTGTCTATTCCATATGCCCATATATTCTGAGTCTGAGTCAATAATACACACCCGGGGAATAGTCAGACGTCCATTTCTTATCATCACTAACTCAAAGACTCATTAAATGATACAAACCTGTAGACTAGTAAGAAGACTATTTCATATGGCCAAAGTTTCAAAGCCTCTGTGAGTAATGAATATCTGGGGAATACTCAGGACCCTATTACATATTGCCTCTCCTTCAGAACTTCACTGAATAAGAAACACCTGTATTGTAGTCAGAATTCTATTTCATATTGCCACATATTCAGAGCCTCACTGAATAACATACACCTTGGGGAAAGTCAAGGTTTTATGTTGTATAGCCACTCATTTAGAGCCGAACCTAAAAATGCACGCCTGAGGAGTGTTCAGTAGTCACTTTCCTATGGCCAAACATTCAGAGCCTCACTTAATAATATGGACCTATGGAAAAGTCAGGAGTGTATTTCACATGGCCACTCATTCAGAACCTCAGTGAAGAATCATATATAGCTGGGGAATACTCAGGATTCTATTTAATATAGCCACTTATTCAGAGACTCACTGAATGATGCACACCTGGGGAATAGTCTGGAGTCTATTTGATATGACCGTTCACCCAGTGCCTCTGTGGAAAATGCACAACTGAGAAATAGTCAGGAGGCTATAGTCAGGAGTTTATTTTTTTATGGTAACTCATTCAGAGACTCACAGAATGATACAAAACTGGGGAATAGTCCGAGTCCATGCCCTATGGCCACTCAGTCATAGCATTACAGGATAATGCACAATGGGGCAATAGTCAGAAGTCTATTTCATATGGCCTCTTATTCAGAGCTTCAGTGCATAATAAACAACTGTGGAGTAGTCAGAACCCTATTTAAAATAGCCACAAATTAAGCACCTACCTGAATGATACACGCATGAGTGATTGTCAGGAGGCTATTTGATATGGACAGTTATACAGAACCTCTTTGAATACTGCACATGTGGGAAATAAACACTAGTCTATTTTATATGGTAATTCATTTGGTATATCAAGAAATAACACTCACATTTGGAGTAAAATGTGGTCTATTTCCTATGGACAGTCTTTCAGTGAATAATATATATATCTGTATAGTCAGGAATCTTTTTTATATGGCCACTCGTTCTTGTCCTCAGTGAATAATAAACCCCTTGGAAACAGTCAAGGGTCTACTTCAAATGTCTACACATTCAGGGTCTCTGTGAATAATGCACACCTGGGCAATAGCCAGGAGTCTCTTTTTATGCCCACGTATTCAGAGTCTCATTCAATAATACACACCTAAGGAAGAGTTAAGTGTCTACTTTATATAGCCACACTTTTGGAGCCTCAGTGAATAATGAACACCAGGGTTATAGTCTGGAGCCTCTTTTATATGGCCACTCATTCAGTGCCTCACTGAATGACACAAACCTGGAAAATCATAAGGATTCTATTCCTTACTACAACTCATTCAGAGCATTATAGAATAATTCACAATGTGTTTTCCAAGATCGCGCCGTAGAAGCAACTCAGAATTGCAGCTCTCAGTGAAGGTGCAGAGAGTGAGTCCTAGCCGCATTATCAGACGGACCTTTGTTGCTCACAGAACGGGGAAATTGTCAGGTATAAGAGAGACACAGGACACCAGTGGAGCAGCTGTTTTGGCTTGCGTGCTTGGTTCGGCAGGCACTGCAGTGAAGCAGCACCTGGCACAAAACTCACTGGTCTGGGTGCCCTGTTAAACCAGCAATCTGAGATTTGGAAGGGCAGAATGATATGTCCTTCTGATTAAACGGGACTTGGACAATAAGCCAGACCAGGAGATTCCTGGGAAGCATGATTTGAGCCAGTGCAGTAGGCAGCAGCATGGGAGATTACAGGGATCTCAGTGTCCTATCAGCAGGCTACTGGGGCGCCAGTGAGAGAGTCAACCATTCAAATTGGGGAGGAAATGAGAGAGAGAGAGAGGACCATTTCTGAGGCAGAGAGCCTGGTGATCAGGCTCGGTGGTTCCAACCCTCACAGGGATAAGTAGGGTGGCGATTGGAGGGGCTTGGGATTGAGAGTTTTGCTGCGGGCTCGGCTGAATCCAGGATGATGCAGTCCAGTGGGGGAGTGTCATCCGCCACTATGGATGCAATCCTCCCCTACTGAGGTACACGCCCAGTGCTGAAGCAACCTGCCATTGCTGAGGCAAACCGCCATAACAGAGAGACTCTGCCAGCAGAGCTGAGTGCACCACAGTAGAACAGAGCCCCATGACAGCAGGCAAACCCGTGCTAGCAGGGTGGAGCTGCAGCAGGCAAATAGTAAATAGACTACAGTTTAGCCGGGTAGGACAGTGCAACAGATACTTATAAAGAAAGCCCCAACTCTCTGAGACAAAGCATCTGAGAGAGAAAAAAAAAGAGTTTTATAAGTTCTACTGCATCAGACTGAAACACAGGTGTCCAACAACTCTGAAAAAACAATGGAGGTCATATATCAGCACTGGAGCTTCTATAAAGTACAGACCTTCTCCTCAAGCAGCACCCTGACCCCTGTATATCCAAAGCGTCATCTGTAAAAATGACTAATCACACTGACATTTGGCAGGCATCATTCTGGGACAAAGATAGCAGAAGAAGAAACCGGTAGCATCCTTCACTGTTCCGCAGCTGCTCCAGGTGTACCCCAGACAAGCAGGGCCTGAAGTGGACCTCAGAACTCGTACAGCAGAGGGGCTAGACAGTTAGAAGGAAAACTAAGTAACAGAAATACTTCATCATCAACAATCTGGGGGTCCACTCAGAGACCCAATTGAAAAATCAGCAACCAATAAGACGACAGGTGGAAAAATCCACAATGATGGGAAGAAACCAGCACAAAACAAGGAAGACACCAGAAACCAAAACACCTCCCCTCCGGCAAAGGACCAAAACTCCTCACCAGCAAGGGAAAAAAGCTGGACGGAGAATGAGTGTGATGAAATGCCGGAATCAGACTTCAGAAGGTGGATAATGAAAAACTTCAGTGAGCTAAAAGAACATGTTCTAAATCAATGCAAAGAAACTAAGAACCTTGAATAAAGATTTGAAAAAAGATTCGAAGACATGATAACGAGAATTGACAACTTAGAGAGGAATATAAATGAATTGAAGGAGTGGAAAAACACAACATGAGACCTTCACGAAGCATGCACAAGGTTCAAAAGCCGAATTGACCAAGCAGAAGAAAGAATATCAGAAGTGGGAGATCAACCCAATGAAATAAAAAGAGAAACCAACATTAGAGTAAAAAAGCACAAAAAGAAATGAACAAAATCTCCAAGAAATGTAGGACTATGTGAAGAGACCCAAGCTACGTTTGATAGGTGTACCAGAATGTGATGAAGAGAATGAATCCAAGCTGGAAAATAGTTTTCAGAATATAATCCAGGAAAATTTCCCCATCCTAGCAAGACAGGCCAATACTCAACTCATGGAAATACAGACAACTAAACAAAAATACTCCACAAGAAGTGCAACCCCAAGGCACATAATCATCAGATTCACCAGGGTTGAAATAAAGGACAAAATACTAAGGACAGCCAGAGAGAAAGGTCGGGTCACCCACAAAGGGAAGCCCATCAGACTCACAGAAGATCTCTCGGAAGAGACTCTACAAGCCAAAAGAGAGTGGGGGCCAATATTTAACATCCTTAAAGAAAAGAACTTTCAACCCAGAATTTCATATCCAGCCAAACTGAGATTCCTAAATGCAGGAAAAATAAAATCCTTCACAAACAAGCAAGTACTCAGAGATTTTGTCAAAACTAGGCCTGCTTTACAAGAGCTCCTGAAAGAGGCACTACACATAGAAAGAAACAACAAGTACCAGCCATCCTAAAAGCATACAAAATGCTAAAGAGCATGAACAAAATGAAGAATCTACATGAACGAATGGGCAAAACAGAAAGCTAGCATCAAAATGACAGTATCAAATTCACACATAACAATATTAACCCTAAATGTAAATGGCCTAAATGCACCAATCAAAAGACACAGACTGGCAAATTGGATAAATAACCAAAACTCATCGGTGTGCTGTATCCAGGAAACCCACCTCACATGCAAGGATACACAAAGTCTCAAAATACTGGGATGGAGGAAGATTTACCAAGCAAATGGAGAGCACAAAATGCAGGAGTTGAGTTCCTGCCTCTGATAAAATAGATTTTAAAGCAACAAAGATGAAAAGAGACAAAGAAGGTCATTACATAATGGTAAAAGGAGTGATACAACAAGAAGTGCGAATGATCCCTAATATATATGGACCCAATGCAGGAGCACTTAGATATATAAGGCAAGTTCTTAGTGACTTACAAAGAGACTTAGACTCCCACACGATAATAGTGGGAGACTTTAACACTCCACTGTCAATGTCAGACAGATCAACCAGACAGAAAATTAACAAGGATATCCAGGACTCGATTTCAGACCTGGAACAAGCAAACCCGATAGACATTTACAGAACTCTCCACCCCAAATTCACAGAAAAAAACATTCTTCTCAGCACTACATCAAACCTACTCCAAAATTGACCACATAATTGGAAGTAAAGCACTGCTCAGCAAATGCAAAACAACTGAAATCATAACAAACAGTCTCTCAGACCATAGTGCAATCAAGGTAGAACTCAGAATTCAGAAACTAACTCACAACCGCACAGCTTCATGGAAACTGAACAACTGGCTCTTGAATGCTGATTGGATAAACTATGAAATAAAGGCAGAAATACAACATACCAGAATGTCTGGGACACCTTTGAAGCAGTCTGTACAGAAAAATATATAGCAATAAGTGCCCACATGAGAAGAGTGGAGAGTTTCAAAATTGACAACCTATCACCAAAATTGAAAGAGCTAGAGGAGTAAGATCAAAAACACTCAAAACCTAGCCAAAGACAAGAAATAACTAAGATCAGAGCAGAACTGAAGGAGATAGAGGTAGGAGAAGCCCTTCAAAACATCAATAAATCCAAGAGCTGTTGTTTCAAAAAAATCAATAAAATAGACAGACCACAAGCCAGACTGATAAAAAAAGAAAAGAGAACAACCAAATAGATTAAAAAAAAATGATAAAGGGGAAATCACCACAGATTCCACAGAAATTCAAAACATCTTCAGAGAATACTACAAACAACTCTATGCAAATAAACTAGTAAACCAGGAGAAAATGGATAAATTTCTGGACACCTGTGTCCTCCCAAGCCTGAACAAGGAGGAAGCCAAAACTATGAATAGACCAATAACAAGGTCTAAATTTGAGGCAGCAATTAGGAGCCTACCACACACAAAAAAGCCCATGTCCAGATGGGTTCACAGCCGAATTCTACCGGACACAGAAAAAGGATCTGGTACCATTACTCCATTCCTTCTGAAACCATTCCAAAGAATTCAAAAAGAGGGAATCCTTCCCAAATCATTTTATGAGACCAACATCAACCTGATACAAAAACCCGGCAGAGACTCAACAAGAAAATAAAACTTCAGGCCAATATCCATGATGAACATAGATGCAAAAATCTTCAATAAAATACTGGCAAACTGATTACAACAGCACATTAAAAAACTTATTCATTATGATCAAGTAGGATTCATCCCGGGGATGCAAGACTGGTTCAACATACGCAGGTCAATAGATGTAATTCACCACATAAAGAGAACCAAAAACAAAAACCACATGATTATCTCAATGGACACAAAGAAGGCATTTGACAAAATTCAACAGAACTTCTTGCTAAAAACCCTCAATAAACGGTATAGATGGAACATACCTCAAAGTAATAAAAGCTATTTACCACAAACCAACAGCCAATATCATACTTAATGAAGAAAAACTGGAAGCATTTCTTTTGAAATCCAGCACTAGTCAAGGATGCCCTCTCTCACCACTCCTATTCAACATAGTACTGGAAGTTCTAGCCAGAGCATTCAGGCAAGAAAAAGAAATAAAATGTATTCAAATAGGAAAGATGGAAGCCAAATTGTCTCTATTTGCAGATGACATTATAGTATACATAGATGACCCCATCACCTCAGTTCATAAACTTCTGGAACTGATTATTAACTTAAGCAAAGTCTCAGTATATAAAATCAATGTGCAAAAATTACAAGCATTCCTATACACCAATAACAGACTTAAAGAGAACCAAATCAAGAACGAACTGCCATTCACAATTGCTACAAAGAGAATAACATACCTAGGAACACAACTCACAAGGAATGTAAGGGACCTCCTTAAGGAAAACTACAAACCACTTTTCACCGAAATAAGAGAGGACACAAACAGATGGAGAAACATTCCATGTTCGTGGTTAGAAAAAATCAGTATCATGTAAATGGCTATAATGCTTAAAGTAATTTACACAATCAATGCTATTCCAATCAAACTACCATTGAATTTCTTCACAGAACTGGAAAATACCACCATGAAATTCATATGGAACCAAAAGAGAGCCCGCATAGCCAAGTCAATTCTAAGCAAAATGAACACAGTGGGAGGAATCACACTACCAGAGTTCAAATTATACTACAAGGCTACAGTAATCAAAACAGCATGGTACTGGTACCAAAACAAAGATATAGACCAACGGAACAGAACAGAGGCATCGGAGGCAAGACAACATATCTACAGCAATATAATATTTGATAAACGAGACCAAAAACAAGCAATGGGGAAAGAATTTCCTGTATAATAAATGGTTTTAGGAAAACGGGCTAGCCATGTGCAGAAACAAGAAACTGGACCCCTTCCTTACAGCTTACACTAGAATTACCTCCAGATTGATTAAGACTTAAACATAAGACCTGGTAGCATAAAAGCCCTAGAAGAACATCAAGGCAAAACCATTCAGGACATAAAAGTAGGCAAAAACTTCATAATCAAAACACCAAAATCATTGGCAACAAAAGCCAAAATACACAAATGGGACCTAATCAAACTCCACAGCCTGTCACAGTGAAATAAACAGTCACTAGAGTGAATTGGCAACCATTAGTATGGGAAAAAATCTTTGCAGTGTACACATCTGACAAAGAGCTGATATCCAGAATTTACAAAGAACTCAAACAGATTTAAAGGAAAAAAATAAACAAGCCAACTCAAAAATGGGCAAAGGATATGAACAGACACTTTAAAAAGAAGACATACACGAGTCCAACAAACATATAAAAAAATGATCATCATCACTGGTCATTAGAGAGATACAAATCAAAACCACATTGAGATACCATCTCACGCCAGTTAGAATTTTGATCATTAAAAAATCTGTAGACAGCAGATGCTGGAGAGGATGTGGAGAAATAGGAACACTCTTACACTGTTGGTGGGAGTGGAGATTAGTTCAACCATTGTGGAAGACAGTGTGGCGATTCCTCAAGGACGTAGAAATAGAAATTCCACTTGACCCAGCAATTCCATTACCAGTTATATATTCAAAGGACCATAAATCGTTCTACTATAAAGACACATGCACACGAATGTTCATTGCAGCACTGTTTACAGTAGCATAGAATAGAAACAAACCAAAATGCCAATCGATGACACACTGGACTGAAAATATGTGGCACATATACACCATGGAATATTATGCAGCAATCAAAAATGATGAGTTTGTGTCCTTTGTAAGGACATGATGAATCTGGAGAACAACATTCTCAGCAAACTGACACAAGAACAGAAAAGGAAATAACGCATATTGTCACTCATAGGCGGGTGAGTAAACAGAGAACACATAGACATAGGGAGGGAATCTACTACACACTGTGGTCTATTGGGGAAATGGAGAAGGACAGTGGGAGAAATCTGAAGAGTGATAGCCTGGGGAGAAATGCCAAGTGTGGGTGAAGGGAAGAAAGGCAGCAAAAAACACTGCCAAGTGTGTACCTATGCAACTATATTGCATGTTCAGCACATGTACCCCAAAACCTAAAATGCAATAAAATTTTCAACTAAAAAAAAGAAGATCTTGCCTACTCCTATGTCCTGAATGGTTTTGCCTAGATTTTCTTCTAGGGTTTTTATGGTGTCAGGTCTTACGTTTAAGTCTTTAATCCATCTGGAGTTAATTTTAGTGTAAGGTGTCAGGAAGGGGTCCAGTTTCTGCTTTCTGCACATGGCTAGCCAGTTTTCCCAACACCATTTATTAAATAGGGAATCCTTTCCCCATTGCCTGTTTCTGTCTGATTTATCAAAGATAATATGGTTGTAGATATGTTGTGTTGCCTCCGATGCCTCTGTTCTGTTCCATTGGTCTATATCTCTGTTTTGGGACTAGTACCATGCTGTTTTGATTACTGTAGCCTTGTAGTATAGTTTGAAGTCTGGTAGCGTGATGCCTCCCGCTGTGTTCTTTTTGCTTAGAATTGACTTGGCTATGCGGGCTCTTTTTTGGTTCCATATGAAATTCAAGGTGGTTTTTTCCAGTTCTGTGAAGAAATTCAATGGTAGTTTGATGGGGATAGCATTGATTGTGTAAATTACTTTGGGCAGTATAGCCATTTTCACGAGTAGGCAAGGACTTCATGAACAAAACACCAAAAGCATTGGCAAAAAAAGCCAAAATAGACAAATGGGACCTAATCAAACTCCACAGCTTCTGCACAGCAAAAGAAACAGTCACTAGAGTGAATTGGCAGC
This sequence comes from Saguinus oedipus, assembly GCA_031835075.1. Lineage (NCBI taxonomy): Eukaryota > Metazoa > Chordata > Mammalia > Primates > Cebidae > Saguinus > Saguinus oedipus. The sequence goes on from CM063174.1 coordinate 171,983,511, forward strand.
CATCAGAATGGGACAAAATCTTTGCAGTTTACACATCTGACAAAGGGCTGATATCCAGAATTTACAAAGAACTCAAACAGATTTACAAGAAAAAAACAAACAAGCCCATTCAAAAATGGGCAAAGGATATGAACAGAAACTTTACAAAAGAAGACATACATGAGGCCAACAAACATATGAAAAAGTGCTCATCATCATTGGTCATTAGAGAGATGCAAATCAAAACCACATTGAGATACCATCTTACACCAGTTATAATGGTGATGATTAAAAAATCTGGAGACAGCAGATGCTGGAGAGGATGTGGAGAAATAGGAACACTCTTACACTGTTGGTGGGAGTGTAAATTAGTTCAACCATTGTGGAAGACAGTGTGGCGATTCCTCAGGGACCTAGAAATAGAAATTCCTTTTGACCCAGCAATCCCATTACTGGGTATCTATCCAAAGGACTATAAATCGTTCTACTATAAGGACACATGCACACGAATGTTCATTGCAGCCCTGTTTACAATAGCAAATACCTGGAACCAACCCAAATGCCCAACGATGATAAACTGGACCGGGAAAATGTGGCACATATACACCATGGAATATTATGCAGCAATCAAAAATGATGAGTTTGTGTCCTTTGTAAGGACATGGATGAATCTGGAGAACATCATTCTCAGCAAACTGACACAAGAACAGAAAAAGAAATACCGCATATACTCACTCATAGGTGCGTGAGAAAAATGAGAACACATGGACACAGAGAGGCGGTCTACTATACACTGGGGACTGTTGGGGGGAATGGGGGAGGGACAGTGGAGGGGGCTGGGGGGATAGCCTGGGGATGAATACCAAGTGTGGGTGAAGGGGAGGAAAGCAGCAAAGCACACTGCCATGTGTGTACCTATGCAACTATCTTGAACGTTCTGCACATGTACCCCAAAACCTATAATGCAATAAAAATTAAACAAAAAAAGAAGAATTCACAAAGGGTAAGAGTCAGGTGTCTATTTTATATGGCATCTCAGTTAAATAATAAACTTCTATGGAGTAGTCATGTCACTGTTTAAGAGACCCACGAATTAAGTGCATTCTGGAATGATACACATCTGGGTGATAATCAGGAGTCTATTTCATATGACCTCTCCTTCTGGAAATCACTGAAAAATACACACATGATGAAGTGTCAGCAGGATATTTGGTATGCACACTCATACATAACCTTTTTAAATAACGGGACCATGGAGAATAATTAGGAATCTATGTCATATGGCTACTGATTTACACAACCAGTGAATAATGCACAACTGTGGAATAATAAGAAATCTATTTCATATGGCCACCCTTTCACAGCCTCATCACATACTACACACGTGTGATATAATCTGGAGTCTATTTCTTATGGCCACTCATTCAGAGAATTACTGAATAATGCACACCTGCAGAATAGTCAGAAGTTTCTTTTTTTTTCTTAAATTTTTATTGCATTATAGGTTTTGGGGTACATGTGCAGAATGTGCAAGATAGTTGCATAGGTACACACATGGCAGTGTGATTTGCTGCCTTCCTCCCCTTCACCCACACTTGGTATTCATCCCCAGGCTATCTCCCCCAGCCCACCCCCGCTGTCCCTCCCCCATTTCCCCCAACAGTCCCCAGTGTATCATAGACCGCCTCTCTGTGTTCATGTGTTCTCATTTTTCTCACCCACTTATGAGTGATTATATGCAGTATTTCTTTTTCTGTTCTTGTGTCAGTTTGCTGAGAATGATGTTATCCAGATTCATACATGTCCTTACAAAGGACACAAACTCATCATTTTTGATTGCTGCATAATATTCCATGGTGTATATGTGCCAGATTTTCCCAGTCCAGTCTATCATCGATGGGCATTTGGGTTGGTTCCAGGTCTTTGCTATTGTAAACAGTGCTGCAATGAACATTCGTGTGCATGTGTCCTTATAGTAGGACGAATTATAGACTTTTGGATAGATACCCAGTAACGGGATTGCTGGGTCAAATGGAATTTCTATTTCTAGGTCCCTGAGGAATCGCCTCACTGTCTTCCACAATGGTTGAACTAATTTACACTCCCACCAACAGTGTAAGAGTGTTCCTATTTCTCCACATCCTCTCCAGCATCTGCTGTCTCCAGGTTTTTTAATGATCGCCATTCTAAATGGTGTGAGATGATATCTCAATGTGGTTATGATTTGCATCTCTCTAATGACCAATGATGATGAGCAGTTTTTCATATGTTTGTTGGCCTCATGTATGTCTTTTTTTGTAAAGTTTCTCTTCATATACTTTGCCCATTTTTGAATGGGCTTGTTTGTTTTTTTTTCTGTCAATCTGTTTGAGTTCTTTGTAAATTCTGGATATTAGCCCTTTGTCAGATGTGTAAACTGCAAAGATTTTTTCCCATTCTGATGGTTGCCGATTCACTCTAGTGACTGTTTCTTTTGCCGTGCAGAAGCTGTGGAGTTTGATTAGGTCCCATTTGTCTATTTTGGCTTCTGTTACCAATGCTTTTGGTGTTTTGTTCATGAAGTCCTTACCTACTCCTATGTCCTGAATGGTTTTGCATAGATTTGTTTCTAGGGTTTTTATAGTGTCAGGTCTTACGTTTAAGTCTTTAATCCATCTGGAGTTAATTTTAGTGTAAGGTGTCAGAAAGGTGTCCAGTTTCTGCTTTCTGCACATGGCTAGCCAGTTTTCCCAACACCATTTATTAAATAGGGAATCTTTTCCCCATTGCTGGTTTTTGTCTGGTGTATCAAAGATAATATGGTTGTAGATATGTTGTGTTGCCTCCGTTGCTTCCGTTCTGTTCCATTTGTCTATATCTCTGTTTTGGTACCAGTACCATGCTGTTTTCATTACTGTAGCCTTGTAGTATAGATTGAAGTCTTGTAGCGTGATGGCTCCCGCTGTGTTCTTTTTGCTTAGAATTGACTTGGCTATGCAGGCTCTTTTTTGGTTCCATATGAAATTCATGGTGGTTTTCTCCAGTTCTGTGAAGAAATTTAATGGTAGTTTTATGGGGATAGCATTGAATGTGTAAATTACTTTGGGCAGTATAGCTATTTTCACAATATTGATTCTTCCTAACAAGGAACATGGAATGTTTCTCCATCTGTTTGTGTCCTCTCTTATTTCGTTGAGCAGTTGTTTGTAGTTTTACTTAAAGAGGTCCCTTACATTCTTAGTGAGTTGTATTCCTATGTATTTTATTTTCTTTGTAGCAATTGTAAATGGCAGTTCGTTCTTAATTTGGTTCTCTCTAAGTTTGTTATTGGTGTATAGGAATGCTTGTGATTTTTGCACATTGATTTTATATCCTGAGACTTTGCTGAAGTTGTTTATCAGTTGCAGGAGCTTTTGGGCTGAGGCGATGGGGTCTTCTAGGTATACTATCATGTCGTCTGCAAATAGAGACAATTTGGCTTCCACCTTTCCTATTTGAATACAATTTGTTTCTTTTTCTTGCCTGATTTCTCTGGCTAGAACTTCCAGTACTATGTTGAATAGAAGTGGTGAGAGAGGGCATCCTTGTCTAGTGTCAAATTCCAAAGGGGATGCTTCCAGTTTTTCTTCATTAAGTATGATATTGGCTGTTGGTTTGTCGTAAATAGCTTTTATTACTTTGAGATATGTTCCATCAATACCAAGTTTATTGAGGGTTTTTAGCATAAAGGGCTGTTTAATTTTGTCAAATGCTTTCTCAGCGTCAATTGAAATAATCATGTGGTTTTTGTTTTTGCTTCTGTTTATGTGGTGAATTACATTTATAGACTTGTGTATGCTGAACCAGCCTTGCATCCCCGGGATGAATCCAACTTTATCATGATGGATAAGTTTTTTAATGTGCTGTTGCAATCGATTTGCCAGTATTTTATTGAAGATTTTTGCATCTATGCTTATTATGGATATTGGCATGAAGTTTTCTTTTCTTGTTGAGTCTCTGTCAGGTTTTGCTATCCGGATGATGTTGGTCTCATAAAATGATTTGGGAAGAGTTCCCTCTTTGTGGATTATTTGGAATAGTTTCAGAAGGAATGGTACCAGCTCCTCTTTCTGTGTCTGGTAGAATTCAGCTCTGAACCCATCTGGACCTGGGCTTTTTTTGTGTGGTAGGCTCTTAATTGCTGCCTCAACTTCTGACCTTGTTATTGGTCTATTCATAGTTTCGGCTTCCTCCTGGTTTAGGCTTGGGAGGACACAGGCATCCAGAAATTTATCCATTTCTTCCTGATTTACTAGTTTGTGTGCATAGAGTTGTTTGTAGTATTCTCTGATGATGGTTTGAATTTCTGTGGAATCTGTGGTGATTTCCCCTTTATCTTTTTTTATTGCATCTATTTGGTTGTTCTCTCTTTTCTTTTTTATCAGTCTGGCTAGTGGTCTGTCTATGTTGTTGATCTTTTCAAAAAACCAGCTCTTAGATTTATTGATTTTTTGAAGGGTTTTTCTTGTCTCTATCTCCTTCGGTTCTCCTCTGATCTTAGTTATTTCTTGTCTTCGGCTAGGTTTTGAGCTTTTTTGATCTTGCTCCTCTAGCTCTTTCAATTTTGACGGTAGGGTGTCAATTTTGGATCTCTCCACTCTTCTCATATGGGCACATATTGCTATATATTTTCCTCTACAGACTGCTTTAAATGTGTCCCAGAGATTCTGGTACGTTGTGTCTTCATTCTCGTTGGTTTCAAATAACTCCTTTATTTCTGCCTTCCTTTCATTGTTTTTCCAATCAACATTCAAGGGCCAGTTGTTCAGTGTCCATGAAGCTGTGCGGTTCTGAGTTATTTTCTGAATTCTGAGTTCCAACTTGATTGCACTATGGTCTGAGAGACTGTTTGTTATGATTTCTGTTGTTTTGCATTTGCTGACGAGTGCATTACTTCTAATTATGTGGTCAATTTTGGAGTAGGTGTGATGTGGTGCTGAGAAGAATGTATATTCTGTGGATTTGGGGTGGAGAGTTCTGTAAATGTCTATCAGGTTTGCTTGTTCCAGGTCTGAGTTCAAGTCCTGGATATCCTTGTTAACTTTCTGTCTGGTTGATCCGTCTGCTATTGACAGTGGAGTGCTAAAGTCTCCCACTATTACTGTGTGGGAGTCTAAGTCTCTTTGTAAGTCATTAAGAACTTGCCTTATATATCTGTGTGCTCCTACATTGGGTCCATATATATTTAGAATCGTTACCTCTTCTTGTTTTTTCGATCCTTTTACCATTATGTAATGACCTTCTTTGTCCCTTTTGATCTTTGTTGATTTAACGTCTATTTTTTCAGAGATGAGAATTGCAACTCATGCTTGTTTTTGCTCTCCCTTTTCTTGGTAAATCTTTCTCCATCCTTTTATTTTGAGCCTTTGTGTATCTTTGCGTGTGAGGTGGGTTTCCTGGATACAGCACACCGATGGGTTTTGGTTTTTTATCCAATTTGCCAATCTGTGTCTTTTGATTGGTGCATTTAGCCCATTTACATTCAGGGTTAATATTGTTTTGTGTGAATTTGATACTGCCATTTTGATGCTAGCTGGCTGTTTTGCCCATTCGTTCATGTAGATTCTTCATTTTGTTGATGGTCTTTAACATTTGGTATGCTTTTAGGATGGCTGGAACTGGTTGTTTCTTTCTATGTGTAGTGCCTCTTTCAGGAGCTCTTGTAAAGCAGGCCTAGTGGTGACAAAATCTCTGCATACTTGCTTGTTCGTGAAGGATTTCATTTTTCCTTCACTTATGAAGCTCAGTTTGGCTGGATATGAAATTCTGGGTTGAAAGTTCTTTTCTTTAAGGATGTTGAATATTGGCCCCCACTCTCTTCTGGCTTGTAGAGTCTCTGCCGAGAGATCTGCTGTGAGTCTGATGTGCTTCCCTTTGTGGGTGACACGACCTGTCTCTCTGTCTGCCTTATTATTTTCTCCTTCGTTTCAACCCTGGTGAATCTGACGATTATGTGCCTTGGGGTTGCTCTTCTTGCAGATTATCTTTGCGGTGTTCTCTGTATTTCCTGGAGTTGAGTATTGACCTGTCTTGCTAGGTTGGGGAAATTTTCCTGGATAATATCCTGAAGAGTGATTTCCAGCTTTGATTCATTTTCTTCATCATATTCTGGTACACCTATCAAACATAGGTTGGGTCTCTTCACATAGTCCCACATTTCTTGGAGATTTTGTTCATTCCTTTTTGTACTTTTTTCTTTCATCTTGGTTTCTCGTTTTATTTCCCTGAGTTGATCCTCAACTTCTGATATTCTTTCTTCTGCTTGGTCAATTCGGCTGTTGAAACTTGTGCATGCTTCGCGAAGTTCTCGTGTTGTGTTTTTCAGCTCCTTCAATTCATTCATATTCCTCTCTAAGTTGTCCATTCTTGCTATCAATTCCTCGAATCTTTTTTCAAATCTTTTTTCAAGGTTCTTAGTTTCTTTGCACTGGTTTAGTACATGTTCCTTTAGCTCACTGAAGATTCTCATTATCCACTTTCTGACGTCTGATTCCGTCATTTCGTCTCATTCATTCTTTGTCCAGCTTGGTTCCCTTGCTGGTGAGGAGTTTTGGTCCTTTTTTGGAGGTGAGGTGTTTTGGTTTCGGGTGCTTTCCTCCTTTTTGCGCTGGTTTCTTCCCATCTTTATGGATTTATCCGCCTGTCGTCTTAGTAGTTGCTGATTTTTCAATTGGGTCTCTGTGTGGACGCTGAGATTGTTGATGATGAAGTATTTCTGTTACTTAGTTTTCCCTCTAATGGTCTATCCCCTCTGCTGTATGAGTGCTGAGGTCCACCCCAGGCCCTACTTGTCTGGGGTATACCTGCAGCAGCTGCAGAACAGTGAGGGAAGATACCAGTTTCTTCTTCTGCTGTCCTTGTTCCAGAATAATGCCAGCCAAATGTCAGTCTGATTAGTCCTTTTCTGGGGTGACTCCTTGGATATACATGGGTCAGGGAGCTGCTTGAGGAGACAGTCTGTGCTTTATAGGAGCTCCAGTGCTGAGCTGTGAGCTCCCTTGTTCATTCAGCATTGTTGGGAGGTTGTTTATGTCTGCTGCTATAGAACTCATAAAACACCACCCTTTTTTTTTTCCCTTAGATGCTCTATCTCAGCGAGTTGGGGCTTTCTTTATGAGTATCTGTTGCACTGTTCTGCCCCACTAGGCGGCAGTCTATTCACTATTTGCGTGCCGGGGCTCTGACCTGCTAGCCTGGGTCCGCCCTGTTTCTGCTGGACTCCCTTCTGCTGTGGAGCGCAGAGTCTCTCTGTTATGGCAGGTTGCCTTGGCAATGGCAGGCTTCATCAGTCCTGGGCGGTACTTCAGTGGGGGTGAACTGCGTCAGCAATGGTGGACGCCCCGCCCTCACTGGGCTGCACCGTCCTAGATGCCGGCAGCAAAACTCTCAGCCCCAAGCATCTCTAGTCGCCGCCCTGCTTGTCCCCGTCAGCGTGGGACCCGCCGAGCCTGATCACCCAGCTCCCTGCCTCAGAGTCCGTCCTCTCTCTCTCTCTCTTCCTCTCCCCAAGCTGAAAGGTCGACTCTCTCACTGGCGCCCCAGTAGCCTGTCAATAGGGCACTGGGATCCGTGCGATCTCCCATGACACTGCCCACTACCCCAGCTCAGATCACGCTTCCAAGGAATCTCCTGGTCTGGCTCATTGTCCAAGTCCCATTCAATCAGATGAACATGCCAATCTGCCCTTCCAAATCTCAGATTGCCGGTTTAACATGGCACCCAGACCAGTGAGTTCCACGCTGGGTCCCGCTGCAGTGCCTTAGCCAGCTGCACTAGCGTCCCGTGTCTCTCCCACACCTGGGACTTTCAACGCTCTGTGGGCATAAAAGGAACATCCGAGAATGCGGCTAGGACTCACCCTCTGCGCCTTCACTGAGAGCTGCAATTCTGAGTCGCCTCTACAACGCCATCTTGCCTCCTCCTCCCAGTCCAGAAGTTTCTTTTTTATGGCTACGCATTGAGAGCGTCACTGAATATACACACCTGGGGAAATAGTCAGGATTTTGTTTTATCCCATCATTTTGAGTCTCCCTTAATAATGCACACCTGTGGAATAGTCAGGTGTCTTTATCATGTGGCCTCTCATTCAAAGTGTCACTGAATAATGTGGAGTAATCAGGAGTCCTTTTTATGAAGACACATATTCAAAGCCTTAGTGAATAATACACATCCGTGTGATACTGAAGAATCTAATTAATATGGTCACATATTCAAAGCCTCACTGTGTAATACACACCTGGAAAATAATTTGGAGTCTATTGCCAATGGACATTCATTCAGAGCCTCGGTGAATAATACACAGCTGTTGAACAGACACTGGTCTATTTTCCATGGCCACAAAATCAAAGCCTGTGTGAGTAGTGCACAAATTTGAAATAATAAGGAGTTTATTTTATATGCCCGCTTAATCAGTCTCTGAGTCAATAATACACACCTTAGAAATAGTAAGAGATCTATTTCATCTAATCACTAACTCAAAACCTCATTAAGTAATACACACCTGTGGAATAGTCAGGAGGCTATTTCATATGGCAAAACATTCAGAGCCTCAGTGACTAATACATACCGGGGCATACTCAGGATACTATTACATATAGCCTCTCATTCAGAGTTACACTGAATAATGAACACCTGGGGGAAAGTCAGGATTCTATTTCAAAAGGACACTCTTTCAGAGCCAAACCTAAAAATGCACTCCTGCGAGTATTAAGGAGTCTTTTTCCTTTGTCCACTTATTCAGAGCTTCATTGAATAATACACATCTATCAAAATGTCAGGAATGTATTTCACATGGCCACCATTTAGAGCCTCATTGAGTCATACATACCTGGGGAATATTCAGGAGTCCATTTCATATGGCCACTCATTCAGAAACTCGTGGAATAATGCACACCTGGAAAATAGTCTGGAGTCTATTTGATATAATGATTCATTCAGTGCCGCAGTTGAAAATGCACACAGGAGGAACAGTTAAGTGGCTATTTTATGTAGCCACTCATCCATACTCATAGTAATTAATACAGACCTGGGGAATAGTCAGGAGTCTATTTTATGTAGCAAATTATTCAGAAATTCAGTGAATGCTACACACCTGTGGAATACTTAGAGTCTATGACATATGGCCACTCAATCAGAGCATTACTGATTGATGCACACCTGGGAATTAGTCAGGATTCCATTTCATATCACCATTGTTTAAGAGCCTCATTGAGTAATGCACATCTGGTCAGTAATCAGGAGGCTATGTCATATGAACACTCATTCATAGCCTCAGTGAATAATGCACACCTGTGAAGTAGCCAGGAGTGTATTTCTTTTTTTTTTTTTTTTTTTTTTTTTTTATTGCATTATAGGTTTGGGGGTACATGTGCACAACGATCAAGATAGTTGCATAGGTACACACATGGCAGTGTGCTCTGCTGCCTTCCTCCCCTTCACCCACACTTGGCATTCATCCCCAGGCTATCCCCCCCAGGCCCCCCCTGCTGTCCCTCCCCCATTCCCCCCAACAGTCCCCAGTGTATAGTAGACCGCCTCTCTGTGTCCACATGTTCTCATTTTTCTCACCCACCTATGAGTGAGTATATGCGGTATTTCTTTTTCTGTTCTTGTGTCAGTTTGCTGAGAATGATGTTCTCCAGATTCATCCATGTCCCTACAAAGGACACAAACTCATCATTTTTGATTGCTGCATAATATTCCATGGTGTATATGTGCCACATTTTCCCAGTCCAGTCTATCATCGTTGGGCATTTGGGCCAGGAGTGTATTTCACACAGCCACTCATTCAGAGCCTGAGAGAAAAATACACAACTGTGGAACAGTCAGCATTTCATTTCATAAGGCCACTGACTCAGCCTCAGTGAATAATGCACAAATGTACAGTACTCAGCAGTCTCTTTCATGAAGCCACTCATTCAGAAATTCACTGAATAATAAAAATATTTGGAATAGACATCATTCTGTTTCATATGATCACACAGGGAGAACCTCACTGAGTAATACACACCTGGGGAAGGGTTAGGAGTCTACATTATATGGACACTCTTTTACAGCCTCAGGTAATAATGGATGCTTCTGGAATAGACACCAGTCTATTTTATGTGGCCACAAAATCAAAGGCTGGGGGAGTAATGCACATCTTTGGAATAGTCAGTAGTCTATTTCATATGCCCACATAGTTAGAGTCTGTGTCAATATTACACACCTGGGGAATAGTCAGAAATCTATTTTATATGGTCACTAACTCAAAAAATTATTAAATGATACACACCTGTGGACTAGTCAGGAGACTATTTTATATGGTCAAAGTCAGAGCCTCAGTGAATAATATATATCTGAGGAATACTCAGGACGCTATTACATATGGCCTCTTCTTCAGAGTTTCACTGAATAAGGAACACCTGTATTGTTGTCCAAATTCTGTTTCATAGAGCCACATATTCAGAGCCTCACTGAATAACATACACCTAGGAGAAAGTCAAATTTCTATGTCGTATAGCCACTCATTTACAGCCGAACCTAAAAATGCACGTCTGAGGCGTATTCAGTAGCCTCTTTCCTATGGCCATTTATTCAGAGACTCACTGAATAATACAGAGTTATGGAAAACTCAGGAGTGAATTTCACATGGCCACTCATTCAGGACTTCTATGTGGAATCATGTATACCTGGGGAACATTCAGGATTCTATTTAATATAGACACTTTTTCAGAGACTCACTGAATAATGCACAACTGGGGAATGTTCTGGAGTCTATTTGATATGACCGTTCACCCAGTGTTTCAGTGGAAAATGCACAGCTGTGAAATAGTCAAGAGGATATAGTCAGGAGTCTATTTTATATGGTCACTCATTCAGAAAGTCAGTGAATGATACACAACTGGGGAATAGTCAGAGTCCATGCCATATGGCCACTTAATCACATCATTACCGAATAATGCCCAATGGGGCAATAGTCCGGAGTCTTTTTATATGGCCTCTTATTCAGAGCTACAGTGCATAATAAACAGCTGTGGAGTAGTCAGAACCCTATTTAAGGTAGAACCAAATTAAGCACCTCCCTGAATGATGCACACATGAGTGAGTTTCAGGAAGCTACTTATATGGACACTCATGCAGCACCTCGTCGAACACTGCACATGTGGGGAATAAACACTAGTCTATTTTTTATGGTGATTCGTTTGGAATATCAAGAAATAACACACACCTGTGGAGTAAAATGAGGTCTGTTTCATATGTCCACACTTTCAGAATTTCAGTGAATAATATGTATATCTGAATAGTTAGAAATCTCTTTCATATGGCCACTCATTCAGGGCCTCGGTGAATAATACACTTCTTGAAAACAGTCTTCAAATGTCTACACATTCAGGGTCTCTGTAAATAATGCACACATGGGTGATAGCCAGGAGTCTCTTTTTTATGTCCACTGATTCAGAGTCTCATTCAATAATACACACCTAAGCAAGTGTTAAGTGTCTACATCATATAGCCACTCATTTAGAGCTTAAGTAAAAAATGCACACCAGGGTTATAGTCTGGAGCTTCTTTTATATGGCCACTCATTCAGTGCCACACTGAATGATACAATCCTGGGGAGTCATAAGTATTCTCTTCCATACTACCACTCATTCAGAGCCTTATAGAATAATTCCCAATGGGCAATAGTCAGGTGTGTATTTTATATGACCTCTCATTCAGAGCTTCAATTGAATAATAAACTTCTATGGAGCAGTCAAGTCACTGTTTAACAGAGCCACGAATTAAGTGCCTCCCTGAATGATACACACCTGGGTGATAGTCAGGAGTCTATTTCATATGAACTCTCATTCTGGGAATCACTGAAGTATACACACATGACGGAGTGTCAGCAGGATATGTGCTATGCACAGTCATACAAAACCTGTTTAAATAATGCTAACATGAAGAACAATTAGGAGTCTATGTCATATGGCTACTGATTCACACAATCAGTGAATAACGCAAACCTGTGAAGTAATAAGAATTCTGTGTCATATGGCCACTCCTTCACAGCCTCACCGCATATTACACAGTTGTGATATAATCTGGAGTCTATTTCTTATGGCTACTCATTATGAAAATTACTGAATAATGCACACCTGCTGAATTCTAAGAGGTATCTTTCCTGATGACTACTCTTTGAGAGCCTCACTGAATGTTGACACCTGGGAAATAGTCAGGATTCTGTTTTATTCCCCATTCAGAGTCTCACTGACTAATGCACACCTGTGGAATAGTCAGGTGTCTTTTTCACGTGGCCTCTCATTCGGAGTGTCACTGAATAATGTGGAGTAATTAGGAGTCTATTTCATGTAGACACATGTTCAGAGCTCCAGTGAATAATACACACCCGTGTGATAGTAAGGAATCTAATTTATATGGCCTCATGTCCACAGCCTCACTGAATAATACACACCTGCAGAATAATTTGGAGTCTATTTCTGATGGACACTCATTCAGTGCCTCGGTGAATAAAGGACACCGGTGGAGTAGCCAGGAGTCTCTTTCATTTGGACACTCATTCTTAGCCTCAGTGGATAATATGCACCTGTGAAATAATCAGGAGTCTATTTCATATGGCCCCTCATTCAGAGCATCAGTGAATAATACACACTTGGGGAACAGTCAAGAGTCTATTTTATATGGCCACTCTCTCAGTACCTTACTGAGTGGTACACACTTGAAGAATAGTCAGGGCAGTTTCATGTGGACACTCAATGAGTGCCCCACTGAATAATGCACACCTGTGTAATAGTAAAAAATCTATTTTATTTGGTCACACTTTCAGAGCCTCAGTGAATAATACACACCTAGAAAACATTGGGGAGTGTGTTTCATGTGGCCATTCATTCAGAGCCTCACGGAATAGTGCACAACTGGAGAATTTTCAAGGGTCTATTTGAAATGTCAATGCATTCAGAGACTCTCTGAATAACACATTCCTAGGGAATTGTGAGGAATCCTTTCCAAATGGCCACATATTTGGAGCCTCAGGGAGTCATGCACACAAAAGAAATAATAAGGAGTCTATTGCCTATGCACTCTCATTTAGCCCCTCATTGAATAATGCACGTCTGTCGAGTACTGAGGCCTCTGTTTCATATGGCCACTCATATCGATCCTCACTGAATAGTACACAACTGGAAAAATGTCAAGGGTGTATTTCACATGGCCACTCATCCGGAGGCTCTGTGAATAATTCACAGTTGTTGAGTACTCAGGAACCTTTCTCATATGGGGAATCATTCAGAGCCTCACTGAATGATACACAGCTTGGGAATAGTCAGGATTCTATTATATATAAACACTCATTATGAGATTAAGTGAATCACACATGTCTGTGGAATACTGAGTATACTAAATCATATTACCCCCCAATTCATAGATTCCCTGAATATTAAACACTTTTGAAATAATCAGAAGTCGATTTCATATGGTGAGTCATTAGGAACCCTGAGAAATAATACACTACTGGGAAATACTCAGGAGTCTATTTCATATGGCCACTCAAAGGATCAGTGAATAATGCACACATGAGGAATACTCTGTGAATATTAGGAGTCTACTTTATATGGCCACATAGAGCCTCAGTGAATAATGCACACCACAATAATACTCAGGATCCTGTTTCATATGACCACTGATTCACTATCTCACTGAATAACACACCGGGGAATCGTCAGGATTCTGTTCCATAGGACCATCCATTCAGAGCCTTACTGAATAATGCACAAGGGGGAAATAGTCAGGAGTCTATTTCATATGGCCTCATTTTCAGGGCTTCAGTGAATAATCAACACCTGTGGAGGAGTCATGACCGTATTTAAGATAGCCACAAATTAAGCAACTCTGAATGATACACACCTCTGTGACAGTCAGAAGTCTACTTAAAATGGCTAAACATTCAGAGTCTCTGTAAATAATGCACACCTGGGCAATAGACAGGAGTCTCTTTTTTATGCCCACTTATTCTGAGTCTAATTCAATAATACACACTGGTGGAAGAGTTAAGAGTCTACTTCATATAGCCACACATTTAGATCCTCAGTTAATATTTCACACCAGGGTAATAGTCTGGACCCTCTCTCATATAGCCGCTCATTCAGTGCCTCTGTTAATGATACACACATGGGGAATCATCAGAATTCTATTCCATACTGCTACTCATTCAGAGCCTTATTATAATACTCACAATGGGGCAATAGTGAGGTGACTAGTTTATATGGCCTCTCATTTAGAAATTCAGTGAATAATGAACTTCTATGGAGTAGTCAGGACCCTGTTTATAGTAGCCACAAATTAAGTGCCTCTCTGAATGACACAAACCTGCATGATAGTCAGGAGTCTATTGCATATGATCTCTCATTCTGGGAATAACTGAAGAATACACACCAGGAAAATTTTCAGGTGTCTATTCGGTATGTACATGCATGCAGATCCTGTTTGAATAATGCACACATGAAGAATAATTAGGAGTCTATATCACATGGCTACTCATTCAATTAGTGTATAACGCACAAATGTGGAGTAACAAGAAATCTGTTTCATGTGGCCACTCTTTCACAGCCTCACCGAATATTATACTCTTACGATATAGTCTGGAGTCTATGTCATGTGGCCACTCAGAGAATCAGTGAATAATGCACACATGAGGAATACTCTGTGAATATTAGGAGTCTATTTTATATGGCCACTCAGAGCCACAGTGAATAATGTATAACACGGGAATAGTCACAATCCTGTTTAATGTGAACACTGATTCAGTGTCTCTCTGAATGATACACATCAGGGTATCCTCAGGATTCTATTCTATAGGAACACTGATTCAGAGTCTTTCTACATAATGCACAATGGGGAAAGAGTCAGGAGGCTATTGCATATGGCCTCTCTTTCAGAGATTCAGTGAATAATAAAAAACTGTGGAGTAGTCATGACCCTATTTAAGATAGCCACAAATTAAGCACCTCCTTGAATGACACACACCTGTGTGACAGTCAGGAGACTATTTGATATGAACACTCATACAGAAACTTTTTGAATAATGTACATGTGAATAATAATCACTAGTTTATTTCATATGGTGATTTCTTTAGAGAATCATTGAATAACACACACCTGTGAAGTAAAATCGAGTCTATTGCATATGGCCACCATTTCAGTGCTTCAGTGTATAATATATATATATATATATCTGGAATACCCAGGCATCTCTTTCATATGGCCACTCGTTCAGGGCCTCATTGAATAATACACCCCTGGGCAATTGTTTAGTGTCTACTTCAAATGGTCAGGCATTGAGAGTCTCTGAATATAAAGCACACCTGGGGAATAGACAGGAGTCTCTTTCTTAGGCTCACTTATTAATTCTCATTCAGAAATAAACACCTGGATAAGAGTTAAGAGTCTTCTTCATATAACCACTCATTTAGAGCCTCAGAAAATAATGCACAGCTGTGAAAGAGACTCTGGTGTATTTTCTATGGCCACAAAATCAAAGCTTGTGTGAGTGGTGCACAATTTTGAAATAATGAGGAGTCTATTTCATATGCCCACTTAATCAGTGTCTCAGTCAATAATACACACCTTAGGTATAGTAACAGATCTATTTCATCTAATCACTAACTCAAAACTTCATTAAATAATACAAACCTGTGGAATAGTCAGGAGACTATTTCATATGGCCAAACATTCAAAACCTCCTTGACTAATACATAACGGGGCATACTCAGGACACTATTACATATGGCCTCTCATTTAGAGCTTCACTGAATAATGAACACCTGGGGGAAAGTCAGGATTCTATTTCAAAAGGACACTCTTTCAGAGCCAAACTTAAAATGAACTCCTGCGAGTATTCAGGAGTCTCTTTTTTTCACTTATTCAGAGCCTCATTGAATAATACACATCTATGAAAATGTCCGGAGTGTATTTCACATGGCCACTCATTTAGAGCCTCATTGAATCACACATACCTGGGGAATACTCAGGAGTCTATTTTATATGGCCACTCATTCAGAAACTCGTGGAATAATGCACACCTGCCGAATAGTCTGGAGTCTATTTGTTATGATGATTCATTCAGTGCCTCAGTGGAAAACGCACACTGGAGGAATAGTTAAGTGGCTATTTTATGTAGCCACTCATCCATACCCTTAGTAAGTAATACAGACCTGGGGAATAGTCAGGGGTCTATTTCATGTGGCCAATTATTCAGAAACTCAGTGAATGCTACACACCTGTGGACTAGTTAGAGTCTATGACATATGGCCACTCAATCAGAGCATTACTGATTGATGCACACCTGGGAATTAGTCAGGATTCTATTTCATATCACCATTGTTTAAGAGCCTCATTGAGTAATGTACATCTGGTCAGTAATCAGGAGGCTATGTCATATGAACACTCATTCATAGCCTCAGTGAATAATTCACACCTGTGGAGTAGCCAGGAGTATATTTTACACAGCCACTCATTCAGAGCCTCAGAGAATAATACACACCTGTGGAACAGTCAGCATTTCATTTCCTAAGGCCACTGAGTCATAGCCTCTGTGAATAATGCACAAATGTACAGTACTCGGCAGTCTATTTCATAAAGCCACTCATTCAGAAATTCACTGAATAATAAAAATATTTTGAATAGACATCATCCTGTTTCATATGATCACACAAGGAGAGCCTCACTAAGTACTTCACACCTTGGGAATAGTTAGGAGTCTACTTTATATGTCCACTCATCTACAGCATCAGGGAATTATAGATGTGTGTGGAATAGACACTAGTCTATTTTATGTGGCCACAAAATCAAAGCCTGAGTGAGTAATGCACATCTTTAGAATAGTCAGTAGTCTATATCATATGCCCAAATACTTAGAGTCTGAGTCAATAATACACACCTGGGGAATAGTCAGATGTCTATTTCATATGGTCACTAACTCAAAGACTCATTAAATAATACACACTTGTGTACTAGTCAGGAGACTATTTTATATGGCCAAAGTCAGAGCCTCGGTGAATAATGCGTATCTGAGGAATACTCAGGACGCTATTACATATGGCCTCTTCTTCAGAGTTTCACTGAATAAGAAACCCCTGTATTAGAATCCGAATTCGGTTTTATATAGCCAAATATTCAGAGCCTCACTGAATAACACACACCTTGTAGAAAGTCAAGTTTCTATGTCGTATAGCCACTCATTTAGAGCCGAACCTAAAAATACAAGCCTGATGAATATTCAGTAGTCGCTTTTCTATGGCCATTCATTCAGAGTCTCACTGAATAATACAGAGTTATGGAAAAGTCAGGAGTGTATTTTAAATGGCCACTCATTCAGCACCTCTGTGTAAAATCATATATACCTGGGAAATACTCAGGATTCTATTTAATATAGACAATTTTTCAGAGACTCACTGAATAATGCACAAATGGGGAATGTTCTGGAGTCTATTTGGTATGACCGTTCACCCAGTGTTTCAGTGGAAAATGCACAGCTGTGAAATAGTCAAGAGGATATAGTCAGGAGTCTATTTTATATGGTCACTCATTCAGAAAGTCAGTGAATGATACACAACTGGGGAATAGTCAGAGTCCATGCCATATGGCCACTCAATCACATCATTACCGAATAATGCACAATGGGGCAGTAGTCAGGAGTCTTTTTCATATGGCCTCTTATTCAGAGCTACAGTGCATAATAAACAGCTGTGGAGTAGTCAGAACCCTATTTAAGGTAGAACAAAATTAAGCACCTCCCTGAATGATACACACATGAGTGAGTGTCAGGAGGCTACTTTATATGGACACTCATGCAGCACTTCGTCGAACACTGCACATGTGGGGAATAAACACTAGTCTATTTTTTATGGTGATTCGTTTGGAATATCAAGAAATAACGCACACCTGTGGAGTAAAATGAGGTCTGTTTCATATGTCCACACTTTCAGAATTTCAGTGAATAATATGTATATCTGAATAGTTAGGAATCTCTTTCATATGGCCACTCATTCAGGGCCTCTGTGAATAATACACTTCTTGAAAACATTCTTCAAATGTCTACACATTCAGGGTCTCTGTAAATGCACACCTGGGAGATAGTCAGGAGTCTCTTTTCTATGCCCACTGATTCAGAGTCTCATTCAATAATACACACCTAAGGAAGTGTTAAGAGTCTACTTCACATAGCCACTCATTCAGAGCCTCGGTGAAAAATGTGCACCAGGGTTATAGTCTGGAGCCTCTTTTATATGGCCACTCATTCAGTGCCACACTAAATGATACAATCCTGGGGAGTCATAAGTATTCTATTCCATACTACCACTCATTCAGAGCGTTATAGAATAATTCCCAATGGGCAACAGTCAGGTGTGTATTTTCTATGGCCTCTCATTCATTGCTTCAATTGAATAATGAACTTCTATGGAGTAGTCAAGTCACTGTTTAACAGAGCCACGAATTAAGTGCCTCCCTGAATGATAAACACCTGTGTGATAGTCAGTAGTGTATTTCATATAACCTCTCATTCTTGGAATCACTGAAGTATACACACATGATGGAGTGTCAGCAGGATATGTGCTATGCACAGTCATACAAAACTTGTTTAAATAATGTGAACATGGAGAACAATTAGGAGTCTATGTCATATGGCTACTAATTCACACAATCAGTGAATATCGCACACCTGTGATGTAATAAGAATTCTGTGTCATATGGCCACTCCTCCACAGCCTCGCTCCATATTACACAGTTGTGATATAATCTGGAGTCTATTTCTTATGGCCACTCATTCTGAAAATTACTGAATAATGCACACCTTCTGAATTGTAAGAAGTTTCTTTCATAATGGCTACTCTTTGAGAGCCTCACTGAATGTTGACACCTGGGAAATAGTCAGGATTCTGTTTTATTCACTCATTCAGAGTCTCACTGAGTAACGCACACCTGTGGAATAGTCAGGTGTCTTTTTCACGTGGCCTCTCATTCGGAGTGTCACTGAATAATGTGGAGTAATTAGGAGTCTATTTCATGTAGACACATATTCAGAGCCTCAGTGAATAATACACACCAATGTGATAGTAAGGAATCTAATTAATATGGCCTCATGTCCACAGCCTCACTGAATAATACACACCTGCAGAATAATTTGGAGTCTATTTCTGATGGACACTCATTCAGTGCCTCGGTGAATAAAGCACACCGGTGGAGTAGCCAGGAGTCTCTTTCATTTGGACACTCATTCTTAGCCTCAGTGGATAATATGGACTTTCGAAGTAATCAGGAGTCTATTTCATATGGCCAATCATTCAGAGCCACAGTGAAGAATACACTCTTGGGGAACAGTCAAGAGTCTGTTTTATATGGCCACTCTCTCAGTACCTTACTGAGTGGTACACACCTGGGGAGTAGTCAGAACAGTTTCATGTGGACACTCAATGAGTGCCTCACTGAATAATGCACACCTGTGGAATAGTAAAAAATCTATTTTATTTGGTCACACTTTCAGAGCCTAAGTGAATAATACACACCTAGAAAACTTTGGAGAGTGTGTTTTATGTGGCCACTCATTCAGAACCTCATGGAATAGTGCACACCTGGAGAATTTTCAAGAGTCTATTTGGAATGGTAATGCATTCAGAGACTCTGCGACTAACACACATCTAGGGAATTGTGAGGAATCCATTCTAAATGGCCACATATTTGGAACCTCAGTCAGTCATGCACACCAAAGAAATAATCAGGAGTCTATTGCTTATGCCCTCTCATTCAGCCACTCAGTGAATAATGCACGTCTTTCTAGAACAGAGGTGTCTGGTTCATATGGCCACTGAAGCCGATTCTCACTTAATACTACACAACTGGAAAAAAGTCAGGGGTGTACTTCACATGGCCACTCATTCAGAGGCTCAGTGAATAATTCACAGGTGTTGAGTACTCCGGAGCCTTTCTCATATGGCGAATAATTCAGAGCCTCACTGAATGATACACAGCTTGGGAATAGTCAGGATTCTATTTAATATAAAAACTCATTATGTGATTAAGTGAATCACACATGTCTGTGGAATACTGAGTATACTAAATCATATTACCCTCCAGTTCATATATTCAATAAATATTACACACTTTTGAAATAATCGGAAGTCGATTTCATATTGTGAGTAATTAGGAACCCTGAGAAATAATACACTACTGGGAAATACTCAGGAGTCTATTTCATATGTCCACTCGGAGAATCAGTGAATAATGCACACATGAGGAATACTCTGTGAATATCAGGAGTATACTTCATATGGCCACACAGAGCCTCAGTGAATAATGCACACGACAATAATAGTCAGGATCCTGTTTTATATGACCACTGATTCAGTATCTCACTGAATAACACACCGGGGAATCATCAGGATTCTGTTCCCTAGGACAATTCATTCAGAGCCTTACTGAATAATGCACAAGGGGGAAATAGTCAGGAGTCTATTTCATATGGCCTCATTTTCAGAGCTTCAGTGAATAATGAACACCTGTGGAGGAGTCATGACCCTATTAAGATAGACACAAATTAAGCACCTCTCTTTATGATACACACCTTTGTGACAGTCAGGAATCTACTTAAAATGGCTAAATATTCAGAGTCTCTGTAAGTAATGCACTCCTGGGCAGTAGACAGGAGTCTCTTTTTTATGCCCACTTATTGTGAGTCTCATTCAATAATACACACCTGCAGAAGAGTTAAGAGCCTACTTCATATAGCCAAACATTTAGATCCTCAGTTAATAATTCACACCAGGGTAATAGTCTGGACCCTCTCTCATATAGCCGCTCATTCAGGGCCTCACTGAGTGATACACACCTGGAGAATCATAAGGATTCTATTTCATACAGCCACTCATTTAGACCCTTATTGAAATACAACGGGGCAATAGTGAGGTGACTAGTTTTTATGGCCTCTCATTTAGAAATTCAGTGAATAATGAACTTCTATGGAGTAGACAGGACCCTGTGTATGGTAGCCACGAATTAATTGCCTCCCTGAATGACATACACCTGGGTGATAGGAGTCTATTTCATATGATCTCTCATTCTGTGAATAACTAAAGAATACACACCTGTCAAAGTTTTAGGAGTCTATTTGGTATGTACGCTAATGCAATTCCTGTTTGAACAATGCACACCTGAAGAATAATTAGGAGTCTATATCATATGGCTACACATTCAGACAATCAGTGAATAACGCACACATGTGGAGTAATAAGAAATCTGTTTCATGTGGCCACCCTTTCACAGCCTCACTGAAGAGTATATGCTTATGATATAGTCTGCAGCCTAGGTCATGTGGCCACTCAGAGAATCAGTGAATAATGCTCACATGAGGAATACTCTGTGAATATTAGGAGTCTATTTTATATGACCACTCAGAGCTGCAGTGAATAATGCATACCACGGTAATCTTCATGATCCTGTTTAATGTGACAACTGATTCAGTATCTCTCTGAATGATACACACCAAGGAATCCTCAGAATTGTATTCCATAGGAACACTCATTCAGAGTCTTTCGACATAATGCACAATGGGGCAAGAGTCAGGAGTCTATTTTATATGGCCTCTCTTTCAGAGATTCAGTGAATAATAAACAACTGTGGAGTAGTCATGACCCTATTTAAGATAGCCACAAATTAAGCACCTCCCTAAATAATACCCACCTGTGTGACAGTCAGGAGTCTATTTGATATGAACACTCGTACAGTAACTTTTTGAATAATGCACATGTGAAGAATAATCACTGGTTTATTTCATATGGTGATTTATTTAGAGAATCATGGAGTAACACACACCTGTGAAGTAAAAGCGAGTCTATTGCATATGGACACCATTTCAGTGCTTCAGTGAATAATATATATATATGGAATAGCCAGGAATCTCTTTCATATGGCCACTTGTTCAGGGCCTCAGTGAATAATACACCCCTGGGCAATTGTCTAGTGTCTACTTCAAATGGCCAGGCATTGAGAGTCTCTGAATATAAAGCACACCTGGGGAATAGACAGGAGTCTCTTTCATAGGCTCACTTATTCAGTCTCACTCAGTAATACACACCTGGAAAAGAGTTAAGAGTCTTCTTCATATAGCCACTCATTTAGAGCCTCAGTAAATAATTCACACCTGTGGAACAGACACTGGTCTATTTTCTATGGCCACAAAATCAAAGCTTGTGTGAGTAGTGCACAAGTTTGAAATAATGAGAAGTCTATTTTATAAGCCCACTTAATCAGTGTCTCAGTCAATAATACGCACCTTAGGAATAGTAAGAGACCTATTTCATCTAATCACTAACTCAAAACCTCAAATAATACACACCTGTGGAATAGTCGGGAGGCTATTTCATATGGTGAAACATTCAGAGCCTCAGTGACTAATACATACCGGGGCATACTCAGGACACTATTACATATGGCCTCTCATTCAGAGCTTCACTGAATAATGAACACCTGGGGTAAAGTCAGGATTCTATTTCAAAAAGACACTCTTTCAGAGCCTAACCTAAAATTTCACTCCTGCGAGTATTCAGGAGTCTCTTCTCTTTGTCCACTTTTTCAGAGCCTCATTGAATAATACACATCTATGAAAATATCTGGAGTGGATTTCACATGGCCAATCACTTAGAACTTCATTGAATCATACATACCTGGGGAATACTCAGGAGTCTATTTCTTATGGCCACTCATTCAGAAACTCATCGAACAATGCACTCCTGCCAAATAGTCTTGAATCTATTTGATTTGATGGTTCATTCAGTGCCTCAGTGAAAAATGCACATGGGAGCAATAGTTAAGTGGCTATTTTAAATAGCCACTCATCCTTACTCTTAATAAGTAATAAAGACTTGGGGAATAGTCAGGAATCTATTTCATGTGGCCAGTTATTCAGAAACAGTGAATGCTACACACCTGTGGACTAGTTAGGGTCTATGACATATGGCCGCTCAATCAGAGCATTACTGATTGATGCACACCTAGGAATTAGTCAGGATTCTATTTCATATCACCGCTGTTTAAGAGCCACATTGAGTAATGCACATGTGGTCAGTAATCAGAAAGCTATGTCATATGAACACTCATTCATAGGCTCAGTGAATAATGCACACGTGGAGTAGCCAGGGTTGTATTTCACACTGCCACTCATTCAGAGCCTCAGTGAATAATACAAATCTGTGAAACAGTCAGCATGTCATTTTATATAGCCACTGACTTATAGCCTCTGTGAATAGTGCACAAATGTACAGTATCAGCAGTCTATTTCATAAAGTCACTCATTCAGAGATTCACTGAATAATAAAAATATCTGGGATAGAAATTATTCTGTTTCATAGGATCACACAAAATAAGCCTCACTGAGTAATACACACCTGGGGAAGAGTTAGGAGTCTACTTTATATGGCCACTCATTTACAGCATCAGTAAATAATGCACGCCTGTGGAACAGACACTAGTCTATTTTATAAGGCCACAAAATCAAAGCCTGAGTGAGTAATGCACATCTTTGGAATAGTCAGTAGTCTATTCCATATGCCCATATATTCAGAGTTGTAGTCAATAATACGCATGTGGGGAATAGTCAGTATTTTATTTCATATGGTCACTAACTCAAAGACTCATTTAATGATACACACCTGTGGACTAGTCAGGAGACTATTTCATATAAGCAAAGTTTCAGAGCCTGAGTGAATAATGCATATCTGGGGAATACTCAGGACGCTATTACATATGGCCCCTCCTTCAGAGCTTCACTGAATAATGAACACCTGTATTGTAGTCAGAATTCTATTTCATATAGTCACATATTCAGAGCCGCACTGAATAACATACACCTTGGGGAAAGTCAAGTTTCTATGTCGTATAGCCACTCACTTAGACCCGAACCTACAAATGCACGCCTGAGGAGTATTCTGTTGTCGCTTTCCTATGGCCACTCAATCAGAGCCTCACTGAATAACACAGACCTATGTAAAAGTCAAGAATGTATTCCACATGGCCACTCATTCAGAACCTCAGTGAAGAATCATATATAGCTGGGGAATACTCACGTTTCTATTTAATATAGCCACTTATTCAGGGACTCACTGAATGATGCACACCTGGGGAATAGTCTGGAGTCTATTTGATATGACCGTTCACCCAGTGCCTCAGTGAGAAAAGCACAGCTGAAAAATTGTCAAGAGGATATAGTTAGGAGTTTATTTTATATGATCACTCATTTAGAATCTCACTGAATGATACACAGCTGAGGAATAGTCGGAGTCCATGGAGTATGTTTACTCAATGCCAGCATTACCTAATAATGCACAATGGGGCAATAGTCAGGAGTCTATTTTATATGGCCTATTATTCAGAGCTTCAGTGCATAATATACAGCTATGGAGTCGTCAGGACCCTATTTATTGTAGCCCCAAATTAAGCACCGCCCTGAATGATACACACGTGTGTGATTGTCAGGAGGCTATTTGATATGGACACTCATACAGAACCTCTTCGAATACTTCACATGTGGGGAATAAACACTAGTCTATTTCATATGGTGATTCGTTTGGAATATCAAGGAATAATGCACACCTGTGGAGTAAAATGGCGTCTATTCCATATGGCCACTCTTTCAGTGTTTCAGTGAATAATATCTATATCTGAATAGTCAAGAATCTCTTTCATATGGCCACTTGTTCAGGGCCTCGGTAAATAATACACCTCTTGAGAACCATCAAGAGGCTACATCAAGTGTCTACACATTCAGGGTCTCTGTATATAATGCCCACCTGGGCAATAGCCAGGAGTCTCTTTTTCATGCCCACATATTCAGAGTTTAATTCAGTAATGCACACCTAAGGAAGAGTTAAGAGACTACTTCTTATAGCCACTCATTTAGAGCCTCAGTGCATAATGCACACCACGGTTACAGTCTGGAGCTTTTTTTATATGGCCACTCATTCAGAGCCTCACTGAATGATACAATCCAGGGGAATCATAAAAATTCTATTCCATACTACCACTCATTCAGAGCCTTATAAAATAATTCTCAATGGGCAATAGTCATGTGTGTATTTTATATGGCCTCCCATTCAGAGCTTCAGTTAAATAATAAACTTCTATGGAGTAGTCAAGTCACTGTTTAAGAGAGCCCCGAATTAAGATCCTCCCTGAAGAATACACACCTGGGTGATAGTCAGTATTCTATTTCATATGACATCTTATTCTGGGAATTGCTGAAGGATAGACATATGATGGAGTGTCAGCAGGATATTTGGTATGCACACTCATACAGAATCTGTTTAAATAATGCATACATGGAGAATAATTAGGAGTCTATGTCATATGGCTACTGATTCACACAATTAGCGAATAATGCACACCTGTGGAGTAATAAGAAATCTGTTTCATATGGCCACTCTTTCACAGCCTCACCGCATATTGCAAACTTTTGATATAATCTGGAGTCTATTTCTTATGGCCACTTATTCAGAGAACTACTGAATAAAGTGCACCTGCGGAATAGTCAGATGTCCCTTTTTTATGGCTACTCATTGAGAGCCTCATTGAATGTACACAGGGGAAATAGTCAGGATTCTTTTTTATCCCCTCTTTCAGAGTCTCACTGAGGAATGCACACCTGTAGAATAGTGAGATGTCTTTTTCATGTGGCCTCTCATTTGGTGTGTCACTGAATAATGTGGCATACTCAGGAGTCTATTTTATGGAGACACATATCCAGAGCTTCAGGGAATAATAAACGCCCATGTGATAGTAAGGAATCTAATTAACATGGCCACATATTCAGAGCCTCACTGAATAATACACACCTGGAGAATAATTTGAAGCCTATTTCCGATGGACATTCATTCAGAGCCTCGGTGAATAATGCGCAGCTATGAAGTAGCCAGGAGTCTATTTCATTTGGACACTCATTCTTAGCCTCAGTGGATAATATGTGCCTGTGAAATAGTCAGGAGTCTATTTCATATGGCCACTTATTCAGAGTCTCAGTGAATAATACACACATAGGGAATAGTCAAGAGTCTAATTTATATGTCCACTCTCTCAGTACCATAGTGAGTGGTAAACACCTGGGGAATAGTCAGGACAGTTTCATATGGACACTCAATTTGTGCCTCACTCAATAATGCACAACTGTGGAACAGTCAGGAATCTATTTCATTTGGTCACTTTTTCAGAGCCTCAGTGAATTATGCACACCTAAAAAACATTGGGGTGTGTGTTTCATGTGACCACTCATTCAGTGCCTTATAGAATAATTCACAACGCATTTTCTAAGATTGCACCATAGAAACAACTCAGGATAGCAGTTCTCAGTGAAGTTGCAGAGAGTGAGTCCTAGCCACATTCTGAGACTGACCTTTGTTGCCCACAGAACGGGGAAATTCCCAGGTGTAGGAGAGACATGGGACATCAGCACAGCAGGTGTTTTTGCTTGCCCCGCCTGTTAGGCCAGCACTGCAGCAAAGCGGCACCTGGCACAAAACTCACTGGTATGGGTGCCCTGTTAAACCAGCAATCTGAAATTTGGAAGAACAGATTGACATGTCCATCTGAT
This sequence comes from Saguinus oedipus, assembly GCA_031835075.1. Classification (NCBI taxonomy): domain Eukaryota; kingdom Metazoa; phylum Chordata; class Mammalia; order Primates; family Cebidae; genus Saguinus; species Saguinus oedipus. The sequence goes on from CM063174.1 coordinate 172,010,119, forward strand.
TAAACGGGACTTGGACAGTGACACAGACCAGGAGATTCCTGGAAAGCATGATTTGAGCTGGTGCAGTGAGCAGTGGCACGGGAAATCACATGGATCCTAGTGTCCTATCAGCAGGCTACTGGGATGCCAGTGAGAGCATCAACTTTTAAAATTGGGGAGAAAAGGAGAAAAAGAGAGGACGGACTCTGAGGCAAGGAGCCAGGTGATCGGGCTCGGCAGGACCCACCCTCATGGGGACAAGAAGGGCAGCGATTGGAGGCGCTTGGGATTGAGAGTTTTGCTGCAGGCTCAGCTGAATCCAGGATGGTGCAGCCCTGTGGGGGAGGGGCGTCCACAACTATGGACACAATCCACCCATACTGAGGTACACGCCCAGTGCTGAAGCAGCCTCCCATTGCTGAGGCAACCAGCCATAACGGAGATTCTCCACCAGCAGGGCTGAGTGCACCACAGTAGAACAGAGCCTCACAGAAGCAGGACGGACCTGCACTAGCAGGATGGAGCCTCGGTAGGCAAATAGTGAATAGACTACCTCCTAGCGGGACGGGACCATGAAACAGATACTCATAAAGAAAGCACCAACTCCCTGAGACAGAGCATCTGAGCAAAAAAGAAGGGTTATATAAATTCTGCTGCAGAAAACCAAAACACAGGTGCCCAACAGCACTGAAGGAACAACGGAGCTCACAGTTCAGCACTGGAGCTTCTTTAAAGCACAGAACCTCTCCTCAAGCAGCTCCCTGACCTTTGTATATCTAAAGAGTCACCTCAAAAAGTACTAATAAAACTGACATTTGGCAGGCATCATTCTGGGACAAAGATAGCAGAAGAAGAGACTGGTAGCATCCCTCACTGTTCTGAAGCTGCTACAGGTGTACCCCAGACAAGCAGGGCCTGGAGTGGACCTCAGCACTCATACAGCAAAGGGTCTAGACCATTAGAAAGAAAACTAAGTAACAGAAATACTTCATCATCAACAATCTGGGCGTCCACTCAGAGAACCAATTGAAAAATAGGCAACTACTAAGACGACAGGTGGATAAATCCATAAAGATGGGAAGAAACCAGCGCGAAAAGGAGGAAGACACTCGAAATTAAAACGCCTCACCTCCTACAAAGGAACAAAACTCCTCACCAGCAAGGGAACAAAGCTGGACGAAGAATGAGTGTGATGAAATGACGGAATGAGACTTTAGAAAGTGGATAATGAGAAACTTCAGTGAGCTAAAAGAACATGTTCTAAATCAATGCAAATAAACTAAGAACCTTGAAAAAAGATTTGAAGAAAGATTCGAGGAAATGTTAACAAGAATGGAAAACTTAGAGAGGAATATGAATGAATTGAAGGAGCTGAAAAACACAACACAAGAACTTCGTGAAGCATGCACAAGTTTCAACAGCCGAATTGAGCAAGCAGAAGAAAGAATATCAGAAGTCGAAGATCAACTTAATGAAATAAAACGAGAAACCAAGATTAGAGAAAAAAGAGCAAAAACGAATGAACAAACTCTCCAAGAAATGTGGGAATATGTGAAGAGACCCAACCTACATTTTATAGGTGTACCAGAATATAATGAAGAAAATGAATCCAAGCAGGAAAATACTCTTCAGGATATTATCGAGGAAAATTTCCCCAACCTAGCAAGGCAGGCCAATACTCAACTCCAGGAAATACAGAGAACACCACAGAGGTAATCCGCAAAAAGAGCAACCCAAGGCACATAATTATCAGATTCACCAGGGTTAAAATGAAGGAGAAAATACTAACAGCAACCAGAGAGAAAGGTCGGGTCACCCACAAAGGGAAGCCCATCGGACTCACAGCAGATCTCTCAGCAGAGACTCTACAAGCCAGAAGAGAGTGGGGGTCAATATTCACCATTCTTAAAGAAAAGAACTTTCAACCCAGAATTTCATATCCAGCCAAACTGAGATTCATAAGTGAAGGAAAATAAAATCCTTCACGAAGAAGCAAGTACTCAGAGATTTTGTCACCACTAGGCCTGCTTTACAAGAGCTTCTGAAAGAGGCACTACACATAGAAAGAAACAACCATACCAGCCACACCAAAAGCATACCAAATGCTAAATAGCATCAATAAAATGAAGAATCTACATGAACCAATGGGCAAAACAGTCAGCTAGCATCAAAATGAGAGTATCAAATTCACACATAACAATATTAACCCTAAATGTAAGTGGGCTAAATGCACCAATCAAAAGACACAGACTGGCAAATTGGTACCATTCCTTCTGAAACTATTCCAAATAATTCAAAAAGAGGAAACCCTTCCCAAATCATTTTTTGATACCAACATCTTTCTGATACCAAAACCCGGTAGAGACTCACCAAAAAAAAAACTTCTGGCCAATATCAATGATAAAAATAGATGCAAAAATCTTCAATAAAATACTGGCAAACCAATTGCAACAGCACATTAAAAAACTTATCCAGGGCCGGGCGCGGTGGCTCAAGCCTGTAATCCCAGCACTTTGGGAGGCCGATGTGGGTGGATCACGAGGTCAAGAGATCAAGACCATCCTGGTCAACATGGTGAAACCCCGTCTCTACTAAAAATACAAAAACTTAGCGGGGCATGGTGGCGTGTGCCTGTAATCCCAGCCACTCAGGAGGCTGAGGCAGGAGAATTGCCTGAACCCAGGAGGCAGAGGTTGCGGTGAGCCGAGATGGTGCCATTGCACTCCAGCCTGGGTAACAAGAGTAAAACTCTGTCTCAAAAAAAAAAAAAAAAAACAACGTATCCATCATGATCTAGTAGGTTTCATCCCGGGGCTGCAAGGCTGGTTCAACATATGCAAGTCTATAAATGTAATTCACCACTTAAACAGAACCAAAAACATAAACCAAATGATTATCTCAATTGATGCAGAGAAGGCATTTGACAAAATTAAGCAGCCCTTTATGTGCAAAACCCTCAATAACCTTGGTATTGATGGAAAATATCTCAAAGTAAGTAAAGCTGTTTATGACAAATTAACAACCAATATCATACATAATGGGGAAAAACTGGAAGCATTCCCTTTGAAATCTGGCACTAGACAAGGATGCCCTCTCTCACCACTCCTATTCAACATATTACTGGAAGTTCTAGCCAGGGCAATCAGGCAAGAAATAGAAATAAAGGGTATTCAAATAAGAAAGTTGGAAGCCAAATTGTCTCTATTTGCAGACGACATGACAGTATACCTAGAAGACCCCACCACCTCAGTCCAAAAATTCCTGAAACTGATAAGCAACTTCAGCAAAGTCACAGGATATAAAATAAATGTGCAAATATCACAAGCATTTCTATACACCAATAACAGACTTAAAGAGAACCAAATCAAGAACGAACTGCCATTCACAATTGCTACAAAGAGAATAAAATACCTAGGAACACAACTCACAAGGAAAGTAAGGGACCTCTTTAAGAAAAACTACAAACTACTGTTCAACGAAATAAGAGAGGCCACAAACAGATGGAGAAACATTCCGTGTTTGTAGTTAGGAGGAATCAATATCAAGAAAATTTCTATACTGCCCAAAGTAATTTACACAATCAATGCTATTCCAATTAAACTACCATTGAATTTCTTCACAGAACTGGAAAAAAACACTATGAACTTCATATGGAACCAAAAGAGGGCCCGCATAGCCAAGTCAATTCTTAGCAAAAGGAACACAGCGGGAGGCAACAGTCTACCAGACTTCAAACTATACTACAAGGCTACAGTAATCAAAACAGCATGGTACTGGTACCAAAACAGAGATATAGACCAATGGAACAAAACAGAGGCATCAGAGGCAACAAAACATATCTACTACAATATAATCTTTGATAAAGCAGACAAAAACAAGCAATGGGAAAAGGATTCCCTGTTTAATAATTGGTATTGGGAAAACTGGCTAGCCATGTGCAGAAAGCAGAAACTGGACCCCTTCCTGACACCTTACATTAAAATTAACTTCAGATAGATTAAAGACTTAAACATAAAACCTGGCACCATAAAAACCCTAGAAGAAAATCTAGGCAAAACCATTCAGGACATAGGAGTAGGCAAGGACTTCATGACCAAAACACCAAAAGCATTGGCAAAAAACCCAAAATAGACAAACAGGACCTAATCAAACTCCACATGTTTTTCATGGCAAAAGAAGCAGTCACTAGAGTGAATCGGCAAACATCAGAATGAAAATTTTTTTTTGCAGTTTACCCATCTGACAAAGGGCTGATATCCAGAATTTACGAAGAACTCAAACAGATTTACAGGAAAATAACAAACAAGCACATTCAAAAATGGGCAAAGGATATGAACAGACACTTTACAAAAGAAGACATACATGAGGCCAAAAAACACATATAAAAGTGCTCATCATCACTGGTCATTAGAGAGATGAAAATCAAAACCACATTGAGATACCATCTCAGGCCTCTTAGAATGCCGATCATTAAAAAATCTGAAGACAACAGATGCTGGAGAGGATGTGGAGAAATAGGAACACTCTTACACTGTTGGTGGGAGTGTAAATTAGGTCATCCATTGTGGAAGACAGTGTGGCGGTTCCTCGAGGACCTAGAAATAGAAATTCCATTTGACCCAGAAATCCCTTTACTGGGTATATATCCAAAGGACTATAAATCATTCTATTATAAGGACACATGCACACAAATGTCCTTTCAGCTTTGTTTACAACAACAAAGACCTGAAACAAACCAAAATTCCCATCGATGATAGACTGGACTGGGAAAATGTGGCACATATACACCATGGAATATTATGCAGCAATCAAAAATGATGAGTTTTTGTCTTTGTAAGGACATTGATGAATCTGGGGAACATCATTCTCAGCAAACTGACACAAGAACAGAAAAGGAAATACCGCATATTCACACTCATAGGCGGGTAACAAAAATGAGAACACATGAACAGAGGGAGGGGGTCTACTACACACTGGGTTCTATTGGGGGAAATGGGGGAGGGAAAGCAGGGGGAAGCTGGGGAGGAATAGCCTGGGGAGAAATGCCTAGTGTGGGTGAAGGGGAGAAAGGCAGCAAAACACACTGCCATGTGTGTACCTAGGCAACTATCATGTACATACTGCACATGTACTCTAAAATCTAAAATGCAATAAAAATTTAAATTTAAAGAAAAAATGAGAATTAATTCACAACGGGCAATAGTCAGGTGTCTATTTTATATGGCCTCTTATTTAGAGCTTCAGTGAATAATAATCTTCTATGGAGTAATCAAGTCACTGTTTAAGAGAGCCACGAATTAAATGCCTTCCGGAATGATTCACACCTGGGTGATAGGAGTCTATTTAATATCACCTCTCATTCTGGGAATCACTGAAGAATACACACATGACGAAGTGTCAGCAGAATATTTGGTATGAACACTCATACATAACCTTTTTAAATAATGCAAACACGGAGAATATTAAGGAGTCTGTCATATGGCTACTGATTCACACAATCAGTGAATAACTCACACCTGTGGAGTAATAAGAAGTCTGTTTTATATGGCCACTCTTTCACAGCCTCACCGCATATTACACACTTGTGATATAATCTGCACTCTATTTCTTATGGCCACTCATTCAAAGAATTACTGAATAATGCACACCTGTGAAATAGTCAGAAATCCCTTTCCTATGGCTACTCATTGAAAGCCTCACTTAATGTACACACTTGGTGAAACAGTCAGGATTCTGTTTTATCCCCTCATTCAGAGTCTCACTGAATAATGCACACCTGTGGAATAGTAATGTGTCTTTTTCATGTGGCCACTCATTCGAAGTATCACTGAATAATTTGGAGAGGTCGGGAGCGTATTTTATGTAGACACCTATTCAGAGCCTCAGTGAATAATACACACCCGTGTGATAGTAAGGAATCAAAATAATATGGCCACCTATTCAGAGACTCACTGAATAATACACACCTGTAGAATAATTAGGAGTCAATTTCCGATGGATATTTATTTAGAACCTCGGTGAATAATGCACACCTGTGATGTAGTCAGAAGTCTATTTCATTTGGACACTCATTCTTAGCCTCAGTGCATAATATGCACCTTTGAAATAGTCAGGAGTCTATTTCATACAGCCACTCATTCAGAGCCTCAGTGAATAATACACACTTGGGGAATAGTCAAGAATCTATTTTATGTGGCCACTCTCTCCGTAGTTTGCTAAATGGTACAAACCTGGGGAATAGTCAGGACAGTTTCATATGGACACTCAATGATGCCTCACTGAATAATACACACCTGTGGAATAATCAGGAATCTATGTCATTTGGCCACTCTTTCAGAGCCTCAGTGAATAATGCACACCTAGAATACATTGGGGAGTATTTTTCATGTGGCCCCTCATTCAGAGCCTCACGGAATAGTGCACACTTGGAGAATTCTCAGGAGTCTATTCGGAATGGCATTGCATTCAGAGACTGTGTGAATAACACACACCTAGGGAATTGTGAGTAATCCTTTCCAAATGGCCACATATTCAGAGCCTCAGTGAATAATGCACACCAAGGAAATAAACAGGAGTCTATTGCTTATGCCTTCTCATTCAGCCCCTCAGTGAATAATGCACGTAAGTAGTGAGGGATCTGTTTTATATGGCCCCTCATGTCAATCCTCACTGAATAGTACACAACTGGAAAAAAGTCTGGGGTGTATTTCACATGGCCACTCAATCAGAGGCTTAGTGAATAATTCACAGCTGTTGAGGACTCAGGAGAATTTCTCATAAGGTGAATCATTCAGAGTCTCACTGAATGATACACAGCTTTGTAATAGTCAGAATTCTATTTATTATAAACACTTATTATGAGTCTCAGGGAATCACGCATGTCTGTTGAATACTGATGATACTAATTCATATTACCTCCCAATTTATAAATTTTCTGAGTATTACACATTTGTAAAATAATCAGAAATCAATATAATATGGTGAATTATTAGGAAACCCAAAGAATAATACACTACTGGGGAATAGTCAGGAGTCTATTTCATATGGCCACTCAGAGAATCAGTGAATAATGCACACATGAGGAATACTCAGTGAATATTAAGAGTCTATATTATATGGCCACACAGAGCCTCAGTGAATAATGCACACCACGGAAATAGTCAAGATCCTGTTTCCTATGACCACTGATTCAGTATCTCACTGAGTGACACACCGGGGAATCGTCAGGATTCTGTTCCAGTGGAACATTCATTCAGAGCCTTACTGAATAATGCACAATGGGGCAATAGTCAGGAGTCTACGTTATATGGCCTCTTCTTCGGAGATTCAGTTAATAATGAACACCTGTGGTGTAGTCATAACCCCATTTAAAATAGCCAAAAATTAAGCACTATCCTGAATGATACACACCTGGGTGACAGTCAGGAGTCTACTTAAGATGGCTACATATTCAGAGTCTCTGTAAATAATGCACACCTGGGCAATAGACAGGAGACTCTCTTTATGCCCACTTATTCAGAGTCTCATTCAAGAATAAACACCTGCTGTAGAATTAAGGGTCTACTTCATATGGCCATTTAGATGCTCAGTGAATAATGCACACAAGGGTAATAGTCTTGGTCCTCTCTCAAATAGTCGCTCATTGAGTGCCTCACTGTATGATACACACCAGGGAAATCATCAGGATTTTATTCCATATTGCCGCTTATTCAGAGACTTATTGAATCATTCACAATGGGGCAATACTCAGGTGACTATTTTATATGGCCTCTCATTTAAAGATTCCGTCAATAATGAACTTCTATAGAGAAGTCAGAACGCTGTTTATGGTAGCCACGAATTAGGTGCCTCCCTGAATGATACACACCTGGGTGATATTCAGGAGTCTATTGCATATGATATCCAAATCTGGAAATAACTGAAGAATACACACCTGCGAAAGTGTCAGGAGTCTATTTGGTATGCACACTCATTAAGAAACTGTTTGAATAATGCACACATGGAGAATAATTAGGAGTCCATGTCATATGGCTACTCATTCAGACAATCAGTGAATAACACACATATGTGGAGTAATAAGAAGTCTGTTTCGAGAGAGATCCAAGATGGCTGATCGCTAACAGCTCGGGATTGTAGCTCCCAGTGAAAGCTCGGAGAACGTGAGGACGCCACGTTTTCAGAGAAATTTTCATTGCCCACAAACCAGAAGATTTCCAGTGGAGGAGCCCCTCGGGTCGCCAGCACGACTTCTGTGGCCAGCACAGCGGTTTTGTCATCGCCTCGGCGTGGCAGCTCTTCGTGTACAGTGAGCGGGACTGGTTCCCCTGCTGACTGGTGTTTGGAGCTTTGGGAAGGCAGAGTCGCTTGTTGCGGACTCAAGAAGGAAGCCAGATCGGAGATTCCCAGGCAGAAGAGCACCATCAGTCTTAACGCTGCTGTTTCGGCCAGCGCAGTGGGTTGCTCAGATTCCAGCACTGGGAATCAATAAATTGGACATCCTCTCAGGAACTTAATCAGAAAGGCACTAATTGTAAAGACGTCAGATGGATAAATACACAATAAAGGGAAAAAAGCAGCCTAAAAAGGCCGAGAAAACTGAAAGTCAGAACCCCTCTCCCTCTACAGGGCATAGTAATTCCTCATCAGCAACAGAACAAGCCCTAATGGAAGAGGACTGTGTTCCAGTATCTGAAGGAGGTTTTAGAAGGTGGATGGTAAAAAACCTCTGGGAATTGAAACAACTTGTTCTAACCCAATGTAAAGAAACTAAGAACTTTGAAAAAAGGTTAGACGAAATCTTAAAAAGAATGGACAATATAGAAAGGAATATAAATGAACTAATGGAGTTGAGAAATACAACACGAGAACTTAGTGAAATATGCACAAGTTTGAATAGCCGAATTGATCAAGCAGAAGAAAGGATATCAGAGGTCAAAGACTGACTTAATGAAATGGAATGAGAAGACAAGAATAGAGAAAAAAGGATAAAAAGGAATGAGCAAAGTCTCCAAGAATTATGGGACTATGTGAAAAGACCTAATCTACGTTTGATAGGTGTACCTGAATGTGATGGAGAGAATGAATCCCAGCTGGAAAATACTCTTCAGGATATTATCCAGGAGAATTTTTCCAATCTAGCAAAGCAGGATACCATTCAACCTCAGGTAATACAGAGAACACCACAAAGATATTCCTTAAGAAGAGCAACCCCAAGACACATAATCATTAGATTCACCAGGGTTGAAACAAAGGAGAAAATACTAAGGGCAGCCAGAGAGAAAGGTCAGGTTACCCACAAAGGGAAGCCTATAAGACTTACAGCAGATTTCTCAGTAGACACCCTACAAGCCAGAAGAGAGTGGGGTCCGATATTTATCATCCTCAAAGAACAGAAACTTCAGCCCAGAATTTCATATCCTGCCAAACTAAGCTTCACAATTGAAGGAAAAATAAAAATCTTTTATGAACAAGCAAGAACTCAGAGATTTTATTACCACCAGGCCTGCTTTACAAAATCTTCTGAAAGAAGCATTACACACAGGAAGGAACAACCAGTATTAGCCTTTCTAAAAATATACCAAAAAGTAAAGAACATCAACAGAAAGAAGAATTTACATCAAGGAATGGATAAAATAATCAGTTAACATCAAATGGCAGTAAATTTTCTAATTAAAAGATACAGCAAAAATCTAACGGTATACTATATCCAGACCCATTTCATATCCAAAGATATACATAGACTAAAAACAAATGGTTGGAGAAAGATTTAGCAACCAATAAAGAAAAAAAAACAAATAAATAAACGAAAAGGAGTTGCAGTTCATGCATTTGATAAAGCAGATTTCAAACCAACAAAGATAGAGTGGCATAAGGATCAATGCATTCTAACACCCAGATACGTAAGACCCATAAAGAGATTCAGACTCAACGAAACAGAAAATAAATAAGGATATCTAGAATCTGAACTCAGATCAGTAACAAGTAAACTTAATAAGCACTTGTAGAACTCTCCACTTTAGATAAATAAAATATACATTCCATTTTAAATACAGAAAATAATGATCGGCCATTATTAATAGCCATTTATAGAATAAAACAATATTCCTATTCTCTCTCCCTCTTTTTCTTTTCCTTTCCTAAAAAACAAACAAAAAAATGGATTATAACAGCCCGCCCCGGTGGCTTACCGAAGCCTGTCATTCAGTCGCCTGAAAAATCAATGCTGGTGGATCACGAGAAGTTGCGCTTTCCAGACCCGCCCGACCAACATTGTGAAACTTTGTCTTTAAAAAAAAAAAAAAAAAGAAGTCTGTTTCATGTGGCCACTCTTTTACACCCTCACCGAATATTATACACTGATGATAGAGTCTGGAGTCTATTTTATGTGGCCAATCACAGAATCAGTGAATATTTCACCCATGAAAAATACTCTGTGATTATTAGGAGTCTATTTTATAATGCCACTCAGAGCCGCAGTAAATAATGCATTTCACGGTAACAGTCAGGATACTGTTTCATGTGACCACGGATTCAGTATCTCTCTGAATGGTACACTCCAGGGAATCTGCAGGATTCTATTCCATAGGAACACTCATTCAGAGCTTCACTAAATAATGCACAATGGGGCAAGAGTCAGGAGTCTATTTCATATGGTATCTCATTCAGAGATTCAATGAATAATAAACACCTGAGGAGTAGTCATGACCCTATTTAAGATAGCCACAAACTAAGCACCTCCCTGAATGATACAAACCTTTGTGACAGTCAGGAGTTTATTTGATATGTACACTCATACAGAACCTTTTTTAATAATGCACATGTGAAGAATAATCACTAGTTAATTTCATATGCTGATTTCTTTAGATATTTATTGAATAACACACTCCTTTGAAGTAAAATCGAGTCTATTTTATATGGCCACCATTTCAGTGTTTAAGTGAATAATATATATATCTGGAATAGCCAAGAATCTCTTTCATATGGCCACTCATTCAGGGCTTCAGTGAATAATACACCCCTGGAAAATTAGCTAGTGTCTACTTCAAATGGCCACACATTGAGAGTTTCTGTATACAATGCACACCTGTGGAATAAACAAAAGTCTCTTTATTAGGCTCATATATTCAGTCTCATTCAGTAATACACACCTGGAAAAGAGTAAAGAGTCTTCTTCATATAGCCACTCATTTAGACCCTCAGTAAGTAATGCACACCTGTGGAACAAACAATGGTCTACTTTGTATGGCCACAAAATCAAAGCCTGAGTGAGTAATGCAAAACTTTGGAATAATGAGGAGTCTATGCCCACTTAGTCAGTGTCTCAGTCAATAATACACACCTTAGGAATACTAAGGGATCTATTTCATCTAATCACTAACTCAAAGCCCCATTAAATAATACACACCTGTGGAAGAGTCAGGAGGCTATTTTATATGGCCAAACATTCAGAGCCTCAGTAACTAATACATACCAGAACATACTCAGGACTCTATTACACATTGCCTCTCATTCAGAGATTCACTGAATAATGAAAACCTGGGGGAAAGTCAGGATTCTATTTCATAAAGACCCTCTTTCAGAGCAACAACTGAAAATGCACTCCTGTGATTATTCAGGAGTCTCTTTCCTATGTCCACTCATTCACAGCCTCATTGAATAATAGACATCTGTGAAAATGTCAGGATTGTATTCCACGTGGCCACTCATTCAGAGCCTCATTGAACGATACATACCTGGGGAATACTCAGGAGTCTATTTCATATGGCCATGCATTCAGAAACTCGTGGAGTAATGCACACATGTGAAATAGTCTGGAGTCTATTTGAGTGCCTCAGTGGAAAATGCACACGGGAGGAATAGTTAAGTGGCTATTTTATGTAGCCACTCATCCATGCCCTTAGTAGGTAATACACACCTGGAGAATAGTCAGGAGTCTATTTCATGTGACCAATTATTCAGAAACTCAGTGAATGCTACACATCTGTGAAATAGATAGAGTCTATGACATATGGACGCTCAATCAGAGCATAACTGATTGATGCACACCTGGGAATTAGGTTTTTATTTCATATCACCATTGTTTAAGAGCCTCATTGAGTAATGCACATCTGGTCAGTAATCAGGAGGCTATGTTTTATGAACACTCATTCATAGCTTCAGTGAATAATTCACACCTGTGGAGTAGCCACGAGTATATTTCACACAGCCACTCATTCAGAGCCTTGGTGAATAATACACACCTGTGGAACGGTCAGCATTTTATTTTATAAGTCCACTGACTCATAGCCTCAGTGAATAATGCACAAATGTACAGTACTCAGCAGTCTATTTCATAAAGCCACTCATTCAGAGTTTCACTGAATAATAAAAATATTTGGGATAGACATCATCGTGTTTCATCTGATCACACAAAGAGAGCCTCACTGAGTAATACACTCCTGGGGAAGAGTTAGGAATCTACTTTATATGTCCACTCATTTACAGCCTCAGTGAATAATGCACGTGTGTGGAATAGACACTAGTCTATTTTATATGGCCACAAAATCAAAGCCTGAGTAATACACAACTTTAGAATAGTCAGTAGTCTATTCCATATGCCCACATATTCAGAGTCTGAGTCAATAATACCCACCTGGGCAATAGTAAGAATTATGTTTCCTATTGTCACTAACTCAAATACTCATTAAATGATACACACCTGTGGACTAGTCAGGAAACTATTTCATATGGCCAAAGTTTCAGATCCTCGGTGAACAATGCATATCTGGGGAATATTCAGGACGCTATTACATATGGCCTCTTCTTCAGAGCTTCACTGAATAAGGAACACCTGTATTGTAGTCAGAATTCTATTTCATATAGCCACATATTCAGAGCCTCGCGGAATAACATACACCTAGGTGAAAGTCAAGTTTCTCTGTCTTTTAGCCACTCATTTAGAGCCGAACCTAATAATGTACGACTGAGGAATATTCAGTAGTCACTTTTCTATGGCCACTCATTCAGAGCCTCACTGAATAATACAGACTTATGGAAATGTTAGGAGTTTATTTCACATGGCCACTCATTGAGAACCTCAGTGAAGAATAATATAAACCTAAAAATACTCAGGATTCTATTTTATATAGCCACTTATTCAGAGACTCACTGAATAATGCCCACCTGGGGAATAGACTGGAGTCTATTTGATATGACCATTCACCCAGTGCCTCAGTGGAAAATGCACAGCTGAGAAATAGTCAAGGAAATATAGTCAGGAGTCTATTTTATTTGGTCACTCATTCAGAATATCACTGAATGTTACACAACTGGGGAATAGTCAGAGTCCATGCCATATGGCCACTCAATCACAGCATTACACAATAATGCACAATGGGGCAATAGTCAAGAGTCTATTTCATATGGCCTCTTATTCAGAGCTTCAGTGCATAATAAACAGCTGTGGAGTAGTCAGAACACTATTTAAAGTAGCCCTGAGTTAAGCACCTCCCTGAATGATACACACATGAATGATTGTCAGGAGGCTATTTGATATGGATACTCATACAGAACCTCTTCGAATTCCGCACATGTGGGGAATAAACACTAGTCTATATCATATAATATTTCCGTGGGAATATCAAGAAATAATGCACATCTGTGAAGTAAAATTTGGTCTATTTCATATGGCCAATCTTTCAGTGTTTCAGTGAATAATTAGTATATCTGAATAGTTAGGAATCTCTTTCATATAGCCACTCCTTCAGGGCCTCGGTTAACAATACACCCCATGGAAACAGTCAAGAGTCTACTTCAAATGTCTACACATTCAGGGTCTCTGTAAATAATGCACACCTGGGCAATAGCCAGGAGTCTCTTTTTTATGCCCACTTATTTAGAGTCTTATTCAATAATACACACCTAAGGAAGAGTTAAGAGTCTACTTCATATAGCCACTCATTTAGAGCCTCAGTGCATAATGCACAACAATGTTATCGTCTGGAGCCTCTTTTATATGGCCACTCATTCAGTGCCTCACTGAATGATACAAACCTGGGGAATCGTAAAAATTCCACTCCATACTACCACTCATTCAGAGCCTTATAGAATAATTCCCAACGGGCAATAGTCAGGGGTCTATTTTATATGGCCTCAAATAAAGAGCTTCAGTTAATAATGAACTTATATGCAGTAGTCAAGTCACTGTTTAAAAGAGCCACGAATTATGTGCCTCCATGAATGATACACACCTGGGCGATAGTCAGGAGTCTATTTCATATAATCTCTCATTCTGGAAATCACTGAAGTATACACAAATGTCGGAGTTTCAGCAGGATATTTTGTATGCACACTCATACAGAACCTGTTTCAATAATGAGATCATGGAGAATAATTAGGAGTCTATGTCATATGGCTAGTGATTCACACAATCAGTGAATAACGCACACCTGTGGAGTAATAAGAAGTCTGTTTTATATGGCCACTCTTTCAAAGCCTCACCGCATATTACACACTTTTGATATAATCTGGACTCTATTTCTTATGGCCACTCATTCAGATAATTACTGAATAATGCACACCTGCGGAAGAGTCAGAAGTCTCTTTCCTATGGCTACTCATGCAAAGCCTCATGGAATGTACACACCTGGGGAAATAGTCAGGATTCTGTTTTATCCCCTCATTCAGAGTCTCACTGAATAATGCACACCGGTGAAATAGCCAAGTGTCTTTCTCATGTGGTCTCTCATTCGGAGTATCACTGAATTATATGTAGTAATCAGGAGTCTGTTTTCTGTAGACACATATTCAGAGTGACAGTGAATAATACAAACCCATGTAATAGCAAGAAATCTAATTACTATGACCACATATTCAGAGCCTCACTGAATAATACACACCTGGAAAATAATTTGGAGTCTATTTCCGATGGACATTCACTCAGAGCCAGGGTGAATAATACACACCTGTGGAGTAGCCAGGAGTCTATTTCATTTGGACACTCATTCTTACCCTCAGTAAATAATATGCACCTGTGAAATAGTCAGAAGTCTATTTCATATGGCCACTCATTCAGAGCCTCAGTGAATAATACACACTTGTGGAATAGTCAAGAGTCTATTTTATATGGCCACTCTCTCAGTGCCTTACTGAGTGGTACACAGCTGGGGAATAGTCATGACAGTTTCATATGGACACTCAATGAGTGCCTCACTGAATAATGCCCACCTGTGGAACAGTCAGGGAACTATTTCATTTGGTCACTCTTTCAGAGCCTCAGTGAATAATGCACACCTAGAAAACATTAGGAAGTGTCTTTCATGTGGCCACTTATTCAGAGACTCACGGAATAGTGCACACATAGAGAATTCTCAAGAGTCTATTTGGAATGGCGATGCATTCAGGACTCTGTGAATAACACACTCCTAGGGAATTGTGAGGAATCCATTCCAAATCGCCACATATTCAGAGGCTCAGTGAATCATGCACACCAAAAAAAATAATCAGGAGTCTATTCCTTATGCCCTCTCATTCAGCCACTCAGTGAATAATGCACATCTGTCGAGTACTGAGGAGTCTGTTTCATATGGCCCCTCATTTTGAGCCTCACTGAATAGTACAAAACTGGAAAAATGTCAGGGGTGTATTTCACATGGACACTCATTCAGAGGTTTAGTGAATAATTCACAGCTGTTGAGTAATCAGGAGCCTTTCTTATACAGCGAATCATTCAGAGCCTCACTGAACAATACAGAGCTTATGAATAGTCAGGATTCTATTTAATATAAATGCTCATTATGAGCCTCAGTGAATCACGCATGTCTGTGGAATACTGAGGATGCTAATGCATATTACATCCCAATTCATAGATTCCCTTAATATTACACACTTGTAAAATAATCAGAAGTCTATTCCATATGGCGAGTTATTAGGAACCACAAGAAATAATACACCACTAGGGAACAGTGATGAGTCTATTTCATATGGCTACTCAGAGAATCAGTGAATAATGCACACATGAGAAATATTCTGTGAATATTAGGAGTCTATTACATATGGCCACACAGAGCCTCAGTGAATAATGCACACGAAGGTAATAGTAAGAATCCTGTTTCATATAACCACTGATTCAGTATCTCACTGAATGACACACAGAGGAATCGTCAGGATTCTGTTCCATAGGACCATTCTTTCAGAGCCTTATTGAATAATGCACAAGAAGGCAATAGGAGTCTATTTCATATGGCCTCTCCTTCAGAGCTTCAGTGAATAATGAACACCTGTGGAGTAGTCATGCTATTTAAGATAGACACAAATTAAGCCCTTCCCTGAATCATAAACACCTGTGTGAGAGTCAGGAGTCTACTTAAAACGGCTACACATTCAGAGTCACTGTAAATAATGCACACCTGGGCAATAGAACGGAGTCTCTTTTTATTGCCCACTTATTCAGAGTTTCATTAAATGATACACATCTGCAGAGGAGTTAAGAGTCTACTTCATATAGCCACCCATTTAGATCCTCAGTGAATAATGCACACCAGGGTAATAGTCTGGAGCCTCTCTCATATAGCTGCTCATTCAGTGCCTCACTGAATGATACACACCTGGGGAATCATCAGGATTCTATTCCATACTACCACACAGTCAGAGCCTTATTGAATCATTAACAACAGGGAAATAGTCAGGTGACTATTTTATATGGCTTCTCATTTAAAGCTTCAGTGAATAATGAACTTCTATGGAGTAATCGGGACGCTGTTTATGGTAGCCACAAATTAAGTGCCTCTCTGAATGATACACACCTGGGTGATAGTCAGGAGTCTCTTTTACATGATCTCTCATTCTGAGAATAACTGAAGAATACACACCTGAGAAAGTGTTAGGAGTCTATTTGGTATGCACACTCATGCAGAACCTGTTTGAATAATGCACACATCGAAAATAATAAGGAGTCTATGTCATATGGGTACTCATTCAGACAATCAGTGAATAACGCAGACATGTGGAGTAATAAGAAGTCTGTTTCATGTGGCCGCACTTTCACAGCCTCACCGAATATTATACGCTTATGATATAGTCTGGAGACTATTTCATGTGGCCACTCAGAGAATCAGTGAATAATGCACACATGAGGAATACTCTGTGATTATTAGTAGTCTATTTTATATCGCCACTCAGAGCCTCATTGAATAATGCATACCACAGTAAAAGTCAGGATCCTGTTTCATGTGACCACTGATTCAGTATCTCTCTGAATGATACAAACCAGGGAATCTTCAGGATTCTATTCCACAGGAACACTCATTCAGAGCCTTACTAAATAATGTACAATGGGGCAAGAGTCAGGAATCTATTTCATATGGCCTCTCATTCAGAGATTCAGTGAATAATAAACACTTGTGAAGTAGACAGGACCCTATTTAAGATAGCCACAAATTAAGCACCTCCCTGAATCATACACACCTGTTTGACAGTCAGGAGTTTATTTGATATGGACACTCATAGTGAAACTCTTTGAATAATGCACATGTAAAGAATAATCACTAGTCTATTTCTTGTGGTGCTTCTTTAGAAAATCATTGAATAACACACACCTGTGAAGTAAAATCGAGTCTATTTCATGTGGCCACCATATCTGTGTTTCAGTGAATAATATATATATCTGAAATAGCCAGGTATCTCTTTCATATGGCTACTCGTTCAGGGCCTCAGTGAGTAATACAACTCTAGGAAATTATTTAGTGTCTACTTCAAAGGGCCACACATTGAGAGTCTCTGTATATAATGCACACCTGGGGAATAGACAGGAGTCTCTTATTTTGGCTCACTTATTCAGGCTCATTCAGTTATACCAACATTGAAAAGAGTTAAGAGTATTCTTTATATAGCCACTCATTTGGATCCTCGGAATATCATGCACACCTGTTGAACAGACACTGGTATAATTTGTATGGCCTCAAAATCAAAGCCTGAGTAATGCAAAACTTTGGAATAATGAGGAGTCTATTCCATATGCCCACTTAGTCAGTGTCTCAGTCAATAATACACACCTTAGGAATACTGAGGGATCTATTTCATCTAATCACTAACTCAAAGCCTCAATAAATAATACACACCTGTGGAATAGTCAGAAGGCTATATCATATGGCCAAACATTCAGAGTCTCAGTGACTAATACATATCGGGGCATACTCAGGACACTATTACATATGGCCTCTCATTCAGAGCTTCACTGTATAGTGAACACCTGGGAGAAAGTCAGGATTCTATTTCATAAAGACACTCTTTCAGAGCCAAACCTAAAAATGCACTCCTGCGAGTATTCAGGCGTCTCTTTTCTATGTCCACTCATTCAGAGCCTCATTGAATAATACACATTTATCCATTTAATGATAAATTCAATTATTATTGAATAATACATGTCAGGAGTGTATTTCACATGGCCATTTATTCAGAGCCTCATTGAATCATACCTACATGAGGAATACTCAGGAGTCTATTTCATATGGCCACTCATTCAGAAACTCGTGGAATAATGCACACATCTGAAATAGTCTGGAGTCTATTTGATATGACGGTTCATTCAGTGCCTCAGTGGAAAATGCACACGGGAGATATAGTTAAGTGGCTATTTTATGTAGACACTCATCCATACCCTTAGTAAGAAATTCACACCTGGGAAATAGTCAGGAGTATATTTCATGTGGCCAACTATTCAGAAACTCAGTGAATGCTACACACCTGTGGACTAGTTAGATTCTATGACATATGGCCGCACAATAAGAGTATTATTGATTGATGCACACCTGGGAATTAGTCAGGATTCTGTATCATATCACCATTGTTAAAGAGCCTCATTGAGTAATGCACATCTGGTCAGTAATCAGGAGGCTATGTCATATGAACACTCATTCATAGCCTCAGTGAATAATGCACATCAGGGGTGCAGCCAGGAGTGTATTTCACACAGCCGCTCATTCAGAGCCTCAGTGAATAATACATACCTATGGAACATTCAGCATTTTATTTCATAAGACCACTGACTCATAGCGTCAGTGAATAATGCAGTAATATACAGTACTCAGCAGTCTATTTCATGAAACCACTCATTCAGAGATTCACTGAATAATAAAAATATTTGGGATAGACATCATCCTTTTTTGTGTGACAACACAAGGAGAGCCTCACTGAGTAATACACATCTGGGGAAAAGTTAGGAGTCTACTTTATATGACCACTCATATACAGCCTCAGTGAATAATGCACACATGTGGAATAGACACTAGTGTATTTTATATGGCCACAAAATCAAAACCTGAGTGAGTAATGCACAACTTTGGAATAGTCAGTAGTCTATTTTATATGCCCATATATTCAGAGTCTGAGTCAATAATACACACCTGTGAAATAGTCAGAAGTCTATTTTATATGGTCGCTAACTCAAAGACTCATTAAATGATACACACTTGTGGACTGGTCAGGAGCCTGTTTTAAACGGCCAAAGTTTCAGAGCCTCAGTGAATAATGCATATCTGGGGAATACTCAGGACGCTATTTCATATGGCACCTCCTTCAGAGCTTCACTGAATAAGAAACACCTGTATTGCAGTCCGAATTATATTTCATATAGCCGCATATTCAGAGCCTCACTGAATAACATACACCTTGGGGAAAGTCAAGTTTCTATGTCATATAGCCACTCAATTAGAGCTGAACCTAAAAATTTATGCCTGAGGATTATTCAGTTGTCGCTTTTTTGGTGGCCACTCATTCAGAGCCTCACCGAATAATACAGACTTATGGAAAAGTCAGGAGTGTATTTTCCATGGTCACTCATTCAGAACCTCAGTGAAGAATCATATATACCTGGGACATACTCAGGATTCTATTTAATATAGCCACATTTTCAAAGACTCACTGAATAATGCACACCTGTGGAATAGTATGGAGTCTATTGGATATGACCATTCACCCAGTGCCTTAGGGGAAAATGCACCGCTGAGCCATAGTCAAGAGTATATAGTCAGGAGTCTATTTTATATGGTAACTCATTCAGAAACTCACTGAATGATACACAACAGGGGAATAGTCAGGGTCCATGCCCTAAGGCCACTCAATCACAGCATTACTGAATAATGCACAATGGGGCAATAGTCAGGAGTCTATTTCATAAGGCCACATAGTCAGAGCTTCAGTGCCTAACAAAAAGCTGTAGAGTAGTCAGGATCCTATTTAAGCTAGCCCCAAATTAAGTATCTCCCTGAATTATATACACAAGTGTGATTTTCAGAAGTCTATTTGATATCAACACTCATACAGAACCTCTTCGAATACTGCACAACTGGGGAATAAACACTAGTCTATTTCATATGGTGATTCGTTTGGAATATCAAGCAATAACGCACACCTATAAAGTAAAATAGGGTCTATTTTATATGGCCACTCTTTCAGTGTTTCAGTGAATAATATGTATATCTGAATAGTCTTGGATAGCTTTCATATGGCCACTCATTCAGGGCATCGGTGAATAATACACTTCTTGGAAACAGTCAAGAGTCTACTTCAAATGTCTACACATTCACGGTCTCTGTAAATAAAGCACACTTGGGCAATAGCCAGGAGTCTCCTGTTTATGCCCACATATTCAGACTCTCATTCAGTAATACAAACCTAAGGAAGAGTTAAGAGTCTACTTCATATAGCCACTCATTTAGAGCCTCAGTGTATAATGCACAACAGGGTTATAGTCTGGAGCCTCTTTTATATGGCCACTCATTCTGTGCCTCATTGGATGATACACAACTGGGGCATCATAAGGATTCTATTCAGTACTACCACTCATTCAGAGACTTATAGAATAATTCACAACAGGCATTAGACAGGTGGATATTTTATATGGCGTCTCATTCAGAGCTTCAGTTAAATAATAAATTTCTATGGAGTAGTCAAGTCACTGTTTAAAAGAGCCACGAATAAATTGCCTCCCTGAATGATACACACCTGGGTGATAGTCAGGAGTCTATTTCATGTGATCTCTCA
This sequence comes from Saguinus oedipus, assembly GCA_031835075.1. NCBI lineage: Eukaryota > Metazoa > Chordata > Mammalia > Primates > Cebidae > Saguinus > Saguinus oedipus. The sequence continues at coordinate 172,031,116 of CM063174.1, forward strand.
TTCTGGGAATAACTTAAGAATACACAACTGGGAAAGTGTCAGGAGTCTATTTGGTATTCCCACTCATGCAGAACCTGTTTGAATAATGCACACATGAAGAATAATTAAGAGTCCCTGTCAAATGGCTACGTATTCAATCAGTGAATAACGCACACATGTGAAGTATTAAGAAGTCTGTTTCATGTGGCCACTCTTTCACAGCCTCACCGAATATTATACACTTACCATATAGTCTGGAGTCTATTTCATGTGGACACTCAGAGAATCAGTGAATAATGCACACATGAGGAATACTCTGTGAGTATTAAGAGTCTATTGTATATGGCCACTCATAGCCGCAGTGAATAATGCATACCACGGTAATAATCAGAAACTTGTTTCATGTGACCACAGATTCAGTAACACTCTGAATGACACACACAATGGAATCTTCAGGATTCTATTCCATAGGAACACTCATTCAGAGCCTTACTAATTAATGCACAGTGGGGCAGGAGTCAGGAGGCTATTTCATATGGCCTCTCATTCAGTGATTCAGTGAATAATAAACACCGGTGGAGTAGTCAAGACCCATTTAACATAGCCATAAATTAAGCACCTTCCTGAATGACACACAGCTATGTGACCTTCATGAGTCTATTTGATATGGACACTCATACAGATCTTCTTTGAATAATGCACATGTGAAGAATAATCACTAGTCTATTTCATGTGATTCCTTTAGAGAATCATTGAATAACACACACCTGTGAAGTAAAATCGAGTCTATTTTATATGGCCACCATTTCAGTGTTTCAGTGAATAATATATATATCTGGAATAGCCAGGAATCTCTTTCATATGGCCACTCGATCAGGGCCTCAGTGAATAATACACCCCTGGAAAATTGTCTAGTGTGTACTTCAAATGGCCACACATTGAGAGTTTCTGTATATAATGCACACCTGAGGAATAGAAAGGAGTCTCTTCCTTAGGCTCACTTATTCAGACTCCTTCCGTAATACACACCTGGAAAAGAGTTAAAAGTCTTCTTCATATAGCCACTCATTTAGAGCCACATTAATTAATGCACACCTGTGGAACAGACACTGGTCTATTTTGTATGGCCACAAAATCAAAGCCTGAGTGAGTGATGCACAACTTTGGAATATGGAGGAGTCTATTCCATATACCAACTTAGTCAGTGTCTCAGTCAATAATACACAACTTAGAAATAGTAAGGGATCTTTTTTATCTAATCACTAACTCAAAGCCTCATTAAATAATACACACCCTTGTAAGAGTCAGGAGGCTATTTCATATGGCCAAACATTCAGAGCCTCAGTGACTAATACATACCGGGCATACTCAGGACACTATTACATATGGCGTCTCATTCAGAGCTTCACTGAATAATGAACACCTGGGGGAAATTCAGAATTCTATTTCATAAAGACACTTACAGACCCAAACCTAAAAATGCACTCCTGCGAGTATTCAGGAGTCTCTTTTCTATTTACACTCATTCAGAGACTCATTGAATAATACACATCTATGGATATGTCAGGAGTGTATTTCAAATGGCTACTCTTTCAGAGCCTCATTGAAACATACATACCTGTGGAATACTCAGGAGTCTGTTTCATATGGCCACTCATTCAGAAATTCGTGGAATAATGCACACCTGTAAAATAGTCTGGAGTCTATTTGATATCATGGTTCATTAAGCACCTCATTTGAAAATGCACACGAGGGAGATCCAAGATGGCTGATCGCTAACAGCTCGGGATTGTAGCTCCCAGTGAAAGCTCGGAGAACGTGAGGACGCCACATTTTCAGAGAAATTTTCGTCGCCCACGGACCAGAAGATTTCCAGTGGAGGAGCCCCGCGGGTCGCCAGTGGGACTTCTGTGGCCAGCGCAGCAGTTTTGTCATCGCCTCGGTGCGGCAGCTCTTCATGTACAGTGAGCGGGACTGGTTCCCCTACTGACTGGTGTTTGGAGCTTCGGGAAGGCAGAGCCGCTTGTTGCGGACTCAAGGAGGAAGCCAGACTGGAGATTCCCAGGCAGAAGAGCACCATCAGTCTTATCACTGTTGTTTTGGCCGGTGCAGTGGGTTGCTCAGATTCCAGCACTGGGAACCAATAAATTGGACATCCTCTCAGGAACTTAATCAGAAAAGCGCTAATTGTAAAGACATCAGATGGATAAATACACAATAAAGGGAAAAATGCAGCCTAAAAAGGCCGAGAAAACTGAAAGTCAGAACCCCTCTCCCTCTACAGGGCATAGTAATTCCTCATCAGCAACGGAACAAGCCCTAATGGAAGAGGCCTGTGTTCCAGTATCTGAAGGAGGTTTTAGAATGTGGATGGTAGAAAACCTCTGGGAATTGAAACAACTTGCTCTAACCCAATGAAAAGAAACTAAGAACTTTGAAAAAAGGTTAGACGAAATGTTAAAAAGAATGGACAATATAGAAAGGAATATAAATGAACTAATGGAGTTGAAAAATACAACACGAGAACTTAGTGAAATATGCACAAGTTTGAATAGCCGAATTGATCAAGCAGAAGAAAGGATATCAGAGGTCGAAGACCGACTTAATGAAATGAAACGAGAAGACAAGAATAGAGAAAAAAGGATAAAAAGGAATGAGCAAAGTCTCCAAGAATTATGGGACTATGTGAAAAGACCTAATTTACGTTTGATAGGTGTACCTGAATGTGATGGAGAGAATGAATCCCAGCTGGAAAATACTCTTCAGGATATTATCCAGGAGAATTTTCCTAATCTAGCAAAGCAGGATACCATTCAACCTCAGGTAATACATAGAACACCACAAAGATATTCCTTAAGAAGAGCAACCCCAAGACACATAATTATTAGATTCACCAGGGTTGAGACAAAGGAGAAAATACTAAGGGCAGCCAGAGAGAAAGGTCAGGTTACCCACCAAGGGAAGCCTATTAGACTTACAGCAGATTTCTCAGTAGAAACCCTACAAGCCAGAAGAGAGTGGGGTCCGATATTTAACATCCTAAAATAACAGAAATTTCAGCCCAGAATTTCATATCCTGCCAAACTAAGCTTCATAATTGAAGGAAAAATAAAACCTTTTATGAACAAGCAAGTACTCAGAGATTTTATTACCAACAGGCCTGCTTTACAAAATCTTCTGAAAGAAGCATTACACACAGAACGGAACAACCAGTAATAGCCTTTCTGAAAATATACCAAAAAGTAAAGAACATCAACAGAAAGAAGAATTTACATCAAGGAATGGATAAAATAGTCAGTTAACATCAAATGGCAGTTAATTTTCTAATTAAAAGATACAGCCAAAATCTAACGGTATACTATATCCAGACCCATTTCATATCCAAAGATATATATAGACTAAAAACAAAGGGTTGGAGAAAGATTTACCTACCAAATAAAGAAAAATAAACACACATAAATAAACGAAAAGGAGTTGCAATTCATGCATTTGATAAGAATCAATGCATCCTAACACCCAGATACATAAGACCCATAAAGAGATTCAGACTCAATGAAACAGAAAATAAATAAGGATATCCAGAATCTGAACTCAGATCAATAACAAGTAAACTTAATAAGCTCTTGTAGAACTCTCCACTTTAAATAAATAAAATATACACTCCATTTTAAATACACAAAATAATGATCGGCCATTATTAATAGCCATTTATAGAATAAAACAATATTCCTATTCTCTCTCCCTCTTTTTCTTTTTTTCCTAAAAAAAAAATAAAATAAATAAATAAATAAAATAAAAATACACAGGTGAGAGTTCAGAGCCCCAAAGTGAAATAAGGGTCAAAACACTGCACACACTTAAGAAACCACAGAGATAGAGCCAAAATAACAAAAATCTGTGAAGAAATGTTTCTCAAGTCACTTGCTGACTCCTAACTGTGCATGCACAGAAAAAAAAAAAAGAAAATGCACACGAAAGAAATAGTTAAGTGGCTATTTTATGTAGCTACTCATGCATACCCTTAGTTAGTAATACACACCTGGGGAATTGTCAGGAGTCGATTTTATGCGGCCGTTTATTCAGAACCTCAGTGAATCCTACACACCTGTGGACTAGATAGAGTCTATGACATATGACCACACAATCAGAGCATTACTGTTTGATGCACACCTGGGAACTACTCAGGATTCTATTTCATATCACCATTGTTTAAGAGCCTCATTGAGTAATGCACATCTGGTCAGTAATCAGGAGGCTATGTCATATGAACACTCATTTATAGCCTCAGTAAATAATGCACACCTGTTGAGTAGCCAAGAGTGTGTTTCACACAGCCACTTATTCAGAGTCTCAGTTCATAATACACACCTGTAGAACAGTCCGCGTTTCATTTCTTATGGCCATTGAATCATAGCTTCAGTAAATAATGCACAAATATACAGTACTCAGCACTCTATTTTATAATGTCACTGACTCAGAGATTCACTGAATAATAAAAAATTTGGGGATAGACCACATCCTGTTTCATAGGATCAAACAAGGAGAGCCTCACTGAGTAATACACACCTGAGGAAGAGTTAGGAGTCTACTTTATATGGCCACTCATTTAAAGCCTCAGTGAATAACGCACGTGTGTGGAATACACAGTAGTCTATTTTATATGGCCACAAAATCAAAGCCTGAGTGAGTACTGCACAACTTTGTAATAGTCATTAGTCTATTTCATATGCCCATATATTCTGAGTCTGAGTGAATCATACACACCTGGGGAATAGTCAGATGTCCATTTTATATGGTCACTAACTCAAAGACTCATTAAATGATACACACCTGTAGACTAGTAAGGAGACTATTTCATATGGCCAAAGTTTCAAAGCCTCTGTGAATAATGCATATCTGGGGAATACTCTATTACATATGGTCTCTCCTTCAGAGCTTCACTGAATAAGGAACACCTGTATTGTAGTCAGAATTCTATTTCATATAGCCAGATATTCAGAGCCTCACTGAATAACATATACCTTAGGGAAAGTCAAGGTTTTATGTCGTATAGCCACTCATTTAGAGCCAAACCTAAAAATGCACGCCTGAGGAGTATTCAGTAGTCGCTTCCCTATGGTAACACACTCAGAGCCTCACTGAATAATACGGACCTATGGAAAAGTCAGGACTGTATTTCACATGGCCACTCATTTAGAACCTCAGCGAAGAATCATATATACCTTGGGAATACTCAGGATTCTAATTAATATAACCAATTATTCAGAGACTCACTGAATGATGCACACCTGCGGAATAATCTGGAGTCTATTTGATATGACCATTCACCCAGTGCCGCAGTGGGAAATGCACAGCTGAGAAATAGTCAAGGGAATATAGTCAGGAGTTTATTTTTTATGGTAACTCATTCAGTAACTCACAGAATGATACACAACTGGGAAATAGTCAGTGTCCATTCCATATGGCCACTCAATCACAGCATTACCCAGTAATGCACAATGGGGCAATAGTCAGAAGTCTATTTCATACGGCCTCTTATTCAGAGCTTCAGTGCATAATAAACAGCTGTGGAGTATTCAGGACCCTATTTAAGGTAGCCCCAATTTAAGCACCTCCCTGAATGATACACACATGAGTGATTGTCAGGAGGCTATTTGATATCGACACTTATACAGAACCTCTTTGAATACTGCACATGTAGGGAATAAACACTAGTCTATTTCATATGGTGATTCATTGGGAATATCAAGGAATAACACACACTTTTGGAGTAAAATGTGGTCTATTTCATATGGCCACTCTTTCAGTGTGTCAGTTAAAAATATGTATAACTGTATAGTCAGGAATATTTTTTATATGGTCAGTCGTTCATGGCCTCGGTGAATAATACACCCCTTGGAAACAGTCAAGATTCTTCTTCAAATGTCTACACATTCAGGTTCTTTGTAATTAATGCCCACCTGGGAAATAGCCAGGAGTCTCTTTTTATGCCCACTTATTCAGAATATCATTCAATAATACACACTTTAGGAAGAGTTAAGGGTCTACTTCATATAGCCACTCATTTAGAACCTCAGTGAATAATGCACACCAGAGTTATAGTCTGGAGCCTCTTTTATACGGCCACTCATTCAGTGCCTCACTGTATGATACAAACCTGGAAAATCATAAGGATTCTATTCCATACTACCACTCATTTAGTGCATTATAGAATAGTTCACCCTGAATTTTCTAAGATGGCTCCCTAGAAACAACTCAGCATTGCAGCTCCCAGTGAAGGCGCAGGACGTGAGTCCTAGCTGCATTCTCAGACGGACCTTTGTTGCCCACAGAACGAGGAAATTTTCAGGTGTAGGAGAGACACATGACACCAATGCAGCAGCTGTTTTGGCTTGCAAGGCCGGTTCGGCCGGTACTGCAGCGAAACAACACCCGGCACAAAACTCGCTGTTCTCGGTGCCCTGCTAAACCAGCAATCTGAGATTTGGAAGGGCAGATTGACATGTCCATCTTATTAAATGGGACTTTGACAATGAGCCAGACAAGTAGATTACTGGGAAGCATGATTTGAGCCAGTGCAGTGGGCAGCGGCATGGGAGATCACAGGGATCCCAGTGTCCTTTCAGCAGGCTACTGGGTCGCCAGTGAGGGAGTCAACCATTCTAATTGGGGAGAAAAAAAAGGAAAAGAGGTTTAAACAACTCGGGATTGCAGCTCTCAGTGAAGGTGCAGAGGGTGAATCCCAGCCGCATTTTCAGATGGACCTTTTTTGCCCACAAAAAGGGGAAATTCCCAGGTGCAGGGGAGACATGGGACACCAGCGCAGCTTGCTCAGCCAGCCGGCACCTTGGCGCAGCAGCAACCTGCACAAAGCTCACGGGTCTGGGTGCCCTGTTAAACAAGCAGTCTGAGATTTGGGAGGGCAGATTAACATATCCATCTGATTGAGCAGGACTTGGACAATGAGCCAGACTGGGAGATTCCTTGGAAGCGTGATTTGAGCCGGTGCAGTGGGCCACAGCACAGGAAATCATGCAGATCCCAATGCCCTGTAAGCAGGCGACTGAGACACCTGTGAGAGAGTCAACAGTTCAACTTTTAAAAAGGAAAAGAGAAAGAGAGAGAGAGAGAGAGAAGAAACTCTGAGACAGGGAGCCAGGAGATCAGGCTTGGTGGGTCCCACCCCCACAGGGACAAACAAAACGGCACGATTCAAAACCCTCAGGGTTGAGAGTGCTACTGCGGGATCAGCTGAATCCAGGATGGTGCAGCTCGGTGGGGGAGGGGTGTCTGCCACTATAGACACATACCGCCCCTACTGAGGATTACGCACACTGTAGAAGCAGTCAGCAATTGCCGAGGCAACCTGCCATAACAGAGAGACTCTGCCAACAGGGCGGAGCCCAACACAGTAGGGCAGAACCCTGCGGTGATAGGGCGGAGCCCTGTGGCAGCAGAGCGGAGCCTTGGCAGGCAAATAGTTACTACACTGCCTCCTAGCTTTCTGAGACAGAAGATCTGAGGAAAAAAAAAGGGAGAGTTTTCTAAGTTCAACTGCAGAGACCTAAACACAACCGCCTAACAACACTGAATGAAAAACAGAGCTCACAGCTCAGCACTGGAGCTCCTATAAAGTACAGACTGTCTCCTTAAGCAGCTTCCTGACCCCTGTATTCCCAAAGAGTCACTTCCAAAAACGACTAATCAGACTGATATTTGGAGGGCATCATTCTGGGACAAAGATAGCAGAAGAATAAACTGGTAGCATCCCTCACAGTTCTGCAGCTGCTTCGGGTGTACCCCAGAGAAGCAGGGCCTGGAGTGGACCACAGCAGTTGTACAGAAGAGGTGCTAGACTGTTAGAAGGTAAAATGACTAACAGAAATACTTCATCATCAACAATCTCGGCATCCACTGAGAGACCCAATTGAAAAGTCAGCAACTACTAAGACGACAGGTGAATAAATCCACAAAAATGGGAAGAAACCAGCACAAAAAGGAGGAAAACACCCGAAACGAAAACACCTCACCTCCTACAAAGGAACAAAACTCCTCACCAGAAAGGGAACAAAGCTGAAAGGAGAATGACTGTGACAAAATAATGGAATCAGACTTCAGAAAGTGGATAAAGAGAAACTGCAATGAGCTAAAGCAACACGTTCTAAATAAATGCAAAAAAAGTAAGAACCTTGAAAAAACACATGAAAAAAGATTCGAGGAAATGATAACAAGAATGGACTACATAGAGAGGAATATGAATGAATTGAAGGAGCTGAAAAACACAACAAGAGAACTTCGCGAAGCATGCACAAGTTTCAACAGCCGAACTGACCAAGCAGAAGAAAGAATATCAGAAGTCGAAGATCAACTCAATGAAATAAAACGAGAAACCAAGATTAGAGAAAAAAGCACAAAAAGGAATGAACAATATCTCAAAGAAATGTGGGACTATGTGAAAAGACCCAATCTACGTTTCATAGGTGTACCAGAATGTGATAAAGAGAAAGAATTCAAGCTCGAAAATAATCTTCAGGATATTATCCAGAAAAATTTCCCCAACCTTGCAACGCAGGTCAATACTCAACTCCAGGAAATACAGAGAACACCACAAAGATACTTCGCAAGAACAACAACCCCAAGGCACATAATCGTCAGATTCACCAGGGTTGAAATGAAAGAGAAACTACTAAGGGCAGCCAGAGAGAAAAGTCGGGTCACCCACAAAGGGAAGCCGATCAGACTCACAGCAGATCTCTCGGCTGAGACTCTACAAGCCAGAAGAGAGTGGGGGCCAATATTCAACATCCTTAAAGAAAAGAAAAGTCAACCCAGAATTTCATATCCAGCCAAACTGAGCTTCATAAGTGAAGAAAAAATAAAATCCTTTATGAACAAGCAAGTACTCAGAGATTTTGTCACCACTAGGCCTGCTTTACAAGAGCTCCTGAAAGAGGCACTACACATAGAAAAGAACAACCAGTACCAGCCATCCTAAAAGCATACAAAGTGCTAAAGAGCATCAACAAAATGAAAAATCTAAATGAACCAATGGGCAAAACAGCCAGCTAGCATCAAAATGGCAGTATCAAATTCACACATAACAATATTAACCCTGAATGTAAATGGGCTAAATGCACCAATCAAAAGACACAGACTGGCAAATTGGATAAAAAACAAAATCCATCACTGTGCTGTATCCAGGAAACCCATCTCACATGCAAGGATACACAAAGGCTCAAAATAAAGGGATGGAGAAATATTTACCAATCAAATGGAGAGCAAAAAAAGCAGGAGTTGCAAATCCCGCCTCTGATAAAATATACTTTAAAGCAACAAAGATCAAAAGAGACAAAGAATGTTATTACATAATGGTAAAAGTATCGATACAACACGAAGAGCTAACAATTCTAAATATATATGGACCCAATGCAGGAGAACCCAGCTTTTTAAGGCAAGTTCTTAATGACTTACAAAGAGACTTAGATTCCCACACTATAATAGTGGGAGACTTTAACACTCCACTGTCAATATCAGAAAGATCAATCGACAGAAAACTAACAACCATATCCAGGGCTTGAACTGAGACCTCGAACAAGCAAACCTGATAGACATTTACAGAACTCTCCACCCCAAATCCACAGAATATACATTCTTCTCGGCACCACATCACACCTACTCCAAAACTGACAAAATAATTTGAAGTAAAGCACCCCTCAGCAAATGCAAAACAACTGAAATCATAACAAAAAGTCTCTCAGACCATAGTGCAATCAAGTTAGAACTCAGAATTCAGAAACTAACTCAGAACCACACAGCTTCATTAAAACTGAACAACTGGCTCTTGAATGTTGTTTAGATAAACAATGAAATGAAGGCAGAAATAAAGAAGTTTGGCGAAACCAATGAGAATGAAGACACAATATACCAGAATCTCTGGGACACATTTTAAGAAGTCTGTAGAGGAAAATATATAGCAATAAGTGCCCACATGAGAAGAGTGGAGAGATCCAAAATTGACACCCTATCTTCAAAATTGAAGGAGCTAGAGGAGCAAGATCAAAAAAGCTCCAAACCTTGCCGAAGACAAGAAATAACTAAGATCAGAGCAGAACTGAAGGAAATAGAGACAAGAAAAACCCTTCAAAAAATCAATAAATACGAGAGCTGGTTTTTTGAAAAGATCAACAAAATAAACAGACCAGTAGCCAGACCGATGAAAAAGAAAAGAGATAACAACCAAATACATGCAACAAAATATGACAAAAGGGAAATAACCACAGATTCCACAGAAATTCAAACCATCATCAGAGAATACAAAGAACTCTATGCACATAAACAAGTAAACAAGGAAGAAATGAATAAATTGCTGGACACATGTGTCCTCCCAAGCCTAAACCAGGAGGAAGCCGAAACTATGAATAGACCAATAACAGGGTCTGAAGTTGAGGCAGTAATTAAGATCCTACCACAGAAAAAAAGCCCAGGTCCAAATGGGTTCACAGCCGAATTCTACCAGACACACAAAGAGGATCTGGTACCATTCCTTCTGAAACTATTCCAAATAATTCCAAAAGAGGGAACCCTTCCCAAATCATTTTATGAGACCAACATCATCCTGATACCAAAACCCGGCAGAGACTCAACAAGAAAAGAAAACTTCAGGCCAATATCCATGATGAACACAGATGCAAAAAACTTCAATAAAATACTGTCAAACCGATTGCAACAGCACATGAAATACCTTATCCATCATGATCAAGTAGAATTCATCCCGGGCATGCAAGGCTGGTTCAACATATGGAAGTCTATAAATGTAATTCACCACATAAACAGAAGCAAAAACAAAAACCACATGATTATCTCAATTGAAGCAGAGAAGGCATTTGACAAAATTCAACAGCTCTTTGTGCTAAAAACCCTCAATAAACTTGCTATTGATGGAACATATCTCAAAGTAATAAAAGCTACTTACGACACACCAACAGCCAATATCATACTTAATGGGCAAAAACTGGAAGCATTCCCTTTGAAATCCGGCACTAGACAAGAATGCCCTCTCTCACCACTCCTATTCAACATAGTACAGGAAGGTCTAGCCAGAGCAATCAGGCAAGAAAAAAAAATAAAGGGTATTCAAATAGAAAAGTTGGAAGCCAAATTGTATCTGCAGACGACATGATAGTATACATAGAAGACCCCATCACCTCAGCCCAAAAGCTCCTGAAACTGATAAGCAACTTCAGCAAAGTCTCAGGATATAAAATCAATGTGCAAAAATCACAAGCATTCCTATACAGCAATAACAGACTTAAAGAGAACCAAATCAAGAACGAACTGCCATTCACAATTGCTACAAAGAAAATAAAATACCTAGGAATACAACTCACAAGGAACGTAAGGGACCTCTTTAAGGAAAACTACAAACCACTGCTCAACGAAATAAGAGAGGACACAAACAGATGGAGAAATATTCCATGTTCATGGTTAGGAAACATCGATATCATGAAAATGGCTATAGTGCCCAAAGTAATCTACACAATCAACGCTATCCCCATCAAGCTACCATTGAATTTCTTCACAGAACTGGAGAAAACCACCATGAACGTCATATGGAACCAAAAGAGAGACCGCATAGCCAAGAGAATTCTAAGCAAAAGGAACACAGCGGGATGCATCACACTATCGGACTTCAAACTATACTACAAGGCTACAGTAATCAAAAGAGCATGGTACTGGTACCAAAACAGAGATATAGACCAATGAAACAGAACAGAGGCATCTGAGGCAACACAACATATCTACAACCATATTATCTTTGATAAACCAGACAAAAACAAGCAATGGAGAAAGGATTCCCTGTTTAATAAATGGTGTTGGGAAAACTGGCTAGCCATGTGCAGAAAGCAGAAACTGGACCCCCTCCTGACACCTTACACTAAAATTAACTCCAGATGGATTAAAGACTTAAACTTAAGACCTGACACCATAAAAACCCTGGAAGAAAATCTAGGCAAAACCATTCAGGACACAGGAGTAGGCAAGGACTTCATGACCAAAACACCAAAAGCTTTGGCAACAGAAGCCAAAATAGACAAATGGGACCTAATCACACTCCACAGCTTTTGCACGGGAAAAGAAACAGTCACTAGAGTGAATCGGCAACCAACAGAATGTGACAAAAGTCTTTGCAGTTTACCCATCTGACAAAGGGTTGATATCTAGAATTTACAAAGAACTCAAACAGATTTACATAAAAAAAAACAAACAAGCCCATTCAAAAATGGGAAAAGTATGAACAGACACTTTACAAAAGAAGACATACATGAGGCTAACAAACAGATGAAAAAAATGCTCATCATCACTGGTCATTAGAGAGATGCAAATCAAAACCACATTGAGATACCATCTCACGACAGTTTGAATGGCGATCATTAAAAAATCTGGAGACAACAGATGCTGGAGAGGATGTGGAGAATTAGGAACACTCTTACACTGTTGGTGGGAGTGTAAATTACTTCAACCATTGTGGAATACAGTGTGGCAATTCCTCAAGGACCTAGAAATAGAAATTCCATTTGACCCAGCAATCCCATTACTGGGTATATATCCAAAGGAAAATAAATCGTTCTACTATAAGGACACATGCACACGAATGTTCATTGCAGCACTGTTTACAATAGCAAAGACCTGGAACCAACTCAAATTCCCATTGACTATAGACTGGACTGGGTAAACGTGGCACATATACACCATGGAATATTATGCAGCAATCAAAAGCAATTAGTTTGTGTCTTTTGTAAGGACATGGATGAATCTGGGGAACATCATTCTCAGCCAACTGACACAAGAATAGAAAAGGAAACACCACATGTTTTCACTCATAGGTGGGTGAAAAAAATGAGAACACATGGAAACAGGGAGGGTGGTACTCCACACTGGGGTATATTGTGGGAATAGGGGAGGGACAGCGGGAGAGACCTGGGAAGGGATATCCTGGGGCGAAAAGCCAAATGTGGTTGAAGGGGAAAAAGGCAGCAAAACACACTCCCATGTGTGCACCTAAGCAACTCTCTTGCACATTCTGCACATGTACCACAAAACCTAAAAATGCAATAAAAATTATTAAAAAAACAAATTGGGGAGTAAAAGAGAGAGAGAGGACAATCTCTGAGACAGAGAGCCAGGTGATCAGACCCAGCGGGTTCCACCCTCACGGGGATAAGCAGGGGGGCGATTGGAGGCACTCGGGATTGAGAGTTTTGTTGCGGGCTCAGCTGAATCCAGGACGGTGCATTCCGGGGGCTTAGAGGCGTCTGCCACTATGGATGCAATCCGCCTTTACTGAGGTACACGTCCAGTGCTGAGGCAGCCTCCCATTGCTGAGGCAACCCACCATAATAGAGAGAATCCACCAGCAGGGCTGAGAACACCACAGTAGAACAGAGCCCCATGGCAGCAGGGCAAACCCACGCTAGCAGGGAGGAACTACGACAGGCAAATAGTAAATAGACTACCTTTTACCTGGGCAGGACAGTGCAACAGATACTCATAAAGAAAGCCCCAACTCCCTGAGACAGAGCATCTGAGGGAAAGAAATTAAGATTTTTATAAGTTCTGCTGCAGCAGACCGAAACACAGGTGCCCAAAATCCCTGAATGAACAATAGAGCTCACAGCTCAGCACTGGAGCTTCTATAAAGTACAGACCATCTCCTCAAGCAGGTCCCTGACCCCTGTATATCTAAAGAGTCACCTCTAAAAGGACTAATCAGACTGACAGTTGGCGGGCATCATTCTGTGACAAAGATAGCAAAATAAGAAACTGGTAGCATCCCTCACTGTTCTGCAGCTGCTACAGGTGTACCCCAGACAAATAGGGCCTGAAGTGGACCTCAGCACTCGTACAGCAGAGGGCCTAGACTGTTAGAAGTAAAACTAGCCAGCAGAAATACTTTATTATCAACAATCTGGGCGTCCACTCAGAGACCCAATTGAAAAATCAGCAACTACTAAGATGACAGGTGAAAAAATCCACAAATATGGGAAGAAACCAGCGACAAAAAAAGGAAGACACCCGAACCAAAAACATCTCACTCCTTCAAAGGACCAAAACTCCTCACCAGCAAAATAACAAAGCTGGAACGAGAATGAGTGTGATGAAACGATGAAATCAGACTTCAGAAGGTGGATAAAAAGAAACTTCAGTGAGCTAAAAGAACATGTTCTAAATCAATGCAAAGAAACTAGGAACCTTGAAAAAAGATTTGAACAAAGATTGGAGGAAATGATAAGAATGGACTACATAGAGAGGAATATGAATGAATGGAAGGAGCTGAAAAACACAACACAACAAATTCGTGAGGCATGCACAAGTTTCAGCAGCTGAATTGACCAAGCAGAAGAAAGAATATCAGAAGTCGAAGATCAACTTAATGAAATAAAACGAGAAACCAAGATTAGAGAAAAAAGCACAAAAAGGAATGAACAAAATCTCCAAGAAATGTGGGAATACGTGAAGAGACCCAACCTACGTTTGATAGGTGTACCAGAATGTGATGAAGAGAATGAATCCAAGCTGGAAAACACTCTTCAGGATATTATCCAGGAAAATTTCCCCAACCTAGCAAGGCAGGTCAATACTCAACTCCAGGAAATAGAGAGACCACCACAAAGATAATCCGCAAGAAGAGCAACCCCAAGGCACATAATCGTCAGATTCACCAGGGTTAAAATGAAGGAGAGAATACTAAGGGCATCCAGAGAGAAAGGTCGGGTCACCCACAAAGGGAAGCCCATCAGACTCACAGCAGATCTCTTGGCAGAGACTCTACAAGCCAGAAGAGAGCGGGGGACAATATTCAACATCCTTAAAGAAAAGAACTTTCAAAATAAAATTTCATATCAAGCCAAACTGATCTTCATAAGTGAAGGAAAAATAAAATCCTTCACGAACAAGCAAATACTCAGAGATTTTGTCACCACTAGGTCTGCTTTACAAGAGCTCCTGAAAGAGGCACTACACATAGTACTACAACCAGTACTAGCCATCCTAAAAGCATACCAAATGCTAAAGAGCATCAACAAAAGGAAGAATCAACAGGAACCAATGAGCAAAACAGCCAGCTAGCATAAAAATGGCAGTATCAAATTCACAAATAACAATATTAACCCTTAATGTAAATGGGCTAAATGAACCAATCAAAAGACACAGACTGGCAAATTGGAAAAAAAACCGAAACCCATCGGTGTGCTGTATCCAGGAAACCCATCTCACATGCAAGGATAAACAAGGGCTCAAAATAAAGGGATCGAGGAAGATTAACCAAGCAAATGGAGAGGAAAAAAAGCAGGAGTTGAAATTCCCGCCTCTGACAAAATAGACTTTAAAGCAACAAAGATCAATAGAGACAAAGAAGGTCATTACATAATGGTAAAAGGAGTGATAAGACAAGAAGTGCTAACGGTCCTAAATATATATGGACCCAATGCAGGAGCACTTAGATATATAAGGCAAGTTCTTAATGACTTACAGAGACCTAGACTCCCACACAATAATAGTGGGAGACTTTAAGAGTCCACTGTCAATGTCAGACAGATCAACCAGACAGAAAATTAACAAGGATATCCAGGAATTGAACTCAGACCTGGGACAAGCAAACCTAATAGATATTTACAGGACTCTCCACCCCAAATCTAAAGAATAAACATTCTTCTTGGCACCACATCACACCTACTCCAAAATTGACCACATAATTGGAAGTAAAGCACTCCTCAGCAAATGCAAAACAACTAAAATCATAACAAACAGTCTCTCAGACCATAGTGCAATCAAGTTAGAACTCAGAATTCAGAAAATAACTCAGAACCGCACAGCTTCATGGAAAATGAACAACTGGCTCTTGAATGTTGATTGCATAAAAAATGAAATGAAGGTAGAAATAAAGAAGTTCTTCAAAATCAACGAGAATGAAGACAGAACACACCAGAATATCTGGGACACATTTAAAGCAGTCTGTAGAGGAGAATATATAGCAATTAGTGTCCACATGAGAAGAGTGGAGAGATCCAAAATTGACACCCTATCGTCAAAATTGAAAGAGCTAGAGGAGCAAGATCAAAAAAGCTCAAAACCTAGCCGAAGACAAGAAATAACTAAGATCAGAGCAGAACTGAAGGAGATAGAGACAAGAAAAACCCTTCAAAAAATCAATAAATCTAAGAGCTGGTTTTTCGAAAAGATCAACAAAATAGACAGACCACTAGCCAGACTGATAAAAAAGAAGAGAGAGAACAACCAAATAGATGCAATAAAAAACGATAAAGGGGAAATCACCACAGATTCCACAGAAATTCAAACCATCATCAGAGAATACTACAAACAACTCTATGCACATAAACCAGTAAATCAGGAAGAAATGGATAAATTCCTGGATGCCTGTGTCCTCCCAAGCCTAAACCAGGAGGAAGCCGAAACTATGAATAGACCAATAACAAGGTCTGAAGTTGAGGCAGCAATTAAGAGCCTACCACAGAAAAAAAGCCCAGGTCCAGATGGGTTCACAGCCGAATTCTACCAGACACACAAAGAGGATCTGGTACCATTCCTTCTGAAACTATTCCAAATAATCCAAAAAGAGGGAACCCTTCCCAAATCATTTTATGAGACCAACATCATCCTGATACCAAAACCTGGCAGAGACTCAACAAGAAAAGAAAACTTCAGGCCAATATCCATGATGAACATAGATGCAGAAATCTTCAATAAAATACTGGCAAACCGATTGCAACAGCACATTAAAAAACTTATCCATCATGATCAAGTAGGATTTATCCCGGGGATGCAAGGCTGGTTCAACATACGCAAGTCTATAAATGTAATTCACCACATAAACAGAAGCAAAAACAAAAACCACATGATTATCTCAATTGATGCAGAGAAGGCATTTGACAAAATTCAACAGCCCTTTATGCTAAAAACCCTCAATAAACTTGGTATTGATGGAACATATCTCAAAGTAATAAAAGCTATTTATGACAAACCAACAGCCAATATCATACTTAATGGGCAAAAACTGGAAGCATTCCCTTTGAAATCTGGCACTAGACAAGGATGCCCTCTCTCACCACTTCTATTCAACATAGTACTGGAAGTTCTAGCCAGAGCAATCAGGCAAGAAAAAGAAATAAAGGGTATTCAAATAGGAAAGGTGGAAGCCAAATTGTCTCTATTTGCAGACGACATGATAGTATACCTAGAAGACCCCATCACCTCAGCCCAAAAGCTCCTGCAACTGATAAGCAACTTCAGCAAAGTCTCGGGATATAAAATCAATGTGCAAAAATCACAAGCATTCCTATACACCAATAACAGACTTAAAGAGAACCAAATCAAGAACGAACTGCCATTCACAATTGCTACAAAGAAAATAAAATACCTAGGAATACAACTCACTAGGAATGTAAGGGACCTCTTTAAGGAAAACTACAAACAACTGCTCAATGAAATAAGAGAGGACACAAACAGATGGAGAAACATTCCATGTTCGTGGTTAGGAAGAATCAATATCGTGAAAATGGCTATACTGCCCAAAGTAATTTACACAATCAATGCTATCCCCATCAAACTACCATTGAATTTCTTCACAGAACTGGAAAAAACCACCATGAATTTCATATGGAACCAAAAAAGAGCCCGCATAGCCAAGTCAATTCTAAGCAAAAAGAACACAGCAGGAGGCATCACGCTACCAGACTTCAAACTATACTACAAGGCTACAGTAATCAAAACAGCATGGTACTGGTACCAAAACAGAGATATAGACCAATGGAACAGAACAGAGGCATCGGAGGCAACACAACACATCTACAACCATATTATCTTTGATAAACCAGACAAAAACAGGCAATGGGGAAAGGATTCCCTATTTAATAAATGGTGTTGGGAAAACTGGCTAGCCATGTGCAGAAAGCAGAAATTGGACCCCTTCCTGACACCTTACACTAAAATTAACTCCAGATGGATTAAAGACTTAAACGTAAGACCCGACACCATAAAAACCCTAGAAGAAAATCTAGGCAAAACCATTCAGGACATAGGAGTAGGCAAGGACTTCATGAACAAAACTCCCAAAGCACTGGCAACAAAAGCCAAAATAGACAAATGGGACCTAATCAAACTCCACAGCTTCTGCACAGCAAAACAAACAGTCACTAGAGTGAATCGGCAACCATCAGAATGGGAAAAAATCTTTGCAGTTTACGCATCCGACAAAGGGCTGATATCCAGAATTTACAAAGAACTCAAACAGATTTACAGGAAAAAAACAAACAAGCCCATTCAAAAATGGGCAAAGGATATGAACAGAAACTTTACGAAAGCAGACATACATGAGGCCAGCAAACATATGAAAAAGTGCTCATCGTCATTGGTCATTAGAGAGATGCAAATCAAAACCACATTGAGATACCATCTCACACCAGTTAGAATGGCGATCATTAAAAAATCTGGAGACAGCAGATGCTGGAGAGGATGTGGAGAAATAGGAACACTCTTACACTGTTGGTGGGAGTGTAAATTAGTTCAACCATTGTGGAAGACAGTGTGGCGATTCCTCAGGGACCTAGAAATAGAAATTCCATTTGACCCAGCAATCCCATTACTGGGTATCTATCCAAAGGATTATAAATCGTTCTACTATAAGGACACATGCACACGAATGTTCATTGCAGCACTGTTTACAATAGCAAGGACCTGGAACCAACCCAAATGCCCAACGATGATAGACTGTACTGGGAAAATGTGGCACATATACACCATGGAATATTATGCAGCAATCAAAAATGATGAGTTTGTGTCCTTTGTAGGGACATGGATGAATCTGGAGAACATCATTCTCAGCAAACTGACACAAGAACAGAAAAAGAAATACCGCATATACTCACTCATAGGTGGGTGAGAAAAATGAGAACATGTGGACACAGAGAGGCGGTCTACTATACACTGGGGACTGTTGGGGGGAATGGGGGAGGGACAGCGGGGGGGGCTGGGGGGGATAGCCTGGGGATGAATACCAAGTGTGGGTGAAGGGGAGGAAAGCAGCAAAGCACACTGCCATGTGTGTACCTATGCAACTATCTTGCTCGTTCTGCACATGTACCCCCAAACCTATAATGCAATAAAAAAAAAAAAAATTACAACCACATCTTACAACTGACAAGATACACAAATGTAAAAATATTTGACATATTAAAGTATATCTATTTCTATAAGATTGATATACAAAAAAAAAAAAAAAAAAAAAAAAAAAAAAGAAGTTCTTCAAAACCAACGAGAATGAAGACACAA
This sequence comes from Saguinus oedipus, assembly GCA_031835075.1. NCBI lineage: Eukaryota > Metazoa > Chordata > Mammalia > Primates > Cebidae > Saguinus > Saguinus oedipus. The sequence goes on from CM063174.1 coordinate 172,050,439, forward strand.
CACACCGGAATCTCTGGGACACATTTAAAGCAGTCTGTAGAGGAGAACATATAGCAGTAAATGCCCACATGAGAAGAGTGCAGATATCCAAAATTGACACCCTATGGTCAAAATTGAAAGAGCTAGAGGAGCAAGATCAAAAAAGCTCAAAACCTAGCTGAAGACAAGAAATAACTAAGATCAGAACAGAACTGAAGGAGATAGAGATGGAGTCTATTTTACATAGACACTCATTTAGAGCCTCAGTGAATAATGCACACCAGGGTTATAGCCTGGAGCCTCTTCTATATGGCCACTCATTCAGTGACTCACTGAATGATACAAACCTGGGGAATCATAAGCATTCTATTCCATACTACCACTCATTCAGAGCCTTATAGAATAATTCACAATGGGCAATAGTCAGGTGTCTATTTTATATGGCCTCTCATTCAGTGTTTCACTTAAATAATGAACTTCTATGGAGTAGTCCTCACTGTTTAAGGGAGCCACGAATTAAGTGCCTCCCTGAATAATACACACCTGGGTGATTGTCAGGAGTCTATTTCATATGACCTCTCATTCTGGGAATCACTGAAGAATACACACATGACGAAGTGTCAGCAGAATATTTGGTATGCACACTCATACAGAACCTGTTTAAATAATGCGAACATAGAGAATAATTAGGAGTCTATGTCATATGGCTACTAATTCACACAATCACTGAATAACGCACACCTGTGGAGTAATAAGAAGTCTGTTTCATATGGCCACTCTTTGATAGCCTCACCACATATTACACACTTGTGATTTAATCTGGAGCCTATTTCTTATGGCCACTCATTGAGAGAATTACTGAATAATGCGCAACTGCAGAATAGTTAGAGGTCCCTTTCCTATGGCTGCTCACTGAGAGCCTCACTGAATGTACACACCTGGGGAAATAGTCAGGATTCTGTTTTCTCACCTGTGAAATTTTCAGGTGTCTTTTTCATGTGGCCTGTCATTTGAAGCGTCACTGAATAATGTGGAGTAGTCAGGAGTCTATTTCATGTAGACACATATTCACATCCTCAGTGTATAATACACACCCGTGTGATAGTAAGGAATCCAATTAATATGGACACAAATTTAGAGCCTTACTGAATAATACACACCTGGAAAATAATTTGGAGTCTATTTTCGATCGATATTCATTTAGAGCCTTGGTAAATAATGCACACCTATGTAGTAGCCAGGAGTCTATTTCATTTGGACACTCATTCTTAGCCTCAGTAGATAATATGCACCTGTGAAATAGTCAAGAGTCTATTTCATACGGCCACTCATTCAGAGTCTCACTGAATAATACACACTTAGGGAAGCATCAAGAGTCTATTTTATACGGCCACTCTCTGAGTACATTACTGAGTGGTGCACACCTGGGGAATGGTCAGGATAGTTTTATATGGACACTCAATGAGTGCCTCACTGAATAATGCACACCTGTGGAATAGTCAGGAATCTATTTTATTTGGTCACCCTTTCAGATCCTCAGTGACTAATACACACCTAGAAAACAGTGGGGAGTGTGTTTCATGTGGCCACTCATTCAGAGCCTCACGGAATAGTGCACACCTGGAGAAATCTCAAGAGTCTATTTAGAATGGCAATGCATTCAGAGACCCTGTGAATAACAGGCACCTATGGAATTGTGAGGAATCCATTCCAAATTGCCAAATATTCGGAGCCTCAGTGAATCATGCACACCAAGTTAATAATCAGTAGTCTATTGCTTATGCACTCTCATTCAGCACCTCAGTGAATAATGCATGTCTTTCTAGTACTGTGTTGTCTGTTTTATATGGCCACTCATTTGGAGCCTCACTAAATAGTACACAACTGAAAACAAGTCAGGGGTGTATTTCACATGGCCACTCATTAAGGGGCTCAGTGAATAATTCACAGCTGTTGAGTACTCAGGAAGCTTTCTCATGTGGCGAATCATTCAGCTTGGAAATAGTCAGGATTCTATCTAATATAAACACTCATTATGAGCCTCAGTGAATCACTGATGTCAGTGAAATACTTAGGATACTAATTCATATTACCCCCAATTCATAGTTTCCCTGAATATTGCACACTCGTGAAATAATCAGAAGTCAATTTTATATTGTGAGTCATTAGAAACCCCAAGAAATAATACACAACTGGGGAATAGTCAGGAGTCTATTTCATATGTCCACTCAGAGAATCAGTGAATAATGCAAACCATGATAATACTCAGGATCCTGTTCCATATGACCACTGATTCAGTATCTCACTGAATGGTACACTGGGGAATCGTCAGGATTCTGTTCTATAGGACCATTAATTCAGAGCCTTACTGAATAATGCACAAGGGGACAATAGTCAGGAGTCTATTTCATATGGTCTCTTCTTCTGAGCTTCAGTGAATAACAAACACCTGTGGAGTAGTCCTGACCCTCTTTAAGATAGCCACATATAAAGCACCTCCCTGAATGATACACACCTGGGTGACAGTCAGAAGTCTACTTCAAATGGCTACACATTCATAGTCTCTGTAAATAATGCCCACCTGTAGTATAGACAGGAGTCTCTTTTTTATGCCCGCTTATTCAGTGTCTCATTCAATAATACACAACTGTTAAAGAGTTTAGAGCCTACTTCATATAGCCACCCATTTAGATCCTCAATGAATAATGCACACCACTGTAATAGTCTCGACCCTCTCTCATATAGCCGCTCATTCAGTGCCTCACTGAATGATACACACCTGGGGAATCATTAGAATTCTATTCCATACTGCCAATTATTCAGAGCTTTATTGAATAATTCACAACGGGGCAATAGTCAGGTGACCATTTTATTTGGCCTCTTATTTAGAACTTCTATGAATAATGAACCTTTATGGAGTAGTCAGGATGCTGTTTATGGTAGCCACGAATTAAGTGCCTCCCTGAGTAATACACCCCTGGGTGATAGTCAGGAGTCTATTTCATATGATCTCTCTTTCTGGGAATAACTGAAGAATACACACCTGGGAAAGTGTGAGGAGTCTATTTGGTATGCAGACTCATGCAGAACCTGTTTGAATAATGCACACATGGAGAATAATTATTAGTCCATTTCAAATGGCTACTTATTCAGACAATCAGAGAATAACGCACACATGTGAAGTATTAAGAAGTCTGTTTCATGTGCCCACTCTTTCACAGCCTCACCGGATATTGTACACTAATAATATAGTCTGGAGTCTATTTTATGTGGCCACTCAGAGAGTCAGTGAATAATGCACACTTGAAGGAATACTCTGTGAATATTAAGAATTTATTTTATATGGCCACTCAGAGCCACAGTGAATAATGCATACCACGGTAATAGTCAGGATCTTGTTTCATGTGACCACTGGTTTAGTAACTCTCTGAATGATACACACTAGGGAATCTTCAGGATTCCATTACATAAGAACACTCATTAATACCCTTTCTAAGTATTGCACAATGAAGCAAGAGTCAGGAGTCTATTTCAAATGGCCTCTCATTCAGAGATTCAGTGAATAATAAACACCTGTGTAGTAGTCAGGACTCTATTTAAGATAGCCACAAATTAAGCACATCCCTGAATAATGCACACCTCTGTGACAGTCAGGATACTCTTTGATAGGGAAACTCATACAGAAGCTTTCTGAATAATGCACATGTGATGAATAATCACGTCTATTTTTTGTGGTCATTCTTTAGAGAGTCTTTGAATAACACACACCTGAGAAGTAACATCGACGCTATTTCATATTGCCACTGTTTCAGTGTTTCAGCGAATAATATATATATCTGGAATAGCCAAGAGTCTCTTTCATATGGCCACTCGTTCTGGGCCTCAGTGAATAATACATAACTGTGAAATTGTCTAGTGTCTACTTCATATGGCCACACATTGAGAGTCTCTGTATATAATGCACACCTGGAGAATAGACAGGAGTCTCTTCCTTAGGCTCAGTTATTCAGTCTCATTCAGTACTACACACATGAAAAAGAGTTAAGAGTCTTCTTCATATAGCCACTCTCCTAGAGCCTCAGTAAATAATACACACCTATGGAACAGACACTGGTCTATTTTGTATGGCCACAAAATCAAAGCCTGAGTGAGTAATGCACAACTTTGGAATAATGAGGAGTCTATTCCATATGCCCACTTAATCAGTGTCTCAGTTAATAATACACACCTTAGAAATACTAAGGGATCTATTTCATCTAATCACTGATTTAAAGCCTCATTAAATAATACACACCTGTGGAATAGTCAGAAGGCTATTTTATATGGCCAAACATTTAGAGTCTCAGTGACTAATACCTACCGTGGCACACTCAGAACACTATTACATATGGCCTCTCCTTCAGAGATTCACTGAATAAGGAACACCTGTATTTTAGTCAGAATTCTATTTCGTATAGCCACCTATTCACAGTCTCACTGAATAACATACACCTTGGGAAAAGTCAAGTTTCTATGTCGTATAGCCACTCATTTAGAGCTGAACCTAAAAATGCACACGTGATGGGTATTCAGTAGTCGCTTTCCTATGAGCACTCATTCAGAGCCTCACTGAATAATACATACCTATAGAGAAGTGGTGAGTGTATTTCACATGGCCACCCATTCAGAACCTCAGTGAAGAATCATATATACCTGGAAAATACTCAGGATTCTATTTAGTATAGCTAATTCTTCAGAGACTCACCGGATAATGCACACCTGGGGAATAGTCTGGAGTCTATTTGATATGACCATTCACCCAGTGACTCAGTGGAAAATGCAAAGCTGAAAAATAGTAAAGTGGATATAGTCAGGAGTCTATTTTATATGGTCACTCATCAGAAAGTCAGTGAATGATACATAACTGGGGAATAGTGAGAGTCCATGCCATATGGCCAATCAATCTCAGCATTACCGAATAATGAACAATGGTGCAATAGTCAAATTCTATTTCATATGGACTCTTATTCAGAGCTTCAGTGCATAATAAAGAGCTGTGGAGTAGTCAGTACCCTATTTAAGCTAGCTCCAAATTAAGAAGCTCCATGAATATTACAAACATGAGTGATTGTCAGGAAGCTATTTCATATGGACACTGATACAGAACCTCTTCGAATACTGCACATGTGGGGAATAATCAGTAGTCTATTTTACATGGTAATTCGTTTGAAATATCAAAAAATAACACACAGCTGTGTAATAAATTGGAGTCTGTTTCATATGGCCACTCTTTCAGTGTTTCAGTGAATTATGTGTATACCTGAATAATCAGGAATGTTTTTCATATGGCCTCTCATTCTGGGCCTCGGTGAATAATACACCCCTTGGAAACAGTCATGAGTCCACTTCAAATGTCTACACATTCAGGATCTCTGTAAATAATGCACACCAGCACAATAGCCAGGAGCCTCTTTTTATGCCCACTTATTCAGAGTCTCATTCAAGAATACACACCTAAGAGTCATGAGTCTAGTTTATATAGCCAATCATTTAGAGCCTCAGTGAATAATACACACCAGGGTTATAGTCTGGAACCTCTTTTATATGGCCACTCATCCAGTGCCTCACGGAATGATACAAACCTGGGGAATCATAAGGATTGTATTCCTTAGTACCACTCATTTAGAGCCTTATACAATAATTCCGAAAGGGCAATAGTCAGGTGTCTATTTTTTATGGCCTCTCATTCAGTGCTTCTGTTAAATAATGAACTTCTATGGAGTAGTCAAGTCACTGTTTAAGAGAGCCAGGAATTAAGTGCCTCCATGAATGATACACACCTGGATGATTGTCAGGAGTTTCTTTCATATGACCTGTCATTCTGGGAATCACTGAAGAATACACACATGATGGAGTGTCAGCAGGATATTTGGTATGCACACTCATACAGAACCTGTTTAAATAATGCGAACATGGAGAATAATTAGGAGTCTATGTCATATGGCTACTGATTCACACAATCACTGAGTAACGCACACCTGTGGAGTAATAAGAAGTCTGTTTCATATTACTACACTTTCACAGCCTCACCGCATATTACACACTTGTAATATAATCTGGAGTCTATTTCTTATGGCCACAAATTCAGAGAATTACTGAATAACACACACCTGTGGAATAGTCATGTGTTTTTTTCATGTGGCCTCTCATTTGGAGTGTCAATGAATAATGTGGAGTAGTCAGGAGTCTATTTCATGTAGGTACATACTCACAGCCTCAGTTTATAATACACACCCGTGAGATAGTAAGGAATCTAATGGATATGGCCACATATTTAGAGCCTTAGCGAATAATACACAGCAGCAGAATAATGTGGAATCTATTTTCGATGGATATTCATCCAGAGCCTCGGTGAATAATAAATACCTGTGGAGTAGCCAGAAGTCTTTTTCATTTGGACACTCATTCTTAGCCTAAGTAGACAATATGCACCTGTAAAATAGTCAGGAGTCATTTTCATATGGCCACTCATTCGGAGCCTCAGTAAATAATACACAATTAGGCAATAGTCAAGAGACTATTTTATACAGCCAATCTCTGAGGACCTTACTGAGTGATACACACCTGGGGAATGGTCAGGATAGTTTCATATGGACACTCAATGAGTGCCTCACTGAATAATGCACACCTGTGGAATATTCAGGAATCTATTTTATTTGGTCACATTTTTAGAGCCTCAGTGAATAATACACACCTAGAAAACATCTGGGAGTGTGTTTTATGTGGCAACCCATTCAGAGCCTCACGGAATAGTGCACACCTGGAGAATTCTCAAGAGTCTATTTAGCATGGCAATGCATTCAGAGACTCTGTGAATAACACACACCTATGGAATTGTGAGGAATCCATTCCAAATAGTCAAATATTCGGAGCCTCAGTGAATCATGCACACCAAGGTAATAATCAGAAGTCTATTGATTATGCACTTTCATTCAGCTCATCAGTGAGTAATTAATGTCTTTTGAGTACTGAGGGGTCTGTTTTATATAGCTACTCATTTGGAGCCTCACAAAATAGTACAAAACTGAAAACAAGTCAGGAGTGTATTTCACATGGCCATTATTCAGAGGCTCAGTGAATAATTCACAGCTGTTGAGTACTCAGGATCCTTTTTCATATGGTGAATCATTCAGATCCTCACTGAGTGATACACAACTTGGAAATAGTCAGGATTCTGTTTAATATAAACACTCATTATGACCCTCAGTGAATCACTCATGTCTGTGAAATACTTAGGATACTAATTCACATTACACCCCAATTTATAGATTCCCTGAATATTACACACTTGTGAAATAATGAGAAGTCTATTTTATATTGTGAGTCATTAGAAAGCCGAAGAAATAATACACTACTGGGGAATAGTCAGGAGTCTATTTCCTATGGCCACTCAGAGAATCAGTGAATAATGCACACCACGGTAATACTCAGGATCCTGTTTCATATGACCACTGATTCAGTATCTCACTGAATGACATACCTGGAAATCGTCAGGATTCTGTTCCATAGAACCATTCATTCAGAGCGTTACTGAATAAGGCAAAAGGGGGCAATAGTCAGGAGTCTATTTCATATGGCCTCTCCTTCTGAGCTTCAGTGAATAACAAACAACTGTGGAGTAGTCATGACCCTTTTTAAGAGAGCCACAAATAAAGCACCTCCCTGAATGATACACTCCTGGGTGACAGGAGCCTACTTAAAACAGCTACACATTCAGAGTCTCTGTAAATAATGCACACATGGGCAATAGACAGGATTCTCTTTTTTATGCCCACTTATTCAGAGTCTCATTCAATAATACACACCTGTCAAAGAGTTAAGAGCCTACTTCATATAGCCACCCATTTAAATTTTAAATGAATAATGCACACCAGCATAATAGTTTTGACCCTCTCTCGTATAGCTGCTCATTCAGTGCCTCACTGAATGATCCTATTTCATACTGCCTATCATTCAGAACCTTATTGAATAATTCACAACAGGGCAATAGTCAGGTGACACTTTTATATGGCCTCTCATTTAGAGCTTCAGTGAATAATGAACTTCTATGGAGTAGTCTGGATGCTGTTTATGGTAGCCATGAATTAAGTGCCTCCCTGAAAAATACACCCCTGGGTGATAGTCAGGAGTCTATCTTATATGATCTCTCATTCTGGGAATAACTGAAGAATACACAACTGGGAAAGTGTCAGGAGTCTCTTAGGTATGCACACTCTTGTAGAACCTGTTTGAATAATTCACACATGGAGAATAATTAGGAGTCCATGTCATATGGCTACTCATTGAGACAATCAGTGTATAATGCATACATGTGGAGTAATAAGAAGTCTGTTTCATGTGGTCACTCTTTCACAGCCTCACCGAATATTATACACTTATGATATAGTCAGGAGTCTATTTCATGTGGCAACTCAGAAAATCAGTGCACACATTAGTAATACTCAGTGAATACTAGGATTCTATTTCATATGGCCTCACAGAGCCTTAGTGAATAATGCAAATCAAGGTAATAGTCATGATTTTGTTTCATATGACTACTGCTTCAGAATCTCACTGAATGACACACCGGGGAATCATCAGGATTCTGTTCCATAGGACCATTAATTCAGCGTATTACTGAATAATTCCCAAGGGGGCAATAGTCAGGAGTCTATTTCATATGGCCTCTCCTTCAGAGCTTCAGTGAATAATGAACACCTGTGGAGGAGTCATGACCCAATTTAAGATAGCCACAAATTAATCACTTCGCTGAATGATAGAGACCTGTGTGACAGTCAGGAGTCTACTTAAAATGGCTACACATTCAGAGTCTCTGTAAATAATGCACACCTGGGAAATAGACAGGAGTCTATTTTTTATGCCCACTTATTCAGTCTCATTCAATAATACACAGCTGCTGAAGAGTTAAGAGTCTACTTCATATAGTCACCCAATTTTATCCTCAGTGAATAAAGCACACCAGAGTAATAGTCTGAAGCCTCCCTTATATAGCTGCTCATTCAGTGCCTCACTGACTGATACACATCTGGGGAATCATCAGAATTCTATTCCATACTGCCACTCATTCAGAGCCTTATTTAATAATTCACAATGGGTCAATAGTCAGGTGACTATTATTTTTTTAATTTTTATTGCATTTTAGGTTTTGGGGTACATGTGCAGAACGTGCAAGTTAGTTGCATAGGTACATATATGGCAATGTGTTTTGCTGCTTTTCTTTTCTTCACCCACATTTGGCAATTCTCCCCAGGCTGTCCCTCCCCTGCTCTCCTCCCGCTGTCCCTCCCCTATTTTTTCCAATACATACCAGTGTGTAGTACCCCTCTCCCTGTGTCCATGTGTTCTCATTTTTCTCACCCACCTATGAGGGAGAAGATGTTGTATTTCGTTTTCTATTTTTGTGTCAGGTTGCTGAGAATGATGTTCTTCATGTTCATCTATGTCCTTACAAAGGACAAAAACTCATCTTTGTTGATTGCTGCATAATATTTCATGGTGTATATGTGCTAGATTTTCCTAGTCCAGTCTACCATCACTGGGCAGTTGGGTTGGTTCCAGGTCTTTGCTATTGTAAACAGTGCTGCAATAAACATTCTTGTGCATGTGTCCTTATAGTAGAATGATTCATAGTCTTTTGAATATGTACCCAGTAATGGGATTGCTGGGTCAAATGGAATTTCTATTTCTAGGTCCTTGAAGAATCACTACACTGTCTTCCACAATGGTTGAACTAATTTAAACTCCCGCCAACAGTGTAAGAGTGTTCCTATTTCTCCACATCCTCTCCAGCATCTGTTGTCTTCAGATTTTGTAATGATGGCCATTCTAACTGGCATAAGATGGTATCTCAATGTGGTTTTAATTTGAATATCTCTAGTGACCAGTGATGATGAAAATTTTTCATGTGTTTCTTGGCCTCATGTATTTTATATGGCCTCTCACTTAGAGCTTCAATGAATAGTGAACTTCTATGGAGTAGTCAGGACGCCATTTATGGTAGCCACGAATTAAGTGCCTCCCTGAATAATACACATATCGGTGATAGTCAGAAGTTTATTTCATATGATCTCTCATTCTGGGAATAACTGAAGAATACACACCTGGAAAAGTGTCAGGAGTCTCTTAGGTATGCACACTCTTGTAGAACCTGTTTGAATAATGCACACATGAAGAATAATTAGGAGTCCATACCATATGGCTACTCATTCAGACAATCAGTGAATAACGCACACATGTGGAGTAATAAGTCTGTTCATGTGGCCACACTTTAACAGCCTCAGCGAATATTATACACTTATGATATAGTCTAGAGTCTATTTCATGTGGCCACTCAGAGAATCAGTGAATAATGCACACATGAGGAATAATCTGTGAAAATTAGGAGTCTATTTATATGGCCACTCAGAGATGCAGTGAATAATGCATACCACGGTAATAGTAAGGATTCTGTTTCATGTGACCACTGATTTAGCATCTCCCTCAATGATACACAAGAGGGAATCCTCAGGATTCTATTCCATAGGAACACTCATTCAGAGCCTTTCTAAATAATGCACAATGTGGCAAGAGGCATGAGTCTATTTCATTTGGTCTCTCATTCAGAGATTCAGTGTATAATAAACACCTGTGGAGTAGTCAGGACCCTATTTAAGATAGCGACAAATAAAGCACCTCCATGAATGATACATACCGGTGTGACAGTCAGGAGTCTATTTGATATGGACACTCATACAGAACCTCTTTGAATAATGCACATGTGAAGAATAATCACTAGTCTATTTCATATGGTGATTCCATCAGAGAATCATTGAGTAACACACTCCTGTGAAGTTAAGTCGAGTCTATTTCATATGGCCACCATTTCAGTGTTTCAGTGAAATATATATATATATATATATATATATATATATATATATATATATATATATATATCTGGAATAGCCAGGAATCTCTTGGCAACTCTATCAGGACCTCAGTGAATAATACACCCCTGGGAAATTGTCTAGTGTCTACTTCAAATAGCCACACATTGAGAGTCTCTGTATAGAATGCACCCCTGGGGAATAAACAGGAGTCTCTTTCTTAGGCTCACTTATTCAGTCTCATTAAGTAATACACACCAGGAAAAATGTTAAGAGTATTTGTCATATAGCCACTCATTTCGAACCTCAGAAAATAAGGCACACCTGTGGAACAGACACTGGTCTACTTTGTATGGCCACAAAATCAAAGCATGAGTGAGTAATGCACAACTTTGGAATAATGATGAGTCTCTTTTATAGGCCTACTTAATCAGGGTCTCAGTCAATAATACACACCTTAGGAATAGTAAGGGATCTGTTTCATCTAATCACTTACTCAAAGCCTCATTAACTAATACACACCTGTGGAAGAGTCAAGAGGTTATTTCATATGGCCAAACATTCAGATCCTCAGTGACTAATACATACCACGGCATACTCAGAACACTATCACCTATGGCCTCTCATTCAGAGCTTCACTGAATAATGAACACCTGTTGAAAAGTCAGGATTATACTTTATAAAGACACTCTTTCAGAGCCAAACCTAAGAATGCACTCCTGCAGGTATTAAGGAGTCTCTTTCCTATGTCCAATCATTCAGAGCCTCATTGAATAATACACATCTATGGAAATACTAGGAGTGCATTTTACATGGCCACTCATTCAGAGTTTCATTGAATCATAAATACCTGGGGAATACTCAGCAGTTTATTTTAATTGGCCACTTATTTAGAAACTCGTGGAATAATGCACACCTGTGAAACAGTCTGAAGTCTATTTGATAAGATGGTTCATTCAGTGCCTCAGTGGAAAATGCACACAGGAAAAATCGTTGAGCAACTATTTTATTTATCCACTTATCCATATACTTAGTAAGTAATACACACCTGGGCAATAGTCAGGAATCAATTTCATGTGGGCAATTATTCAGAAACTCAGTGAATGATACACACCTGTGGACTAGTTAAAATCTATGATATATGGCCACTCAATCAGAGCATTACTGATTGATTCACACCTGGGAATTAGTCAAGATTCTATTTTATATCACCATTGTTTAAGAGCCTCATGGAGTAATGCACATCTGGTCAGTAATCAGTAGGCTATATCCTATGAATGAGTATTCATAGCCTCAGTGAATAATGCACACCTGTGGAATAGCCAGAGGTATATTTCACACAGCCACTAATTCAGAGCCTGAGTGAATAATACACACCTGTGGAACAGTCAGCATTTAATTTCATAAGGCCACTGATTCATAGCCTCAGTGAATAATGCACAAATATACAGTACTCAGCAGTCTATTTCATAAACACCCTCATTCAGAGATTCACTGAATAATACATATTATTGGGATAGACATCATCCTTGTTCATATAATTACACAAGGAGAGTCTCACTCATTAATATACACCTGGGGAAGAGTTAGGAATCTACTTTATATGGCCACTAATTTACAGCCTCAGTGATTAATGCATGCATGTGGAATAGACACTACTCTATTTTACATTGCCACAAAATTAAAGCCTGAGTGAGTAATGCACAACTTTGGAATAGTCAGTAGCCTATTTCATATGCCCATATATTCATAGTCTTTGTCAACAATACACACCTGGGGAATAGTCAGAAGTCTATTTCATATGATCACTAACTCAAAGACTCATTAAATTATACACACCTGTTGACTAGTAAGGAGGCTATTTCATATGGCCACAGTTTCAGAGCCTCAGTGAATAATGCATATCTGGGGAATACTCAGGATGCTATTACATATGGCCTATCCTTCAGAGCTTCACTGAATAAGGAACACATGTATCGTAGTCAGAATTTTATTTCATATAGCCACATATTCAGAGACTCACTGAATAACATACACCTTGGGGAAAGTCAAGTTTCTATGTCGTATAACCATTCATTTAGAGCCGAACCAAAAAATGCAAGGCTGTGGAATATTCAGTAGTCACTTTTCTATGGCCACTCATTCAGAGCCTCACTGAATAATACACACCTATGGAAAGTTTACGAGTATATTTTACATGGCCTCTCATTCAGAACCTTAATGAAGAATTATACATACCAAAGGAATACTCTGGATTCTATTTAATATAGCCACTTTTTAAGAGACTCACTGAAGGATGCACACGTGGAAAATAGTCTGGAGACTATTTGATATGACCATTCACCCAGTGCCTCAGTGGAAAATGCACAGCTGAGAAATTCTCAAGAGCATATAGTCAGAAGTCTATTTTATATGGTCACTCATGCAGAAATTCACTGAATGATACACAACTGGAGAATAGTCAGAGTCCATGCCATATGGCCACTCAATCACAGCATTACCAAATAATGCACAATGAGGCAATAGTCAGGAGTCTATTTTATGTGGCCTCTTATTCAGAACTTCAGTGCATAACAAAAAGCTTTAGAGTAGTCAGGACCCTATTTAAGGTAGCCCCAAACTAAGCATCTTTCTGAATGATACACACATGAGTGATTCTCAGGAGGCTATTTGATATGGACACTCATACAGAACCTCTTCAAATACTGCACATGTGGGGAATAAACACTAGTCTATTTCATATGATGATTCGTTTGGAATATCAAGCAATAATGCATACCTGTGAAGTAACATGGGGTCTATTTCATATGGACACTCTTTTTTTTTTTTTTTTTTTTTTTTGAGACGGAGTTTCGCTCTTGTTACCCAGGCTGGAGTGCAATGGCGCGATCTCGGCTCACTGCAACCTCCGCCTCCTGGGTTCAGGCAATTCTCCTGCCTCAGCCTCCTGAGTAGCTGGGATTACAGGCACGCGCCACCATGCCCAGCTAATTTTTTGTATTTTTAGTAGAAACGGGCTTTCACCCTGTTGACCAGGATGGTCTTGATCTCTTGACCTCGTGATCCACCCGCCTCAGCCTCCCAAAGTGCTGGGATTACAGGCTTGAGCCACCGCGCCCGGCTGGACACTCTTTCTGTGTTTCAGTAATAAATATGTATATCTGAATAGTCAGTAATCTCTTTCATATGGCCACTCCTTCAAAGCCTCGGTGAATAATACACCCCTTGAAAACAGTCAAGAGTCTACTTCAAATGTCTACACATTCGTGGTCTCTGTAAATAATGCACACCTGGGCAATAGCCAGGAGTTTATTTTTTATGCCCACTTATTCAAAGTCTCATTTTATAATACACACCTAAAAAGGAGTTAAGATTCTACTTCATATAGCCACTGATTTAGTGCCTCAATAAATAAAGCACCCCAGGGTTACAATCTGGAGACTCTTTTATATGCCCACTCATTCAGTGCCTCACTGAATTATACAAACCTGGAAAATCATAAAGATTCTATTCCATTCTACCATTCATTCAGGGCCTTATTGAATAATTCAAAATGGGCAATAGTCTGGTGTCTATTTTATATGGCCTCCCAGTTAAATAATAAACTTCTATGGAATAGTCAAGTCACTGTTTAAGAGAGCCACGAACTAAGTGCCTCCCTGAATGATACACACCTGGGTGATAGTCAGGAGTCTATTTCATATGACCTGTCATTCTGGGAATCACTGAAGTATACACACATGACGGAGTGTCAACAGGATATTTGGTATGCACACTAATACATAACATGTTTAAATAATGCGATCATGGAGAATAATTAGAAGTCTATGTCATATGGCTACTGATTCACACAATCAGTGAATAACGCACAACTGTGGAGTAATGAAAAATCTATTTTATATGGCCACTCTTTCACAGCCTCACCGCATATTACACACTTGTAATATAATCTGGAGTCTATTTCTTATTGCCACTCATTCAGAGGATTACTGAATAATGCACACCTGTGGAATAGTCAAAAATCCCTTTTCAATGGATACTCATTGAGAGCCTCACTGAATGTACACATCTGCGGAAATAATCAGGATTCTGTTTTATCCCCTCATTTAGAGCCTCACTGAATAATGCACACCTGTGAAATAGCCAGGTGTCTTTCTTATGTGGCCTCTCATTCGGAGTGTCACTGAATTATGTGGAGTAGCCAAGAGTCTATTTCATGTGGACACATATTCAGAGCCTCAGTGAATAATACACACACGTGTGATAATAAGAAATCTAATTAATATGGCCTAATATCCAGAGCCTCACCGAATAATACACACCTGCAGAATAATTTGTAGTCTATTTCTGATGGACATTCATTCAGATCCTCAGTGAATAATGCACCCCTGTTGAGTAGCCATAAGTCTATTTCATTTGGACACTAATTCTTAGCCTCAGTGGATAATATGGACCTGTGAAATTGTCAGGAGTCTATTTCATATGGCCACGCATTCAGAGAATCAGTGAATAATACACAATTGGGGCATAGTCAAGAGCCTATTTTATATGGCCACTCTCTCAGTACATTACTGAGTGGTAGACACCTGGGGAATATTCAGGACAGTTCTATATGGACACTCAATGAGTGCCTCACTGAATAATGCCCACCTGTGCAATAGTCAAATTTCTATTTTATTTGGTCACTTTTTCAGAGCCTAAGTAAATAATACACACCTTGAAAACATTGGGGAGCCTGTTTTATGTGGCCACTCATTCAGAGCCTCATGGAATAGTGCACACCTGGTGAATTCTCAAGAGTATATTTGGAATGGCAATGCATTCAGAGACTCTGTAAATAACACACATCCAACACCATTTAAATCGTGTTGGGAAAACTGGCTAGCCATGTGCAGAAAGCAGAAACTGGACCACTCCTGACACATTACACTAAAATTAACTCCAGATGGATTAAAGATTTAAACATAATACCTGACACCATAAAAACCCTAAAAGAAAATCTAGGCAAAACCATTCAGGACATAGGAGTAGGCAAGGACTTCATGACCAAAACACCAAAAGCATTGGCAACAAAAGCCAAAATAGACAAATGGGACCTAATCAAACTCCACAGCTTCTGCAAGGCAAAAGAAACGGTCACTAGAGTGAATCGGCCACCATCAGAATGGGAAAAAATCTTTGAAGTTTACGCATCTGACAAAGGGCTGATATCCAGAATTTACAAAGAACTCAAACAGATTTACAGGAAAAAAACAAACAAGCCCATTCAAAATGGGCAAAGGATATGAACAGAAACTTTACAAAAGAAGACATACATGAGGCCAACAAACACATGAAAAAATGCTCATCATCATTGGTCATTAGAGAGATGGAAATCAAAACCACATTGAGATATCATCTCATGCCAGTTAGAATGGCGATCATTAAAAAATCTGGAGAGAAACCAAGATTAAAGAAAAAAGCACAAAAAGGAATGAACAAAATCTCCAAGAAATGTGGGACTATGTGAAGAGACTCAACCTACGTTTGATAGGTGTACCAGAATGTGACGAAGAGAATGAATCCAAGCTGGAAAACACTCTTCAGGATATTATCCAGGAAAATTTCCCCAACCTAGCAAGACAGGTCAATACTCAACTTCAGGAAATACAGAGAACACCACAAAGATACTCTGCAAGAAGAGCAACCCCAAGGCACATAATCATCAGATTCACCAGGGTTGAAACAAAGGAGAAAATACTAAGGGCAGCCAGAGAGAAAGGTCGGGTCACCCACAAAGGGAAGCCCATCAGACTCACAGCAGATCTCTCAGCAGAGACTCTACAAGCCAGAAGAGAGTGGGGGCCAATATTCAACATCCTTAAAGAAAAGAGCTTTCAACCCAGAATTTCATATCCAGCGAAACTGAGCTTCATAAGTGAAGGAAAAATAAAATCCTTCACGAACAAGCAAGTACTCAGAGATTTTGTCACCACTAGGCCTGCTTTACAAGAGCTCCTGAAAGAGGCACTACACATAGAAAGAAACAACCAGTTCCAGCCATCCTAAAAGCATACCAAATGCTAAAGACCATCAACAAAATGAAGAATGTACATGAACCAACAGGCAAAACAGCCAGCTAGCATCAAAATGGCAGTATCAAATTCACACATAACAATATTAACCCTGAATGTAAATGGGCTAAATGCACCAATCAAAAGACACAGACTGGCAAATTGGATAAAAAACCAAAACCCATCGGTGTGCTGTATCCAGGAAACCCACCTCACATGCAAAGATACACAAAGGCTCAAAATAAAGGGATGGGGGAAGATTTACCAAGCAAATGGAGAGCAAAAAAAAGCAGGAGTTGCAATTCTCATCTCTGATAAAATAGACTTTAAAGTAACAAAGATCAAAAGGGACAAAGAAGGTCATTACATAATGGTAAAAGGATCGATACAACAAGAAGAGATAACGATTCTAAATATATATGGACCCAATGTAGGAGCACCCAGATATATAAGGCAAGTTCTTAATGACTTACAAAGGGACTTAGACTCCCACACAATAATAGTGGGAGACTTTAACACTCCACTGTCAATAGCAGACAGATCAACCAGACAGAAAATTAACAAGGATATCCAGGACTTGAACTCAGACCTGGAACAAGCAAACCTGATAGACATTTACAGAACTCTCCACCCCAAATCCACAGAATATACATTCTTCTCAGCACCACATCACACCTACTCCAAAATTGACCACATAATTGGAAGTAAAGCACTCCTCAGCAAATGCAAAACAACTGAAATCATAACAAACAGTCTCTCAGACCATAGTGCAATCAAGTTGGAACTCAGAATTCAGAAAATAACTCAGAACCGCACAGCTTCATGGAAACTGAACAATTGGCTCTTGAATGTTGATTGGATAAACAATGAAATGAAGGCAGAAATAAAGAAGTTCTTTGAAACCAATGAGAATGAAGACACAACGTACCAGAATCTCTGGGACACATTTAAAGCAGTCTGTAGAGGGAAATATATAGCAATAAGTGCCCACATGAGAAGAGTGGAGAGATCCAAAATTGACACCCTATCGTCAAAATTGAAAGAGCTAGAGGAGCAAGATCAAAAAAGCTCAAAACCTAGCCGAAGACAAGAAATAACTAAGATCAGAGCAGAACTGAAGGAGATAGAGACAAGAAAAACCCTTCAAAAAATCAATAAATCTAAGAGCTGGTTTTTCGAAAAGATCAACAAAATAGACAGACCACTAGCCAGACTGATAAAAAAGAAGAGAGAGAACAACCAAATAGATGCAATAAAAAACGATAAAGGGGAAATCACCACAGATTCCACAGAAATTCAAACCATCATCAGAGAATACTACAAACAACTCTATGCACATAAACCAGTAAATCAGGAAGAAATGGATAAATTCCTGGATGCCTGTGTCCTCCCAAGCCTAAACCAGGAGGAAGCCGAAACTATGAATAGACCAATAACAAGGTCTGAAGTTGAGGCAGCAATTAAGAGCCTACCACACAAAAAAAGCCCAGGTCCAGATGGGTTCACAGCCGAATTCTACCAGACACACAAAGAGGATCTGGTACCATTCCTTCTGAAACTATTCCAAATCATCCAAAAAGAGGGAACCCTTCCCAAATCATTTTATGAGACCAACATCATCCTGATACCAAAACCTGGCAGAGACTCAACAAGAAAAGAAAACTTCAGGCCAATATCCATGATGAACATAGAAGCAAAAATCTTCAATAAAATACTGGCAAACCGATTGCAACAGCACATTAAAAAACTTATCCATCATGATCAAGTAGGATTTATCCCGGGGATGCAAGGCTGGTTCAACATACGCAAGTCTATAAATGTAATTCACCACATAAACAGAAGCAAAAACAAAAACCACATGATTATCTCAATTGATGCAGAGAAGGCATTTGACAAAATTCAACAGCCCTTTATGCTAAAAACCCTCAATAAACTTGGTATTGATGGAACATATCTCAAAGTAATAAAAGCTATTTATGACAAACCAACAGCCAATATCATACTTAATGGGCAAAAACTGGAAGCATTCCCTTTGAAATCTGGCACTAGACAAGGATGCCCTCTCTCACCACTTCTATTCAACATAGTACTGGAAGTTCTAGCCAGAGCAATCAGGCAAGAAAAAGAAATAAAGGGTATTCAAATAGGAAAGGTGGAAGCCAAATTGTCTCTATTTGCAGACGACATGATAGTATACCTAGAAGACCCCATCACCTCAGCCCAAAAGCTCCTGCAACTGATAAGCAACTTCAGCAAAGTCTCAGGATATAAAATCAATGTGCAAAAATCACAAGCATTCCTATACACCAATAACAGACTTAAAGAGAACCAAATCAAGAACGAACTGCCATTCACAATTGCTACAAAGAAAATAAAATACCTAGGAATACAACTCACTAGGAATGTAAGGGACCTCTTTAAGGAAAACTACAAACAACTGCTCAATGAAATAAGAGAGGACACAAACAGATGGAGAAACATTCCATGTTCGTGGTTAGGAAGAATCAATATCGTGAAAATGGCTATACTGCCCAAAGTAATTTACACAATCAATGCTATCCCCATCAAACTACCATTGAATTTCTTCACAGAACTGGAAAAAACCACCATGAATTTCATATGGAACCAAAAAAGAGCCCGCATAGCCAAGTCAATTCTAAGCAAAAAGAACACAGCGGGAGGCATCACGCTACCAGACTTCAAACTATACTACAAGGCTACAGTAATCAAAACAGCATGGTACTGGTACCAAAACAGAGATATAGACCAATGGAACAGAACAGAGGCATCGGAGGCAACACAACACATCTACAACCATATTGTCTTTGATAAACCAGACAAAAACAGGCAATGGGGAAAGGATTCCCTATTTAATAAATGGTGTTGGGAAAACTGGCTAGCCATGTGCAGAAAGCAGAAATTGGACCCCTTCCTGACACCTTACACTAAAATTAACTCCAGATGGATTAAAGACTTAAACGTAAGACCCGACACCATAAAAACCCTAGAAGAAAATCTAGGCAAAACCATTCAGGACATAGGAGTAGGCAAGGACTTCATGAACAAAACTCCCAAAGCATTGGCAACAAAAGCCAAAATAGACAAATGGGACCTAATCAAACTCCAGAGCTTCTGCACAGCAAAACAAACAGTCACTAGAGTGAATCGGCAACCATCAGAATGGGAAAAAATCTTTGCAGTTTACGCATCCGACAAAGGGCTGATATCCAGAATATACAAAGAACTCAAACAGATTTACAGGAAAAAAACAAACAAGCCCATTCAAAAATGGGCAAAGGATATGAACAGAAACTTTACGAAGGCAGACATACATGAGGCCAGCAAACATATGAAAAAGTGCTCATCGTCATTGGTCATTAGAGAGATGCAAATCAAAACCACATTGAGATACCATCTCACACCAGTTAGAATGGCGATCATTAAAAAATCTGGAGACAGTAGGTGCTGGAGAGGATGTGGAGAAATAGGAACACTCTTACACTGTTGGTGGGAGTGTAAATTAGTTCAACCATTGTGGAAGACAGTGTGGCGATTCCTCAGGGACCTAGAAATAGAAATTCCATTTGACCCAGCAATCCCATTACTGGGTATCTATCCAAAGGATTATAAATCGTTCTACTATAAGGACACATGCACACGAATGTTCATTGCAGCACTGTTTACAATAGCAAAGACCTGGAACCAACCCAAATGCCCAAGGATGATAGACTGGACTGGGAAAATGTGGCACATATACACCATGGAATATTATGCAGCAATCAAAAATGATGAGTTTGTGTCCTTTGTAGGGACATGGATGAATCTGGAGAACATCATTCTCAGAAAACTGACACAAGAACAGAAAAAGAAATACCGCATATACTCGCTCATAGGTGGGTGAGAAAAATGAGAACATGTGGACACAGAGAGGCGGTCTACTATACACTGGGGACTGTTGGGGGGAATGGGGGAGGGACAGCAGGGGGGGCCTGGGGGGGATAGCCTGGGGATGAATACCAAGTGTGGGTGAAGGGGAGGAAAGCAGCAAAGCACACTGCCATGTGTGTACCTATGCAACTATCTTGCTCGTTCTGCACATGTACCCCCAAACCTATAATGCAATAAAAAAATAAAATAAAATAAAATAAAATAAAAAAAAAAAAAAAAAAAAAAAAAAAAAAAAAAAAAAAAATCTGGAGACAGCAGATGCTGGAGAGGATGTGGAGAAAAAGGAACACTCTTACACCGTTGGTGGGAGTGTAAATTAGTTAAACCATTGTGAAAGACAGTGTGGCGATTCCTCAAGGACCTAGAAATAGAAATTCCATTTGACCCAGCAATCCCATTACTGGGTATATATCCAAAGGACTATAAATCGTTCTACTCTAAGGACACATGCACACTAATGTTCATTGCAGCACTGTTTACAATAGCAAAGACCTGGAACCAACCCAAATGCCCAACAATGATAGACTGGACTGGGAAAATGTGGCACATATACACAATGGAATATTATGCAGCAATCAAAAATGATGAGTTTGTGTCCTTTGTAAGGACATAGATGAATCTGGAGAACATCATTCTCAGCAAACTGACACAAGAACAGAAAAACAAATACCGCATATTCTCACTCATAGGTGGGTGAGAAAAATGAGAACACATGGTCACAGGGAGGGGGTCTACTCCACACTGGGGTCTACGGGGAGGAGAGAAGAGTGACAGTGAGGGGGCTGGGGAGGGATAGCCTGGGGATAAATGCCAAGTGTGGGTGAAGGGGAGGAAGGCAGCAAATCATACTGACATGTGTGTACCTATGCAACTGTCTTGCACGCTCTGCACATGTATCCCAAAACCTATAATGCAATAAAAATTAAAAAAAAAACACACCTAGGGAATTGTGAGGAATCCATTCCATATGGCCACATATTTGGAGCCTCAGTGAATCATGCACACCAAAGAAATAATCAGGAGTCTATTGTTTATGTTCTGTCATTCAGCCCCTCAGTGAATAATGCACATCTATGGAGTACTGAGGGGTCTGTTTCATATGGCCACTCATGTCGATCCTCACTGAATAGTACACAACTGAAAAAATGTAAGGAGTGTATTTCACATGGCCACTCATTCAGAGGCTCAGTGAATAATTCACTGCTGTTGAGTACTCAGGAGTCTTTCTCATAAGGCAAATCATTAAGAGCCTCACTGAATGACACACAGCTTGGTAATAGTCAGGATTCTATTTAATATAAACACTCATTATGAGATTAAGTGAATCACGCATGTCTGTGGAATACTGAGGATACTAAATCATATTACACCCCAATTCATAGATTCCCTGAATATTACACACTTTTGAAAGAATCTGAAGTCGATTTCATATGATTAGTCATTAGGAAACCTGAGAAATAATACACTCCTGAGAAATAGTTAGGAGTCTATTTTATATGGCCACTCAGAGAATCAGTGAATAATGCACACATGAGGAATACACAGTGAATATTAGGAGTCTATTTCATATGGCCACAGAGCCTCACTGAATAATGCACACCACGGTAATAGTCAGGATCCTGTTTCTTGTGACCACTGATTCAGTATCTCTCAGAATGATACACACCAGGGAATCCTTAGAATTCTATTTCATAGAAACACTCATACAGAGTCTTACTAAATAATGCACAATAATGCATGTGTCAGGATTCTATTTTATATGGCCTCTTTTTCAGAGATTTAGTGAATAATATTTCATGAGACAACTGATTCAGTATGTCTCAGAATGATACACACCAAGGAATCCTCAGAATTTTATTCCATACTGCACTCATTCAGAACCTTTTTGAATAATTCACAATGGGAAAAGAGTCAGGTGACTATTTTCTATGGCCTCTCATTTAGAGCTTCAGTGAATAATTAACTACTATGGAGGAGTAAGGACGCTGTTTATGGTAGCCACGAATTAAGTGCCTCCCTGAATGATACAAACCTGGGTGATAGTCAGGAGTCTATTTTATATGATCTCTCATTCTGGGAATAACTTAAGAATACACAACTGGGAAAGTGTCATGAGTTTATTTGAATAATGCACACATGTAGTAAAATTAGGAGTCCATGTCATATGGCTACTCATTCAGACAATCTGTGAATAACGCACACATGTGGAGTAATAAAATGTCTGTTTCATGTGGCCACACTTTCACAGCCTCACCAAATATTATACACTTATGATAGAGTCTGGAGTCTACCTCATGCAGCCACTCAGAAAATCTGTGAATAATGCACACATCATGAATACTCTGTGATTATTAGGAGTCTATTTTCTATGGCGACTCAGAGCCACAGTGAATAATGCATACCACGGTAATAGTCAGGATCCTGTTTCATGTGACCACTGATTTAGTATCACTCTGAATGATACACACCAGGGAATCTTCAGGATTCTATTCCATAGGAACACTCATTCAGAGCCTTACTAAATAATGAACAATGTGGAAAGAGTCAGGAGTCTATTTCTTATGGCCTCTCATTCAGAGATTCAGTGAATAAAAAACACTTGTGGAGTAGTAAAAACCCTATGTAAAATAGCCACAAATTAAGCACCTCCCTGAATGATACCAAACTGTGTGACAGTCAGGAGTCTATTTGATATGGAAGCAAATACAGAACCTCTTTGAATAATGCAAATGTGAATAATAATCACTAGCCTATTTCATATGGCGATTCCTTTAGAGAATCATTCAATAACCAACAATTGTAAAGTAAAATCGAGTCTATTTCATATGGTCACCACTTCAGTGTTTCAGTGAATAATATGCACATCTGGAATAGCCAGAAGTCTCTTTCATAGGGCCACTGGTTTAGAACCTCAGTGAATAATACACCTCTGGGAAATTGTCTAGTGTCTACTTCAAATGGCCACACATTGAGAGTCTCTGTATATAATGCACACATGAGCAATAGACAGGAGTCTCTTTCTTAGGCTCACTTATTCAGACTTATTCAGTAATACACAAATGGAAAAGAGTTAAGAGTCTTCTTCATATAGCCACTCATTTAGAGACACAGTAATTAATGCACACCTGTGGAACAGTCTCTGGTCTATTTTGTATGGCCAGAAAATCAAAGCCTGAGTGAGTAATGCACAACTTTGGAATAATGAGGAGTCTATTAAATATGCCAACTTAATCAGTGTCTCAGTCAATAATAAACACCTTAGTAATAGTAAGGGATCTTTTACATCTAATCACTATCTCAAAGCCTCATTAAATAATACACACCTGTGGAAGAGTCAGGAGGCTATTTCATATGGGCAAACATTCAGAGCGTCAGTGACTAATACATACTGGGGCATACTGAGGACACTATTACATATGGCCTGTTATTCAGAGCTTCACTGAATAATGAACACCTGGGGGAAAGTCAGGAATGTATTTCATAAAGACACTCTTTCAGAGCCAAACCTAAAAACGCACTCCTCTGAGTATTCAGGAGTCTCTTTCCTATTTTCACTCATTAAGAGCCTCATTGAATAATACACATCTATGGAAATGTCAGGTGTGTATTTCACATGGCCACCCATTCAGAGCCTCATTGAATCATACATACCTGGGGAATACTCAGGAATCTATTTCTTTTCTTTTCTTTTTTTTTTAGTACTGATAATTTTCTTTTTTTTTTTTTAATTTTTATTGCATTATAGGTTTGGGGGTACATGTGCAGAACGAGCAAGATAGTTGCATAGGTACACACATGGCAGTGTGCTTTGCTGCTTTCCTCCCCTTCACCCACACTTGGTATTCATCCCCAGGCTATCCCCCCCAGCCCCCCGCTGCTGTCCCTCCCCCATTCCCCCCAACAGTCCCCAGTGTATAGTAGACCGCCTCTCTGTGTCCACGTGTTCTCATTTTTCTCACCCACCTATGAGTGAGCATATGCGGTATTTCTTTTTCTGTTCTTGTGTCAGTTTGCTGAGAATGATGTTCTCCAGATTCATCCATGTCCCTACAAAGGACACAAACTCATCATTTTTGATTGCTGCATAATATTCCATGGTGTATATGTGCCACATTTTCCCAGTCCAGTCTATCATCCTTGGGCATTTGGGTTGGTTCCAGGTCTTTGCTATTGTAAACAGTGCTGCAATGAACATTAGTGTGCATGTGTCCTTAGAGTAGAACGATTTATAGTCCTTTGGATATATACCCAGTAATGGGATTGCTGGGTCAAATGGAATTTCTATTTCTAGGTCCCTGAGGAATCGCCACACTGTCTTCCACAATGGTTGAACTAATTTACACTCCCACCAACAGTGTAAGAGTGTTCCTATTTCTCCACATCCTCTCCAGCATCTGCTGTCTCCAGATTTTTTAATGATCGCCATTCTAACTGGTGTGAGATGGAGTCTATTTCATATGGCCACTCATTTAGAAACTCGTGGAATAATGCACATTTGTGAAATAGTCTGGAGTCCATTTGATATGATGGTTCATTCAGTGCCTCAGTGGAAAATGCACACGAAAGAAATAGCTAAGTGGCTATTTTATGTAGCCACTCATCCATGCCCTTAGATAGTAATACACACCTGGGGAATAGTCAGGAGTCTATTTCATGTGGCCAATTATTCAGAAACTCAGTGAAAGCTACACACCTGTGGACTAGTTAGAGTCTATGACATATGACCCCAAAATTAGAGCATTACTGTTTGATGCACACCTGGGAACAGGTCAGGATTCTATTTTATATCACCATTGTTTAAGAGCCTCATTAAAAAATGCACATCTGGTCAGTAATCAGGAGGCTATGTCATATGAACACTCATTCATAGCCTCAGTGAATAATGCACACCTGTTGAGTAGCCAAAAGTGTATTTCACACAGCCACTCATTCAGAGCCTCAGTTCATAATGTACACCTTTGGAACAGTCAGCATTTCATTTCATATAGCCACTGAATCATAGTCTCAGTAAATAATGCACAAATGTACAGTACTCAGCAGTCTATTTTATAATGTCACTGATTCAGAGATTCACTGAATAATAACAATTTTTGGGATAGACATCATCCTGTTTCATATGATCACACAAGGAGAGCCTCACTGTGTAATACACACCTGGGGAAGAGTTAGGAGTCTACTTTATATGGCCACTCATTTAAAGCCTCAGTGAATAATGCACGTGTGTGGAATAAACAGTAGTCTATTTTATATGGCCACAAAATGAAAGCCTGAGTGCGTAATGCACAACTTTGTAATAGTCAGTTGTCTATTCCATATGCTCATATATTCTGAGTCTGAGTCAAAAATACACACCTGGGGAATAGTCAGACCTCCATTTCATATGGTCGCTAACTCAAAGACTCATTAAATGATACACACCTGTAGACTAATCAGGACACTATTTCATATGGCCAAAGTTTCAGAGCCTCAGTGAATAATGCATATCTCTGGAAATACTCAGGACCCTATTACATACGGCATCTCCTTCAGGGTTTCACTGAATAAGGAACACCTGTAATGTAGTCAGAATTCTATTTTATATAATCACATGTTCAGGGACTCACTGAATAACATACACCTTGGGGAAAGTCAAGTTTCTATGTCATATAACCACTAATTTAGAACCGAACTTAAAAATGCACGCCTAAGGAGTATTTAGTAGTCTCTTTTATTTGGCCGCTCATTCAGAGCCTCAATGAATAATACAGACGTGTGGAAAAGTCAGAAGTGTATTTCACATGAACACTCATTTAGAAACTCAGTGAACAATCATATATACCTGGAAAATACTCACGATTCTATTTAATATAGCCATTTATTCAGAGACTCACTGAATGATGCACACCTGGGGAATAGTCTGGAGTCTATTTGATATGACTGTTCAACCAGTGTCTAAGTGGAAAATGCACAGCTGAAAAATAGTTAAGAGGACATAGTCAGGAGTCTATTTTATTTGGTCACTGATTCAGAAACTCACTGAATGATACACAACTGGGGAATAGTCAGAGTCCATTCCATATGACCACTCAATCACAGCGTTACCAAATAATGCACAATGGGGCAATAGTCAGGAGTCTATTTCATATTGCCTCTTCTTCAGAAGTTCAGTGCATAATAAACAGCTGTGGAATAGCCAAAACCCTATTTTAGGTAGCCCCAAATTAAGCACCACCCTGAATGATACACACATGAGTGATTTTCATGAGGCTATTTGATATGGACACTCATACAGAACCTCTTCGAATACTGCACATGTGGGGAATAAACACTAGTCTATTTCACATGATGATTCATTTGGAATAGCAAGCAATAACGCATACATGTGGAGTAAAATGGGGTCTATTACATATGGTCACTCTTTCAGTGTTTCAGTGAATAATATGTATATCTGAATAGTCAGGAATATCTTTCATATGGCCACTTGTTAAGGGCCTCGGTGAATAATACACACCTTGGAAACAGTCAAGAGTCTACTTCAAATGTCTATACATTCAGGGTCTATGTAAATAATGCACACCTGGGTAATAGCCAGGAGTCACATTTTTATGCTCACTTATTCAGAGTCTCATTCAGTAATACACACCTAAGGAAGAGTTAAGAGTCTACTTCATATGGCCACTCATTTAGAGCCTCAGTGAATAATGCACACCAGGGTTATAGTCTGGAGCCTATTTTTTATGGCCACTCATACAGTGCCTCACTGAATGATACAAACCTGGGGAATCATAAGGATTCTATTCCATACTACCACGCATTCAGAGCCTTACAAAATAATTCACAATGTACAATAGTCAGGTGTCTATTTTATATGGCCTCTCAGTTAAATAATGAACTTCTATGAAGTAGTCAAGTCACTGTTTAAGAGAGAAATGAATTAAGTTTCTCTCTGAATGATACACACCTGTTTTATAATCAGGTGTCTATTTTATATGATCTCTAATTCTGGAAATAAATGAAGAATACACACCTGGGAAAGTGTCAGGAGTTTATTTCATATGCACACTCATGCAGATCTTGTATAAATACTGCACACATGGAGAATAATTAGGAGTCAATATCATATGGCTACTCATTCAGAAAATCAGTGAATAATGCACACATGTGGAGTAATAAGAAGTCTGTTTTATGTGGCCACATTTTACAGCCTCACAGAATATTATACACTTATGATACAGTCTGGAGTCTATTTCATGTGGCCACTGAGAAAATCAATGAATAATGCACACATGAGGAATACTCTTTAATATTAAAAGTCTATTTTATATGGCCACTCAGAACCGCAGTGAATAATGCATACCTCGGTAATAGTCAGGATCCTGTTTCATGTGACCACAGATTCTGTATCTCTCTGAATGATACACACCAAGGTATCTTCAAAACTCTATTCCATAGTAACACTCATTCAGAGCCTTACTAAATAATGCACAATGGGGCAAGAGTCAGGAGTCTATTTCATATAGCCTCTCATTCAGAGATTCAGTGAATTATAAACACATGTCGAGTAGTCAGGGCCCTATTAAACATAACCACAAATTAAGCACCTTCCTGAATGTTACACGTCTGTGTGACCATCAGGAGTATATTTGATATGGACACTCATACAGAACCTCTTTGAATAATGCACATGTGAAGAATAATCACTAGTCTATTTCATGTGGTGATTCCTTTAAAGAATCATTGAATAACACACACCTGTGAAGTAAAATCTACTCTATTTCACATGGCCACCATATCAGTGTTTCAGTGAATAATATATATATCTGGAATAGCCAGGAATCTCTTTCATATGGCCACTCGTTCAGGGCATCAGTGAATAATACACCCCAGGAAAATTGTCTAGTGTCTACTTCAAATGGCCACACATTGTGAGTCTCTGTATATAATGCACACCTGAGCAATAGACAGGAGTCTCTTCCTTAGTGTCACTTATTCAGACTCATTCCATAATACACACCTGGAAAAGAGTTAAAAGTCTTCTTCATATAGCTACTCATTTAGAGCCACAGGAATTAATGTACACCTGTGGAACAGACACTGGTATATTTGGTATGGCCACAAAATCAAAGCCTGAGTGAGTAATGCACAAATTTGGAATAATGAGGAGTCTATTAAATATGCCAACTTAATCAGTGTCTCAGTCAATAATACACACCTTAGGAATAGTAAGGGATCTTTTTTATTTAATCACTAACTCAAAGCTTCATTAAATATTACACACCTGTGGAAGAGTCAGGAGGCTATTTTATATGGCCAAACATTCAGAGCGTCAGTGACTAATACATACCGGGGCATACTCAGGACACTATTATATATGGCTTCTCATTCAGAGCTTCACTGAATAATGAACACCTGGGGGAAAGACAGAATTCTATTTCATAAAGACACTCTTTCTGAGCCAAACCTAAAATTGCACTCCTGCAAGTATTCAGGATTCTTTTTCCTATTTCCACTCATTCAGAGCCTCATTGAATAATACCCATCTATGGAAATGTCAGGAGTGTATTTCACATGGCCACTCATTCAGAGCCTCATTGAGTCATACACACATGGGGAATACTCAGGAGTGTATTTCATATGGCCACTCATTCAGAAACTCCTGGATTAATGCACACCTGTGAAATAATCTGGAGTCTATTGGATATGATGTTTCATTCAGTGCCTCAGTGGAAAATGCACACGAAAGAAATAGTTAAGTGGCTATTTTATGTAGCCACTCATCCATACCCTTAGTTAGTAATACACACTTGGGGAATAGTCAGGAGTCGATTTCATGTGGCCAATTATTCAGAAACTCAGTGAATGCTACACACCTGTGGACTAGTTAGAATTATGAAATATAACCACAAAATTAGAGCATTACTGTTTGATGCACACCTGGGAACTACTAAGGATTCTATTTAATATCACCATTGTTTAAGAGCCTAATTGAGTAATGCATATCTGGTCAGTAATCAGGAGGCTATGTCATATGAAAACTCATTCATATCCTCAGGGAATAATGCACACCTGTTGAGTAGCCAAAAGTGTATTTCACACAGCCACTCATTCAGAACCTCAGTTTATAATACACACCTGTGGAACAGTCAGCATTTCTTTTCATATGGCCACTGATTCATAGCCTCAGTAATTAATGCACAAATGTACAGTAATCAGCAGTCTATTTCATAATGCCCCTCATCCAGAGATTCACTGAATAATAAAAATTTTGGGGATAGACATTATCCTGTTTCATATGATCACACAAGGGGAGCCTCACTGAGTAATACACACCTGGGGAAGAGTTAGGAGTCTACTTTATATGGCCACTCATTTAAAGCCTCAGTGAATAATGCACGTGTGTAGAATAAAGAGTAGTCTATTTTATATGGCCACGAAATGATACCCTGAGTGAGTAATGTACAGCTTTGGAATAGTCAGTTGTCTATTCCACATGTCTATATTTTCTGAGTCTGAGTCAATAATACACACCTGGGGAATAGTGAAACCTCCATTTCATATGGTCACTAACTCAAAGACTCATTAAATGATACACACCTGTAGACAAATCAGGACACTATTTCATATGGCCAAAGTTTCAGCGCCTCAGCAAATAATTCATATATCTGCGTTTCGGTTTAAGAACCAGATATTCGGGGCCCAAAGTGGCTCCGGCCGGATGTCGTGGCGCTTGCGAAGGTGAGGCCAAGAGTTCAAGGCCAACCAACCTCAGCAACCTTACAAGCTCTCATTGATTGGCAAAAAAAAAAAAAAAAAAAAAAAAAAAACAGATATTCCTCATTACCGAATATTCTCCCATTCACTCAGGAATATCCAAACGCAGATTTTAGCAGAAACGTGTTTCCAGCTTTTTAATATAAAGACAGATTTAACTCACTTCGT
The DNA here is from genome assembly GCA_031835075.1 of Saguinus oedipus. NCBI lineage: Eukaryota > Metazoa > Chordata > Mammalia > Primates > Cebidae > Saguinus > Saguinus oedipus. The sequence continues at coordinate 172,081,238 of CM063174.1, forward strand.
TCAACAAACGCACAGCAGGGCAGATTGAAGGATACGTATCTTCCGTATTTTAGAAAAAGTTTTATTGCTATTTTGTTATATGGGGATATTCTGCTGGAAATGCCTGTTTTGAGATTCTCCACAGAAAGAGTTTCCAAACTGCCGCATGAACACATCAGTTTTACCCTGTAAGTTGAATGCACACATTCTAACAACCATTCTGTTAGATAGCTCCGTTTCGGTTTTAGTACCATATATTTCTCGTTGCAGCATATACTCCCATTCTCTAAGGAATATCCAAACGCAGCTATTGCCACAAACGTTTTTTTAACTCCTTAATCTAAAGACAGAATTAACTCACTTAGTTGAACAAACGAACAGCAGAGCAGATGGAAGAATACGTTTCTCCTGTGTTTCGGGGCAGTTTTACTGCTATTTTGTTATATGCGGGTATCCTGCTGGAAATGCCTGTTGTGGGATTCTCCACAAAAAGGGTTTCCAAAATGCTGCATAAAAACATGAGTTTAACTATGAAAGTTGAATGCACACATTGACAACCATTCTGTTAGATAGCTCCGCTTTCGTTTTAAAACCAGATATTTCTCATTACAGCATATACTCCTATTCACTCAGGAATATGCAAACGCAGGATTTACCAGAAACGTGTTTCTAAATCCTGAATTTAAAGAGAGATTTAACTCATTTAGTTGAACAAAAGCACAGCAGAAAAGATTGGAGGATACATTTCTTCTGTGTTTTAGAAAGAGTTTTACTGCTATTTTGTTACATTCTGTTACTCTGCTGGAAATGGCTGTTTTAAGATTCTCCACAGAAAGCGTTTCCAAAGTGCATCATAAAAACATGAGTTTAACCCTGTAAGTTGAATGCACACATTGACAGCCATTCTGTTAGATAGCTCCGTTTTGATTTAAGAACCAGATATTTCTCATTACAGCATATACTCCCATTCACTCAGGGATATTAAAACGCAGCTTTTACCAGAATCGTGTTTCTAACTCTTGAATCTAAAGACAGGTTTAACCCATTTAGTTGAACAAACGCCCCGCGAAGCAGATTGAAGGATACGTTTCTTCTGTGTTTTAGGAACAGTTTTAATGCTATTTTGCTATATGCGGGTATCCTGCTGGAAATGCCTGATTTGAGATACTTCACAGAAAGCGTTCCGAAACAGCAGCATAAACACATGAGTTTAACTCTGTAAGTTGAATGAACACATTGACAAGTATAATGTTAGATAGCTCTGTTTTGATTTTAGAACCAGATATTTCTCATTACAGCATATACTCCCATTCACTCAGGAATATCCAAACTCAGCTTTTACCAGAAACGTGTTTCTAATTCTTGAATCTAAACAGAGATTTAACTCAGTGAGTTGAACAAAAGCACAGCCAAGCCGTTTTAAGGATACGTTTCTTTTGTGTTTTAGGGGTAGTTTTCTGCTATTTTGATATATGCGGGTATTGTGCTGGAAATGCCAGTTTTGAGATTATCCACAGAATGCGTTTCCAAACTGTGGCATAAACACATGAGTTTCACACTGTAAGTTGAATGCACACATTGACAACCATTCTGGTTAGCTCCATTTTGGTTTTAGAACCATATATTTATCATTACAGCATATCCTCCTCTTCACTCAGGAATATCCAAACACTGATTTCTCCAGAAACGTGTTTCTAACTCCTGAATCTAAAGAGAGGTTTAACTCACTTTGTTGAGCAGAATCAAAGCAAAGTGTATTGAGGGATACGTTTCTTCTGTGATTTAGGGGCAGTTTTACTGCTATTCTCTTATATGCGGATATTCTGCTGAAAATGCCTGTTTTGACATTCTACACAGAAAGAGTTTCCAAGCTGCTGCATAAACACATGAGTTTCAATATATAAGTTGAAAGCACACATTGGCAACCTTTCTGTTCGATAGCTCTGTTTTGGTTTTAGAACCAGATATGTCTCATTACAGCATATACTCCCATTCACTCAGGAATGTCCAAACGCAGCTCTTACCAGAAACGTGTTTCTAACTCCTGAATCTAAAGGGAGATTTAACTCACTGAGTTGAACAAACGCCCAGCTGAGCAGATTGAAGTATCCGTTTCTTCTGTGTTTTAGGAAGAGTTTTACTGCTATTTTGTTATATGTGGGTGTTCTGCTGGAAATGCCTGTTTTGAGATTCTCCACAAAAAGCTTTTCCAAGCTGCTGCATAAACACGTGAGTTTCACTATATAAGTTGAATGCTCACATTGAAAACCGTTCTGTTAGATAGCTCCGTTTTGGTTTTAGAACCAGATATTTCTCATTACAGCATATACTCCCATTCACTCAGAAATCTCCAAAGGCAGATTTTACCAAAATCGTGTTTTACGTCTGGAATCTAAAGAGAAGTTTAACTCACTGAGTTGAACAAACGCTCAGCGGAGCAGATTGAAGGATACATTTCTTCTGTGTTTTAGGAACAGTTTTACTGCTATTTTGTTATGTGCAGGTATTCTGCTGGAAATGACTGTTTTGAGATTACCCACAGAAAGCGTTTCAAAACTGCAACATAAACACATGAGTTTCACTCTGTAAGTTGAATGCACACATTGACAACATTCTGTTAGATAGCGCCGTTTTGGTTGAATAACCAGATAGTTCTCATTACAGCATATAATCCCATTCACTCAGGAATACCCAAACGCAGCTTTTACCAGAAACCTGTTTCTAACTCCTGAATCTAAAGAGAGATCTAACTTACTTAGTTGAACAAAAGCACAGCCAAGCAGTTTTAAGGATACGTTTCTTTTGTGTTTTAGGGGTAGTTTTCTGCTATTTTGTTATATGTGGGTATTGTGCTGGAAATGCCAGTTTTGAGATTATCCACAGAATGCGTTTCCAAACTGTGGCATAAACACATGAGTTTCACTCTGTAAGTTGAATGCACACATTGACAACCATTCTCGTTAGCTCCATTTTGGTTTTAGAACCATATATTTATCATTACAGCATATCCTCCTCTTCACTCAGGAATATCCAAACGCTGATTTTTCCAGAAACGTGTTTCTAACTCCTGAATCTAAAGAGAGGTTTAGCTCACTTTGTTGAGCAGAATCAAAGCAAAGTGTATTGAGGGATACGTTTCTTCTGTGATTTAGGGGCAGTTTTACTGCTATTCTCTTATATGCGAGTATTCTGCTGAAAATGCCTGTTTTGACATTCTACACAGAAAGAGTTTCCAAGATGCCGGATAAACACGAGTTTCAATATATAAGTTGAAAGCACACATTGATAATCTTTCTGTTCCATAGCTCTGTTTTGGTTTTAGAACCAGATATGTCTCATTACAGTATATACTCCCATTCACTCAGGAATGTCCAAACGCAGCTTTTACCAGAAACGTGTTTCTAACTCTTGAATCTAAAGGGAGATTTGACACACTGAGTTGAACAAACGCCCAGCGGAGCAGATTGAAGTATCCGTTTCTTCTGTGTTTTAGGAAGAGTTTTACTGCTATTTTGTTATATGTGGGTGTTCTGCTGGAAATGCCTGTTTTGAGATTCTCCACAAAAACTTTTCCAAGCTGCCGCATAAACACGTGAGTTTCACTATATATGTTGAATGCTCACATTGAAAACCATTCTGTTAAATAGCTCCGTTTTGGTTTTAGAACCAGATATTTCTCATTACAGCATATACTCCCATTCACTCAGAAATCTCCAAAGGCAGATTTTACCAAAATCGTGTTTTACGTCTGGAATCTAAAGAGAAGTTTAACTCACTGAGTTGAACAAACGCCCAGTGGAGCAGATTGAAGGATACGTTTCTTCTGTGTTTTAGGAACAGTTTTACTGCTATTTTGTTATATGCGGGTATTCTGCTGGAAATGACTGTTTTGAGATTACCCACAGAATGCCTTTCCAAACTGTGGCATAAACACATGAGTTTCACTCTCTACGTTGAATGCACACATTGACAACCATTCTGGTAGATAGCTCCGTTTTGGTTTTAGAACCAGATATTCCTCATTAAAGCATATAATCCCATTCCCTCAGGAATATCCAAACTCAGCTTCTAACAGAAAGGTGTTTCTAACTCCTGAATCTAAAGAGAGGTTTAACTCACTTAGTTGAACAGAACCAAAGAAAAGCATATAGAGGGATACGTTTCTTCTGTGATTTAGAGGCAGTTTTACTGCTATTTTGTTATATGTGGGTATTCTGCTGAAAATGCCTGTTTTCACATTCTCCACAGAAAGCGTTTCCAAACTTCCGCATAAACACATGAGATTAACTCTTTAAGTTGAATGAACACATTGACAATCATTCTGTTATATAGCTCCGTTTTGGTTTTAGAACCAGATATTTCTCATTACAGCATATACTCCCATTCACTCAGGAATATCCAAAGGCAGCTTTTACCAGAATCGTGTATGTAACTCTTGAATCTAAAGAGAGGTTTAACTCACTTAGTTGAACAAAAGGCCAGTGAAGCAGATTGAAGGATACGTTTCTTCATTGTTTTAGGAACAGTTTTACTGCTATTTTGTTATATGTGGTTATTCTGCTGGAAATGCCTGTTTTGAGATTCTTCACAGAAAGCGTTTCGAAACTGCCGCATAAACACATGAGTTTAACTCTGTAAGTTGAATGAACACATTGACAAGTATAATGTTAGATAGCTCCGTTTTGATTTTAGAACCAGATATTTCTCATTACAGATTATACTTTCATTCACTCAGGAAAATCCAAACACAGCATTTACCAGAAACGTGCTTCAAATTCTTGAATCTAAAGAGAGATTTAACTCACTTAGTTAAACATACGCACTGCAGAGCAGATTGAAAGATACGTTTCTTCTGTGTGGCAGTTTTACTGCTATTTTGTTATATGCGTGTGTTCTGCAGGAAATGCCTGTTTTGGGATTCTCCACAGAATGCGTTTCCAAACTGCGTCATAAACACATGAGTTTCAGTCTCTAAGTTGAATGCACACATTGACAACCATTCTGTTAAATAGCTCCGCTTTGGTTTTAGAACGAGATATTTCTCACTACAGCATATAATCCCATTCAGTCAGGAATATCCAAACTCCGCTTTTACCAGAAACGTGTTTCTAACTCCTGAATCTAAAGAGAGATTTAACTTACTTAGTTTACCAAACGCACCAAAGAGCAGATTGAAGGATAGGTTTCTTCTGTGTTCTAGGGGCAGTTTTACTGCTCTTTTGTTATATGCGGGTATTCTGCTGAAAATGCTTGTTTTGACATTCTCCACAGAAAGAGTTTCCAAGCTGCCACATAAACACATGAGTTTTACTATGTAAGTCGAATGCACACATTGACAACCATTCTGTTAGATAGCTCCGTTTTGGTTTTAGAACCAGATATTTCTCATTACAGCATATACTGCCATTCACTCAGGAATATCCAAACTCAGCTTTTACCAGAATCGTGTTTCTAACTCTTGAATGTAAAGAGAGGTTTAACACACTGAGTTGAACAAACGCCCAGCGGAGCAGATTGAAGGATACGTTTCTTCTGTCTTTTAGGAACAGTTTTACTGCTATTTTGTTATATGCGGGTGTTCTGCAGGAAATGCCTGTTTTGGGATTCTCCACAGAATGCGTTTCCAAACTGCGTCATAAACATATGAGTTTTGCTCTCTAAGTTGAATGCACACATTGACAACCATTCTGTTAAATAGCTCCGTTTTGGTTTTAGAATGAGATATTTCTCACTACAGCCTATACTCCCATTCACTCAGGAATATCCAAACTCAGATTTTACCAGAAACGTGTTTCAAACTGCTGAATCTAAAGAGAGATTTAACTTACTTAGCTCACAAAACGCACCAAAGAGCAGATTGAAGGATAGGTTTCTTCTGTGTTTTAGGGGCAGTTTTACTGCTCTTTTGTTCTATGCGGGTATTCTGCTGAAAATGCTTGTTTTGACGTTCTCCACAGAAAGTGTTTCCAGGCTGCCGCATAAACACATGAGTTTCACTATGTAAGTCAAATGCGCACATTGACAACCATTCTGTTAGATAGCTGCGTTTTGGTTTTAGAACCAGATATTTCTCATTACAGCATATACTGCCATTCACTCAGGAATATCCAAACGCAGCATTTACCAGAAACGTGTTTCTCACTCCTGAACTTAAAGAGAGATTTAACTCACTTAGTTGAACAAATGCAAAGCAGAGCATATTGAATGATACAATTCTTCTGTGTTTTAGGAAGAGTTTTACTGCTATTTTGTTATAAGCCGGTGTTTTTCTTGAAATGCCTGTTTTGAGATTCTCCACAGAAAGCGTTTCGAAACTGCAACATAAACACGAGTTTCACTCTCTAAGTTGAATGCACACATTGACAACATTCTGTTAGATAGCGCCGTTTTGGTTGAATAACCAGATAGTTCTCATTACAGCTTATAATGCCATTCACTCAGGAATATCCAAACGCAGCTTTTACCAGAAACCTGTTTCTAACTCCTGAATCTAAAGAGACATTTAACTTACAAAAACACTTAACTGAACAGAAGCACAGCCAAGCAGTTTTAAGGATGATTTTCTTTTGTGTTTTAGGGGCAGTTTTTCTGCTATTTTATATGCGGGTATTGTGCTGGAAATGCCAGTTTTCAGATTATCCACAGAATGATTTTCCAAACTGTGGCATAAACACATGAGATTCACTCTTTAAGTTGAATGCACACATTGACAACCATTCTGGTTGGCTCCATTTTGGTTTTAGAACCATATATTTATCATTACAGCATATACTCCCATTCACTCAGGAATATCCAAACGCTGATTTTTTCAGAAACGTGTTTGTAACTCCTGATTCTAAACAGAGTTTTAACTTACTTAGGTGAACAGAAGCAATGCAAAGCGTTTTGAGGGATACGTTTCTTCTGTGATTTAGGGGCAGTTTTAGTGCTATTTTCTTAAATGCGGGTATTCTGCTAAAAATGCCTGTTTTGACATTCTACACAGAAAGAGTTTCCAAGCTGCCATATAAACACATGAGTTTCAATATAAATGTTGAAAGCACACATTGACAACCTTTCTGTTCGATAGCTCTGTTTTGGTTTTAGAACCAGATATGTCTCATTACAGCATATACTCCCATTCACTCAGGAATGTCCAAACGCAGCTCTTACCAGAAACGTGTTTCTAACTCCTGTATCTAAAGGGAGATTTACCTCACTGAGTTGAACAAACGCCCAGCGGAGCAGATTGAAAGATCCGTTTCTTCTGTGTTTTAGAAACAGTTTTACTGCTATTTTATTATATGCGGGTCTTCTGCTGGAAATGCCTGTTTTGAGATTCTCCACAAAAGGCGTTTCCAAGCTGCCGCATAAACACGTGAGTTTCACTATATAAGTTAAATTCTCACATTGGAAACCATTCTGTTAGATAGCTACGTTTTGGTTTTAGAACCAGATATTTCTCATTACAGCATATACTCCCATTCACTCAGGGATATACAAACGCAGCTTTTACCACAATCGTGTTTCTATCTCTTGAATATAAAGAGAGGTTTAACACACTGAGTTGAACAAACGCCCAGTGGAACAGATTGAAGGATTTGTTTCTTCTGTGTTTTAGAAACAGTTTTACTGCTATTTTGTTATATGCAGGTATTCTGCTGGAAATGCCTGTTTTGAAATTCTTTCCAGAAAGTGTTTCCAATCTTCCACATAAACACATGAGTTTCACTCTGTAAGTTGAATGCACACATTGACAGCCATTCTGTTAGATAGCTCCGTTTTGGAATATCCGTTTTAGAACCAGATATTCCTCATTACAGCATATACTCTCATTCACTCTTGAATATCCAAACAAAGCTTTTACCAGAAACGTGTTTCTAACTCTTGAATCTAAAGAGAGTTTTAACTCACTTGGTTGAACATACGCACAGCAGAGCAGATTGAAGGATATGTTTCTTCTGTGGTTTAGTGGCAGTTTTACTACTATTTTGTTATATGCCTGTGTTCTGCAGAAAATGCCTGTTTTGGGATTCTCCACAGAATGCGTTTCCAAACTGCGTCATAAACACAAGAGTTTCACTCTCTAAGTTAAATGCACACATTGACAACTATTCTTTTAGATAGCTCCGTTTTGATTTTAGAACCAGATATTTCTCATTACAGCATATACTCTCATTCACTCTTGAATATCCAAACACAGCTTTTACCAGAAACGTGATTCTAACTCTGGAATCTAAAGAGAGATTTAACTTACTTAGTTCACAAAACGCACCAAAGAGCAGATTGAAGGATAGGTTTCTTCTGGGTTTTAGGGGCAGTTTTACTGCTCTTTTGTTATATGTGAATATTCTGCTGAAAATGCTTGTTTTGACATTCTCCACAGAAAAAGTTTCCAAGCTTTCACATAAACACATGAGTTTCACAATTTAAGTTGAATGCACACATTGACAAACATTCTGTTAGATACCTCTGTTTCGGTTTTAGAACCAGATATTCCTCATTACGGCATATACTCCCATTTACTCAGGAATATCCAAACACAGCTTTTACCAGAAACGTGTTTCTAACTCCTGAATCTAAAGAGAGGTTTAACTCACTTATTTGAACAGAACCAAAGCAAAGCATATTGAGGGATACGTTTCTTCTGTGATTTAGAGGCAGTTTTACTGCTCTTTTGTTATATGCGGGTATTCTGCTGAAAATGCTTGTTTTGACATTCTCCACAGAAAGAGTTTCCAGGCTGCCGCATAAACAAGTGAGTTTCACTATGTAAGTTGAATGAATACATTGACAACCATTCTGTTAGATAGCTCCGTTTTGGTTTTTGAACCAGATATTTCTCATTACAGCATATACTCCCATTCACTCAGGAATATCCAAAGGCAGCTTTTTACCAGAATCGTGTTTCAAACTCTTGAATCTAAAGAGAGTTTTAACACACTGAGTTGAACAAACGCCCAGCGGAGCAGATTGAAGGATACGTTTCTTCTGTCTTTTAGGAACAGTTTTACTGCTATTTTGTTATATGCAGGTATTCTGCTGGAAATGCCTGTTTGGAGATTCTCCAAAGAAAGCGTTTTCAAACTTCAGCATAAACACATGAGATTAACTCTGTAAGTTGAATTCACACATTGACAACATTCTGTTAGATAGCTCCGTTTTGGTTTAGGAACCAGATATTTCTCATTACAGCATATAATCCCATTCACTCAGGAATATCCAAACGCAACTTTTACCAGAAACCTGTTTGTAACTTCTGAATCTAAAGAGAGATTTAACTTACTTAGCTGAAAATAAGCACAGCAAAGCAGTTTTAAGGATACGTTTTTTCCTGTGTTTCTGGGGCAGTTTTTCTGCTATTTTGTTATATGAGGGTATTCTGCTGGAAATGCCTGTTTTAGATTATCCACAGAATGTGTTTTCAAACTGTGGCATAAACACAGGAGTTTCACTCTGTAAGTTGAATGCACACATTGACAACCATTCTGTTAGATAGCTCCATTTTGGTTTTTAACCAGATATTTCTCATTACAGAATATACTCCCATTCACTCAGAAATATCCAAACGCTGCTTTTTCCAGAAACCTGTTTCTAACTTCTGAATCTAAAGAGAGGTTTAACTCACTTTGTTGAACAGAAGCAAAGCAAAGCATATTGAGGGATACGTTTCTTCTGTTATTTAGGGGCAGTTTTACTGCTATTTTCTTATATGCGGGTATTCTGCTGAAAATGCCTGTTTTGATGTTTTCCAAAGAAAGAGTTTCCAAGCTGCCGCATAAACACGAGTTTCACTATGTAAGTTGAATGCACATATTGACATCCATTCTGTTCAATGGCTCCGTTTTGTTTTTAGAACCAGATATTTCTCATTACAGCATATACTCCCATTCATTCAGGAAAACCCAAACACAGCTCTTACCAGAAACGTGTTTCTACCTCTTGAATCTAAAGAGAAGTTTAACTCACTGAGTTGAACAAACACACAGCGGAGCAGATTGAAGGATGCGTTTCTTCTGTGATTTAGAAGCAGTTTTAATGCTATTTTATTATATGCCGGTATTCTGCTGGAAATGCCTGTTTTGAAATTCTTTCCAGAAAGTGTTTCCAATCTGCTGCATAAACACATGAGTTTCACTCTGTAAGTTGAATGCACACATTGACAGCCATTCTGTTAGATAGCTCCGTTTTGGTTTTAGAACCAGATATTACTTATTACAGCATATCCTCCCATTCACTCAGGAATATACAAACACAGCTATTACCAGAAACGTGTTTCTACCTCCTTAATCTAAAGAGAGGTTTAACTCACTTAGTTGAACAGAAGCAACGCAAAGAATATTCAGGGATACGTTTCTTCTGTGATTTAGAAAAAGTTATACTGCTCTTTTGTTATTTGCGGGTATTCTGCTGAAAATGTTTGTTTTGACATTCTTCACAGAAAGGGTTTCCAAGGTGCCGCATAAACACATGAGTTTCACTATGTAAGTTGAATGCACACATTTACAACCATTCTGATAAATAGTTCCGTTTTGGTTTTAGAACCAGATATTTCTCACAACAGCATATACTCCCATTCATTCAGGAAAATCCAAACTCAGCTTTTACGAGAAACGTCTTTCTAACTCCTGAATCTAAAGAGAGGTTTAACTCACTTAGTTGAACAGAACCAAAGCAATGCATATTGAGGGATACGTTTCTTCTGTGAATAAGAGGCAGTTTTAGTGCTCTTTTGTTATATGCGGGTATTCTGCTGAAAATGCTTGTTTTGACATTCTCTACAGAAAGAGTTTCCAAGCTGCCGCATAAACACATGAGTTTCACTATGGAATTGAACGCACATATTGACAACCATTCTATTAGATAGCTCCGTTTTAGTTTTAGAACCAGATATTTCTCATTACAGCATATATTACCATTCACTCAGGAATATCCAAACACAGCTTTTACCAGAAACGTGTTTGTAACTCTTGAACCTAAAGAGAGATTTAACTCACTGCGTTGAAAAACAGCACAGCAGAGCAGATTGAAGGATACGTTTCTTCTGTATTTTTTTCTTCCAATCCATTTTATTAATTCCTCTTTGATTTCTTTAATCTGAAATTTTTATTTTCAGCATAAAGATGATGTACGTGTTTTTGTAGGTTTATAACTAAGTATTTCATTTTAGGGGTAGCTATGGTAAAAAAAGGTATATTGTTTTAAGTTTTGCTTTCTAATTATATGTTGTTTGTATTTAGAAATATAATCAATGTTTTAATGTGTTGATCTTGTATCCTGTGATCTTGCTAAGCTCACTATTAGTTCTAGAGGATTTAGGGGCATGTGGGACATTTACCGTTTTTATTTATTTCTATGTAAGCAATTATGCTGTCTGTGAATAGCAACAGTTTTATTGTTTCCTTTCCAATTTCCATGCCTTTGTTTTCTTGCCTTGTTGCATTGGCTAGGATTTTCAGTATGTGATGAATACGAGTGATAAGAATTGACAACCTGACTCTGTTCTATGTCTTAGACAGAAAGCATTCAGCCTTTTGCCACTAGATATAATATTCTCTGCAGAATCTTCTGTGTTTTAGTGGCAGTTTTACTGCTTTTTTTTTTTTTTATTGCATTATAGGTTTGGGGGTACATGTGCAGAACAAGCAAGATAGTTGCATAGGTACACACATGGCAGTGTGCTTTGCTGCTTTCCTCCCCTTCACCCACACTTGGTATTCATCCCCAGGCTATCCCCCCCAGCCCCCCCCTGCTGTCCCTCCCCCATTCCCCCCAACAGTCCCCAGTGTATAGTAGACCGCCTCTCTGTGTCCACGTGTTCTCATTTTTCTCACCCACCTATGAGTGAGTATATGCGGTATTTCTTTTTCTGTTCTTGTGTCAGTTTGCTGAGAATGATGTTCTCCAGATTCATCCATGTCCCTACAAAGGACACAAACTCATCATTTTTGATTGCTGCATAATATTCCATGGTGTATATGTGCCACATTTTCCCAGTCCAGTCTATCATCGTTGGGCATTTGGGTTGGTTCCAGGTCTTTGCTATTGTAAACAGTGCTGCAATGAACATTCGTGTGCATGTGTCCTTATAGTAGAACGATTTATAATCCTTTGGATAGATACCCAGTAATGGGATTGCTGGGTCAAATGGAATTTCTATTTCTAGGTCCCTGAGAAATCGCCACACTGTCTTCCACAATGGTTGAACTAATTTACACTCCCACCAACAGTGTAAGAGTGTTCCTATTTCTCCACATCCTCTCCAGCATCTGCTGTCTCCAGATTTTTTAATGATCGCCATTCTAACTGGTGTGAGATGGTATCTCAATGTGGTTTTGATTTGCAAAGCCAAAATAGACAAATGGGACCTAATCAAACTCCACAGCTTCTGCACAGCAAAACAAACAGTCACTAGAGTGAATCGGCAACCATCAGAATGGGAAAAAATCTTTGCAGTTTACGCATCTGACAAAGGGCTGATATCCAGAATTTACAAAGAACTCAAACAGATTTACAGGAAAAAAACAAACAAGCCCATTCAAAAATGGGCAAAGGATATGAACAGAAACTTTACGAAAGCAGACATACATGAGGCCAGCAAACATATGAAAAAGTGCTCATCATCATTGGTCATTAGAGAGATGCTATTTTGTTATATGCGGGTGTTCTGCAGAAAATGCCTGTTTTGGGATTCTCCACAGAATGCGTTTCCAAACTGCATCATAAACACATGAGTTTCACTCTCTAAGTTGAATGCACACATTGACAACCATTCTGTTAAATAGCTCCGTTTTGGTTTTAGAACCACATATTTCTCACTACAGCATATACTCCCATTCACTCAGGAATATCCAAACTCAGCTTTTACCAGAAAGGTGTTTCTAACTCCTGAATCTAAAGAGACATTTAACTTGCTTAGTTCAACAAACTCACCAAAGAGCAGATTGAAGAATAGGTTTCTTCTTTGTTTTAGGGGCAGTTTTACTGCTATTTTGTTATATGTGGGTATTCTGCTGGAAATGCCTGTTTTGAGATTCTCTGCAGAAAGTGTTTCCAATCTTCCGTATAAGCACATGAGTTTAACCCTGTAAGTTGAATGCACACATTGATCACCATTCCGTTAGATAGCTCCGTTTTGATTTTAGAACCAGATATTTCTCATTACAGCATATACTGCCATTCACTCAGGATTATCCAAACGCAGCTTTTACCAGAAACGTGTTTGTCACTTCTGAATCTAAAGAGATATTTAACTCACTTAGTTGAACAAATGCAAAGCATAGCAGATTGGATGATACAATTCTTCTGTGTTTTTGGAAGAGTTTTACTGCTCTTTTGTTATATGCGGGTGTTTTGTTTGAAATGCCTGTTTTGAGATTCTCCCCAGAAAGCGTTTCGAAACTGCAACATAAACACATGAGTTTCACTCTGTAGGTTGAATGCACACATTGACAACATTCTGTTAGATAGCGCCGTTTTGGTTGAATAACCAGATATTTCCCATTCACTCAGGAATATCCAAATGCAGCTTTTACCAGAAACCTGTTTCTATCTCCTGAATCTAAAGAGAGGTTTAACTCACTGCGTTGAAAAACAGCACAGCAGAGCATATTGAAGGATAGGTTTCTTCTGTGTTTTAGTGGCAGTTTTACTGCTTTTTTGTTATATGAGGGTGTTCTGCTGGAAATGCCTCTTTTGGGATTCTCCACAGAATGCGTTTCCAAACTGCGAAATAAACACATGAGTTTCACTCTCTAAGTTGAATGCACACATTGACAACCATTCTGTTAAATAGATTCGTTTTGGTTTTAGAACCAGATATTTCTCACTACAACACATACTCCAATTCACTCAGGAATATCCAAACTCAGCTTTTACCAGAAACGTGTTTCTTACTTCTGAATCTAAAGAGACATTTAACTTATTCATTTCAACAAACGCACCAAAGAGCAGATTGAAGGATAGGTTTCTTCTGTGTTTTAGGGGAAGTTTTACTGCTATTTTGTTATATGCGGGTATTCTGCTGGAAATGATTGTATTGAGATTCTCTACAGAAGGCGTTTCCAAACTTCCGTATAAACACATGAGTTTAACCCTGTAAGTTGAATGCACACATTGACATCCATTCTGTTAGATATCTCCGTTTTGTTTTTAGAACCAGATATTTCTCATTACAGCATATACTCCCATTCACTCCGAAATATCCAAACACAGCTTTTACCAGAAACGTGTTTCTACCTATTGAATCTAAAGAGAAGTTTACCTCACTGAGTTGAACAAATACCCAGCGGAGCAGATTGCAGAATACGTTTCTTCCGTTTTTTTTTTAGGGGAAGTTTTTTTTTCTATTTTGTTATATATGGGTGTTCTCCTGGAAATGCCTGTTTTGAGATTGTCCACAGAAATTGTTTCCAAACTGCCGCATAAACACATGAGTTTTACTCGGTGTGTTGAATGCACACATTGACAACCATTCTGTTAGAGAGATCCGTTTTTGATTTAGAACAAGATATTTCTCATTACAGCATATACTCCCATTCTCTCAGTAATATCCAAATGCAGCTTTTACCAGAAAAGTGTTTCTAACTCCTGAATCTAAAGTTAGATTTAGCTCACTTAGTTGAACAAACCCAGAGAAGAGCACATTGAAGGATACGATTCTTCTGTGTTTTAGGGGCGGGTATACTGCTATTTCGTTATATGCGTGTATTCTGCTGCAAATGCCTGTTCTGGGAATCTCCACAGAAAGCGTTTCCAAACTGCCAGATAAACACATGTTCTTAACTCTGTAATTTGAATGCACACATTCACAAACATTCTGTTAGTTAGCTCCGTTTTGGTTCTAGAACCAGATATTTCTCATTTCAGCATATACTCTCATTCACTCAGAAATATCCAAACACAGCATTTACCAGAATCATGTTTCTAACTCTTGAATCTAAAGAGAGCTTTACCTCACTGATTTGAACAAATGCACGCAGATCAGAATAAAGGATACGTTATTTCTGTGTTTCAAGAACAGTTTTACTGCTATTTTGTTTTATGAGTGTATTCTGCTGGAAATGCCTGTTTTGAGATTCTCCAAAGAAAGCGTTTCAAAACTGCTGTAAATAAACATTAGTTTAACTCTTGAAGTTGAATGCACACATTGACAATCATTCTGTTAGATAGCTCCGTTTTGGTTTCAGAACCAGATATTTCTCATTACAGCATACACCCCATTCACTCAGGAATGTCCAAATGCAGCTTTTACCAGAAACGTGTTTCTAACTCCTGAATCTAAAGAGAGATTTACCTTACTTAGTTGAACAAACGCACAGCGGAGCAGATTGAAGGATACATTTCTTCTGTGTTTAAGGGGCAGTTTTACTGCTATGTTGATATATTCGGGTTTCCTGCTGCAAATGCATGTTTTGAGATTCTCCACAAAAAGCGTTACCTGGAAAAACCTGTGTTTGGATATTTCTCAGTAAAAGGGAGTATATGCTATAATGAGAACTATCTGGTTATAAACCCAAAACGGGGCTATCCAACAGAACGGTTGCCAATGTGTGCATTCAACTTATAGAGTTAAACTCATGTGTTTATTCGGCAGTTTGAAAACGCTTCCTTTGGAGAATCTCAAAACAGGCATTTCCATCAGAATACCCGCATATAACAAAATAGCAGCAAAACTGTTCCTAAAACACAGAAGAAACGTATCCTTCAATCTGCTCTGCTGTGCGTTTGTTAATCAAAGAGAGGCGGTCTACTATACACTGGGGACTGTTGGGGGGAATGGGGGAGGGACAGCAAGGGGGGGCTGGGGGGGATAGCCTGGGGATGAATACCAAGTGTGGGTGAAGGGGAGGAAAGCAGCAAAGCACACTGCCATGTGTGTACCTATGCAACTATCTTGCTTGTTCTGCACATGTACCCCCAAACCTATAATGCAATAAAAATTAAAAAAAAAAAAAAGAAAAAGAAAATGTGGTACATACACACAATGAAGTATTATTTGGCCAGTTAAAAAAAAAAAAAAACAAAGTCAGCTCAATCTCTCTTTCGATTCAGGATTTAGAAACACGGTAAAAGCTGCGTTTGGATATTCCTGAGTAAATGGGAGTATATGCTGTAATGAGAAATATCTGGTTCTAAAAACAAAACGGAGCTCTCTAACTGAATGGTTGTCAATGTGTGTATTCAAGGTACAGAGTGAAACTCATGTGTTTATGCTGCAGTTTGGAAACACTTTCTGTGGAGAATATCAAGACAGGCACTTCCAGCAGAATACCCGCATATAACGAAATAGCAGCAAAACTGTTCCTAAAACAGAGAAGAATCATATCCTTCAATCTGCTCTGCTGTGCTATTGTTCAACTAAGTGAGTTAAATCTCTCTTTAGATTCAGGAGTTAGAAACACGTTTCTGGTAAAAGCTGCGTTTGGATATTCCTGAGTGAATGGGAGTATATGCTGTAATGAGAAATATCTGGTTCTAAAACCAAAACGGAGCTATCTAACAAAATTGTTGTCGATGTGTGCATTCAACATACAGAGTTAACTCGTGTTTATGCCGCAGTTTGGAATCGCTTTCTGTGGAGAATCTGAATAGACGCATTTCCAGCAGAATACCCACATATAACAAAATAGCAGCAAAACTGTTCCTAAAATACAGAAGATACGGATCCTAAAATCTGCTCTTCTGTGCGTTTGTTCACCTAAGTGAGATAAATCTTCCTGTAGATTCAGGAGTGCGAAACACATTTCTGGTAAAAGCTGTGTTTGGATATTCCAGAGTGAATGGGAATATATGCTGTAATGAGAAATATCTGGTTGTAAAACCAAAACGGAGCTATCTAACAAAAGGTTGTCAATGTGTGCATTCAACTTACAGAGTTAAACTCATGTGTTTATGCAGCAGTGTGGTAACGCTTACTGTGGAGTATCTCAAAACAGGTATTTCCAGCAGAATACCCACATATGACAAATAGCAGGAAAACTGTTCCTAAAACACAGAAGAAACAAATCCTTCAATCTGCTCTATTGTTTGTTTGTTCAATTAAGTGAGTTAAATTTCTCTTTACATTCAGGAGTTAGAAACAAGTTTCTGGTAAAAGCAGCATTTGGATATTCCTTAGTGAATGGGACTATATGCTGTAATGAGAATTATGTGGTTCTAAAACCAGTACGGAGCTATCTAACAGAATGGTTGTCAATGAGTGCATTCAACTTACAGAGTTAAACCCATGTGTTTATGCGGCAGCTTGGAAACTCTTTCTGTGAAGAATCTCAAGAGAGGCATTTCCAGCAGAATACCCACATATAACAAAGCAGCAAAACTGTTCCTAAAACACAGAAGAAACGTATCCTTCAATCTGCTCTGCTCTGCGTTTGTTCAACTTAGTGAGTTAAATCTCTCGTTAGATTCAGGAGTTAGAAACACGTTTCTGGTAAAAGCTGCATTTGGATATTCCTGAGTGAATGGGAATATATGCTGTAATGAGAAATATCTGGTTCTAAAACCAAAACGGAGCTATCTAACAGAATGGTTGTCAATGTGTACATTCAACTTCCACAGTTAAACTCATATGTTTATGCAGCAGTTTGGAAACGCTTTCTGTGGAGAATCTCAAAACAGGCATTTCCAGCAGAATACCCGCATATAACAAAATAGCAGCAAAACTGTTCCTAAAACACAGAAGAAACGTATCGTTCAATCTGCTCTGCTGTGCGTTTGTTTATCAAAGTCAGTTTAATCTCTCTTTAGATTCAGGAGTTAGAAACACGTTTCTGGTAAAAGCTGCGATTGGATATTCCTGAGAGAATGGAGGTATATGCTGTAATGTGAAATATCTGGTTCTAAAACCAAAACAGAGGTATGTAACAGAATGGTTGTCAATGTGTGTATTCAACTTACAGAGTTAAACTCATGTGTTTATGCTGCAGTTTGGAAACGGTTTCTGTGGAGAATCTCAAGAGAGGCACTTCCAGTAGACTACCCGCATAAAACGAAATAGCAGCAAAACTCTTCCTAAAACAGAAAAGAATAATATCCTTCAATCTGCTCTGCTGTGCAATTGTTCAACTAAGGGAGTTAAATCTCCCTTTAGATTCAGAAGTTAGAAACACGTTTCTGGTAAATGCTGCCTTTGGATATTCCTGACTGAATGGGAGTATATGCTGTAATGAGAAATATCTGGTTTTAAAACCAAAACGGAGCGATTCAACAGAATTGTTGTCAATGTGTGCATTCAACATACAGAGTGAAACCCATGCTTTTATGCGGCAGGTTGGAAACGCTTTCTGTGGAGAATCTCATTAGAGGCATTTCCAGCATAATACTCGCATATAACAAAATAGCAGCAACACTGTTCCTAAAACACAGAAGTAACGTATCCTAAAATCTGCTCTTCTTTTCGTTTGTTTAGCTAATTGAGTTAAATCTCTCTTTAGTTGCAGGAGATAGAGAAATGTTTCTGGTAAATGCTGCATTTGGATATTCCTGAGTGAATGAAAATATATGCTGTCATGAGTAATATCTGGTTCTGAAACCAAAACAAAGCCATCTAACAGAATGGTTGTCAATGTGTGCATTCAACCTACAGAGTAAAACTCATGTGTTTTTGCGGCAGTGCGGAAACGCTTACTGTGGAGAATCTCAAAACAGGTATTTCCAGCAGAATACCCTCATATAACAAAAATAGCAGCAAAACTGTTCCTAAAACACAGAAGTAACGTATCCTAAAATTTGCTCTGCTGTCCGTTTGTTCAGCTAAGTGAGTTAAATCTCTCTTTAGTTTCAGGAGATACAGAAACGTTTCTGGTAAATGCTGCATTTAGATATTCCTGAGTGAATGGTAATATATGCTGTAATGAGTAATATCTGGTTCTGATACCAAAATAAAGCCATCTATCAGAATGGTTTTCAATGTGTGCATTCATCTTACAGAATAAAACTCATGTGTTTATGACGCAGTTTGGGAACGCTTTCTGTAGAGAATCTCAAAACAGGCATTTCCAGCAGAATACCCACATATGAGAAATAGTAGCAAATCTGTTCCTAAAACACAGAAGAAGCGAATCCTTCAATCTGCTCTACTGTGTGTTTGTTCAACTAAGTGAGTTAAATCTCTCTTTACATTCAGGAGTTAGAAACAAGTTTCTGGTAAAAGCAGCATTTGGATATTCCTTAGTGAATGGGAGTATATGCTGTAATGAGAATTATGTGGTTCTAAAACCAATACAGAGCTATCTAACAGAATAGTTGTCAATGTGTGCATTCAACTTACAGAGTTATACTCATGTGTTTATGCGGCAGCTAGGAAACGCTTTCTGTGGAGAATCTCAAGAGAGGCGCTTCCAGCAGAACACGCGCATATAACAAAATAGCAGCAAAACTGTTCCTAAAACACAGAAGTAACGTATTCTAAAATCTGCTCTGCTGTCCGTTTGTTCAGCTAAGGGAGATAAATCTTTCTGTAGATTCAGGAGTGAGAAACACGTTTCTGGCAAAAGCTTTGTTTGGATATTCCTGAGTGAATGGGATTATATGCTGTAATGAGAAATAAAAACGGAGCGATCTAACAAAAGGTTGTCAATGTGTGCATTCAACATACAGAGTTAAACTCATGTGTTTATGCTGCAGTGTGGAAATGCTTACTGTGGAGAATCTCAAAAGAGGTATTTCCAGCATAATACCCACATTTAACAAATAGCAGCAAAACTGTTCCTAAAACTCAGAAGAAGCAAATCCTTCAATCTGCTCTACTGTATGTTTGTTCAACTAAGTGAGTTAAATCTCTCTTCACATTCAGGAGTTAGAAACAAAGTTCTGGTAAAAGCAGCGTTTGGATATTCCTGAGTGAATGGGAGTATATTCTGTAATAAGAAATATCTGGTTCTAAAACCAAAAGGGAGCTATCCAACAGAATTGTTGTCAATGTGTGCATTCAACATACAGAGTGAAACTCATGTGTTTATGCGGCAGTTTGGAAATGCTTTCTGTGGAGAATCTCAAGAGAGGCATTTCCAGCAGAATACCCCCATATTACAAAATAGCAGCAAAACTATTCCTAAAACACAGAAGAAACGTATCCTTCAATCTGCACTACTGTGCGTTTGTTCAACTAATTAAGTTAAATCTCTGTTTAGTTTCAGGAGTTAGAAACACGTTTCTGGTAAATGCTGCATTTGGAAATTTCTGAGTGAATGGGATTATATGCTGTAATGAGAAATATCTTGTTCTAAAACCAAAACGGAGCTATTTAAAAGAATGGTTGTCAATGTGTGCATTCAACTTACAAAGTTAAACTCACGTATTTATGCGGCAGTTTGGAAAGGCTTTCTGTGGAGAATCTCAAAACAGGCATTTCCAGCAGAATACCCGCATATAAAAGAATAGCAGCAACACTGTTCCTAAAATACAGAAGAAAAGTAACCTTCAATCTGCTCTGCCCTGTGTTTTTTCAACTAAGTGAGTTAAATTTCTTTTTAGATTCAGGAGTTAGAAAGACGTTTCTGGTAAAAACTGCGTTTAGATATTCCTGAGTGAATGGGATTATATGCTGTAATGAGAAACATCTGGTTCCAAAACCAAAACGGAGCTATCTAACACAATGGTTGTGAATGTGTGCATTCAACTTACAGAGTTAAACTCATGTGTTTATGCGGCAGTTTGGAAATGTTTTCTGTTTAGAATCGCAAAACAGGCATTTCCAGCAGAATACCAGCATATAAAAATATAGCAGCAAAACTGTTCCTAAAACACAGAAGAAACATATCCTTCAATATGCTCTGCTGTGCATTTTGTCAACTAAGTGAGCTAAATCTCTTTTTAGATTCGGGAGTTAGAAACACGTTTCTGGTAAAAGCTGCGTTTGGATATTCATGAGCTAATGGTAGTATATGGTGTAATAAGAAATATCTGGTTCTAAAACCAAAACGGAGCTATCTAACAGAATGGTTGTCAATGTGTGCATTCAGCTTAGAGAGTTAAACTAGTGTGTTGAAGGGGAAGTCTGGAAACGCTTTCTGTGGAGACATCTCAAAACAGGCATTTCCAGCAGTATTCCCGCATATAACGAAATAGCAGTAAAACTGCCTAAAACACAGAAGAAACGTATCCTTCAAATTGCTCTGCTGTGCGTTTGTTCAGCTAAGTGAGTTAAATCTCCCTTTAGATTCAGGAGTTAGAAACACGTTTTTGGTAAGAGCTGCCTTTGGACATTCCTGAGTGAATGGGAGTATATGCTGTAAGGAGAACTATCTGGTTCTAAAACCAAAACGGAGCTATCTAACAGAACGGTTGTCAATGTGTGCATTCAACTTAGAGAGTTAAACTCATGTGTTTATGCGGCAGTTTGGAAAGGATTTCTCTGGATAATCTCAAAACAGGCATTTCCAGCAAAATACCTCCATAACACAAAATAGCAGTAAAACTGTTTTTAAAACACAGAATAAATGTATCATTCAATCTGCTCTATTGTGCATTTGCTCAACTGAGTTAAATCTCTCTTTAGATTCAGGAGTTAGAAACACGTTTCTGGTAAAAGCTGCGTTTGTAGATTCTTGAGTGAATAGGAGTATATGCTGTAATGAGAAATATCTGGTTCGAAAACCAAAACGGAGCTATCTAACAGAATATTTGTCAAAGTGTGCATTCAACTTACGGAGTAAAACTCATGTTTTTGTGTGGCAGTTTGGAAACGATAAAGGAGAAATCACCACAGATTCCACAGAAATTCAAACCATCATCAGAGATTACTACAAACAACTCTATGCACATAAACTAGTAAACCAGGAAGAAATGGATAAATTACTGGACACCTGTGTCCTACCAAGTCTAAACCAGGAGGCAGCTGAAACTATGAATAGACCAAGAACAAGGTCTGAAGCGGAGAAAGCAATTAAGCGCCTACCACACAAGAAAAGCCCAGGTCCAGATGGGTTCACAGCCAAATTCTACCAGACACACGAAGATCTGCTACCATTTCTTCTGAAACTATTCCAAATAATTCAAAAAGAGGGACCACTTCCCAAATTATTTTATGAGACCAAAATTATCCTGATACAAAAACCCGGCAGAGACTCAACAAGAAAATAAAACTTCAGGCCAATATCCATGATGAACATAGATGCAAAAATCTTCAATAAAATACTGGCAAACTGATTGCAACAGCACATTAAAAATTTATCCATCATGACCAAGTAGAATTCATCCCAGCGATGCAAAGCTGGTTCAACATATGCAAGTCTATAAATGTAATTCTCCACATAAACAGAAGGAAAAACAAAAACCACATGATTATCTCTATTGATGCAGAGAAGGCATTTGACAAAGTTCAACAGCCCTTTATGCTAAAAACCCTCAATAAACTTGGTATTGGTGGAACATATCTCAAAGTAATAAAAGCTATTTACTACAAACCAACAGCCAATATCATACTTCATGGGCAAAATTTGGAAGCATTCCCTTTGAAATCCGGCGCTGGAAAAGGATGCCCTCTCCCACCACTCCTATTCAACATAGTACTGGAATTTCTAGCCAGAGCAATCAGACAAGAAAAAGAAATAAAGCGTATTCAAATAGGAAAGGTGGAAGCCAAATTGTCTCTATTTGCAAATGACATGATAGTATACCTAGAAGACCCCATCACCTCAGCCCAAAAACTCCTGAAACTGATAAGCAACTTCAGCAAAGTCTCAGGATATAAAATCAATGTGCAAAAATCACAAGCATTCCTATATACCAATAACAGACTTACAGAGAACCAAATCAACAACGAACTGCCATTCGCAATTGCTACAAAGAAAATAAAATACCTAGGAATACAACTCACAAGGAACGTAAGGGACCTCTTTAAGAAAAACTACAAACCACTGCTCAACGAAATAAGAGAGGACACAAACAGATGAAGAAATATTCCATGTTCGGGGCTAGGAAGAATCAATATCGTATAAATGGTTATACTGCCTAAAATAATTTACACAATCAATGTTATCCCCATGAAACTACCATTGAATTTCTTCACAGAACTGGAAAATACCACCATGAACTTCATATGGAACCAAAAGAGAGCCCTAAAAGTAAAGTGAATTCTAAGCAAACAGAGCACAGCAGAAGTCATCACACTACCAGACTTCAAACTATACTACAAGGCTACAGTAATCAAAACAGCATGGTACTGGTACCAAAACAGAGATATAGACCAATGGAACAGAACAGAGGCATCGGAGGCAACACAACATATCTACAACCAGACAAAAACAAGCAATGGGAAAAGGATTCCCTGTTTAATAAATGGTGTTGGGAAAACTGCTAGCCATGTGCAGAAAGAAGAAAGTGAACTCCTTCCTGAAACCTTACACTAAAATTAACTCCAGATGTATTAAAAACTTAAACATAAGACCTGGCACCATAAAAACCCTAGTAGAAAATCTAGGCAAAACCATTCAGGACATAGGAGTAGGTAAGGAATTTATGACCAAAACATCAAACGCATTGGCAACAAAAGCCAAAATAAAAAATGGGACCTAATCAAACTCCACAGCTTCTGCACAGCAAAAGAAACAGTAGCTAGAGTGAATCGGCAACCATCAGAATGGGAAAAAATCTTTGCAGTTTATGCATCTGACAAAGGGCTGATATCCACAATTTACAAAGAACTCAAACAGATTTACAGAAACAAAACAAACAAGCCCATTCAAAAATGAGCAAAGGATAAGAACAGACACTTACAAAAGAAAACATACATGAGGCCAACAAACACATAAAAAATGCTCATCATCACTGGTCATTAGAGAGATGCAAATCAAAACCACATTGAGATACCATCTCACGCCAGTTAGAATGGCGATCATTAAAAAATCTGGAGACAGCAGATGCTGGAGAGGATGTGGAGAAATAGGAACAGTCTTACACTGCTGGTGGGACTGTAAATTAGTTCAACCATTGTGGAAGACAGCGTGGCCATTCCTCAAGAACCTAGAAATAGAAATTCCATTTAACCCAGCAATCCCATTACTGGGTATATATCCAAAGGACTGTATATCGTTCTACTATAAGGACACATGCACACGAATATTCATCGTAGCACTGTTTACAATAGCAAAGAACTGGAACCAACTGAAATGCCCATCGATGTTAGACTGTACTGGGAAAATGTGGCACATATAAACCATGAAATATTATGCAGCAATCAAAAATGGTGAGTTTTTGTCCTTTGTAAGGACATGGATGAATCTGGAGAACATTTCTCTCAGCAAACTGACACAAGAACAGAAATGGAAATACCGCATATTCTCACTCATAGGCGGGTGATAAAAATGAGAACACATGGACACAGGGAGGGGGTCTACTACACACTGGGGTCTATTGGTGGTAATGGGTTAGGGACAGTGGGGGGGGGAGTTGGGGAGCGATAGCCTGGGGAGAAATGCCAAGTGTGGGTAAAGGGGAGGAAGGCGGCAAAACACACTGCCATGTGTGTACCTATGCAACTATGTTGCACATTCTGCACATGTAACCAAACCTATGATGCAATAAAAATTAAAAATTAATAATAATAATACAAGAGAGTCTCTGTATATAATGCAAACCTGGGGAATAGACAGGAGTCTCTTCCTTAGGCTCACTTATTCAGTCTCATTCAGTAATACACACCTGGAAAAGAGTTAAGAGTCTTCTTCATATAACCACTCCTTAGAGCCTCAGTAAATAATACACACCTAAGGAACAGACACTGGTTAATTTTGTATGGCCACAAAATCAAAGCCTGAGTGAGTAATGCACAACTTTGGAATAATGAGGAGTCTATTCTATATGCCCACTTAATCAGTGCCTCAGTCAATAATACACACCTTAGAAATACTAAAGGATGTATTTTATCTAATCACTGACTTAAAGCTTCATTAAATAATACACACCTGTGGAATAGTTAGGAGGCTATTTTATATGGCCAAACATTCAGGGTCTCAGTGACTAATACATACCGTGGCATACTCAGGACACTATTACATATGGCCTCTCCTTCAGAGATTCACTGAATAAGGAACACCTGTATTTTAGTCAGAATTCTATTTCATATAGCCACATATTCACAGCCTCACTGAATAACATACGCCTTGGGAAAAGTCAAGTTTCTATGTCGTATAGACACTCATTGAGAGCCGAACCTAATAATGCATGCCTGATGAGTATTCAGTAGTCGCTTTCTTATGGCCACCCATTCAGAGCCTCACTAAATAATACAGACCTATCGAAAAGTCAGGAGTGTATTTCACATGGCCATTCATTCAGAACCTCTCTGAAGAATCATATATACCTGGAAAATACTCAGGATTCTATTTAATATAGCCACTTCTTCAGAGACTCACTGAATAATGCAAACCTGGGGAATAGTCTGGACTCTATTTTATATGACCGTTTACCAGTGCCTCAGTGGAAAATGCAAAGCTGAAAAATAGTCAAGTGGATATAGTCAGGAGTCTACTTTATATGGTCACTCATTCAGAAAGTCAGTGAATGATACACAACTGGGGAATAGTGAGAGTCCATGACATATGGCCACTCAACCTCAGCATTACCGAATAAAGAACAATGGGGCAATAGTCAAAAGTATTTCATATGGACTCTTATTCAGAGTTTCAGTGCATAATAAACAGATGTGGAGTAGTCAGGACCCTTTTAAGCTAGCTCCAAATTAAGCTCCCTGAATATTACACACATGAGTGATTATCAGGAGGCTATTTCATATGGACACTGATACAGAACCTCTTTGAATACCGCACATGTGGGGAATAAACAATAGTCTATTTTACATGGTAATTCGTTTGGAATATCAAAAATAACGTAAACCTGTGGAGTAAATTGGGGTCGATTTCATATGGCCACTCTTTCAATGTTTCAGTGAATAATGTGTATATCTGAATAATCAAGAATCTCTTTCATATGGCCTCTCGTTCTGGGCCTCGGTGAATAATACACCCCTTGGAAACAGACACGAGTCCATTTCAAATGTCTACATATTCAGGGTCTCTGTAAATAATGCACACTTGGGCAATAGCCAGGAGTCACTTTTTTATGCCCACTTATTCAGAGTCTCATTCAAAATACACACCTAAGAAAGAGTTATGAGTCTAGTTTATGTAGCCACTCATTTAGAGCTGCAGTGAATAATGCACACCAGTGTTATAGTCTGGAGCCTCTTTTATATGGCTACTCATTCAGTGCCTCACTGAATGATACAAACCTGGGGAATCATAAGGATTCTATTCCATACTACCACTCATTCAGAGCCTTATACAATAATTCACAATGGGCAATAGTCGGGGGTTTATTTTATATGGCCTCTCATTCAGTGCTTCTGCTAAATAATGAACTTCTATGGAGTAGTCAAGTCACTGTTTAAGAGAGCCACAAATTAAGTGCCTCCCTGAATGACACACAACTGGGTGATTGTCAGGAGTCTATTTCATATGACCTCTCATTCTGGGAATCACTGAAGAATACACACATGATGGAGTGTCAGCAGGATATTTGGTATGCACACTCATACAGAACCTGTTTAAATAATGCCAACATGGAGAATAATTAGTAGTCTATGTCATATGGCTACTGATTCACACAATCACTGAATAACACACACGTGTAGAGTAATAAGAAGTCTGTTTCATATGGCCACTCTTTCACAGCCTCACCGCATATTACACATTTGTGATATAATCTGGAGTCTATTTCTTAGGGCCACTCTCTGAGAAAATTACTGAATAAAGCACACCTGCAGAATAGTTAGAAGTCCCTTTCCTATGGCTACTCACTGAGAGCCTCACTGAATGTACACACCTGGGGAAATAGTCAGGATTCTGTTATATCCCCTAATTCAGAGTATCACTGAATAATGCACACCTGTGGAATACTCAGGTGTCCATTTCATGTGGCCTCTCATTCGGAGTGTAACTGAATAATGTGGAGTAGTCAGGAGTCTATTTCATGTAGACACATATTCAGAGCCTCAGTGTATAATAAACACCCGTCTGATATGATATTAAGGAATCTAATTAATATGGCCACATATTTAGAACCTCACTGAATAATACACACCTGGAGAATAACTTGGAGTCTATTTTCGATGGACATTAATTCAGAGCCTCGGTGAATAATGCACACCTGTGGAGTAGCCAGGAGTCTCTTTCATTTGGACACTCATTCTTAGCCTCAGTGGATAATATGCACCTGTGAAATAGTCAGGAGTCTATCTCATATGGCCACTCATTCAGAGTCTCACTGAAAAATACACACTTAGGGAATAGTCTAGAGT
Organism: Saguinus oedipus; assembly: GCA_031835075.1. Taxonomy (NCBI): domain Eukaryota; kingdom Metazoa; phylum Chordata; class Mammalia; order Primates; family Cebidae; genus Saguinus; species Saguinus oedipus. The sequence continues at coordinate 172,108,494 of CM063174.1, forward strand.
CTATTTTATATGGCCACTCTCTGAGTACCTTACTGAGTGGTACACACCTGGGGAATGGTCAGGATAGTTTTATATGGACACTCTATGACTGCCTCACTGAATAATGCACACCTGTGGAATAGTCAGGAATCTATTTCATTTGGTCACCCTTTCAGAGCCTCAGTGAATAATACACACCTAGAAAACAGTGGGGAGTGTGTTTTATGTGGCCACTCATTCAGAGCCTCACGGAATTGTGCACACCTGGAGAATTCTCAAGAGTCTATTTAGAATGGCAATGCATTCAGAGATCATCTGAATAACACACACCTATGAAATTTTGAGGAATCAATTCCAAATGGCCAAATATTCAGAGCCTCAGTGAATTATGAACAACAAGGTAATAATCAAGAGTCTATTGCTTATGCACTCTCATTCAGTCCCTCAGGGAATAATGCACGTCTTTCGAGTACTGAGGGGTCTGTTTGATATGGCCACTGATTTGGAGACTCACTAAATAGTACAGAGCTAAAAACACGTCAAAGGTGTATTTTACATGGCCACTCATTAAGAGGCTCAGTGAACAATTCACAGCTGTTGAGTACTCAGGATCCTTTCTCATATGGTGAATCATTCAGATTCTCACTGAGTGATACACAGCTTGGAAATAATCAGGATTCTATTTAATATAAACACTAATTATGAGCCTCAGTGAATCACTCATGTCTGTGAAATACTTAGGATACGAATTTATATTACCCCCTAATTCATAGATTCCCTGAATATTACACACTCGTGAAATTATCAGAATTATGTTTTATATTGTGAGTCATTAGAAAACCCAAGAAATAATACACTGCTGGGGAATAGTCAGGAGTCTATTTTATATGGCCACTCAGAGAATTGGTGAATAATGCACACCACGGTAATACTCAGGATCTTGTTTCATATGACCACTGATTCAGTATCTCACTGAATGAGACACCGAGGAATTGTCAGGATTCTGTTCCATAGGACCATTCATTCAGAGCCTTACTGAATAATGCACAAGGGGGCAATAGGAGTCTATTTCATATGGCCTCTCCTTCTGAGCTTCAGTGAATAACAAACACCTGTGGAGTAGTCATGACCCTATTTAAGATAGCACCAAATAAAGCACCTCCCTGAATGATACACACCTGGGTGACTGTCAGGAGTCTACTTAAAACGGCTACACGTTTAGAGTCTCTGTCAATAATGCACACCTTTGCAAGACAGGAGTCTCTCATTTATGCCGAATTATCCAGACTCTCATTCAATAATACACACCTGTAGAAGAGTTAAGAGCCTACTTCATATAGCCACCCATTTAGATCCTCCATGAATAATGCACACCAGGGTAATAGTCTCAACCCTCTCTCATATAGCCGCTCATTCAGCGCCTCACTGAATTATACACACCTGGGCAATCATCAGGATTCTATTTCATACGACCAATCATTCAGAGCCTTATTGAATAATTCACAACTTGGCAATAGTCAGGTGACTATTTTATATGGCCTCTCATTTAGACCTTCAGTGAATAATAAACTTTTATGGAGTAGTCAGGACGCTGTTTATGGTAGCCACGAATTAAGTGCCTCCCTGAATAATACACTCTTGGATGATAGTTAGGAGTCTATTTCATATGATCTCTCATTCTGGGAATAACTGAAGAATACAGACCTGGAAAACTGTCAGGAGTCTATTTGGTATGCACACTCATGCAGATCCTGTTTGAATAATGTACACATGGAGAATAATTAGGAGTCCATGTCAAATGGCTACTTATTCAGACAATCAGTACATAACGCACACATGTGGAGTAATAAGAAGTCTGTTTCATGTGGCCACTTTTTCACAGCCTCACCGAATATTATACACTTACAATAAAGTCTGGAGTCTATTTCGTGTGGCCACTCAGAGAATCAGTGAATAATGCACACTTGAGGAATACTCTGTGAATATTAGGAGTCTATTTTATATGGCCATTCAGAGCCACAGTGAATAATGCATACCACGGTAATAGTCAGAATCCTGTATCATGTGACCACTGATTCAGTAACTCTCTGAATGACACACACCAGGGAATCTTCAGGATTCTTTTCCATAGAAACACTCATTCAGAGCCTTACTAAATAATGCACAAGGGGGCAAGAGTCAGTAGTCTATTTCAAATGGCCTCTCATTTAGAGATTGAGTGAATAAAAAACACCTGTGGATTAGTCAGGACCCTATTTTAGATAGCCACAAATTAAGAACCTTCCTGAGTATTACACACCTGTGTGACAGAAGCCTATTTGATATGGACACTCATACAGAACATCTTTGAATAATGCACATGTGAAGAATAATCACTAGTCTATTTCTTGTGGTAATTCTTTAGAGATACTTTGAATAATACACACCTGTGAAGTAAAATCGACTCTATTTCATATGGCCACCGTTTCAGAGTTTCAGCTAATAATATATATATCTGGAATAGCCAAGAATCTCTTTCCTATGGCCACTCATTTCAGGCCTCAGTGAGTAATACACACCTGTGAAACTGTCTAGTGTCTACTTCAAATGGCCACAAATTGAGAGTCTCTGTATACATTGCCCACCTGGGGAATAGACAGGAGTCTCTTCCTTAGGCTCACTTACTCAGTCTCATTCAGTAATACACACCTGGAAAAGAGTTAAGAGTCTTCTTCATATAGCCACTCTTTTAGAGCCTCAGTAAATAACACACATCTATGGAACAGACACTGGTCTATTTTGTATGGCCACAAAATCAAAGACTGAGTAAGTAATGCACAACTTTGGAATAATGAGGAGTCTATTTTATATGCCCACTTAATCAGTGTCTCAGTCAATAATACACACCTAAGAAACACTAAGGGATCTATTTCATCTGATCACTGACTTAAAGCCTCAATAAATAACACAAAACTGAGGAATAGACAGGAGACTATTTTTTTTCTTTTTTTTTTATGGCCATCTAGTGATTGTCCGCAATAGTTTAACCCAAAACGTCTTTATATATATATATATATATATATATATATATATAGATAGATAGATAGATAGATAGATACAGAGAGGACAGTTAGGAGGTGTTAATTTTTTAAAAAATACAAGATCTATCAATTTAGAAAAGGAAAAAGAAGATTTTTTTTTTAGGAAAAGAGAGGAAGAAAAAGAGGGAGAAAGAACAGGAATATTGCTTTTAATGGGTATTAATAATGGCTGATCATTATTTTGTGTATTTAAAGTGGAGAATGTATATTTTATTTATCTAAAGTGGAGAGCTCTACAATTGCTTATTAAGGTTACTTGTTACTATTCTGAGTTCAGATTCTAGATATCCTTATTAATTTTCTGTTTCATTGAGTCTGAATCTCTTTATGGGTCTTATGTATAGGATGTATTGATCCTTATACCACTCTACTATGTTGGTTTGAAATCTGTTTTATCAAATGCATGAATTGCAACTCCTTTTTGTTTATTTATTTGTTTTTGTTCTCTATTTGGTTGGTAAATCTTTCTCCAACCCTTTGTTTTTAATCTTTGTGTATCTTTGGATATGAAATGGGTCTGGATATAGTATACCGTTAGGTTTTGGCTGTATCTTTTAATTAGAAAATTTAGTCGATTTCAATTTAAGATTACTGCCATTTGATGTTAACTGGCTATTTTATCCATTTGTTGATGTAAATTCTTCTTTATGTTGATGCTCTTTACTTTTTGGTATATTTTTAGAAAGGCTAATACTGGTTGTTCCTTTCTGTGTGTAATGCTTCTTTCAGAAGTTTTTGTAAAGCAAGCCTGGTGGTAATAAAATCTCTGAGTACTTGCTTGTTCACAAAAGATTTTATTTTTCCTTCAATTATGAAGCTTAGTTTGGCAGGATATGAAATTCTGGGCTGAAAGTTCTGATCTTTAAGGATGTTAAATATCGGCCCCCACTCTCTTCTGGCTTGTAGGGTTTCTACTGAGAAATCTGCTGTAAGTCTAATAGGCTTCCCTTGGTGGGTAACCTGACCTTTCTCTCTGGCTGCCCTTAGTATTTTCTCCTTTGTTTCAACCCTGGTGAATCTAATGATTATGTGTCTTGGGTTGCTCTTCTTAAGGAATATCTTTGTGGTGTTCTCTGTATTACCTGAGGTTGAATGGTATCCTGCTTTGCTAGATTGGGAAAATTCTCCTGGATAATATCCTGAAGAGTATTTTCCAGCTTGGATTCATTCTCTCCATCACACTCAGGTACACCTATCAAACGTAGATTAGGTCTTTTCACATAGTCCCATAATTCTTGGAGAATTTGCTCATTACTTTTTATCCTTTTTTCTCTTCTTGTCTTCTCGTTCCATTTCATTAAGTCGGTCTTCGACCTCTGATATCCTTTCTTCTGCTTGATCAATTCAGCTATTCAAACTTGTGCATATTTCACTAAGTTCTCGTGTTGTATTTTTCAACTCCATTAGTTCATTTATACTCCTCTCTATATTGTCCATTCTCTTTAACATTTCATCTAATCTTTTTTCAAAGTTCTTAGTTTCTTTACATTGGGTTAGAACAAGTTGTTTTAATTCCCAGAAGTTTTTTACCATCCATCTTCTAAAGCCCAGGAGGCTATTTTATATGGCCAAACATTCAGAGTCTCAGTGAATAATACATACTGGGAGATACTCAGGACACTATTACATATGGCCCCTTTTTCAGAGATTCACTGAAGAAGGAACACCTGTATTTTATTCAGAATTCTATTTCATATAGCCACATATTCACAGCCTCAGTGAATTACATACACCTTGGGGAAAGTCAAGTTTCTATGTTGTATAGCCACTCATTTTGAGCCGAACCTAAAAATGCATGCCTGATGAGTATTCAGTAGTCACTTTCCTATGGCCACTCATTCAGAGCCTCACTGAATAATACAGACCTATCAAAAAGTCAGGAGTTTACAAAACAAGACAAACATGAGGCCAACAAACACAGGAAAAAATGCTCATCATCACTGGTCATTAGAGAGATGAAAATCAAAACCACATTGAGATACCATCTCACACCAGTTAGAATGGCGATCATTAAAAAATCTAGAGAGAGCAGATGCTGGAGAGGATGTGGAGAAATAGGAACACTTTACACTGTTGGTGGGAGTGTACATTAGTTAAACCATTGTGGAAGACAGTGTGGCGATTCCTCAAGGACCCAGAAATAGAAATTCCCTTTGACCCAGCAATCCCATTACTGGGTATATATCCAAAGGACTATACATCGTTCTACTATAAGGACATATGCACACGAATGATCATTGCAGCACTGTTTACAATAGCAAAGACCTGGAACCAACCCAAATGCCCATCGATGATAGATTGGACTGGGAAAATGTAGCACATAGACACCATGGAATATTATGCAGCAATCAAAAATGATGAGTTTGTGTCCTTTGTAAAGACGTGGATGAATCTGGAGAACATCATTCTCAGCAAACTGACACAAGAACAGAAAAAGAAATACTGCATATTCTCACTCATAGGTGGGTGAGAAAAATGAGAACACATGGACACAGGGAGGGGGTCTACTACACACTGGTGTCTATTGGTGGGAATGGGGGAGGAACAGTGGGGGGACTGGGGAGGGATAGCCTGGGGATAAATGCCAAGTGTGGTTGAAGGGGAGGAAGGCAGCAAAACACACTGCCATGCGTGTACCTATGCAACTATCTTGCACGTTCTGCACATGTACCCCCAAACCTATAATGCAATAAAAATTTAAAAAAAAAGTCTATTTCATATGGCCACACAGAGCCTCAGTGAATAATGCACATGAAGGTAATAGTCAGGATCCTGTTTCATATGACCATTGATTCAGTATCTTTCTGAATGACACACCGGGGAATCGTCAGGATTCTGTTCCATAGGACCATTCATTCAGAGCCTTACCGAATAATGCACAAAGGGCAATAGTCAGGAGTCTATTTTATATGGCCTCTCCTTCGAAGTTTCAGTGAATAATGAACACCTGTGGAGTAGTCATGACCCTATTTACGAGAGCCACAAATTAAGCACCTCCCTGAATGATACACACCTGTGTGACAGTGAGGAGTCTACATAAAACGGCTACAAAGTCAGAGTCTCTGTAAATAATGCACACCTGGACAATAGACAGAAGTCTCTTTTTTATGCCCACTTATTCAGAGTCTCATTAAATGATACACACCTGCAGAGGAGTTAAGAGTCTACTTCATTTAGCCACCCATTTAGTTCCTCCGTGAATAATGCACACCAGGGTAATAGTCTGGAGCCTCTCTCATATAGCCACTCATTCAGTGCCTCACTGAATGATACACACCTGGGGAATCATCAGGATTCTATTCCATACTGCCACTCAGTCAGAGCCTTATTGAATAATTCACAACGGGGCAATAGTCAGGTGACTATTTTACATGGCCTCTCATTTAGAGCTTCAGTGAATAATGAACTTCTATTGAGTAGTCAGGACTCTGTTTATGGTAGCCACGAATTAAGTGCCTCCCTGAATAATACACACCTTGGTGATAGTCAGAAATCTACCACATATGCTCTCTCATTTTGGGAATAACTGAAGAATACACACCTGGGAAACTGTCAGGAGTCTATCTGGTATGCACACTCATGCAGAACCTCTTTGAATAATGCACACATGGAGAATATTTAGCAATCCATGTCATATGGCTATTCATTCAGACCATCAGTGAATAATGTACACATGTGGAGTAATAGAAAATCTGTTTCATGTGGCCACTCTTTCACAGCCTCACCTAATATTATACACTTGTGATACAGTCTGGAGTCTATTTCATGTGGCCACTCAGAGAATCAGTGAATACTGCACACATGAGGAATACTCTGTGAATATTAAAAGTCTATTTAATATGACCACTCAGAGCCTCAGGGAATAATGTATACCATGGTAATAGTCAGTATCCTGTTTCATATGACCCCTGATTCAGTATCTGTCTGATTGATATACACCAGGGAATCTTCAGAATTCTATTCCATAGCAACACTCATTCAGAGCCTTACTAAATAATGCACGATGGGGCAAGAGTCATGAGTCTATTTCATATGGCCTCTCATTCAGAGATTCAGTGAATAATAAACACCTGTGAAGTAGGACCCTATTTAAGATAGGCACAAATTAAGCACCTAAAAATCGAGTCTATTGTATATGGCCACCATTTCAGTGTTTCAGCGAATAATATATATATATATATATATATATATATATATATATATATATATATCTGGGGTAGCCAAGAATCTCTTTTATATGGCCACTCGTTCAGGGCCTCAGTGAATAATACACCCCAGGGAAATTTTCTAGTGTCTACTTCAAATGGCCACACATTGAGTGCCTCTGTATACAATGCACTCCTGGGGAAAAGACAGGAGTCTCTATTTTAGGCTCACTTATTCAGTCTCATTCAGTAATACACAACAGGAAAAGATTTGACAGTCTTCTTCATATAGACACTCATTTAGAGCCTCAGTAAATAATACACACCTTTGGACAGACAAGGGTCTGTTTTGTATTGCCACAAAATCAAAGCCTGAGTGACTAATGAACAACATTTGAATAATGAGGAGTTTATTTTATATGTCCACTTAATCAGTGTCTCAGTCAATAGTACAAAAATTAGAAATAATAAGGGATCTATTTCATCTGATAACTAACTCACAGCCCCATTAAACAATACACACCTGTGAAAGAGTCAGGAGGCTATTTCATATGACCAAGAATTCAAAGCCTCAGTGACTAATACATACCCGGGCATACTCAGGACTCTATTACATATGGCCTCTCAATCAGAGTTTCACTGAATAATGAACACCTGCGGGAAAGTCAGGATTCTATTTCATAAAGACACCCTTTCAGAGCAAAAATGCACTCCTACGAGTATTCAGGAGTCTCTTTACTATGTCCACTCATTCAGAGCCTCATTGAAAAATACACATCTGTGAAATTGATACAATTGTATTTCACATGGTGACTCATTCAGAGCCTCATTGAACCATACATACCTGGAAAATACTCAGGAGTCTATTTCATATGGCCACTCATTCAGAAACTCGTGGAATAATGCACACCTGAGAAATAGTCTGGAGTCTATTTGATATGATGGTTTATTCAGTGCCTCAGTGGAAAATGCACACGGGAGGCATAGTTAAGTGGCTATTGTATGCAGCCACTCATTCATACCCATAGTAAGTAATACACACCTGGGGAATAGTCAGGATTCTATTTCATGTGGCCAATTCTTCAGAAACTCAGTGAATGCTACACACCTGTGGACTAATTAGAGTCTATGACATATGGCCACTCACTCAGAGCATAAATGATTGATGCACACCTGGGAATTAGTCAGGATTCTATTTCATATCACCATTGTTTAAGAGCCTCATTGAATTATGCACATCTGGTCAGTAATCAGGTGGCTATGTTATATGAACACTCATTCATAGCTTCAGTGAAGAATGCACACCTGTGGAGTAGCCAGGAGTGTATTTCACACAGCCACTCAATCAGAGCCTCAGTGAATAATACTCACCTGTGGAATAGTCAGGAATCTATTTCATTTGGTCACTCTTTCAGAGCCTCAGTGGAAAATACACACCTAGAAAACTTTGGGGAGTGTGTTTCACGTGGCAATTCATTAAGAGCCTTACAGAATTGTACACACCTGGAGAATTCTCAAGAGTCTATTTGAAATGTCAATGCATTCAGAGACACTGTGTATAACACAAACCTAGGGAATTGTGAGAAATCCATTCCAAATGGCCACATATTCGGAGGCTCAGTGAGTCATGCACACCAAGAAAATAATCAGGAGTCTACTGCTGATGCTCTCTCATTCAGCCCCTCAGTGAATAAAGCACTTCTGTCGAATACTGAGGGTTCTGTTTCATATGGCCACTCATTTCAAGCCTCACTGAATAGTACACAACAGAAAAAAAGGCAGAAGTTTATTTCACATGGCCACTCATTCTGAGGCTAAGTGAGTAATTCACAGCTGTTGCGTACACAGGAGCCTTTCTCATATGGCGAATCATTCAGAGCCTCACTGAATGGTACACAGCTTGGTAATAGTCAGGATTCCGTTTAATATAAACACTCATTATGGGCTTCAATGAATCACACATGTCTGTGAAATACTGAGGATACAAATTTATATTAACCCCCAATTAATAGATTCCCTGAATATTACACACTTGTGAAATAATCAGAAGTCTATTTTATATGGTGAGTCATTAGGAACACCAAGAAATAATACACTACTGGAAAATAATCAGGAGTCTATTGCATATGGGCACTCAGAGAATCAGTGAATAATGCACACATGAGGAATACTTAGTGAATATTAGGAGTCTATTTCATATGGCCACACAGAGCCTCAGTGAATAATGCACACCACGGTAACAATCAGGATCCTGTTTGATATGAACACTGATTCAGTATCTCACTGAATGACACACCGGGGAATCATCAGGTTTCTCTTCAATAGGACCATTTATTCAAAGCCTCACTGAATAATGCACAATGGGGCAATAGTCAGGAGTCTATTTCATATGGCCTCTCCTTCGGAGCTTCAGTGAATAATGAACACCTGTGGAGTAGTCATGACCCTATTTAAGATAGCCACAAATTAAGCACCTCTGGGAAAGATACACAACTTGGTGATAGTCAGGAGTCTACTTAAAATGGCTACACATTCAGAGTCTCTAAATAATACACACCTGTGCAATAGACAGGAGTCTCTTTTATATGCCCACTTATTCAGAGTCTCATTCAAGAATACACACCTGCAGAAGAGTCAAGAGTCTACTTCATATAGCCACACATTTAGATCCTCAGTGAATAATGCACACCAGGGTAGTAGTCTGGAGCCTCTCTCATATAGCCGCTCATTAAGTGCCTCACTGAATGATACACACCCGGGGAATCATCAAGATTCTATTCCATACTGCCACTTTTTCGGAGCCTTATTGAATAATTCACAACGAAGCTATAGTCAGGTGACTATTTTATATGGCCCCTCAGCTAGAGCTTCAGTGAATAGTGAACTTCTATGGAGTAGTCAGGACGCTGTTTATGGTAGCCACGAATTAAGCACGTACCTGAAGGATACACACCTGGGTGATAGTCAGGTGTCTATTTCATATGATCTCTCATTCTGAAAATAACTGAAGAATACACACCTTGGAAAGTGTCGGGAGACTATTTGTTATGCAATCTCAGGCAGAACCTGTTTGAATAATGCACACATAGAGAATAATTCCGAGTCCATGTCATATATCTACTCATTCAATCAGTGAATAACCCACACATGTGGATTAATAAGAAGTCTTTTTCATGTGGCCACTCATTCACAGCCTCACAGAATATTACACACTTATGATAGAGTCTGGAGTCTACTTCATGTGGCCACTCAAAAAATCAGTGAATAATGCACACGTGAAGAATACTCTGTGAATATTAAGAGTCTATTTCATATGGCCACTCAGAGCCGCGGTGAATAATGCATACCTCGGTAATGGGGTCCTTTTTCATGTGACCACTGATTCAGTATCTCTCTGAATGATACACACAAGGGAATCTTCAGGATTCTATTCCACAGGAACCCTCATTCAGAGCCTTACTAAATAATGCACAATGGGGCAAGTGTCAGGATTCTATTTCATATGGCCTCTCATTCAGAGATTCAGTGAATAATAAACACCTGTGGAGTAGTGAGGACCCTATTTAAGATAGCCACAAATTAAGGACCTTCCTGAATGATACACACCTGTGTGAAACTAAGGAGTCTTTTTAATATGGACACTCATACAGAACATCTTTGAATAAAGCACATGTGAATAATAATCACTAGTCTATTTTATATGGTGATTTCTTTAGAGAATCATTCAACAACACACACCTGTGAAGCAAAATCGAGTCTATTTCATATGGTCACCATTTCAGTGTTTCAGAGAATGACATATATATCTGGAATAGCCAGAAATCTCTTTCATATGGCCACTCGTTCAGGGCCTCAGTGAATAATACATCCCTGGGAAATTGTGTATTGTCTACTTCAAATGGCCACACATTGAGAGTCTCTGTATATAATGCACACCTGGGGAATAAACAGGAGTCTCTTTCTTCAGCACACTTACTCAGTCTCATTCAGTAACACTCACCTGGAAAAGAATTAACAGTCTTCTTCATATAGCCACTCATTTAGAGCCTCAGTAAATAATGGAAACCTGTGGAGCAGACACTGGTCTGATTTGTATGGCCAAAAAATCAAAGCCTGAGTGAGTAATGCACAACGTTGGAATAATAAGAAGTCTATTCCATATGCCTACTTAATCAGTTTATCATTCAATATTGTACACCTTATGAATAGTAAGGGATCTATTTCATCTTATCACTAACTCAAAGCCTCATTAAATAATACACACCTGTGAAAGAGTCAGGAGGCTATTTCATATGGCCGAGAAATCAAAGCCTCAGTGACTAACACATACCGGGGCATACTCAGGAATCTATTACATATGGGCTATCAATCAGAGTTTCACTGAATAATGAACACCTTCGGGAAAGTCAGGATTCTATTTCATAAAAACACTCTTTCAGAGTCAAATCTAAAAATGCAATCCTGAGAGTATTTAGGTGTCTCTTTCCTATGTCCACTCATTCAGAGCCTCATTGAATAATACACATCTGTGAAAATGTCAGAAATGTATTTAATATGGTGACTTATTCAGAGCCTCCTTGAACCATACATACCTGGGAAATACTCAGGAGTCTATTTCATATGGCCACTCATTCAGAAACTCGTGGAATAATGCACACCTGAGAAATAGTCTGGAGTCTATTTGATATGATGGTTTATTCAGTGCCTCAGTGGAAAATGCACACGGGGGGAATAGTTAAGTGGCTATTTTATGAAGCCACTTATCCATACCCTTAGTAAGTAATACAAACCTGGGGAATAGTCAGGATTTTATTTCATGTGGCCAATTCTTCAGAAACTCAGTGAATCCTACACACTTGTGGACCTGTTAGAGTCTATAACATATGCCCCCTCACTCAGAGCATAAATGATTGATGCACACCTGGGAATTAGTCAGGATTCTATTTCATATCACCATTGTTTAAGAGCCTCATTGAGTAATGCACATCTGGTCAGTAATCAGGTGGCTATGTTATATGAACACTCATTCATAGCCTCAGTGAATAATGCACACCTGTGGAGTAGCCAGGAGTGTATTTCACACAGCCACTCATTCAGAGCTTCAGTGAGTAACACTCACCTGTGGAATAGTCAGGAATCTATTTCATTTGGTCACTCTTTCAGAGCCTCAGTAAAAAATAAACACCTAGAAAACTTTGGGGAATGTGTTTCACGTGGCCACTCATTAAGAAACTCACAGAATAGTGCACACCTGGAGATTTCTAAAGAGTCTATATGAAATGGCAATGCCTTCAGAGACACTGTGAATAACGAACACCTAGAGAATTGTGAGAAATCCATTCCAAATGGCCACATATTCGGAGGCTCAGTGAGTCATGCACACCAAGAAAATAATCAGGAGTCTACTGCAGATGCCCTCTCATTTAGCCCCCCAGTGAATAATGCACGTCCCTCGAATACTGAGGGTTCTGTTTTATATGGACACTCATTTCGAGCCTCACTGAATAGTACAAAACAGAAAAAAGTCAGGGGTTTATTTCACATGGCCACTCATTCAGAGGCTGAGTGAATGATTCACAGCTGTTGTGTACTCAGGAGCCTGTCTCATATGGCGAATCCTTCAGAGCCTCACTGAATGGCACACAGCTTGGGAGTAGTCAGGATTCTGATTAATATAAACACTCATTATGGGCCTCAGTTAATCACGCATATCTGTGAAATACTGAGGATACAAGTTTATATTAACCCTCAATTAATAGATTCCCTGTATATTACACACTTGTGAAATAATCAGAAATCTATTTTATATGGTGAGTCATAAGGAACACCAAGAAATAGTACACTACTGGAAAATAGTCAGGAGTCTATTTCATATGGGCACTGAGAGAATCAGTGAATAATGCACATATGAGGAATACTTAGTGAATATTAGGAGTCTATTTTATATGGCCACACAGAGCCTCACTGAATAATGCACACCACGGTAATAATCAGGATTCTGTTTCTTTTTCTTTTTTAAAAAAATTTTTATTGCAGTATAGGTTTTGGGGTATATGTGCAGAACATGCAAGATAGTTGCATAGGTACACACATGGCAGTGTGTTTTGCTGACTTCCTGCGCTTCAGACAAACGTGGCATTTCTCCCAAGGCTATCCCTCCCCAGCCTCCCTCGCTGTCCCTCCCCCATTTCCCCCAATAGACCCCAGTGTGTAGTCGACCCCCTCCCTGTGTCCATGTGTTCTCATTTTTCCCACCCGCCTATGAGTGAGAATATGCGGTATTTCCTTTTCTGTTCTTGTGTCAGTTTGCTGAGAATGATGTTCTCCAGATTCATCTATGTCCTTACAAACGACACAAACTCATCATTTTTGATTGCTGCATAATATTCCATGGTGTATATGTGCCACATTTTCCCAGTCCAGTCTATCATCGATGTGCATTTGGGTTGGTTCCAGCTCTTTACTACTGTAAACAGTGCTGCAATGAACATTCGTGTTCCTTTCCCCATTCCTTGTTTTTGTCTGGTCTATCAAAGATAATATGGCCGTAGATAGGTTGTGTTGCCTCCGATGCTTCTGTTCTGTTCCATTGGTCTATATCTCTGTTTTGGTACCAGTACCATGCTGTTTTGATTACTGTAGCCTTGTAGTATAGTTTGAAGTCTGGTAGTGTGATGCCTCCCGCTGTGTTCTTTTTGCTTAGAATTGACTTGGCTATGCGGGCTCTCTTTTGGTTCCATATGAAGTTCCTGGTGGTTTTATTCCAGTTTTGTGAAGAATTTCCATGGTAGTTTTATGGGGATAGCATTGATTGTGTAAATTACTTTGGGCAGTATAGTCATTTTCACGATATTGATTCTTCCTAACCGCGAACATGGAATGTTTCTCCATCTGTTTGTGTCCTCTCTTGTTTTGTTGAGCAGTGGTTTGTAGTTTTTCTTACAGAGGTCCGTTACATTCCTTGTGAGTTTTATTCCTAGGTATTTTATTTTCTTTGTAGCAATTGTGAATGGCAGTTCGTTCTTGATTTGGTTGTATTTACGTCTGTTATTGGTGTATAGGAATGCTTGTGATTTTTGCACTTTGATTTATATCCTGTGACTTTACTGAAGTTGCTTATCAGTTTCAGTAGTTTTTGGGCTGAGGGGATGGGGTCTTCTAGGTATACTATCATGTCGTCTGCAAATAGAGACAACTGGGATTCCAACATTCCTATTCGAATACCCTCTATTTCTTTTTGTTGCCTGATTGCTCTGGCTAGAACTTCTAGTAATGTGTTGAATAGGAAGATTGAGAGAGGGCATCCTTGTCTAGTGCTGGATTTCAAAGGGAATGCTTCCAGTTTTTGCCCATTAAGTATCATATTGACTGTTGGTTTGCCATAAATAGCTTTTATTACTTTGAGATATGTTCCATTAATACCAAGGTTTTTGAGGGTTTTTAGCAGAAAGGGCTGTTGAATTTTGTCAAATGCCTTCTCTGCGTCAATTGGGATAATCATGAGGTTTTTGTTTTTGGTTCTGTTTATGTGGTGAATTACATATATAGACTTGTGTAAGTTGAACCACCCTTGCATCCCCAGGATGAGTCCTACTTGATCATGATGGATAAGTTTTTAATGTGCTGTTGCAATCTGTTTGCCAGTATTTTATTGAAGATTTTTGCATCTATGTTCATCATGGATATTTTCCTAAATTTTTCTTTTCTTGTTGAGTCTCTGCCAGGTTTTGGTATCAGGATGATGTTGGTCTCATAAAATAATTTGGGGAGGGTTCCCTCTTTTTGGATTATTTGGAATAGTTTCAGAAGGAAAGGTACCAGATCCTCTTGGTGCATCTGGTAGAATTCGGCTGTGAACCCATCTGGACCTGGGCTTTTTTTTGTGTGGCAGGCTCTTAATTGCTGCCTCAACTTCAGACCTTGTTATTGGTCTATTCATAGTTTTGGCTCCCTTCTGCTTTACGCTTGAGAGGACACAGGTGTCCAGGAATTTATCCATTTCTTCCTGGTTTACTAGTTTATGTGCATAGATTTGTTTGTAGTATTCTCTGATGATGGTTTGAATTTCTGTGGAATCCGTGGTGATTTTTTCTTTATCGTTTTTTATTGCATCTATTTGGTTGCTTTTTCTTTTCTTTTTTATTAGTCTGGCTAGTGGTGTGTCTATTTTGCTGATCTTTTCGAAAAACCATCTCTTGGATTTATTGATTTTTTGAAGGATTTTTCTTGTCTCTATCATCTTCAGTTCTGCTCTAATCTTAGTTATTTCTTGTCTTTGGCTAGGTTTTGAGATTTTTGATTTTGCTCCTCTAGCTCTTTCAATTTTGACAATAGGGTGACAATTTTGGATCTCTCCACTCTTCTCATGTGGGCACTAAGTGCTGTATAATTTCCTCTACAGACTGCTTTAAATGTGTCCCAGAAATTCTGGTATGTTGTGTCTTCGTTCTCATTGGTTTCGAAGAACTTCTTTATTTCTGCCTTCATTTCATTGTTTATCCAATCACCATTCAAGAGCCAGTTGTTCAGTTTCCATGAAGCTGTGTGGTTCTGAGTTATTTTCTGAATTCTGAGTTCTACCTTCATTGCACTATGGTCTGAGAGGCTGTTTCTTATTATTTCAGTTGTTTTGCATTTGCTGAGGAGTGCTTTACTTCCAATTATGTGGTCAATTTTGGAGTAGGTGTGATGTGGTCCTGAAAAGAAAGTATATTCTGTGGATTTGGGGTGGAGAGTTCTGTAAATGTCTATCAGGTTTGCTAGTTCCAGGTCTGAGTTCAAGTCCTGGATATCCTTGTTAATTTTCTGTCTGGTTGATCTGTCTGATATTGACAGTGGAATGTTAAAGTCTCCCACTATTATTGTGTGGGAGTCTAAGTCTCTTTGTCATTAAGAACTTGCCTTATATATCTGGGTGCTCCTGCATTGGGGCCATATATATTTATAATCAATAGCTCTTTTTGTTCTATGAATCCTTTTACCATTATGTAATGACCTTCTTTGTCCCTTTTGATCTTTGTTGCTTTAAAGTCTATTTTATCAGAGACGAGGATTGCAACTCCTGCTTTTTTTTTGCTCTCCATTTGCTTGGTAAATCTTCCTCCATCCCTTTATTTTGACCTTTTGTGTATCCTTGCATGTGAGGTGGGTTTTCTGAATACAGCACAAAAATGGGTTTTGGTTTTTATCCAATTTGCCAGTCTGTGTCTTTTGATTGGTGCATTTCGCCCATTTACATTTAGGGTTAATATTGTTATGTGCGAATTTGATACTGCCATTTTGATACTAGCTGGCTGTTTTGCCCATTGGTTCATGTAGATTCTTTATTTCATTGATGCTCTTTAGCATTTGGTATGCTTTTAGGATGCCTGGTACTGGGTGTTTCTTTCTATGTGTAGGGCCTCTTTCAGGTGCTCTTGTAAACCAGGCCTAGTGGTGACAAAATCTCTGAGTACTTGCTTGTTCGTGAAGGATTTTATTTTTTCTTTACTTATGATGCTCCGTTTGGCTGGATATGAAATTCTGGGTTGAAAGTTCTTTTCTTTAAGGATGTTGAATATTGACCTCGACTCTCTTCTGGCTTGTAGAGTCTCTGCTGATAGATCTGCTGTGAGTCTGATGGGCTTCCCTTTGTGGGTGACCTGACCTGTCTCTCTGGCTGCCCTTAGTATTTTCTCCTTCATTTCAACCCTGGTGAATCTGACGATTATGTGCCTTGGGGTTGCTCTTCTTGCGGAGTATCTTTGTGGTGTTCTCTGTATTTCCTGGAGTTGAGTATTAACCTGTCTTGCTAGGTTGGGAAAATTTTCCTGGATAATATCCTGAAGAGTGTTTTCCAGCTTGGATTCATTCTCTTCATCACATTCTGGTACACCTATCAAACGTAGGTTGGGTCTCTTCACATAGTCCCACATTTCTTGGAGATTTTGTTCATTCCTTTTTGTGTTTTTTTTTTCTTTAATCTTGGTTTCTCATTTTATTTCATTGAGTTGATCTTCGACTTCTGATATTCTTTCTTCTGCTTGGTCAATTCGGCTGTTGAAACTTGTGCATGCTTCACAAAGTTCTCGTGTTGTGTTTTTCAGCTCCTTCAATTCATTCATATTCCTCTCTACGTTGTCCGTTCCTGTTATCATTTCCTCGAGTCTTTTTTCAAATCTTCTTTCAAGGTTCTTAGTTTTATTGCATTGATTTAGAACATGTTTGTTTAGCTCACTGAAGTTTCTCATTATCCACTTTCTGAAGTCTGATTCCATTATTTCGTAACACTCATTCTCCATCCAGCTTTGTTCCTTTGCTTGTGAGGAGTTTTGGTACTTTGTAGGAGGTGAGGTCTTTTGGTTTCGTGTTTCTTCCTCCTTATTGCGCTGGTTTCTTCCCATCTTTATGGATTTATACACCTGTCCTCTTAGTAGTTGCTGATTTTTCTATTGGGTCTCTGAGTGGACGCCCAGATTGTTGATGATGAAGTATTACTGTTACTTAGTTTTTTTTTTCTAATGGTCTAGTCCCTCTGCTGTACGAGTGCTGAGGTCCACTCCAGGCCCTGCTTGTCTGGGGTACACCTGTAGCAGCTGCCTAACAGTGAGGGATGCTACCAGTTTCTTCTTCTGTTATCTTTGTTCCAGAAAGATGCCCGCCAAATGTCAGTGTGATTAGTTCTTTTTTGAGGTAACTTTTTGGATATACAGGGGTCAGGGAGCTGCTTGAGGAGACGATCTGTGCTTTATATGAGTTCCAGTGCTGAGCTGTGAGCTCCGTTGTTCATTCAGTGTTGTTGGGAGGATGTGTTTATGTCTGCTGCAGCAGAACTCATAACCCTCCACATGTTTTTTCTCTTTAGATGCTCTGTCTCAGGGATTTGGGGCTTTCTTTATGAGTATCTGTTGCACTGTCCTGCCTGGCTGGGAGGTAGCCTATTCACTATTTGCCTTCCAAGGCTTTGCCCTGCTAGGGCAGTTCTGACCCGCTCCTGCGGGGCTCCATTCTGCTGTGGTGCGCTCCACCCTGCGGAGTCCCTCTGTTATGGCGGGTTGCCTGGGGAAAGGCAGGCTGCATCAGCACTTGGTGATACTTCAGTAGGGGCGCATTGCAACCATAGTGGCAGACGCTTCTCCTCCACTGGGCTGCACCATCCCAGATTCAGCTGTGCCAGCTGCAAAACTCCCAACCCTGAGCGCCTCCCGTCACCGCCCTGCTTGTCCCCGTGAGGGTTGGACCCTCTGAGCAGGATTACCTGGCTCCCTGCCTCAGAGTGCGTCCTCTCTCTCTCTTTCTTCTTCTCCCCAATTTGAATGGTTGACTCTCTCACTGCCACCCCAGTATCCTGCAGATAAGTCACCGGGATTCGTGGGATCTCCCATGCTGCTGACCACTGCACCATCTCAAATCATGCTTTCCAGGAATTTCCTGGTCTGGCTCATTGTCCAAGTCCCGTTTAATCAGATGGACATGTCAATCTGCCCTTTCAAATCTCAGATTTCTGGTTTAACAGGGCACCCAGACCAGTGAGTTTGTGCCGGGTGCCGCTGCGCTGTGGTGCCGGCCGAACTGGCTGTGAGAGCCCGCTGCACTTGCGTCCTGTGTCTCTTCTACAACTGGGACTTTCAACGTTCTGTGGGCAAAAATGGTCCTTCTGAGTATGCGGCTAGGACTCACCCTCTGTGCCTTCTCTGAGAGCTGCAATCCTGAGTTGTTTCTAGGGCGCCATCTTGGAAGATCTCCCAGAATCCTGTTTCATATGACCACTGATTCAGTATCTCACTGAATGAGACACCGGGGAATCGTCAGAATTCTGTTCCATAGGACCATTCATTCAGAGCCTTACTGAATAATGCACAAGGGGGCAATAGTCAGGAGTCTACTTCATATGGCCTCTCCTTCGGAGCTTCAGTGAATAATTAACACCTGTGGAGTAGTCATGACCCTATTTAAGTTAGCCACAAATTAAGCACCTCTGGAAATGATACATACGTGGGTGACAGTCAAGAGTGTATTTAAAATGGGTACACTTTCAGAGGCTCTGTCAAATACACACACCTGTGCAATCGACAGGAGTCTCTTTTATATGCCCACTTTTTTCAGAGTCTCATTCAAAAATACACACCTGCAGACGAGTTGAGTCTACTTCATATAGCCACACATTTGGATCCTCAGTGAATAATGCACACTAGGGTAGTAGTCTGGAGCCT
The DNA here is from genome assembly GCA_031835075.1 of Saguinus oedipus. NCBI lineage: Eukaryota > Metazoa > Chordata > Mammalia > Primates > Cebidae > Saguinus > Saguinus oedipus. The sequence continues at coordinate 172,127,889 of CM063174.1, forward strand.
CTCTCATATAGCCACTCATTCAGTGCCTCTATGAATAATACACACCTGGAAAATCATCAGTATTCTATTCCATACTGTCACTCATTCAGAGACTTATTGAATAATTCACAAATAAGCAATAGTCAGGTGACTATTTTATATGGCCCCTCATTTATAGCTTCAGTGAATAGTGAACTTCTTTTTTTTCTTTTAATTTTTGTTGCATTATAGGTTTGGGGGTACATGTGCAGAACGTGCAAGATAGTTGCATAGGTACACATATGGCAGTGTGCTTTGCTGCCTTCCTCCCCTTCACCCACACTTGATGACTACCAAGCGTGGGTGAATAGTGAACTTCTATGGAGTAGTCAGGACGATGTTTATGGTAGCCACGAAATAAGTGCCTTTCTGAATGATACACACCTGTGTGATAGGAGTTTATTTCATAAGATCTCTCATTCTGGGCATAATAGAAGGATACACACCTCGAAAAATGTCAGGAGTTTATTTGGTATGCACACGCATGCAGAAATTGTTTGAATAATGCACACATAGAGAATAATTAGAAGTCCATGTCATATGATTACTCATTCAGACAATCAGTGAATAACGCACACTTGTGGATTAATAAAAAGTCTGTTGCATATGGCCACTCTTTCACACCTCACAGAATTTTACACACTTATGATATAGTCTGGAGTCTATTTCATGTTGCCACTCAAAAAATCAGTGAATAATGCACACATGAAAAATACTCTGTGAATATTAGGAGTCTATTTTATATGACCACTCAGTGCCACAGTGAATAATGCATACCTTGGTAATAAGATCCTGTTTCATGTGACCACTGATTCAGTATCTCTCTGAATGATACACACCAGGGAATCTTCAGGATTCTATTCCATAGGAACCCTCATTCAGAGCCTTACTAAATCATGCAAAATGGGTCAAGTTTCAGGATTCTATTTCATATGCCTTCTCATTCAATAATTTAGTGAATAATAAACACCTGTGGAGTAGTCAGGACCCTATTTAAGATAGCCACAAATTAAGCACCTCCCTGAATGATACACACCTGTGTTACAGTAAGGAGTCTATTTGATATGGATACTCATACAGAACCTCTTTGAATAAAGCACATGTGAAGAATAATCACTAGTCTATTTAATATGGTGATTCCTTTAGAGAATCACTGAATAGCACACACCTGTGAAATAAAATCGAGTCTATTTCATATGGCCACCATTTCAGTGTTTCAGTGAATAATATATGTATCAGGAACAACCAGAAATTTCTTTCATATGGCCACTCGTTCAGGGCCTCAGTGAATAATACAACCCTAAGAAATTGTCTAGTGTCTACTTCAAATGTCCACACATTGAGAGTCTCTGTATATAATGCACACCTGGGGAATCAACAGGAATCTCTTTCTTAGGCTCACTTATTCAGTCTCATTCAGTAACACACACGTGGAAAAGAGTTAAGTGTCTTCTTCATATAGCCCCTCATTTAGAGCCTCAGTAAATAATGCACACCTGTGGAATAGACACTGGTCTGTTTTGTATGGCCACAAAATCAAAGCCTGAGTGAGTAATGCACAACTTTGGAATAATGAAGCGTCTATTTCATATGCCCACTTAATCAGTGTCTCAGTCAATAATACACACCTTAGGAATAGTAAGAGATCTATTTCCTCTAATCACTAACTCAAAGCCTCATTAAATAATACACATCTGTGGAATAGTCAGGAGGCTCTTTCAAATGGCCAAACATTCAGAGCGTCAGTGACTAATACATAGGGGGGCACACTCAGGAAACTATTACATATGGCCTCTCATTCAGAACTTCACTGAATAATGAACACATGGGGAAAGTCAAGATTCTATTTCGTAAATATACTCTTTCAGAGCCAAACCTAAAAATGCACTCCTGCGAGTATTCAGGAGTCTCTTTCCTATTTTCACTCATTCAGAGCCTCGTTGGATAATACACATGTGTGAAAATGTCAGGAGTGTATTTCACATGGCCACTCATTCAGAGCCTCATTGAATCATACATACCTGGGGAATACTCAGGAGTATACTTCATATGGCCACTCACTCAGAAACTCGTGAAATAATGCACACCTGCGAAATACTGTGGAGTCTATTTCATATGAGGATTCATTCAGTGCCTCAGTGGAAAATGCACAAGGGAGGAATACTTAAGTGGCTATTTTATGTAGCCACTCATCCATACCCTTAGTAAGTACTACACACCTTGGGAATAGTCAGGAGTTTATTTCTTTTTTTTAGGAAAGGAAAAGAGAGGAAGAAAAAGAGGGAGAGAGAACATAAATATTGCTTTATTCTATAAATGTGTATTAATAATGGCCGATCATTATTTTGTTTATTTAAAATGGAGAATGTATATTTTATTTATCTAAAGTGGAGAGTTCTACAAGTGCTTATTAAGTTTACTTGTTACTGATCTGAGTTCAGATTCTGGATATCCTTATTAATTTTCTTTTTTGTTTAGTCTGAATCTCTTTATGGGTCTTATGTCTCTGGGTGTTAGGATGTATTGATCCTTATACCACTCTATCTTTGTTGCTTTGAAATTTGTTTTATCAAATGCGTGAATTGCAACTCCTTTTTGTTTATTTATTTGTTTTTGTTCTCTATTTGGTTGGTAAATCTTTCTCCAACACTTTGTTTTTAGTCTTTGTGTAGCTTTGGATATGAAATGGGTCTGGATATACTATACTGTCAGGTTTTGGCTGTAGCTTTTAATTAGAAAATTTAGTCGATTTCAATTTAAGATTACTGCCACTTGATGTTAACTGGCTATTTTATCCATTCGTTGATGTAAATTCTTCTTTATGTTGATGCTCTTTACTTTTTGGTATGTTTTTAGAAAGGCTAATACTGGTTGTTCCTTTCTGTGTGTAATGCTTCTTTCAGAAGTTTTTGTAAAGCAGGCCTGGTGGTAATAAAATATCTGAGTACTTGCTTGTTCATAAAAGATTTTATTTTTTCTTCAATTGTGAAGCTTAGTTTGGCAGGATATGAAATTCTGGGCTGAAAGTTCTGTTATTTGAGGATGTTAAATATCGGCCCCCACTCTCTTCTGGCTTGTAGGGTTTCTACTGAGAGATCTGCTGTAAGTCTAATAGGCTTCCCTTTGTGGGTAACCTGACCTTTCTCTCTGGCTGCCCTTAGTATTTTCTCTTTTGTTTCAACCCTGGTGAATCTAATGATTATGTGTCTTGGGGTTGCTCTTCTTAAGGAGTATCTATGTGGTGTTCTCTGTATTACCTGAGGTTGAATGGTATTCTGCTTTGCTAGATTGGGAAAATTCTCCTGGATAATATCCTGAAGAGTATTTTCCAGCTTGGATTCATTCTCTCCATCACACTCAGGTACACCTATCAAACGTAGATTAGGTCTTTTTACATAGTCCCATAATTCTTGGAGACTTTGCTAATTCCTTTTCATCCTTTTTTCTCTATTCAGGAGTTTATTTCATGTGGCCAATTATTCAGAAACTCAGTAAAAGCTACACACCTGTGGACTAGTTAGAGTCCATGATATATGGCCACTCAAGCAGAGCATTACTGATGGATGCACACCTAAGAATTAGTCAGGATTCTATTTCATATCACCATTGTTAAAGAGCCTCATTGAGTAATGCACATCTGGTCAGTAATCAGAAGGCTATGTCATATGAACACTCTTTCATAACCTCAGTGAATAAGGCACACCTGTGGAGTAGCCAGGAGTGTATTTCACACAGCCACTCATTCAGAGCCTCAGTGAATAATACACTCCTCTGGAACAGTCTGAATTTCATTTCATAAGTCCACTGACTCATAGCCTCAGTGAATAATGCACAAATGTTCAGTACCCACCTGTCTATTTCATAAAGCCACTCATTCAGAGATTCACGAAATAATAAAATATTTGGGATAGACATCATCCTGTTTCATATGATCACACAAGGAGAGCCTCACTGAGTAATACACACCTGGGGAAGAGTTTGGAATCTACTTTATATGGCCACTCATTTACTGCCTAAGTGAATAATGCACACGTGTGGAATAGACACTAGTCAATTTTATATGGAAACAAAATCAAATCCTGAATGAGTAATGCACAGTTTTGGAATAGTCAGTAGTCTATTCCATATGTTCATATATTCAGAGTCTGAGTCAATAATACACACCTGGGGAATAGTCAGAAGTCTATTTCATATGATCACTAACTCAAAGACTTATTAAATGATACATACCTGTGGACTAATAAGAAAACTCTTTCATATGGCCAAAGTTTCAGAGCCTCAGTGAATAATGCATATCTGGGGAATACTCAGAACGCTATTACATATGGTCTATCCTTCAGAGCTTCACTGAATAAGGCACACCTGTATTGTAGTCAGAATTCTATTTCATATAGCCACATATTCACAGCCTCACTGAATAACATATACCTTGGGGAAAGTCAAGTTTCTATGTCGTATAGCCACTCATTTAGAGCCGAAACTAAAAATGCACGCCTGAGGAGTATTCAGTAGTCGCTTTCCTATGGCCACTCATTCAGAGCCTCACTGAATAGTACAGACATATGGAAAAGTCAGGAGTGTATTTCACATGACCACTCATTTAGAACCTCAGCGAAGAATCATATATACCTAAAAAATACTCAGGATTCTATTTAATATAGCCACTTATTCAGAGACTCACTGAATGATGCACACCTGGGGAATAGTCTAGAGTCTATTTGATAGGACCATTCACCCAATGCCTCAGTGGAAAATGCACAACTGAGAAATAGTCAAGAAGGTATTGTCAGGAGTCTATTTTATTTGTTCACTCATTCAGAAAATCACTGAATGATACACAACTGGGGAAGAGTCAGTGTCCATGCCATATGGCCACTCAATCACAGCATTACCGAATAATGAACAATGGGGTAATAGTCAGCAGTGCATTTCATATGGACTCTTATTAAGAACTTCAGTGCATAATAAACAGCTATAGATTAGTCTGGACTCTATTTAAGGTAGCCCCGAGTTAAGCACCTCTCTGAATGATACACACATGTGTAATTGTGAGGAGGCTATTTGATATGGACACTCATATAGAATATTTTTGAATACTGTACATGTGAAAAATAAACACTAGTCTATTTTATGATTCATTTGGAATATCAAGGAATAACACAAACCCGTGGAGTAAAATGTGGTCTATTTCATATGGCCAATATTTTAGTGTTTCAGTGAATAATATGTATATCTGAATAGTCAGGAATCTCTTTCATATGGCCACTCGTTCAGGGCCTCGGTGAATATTACACCACTTGGAAACAGTCAAGAGTCTAATTCAAATGTCTACCCATTCAGGGTCTCTGTAAATAATGCACACCTTGGCAATCGTCAGGAGTCTCTTTCTTATGCCCACTTTTTCAGAGTCTCATTCAATAATACACACTTAAGGAAGAGTTAAGAGAATACATCATATAGCCACTCATTTAGAGCCTCAGTTAATAACACACAGCAGGGTTATAGTCTGGAACCTCTTTTATACGGCCAGTCATTCAGTGCCTCACTGAATAATACAAACCTGGGTACTCATAAAAATTCTAACCCAAATGCCCAACGATGATAGACTGGACTGGGAAAATGTGGCACATATACACCATGGAATATTATGCAGCAATCAAAAATGATGAGTTTGTGTCCTTTGTAGGGACATGGATGAATCTGGAGAACATCATTCTCAGCAAACTGACACAAGAACAGAAAAAGAAATACCGCATATACTCACTCATAGGTGGGTGAGAAAAATGAGAACACATGGACACAGAGAGGCGGTCTACTATACACTGGGGACTGTTGGGGGGAATGGGGGAGGGACAGCGGGGGGGCTGGGGGGGATAGCCTGGGGATGAATACCAAGTGTGGGTGAAGGGGAGGAAAGCAGCAAGGCACACTGCCATGTGTGTACATATGCAACTATCTTGCTCGTTCTGTACATGTACCCCCAAACCTATAATGCAATAAAAATTAAAAAAAAATTATATTCCATACTAGCACTCATTCAGAGCCTTATAGAATAATACACAAACGGCAATAGTCAGGTGTCTATTTTAAATGGGGTCTCATAAAGAGCTTCAGTTAAATAACGAGCTTCTCTGGAGTAGTCAAGTCAGTCTGAAAGAGAGCAATGAATTAAGTGCCTCCCTATATGATACACACCTTGGTGATAGTCAGGAGTCTATTTCATATCACCTCTCATTCTGTAAATCACTGAAGAATACACACATGGCGGAGTGTCAGCAGGATATTTGGTATGCACATTCATACATAACCTGTTTAAATAATGAGAACATCCAGAATAATTAGAAGTCTATATCATATGGCTATTGATTCACACAGTCAGTGAATAAGGCACACCTGTGGAGTAATAAGAAGTCTGTTTCATATGGTCCCTCTTTCACAGCCTCACCGCATATTACACACTTGTGAAATAATTTGGTGTCTATTTCTTATGGCCACTCATTCAGAGAATTACTGAATAATGCACACCTGTGGAATAGTCAGAAGTCTCTTTCCTATGGCTACTCATTGAGTGCCTTACTGAATGTAAACACCTGGAGAAATATTCAGGATTCTGTTTTATCTACTCATTCAGAGTCTCACTGAATAATGCACACCTGTGGAATAGTTGGGTGTCTTTCTCATGTGGCCTCTCATTCGGAGTGTCACTGAATAATGTGGAGTAGTCAGGAGTCTGTTACATGTAGACACATATTCAGAGCCTCAGTGAATAATACACACCCGTGTGATAGTAAGGAATCTAATTAAAATGGCCACATACTCAGAGTCTCACTGAATAATACACACCTGGAGAGAAATTAGAAGTCTATTTCCGATGGACATTCATTCAGAGCCTCGGTGAATTATGCACACGTGTGGAGTAACCAGGATTCTATTTCATTTGGAAACTCATTCTTAGCCTCAGTGGATAATATGCACCTGTGAAATAGTCAGGAGTCTATTTCATATGGCCACTCATTCAGAGCCTCAGTGAATAATACACACTTGGGTAATAGTCAAGGGTCTATTTTATATGGCCATTCTCTCAGTACCTTACTGAGTGGTACACACCTGGGGAATAGTAAGGACAGATACATTTGAACACTCAATGAGTGCCTCACTGAATAATGCACACCCGTGGAATAGTCAGGAATCTATTTTATTTTGTCACTCTTTCAGAGCCTCAGTGAATAATACACACCTAGAAAACATTAGGGAGTGTGTATCATATCGCCACTTATTCAGCGCCTCAGGGAATGGTGCACACCTGGAGAATTCTCAAGAGTCTATTCGGAATGGCAATGCATTCAGAGACTCTGTGAATAACACACTCCTAGGGAATTGTGAGGAATCCATTCCAAATGGCCACATAACCGGAGCCTCAGTGAATCATGCACACCAAGTAAATAATCAGGAGTATATTGCTTATGCCCACTCATTCAGTCCCTCAGTGAATAATGAACGTCTGTCGAGTACTGAGGGGTGTGTTTCATATGGTCACTCATTTCGAGCCTCACTGAATAGTACACAACTGAAAAGAAGTCAGGGGTGATTTTCAAATGGCCACTCATTCAGAGGCTTAGTGAATAATTCACAGCAGTTGAATACTCAGGAGACTTTCTCACATGGCGAATCATTCAGAGCCTCACTGAACGATCTTGGGGTGAATGATTAGGAACCCCAAGAAATAATACAGTACTGGGGAATAGTCAGGAGTCGATTTCATATGTCTACTCAGAGAATCAGTGAATAATGCACACATGAGGAAAACTCAGTGAATATAAGTGTCTAATTCATATGGCCACACAGGGTCTCAGTGAATAATGCACAACACGGCAATAGTCAGTATCCTGTTTTATATGACCACTGATTCAGTATCTCGCTGAATGACACACCGGGGAATAGTCAAAATTTTGTTCCATAGGACCATTCATTCAGAGCCTTACTGAATAATGCACAAGAAGGCAATAGTCAGGATGCAATTTTATATGGCCTCTTATTTCTAGCTTCAGTGAATACTGAACACCTGTGAAGTAGTCATGACCCTACTTAAGTTAGCCACAAATTAAAAACATCCCTGAATGATAAACATCTGTGTGACAGTCAGGAGTCTACTTAAAACTGCTACACATTCAGAGTCTCTGTACATAATGCACACATGGGCGGTAGACAGGAGTCTCTTTTTTATGCCCACTTATTCAGAGTCCAATTCAATAATACAAACCTGCAGAAGAGTTAAGAGTCTACTTCACATAGCCACCCATTTAGATCTGCGCTGAATAATGCACACCAGGGTAATAGTGTGGAGCCTCTCTTAAATAGCCACTCATTTAGTGCCTCACTGAATGATAAACACCTGGGAAATCATCAGGGTTCTATTCCATACTGCCAATAGTTCAGAGCCTTATTGAATAATACACAATGGGAAAATAGTCAGGTGACTATTTTATATGGCCTCTCATTTAGAGCTTCAGTGAATAAAGAACTTCTATGTAGTAGTCAGGACGCTGTTTATGGTAGCCACGAATTAAGTGCCTCCCTGAATGATACACACCTGGGTGATAGTCAGGAGTATATTTCATACGATCTCTCATTCTGAAAAAAGCTGAAGAATACACACCTGGGAAAATGTCAGGAGTCTATTTGGTATTCACACTCCTGCAGAACCTGTCTGAATAATGCACACATCGAGAATAATAAATAGTCCATGTCATGTGGCTACTTATTCCGACAATCAGTGAATAAATAACGCACACATGTGGAGTAATAAAAAGTCTGTTTCATGTGGCCACTCTTTCACAGCCTTACCAAATATTATATGCTAATGAAATAGTATGGAGTCTATTTCATGTGGCCACTCAGAATCAGTGAATAATGCACACATGAGGAATACTATGTGATTATTAGGAGTCTATTTTATATGGCCACTCAGAGTCACAGTAAATAATGCATACCACGGTAATAGTCAAGATCCTGTTTCATGTGACCACTCACTCAGTATCTCTCTGAATGATACACACCAGGGAATTTTCAGGATTCTATTCCATAAAAACAGTCATTCAGAGCATTACTAAATAATGCACAATGGGGCAAGAGTCAGGAGTCTATTTCATATGGCCTCTCATTCAGACATTCAGTGAATAATAAACACTTGTGAAGTAATCAGGACCCTATTTAAGATAGCCACAAATTAAGCACCTCCCTGAATGATACACACCTGTGTGACAGTCAGGAGTTTATTTGATATGGACACTCATACAGAACTTCTTTGAATAAAGCACATGTGAAGAATAATCACTAGTCTATTTCATGTGGTGATTCTTTTAGAGAATCATTGAATAAAACACACCTGTGAAGTAAAATCGAGTATATTTTATAAGGCCACAATTTCAGTGTTTCAGTGAATAATGTATATATCTGGAATATCCAGGAATCTCTTTCATATGGCCACTCTTTCAGGGCCTCAGTTAATTATACACCCCTAGGAAATTGTCTAGTGTCTTCTTCAATGGCCACTCATTAAGAGTCTCTCTATATAATGCACACCTAGGGAATAGACAGGAGTCTCTTTCTTAGGCTCACTTATTCAGGCTCATTCAGTAATACAGACCTGGAGAAGAGTTAAGAGTCTTCTTCATATAGCCACTCATTTATAGTCTTGGTAAATAATGCACACCTGTGGAACAGACACTGGTGTACTTTTTATGGACACAAATTCAAAGCCTGAGTGAGTAATGCACAACCTTGGAATAATGAGGAGTCTACTTCATATGCTCACTTAATCAGTGTCTCAGTCAATAATACACACCTTAGGAATAGTAAGGTATCTATTTCATCTAATCACTAACTAAGCCCCATTAAATAAAACACAACTGTGGAAGAGTCAGGAGGCTATTTCATATGGCCGAGCATTCAGAGCCTCAGTGACTAATACATACCGGGTCATACTCAGGACACTATTACATATGGCCTCTCATTCAGAGTTTCACTGAATAATGAACACCTAAAGGAAAGTCAGGATTCTAGTTCATAAAGACACTCTTTCAGAGCCAAACCTAAAAACACTCCTGCGACTATTCAGGAGTTTCTTTTCTATGTCCACTCATTCAGAGCCTCATTGAATAATACATATCTATGGAAATGTCAGGAGTGCATTTCACATGGTCACTCATTCAGAGCCTCATTGAATCATACCTACCTGGGGAATACTCAGGAGTCTATTTCATATGGTCACTCATTCAGAAACTTATGGAATAATGCACACATGGGAAATAGTGTGGAGTCTATCTAACATGATGGTTTATTCAGTGCCTCAGTAGAAAATGCACACGGGAGGAATAGTTAAGTGGCTATTTTTTGCAGCCACTCATCTATACCCTTAGTAAGTAATACACAACTGGTAAATAATCAGGAGTCTAGTTCATGTGGCCAATTATTCAGAACCTCAGTGAATGATTCACACCTGTGAACTAGTTAGAGTCTATGACATATGGCCACTCAATCAGAGCATTACTAATTGATGCAAACCTGGGAATTAGTCAGGATTCTATTTCATATCACCACTGTTAAAAATCCTCATTGAGTAATAAACATCTGGTCAGTAATCAGGAGGTTATATCATATGAACACTCATTCATAGCCTCAGTGAATAATGCAGACCTGTGGAGTAGCCAGGAGTGTATTTCACACAGCCACTCATTCAGAGCCTGAGAGAATAATACACACCTGTGGAACAGTCAGCATTTCATTTCATAAGGCCACTGATTCATAGCCTAAGTGAATAATGCACAAATGTACAGTACTCAGCAGTCTATTTCATAAAGCCACTCATTCAGAGATTCACTGAATAATAAAAATATTTGGGATAGACATCATCCTGTTTTATATGATCACACAAAGAGAGCCTCACTGAGTAATACACTCCTGGGGAAGAGTTAGGAGTCTACATTATATGGCCACTCATTAACAGCCTCAGTGGATAATGCACGCATATGGAATAGATACTAGTCTCTTTTACAAGGCCACAAAATCAAAGCCTGAGGGAGTAATGCACAACTTTGGAATAGTCAGTAGTCTCTTCCATATTCCCATATATTTAGAGTCTGAGTCAATAATACACCCCTCTGGAGTAGTCAGAAGTCTATTTTATATGGTCACTAACTCAAAGACTCATTAAATGATACATAAACTGTGGACTAGTCAGGAGACTATTTCATATGGCCAAAGTTTCAGAGCCTCAGAGAATAATGCATATCTGGGGAATAATCAAAACAATATTACATATGGTCTCTCCTTCAGATCTTCACTCAATAAGGAATACCTGTATTGTAGTCAGAATTCTATTTCATATAGCCACATATTAAGAGCCTCACTGAATAACATAACCCTTGGGGAAAGTCAAGTTTCTATGTCGTATAGCCACTCATTTTGAGCCGAACCTAGAAATGCACGCCTGAGGAGTATTCAGTAGTCACTTTCCTATGGCAACTCATTCAGAGCCTCACTGAATAATACAGACCTATGGAAAAGTCAGGAGTGTATTTCACATGGCCACTCATTCGGAACCTCAGTGAATAATTATACACACCTGGGGAATACTCAGGATTCTATTTAATATAGCCACTTATTCAGAGACTCACTGAATAATGCACACCTGGGCAATAGTCTGGAGTCTCTTTGATATGTTCGTTCACCCAGTGCCTCAGTGGAAAATGCACAGCTGAGAAATAGTCAAGAGGATATATTCAGGAGTCTATTTAATATGGTCACTCATTCAGAAACTCAATGAATGATAGACAACTGGGGAATAGTCAGAGTCCAAGCCATATGGCCACTCAATCACAGCATTACCAAATAATGCACAATGGGGCAATAGTCAGGAGTCTATTTCATATGGCCTCTTATTCAAAGCTTCAGTGAATAATAAACAGCTGTGGAGTAGTCAGGACCCTATTTAAGGTAGCCCCAAACTAAGCACCTCCATTAATAACACACACATGAGCGATTTCCAGGAGGCTATTTGATATGGACACTCATACAGAACCTCTTGGAATACTACACATGTGGGGAATAAACACTAGTCTATTTCATATGGTGATTCTTTTGGTATATCAAGGAATAACGCACACCTGTTGGGTAAAATTGAGTCTATTTCATATGGCCACACTTACAGTGTTTCAGTGAATAATATGTATATCTGAAGTCAGAAATCTCTTTCAAATGGCCACTCATTCAGGGCCTCAGTGAATAATACACCCTTTGAAAACAGTCAAGAGGCTACTTCAAGTGTCTACACATTCAGGGTCTCTGTATATAATGCACACCTGTGCAATAGCCAGGAGTCTTTTTTTATGCCCATATATTCAGAATCTCATTCAGTAATACACACCTAAGGAAGAGTTAAGAGTCTACTTCATATGGACACTCATTTAGAGCTTCAGTGTATAATGCACACCAGAATTATAGTTTGGAGCCTCTTTTATATGGCCACTCATTCAGTGCCTCACTGAATGATAGAAACCTGGGGAATTATAAGGATTCTATTCCATACTACCACTCATTCAGAGCCTTATAAAGTAATTCACAATGGGCCATAGTCATGTGTCTATTTTATATGGCCTCTCAGTTAAATAATGTACTTCTATGAAGTAGTCAAGTCACTGTTTAAGAGAGCCACGAATTTAGTACCTCCCTGAATGATGCGCACATGGGTGATATTCAGGAGTCTATTTCATATGACCTCTCATTCTGGAAATCACTGAAGGATACACACATGATGGTGTCGGCAGGATATTTGGTATGCACACTCATACAGAACCTGTTTAAAAACTTCGAACATGGAGAATAATTAGGAGTCTATGTCATATGGCTACTGATTCACACAATCAGTGAATAATGCACACCGGTGGAGTAATAAGTAGTCTGCTTTATATGGCCACACTTACACAGCCTCACCGCATATTACACACTTTTGATATAGTCTGGACTCTATTTCTTATGGCCACTTATTCAGAGAATTACTGAATAATGCACACCTGCAAAATAGTCAGATGTCCCTTTCCTATGTCTACTCATTGAGAGCCTCACTGAATGTACACACCTGGGGAAATAGTCAGGATTCGGTTTTGTCCCCTCGTTCAGAGTCTCACTGAATAATGCTCACCTTTGGAATAGTCAAGTGTCTTTTTCATGTGGCCTCTCATTCGTAGAGTCACTGAATAATGTGGAATAGTCAGGAGTCTGTTTCATGTAGACATGTATTCAGAGCCTCAGTGAATACTACAGAACCGTGTGATAGTAAGGATTCCAATTAATATGGGAACATATTAAGAGCCTCACTGAATAATACACACCTGGACAATAATTTGGAGTCTATTTCTGATGGACATTCATTCAGAACCTTGGCGAATAATGCACACCTGTGGAGTAGCCAGGAGTCTATTTCATTTGGACACTCATTCTTAGCCTCAGTGGATAATATGAACCTTTGAAGTAGTCAGAAGTCTATTTCATATGGCCACTCATTCAGATCCTCTGTGAATGATACACACGTGGGGAAAAGTCAAGAGTCTATTTTATATGGCCAGTCTCTCAGTACCTTACTGAGTGGTACACACCTAAGGAATAGTCAGGACAGTTTCATATAGACACTCAATGAGTGCCTCACTAAATAATGCACATCTGTGGAATAGTCATAAATCTATTTCATTTGGTCACACTTTCAGAACATCAGGTAATGATACACACCTGGAAAACATTGGGGATTGTGTCTCATGTGGCCACTCGTTCACAGCCTCAAAAAAGAGTGCACACCTGGAGAATTCTCAAGAGTCTATTTGGAATGACAATGCATTCAGAGACTCTGTGAATAACACACACCTAGGGAATTGTGAAGAATTCATTCCAAATGTCCGCGTGTTTGAAGCCTCAGTGAATCATGCACACCAAGAAATAATCAGGAGTCTATTGCTTATGCACTCTCATTCAGCCCCTCAGTAAATAATGCACGTCTGTCGAGTATTGAGGGTTCTGTTTTATATAGCCACTTATTTCAAGCCTCACTAAATAGTACAAAACTGTAAAAAAGCAGGGGTGTATTTCACAGGGCCACTCATTCAGAGGCTAAGTGAATAATTCACAGCTGTTTAGTACTCAGGAGCCTGTCTCATACGGTGAATCATTGAGAGCCTCAATGAATGATACACAGCTTGGGAATAGCAAATATTCTATTTAATATAAAAACTCATTATGGGCCTCAGATATTCACACATGTCTGTGGAATACTGAGGATGCTAATTCATATTACTCCCCAATTCATAGATTCCCTGAATATTACACACTTGTGAAAAAATCAGAAGTTTATTTTATATGGTGATTCATTAAGAACCCCAAGAAATAATACACCACTGGAGAACAGTCAGGAGTCTACTTCAAACGGCCCCTCAGAGAATCAGAGAAAAATGCACACATGAGGAATACTCAGTGAATATTCGGAATCTATTTCATATGGCCACACAGAGCCTCAGTGAATAATGCACACCACGGTAATAGTCAGGATTCTGTTTCATATGACCACTGATTCAGTATCTCACTGAATAACACACCAGGGAATAGTCAGGATTCCGTTCCAAAGGACCATTCATTCAGAGCCTTACTGAATAATGCACAAGGGGGCTATAGTCAGGATTCCATTTCATATAGTCTTGCCTTCGGAGCTTCAATGAATAATGAAGACCTGTGGAGTAGTGATGACCCTACATAATATAGCCACAAATAAAGCACCTCCCTGGATGACACACACCTGGGTAACAATCAGGAGTCTACTTAAAACGGCTACACATTCAGAGTCTCTGTAAATACTGCACACCTGGGCAATAGACAGGAGTCTCTTTTTTATGCTCACTTATTCAGAGTCTCATTCAATAATACACACCTGCAGAAGAGTTAAGAGTCTACTTCATATAGCAACCCATTTAGATCTGCACTGAATAATGCACGCCAGGGTAATAGTCTGCAGCCTCTCTCATATAGCCACTCATTCAGTGCCTTACTGAATGATACACACCTGGGGAATCATCAGGATTCTATTCCATACTGCCACTCTTTCAGAGTCTTATTGAATAATACCCAACGGGGCAATAGTAAGGTGACTATTTTATATGGCCTCTCATTTAGAGCTTCAGTGAATAATGAACTTCTATGCAGTAGTAAGGACGCTGTTTATGTTAGCCACGAATTAAGTGCCTCCCTGAATGATACACACCTGGGTGATAGGAGTCTATTTCATATGATTTCTCATTCTTAGAATAACTGAAGAATACACAGCTGTGAAAGTGTCAGGAGTCTATTTGGTATGCACTGTCATGCAGAACCTGTTTGAATGATGCACACATCGAGAATAATAAGGAGTCCATATCGTATGGCTACACATTCAATCAGTGAATAACGCACAAATGTGTAGTAATAAGAAGTCTGTTTCATGTGGGCACACTTTCACAGCCTCACCGAATATTATATGCTTTTGATATAGTCTGGAGTCTATTTCATGTGGCCACTCAGAGAATCAGTGAATAATGCACACATGAGAAATACTCTGTGATTATTAGGAGTCTATTTTATATGGCCACTCAGTGCCGCAGTGAATAATGCATACCACGGTAATAGTCAGAATCCTGTTTCATTTGACCACTGATTCAGTATCTCTCTGAGTGATACACACCAGAGAATCTTCAGGATTCTATTCCATGGGAACACTCGTTCAGGGCCTTACTAAATAGTGCATAATGGGGCAAGAGTCAGGAGTCTATTTCATATGGCCTCTCATTCAGAGATTCAGTGAATAATAAACTTCTGTGAAGTAGTCAAGACCCTATTTAACATAGCCACAAATTAAGCACATCCTGAATGATACACACTTGTGTGACAGTCAGTAGTTTATTTGATATGGACACTCATACAGAACCTCTTTGAATAATGCACATGTGAAGAATAATCACTAGTCTATTTCATATGGTGGTTGTTTTAGAGAATCATTGAATAACACACACCTGTGAAGTAAAATTGGGTCTATTTCATATGGCCACCATTTCTGTGTTTCAGTGAATAATGTATATACCTTGAGTAGTCAGGAATCTTTTTCATATGGCCACTCATTCAGGGCCTCAGTGAATAATGCACCCCTAGAAAATTGTCTAGTGTCTTCTTTAATGACCACTCATTGAGAGTCTCTGTATATAATGCACTCCTAGGGAATAGACAGGTGTCTCTTACTTAGACTCACTTATTCAGTCTCATTCAGTAATACACACTTGGGAAAGAAAGAGTCTTCTTTATATAGCCACTCATTTAGAGCCTCAGTAAATAATGCACACCTGTGGAACTGGCACTGGTCTACTTTGTATGGCCACAAAAACAAAGGCTGAGTGAGTAATGTACAACTTTAGAATAATGAGAAGTCTATTCCATTTGCCCACTTAATCAGTGTCTCAGTCAATAATACACACCTTAGAAATAGTAAGGAATCTATTTCATCTAATGACTAACTAAAAGCCCCTTTAAATAATACACACCTGTGGAAGAATCAGGAGGCTATTTTATATGGCCGAGCATTCAGATCCTCAGTGACTAATACATACCGGGGCATACTCCGGAATTTATTACATATGGCTTCTCATTCAGAGCTTTAATGAATAAGAAACACCTCGGGGAAAATCAGGATTCTATTTCAAAAAGACACTCTTTCAGAGCCAAACCTAAGAATGCACTCCTGCGACTATTCAGGAGTCTCTTTCTTATGTCCACTCATTCAGAGCCTCATTGAATAATACACATCTATGGAAATGTCAGGAGTGTATTTCACATGGCCACTCATTCAGAAACTCATTGAATCATACATACCTTGGGAATACTCAGGAGTCTCTTTCATATGGCCACTCATTAAGAATCTCGTGGAATAAAGCAAACCTGCGAAATACTCTGGAGTCTATTTGATATGATGGTTCATTCAGTGGAAAATGCACAAGAGAGGAGTCATTGAGTGGCTATCTTATGTATCCACTTATTCATACACTAAGGAAGTAATACACACCTGGTGAATAGTCAGAAGTCTATTTCATGTGGCCAATTATTCAGAAACTCAGTGAATGCTACACACCTGTGGCCTAGAGTCTATGACATATGGCCGCACAATCAGAGCATTACTAATTGATGCACACCTGGAAATTAGTCAGGATTCTATTTCATATTACAGTTGTTTAGGAGCCTCATTTAGTAATGCACATCTTGTTAGTAATCAGGAGGCTATGTCATATGAACACTCATTCATAACCTCAGTGAATAAGGCACACCTGTGGAGTAACCACGAGTGTATTTCACACAGCCACTCATTCAGAGCCTCAGTGAATAATACACTCCTGTGGAACATTCTGAATTTCATTTCATAAGTCCACTGACTCATAGCCTCAGTGAATAATGCACAAATGTTCAGTACCCACCTGTATATTTCATAAAGCCACTCATTCAGAGATTCACGGAATAATAAAATATTTAGGATAGACATCATCCTGTTTCATATGATCACACAAGGAGAGCCTCACTGAGTAATACACACCTGGGGAAGAGTTAGGAGTCTACTTCATATGGCCACTCATTTACAGCCTCAGTGAATAATGCACACGTGTGGAATAGACACTAGTTTATTTTATATGGCCATGAAATCAAAGCCTGAGTGATAAATGCACAACTTTGGAATACTCAGTAGTCTATTCCATATGCTTATATATTCAGAGTCTGAGTCAATAATACACACCCGGTGAATAGTCAGAAGTCTATTTCATATGGTCACTAACTGAAAGACTCATTAAATGATATACACCTGTGGACTAGTCAGAAGACTATTTCTTTTTTTTTTTTTAAGTAGATGATTTTATTTAATATTTACAGTATTCCTTCAGGGAAAGCTATAGTACTATTTCCCATTAAGAAAATAAAGCTTATTTTTTTTTTTTTGCTATTCTTTCTTTTTTTTTTAATTTTTATTGCAATATAGGTTTTGGGGTACATGTGCAGAACTTGCAAGATAGTTGCATAGGTACACACATGGCAGTGTGTTTTGCTGCCTTCCGCCCCCTCACCCACACTTGGTATTCATCCCCAGGCTATCCCCCCCAGCCCCGCCTGCTGTCCCTCCCCCATTTCCCCCAACAGTCCCCAGTGTATAGTAGACCGCCTCTCTGTGTCCATGTGTTCTCATTTTTCTCACCCGCCTATGAGTGAGTATATGCGGTATTTCTTTTTCTGTTCTTGTGTCAGTTTGCTGAGAATGATGTTCTCCAGATTCATCCATGTCCCTACAAAGGACACAAACTCATCATTTCTGATTGCTGCATAATATTCCATGGTGTATATGTGCCACATTTTCCCAGTCCAGTCTATCATCGATGGGCATTTGGGTTGGTTCCAGGTCTTTGCTATTGTAAACAGTGATGCAATGAACATTCGTGTGCATGTGTCCTTAGAGTAGAACGATTCACAGTCTTTTGGATAGATACCCAGTAATGGGATTGCTGGGTCAAATGGAATTTCTATTTCTAGGTCCCTGAGGAATCGCCACACTGTCTTCCACAATGGTTGAACTAATTTACACTCCCACCAACAGTGTAAGAGTGTTCCTATTTCTCCACATCCTCTCCAGCATCTGCTGTCTCCAGATTTTTTAATGATCGCCATTCTAACTGGTGTGAGATGATATCTCAATGTGGTTTTGATTTGCATCTCTCTAATGACCAATGATGATGAGCACTTTTTCATATGTTTGTTGGCCTCATGTATGTCTTCTTTTGTAAAGTGTCTGTTCATATCCTTTGCCCATTTTTGAATGGGCTTGTTTGTTTTTTTCCTGTAAATCTGTTTGAGTTCTTTGTAAATTCTGGATATCAGCCCTTTGTCAGATGCGTAAACTGCAAAGATTTTTTCCCATTCTGATGGTTGTCGATTCACTCTAGTGACTGTTTGTTTTGCTGTGCAGAAGCTGTGGAGTTTGATTAGGTCCCATTTGTCTATTTTGGCTTTTGTTGCCAATGCTTTTTGTGTTTTGTTCATGAAGTCCTTGCCTACTCCTATGTCCTGAATGGTTTTGCCTAGATTTTCTTCTAGGGTTTTTATGGTGTCAGGTCTTACATTTAAGTCTTTAATCCATCTGGAGTTAATTTTAGTGTAAGGTGTCAGGAAGGGGTCCAGTTTCTGCTTTCTGCACATGGCTAGCCAGTTTTCCCAACACCATTTATTAAATAGGGAATCCTTTCCCCATTGCCTGTTTTTGTCTGGTTTATCAAAGATGACATGGTTGTAGATATGTTGTGTTGCCTCCGATGTTTCTGTTCTGTTCCATTGGTCTATATCTCTGTTTTGGTACCAGTACCATGCTGTTTTGATTACTGTAGCCTTGTAGTATAGTTTGAAGTCTGGTAGCGTGATGCCTCCCGCTGTGTTCTTTTTGCTTAGAATTGACTTGGCTATGCGGGCTCTTTTTTGGTTCCATATGAAATTCATGGTGGTTTTTTCCAGTTCTATGAAGAAATTCAATGGTAGTTTGATGGGGATAGCATTGAATGTGTAAATTACTTTGGGTTGTATAGCCATTTTCACAATATTGATTCTTCCTAACCACGAACATGGAACGTTTCTCCATCTGTTTGTGTCCTCTCTTATTTCGTTGAGCAGGTGTTTGTAGTTTTCCTTAAAGAGGTCCCTTACATTCCTAGTGAGTTGTATTCCTAGGTATTTTATTTTCTTTGTAGCGATTGTAAATGTCAGTTCGTTCTTAATTTGGTTCTCTTTAAGTCTGTTATTGGTGTATAGGAATGCTTGTGATTTTTGAACATTGATTTTATATCCTGAGACTTTGCTGAAGTTGCTTATCAGTTGCAGGAGCTTTTGGGCTGAGGTGATGGGGTCTTCTAGGTATACTATCATGTCTTCTGCAAATAGAGACAATTTGGCTTCCACCTTTCCTATTTGAATACCCTTTATTTCTTTTTCTTGCCTTATTGCTCTGGCTAGAACTTCCAGTACTGTGTTGAATAGAAGTGGTGAGAGAGGGCATCCTTGTCTAGTGCCGGATTTCAAAGGGAATGCTTCCAGTTTTTGCCCATTAAGTATGATATTGGCTGTTGGTTTGTCATAAATAGCTTTTATAACTTTGAGATATGTTCCATCAATACCAAGTTTATTGAGGGTTTTTAGCATAAAGGGCTGTTGAATTTTGTCAAATGCCTTCTCTGCGTCAATTGAGATAATCAAGTGGTTTTTGTTTTTGCTTCTGTTTATGTGGTGAATTACATTTATAGACTTGCGTATGTTGAACCAGCCTTGCATGCCCGGGATGAATCCTACTTGATCATGATGGGTAAGTTTTTTAATGTGCTGTTGCAATCGATTTGCCAGTATTTTATTGAAGATTTTTGCATCTATGTTCATCATGGATATTGGCCTGAAGTTTTCTTTTCTTGTTGAGTCTCTGCCAGGTTTTGGTATCAGGATGATGTTGGTCTCATAAAATGATTTGGGAAGGGTTCCCTCTTTTTGGATTATTTGGAATAGTTTCAGAAGGAATGGTACCAGATCCTCTTTGTGTGTCTGGTAGAATTCGGCTGTGAACCCATCTGGACCTGGGCTTTTTTTGTGTGGTAGGCTCTTAATTGCTGCCTCAACTTCTGACCTTGTTATTGGTCTATTCATAGTTTCAGCTTCCTCCTGGTTTAGGCTTGGGAGGACACAGGAATCCAGGAATTTATCCATTTCTTCCTCATTTACTAGTTTGTGTGCATAGAGTTGTTTGTAGTATTCTCTGATGATGGTTTGAATTTCTGTGGAATCTGTGGTGATTTCCCCTTTATCGTTTTTTATTGCATCTATTTGGTTGTTCTCTCTTTTCTTTTTTATCAGTCTGGCTAGTGGTCTGTCTATTTTGTTGATCTTTTCGAAAAACCAGCTCTTAGATTTGTTGATTTTTTGAAGGGTTTTTCTTGTCTCTATCTCCTTCAGTTCTGCTCTGATCTTAGTTATTTCTTGTCTTCGGCTAGGTTTTGAGCTTTTTTGATCTTGCTCCTCTAGCTCTTTCAATTCTGACGATAGGGTGTCAATTTTGGATCTCTCCACTTTTCTCATGTGGGCACTTATTGCTATATATTTTCCTCTACAGACTGCTTTAAATGTGTCCCAGAGATTCTGGTACGTTGTGTCTTCGTTCTCGTTGGTTTCAAAGAACTTCTTTATTTCTGCCTTCATTTCATTGTTTATCCAATCAACATTCAAGAGCCAGTTGTTCAGTTTCCATGAAGCTGTGCGGTTCTGAGTTATTTTCTGAATTCTGAGTTCCAACTTGATTGCACTATGGTCTGAGAGACTGTTTGTTATGATTTCCGTTGTTTTGCATTTGCTGAGGAGTGCTTTACTTCCAATTATGTGGTCAATTTTGGAGTAGGTGTGATGTGGTGCTGAGAAGAATGTATATTCTGTGGATTTGGGGTGGAGAGTTCTGTAAATGTCTATCAGGTTTGCTTGTTCCAAGTCTGAGTTCAAGTCCTGGATATCCTTGTTAATTTTCTGTCTGGTTGATCTGTCTGCTATTGACAGTGGAGTGTTAAAGTCTCCCACTATTATTGTGTGGGAGTCTAAGTCTCTTTGTAAGTCATTAAGAACTTGCCTTATATATCTGGGTGCTCCTACATTGGGTCCATATATATTTAGAATCATTAGCTCTTCTTGTTGTATCGATCCTTTTACCATTATGTACTGACCTTCTTTGTCCCTTTTGATCTTTGTTGCTTTAAAGTCTATTTTATCAGAGATGAGAATTGCAACTCCTGCTTTTTTTTGCTCTCCATTTGCTTGGTAAATCTTCCTCCATCCCTTTATTTTGAGCCTTTGTGTATCTTTGTGTGTGAGGTGGGTTTCCTGAATACAGCACACTGATGGGTTTTGGTTTTTTATCCAATTTGCCAGTCTGTGTCTTTTGATTGGTGCATTTAGCCCATTTACATTCAGGGTTAATATTGTTATGTGTGAATTTGATACTGCCATTTTGATGCTATCTGGCTGTTTTGCCCATTGGTTCATGTACATTCTTCATTTTGTTGATGGTCTTTAGCATTTGGTATGCTTTTAGGATGGCTGGAACTGGTTGTTTCTTTCTATGTGTAGTGCCTCTTTCAGGAGCTCTTGTAATGCAGGCCTAGTGGTGACAAAATCTCTGAGTACTTGCTTGTCCGTGAAGGATTTTATTTTTCCTTCACTTATGAAGCTCAGTTTGGCTGGATATGAAATTCTGGGTTGAAAGCTCTTTTCTTTAAGGATGTTGAATATTGGCCCCCACTCTCTTCTGGCTTGTAGAGTCTCTGCCGAGAGATCTGCTGTGAGTCTGATGGGCTTCCCTTTGTGGGTGACCTGACCTTTCTCTCTGGCTGCCCTAAGTATTTTCTCCTTCGTTTCAACCCTGGTGAATCTGACGATTATGTGCCTTGGGGTTGCTCTTCTTGCGGAGTATCTTTGTGGTGTTCTCTGTATTTCCTGGAGTTCAGTATTGACCTGTGTTGCTAGGTTGGGGAAATTTTCCTGGATAATATCCTGAAGAGTGTTTTCCAGCTTGGATTCATTCTCTTGATCACATTCTGGTACACCTATCAAACGTAGGTTGGGTCTCTTCACATAGTCCCACATTTCTTGGAGATTTTGTTCATTCCTTTTTGTGCTTTTTTCTTTAATCTTGGTTTCACGTTTTATTTCATTGAGTTGATCTTCAATTTCTGATATTCTTTCTTCTGCTTGGTCAATTCGGCTGTTGAAGCTTGTGCATGCTTCACGAAGTTCTCGTGTTGTGTTTTTCAGCTCCTTCAATTCATTCATATTCCTCTCTAAGTTTTCCATTCTTGTTATCAATTCCTCGAATTTTTTTTCAAATCTTTTTTCAAGGTTCTTAGTTTCTTTGCACTGATTTAGAACATGTTCTTTTAGCTCAATGAAGTTTCTCATTATCCACTTTCTGAAGTCTGATTCCGTCATTTCATCACACTCATTCTCCGTCCAGCTTTGTTCCCTTGCTGGTGAGGAGTTTTGGTCCTCTGTAGGAGGTGAGGTGTTTTGGTTTCGTGTGTTTTCCTCCTTTTTGCGCTGGTTTCTTCCCATCTTTATGGATTTATCCGCCTGTCGTCTTTGTAGTTGCTGATTTTTCAATTGGGTCTCTGTGTGGATGCTGAGATTGTTGATGATGAAGTATTTCTGTTACTTAGTTTTCCTTCTAGTGGTCTAGCCCCTCTGCTGTATGAGTGCTGAGGTCCACTCCAGGCCCCGTTTGTCTGGAGTATACCTGTAGCAGCTGTGGAAGACTGAGGGATGATACCAGTTTCTTCTTCTGCTGTCTTTGTTCCAGAATGATGCCCGCCAAATGTCAGTCTGATTAGTCCTTTTTTTGCAGTGACTCTTTGGATATACAGGGGTCAGGGAGCTGCTTAAGGAAACGGTTTGTGCTTTATAGTAGCTCCAGTGCTGAGCTGTGAGCTCCGTTGTTCATTCAGGGTTGTTGGGAGTTTGTTTATGTCTGCTGTAATAGAACTCATAAAACACCACCCTTTTATTTCCCCCCCTTATATGCACTGTTTCAGGGAGTTGGAGCTTTCTTTATGAGTATCTGTTGCACTGTCCTGCCCCACTAGGTGGCAGTCTATTCACTATTTGCCTGCCGGGGCTCTGACCCACTAGCGCGGTTCTGCCCTGTTGCTGCTGGGCTGCCTTCTGCTGTGGAGAGCTCCCGTCTCCTGGGAGTCTCTCTGTTATGGCAGATTGCCTCGGCAACGGCAGGCTGCTTCGGCCCTGGGCGGTACTTCAATAGGGGCGGATTGTGTCAGCGGTGGTGGACGCCCCTCCCTCACCGGGCTGCACCGTCCTAGATGCCGGCAGCAAAACTCTCAGCGCCAAGCGTCTCCAGTCCTTGCCCTGCTTGTCCCTGTGAGGGTGGGACTCACTGAGCCCAATTACCCAGCTCCCTGCCTCAGAGTCCGTCCTCTCTCTCTCTCCCTCCCTCTCCGCGAGCTTAAAGTTCAACTCTCTCACTGGCGCCCCAGGAGCCTGCCGATAGGGCACTGGGATCCGTGCGATCTCCCGTGCCACTGCCCACTTCACCGGCTCATATCATGCTTCCCAGGAAACTCCCAGGAAACTCCTGGTCTGGCTCACTGTCCAAGTCCCGTTCAATCAGATGGACGCGCCAATCTGCCCTTCAAACTCTCAGATTGCTGGTTTAACAGGGCGCCCAGACCAGTGAGTTCCGTGCCGGGTCCTGCTGCGGCGCCGGCCGAAGCGGCGCCGGCCGAAGCGGCCGCGCCAGAGGGCTGCGTTAGCCGGTTTTACTTTACTAGCGTCCTGTGGGACTTTCAACGCTCTGTGGGCTAGAAAAGTCCATCCGAGAATGTGGCTAGGACTCACCCTCTGCGCCGTCACTGAGAGCTGCAATCCTGAGTCGCTTCTACGACGCCATCTTGCCGAGTCTCCCAGAAGACTATTTCATATGGCCAAAGTTTCAGAGCCTCTGTGAAAAATGCATATCTGGGGAATACTCAGGACTCTATTACATATGGCCTCTTCTTCAGAGCTTCACTGAATAAGGAACACCTGTATTGTAGTCAGAATTCTATTTCATATAGCCACATGTTAAGAGCCTCACTAAATAACATACACCTTGGGGAAAGTCAAGTTTCTATGTCGTATAGCCACTCATTAAGAGCCGTACCTAAAAATGCACGCCTGAGGAGTATTCAGTAGTCGCTTTCCTATGGCCACTCATTCAGAACCTCACTGAATAATACAGAACTATGGAAAAGTCAGGAGTGTATTTCACATGGCCACTCATTCAGAACCTCAGTAAAGAATCATATATATATACCTGGGAAATACTCAGGATTCTATTTAAGATAGCCACATATTCAGAGACTCACTGAATGATGCCCACCTGGGAAATAGTCTGGAGGCTATTTGATATGACCATTCACCCTGTGCCTCAGTAGAAAATGCACAGCTGAGAAATAGTCAAGAGGATATAGTCAGGAGTATATTTCATATGGTCACTCATTCAGAAACTCAATGAATGAAACCCAACTGGGAAACAGTCAGAGTCCATGCCATATGGCCACTCAACTACAACATTACAAAATAATGCACAATGGGGCAATAGTCAGGAGTCTATTTCATATGTCCTTTTATTCAGAGCTTCAGTGCATAATAAACAGCTGTGGAGTAGTCAGGACCATATTTAAGGTTGCCCCAAATTAAGCACCTCCCTGAATAATACACATATGGGTGATTGTCAGGAGACTATTTTATCTGACACTCATACAGAATCTCTTCGAATACTGCACGTGTGGAGAATAAACACTAGTCTATTTCATATGGTGATTTGTTAAGAATATCAAGAAATAATGCACACCTGTGGAGTAAAATGGGGTCTATTTCATATGGCCACTCTTTCAGTGTTTCATTGAATAATATGAATATCTGAATAGTCAGGAATCTCTTTCATATGGCCACTCGTTCAGGGACTCAGTGAATAATACACCACTTGGAAACAGTCAAAAGTCTACTTCAAATGTCTACATATTCAGGGTCTCTGTAAATAATGGAAAACTCGGCAATAGCCAGGAGTCTTTTCTTATGCTCACTTATTCAGAGTCTCATTCAATAATACACACCTAAGGAAAAGTTAAGAGTCTACTTCATGGCCTGGTTCTGATTTCCCACGGAGCTGCATCCGCCTGGCCCTGCTCTTCATGGTCACATGGCAAGATCAAGCCCTGCTTGTCACAGTACCAGCACGACACCAGGCACTGCCCTCTAGAGCCGTTCCACTCAGCGAAGATCAGCTCTTCTGCTCTCCACCTGGGCCAGCCATTTCTAACTCCTTATGCTACTGATAAACTGTTAAAAAGGTAGCATAGCTCCGGGGCTTCCAAGATGGCGTCGTAGAGGTGACTCAGGATTGCAGCTCTCAGTGAAGGTGCAGAGGGTGAGTCCTAGCCACATTCTCGGATGGAACTTTTTTGCCCACAGAGCATTGAAAGTCCCAGGTGTGGGAGAGACACGGGACGCTAGCGCAGCCGGCTCGTGTGGCCAGTATGGCCGGTGCCATAGCGCTGCAGGACCCGGAATGGAACTCACTGGTCTGGGTGCCCTGTTAAACTGCCAATCTGAGATTTGGAAGGGCAGATTGGCATGTCCGTCTGATTGAACGGGACTTGGACAATGAGCCACACCAGGAGATTCCTGGGAAACGTGATCTGAGCCCGTGCAGTGGGCAGTGGCATGGGAGATTGCACCGATCCCAGTGCCCTATCAGCAGGCTCCAGGGGCGCCAGTGAGAGAGTCGACCGTTTGGCTTGGGGAGAGGAAGAGAGAGAGAGAGAGGATGGACTCTGATGCAGGGAGCTGGGTGATCGGGCTCAGCAGGTCCCACCCTCACAGGCACAAGCAGGGCAGTGACTGGAGGCAGTCGGGGCTGAGAGTTTTGCTGCCAGGACCTAGGACGGTACGGCCCAGTGGGGGAGGTGCGTCTGCTACTAAGGACACAATCCGCACCTACTGAAGTACCGCCCAAGGCTGATGCAGCCTGCCGTTGCCAAGGCAACCTGCCATAACAGAGAGACTCTGCCAAGAGGGTGGAGTGCTCCACAGCAGGACAAAGCCCCGCCGCAGCAGGGTGGACTCGCGCTACCAGGGCGGAGCTCCGGGAGGCAAATACTGAATAAACTGCCTCTTAGCGGGGGAGGACAGTGCAACAGCTACTCATAAAGAAAGCCCCAACTCCCTGAGACAGAGAATGTAAGGGGGAAAATAAAGGAGGGGGTTTATGAGTTCTGTTGCAGCAGACATAAACACATCCTCCCAACAACACTGAATGAACAACGGGGCTCACAGCTCAGCACTGGAGCTCCTATAAAACACAGATAATCTCCTCAAGCAGCTCCCTGACCCCTGTATATCCAAAGAGTCATCCCAAAAAAGGAATAATTAGACTGACAATTGGCGGGCATCATTCTGGGACATAGATAGCAGCAGAAAAACCTGGTAGCATCCCTCACTGTTCCACAGCTGCTACAGGTGTACCCCAGAAAAGCAGGGCCTTGAGTGGACCTCAGCACTCATACAGCAGAGGGGCTAGACCATTAGAAGGAAAACTAAGTAACAGAAATACTTCATCATCAACAATCTGGGCGTCCACTCAGAGACCCAATAGAAAAATCAGCAACTACTAAGAGGACAGGTGTATAAATCCATAAAGATAAGAAGAAACCAGCGCAATAAGGAGGAAGAAACCCGAAACCAAAAGACCTCACCTCCTACAAAGTACAAAAACTCCTGACAAGCAAAGGAACAAAGCTGGATGGAGAATGAGTGTTATGAAAAGATGGAATCAGACTTCAGAATGTGGATAATGAGAAACTTCAGTGAACTAAACAAACATGTTATAAATCAATGCAAAGAAACTAAGAAACTTGAAAAAAGATTTGAAAAAAGATTCGAGGAATTGATAACAAGAATGGACAACTTAGAGAGGAAAATGAATGAATTGAAGGAGCTGAAAAACACAACACGAGAACTTCGCAAAGCATGCACAAGATTCAACAGCCGATTTGACCAAGCAGAAAAAAGAATATCAGAAGTCGAAGATAAACTCAATGAAATAAAAAGAGAAACCAAGATTAGAGAAAAAGAAAAACAAAAATGAATGAACAAAATCTCCAAGAAATGTGGGACTATGTGAAGAGACCCAACCTACGTTTGATAGGTGTACCAGAATGTGATGAAGAGAATGAATCCAAGCTTGAAAATACTCTTCAGGATATGATCCAGGAAAATTTCCCCAACCAAGCAAGACAGGTCAATACTCAACTCCAGGAAATACAGAGAACACCACAAAGATACTCCGCAAGAAGAGCAACCCGAAGGCACATAATCGTCAGATTCACCGGGGTTGAATTGAAGGAGAAAATACTAAGGGCAGCCAGAGAGAAAGGTCGGGTCACCCACAAAGGGAAGCCCGTCAGATTCACAGCAGATCTCTCAGCAGAGACTCTAAAAACCAGAAGAGAGTGGGGGCCAATATTCAACATCATTTAAGAAAAGAACTTTCACCCCAGAATTTCATATCCAGCCAAACTGAGCTTCAGAAGTGAAGGAAAAATAAAATCCTTCATGAACAAGCAGGTACTCAGAGATTTTGTCACCACTAGGCCTGCTCTACAAAAGCTCCTAAAAGAGGCACTACACATAGAAAGAAACAACCAGTACCAGCCATCCTACAAGCATACCAAATGCTAAAGAGCATCAACCAAATGAAGTATCTACATGAACCAATGGGCAAAACAGCCAACTAGGATCAAAATGGCAGTATCAAATTCACACATAACAATATTAACCCTAAATGTAAATAAATTAAATGCACCAATCAAAAGACAAAGACTGGCAAATTGGATAAAAATCCAAAACCCATCGGTGTGCTGTATCCAGGAAACCCACCTAACACGCAAGGATGCACAAAGGCTCAAAATAAAGGGATGGAGGAAGATTTACCAAGCAAATGGAGAGAAAAAAAAAGCAGGAGTTGCAATTCCCATCTCCGATAAAATAGACTTTAAAGGAACAAAGATCACAAGAGACAAAGAAGGTCATTACATAATGATAAAAGGATCAATACAACAAGAAGCGCTAACGATTCTAAATATATATGAACCCAATTCAGGAGCAACCAGATATATAAGGCATGTTCTTAATGACGTACAAAGAGACTTAGACTCCCACACAATAATAGTGAGAGACTTTAACACTTCACTGTCAATAGCAGACAGATCAACCAGACAGAAATTTAACAAGGATATCCAGGACTTGAACTCAGACCTGGAATAAGCAAACCTGATAGACATTTACAGAACTCTCCACCACAAATCCACAGAATATACATTCTTCTCAGCACCACATCACACCTACTCCAAAACTGACCACATAACTGGAAGTAAAGCACTCCTCAGCAAAGTCAAAACAACTGAAATCATAACAAACAGTCTCTCAGACCATAGTGCAATCAATTTGGAACTCGGATTTCAGAAAACAACTCAGAACAGCACAGATTCATGGAAACTGAATAACTGAATCTTGAATATTGACTGGGGAAACAATGAAATAAACGCAGAAATAAAGAAGTTCTCTGAAACCAACGAGAATGAAGACACAACATACCAGAATATCTGGGACACATTTAAAGCAGTCTGTAGAGGAAAATATATAGCAATAAGTGCCCACATGAGAAGAGTGGAGAGATCCAAAATTGACTCCCTATCATCAAAATTGAAAGAGCTAGAGGAGCAAGATCAAAAAAGCACAAAACCTAGCAGAAGGCAAGAAATAACTAAGATCAGAGCAAAACTGAAGGAGATAGAGACAAGAAAATCCCTTCAAATGCCAATAAATCCAAGAGCTGATTTTTCAAAATGATAAAAAAAACAGACAGACCAATAGCCAGGCTGATAAAAAAGAAAAGAGAAAACAACCAAATAGATGAAATAAAAAACGATAATAGGGAAATCATCACAGATTCCACAGAAATACAAGCCATCATCAGAGAATACTACAAACAACCTTAAGCACATAAACTAGTAAATAAGGAAGAAATGGATAAATTCCTGGACACCTGTGTCCTCCCAAGCCTAAACAAGGAAGAAGCTGAAACTATGAATAGACCAATAACAAGGTCAGAAGTTGAGGCAGCAATTAAGAGCCTACCACACAAAAAAAGCCCAGGTCCAGATGGGTTCACAGCTGAATTCTACCAGACACACAAAGAGGATCTCTTACCATTCCTTCTGAAACTATTCCAAATAATTAAAAAAAGGGAATCCTTCCCAAATCATTTTATGAGACCAACATCATCCTGATACCAAAACCCGGCAGAGACTCAACAAGAAAAGAAAACTTCAGGCCAATATCCATGATGAACATAGATGCAAAAATCTTCAATAAAATACTGGCAAACCGATTGCAACAGCACATTAAAAATCTTATCCATCATGATCAAGAAGGATTCATCCCGGGGATGCAAGGCTGGTTCAACATACGCAAGTCTATAATCGTAATTCACCACATAAACAGAAGCAAAAAAAAACCCACATGATTATCTCAATTGACGCAGAGAAGGCATTTGACAAAATTTAACAGCGCTTTATGCTAAAAACCCTCAATAAACTTGGCATTGATGGAACATATCTCAAAGTAATAAAAGCTATTTACGACAAACCAACAGCCAATATTATACTGAATGGGCCAAAACTGGAAGCATTCCCTCTGAATTCCGGCACTAGACACGGATGTCCTCTCTCACCACTCCTATTCAACATATTACTGGAAGTTCTAGCGAGAGCAATCAGGCAAGAAAAAGAAATAAAGGGTATTCAAATAGGAAAGGTGGAAGCCAAATTGTCTCTATTTGCAGACGACATGATAGTATACCTAGAAGACCTCATCACCTCAGCCAAAAAGCTCCTGCAACTGATAAGCAACTTCAGCAAATCCTCAGGATATAAAATCAATGTGCAAAAATCACAATCATTCCTATACACCAGTAGCAGACTTAAAGAGAACAAAATCAAGAATAAACTGCCATTCACAATTGCTACAAAGAAAGTAAAATATGTAGGAATACAACTCACAAGGAACGTCAGGGACCTCTTTAAGGAAAACTACAAAGCACTGCTCAACGAAATAAGAGAGGACACAATCAGATGGAGAAATATTCCATGTTTGTGGTTAGGAAGAATCAATATCGTGAAAATGACTATACTGCCCAATATAATTTACACAATCAATGCTATCCCCATCAAACTACCATTGAATTTCTTCACAGAACTGGAAAAAACTACCATGAACTTCATATGGAACCAAAAAAGAGCCCGCATAGCCAAGTCAATTCTAAGCAAAAAGAACACAGCTGGTGGAATCACACTACCAGACTTCAAACTATACTACAAAGCTACAGTAATGAAAACAGCATGGTACTGGTACCAAAACAGATATATAGACCAATGGAACAGAACAGAGGCAACAGAGGCAACACAACATATCTAAACCATATAATCTTTGATAAACCAGACAAAAACGAGCAATGGTGAAAGGATTCCCTGTTTAATAAATGTTGTTGGGAAAACTGGCTAGCCATGTGCAGAAAGCAGAAACTGGACCCCTTCCTGACACCTTACACTAAAATTAACTCCAGATTGATTAAAGACTTAAACATAAGACCTGACACCATAAAATCCCTAGAAGAATATATAGGCAAAACCATTCAGGACATAGGAGTAGGCAAGGACTTTATGAACAAAACACCAAAAGCATTGGCAACAAAAGCCAAAATAGACAAATGGGACCTAATCAAACTCCACAGATTCTGCACGGCAAAAGAAACAGCCACTAGAGTGAATCGGCAACCATCAGAATGGGAAACAATCTTTGCAGTTTACTCATCTGACAAAGGACTGATATCCAGAATTTACAAAGAACTCAAACAGATTTACAGGAAAAAAACAAACAAGCCCATTCAAAAATGGGCAAAGGATATGAACAGACACTTTACAAAAGAAGACATACATGAGGCCAACAAACACATGAAAAAATGCTCATCATCACTGGTCAGTAGAGAGATGCAAATCAAAACCACATTGAGATACCGTCTCACGCCAGTTAGAATTTTGATCATTAAAAAATCTGTAGACAGCAGATGCTGGAGAGGATGTGGAGAAATAGGAACATTCTTACACTGTTGGTGGGAGTGTAAATTAGTTCAACCATTGTGGAAGACATTGTGGCGATTCCTCAGGGACCTAGAAATAGAAATTCCATTTGACCCAGCAATCCCATTACTGGGTATATATCCAAAGGACTATAAATTGTTCTACTATGAGGACACATGCACACGAATGTTCATTGCAGCACTGTTCACAATAGAAAAGAACTGGAACCAACCCAAATGCCCAACACTGATAGACTGGACTGGATAAATGTGGCACATATACACCATGGTATATTATGCAGCAATGAAAAATGATGAGTTTGTGTCCTTTGTAAGGACATGGATAAATCTGGAGAACATCATTCTCAGCAAACTGACACGAGAACAGAAAAAGAAATACCGCATATTCTCACTTATAGGCGGGTGAGAATAATGAGAACACATGGACACAGGGAGGGGGTCTACTACACCCTGGGGTCGAGTGGGGGCAATGGGGGAGGGTCAGCGGGAGGGGGCTGGGGAGGGATAGCTTGAGGATGAATGCCAAGTGTGTTGAAGGGGAGGAAGGCAGCAAAACACACTGCCATGTGTGTACCTATGCAACTATCTTGCACGTTTCGCACATGTACCCCAAAACCTAAAACGCAATAAAAATTAAAAAAAAAAGGCTACTTCATATAGCCACTCATTTAGAGCCACAATGAATAATGAACACCAGGGTATTAGTCTGGTGCCTTTTTTATATGGCCACTCATTCAGTGCCTCACTGAATAATACACACCTGGGGAATCATAAGGATTCTACTCCATACTACCACTCATTCAGAGCCTTATAGAATACTTCACAACGTGCAATAGTGAGGTGTATATTTTATATGGCCTCTTCATTAAAAAATAAATATCTATGGAATAGTCAAGGCACTTTTTAAGAGAGCCACGAATTAAGTGCCTTGCTGAATTGTACGCACCTGGGTGATAGTCAGGAGTCTATTTCCTATGACCTCTCATTCTGGGAATCATTGAAGAATACACTCATGATGGTGTGTCAGCAGGATATTCGGTATGCACACTCATACAGAACCTGTTTAAACAATGCGAACATAGAGAATAATTAGGAATCTATGTCATATGACTACTGATTCACACAATCAGTGTATAATGCAAATTTGCAGAGTAATGAAAAGTCTGTTTCCTATGGCCATTCTTTCACAGCATCAACGCATATTACACACTTGTGATATAATCTGGAGTCTATTTCTTATGTCTGCTCATTCAGAGAACTACTGAAAAATGCACACCTGCAGAATAGTCAGAATTCCCTTTTCTATGGCTACTGATTGAGAGCCTGAGTGAATGTGCACACCTGGGGAAATAGTCAGAATTTTCTTTTATCCCTTCAGTCAGAGTCTCACTGAATAATGCCCGCCTGTGAAGTAGCAAGGAGTCTATTTCATTTGGAAACTCATTCTTAGCCTCAGTGGATAATATGCACCTGTGAAATAGTCAGGAGTCTATTTCATATGGCCACTCATTCAGAGCCTCAGTGAATAATACACACTTGGAGAATAGTCAAGGATCTATTTTATATGGCCATTCTCTCAGAACCTTTCTGAGTGATACACACCTGAGGAATAGTCAGTAACAGTTTTATATGGACACTCAATGAGTGCCTCACTGAATAATGCACATCTGTGGAATTGTGAGGAATATATTTTATTTGTCACTCTTTCAGAGCCTCAGTGAATAATACACACCTAGAAAATATCGGAGAGTGTGTTTCATGTGGCCACTCATTCAGAGCCTCACGGAATAGTGCACACATGGAGAATTTCCAAAAGTCTATTTGGAATGGCAATTCATTCAGAGACTCTGGGAATAACACACACCTAGGAAATTGTGGGGAATCCATTCCAAATGGCCACATATTCGGAGCCTCAGTGAATCATACACACCAAGGAAATAATCAGGAGTCTGTTGCTTATGCCCTCTCATTCAGCCCCTCAGTGAATAGTGCACGGCTGTCTAGTACTGAGGGTTCTGTTTCATATGGCCCCTCATTCCGAGCCTCACTGAATAGTACACAACTAGAAAAATGTCAGGGGTCTATTTCACATGGCCACTCATTCAGAGGCTCGGTGAATAATTCACAGCTGTTGCATACTCAGGAGCCTTTCTTATATTGCTAACCATTCAGGGCCTCACTGAATGATACAGAGCTTGGGAATAGTCAGGATTCTATTTAATATAAACACTCATTATAAGCCTCAGTGAATCACGCATGTCTGTATAATACTGAGGATGCTAATTCATATTACCCCCAATTCATAGGTTCCCTTAATATTACACACTTGTGAAATAATCAGAAGTATATTTCGTATGGTGAGTCATTAGGAACCCCAAGATAAACTACACTACTGGGGAACAGTCAGGAGTCTATTTCATATGGCCACTCAGAGAATCAGTGAATATTGCACACATGAGAAATACTCAGTGAATATTAGGAGTCTATTTCATATGGCAACACAGTGCCTCAGTGAATAAAGCACACCACGGTAATAGTCAGGATCCTGTTTCATATGACCACTGATTCAGTATCTCACTGAATGACACACCGGGGAATCATCAGGATTCTGTTCCATAGGACCATTCATTCAAAGCCTCACTGAATAATGCACAATGGGGCAAGAGTCAGGAGTCTTTTTTAAATTGCCTCTTATTCAGAGATTCAGTGAATAATAAACACCTGTGGAGTAGTCAGAACCCTATTTAAGATAGCGACAAATTAAGCACCTCCCTGAATGATATGCACCTGTGTGGCAGTCATGATTCTATTTGATATGGACACTCATACAGAACCTATTTGAATAATGCACATGTGAAAAATAATCACTACTCTATTTCATATGGTGATTTTTTTAAGAGAATCATTGAATAACACACACCTGTGAAGTAAAATCGAGTCTATTTCATATGGCCACCACTTCAGTGTTTCAGAGAATAATATATATATCTGGAGTAGCCAAGAATCTCTTTCATATGGCCACTCGTTCAGGGCCTCAGTGAATAATACACACCGGGGAAATTGTCTAGTGTTTACTGCACATGGCCACAAATTGAGAGTCCCTGTATATAATGCACACCTGGGGAATAGACAGCAGTCTCTTCCTTAAGCTCACTTATTCAGTCTCATTCAGTAAATCACACCTGGAAAAGAGTTAAGGGTCTTCTTCAAATGTCTTTTCTGCATCAATTGGTATAATCATGTGGTTTTTGTTTTGGTTCTGTTAATGTGCTGAATGAAGTTTATAGACTTGTGTATGTTGAACCAGCCTTGCATTCTGGGGATGAATCCTACTTGATCATGATAAACAAGTTTTTAAATGTGCTGTTGCAATCGGTTTGCCAGTATTTCATTGAAGATTCTTGCATCTATGTTCATCATGTATATTGGCCTGAAATTTCCTTTTCTTGTTGAGTCTCTACCGGGTTTTGGTATCAGGATGATGTTGGTCTCATAAAATGATTTGGGAATGGTTCCCTCTTTTTGAATTATTTGGTATAGTTTCAGGATGAATGGTACCAGGTCCTTGTTTTGTGTCTGGAAGAACTCAGCTGTGAACCCATCTGTACCTGGGCTTTTTCTGTGTGGTAGGCTCTTAATTGCTGCCTCAACTTCAGACCTTGTTATTGATCTATTCATAATTTCGGATTCCCCCTGGTTTAGGCTTGGGAGGACACAGGTGTCCAGGAATTTAACCATTTCTTCCTGTTTTACTAGTTTATATGCATAGAGTTGTTTGTAGTATTCTCTGATGATGGTTTGAATTTCTGTGGAATCTGTGGTGATTTCTTCTTTATCGTTTTTTATTGCATCTATGTGGTTGTTCTCTCTCTTTCTTTATATCAGTCTGGCTAGTGGTCTGCCTATTTTGTTAATATTTTCGAAAAACCAGCTCTAGGATTTATTGAATTTTTGAAGGGTTTTTCGTGTCTCCATCTCCTGCATTTCTGCTCTCATCTTAGTTATTTCTTGTCTTCGGCTAGGTTTTGAGTTTTTTTGATCTTGCCTCTCCAGCTCTTTTGATGTTGATGAAAGGGTGTCAATTTTGGATCTCTCCACTCTTCTCATGTCGGCACTTATTGCTATATATTTTCTTTTACAGACTGCTTTAAATGTGTCCCAGAAATTCTGGTATGATGTGTCTTTGTTCTCATTGGGTTCAAAGAACTTATTTTATTTTATTTATTTATTTTTTAAATTTTTATTGCGTTATAGGTTTTGGCGT
Source organism: Saguinus oedipus (assembly GCA_031835075.1). Taxonomy (NCBI): domain Eukaryota; kingdom Metazoa; phylum Chordata; class Mammalia; order Primates; family Cebidae; genus Saguinus; species Saguinus oedipus. The sequence continues at coordinate 172,164,047 of CM063174.1, forward strand.
ACATGTGCAGAACGTGCAAGATAGTTGCATAGGTACACACTTGGCAGTGTGTTTTGCTGCGTTCCTCCCCTTCACCCACACTTGGTATTCATCCCCAGGCTATCCCCCCCAGCCCCCCCACTGTCCCTCCCCCATTTCCCCCAACAGTCCCCAGTGTATAGTAGACCGCCTCTTTGTGTCCATGTGTTCTCATTTTTCTCACCCACCTATGAGTGAGTACATGCAATATTTCTTTTTCTGTTCTTGTGTCAGTTTGCTGAGAATGATGTTCTCCAGATTCATCCATGTCCTTACGAAGGACACAAACTCATCATTTTTGATTGCTGCATAATATTCCATGATGTATATGTGCCACATTTTCCCAGTCCAGTCTATCATCGATGGGCATTTGGGATGGTTCCAGGTCTTTGCTATTGTAAACAGGGCTGCAATGAACATTCGTGTGCATGTGTCCTTATAGTAGAACGATTTATAGTCTTTTGGATAGATACCCAGTAATGGGATTGCTGGGTCAAATGGAATTTCTATTTCTAGGTCCCTGAGGAATCGCCACACTGTCTTCCACAATGGTTGAACTAATTTACACTCCCACCAACAGTGTAAGAGTGTTCCTATTTCTCCACATCCTCTCCAGCATCTGCTGTCTCCAGATTTTTTAATGATCGCCATTCTAACTGGTGTGAGATGATATCTCAATGTGGTTTTGATTTGCATCTCTCTAATGACCAATGATGATGAGCACTTTTTCATATGTTTGTTGGCCTCATGTATGTCTTCTTTTGTAAAGTTTCTGTTCATATCCTTTGCCCATTTTTGAATGGGCTTGTTTGTTTTTTTCTGTAAATCTGTTTGAGTTCTTTGTAAATTCTGGATATCAGCCCTTTGCCAGATGGGTAAACTGCAAAGATTTTTTCCCATTCTGATGGTTGCCGATTCACTCTAGTGACTGTTTCTTTTGCCGTGCAGAAGCTGTGGAGTTTGATTAGGTCCCATTTATCTATTTTGACTTTTGTTGCCAATGCTTTTGGTGTTTTGTTCATGAAGTCCTTGCCTACTCCTATGTCCTGAACGGTTTTGCCTAGATTTTCTTCTAGGGTTTTAATGGTGTCAGGTCTTACGTTTAAGTCTTTAATCCATCTGGAGTTAATTTTAGTGTAAGGTGTCAGGAAGTGGTCCAGTTTCTGCTTTCTGCACATGGCTAGCCAGTTTTCCCAACACCATTTATTAAATAGGGAATCCTTTCCCCATTGCCTGTTTTTGTCTGGTTTATCAAAGATAATATGGTTGTAGATATGTTGTGTTGCCTCCGATGCTTCTGTTCTGTTCCATTGGTCTGTATCTCTGTTTTGGTACCAGTACCATGCTGTTTTGATTACTGTAGCCTTGTAGTATAGTTTGAAGTCTGGTAGCGTGATGCCTCCCGCTGTGTTCTTTTTGCTTAGAATTGACTTGGCTATGCGGGCTCTTGTTTGGTTCTTTTTAAATTTTCATTTCATTATAGGTTTTCCGGTACATGTGCAGAACGTACAAGATAGTTGAATAGGTACACACATGGCAGTGTGTTTTGCGACCTTCCTCCCCTTCACCTACACTTGGCATTTATCCCCAGACTATCCCTCACCAGCCCCACACCGCTGTCCCTCCGCCATTCCCCCCCAATAGACCCCAGTGTGTAGTAGACCCACTACCTGTGTCCATGTGTTCTTATTTTTCTCACCCGCATATGAGTGAAAATATTTGGTATTTCCTTTTCTGTTCTTGTGTCAGTTTGCTGAGAATGATGTTCTCCAGATTCATCCAGGTCCTTACAAAGGACATAAACTCATCATTTTTGATTGCTGCATAATATCCCATTGTGTATATGTGCCACATTCTTCTAGACCAGTCTATCATCGATGGGCATTTGGGTTGGTTCCAGTTCGTTGCTATTTTAAACAGTGCTGCAATGAACATTCGTGTGCATGTGTCCCTATAGTAGAACGATTTATACTCCTGTGGATATATAGCCAGTAATGGGATTGCTGGGTCAAATAAAATTTCTATTTCTAGGTCCTTGAGGAATCGCCACACTGTCTTCCACAATGGTTGAACTAATTTACACTCCCATCAACAGTGTAAGAGTGTTCCTATTTCTCCACATCCTCTCCAGCATCGGTTGTCTCCAGATTTTTTAATGATCGCCATTCTAACCGACGTGAGATGGTATCTCAATGTGGTTTTGATTTGCATCTCTCTAATGACCAGTGATGATGAGCATTTTTTCGTGTGTTTGTTGGCCTCATGTATGTCTTCTTTTGTAAAGTTTCTGTACAAGTCCTTTGCCCATTTTTGAATGGGCTTGTTTGTTTTTTTCCTGTAAATCTGTTTGAGTTCTTTGTAAATTCTGGATATCAGCCCTTTGTCAGTTGGGTAAACTGCAAAGATTTTTTTCCAAACTGTTGGTGGCTGATTGACTCTAGTGACTGTTTCTTTTGCCATGCAAAATCTGTTGAGTTTCATTAGTTCCCATTTGTGAATTTTGGCTTTTGTTGCCAATGCTTTTGGTGTTTTGGTCATGAAGTCCTTGCCTACTCCTATGTCCTGAATGGTTTTGCCTAGATTTTCTTCTAGGGTTTTTATGGTGCCAGGTCTTATGTTTAAGTCTTTAATCCATGTGGAGTTAATTTTAGTGTAAGGTGTCAGGAAGGGGTCTAGTTTCTGCTTTCTGCACATGGCTAACCAGTTTTCCCAACACCATTTGTTAAACAGGGAATCCTTTCCCCATTGCATGTTTTTGTCTGGTTTATCAAAGATTATATGGTTGTAGATATGTTGATTTGCTTCTGATGCCTCTGTTCTGTTACATTGGTCTATATCTGTGTTTTGGTACCAGTACCATGCTGTTTTGATTACTGTAGATTTGTAGTATAGTTTGAAGTCTGTAAGTGTGATACCTCCCGCTGTGTTCTTTTTGCTTACTAATGACTTGGCTATGGGGGCTCTCTTTTGAATCCATATGAAGTTCATGGTGGTTTGTTCCCGTCCTGTGAGGAAATTCAATGGTAGATTGATGGGGATAGCATTGATTGTGTAAATTACTTTGGGCAGTATAGCCATTTTTGTGATATTGATTCTTCCTAACCATGAACATGGAATGCTTCTCCATCTGTTTGTGTCCTCTCTTATTTCGTTGAGCTGTGCTTTGTTGTTTTCCTTAAAGAGGTCCCTTACGTTCCTTGTAAGTTGTTTTCCTTAGTATTTTATTCTCTTTGTAGCAATTGTTAATTGCAGTTCATTCTTGATTTGGTTGTCTTTAAGTCTGTTATTGGTGTATAGGAATGCTTGTGATTTTTGCACATTGGTTTTATGTCCTGAGACTTTGCTGAAGTTGCTTATCAGTTACAGAAGTTTTTGGGCCGAGGTGATGGGGTCTTCTAGGTATACTATCATGTCGTCTGCGAAAGAGACAATTTGGCTTCCTCCTTTCATATTCGAATACCCTTTATTTCTTTTTCTTGCCTGATTGCTCTGGCTAGAACTTCCAGTACTACGTTGAATAGGAGTGGTGGGAGAGGGCATCCTTTTGTCCTGCTGGATTTCAAAGAAAATGTTTCCAGTTTTTGCCCATTCAGTATGATATTGGCTGTTGGGTTGTCCTAAATAGCTTTTATTACTTTGAGATATGTTCCATCAATACCAAGTTTGTTGAGGGTTTTTAGCATAAAGGGCTGTTGAATTTTGTCAAATGCCTTCTCTGCGTCAAATGAGATAATCATGTGGTTTTTTTTTTTTGCTTCTGTTTATGTGGTGAATTATATTTATAGACTTGCGCATGTTGAACCAGCCTTGCATCCCCGGGATGAATCCTACTTGATCATGATGGATGTTTTTTAATATGCCGTTGCAATCGGTTTGCCAGTATTTTATTGAAGATTTTTGCATCTATGTTCATCATGGATATTGGCCTGAAGTTTTCTTTTCTTGTTGAGTCTCTGCCACGTTTTGGTATCAGGATGATGTTGGTCTCATAAAACGATTTGGGAAGGGTTCCCTCTTTTCGGATTATTTGGAATAGTTTCAGAAGGAATGGTACCAGATCCTCTTTGTGTGTCTGGTAGAATTCAGCTGTGAACCCATCTGGACCTGGGCTTTTTTTGTGTGGTAGGCTCTTAATTGCTGCCTCAACATCTGACCTTGTTATTGGTCTATTCATAGTTTCGGCTTCCTCCTGGTTTAGGCTTGGGAGGACACAGGCTTCCAGGAATTTATCCATTTCTTCCTGATTTACTAGTTTGTGTGCATAGAGTTGTTTGTAGTATTCTCTGATGATGGTTTAAATTTCTGTGGAATCTGTGGTGATTTCCACTTTATCGTTTTTTATTGCATCTATTTGGTTGTTCTCCCTTTTCTTTTTTATCAGTCTGGCTAGTGGTCTGTCTATTTTGTTGATCTTTTCAAAAAACCAGCTCTTAGATTTATTGATTTTTTGAAGGGTTTTTCTTGTCTCTATCTCTTTCAGTTCTGCTCTGATCTTAGTTATTTCTTGTCCTCGGCTAGGTTTTGAGCTTTTTTGATCTTGCTCCTCTAGCTCTTTCAATTTTGACGATAGGGTGTCAATTTTGGACCTCTCCACTCTTCTCATTTGGGCACTTACTGCTATATATTTTCCTCTACAGACTGCTTTAAATGTGTCCCAGAGATTCTGGTACGTTGTGTCTTCATTCTCGTTGGTTTCAAATAACTTCTTTATTTCTGTCGTCATTTCATTGTTTATCCAATCAACATTCAAGAGCCAGTTGTTCAGTTTCCATGAAGCTGTGCGGTTCTGAGTTATTTTCTGAATTCTGAGTTCCAACTTGCTTGCTCTATGGTCTGAGAGAGTGTTTGATATGATTTCCGTTGTTTTGCATTTGCTGAGGATTGCTTTACTTCCAATTATGTGGTCAATTTTGGGGTAGGTGTGATGTGTTGCTGAGAAGAATGTATATTCTGTGGATTTGGGGTGGAGAGTTCTGTAAATGTCTATCAGGTTTGCTTGTTCCAGGTCTGAGTTCAAGTCCTGGATATCCTTGTTAATTTTCTGTCTGGTTGATCTGTCTGCTATTGACAGTGGAGTGTGAAAGTCTGCCACTATTATTGTGTGGTAGTATAAGTCTCTTTGTAAGTCATTAAGAACTTTCCTTATATATCTGGGTGCTCCTACATTGGGTCCATATATATTTAGAATCGTTAGTTCTTCTTGTTGTATCGATCCTTTTACCAATATGTAATGACCTTCTTTGTCCCTTTTGAACTTTGTTGCTTTGAAGTCTATTTTATCAGAGATGAGAATTGCAACTCCTGCTTTTTTTTGCTCTCCATTTGCTTGGTAAATCTTCCTCCATCCTTTTATTTTGAGACTTTGTGTATCTTTGCGTGTGAGGTGGGTTTCCTGGATACAGCGCACTGATGGGTTTTGGTTTTTTATCCAATTTGCCAGTCTGTGTCTTTTGATTGGTGCATTTAGCCCATTTACATTCAGGGTTAATATTGTTATGTGTGAATTTGATACTGCCATTTTGATGCTAGCTGGCTGTTTTGCCTGTTGGTTCATATACATTCTTCATTTTGTTGATGGTCTTTAGCATTTGGTATGCTTTTAGGATGTCTGGACCTGGTTGTTTCTTTCTATGTGTAGTGCCTCTTTCAGGAGCTCTTGTGAAGCAGGCCTAGGGGTTGACAAAATCTCTGAGTACTTGCTTGTTCGTGAAGGATTTTATTTTTCCTTCACTTATGAAGCTCAGTTTGGCTGGATATGAAATTCTGGGTTGAAAGCCCTTTTCTTTAAGGATGTTGAATATTGGCCCCCACACTCTTCTGGCTTGTAGAGTCTCTGCTGATAGATCTGCTGTGAGTCTGATGGGCTTCCCTTTGTCGGTGACCCGACCTTTCTCTCTGGCTGCCCTTAGTATTTTCTCCTTCGTTTCAACCCTGGTGAATCTGTTGATTACGTGCCTTGGGGTTGCTCTTCTTGCGGAGTATCTTTGTGGTGTTCTCTGTATTTCCTGGAGTTGAGTATTGACCTGTCTTGCTAGGTTGGGGAAATTTTCCTCCATAATATCCTGAAGAGTGTTTTCCAGCTTGGATTCATTCTCTTCATCACATTCTGGTACACCTATCAAACGTAGGTTGGGTCTCTTCAGATAGTCCCACATTTCTTGGAGATTTTGTTCATTCCTTTTTGTACTTTTTTCTTTAATCTTGGTTTCTCGTTTTATATCATTGAGTTGATCTTCAACTTCTGATATTCTTTCTTCTGCTTGGTCATTTCGACTGTTGAAACTTGTGCATGCTTCGTGAAGTTCTCGTGTTTTGTTTTTCAGCTCCTTCAATTCATTCACATTCCTCTCTAAGTTGTCCATTTTTGTTATCAATTCCTCGAATCTTTTTTCAAATCTTTTTTCAAGGTTCATAGATTCTTTGCACTGGTTTAGTACATGTTCCTTTAGCTCACTGAAGTTTCTCATTATCCACTTTCTGAAGTCTGATTCCGTCATTTTGTCACATTCATTCTCCTTCCAGCTTTGTTCCCTTGCTGGTGAGGAGTTTTGGTCCTTTTTTGGAGGTGAGGTGTTTTGGTTTTGGGTGCTTTCCTCCTTTTTGCCCTGGTTTCTTTCCATCTTTATGGATTTATCCGCCTGTCGTCTTAGTAGTTGCTGATTTTTCAATTGGGTATCTGTGTGGGTGCTGAGATTGTTGATGATGAAGTATTTCTGTTACTTAGTTTTCCCTCTAATGGTCTATCCCCTCTGCTGTATGAGTGCTGAGGTCCACTCCAGGCCCTGCTTGTCTGGGGTATACCTGTAGCAGCTGTGGAACAGTGAGGGATGATACCAGTTTCTTCTTCTGCTTTCTTTGTTCCAAAATGATGCCCGCCAAATGTCAGTCTGATTAGTCCTTTTTTGGGTTGACTCTTTGGATATACAGAGGACAGGGCGCTGCTTACGGAGACGGTCTGTTCTTTATAGGAGCTCCAGTGCTGAGCTGTGAGCTCCGTTGTTCATTCAGGGTTGTTGGGAGGTTGTTTATGTCTGCTGCAATAGAACTCATAAAACACCACCCTTTTTTTTCCCCCTTAGATGCTCTGTCTCAGGGTGTGGGGCTTTCTTTATGAGTATCTGTTGCACTGTCCTGCCCCACTAGGAGGCAGTCTATTCACTATTTGCCTGCCGGGGCTCTGACCTTCTAGCGTGGTCCGGCCCTGTTGCTGTTGGGCTCCCTTCTGCTGTGGAGCACTCCCCCCTCCTGGCGGAGTCTCTCTGTTATGGCAGGTTGCCTCCGCAATGGCAGACTGCATCAGCCCTGGGAGGTACTTCAGTAGGGGCGGATTACTTCAGTAATGACAGCGCCCCTCCCTCACTGGGCTGTGCCATCCTAGGTGCTGTCAGCAAAACTCTCAGCCCCAAACACCTCCAGTCGCCACCCTGCTTGTCCCCGTGAGGGTGGTACCCGCCCACCCAGCTCCCTGCCTCAGAGTCCATCCTCTCTCTCTCTCTCTTCCTCTCTGCAAGCTGAAAAATCGACTCTCTCACTGGCTCCCCAGTAGCCTGCTGATAGGGCACTGGGATCTGTGTGATCTCCTGTGCTGCTGCCCACTGCACCGGCTCAGATCACGATTCCCAGGAAACTCCTGGTCTGCTTCATTGTTCAAATCCCGTTCAATCAGATGGACATGCCAATCTGCCCTTCTAAATCTCAGATTGCCAGTTTAACAGGGCACCCACACCAGTGAGTTCCCTCCCGGGTCCCGCTGCGGCACTGGCTGAAGCGGCCACGCGAGCAGGCTGCTAGCCTGCTGTACTAGCATCCCATGTCACTCCCACACCTGGGACGTTCAACGCTCTGTGGGAAAAAAACGTCCATCACAGAATGCGGCTAGGACTCACCCTCTGCATTTTCACTAAGAGCTGCATTCCTGAGTCGCTTCCAGGATGCCATCTTGCGAGTCCCCTCAGAACCTGTTTTAATAATGAGATCATGGAGAATAATTAAAATCTATGTTATATGGCTACTGATTCACACAATCAGTGAATAATGCATACCTGTGGAGTAATAAGAAGTCTGTTTTATATGGCCACTCTTTCACTGCCTCACCGCATATTACACACTTGTGATATAATCTGGAGTCTATTTCTTATGGCCACTCATTCAGATAATTACTGTATAATGCACACCTGCGGAATAGTCAGAAGTCTCTTTCCTATGCCTACTCATTGAGAGCCTCACTGAATGTAGACACCTGGGGAAATAGTCAGGATTCTGTTTTATCCCCTCATTCAGAGTCTCACTGAATAATGCACACCTGTGGAATATTCAGGTGTCTTTCTCATGTGGCCTCTCATTCTCAGTGTCACTGAATAATGTGGAGTAGTTAGGAGTCTGTTTTCTGTAGACACATATTCAGAGCATAAGTGAATAATACACACCCGTGTGATAGTAAGGAATCTAAGTAATATGGCCACATATTCAGAGCCTCTCTGAATAATACATACCTGTAGAATAATTAGGAGTCTATTTCCGATGGACATTCATTCAGAGCCTCCGTGAATAATGCACTCCTGTAAAGTAGCCAGGAGTCTATTTCATTTGGACACTCATTATTAGCCTCAGTGCATAGTATGGACCTGTGAAATAATCAGGAGTCTATTTCATATGGTCACTCATTCAGAGCCTCAGTGAATAATACACACTTGTGGAATAGTCTACATTCTATTTTTTTATGGCCACTCTCTCAGTACCTTACTGAGTGGTACACAGCTGGGGAATAGGCAGGACAGTTTCATATGGACACTCAATGAGTGCTTCATTGAGTAATGCACAGCTGTGGAATAGTCAGAAATCTATTTCGTTTTGTCACTCTTTCAGAGCCTCAGTGAGTAATACACACCTACAAAACATTAGAGAGTGTGTTTCATGTGGCCACTCATTCAGAGCCTCAGGGAATAGTGCACACCTGGAGAATTCTGAAAAGTCTATTTGGAATGGTGATGCGTTCAGAGACTCTGTGAATAACACACTCCTGGGGAATTGTGAGGAATCCATTCCAAATGGCCACATTTTTGGAGGCTCAGTGAATCATACACACCAAAAAAAAATCAGGAGTCTATTGCTCATGTCATCTCATTCAGCCCCTCAGTGAATAATGAACATCTGTCGAGTATTGAGGGGTCTGTTTCATATGGCCACATATTTCGAGCCTCACTGAATAGTACACAACTGGAAAAAGGTGAGGGGTGTATTTCACATGGCCACTAATTATAAGGTTTAGTGAATAATTCACAGCTGTTGAGTACTCAGGAGCCTTTCTTATATGGCGAATCATTCAGAGCCTCACTGAATGATACACAGCTTGGAAATAGTCAGGATTCTAATTTATATAAATGTTAATTATCAGCCTCAGTGAATCACGAATGTCTGTGGAATACTGAAGATACTAATTTATATTACATCCCTATTCATAGATTCCCTTAATATTACACACTTGTGAAATGATCAGAAGTCTATTTCATATGGTGAGTTATTAAGAACCACAAGAAATAATACACTACTAGGAAACAGTCAGTGGTCTATTGCATATAGCCACGCAGAGTATCAATGCGTAATGCACACATGAAAAATACTCTGTGAATATTAGGAGTCTATTTCATATGGCCACACAGAGCCTCAGTGAATAATGCACACCAAGGTAATCATCAGGATCCTGTTTCATATGACCATTGATTCAGTATCTTTCTAAATGACATACTGGGGTATCGTCAGGATTCTGTTCCATAGGACCATTCATTCAGAGCCTTACTGAACAATGCACAAGGGGGCAATAGTCAGGAGTCTATTTCATATGGCCTCTCCTTCAGTGCTTCAGTGAATAATGAATACCTGTGGAGTAGTCATGACCCTATTTAAGACAGCCACAAATTAAGCACCTCACCTAATGATACACACCTTGTTGACAGACAGGAGTCGACTTAAAATGGCTACACATTCAGAGTCTCTGTAAATAATGCACACCTGGGCAATAGGTAGGAGTCTTTGTTTATGCCCACTTATTCAGAGTCTCATTAAATGATACACTCCTGCAGAGGAGTTAAGAGTCTACTTCATATAGCCACGCATTTAGATCCTTAGTTAATAATGCACACCAGTATAATAGTCTGGAGCCTCTCTTATATAGCCACTCATTCAGTGCCTCACTGAATGATACACACCTGGGGAATCATCAGGATTATATTCCATAGTGCCAGTCAGTCAGAGACTTATTGAATAATTCACAACGTGGCAATAGTCAGGTGACTATTTTATCTGGCCTCTCATTTAGAGCTTCAGTGAATAATGAACTTCTATGGAGTAGTCAGGACGCTGTTTATTGTATCCATGAATTAAGAGCCTCCCTGAATGATACACACCTGGGTGATAGTCAGGAGTCTATTTCATATGTTATCTCATTCTGGAAATAACTGAAGAATACAGACCTGGGAAATTTTCAGGAATCTATTTGTTATGGACACTCATGCAGAACCTCTTTGAATAATGCACACATGGGGAATATTTAGGAGTCCATGTCATATGGCTATTCATTCAGACCATCAGTGAATAAAGCACACATGTGTAGTAATAAAAATTCCATCTCATGTGGCCATTCTTTCACAGCCTCACAGAATATTATACTGTTATGATTTATTCTGCAGTATATTTCATGTGGCCACTCAGAGGATCAGTGTATAATGCACACATGAGGAATATGCTGTGAATATTAAAAGTCTATTTTATATGGCCACTCAGAGCCTCACTGAATAATGCATACCATGGTAATAGTCAGAATCCTGTTTATTGTGACCACAGATTCAGTATCTCTCTGAATGATACACACCAGGGAATCTTCAGGATTCTATTTCATAGGAATACTCATTCAGAGCCTTACTAAGTAATGCACAAGGTGGCAAGAGTCAGGAGTTTATTTCATATGGCCTCTCTTTCAGAGATTCAGTGAATTATAAAAACCTGTGAAGTAGTCAGGATTCTATTTAAGATAGCCGAAAATTAAGCACCTAAAAATCGAGTGTATTTTATATTGCCATCACTTCAATGTTTCAGCGAATAATATACATATCTGGAGTAGTCAATAATCTCTTTTATATGGCAACTCGTTCAGGGCCTCAGTGAATAATACACCCGAGTGAAATTGTCTAGTGTCTATTTCAAATGGCCACACATTGAGAGTCTCTGTATATAATGCTCACCTGGGGAATAGACAGGAGTCTCTATTTCAGGCTCACTTATTCAGTCTCATTCAGTAATACACATCTGGAAAAGAGTTACGGGTCTTATTCATGTAGCCACTCATTTAGAGCCTCAGTAAATAATACACACCTGTGGAGCAGACAATGGTCTATTTTGTATGGCCACAAAATCTAAGCCCGAGTGAGTAATGCACAACTTTGGAATAATGAGGAGTTTATTCCATATTCCCACTTAATCTGTGTCTCAGTCAATAGTACACACCTTAGAAATAGTAAGGGATCTATTTCATCTAATCCCTAACTCAAAGCCTCATGAAATAATACACACCTGTGGAATAGTCAGGAGGCTATTTCATATGGCCAAGCATTCAGAGACTCAGTGACTAATACATACCAGGGCATACTCAGGACATTATTACATATGGCCCCTCATTCAGAGCTTCACTGAATAATAAAAACCTGGGGGAAAGTCAGGATTCTATTTCATAAAGACGCTCTTTCAGAGCCAAACGTAAAAATGCACTCCTGCGAGTATTCAGGAGTCTCTTTCCTATATCCACTCATTAAGAGCCTGATTAAATAATAAACATCTATGAAAATTTCAGGAGTGTGTTTCACATGGCCACTCATTCAGAGCCTCATTGAATCATACATACCTGGGGAATACTCAGGAGTCTATTTCATATGGCCACTCATTCAGAAACTCGTGGAATAATGCACACCTGTGAAATAGTAGGGAGTCTATTTGATATGATGGTTCATTCTGTGCCTCAGTGGAAAATGAACATGGGAAGAATAGTTAAGGGGCTATTTTATGTAGCCACTCATCCATATCTTTAGTAAGTAATACACAGCTGGGGAATAATCAGGAGTCTATTTCATGTGGCCAATTATTCAGAAACTCAGTGAATGCTACACACCTGAGGACTAGTTAGAATCTGTGACATATGGCGGCTCAATCAGAGCATTACTGATTGATGCACACCTGGGAATTAGTCAGGATTCTATTTTGTATCACCATTGTTTAGGAGCCTTATTGAGTAATGCACATCTGCTCAGTAATCAGAAGGCTATGTCATGTGAAACTCATTCATAGCCTCTGAATAATGCACACCTGTGGAGAAGCCAGGAGTATATTTCACACAGCCACTCATTCAGAACCTCACTGAACGATACACACCTGTGGATCGGTCAGCATTTCATTTCATAAGGCATATGACTCATAGCATCAGTGAATAATGCACAAATGTACAGTACTCAGCAGTCTTTTTTATAAAGCCACTCATTCAGAGAATCACTGAATAATAAAAATATTTGGGATAGACATCATCCTGTTTCATATGATCCCACAAGTAGAGCCTCACTGAGTAATATACTCACTCATAGGCGGGTGAGAAAAATGAGAACACATGGACACAGAGAGGCGGTCTACTATACACTGGGGACTGTTGGGGGAAATGGGGGAGGGACAGCGGGGGGGGGGCTGGGGGGATAGCCTGGGGATGAATACCAAGTGTGGGTGAGGGGGAGGAAGGCAGCAAAACACACTGCCATGTGTGTACCTATGCAACTATCTTGCACGTTCTGCACATGTACCCCAAAACCTATAATGCAATAAAAATTTAAAAAAAAAAAAAAATAATAATAAAAAAAAAAATAAAAATAAAAATAAACACCTGAAAGAGATTTAGGAGTCTACTTTGATGGCCACTCATTTGTAGCCTCAGTGAATAATGCACGCATGTGGATTAGATACTAGTCTATTTTATATGGCCACAAAATCAAAGCCTGAGTCAGTAATGCCCAACTTTGGAATAGTCATTAGTCTATTCCATATGCCCATATATTCAGAGTCTGAGTCAATAATGCACACCTGGGGAGTAGTCAGATGTCTATTTTATATGGTCAGTAACTCAAAGACTCATTAAATGATACACACCTGTGGACGAGTCAGGAGGGTATTTCATATGGCCAAAGTTTCAGAGCCTCAGTAAATAATGCGTATCTGAGGAATACTCAGGACCCTATTACATATGGCCTATTCTTCAGAGATTCACTGAATACGGAACCCCTGTATTGTAGTCAGAATTCTATTTTATATAGCCACATATGCAGAGCCTCAGTGAATAACATACACCTTTGGTAAAGTCAAGTTTCTACGTCGTATAACCACTCATTTAGAGCCAAACCGAAAAATGCACGCCTGAGGATTATTCACTAGTCACTTTCCTATGGCCACTCATTCAATGCCTCACTGAATAATACAGACCTATGAAAAATTCAGGAGTGTATTTCACATGGCCACTCATTCAGAACCTCAGTGAAGAATCATATATACCTGGAGAATACTCAGGATTCTATTTAATATAGCCACTTATTCAGAGACTCACTGAATAATGCACACCTGGGGAATAGTCTGGAGTCTATTTAATATGACCGTTCACCCAGTGCCTCAGTGGAAAATGCACAGCTGAGAAATAGTTAGGAGGATGTAGTCAGGTGTCTATTTTATATGGTCACTCATTCAGAAACTCACTGAATGATACACAACTGGGAAATTGTCAGAGTCCATGCCATATGGCCACTCAATCAGAGCATTAACGAATAATGCACAATGAGGCAATAGTCAGGAGTCTATTTCATATGGTCTCTTTTTCAGAGATTCAGTGCATAATAAAAAGCTGTGGACTAGTCAGGACCCTGTTTAAGGTAGCCACAAACTAAGCACCTCCCGGAATAATACACAAATGTGTGATTGCCAGAAGTCTATTTTATATGGACACTCATACAGAACCTCTTCGAATACTACACATGTGGGGAATAAACACTAGTCTATTTTATATAGTGATTCTTTTGGAATATCAAGAAATAACGCACACCTGTGGAGTAAAATGGGGTCTATTTCATATGGCCACCCTTTCAGTGTTTCAGTGAATAATATGTATATCTGAATAGTCAATAATCTCTTTCATATGGGTACACGTTCAGGGCCTCAGTGAATAATACACACCTTGAAAACAGTCAAGAGTCTACTTCAAGTTTTTACACATTCAGTGTCTCTGTATATAATGCACACCTGAGCAATAGCCAGGAGTCTCTTATGTATGCCCACATATTCAGAGTCTCATTCAGTAATAAAAATTTAAGGAAGAGTTAAGAGTCTACTTCATATAGCCACTCATTTAAAGCGTCAGTGTATAATGCACAGCAGGGTTATATTCTGGAGCCTCTTTTATATGGCCACTCATTCAGTGCCTCACTTAATGATACACACCTGGGGAATCATAAGAATTTTATTCAATACTACCACTCATTCAGAGTCTTATAGAATAATTAACAATGGGAAATAGACAGGTGTCTATTATGTATGGCCTCTCATTCAGAGCTTCAGTTAAATAATGAACTTCCATGGAGTAGTCAAGTCACTGTTTAAGAGAGCCACGAATTAAATGCCTCCCTGAATGATACACTCCTGGGTGATAGTCAGGAGTGTATTTTGTATGACCTCTCATTCTGAAAATCTCTGAAGAATACACACATGACGGAGTGTCAGCAGGATATTTGGTATGCACACTCATACAGAACGTGTTTAAATAATGTGAATATGGAGAATAATTAGGAGTCTATATTATATGCCTACTGATTCACACAATTAGTTAATAACGCACACCTGTGGAGTAATAAGAAGTCTTTTTCATATGGCCACTCTTTCACAGCCTCACCGCATATAACACACATGTGATATAAATTGGAGTATATGTCTTATGGGGATGCATTCAGAGAATTACTGAATAATGCACACCTGCGGAACAGTCAGAAGTCCTCTTCCTATGGTTATTCATTGAGAGCCTCACCGAATGTACACACCTGGTGAAATAGTCAGGATTCTGTTTTATCCCCTCATTCAGAATCTCACTGAATAATGCTCACCTGTGGAATAGTCAGGTGTCTTTTTCATGTAGCCTCCCATTCGGAGTGTCACTGAATAATGTGGAGTAGCCAGGAGTCTATTTTATGTAGACACATATTCAGAGCCTCAGTGAATAATACACACCCGTGTGATAGTAATATATCCAATTAATTTGGCCACATATTCAGAACCTCACTGAATAATACACACCTGGACAATAATTTGGAGTCTATTTTCGATAAACCTTCATTCAGAGCCTTGGTGAATACTGCACACGTGTGAAGTAGCCAGGGGTATATTTCATTTGGACACTCATTCTTAGCCTCAGTGGACAATATGCACATGTGAAATAATCAAGAGTCTATTTCATATGGCAACTCATTCAGATCCTCAGTGAATAATACACACTTGTGGAATAGTCAAGATTCTCTTTTATATGGCAACTCTCTCAGTAACTTACTAAGGGGTACACACCTGGGGAATAGTCAGGACAGTTTCATATGGACACTCAATGAGTGCCTCGCTTAATAATGCACACCTGTGGAAGAGTCAGGAATCTATTTCATTTAGTCACTCTTTCAGAGCCTCAGTGAATAATACACACCTAGAAAACATTGGGGTGTGTGTTTCATGTGGCACTCATTCAGAGCCTCATGGATTGGTGAACACCTGGAGAATTCCCAAGTGTCTATTTTAAATGGCAATGCATTCAGAGACTCTGAATAACACACTCCTAGGGAATTGTAAGGAATCCTTTCTGAATGGCCACATATTCAAAGCCTCAGTGTATCATGCACACCAATAAAATAAATCAGGAATCTATTGCTTATGCCCTCTTATTCAGCCCCTCAGTGAATAATGCATATCTGTCGAGTACTTAGTGTTCTTTTTCATATGCCCACTGATTTTAAGACTCACTGAATAGTACACAACTGCAAAAAGGAAAGGGGTGTATTTCACATGGCCACTCATTTAGAGAATTAGTGAATAATTCACAGCTGTTGAGTACTCAGGAGACTTTCTCATATGGCAAATCATTCAGAGCCTTACTGAACGATACAGTGCTTGGGAATAGTCAGAATTCTATTTAATATAAATGCTCGTTATAAGCCTCAGTGAATAATGCATGTCTGTGGAATACTGAGCATATTATTTCATATTACCTCCTAATTCATATATTCCCTTAATATTACAAACTTATGAAATAATCAGAAGTCTATTTCATATGGTGATTCTTTAGGAACCCCAAGAAATAATACACTACTAGGGAACAGTCAGGAGTCTATTTCATATGGTAACTCAGAGAATTAGTGAATAATGCACACATGAGGAATACTCTGTGAATATTAGGAGTCTATTTCATATGGCCACACAGAGCCTCAGTGAATAATGCAAACCAAGGTAATAGTCAGGATTCTGTTTCATATGATCACTGATTCAGCATCTTTTTAATGACACACCGGGAAATCGTCAGGATTCTGTTCCATAGGACCATTCTTTCAGAGCCCTTATTGAACAATGCACAAGGGGGCAATAGTCAGAAGTCTATTTCATATGGCCTCTACTTTGGAGATTCAGTGAATAATGAACACCTGTGGAGTAGTCATGACCCTATTTAAGATAGCCACAAATAAAGCACCTCACTGAATGATACACACCTGTGTGACAGTCAGGAGTCTACTTAAAATGGCTACACATTCAGAGTCTCTTTAAATAATGCACACCTGTGACAATAGACAGGAGACTTTTTTATGCTCATTTATTCAGAATCTCATTGAATGATACACACCTGCAGAGGAGTTAAGAATCTACTTCATAGAGCCACCCACTTAGATCCTCAGTGAATAATGCACACCAGGGTAATAGTCTGGAGCCTCTCTCAAATAGCCACTCATTCAGTGCCTCACTGAATGATACACACCTGGGGAATCATCAGGATTTTATTCCATACTGCCACACACTCAGAGCCATATTGAATAATTCACAATGTGTCAATAGTCAGGTGACTATTTTATATGGCCTCTCATTTAGAGTTTCAGTGAATAATGAACTTCTATGGAGTAGTCAGGACTCTGTTTATGGTAGCCACGAATTAAGTGCCTCCCTGAATGATACACACATGGGTGAAAGTCAGGAATCTATTTCATATGATCTCTCATTCTGGGAATAACTGAAGAATACACACCTGGGAAACTGTCAGGAGTCTATTTGGTATGCATAACCTCTTTGAATAATGCACACATGGAGAATAATTAGGAGTCTATGTCATATGGCTACTCATTCAGACAATCAGTGAATAACGCACAAATGTGGATAATTAAGAAGTCTGTGTCATGTGGCCACTTTTTTACAGCCTCACCGAATATTATACACGTATGATATAGTCTGGAGTCTATTTCATGTGGCCACTCAGAGAATCAGTGAATAATGCACACATGAGGAATACTTTGTGAATATTAAGAGTCTATTTTATATAGCCACTCAGATCCTCAGTGAATAATGCATACCACGGTAATAGTCAGGATCCTGTTTCATGTGACCACTGATTCAGTATCTATTTGAATGACACAGCAGGGAATCTTCAGGACTCTATTACATAGGAACACTCATTCAGAGCCTTACTAAATAATGCACAATGGGACTAGAGTCAGGAGTCTATTCCATATGGCCTCTCTTTCAGAGATTCAATGAATAATAAAAAGCTGTGGATTAGTCAGGACCCTATTTAAGATAGCCTCAAAATAAGCACCTTTCTGAATATACACAGCTGTGTGACAGTCAGGAGTCTATTTGATATGGACACCTAAACAGAACCCCTTTGAATAATGCACATGTGAAGAATAATCACTAGTCTATTTCTTTTTTTTAAATTTTTATTGCATTTTAGGTTTTTGGGTACATGTGCAGAACATGCAAGATAGTTGCATAGGTACACACATGGCAGTGTGTTTTGCTGCCTTCCTCTGCTGTTTTTTAAATTTTTATAGCATTTTAGGTTTTGGGGTACATGTGCAGAACATGCAAGATAGTTGCATAGGTACACACATGGCAGTGTGTTTTGCTGCCTTCCTCCAATTAACCCACATTTGGCATTTCTCCCCAGGCTATCCCTCCCCAGCTCCATGACTAGTCTATTTCATGTAGTGATTTCTTTAAAGAATCATTGAATAACACACACCTGTGAAGTAAAATCGAGTCTATTTTACATGGCCACCATTTCAGTGTTTCAGTGAATAATATATATATCTGAAATAGCCAGGAATCTCTTTCATATGGCCACTCGTTCAGGGCCTCAGTTAATAATACACCCCTAGGAAATTGTCTACTGTCTTCTTCAATGGCCACTCATTGAGAGTCTCTGTATATAATGCACACTTGGGGAATAGACAGGAGTCTCTTTCTTAGGCTCACTTATTCAGTCTCATTCAGTAATACACACCTGGGAAATAGTTAAGAGTCTTCTTTATATAGCCACTCATTTAAAGCCTCAGTAAATAATGCACACTTGTAAAACAGACACTGGCCTACTTTGTGTGGTCACAAAATCTAAGCCTGAGTGAGTAATGCACAACTTCGGAATAATGAGGAATCTATTCCATATGCCCACTTAATCAGTGTCTCAGTCAATAATACACACCTTAGGAAAAGTAATGGATCTATTTCATCTAATCACTAACTAAAAGCTCCATTAAATAATACCACATGTGGAATAGTCAGGAGGCTATTTCATATGGCCAAACATTCAGCACCTCAGTAACTAATACATACTGGGGCACACTCAGGACACTTACATATGGCCTTTCATTCAGAGCTTCACTGAATAATGAACACCTGAGGAAAAGTCAGGATTCTATTTCATAAAGACACTCTTTCAGAGCCAAACCTAACAATGCACTCCTGCGACTACTCAGGAGTCTCTTTCCTATTTCCACTCATTCAGAGCCTCATTGAATAATACACATCTGTGGAAATGTCAGGAGTGTATTTCACATGGCCACTCATTCATAAACTCGTGAAATAATGCACACCTGCGAAATACCGTGGAGTCTATTTGATATGAGGGTTCATTCAGTGCCTCAGTGAAAAATGCACACGGGAGGAATAGTTAAGTGGCTATTTTACATAGCCACTCATCCGTAACTTTAGTAAGTACTACACACCTGGGGAATAGTCAGGAGTTTATTTTATGTGGCCAATTATTCGGAAACTCAGTGAATGATACACAACAGGGAAATAGTCAGAGTCCATGTCATATGGAAACTCAATCACAGCATTACCAAATAATGCACAATAGGGCAATAGTCAAAAATCTATTTCAAATGACCTATTATTCAGAGCTTCAGTGCATAATAATCAGTTGTGGAGTAGTCTGGAATCTATTTAAAATAGCCCCAAATTAAGCACCTCCCTGAATAATACACACATAAGTGATTGTCAGGAGTTTATTTGATATGGACACACATACAGAACCTTTTCGAATACTGCACATGTGGGGAATAAACACTAATCTATTTTATATGGTGATTCGTTTGGAATATCAAAGAATAACGCACAACTGTGGAGTAAAATGGGGTCTATTTCATATGGCCACTCTTTCAGTGTTTCAGTGAATAATATGTATATCTGAATAGTCAGGAACCTCTTTAATACGGCCACACGTTCAGGGCATTGGTGAATAATACACATTTTGGAAACAGTCAAAAGTCTACTGCAAATGTCTACACACTCAGGGTCTCCATAAATAATGAACACCTGGGCAATAGCCAGGAGTCCCTTCTTTATGCCCACTTATTCAGAGTCTCATTCAATAATACACACCTAAGGAAAAGTTAAGAGTCTACTTCATAGAGCCACTCATTTAAAGCCTCAGTGAATAATGCACACCAGGGATATAGTTTGGAGCGTCTTTTTTTTTATTGCATTTTAGGTTTTGGGGTACATGTGCAGAACGTGCAAGATAGCTGCATAGGTACACACATGGCAGTGTGTTTTGCTGCCTTCCTCCCCTTAACCCTCATTTGGCAATTCTCCCCAGGCTATCCCCCCCAGCTCCCCCACAATGTCCCTCCTCTATTCCACCAATAGATCCTAGTGTGTAGTACCCCCTTCACTGTGTCCATGTGTTCTCATTTATTTCACCCGCCTATGAGTGAGAATATGTGGTATTTCATTTTCTGTTCTTGTGGCAGTTTGCTGAGAATGATGTTCTCCAGATTCATCCATGTCCTTACAAAGGACATAAACTCATCATTTTTTATTGCTGCATAATATTCCATGGTGTATATGTGCCACATTTTTTCAGTCCAGTCTATCATCCATGGGCATTTGGGTTGGTTCAAGGTCTTTGCTATTGTAAACAGTGCTGCAATGAACATTCGTGTGCATGTGTTTTTATAGTAGAACGACTTATAGTCCTTTGGATATATTCCCAGAAATGGGATTGCTGGGTCAAATGGAATTTCTATTTCTAAGTCCTTGAGGAATTGCCACACTGTCTTCCACAATGTTTGAACTAATTTACACTCCCACCAACAGTGTAAGAGTGTTCCTTTTTCTCCACATCTTCTCCAGCATCTGCTGTCTCCAGATTTTTTAATGATCGCCATTCTAACTGGCGTGAGATGGTATCTCAATGTGGTTTTGAATTGCTTCTCTCTAATAACCAGTGATGATGAGCATTTTTCCATGTGTTTGTTGGCGTCATGCATGTCTTCTTTTGTAAAGTGTTTGTTCATATCCTTTGCCCATTTTTGAATGGGGTTGTTTGTTTTTTTCTTGTAAATCTGTTTGAGTTCTTTGTAAATTCTGGGTACAAGCCCTTTGTCAGTTGGGTAAACTGCAAAGATTATTTTTCAATCTGTTGGTTGCCAATTCACTCTAGTGACTGTTTCTTTTGCTGTGCAAAAGCTGTGGAGTTTGGTTAGGTCCCATTTGTCTATTTTGGCTTTCGTTGCCAATGCTTTTGGGGTTTTGGACATGAAGTCCTTGCCTACTATGTCCTGAATGGTTTTGCCTAGATTTTCTTCTAGGGATTTTATGGTTCCAGGTCTTATGTTTAAGTCTTTAATCCATCTGGAGTTAATTTTAGTGTAAGGTGTCAGCAAGGGGTCCAGTTTTTGCTTTCTGCACGTGGCTAACCAGTTTTCCCAACAGCATTTGTTAAACAGGGAATCCTTTCCCCATTGCTCGTTTTTGTCTGGTTTATCAAAGGTTCTATGGCTGTGGATATGTTGATTTGCTTCCGATGCCTCTGTTCTGTTCCATTGGTCTATATCTCTGTTTTAGTACCAGTACCATGCTGTTTTGATTACTGTAGCCTTGTAGTATAGTTTGAAGTTTGGTAGTGTGATGCCTCCCGCTGTGTTATTTTTTCTTAGCATTGACTTGGCTATGTGGGGATTCTTTCGGTTCCATATGAAGTTCATGGTGGTTTTTTCCAGTTCTGTGAAGAAATTCAATGGTAGCTTGATGGGGATAGCTTTGATTCTGTAAATTACTTTTAGCAGTATAGCCATTTTCACGACATTGATTCTTCCTAATCATGAACATGGAATGTTTTTCCATCTGTTTTTGTCCTCTCTTATTTCTTTGAGCAGTGGTTTGTAGTTTTTCTTGAAGAGGTCCCTTAGGGTTTTTGTAAGGTGTATTCCTAGGTATTTTATAATCTTTGTAGCAATTTTGAATGGAAGTCCGTTCTTGACATGGTTCTCTTCAAGTCTGTTATTGGTTTATAGGAATGCTTATGATTTTTGCACATTGATTTTATATCCTGAGACTTTGCTAAAGTTGCTTATCAGTTTCAGAAGTTTTGGGCTGAGACGATGGGGTCTTCTAGGTATACTATCATTTCGTCGGCAAATAGAGACAATTTGGCTTCCACCTTTTCTATTCGAATACACTTTATTTCTTTTTCTTGCGTGATTGCCCTGGGGAGAACTTCCAGTACTATGTTGAATAGGAGTGGTGAGAGAGGGCATCCTTGTCTAGTGCCGGATTTCAAAGGGAATGCTTCCAGTTTTTGCCCATTAAATATGATATTGGCTGTTGTTTGTCATAAATAGCTTTTAGTACTTTGAGATATGTTCCATCAATACCGAGTGTATTGAGGGATTTTAGCATATAGGGCTGTTGAATTTTGTCAAATGCCTTCTCTGCGTCAATTCAGAAAATCATGTGGTTTTTGTTTCTTGTTCTGTTAAGGTGGTGAATGACGTTTATAGACTTGTGTATTTTGAACCAGCCTGGCATTCCCGGCATCAATCCTACTTGATCATGATGGGTAAGTTTTTTATTGTGCTGTTGCAATCGGTTTGCCAGTATTTTATTGAAGATTTTTGCATCTATGTTTCTTATGGATATTGGCCTGAAGTTTTATTATCTTGTTGAATCTCTGCCGGGTTTTGGTATCAGGATGATGTTGGTCTCCTAAAACAATTTGGGAAGGATTTCCTCTTTTTGAATTATTTGCAATAGTTTCAGGAGGAATGGTACCAGATCCTCTTTGTGTGTCTGGTAGAATTCGGCTGTGAACCCATCTGGACCTTGGCCTTTCTTGTGTGGTAGGTTCTTAATTGCTGCCTCCACTTCAGACCTTGTTATTGGTCTATTCATAGTTTCGGCTTCCTCCTGGTTTAGAATTGGGAGGACACATGTGTCCAGGAATTTATTCATTTCTTTTTGGTTTACTGGTTTATGTGCAGAGAGTTGTTTGTAGTATTCTCTGATGATGGTTTGAATTTCTGTGGAATCCGTGGTGTTTTCCCCTTTATCTTTTTTATTGCATCTATTTGGTTGTTCTCTCTCTTCTTTTTTATCAGTCTGGCTAGTGTTCTGTCTATTTTGTTAATCTTTTTGAAAAACAAGCTCTTGGATTTATTGATTTTTTGAAGGGTTTTTCGTGTCTCTATCTCTTTCAGTTCTGCTCTGATCTTAGTTATTTCTTGTCTTTGGCTATGTTTTGAGCTTTTTTGATCTTGCTCTTCTACCTCTTTCAATTTTGATGATAGGGTGTCAATTTTGGATCTCTACACTCTTCTCATGTAGGCACTTATTGCTATATATTTTCCTCTACAGACTGCTTTAAATGTATACCATAAAATCTCATATGTTTTGTCTTCGTTCTTGTTGGTTTTGAAGAACTTCTTATTTCTGCTTTCATTTCATTGTTTATCCAATCAACATTCAAGAGCCAGTTGTTCAGTTTCCAAGAAGCTGTGTGGTTCTCAGTTAGTGTCTGAATTCTGAGTTCTAACTTCATTGCACTATGGTCTGAGAGGCTGTTTCTTATTATTTCAGTTGTTTTGCATTTGCTGAGAAGTGCTTTACTTCCAATTATGTGGTCAATTTTGGAGTAGGTATGATGTGGTGCTGAGAAGAATGTATATTCTGTGGGTTTGGGGTGGCGAGTTCTGTAAATGTGTATTAGGTTTGCTTGTTCCATGTCTGAGTTGAAGCCCTGGATATCCTTGTTAATTTTCTGTCTGGTTGATCTGTCTGATATTGACAGTGGAGTGTTAAAGTCTCCCACTATTACTGTGTGGGAGTCTAAGTCTCTTTGTAAGTCGTTAAGAACTTGCCTTATATATCTGGGTGCTCCTGTATTGGGTCCATATATGTTTAGGGTCATTAGCTCTTCTTGTTGTATCGATCCTTTTACCATTATGTAATGACTTTATTTATCTTTTTTGATCTTTGTTGCTTTAAAGTCTATTTTATCAGAGATGAGAATTGCAACTCCTGCTTTTTTTTTTGCTCTCCATTTGCTTGGTAAATATTCCTCCATCCCTTTATTTTGAGCCTTTGTGAATCCTTGTATGTGAGATGGGTTTACTGGATACAGCACACCAATGGGTTTTGGTTTTTTATCCAATTTGCCAGTCTGTGTCTTTTGATTTGTGCATTTATCCCATTTACATATAGGGTTAATATTGTTATGTGTGAGTTTGATACTGCCATTTTGATACTAGCTGGGTGTTTTGTCTATTGGTTGATGCAGATTTTTCATTTTGTTGACGCTCTTTAGGATTTGGTATGTTTTTAAAATGGCTGGTACTGGTCGTTTGTTTCTATGTGTAGTGCCTCTTTCAGGAACTCTTGTAAACGTTGCCTGGTAGGGACAAAATCGCTGGGTACTTGCTTGTTGGCAAAAGATTCTATTCTTCCTTCACTTATGAAGCTCAGTTTGGCTGGATATGAAATTCTGGGTTGAAAGTTCTTTTCCTTAAGGATGTTGAATATTGGCCCCCACTCTCTTCTGGCTTGTAGAGTTTATGCCGAGAGATCTGCTGTGAGTCTGATTGGCTTCCCTTTGTGGGTGATCCGACCTTTCTCTCTGGCTGCCGTTAGTATTTTCTCCTTCCTTTCAACCCTGGTGAATATGACGATTATGTGCCCTGTGGTTGCCCTTTTTTCAGAATATCTTTGTGGTGTTCTCTGTATTTCCTGGAGTTGAGTATTGGCCTGCCTAGCTTGGTTGGGGAAATTTTCCTGGATAATATCCTGAAGAGTGTTTTCCCGCTTGGATTCATTCTCTTCATCACATTCTGGTACACCTATCAAACGTAGGTTAGTTGTCTTCACATAGTCCCATATTTCTTGGAGGTTTGTTCATTCCTTTTTGCACTTTTTTCTCTAATCTTGGATTCTTGTTTTATTTCATTGAGTTGATCTTCGACTTCTGATATTCTTTCTTCGGCCTGGTCAATTCAGCTGTTGAAACTTGTGCATGCTTCGTGAAGTTCTCGTGTTGTGTTTTTCAGCTCCATCAATTCATTCATATTCCTCTCCAAGTTGTCCATTCTTGTTATCATTTCCTCGAATCTTTTTTCAAATCTTTTTTCAACGTTCTTAGTTTCTTTGCATTGATTTAGAGCATGTTCTTTTAGCTCACAGTAGTTTCTCATTATCCACATTTGAAGTCTGATTCCATCATTTTGTCTCTCTCATTCTCCGTCCAGCTTTGTTCCCTTGCTCGTGAGGAGTTTTGGTCCTTTGTAGGAGGTGAGGTGTTTTGGTTTCAGGTGTTTTATTCCTTTTTGCGCTGGTTACTTTCCATCTTTGTGGATTTATCTACCTGTCGTAGTTCCTGACTTTTTGATTGGGTTTGTGAGTGGACGCCCAGATTGTTGATGATGAAGTATTTCTGTTACGTAGTTTTCCTTCTAACGGTCTAGCCCCTCTGCTGTATGAGTGCTGAGGTCCATTTCAGGCTCTTCTGGTCTGGGGTACACCTGTAGCAGCTGCAGAACAGTGAGGGATGCTACCTGTTTCTTCTGCTGCTGTCTTTGTCCCAGAAAGATGCCCGCCAAATGTCTGTCTGATTAGTCCTATTTTGAGGTGACTCTTTGGATATTCCTGGGTCCGGGAGCTGCTTGCAGAGATGGTCTGTGCTTTATAGAAGCTCCTGTGCTGAGCTGTGAGCTCCATTTTTCATTCAGTGTTTTTGGGCGGATGTGTTTGGGTCTGCTGCAGCAGAACTTATGAAATCCCCCACTTTTTTTTACCTCAGATGCTGTGTCTCAGGGAGTTGGGGCTTTCTTTATGAGTATCTGTTGCACTGTCCTGCCCAGCTAGGAGGCAATCTATTCACTAGTTGCCTGCCAGGGCCCCGCCCTGCTAGCGTGGGTTCACCCTACTGCCACGGGGCTGCATTCTACTGTGGTGCCTTTTGCCATGTTGGCAATGTCTCTCTTTTATGGCTGGTTTCCTCGGAAACAGCAGGCTGGGTCAGCTATGTGCCTGTACCTCAGTAGAGGTGGATTGCATCTGTATTGGTGGACGCCCCTCCCCCACCGAGCTGCAACGCCCTGGATTCAGCTGAACCCGCAGCAAAACTCTCAACCCAGAGCGCCTCGAATCGCTGCCCTGCTTGTCCATGTGAGGGTGGGACCCACTGAGCCCAATCGCCTGGCTCCCCACCTCAGAGTCCCTTCTCTCTCTCTCTTTTTTACTCCAAGTTAAATGGTTGACTCTCTCAGAGGTGCCCCAGTTGCTTGCAGATTGGGCACTGAGATCCATGTGATCTCCTGTGCGAAGGCCCACTGCACTGTCTAAAATCACGCTTCCCAGGAATCTCCTGGTCTGGCTCACCATCCACGTCCCGTTCAATCAGAAGGACATGTCAATCTGCCCTTCAAAATCTCAGATTGCCTCTTTAACAGGGCACCCAGACCAGTGAGTTTTGTGTCCGGTGCCCTCTGTGCTTTGGCTCCAGCCAAAACTACCAAGCCGAAAGAGCTGTGCTGCTGTACTGTGTCTCTCCTACACCTGGGAATTTCCTCGTTCCGTGGGCAACAAATGTCCATCTGAAAATGCGGCTATGACTCACCCTCTGCGCCTTCACTGAGAGCTACAATCCTGAGCTGTTTCTACAGCGCCATCTTGGAAATTCTATGGAACGTCTTTCATATGGCCACTCATTCAGTGCCTCACTGAATGACACAAACCAGGAGAATCTTAAAGATTCTATTCCATACTACCACTCATTCATAGCCTTATAAAATAATTCACAACAAGCAATGGTCAGATGTCTATTTTAAATGGCCTCTCATTTAGAGATTCAGTTAAATAACAAACTTATATGGAGTAGTCAAGTCACTGTTTAAGAGAGCCACAAATTAAGTACCTCCCTGAATGATACACACCTGAGTGATAGTCAGGAGTCTATTTCATATGACCTCTCATTCTGGGAATCACTGAAGAATACACACATGATGGAGTGTCAGCAAGATATTTGGTATTCACACTCATACGGAACCTGTTAAAATAATGCAAACATGGAGAATAATTAGGAGTCTATGTTATATGGCTACTGATTCACACAATCAGTGAATAATGCACACCTGTGGAAGAATAAGTAGTCTGTTTCATATGGCCACTTTTTCACAGCCTCAACGCATATTACACATTTGTGATATAATCCGGATTCTATTTGTTACGGCCACTCATTCAGAGAATTACTGAATAATGCACACCTGCAACATTGTCAGAAATCCCTTTCCTATGGCTACTCATTGAGAGCCCCACTGAATGTACACAGCTGAAGAAATAGTCAGGATTCTCTTTTATCTTCTCATTCAGAGTCTCACTTAATAAAGCACACCTGTGGAAGAGCAAGGTGTTTTTTTCATGTGGACTCTCATTCGGAGTGTCACTGAATAATGTGGAGTAGTGAGAAATCTATTTCCTGTAGACACATATTCAGAGCCTCAGTGAATAATACACACCCATGTGATAGTAAGGAATCTAATTAATATGGCCACATATTCAGAGCCTCACTGAATAATACACACATGAAGAATAATTTGGAGTCTATTTCCGATGGACATTTATTCAGAGCCTCGGTAAATAATGCACACCTGTGGAGTAAACAGGATTCTATTTCATTTGGACACTCATTCTTAGCCTCAGTGGATAATATGCACCTGTGAAATAGTCAGGAGTCTATTTCATATGGCCACTCATTCAGAGCCTCAGTGAATAATACACACTTGTGGAATAGTCAAGAGTCTATTTTATATGGCCACTCTCTCAGTACCTTACTGAGTGGTACACACCTGGGGAATAGTCAGGACTGTTTCATATGGGCACTCAATGAGTGCCTTACTGAATAATGCACACCTGTGGAATAGTCAGGAATGTATTTCATTTGGTCACCCTTTCAGAGCCTCAGAGAATAATAAACACCTAGAAAATATTGGGGAGTTTGTTTCATGTGGCCACTCATTCAGAGCCTCATGGAATAGTGCACACCTGGAGAATTCTCAATAGTCAATTTGGAATCACAATGAATTCAGAGACTCTGAGAATAACACAAACCTAGAAAATTGTGAGGAATCCACGCCAAATGGCCACATATTCAACGCCTCAGTGAATCATGCACACCAAAAAAATAATCAGCAGTCTATTGTTTATGCCCTCTCATTCAGCCCCTCAGTGAATAATGCACGTCTGTCCATTACTGAGGGGTTTGTCTCAAAGGGACACTTATTTCGAGCCTCACTGAATAGTACACAGCTGTAAAAATGTCAAGGGTGTATTTCACATAGCCACTGATTCAGAGCCTCAGTGAATTATTCACAGATGTTGAGTACTAAGGAGCTTGTCTCATATGGTGAATCATTCAGAGCCTCACTGAATGATACACAGCTTGGGAATAGTCAAAATTCTATTTAATATAAACACGCATTATCAACCTCATTGAATCACGAATTTCTGTGGAATACTGAGAATACTAATTAATATTACCCCCCCAATTCCTAGATTCCATGAATATTACACACTTGTAAAATAATCAGATGTCTATTTCATATGGTGAGTTATTAAGAACCCCAAGAAAGAGTACACTACTGAGAAATAGTCAGGAGTCTATTTCGTATGGCCACACAGAGCCTCAGTGTATAATGCCTGCCATGATAATAGTCAGAATCTTGTTTCCTACGACAACTAATTCAGTATGTCACTGAATGACACACCGGAAAATCGTCAGAATTCTGTTTCATTGGACTATTCATTCAGAGCCTTAGTGAATAATGCACAAGGGGGCAATAGTCAGGTGTCTATTTCATATGGCCTCTTCTTTGGAGCTTCAGTGAATCATGAACACCTGTGGAGTAGTCATGACCCTATTTAAGATAGCCAAAATTTAAGCACTTCCCTGAGTGATATACACCTGCGTGACAGTCAGGACTGTACTTAAAATGGCTACACATTCAGAGTCTCTGTAAATAATGCACACCTGGGCAATAGATAGGAGTCTCTTTTTTATGCCCACTTATTCAGAGTCTCATTCAAAAAAACACACCTGCAGATAAGAGTCACTTATAGAGCCACCTCACAATTTTCTAGGTTTGTGTTATTCTCAGAGTCTCTGAATGCATTGTGATTCAGAGTCTACTTTATATAGCCACCCATTTAGATCCTTAGTGAATAATGCACACAAGTGTAAGAGACTGGAGCCTCTCTCATATACCCATACATTTAGTGCCTCACTGAATGATACACACGTGGGGAATCACCAGGAATTTATTCCATACTGCCACTCATTCAGAACCTTATTGAATTATACATTATGGGGCAATAGTCAGGTGACTATTTTGTATGGCCTCTCATTTAGAGTTTCAGTGAATAACGAACTTCTATGGAGTAGTCACGACACCATTTATGGTAGCCACGAATTAAGTGCCTCCCTGAGTGATATACACCTGGGTGATAGTGAGGAGTCTATTTTATATGATCTCTCATTCTGGGAATAACTGAAGAATACACACCTGGAAATTGTCAGGGGTCTATTTGGTATACACACACATGCAGAACCTGTTTGAATAATGCACACATGGAGAATAATTAGGAGTCTATGTCATATTGCTACTCATTCAGACAATCAGTGAATAACACACACATGTGGAGTAATAAGAAGTTTGTTTCAAAGGTGGTTCCAAGATGGCATCATAGAAACAGCTCGGGATTGCAGCTCTCAGAGAAGGCACAAAGGGTGAGTCATAGCTGCATTTTCAGATGGACTTTTGTTGCTCACAGCACTGGCAAATTCCCTGATGTAGGAGAGACACAGGAGAGCAGCGCAGCTCGCTTGCATTGCCGTTTTGGCCATGCAAAACGCGGCATGCAGGAGCCTGAACAAAGCTCACTGGTCTTGGTGCCCTGTTAAACTGGCAATCTGAGTTTTGGGAGGGCAGATTGACATGTCCATTTGATTGAACGGGACTTGGATGGTGCGCCAGACCAGGAGATTCCTGGGAAGAGCAATTTGTGCCGGTGTAGTGGGCTGCCACAGCGGAGATAGCACGGATCCCGGTGCCCAATCAGCAGGTGACTGGGGCGCCGGTGAGAGAGTCAACCATTCAAATTGGAAAGAAAAACAGAGAGAGAGAGGAGGGACTCTGAGGCAGGGAGCCAGGTGTTTGGGCTCAGCGGGTCCCACCCTCATGGGGACAAGCAGTGCAGTGATTTGTAGAACTCAGGGTTGAGAGTTTTGCTGCGGGGTCAGCTGAACTCAAACAGTGCATCCTGGTGGGAGAGGGGCGACCGCCACTATGGATGCAATCCACCCCTACTGAGGTACCGCCCACTGCTGATGCAGCTTGCCATTGCTGAGGCAACAAGCCATAACAGAGAGACGCTGCCAACAGGGCGGAGCGCACCACAGTAGAACAGAGACCCTCGGCAGCAGGGTGGAGCCACGGAAGGCAAATAGTGAATAGACTGCCTCCTAGCTGGTCAGGACAGTGCAACAGATACTCATAAAGAAAGCCCCAACTCCTCTGACAGAGCATCTGAGGGAAAAAAGGGGGGGCTTTTATAAGTTCTGCAGCAGACACATTCGCCCAGGAAACCTGAATAAACAATGGAGCTCACAGCTCAGCACCGGAGCTTCTATAAAGTACAGACCATAACCTCAAGCAGCTCCCTGACCCCTGTATATCTAAAGAGCCACCTCAAAAAAGGACTAATCAGACTGACATTTGGCGGACATCATTCTGGGACAAAGATAGCAGAAGAAGAAACTAGTAGCATCCCTCACTGTTCTGCAGCTGCTACAGGTGTACCCCAGACAATCAGCGCCTGGAGTGGACCTCAGCACTCGTACAGCAGAGGGGCTAAACCGTTAGAAGGAAAACTAAATGACAGAAATACTTCATCATCAGCAATCTGGGTGTCCATTCACAGACCCAATCGAGAAGTCAGCAACTACTAAGACGACAGGTGGATAAATCCATAAAGATGGGAAGAAACCAGCGCAAAACGAAGAAAAACACCCGAAACCAAAACACCTCACCTCCTACAAAAGACCAAAACTCCTCACCAGCAAGGGAAGAAAGCGGGACTGAGAATGAGTGTAATGAAATGACAGAATCAGACTTCAGAAGGTGGATAATGAGAAACTTCAGTGAGCTAAAAGAACATGTTCTAAATCAATCCAAAGAAACTAAGAACCTTGAAAAAAGATTTGAGGAAATGATAATAAGAATAGACAACTTAGAGAGGAATATGAATGTATTGAAGGAGCTGAAAAACACAACACGAGAACTTCACGAAGCATAAACAAGTTTCAACAGCCAAATTGACCAGGCCAAAGAAAGAATATCAGAAGTCGAAGATCAACTCAATGAAATGAAAAGAGAAACCAAGATTAGAGAAAAAAGCACAAAGAGGAATGAACAAAATCTTCAAGAAATGTGGCAATATGTAAAGAGACCTAACTTACTTTTGATAGGCATACCAGAATGTGATGAAGAGAATGAATCCAAGCTGGAAAATACTCCTCAGGATATTATCCAGGAAAATTTCCCCAACCTAGCAAGGCAGACCAATACTCAACTCCAGGAAATACAGAGAACACCAAAAAGATATTCTGCAAGAAGAGCAACCCCAAGGCACATAATCGTCAGATTCACCAGGGTTGAAATGAAGGAAAAAATACTAAGCGCAGCCAGAGAGAAGGGTCGGGTCACCCACAAAGGGAAGCCAATCAGACTCACAGCAGATCTCTCAGCAGAAACTCTACAAGCCATAAAAGAGTGGGGGCCAATATTCAACATCCTTAAAGAAAAGAACTTTCAACCCAGAATTCCATATCCAGCCAAACTGAGCTTCGTAAGTGAGGGAAGAATAAAATATTTTGCCAACAAGCAAGAACTCAGAGATTTTTTCCCCACCAGGCCTGCTTTACAAGAGCTCCTGTAAGAGGCACTACACATAGAAAAAAACAACCAGTACCAGCCATTCTAAAAACATACCAAATAATAAAGAGCATCAACAAAATGAAGAATCTCCATCAACCAAGGGACGAAAAGCCAGATAGTATCAAAATGGCAGTATGAAACTGACGCATAACAATATTAACCCTAAATGTAAATGGGCTAAATGCACCAATCAAAAGACACAGACTGGCAAATTGGATAAAAAACCAAAACTCATCGGTGTGCTGTATCCAGGAAACCCATCTCACATGCAAAGATTCACAAAGGCTCAAAATAAAGGGATGGAGGAAGATTTACCAAGAATATGGAGAGCAAAAAAAAAGCAGGAGTTGCAATTCTCATCTCTGATAAAATAGACTTTAAAGCAACAAATATCAAAAGAAACAAAGAAGGTCATTACATAATGGTAAAAGAATGGAATACAACAAGAAGAGCTAACGATCCTAAATATATATGGACCCAATAAAGGAGCACCCAGATATATAAGGCAAGTTCTTAACGACCTACAAAGAAACTTAGACTCCCACCCAAAAACAGTGGGAGACTTTAACATTCCACTGTCAATATCAGACAGACCAACCAGACAGAAAATTAACAAGGATATCCAGGGCTTGAAATCAGACCTGGAACAAGCAAACCTGATAGACATTTACAGAACTCTCCACCCCAAATCCACAGAATATACATTCTTCTCAGCACCACATCACACATACTCCAAAATTGACCACATAATTGGAAGTAAAGCACTCTTCAGCAAATGCAAAACAACTGAAATCATAAAAAACAGTCTCTCAGAACATAGTGCAATCAAGTTAGAACTCAGAATTCAGAAACCAACTCAGAACCGCACAGCTTCATGGAAACTGAACAACTGGCTCTTGAATGTTGATTGGATAAACAATGAAATGAAGGCAGAAATAAAGAAGTTCTTCAAAGCCAACAAGAAGGAAGACAAAACAGACAAGAATCTCTGGGACACATTTAAAGCAGTCTGTAGAGAAAAATATATAGCAGTAAGTGCCCATATGAGAAGAGTGGAGAGATCCAAAATTGACACACTATCGTCAAAATTGAAAGAGGTAGAGGAGCAATATAAAAAAAAAATCAAAACCTAACCGAAGACAAGAAATAACTAAGATCAGAGCAGAACTGAAGGAGATAGAGACACAAAAACCCTTCAAAAAATCAATAAATCCAAGAGCTGGTTTTCTGAAAAGATCAACAAAATAGACCACTAGCCAGACTGATAGAAAAGAAGAGAGTGAACAACCAAATAGATGCAATAAAAATGATAAAGGGAAAATCACCACAGATTCCACAGAAATTCAAAGCATCATCAGAGAATACTACAAAGAACTCTATGCACATAAAGTAGTAAACCTGGAAGAAATGGATAAATTCCTGGACACCTGTGTCCTCCAAAGCCTAAACCAGGAGGAAGCCAAAACTATGAATAGACCAATAACAAGGTGTGAAGTCGAGGGAGCAATTAAGAGCCTACCACACAGAAAAAGCCCTGGTCCAAATGGGTTCACAGCCGAATTCTATCAGACACACAAAGAGAAGCTGGTACCATTCCTTCTGAAACTATTCCAAAGAATCAAAAAAGAGGGAACCCTTCCCAAATCATTTTATGAGACCAACATCATTCTGATACCAAAACCCGGCAGAGACTACCCAAGAAAAGAAAACTTCAGGCCAATATCCATGATGAACATAGATGCAAAAATCTTCAATAAAATACTGGCAAACCGATTGCAACAGCACATTAAAAAACTTATTCATCATGACCAAGTAGGATTCATTCTGGGCATGCAAGGCTGGTTCAACATACGCAAGTCTATAAACGTCATTCACCACATTAACGGAAACAAAAACGAAAGCCACATGATTATCTCAATTGACACACAGAAGGCATTTGACAAAATTCAACAGCCCATTGTGATAAAAACTCTCAATAAACTTGGTATTGATGGAACATATCTCAAAGTAATAAAAGCTATTTAGGACTACCCAACAGCCAATATCATACTTAATGGGCAAAAACTGGAAACATTCCCTTTGAAATCCGGCACTAGACAAGGATGCCCTCTCTCACCACTCCTATTCAACATAGTACTGGAAGTTCTAGCCAGAGCAATCAGGCAAGAAAAAGAAATAAAGGGTATACGAATAGGAAAGGAGGAAGCCAAATTGTTTCTATTTGCAGACAACATGATAGTATACCTAGAAGACCCCATCACCTCAGACCAAAAACTCCTGAAACTGTTAAGCAAATTCAGCCCAGTCTCACGATATAAAATCAATTTGCAAAAATCACAAGCATTCGTATACACAAATAACAGTCTTAAAGAAAACCAAATCAAGAATGAACTACCATTCACAATTTCTACAAAGAGAATAAGATACCTAGGAATACAACATACAAAAAACGTAAGGGATCTCTTCAAGGAAAACTACAAAACACTGCTCAACGAAATAAGAGAGTACACAAACAGATGGAGAAACACTCCATGTTCGTGGTAAGGAAGAATCAATATCGTGAAAATGGCTATACTGCCCAAAGTAATTTACACAATCAACGCAATCCCCATCAAGCACCCACTGAATTTCCTCACAGAACTGGAAAAAACCACCATGAACTTCATATGGAACCAAAAGAGATCCCGCATAGCCAAGTCAATTCTAAGCAAAAAGAACCCAGTGGGAGGAATCACACTACCAGACTTCAAACTATACTACAAGGCTACAGTAATCAAAACAGCATGGTACTGGTACAAAACAGAGATAGAGACCAATGGAACAGAACAGAGGCTTCGGAGGCAAATCAACATATCTACAACCATATAATCTTTGATAAACCAGACAAAAACAAACAATGGGGAAAGGATACCCTGTTTAACAAACGGTGTTGGGAAAACTGGTTAGCCATGTGCAGAAAGCAGAAACTGGACCCCTTCCTGACACCTTACACTAGAATTAACTCTAGATTGATTAAAGGCTTAAACATAAGACCTGACAGCAAAAATACCCTAGAACAAAATCTAGGCAAAACCATTCAGGACATAGGAGTAGGCAAGGACTTCATGAACAAAACACCAAAAGCATTGGCAACAGAAGCCATAATACACAAATGGGACCTAACCAAACTCCACAGAGTTTGCACGGCAAAATAAACACTCACTAGAGTGAATCAGCAACCAACTGATTGGGAAAAAACTTTTTGCCATTTACGCATATGACAAAGGGCTGATATCCAGAGTTTACAAAGAACTCAAACAGATTTATAGGAAATAAACAAGCAAGCACTTTCAAACATGGGCAAAGGATATGAACAGACACTTTACAAAAGAAGACATACATGAGGCCAACAAACACATGAAAAAATGCTTATCATCTCTGTTCATTAGAGAGATGCAAATCAAAAGCACATTGAGATACCATCTCACGCCGGTTAGAATGACGATCATTAAAAAATCTGGAGACAACTGATGCTGGAGAGGATGTGGAGAAATAGGAACACTCTTACACTGTTGGTGGGAGTGTAAATTAGTTCAACCATTGTGGAAGACAGTGTGGCGATTCCTCAAGGACCCAGAAATAGAAATTCCATTTGACCCAGCAATCCCATTACTGGGTATATATTCAAAGGAATACAAATTGTTCTACTATAAGGACACATGCACAGGAATATTCATTGCAGCACTGTTTACAATAGCAAAGACCTGGAACCAATCCAAATGTCCATCGATGATAGACTGAACTGGAAAAATGTGGCACATATACACCATGGAATATTATGCAGCAATCAAAAATGATGAGTTTATGTCCTTTGTAAGGACATGGATGAATCTGGAGAACATCATTCTCAGCAAACTGACACAAGAACAGAAAAGAAAATACCACATATTCTCACTCACAGGCGGGTGAGAAATATTAGAACACATGGACACAGGGAGGGGTGTACTACACCCTGGGGACTATTGGGGGGAATAGTGGAGGGACCACGGGGGGAACTGGGGAGAGATAGCATGGAGAGAAATGCCATATGTGAGTTAAGGGGAGGAAGGCAGCAAAACACACTGCCATGTGTGTACTTATGCAACTATCTAGCACGTTCTGCACATGTACCCCAAAACCTAAAATGCAAGAAAAATTTTTAAAAAAATGAAGTTTGTTTCACGTGGTCACTCTTCACAGCCTCACCGAATATTATTCACTTATTATAGAGTCTGGAATCTATTTTATGTGGCCACTCAGAGAATCAGTGTAAAATGCACACATGAGGAATTCTCTGTGTATATTAAAAGTCTATTTTATATGGCCACTCAGAGCTGCATTGAATAATGCATACCACAGTAATAGTAAGAATCCTGTTTCATGTGACCACTGATTCAGTATCACTCTGAATGGTTCACACCAGGGAATCTGCAGGATTCTATTCCATAGGAACACTCATTCAGAGCCTTACTAAACAATGCACAATAGGGCAACTGTCAGAAGTCTATTTCACATGGCCTCTCATTCAGAGATTCAGTGAATAATAAACACCTGTGGAGTAGTCAGGACCCTATTTAAGATAGCCACAAATTAAGCACCTCCCTGAATGATACACACCTGTATGTCAGTCAGCAGTCTATTTGATATGGACCCTCATAGAGAACCTCTTTGAATAATGCCCATGTGAAGAATAATCACGTGTCTATTTAATACGTTGATTCCTTTAAAGAATTGTTAAATAACACACACCTGTGAAGTAAAATCGAGTCTATTTTATATACCACAATTTCAGTATTTCAGAGAATAATATATATATCTGGAATAGCCAAGAATCTCTTTCATATTGCCCCTTGTTTAGGGCCTCAGTAAATAATACACCCCTGGGAAATTGTCTAGTGTCTACTTCAAATGACCACACATTGAGAGTCTCTGTATATAATGCACACCTGGGGAATAGACAGGATTCTCTTTCTTAAGCTCACTTATTCATTTCCATTCAGTAATACACACCTCGAAAAGAGTTAAGGGTCTTCTTCATATAGCCACTCATTTAGAGCCTCAGTAAATAATGCACACCTGTGGAACAGACACTGCTCTACTTTGTATGATCACAAATTCAAATCCTGAGTGAGTAATGCAAAACTTTTGAATAATAAAAAGTCAATTTCATATGCCCAATTAATCAGTGTCTCAGTCAATAATACACACCTTAGGAATAGTAAGGGATCTATTTCATCTAATCACTAACTCAAAGCCTCATTAAATAATACACAACTGTGGAAAAGTCATGAGGCTATGACATATGGCCAAAAATTTAGAACCTCAGTAACTAATACATACTGGGGCATACTCAGGACACTATTACATATGGCCTCTCATTCAGAGCTTCACTGAATAATGAACAACTGGGGGAAAGTCAGAATTCTCTTTTATAAAAACACTCTTTAAGAGCCAAATCTAAAAATGCACTTTTCCGAGTATTCAGGAGTCTCTTTCCTATGTCCACTCATTCAGAGCCTCATTGAATAATACATATCTATGGAAATGTCAGTAGTGTATTTCACATGGCCACTCATTCAGATCCTCATTGAGTTATACATACCTGGGGAATACTCAGGAGCCTATTTCCTATGGCCACTCATTCAGAAACTCGTGGAATAATGCACACCTGTGAAATAGCCTGGAGTCTATTTGATATGATGGTTCATTCAGTGCCTCAGTGGAAAATGCACATGGGAGAAGTAGTTAAGTGACTATTTTATGTAGCCACTCATCCATACTTTTAGGAAGTAATACTCTCCTGGGGAATAGTCAGGAGTCTATTTCATGTGGCGAATTATTCAGAAACTCATTGAATGCTACACACCTGTGGACTAGTTAGAATCTATGACATGTGACGCTCAATCGGAGCGTTACTGATTGATGTACACCTGGGAATTTGTCAGGATTCTGTTTTATATCACCATTTTTTAAGAGCCTCATTGAATAATGCACATCTGTTCAGTAATCAGGAGGCTATGTCATATGAACACTCATTCATAGCCTCAGTGAATAATGCGCAACTGGAAAGTAGCCAGGAATTCATTTCACACAGCCACACATTCAGAGCCTCAGTGAATAATACATACCTGTGGAACACTCAGCATTTTTTTCATAAGGCCACTGACGCATAGCCTCAATTAATATTGCACAAATGTACAGTACTCTGAAGTCAATTTCATACAGCCACTCATTCAGAGATTCACTGAATAATAAAATTATTTGGGATAGACATCATCCTGTTTCATATGATCACACAAGGAGAGCCTCACTGAGTAATACACACCTGAAGAAGTGTTAGGAGTCTACATTAAATGGCAACTCATTTACAGCCTCAGTGAATAATGCATGCGTGTGGAGTAGACACTAGCCTATTTTATATGGCCACAAAATCAAAGTCTGTGTGAGTAATGCACAACTTTTGAATAGTCATTAATCTATTACATATGCCTATATATTCAGAGTCTGAGTCAATAATACACACCTGGGGAATAGTCAGAAGTCTATTTTATATGGTCACTAACTCAAAGACTCATTAAATGATACACACCTGTGGACTAGTCAGGAGACTATTTCATATGGCCAAAGTTTCAGATCCTCAGTGAATAATGCATATCTGGGGAATATTCAGGATGCTATTACTCATGGCCTCTCCTTCAGAGATTCACTGAATAAGGAACGCCTGTATTGTAGTCAGAATTCTATTTCACATAGCCACATATTCAGAGCCTCACTGAATAACATACACCTTGGGGAAAGTCAAGTTTCTATGTCGTATAGCCACTCATTTAGAGCCAAACCTAAAAAAGCATGCCTGATGAGTATTCAGTAGTCGCTTTTCTATGGCCACTCATACAGAGCCTCACTTAATAATACAAACCTATGGAAAATTCAGGAGTGTATTTCACATGGCCACTCATTCAGAACCTCAGTGAAGAATTATATATACCTGGGAAATTCTCACGATTTTATTTAATATAGCCACTTCTTCAGAGACTCACTGAATAATGCACACCTGGGGAATAATCTGGAGTCTATTTGATATGACTGTTCACCTAGTGACTCCGTAGAAAATGTACAGCTGAGAAATTTTCAAGAGGATATAGTCAGGAGTCTATTTTATATGGTCTCTCATTCAGAAACTCACTGAATGATACACAACAGAGAAATAGTCAGAGTCCATGTCATATGGCCACTCAATCACAGCATTAGCGAATAATGCACTATGGGGCAATAGTCAGGAATCTATTTCAAATGGCCTCTTATTCAGAGTTTCAGTGCATAATAAACAGTTGTGGCGTAGTCTGGATTCTATTTAAAATAGCCCCAAGTTAAGCACCTCCCTGAATGATACACACATAAGTGATTGTCAGGAGTTTATTTGATATGGACACACATACAGAATCTCTTCAAATACTGCACATGTGGGGAATATACACTAGTTTATTTCATATGATGATTCATTTGGAATATGAAGGAATAATGCACACATGTGAAGTAAAATGAAGTATATTTCATACGTCCACTCTTTCAGTGTTTCAGTAAATAATATGTATATCTGAATAGTCAGGAATCTCTTTAATATGACCACAAGTTCAGGGCCTCAGTGAATAATACACCCCTTGGAAGCAGCCAAGAGTCTACTGCAAATGTCTGCACACTCAGGGTCTCTGTAAATAATGCACACCTGGGCAATAACCAGGAGTCCCTTTTTTATGCCCACTTATTCAGAGTCTCATTCAATAATACACACCTAAGGAAGAGTTAAGAGTCTACTTCATAGAGCCACTCATTTAGAGCCTCAGTGAATAATGCACACCAGGGTTATCATCTGGATCCTCTTTTATATGGCCACTCATTCCGTGCCTCACGGAATAATACAAACCTGGGGAATCAAAAGAATTCTATTCCATACTATCACTCATTCAGAGCCTTACAAAATAATTAACAACAGGCAAGAGTCAGGTGTCTATTTTATATGGCCTCTCATTCAGTGCTTCAGTTAAATAATGAACTTCTATGGAGTAATCATGTCACTTTTTAAGAGAACCATGAGTTAAGGGCCTCCCTGAGTGGTACACACACTGGTTAGCAGTCTATTTCATATGACCTCTCATTCTGGGAATCAATGAATAATACACACCTGGGAATGTGTCGAGGGTCTATTTGGTGTACACACTCATGAAGAACCTGTTTGAATAATGCACACATGGAGAATAATTAGGAGTCTGTGTCATATGGCTACTCATTCAGACAATCAGTGAATAACGCACACACATGTAGTAATAAGAAGTCTGTTTCATGTGGTCACTGCTTTACAGCCTCAGTGAATATAATACATGTATGATAGAGTCTGGAATCTATTTTATGTGGCCACTCAGAGAATCAGTGAATAATGCACACATGAGGAATACTCTGTGAGTACTAAAAGTCTATTTTATATGGCCACTCAGAGCCGCACTGAATAATGCTTACCACGGTAATAGTCAGGATCCTGTTTCATGTGACCACTGAATCAGTATCACTCCAAATGGTACACACCAGGGAATATTCAGGATTCTATTCCATAGGAACACTCATTCAGAGCCTTATTAAATAATGCACAATAGGGCAACAGTCAGGAGTCTATTTCATATGGCCTCTCATTCAGAGATTCAGTGAATAATAAACACCTGTGGAGTAGTCAGGACCCTATTTAAGATAGCCACAAATTAAGCACCTCCCTGAATGATAAACACCTTTGTGAAAGTCAGCAGTCTATGTGATATGGACACTCATAGAGAACCTCTTTGAATAATGAACATGGGAAGAATAATCACATGTCTATTTCGTATGTTGATTCCTTTAATGTATCATTGAGTAACACACACCTGTGAAGTAAAATCGAGTCTATTTTATATACCACCATTTCAGTGTTTCAGTGAATAATGTATACATCTGGAATAGCCAAGAATCTCTTTCATATGGCCACTTGTTCAGGGCCTCAGTGAATAATACACCCCTGGGAAATTGTCTAGTGTCTACTGCAAATGACCACACATTGAGAGTCTGTGTATATAATGCACACCTGGGGAATAGACAGAACTCTCTTTCTTAAGCTCACTTATTCAGTCTTATCCAGTAATACACGCCTCAAAAAGAGTTAAGGGTCTTCTTCATATAGCCATTCATTTAGAGCCTCAGTAATTAATGCACACCTGTGGAACAGACACCAGTCTAGTGTGTATGGCCACAAAATCAAATCTTGAGTGAGTAATGCAAAACTGTGGAATAATGAAAAGTCTATTTCATATGCCCAATTAATCAGTTTCTCAGTCAATAATGCACACCTTAGGAATAGTAAAGGATCTATTTCATCTAATCACTAACTCAAAGCCTCATTAAATAATACACACCTGTGAAAAATTTAGGAGGCTATTTCATATGGCCAAACATTTAGAGCCTCAGTGACTAATACATAGCGGAGAATATTCAGGATACTATTACATATGGCCTCTCATTCAGAGTTTCACTGAATAATGAACATCAGGGGGTATAAAGACACTCTTTAAGAGCCAAAGCTAAAAATGCACTTTCGCCAGTATTAAGGAGTCTCTTTCCTATGTCCACTCATTCAGAGCCTCATTGAATCATACATACCTGGGGAATACTCAGGAGTCTATTTCCTATGGCCACTCATTCAGAAACTGGTGGAATAATGCACACCTGTGAAATAGCCTGGAGTCTATTTGATATGATGGTTCATTCAGTGCCTCAGTGGAAAATGCACACGGGAGAAATGGTTAAGTGCCTATTTTATGCAGTCACTCATCCGTACCTTTAGTAAATAATACACTCCTTGGGAATAGTCAGGAGTCTATTTCATGTGGCGAATTATTCAGAAACTCATTGAATGCTACACACCTGTGGATTAGTTAGAGTCTACGACATGTGGCCGCTCAATCAGAGCGTTACTGATTGATGCACACCTGGGAATTTGTCAGGATTCTGTTTTATATCACCATTTTTTAAGAGCCTCATTGAATAATACACATCTGGTCAGTAATCAGGAGGCTGTCCAATATGAACACTCATTCATAGCCTCAGTGAATAATGCACAACTGGAAAGTAGCCAGGAATTCATTTCACACAGCCACACATTCAGAGCCTCAGTGAATAATACATACCTGTGGAACACTCAGCATTTTTTTCATAAGGCCACTGACGCATAGCCTCAATTAATATTGCACAAATGTACAGTACTCTGAAGTCAATTTTATACAGCCACTCATTCAGAGATTCACTGAATAATAAAATTATTTGGGATAGACATCATCCTGTTTCATATGATCACACAAGGAGAGCCTCACTGAGTAATACACACCTGAAGAAGTGTTAGGAGTCTACATTAAATGGCAACTCATATACAGCCTCAGTGAATAATGCATGCATGTGGAGTAGACACTAGCCTATTTTATATGGCCACAAAATCAAAGTCTGTGTGAGTAATGCACAACTTTTGAATAGTCATTAATCTATTACATATGCCTATATATTCAGAGTCTGAGTCAATAATACACACCTGGGGAATAGTCAGAAGTCTATTTTATATGGTCATTAACTCAAAGACTCATTAAATGATACACACCTATGGACTAGTCAGGAGACTATTTCATATGGCCAAAGTTTCAGATCCTCAGTGAATAATGCATATCTGGGGAATATTCAGGACGCTATTACTCATGGCCTCTCCGTCAGAGCTTCACTGAATAAGGAACAGCTGTATTGTAGTCAGAATTCTATTTCATATGGCCTCATATTCAGAGCCTCACTGAATAACATACACTTTGGGGAATGTCAAGTTTCTATGTCGTATAGCCACTCATTTAGAGCCGAACCTAAAAATGCACGCCTGAGGAGTATTCTGTAGTTGCTTTTCTATGGCCACAAATTCAGAGCCTCGCTGAATAATACAGACCTGTGGAAAAGTCAGGAGTGGATTTCACAAGACCACTCATTCCAAAACTCAGTGAAGAATCATATATACCGGGGGAATACTCAGGATTCCATTTAATATAGCCACTTATTCAGAGACTCACTGAATGATGCACACCTGGTTAATAGTCTGGGGTCTATTTGACATGACCGTTCGCACAGTGCCTCAGTGGAAAATGCACAGTTGAGAAATAGGAGGATATAGTCAGAAGTCTATTTAATATGGTCACTCATTCAGAAGCTCACTGAATGATACACACCTGGGGAATAGTCAGAGTCATGCCATAAGGCCACTAAATTACAGCATTACCAAATAATGCACAATGGGGCAATAGTCAAGAGTCTATTTCATAAGGCCTGTTATTGCGAGCTTCAGTGCAAAATAAACATCTGTGGAGTAATTGGAACCCTATTTAACATAGCCCCAAATTAAGCACCTCCCTGAATGATACACACATGAGTGATTGTCAGGAGGCTATTTGATATGGACTTTCATACAAAACCTCTTCAAATATTGCACATGTGGGGAATAAACACTAGTCTATTTTATATGGTGATTCGTTTGAAATATCAAGAAATAATGCACACCTGTAGAGTAAAATGGGGTCTATTTTTAATGGCCACTTTTTCAGTGTTTCAGAGAATAATATGCATATCTGTATAGTCAGGAATCGTTTTCATATGGCCACTCCTTCAGGGCCTCGGTGAATAATACACCCATTGGAAAATGTCAAGAGTCTACTTCAAATGTCTAAGCATTCAAGGTCTCTGTAAATAATGCACACCTGGGCAATAGTCAGGAGTCTTTTTTATGCCCACTTATTTAGAGTCTTATTCAATAATACACACCTAAGGAAGAGTT
Source organism: Saguinus oedipus (assembly GCA_031835075.1). Classification (NCBI taxonomy): domain Eukaryota; kingdom Metazoa; phylum Chordata; class Mammalia; order Primates; family Cebidae; genus Saguinus; species Saguinus oedipus. Next base: position 172,207,805 of record CM063174.1, read on the forward strand.
AAGTGTCTACTTCATATAGCCACTCATTGAGAGCCTCAGTGAATAATGCACATGAGGGTTATAGGGTGGAGCCTCTTTTATATGGCCACCCATTTAATGTCTCACTGAATGATACAAACCTAGGGAATCATAACGATTCTATTCCATACTACCTCTCATTCAGAACCATATAGAAAAATTCACAACGGGCAATAGTCAGGTGTCTATTTTATATGGCCTCACATTCAGTGCTTCAGTTAAATAATGAACTTCTATGGAGTAGTCAAGTCACTGTTTAAGAGAGCCACGAATTAAGTGCCTCCCTGAATGTTGCACTCCTGGGTGGTAGTCAGGAGTCTATTTCATATGACCTCTCATTTTGGGAATCACTGAAGAATACACACATAACGAAGTGTCAGCAGGATATTTGGTATGCACACTCATACAGAAACGGCTTAAATAATGCGAACATGGAGAATAATTAGGAGTCTATGTCATATGGCTACTGATTCACACAATCAGTGAATAATGCACACCTGTGGAGTAATAAGAAGTCTGTTTCATATGGCCACTCTTTCACAGCCTCACCGCATATTACACACTTGTGATATAATCTGGATTCTATTTCTTATGGCCATTCATTCAGAGAATTACTGAATAATGCACACCTGCAGAATAGTCAGAAGTCCCTTTCTTATGGCTACTCATTGAGAGAGTCACTGAATGTACACACCTGGGGAAATAGTTAGGATTCGGTTTTATCCCCCTCATTCAGAGTCTCATTGAATAATGCACACCTGTGGAAGAGTTAGGTGTCTTTTTCATGTGGCCTCTCATTCGGAGTGTCACTGAATTATGTGGAGTAGTCAGGAGTCTGTTTCATGTAGACACATATTCAGAGCCTCAGTGAATAATACACACCCGTATGATAGTAAGGAGTCTAATTAATATGGCCAGATATTTAAAGCCCCACTGAATAATACATACCTGGAGAATAATTTGGAGTCTATTTCTGATGGATTTTCATTCAGAGCCATGGTGAATAATGCACACCTGTGGAGTAGCTAGGATTTTATTTCATTTGGAAACTCATTCTTAGCCTCAGTGGATAATATGCACCTGAGAAATAGTGAAAAGTCGATTTAATATAGCCACTCATTCAGAGCCTCAGTGAATAATACACACTTGGGGAATAGTCAAGAGGTTATTTTATATGGCCACTCTCTCAGTACCTTACTAAGTGGTACACACCTGGGGAATAGTCAGGAACGATTCATATGGACACTCAATGAGTGCCTCACTAAAAAATCCACACCTTTGGAATAGTCAGGAATCTATTTTATTTGATCACTCTTTCAGAGCCTTAGTGAATAATACACACCTAGAAAATATTGGGGAGTGTGTTTTATGTGGCCACTCATTCAGAGACTGACGGAATAGTGCACACTTGGAGAATTCTCAGGAGTCTATTTAAAATCGCAATGCATTCATAGACTATTTGACTAACACACACCTATGGAATTTTGAGGAATCCATTCCAAATGGCCAAATATTCGAAGCCTCAGTGAATCATGCACACCAAGGAAATAATCAGGAGTCTATTGCTTATGCCCTCTCATTCAGCCCCTCAGTGAATAATACACGTCTGTCGAGTACTGAGGGGTTTGTTTGATATGGCCACTCATTTCGAGCCTCACTGAATAGTACACAACAGGAAAAATGTCAGGGGTGTATTTCACATGGCCACTCATTCAGAGGTACAGTGAATAATTTACAGCTGTTGAGTACTCAGGAGCCTTTCTCATATGGCAAATCATTCAGAGCCTCACTGAATGATACACACCTTGGGAATACTCAGGATTCTTTTTAATATAAACACTTATTATGTGCCCAGGGAATCACACATATCTGTAAAATACTGATAATTCTAATTTATATTACCCTCCAATTCATAGATTTTTTGAATATTACACAATTGAGAAATAATCAGAAGTCTATTTCATATGGTGAGTCATGAGAAACCCCAAGAAATAATACACTAGTTGGGAAAATTTGGAGTCTATTTTATATGGCTTCTCAGAGAATCTGTGAATAATGTACACATGAGAAATACTCAGTGAATTTTAGGAGTTTATTTCATATGGCCACACAGTGACTCAGTTAATAATGCACACCACAAAAATAGGCAGGATCCTGTTTCCAATAACCACTGTTTAGTATCTCACTGAATAACACACCGGGGAATCGTAAGGATTCTCTTTCATAAGACCATTCATTTAGAGCCTTACTGAATAATGCACAATGGGACAGTAGTCAGGAGTCTATTTCATATGGCCTCTCCTTCGGATCTTCCGTGAATAATAAACACCTGTGGAGTAGTCACGACCCTATTTAAGATAGCCACAAATTAAGCACCTCCCTGAATAATACACACATGGGTGACAGTCAGGAGTCTGCTTAAAACCGCTAAATATTCAGTCTCTGTAAATAATAAAACCTGCGCAATAGACAGGTGTCTCTTTTCTATTCCCAATTATTCAGAGTCTCATTCAATAATACACACCTGCAGAAGAGTTAAGAGTCTACGTTATATAGCGACCCATTTAAATCCTCAGTGAATAATGCACACCAGAGTAATAGTCTGGAGCGACTCTCATACAGCCGCTCATTCAGTGCCTCACTGAATGATACACACCTGGGGAATCATCAGGATTTTATTCCATACTGCCACTCATTCAGAGCCTTACTGAATAATTCACAACTGGGCAATAGTCAGGTGACTTTTTTATATGGCCTCTCATTTACAGTTTCAGTGAATTATGAACTACTATGGAGAAGTAAGGACGCTGTTTATGGTAGCTACGAATTAAGTGCCTCCCTAAATGATACACACCTGAGTGATAGGAGTCTATTTTATACGATCTCTCATTCTGGGAATAACTGAAGAATACACACCTGGGAAAGTGTCAGGAGTCTATTTGGTATGCACATTCATGCAGAACCTGTTTGAATAATGCACACATGAATAATAATTACGAGTCCATGTCATATGGCTACTCATTCAGTCAATCAGTGAATAACGCACACATGTGATGTAATAAAAAGTCTGTTTCGTGTGGCCACTCTTTCACAGCCTTACTGAATATTATACACTTATGATACAGTCTGGACTTTATTTCATGTGGTCTCTCAGAGAATCAGTGAATAATGAACACATGAGGAATATTCTGTGAATATTAGGAGTCTATTTTATATGGCCATTCAGAGCCGCAGTGATTAATGCATACCACGGTAATAGTCAGGATTCTGTTTCATGTGACCACTGATTCAGTAACTGTCTGAAGGATACACACCAGGGAATGTTCACGATTCTATTCCATAGAAACACTCATTCAGAGCCTTACTAAATAATGCAGAATGGGGCAAGAGTCATGAGTGTATTTCAAATGGCCTCTCATTCAGAGATTCAGTGAATAATAAACACTTGTGAAGTAGTCAGGACCCAATTTAAGATACCCACAAATTAAGCACCTCCCTGAATGATACACACCTGTGTGACAGTCAGGAGACTATTGTATATGGACCCTCATACATTCTCTCTTTGAATAATACACATGTGAAAATAATCACTAGTCTATTTCATATGGTGATTTTTTAGAGAATCATTGAATAACACACACCTGTGAAGTAAAGTCGAGTCTATTTTATATGGCCACCATTTCAGTGTTTCAGAGAATAATATATATCTGGAATAGTCAGAAATCTTTTTCATATGGCCACTTTTCAGAGCCTCAGTGAATAATACACCTCTGAAAAATTGTCTAGTTTCTACTTCAAATGGCCACACATTGAGAGTCCTATTTAATGCCCACATGGGGAATAGACAGGAGTCTCTTTCTTAGGCCCACTAATTCAGTCTCATTAAGTAATACACACCTGGAATAAAGTTAAGAATCTTCTCCATATAGCCACTCATTTAGAGCCTCAATGATTAATGCACCCCAGGGTTACAATCTGGAGACACCTTTATATGGCCACTCATTCAGTGCCTCACTGACTGATACAAACCTGGAAAATCATAAAGATTTCATTCCATTCTACCACTCATTCAGAGCCTTATTGAACAATTCACAACAGGCAATAGTCTGGCTTCCATTTTATATGGCCTCCCAGTTAAATAATGAACTTCTATGGAGTAGTCAAGTCACTGTTTAAGAGAGCCACGAATTAAGTGCCTCCCTGAATGATACACACCGGGGTGATAGTCAGGAATCTATTTCATATGACCTCTCATTCTGGGAATCACTGAAGTATACACACATGTCGGAGTGTCAACAGGATATTTGGTATGCACACTCATACATAACATGTTTAAATAATGTGAACATGGAGAATAATTGAATGTCTATGTCATATGGCTACTGATTCACACCATCAGTGAATAACACACGCCTGTGGAATAATAAAAATTCTATTTTATATGGCCATTCTTTCACATCCTCACCGCATATTACACAATTGTGATATAATATGGAGTCTATTTCTTATTGCCACTCATTCAGAGGATTACTGAATAATGCACACCTGCGGAATAGTCAGAAGTCCCTGTTCAATGGCTACTCATTGAGAGCCTCACTGAATGTACACACCTGGGGATATAATCAGGATTCTCTTTTATCCCCTCATTTGAAGCCTGACTGAATAATGCACACCTGTGGAATAGTCAGGTGTCTTTTTCATGTGGCCTCTCATTCAGAGTGTCACTGAATAATGTGGAGTAGTCAAGAGTCTATTTCATGTGGACACATATTTAGAGCCTCAGTGAATAATACACACACGCGTGATAGTAGGAAATCTAATTAATATGGCCAAATATCCAGAGCCTCACTGAATAATACACACCTGCAGAATAATTTGTAGTCTATTTCTGAGAGACATTCATTCATATCCTTCGTGAATAATGAACCGCTGTGGAGTAGCCAGGAGTCTATTTCATTGGAAATTCATTCTTAGCCTCAGTGGATAATACGCACCTGTGAAATTGTCAGGAATCTATTTCATATGGCCACTCATTCAGAGCCTCAGTGAATAATACACAATTGAGGAACAGTCAAGAGCCTATTTTATATGGCCACTCTCTCAGTACCTTTCTGAGTGGTACACACCTGTGGAAAATTCAGGACAGTTTTATATGGACACTCAATGAGTGCCTCACTGAATAATGCACACGTGTGGAATAGTCAAAATTCTATTTTATTTGGTCACTCTTTCAGAGCCTCAGTGAATAATACACACCTTGAAAACATTGGGGAATGTGTTTCATGTGGCCACTCATTCAGAGCCTCACGAAATAGTGCACACCTGTTGAATTCTCAAGAGTCTATTTGGAATGGCAATGCATTCAGAGACTCTGTTAATAACACACACCTAGGGAATTGTGAGGAATCCATTCCATATTGCCACATATTCGCAGCCTAAGTGAATCATGCACACAAAAGAAATAATCAGGAGTTTATAGTTTATGCCCTCTTATTCAGCCCCTCAGTGAATAATCCATGTCTGTCGAGTAATGAGGGGTCTGTTTCATATGGCCACTCATTTGGATCCTCAATGAATAGTACACAACTGGAAAAAAGTCAGGGTTGTATTTCACATGGCCACTAATTCAGACGCTCAGTGAATAATTCACAGCTGTTGAGTACTCAGGAGCCTTTCTCATATGGTGAAACATGCAGTGCCTCACTGAATGATACACAGCTTTGGAATAGTCAGGATTCTATTTGATATAAACCCCCATTATGAGATTAAGTGAATCACGAATGTCTGTGGAATACTGAGGATACTAATTCATATTATCCCCCAATTCATAGATTCCCTGAATATTACACACTTTTGAAATAATCAAAAGTCTATTTCATATGGTTAGCCATTAGAAACCCTGAGAAATACTACTCTGCTGAGAAACAGGAGTCTATTTTATATGGCCACTCAGAGAATCGGTGAATAATGCACACATGAGGAATCCTCAGTGAATATTAAAAGTCTATTTCATATGGCCACACAGCCTCACTGAATAATGCACACCGCGGTAATAGTCAGGATCCTGTTTCATATGACCACTGATTCAGTATCTGACTGAATGACACACCGAAAAATATTGTCACAATTCTATTCCATTGGACCATTCATTCAGAGCCTTACTGAATAATGCACAAAGGGCAATAGTTAGGAGAATATTTCATATGGCCTTCCCTTAGGAGCTTCAGTCAATAATGAACACCGGTGGAGTAGTAATGACCCTATTTAAGATAGCCACAAATTAAGCACCTCCCTGAATGATACACACCTGGGTGACAGTCAGGAATCTACTTAAATCAGCTACACATTCAGAATCTCTGTAAATAATGCACACCTGAGCAATAGACAGGAGTCTCTTTTTTATGCCCACTTATTCAGAGTCTCATTCAATAATACACACCTGCTGAAGAGTTAAGAGTCTACTTTATATAGCCACCCGTTTAGATCCTCAGTGAATAAGGCACACCAGGGTAATAGTCTGGAGCCTCTCTCATGTAGCCGCTCATTCAGTGCCTCACTAAATGATACACACCTGGGGAATCATCAGGACTCTATTCCATACTGCTATGAATTCAGATCCTTATTGAAATAATCACAATGAGGCCATAGTCAGGTGACTAATTTATATGGCCTCTCATTTAGAGCTTCAGTGAATAATGAACTTCTATGGAATAGTCAGGACTCTGTTTATGGTAGCCACGAATTTATTGCCTACCTGGATGATATGGCTACTCAGAGCCACAGTGAATAATGCATAACACGGTAATAGTCAGGATCCTCTTTCATGTGATCACTGATTCAGTGTCTCTCAGAATGATACACACCAGGGAATCCTCAGAATTCCATTCCATAGGAACACTCATTCAGAGTCTTACTAAATGATGCACAATAAGGCAAATGTCAGGAGTCTATTTTATATGGCCTCTCAGAGATTCAGTGAATACTATTTCACGTGACCACTGATTCAGTATCTCTCAGAATAATACACATCAATGAATCCTCAGAATTTTATTCCATACTGCACTCATTTAGAGCCTTATTGAATAATTCCCAACGGGGCAATAGTCAGGGGACTATATTATATGGCCTCTCATTTACAGCTTCAGTAAATAATAAACTGCTATGGAGTAGGCAAGACGCTGTTTATGGTAACCACGAATTAAGTTTCTCCCTGAATGATACAAACCTGGGTGATAGTCAGGAGTCTATATTATATGATCTCTCATTCTGGAAATAACTGAAGAATACGCACCTGGGGAAGTGTCAGGAGTGCATTTGGTATGCACACTCATGCAGAACATGTTTGTTCATATATTCAGAGCCTGAGTCAATAATACACACCTGGGGAAAAGTCATAAGTCTATTTCATATGGTCACTAACTCGAAGACTCATTAAATGATACACACCTGTGGACTAGTCAGGAGACTATTTCATGAGGCCAAAGTTTCAGATCCTCAGTGAATAATGCATATCTGGGGAATACTCAGGACGCTGTTACATATGGCCTCTCCTTCAGAGCTTCACTGAATAAGGAACACATGTATTGTAGTCAGAATTCTATTTCATATAGCCACATATTCAGATCATCACTGAATAACATACACCTTGGGGAAAGTTAAGTTTCTAAGTCGTATGGCCACTCATTTAGAGCTGAACCTAAAAATGCACGCCTAAGGAGTAGTTAGTAGTCTCTTTCTTATGGCCACACATTCAGAGCCTCACTGAATAATACATACGTGTGGAAAAGTCAGGAGGGTATTTCACATGGCCACTCATTTAGAACCTCAGTGAACAATCATATATACCTGGAAAATACTCATGATTCTATTTAATATAGACATTTATTCAGAGACTCACTGAATGATGCCCACCTGGGGAATAGTCTGGAGTCTATTTGATAAGACGGTTCAACCAGTGCCTCAGTGGAAAATGCACAGCTGAGAAATAGTTAAGAGGACATAGTCAGGAGTCTATTTCATATGGTCACTCATTCAGAAACTCACTGAATAATACACAACTCGGGAATAGTCAGACTCAAGCACAGCATTACTGAATAATGCACAATGGGGCAATTGTCAGGAGTTTATTCCATATGGCCTCTTTTCAGAGTTTCCGTGCATAATAAACAGCTTTGGAGTAGTCAAGACCCTATTGTAGGTAGCTACAAATTAAGCACCTCCCTGAATGATACACACATAAGTGATTTTCAAGAGGCTATTTGATATGGACACTCATACAGAACCTCTTCGAATACTGCACATGTGGGGAATAAACACTAGTCTATTTCATAGGATGAGTCGTTTGGAATATCAAGGAATAACGCACACCTGTGGAGTAAAATGGGGTCTATTACATATGGCCACCTTGAGTGTTTCAGTGAATAATATGTATATATGAATAGTCAGGAATATCTTTCATATGGCCACTCGTTAAGGGCCTCAGTGAATAATACACCCTTTGGAAACAGTCAAGAGTCTACTTCAAATGTCTACACATTCAGAATCTCTGCAAATAATGCACACCTGTGCAATAGCCAGGAGTCTGTTTTTTATGCTCTCTTGTCCAGATTCTCATTCAATAATACACACCTAAGGAAGAGTTAAGAGTCTACTTCATATAGCCACTCATTTAGAGCCTCAGTGAATAATGCACACCAGGGTTATAGTCTGGAGACTGTTTTTTATAACCACTCATTCAGTGCCTCACTGACTGATACAAACCTGGGGAATTATAAGGATTCTATTCCATACTACCACTCATTCAGAGACTTACAGAATAATTCACAATAGGCAATAGTCAGGTGTGTATTTTATATGGCCTCTCAGTTAAATAATGAACTTCTATGGAGTAGTCAGGACGCTGTTTATGGTAGCCACGAATTAATTGCCTCTCTGAGTGATACACACCGGGGTGATAGACAGGAGTCTATTTCATATGATCTCTCATTCTGGGAATAACTGAAGAATACACACCTGGGAAAGTGTCAAGGGTCTATTTGGGATACATGCTCATGCAGATCTTGTTTAAATAATGCACACATGGAGAATAATTAGGAGTCCATGTCATATGGCTACTCATTCAGACAATCAGTGAATAATGCACACATGTGGAGTAATAAGAAATCTGTTTTATGTGGCCACTTGTTCACAGCCTCACCGAATATTATACACTTATGATATTGTCTGGAGTCTATTTAATATGGTGACTCAGAAAATCAGTGAATAATGCACACATGAGGAATACTCTTTAATATTAGGAGTCTACCTTATATGGCCACTCAGAGCCACAGTGAATAATGAATAACACGGTAATAGTCAGGATCCTGTTTCATGTGACCACTGATTCTGTATTTCTCTGAATGATACACACCAAGGTATCTTCAAAATTCTATTCCATAGGAACACTCATTTAGAGACTTTCTAAATAATGCACAATGGGGCAAGGGTCAGGATTCTATTTCATATGGCCTCTCATTCAGAGATTCAGTGAATAATAAACACCTGTGGAGTAGTCAGGACCCTATTTAAGATAGCCACAAATTAAGCACCTCCCTGAATGATACACACCTGTCTACTTGATATAGACACTCATACAGATCCTCTTTGAATAATGTACATGTGAAGAATAATCACTAGTCTATTTCATGTGGTGATTCCTTTAGAGAATCATTGAATAACACACACATGTGAAGTAAAATCGAATCTATTTCATATGGCCACCATATCAGTGTTTCAGTGAATAATATATATATCTGGAATAGCCAGGAATCTCCTTCATATGGCCACTCGTTCGGGGCCTCAGTGAATAATACACGCCTGGAAAATTGTCTAGTGTCTACTTCAAATGGCCACACATTGAGAGTTTCTGTATAAAATGCAAAGCTTAGGAATAGACAGGAGTCTTTTCATTAGGCTCACTTATTCAGACTCATTCTGTAATACACACCTGAAAAAGAGTCAAAAGTCTTCTTCATATACCAACTCATTTAGAGCCACATTAATTAATGCACACCTGTGGAACAGACACTGGTCTATTTTGTATTGCCACAAAATCAATGCCTGAGTGAGTAATGCACAACTTTGGAGTAATGAGGAGTCTATTTCATATGCCAGCTTAATCAGTGTCTCAGTCAATAATACCCACCTTAGGAATAGTAAGGGATCTTTTCCATCTAATCACTAACTCAATCCTCATTAAATAATACACACCTGTGGAAAAGTCGGGAGGCTATTTCATATGGCCAAACATTCAGAGCGTCAGTGACTAATACATAGTGGGGCATACTCAGGACACTATTACATATGGCCTCTAATTCAGAGCTTAACTGAATAATGAACAGCTGGGGGAAAGTCAGAATTCTATTTCATAAAGACACTCTTTCAGAGCCAAACCTAAAAATGCACTCCTGCGAGTATTCAGGAGTATCTTTTCAATGTCCACTCATTCAGAGGCTCATTGAATAAAACACATCTATGGAAATGTCAGGAGTACATTTTACATGGCCACTCATTCAGAACCTCATTGGATCATACATACCGGCGGAATACTCAGGAGTCTATTTGATATGGCCACTCATTCAGAAACTCATGGAATAATGCACACCTGTGAAATAGTCTGGAGTCTATTTGATATGATGATTCATTCAGTGCCTCAGTCGAAAATGAACACGAAAGAAATAAGTGGCTATTTTATGTAGCCCCTCATCCATGCCCTTAGTTAGTAATACACACCTGGGAAATAGTCAGGAATCGATTTCATGTGGCCAATTATTCAGAAACTCAGTGAATTATACACACCTGTGGACTAGTTAGAGTCTATGACATATGACCCACAATCAGAGCATTACTGTTTGATGCACACTTGAGAACTACTCAGGATTCTATTTCATATCACCATTGTTTAAGAACCTCATTGAGTAATGCACATCTGGTCATTAATCAGGAGGCTATGTCCTATGAACACTCATTCATAGCCTCAGTGAATAAGGCAAACCTGTTGAGTAGCCACGAGTGTATTTCACACAGCCACTCATTCAGAGCCTCAGTTCACAATACACACCTGTGGAACAGTCAGCATTTTATTTCATATGGCCACTGAATCATAGCTTCAGTAAATAATGCACAAATGTACAGTACTCAGAAGTCTACTTCATAATGCCACTCATTCAGAGATTCACTTAATAATAAAAATTTTGGGGATAGACATCATGCTGTTTCATATGGTCACTCAAGGAGAGCCTCACTGAATAATACCCACCTGGAGAAGAGTTAGTAGTCTACTTTATATGGCCACTCATTTAAAGCCTCAGTGAATAATGCACATGTGTGGAATAAACAGTAGTCTATTTTATATGGCCACAAAATCAAAGCCTGAGTGAGTAATGCACAACTTTGGAATAGTCAGTAGTCTATTCCATATGCCCATATATTCTGAGTCTGAGTCAATAATACACACCTGGGGAATAGTCAGACATCCATTTTATACCGTCAATCATTCAAAGACTCATTAAATGATACACACCTGTGGACTAGTCAGGAGACTAATTCATATGGCCAAAGTTTCAGAGCCTCAGTGAATAATGCATATCTGGGGAATACTCAGGACCCTATATCATATGGCCTCTCCTTCAGAGCTTCACTGAATAAAGAACACCTGTATTGTAGTCAGAATTCTATTTCATATAGCCACATATTCAGAGCCTCACTGAATATCATACATCTTGGGGAAAGTCAAGGTTTTATGTCGTATAGCCACTCATTTAAAGCCGAACCTAAAAATGCACGCCTGAGGAGTATTCAGTAGTTGCTTTCCTATGGCCACACATTCAGAGCCTCACTGAATAATATGGACCTATGAAAAAGTCGGGAGTGTATTTCACATGGCCACTCATTCAGAACCTCAGTGAAGAATCAAATTTACCTTGGGAATACTCAGGATTCTATTTAATATAGCCATTTATTCAGAGACTCACTGAATGATGCATACCTGGGGAATAGTCTGGAGTCTATTTAATATGACCATTCACCAGTGCCGTAGTGGAAAATGTACAGCTGAGAAATAGTCAAGAGGATATAGTCAGGAGTTTATTTTTTGGTAACTCATTCAGAAACTCACAGAATGATACACAACTGGGAAATAGTCAGAGTCCATGCCATATGGCCACTCAATCACAGCATTACTGAATAATGCACAATGGGGCAATAGTCAGAAGTCTATTTCATATGGCCTCTTATTCAGAGCTTCGGTTCATAATAAACTGCTGTGGAGTAGTCAGGACCCTATTTAAGGTAGCCACTAATTAAGTACCTCCCTGAATGATACACACATGAGTGATTATCAGGAGGCTATTTGATATGGACACTTATACAGAACCTCTTTGAATACTGCACATGTGGGGTATAAACACTTGTCTATTTCATTTGGTGATTCGTTTGAAATATCAAGGAATAACACACACCTTTGGAGTAAAATGTGGTCTATTTCATATGGCCACTCTTTCAGCGTTTCAGTGTATAATATGTATATCTGTATAGTCAGGAATCTTTTTTATATGGCCACTCGTTCATGGCCTTGGTGAATAACAAACCCCTTGGAAACAGTCAAGAGTCTACTTCAAATGTCTACACATTCAGGGTCTCTGTGAACAATGCATACCTGGGCAATAGCCAGGAGTCTCTTTTTATGCCCACTTATTCAGAGTCTCATTCAATAATACACACCTAAGGAAGAATTAAGAGTCTACTTCATATAGTCACTCATTTAGAGCCTCAGTGAATAATGCACACCAGGTTTATAGTCTGGAGCCTCTTTTATATGGCCACTCATTCAGTTCCTCACTGAATGTACAAACCTTGAAAATTATAAGGATTCTATTCCATACAACCACTCATTCAGAGCTTCATAGAATAATTTACAACAAATTTTCCAAGATGGCGCCGTAGAAACAACTCAGAATTGCAGCTCTCATTGAAGGCACAGAGGGTGAGTCCTAGCCGCATTCTCATACAGACCTTTGTTGCCCACAGAACGCGGAATTTGTCAGGTGTAGGAGAAACCTGGAACACCAGCACAGCAGCTGTTTTGGCTGGTGCAGCCAGTTTGGCCACTGCTGCAGTTAAGCGGCACCCAGCACAAAACTCACTGGACAGGGTGCCCTGTTAAACCAGCAATCTGAGATTTGGAAGGACAGATTTACATGTCCATCTGATTAAACGGGACTCTGACAATGAGACAGACCAGGAGATTCCTGGGAATCATGATTTGAGCCGGTGCAGTGTGCAGCAGCACAGGAGATTACACGGATTCCAGTGTCCTATCAGCAGGCTACTGGGGCGCCAGTGAGAGAGTCAACCATTCAAATTGGGGAGAAAAAGAGAGAGAGAGAGAGAGAGAGAGAGAGAGGATGGTCTCTGAGGCAGAGAGCCAGGTTATCGGGCCCAGCGGGTTCCACCATCACGGGGATAAGCACGACAGAGATTGGAGGCACTCCGGATTGAGAGATTTGCTGTGGGCTCAGCTGAATCCAGGACGTTGCAGCCCGGTGGGGGAGGGTCGTCCACCACTATGGATGCAATCCACCCCTACTGAGGTACACGCCCAGCGCTGACACAGCCTCCCATTGCTGAGGCAACCCACCATAACAGAGAGACTCCATCAGCAGGACTGAGCGCACCACATTAGAACAGAACCAGGTGGCAGCAGGGCAAACCCACTCTAGCAGGGTGGCGCCGCATCAGGCAAATAGTAAATAGACTACCTTTTAGCCGGGCAGAACAGTGCAACAGATACTCATAAAGAAATCCCGAACTCCCTGAGATGAGTATCTGAGGGAATAAAAAAAAAAGGTTTTATAAGTTCTGCTGCAGCCGACCAAAACACAGGTGCCCAACAAACCTGAATGAACAACGGAGCTCACAGCTCAGCACTGGAGCTTCTATAAAGTACGGACTGTCTCCTCAAGCAGCACCCTGACCCCTGTATATCCAAAGAGTCACCTCTAAAAAGGAGTAATCAGACTGATATTTGGCGGGCATCATTCTGGGACAAAGATAGAAGAAGAAAAAACTGGTATCATCCCTCACTGTTTCACAGCTGCTACAGGTGTACCCAGACAAGCAGGGCCTGAAGTGGACCTCAGCACTAGAAGAGCAGAGTGGCTGGTTGATTAGAAGGAAAACTAAGTAACAGAAATACTTCATCATCAACAATCTGGGCGTCCACTCAGAGATCCAATTGAAAAATCAGCAACTACTAAGACGACAGGTGGATAAATCCAAAAAGATGAGAAGAAACCAGCGCAAAAATAGGAACACACCCAAAACCAAAACACCTCACCTCCTACAAAGGACCAAAACTCCTCACCAGCAAGAGAACAAAGCTGGACGGAGAATGAGTGTGACAAAATAATGGAATCAGACTTCAGAAGGTGGATAATGAGAAACTTCAGTGAGCTAAAAGAACAAGTTCTAAATCAATGCAAAGAAATTAAGAACCTTGAAAAAAGATTTGAAAAAAGATTCGAGGAAATGAGAACAAGAATGGCCAACTCAGAAAGGAATATGAATGATAGAAGGAGCTGAAAAACACAACAAGAGAACTTCACAAAGCATGCACAAGTTTCAACAGCCGAATTGTCCAAGCAGAAGAAAGAATATTAGAAGTCGAAGATCAACTCGATGAAATAAAACAGGAAACCAAGATTAGAGAAAAAAGCACAAAAAGGAATGAACAATATCTCAAAGAAATGTGGGACTATGTGAAGAGAACCAACCTACGTTTGATAGGTGTACCAGAATGTGATGAAGAGAAGGAATCCAAGCTGGAAAATACTCTTCAGAATATTATCCATGAAAATTTGCCCAACCTAGCAGGGCAGGCCAATACTCAACTCGAAGAAATAGAGAGAACACCACAAAGATACTCTGCAAGAAGAGCAACACGAAGGCACATAATCGTCAGATTCACCAAGGTTCAAATAAAAGAGAAAATACTAAGGGCAGCCAGAGACAAAGGCCCGGTCACCCACAAAGGGAAGCCAATCAGACTCACAGCAGATCTCTTGGCAGAGACGATACAAACCAGAAGAGATTGGGGGCAAATATTCAACATCCTTAAAAAAAGAACTTTCAACCCAGAAACTCATATCCAGCAAAACTGAGATTCATAAGTGCAGGAAAACTAAAATCCTTCATGAACAAGCAAGGAATCAGAGATTTTGTCACCACTAGGCCTGCTTTACAAGAGCTCCTAAAAGAGGCACTACACATAGAAAGAAACAACCAGTACCAGCCATCCTAAAATCATACGAAATGCTAAAGAGCATCAACAAAATGAAGAAACTGCATTAACCAATGGGCAAAACAGCCATCTAGCATCAAATGGCAGTATCAAATTCACACATAACAATATTAACCGTAAATGTAAATCGGCTAAATGAACCAATCAAAAGACACAGACTGGAAAATTGGGAAAAACCAAAACCCATCGGTGTGTTGTATCCAGGAAACCCATCTCACACGCAAGAATACACAAAGGCTCAAAATAAAGAGATGGTGGAAGATTTACCAAGCAAATGGAGAGCAAAAAAAAAAAAGCAGGAGTTGCAATTCCCACCTCTGATAAAATAGACTTTAAATCAACAAAGATCAAAAGAGACAAAGAAGGTCATTACATAATGGTAAAGGAGTGATAAAACAAGAAGTGCTAACGATCCTAAATATATATGGACCCAATGCAGGAGCACTTAGATATATAAGGCAAGTTCTTAATGACTTACAAAGAGACTTAGACTCCCACACAATAATAGTGGGAGACTTTAACACTCCACTGTCAATAGCAGACAGATCAACCAGACAGACAATTAACAAGAATATCCAGGACTTTAACACAGACCTGGAACAAGCAAAACTGATAGACATTTACAGAACACTTCACCCCGAATCCACAGAATATACATTCTTCTCAGCACCACATCACACCTACTCCAAAACTGACCACGTAATTGGAAGTAAAGCACTCCTCAGCAAATGCAAAGAACTGAAATCATAACAGTCTCTCAGACCATAGTACAATCACGTTAGAACTCAGAATTCAGAAACTAACTCAGAACTGCACAGCTTCATGGAAACTGAACAACTGGCTCTTGAATGTTGATTGGATAAACAATGAAATGAAGCCAGAAATAAAGAACTTCTTCGAAACCAATGAGAACGGAGACACAACATACCAGAATCACTGGGACACATTTAAAGCAGTCTGTAGATAAAAATATATAGCAATAAGTGCCCACATGAGAAGAGCTGAGAGATCCAAAATTGATACCCTATTGTCCAAGTTTAAATTGCTAGGGGAGGAAGAACAAAAGCTCAAAACCCAGAAGAAGACAAGAAATAACTAAGATCAGAGCAGAACTGAAGTAGATAGAGACACGAAAAACCCTTCTATAAATCAATAAATCCAAGAGCTGGTTTTTCAAAAAGATCAACAAAATAGACAGAACACTAGCCAGACTGATAAAAAAAGAAAAGTGAGAAAAACCAAATAGTTGCAATAAAAAACGATAATGGGGAAGTCACCACAGATTCCACAGAAATTCAAACCATCATCAGAGAATACAACAAACAATTCTATGCACATAAACTAGTAAACCAGGAGGAAATGGATTAATTTCTGGACACCTGTGTCCTCCCAAGCCTGAAGCAGGTGGAAGCCAAAATTATGAATAGACCAATAACAAGGTATGAAGTTGAGGCAGCAAAGCATTGGCAACAAAAGCCAAAATAGACAAATGGGACCTAATCAAACTCCACAGCTTCTGCACAGCAAAACAAACAGTCACTAGAGTGAATCGGCAACCATCAGAATGGGAAAAAATCTTTGCAGTTTACGCATCCGACAAAGGGCTGATATCCAGAATTTACAAAGAACTCAAACAGATTTACAGGAAAAAAACAAACAAGCCCATTCAAAAATGGGCAAAGGATATGAACAGAAACTTTACGAAAGCAGACATACATGAGGCCAGCAAACATATGAAAAAGTGCTCATCGTCATTGGTCATTAGAGAGATGCAAATCAAAACCACATTGAGATACCATCTCACACCAGTTAGAATGGCGATCATTAAAAAATCTGGAGACAGCAGATGCTGGAGAGGATGTGGAGAAATAGGAACACTCTTACACTGTTGGTGGGAGTGTAAATTAGTTCAACCATTGTGGAAGACAGTGTGGCGATTCCTCAGGGACCTAGAAATAGAAATTCCATTTGACCCAGCAATCCCATTACTGGGTATCTATCCAAAGGATTATAAATCGTTCTACTATAAGGACACATGCACACGAATGTTCATTGCAGCACTGTTTACAATAGCAAAGACCTGGAACCAACCCAAATGCCCAACGATGATAGACTGGACTGGGAAAATGTGGCACATATACACCATGGAATATTATGCAGCAATCAAAAATGATGAGTTTGTGTCCTTTGTAGGGACATGGATGAATCTGGAGAACATCATTCTCAGCAAACTGACACAAGAACAGAAAAAGAAATACCGCATATACTCGCTCATAGGT
Organism: Saguinus oedipus; assembly: GCA_031835075.1. NCBI lineage: Eukaryota > Metazoa > Chordata > Mammalia > Primates > Cebidae > Saguinus > Saguinus oedipus. The sequence goes on from CM063174.1 coordinate 172,225,439, forward strand.
GGGTGAGAAAAATGAGAACATGTGGACACAGAGAGGCGGTCTACTATACACTGGGGACTGTTGGGGGGAATGGGGGAGGGACAGCGGGGGGGGGGCTGGGGGGGATAGCCTGGGGATGAATACCAAGTGTGGGTGAAGGGGAGGAAAGCAGCAAAGCACACTGCCATGTGTGTACCTATGCAACTATCTTGCTCGTTCTGCACATGTACCCCCAAACCTATAATGCAATAAAAAAAAAAATAAAAATAAATAAATAAATAAATAAATAAATAAATAAATAAATAAAAAATAAAAAAAAAGATAAAAAAAAAAAAAAAAAAAAAAAAAAAAAAAGAGCCTACCACACAAAGAAAGCCCAGTTCCATATGGTTCATAGCCAAATTCTACAAGACACACCAAAAAGATCAGGTATCATTCCTTCTGAAACTATTCCAAATAATTCAAAAAGAGGGAATCATTCCCAAATCATTTTATGAGACCAAAATCATCCTGATACCAAAACCAGGCAGAGAATCAACAAGAAAAGAAGACTTCAGGCCAATATCCATGATGAACATAGATGCAAAAGTCTTTAATAAAATACTGGCAAACCGATTGCAACAGCACATTAAAAACTTATCCATCATGATCAAGTAGGATTCATCCCGGGCATGCAAGGCTGGTTCAACATACACAAGTCTATAAATGTAATTCAACACATAAACAGAACCAAAAACAAAAAAACACATAATTATCTCAATTGACACAGGGAAGTCATGTGACAAAATTCAACAGCCCATTATGCTAAAAACCCTCAATAAACTTGGTATTGGTGGAACATATCTCAAAGTAATAAAAGCTGTTTACGACAAACCAACAGCCAATATCATACTTAATGGAAAAAAAACTGGAAGCATTTCTTTCGAAATCTGGCATTAGACAAGGATGCCCTCTTACCACTTCCATTCAACATAGTACTGGAAGTTCTAGCCAGAGCAATCAGGCAAGAAAAAGAAATAAAATGTATTCAAATAGAACAGATGAAAGCCAAATTGTCTGTATTTGCAGATGACATTATAATATACCTAGAAGACCCCATCACCTCAGCCCAAAAACTCCTGAAACTGATTATCAACTTCAGCAAATTCTCAGAATATAAAATCAATGTGCAAAAATCACAAATATTTCTATACACCAATAACAGACTTAAAGAGAAAAGAATCAAGAACGAACTGCCATTCACAATTGCTACAAAGAAAATAAAATACCTAGAAATACAACTCACAAGGAACGTAAGGGACGTCTTTAAGGAAAACTACAAGCCACTGTTCAACAAAATAAGGGAGGACACAAACCGATGGAGAAACATTCCACTTTCGTGGTTAGGAAGAATCAATATCGTGAAAATGGCTATACTGCTTAAAGTAATTTACACAATCAATGCTATTCCCATCAAACTACCATTGAATTTCTTTACATAACTTGAAAATACCACCATGAAACTCATATGGAACCAAAAGAGAGCCCACATAGCCAAGTCAATTCTAAGCAAATGAACAGAGCGGGAGTCATCACACTACCAGACTTCAAACTATTCTACAAGGCTTCAGAAATCAAAACAGCATGGTACTGGTACCAAAACAGAGATATAGACGAATGGAACAGAACAGAGGCATCGAAGGAAACACAACATATCTACAACAATATAATCTTTGATAAACCAGACAAAAACAAGCAATGGGAAAATACTTCCCTGTTTAATAAATGGTATTTGGAAAACTGGCTAGCCATGTGCAGAAACCAGAAACTGGACCCCTTCATGACAGCTTACACCAGAATTAATTACAGATGGATTAAAGACTTAAACATAAGACCTGGCACCATAAAAACCCTAGAAGAAAATCTAGGCAAAACCACTCAGGACATAGTAGTTGGCAAGGACTTCATGACCAAAAAACCAAAAGCATTGGCAACAAAAGCCAAAATAGACAAATGGGACCTAATCAAACTCCACAGATTCTGCACGGCAACAGAAACATTCACTAGAGTGAATCGGCAACCATCAGAATGGGAAAAAGTCTTTGCAGTTTACACATCTGACAAAGGGCTGATATCCAGAATTTACAAAGAACTCAAACAGATTTACAGGAAAAAAACAAACAAGCCCATTCAAAAATGGGAAAAGGATATGAACAGACACTTTACAAAAGAAGACATACAGGAGGCCAACAAACACATGAAAAAATGCTCATCATCACTGGTCATTAGAGAGATGCAAATCAAAACCACATTGAGATACCATCTCACGCCAGTTAGAATGGCGATCATTAAAAAATCTGGAGACAGCAGATGCTGGAGAGGATGTGGAGAAATAGGAACACTCTTACACTGTTGGTGGGAGTGTAAATTAGTTCAACCATTGTGGAAGACAGTGTGGCGATTCCTCAAGGACCTAGAAATAGAAATTCCATTTGACCCAGCAATCCCATTACTGGGTATATATCCAAAGGACCATAAATCGTTCTACTATAAGGACGCATGTACACGAATGTTCATTGCAGCACTATTTACAATAGCAAAAACCTGGAACCAACCCAAATGCCCATTGACGATAGACTTGACTGGGAAAACGTGGCACACATACGCCATGGAATATTATGCAGCAATCAAAAATGTTGAGTTTGTCTCCATTGTAAGGACATGGATGAATCTGGAGAACATCGTTCTCAGCAAACTGAAACAAGAACGGAATAAGAAATACCGCATATTCTCACTCATAGGCGGGTGAGAAAAATGAGAACAATTGGACAGAGGGAGGTGGTCTACTACACACTGGGGTCTATTGGGGAGAATGGGGGAGGAACAACGGGAGGGGCTGGGGAGGGATAGCTTGGGAATAAATGCCAAGTGTGGGTGACGGGGAGGAAGGAAGCAAAGCACACTGCCATGTGTGTACCTATGCAACTACCTTGCACGTTCTGCACATGTACCCCAAAACGTATAATGCAACAAAAATTTTAAAAACTTTTACAAAATAGACTTCAGACTATTTCCCAGGTTTGCATTATTCAGTGAGTCTCTGAATAAGTGCCTATATTAAATAGGAGCCTGGGTATTTCCCAGGTATATATGATACTTCACTGAGGTTCTAAATGAGTGGCCATGTGAAATACACTCCTGACTGTTCCATATGTCCGTATTATTCAGTGAGTTTCTGAATGTGTGGCCATAGAAATCCAATTACTGAATACTCCTCAAGTGTGCATTTTTAGGTTCGGCTCTAAATGAGTGGCTATATGACATAGAAACTTGACTTTCCCCAAGGTGTATGTTATTCAGTGAGGCTCTGAATATGTGGCTATATAAAATAGTATTCCGTCTACAATATAGGTTTTCCTTATTCAGTGATGGTCTGACAGAGAGGCCATATGTAATACGGTCCTGAGAATTTCCCAGATATGCATTATTCACTGAGGCTCTGAAACTTTGGCCATATATATTAGACCCCGGACGTGTCTATAGGAGTGTATCATTTAATGAGTCTTTGAGTTAGTGACCATATGAAATAGACTTTTGTCTATTCCCCAGGTGTGTATTATTGACTCAGACTCTGAATATATGGGCATATGGAGTACACTACTGACTATTCCAAAGTTGTGCATTACTCACTCAGGCTTTGATTTTGTGGCCATATAAAACAGACTAGTGTCTATTCCACACATATGCATTACACACTGAGGCTGTAAATGAGTGGCCATATAAAGTAGACTCCTAACTCTTCCCCAGGTGTGTATTATTTCATAAGGCTCTCCTTGTGTGATCATATAAAACAGGTGATGTCTATCCCAAATATTATTATTATTCAGTTAATCTCTGAATGAGTGGCTTTATGAAGTAGACTGCTGAATACTGTACATTTGTGCATTATTCACTGAGGCTATGAGTCAGCGGCCTTAGGAAATGAAATGCTGACTGTTCCACAGGAGTGTATTATGCACTGAGGCTCTGAATGAGTGGCTGTGTGAAATACACTCCTGGCTACTCCACAGGTGTGCATTATTCACTGAGGCTATTAATGAGTGTTCATATGACATAGCCTCCCGATTACTGACCAGATGTGTATTACTCAATGAGGCCCTTAAACAATGGTGATATGAAATAGAATCTTGACTAATTCCCTGGTGAGCATTAAACAGTAATGCTCGGATTGAGCCGCCATATGTCACAGACTCTAACTAGTCCACAGGTGTGTAGCATTCAATGAGTTTCTGAATAATTGGCCACACGAAATAGACTCCTGACTATTCCCCAGGTGTGTATTACTTACTAAGGGTATGGATAAGTGGCTACATAAAATAGCCACTTAACTATTTCTTTCATGTGCATTTTCCACTGAGGCACAGAATGATCCATCATATCAAATAGACTACAGACTCTTTCACAGGTGTGCATTATTCCACGAGTTTCTGAATGAGTGGCCATATGAAATAGACTCCTGCGTATTCCCCAGGTATGTATGATTCAAGGAGGCTCTGAATGAGTGGCCATGTGAAATACACTCCTGACATTTCCATAGATGGTTATTATTCAATGAGGTTCTGAATGAGTGGACATAGAAAAGAGACTCCTGAATACTCGCAGGAGTGCATTTTTAGGTTTGGCTCTGAAAGAGTGTCTTTATGAAATAGAATCCTGACTTTCCCCCAGGTTTTCATTAGTCACTGGAACTCTGAATGAGAGGCCATATGTAATAGTGTCCTGACTATGCCCCCCTGTGTATTAGTCACTGAAACTCTGAATGTTAGGCCACATGAAATAGCCTCCTGACTTTTCCACAGGTGTGTATTATTTAATGAGGCTTTGAGTTAGTGATTAGATGAAATAGATCCCTTACTATTCCTCAGTATCCCAATAATTCCTCAGTATTAATAACTGATACACTGATTAAGTTGGCATATGGAATAGACTCCTCATTATTCCAAAGTTGTGCATTACTCACTCAGGCTTTGATTTTTTGGCCATACAAAATAGACCAGTGTCTGTTTCAAAGGTTTGCATTATTTTCTGAGGCTCTAAATGAGTGGCTATATGAAGAAGACTTTTAAATCTTTTCTAGCTGTGTTCTACGAAATTAATCTGAATAAGTGAGCCTAAGAAAGAGACTCCTGTCTATTCCACAGGTGTGCATTATATGCAGAGACTCTCAATGTGTGGCCATTTGAAGTAGACACTAGACAATTTCCCAGGGGTGTATAATTCACTGAGGCCCTGAACGAGTTGCATATGAAAGAGATTTCTTGCTATTCCAGATATGTGTATTATTCACTGAAACACTGAAATCGTGGCCGTATGAAATAGACTCGATATTACTTCACAGGTGTGTGTTATTCAATGATTCTCTAAAGGAAACACCACATAAAATAGACTAGTGATTATTATTCACGTGTGCATTATTCAAAGAAGTTCTGTATGAGTGTCCATACCAAATAGACTCCTGATGTTCACACAGGCATGTATCATTCAGGAAGGTGCTTAAATGTGTTTATGTTAAATAGTGTCCTGACTACTCCCCAGGTGTTTATTATTCACTGAATCTCTGAATGAGAGGCCATATGAAATAGACTCCTGACTCTTGTTCCGTTGTGCATTATTTAGTAAGTCTCTAAATGAGTGTTCCTACGGAATAGAGTTTTGAAGATTCCTTGGTGTGTATCATTCAGAGAAATACTGAATCAGTGGTCACATGAAACAGAATCATGACTATTACCGTGGTATGCATTATTCACTGTGGCTTTTAGTGGCCCTATAAAATAGACTCCTAATATTTACAGAGTAATCCTCATGTGTGCATTATTCACTAATTCTCTGAGTGGGCACACGAAATAGACTCCATACTATATCATAAGTGTATAATATTCGGTGAGGCTGTGAAAGAGTGCCCACATAAGACATACATCTTATAACTCCAAATGTGTGCGTTATTCACTGATTGTCTGAATGAGTAGCCATATGACATGGACTCCTAATTATTCTCCATGTGTGCATTATTCAAACAGGTTCTACAAGAGTGTGCATACCAAAGAGACTTCTGACACTTTCCCAGGTGTGTATTCTTCAGTTATTCCCAGAATGAGAGATCATATGAAATAGACTCCTGACTATCACCCAGGTGTGTACCATACAGGGAGGCACTTAATTCGTGGCTACCATAAACAGCGTCCTGACTACTCCATAGAAGTTCATTATTAACTGAAGCTATAAATGACAGGCCATATAAAACAGTCATCTGACTATTGCCTCATTGTAAATTTTTCAATAAATATCTGAATGAGTGGCAGTATGGAATAGAATCCTGATGATTCCACAGGTGTGTATCATTTAATGAGTCTTTGAGTTAGTGACCACATAAAATAGATTTCTGACAATTCTCCAGGTGTGTATTATTAACTCAGACTATGAATATATGGGAATAAGGAATAGACTACTGACTATTCCAAAGTTGTGCATTACTCACTCAGGCTTTGATTTTGTGGCCATATAAAATAGACTAGTGTCTATTCCACATGCGTGCATTACTCACTTAGGCTTTCAATGAGTGGCCATATAAAGTAAACTCCTAACTATTCCTCAGGTGTGTATTACTCAGTGAGGCTCTCCTTGTCTGATCATATGAAACAGGATGATGTCTATCCCAAATATTTTTATTATTCAGTGAATCTCTAAATGAGTGTCTTTATTATATAGGCTGCTGAGTACTGTACATTTTTGCATTATTCACTGAGACTATGGGTCAGTGGCCTTAAGAAATGAAATGCTGACTGCTCCACAGGTGTTTATTATTCACTGAGGCTCTGAATGCGTGGTTGTGGGAAATATACTCCTGGCTACTTCACAGGTGTGCATTATTCACTGAGGCCATGAATGAGTGTTCCTAAGATATAGCCTCCTGATTACTGACCAGATATGCATTACTCAATGAGGCTCTTACTATTGTTATAGTAATTCTATTGTTACTATAATTATTGTTATAGTTATATGAAATAGAATCCTAACTAATTCCCAGGTATGCATCAATCAGTAATGCTCTGATTGAGCGGCCATATATCATAGACTCTAACTAGTCCAAAGGTGTGTAGCATTCACTGAGTTTCTGAATAATTGGCCACATGAAATAGACTCCTGACTATTCCCCAGGTCTGTATTACTTACGAAAAATATGGATGAGTGACTACATAAAATACCCTCTTAACTATTCCTCCCGTGTGCATTTTCCACTGAGGCACTGAATGAACCATCATATCAAATAGACTCCATACTATTTCGCAGGTGTGCATTATTCCACGAGTTTCTCAATGAGTGGCCATACGAAATAGACTCTTGAGTATTCCCCAGGTATGTATAGTTCAATGAGTCTCTGCATGAATGGCCATGTGAAATACACGCCTGACATGTTCATAAATGTGTATTATTCCTTGAGGCTCTGAATGAGTAGACATTGGAAAGAGACTCCTGAATAGTCACAGGAGTGCATTTTTAGGTTTGGCACTGAAAGAGTGCCTTTATGAAATAGAATCCTGACTTTCTCCCAGGTGTTCATTATTCAGTGAAGCTCTGATTGAGAGGCAATATGTAATAGTGCCCTGAGTATGCCCCAGTATGTATTAGTAACTGAGAATCTCAATGTTTGGCCATATGAAAGAGCTTCCTGACTATTCCACAGGTGTTTATTATTTAATGAGGCTTTGAGTCAGTGATTAGATAAAATAGATCCTTTACTATTCCTAAGGTGTGTATTATTGACTGAGGCACTGACTAAGTGGGCATATAAAATAGACTCTTCATTTTTCTAAATTTGTGCATTACTCACTCAGGCTTTGATTTTGTGGCCATACAAAATAGACCAGTGTTTGTTCCACAGATGTGCATTATTTTCTGAGGCTCTAAATGACTGGCTATATGAAGAAGACTCCTAACTCTTTTCCAGGTGTGTATTACTGAATGAGACTGAATAAGTGAGCCTAAGAAAAAGACTCCTGTCTATTTCCCAGGTGTGCGTAATATACAGAGACTCTCAATGTGTGGACATTTAAAGTAGACACTAGACAATTTCCCAGGGATGTATTATTCACTGAGGCCCGGAACGAGTGGCCATATAAAATAAACTTCTGACTATTTCAAAGGTGCATATTATCTACTGAGGGTAAGAATGAGTGTCCAAATGAAATAGTCCCCTGGCTACTCCACAGATGTGCATTATTCACCGAGGCTCTGAATGAATGTCCATCGGAAATAGACTCCAAATTATTCTTTATGTGTGTATTATTCAGTTAGGCTCTGAATATTTGGCCATATTAATTAGATTCTTTACTATCACAAGGGTGTGTATTATTCACTGAGGCTCTGAATATGTATCAACATGAAATAGACTTCTGACTACTCCACATTATATAGGGACACTCCGAATGAGAGGCCACATGGAAAAGACACCTGACTCTTCCACAGGTGTGCATAATTCAGTGAGACTCTGAATGAGATGATAAAACCGAATCCTAACTATTTCTCCAGGTGTGTACACTCAGTGAGGCTCTCAATGAGTAGCCATTAGGAAAGGGATTTCTGAATATTCAGCAGGTGTACATTATTCAGTAATCCTCTGAATGAGTGGCCATAAGAAATAGACTCCAGATTATATAACAAGTGTGTAATATGCGGAGAGGCTGTGAAAGAGTGGCCATATGAAACAGACTTCTTATTACTCCATAGGTGTGCATTATTCACTGATTGTGTGAATCAGTAGCCATAAGATATAGACTCCTAATTATTCTCCATGTTTGCATTATTTAAACAGGTTTTGTATGAGATTGCATACCAAATATCCTGCTGACACTCCGTCATGTGTGTATTTTTCAGTGATTAGCGGAATGAGAGGTCATATGACATAGACTCTTCACTATTACCCAGGTTTCTATCATTCAGGGTGGCACTTAATTCGTGGCTCTCTTAAACAGTGACTTGACTACTCCATAGAAGTTCATTATTTAACTGAAGCTCTGAATGTGAGGCTATTTAAAATAGACACCTGACTATTGCCCATTGTGAATTATTCTATAAGGCTCTGAATGTGTGGTTGTGCAGAATAGCATCCTTATGATTCCCCAGGTTTGTATCATTCAGTGAGGCACTGAATGAGTGGCCATATAAAAGGGGCTCCAGACTATTACCCTGGTGTGCATTATTCACTGAGGCTCTAAATGAGTGGCTGTATGAAGTAGATCATTAACTCTTCCTTAGGTGTGTATTATTGAATGAGACTCTGAATAAGTGGGCATAAAAAATACACTCCTGGCTATTGCCCAGGTATGCATTATTTACAGAGGCCCTGAATATGTAGACATTTGAAGGAATCTCTTGACTGTTTCCAAGGGGTGTATTATTCACCAAGGCATTGAACGAGTGGCCCTATGAAAGACATTCTTGACTATTCAGATATACATATTATTCACTGAAACACTGAAAGAGTGGCCATATCAAAAAGACCCCATTTTACTCCACAGGCGTGCGTTATTTCTTGATATTTCAAACAAATCACCATATGAAATTGACTAGTGTTTATTCCCCACATGTGCAGTATTCGAAGAGGTTCTGTATGAGTGTCCATATCAAATAGCCTCCTGACAATCATGCATGTGTGTATCATTCAGTGAGTTGCTTAATTTGGGGCTACCTTAAATATGGTCCTGACTACTCCACAGCTGTTTATTATGCACTGAAACTCTGAATAAGAGCTCATATAAAATAGACTCCAGACTATTCCCCAGGTGTGCATCATTCAGTGAGTCTCTGAATAAGTGGCTATATTAAATAGAATCCTGAGTATTCCCCAGGTATATATGATACTTCACTGATGTTCTGAATGAGTGGCCATGTGTAATACACTCCTGACTTTTCCACAGATTTGTATTATTGAGTGAGGCTCTGAATAAGTGGCCATAGAAAAGCGACTACTGAATACTCCTAAGGGGTTCATTTTTTAGTTCGGCTCTAAATGAGTGGCTATACGACATAGAAACTTGACTTTCCTTAAGGTGTATGTTATTCAGTGAGGCTCTGCATATGTGGCTTTATAAAATAGAATTTTGACTACAATACACGTGTTCATTATTCAGTGAAGCTCTGAAGGAAAGTACATATGTAATAGTGTCCTGAGTATTCCTCAGATATGCATTATTCAATGAAGCTCTGAAACTTCTGCCATATTAAATAGTCTCCTGAATAGTCCGCAGGTGTGTATCACTTAATGAGTCTTTGAGTTAGTGATCATATGAAATAGACTTCTGACAATTCCCCAGGTGTGTATTATTGACTCAGGCTATGAATATATGGGCATATGGAATAGACTACTGACTATTCCAAAGTTGTGCATTACTCACTCAGGCTTTGATTTTGTGGCCATATATAATAGACTAGTGTCTATTCCACAAGCGTGCATTATTCACTGAGGCTATAAATGAGTGACCATATAAAGTAGACTCTTAACTCTTCCCCAGGTGTGTATTACTCAGTGAGGATCTCTTTGTGTGATCATATGAAACAAAATGATGTCTATCCTAAATATTTTTATTATTCAATGAATTTCTAATTGAGTGGCTTTATGATACAGACTGCTGAGTACTGTACATTTGTGCATTATTCACTGAGGCTATGAGTCAGTGGCCTTATGAAATGAAGTGCTGACTGTTCCACAGGTGTGTATTATTCACTGAGGCTCTGAATGAGTGGCTGTGTGAGAAACACTTCTGGCTACTCCACAGGTGTGCATTATTCACTGAGGCTATGAATGAGTATTCATATGACATAGCCTTCTGATTACTGACCAGATTTGCATTATTCAATGAGGTTCTTAAACAATGGTGATATGAAACAGAATACTTACTAATTCCCAGATGTGCATCAATCAGTAATGCTCTGATTGAGCGGCAATATGTCATCGACTCTAACTAGTCCACAGGTTTGTAGCATTCAATGACTTTCTAAAAATTGGCCACATGAAATAGACCCTGACTATTGCCCCTTGTTCGTCATTCAGTCAGGCTCTGAATGAATGGTCCTGTGGAACAGAATGCTGATGATTCTCCGGTGTGTCATTCAGTGAGATACTGAATTGTTGGTCATATGAAACAGGATCCTGACTATTATCGTGGTGTGCATTATTCACTGAGGCTCTTTGTGGCCATATGAACTATACTTCTAATATTCACCGAGTATTCCTCATATGTGCGTTATTCCCTGATTCTCTGAGTGGCCATGTGATACAGACCCTTGACTATTCCCCAGTAATGTAGTATTTCATGGGGTTCCTAATCACCCACCATATGAAATAGACTTCTGATTATTTCACAAGTGTGTAATATTTAGTGAATTTATGAATTGGGGGGTAATATTAATTAGTATCCTCAGTATTCCACAGACATGCCTGATTCACTGAGGCTAATAATGACTGTTTATATTTAATAGAATCCTGACTATTCCCAAGCTGCGTATCATTCAGTGAGGCTCTGAATGATTTGCCATATTAGAAAGGCTCCTGAGTACTAAACAGCTGTGAATTATTCACTGAGCCTCTGAATAAGTGGCCATGTGAAATGCACCCCTAATTTTTTCCAGTTGTATACTATTCAGTGAGGCTCGAAATGAGAGCCCATATGAAACAGACCCCTCAGTACTCGGCAGACGTGCATTATTCACTGAGGGCTTGAATTAGAGGGTATAAGCAATAGACTCCTTATTATTTCCTTGGTGTGCATGATTCACGGAAGCTCCGAATTTGTGGCCATTTGGAATGGATTCCTCAAAATTCCCTTGGTGTCTGCTATTCACAGAGTCTCTGAATGCATTGTCATTCCTAATACAGTTTTGAGAATTCTCCATGTGTGCTCTATTCTGTGAGGCACTGAATGAGTGGTCACATGAAACACACTCTCCAATGTTTTCTAGGTGTGCATTATTCACTGAGGCTCTGATAAAATGACCAAATGAAATAGATTCCTGACTGTTCCACAGATGTGCATTCTTCAGTGAGGCACTCATTGAGTGTCCATATAAAACTGTCATGATTATTCCCCAGGTGTTTACCACTCACTAAGGTACTGAGAGAGTGGCCATACAAAACAGACTCTTGACTATTCCCCAAGTGTGTATTATTCACTGAGGCTCTGAATGAGTGGCCATATGAAATAGACTTCTGACTATTTCACAGGTGCATATTATCCACTGAGGCTAAGAATGAGTGTCCAAATTAAATAGACTCCTAGCTACTCCATATCTGTGCATTATTCACAGAGGCTCTTAATGAATGTCAATCGGAAATACACTTCAAATTATTCTGCAGGTGTGTATCATTCAGTGAGGCTCTGAATATGTGGCCATGTTAATTAGATTCCTTACTATCACACGGGTGTCTATTATTCACTGAGGCTCTGGATATATGTCTACATGAAATAGACCCCTGACTACACCACATTATTCATTGACACTCCGAATGAGAGGCCACATGAAAAAGACACCTGACTATTCCACAGGTGTGCATTATTCAGTGAGACTTTGAATGAGGGGATAAAACAGAATCCTGACTATTTCACCAGGTGTGTACATTCAGTGAGGCTTTCAATGAGTAGCCATAAAAAAGAGACATCTGACTATGCCACAGATGTGCTTTATTCAGTAATTCTCTGAATGAGTGGCCATAAGAAATAGATTCCAGATTATATCACAGGTTTGAAATATGCGGTGAGGCTGTGATAGAGTGGCCATATGAAACAGATTTATTATTATTCCACAGGTATGCGTTATTCACTGATTGTGTGAATCAGTAGCCATATGACATAGACTCCTATTTATTCTCCACGTATGCATTATTTAAACAGGTTCTGTATGAGTGTGCATACCAAATATCCTACTGACACTCTGTCTTATGAGTATCCTTCAGTGACTCCCAGAATAAGATGTCATATGAAATAGACTACTGACTATCACCCAAGTGTGTATTCATCAGGGAGGATCTTAATTCGTGGCTCTCTTAAACAGTGACATGACTACTCCATAGAAGTTTATTATTTAACTGAAGCTCTGAATAAGAGGCCATATAAAATACACACCTGACTATTGCCCATTGTGAATTATTTTATAAGGCACTGAATGAGTGGTAGTATGGAAGAGAATTTTTATGTTTGCCCTGGATTGTATCATTCAGTGAGGCTCTGAATGAGTGGCCATATAAATAAGGCTCCAGACTATAAACCTGGTGTGCATTATACACTGAGGCTCTAAATGAGTGGCTATAAGAAGTATAATCTTAACTCTTCCTTAGGTGTGTATTACTGAATGAGACTCTGAAAATGTGGGCATGGAAAAGAGACTCCTGGCTATTGCCCAGGTATGCATTGTACACAGAGACCCTGAATGTGTAGACAATTGAAGTAGCGTCTTGACTGTTTTCAAGGGGTGTATTATTCACTGAGGCCCTGAATGAGTGGCCATATGAAAGAGATTCCTGACTATTCAGATATACATATTATTCACTGAAACACTGAAAGAGTGGCCATATGAAATAGATCCCATTTTACTCCGCAGGTGTGTGTTATTTCTTGATATTCCAAATGAATCAACATGTGAAATAGACTACTGTTTATTCCCCACATGTGAAGTATTCGAAGAGGTTCTGTATGAGGGTTTATATCAAATAGCCTCCTGAGAATCACTAATGTGTGTATTATTCAGGGTAGTGCTTAATTTGGGGCTACAATAAATAGGGTCATGACTACTCCATAGCTGTATATTATGCACTGAAGCTCTTAAGAATAGGCCATATAAAATAGACTCCTCACTATTGCCCCATTGTTCATTATTTGGTAATGTTGTCATTGAGTAAACATACCCAATGGACTCTGACTATTCCTCAGTTGTGTATCATTCAGTGAGATTCTGAATGAGTGACCATATAAAATAGACTCCTAACTATATCTTCTTGACTACTTTTCAGCTTTCCTTCTTTCACTGAGGCATTCGGTGAACGGTCATATCAAATAGACTCCAGACTATTCCCCAGGTGTGCATCATTCAGTGAGTCTCTGAATAAGTGGCTATATTAAATAGAAACCTGAGTATTCACAAGCTATATATGATTCTTCACTGAGGTTCTGAATGAGTGGCCATGTGAAAAACACTGTTGAAATTTCCATAAGTCTGTATTATTTTTTTATTTTTAAAATATTTATTGCATTATAGGTTTTGGGGTACATGTGCAGAACATGCAAGATAGTTGCATAGGTGCACACTTGGCAGTGTGTTTTGCTGCCTTCCTCCCCTTCACCCACACTTGGCATTTATCCCCAGGCTATCCCTCCACAGCCAACACGCTGTCCCTCCCCCATTCCCCCAATAGAACCCAGTGTGTAGGAGACCCCCAACCTGTGTCCATGTGTTCTCATTTTTCTCACCCGCCTATGAGTGAGAATATGCGGTATTTCTTTTTCTCTTCTTGTGTCAGTTTGCTGAGAATGATGTTCTCCAGATTCATCCATGTCCTTACAAACGACACAAACTCATCATTTTTGAATGATGCATAATATTCCATGGTGTATATATACCACATTTTCCCAGTCCAGTCTATCGTCGATGGGCACTTGGGTTGGTTCCAGGTCTTTCTTATTGTAAACAGTGCTGCAATGAACATTCGTGTGCATGTGTCCTTATAGTAGAATGATTTATAGTCCTTTGGATATATACCCAGTAATGGGATTGCTGGGTCAAATGGAATTTCTATTTCTAGGTCCCTGAGGAATCGCCACACTGTCTTCCACAATGATTGAACTAATTTACACTCCCACCAGCAGTGTTAGAGTGTTCCTATTTCTCCACATCCTCTCCAGCATCTGCTGTCTCCAGATTTTTTAATGATCGCCATTCTAACTGGCATGAGATGGTATCTCAATGTGGTTTTGATTTGCATCTCTCTAATGAACAGTGATGATGAGCATTTTTCATGGGTTTGTTGGCCTCATATATGTCTTCTTTTGTAAAGTGTCTGTTCATATCCTTTGCTCTTTTGTGAATCGGCTTGTTTGCTTTTTTCCTGTAAATCTGTTTGCGTTCTTTGTAAATTCTGGATATCAGCCCTTTGTCAGATGCGTAAACTGCAAGGATTGTTTCCCATTTTGATGGTTTCCGATTCACACTAGTGACTGTTCCTTTTGCCGTGCAGAAGCTGTGGAGTTTGACTAGGTCCGATTTGTCTATTTTGGCTTTTGTTGCCAATGCTTTTGGTGTTTTGGTCATGAAGTCATTGCCTACTTCTATGTCCTCAATGGTTTTGCCTAGATTTTCTTCTAGGATTTTTATGATGTCAGGTTTTATGTTTAAGTCTTTAATCCATCTGGAGTAAATTTTTGTGTAAGGTGTCAGGAATGGGTCCAGTTTCTGCTTTCTGCACATGGCTAACCACTTTTCACAACACCATTTATTAAATAGGGAATCCTTTCTCCATTGCTTGTTTTTGTCTGTTTTATCAAAGATTATATGCTTGTAGATAGGTTGTGTTGCCTCTGATGCCTCTGTTCTGTTCCATT
Organism: Saguinus oedipus; assembly: GCA_031835075.1. Taxonomy (NCBI): domain Eukaryota; kingdom Metazoa; phylum Chordata; class Mammalia; order Primates; family Cebidae; genus Saguinus; species Saguinus oedipus. Next base: position 172,241,041 of record CM063174.1, read on the forward strand.
GGTCTATATCTCTGTTTTGGTACCAGTACCATGCTGTTTCGATTACTGTAGCCTTGTAGTATAGTTTGAAGTCTGGTAGTGTGATGCCTCCCGCTGTTTTTTTTTTTTTTTTTTTTTTTTTTTTTTTGCTTAGAATTGACTTTGATATGCGGGCTCTCTTTTGGTTTCATATGAAGTTCGTGGTGGTTTTTTCCAGTTCTGTGAAGAAATTCAATGGTAATTTGATGGGGATAGCATTGATTGTGGAAATTACTTTGGGCAGTATAGTCATTTTCACGATATGAATTCTTCCTAACCACGAACATGGAATGTTTCTGCATCTGTTTGTGTCCTCTCTTATTTCGTTGAGCAGTGGTTTGTAGTTTTCCTTAAAGAGGTCCCTTACGTTCCTAGTGAGTTGTATTCCTAGGTATTTTATTTTCTTTGTAGCAATTGTGAATGTCAATTCGTTCTTAATATGGTTCTCTTTAAGTCTGTTATTGGTGTATAGGAATGCCTGTGATTGTTGCAAATAGATTTTATATCCTGAGTCTTTACTGAAGTTGCTTATCAGTTTCAGGAGCTTTTGGGCTGAGGTGATGGGGTCTTCTAGATATACTATAATGTCGTCTGCAAATAGAGACAATTTGGCGTCCATCTTTTCTATTTGAATACATTTTATTTCTTTTTCTTGCCTGATTGCTCTGGCTGGAACTTCCAGTACTATGTTAAATAGGAGTGGTGAGAGAGTGCATCCTTGTCTAGTGTCAGATATCAAAGGGAATGCTTTCCGTTTTTGCCCATTCAGTATGATATTGGCTGTTGGTTTGTCGTAAATAGCTATTATTACTTTGAGATATGTTCCACCAATACCGAGTTTATTGAGGGTTTTTAGCATAAAGGGCTGTTGACTTTTGTCAAATGCCTTCTCTGCATCAATTGAGATAATCATGTGGTTTTTGTTTTTGCTTCTGTTTATGTGGTGAATTACATTTATAGACTTGTGTATGTTGAACCAGCTTTGCATCCCCGGGATGAATCCTACTTGATCATGATGGATATGTGTTATAATGTGCTGTTGCAATCGGTTTGCCAGTATTTTATCGAAGATTTTTGCATCTATGTTCATCATGAATATTGGCCTGAAGTTTTCTTTTCTTGTTGATTCTCTGCAGGGTTTTGGTATCAGGATGATGTTGGTCTCATAAAATGATTTGGGAAGGGTTCCCTCTTTTTGAATTATTTGGAATAGTTTCAGAAGGAATGGTACCAGCTCCTCTTTGTGTGTCTGGTAGAATTCGGCTGAGAACCCATCTGGACCTGGGCTTTATTTTGTGTGGTAGGCTCTTAATTGCTGCCTCAACTTCAGACCTTGTTATTGGTCTATTCACAGTTTTGGATTCCTCCTGGTTTATGCTTCGGAGGACAGAGGCGTCCAGGAATTTATCCATTTCTTCCTGATTTACTAGTTTATGTGCATAGAGTTATTTGTAGTATTCTCTGATGATGCTTTCAATTTCTGTGGAATCTGTGGTGATTTCCCCTTTATCGTTTTTTATTGCATCTATTTGGTTGTTCTCTCTTTTCTTTTTTATCAGTCTGGCTAGTGGTCTGTCTATTTTGTTGATCTTTATGAAAAACCAGCTCCTAGATTTATTGATTTTTTGAAGGGTCTTTCTTGTCTCTATCTCCTTCAGTTCTGCTCTGTTCTTAGTTATTTCTTGTCTTCGGCTAGGTTTTGAGCTGTTTTGATCTTGCTCCTCTAGCTCTTTAATTTTGCTGATAGGATGTCATTTTTGGATCTCTCCACTCTTCTCATGTGGGCAGTTATTGCTATATATTTTCCTCTACAGACTGCTTTAAATGTGTCCCAGAGAATCTGGAATGTTGTGTCTTCATTTTCTTTCGTTTCAAAGAACTTCTTTATTTCTGCCTTTATTTCATTGTTTATCCAAATAACATTCAAGAGCCAGTTGTTCAGTTTCCATGAAGCTGTGCAGTTCGGAGTTATTTTCTGAATTCTGAGTTCCAACTTGATTGCACTATGGTCTGAGAGACTGTTTGTTATGATTTCAGTTGTTTTGCATTTGCTGAGGAGTGCTTTACTTCCAATTATGTGGTCAATTTTGGAGTAGGTGTGATGTGGTGCTGAGAAGAATGTATATTCTGTCGATTTGGGGTGGAGAGTTCTGTAAATGTTTATTAGGTTTGCTTGTTCCAGGTCTGAGTTCAGGTCCTGGATATCCATGTTAATTTTCTGTCTGGTTGATCTGTCTGCTATTGACAGTGGAGTGGTAAAGTCTCCCACTATTATTGTGTGGGAGTCTAAGTCTCTTTGTAAGTCATTAATTACTTGCCTTATATATCTGGGTGCTCCTGCATTGGGTCCATATATATTTAGAATCATTTGATCTTTTTGTTGTATCAGTCCTTTTACCATTATGTAATGACCTTCTTTGTCCCTTTTGATCTTTGTTGCTTTAAAGTCTGTTTTATCAGAGACGAGAATTGCAACTCCTCCTTTATTTTGCTCTCCATTTGCTTGGTAATGTATCAATTCTTTTACCAGTGGATACACTTTCCAAAGTCTGATTATGTCATTTCGTCACACTCATTCTTCGTCCAGCTTTGTTCCCTTGCTGGTGAGGAGTTTTTGTTCTTTGTAGGAGGTGAAGTGTTTTGGTTTCGGGTGTTTTTTTCCTTTTTGCGCTGGTTTCTTCCCATCTTTATGGATTTATCCACCTGTCGTCTTAGTAGTTGCTGATTTTTCAATTGGGTCTCTGTGTGGACGCCCAAATTGTTGATGATGAGGTATTTCTGTTACTTAGTTTTCCTTCTAATTTTCTAGCTCCTGTGCTGTACGAGTCCTGAGGTCCAATCCAGGCCCTGCTTGTCTGGGGTACAGCTGTAGCAGCTGAGGAACAGTGAGGGACGCTTCCTGTTTCTTCTTCTGCTATCTTTGTTTCAGAATGATGCCTGCCAAATATCAGCCTGATTAGTTCTTTTTTGGGGTGACTCTTTTGATATACAGGGGTCAGGGAGCTGATTGAGGAGACGGTCTGTGCTTTATGGGAGCTCCAGTGCTGAGCTGTGACCTCCGTTGTTCATTCAGGGTTGTTGGGAGGATGTGTTTGTGTCTGCTGCAGCAGAACTCATAAACCACCCCCCTTTTTTTCCCCTTAGATGCTCTGTCTCAGGTAGTTGGGGCTTTCTCTATGAGTATCTGTTGCACTGTCCTGCCCAGCTAGGAGGCAGTCTATTCACTATTTGCCTTCCGGGGCTCTGCCCTGCTAGCCTGGGTCCGCCCTGTCGCCACAGGGCTCCGTACTGCTTTGGAGTGCTCCGCCCTGCTGGCGGAGTCTCTCTGTTATGGCAGATTGCCTCGGCAACAGTAGGCTGCGTGAGCCCTGGGCGGTACTTCAGTAGGGAAGGATTGCGTCCGTAGTGGCGGATGCCCCTCCCCCACCAGGCTGCACCATTTTAGATTCCGGCAGCAAAACTCTCAGCCCCGAGCACCGCCAATCAACACCCTGTTTGTCCCCGTGAGCATGTGACCTGCCAAGCCCGATCACCCAGCTCCCTGCCTCAGAGTCCATTCTCTTTCTCTCTCCCTTTCTGTTCACAAGCTAAATGGTTGACTCTCTCCCTGGCGCCCCAGTAGCCTGCTGATAGGGCACTTGGATCCCTGCAATCTCCCATGCCACTGCCCACTGCACTGGCTCAGATCACGTTTCCCAGGTATCTCCTGGTTTGGCTCATTGTCCAAGTCCCATTCAATCAGATGGACATGCCAATCTGCCCTTCCAAATCTCAGATTGCCGGTTTAACAGGGCACCCGGACCAGTGAGTTTTGTGCCAGTTGCTGCTGCGCTGCTGCGCCGGCTGATCCGGCCACATGAGCCGGCTGCGCTAGCCAGCTGTGCTAGCATCTTGTGTCTCTCTCACACCTGGGACTTTCAACGTTCTGTGGGCAAAAAACGTCTATCCGATAATACAGCTAGAACTCACCCTCTGCGCCTTCACTGAGAGCTGCAATCCTGAGTCGCCTCTACGATGCCATCTTGGAAGCCAGGACCCCAAGTCTGTGTTATTTAGTGAGGCTCTGAATGAGTGGCCATAGAAAAGCAACAGCTGAATATTCCTCAGGTGTGCATTTTTAGGTTCGACTCTAAATGAGTGGCTATACGACATAGAAACTTGACTTTCCCCAAGGTGTATTTTATTCAGTGCAGCTCTGAATATGTAACTATATAAAATAGAATTCTGACTACAATACAGGTGTTCATTATTCAGTGAAGCTCTGAATGAGGGGCCATATGTAATAGTGTCCTGAGTATTCTTCAGGTATGGATTATTAACTGAGGCTCTGAAACATTGGTTATATGAAATAGTTCCCTGACTAGTCCACAGGTGTGTATCATTTAATGAGTCTTTGAGTTAGTGACCATATGAAATAAAATTTTGACTATTCCCCAGGTGTTTATTATTGACTCAGACTCTGAATATATGGGCATATGGAATAGACTACTGAGTATTCCAAAGGTGTTCATTACTCACTCAGGCTTTGATTTTGTGGCCGTATAAAATAGACTAGTGTCTTTTCCACACGTGTGCATTACTCACTGAGGCTGTAAATGAGTGGCCACATAGAGTAGACTCCTATCTCTTCCCTCAGTGTGTATTACTCTGTGAGGCTCTTTTTATGTGATCATATGAAACAGGATAAAATCTATCCCAAATACTTTTATTATTCAGTTAATCTCTGAATGAGTGGCTTTATGAAATAGACTGCCGAGTACTGTACATTTGTGCATTATTCACTGAGGCTGTAAGTGGTTATATAAAATGAAAGGCTGACTGTTTCACAAGTGTGTATTATTAACTGAGGTTCTGAATGAGTGGCTGTGTGAAATACACTCCTGGCTACTCCACAGGTGTGCATTATTCACTGAGGGTATGAATGAATGTTCATATGACATAGCTTCCTGATTACTCACCAGATGTGCATTACTCAATGATGCTCTTAAACAATGGTGATATGAAAGAGAACCCTGACTAATTTCCAGGTGTGCATCAATCAGTAATGCTCTGATTAAGCGGCCATGTGTCATAGACTCTAACTAGTCCACAGGTGTGTAGCATTCACTGAGTTTCTGAATAATTGGCCATATGAAATAGACTCCTGACTAATCCCCAAGTCTGTATTACTTACTAAGTTGATGGATGAGTGGCTACATAAAATAGCCACTTAACTATTCTTCCTGTGTGCATTTTCCACTGAGGCACTGAATGAACCATCAAAGTAAATAGACTCCAGACTATTTCACAGGTGTGCATTATCCCACGAGTTTCTGAATGAGTGGCCATATGAAATAGATTCCTGAGTATTCCAAAGGTATGTATGATTCAATGAGGCTCTAAATGAGTGTCTATGTGAAATACAATCCTGACATTTCTATAGATGTGTGTTATTCAATGAGGCTCTGAATAAGTGGACAAAGGAAGAGACTGCGGAATACTCACAGGAGTGCATTTTTAGGGTTGCCTCTGAAAGTGTGTGTTTTTGAAATAGAATCCTGACTTTCCCCCAGGTGTTCATTAATCAGTGAAGCTCTGAATGAGAGGCCATATGTAATAGTGTCCTGAGTGTGCCCCAGTATGTATTAGTCACTGAGGCTCTGAATTTTTGGCCATATTAAATAACCTCCTTAGTATTCCACAGATGTGTATTGTTTAAAGAGTCTTTGAGTTAGTGATTAGATGAAATAGATCCCTTACTATTTTTAGGTGTGTATTAATGACTGAGACACTGATTAAGTGGGCATATGGAATAGAATCCTCATTATTCCAAAGTTCTGCATTACTCACTCAGGCTTTGATTTTGTGGCCATACAAAGATCAGTGTTTGTTTCACAGGTGTCTATTATTTACTGAGGCTCTAAATGAGTGGCTGTATGAAGAAGATTCTTACCTCTTTTCCAGTTGTGTATTACTGAATGAGCCTGAACAAGTGAGCCTAAGAAAGAGACTCCTGTCTATTCCCCAGGTGTGCATTATATACAGAGAATCTCAATGTGTGGCCATTTGAAGTAGACACTATACAATTTCCCAGGGGTGTATTATTCACTGAGGCCCTGAATGAGTAACTACATAAAAGAGATTCCTGGCCTATTCCATATATATATATATATATATATATATATATATATATATATATATTATTCACTGAAACACTGAAAGGGTGGCCATATGAAGGAGACTCGATTTTACTTCACAGGTGTGTGTTATTTAATGATTCTCTAAAGGAATCACCACATGAAATAGACTAGTGACTATTCTTCACATGTGCATTATTCATAGAGGTTCTTTATGAGTGTCCATATCAAATAGACTCCTGATGGTCACACAGTTGTGTATCATTCAGGGAGTTGGTTAATTTGTGACTATCTTAAATAGCGTTTTGACTACTCCACAGGTGTTGATTATTCACTGAATCTCTGAATGACAGGCCATATGAAATTGATTCCTAACCCTTGTCCCATCGTGTATTATTTAGTAAGGTTCTGAATGAGTGTTCATATGGAATAGAATCCTGAAGATTTTCTGGTGTGTACCATTCAGAGTGATACTGAGTCAGTGGTCACATGAAACAGGATCCTGACTAATACCATGGTGTGCATTATTCACTGTGGCTCTGAGTGGCCATATAAAATAGACTCCTAATATTCACAGAGTATTTCTCGTGTGTGCATTATTCACTAATTCTGTGATTGGACACAGGAAATAGACTACAGACCCTATCATAAGTGTATAATATTCGGTGAGGCTGTGAAAGAGTGGCCACATGAAACAGACTTCTTATTAATCCTAATGCGTGTGTTATTCACTGATTGTCTGAATGAATAGCTCTATGACATGGACTCCTAATTATTCTCCATGTATGCATTATTCAAACAGGTACTGAATGAGCGTGCATACCAAGTAGACTCTTGACACTTTCCCAGGTGTGTATTCTTCAGTGATTTCCAGAATGGGAGGTCATATGGAATAGAATCCTGACTATCACCCAGGTGTGTATTATTTAGGGAGGCACTTAATTCGTAGCTATCATAAACAGAGTCCGGACTACTTTATAGAAGTTCATTTTTCACTGAAGCTCTAGATGAGAGGACATATAAAATAGTCACCTGACCATTGCCCCATTGTGAAAAATTCAATAAGGCTCTGAATGAGTGGCAGTATGGAAGAAATTCCTGATGATTTTTCAGGTGTGTATTATTCAGTTAGGCACTGAATGAGCGGCTATTTGAGAGAGGCTCCAGACTATTAGCCTTGTGTGCATTATTCACTGAGGATATAAATGGGTGGCTATATGAAGTAGACTCTTAACTCTTGTGAAGGTGTTTATTTTTGAATGAGACTTTGAATAAGTGGGTATAAAAGAGAGACTCCTGTCTATTGCTCAGGTGTGCATTATTTACAGAGACTCAGAATGTATAGCCGATTTAAGTAGACTCCTGTCTGTCACCCAGGTGTGTTTCATTCAGGGTAGTGCTTAATTTTTGGCTATCTTAAATAGGGTCATGACTACTCCAGAGGTGCTCGTTATTCACTGAAGCTCAGAAGGAGAGGCCATATGAAATAGACTCCTGACTATTGCCTCTTGTGCATTATTTAGTAAGGCTCTGAATGAATGGTCCTATGGAAAAGAATTCTTATGATTTCCTGGTGTGTCATTCACTGAGATACTGAAACAGTGGTCATATGAAACAGGATCCTGACTATTACCTTGGTGTGCATTATTCATTAAGGCTCTGTGTGGTCATATAAAATAGACTCCTAATATTCACTGAATATTTCTAATGTGTGCATTATTCACTTATTCTATGAGTGGCCATATGAAATAGACCCCTGACAATTCTCCAGTTGTGTATTATTTCTTGGGGTTCCTAATAAGTCACCATATGAAATAGACTTCTGATTATTTTACAAGTGTGTATTATTCAGAAAATCTATGAATTGGGGATAATATGAATTAGTACCCTCAGTATTTCACAGACATGCGTGATTCACTGAGGCTCATAATGAGGGTTTATATTAAATAGAATCCTGACTATTCCCAAGCTGAGTATCATTCAGTGAGGCTCTGAATTATTCACCATATGAGAAAGGCTCCCAAGAACTCAACAGCTGTGAATTATTCACTGAGCCTCTGAATGAGTGGTCTTCTGAAATGCATCCCTGACTTTTCTTCAGTTGTGTACTATTCAGTGAGGCTCGAATTGAGTGGCCATATGAAACAGTCCCCTCAGTACTCGACAGATGTGCACTATTCACTGAGGGGCTGAATGAGAGGGCATAAGCAATCGACTCCTGATTATTACTTTGGTGTGCATGATTCACTGAGGCTCCAAATATGTGGCCATATAAAATGGATTCCTCACAATTCCCTAGGTGTGTGTTATTCACAGAGTCTCTGAATGCATTGTGATTCCAAATAGACTCTTGAAAATTCTCCAGGTGTTCACTATTCTGTGATGCTCTGAATGAGTAGCCACATGAAACAAAATCCCCAATGTTTTCTAGGTGTGTATTATTCACTGAGGCACTGAAAGTGTAACCAAATGAAATAGATTCCTGACTATTCCACAGGCGTGCATTATTCAGTGAGGCACTTATTGAGTGTCCACATAAAACTGTCCTGACTACTCCCCAGGTGTATACCACTCTAAGGTACTGAGAGAGTGGCCATATAAATTAGACTCTTGACTATACCCCAGGTGTGTATTATTCACTGAGGCTCTGAATGTGTGGCCATATGAAATAGACTCCTGACTATTTCACAGGTGCATATTATCCACTGAGGGTAAGAATGAGTGTTCAATTGAAATAGACTCCTGGCTACTCCACAGATGTGCATTATTCACCGAGGCTCTGAATAAATGTCCATCGGAAATAGACTCCAAATTATTTTCCAGGTGTCTTTTACTCAGTGATGCTCTGAATATGTGGCCATGTTAATTAGATTCTTCACTATCACACAGGTGTTTATTATTCACTGAGGCTCTGAATATGTGTCTACATAAAATAGACCCCTGATTACTCCACATTATTCAGTGACAATCCGAATGAGAGGCCACATGAAAAAGACACCTGACGATTCCACCGGTGTGCATTATTAAGTGAGACTCTAAATGAGGGGTTAAAACAGAATCCTGATTATTTCCCCAGGTGTGTATATTCAGTGAGGCTCTCAATGAGTAGCCATAGGAAAGAGACTTCTGACTATTCCCCAGGTGTGCATTATTCAGTAATTCTCTGAATGAGTGGCCATAAGAAATAGACTCCAGATTATATCACAAGTGTTTAATATGTGGTGAGGCTGTGAAAGAGTGGCCATATAAAATAGACTTCTTATTATTCCACAGGTGTGAGTTCTTCATTGTTTGTATGAATTAGTACCTGTATGTCATAGATTCCTAATTATTCTCCATGTTCACATTATTTCAAAAGGTTATGTATGAGTGTGCATACCAAATATCCTGCTGACACTTCTTCATTTTCGTATTCTTCAGTGATGCCCGGAATGAGATGTCATATGAAATAGGCTACTGACTATCACCCACGTGTGTATCATTCCAGAAGGCACTTAATTCGTGGCTCTCTTAAACATTGACCTGACTAATCCATAGAAGTTTAGTATTTAACTGAGACGCCATATAAAATAGACACCTGACTATTGCCCGTTGTGAATTCTTCTTCTTTTTTTTAATTTAAAGTTTTATTGCATTTTAGGTTTTGAGGTACATGTGCAGAACCTTCAAGATAGTTGCATACGGACACACCTGGCAGTGTTTCTTGCTGCCTTTCTCCCCTACACCCACACTTGGCATTTCTCCTCAAGCAATCCCTCTTCAGCTCCCGCCCCGCTGTCCCTCCTCCATTCCTCCAATAGACATTAGTGTGTAGTAGATTCCCTCCCTGTGTCCATGTGTTCTCTTTTTTCTTACCCACATATGAGTGAGAATATGCGGTATTATTTTTTCTGTTCTTGTGTCAGTTTGCTGAGAATGATGTTCTCCAGATTCATGCATGTCCTCACAAAGGACAAAAACTCATCATTTTTGAATGCTGCATAATATTCCATGGTGCATATGTGCCACATTTTTCCAGTCCAGTTTAACATCAATGGGCATTTCGGTTTGTTTCAGGTCTTTGCTATTGTAAACAGCGCTGCAATGAACATTCGTGTGCATGTGTCTTTATAGTAGAAGTATTTATAGTCCCTTGGATATATACCCAGTAATGGAATTTCTGGGTCAAATGGAATTTCTATTTCTAGGTCCTTGAGGAATTGTCACACTGTCTTCCACAACGATTGAACTAATTTACACTCCCACCAACAGTATAAGAGTGTTCCTATTTCTCAACATTCTCTCCAGTATCTGTTGTCTCAAGATCTTTTAATGATCACCATTCTAACTGGCATGAGAAGGTATCTCAATGGGGTTTTGATTTGCATCTCTCTAATGAACAGTGATGATGAGCATTTTTTCATGTGTTTGTTGCCGTCATGTATATCTTCTTTTGTAAAGTGTCTGTTCATATCACTGGCCCATTTTTGAATGGGCTTGTTTGTTTTCTTCCTGTAAATCTGTTTGAGTTCTTTGTAAATTCTGGATATGAGCCCTTTGTCAGATGCGTAAACTGCAAGAATTTTTGCCCATTCTGATGGTTGCCGATTCACTCTAGGGACTGTTTCTTTAGCTGGGCAAAAGCAGTGGAGTATGATTAGGTCCCATTTGTCTATTGTGGATTTTGTTGCAAATGCTGTTGGTGTTTTGGTTATGAATACCATGCCTACTTTTATGTCCAGAATGGTTTTAGCTAGATGTTCTTCTAGGGTTTTTATGGTGCCAAGTCTTATGTTTAAGTCTTTATTTATTTATTTTTATTTTTTAAATTCTTATTGCATTATAGGCTTTGGGGTACATGTGTGGAACGTGCAAGATATTTGCATAGGTACACACATGGCAGTGTTTTTTGCTGCCTACCTCCACTTAACACACACTTGGCATTTGTCCCCAGGCTATTCCTCCCCAGCCACCCCGGTGTTTCTCCCCCATTCCCCCAATAGACCCCAGTGTGTAGTAGACCCCCTCCCTGTGTCCATGTGTTCTCATTATTCTCACCCACCTATGAGTGAGAATATGCGGTATTAATTTTTCTGTTCTTGTGTCACTTTGCTGGGAATGATGTTCTCCAGATTCATCCATGTCCTTACAAACGCAAAAGCTCATCATTTTTGATTGCTGCATAGTATTCCATGGTGTATGTGTGCCACATTTTCCCAGTCCAGTCTATCATTGAGGGGCATTTGGGTTGGTTCCAGGTCTTTGCTGTTGTAAACAGTCCTGTATTGAACATTCGTGTGCATGTGTCCTTATAGTAGAACGATTTATAGTCCTTTGGATATATACCCAGTAATGGGATTGCTGGGTCAAATGGAATTTCTATTTCTACGTCCTTGAGGAATCGCCACACTGTCTTTCACAATGGTTGAACGAATTTACACTCCCACCAACAGTGTAAGAGTGTTCCTATTTCTCCACATCCTCTCCAGCAACAGCTGTCTCCAGAATTTTTAATGATCGCCATTCTAACTGGCGTGAGTTGGTATCACAATGGGGTTTTGATTTTCATCTCTCTAATGACCAGTGATGATGAGCATTTTTTCATGTGTTTGTTGGCCTCATATATGTCTTTTTTGTAAAGTGTCTGTTCATATGCGTTGCCCATTTTTGAATGAGCTTGTTTGTTTTTTTTTTCCTGTAAATCTGTTTGAGTTCTTTGTAAATTCTGGATATCAGCCCTTTGTCAGATGCATAAACTGCAAAGATTTTTTTCCCATTCTGATGGTTGCCGATTCACTCTAGTGACTGTTTCTTTTGCCATGCAGAAGCTGTGGAGTTTGACTAGGTCCCATTTGTCTACTTTTGATTTTGTTGACAATGCTTTTGGTGTTTTGGTCATGAAGTCCTTGCCTACTCCTATGTCCTGAATGGTTTTGCCTAGATTTTTTTCTAGGGTTTTTATTGTGTCAGGTCTTATGTTTAAGTCTTTAATCCATCTGGAATTAATTTTAGTGTGAGGTGTCAGGAAGGGGTCCAGTTTCTGCTTTCTGCACATGGCTAGCCAGTATTTCCAACACCATATATTAAACAGGGAATCCTCTCACCATTGCTTGTTTTTGTTTGGTTTATCAAAATTGAGCAAAAATAACACAGCGGGAGGCATCACACTACCAGACTTCAAACTATACTACAAGGCTACAGTAAACAAAACAGCATGGTACTGGTACCAAAACAGAGATAATGTCCAATGGAACAGAACAAAATCATCGGAGGCAACACAACATATCTACAACCATATAATCTTGGAAGTAGACTCTTAACTCTTCCTAAGGTGTGTATTATTGAATGAGACTCTGAATAAGTTAGCATAAAAAAGAGACTCCTGGCTATTGCACAGGTGTACATTATTTGCAGAGACCCTGAATATGAAGGCATTTGAAGGAGACTCTTGACTGTTTCCAAGGGCCGTATTATTCACCGAGGCCCTGAATAAGTGGCCATATGAAAGATATTCCTGACTATTCAGATGTGCATATTATTCCCTGAAACACTGAAAGAGTGGCCATATGTATTAGACCCCATTTTACCCCACAGGTGTGCGTTATTTCTTCATATTTCAAACGAATCATTATGCAAAATGGACTAGTGTTTATTCCCCACATGTGCAGTATTCGAAGAGGTTCTGTATGAGTGTCCATTTCAAATAGCCTCCTGACAAGAACTCATGTGTGTATCATTGAGGGAGGTGCTTAATTTGAGGCTACCTACAATAGGGTCTTGACTACTCCACAGCTATTTATTATGCACTGAAGCTCTGAAGAAGAGGCCATGTGAAATAGACTCCTGACAATTGCCCCATTGTGCATTATTTGGTAACGCTGTGATTGAGTGGCCATATGGCATGGACTCTGACTATTCCCCAGTTGTGTATCATTCAGTTAGTTACTTAATGCGTTACCATATAAAACAGACTCCTGACTATGTCTCTTAACTATTTAAAAGCTGTGCATTTTCTACTTAGACACTGGTTGAACGGTCATATCAAATAGACGCCAGACTATTTCCAGGTTTGCATCATTCAATGAGTCTCTGAATAAATAACTATATTAAATAGAATTGTCAGTACTTTCCAGGTATATGTGATTGTTCACTGAGGTTCTAAATGAGTGGCCATGTGAAATACACTCCTGACTTTTCCACACGTCTGTATTATTCAGTGAGGCACTGAATGTGTGGCCATAAGAAAGAGACTACTAAATACTTCTTAGGCGTGCATTTTTAGGTTCAGCTCTAAATGAGTGGCTATACGACATAGAAACTTGACTTTCCCAAAGGTGTATGTTATTCAGTGAGGCTCTGAATATGTGGCTTTATGAAATAGAATTCTGACTACAATACACGTGTTCCTTATTCAGTGAAGCTCTGAAGGAGAGGCCATATGTAATAGAGTCCTGAGTCCAGATATGCATTATTCACTGAGGCTCTGAATCTTTGGCCGTAGGAAATAGTATTCTGACTAGTCCACATGTTTGTATCATTTAATGAGTCTGAGTTAGTGACCATATGAAATAGACTTCTGACTATTCCCCACGTGTGTATTATTGACTCAGGCTCTAAATATATGGGCAATCAGGTTCTGCATGAGTGTGCATACCAAATAGACTACTTACACTTCCCCAGGTGTGTATTCTTCAGTTATTTCCAGAGTGAGAGATAATATAATATAGACTCCTGACTATCACCCACGTTTGTATCATTCAGGGAGGCACTTAATTGGTGGCTACCATAAACAGCGTCCTGACTACTCCATAGCAGTTAATTATTTACTGAAGCTCTAAATGAGAGGCCATATAAAATAGTCACCTGACTATTGCCCCGTTGTGAATTATTCAATAAGGCTCTAAATGAGTGAAGTATGGAATAAAATTCTGAGGATTTTTTGGTGTGTATCATTCTGAGAGATACTGATTCAGTGGCCACATGAAATATTATTCACTGAATCTCTGAATGAGAGGCCATATAAAATAGATTCCTGACACTTGTCTTATTGTGCATTATTTAGTAAGACTCTGAATGGGTGTTCCTATGGAATATAATTCTGAAGATGCCCTGGTGTGTATCATTCTGAGAGATACTGAATAAGTGGTAACATGAAACAGGATCCTGACTATTACTGTGTTATGCATTATTCATTCTGGCTCTGAGTAGCCATATCATCCAGGTAGGCACTTAATTCGTGGCTACCATAAACAGAGTCCTGACTACTCCATAGAAATTCATTATTCACTGAAGCTCTAAATGAGAGGCCAGATAAATTAGTCACCTGACTATTGCCTCGTTGTGATTTTTTCAATAAGGCTCTGAATTAGTGGCAGTATGGAATAGAGTCCGGGTGATTCCCCAGGTGTGTATTATTCAGTGAGGAACTGAATGAGCGCATAAATGAGAGAGGCTCCAGACGATTACCCTGGTATGCATTATTCACTGAAGATCTAAAAGGGTGGCTATATGAAGTAGACTCTTAACTCTTCTGCAGGTGTGTATTATTGAATGAGACTGAATAAGTGGACATAAAAAAGAGACTCCTGTCTATTGCTCAGGTGTGCATTATTTACAGAGATTCTGAATATGTAGCGGATTTAAGTAGATTCCTGACTGTCACCCAGGTGTGTATCATTTAGGGAGGTGCTTAATTTGTGGCTATCTCAAATAGGTTCATGACTACTTCACAGGTGTTCATTATTGACTGAAGCTTCTGAGGGAAGGCCATATGAAATAGTATCCTAACTATTGCCCCTTTGTGTATTATTCAGTAAGACTCTGAATGAATGGTCCTATGGAACAGTATCCTGACAATTTTTCGGTGTGTCATTCAGTGAGATACTGAATCAGTGGTCATATGAAACAGGATCCTGACTATTACCGCGGTGTGCATTATTCAGTGAGGTTGTGTGGCCATATGAAATAGACTTTAAAAATTCACTGAGTATTCCTCATGTGTGCATTATTCACTGATTCTCTGAGCGGCCATATAAAATAGTCTCCTAACTATTTCTCAGGAATGTATTATTTCTCAGGGTTTCTAATGAATAACCATATGAAATCGACTTCTGATTATTTCAAAAGTGTGTAATATTCACGGAATCTATGAATTGCAGGGTAATATGATTAAGTATCCTCAGTATTTCACAGACATGCGTGATTCACTTAATCTCATTATGAGTGTTTATATTAAATAGAATCCTGACTATTCCCAAGCTGTGTATCATTCAGTGAGTCTCTGAATGATTCCCCATGTGAGAAAGGCTCCTGAGTACTCAACAGCTGTGAATTATTCACTGAGCCTCTGAATGAGTGGCCATGTGAAATACACCCCTGACTTTTTTCCAGTTGCATACTATTCAGTGAGGATCGAAATGAGTGGCCATATGAAACGGACCTTTCAGTACTCGACAGACATGCATTATTCACTGAGGGGCTGAATGAGAGGGCATAAACTATAGACTCCTGATTATTTCTTTGGTGTGCATGATTCACTGAGGCTCCGAATATGTGGCAATATGGAATGGATTTTTCACAATTCCCAAGTTGTGTGTTATTCACAGAGTCTCCGAATGCATTGCCATTCCAAATAGACTCTTGAGAATTCACCAGGTGTGCACTATTCCTTGAGGCTCTGAATGAGTGGCCACATGAAACAAGCTCCGCAAGGTTTTCAAGGTGTATATTATTCACTGAGGCTCTGAAAGAGTGACCAAATAAAATAAAATTTTGACTATTCCACAGGTGTGCATTATTCAATGAGGCACTCATTGAGTGTCCATATAAAACTGTCCTGACTATTCCACAGGTGTGCAGTAGTCAGTAAGGTACTGTGAAAGTGGCCATGTAAAATAGGCTCTTGACTATTCCTCAATTGTGTATTATTCACTGAGGCTCTGAATGAGTGGCCATATGAAATAGACTCCTATTTCCCAGGTGCATATTTTCCAATGAGGAAATGAGGAATGAATGTCCAAATGAAATAGACTCCTGGCTACTCCACAGGGGTGCATTATTCACCAAGGCTGTGAATGAATGTCCATCAGAAATAGACTACAAATTATTCTGCAGGTGTGTATTATTCAGTGAGGATCTGGATATTTGGCCATATTAATTAGATTTCTTACTATCACACGGATTTCTATTAGTCACTGAGGCTCTAAATATGTGTCAACAGGAAATAGACTCTTGACTACTCCACATTATTCAGTAACACTCCTAATGAGAGGCCACATGAAAAAGACACCTGACTATTCCACAGGTGTGCATTATTCAGTGAGGCTTTGAATGAGGGGATAAAAGATAATCCTGATTATTTCCCCAGGTGTGTACATACAGTGAGGTTCTCACTGAGTAGCCATTGAAAAGGGACTTCGGACTATTCGGCAGGTGTGCATTATTCAGTAATCCTCTGAATGAGTGGCAAGTAGGATTCATCCCGGGGATGCAAGGCTGGTTCAACATACGCAAGTCTATAAATGTAATTCACCACATAAACAGAAGCAAAATCAAAAACCACATGATTATCTCAATTGATGCAGAGAAGGCATTTGACAAAATTCAACAGCAATTTATGCTAAAAACCCTCAATAAACTTGGTATTGATGGAACATATCTCAAAGTAATAAAAGCTATTTACGACAAACCAACCGCCAATATCATACTTAATGGGCAAAAACTGGAAGCATTCCCTTTGAAATCCGGCACTAGACAAGGATGCCCTCTCCCACCACTTCTATTCAACATAGAACTGGAAGTTCTAGCCAGAGCAATCAGGAAAGAAAAAGAAATAAAGGGTATTCAAATGGGAAATGTGGAAGCCAAATTGTCTCTATTTGCAGACGACATGATAGTATACATAGAAGACCCCATCAGCTCAGCCCAAAAGCTCCTGCAACTGATTAGCAACTTCAGCAAAGTCTCAGGATATAAAATCAATGTGCAAAAATCACAAGCATTCCTATACACTAATAACAGACTTAAAGAGAACCAAATTAAGAACGAACTGCCATTCACAATTGCTACAAAGAAAATAAAATACCTAGGAATACAACTCACTAGGAATGTAAGGGACCTCTTTAAGGAAAACTACAAACAACTGCTCAACGAAATAAGAGAGGACACAAACAGATAGAGAAACATTCCATGTTCGTGGTTAGGAAGGATCAATATTGTGAAAATGACTATACTGCCATAGTAATTTACACATTCAATGCTATCCCCATCAAACTACTATTGAATTTCTTCACAGACCTGGAAAAAAACACCATGAATTTCATATGGAACCAAAACAGAGCACGCATAGCAAAGTCAATTCTAAGCAAAATCAACACAGCGGGAGGCATCACGCTACCAGACTTCAAACTATACTACAAGGCTACAGTAATCAAAACAGCATGGTACTGGTACCAAAACAGAGATATAGACCAATGGAACAGAACAGAAGCATCGGAGGCAACAGAACATATCTACAACCATATTATCTTTGATAAACCAGACAAAAACATGCAATGGGGAAAGGATTCCCTATATAATAAATGGTGTTGGGAAAACTGGCTAGCCATGTGCAAAAAGCAGAAACTGGACCGCTTTCTGACACCTTACACTAAAATTAACTCCAGATGGATTAAAGACTTAAACGTAAGACCTGACAACATAAATAACCTAGAAGAAAATGTAGGCAAAACCGTTCAGGACATAGGAGTAGGCAAGGACTTCATGAACAAAACACCAAAAGCATTGGCAACAAAAGCCAAAATAGACAAATGGGACCTAATCAAACTCCACAGGTTCTGCACGGCAAAAGAAACAGTCACTAGAGTGAATCGGCAACCATCAGAATGGGAAAAAATCTTTGCAGTTTACGCATCTGACAAAGGGCTGATATCCAGAATTTACAAAGAACTCAAACAGATTTACAGGAAAAAAACAAACAAGCCCATTAAATAATGGGCAAAGATATGAACAGAAACTTTACAAAAGAAGACATACATGAGGCCAACAAACATATGAAAAAGTGCTCATCATCTTTGGTCATTAGAGAGATGCAAATCAAAACCACATTGAGATACCATCTCACACCAGTTAGAATGGCAATCATTACAAAATCTGGAGACAACACATGCTGGAGAGGATGTGGAGAAATAGGAACACTCTTACACTGTTGGTGGGAGTGTAAATTAGTTCAACCATTGTGGAAGACAGTGTGGCGATTCCTCAAGTATCTAGAAATAGAAATTCCATTTGACCCAGCAATCCCATTACTGGGTATCTATCCAAAGGACAATAAATCGTTCTACTATAAGGACACATGCACACGAATGTTCATTGCAGCACTGTTTACAATAGCAAAGACCTGGAACGAACCGAAATGCCCATCGATGATAGACTGGACTGGGAAAATGCGGCACATATACACCATGGAATATTATGCAGCAGTCAAAAATGATGAGTTTGTGTCCTTTGTAAGGACATGGATGAATCTGGAGAACATCATTCTCAGCAAACTGACACAAGGACAGAAAAAGAAATACTGCATATACTCACTCATAGGTGGGTGAGAAAAATGAGAACACGTGGACACAGAGAGGCGGTCTACTATACACTGGGGACTGTTGAGGGAAATGGAAGAGGGACAGCTGGGGGGGCTAGGGGGGATATCCTGGGGATGAATACCAAGTGTGGGTGAAGGGGAGGAAGGCAGCAAAACACACTGCCATGTGTGTACCTATGCAACTATCTTGCACGTTCTGCACATGTACCCCAAAACCTATAATGCAATAAAAATTAAAAAAAATATATGAAAAGGGACTTCTGACTATTCCGCAGGTGTGCATTATTGAGTAATCCTCTGAATGAGTGGCAATAAAAAATAGACTTCAGATTATATCACAATTGTGTAATATGTGGTGAGGGTATGAAAGACTGGCCATATAAAATAGAATTTTTATTACTCCACAGGTGTGCGTTATTCACGGATTGTGTGAATCAGTAATCATATGACATATACTTCTTTTCTTTTGCATTATAGGTTTTGTGGTACATATGCAGAACGTGCAATGTAGTTGCTTAGTTACACACATGGCAGTGAGTTTTGCTGCCTTCCTCCGCTTCACCCACACTTGGTATTCAACCCCAGGCTATCCCCCCCAGCCCCCCGCTGTCCCTCCCCCATTTTCCCCAACAGTCCCCAGTGTATAGTAGACCGCCTCTCTGTGTCCATGTGTTCTCATTTTTCTCACCCACCTATGAGTGAGTATATGCAGTATTTCTTTTTCTGTTCTTGTGTCAGTTTGCTGAGAATGATGTTCTCCAGATTCATCCATGTCCTTACAAAGGACACAAACTTATCATTTTTGATTGCTGCATAATATTCCATGGTGCATATGTGCCACATTTTTCCAGTCCGGTTTAACATCAATGGGCATTTCGGTGTGTTTCAGGTCTTTGCTATTGTAAATAGTGCTGCAATGAACATTCGTGTGCATGTGTCCTTATAGTAGAACGATTAATTGTCCTTTGGATAGATACCCAGTAATGGGATTGCTGGGTCAAATGGAATTTCTATTTCTAGATACTTGAGGAATCGCCACACTGTCTTCCACAATGGTTGAACTAATTTACACTCCCACCAACAGTGTAACAGTGTTCCTATTTCTCCACATCCTCTCCAGAATCTGTTGTCTCCAGATTTTGTAATGATCGCCATTGTAACTGGTGTGAGATGGTATCTCAATGTGGTTTTGATTTGCATCTCTCTAATGACCAAAGATGATGAGCACTTTTTCATATGTTTGTTGGCCTCATGTATGTCTTCTTTTGTAAAGTTTCTGTTCATATCTTTGCCCATTATTTAATGGGCTTGTTTGTTTTTTTCCTGTAAATCTGTTTGAGTTCTTTGTAAATTCTGGATATCAGCCCTTTGTCAGATGCGTAAACTGCAAAGATTTTTTCCCATTCTGATGGTTGCCGATTCACTCTAGTGACTGTTTCTTTTGCCGTGCAGAACCTGTGGAGTTTGATTAGGTCCCATTTGTCTATTTTGGCTTTTGTTGCCAATGCTTTTTGTGTTTTGTTCATGAAGTCCTTGCCTACTCCTATGTCCTGAACAGTTTTGTCTAGATTTTCTTCTAGGTTATTTATGTTGTCAGGTCTTACGTTTAAGTCTTTAATCCATCTGGAGTTAATTTTAGTGTAAGGTGTCAGAAAGGGGTCCAGTTTCTGCTTTTTGCACATGGCTAGCCATTTTCCCAACACCATTTATTATATAGGGAATCCTTTACCCATTGCATGTTTTTGTCTGGTTTATCAAAGATAATATGGTTGTGGATATGTTCTGTTGCCTCCGATGCTTCTGTTCCGTTCCATTGGTCTATATCTCTGTTTTGGTACCAGGACCATGCTGTTTTGATTACTGTAGCCTTGTAGTATAGTTTGAAGTCTGGCAGCGTGATGCCTCCCGCTGTGTTCATTTTGCTTAGTATTGACTTGGCTATGCGTGCTCTGTTTTGGTTCCATATGAAATTCATGGTGTTTTTTTCCAGGTCTGTGAAGAAATTCAATAGTAGTTTGATGGGGATAGCATTGAATGTGTAAATTACTATGGCAGTATAGTCATTTTCACAATATTGATCCTTCCTAACCACGAACATGGAATGTTTCTCTATCTGTTTGTGTCCTCTCTTATTTCGTTGAGCAGTTGTTTGTAGTTTTCCTTAAAGAGGTCCCTTACATTCCTAGTGAGTTGTATTCCTAGGTATTTTATTTTCTTTGTAGCAATTGTGAATGGCAGTTCGTTCTTAATTTGGTTCTCTTTAAGTCTGTTATTAGTGTATAGGAATGCTTGTGATTTTTGCACATTGATTTTGTATCCTGAGACTTTCCTGAAGTTGCTAATCAGTTGCAGGGGCTTTTGGGCTGAGCTGATGGGGTCTTCTATGTATACTATCATGTCGTCTGCAAATAGAGACAATTTGGCTTCCACATTTCCCATTTGAATACCCTTTATTTCTTTTTCTTTCCTGATTGCTCTGGCTAGAACTTCCAGTTCTATGTTGAATAGAAGTGGTGGGAGAGGGCATCCTTGTCTAGTGCTGGATTTCAAAGGGAATGCTTCCAGTTTTTGCCCATTAAGTATGATATTGGCGGTTGGTTTGTCATAAATAGCTTTTATTACTTTGAGATATGTTCCATCAATACCAAGTTTATTGAGAGTTTTTAGCATAAATTGCTGTTGAATTTTGTCAAATGCCTTCTCTGCATCAATTGAGATAGTCATGTGGTTTTTGTTTTTGCTTCTGTTTATGTGGTGAATTACATTTATAGACTTGCGTATGTTGAACCAGCCTTGCATCCCCGGGATGAATCCTACTTGCCACTCATTCAGAGGACTACTGAATAATGCACACCTGCCGAATAGTCAGAAGTCCCTTTTCAATGGCTACTCAGTGAGAACCTCACTGTATGTACACATGTGGGGAAATAATCAGGATTATCTTTTATCACCTCATTCAAAGCCTCACTGAATAATGCACACCTGTGGAATAGTCAGGTGTCTTTTTCATGTGGCCTCTCATTAGGAGTGTCACTTAATAATGTGGAGTAGTCAAGAGTCTATTTCCTGTTGACACATATTTAGAGCCTCAGTGACTAATAGAAATCCGTGTGATAGTAAGAAATCTAATTAATATGGCCAAATATCCAGATCCTCACTGAATAATACACACCTGCAGAATAATTTGTAGTCTATTTCTGATGGACATTCATTCACAGCCTTGGTGAATAATGCACCCCTGTGGAGTAGCCAGGAGTCTATTTCATTTGGACATTCATTCCTCATTTCCTCATTGGAAAATATGCACCTGGGAAATAGGAGTCTATTTCATATGGCCACTCATTCAGAGCCTCAGTGAATAATACACAATTGAGGAATAGTCAAGAGCCTATTTTACATGGCCACTTTCACAGTACCTTACTGGCTGCTGCACACCTGCGGAATAGTCAGGACAGTTTTATATGGACACTCAATGAGTGCCTCATTGAATAATGCACACCTGTGGAATAGTCAAAATTTTATTTTATTTGGTCACTCTTTCAGAGCCTCAGTGAATAATATACACCTTGAAAACATTGCGGAGCTTGTTTCATGTGGCCACTCATTCAGAGCCTCAAGGAATAGTGCACACCTGGTGAATTCTCAAGAGTCTATTTGGAATGGCAATGCATTCGGAGACTCTGTGAATAACACACAACTTGGGAATTGTGAAAAATCCATTCCATATTGCCACATATTCGGAGCCTCAGTGAATCATGCACACCAAAGAAATAATCAGGAGTCTATAGTTTATGCCCTCTCATTCAGCCCCTCAGTGAATAATGCACGTCTGTCGAGTACTGAAAGGTCCGTTTCATATGGCCACTCATTTCGATCCTCACTGAATAGTATGCAACTGGAAAAAAGTCAGGGGTGTATTTCACATGGCCACTCATTCAGAGGCTCAGTGAATAATTCACAGCTGTTGAGTACTCAGGAGCCTTTCTCACATGGGGAATCATTCAGAGACTCACTGAATGATACACAGCTTGGGAATAGTCAGGATTCTATTTAATATAAACACTCATAATGAGATTAAGTGAATCACGCATGTCTGTGAAATACTGAGGATACTTAATCATATTACCCTGCAATTCATAGATTCCGTGAATATTACACACTTTTGAAATAATCAGAAGTCGATTTCATATGGTTATTCATTAGAAACCCTGAGAAATAATACATTCCTGAGAAATAGTTAGGAGACTATTTTATATGGCCGCTCAGAGAATCAGTGAATAATGCACACATGAGGAATACTCAGTGAATTTTTAAAGTCTATTTCATATGGCCACACAACTTCACTGAATAATGCACACCGCGGTAATAGTCAGGATCCTGTTTCATATGACCACTGATTCAGTATCTCACTGAATGACACACCGAAAAATTGTCAGGATACTGTTCCATAGGACCATTCATTCAGAGTCTTACTGAATAATACACAAAGGGGCAATAGTTAGGATACTATTTCATATGGCCTTCCCTCAGAAGCTTCAGTCAATAATGAACACCTGTGAAGTAGTCATGAACCTATTTGAGATAGCCACAAATTAAGCACCTCCCTAAATGATACACACCTGGGTGACAGTCAGGAATCTACTTAAATCCGCTACATATTCAGAATCTCTGTAAATAATGCACACCTGAGCAATAGACAGGAGTCTCTTTTTTATGTCCACTTATTCAGTCTCATTCAATAATACACACCTGCAGAAGAGTTAAGAGTCTACTTCATATAGCCACCCTTTTAGATCTTCAGTGAATAATGCATACCAGGGTAATCGTCTGGAGCCTCTCTCATTTATGCGCTCATTCAGTTCCTCACTGAATAATACACACCTGGGGAATCACCCGGACTCTATTCCATACTGCCACTAATTCAGAGCCTTATTGAAAAAATCACAACGAGGCAATAGTCAGGTGACTAATTTATCTGGCCTCTCATTTAGAGCTTCAGTGAATAATGAATTTCTATGGAGTAGTCAGGACTCTGTTTATGGTAGCCACGAATTAAGTGCCTACCTGGATGATATGGCTACTCAGAGCCAGAATGAATAATGCATAACACAGTAATAGTCAGGAACCTGTTTCATGTTACCACTTATTCAGTATCTCTCAGAATGATACACACCAGGGCATCTTCAGAATTATATTCCATAGGAACACCCATTCAGAGTCTTACTAAATAATGCACAATAAGACAAGTGTCAGGAATCTATTTTATATGGCCTCTCATTCAGAGATTCAGTGAATAATATTTCATGTGGCCACTGAATCAGTATCTCTCAGAATGATACACACCAAAAAATCCTCAGAATTTTATTCCATACTTCACTCATTTAGAGCCTTATTGAATAATTCACAACGGGGCAATAGTCAGGTGACTATTTTATATGGCCTCTCATTTAGAGCTTCAGTAAATAATTAACTGCTATGGAGTAGTCAGGACGCTGTTTATGGTAGCCACCAATTAAGTGCCTCCCTGAATGATACAAACGTGGGTAATAGTCAGGAGTCTATATTATATTATCTCTCATTCTGGAAATAACTGAAGAATACACACCTGGGGAAGTGTAAGGAGTCTATTTGGTATGCACACTCATGCAGAACCTGTTTGCCCATATATTTAGAGCCTGAGTCAATAATACACACGTGGGGAATAGTCAGAAGTCTATTTCATATGGTCACTAACTCAGACTCATTAAATGATACAAACATGTGGACTAGTCAGAATACTATTTCCTACGGCCAAAGATTCAGAGCCTCAGTGAATAATCATATCTGGAGAATACTCAGGACTCTATTACATATGGCCTCTCCTTCAGAGCTTCACTGAATAAGGAACACGTGTATTGTAGTCAGAATTCTATTTCATAAAGCCACATATTCAGAGTCTCACTGAATAACATACACCTTTGGGAAAGTCAAGTTTCTATGTCGTATAGCCACTCATTTAGAGCCGAACCTAAAAATGCACGCCTAAGAAGTATTTAGTAGTCTCTTTCTTATGGCCACACATTCAGAGCCTCACTGAATAATACAGACGTGTGGAAAAGTCAGGAGTGTATTTCACATGGCCACTCATTTAGAACCTCAGTGAACAATCATATATACCTGGAAAGTACTGACAATTCTATTTAATATAGCTATTTATTCAGAGACTCACTGAATAATGCAAACCTGGAAATAGTCTGGCGTCTATTTGATATGACCGTTCAACCAGTGTCTAAGTGGAAAATGCACAGCTTTGAAATAGTTAAGAGACATAGTCAGGAGTCTATTTTATATGGTAACGCATTAAGAAACTAACTGAATGATACACAACTGGGGAATAGTCAGAGTCCATGCCATATGGCCACTGAATCACAGCGTTACCAAATAATGCACAATGGGGCAATTGTCAGGAGTCTATTTCACATGGCTTCTTCTTCAGAGCTTCAGTGCATAATAAATAACTGTGGAGTACTCAAGACCCTATTGTAGGTAGCCTCAAATTAAGCACCTCCCTCAATGATACACACATGAGTTCTTGTCAGGAGGCTATTTGATATGGACACCCATACAGAACCTCTTCGAATACTGCACATGTGGGGAATAAACACTAGTCTATTTTGCATAAGGATTCGTTTGGAATATGAAGAAATAACGCACACCTGTGGGGTAAAATGGGGTCTATTACATATGGTTACTCTTTCAGTGTTTCAGGGAATAATATGTACATCTGAATAGTCAGGAATATCTTTCATATGGCCACTCGTTCAGGGCCTCGGTGAATAATACAGCCCTGGAAAACAATCAAGAGTCTGCTTCAAATGCCTACATATTCAGGGTCTCTGCAAATAATGTACACCTGTGCAATAGCCAGGAGTCTCTTTTTTATGCTAACTTATTCAGAGTCTCATTCAATAATACACACCTTAGGAAGAGTTAAGAGTCTACTTCAAAGATTATATGGTTGTAGATATGTTGTGTTGCCTCCGATGATTTTGTTCTGTTCCATTGGACATTATCTCTGTTTTGGTACCAGTACCATGCTGTTTTGATTACTGTAGCCTTGTAGTATAGTTTGAAGTCTGGTAGTGTGTTTCCTCCAGCTGTGTTATTTTTGCTAATTTTTGATAAACCAAACAAAAACAAGCAATGGTGAGAGGATTCCCTGTTTAATATATGGTGTTGGAAAAACTGGCTAGCCATGTGAAGAAAGCAGAAACTGGACCCCTTCCTGACACCTCACACTAAAATTAATTCCAGATGGATTAAAGACATAAACATAAGACCTGACACAATAAAAACCCTCGAAGAAAATGTAGGCAAAACCATTCAGGACATAGGAGTAGGCAAGGGCTTCATGACCAAAACACCAAAAGCATTAGCAGCAAAATCAAAAATAGACAAATGGGTCCTAATCAAACTCCACAGCTTCTGCATGGCAAAAAAAAAACAGTCACTAGAGTGAATCAGAAACCATCAGAATGGGAAAAAATCTTTGCAGTTTATGCATCTGACAAAGGGCTGATATCCAGAATTTACAAAGAACTCAAACAGATTTACAGGAAAAAAAAAAACAAACAAGCTCATTCAAAAATGGGCAACGCATATGAACAGACACTTTACAAAAGAAGACATATATGAGGCCAACAAACACATGAAAAAATGCTCATCATCACTGGTCATTAGAGAGATGCAAATCAAAACCCCCTTGAGGTACCAACTCACACCAGTTAGAATGGCGATCATTAAAAAATCTGGATTCAGCAGTTGCTGGAGATGATGTGGAGAAATAGGAACATTCTTACACTGTTGGTGGGAGTGTAAATTAGTTCAACCATCATGAAAGACAGTGTGGCGATTCCTCAAGGAACTAGAAATAGAAATTCCATTTGACCCAGCAATCCCATTACTGGGTATATATCCAAAGGACTATAAATCGTTCTATTATAAGGACACATGCACACGAATGTTCATTGCAGCACTGTTTACATTAGCAAAGACCTGGAACCAACCCAAATGCTCATCAATGATAGACTGGACTGGGAAAATGTGGCACACATACACCATGGAATACTATGCAGCAATCAAAAATGATGAGCTTTTGTCGTTTGTAAGGACATGGATGAATCTGGAGAACATCATTCTCAGCAAAGTGACACAAGAACAGAAAAATTAATACCGCATATTCTCACTCATAGGCGGGTGAGAATAATGAGAACACATGGACACAGGGAGGGGGTCTACTACACACTGGGGTCTATTGGGGGGAATGGGGGAGAAACACCGGGGGGGCTGGGGAGGAATAGCCTGGGGACAAATGCCAAGTGTAGGTTAAGTGGAGGAAGGCAGCAAAAAACACTGCCATGTGTGTACCTATGCAAATATCTTGCACGTTCCACACATGTACCCCAAAACCTATAATGCAATAAAAATTTAAAAAATAAAAAATAAATAAATAAAGATTTAAACATAAGACTTGGCACCATAAAAACCCTAGAAGAACATCTAGCTAAAACCATTCTGGACATAAAAGTAGGCATGGTATTCATAACCAAAACACCAAAAGCATTTGCAACAAAATCCACAATAGACAAATGAGACCTAATCATATTCCACTGCTTTTGCCCAGCTAAAGAAACAGTCACTAGAGTGAATCGGCAACCATCAGAATGGGCAAAAAATTCTTGCAGTTTACGCATCTGACAAAGGGCTCATATCCAGAATTTACAAAGAACTCAAACAGATTTACAGGAAGAAAACAAACAAGCCCATTCAAAAATGGGCCAATGATATGAACAGACACTTTACAAAAGAAGATATACATGACGGCAACAAAGACATGAAAAAATGCTCATCATCACTGTTCATTAGAGAGATGCAAATCAAAACCCCATTGAGATACCATCTCATGCCAGTTAGAATGGTGATCATTAAAAGATCTTGAGACAACAGATGCTGGAAAGAATGTTGAGAAATAGGAACACTCTTATACTGTTGGTGGGAGTGTAAATTAGTTCAATCGTTGTGGAAGACAGTGTGACAATTCCTCAAGGACCTAGAAATATAAATTCCATTTGACCCAGAAATCCCATTACTGGGTATATATCCAAGGGACTATAAATCCTTCTACTATAAAGACACATGCACACGAATGTTCATTGCAGCACTGTTTACAATAGCAAAGACCTGAAACACACCGAAATGCCCATTGATGTTAAACTGGACTGGAAAAATGTGGCACATATGCACCATGGAATATTATGCAGCAATCAAAAATGATGAGTTTGTGTCCTTTGTAAGGACGTGGATGAATCTGGAGAACATCATTCTCAGCAAACTGACACAAGAACAGAAAAAGAAATACTGCATATACTCACTCATAGGTGGGTGAGAAAAATGAGAACACATGGACACAGAGAGGCGGTCTACTATACACTGGGGACTGTCGGGGGTAATGGGGGAGGGACATCGGGGGGGCTGGTGGGGATAGCCTGGGGTTGAATACCAAGTGAGGTTGAACGGGAGGAAGGCAGCAAAACACACTGCCATTTATGTACCTATGCAACTATCTTGCACGTTCTGCACATGTTCCCCAAAACCTATAATGCAATAAAAATTAAAAAAAAAAAAGAATAGGGACTTCTGACTATTCGGCAGGTGTGCATTATTTAGTAATCCTGTGAATGCGTGGCAATAAGAAATATACTTCAGATTATACCACAATTGTGTAATATGTGGTGAGGGTATGAAAGATTGGCCATATAAAATAGAATTTTCATTACTCCACAGGTGTGCATTATTCACTGATTGGGTGAATCAGTAGTCATATGACATATACTTCTTTTTTTTTGCATTATAGGTTTTGTGGTACATATGCAGAACGTGCAAGATGTTTGCATAGGTACACACATGGCAGTGTGTTTTGCTGCCTTCCTCCCCTTCACCCACACTTGGCATTTATCCCCAGGCTAATGCTGCCCAACCCCCACCACTGTCCATCCCCCATTCCCCTCAATATATTCCAGTGTGTAGTAGACCCCCTCCATTTGTCCATGGGTTCTCATTTTCTCACCCGCCTATGAGTGAGAATATGCAGTATTTCTTTTTCTGTTCTTGTGTCAGTTTGCTAAGAATGATGTTCTCCAGATTTATCCATGTCCTTACAGAGGACACAAACTCATCATTTTTGATTGCTGCATAATATTCCATGGTGTGTATGTGCCACATTTTCCCAGTTCAGTCTATCGTCGATGGGCATTTGGGTTGGTTCAAGGTCTTTGCTATTGTAAACAGTGCTGCAATGAACATTCGTGTGCATGTGTCCTTATAGTAGAACGATTTATTGTCCTTCGGATAGATACCCAGTAATGGGATTGCTGGGTCAAATGGAATTTCTATTTCTAGATACTTGAGGAATCACCACAGTGTCTTCCACAATGGTTGAACTAATTTACACTCCCACCAACAGTGTATAAGTGTTCCTATTTCTCCACATCCTCTCCAGCATCTGCTGTCTCCAAGTTTTTTAATGATCGCTATTCTAACTGGCGTGAGATAGTATCTCAATGTGGTTTTGATTTGCATCTCTCTAATGACCAGTGATGATGAACATTTTTTAATGTGTTTGTTGGCCTCATGTATGTCTTCTTTTGTAAAGTGACTTTTGAACATGGACACAGGGAGGGGGTCTACTAAACACTCGGGTCTATTGTGGGGAATGGGGGAGGGACAGTGGGTGGGGGCTGTGGAGGCACACCCTGGAAATAAATGCCAAGTGTGGGTGAAGGGGAGGAAGGCAGCAAAACACACTGCCATGTGTGTACCTATGCAACTAACTTGCATTTTGTGCATATGTACCCCAAAACCTATAATGCAATAAAAATTTAAAAAAAGTGTCTGTTCATATCCTTTGACCATTTTTGAATGGGCTTGTTTGTTTTTTCCTGTAAATCTGTTTGAGTTCTTTGTAAATTCTGGATATCAGCCCTTTGTCAGATGCGTAAACTACAAAGATTGTTTCCCATTCTGATGGTTGCCTATTCACTCTAGTTAGTGTTTCTTTTGTCGTGCAGAAGCTGTGAAGTTTGATTAGGTCCCATTTGTCTATTTTGGCTTTTGTTGCCAATGCTTTTCGTGTTTTGTTCATGAAGTCCTGGCCTACTCCTATGTCCTTAATGGTTTTGGCTAGATTTTCTTCTAGGGTTTTTAAGGTGTCAGGTCTTCTGTTTAAGTCTTTAATTTATCTGGAGTTAATTTTAGTGTAAGGTGTCAGGAAGGGGTCCAGTTTCTGCTTTCTGCACATGGCTAGCCAGTTTTCACAACACCATTTATTAAATAGGGAATCCTTTCTGCATTGCTTGTTTTTGTCTGGTTTATCAAAGATAATATGGTTGTAGATATGTTGTGTTGCCTCCAATGCCTCTGTTCTGATTCGTTGGTCGGTATCTCTGTTTTGTTACCTGTACCATGCTGTTTTGATTACTGTAGCCTTGTAGTGTAATTTGAAGTCTGGTTGTGTGATGCCTCGCGCTGTGTTCTTTTTGCTTAGAATTGACTTGGCTATGCGGGCTCTGTTTTGGTTCCATATGAAATTCATGGTGGTTTTTTCCAGTTCTGTGAAGAAATTCAATGGTAGTTTGATGGGGATAGCATTGATTGTGTAAATTACTTTGGGCAGTATAGACATTTTCACGATATTGCTTCTTCCTAACCACGAACATGGAATGTTTCTCCATCTGTTTGTGTCCTCTCTTACTTCGTTGAGCAATGCTTTGTAGTTTTCCTTAAAGAGGTCCCTTACATTCCTTGTGAGTTTTCTTCCTAGGTATTTCATTTTCTTTGTAGCAATTGTGAATGGCAGTTCGTTCTTGATTTGGTTCTGTTTAAGTCTGTTATTGATGTATAGGAAGGCTTGTAATTTTTGAACATTGATTTTATATCCTGAGACTTTGCTGAAGTTGCTTATCAGTTGCAGGAGCTTTTGGGCTGAGGTGATTGTGTCTCCTAGGTGTACTATCATGTCGTCTGCAAATAGAGACGATTTGGCTTCCACCTTTCCTATTTGAATACCCTTTATTTCTTTTTCTTGCCTGATTGCTCTGGCTAGAACTTCCAGTACTATGTTGAATAGGAGTGGTGAGAGAGGGCATCCTTGTCTAGTGCCGGAATTCAGAGGGAATGCTTCCAGTTTTTGCCCATTAAGTATATTAGCTGTTGGTTTGTCATAAATAGCTTTTATTACTTTGAGATATATTCCATCAATGCCAAGTTTCTTGAGGTTTTTTAGCATAAAGAGCCGTTGAATTTTGTCAAATGCCTTCCCTGCATCAATTGAGATAATCATGTGACTTTTGTGTTTGCTTCTGTTTATGTGGTGAATTACATTTTTAGACTTGCGTATGTTGAACCAGCCTTGCATCCCTGGGATGAATCCTATTGATCATGATGGATAAGTTTTTTAATGTGTTGTTGCAATCGATTTGCCAGTATTTTATTGAAGATTTTTCATCAATGTTCATCATGGATATTGGCCAGAAGTTTTTTTTCTTGTTGAGTCTCTGCCAGGTTTTGTTATCGGGATGATTTTGGTCTCATAAAATGGTTTCGGAAGGGTTCCCTCTTTTTGAATTATTCGGAAAAGTTTCACAAGAAATGGTACCAGATCCTCTTTATGTGTCTGGTAGAATTCAGCTGTGAACCCATCTAGACTTGGGCTTTTTTTTTCTGTGGTAGGCTCTTAATTGCTGCCTCAACTTCAGACCATGTTATTGCTTTATTCATAGTTTCAGCTTCCTCCTGGTTTAGGATTAAGAGGACACAAGCGTCCAGAAATTTATTCATTTCTTCCTGGTTTACTCGTTTATGTTCATAGAGTTGTTTGTAGTATACTCTGATGATGGTTTGAATTTCTGTGGAATCTGTGGTGATTTCCCCATTATCGTTTTTTATTGCATCTATTTGGTTGTTCTCTCTTTTCTTTTTTATCAGTCTGGCTAGTGGTCTGTCTATTTTGTTGATCTTTTTGAAAAACCAGCTCCTAGATTTATTGATTTTTTGAAGGGTCTTTCTTGTCTCTATCTCCTTCAGTTCTGCTCTGATCTTAGTTATTTCTTGTCTTCGGCTAGGTTTTGAGCTGTTTTGATCTTGCTCCTCTAGCTCTTTCAATTTTGACGATAGGGTGTCAATTTTGGATCTCTCCACTCTTCTCATGTGGGCACTTATTGCTATATATTTTTCTCTACCGACTGCTTTAAATGTATCTCAGGGATTCTAATATGTTGTGTCTTCATTCTCATTGGTTTCGAAGAACTTCTTTATTTCTGCCTTCATTTCATTGTTTATCCAATCAACATTCAAGAGCCAGTTGTTCAGTTTCCATGAAGCTGTGCGTTTCTGAGTTAGTTTCTGAATTCTGAGTTCTAACTTCATTGCACTATTGTCTTAGGGACTGTTTCTTATGATTTCAGTTGTTTTGCCTTTGCTGCAGAGTGCTTTACTTTCAATTATGTGGTCAATTTTGGAGTAGGTGTGATGTGGTGCTGAGAAGACTGCATATTGTGTGGATTTGGGGTGGAGAGTTCTGTAAATGTCTATCAGGTTTGCTTGTTTTAGGTATGAATTCAAGTCCTGGATATCCTTGTTAATTTTCTGTCTGGTTGATCTGTCTGCTATTGACAGTGGAGTGTTAAAGTCTCCCACTATTATTGTGTGGGAGTCTAAGTCTCTTTGTAAGTCATTAAGAACTTGCCTTATATATCTGTGTGCTCCTGCATTGGGTCCGTTTATATTTAGAATCGTTAGCTCTTCTTGTTGTATTGATTTTTTTACCATGATGTAATGTCCTTCTTTGTCTCTTTTGATCTTTGTTGCTTAAAATCTATTTTATCAGAGACAAGAATTGCAACTCCTGCTTTTTTTTTTTGCTCTCCATTTTCTTGGTTAATCTTCCTTCATCCCTTTATTTTGAGCCTCTGTGTATCCTTGCATGTGAGATGGGTTTTCTGGATATAGCGCACCAATGGATTTCAGTTTTTTATCTAATTTGCCAGTATGTGTCTTTTTTTTTTTTTTTTTTTAATTTTTATTGCATTATAGGTTTGGGGGTACATGTGCAGAACGAGCAAGATAGTTGCATAGGTACACACATGGCAGTGTGCTTTGCTGCTTTCCTCCCCTTCACCCACACTTGGTATGTCTTTTGATTGGTGCATTTAGCCCATTTACATTTAGGGTTAGTATTGTTATTTGTGAATTTCATACTGACATTTTGATGCTAGCTGGCTGTTTTGCCCATTGGTTCACGTAGATTCTTCATTTTGTTGATGCTCTTTAGCATTTGGTATGCTTTTAGTGTGGCTGGTACAGGTTGTTTCCTTCTATGTGTAGTGCCTCTTTCAGAAGCTCTTGAAAAGCAGGCCTAATGGTGACAAAATCTCTGAGTACTTGCTTGTTCGTGAAGGATTTTATTTTTCCTTCACTTATGGAGCTCAGTTTGGCTGGATATAAAATTCTGGGTTGAAAGTTCTTTTCTTTAAGGATGCTGAATATTGCCCCCACTCTTTTCTGGCTTGTAGAGCCTCTGCCGAGAGATCTGCTGTGAGTCTGGTAGGCTTCCCGTTGTGGGTGACCCGACCTTCCTCAATGGCTGCCCTTAGTATTTTCTTTTTCATTTTTACCCTGGTAAATCTGACGGTTATGTGCCTTGGGGTTTCTCTTTTTCCGGATTACCTTTGTGGTGTTCTCTGTATTTCCTGGAGTTGAGTATTGGACTGCCTTGCTAGGTAGGGGAAATTTTTCTGGATAATATCCTGAAGATTATTTTCCAGCTTAGATTCATTCTCTTCATCACATTCTGGTACACCTATAAAATGTAGGTTGTGTCTCTTCACATATTCCCACATTTTTTGAAGAGTTTTTTCATTCCTTTTTGCTCTTTTTGCTCTAATCTTTTTTTCTCGTTTTATTTCATTAAGTTGATCTCCGACTTCTGATATTCTTTCTTCTGCTTGGTCAATTCAGCTTTTTAAACTTGTGCATGATTCGTGAAGTTCTTGTGTTGTGTTTTTCAGCTCCTTCAGTTCATTCATATTCCTCTCTAAGTTGTCCATTCTTGTTACCATTTCCTCGAATTTTTTTCAAAGTTCTTAGTTTTTTTGCATTGATTTAGAACATGTTCTTTTAGCTCACTGAAGTTTCTCATTATCCACTTTCTGAAGTCTCATTCTGTCATTTCATCACACTCATTCTTCATCCAGCTTTGTTCCCTTGCTGGTGAGGAGTTTTGGTCCTTTGTAGGAGGTGAGGTGTTTTGGTTTCGAGTGTCTTCCTCCTTTTAGCGCTGATTTCTTCCCATCTTTGTGGATTTATCCACCTGTCATCTTAGTAGTTGCCGATTTTTCAATTGGGTCTCTGAGTGGATGTCCAGATTGTTGATGATTAAGTATTTCTGTTACTTAATTTTCTTTCCAATGGTCTAGCCCCTTTGTTGTATGCGTGCTGATGTCCACTCTGGGCCCTGCTTGTCTGGGGTACACCTGTAGCAGTTGCAGAACAGTGAGGGATGCTTCCAGTCTCTTCTTCTGCTATCTTTGTCCCAGAATGATGCCCGCCGAATGTCAGTCTTATTAGTTTTTTTTGAGGTGACTCTGGATATCCAATGTTCAAAGAGCTGCTTGGGGAGATGTTCTGTACTTTTAAGAAGCTCCAGTGCTGAACTGTGAGCTCCGTTATTCCTTCAGCATTGTTGGGCACCTGTGTTTCAGTCTGCTGCAGCAGAATTTATAAAACCTATTTTTTCTCTCAGATGCTCTGTCTCAGTGAGTTGATGCTTTCTTTATGAGTATCAGTTGCATGGTCCTGCCCAGTTAGGAGGTAGTCTATTCACTATTTGCCTGCCGAGGCTCCATCCTGCTAGTGCAGGTCCATACAGCTTCTGCGAGACTCTGTTCTACTGTGGTGCACTCAGCGCTGCTGGTGGAGAATCTCTGTTATGGCTGATTGTCTCAGCAATGGGAGGCTGCTTCAGCACTGGGCATATACCTCAGTAGGGGTGGATTGCATCCATAGTGGTGGCCTCCTTTCCCCCACCGGGCTGCACTGTCCTGGATTCAGCTGAGCCTGCAGCAAAACTCTCAATCCCAAGCGCCTCCAATTGCCGCCCTTCTTGTCCCCATGAGGGTGGGACCCGCCAAGCCCGATCACCTGGCTCCTTGCCTCAGAGTCCGTCCTCTCTCTTTCTCTCTTTTTCTCCCCAATTTGAACAGTTGACACTCTCACTGGCACCCCAGTAGCCTGCTGATAGGACACTAGGATCCATGCGATCTCCCATGCCACTGCTTACTGCACTGGCTCAAATCACATTTTCCAGGAATCTCCTGGTCTGGCTCACTGTCCAAGTCCCGTTTAATCAGATGGACATGTCAATCTGCCCTTCCAAATTTCAGATTGCCGGTTTAACAGGGTACCCAGAACAATGAGTTTTGTGCCGGGTGCTGCTTTCCTACAGTGCTGGCTGAACAGGCGGGGCAAGCAAAAACACCTGCTGTGCTGATGTCCCGTGTCTCTCCTAAACATGGGAATTTCCCCGTTCTGTGGGCAACAAAGGTCAGTCTCAGAATGCAGCTAGGACTCACTCTCTGTGCCTTCACTGAGAGCTGCTATCCTGATTTGTTTCTATGGCGCCATCTTGGAAAAGGCGTTGTGAATTTCTCTATAAGGCACTGAATGAGTGGTCACATGAAACACACTCCCCAATGTTTTTTAGGTGTGCATTATTCACTGAGGCTCTGAAAAAGTGACCAAATGAAAGAGATTCCTGACTGTTCCACAGATGTGCATTATTCAGTGAGGCACCCATTGAGTGTCCATATGAAACTGTCGTGACTATTCCCCAGGTGTTTATCACTCACTATGGTACTGAGAGAGTGTACATATAAATTAGACTCTTGACTATTCCCCATGTGTGTATTATTCATTGAGGCTCTGAATAAGTGGCCATATGAAATAGGCTCCTGACTATTTCACAGGTGCATATTATCCACTGAGGTTAAGAAAGAGTGTCCAAATGAAATAGACTCCTGGGTACTCCACAGCTGCTCATTATTCACCGAGGCTCTGAATGAATGTCCATCGGAAATAGGCTTCAAATTATCCTCCAAGTGTGAATTATTCAGTGAGACTCTGAATATGTGGCCATGTTAATTAGATTCCTTACTATTACACGGATGTCTATTATTAACTGAGGCTCTGGATATGTGTCTCCATGAAATAGACTCCTGACTATGCCACATTATTCAGTGACATTCCGAGTGAGAGGCCACATGAAAAAGACATTATACTATTCCACAGGTGTGCATTATTCAGTGAGACTCTGAATGAGGGGATAAAAAAGAATCCTATTTCCCCAGGTGTGTACATTCAGTGAGGCTCTCAATGAGTAGCCATAAAAAAGGGACATCTGACTATTCTGCAGGTGCACTTTATTCAGTAATTCTCTGAATGAGTGGCCATAAGAAATAGACTCCAGATTATATCACAAGTTTGCAATATGCGGTGAGGCTGTGAAAGAGTGGCCATATGAAACAGATTTCTTATTACTCCACAGGTGTGCATTATTCACTAATTGTGTGAATCAGTAGCCATATGACATAGACTCCTAATTATTCTCCATGTACGCATTATTTAAACAGGTTCTGTATGAGTGTGCATGCCAAATATCCTGCTGACACTCTGTCATATGTGTATCCTTCAGTGATTCCCAGAATAAGATGTCATATGAAATAGAATACTGACTATCACCCACGTGTGTATTCTTCACGGAGGATCTTAATTCGGGCTTTCTTAAACAGTGACTTGACTACTCCATAGAAGTTTATTATTTAAATGAAGCTCTGAATGGGAGGCCATATAAAATACACACATGACTATTGCCCATTGAGAATTATTTTATAAGGCTCTGAATGAGTGGTAGTATGGAATAGAATTTTTATGATTCCCCTGGATTGTATTATTAAGTAAGGCTCTGAATGAGTGGCCATATAAAAAAGGCTCCAGACTGTAACCCTGGTGTGCATTATACACTGAGGCTCTAAATGAGTGGCTATAAGAAGTAGACTCTTAACTCTATCTTAGGTGTGCATTACTGAATGAAACTCTGAATATGTGGGCATGAAAAAGAGACTCCTGGCTATTGCCCAGGTGGGCATTATATACAGAGACCCTGAATGTGTAGACACTTGTTGTAGCCTCTTGACGGTTTTCAAGGGATGTATTATTTAATGAGGCCCTGAACGAGTGGCCATATAAAAGAGATTCTTGACTATTCATATACATATATTATTCACTGAAACACTGAAAGTGTGGCCATAAGGAATAGACCTCATTTTACTCGACAGGTGTGCATTATTCCTTCATATTCCAAACGAATCACCATATGAAATAGACCAGTGTTTATCCCCCACATGTGAAGTATTCGAAGAGGTTCTGTATGAGTGTCCATATCAAATAGTCTCCTGACAATCACACATGTGTGTATCATTCAGGGCGGTGCTTAATTTGGGGCTACAATAAATAGGGTCCTGACGACTCCATAGCTGTATATTATGCACTGAAGCTCTGAATAATAGGCCATATAAAATAGACTCCTGACTATTGCCCCATTGTGCATTATTAGGTAATGCTGTCATTGAGTTAACATACCCCATGGACTCTGACTACTCCTCAGTTGTGTATCATTCAGTGAGTTTCTAAGTGAGTGACCATATACAATAAACTTCTAACTATATCCTCTTGACTATTTTTCAGCTGTGCTTTTTTAACTGAGGCACTGGGTAAACGGTCATATCAAATAGACTCCAGACTATTCCCCAGGTGTGCATCATTCAGTGAGTCTCTGAATAAGTGGCTATATTAAATAGAAACCTGAGTATTCCCCAGCTATATATGATTGTTCACTGAGGTTCTGAATGAGTGGCCATGTGGAATACATTCTTGACTTTTCCATAGGTCTGTATTATTCAGTAAGGCTCTGAATAAGTGGCCATAGGAAAGCGACAACAGAATACTCCTCAGGTGTGCATTTTTCGGTTTGGCCCTAAATGATTGGCTATACGACATAGAAACTTGACTTTCCCCAAGGTGTATGTTATTCAGTGCGGCTCTGAATATGTGACTATATGAAATAGAATTCTGAGTACAATACAGGTGTTCATTATTCAGTGAAGCTCTGAAGCAGGGGCCATATGTAATAGCGTCCTGAGTATTCCCCAGATATGCATTATTCGCTCAGGCTCTGAAACTTTGCTTATATAAAATAGTCTCCTGACTAGTCCACAGGTGTGTATCATTAAATGAGTCTTTGAGTTAGTGACCATATGAAATAAAATTATGACTATTCCCCACGTGGGTATTATTGACTATGACTCTCAATATATGGGAATATTGAATAGACTACTGACTATTCCAAAGATGTGCATTACTCACTCAGGCTTTGATTTTCTGGCCATATAAAATAGACGAGTGTCTATTCCACAGGCGTGCATTATTCACTGATGCTGTAAATGAGTGGACATAAAATGTAGACTCCTATCTCTTCCCCAGGTGGCTATTACTTGGTGAGGCTCATTTTGTGTGATCCTATGAAACAGAATAATTTCTATTCCAAATATTTTTATTATTCAGTGAATCTCTGAATGAGTGACTTTATGAAATAGACTGCTGAGTACTGTACATTTGTGCATTATTCACTGAGGCTATAAGTCAGTGGCTATATAAAATGAAATGCTGACTGTTTCACAGATGTGTATTATTCACTGAGGCTCTGAATGAGGGGCAGTGTGAAATAAATCCCTGGCTACTCCACATGTGTGCATTATTCACTGAGGCTATGAATGAGGGTTTATATGACATAGCCTCCTGATTACTGACCAGATGTGCATTACTTAATGAGTCTCTTAAACAATGGTGATATAGAATAGAATCCTGACTAATTTCTAGGTGTGCATCAATCAGTAATGCTCTGATTGAGCGGCCATATGTCATAGACTCTAACTAGTCCACAGGTGTGTAGCATTCACTGTTTCTGAATAATTGGCCACATGAATAAACTCCTGACTATTCCCCAAGTCTGTATTACTAAGTGTAAGGATCAGTGGCTACATAAAATAGCCACTTAACTATTCCTCCCGTGTGCATTTTCCAGTGAGGCACTGAATGAACCATCAAATAAAATAGACTCCACACTATTTGGCAGGTGAGCATTATTCCACGAGTTTCTGAATGAGTGGCCATAAGAAATAGACTCCTAAGTCTCGAGGCAAGATGGCGTCGTAGAGGCGACTCAGGATTGCAGCTCTCAGTGAAGGCACAGAGGGTGAGTCCTAGCCGCATTCTCGGATGTTCCTTTTATACCCATAGAGCGTTGAAAGTCCCAGGTGTGGGAGACACACGGGACGCTAGCAGCCGGCTAACGCAGCCGGCTCTCGCCGCCTCTTCGGCCGGCGCTGCAGTGGGACCCGGCGCGGAACTCACTGCTCTGGGTGCCCTGTTAAACCGGCAATCTGAGACTTGGAAGGGCAGATTGGCATGTTCATCTGATTGAACGGGACTTGGACAATGAGCCAGACAAGGAGTTTCCTTGGAAGCGTGAACTGAGCCCAGGTAGTGGGCAGCGGCATGGGAAATCGCACAGATCCCAGTGAACTATCGACAGGCTACTGGGGCGCCAGTGAGAGAGTCGACCTTTCAGCTTGGGGAGAAAAAGAGAGAGAGAGGGGACGGACTCTGAAGCAGGGAGCAGGGTGATCAGGCTCGACGGGTCCCACGCTCAAGGGGACAAGCAGGGCGGTGACTGGAGTTGCTTGGGGCAGAGTGTTTTGCTACCAGCATCTAGGACGGTGCAGCCCGGTGAGGGACGGGCATCCACCATTGCTGACGCAGTCCACCCCCACTGATACCACCCAGGACTGATGCGGCCCGCCGTTGCCGAGGCAACCTGCAATAACAGAGAGACCCCGTGCTCCACAGCAGAGGGGAGCACAGCAGCAACAGGGCGGACCTGCGCTAGCAGGTCAGAGCCCCGGCAGGCTAATAGTGAATGGACTGCCACCCAGTGGGGCAGGACAGTGTAACAGATACTCATAAAGAAAGTCCCAACTCCCTGAGTCAGAGCATCTAAGTGGGGGAAAAAAAGGTGGTGTTTTATGAGTTCTATAGCAGCAGACATAAACAACCTCCCAACAACGCTGAATGAACAACGGAGCTCAGAGCTCAGCACTGGAGCTCCTATAAAGCACAGAGTGTCTCCTCAAACAGCTCCCTAACCCCTGTAAATCCAAGGAGTCACCCCACAAAAGGACTGATCAGACTGACATTTGGCTGGCATCATTCTGGAACAAGGACAGCAGAAGAAGAAATTGGTATCATCCCTCACAGTTCCGCAGCTGCTGCAGGTACACCACAGACAAGTAGGGACTGGAGTGGACCTCAGCACTCATACAGCAGAGGGGATAGACCATTAGAGGGAAAACTAAGTAACAGAAATACTTCATCATCAACAATCTCAGGGTCCACACAGAGACCCAGTTGAAAAATCAGCAACTATTAAGACGACAGGCGGATAAATCCATAAAGATGGGAAGAAACCAGCGCAAATAGGAGGAAAGCACCCGAAACCAAAACACCTCACCTCCTACAAAGAACCAAAACTCCTCACCAGCAAGGGAACAAAGCTGGACGGAGAATGAATGTGACGAAATGACGGAATCAGACTTCAGAAAGTGGATAAAGAGAAACATCAGTGAGCTAAAGGAACATGTACTAAACCAGTGCAAAGAAACTAAGAACCTTGAAAAAAGATTTGAAAAAATATTCGAGGAATTGATAACAAGAATGGGCAACTTAGAGAGGAATATGAATGAATTGAAGGAGCTGAAAAACACAACATGAGAACATCGCGAAGCATGCACAAGTTTCAACAGCTAAATTGACCAAGCAGAAGAAAGAATATCAGAAGTTGAAGATCAACTCAATGAAATAAAACGAGAAACCAAGATTAAAGAAAAAAGTACAAAAAGGGATGAACAAAATCTCCAAAAAATGTGGGACTATGTGAAGAGACCCAACCTACGTTTGATAGGTGTACCAGAATGTGATGAAGAGAATGAATCCAAGCTGGAAAACACTCTTCAGGATATTATCCAGGAAAATTTTTTCAACCTAGCAAGACAGGTCAATACTCAACTCCAGGAAATACAGAGAACACCACAAAGATCCTCCACAAGAAGAGCAACCCCAAGGCACATAATCGTCAGATTCACCAGGGTTGAAACGAAAAAGAAAATACTAAGGGCAGCCAGAGAGAAAGGTCATGTCACACAAAAAGGGAAGCCCATCAGACTCACAGCAGATCTCTCAGCAGAGACTCTACAAGCCAGAAGAGAGCGGGGGCCAATATTCAACATCCTTAAAGAAAAGAGCTTTCAACCCAGAATTACATATCCAGCCAAACTGAGCTTCATAAGTGAAGGAAAAATAAAATCCTTCACGAACAAGCAAGTACTCAGAGATTTTGTCACCACTAGGCCTGCTTTACAAGAGCTCCTGAAAGAGGCACTACACATAGAAAGAAACAACCAGTTCCAGCCATCCTAAAAGCATACCAAATTCTAAAGACCAACAACAAAATGAAGAATGTACATGAACCAACGGGCAAAACAGCCAGCTAGCATCAAAATGACAGTATCAAATTCACACATAACAATATTAACCCTGAATGTAAATGGGCTAAATGCACCAATCAAAAGACACGGACTGGCAAATTGGATAAAAATCCAAAACCCATCAGTGTGCTGTATCCAGGTAACCCACCTCACACGCAAAGATACACAAAGGCTAAAAATAAAAGCATGCAGGAAGATTTACGAAGCAAATGGAGAGCAAAAAAAAGCAGGAGTAGCAATTCTCATCTCTGATAAAATAGACTTTAAAACAACAA
This sequence comes from Saguinus oedipus, assembly GCA_031835075.1. Classification (NCBI taxonomy): domain Eukaryota; kingdom Metazoa; phylum Chordata; class Mammalia; order Primates; family Cebidae; genus Saguinus; species Saguinus oedipus. The sequence goes on from CM063174.1 coordinate 172,282,772, forward strand.
AGATCAAAAGGGACAAAGAAGGTCATTACATAATGGTAAAAGGATCGATACAACAAGAAGAGCTAACGATTCTAAATATATATGGACCCAATGTAGGAGCACACAGATATATAAGGCAAGTTCTTAATGACTTACAAAGAGACTTAGACTCCCACACAATAATAGTGGGAGACTTTAACACTCCACTGTCAATATCAGACAGATCAACCAGACAGAAAATTAACAAGGATATCCAGGACTTGAACACAGACCTGTAACAAGCAAACCTGATAGACGTTTACAGAACTCTCCACCACAAATCCACAGAATATACATTCTTCTCAGCACCACATCACACCTACTCCAAAATTGACCACATAATTGGAAGTAAAGCACTCCTCAGCAAATACAAAACAACGGAAAGCATAAGAAGCAGTCTCTCAGAATATAGTGCAATCAAGTTGGAACTCAGAATTCAGAAAATAACTCAGAACCGCACAGTTTCATGGAAACTGAACAACTGGCTCTTGAATGTTGATTGGATAAACAATGAAATGAAGGCAGAAATAAAGAAGTTCTTTGAAACCAATGAGAATGAAGACACAACGTACCAGAATCTCTGGGACACATTTAAAGCAGTCTGTAGAGGAAAATATATAGCAATAAGTGCCCACATGAGAAGAGTGGAGAGATCCAAAATTGACACCCTATCTTCAATATTGAAAGAGCTAGAGGAGCAAGATCAAAACAGCTCAAAACGTAGCTGAAGACAAGAAATAACTAAGATCAGAGCAGAACTGAAGGACATAGAGACAAGAAAAACCCTTCAAAAAATCAATAAATCTAAGAGCTGGGTTTTTGAAAACATCAACAAAATAGACAGACCACTAGCCAGACTGATAAAAAAGAAAAGAGAGAACAACCAAATAGATGCAATAAAAAACGATAAAGGGGAAATCACCACAGCTTCCACAGAAATTGAAACCATCATCAGAGAATACTACAAACAACTCTATGCACACAAACTAGTAAATCAGGAAGAAATGGATAAATTCTGGCCGCCTGTGTCCTCCCAAGCCTAAACCAGGAGGAAGCCGAAACTATGAATAGACCAATAACAAGGTCAGAAGTTGAGGCAGCAATTAAGAGCCTATCACACAAAAAAGCCCAGGTCCAGATGGGTTCACAGCTGAATTCTACCAGACACAAAAAGAGGATCTGGTACCATTCCTTCTGAAACTATTCCAAAAAATCCAAAAAGAGGGAACCCTTCCAAAATCATCTTATGAGACCAACATCATCCTGATACCAAAACCTGGCAGAGACTCAACAAGAAAAGAAAACTTCAGGCCAATATCCATGATGAACATAGATGCAAACATCTTCAATAAAATACTGGCAAAGCGATTGCAACAGCACATTAAAAAACGTATCCATCATGATCAAGTAGGACTCACCTCCGGGATGCAAGGCTGGTTCAACATACGCAAGTCTATAAATGTAATTCACCACATAAACAGAAGCAAAAACAAAAACCACATGATTATCTCAATTGACGCAGAGAAAGCATTTGATAAAATTCAACAGCCCTTTATGCTAAAAACCCTCAACAAACTTGGTATTGATGGAACATATCTCAAAGTAATAAAAGCTATTTATGACGAAACAACAGCCAATATCATACTTAATGGGCAAAAACTGGAAGCATTCCCTTTGAAATCCAGCACTAGACAATGATGCCCTCTCTCACCACTTCTATTCAACGTAGTACTGGAAGTTCTAGCCAGAGCAATCAGGCAAGAAAAAGAAATAAATGGTATTCCAAAAGGAAAGGTGGAAGCCAAATTGTCTCTATTTGCAGAGGACATGATAGTATACCTAGAAGACCCCATCAGCTCAGCCCAAAAGCTCCTGAAACTGATAAGCAACTTCAGAAAAGTCTCAGGATATAAAATCAATGTGCAAAAATCACAAGCATTCCTATACACCAATAACAGACTTAAAGAGATCCAAATTAAGAACGAACTGCCATTCACAATTGCTACAAAGAAAATAAAATACCTAGGAATACAACTCACTAGGAATGTAAGGGACCTCTTTAAGGAAAACTACAAACAACTGCTCAATGAAATAAGAGAGGACACAAATAGATGGAGAAACATTCCATGTTCGTGGTTAGGAAGAATCAATATTGTGAAAATGGCTATACTGCCCAAAGTAATTTACACATTGAGTGCTATCCCCATCAAACTACCATTGAATTTCTTCACAGAACTGGAAAAATCCACCATGAATTTCATATGGAAACAAAAAAGAACCCGCATAGCAAAGTCAATTCTAAGCAAAAAGAACACAGCGGGAGGCATCACGCTACCAGACTTCAAACTATACTACAAGGCTACAGTAATCAAAACAGCATGGTACTGGTACCAAAACAGAGATATACACCAATGGAACAGAACAGAAGCATCGGAGGCAACACAACATATCTACAACCATATTATCTTTGATAAACCAGACAAAAACTGGCAATGGGGAAAGGATTCCCTATTTCATAAGTGGTGTTGGGAAAACTGGCTAGCCATGTGCAGAAAGCAGAAACTGGACCCCTTTCTGACACCTTACACTAAACGTAACTCCAGATGGATTAAAGACTTAAACGTAAGACCTGACACCATAAAAACCCTAGAAGTAAATCTAGGCAAAACCGTTCAGGACATACGAGTAGGCAAGGACTTCATGACCAAAACACCAACAGCATTGGCAACAAAAGCCAAAATAGACAAATGGGACCTAATCAAACTCCACAGCTTCTGCACGGCAAAAGAAACAGTCACTAGAGTGAATCGGCAACCATCAGAATGGGAAAAAATCTTTGCAGTTTACACATCCGACAAAGGGCTGATATCCAGAATTTACAAAGAACTCAAACAGATTTACAGAAAAAAAACAAACAAGCCCATTCAAAAATGGGCAAAGGATATGAACAGAAACTTTACAAAAGAAGACATACATGAGGCCAACAAACATATGAAAAAGTGCTCATCATCATTGGTCATTAGAGAGATGCAAATCAAAACCACATTGAGATATCATCTCACACCAGTTAGAATGGTGATCATTAAAAAATCTGGAGACAGCAGATGCTGGAGAGGATGTGGAGAAATAGGAACACTCTTACACTGTTGGTGGGAGTGTAAATTAGTTCAACCATTGTGGAAGACAGTGTGGCGATTCCTCAGGGACCTAGAAATAGAAATTCCATTTGACCCAGCAATCCCATTACTGGGTATCTATTCAAAAGACTATAAATCGTTCTACTATAAGGACACATGCACACGAATGTTCATTGCAGCAATGTTTACAATAGCAACGACCTGGAACCAACCCAAATGCCCATCGATGATTGACTGGACTGGGAAAATGTGGCACATATACACCATGGAATATTATGCAGCAATCAAAAATGATGAGTTTGTGTCGTTTGTAAGGACATGGATGAATCTGGAGAACATCATTCTCAGCAAACTGACACAAGAACAGAAAAAGAAATACTGCATATACTCACTCATAAGTGGGTGAGAAAAATGGGAACACATGGACACAGAGAGGCGGTCTACTATACACTGGGGACTGTTGGGGAAAATGGGGGAGGGGCAGCGGGGAGGGGCTGGGGGAATAGCCTGGGGATGAATACCAAGTGTCCGTGAATTCGAGGAAGGCAGCAAAGCACACTGCCATGTGTGTACCTATGCAACTATCTTGCACATTCTGCACATGTACCCCAAAACCTATAATGCAATAAAAATTAAAAAAAAATAAATAAATAAATAAAAGAAATAGACTCCTGAGTATGCCCCAGGTATGTATGATTCAATGAAGTTCTAAGTGATTGGCCATGTGAAATACACTCCTGACATTTTCATATATGTGTATTATTCAGTGAGACTCTGAGAAATTGAACAAAGAGATGAGACTCCTGAATACTCGCACGAGTGAATTTTTAGTTTTGGCTCTGAAAGAGTGTCTTTTTCAAATAAAATCCTGACTTTCCCCCAGTTTTTCTCTATTCAGTGAAGCTCTGAATGAGAGGCCATATGTAATAGTGTCCTGAGTATGCCCCAGTATGTATTAGTCACTGAGGCTTTGAATGTTTGGCCATGTGAAATAGCCTCCTGACTATTCCACAGGTGTGTATTATTTGAGGTTTTGAGTTAGTGTTTAGATAAATTAGATCTCTTACTATTCCTAAGGTATGTATTATTGACTGAGACACTGATTAAGTGGCTATATAAAATGGACTTCTCATTATTTCAAAATTGTGCACTTCTCACACAGGCTTTGATTTTGTGGCCATGGAAAATAGACCAGTGTCTGTTCCACAGGTATGAATTATTTACTGAGGCTCTAAATGAGTGGCTATGTGAAGAAGACCCTTAACTCTTTGCCAGGTGTGTATTACTGAATGAGACTGAATAAGTGAGCCTAAGCAAGAGTCTCCTGTCTATTCCCCAGGTGTGCTTTATATTCAGACTCTCAATGCCTGGCCATTTGAAGTAGACACTACACAATTGCCCAGGGGTGTATTATTCACTGAGGCCCTGAACTAGTGGACATATGAAAGAGATTCCTGGCTATTCCAGATATATATTATTCATTGAAACACTGAAATGCTGTCCATATGCAATAGACTCTATTTTACTTCACAGGAGTGTGTTATTCAATGATTCTCTAAAGAAATCACCATATGAAATAAACCAGTGATTATTCTTCACATGTGCATTATTCAAAAAGGTTCTGTACGAGTGTTCATATCAAATAGACTCCTGACTGTCACACAGGTGTGTATCATTTAGGGATGTGCTTAATTTGTGGCTATCTTAAATAGGGTCATGACTACTCCACAGTTTTTTTATTATTCACTGAATCTCTGAAAGAGAGGCCATATGAAATAGCCTCCTGACTCTTACCCAATTGTGCATTATGTAGAAAGACTCTGAATGAGTGTTCATATGGAATACAATTCTGAGGATTCCTTGATGTGTATCATTCAGAGAGATACTGAATCAGTTGTCACATTAAACAGGATCATGACGATTACCATGGTTTGCATTATTCACTGCGGCTCTGAGTGGCCATTTAAAATAGACTCCTAATATTCACAGAGTATTCCTCATGTGTGCATTATTCACTGATTATCTGAGTGGCCACATGACCTAGGCTCCAGACTATATCATAAGCATATAATATTCAGTGAGGCTGTGAAAGAGTGACCACATGTAACAGATTTCTTATTACTCCACATGTGTGCGTTATTCACTGATTGTCTGAATGTGTAGCCATATGACATAGACTCCTAATTATTTTTCAGGTGTGCATTATTCAAATAGGATCTGTATTAGCGTACATACCAAATAGACTCATGAAACTTTCAGAGGTGTGTATTCTTCAATTATTCCCAGAATGAGAGATTATATGAAATAGACTCCTAACTATCACCCAGGTGTATATCATTCAGGGAGGCACTTAATTCGTGGCTACCATACACAGGGTCCTGACTACTCCATAGCAGTTCATTATTCACTGAATCTCTAAATGAGAGGCAATATAAACTAGTCACCTCACAATTGCCCCGTTGTGAGTATTTCAATAAGTCTCTAAATGAGTGGCTGTATGGAAGAGAATCCTGATGATTCCCCAGGTGTGTATCATTAAGTGAGGTGCTGAATGAGTGTCTATATGAGAGAGGGTCCAGACTATTACCCTGGTGTGAATTATTAACTGAGGATCTAAATGTGTGGCTATATGAAGTAGGCTCTTAACTCTTCTACATATGTATATTATTGAATGAGAGTCAGAATAAGTGGGCATAAAAAGGAGACTCCTGTCTACTGCCCAGGAGTGCATTATTTACAGAGACTCTGAATATTTAGCCGTTTTAAGTAGATTCCTGACTGTCGCAAAGGTGTGTATCATTCAGAGAGGTGCTTAATTTCTGTCTATCTTAAATAGGGTTATGACTACTCCACAGGTGTTCATTATTCACTGAAGCTCTGAAAATGAGGCCATATGAAATAGACTCCTGACTATTGCCCCCTTGTGCATTATTCAGTAAGGCTCTGAATGAATGGTCCTATGGAACATAATCGTGATGATTTCCCGGTGTGTTATTCAGTGAGATACTGAATCAGTGGTCATATAAAACAGAATCCTCAATATTAATGTTGTGTGCATTATTCATTGAGGCTCTGTGTGGCCATATGAATTATACTCCTATAATATTCACAGAGTATTCCTCATGTGTGCATTATTCACTGATTCTCAGAGTGGCCATATGAAATAGACTCCTGAGTATTTCCCAGTAGTGTATTATTTCTCAGGGTTACTAATGACTCACCATATGAAATCGACTTCTGATTATTTCAAAAGTGTGTAATATTCATGGAATCTATGATTTGGAGGGTAATATGATTTAGTATACTCAGTATTCCACAGACATGCGTGATTCACTTAATCTCATAATAAGTTTTTATATTAAATAGAATCCTGACTCTTCCCAAGCTGTGTATCATTCAGTGAGGCTCTGAATGATTCGCCATAAGAGAAAGGCTCCTGAGTACTCAACAGCTGTGAATTATTCACTGAGCCCCTGAATGAGTGGCCATGTGAAATACACCCCTGACTTTTTTCCAGTTGTGTACTGTTCAGTGAGGATCGATATGAGTGGCCATATGAAACAGATGCCTCTGTACTCGAAAGACGTGCATTATTCACTGAGGGTCTGAATGAGAGGGCATAAGCCATAGACTTCTGATTATTTCTTTGGTGTGCATGACTCCCTGAGGCTCCAAATATGTGGCCATTTGGAATGGATTCCTTACAATTTCCTAGGTGTGTGTTATTCACAGAGTCTCTGAATGCATTACCATTCCAAATAGACTCTTGAAAATTCTTCAGATCTGCACTATTCCGTGAGGCTCTGAATGAGTGGCCACATGAAACACACTCCCCAGTGTTTTCTAGGTGTGTATTATTCACTGAGGCTCTGAAAGTGTGACCAAATAAAATAGAATTTTGACTATTCCACAGGTGCATTATTCAGTGAGGCACTCATTCAGTGTCCACATGAAAATGTCCTGACTACTTTCCAGGTGTGTACCACTCAGTAAGGTACTGAGAGAGTGGCCATATAAAATAGAGTCTTGACTGTTCCCCAAGTGTGTATTATTCATTGTGGCTCTGAATGAGTGGCCATATGAAATAGACTCCTGATTACTTCACAGGTGCATATTATCCACTGAGGCTAAGAATGAGTGTCCAAATGAAAGAGACTCCTGATTACTCCAAAGGTGTGCTTTATTCACCGAGGCACTGAAAGAGCATCCATCAGAAATAGACTCCAAATTATTCACAGGTGTGTATTATTCAGTGAGGCTGTGGACATGAGGCCATATTAATTAGATTCCATACTATCACACGGGTGTTTATTATTCACTGAGGCTCTGAATATGTGTCTACATGAAATAGACTCCTAATTACTCCACATTAGTCAGTGACACTCTGAATGAGAGGCCACGTGAAAAAGACACCTGACTATTCCATAGGTGTGCATTACTCAGTGAGACCCTGAATGAGAAAATAAAACAGAATCCTATTTCCCAGGTGTCAACATTCAGTGAGGCTCTCAAAGAGTAGCCATTATGAAAGAGACTTCTTACAATTCAGAAGGTATGCATTATTCAGCAATTTTCAGAATGAGTGATCATAAGAAATAGACTCCAGATTATATCACAACTGTGTAATATGCGGTGAGGCTGTGGAGGAGTGGCCATATGACACAGACTTCTTATTACTTCACAGGTGTGCGTTATTCACTGATTGTGTGAATCAGTAGCCATATGACATAGACTCCTAATTGTTCTACATGTTCGCATTATTTAAACAGGTTTTGGATAACTGTGCATACCACATATCCTGCTGACACTCCGTCATGTGTGTATACTTCAGTGATTTCCAGAATGAGAGGTCATATGAAATAGACTCATGACTATCATCCAGGTATGTATCATTCAGGGAGGCACTTAATTCGTGGCTCTGTTAAACAGTGACTTGACTACTCCTTAGAAGTTTATTATTCAATTGAAGCTCTGAATGAGAGGCCATATAAAATACACACCTGACTATTGCCCATTGGGAATTATTCTATAAGGCTCTGAATGAGTGGTAGTATGGAATTGAATCCTTATGATTCCCTAGGATTGTATCATTCAGTGTAGCACTGAATGAGTGGCCATGTAAAAGAGCCTCCAGACTGTAAACCTGGTGCACATTTTTCTCTGAGGCTCTAAATGAGTGGCTATATGAAGTAGACTCTTAACACTTTCTTAGGTGTCTATTATTGAATGAGACTCTGAATCAGTGGGCATAAAAAACAGACTCCTAGCTATCACCCAGGTGTGCATTATTTACAGAGACCCAGAATGTGTAGACATTTGAAGACTGTTTTCAAGAAGTGTATTATTCACCGAGGCCCTGAATGAGTGGCCATATGAAAGAGATTCCTAACTGTTCAGATATACATAGTATTCACCGAAATTCTGAGAGTGTGGTCATATGAAACAGACCTCATTTTACTCCGCAGGTGTGCGTTATTTCTTGATATTCCAAACGAATCACAATTAAAAATAGACTAGTGTTTATTCCCCACATATGCAGTGTTCGCAGAGGTTCTGCATGAGTGTCCATATAAAGTAGCCCCTGACACTCACTCATGTGTGTATTATTCAGGGAGGTGCTTAATTTGGTTCTACCTTAAATAGGGTTCTGACTACTCCACAGCTGTTTATTATGCACTATAGCTCTGAATAAGAGGCCATATGAAAAAGACTCCTGACTATTGCCCCAATGAGCATTATTCGGTAATGATGTGATTGAGTGGCCATATGGCATGGACTCTGACTATTCCCCAGTTGTGTATCATTCACTGACTTTCTGAATGAGTGACCATATAAAATAAACACCTGACTATATCCTCTTGACTATTTCACAGCTGTGCATTTTGCACTAAAACACTGGGTGAACGGTCATATCAAATAGACTCCAGAACATTCCCCATGTGTGCATTATTCAGTGAGTCTCTGAAAAAGTGTCTATATTAAATAGAATCCTGAGTATTCCCCAGGTATATATGATTTTACACAGAGGTGCTGAATGAGTGGCCATGTGAAATACACTCCTGACATTTCCATAGCTCTGTATTATTCAGTGAGGCTCTGAATGAAAGGCCATAGGAAAGCGACTACTGAATATTCCTCAGGAGTGCATTTTTAGGTTCGGCTGTAAATGAGTAGCTATACGACATAGAAACTTGACTTTCTCCAAGGTGTGTTTTATTCAGTGACCCTGTGAATATGTGGCTATATGAAACAGAATTCGGATTCTAATAAAGGTGTTCCTTATTCAGTGAAACTCTGAAGAAGAGGCCATATGTAATAGCATCCTGATTATTCCTCAGATAAGCGTTATTCACCGAGGCTCTGACTTTGGCCATATAAAATAGGCTCCTGACTAATACACAGGTGTGTATCATTTAATGAGTCTTTGAGTTAGTGACCATATGAAATAGACTTCTGACTATTCCCCAGGTGTGTATTATTGACTCAGACTCTAAGTATTTGGGCATATGATACAGACTACTGACTATTCCAAAGATGTGCATTACTCACTCAGGCTTTGATTTTGTGGCCACATAAAATAGACTACTGTCTATTCCACATGTGTTTATTATTCCCTGATGCTGTAGATGAGTGGAAATATAAAGTAGACTCCTAACTATTCCCAAGGTTTGTATTACTCAGTGATGCTCTCCTTGTGTGATCATATGAAACAGGATGATGTCTATTCCAAATATTTTTATTAATCAGTGAATTTCTGAATGAGTGGCTTTATGAAATAGACTGCAGAGTACTGTACATTTGTGCATTATACACAGAGGCTATGACTCAGTGGCCTTATGAAATGAAATGCTCACTTTTCCACAGGTGTGTATTATTCTCTCAGGCTCTGAATGAGTGGCTGTGTGAAATACACTCCTGGCTACTCCACAGGTGTGCATGATTCACTGAGGCTATGAATGAGTGTTCATATGACATAGCCTCCTGATTACTGACCAGATGTGCACTACTCAATGAGGCTCTTAAACAATGGTGACATGAAATAGAATCCTGACTAATTCCCAGGTGTGCATCAATCAGTAATGCTCTGATTGGGTGACCATATGTCATAGACTCTATCTAGTCCACAGGTGTGTAGCATTCACTGAGTTTCTGAATATTTCTACATGAAATAGACACCTGACTATTCCCCAGGTCTGTATTACTTACTAAGGGTATGGATGAGTGGCTACATAAAATAGCCACTTAACTATTCCTACTGTGTGCATTTTCCACTGAGGCACTGAATGCACCATCATATCAAATAGTCTTCAGACTCTTTGGCAGGTGTGCATTATTCCACGAGTTTCTGAATGAGTGGCCATATGAAATAGACTCCTGAGTATTCCCTATGTATGTGTGATTCAATGAGGCTCTAAATGAGTGGACAAAGGAAAGAGACTTCTGAATACTCGCAGGAGTGCATTTTACGTTTGGCTCTCAAAGAGTGTCTTTTTGAAATAGAATCCTGACTTTCCCCCAGGTGTTCATTATTCAGTGAAACTCTGAATAAGAGGCCATATGTAATAGTGTCCTGAGTATGCCCCATTATGTATTAATCACTGAGGCTCTGAATGTTTGGCCATATGAAATAGCCTTCTGACTATTCCACAGGTGTGTATTTTTAATGAAGTTTTGAGTTAGTAATTAGATGAAGTAGATCTCTTACTATTCCTAAGGTGTGTATTATTGACTGAGACACTGATTACGTGGGCATATGGAATAGACTCCTCATTATTTCAAAATTGTGCACTACTCACACAGGCTTTGATTTTGTGTCCATAGAAAATACAACAGTGTCTGTTCCACAGGTGTGCATTATTTACTGAGGCGCTAAATGAGTGGTTATATGAAGAAGACTCTTAACCTTTATCCAGGTGTTTATTACTGAATGAGAATAAATAAGTGAGCCTAAGAAAGAGACTCCTGTCTATTCCCCAGGTGTGCTTTATATTCAGAGACTCTCAATGCCTGGCCGTTTGAAGTAGACACTAAACAATTGCCCAGGGGTGTATTATTCACTGAGGCCCTGAACAAGTGGCCATATGAAAGAGATGCCTGGGTATTCCAGATATATATATATATTTCACTGAAACACTGAAATTGTGTCCATATGCAATAGACTCGATTTTACTTCACAGGTGTGTGTTATTCAATGATTCTCTAAAGAAATCACCATATGAAATAAACTAGTGATTATTCTTCACATGTGCATTTTTCAAAAAGCTTCTGTACGAGTGTTCATATCAAATAGACTCCTGACTGTCACACAGGTGTGTATCATTTAGGAAGGTGCTTAATTTGTGGCTATCTTAAATAGGGTCATGACTACTCCACAGTTTTTTATTATTCACTGAATCTCTGAAAGAGAGGCCATATGAAATGGCCTCCTGACTCTTGCCCCATTGTGCATTTTGTAGAAAGACTCTGAATGAGTGTTCCTATGGAATAGAAACCTGAGGATACCCTGGTGTGTATTATTCAGAGAGACAGTGAATCTGTGGTCACATCTAACAGGATCGTGACTATTACCGTGGTATGCATTATTCACTGTGGCTCTGAGTGGCCATATAAAATAGACTCCTAATATTCACAGAGTATTCCTCATGTGTGCATTATTCACTGATTCTCTGACTGTCAACATGACTTAGACTCTAGACTATATCATAAGCGTATAATATTCGGTGAGTCTGTGAAAGAGTGGCCACGTGAAACAGATTTCTTATTACTCCACATGTTTGAGTTATACAATGATTGTCTGAATGAGTAGCCATATGATATAGACTCCTAATTATTCTTCATGTGTGCAATATTCAAACAGGATCTGCATGAGTGTACATACCAAATAGACACCTAAAAATTAGCCTGTTGTGAATTCTTCAGTTATTCCCAGAATGAGAGATCATATGAAATAGACTCCTGACTATCGCCCAGGTGTGTGTCATTCAGGGAGGCACTTAATTTGTGGCTACCATAAACAGGGTCCTGACTACTCCATAGAAGTTCATTATTCACTGAATCTCGAAATGAGAGGCCATATAAACTAGTCACCTCACTACTGCCCCGTTGTGAGTATTTCAATAAGGCTCTGAATGGGTGGCTGTATGGAATAGATTTCTGATGATTCCCCATGTATGTATCATTCAGAGAGGCACTAAATGAGTGGCTATATGAGAGAGGGTCCAGACTATTACCCTGGTGTGAAATATTAACTGAGAATCTATATGTGTGGCTATATGAAGTAGGCTCTTAACTCTTCTGCCGGTGTGTATTATCGAATTAGACTCAGAATAAGTAGGAATAAAAAGAGACTCCTGTCTATTGCCCAGGTGTGCATTATTTACAGAGACTCTGAATGTTTAGCTGTTTTAAGTAGACTTCTGACTGTCACACAGGTGTGTATCATTCAGAGGTGCTTAATTTGTGTCTATCTTAAATAGGGTCATGGCTACTCCACAGGTGTTCATTATTCACTGAAGCTCTGAAAATGAGGCAATATGAAATAGACTCCTGACTATTGCCCCCTTGTGCATTATTCAGTAAGGCTCTGAATGAATGGTCCTATGGATCAGAATCCTCACGATTCCCCGGTGTGTTATTCAGTGAGATACTGAATCAGTGGTCATATAAAACAGAATCCTGACTATTATTGTGGTGTGCATTATTCACTGAGGCTCTGTGTGGCCATATAAAGTAGACTCCTAATATTCACGGAGTATTCCTCATGTGTGCATTATTCACTGATACTTTGAGTGGCCATATGAAATAAACTCCTGAGTATTTCCCAGTAGTGTATTATTTCTCAGGGTTCCTAATGACTCATCATATGAAATCGACTTCTGATTATTTCAACAGTGTTTGATATTCAGGGAATCTATGAATTGGGGGGTAATATGATTTAGTATACTCAGTATTCCACAGACATGCGTGATTCACTTAATCTCATAATGAGTTTTTATATTAAATAGAATCCTGAGTATTCCAAAGCTGTGTATTATTCAGTGAGGCTCTGAATGATTCACCATATGAGAAATGCTCCTGAGTACTCAACAGCTGTGAATTATTCACTGAGCCTCTGAATGAGTGGCCATGTGAAATACACCCCTGACATTTTTCCAGTTGGGTACTATTCAGTGAGGATCAATATGAGTGGCCATATGAAACAGAGGCCTCAGTACTCGACAGACGTGCATTATTCACTGAGGGGCTAAATGAGAGGGCATAAGCAGTAGACTCCTGATTATTTCTGTTTTGTGCATGACTCCCTGAGGCTCCAAATATGTGGGCATCTGGAATGGATTCCTCACAATTACCTAGGTATGTGTTATTCAGAGAGTCTCTGAATGCATTGCCATTCCAAATAGACTCTTGAAAATTCTCCAGGTGTGCACTATTCCGTGAGGCTCTGAATGAATGGCCACATGAAACACACTCCCCAATGTTTTCTAGGTGTGTATTATTCACCGAGGCTCTGAAAGTGTGACCAAATAAAATAGTTTTTTTACTATTCCACAGGTGTGCATTATTCAGTGAGGAACTCATTGAGTGTCCACATGAAACTGTCCTGAGTATTCTTCAGGTGTGTACCACTCAGTAAGGTACTGAGAGAGTGGCCATATAAAATAGAGTCTTGACTGTTCCCCAAGTGTGTATTATTCACTGACGCTCTGAATGAGGGGCTATATGAAATAGACTCCTGATTACTTCACAGGTGCATATTATCCACTGAGGCTAAGAATGAGTGTCCAAATGAAAGTGACTCCTGGCTACTCCACAGGTGTGCATTATTCACCGAGGCACTGAATGTGTGTCCATCAGAAATAGACTCCAAATTATTCTGCAGGTGTGTATTATTCAGTGAGGCTGTGGACATGAGGCCATATTAATTAGATTCCTTACTATCACACGGGTGTGTATTATTCACGGAGGCTCTGAATATGAGTATACATGAAAGACTTCTAATTACTCCACATTATTCAGTGACAGTCTGAGTAAGAGGCCACATGAAAAAGACACCTGACTCTTCCACAGGTGTGCATTACTCAGTGAGACTCTGAATGAGGGAATAAAACAGAATCCTGACTATTTCCCAGGTGTCAACATTCAGTGAGGCTCTCAAAGGGTAGCCATCAGGAAAGAGACTTCTTACAATTCAGAAGGTGTGCATTATTCAGTAATTTTCAGAATGAGTGTCCATAAGGAATAGACTCCAGATTATATCACAATTGTGTAATATGCGGTGAGGATGTGGAGGAGTGGCCATATGACACAGACTTCTTATTACTTCACAGGTGTGCGTTATTCACAGATTGTGTGAATCAGTAGCCATATGACATAGACTCCTAATAGTTCTCCATGTTTGCATTATTTAAACAGGTTTTGGATGACTGTGCATACCACATATCCTGCTGACACTCCATCATGTGTGTATACTTCAGTGATTCTCAGAATCAGAGGTCATATGAAATAGACTCATGACTATCACCCAGGTATGTATCATTCAGGGAGGCACTTAATTCATGGCTCTGTTAAACAGTGACTTGACTACTCCATAGAAGTTCATTATTCAATTGAAGCTCTGAATGAGAGGCCATATAAAATACACTCCTGACTATTGCACATTGGGAATTAGTCTACAAGGCTCTGAATGAGTGGTAGTATGGAATAGAATCCTTTATGACTCCCCAGGTTTGTATCATTCAGTGTAGCACTGAATGAGTGGCCATATAAAAGAGGCTCCAGACTATAACCCTGGTGTGCATTTTTTACTTACGCTCTAAATGAGTGGCTATATGATGTAGACTCTTAACACTTCCTTAGGTTTGTATTATTGAATGAGACTCTGAATCAGTGGGCATAATGAGACTCCTGGCTATCACTCAGGTGTGCATTATTTACAGAGACCCAGAATGTGTAGACATTTGAAGACTGTTTTCAAGAAGTGTATTATTCACCGAGGCCCTGAATGAGTGGCCATATGAAAGAGATTCCTAACTGTTCAGATATACAAAGTATTCACTGAAATTCTGAAAGTTTGGCTATATGAAACAAACCTCATTTTACTCCACAAGTGTATGTTATTTCTTGATATTCCAAACGAATCACCATAAAAAAACAGACTAGTGTTTATTCCCCACATGTGCAGTGTTCGAAGAGGTGATTCATGAGTGTCCATATAAAGTAGCTTCCTGACACTCACTCACGTGTGTATCATTCAGGGCGGTGCTTAATTTGGTTCTACCTTAAATAGGCTTCTGACCACTCCACAGCTGTTTATTACACACTGTAGCTCTGAATAAGAGGCAATATGAAAAATACTCCTGACTATTGCCCCATTGTGCATTATTCGGTAATGATGTGATTGAGTGGCCATATGGCATGGACTCTGACTATTCCCCAGTTGTGTATCATTCACTGACTTTCTGAATGAGTGACCATATAAAATAAACACCTGACTATATCCTCTTGACTATTTCACAGCTGTGTATTTTGCACTAAAACACTGGGTGAACGGTCATATCAAATAGACTCCAGAACATTCCCCAGGTGTGCATTATTCAGTGAGTCTCTGAAAAAGTGTCTATATTAAATAGAATCCTGAGTATTCCCCAGGTATACATGATTTTACACAGAGGTTCTGAATGAGTGGCCATGTGAAATACATTCCTGAGTTTTCCATAGCTCTGTATTATTCAGTGAGGCTCTAAATGAACAGCCATAGGAAAGCGACTACTGAATACTCCTCAGGCATGCATTTTTAGGTTCGGCTGTAAATGAGTGGCTATACGACATAGAAATTTGACTTTCTCCTAGGTGTATGTTATCCAATGAGGCTCTGAATATGTGCCTCTATAAAACAGAATTTGGACAACAATACAGTTGTTCCTTATTCAGTGAAACTATGAAGAAGAGGCCATATGTACTAGCGTCCTGAGTATTCCTCAGATATGCATTATTCTTTGAGGCTCTGACTTTGGCCATATAAAATAGTCTCCTGACTAGTACACAGGTGTGTATCATTTAACGAGTCTTTGAGTTAGTGACCATATAAAATAGATTTCTGACTATTCCCCAGGTGTGTATTATTGATTCAGACTCTAAGTATGTGGGCATATGAAATAGACTACTGACTATTCCAAAAATGTGCATTACTCCCCCAGCCTTTGATTTTGTGGCCACATAAAATAGGCTAGTGTCTATTCCACAAGCATGCATTATTCCGTGAGGCTGTAAATGAGTGGCCATATAAAGTAGACTCCTAACCCTTCCCCAGGTGTGTATTACTCAGTGAGGTTCTCCTTGTATGATCATATGAAACAGGATGATGTCTATTCCAAATATTTTTATTATTCAGTGAATTTCTGAATGAGTGGCTTTATGAAATAGACTGCTGAGTACTGAACATTTGTGCATTATTCACTGAGGCTGAGTCAGTGGCCTTATGAAATGAAATGCTGACTGTTCCACAGGTGTGTATTTTTCTCTCAGGCTCTGAATGAGTGGCTGTGTGAAATACACTCCTGTCTACTCCACAGGTGTGCATTATTCACTGAGGCTATGAATGAGTGTTCATATGACATAGCCTCCTGATTACTGACCAGATGTGCATTACTCAGTGAGGCTCTTTAACAATGGTGATATGAAATAGAATCCTCATTATTTCAAATGTGTGCACTACTCACACAGGCTTTGATTTTGTGGCCATAGAAAATAGACCAGTGTCTGTTCAACAGCTGTGTATTACTCACCGAGGCTCTGAATTAATGTCCATTGGTAATAGACTTCAAATTATTTTCCAGGTATGTATTACTCAGTGGGGATCTGAATATGTGGCCATATTAATTAGATTCTTCACTATCACAAGGGTGTGTATTATTCACTAAGGCTCTGAATATGTGTCTTCATAAAATAGACTCCTGATTACTCCACATTATTCAGTGACACTTTGAATGAGAGGCCACATGAAAAAGACACCTGACTATTCCACAGGTGTGCATTATTAAGGGAGACTCAAAATGATGGGATAAAACTGAATCCTGACTATTTCCCCAGGTGTGTATATTCAGTGAGGCTCTCAATGCGTAGCCATAAAAAAGAAACTTCTGACTATTCCGCAGGTGTGCATTATTCTGTAATTCTCTGAATGAGTGGCCATAAGAAATAGACTCCAGATTATATCACATGTGTGTACTATGCGGTGAGGCTGTGAAAGAGTGGCCATATGAAATAGACTTCTTATTACTCCACAGGTGTGCGTTATTCACTGGTTGTGTGAATCAGTAGCCATATGACATAGATTCCTAATTATTCTCCATGTTCGCGTTATTTAAATAGGTTATGTATAAGTGTGCATACCAAATATCCTGCTGACACTTCGTCATGTGTGTATTCTTCAGTGATTCCCAGAATGAGAAGTCATATGAAATAGACTCCTGATTATCACCCAGGTGTGTATCATTTCAGAAGGCACTTAATTCGTGGGTCTCTTAAACAGTGACATGACTACTCCATAGAATTTTATTTAACTGAGACACCATATAAAATAGACACCTGACTCTTGCCTGCTGTGAATACTTCTTTATTTTAGTTGAAAATATTATTGCATTTTAGGTTTTGGGGTACATGTGCAGAACCTGCAACATAGTTGCATAGGTACACACTTGGCAGTGTTATTTGCTGCCTTTCTTCCCTTCACCCACACTTGGTATTTCTCCCCAGGCTATCCCTCTTCAGCTTCCCCGCGCTGTCCCTTCTCCATTCCCCCCAATAGAACCCAGAGTTTAGTAGATTCCCTCCCTGTGTCTATGTGTTCTTTGTTTATTCACCCGCCTATAAGTGACAATATGCGGTATATCCTTTTCTGTTCTTGTGTCAGTTTGCTGAGAATGATGTTCTCCAGATTCATCCATTTCCTTACAAAGGATAAAAACTCATCATTTTTTATTGCTGCATAATATTTCATGGTGTATATGTGCCACAGTTTTCCAGTCCAGTTTATCATCGATGGCCATTTTGGTTTGTTTCAGTTCTTTGCTACGGTAAACAGTGCTGCAATGAACATTCGTGTGCATGTGTCTTTATAGTAGAACGATTTATAGTCCTTTGAATATATAACCAGTAATAGGATTGTTGGGTCAAATGGAATTTCTATTTCTAGGTCCTTGAGGAATCGCCACACTGTCTTCCACAATGGTTGAACTAATTTACACTCCCACCAACAGTGTAAAAGTGTTCCTATTTCTCCACATCCTCTCCAGCATCTGCTGTCTCCAGATTTTTTAATGAACGCCGTTCTACCTGGCGTGAGATGATATCTCAATGTGTTTTATATTTGCATCTCTCTAATGACCAGTGATAATGAGCATTTCTTCATGAGTTTGTTGGCCTCATGTATGTCTTCTTTTGTAAAGTGTCTGTTCATATCCTTTGCCCATTATTGAATGGGCTTGTTTGTTTTTTTCCTGTAAATCTGTTTGAGTTCTTTGTAAATTCTGGATATCAGCTCTTTGTCAGATGCATAAACTGCAAAGATTTTTTCCCATTCTGATGGTTGCCGATTCACTCTAGTGACTGTTTATTTGGCAGTGCAAAGGCTGTGAAGTTTGCTTATGTCCCATTTGTCTATTTTGGCTTTTGTTGCCAATGCTTTTTGTGTTTTTGTCATGAAGTTTTTGCCTACTTTTATGTCCTGAATGGTTTTGCCTAGATTTTCTTCTAGGGATTTTAGGTCTTATGTTTAAGTCTTTAATTCATCTGGAGGTAATTCTAGTGTAAGCTGTCAGGAAGGGGTCCAGTTTCTAGTTTATGCACATGGCTAGCCAGTTTTCCAAACAGCATTTATTAAACAGGAAATTCTTTCCCCATTGCTTGTTTTTGTCTGGTTTATCAAAGATTATACTGTTGTAGATATGTTGTGTTGCCTCCGATGCCTCTGTTCTGTTCCATTGGTCTATACATCTGTTTTGGTACCAGTACCATGCTGTTTTGATTACTGTAGCCTTGTAGTATAGTTTGAAGTCTGGTAGTGTGATGCCTCCCGCTGTGTTCTTTTTGCTTAGAATTGACTTGGCTATGTGGGCTCTCTTTTGGTTCCATATGAAGTTTATGGTGGTATTTTCCAGTTATGTGAAGAAATTCAACGGTAGTTTCATGGGAATAGCATTGATTGTGTAAATTACTTTAAGCAGTATAGCCATTTACACGATACTGATTTTTTTTAACCATGAACATGGAATGTTTCTCCATCTGTTTGTGTCCTCTCTTATTTCGTTGTAAAGTGGTTTGTAGGTTTTCTTAAAGAGGTCTCTTACGTTCCTTGTGAGTTGTATTCCTAGCTATCTTATTCTTTTTGTAGCAATTGTGAATGGCAGTTCGTTCTTGATTTGGTTCTCTTTAAGACTGTTATTGGTGTATAGGAATGCTTGTGAATTTTGCACATTGATTTTATATCCTGAGACTGCTTAAGTTGATAATCAGTTTCAGGAATTTTTGGACTGAGGTGATGAGGTCTTCTAGGTATACTATCATGTCATCTGCAAACAGAGACAATTTGGCTTCCACCTTTCCCATTTGAATACCCTTTATTTCTTTTTCTTGCTTGATTGCTCTGGCTAGAACTTCCAGTACTATGTTGAATAGGAGCGGTGAGAGAGGGCATCCTGGACCAGTGCTGGATTTCAAAAGAAATGCTTCCAGTTTTTTCCCATTAAGTATGATATCGGCTGTTGGTTTATCATAAATAGCTTTTATTACTTTGAGATATGTTCCATCAATACCAAGTTTATTGAGGGTTTTTAGCATAAAGGTCTGTTGAATTTTGTCAAATGCCTTCTCTCCGTCAATTGAGATAATTATGTGTTTTATGTTTTTGGTTCTGTTTATGTGGCGAATTACATTTATAGACTTGCTTATGTTGAACCAGTCTTGCATCCCCGGGATGAATCCCACTTGATCATGATGAATAAGTTGTTTAATGTGCTGTTGCAATGGGTTTTCCAGTATTTTATTGAAGATTTTTGCATCTATTTTCATCATGGATATTGGCCTGAAGTTTTCATTTCTTGTTGAGTCTCTGCCAAATTTTGGTATCAGGATGATGTTGGTCTCATAAAATGATCTGGGGAGGATTCCCTCTTTTTGAATTATTTGGAATAGTTTCAGAAGGAATGGTACCAGATCCTCTTTGTGTGTCCAGTAGAATTTGGCTGTGAACCCATGTGGACATGGCCTTTTTTTGTGGTAGGCTTCTAATTACTGCCTCAAATTCAGACCTTGTTATTGGTCTATTCATAATTTTGGCTTCCTCCTGGTTCAGGCTTGGGAGAACACAGGTGTCCAGAAATTTATCCATTTTCTCCTGGTTTACTAGTTTATTTGCATAGAGTTGTTTGTAGTATTCTCTGATAGTAGTTTGAATTTCTGTGGAATCTGTGGTGATTTCCCCTTTATCATTTTCTATTGCATCTATTTGGTTGTTCTCTTTTCTTTTTTATCAGTCTGGCTAGTGGTCTGTCTATTTTGTTGATATTTTTGAAACAACAGGTCTTGGATTTATTGATATTTTGAAGGGTTTCTCCTGTCTCTCTCTCCTTCAGTTCTACTCTGATGTTAGTTATTTCTTATCTTTGGCTAGGTTTTGAGTTTTTTTGATCTTGCTCCTCTAGCTCTTTCAATTTTGGCGATAGGGTGTCAATTTTGGAACTCTCCACTCTTCTCATGTGGGCACTTATTGCTATATATTTTTCTCTACAGACTGCTTCAAATGTGTCCCAGAGATTCTGGTATGTTGTATTTCTGCCTTCATTTCATAGTTTATCCGATCAACATTAAAGAGCCAGTTGTTCAGTTTCCATGAAGCTGTGCGGTTCTGAATTAGTTTCTGAATTCTGAGTTCTAACTTCATTGCACTATGGTCTGAGAGATTGTTTCTTATGATTTCAGTTGTTTTGCATTTTCTGAGGAGGGCTTTACTGCCAATTGTGTGGTCAGTTTTGGAGCAGGTGTGATGTGGTGCTGAGAAGAATGTATATTCTGTGGATTTGGGGTGGAGAGTTCTGTAAAGGTCTATCAGGTTTGCTTGTTCCATGTCTGAAATTGAGTCCTGGGTATCCTTGTTAATTTTCTGTCTGGTTGATCTGTCTGATATTGACAGTGGAGTGTTAAAGTCTCCCACTATTATTGTGGGAGTATAAGTCTCTTTCTAAGTCATTAAGAACTTGCCTTATATATCTAAATGCTCCTGCATTGGATCCTTATATATTAAGGATTGTTAGCATTTCTTGTTGTATCACTTCTTTTTTCATTATGTAATGACCTTCTTTGTCTCTTTTCATCTTTGTTGCTTTAAAGTCTATTTTAGCAGAGACAAGAATTGAAACTCCTGCATTTTGTGCTGTCCATATGCTTGGTAAATCTTCCTCCATCCCTTTACTTTGAGCCTTTCTGTATCCTTGCGTGTGAGGTTGGTTTCCTGGATACAGCACACCAATGGGTTTTGGTTTTTTATCCAATTTGCCAGTCTGTGTCTTTTGATTGGTGCATTTAGCCCATTTATATTTAGGGTAAATATTGTTATGTGTCAATTTGATACTGCCATTTTGATGCTAGCTTTCTGTTTTGCCCATTGGTTCATGTAGATTCTTCATTTTGTTGATGCTCTTTAGCATTTTGTATGCTTTTAGGATGGCTGGTGCTGGTTGTTTCTTTCTATGTGTAGTGCCTGTTTCAGGAGCTCTTGTAAAGCAGGCCTAGTGGTGACAAAATCTCTGAGTACTTGCTTGTTTGCGAAGGATTTTATTTTTTCTTCACTTATGAAACTCAGTTTGGCTAGATATGAAATTCTGGGTTGAAAGTTCTTTTCTTTAAGGCTGTTGAATATTGGCTCCCACTTTCTTCTGGCTTGTAGAGTCTCTGCCAAGAGATCTGCTGTGAGTCTGATGGGCTTCCCTTTGTGGGTGACCCGACCTTTCTCTCTGGCTGCCCTTAGTATTTTCTCCTTTATTTCAACCCTGGTGAATCTGACGATTATGTGCCTTGGGGTTGCTTTTCTTGTGGAGTAACTTTGCAAAGTTCTCTGTATTTCCTCAAGTTGAGTATTGGCCTGCCTTGCTAGGTTGGGGAAATTTTCCTGGATAATATCCTGAAGAGTATTTTCCAGCTTGGATTCATTCTCTTCACCACATTCTGTTACACCTATCAAACGTAGGTTGGGTCTCTTCACATAGTTTCACATTTCTTGGAGATTTTGTTCATTTCTTTTTGTGTTTTTTTTCTCTAATCTTGGTTTCTCCTTTTATTTCATTGAGTTGATCTCGCACTTCTGATATTCTTTCTTCTGCTTGGTCAATTTGGCTTTTGAAACTTGTGCATGCTTCATGAAGTTCTTGTGTTGTGTTTTTCAGCTCCTTCAATTCATTAAGATTCCTCTCTAAGTTATCCATTCTTGTTATCATTTCTTTGAACCTTTTTTCAAATCTTTTTTCAAGGTTCTTAGTTTCTTTGCATTGATTTAGAACATGTTCTTTTAGCTTACTGAAGTTTCTCATTATCCACCTTCAGAAGTCTGATTCTGGCATTTTTTCACATTCATTCTCCATCCAGCTTTGTTCCCTTGATGGTGAGGAGTTTTGGTCCTTTGTAGGAGGTGAGGTGTTTTGGTTTCGGGTGTCTTCCTTTTTGTGTGCTGGTTCTTTCCCATCTTTATGGATTTATCCACCTGTCGTCTTAGTGGTTGCTGATTTTTCAATTGGGTCTCTGAGTGGACGCCCAGATTGTTGATGATGAAGTATTTCTGCTACTTAGTTTTTCTTCTAATGGTCTAGCCCCTCTGCTGTATGAGTGCTGAGGTCCACTTCAGGCTCTGCTTGTCTGGGGTACACCTGGAGCAGCTGCGGAACAGTGAAGGATGCTACCAGTTTCTTCTTCTGCTATCTTTGTCCCAGAATGGTGCCCGCCAAATGTCAGTCTTATTATTCCTTTTTAGAGATGACTCTTTGGATATACAGGGGTTAGGGAGCTGCTTTAGGAGATGTTCTGTTCTTTATAGAAGCTCCAGTGCTAAGCTGTGAGCTCCATTGTTCATTCAGAGTTGTTGGGCACCTGTGTTTCGGTCTGATGCAGCAGAACTTACAAAACTCTTTCTTTTTTTTTCTTAGATGCTCTGTCTCAGGGGGTTGGGGCTTTCTTTATAAGTATCTGTTGCACTGTCCTGCCTGGCTGAAATGTAGTCTATTTACTATTTGCCTGCTGCAGCTCCACCCTGCTAGCATGGGTTTGCCCTGCTGCCACGGGGCTCTTTTCTACTCTGGTGCACTCAGCCATGCTGGCGGAGTCTCTCTGTTATGACGGGTTGCCTCAGCAATGGCAGGCTGCTTCAGCACTGGGCGTGTACCTCAGTAGGGGTGGATTGCGTCCATAGTGGCAGACGACCCTCCCCCACCAGACTGCACCATCCTGGATTCAGCTGAGCCTGCAGCAAATCTCTCAATCCCAAGCGCCTCCAATCGCTGCCCTGCTTATCCACATGAGGGTGGGAAACACAGAGCCCGATCACCTGGCTCTCTGCCTCAGAAGTGGTCCTCTCTCTCTCTCTTTTCCTCCCCAATTTGAACTGTTGACTCTCTCACTGGCGCCCCAGTAGCCTTCTGATAGGACACTGGAATCCCTGTAATCTCCCATGCCGCTGCCCACTGCACTCGCTCAAATCATGCTTCCCAGAAATCTCCTGGTCTGGCTCATTGTCCAAGTCCCGTTTAATCAGATGGACATGTCATTCTGCCCTTCA
Source organism: Saguinus oedipus (assembly GCA_031835075.1). Taxonomy (NCBI): domain Eukaryota; kingdom Metazoa; phylum Chordata; class Mammalia; order Primates; family Cebidae; genus Saguinus; species Saguinus oedipus. The sequence continues at coordinate 172,306,745 of CM063174.1, forward strand.
AAATCTCAGATTGCTGGTTTAACAGGGCACCCAGACCAGTGAGTTTTGTGCCTGGTGCCGCTTCATTGCCGTGCGGGCCGAACCGACCACGCAAGCCAAAACAGCTGCAGCACTGGTGTCCTGTGTCTCTTACACCTGACAATTTCCCCGTTCTGTGAGCGACAAAGGTCTGTCTGATAATGTGGCTAGGACTCACTCTCTGTGCCTTCACTGAGAGCTGCAATTCTGAGTTTCTTCTACGGCGCCATCTAGGAAAATTCAGTGTGAATTATTCTATAAGGCTCTGAATGGGTGGTAGTATGAAATAGAATCCTTATGATTTTCCAGATTTGTATCATTCAGTGAGGCACTGAACGAGTGGCCATATAAAAGAGGCTCCAGACTATAACCCTAGTGTTCATTAAAAGTGTGGCTATATGAAGTAGACTCTTAACTCTTCCTTAGGTGTGTATTATTGAATGAGACTCTGAATACGTGGGCATAAAAAGACTCCTCGCTATTGCCCAGGTGTGCATTATTTACAGAGACTCTGAATGTGTAGACATTTAAAGTAGACCCTTGACGGTTTCCAAGGGGTTTATTATTCCCTGAGGACAAGAACGAGTGGCCATATACAAAAGATTCCTGACTGTACAGATATACATATTATTCACTGAAACACTGAAAGAGTGTCCATATGAAATAGACAACATTTTACTCCAAAGGTGAGTGTTATTCCTTGATATACCAAATGAATGACCATATGAAATAGAATAGTGTTTATTTCCCACACGTGAAGTATTCAAAGAGGTTCTGTATAAGTGTCCATATCAAATAGCCTCCTGACAATCACTCACGTGTGTATCATTCAGGTAGGTGCTTAATTTGTGGCTATTTTAAATAGGGTCCTGACTACTCCACAGCTGTTTATTATGCACTGAAGCTCTGAATAAGAGGCTATACGAAATAGACTTCTGACTATTGCCAGATTGTGCATTATTCGGTAATGCTGTGATTGAGTGGCCATATGGACTATGACTATTCCCCAGTTGTTTATCATTATGTGAGTCTCTGAATGAGTTACCATAAAAAATAAACTCCTGACTATAGCATCTTGACTATTTCTCAGTTGTGCACTTTCCACAGAGGCACTGGGTGAACAGTCATATCAAATAGACTCCAGACTATTTCCCAGGTGTGCATCATTCAGTGAATCTCTGAATAAGTGGCTATTTTAAATTGAATCCTGAGTATTCCCCAGCTATATATAATTCTTCACTGAGGTTCTGAATGAGTGGCCATGGGAAATACACTCCTGACTTTTTCATAGGTCCGTATTATTAAGTGAGGCTCTGAATGTGTGGCCATAGGAAGAGACTACTGAATACTCCGCAGGCGTGCATTTTTAGGTTCGGCTCTAAATGAGTGGCTATACAACATAAAACCTTGACTTTACCCAAGGTGTATGTTATTCAGTGAGGCTCTGAATATGTGGCAATATGAAATAGAATTCTGACTACAATACAGGTGTTTCTTATTCAGTGAAGCTCTGAAGGAGAGGCAATATGTAATAGGGTCCTGAGTATTCCCCAGATATACATTACCCACAGAGGCTCTGAAACTTTGGCCATAAGAAATAGTCTTCTTACTAGTCTACAGGTTTCTATCATTTAATGAGTCTTTGAGTTAGTGAACATAAGAAATGGACGTCTGACTATTCCCCAGGTGTGTATTATTGACTCAGACTCAGAATATATGGGCATATGGAATAGACAACTGACTATTCCAAAGTTGTGCATTACTCACTCAGGCTTTGATTTTGTGGCCATATAAAATAGACTACTGTTTATTCCACACACGTGCATTACTCACTGAGGCTTTAAATGAGGGGCAACATAAAGTAGACTCCTTACTCTTCTCCAGGTGTGTATTACTCAGTGAGGCTCTCCTTGTGTGATCATATGAAACAGTATGATGTCTATCCCCAAAATTTTTATTATTCAGTGAATCCCTGAATGCATGGCATTATGAAATAGACTTCTGAGTACTGTACATTTGGGCATTATTTGCTGAAGCTATGATTCAGTGGCCATATAAAATGGAACGCTGACTGTTCCACAGGTGTATATTATGAACTGAGGCTCTGAATGAGTGGCTGTGTAAAATACACTCTTGGCTACTCAACAGGTGTGCATTATTCACTGAAGCTGTCAATGAGTGTTCATATGACATAGCCTCCTGATTACCGACCAGATGTGCATTATTCAATGAGGTTCTTAAACAATGGTGATATGAAATAGAATCCTGACTAGTTCCCAGGTTTGCATCAAACAGTAATGCTCTGATTGTGCGGTCATATGTCATAGACTCTAACTAGTCCACAGGTGTTCAACATTCACTGAGTTTCTGAATAATTGGCCACATGAAATCGACTCCTGACTATTCCCCAGGTGTGTATTACTAACTAAGTGTATGGATTAGTGGCTACATAAAATAGCCACTTAACTATTTCTTTCCTGTGCATTTTTCACTGAGACACTGAATTAATCATCATATCAAATAGACTCCTATTTCACTGGCGTGCATTATTCCACGAGTTTCTGAATTAGTGGTCATATGAAATAGACTCCTGAGTATTCCGCAGGTATGTATGATTCAATGAGGCTCTGAATGAGTGGCCATGTGAAATACACTCCTGACATTTTTATAGATGGGTATTATTCAATGAGGCTCTGAATGAGTGGAAATAGGAAAGAGACTCCTGAATACTAGCAGGAGTGCATTTTTCGGTTTGGCTCTGAAAGAGTGTCTTTAGAAAATACAATTCTGACCTTCCCCCAGGTGTTCATTTTTCAGTGAAGCTCTGAATGAGAGGCCATGTGTAATAGTGTCCTGAGTATACCCCGGTATGTATTAGTCACTGAGGATCTGAATGTTTGGCCATATGAAATAGCCTCCTGACTCTTCCACAGATGTGTACTATTTAATGAGGCTTTAAGTTAGTGATTCGATGAAAAAGATCCCTTACTATTCCTAAGGTGCTACTATTGAATGAGACACTGATTAAATTGGCATATGGAATAGACTCCTCATTATTCCAAAGTTGTGCATTACTCACCCAGGGTTTGATTTTGTGGCCATACAAAATAGACCAATGTCTGTTCCACAGGTGTGCATTAATTACTGTGGCTCTAAATAAGTGGCTATATGAAGAAGACTTTTAACTCTTTTCCAGGTGTGTCTTATGGAATGAGTCTAAATAAGTGAGCCTAAGGAAGAGACTCCTGTCTATTCCACAGGTGTGCATTATATACTGTAACTCTCAATATGTGCCCATTTGAAGTAGACACTAGACAATTTTCCAGTGGTGTATTATTAACTGAGGCCCTGAACGAGTGGCCGTATTAAAGAGATTCCTGGCTATTCCAGATATATATATTATTCACCAAATCACTGAAATGGTGGCCATATAAAATAGACTCGATTTTACTTCACAGGTGTGTGTTATTCAATGATTCTCTAAAGGAATCACCACATAAAATAGACTAGTGATTATTCTCCACATGTACATTATTCAAAGAGGATCTGTATGATATCCATATCAAATAGACTCCTGATTGTCACACAGGCGTGTATCATTCAAGTAGGTGCTTAATTTGTGGCTATGTTAAATAGGGTCCTGACTACTCCACAGGTGTTTATTATTCACTGAATCTGTGAATGAGAAGCCATATGAAATAGACTCCTGACTCTTGCCCCATTGTGCATTATTTAGTAAGTCTCTGAATGAGTGTTCCTATGAAATAGAATTTTGAAGATGCCTTGGTGTGTATCATTCATAGAGATACAGAATCAGTCGTCACATTAAACAGGATCCTGACTATTACCGTGGTATGTATTATTCACTGTTGCTCTGAGTGGCCATATAAGATAGACTCATAATATTAAAGAGCATTCCTCATGTGTGCGTTATTCACTGATTTTCTGAGTCTCCACACGAAATAGACTCCAGACTATATCATAAGTATATAATATTCGGTTACGCTATGAAAAAGTGGCCACATAAGACAGATTTCTTTTTTTTTTTATTTTTTTTTATTTTTTTAATTTTTATTGCATTATAGGTTTGGGGGTACATGTGCAGAACGAGCAAGATACTTGCATAGGTACACACATGGCAGTGTGCTTTGCTGCTTTCCTCCCCTTCACCCACACTTGGTATTCATCCCCAGGCTATCCCCCCCAGCCCCCCCTGCTGTCCCTCCCCCATTCCCCCCAACAGTCCCCAGTGTATAGTAGACCGCCTCTCTGTGTCCACGTGTTCTCATTTTTCTCACCCACCTATGAGTGAGTATATGCAGTATTTCTTTTTCTGTTCTTGTGTCAGTTTGCTGAGAATGATGTTCTCCAGATTCATCCATGTCCCTACAAAGGACACAAACTCATCATTTTTGATTGCTGCATAATATTCCATGGTGTATATGTGCCACATTTTCCCAGTCCAGTCTATCATCGTTGGGCATTTGGGTTGGTTCCAGGTCTTTGCTATTGTAAACAGTGCTGCAATGAACATTCGTGTGCATGTGTCCTTATAGTAGAAGGATTTATAATCCTTTGGATAGATACCCAGTAATGGGATTGCTGGGTCAAATGGAATTTCTATTTCTAGGTCCCTGAGGAATCGCCACACTGTCTTCCACAATGGTTGAACTAATTTACACTCCCACCAACAGTGTAAGAGTGTTCCTATTTCTCCACATCCTCTCCAGCATCTGCTGTCTCCAGATTTTTTAATGATCGCCATTCTAACTGGTGTGAGATGGTATCTCAATGTGGTTTTGATTTGCATCTCTCTAATGACCAATGACGATGAGCACTTTTTCATATGTTTGCTGGCCTCATGTATGTCTGCTTTCGTAAAGTTTCTGTTCATATCCTTTGCCTATTTTTGAATGGGCTTGTTTGTTTTTTTCCTGTAAATCTGTTTGAGTTCTTTGTAAATTCTGGATATCAGCCCTTTGTCAGATGCATAAACTGCAAAGATTTTTTCCCATTCTGATGGTTGCCGATTCACTCTAGTGACTGTTTGTTTTGCTGTGCAGAAGCTGTGGAGTTTGATTAGGTCCCATTTGTCTATTTTGGCTTTTGTTGCCAATGCTTTGGGGGTTTTGTTCATGAAGTCCTTGCCTACTCCTATGTCCTGAATGGTTTTGCCTAGATTTTCTTCTAGGGTTTTTATGGTGTCGGGTCTTACGTTTAAGTCTTTAATCCATCTGGAGTTAATTTTAGTGTAAGGTATCAGGAAGGGGTCCAGTTTCTGCTTTCTGCACATGGCTAGCCAGTTTTCCCAACACCATTTATTAAATAGGGAATCCTTTCCCCATTGCCTGTTTTTGTCTGGTTTATCAAAGATAATATGGTTGTAGATGTGTTGTGTTGCCTCCGATGCCTCTGTTCTGTTCCATTGGTCTATATCTCTGTTTTGGTACCAGTACCATGCTGTTTTGATTACTGTATCCTTGTAGTATAGTTTGAAGTCTGGTAGCGTGATGCCTCCTGCTGTGTTCTTTTTGCTTAGAATTGACTTGGCTATGCGGGCTCTTTTTTGGTTCCATATGAAATTCATGGTGGTTTTTTCCAGTTCTGTGAAGAAATTCAATGGTAGTTTGATGGGGATAGCATTGATTGTGTAAATTACTTTGGGCAGTATAGCCATTTTCACGATATTGATTCTTCCTAACCACGAACATGGAATGATTCTCCATCTGTTTGTGTCCTCTCTTATTTCATTGAGCAGTTGTTTGTAGTTTTCCTTAAAGAGGTCCCTTACATTCCTAGTGAGTTGTATTCCTAGGTATTTTATTTTCTTTGTAGCAATTGTGAATGGCAGATCGTTCTTGATTTGGTTCTCTTTAAGTCTGTTATTGGTGTATAGGAATGCTTGTGATTTTTGCACATTGATTTTATATCCTGAGACTTTGCTGACGTTGCTTATCAGTTGCAGGAGCTTTTGGGCTGAGGTGATGGTGTCTCCTAGGTGTACTATCATGTCGTCTGCAAATAGAGACAATTTGGCTTCCACCTTTCCTATTTGAATACCCTTTATTTCCTTTTCTTGCCTGATTGCTCTGGCTAGAACTTCCAGTACTATGTTGAATAGAAGTGGTGAGAGAGGGCATCCTTGTCTAGTGCCAGATTTCAAAGGGAATGCTTCCAGTTTTTGCCCATTAAGTATGATATTGGCTGTTGGTTTGTCATAAATAGCTTTTATTACTTTGAGATATGTTCCATCAATACCAAGTTTATTGAGGGTTTTTAGCATAAAGGGCTGTTGAATTTTGTCAAATGCCTTCTCTGCATCAATTGAGATAATCATGTGGTTTTTGTTTTTGCTTCTGTTTATGTGGTGAATTACATTTATAGACTTGCGTATGTTGAACCAGCCTTGCATCCCCGGGATAAATCCTACTTGATCATGATGGATAAGTTTTTTAATGTGCTGTTGCAATCGCTTTGCCAGTATTTTATTGAAGATTTTCGCATCTATGTTCATCATGGATATTGGCCTGAAGTTTTCTTTTCTTGTTGAGTCTCTGACAGGTTTTGGTATCAGGATGATGTTGGTCTCATAAAATGATTTGGGAAGGGTTCCCTCTTTTTGGATTATTTGGAATATTTTCAGAAGGAATGGTACCAGATCCTCTTTGTGTGTCTGGTAGAATTCGGCTGTGAACCCATCTGGACCTGGGCTTTTTTTGTGTGGTAGGCTCTTAATTGCTGCCTCAACTTCAGACCTTGTTATTGATCTATTCATAGTTTCGGCTTCCTCCTGGTTTAGGCTTGGGAGGACACAGGCATCCAGGAATTTATCCATTTCTTCCTGATTTACTGGTTTATGTGCATAGAGTTGTTTGTAGTATTCTCTGATGATGGTTTGAATTTCTGTGGAATCTGTGGTGATTTCCCCTTTATCGTTTTTTATTGCATCTATTTGGTTGTTCTCTCTCTTCTTTTTTATCAGTCTGGCTAGTGGTCTGTCTATTTTGTTGATCTTTTCGAAAAACCAGCTCTTAGATTTATTGATTTTTTGAAGGGTTTTTCTTGTCTCTATCTCCTTCAGTTTTGCTCTGATCTTAGTTATTTCTTGTCTTCGGCTAGGTTTTGAGCTTTTTTGATCTTGCTCCTCTAGCTCTTTCAATTTTGACGATAGGGTGTCAATTTTGGATCTCTCCACCCTTCTCATGTGGGCACTTATTGCTATATATTTTCCTCTACAGACTGCTTTAAATGTGTCCCAGAGATTCTGGTACGTTGTGTCTTCATTCTCATTGGTTTGAAAGAACTTCTTTATTTCTGCGTTCATTTCATTGTTTATCCAATCAACATTCAAGAGCCAATTGTTCAGTTTCCATGAAGCTGTGTGGTTCTGAGTTATTTTCTGAATTCTGAGTTCCAACTTGATTGCACTATGGTCTGAGAGACTGTTTGTTATGATTTCAGTTGTTTTGCATTTGCTGAGGAGTGCTTTACTTCCAATTATGTGGTCAATTTTGGAGTAGGTGTGATGTGGTGCTGAGAAGAATGTATATTCTGTGGATTTGGGGTGGAGAGTTCTGTAAATGTCTATCAGGTTTGCTTGTTCCAGGTATGAGTTCAAGTCCTGGATATCCTTGTTAATTTTCTGTCTGGTTGACCGATTTCTTATTACTCCACATGTGTGCATTATTCACTGATTGTTTGAATGAGTAGCCATATGACATGGACTCCTAATTATTCTCCACGTGTGCATTATTTAAAGAAGATCGGCATGAGTGTGCATACCAAATAGACTGAAGACACTTTCCCAGGTGTGCATTATTCTGTTATTTCCAGAATGAGAGATTATATAAAATAGACACCTGACTCTCAAAGAGGTGTGTTTGATTCAGCTAAGCACTTTATTCGTTTCTTTCTTTTTTTAAAATTTTTATTGCATTATAGGTTTTGGGGAACATGTGCAGAACGTGCAAGATAGTTGCATAGGTACACACGTGGCAGTCTGTTAAACAGTGACTTGACTACTCCATAGAAGTTTATTATTCCACCGAGATGTCATATAAAGTAGACACCTGATTATTGCACGTTGTGGATTATTTTATAAGGATCTGAATGAGTGGTAGTATGGAATAGAATGCTTATGATTCCCCAGATTTGTATCATTCAGTGAGGCACTGAATGAGTGGACTTAAAAACCAGGCTCCAGACTATAACCCTGGCATGCTTTATTCACTGAGGATCTAAATGAGTGTGTATATGAAGTAGACTATTTTTTTATTTCTTTTTTTAAATTTTTATTTCATTATAGGTTTTGGGGTACATATGCAGAACGTGCAAGGTGTTTGCATAGGTACACACATGGCAGTGTGTTTTGCTGCCTTCTTCCCTTTCACCCACACTTGGCATTCATCCCCAGGCTATTCCTCCCCAGCCCCCAATGCTGTCCCTCCCCCATTCCCCCAATAGACCCCAGTGTGTAGTAGACCCCCTCCCTGTGTCCATGTGTTCTCATTTTTCTCACCCGCCTATGAGCGAGAATATGCGGTATTTCTCTTTCTGTTCTTCTGTCAGTTTGCTGAGAATGATGTTCTCCAGATTCATCCATGTCCTTACAAAGGACACAAACTCATCATTTTTGATTGCTGCATAATATTCCATGGTGTATATGTGCCACATTTTCCCAGTCCAGTCTATCATCGATGGGCATTTGGGTTGGTTCCAGGTCTTTGCTATTGTAAACAGTGCTGCAATGAACATTCGTGTGCATGGGTCCTTATAGTAGAACGATTTATAGTCCTTTGGATACATACCCAGTAATGGGATTGCTGGGTCAAATGGAATTTCTATTTCTAGGTCCTTGAGGAATTTCCACACTGTCTTCCACAATGGTTGAACTAATTTACACTCCCACCAACAGTGTAAGAGTGTTCCTATTTCTCCACAACCTCTCCAGCATCTGTTGTCTCCAGATTTTTTAATGATCGCCATTATAACCGGCATGAGATGGTATCTCAATGTGGTTTTGATTTGCATCTCTCTAATGACCAGTGATGATGAGCATTTTTTCATGTGTTTGTTGGCCTCATGTATGTCTTCTTTTGTAAAGTGTCTGTTCATATGCGTTGCCCATTTTTGAATGAGCTTGTTTGTTTTTTTTTCTGTAAATCTGTTTGAGTTCTTTGTAAATTCTGGATATCAGCCCTTTGTCAGATGCATACACTGCAAAGATTTTTTTCCCATTCTGATGGTTGCTGATTCACTCTAGTGACTGTTTCTTTTGCCGCGCAGAAGCTGTGGAGTTTGATTAGGTCGCATTTGTCTATTTTGGCTTTTGTTGCCAAAGCTTTTGGTGTTTTGGTCATGAAGTCCTTGCCTACTCCTATGTCCAGAATGGTTTTGGCTAGATTTTCTTCTAGGGTTTTTATGGTATCAGGTCTTACGTTTAAGTCTTTAATCCATCTGGAGTTAATTTTAGTGTAAGGTGTCAGGAAGGGGTCCAGTTTCTGCTTTCTGCACATGGCAAGCCAGTTTTCCCAACACCATATATTAAACAGGGGATCATTTCCCCATTGCTTCTTTTTGTCTGTTTTATCAAAGATTATGAAAAAGAACACAGCGGGAGGCATCACACTACCAGACTTCAAACTATACTGCAAGGCTACAGTAATCAAAACAGCATGGTACTGGTACCCTAACAGAGATATTGACCAATGGAACAGAACAGAAGCATCAGAGGCAACACAACATATCTACAACCATAAAATCTTTGAAGTAGACTCTTAACTCTTCCTTAGGTGTGTATTATTGAATAACACTCTAAATAAGTGGGCATAAAAAAGAGACTCCTGTCTATTGCACAGATGTACACTATTTGTAGAGACCCTGAATATGTAGACATTTGAAGTAGACTCTTGACTGTTTCCAAGGGGTGTGTTATTCATCGAGGCCCTGAACGGGTGGCCATATGAAAGATATTATGGACTATTCAGATGGACATATTATTCCCTGAAACACTGAAAGAGTGGCCGTATGTAATAGACCCAATTTTACTCCACAGGTGTGCGTTATTTCTTCATATTCCAAACGAATCATTATGCAAAATAGACTAGTGTTTTTTCCCCACATGTGCAGTATTCGAAGAGGTTCTGTATGAGTGTCCATATCAAATAGCCTCCTGACAGTAACTCATGTGTGTATCATTCAGGGAGGCGCTGAATTTGGGGCTACCTACAATAGGGTCTTGACTACCCCACAGCTCTTTATTATGCACTGAAGCTCTGAAGAAGAGGCCATGTGAAATAGACTCCTGACAATTGCCCCATTGTACATTATTTGGTAACGCTGTGATTGAGTGGCCATATAGCATGGACTCTGACTATTCCCCAGTTGTGTATCATTCAGTGAGTTTCTTAATGCGTGACCATATAAAGTAGTCTCCTGACTATGCCTCTTAACTATTTCACAGCTGTGCATTTTCCACTTAGACACTGGTTGAACGGTCATATCAAATAGACGCCAGACTATTTCCAGATTTGCATCATTCAGTGAGTCTCCGAATAAATAGCTATATTAAATAGAATTGTGAGTACTTTCCAGGTATATATGATTGTTCACTGAAGTTCTAAATGAGTGGCCATGTGAAATACACTCCTGACTTTTCCACACGTCTGTATTATTCAGTGAAGCTCTGAATGTATGGCCATAAGAAAGATACTACTAAATATTTCTTAGGCGTGCATTTTTAGGTTCGGCTCTAAATGAGTGGCTATACGACATAGAAACTTGACTTTCCCCAAGGTGTATGTCATTCAGTGAGGCTCAGAATATGTGGCTTTATGAAGTAGAATTCTGACTACAATACAGGTGTTCCTTTTTTAGTGAAGCTCTGAAGGAGAGGCCATATGTAATAGAGTCCTGAGTATTCCCCAGATATGCATTATTCACTGAGTCTCTGAAACTTTGGCCGTAGGTAATTGTATTCTGAGTAGTCCATATGTTTGTATCATTTATTGAGTCTGAGTTAGTGACCATATGAAATAGAATTCTGACTATTCCCCAGGTGTGTATTATTGACTCAGGCTCTAAATATATGGGCAAACAGGTTCTGCATGAGTGTGCATACCAAATAGACTCCTTACACTTCCCCAGGTGTGTATTCTTCAGTTATTTCCAGAATGAGAGATAATATAATATAGACTCCTGACTATCACCCACGTTTGTATCATTCAGGGAGGCACTTAATTGGTGGCTACCATAAACAGCGTCCCGACTACTCCATAGCAGTTAATTATTTACTGAAGCTCTAAATGAGAGGCCATATAAAATAGTCACCTGACTATTGCCCCGTTGTGAATTATTCAATAAGGCTCTAAATGAATGCAGTATGGAATAAAATTCTGAGGATTTTTTGGTGTGTATCATTCTGAGAGATACTGATTCAGTGGCCACATGAAATATTATTCACTGAATCTCTGAATGAGAGGCCATATAAAATAGATTCCTGACACTTGTCTTATTGTGCATTATTTAGTAAGACTCTGAATGAGTGTTCCTATGGAATATAATTCTGAGGATGCCCTGGTGTGTATCATTCTGAGAGATACTGAATAAGTGGTAACATGAAACAGGATCCTGACTATTACTGTGTTATGCATTATTCATTCTGGCTCTGAGTAGCCATATCATCCAGGTAGACACTTAATTCGTGGCTACCATAAACAGAGTCCTGACTACTCCATAGAAATTCATTATTCGAGCAGGGAGGCAAGATGGCGTCGTAGAGGTGACTCAGGATTGCAGCTCTCGGTGAAGGCGCAGAGGGTGAGTCCTAGCCGCATTCTCGGATGTTCCTTTTATGCCCACAGAGCGTTGAAAGTCCCAGGTGTGGGAGAGACACGGGACGCTAGCAGCCGGCTAACGCAACCAGCTCCCGCCGCCTCTTCGGCCGGCGCCGCAGCAGGACCCGGCGCGGAACTCACTGGTCTGGGTGCCCTGTTAAACCGGCAATCTGAGATTTGGAAGGGCAGATTGGCATGTCCATCTGATTGAACGGGACTTGGACAATGAGCCAGACCAGGAGTTTCCTGGGAAGCGTGATCTGAGCTGGGGTAGTGGGCAGCGGCACGGGAGATCGCACGGATCCCAGTGCCCTATCGGCAGGCTCCTGGGGCGCCAGTGAGAGAGTCGACCTTTCAGCTTGGGGAGAGGAAGAGAGAGAGAGAGAGGACGGACTCTGAGGCAGGGAGCAGGGTGATCGGGCTCGGCGGGTCCCACGCTCACGGGGACAAGCAGGGCGGCGACTGGAGGCGCTTGGGGCTGAGAGTTTTGTTGCCGGCATTTAGGACGGTGCAGCCCGGTCAGGGAGGGGCGTCCACCATTCCTGACAAAGTGCACCCCCACTTAAGTACCGCCCAGGACTGACGCAGCCTGCCGTTGCCGAGGCAACCTGCCATAACAGAGAGAGTCCGCCGGGCCGCAACAGGGCGGACCCGCCTTAGGAGGTCAGAGCCCCGGCAAGCAAATAGTGAATAGACTGCCACCTAGTGGGGCAGGACAGTGCAACAGATACTCATAAAGAAAGCCCCAACTCCCTGAGACAGAGCATCTAAGGGTGAAAAAAAAAAAGAGTGGTGTTTTATGAGTTCTATTGCAGCAGACATAACCTCCCAACAACCCTGAATGAACAACGGAGCTCACAGCTCAGCACTGGAGCTCCTATAAAGCACAGACTGTCTCCTCAAGCAGCTCTCACACCCCTGTATATCCAAGGAGTCACCCCAGAAAAGGACTAATCAAACTGACATTTGGCTGGCATCATTCTGGAACAAGGGCAGCAGAAGAAGAAACTGGTATCATCCCTCACTGTTCTGCAGCTGCTGCAGGTATACCCCAGACAAGCAGGGCCTGGAGTGGACCTCAGCACTCATACAGCAGAGAGGATAGATCATTAGAGGGAAAACTAAGTAACAGAAATACTTCATCATCAACAATCTCAGTGTCCACACAGAGACCCAATTGAAAAATCAGCCACTACTAAGACAACAGGCGGATAAATCCATAAAGATGGGAAGAAACCAGCGCAAAAAGGAGGAAAGCACCCGAAACCAAAACACCTCACCTCCAAAAAAGGACCAAAACTCCTCACCAGCAAGGGAACAAAGCTGGACGGAGAATGAATGTGACGAAATGACGAAATCAGACTTCAGAAAGTGGATAATGAGAAACTTCAGTGAGCTAAAGGAACATGTTCTAAACCAGTGCAAAGAAACTAAGAACCTTGAAAAAAGATTTGAAAAAAGATTCGAGGAATTGATAACGAGAATGGACAACTTAGAGAGGAATATGAATGAATTGAAGGAGCTGAAAAACTCAACACGAGAACTTCGCGAAGCATGCACAAGTTTCAACAGCCGAATTGACCAAGCAGAAGAAAGAATATCAGAAGTTGAAGATCAACTCAATGAAATAAAACGAGAAACCAAGATTAAAGAAAAAAGCACAAAAAGGAATGAACAAAATCTCCAAGAAATGTGGGACTATGTGAAGAGACCCAACTTACGTTTGATAGGTGTACCAGAATGTGACGAAGAGAATGAATCCAAGCTGGAAAACACTCTTCAGGATATTATCCAGGAAAATTTCCCCAACCTAGCAAGACAGGTCAATACTCAACTCCAGGAAATACAGAGAACACCACAAAGATACTCTGCAAGAAGAGCAACCCCAAGGCACATAATCGTCAGATTCACCAGGGTTGAAACGAAGGAGAAAATACTAAGGGCAGCCAGAGAGAAAGGTCGGGTCACCCACAAAGGGAAGCCCATCAGACTCACAGCAGATCTCTCGGCAGAGACTCTACAAGCCAGAAGAGAGTGGGGGCCAATATTCAACATCCTTAAAGAAAAGAGCTTTCAACCCAGAATTTCATATCCAGCCAAACTGAGCTTCATAAGTGAAGGAAAAATAAAATCCTTCACGAACAAGCAAGTACTCAGAGATTTTGTCACCACTAGGCCTGCTTTACAAGAGCTCCTGAAAGAGGCACTACACATAGAAAGAAACAACCAGTTCCAGCCATCCTAAAAGCATACCAAATGCTAAAGACCATCAACAAAATGAAGAATGTACATGAACCAACGGGCAAAACAGCCAGCTAGCATCAAAATGGCAGTATCAAATTCACACATAACAATATTAACCCTGAATGTAAATGGGCTAAATGCACCAATCAAAAGACACAGACTGGCAAATTGGATAAAAAACCAAAACCCATCAGTGTGCTGTATCCAGGAAACCCACCTCACATGCAAAGATACACAAAGGCTCAAAATAAAGGGATGGAGGAAGATTTACCAAGCAAATGGAGAGCAAAAAAAAGCAGGAGTTGCAATTCTCATCTCTGATAAAATAGACTTTAAAGTAACAAAGATCAAAAGGGACAAAGAAGGTCATTACATAATGGTAAAAGGATCGATACAACAAGAAGAGATAACGATTCTAAATATATATGGACCCAATGTAGGAGCACCCAGATATATAAGGCAAGTTCTTAATGACTTACAAAGGGACTTAGACTCCCACACAATAATAGTGGGAGACTTTAACACTCCACTGTCAATAGCAGACAAATCAACCAGACAGAAAATTAACAAGGATATCCAGGACTTGAACTCAGACCTGGAACAAGCAAACCTGATAGACATTTACAGAACTCTCCACCCCAAATCCACAGAATATACATTCTTCTCAGCACCACATCACACCTACTCCAAAATTGACCACATAATTGGAAGTAAAGCACTCCTCAGCAAATGCAAAACAACTGAAATCATAACAAACAGTCTCTCAGACCATAGTGCAATCAAGTTGGAACTCAGAATTCAGAAAATAACTCAGAACCGCACAGCTTCATGGAAACTGAACAACTGGCTCTTGAATGTTGATTGGATAAACAATGAAATGAAGGCAGAAATAAAGAAGTTCTTTGAAACCAACGAGAATGAAGACACAACGTACCAGAATCTCTGGGACACATTTAAAGCAGTCTGTAGAGGAAAATATATAGCAATAAGTGCCCACATGAGAAGAGTGGAGAGATCCAAAATTGACACCCTATCGTCAAAATTGAAAGAGCTAGAGGAGCAAGATCAAAAAAGCTCAAAACCTAGCCGAAGACAAGAAATAACTAAGATCAGAGCAGAACTGAAGGAGATAGAGACAAGAAAAACCCTTCAAAAAATCAATAAATCTAAGAGCTGGTTTTTCGAAAAGATCAACAAAATAGACAGACCACTAGCCAGACTGATAAAAAAGAAGAGAGAGAACAACCAAATAGATGCAATAAAAAACGATAAAGGGGAAATCACCACAGATTCCACAGAAATTCAAACCATCATCAGAGAATACTACAAACAACTCTATGCACATAAACCAGTAAATCAGGAAGAAATGGATAAATTCCTGGATGCCTGTGTCCTCCCAAGCCTAAACCAGGAGGAAGCCGAAACTATGAATAGACCAATAACAAGGTCTGAAGTTGAGGCAGCAATTAAGAGCCTACCACACAAAAAAAGCCCAGGTCCAGATGGGTTCACAGCCGAATTCTACCAGACACACAAAGAGGATCTGGTACCATTCCTTCTGAAACTATTCCAAAGAATCCAAAAAGAGGGAACCCTTCCCAAATCATTTTATGAGACCAACATCATCCTGATACCAAAACCTGGCAGAGACTCAACAAGAAAAGAAAACTTCAGGCCAATATCCATGATGAACATAGATGCAAAAATCTTCAATAAAATACTGGCAAACCGATTGCAACAGCACATTAAAAAACTTATCCATCATGATCAAGTAGGATTTATCCCGGGGATGCAAGGCTGGTTCAACATACGCAAGTCTATAAATGTAATTCACCACATAAACAGAAGCAAAAACAAAAACCACATGATTATCTCAATTGATGCAGAGAAGGCATTTGACAAAATTCAACAGCCCTTTATGCTAAAAACCCTCAATAAACTTGGTATTGATGGAACATATCTCAAAGTAATAAAAGCTATTTATGACAAACCAACAGCCAATATCATACTTAATGGGCAAAAACTGGAAGCATTCCCTTTGAAATCTGGCACTAGACAAGGATGCCCTCTCTCACCACTTCTATTCAACATAGTACTGGAAGTTCTAGCCAGAGCAATCAGGCAAGAAAAAGAAATAAAGGGTATTCAAATAGGAAAGGTGGAAGCCAAATTGTCTCTATTTGCAGACGACATGATAGTATACGTAGAAGACCCCATCACCTCAGCCCAAAAGCTCCTGCAACTGATAAGCAACTTCAGCAAAGTCTCAGGATATAAAATCAATGTGCAAAAATCACAAGCATTCCTATACACCAATAACAGACTTAAAGAGAACCAAATCAAGAACGAACTGCCATTCACAATTGCTACAAAGAAAATAAAATACCTAGGAATACAACTCACTAGGAATGTAAGGGACCTCTTTAAGGAAAACTACAAACAACTGCTCAATGAAATAAGAGAGGACACAAATAGATGGAGAAACATTCCATGTTCGTGGTTAGGAAGAATCAATATCGTGAAAATGGCTATACTGCCCAAAGTAATTTACACAATCAATGCTATCCCCATCAAACTACCATTGAATTTCTTCACAGAACTGGAAAAAACCACCATGAATTTCATATGGAACCAAAAAAGAGCCCGCATAGCCAAGTCAATTCTAAGCAAAAAGAACACAGCGGGAGGCATCACGCTACCAGACTTCAAACTATACTACAAGGCTACAGTAATCAAAACAGCATGGTACTGGTACCAAAACAGAGATATAGACCAATGGAACAGAACAGAGGCATCGGAGGCAACACAACACATCTACAACCATATTATCTTTGATAAACCAGACAAAAACAGGCAATGGGGAAAGGATTCCCTATTTAATAAATGGTGTTGGGAAAACTGGCTAGCCATGTGCAGAAAGCAGAAATTGGACCCCTTCCTGACACCTTACACTAAAATTAACTCCAGATGGATTAAAGACTTAAACGTAAGACCCGACACCATAAAAACCCTAGAGGAAAATCTAGGCAAAACCATTCAGGACATAGGAGTAGGCAAGGACTTCATGAACAAAACTCCCAAAGCATTGGCAACAAAAGCCAAAATAGACAAATGGGACCTAATCAAACTCCACAGCTTCTGCACAGCAAAACAAACAGTCACTAGAGTGAATCGGCAACCATCAGAATGGGAAAAAATCTTTGCAGTTTACGCATCTGACAAAGGGCTGATATCCAGAATTTACAAAGAACTCAAACAGATTTACAGGAAAAAAACAAACAAGCCCATTCAAAAATGGGCAAAGGATATGAACAGAAACTTTACGAAAGCAGACATACATGAGGCCAGCAAACATATGAAAAAGTGCTCATCGTCGTTGGTCATTAGAGAGATGCAAATCAAAACCACATTGAGATACCATCTCACACCAGTTAGAATGGCGATCATTAAAAAATCTGGAGACAGCAGATGCTGGAGAGGATGTGGAGAAATAGGAACACTCTTACACTGTTGGTGGGAGTGTAAATTAGTTCAACCATTGTGGAAGACAGTGTGGCGATTCCTCAGGGACCTAGAAATAGAAATTCCATTTGACCCAGCAATCCCATTACTGGGTATCTATCCAAAGGACTATAAATCGTTCTACTATAAGGACACATGCACACGAATGTTCATTGCAGCACTGTTTACAATAGCAAAGACCTGGAACCAACCCAAATGCCCAACGATGATAGACTGGACTGGGAAAATGTGGCACATATACACCATGGAATATTATGCAGCAATCAAAAATGATGAGTTTGTGTCCTTTGTAGGGACATGGATGAATCTGGAGAACATCATTCTCAGCAAACTGACACAAGAACAGAAAAAGAAATACCGCATATACTCACTCATAGGTGGGTGAGAAAAATGAGAACATGTGGACACAGAGAGGCGGTCTACTATACACTGGGGACTGTTGGGGGGAATGGGGGAGGGACAGCAGGGGGGGGGCTGGGGGGGATAGCCTGGGGATGAATACCAAGTGTGGGTGAAGGGGAGGAAAGCAGCAAAGCACACTGCCATGTGTGTACCTATGCAACTATCTTGCTCGTTCTGCACATGTACCCCCAAACCTATAATGCAATAAAAATTTAAAAAAAAAAAAAAAAAAAGAAAAAAAAAAAAAAAAAAAAAAAAAAAAAAAAAAAGAAATTCATTATTCACTGAAGCTCTAAATGTGAGGCCAGATAAATTAGTCACCTGACTATTGCCTCGTTGTGATTTTTTCAATAAGGCTCTGAATTAGTGGCAGTATGGAATAGAGTCCGGGTGATTCCCCAGGTGTGTATTATTCAGTGAGGCACTGAATGAGCGCATAAATGAGAGAGGCTCCAGACGATTACCCTGGTATGCATTATTCACTGAGGATCTAAAAGGGTGGCTATATGAAGTAGACTCTTAACTCTTCTGCAGGTGTGTATTATTGAATGAGACTGAATAAGTGGACATAAAAAAGAGACTCCTGTCTATTGCTCAGGTGTGCATTATTTACAGAGATTCTGAATATGTAGCGGATTTAAGTAGATTCCTGACTGTCACCCAGGTGTGTATCATTTAGGGAGGTGCTTAATTTGTGGCTATCTTAAATAGGTTCATGACTACTTCACTGGAGTTCATTATTGACTGAAGCTTCTAAAGGAAGGCCATATGAAATAGTATCCTAACTGTTGCCCCTTTGTGCATTATTCAGTAAGACTCTGAATGAATGGTCCTATGGAACAGTATCCTGACAATTTTTCGGTGTGTCATTCAGTGAGATACTGAATCAGTGGTCATATGAAACAGGATCCTGACTATTACCGCGGTGTGCATTATTCAGTGAGGTTGTGTGGCCATATGAAATAGACTTTAAAAATTCACTGAGTATTCCTCATGTGTGCATTATTCACTGATTCTCTGAGCGGCCATATAAAATAGTCTCCTATTTCTCAGGAATGTATTATTTCTCAGGGTTTCTAATGAATAACCATATGAAATCGACTTCTGATTATTTCAAAAATGTGTAATATTCAGGGAATCTATGAATTGCAGGGTAATATGATTAAGTATCCTCAGTATTTCACAGACATGCGTGATTCACTTAATCTCATTATGAGTGTTTATATTAAATAGAATCCTGACTATTCCCAACCTGTGTATCATTCAGTGAGTCTCTGAATGATTCCCCATGTGAGAAAGTCTCCTGAGCACTCAACAGCTGTGAATTATTCACTGAGCCTCTGAATGAGTGGCCATGTGAAATACACCCCTGACTTTTTTCCAGTTGCATACTATTCAGTGAGGATCGAAATGAGAGGCCATATGAAACGGACCTTTCAGTACTCGACAGACGTGCATTATTCACTGAGGGGCTGAATGAGAGGGCATAAACTATAGACTCCTGATTAGTTCTTTGGTGTGCATGATTCACTGAGGCTCCGAATATGTGGCAATATGGAATGGATTTTTCACAATTCCCAAGTTGTGTGTTATTCACAGAGTCTCCGAATGCATTGCCATTCCAAATAGACTCTTGAGAATTCACCAGGTGTGCACTATTCCTTGAGGCTCTGAATGAGTGGCCACATGAAACAAGCTCCGCAATGTTTTCAAGGTGTATATTATTCACTGAGGCTCTGAAAGAGTGACCAAATAAAATAAAATTTTGACTATTCCACAGGTGTGCATTATTCAATGAGGCACTCATTGAGTGTCCATATAAAACTGTCCTGACTATTCCGCAGGTGTGCAGCAGTCAGTAAGGTACTGTGAAAGTGGCCATGTAAAATAGGCTCTTGACTATTCCTCAATTGTGTATTATTCACTGAGGCTCTGAATGAGTGGCCATATGAAATAGACTCCTATTTCACAGGTGCATATTTTCCACTGAGGCTAAGAATAAATGTCCAAATTAAATAGACTCCTGGCTTGTCCACAGGTGTGAATTATTCACCAAGGCTCTGAATGAATGTCCATCAGAAATAGACTACAAATTATTCTGCAGGTGTGTATTATTCAGTGAGGCTCTGGATATTTGGCCATATTAATTAGATTTCTTACTATTACACGGATGTCTATTAGTCACTGAGGCTCTAAATATGTGTCGACATTAAATAGACTCTTGACTACTCCACATTATTCAGTGACACTCCTAATGAGAGGCCACATGAAAAAGACACCTGACTATTCCACAGGTGTGCATTATTCAGTGAGGCTTCGAATGAGGGGATAAAAGATAATCCTGATTATTTCCCCAGGTGTGTACATACAGTGAGGTTTTCACTGAGTAGCCATTGAAAAGGGACTTCTGACTATTCGGCAGGTGTGCATTATTCAGTAATCCTCTGAATGAGTGGCAATAAGAAATAGACTCCAGATTATATCACAATTGTGTAAAATGTGTTGAGGGTGTGAAATATTGGCCATATAAAATAGAATTTTTATTACTCCATAGGTGTGCATTATTCACTGGTTGTGTGAATCAGTAGTCACATGACATAGACTTCTAATTATTCTCCATGTTCGCATTATTTAAACATGTTATGTATGAGTGGCATACCAAATATCTTGTTGACACTCCATCATGTGTGTATACTTCAGTGATTCCCAGAATGAGAGGTCATATAAAATAGACTTCTATCACCCAGGTGTGTATCATTCAGGGAGGCACTTAATTCGTGGCTCTCTTAAACACTGACTTGACTACTCCATAGAAGTTCATTATTTAACTGTGAGGCCATATATAATGGACACCAGACTATTGTCCGTTTTGAATTATTCAATAAGGCTCTAAATGAGTGGGAGAATGGAATAGAATCTTTATGATTCGCCAGGTTTGTATAATTCAGTGAGGCACTGAATGCGTGGCCATATAAAAGAGTCTCCAAATTGTAACCCTGGGGTGCATTATTCATTGAGGCTCTAAATAAGTGGCTATATGAAGTATACTCTTAACTCCTTTTTAGGTGTGTATTATTGAATGAGCCTCTAAATAAGTGGGCATAAAAAAGAGACTCCTGTCTATTGCCCAGGTGTGCATTATTTAAGGAAACCCTGAATGTGTGGACATTCGAAGTAGGCTCTTGACTGTTTCCAAGGGGTGTATTATTCACCGAGGCCCTGAACGAGTGGCCATATGAAAGAGATTCCTGCCTATTCAGATATACATATTTTTTACTGAAACACTGAAAGAGTGGCCATATGAAATAGACTTCATTTTACTTCACAGGTGTGCATTATTCCTTGATATTCCAAACGAATCATTATATGAAATAGACTAGTGCAGTATTATTTAGGTGTGTATTATTGAATGAGCCTCTAAATAAGTGGGCATAAAAAAGAGACTCCTGTCTATTGCCCAGGTGTGCATTATTTAAGGAAACCCTGAATGTGTGGATATTCGAAGTAGACTCTTGACTGTTTCCAAGGGGTGTATTATTCACCGAGGCCCTGAACGAGTGGCCATATTCGTTCCAAGGGGTGTATTATTCACCGAGGTATGAACAAGTGTTCATACCCCACATGTGCGGTATTCGAAGAGGTTCTGTATGAGTGTCCATATCTAATAGTCTCCTTACAATCACTCATGTGTGTATCATTCAGGGAGGTGCTTAATTTGGGGCTACCTTAAATAGGGTCCTGACTACTCTAAAGCATTTTATTATGCACTGAATTTCTGAATAAGAGGCCACATGAAATAGACTCCTGACAATTGCCGCATTGTGCATTATTTGGTAATGCTGTGATTGTGTGGCCATATGGCATGGACTCTGACTATTCTCCAGTGGGGTATCATTCAGTGAATTTCTTTTTTTCTTTTTTATTTTTATTGCATTATAGGTTTTGGGGTACATGTGCAGAACGTGCAAGATAGTTGCATAGGTACACACATGGCAGTGTGCTTTGCTGCCTTCCTCCCCCTCACCCACACTTGACATTCATTCCCAGGCTATCCCTCCCAAGCCCCCCCGCGGTCACTCCCCCATTTCCCCCAACAGACCCCAGTGTATAGTAGACTGCCTCTCTGTGTCCATGTGTTCTCATTTTTCTCACCCATCTATGAGTGAGTATAAGCGGTATTTCTTTTTCTGTTCTTGTGTCAGTTTGCTGAGAATGATGTTCTCCAGATTCATCCATGTCCTTACAAAGGACACAAACTCATCATTTTTGATTGCTGCATAATATTCCATGGTGCATATGTGCCACATTTTCCCAGTCCAGTCTATCATCGTTGGGCATTTGGGTTGGTTCCAGTTCTTTGCTATTGTAAACAGTGCTGCAATAAACATTCGTGTGCATGTGTCCTTATAGTAGAACGATTTATAGTTCTTTGGATATATACCCAGTAATGGGATTGCTGGGTCAAATGGAATTTCTATTTCTAGGTCCCTGAGGAATCGCCACACTGTCTTCCACAATGGTTGAACTAATTTACACTCCCACCAACAGTGTAAGAGTGTTCCTATTTCTGCACATCCTCTCCAGCATCTGCTGTCTCCAGATTTTTTAATGATTGCCATTCTAACTGGCGTGAGATGGTACCTCAATGTGGTTTTGATTTGCATCTCTCTGATGACCAGTGATGATGAGCATTTTTTCATATGTTTGTTGGCCTCATGTATGTCTTCTTTGTAAAGTGTCTGTTCATATCCTTTGCCCATATTTGAATGGGATTGTTTGTTTTTTTCCTGTAAATCTGTTTGAGTTCTTTGTAAATTCTGGATATCAGCCCTTTGTCCGATGTGTAAACTGCAAAGATTTTTTCCAATTCTGATGGTTGCCGATTCACTCTAGTGACTGTTTCTATAGCCGTGCCAAAGCGGTGGAGTTTGGTTAGGTCCCATTTGTCTATTTTGGCTTTTGTTGCCAATGCTTTTGGTGTTGTATTCATGAAGTCCTTGCCTACTCCTATGTCCTGAATGGTTTTGCCTAGATTTTCTTCTAGCGTTTTTATGGTGTCAGGTCTTACGTTTAAGTCTTTAATACATCTGGAGTTGATTTTAGTGTAAGGTGTCAGGAAGGGGTCCAGTTTCTGCTTTCTGCATATGGCTATCCAGTTTTCCCAACACTATTGATTAAACAGGGAATCATTTCCCTATTGCTTGTTTTTGTCTGGTTTATCAAAGATTATATGGCTGTAGATATGTTGTGTTGCCTCCGAGGCTTCTGTTCTGTTCCATTCGTCTATATCCTTGTTTTGGTACCAGTACCATGCCGTTTTGATTACTGTAGACTTGTAGTATTGTTTGAAGTCTGGTAGTGTGATGCCTCCCACTGTGTTCGTTTTGCTTTGAATTGACTTGGCTATGCGGTCTCTTTTTTGGTCCATATAAAATTCATGGTGTTTTTCTCCAGTTCTGTGAGGAAATTCAATGGTAGTTTGATGGGGATAGCATTAATTGTGTAAATTACTTTGGGCAGTATAGCCAATTTCCCGATATTGATTCTTCCTAACCACGAACATGGAATGTTTCTCCATCTGTTTGTGTCCTCTCTTATTTCGTTGAGCAATGGTTTGTAGTTTTCCTTAAAGCGGTCCCTTACATTCCTTGTGAGTTTTCTTCCTAGGTATTTCATTTTTGTGTAGCAATTGTGAATGGCAGTTCGTTCTTGATTTGGTTCACTTTTAGTCTGTTATTGGTGAATAGGAATGCTTGTGATTTTTGCACATTGATTTTATATCCTGAGACTTTGCTGACGTTGCTTATCAGTTGCAGGAGCTTTTGGGCTGAGGTGATGGTGTCTCCTAGGTGTACTATCATGTCGTCTGCAAATAGAGACAATTTGGCTTCCACCTTTCCTATTTGAATACCATTTATTTCTTTTTCTTGCCTTATTGCTCTGGCTAGAACTTCCAGTACTATGTTGAATAGGAGTGGCGAGAGAGGACATCCTTGCCTAGTGCTGGATTTCAAAGGGAATGCTTCCAGTTTTTGCCCATTAAGTATGATATTGGCTGTTGGTTTGTCCTAAATAGCTTTTATTGCTTTGAGATATGTTCCATCAATACCAAGTTTATTGAGGGTTTTAGCATAAAGGGCTGTTGAATTTTGTCAAAGGCCTTCTCTGCGTCGATTGAGATAATCATGTGGTTTTTGTTTTTGCTTCTGTTTATGTGGTGAATTACATTTATAGACTTGCGTATGTTGAACCAGCCTTGCATCCCCGGGATGAATCCTACTGGACCATGATGGATAAGTTTTTTAATGTGCTGTTGCAATCGCTTTGCCAGTATTTTATTGAAGATTTTTGCATCTATGTTCATCATGGATATTGGCCTGAAGTTTTCGTTTCTTGTTGAGTCTCTGTCAGCTTTTGGTATCAGGATGATGTTGGTCTCGTGAAATGATTTCGGAAGGGTTCCCTCTTTTTGGATTCTTTGGAAGAGTTTCAAAAGGAATGGTACCAGATCCTCTTTGTGTGTCTGGTAGAATTCAGCTGTGATCCCATCTGGACCTGGGCTATTTTTGTGTGGTAGGCTCTTAATTGCTGCCTCAACTTCAGACCTTGTTATTGGTCTATTCATAGTTTCAGCTTCCTCCTGGTTTAGGCTTGGGAGGACACAGGCCTCCAGGAATTTATCCATTTCTTCCTGATTTACTAGTTTATGTGCATAGATTTGTTTGTAGTATTCTCTGATGATGGTTTGAATTTCTGTGGAATCTGTGGCGATTTCCCCATTATTGTTTTTTATTGCATCTATTTGGTTGTTCTCTCTTTTCTTTTTTATCAGTTTGACTAGTGGTCTGTCTATTTTGTTGATCTTTTCAAAAAACCATCTCTTAGATTTATTGATTTTTTGAAGGGTTTTTCTTGTCTCTATCTCCTTCAGTTCTGCTCTGGTCTTAGTTATTTCTTGTCTTTGGCTAGGTTTTGAGCTTTTTTGATCTTGCTCCTCTAGCTTTTTCAATTTTGACGATAGGGTGTCAATTTTGAATCTCTCCACTCTTCTCATGTGGGCACATAATGCTATACATTTTCCTCTACAGACTGCTTTAAATGTGTCCCAGAGATTCTGGTACGTTGTGTCTTCATTCTCGTTGGTTTCAAAGAACTTCTTTATTTCTGCCGTCATTTCTTGGTTTATCCAATCAACATTCAAGAGCCAGTTGTTCAGTTTCCATGAAGCTGTGCGGTTCTGAGTTATCTTCTGAATTCTGAGTTTCAACTTTATTGCACTATGGTCTGAGAGACTGTTTGTTATGATTTCAGTTGTTTTGCATTTGCTGAGGAGTGCTTTACTTCCAATTATGTGGTCAGTTTTCGAGTAGGTGTGATGTGGTGCTGAGAAGAATGTATATTCTGTGGATTTGGGGTGGAGAGTTCTGTAAATGTCTATCAGGTTTGCTTGTTCCAGGTCTGAGTTCAAGTCCTGGATATCCTTCTTAATTTTCTGTCTGGTTGATCTGTCTGCTATTGACAGTGGAGTGTTAAAGTCTCCCACTATTATTGTGTGGGAGTCTAAGTTTCTTTGTAAGTAATTAAGAACTTGCCTTATATATTTGGGTGCTCTTACATTGGGTCCATATATATTTATAATCATTAACTCTTCTTGTTGTATCAATCCTTTTACCATTATGTAATGACCTTCTTTGTCTTTTTTGATCTTTGTTGCTTTAGTCTATTTTATCAGAGACGAGAATTGCAACTCCTGCTTTTTTTTTGCTCTTCATTTGCTTGGTAAATCTTCCTCCATCCTTTTATTTTGAGCCTTTGTGTATCTTTGCGTGTGAGGTGGGTTTCCTGGATACAGCACACTGATGGGTTTTGGTTTTTTATCCAATTTGCCAGTCTGTGTCTTTTGATTGGTGCATTTAGCCCATTTACATTTAGGGTTAATATTCTTATGTGTGAATTTGATACTTCCATTTTGATGCTAGCTGACTGTTTTGCCCGTTGGTTCATGTAGATTCTTCATTTTGTTGATGGTCTTTAGCATTTGATATGCTTTTAGGATGGCTGGTACTGGTTGTTTCTTTCTATATGAAGTGCCTCTTTCAGGAACTCTTGTAAAGCATGCCTAGTGGTGACAAAATCTCTGAGTACTTGCTTGTTCATGAAGGATTTTATTTTTCATTCACTTATGAAGCTCAGTTTGGCTGGATATGAAATTCTGGGTTGAAAGTTCTTTTCTTTAAGGATGTTGAATATTGACCCCCACTGTCTTCTGGCTTGTAGATTCTCTGCCGAGAGATCTGCTGTGAGTCTGATGGGCTTCCCTTTGTGGGTGACCCGACCTTTCTCTCTGGCTTCCCTTCGTATTTTCTCCTTCATTTCAACCCTGGTGAATCTGACGATTATATGCCTTGGGGTTGCTCTTCTTGCAGAGTATCCTTGTGGTGTTCTTTGTATTTT
Organism: Saguinus oedipus; assembly: GCA_031835075.1. NCBI lineage: Eukaryota > Metazoa > Chordata > Mammalia > Primates > Cebidae > Saguinus > Saguinus oedipus. The sequence continues at coordinate 172,333,219 of CM063174.1, forward strand.
CTGGAGTTGAGTATTGACCTGTCTTGCTAGGTTGGGGAAATTTTCCTCGATAATATCCTGAAGAGTGTTTTCCAGCTTGGATTCATTCTCTTCATCATATTCTGGTACACCTATCAAACGTAGGTTGGGTCTCTTCACATAGTCCCACATTTCTTGGGGATTTTGTTCATTCCTTTTTATGCTTTTTTCTTTAATCTTGGTTTCTCGTTTTATTTCATTGAGTTGATCTTCAACTTCTTATATTCTTTCGCCTTCTTGGTCAATTCAGCTGTTGAAACTTGTGCATGCTTTACGAAGTTCTCGTGTTGTGTTTTTCAGCTCCTTCAATTCATTCATATTTCTCTCTAATTTGTCCATTCTTGTTATCTTTTCCTCGAATCTTTTTTCAAGGTTCTTAATTTCTTTGCACTGATTTAGAACATGTTCTTTTAGCTCAATGAAGTTTCTCGTTATCCACTTTCTGAAGTCTGATTCCGTCATTTCATCACACTCATTCTCTGTCCAGCTTTGTTACCTTGCTGGTGAGGAGTTTTGGTCCTATTTTGGAGGTGAGGTGTTTTGGTTTCGGGTGTATTTCTCCTTTTTGCGGTGGTTTCTTCCCCTCTTTATGGATTTATCCACCTGTCATCTTAGTAGTTGCTGATTTTTCAATTGGGTCTCTGTGTGGACGCTGAGATTGTTGATGATGAAGTATTTCTGTTACTTAGTTTTCCTTCTAATGGTCTAGCCCCTGTGCTGTATGAGTGCTGAGGTCCACTCCAGGCCCTGCTTGTCTGGGGTACACCTGTAGCAGCTGTTGAACAGTGAGGGATGATACCAGTTTCTTCTGCTGCTGTCTTTGTTCCAGAATGTTGCCCGCCAAATGTCAGTCTGGTTAGTCTTTTTTTGGGGGTGACGCTTTGGGTGTACAGCGGTCAGGGAGCTGCTTATGGAGATGGTCTGTGCTTTATAGGAGCACCAGTGCTAAGCTCTGAGCTCCGTTGTTCATTCAGGGTTGTTGGGAAGTTGTTTATGTCTGCTGCAATAGAACTCATAAAACACCATCCATTTTTTTCCCCCTTAGATGTTCTGTCTCAGGGAGTTGGGGCTTTCTTTATGAGTATCTGTTGCACTGTCCTGTCCCACTAGGTGGCTGTCTATTCACTATTTGCCTGCCGGGGCTCTGACCTGCTAGCGTGGGTTCTCTCTGTTGCTGCTGGGCTCCCTTCTGCTGTGGAGCACTCCCCTCTCCTGGTGGAGTCTCTCTGTTATGGCAGGTTGCCTTGGCAATGGCAGGCTGCGTCAGCCCTGGGCGGTACTTCAGTAGGGGCTGATGGCGTCAGTGATGGTGGACACCCCTCCCTCACCAGGCTGCACCATCCTACATGCCGGCAGCAAAACTCTCAGCCCCAAGCGCCTCCAGTCGCCGCCCTGCTTGTCCCCGTGAGGGTGGGACCCGCCGAGCCGGATCACCCAGCTCCCTGCCTCAGTGTCCATCCTCTCTCTCTCTCCCTTCCTCTCCACAAGCTGACAGGTCGACTCTCTCACTGGCGCCCCAGGAGCCTGCCAATGGGGCACTGGGATCCGTGCATTCTCCTTTGCTGCTGCCCACTACACCAGCTGAGATCACGCTTCCCAGGAAACTCCTGGTCTGGCTCATTGTCCAAGTCCCATTCAATCAAATGGACATGCCAATCTGCCCTTCCAAATCTCAGATTGCCGGTTTAACAGGGCACCCAGACCAGTGAGTTCCGTGCCGGGTCCTGCTGTGGCGCCAGCCAAAGCGGCCATGTGAGCCGGCTGCAGGAGCCGGCTGGACTAGCGTCCCGTGTCTCTCCCACACCTGGGACTTTCAATGCTCTGTGGGCGAAAAAGATCCATGTGAGAATGCGGCTAGGACTCACCCTCTATGCCTTCACTGAGAGCTGCAATTCTGAGTCGCTTCTACGATGCCATCTTGTGAGTCTCCCCCCCATTCAGTGAATTTCTGAATGAGTGATCATATAAAACAGACTCCTGACTATATCCACATGACTATTTCTTTGCTGTGCATTTTCCACTGAGGCATTGGGTGAACGGTCATATCAAATAGTTTCCAGACTATTTTCCATGTATGCATCGTTTAGTGAGTCTCTGAAAATGTGGCTATATTAAATAGAATCCTGAGTATTCCTTTGGTATATATGATTCTCCACAGATGTTCTCAATAAGTGGCCATGGAAAATACACTCCTGACTTTTCCATCGGTTTGTAATATTCAGTGAGGTTCTGAATGAGTGGCCATAGAAAAGTGTCTACTGAATACTCCTCAGCCTTGCATTTTAAGGTTCGGCTCTAAATGAATGGCTATATGACATAGAAACTGGACTTTCCCCAAGGTGTACGTTATTCAGTGAGTCTCTGAATATGTGGCTATGTGAAATAAAATTCTGATTACAATACATGTGTTCCTAATTCAGGGAAGCTCTGAAGGATAGGCCATATGTAATAGCGTCCTTAGTATTCCCCAGATATGCATTATTCACTACGGCTCTGAAACTTTACCAGATGTGCATTACTCAATGAGGCTCTTAAAAAATGGTGATATGAAATAGAATCCTGACTAATTCCCAGGTGTGAATAAATCAGTAAATCTCTGATTGAGCGGCCATATATCATAGACTCTAACTAGTCCACAGGTGTGTATCATTCATTTAGTTTCTGAATTATTGGCCACATGAAATTAACTCATGACTATTGCCCAGGTGTGTATTACTTACTAAGTATATGGAAAAGTGGATACATAAAGTAGCCACTCAACTATTTTTCCTGTGTGTATTTTCCACTGAGAAACTGAATGAACCATCATATCAAATAGACTTCAGACTGTTTCACAGGTGTGCATTATTCCACGAGTTTCTGAATGAGTGGCCGTATAAAATAAACTCCTGAGTATTCCCCAGGTATTTATGATTCAATGAAACTCTGAATGAGTGGCCATGTGCAATACGCTCCTGATATTTCCATAGATGTGTACTATTCAATGAGGCTCTGAATGAGTGGACATAGGAAAAAGACTCCTGAATACCTGCAGAAGTGCATTCTTAGGTTTGGCTCTGAAAGAGTGTCTTTATAAAATAGAATCCTGAATTTCCAACAAGTGTTCATTATTCAATGAAGCTCTAAATGAGAGGCCTTATGTAATAGTGTTCTGAGTATGCCCTGGTATGTATTAGTCACTGAGGCTGTTAATGTTTGGCCATATGATATAGCCTCTTGACTCTTCAACAGGTGTGTATTATTTAATGGGGCTTTGAGTTAGTGATTAAATGAAAGAGATCTCTTACTATTCCTAAGGTGTGTATTATTGACTGAGACACTGATTCAGTTGGCATATGGAATACACTCCTCATTATTTCAAATTTGTTCATTACTCACTGAATCTTTCATTTTGGGGCCATAAAAAATAAACCAGTGTATGTTCTAAAGGTGTGCATTATTTACTGAGTCTGTAAATAAGTGGATATATGAAGAAGACTCTTAACTTTATTCCAGGTGTGTATTACTTAATGAGGCTGAATAAGTGAGCCTCAGAAAGACACTCCTGTCTATTCCCCAGGTGTCCGTTATTACAGAGACACTCAATGTGTGGTCATTTGAAGTAGAAACTAGACAATTTTTCAGGGGTGTATTATTCACTGAGGCTCTGAACGAATGGCCATATGAAAGAGACTTTTGGCTATTCCAGATATATATATTATTCTCTGAAACACTGAAATGGTGGCCATATAAAATAGACTCGATTTCACTTCACAGGTGTGTGTTATTCAATGATTGTCTAAAAATCACAATATGAAATAGACTAGTGATTATTTTTCACATGTGTATTACTCAAAGAGAGAAGGTATGAGTGTCCATATACAATAGTCTCCTGACTGTCACACCGGTGTGTATCATTCAGTGAGGTACTTAATTTGTGGCTATCTTAAATAGGGTCCTGACTACTCCACAGGAGTTTATTATTCACCGAATCTCTGAATGAGAGGCCATTTGAAATAGACTCCTGACTCTTGCCCCATTCTGCATTATTTAGTAAGGCTCTGAATGAGTGTTCCTACAGAATAGAACCCTGAAGATTCCCTGGTGTGTATCATTTAGAGAGTTACTAAATCAGTGGTCACATGAAACAGGATTATATTACCGTGATATTCATTATTCCGTGCGACTCTGAGTGGCCATATAAAATAGACTCCGAATATTCACAGATAATTCCTCATGTGTGCATTATTCACAGATTCTCTGAGTGGCCACAGGAAATACACACCAGACTACATCATAAGTCTATAATATTTGGTGAGGCTGTGAAAGAGTGGCCACATGAAACAGACATCTTATTACTTCACATGTGTGCGTTATTTATTGATTGTCTGAATAAGTAGCCGTTTGATATGGACTCCTAATTATTCTCCATGTGTGCATTACTCAAACTGGTTTTGCATGAGTGTGCATAAAAAATAGACTCCTGACACTTTTCCAGGTGTGTATTCTACAGTTATTCTCAGAATGAGAGATCATATAAAATAGATTCCTGACTATCACCCAGGTGTGTATTATGCAATGAGGCACTTAATTCGTGGCTACCATAAACGGGGTCTTGACTATTCCATAAAAGTTTATTATTCACTGAATGATATATCTAAATGAGAGGATATATAAACTAGTCACCTGACTATTGCTGCGTTGTGAATTATTCAATAAGGCTCTGAATGTGTGGCAGTATGGAATAGAATCCTGATGATTTCCCAGGTGTGTATCATTCAGTGAGGCACTGAATGAGCGGCTATATGAGAGAGGGTCGAGACTATTACCCTGGTGTGCATTATTCATTGAGGATCTAAATGGGTGGCTATATGAATTAGGCTTTTAACTCTTCTACAGGTGTGTATTACTGAATAAGTCTCTGAATATGTAAGCATATACAAAAGTCTCCTGTCTATTGCACATGTGTGCGTTATTTACAGAGACTCTGAATGTGTAGCCATTTTTAAGTAGACTCATGACTGTAACCCAGGTGTGTATCATTCAGGGGGTGCTTTATTTGTGGCTATATTAAATAGGGTCATGACTACTCCACAGGTGTTCATTATTCACTGAAGCTCAGAAGGAGAGGCCATATGAAATAGACTCCTGACTATTGCCCCCTTGTGCATTATTCTGTAAGGCTCTGAATGAATGGTCCTATGGAACAGAATCCTGACGATTCCTCGGTGTCTCATTCAGTGAGATACTGAACCAGTGGTCATATGAAACAGGATCCTGAGTATTACCGTGCTGTGCATTATTCACTGATTCTCGGAGTGGCCATATAAAATAGACTCCTGACTGTTCCCCAGAAGTGTATTATTTCTTGGGCTGTCTAATGATTCACAATATAAAATAGAATTCTGATATTTCACGAGTGTGTAATATTCAGGGAATCTATGAATTGGTGGTTAATATGAATTAGTATCCTAAGTATTTCACAGATATGAGTGATTAACTGAGGCTCATAGTGAGTGTTTATATTAAGTAGAATCCTGACGATTTCCAAGCTGTGTATCACTCAATGAGGCTCTGAATGATTCACCATATGAGAAAGGTTCCTGAGTACTCAACAGCTGTGAATTATTCACTGAGCCTCTGAATGAGTGGCCATGTGAAATACATCCCTGACTTGTTTTCAATTGTGTACTATTTAGTGAGTCTCCAAATGAGTGGCCATATAAAAAAGACCCCTCAGTACTCGAAAGACATGCATTATGGGGCTGAATGAGAGGGCATAAGCAACAGACTCCTGATTATTTTTTGGTGTGCATGATTCACTGAGGCTTTGAACATGTGGCCATTTGAAATGCATTCCTCAAAATTTCATAGGTGTGTGTTATTCACAATGTCTCTGAATGCAGACTCTTCAGAATTCTCCAGGTGTGCACTATTTTGTGAGGCTCTGAATGAGTGGCCACATGAAACACACTCCCCAATGTTTTTTAGGTGTGTACTATTCACTGATGTTCTTAAAGAGTAACCAAATGAAATAGATTCCTGACTATTCCACAGGTGTGCATTATTCAGTGAGGCACTCACTGTGTGTCCATATGAAACTGTCCTGACTATTTTCCAGGTGTGTACCACTCACTAAGGTACTGAGAGAGTGGCCATAGAAAATAGACTTTTGACTTTTCCCCAAGTGTGTATTATTCACTGAGGATCTGAATGAGTGGCCATATGAAATAGACTCCTGACTATTTCAAAGGTGCATACTATCCACTGAGGCTAAGAATGAGTGTCCAAATTAAACAGACTCCTGGCTACTCCACAAGTGTGCATTATTCACCGAGGCTCTGAATGAATGTCCATCGGAAATAGACTCCAAATTATTGTTCATCTGTGTATTATACAGTGAGGCTCTGAATATGTAGTCATATCAATTGGATTCCTTACTATCACACGGTTCTGTATTATTCACTGAGGCTCTGAATATGTGTCTACATGAAACAGACTCCTGACTACTCCAAATTATTCAGTTACTCTACGAATAAGAAGCCATATGAAAAGACATCTGACTATTTCTAAGGTGAGCATTATTCAGTGAGACTCTGAACGAGGGGATAAAACCGAATCCTGACTATTTCCCCAGGTGTGTACATTCAGTGAGGATCTCAGTGAGTAGACATAGGAAAGGGACATCTGACTATATCGCTGGTGTGCATTATTCAGTAATTCTGTGAATGAGTGGCCATAAGAAATAAACTCCAGATTATATCACATGTTTGTAATATGTGGTGAGGCTGTGAAAGAGTCACCATGTTAAGCAGACTTTTTATTACTCCACAGGTGTGAGTTAGTCACTGATTGTGTGAATCAGTAGCCATATGACATAGATTCCTAATTATTCTCCATGTTCGCATTATTTAAACAGGTTCTGTATGAGTGTGCATACCAAATATCCTACCGACACTCCGTCCTGTGTGTATTCTTCAGTGATATCCAGAATGACAGGTCATATGAAATAAACTACTATCACCCAGGTGTGTATCATTCTGGGAGGAAGTTAATTCGAGGCTCTGTTAAACAGTGACTTGACTACTCCAACGAAGTTTATTATTTAACTGAGAGGCCATATAAAATAGACACCTGACTATTGACCTTTGTGAATTAGTTTTTAAGGCTCTGAATGAGTGGTAGTATGGAACAGAATAGTTATGATTCCCCGGGTTTGTATCATTCAGTGAGGCACTGAATGAGTGGCCATATAAAATAGGATCCAGACTATAACCCTGGTGTGCATTATACAGTGAAGCTCTAAATGAGTGTCCATATGAAGTAGACTCTTAACTGTTCCTTAGGTGTGTATTACTGAATGAGACTATGAATATGTGGGCATAAAAAAAGACTCCTGGCTATTTCCCAGGTGTGCATTATATACAAAGACTTTGAATGTGTAGACACTTGAAGTAGCTTCTTGACTGATTTCAAGGGGTGTATTATTAACCGAGGCCGTGAACGAGTGGTCATATGAAAAAGATTCCTGACTATTCAGATATACATATTATTCATTGAAACACTGAAAAAGTGGCCATATAAAATAGACCCCATTTTACTCCACAGATGTGCATTATTCCTTGATATTCCAAAGGAATCACCATATGAAATAGACTACTGTTTATTCCCCACATGTGCAGTATTTGAAGAGGTTCTCTATGAGTGTCCATATCAAATAGCCTCCTGAGAATCTCTCATGTGTGTATCATTCATGGAGGTGCTTAGTTTGGGGCTACCTTAAATAGCGTCTTGACTATGCCACAGCTGTTTATTATGCACTGAATCTCTGAATAAGAGGCCATATGAAATAGACTCCAGACTATTGCCCCATTGTGCATTATTCGGTAATGCTGTGATTGAGTGGCCATATGGCATGGACTCTGACTATTCTCCAGTTGTGTATTATTCAGTGAGTTTGTGAATGAGTGACCATATAAAATAAACTCCTGACTACATCCTCTTGACTATTTCTCAGCTGTGCATTTTTCACTGAGGCACTGGGTGAACGGTCATATCAAATAGACTCCAGACTATTCCCTAGGTGTGCATTATTCAGTGAGTCTCTGAATAAGTGGCTATATTAAATAGAATCCTGAGTATTCCCTAGGTATATATGATTCTTCACTGAGGTACTGAATGAGTGGCCATGTGAAATACACTTCTGAATTTTTCATAGGTCTGTATTATTCAGTGAGGCTCTTAATGAGTGGCCATAGAAAAGCGACTACTGAATACTTCTAAGGCATGCATTTTTAGGTTTGTCTCTAAATGAGTGGCTAAACGACATAGAAACTTGACTTTTTTAAAGGTGTATGTTATTCAGTGAGACTCAGAATATGAGGCTATATAAAATAGAATTCTGACTACAATACAGGTGTTTCTTATTCAGTGAAGCTCTGAAGGAGAAGCCATATGTAATATCATTTTGATTATTCAACAGATATGCATTATTCACTGAGGCTTTGAAACTTTGGCCATATGAAAGAGTCTCCTGACTAGTCCACAGGTGTGTATCATTTAATGAGTCTTTGAGTTAGTGACCATATAAAATAGACTTCTGACTATTCGCCAGGCATGTATTATTGACTCAGACTCTAAACATATGGGCATATGGAAGAGACAACTGACTATTCCAGAGTTGTGCATTACTCACTCAGGCTTTGATATTGTGACCATATAAAATAGACTAGTATCTATTCCACACGTGTGCATTATTCACTGAAAATGTAAATGAGTGGCCATATAATGTAGACTCCTAACTCTTCCCCAGGTTTGTATTACTCAGTGAGGCTCTCCTTGTGTGACCATATGAAACAGGATGATGCCTATCCCAAATATTTTATTATTCAGTGAATCTCTAAATGAGTGACTTTATAAAATAGACTGCTGAGTACTGTACATTTGTGCATTATTCACTGAGGCTATGAGTCAGTGGCCTTATGAAATGAAATGCTGACTGTTCCACAGGTGTGTGTTATTCTCTGAGGCTCTGAATGAGTGGCTGTGTGAAATACACTCCTGGCTACTCCACAGGTGTGCATTATTCACTAAGGCTATGAATGAGTGTTTATATGACATAGCCTCCTGATTACTCACCAGATGTGCATTACTCAATGAGGCTCTTAAACAACGGTGATATGAAATAAAATCCTGAATAATTCCCAGGTGTGCATCAATCAGTAATGCTCTGATTGAGTGGCCATAGGTCATAGACTCTAACTATTCCACAGGTGTGTATCATTCATTGAGTTTCTGAATAATTGGCCACATGAAATAGAACCGTGACTATTTCCAAGGTGTGTATTACTTACTAAGGGTATAAATGAGTGGCTACATGAAATAGCCACTTAACCATTACTCCCATGTGCATTTTCCACTGAGGCACTGAATAAACCATCATGTCAAATAGACTCCAGAATATTTTGCAGGTGTGCATTATTCCATGAATTTCTGAATGAGTGGCCTTATGAAATAGACTCCTGAGTATTTCACAGGTGTGAATGATTCAATGAGGCTCTGAATGAGTCGGTATGTGAAATACACTCCTGATGTTTCCATCTATGTGTATTATTCAATGAGACTCTGAATGAGTGGACATAGGAAAGAGATTCCTGAGTACTTGCAGGAGTGCATTTTTAGGTTTGGCTCTGAAAAAGTGTCTTTATGAAATAGAATCATGACTTTCCCTCAGGTGTTCATTATTCAGTGAAGCTCTGAATCAGACGCCATATGTAATAGTGTCCTGAGTATGACCCGGTATGTATTATTCACTGAGGATCTGAATGCTCGGCCATATAAAATAGCCTCCTGAATCTTCCAGAAGTCTGTATTATTTAATGGGGCTTTTAGTTAGTGATTAGATGAAATAGATCCCTTACTATTCCTAAGGTGTGTATTATTGACTGAGACACTTATTAAGTGGGCATATAGAATAGAATTTTTATTATTTCAAAGTTGTGCATTACTCACTCAGGTTTTGAATTTGTGTCCATACAAAGTAGACCAGTGTCTGTTCCACAGGTGTGCATTATTTACTGAGGCTCTAAATGAGTGGCTCTATGAAAAAGACTCTTAAGTCTTTTCCAGGTGTTTATTACTAAATGAGACTGAATAAGTGAGCCTAAGAAAGAGACTCCTGTCTATTCCCTAGGTGTGCATTATATACAGAAACTCTCAATGAGTGGCCATTGAAGAAGACATTAGACAATTTTCTAGGGGTGTATTATTAACTGAGGCCCTGAACGAGTTTACATATAAAAGAGATTCCTGGATATTCCAGATATATACATTATTCACTGAAACACTGAAATGGTGACCATATAAAATAGACTCGATTTTACTTCACAGGTGTGTGTTATCCAATGATTCTCTAAAGGAATCACCATATGAAATAGACTAGTGATTATTCTTCACATGTGCATTATTCAAAAATGTTCTGTATGAGTGTCCATATCAAATAAACTCTTGACTGTCACACAGGTGTGTATCATTCAGGGAGCTGCTTAATTTGTGGTTATCTTAAATAGGGTCTTGCATACTTCACAAGTGTTTATTATTCGCTGAATCTCTGAATGAGAGGCCATATGAAATAGACTCCTGACTCTTGCCCCATTGTGCATTTTTTAGTAAGGTTCTGAATGAGTCTTCCTATGAAATGGAATCCTGAAGATTCCCTGGTCTGTATCATTCAGAGAGTTACTGAATCACTGGTCACATGAAACGGGATCCTGACTATTACCGTGGTATGCATTATTCACTGCGGCTCTGAGTGGTCATATAAAATAGACTCCTAATAATCACAGAGTATTCCTCATGTGTGCAGTATTCACTGATTCTCTGAGTGGCCACATGAAATAGACTCCAGACTGTATCATAATTTTATAATATTTGGTGAGGCTGTGAAAGAGTGGCCACATGAAACAGACTTCTTATTACTCCACATGTGTGCGTTATTCACTGATTGTCTGAATGAATAGCCATATGACATGGACTCCTTATTATTCTCGATATGTTCATTATTCAAACAGGTTCTGCATGAGTGCGCATACCAAATAGACTCCTGACACTTTCCCAGGTGTGTATTCTTCTGTTATTCTCAGAATGAGAGATCATATGAAATAGACTCCTATCACCCAGGTGTGTGTCATTCAGGGAGGCACTTAATTCCTGGCTACCATAAACAGCATCCTGACTACCCCATATAATTCATTATTCACTGAAGCTCTAAATGAGAGGCCATATAAAATAGTTTCTTGACTATTGCCCCTTTGTGTATTATTCAATAAGGCTCTGAATGAGTGGCAGTATGAAATATAATCCTGATGATTTTCCAGGTGTGTATCATTCAGGGAGGAACTGAATGAGGGGTTCTATGAGAGAGGCTTTAGACTATTATCCTGGTGTGCATTATTCACTGAAGATCTAAAGGGTGGCTATGTGAAGTAGACTCTTAACTCTTCTGTAGGTGTGTATTATTGAATGAGACTCTGAATTAGTGGGCATAAAAAAGAGACTTCTGTCTAGTGCCCAGGTGTGCATTATTTACAGAGACTCTTAATGTGTAGCCATTTTAAGTAGACTCCTGACTGTCACCCAGGTGTGTATTATTTAGGGAGGTTCTTAATTTGTGGCTATCTTAATTAGGGTCATGACTACTCCACAGGTGTTCATTATTCACTGAATCTCCAAAGTAGAAGCCATATGGAATGGAATCCTGGCTATTGCCCCCTTGTGCATTATTCAGTAACGCTCTGAATGAATACTCCTATGGAACAGAATTCTGACTATTCCCCAGTGTGTCATTCAGTGAGATACTGAATCAGTGGTCATATGAAACATGATCCTGACTATTACCGTGGTGTGCATTATTCACTGAGGCTCTTTTTGGCCATATGAAATAGACTCCTAATATTCACTGAGTATTCCTCAAGTGTGCATTATTCACTGATTCTCTGAGTGGCCGTATGAAGTAGACTCCTGACTATTCCCCAGTAGTGTATTATTTCTTGGGGTTCTTAATGACTCACCATATAAAATAGACAGCAGGGGGGGACTGGGGAAGGATAGCCTGGGGATGAATGCCAAGTGTGGGTGAAGGGGAGGAAGGCAGCAAAACACACTGCCAAGTGTGTACCTATGCAACTATCTTGCACGTTCTGCACATGTACCCCAAAACCTATAATGCAATAAATTTTTTTTAAAAAGATCTTAACAATGCTAGCTCCTACCCCTACCAACAGAATAACGTAATTCCAACACTTAATTATTCATAGGGCTCTATGAGACCCACAGAAGAATGTTGCACAGACACTATGTCCAATATGTGTTTAAAATCTAGTGGCTTGGCTGGGCGCAGTGATTCACACCTGTAATCCCCCCCCCAAAAAAATGACTTCTGTTTATTTCACAAATGTGTAATATTCAGGGAATCTATGAATTAAAAGGCAATAAAAATTAGTATCGTCAGTATTGCACAGACATGCATGAATCACTGAGGCCCATAATAACTGTTTATATTAAATAGAATCCTGACGATTCCCAAGTTGTGTATCGTTCATTGAGGCTCTGAATTATTCGCCATATGAGACAGGCTCCAGAGTACTAAACATTTGTGAATTATTCACTGAGCCTCTGAATGAGTGGCCATGTGAAATACACCCGTGCTTTTTTTCAGTTGTGTTCTATTCAGTAATGCTCTAAATGAGTGGCCATATAAAACAGACCCTTCAGTACTCGACAGATGTGCATTATTCACTGCGGGGCTGAATGAGAGGGCATAAGCAATAGACTCCTGATTATTTTGTTGGTTTGCATGATTCACTGAGGCTTTGAACATGTGGCCATTTGGAATGGATTCCTCACAATCCCCTAGGTGTGTGTTATTCACAGAGTCTCTGAATGCCTTGCCATTCCAAATAGACTCTTGAGAATTCTCCAGGTATACACTATTTTGTGAGGCTCTGAACAAGCGGCAACATGAAATACACTCCCCAATATTTTCTAGGTGTGTATTATTCACTGATGTTCTTAAAGAGTGACCAAATGAAATAGATTCCTGATGAGGCTCTGAACAAGTGGCAACATGAAATACACTCCCCAATGTTTTCTAGCTGTGTATTATTCACTGATGTTCTTAAAGAGTGACCAGCAAAACACACTGCCATGTGTGTACCTATGCAACTATCTTGCACGTTCTGCACATGTACCCCAAAACCTATAATGCAATAAAAATTTAAAAATAATAATAATAATAATAAACAAAGAAAAAAAAAAAGAGTGACCAAATGAAATAGATTCCTGACTATTCCACAGGTGTGCATTTTTCAGTGAGGCACTTCTTCTCTGTCCATATGAAACTGTCCTGACTATTCCCCAGGTGTGTACCACTCAGTAAGCTACTGAGAGAGTGGCCATATAAAATAGACTTTTGACTTTTCCACAAGTGTGTATTATTCACTGGGGATCTGAATGAGTGGCCATATGAAATAGACTTCTGACTATTTCAAAGGTGCATAATATCCACTGAGGCTAAAAATGAGTGTCCAAATAAAATAGACTCCTGTCTACTCCACAGGTGTGCATTATTTACCGAGGCTCTGAATGAATGTCCATCGGAAATAGAATCCCAATTATTGTCCAGGTGTATATTATTCAGTGAGGCTCTGAATATGTTGCCATATTAATTGGATTCCTTACTATCACATGTTTCTGTATTATTCACCGAGGCTCTGAATATGTGTCTACATGAAACAGACTCCTGACTACTCCACATTATTCAGTGACACTCCGAATGAGAGGCCACATAAAAAAGACATCTGACTATTCCTAACGTGAGCATTATTCAGTGAGACTCTGAAAGAGGGGATAAAACTGAATCCTGACTATTTCCCCAGGTGTGTACATTCAGTGAGGCTCTCAATGAGTAGACATAGGGAAGGGTCATCTGACTATTCTGCAGGTGTGCATTATTCAGTAATTCTCTGAATGAGTGGCCATAAGAAATAAACTCCAGATTATATCACATGTTTGTAATATGTGGTGAGGCCATGAAAGAGTGTCCATATAAAGCAGAGTTCTTATTACTCCACAGGTGTGCATTATTCACTGATTGTGTGAATCAGTAGCCATATGACATAGACTCCTAATTATTCTCCATGTTCGCATTATTTAAACAGGTTCTGTATGAGTGTGCATACCAAATATCCTGCTGACACTCCATCATGTGTGTATTCTTCAGTGATTTTTAGAATGAGAGGTCATATGAAATAGACTACTGACTATCACCCAGGTGTGTGTCATTCAGGTAGGAACTTAATTCGTGGCTCTCTTAAACAGTGACTTGACTACTCCATAGAATTTTATTATTTAACTAAAAGGCCAGATAAAATAGACACCATACTATTGCCCATTGTGAATTATTTTATAAGGCTCTGAATGAGTGGTAGTATGCAATAGAATCCTTATCATTCATCAGGTTTGTATCATTTAGTGAGGCACTAAATGAGTGGCCATATAAAAGAGGCTCCAGACTATAACCCTGGTGTGCATTATACACTGAGGCTCTAAATGGGTGGCTATATAAAATAGACTCTTAACTCTTTCTTAGGTGTGTATTACTGAATGAGACTCTGAATAAGTGGGCATAAAAAAAAGACTCCTGGCTATATTGCCCAGGTTTGCATTATATACAGAGACCCTGAATGTGTAGACACTTGAAGTAGCCTCTTGACTGTTTTCAAGAGGTGCATTATTCACCAAGGCCCTGAACGAATAGCCATCTGAAAGAGATTCCTGACTATTCAGATATACATATTATTCACTGAAACACTGAAAGGGTGGCCTTATGAAACAGACCCCATTTTACTTCACAGGTATGCATTATTCCTTGATATTCCAAACGAATCACCATAGGAAATAGACTAATGTTTACTCCCCACATGTGCAGGATTCGAAGAAGTTCTGTATGAGTGTCCATATCAAATAGCCTCCTGAGAATCTCTCATGTGTGTTTAATTCATGGAGGTGCTTAGTTTGGGCTACCTTAAATAGGGTCCTGACTACTCCACAGCTGTTTATTATGCACTGAAGCTCTGAAGAAGAGGCCATATGAAATACACTCCTGACTATTGCCCCATTGTGCATTATTTGTTAATGTTGTGATTGAGTGACCATATGGCATGGACTCTGACTATTCTCCAGTTGTGTATTATTCATTGAGTTTCTGAATGAGTGACCATATAAAATAGACTCCTGACTATATCCTCTTGACTATTTCCCATCTGTGCAGTTTCTACTGAGGCACTGGTTGAACGGTCATATCAAATAGACTCCAGAGTATTCCCCAGGTGTGCATTATTCAGTGTGTCTCTGAATAAGTGGCTACATTAAATAGAATCCTGAGTATTCTCCAGGTATATATAATTCTTCACTGAGGTTCTGAATGAGTGGCCCTGTGAAATACACTCCTGACTTTTTAAGAGGTCTGTATTATTCAGTGATTCTCTGAATGAGTGGCCATAGGAAAGCGACTACTGAATACTCCTCAGGTATGCATTTTTAGGTTCGGCTCTAAATGAGTGGCTATACGACATAGAAACTTGACTTTCCACAAGGTGTTTGTTATACAGTGAGGCTCTGAATAAGTGGCTATATGAAATAGAATTCTGACTACAATACAGGTGTTCCTTATTCAGTGAAGCTCTGAAGGAGGGGCCATATGTAATATTGTTTTGTTTATTCCCAAGATATGCATTATTCACCTAGGCTCTAAAACTTTGGCCATATGAAATAGTCTCCTGACTAGTCCACAGGTGTGTATCATTTAATAAGTCTTTGAGTTAGTGACCATATGAAATAGACTTCTGAGTATTCCCCAGGTTTGTATTACTGATTCAGACTCTAAATATATCTGAATATGGAAGAGAAGACTGACTATTCCAAAGCTGTCATTACTCACTCAGGCTTCCATTTTGTGGCCATATAAAATAGACTAGTGTCTATTCCACATGTGTGCATTATTCACTGAGCCTGTTAATGAGTGGCAATAGAAAGTAGACTCCTAACTCTTCCCAGGTTTGTATTATTCAGTGAGGCTCTTCTTGTTTGATCACATGAAACAGGATGATGTCTATCCCAAATATTTTTATTATTCAGTGAATATCTGAATGAGTGGCTTTATGAAATAGATTGCTGAGTACTGCACATTTGTGCATTATTCACTGAGGCTCTGAGTCAGTGGCCTTATGAAATAAAATGCTGACTATTCCACAGGTGTGTATTATTCACTCAGGCTCTGAATGAGTGGCTGTGTGAAATACACTCCTGGCTACTCCACAGGTGTGCATTAATCACTGAGGCTATGAATGAGTGTTCATATGACATAACCTCCTGATTACTGACCAGATGTGCATTACTTAGTGAGGCAATTAAACAATGGTGATATGAAATAGAATCCTGACTAATTCCAAGGTGTGCATCAATCAGTAATGCTCTGATTGAGCGGCAATATTCTATACTCTAACTAGTCCACAGGTGTGTAGCATTCACTGACTTACTAAATAATCGGCCACATGAAATAGACTTTTGACTATTTCCCAGGTGTGTATTACTTACTGAGGATATGGATGAGTGGCTACATAAAATAGCCACTTAACTATTTCTCCTGTGTGCATTTTCCACTGAGGTACTGAATAAACCATCATATTAAATAGACTCCAGACTATTTCAAAGGTGTGCATTATTCCACGAGTTTCTGAAAGACTGGCTATATGAAATAGACTCCTGAGTATTCCCCAGGTATGTATGAGTCAATGAGGCTCTGAATGAGTGGCCATGTAAAATACACTCCTGACATTTCCATAGATGTTTATTATTCAATGAGGCTCTGAATGAGTGGACATAGAAAAGAGACTCCTGAATAGTCGCAGGAGTGCATTTTTAGGTTTGCTCTGAAAGAGTGTCTTTATGAACTAGAATCCTGACTTTCCTTTATGTGTTCTTTATTCAGTTAAGCTCTGAATGAGAGGCCACATGTAATAGTGTCCTGAGTATGACCCGGTATGTATTAGTCGCTGAATATCTGAATGCCTGGCCATATAAAATAGCCTCCTGACTCTTCCACAGCTGTGTAATATTTAATGGGGCTTTTATTTAGTGATTAGATGAAATAGATCCCTTACTATTTCTAAGGTGTGTATTATTGACAGAGACACTTATTAAGTGGGCATATAAAATAGACTCCTCATTATTCCAAAGTTGTGCATTACTCACTCAAGCTTTGATTTTGTGGCCAAAGTAGACCAGTGTCTGTTCCACAGGTGTGCATTATGTATAGAGGCTCTAAATTAGTGGATATATGAAGAAGACTCTTAACTCTTTCCCAGGTGTGTATTACTGAATGAGACTGAAGAAGTGAACCTACGAATGAGACTCCTCTCTATTCCTCAGGTGTGAATTACATACAGAGACTCTCAATGAGTGGCCATTGAAGAAGACATTAGACAATTTTCTATGGGTGTATTATTAACTGAGGCCCTGAATGAGTGGCCATGTGAAAGAGATTCCAGGCTATTCCAGATATATACATTATTCACTGAAACACTGAAATGGTGGCCATATGAAATAGACTCGATTTTAATTCACAGGTGTGTGTTATTAAATGATTCTCTAAAGGAATAAACATATAAAATAGACTAGTGATTATTCTTCACATGTGCATTATTCAAAGAGGTTCTGTATGAGTGTCCATATCAAATAAACTCCTGACTGTCACACAGGTGTGTATCATTCAGGGAGGTGCTTATTTTGTGGCTATCTTAAATAGGGTCCTGACTACTTCACAAGTGTTTATTATTCACTGAATCTGTAAATGAGAGGCCATATGAAATAGACTCCTGACTCTTGCCCCCTTGTGCATTATTTAGTGAGACTCTGAATGAGTGTTCCTATGGAATAGAATGTGAAGATTCCCTGGTGTGTATCATTCGGAGAGATATTGAATAAGTGGTCACATGAAACAGGATCCTATTACCGTGGTATGCATTATTCACTGCGGCTCTGATTGGCCATATGAAATAGACTTCTAATAATCACAGAGTATTCCTCATGTGTGCATTATTCACTGAGTCTCTGAGTGGCCACATGAAATAGACTCCAGACTATATCATAAGCATGTAATATTTGGTGAGGCCGTGAGTGGTCACATGAAACAGACTTCTTATTACTCCACATGTGTGCGTTATTCATTGATTGTCAGAATGGGTACCAATATTACATGGACTACTTGTTATTCTCGATATGTTCATTATTCAAACAGGTTCTGCATGAGTGTGCATATCAAATAGACTCCTGCCACTTTCCCAGGTGTGTATTCTTCAGTTATTCTCAGAATGAGAGATCATATAAAATAGACTCCTGACTATCACCCAGGTGCGTATCATTCAGGGAGGCATTTAATTTGTGGCTACCATAAACAGCGTCCTGATTACTCCATAGAAGTTCATTATTCACTTAAGCTCTAAATGAGAGGCCATATAAAATAGTCACCTGACTATTGCCCCGTTGTTAATGATTCAAAAACCCTCTGAATGAGTGGCAGTATGGAATAGAATCCTGATGATTCCCCAGGTGTGTATCATTCAGTGAGGCACTGAATTAGTGGCTATTTGAGAAAGGCTTCAGACTATTACCCTGCTGTGCATTGTTCACTAAGGATTTAAATGAGTGGCTATATGAAGTGGACTCTTAACTCTTCTGCAGGTGTGTATTAATGAATGAGACTCTGAATAAGTGGGCATAAAAAAGATACTCCTGTCTATTGCCCAGGTGTGCCTTATTTACAGAGACTCTGAATGTGTAGTCGTTTTAAGTAGACTCCTGAGTGTCACCCAGGTGTGTATCATTCAGCGAGGTGCTTAAGTTTTGGCTATCTTAAATAGGGTCATGACTACTTCACAGGTGTTCATTATTCACTGAAGCTCCGAAAAAGAGACTATATGAAATAAACTCCTGACTATTGCCCCCTTGTGCATTATTCAGTAAGGCTCTGAATGAATGGTCCTATGGAACAGAATTCTGATAATTTTCCAGTTTGTCATTAAGAGAGATACTGAATCTGTGGTCATATGAAACAGGATCCTGACTATTGCCATGTTGTGCATTATTTACTGAGGCTCTGTGTGGCCATATAAAATAGACTTCTAATATTCACTGAGTATTCTTCATGTGTGCATTATTCAATGATTCTCTGACTGGCCATATGAAGTAGACTCCTGACTCTTCCCCAGTACTGTATTATTTCTTGAAGTTCCTAATCACTCACCATATGAAATAGACTTCTGACTATTTCACAAGTGTGTAATAATCAGGGAATCTATAAATTGGGGTTAAAATGAATTAGTATCCTCAGTATAACACAGACATGCGTGATTCACCAAGGCTCATAATTAGCATTTATATTAAATTGAATCCTGATTATTCCCAAGCTGTGTATCATTCAGTGAGGCTCTAAATGATTCACCGTATGAGGAAGTCTCCTGAGTATTCAACAGCTGTGAATTATTTACTAAGCCTCTGAATGAGTGGCCATGTGAAATACAACCCTGACCTTTTTTCAGTTGTATACTATTCAGTGAGGCTTAAAATGAGTGGACATATGAAACAGACACCTCTGTACTCAAAAGACCTGCGTTATTCACTGAGGGACTGAATGAGAGGGCATAAGCAATAGACTCCTGATTATTTCTTTGGTGTGCTTGACTCACTGAGGCTCCAAATATGTGGCCATTTGGAATGGATTCCTCACAATTTCCTAGGAGTGAGTTATTCACCGAGTCTCTAAATGCATTGCCATTTCAAATAGACTTTTGAGAATTCTCCAGCAGTGCACTATTCCCTGAGGCGCTGAATAAGTGGCCATATGATACACACTACCTAATGTTTTCTAGGTGTGTATTATTCACTGAGGCTCTGAAAGAGTGACAAAATTAAATAGATTCCTGAATATTACACAGGTGTGCATTATTCAGTGAGGCACTCATTGAGTTTTCATATGAAACTGGCCTGACTGTTCCCCAGGTGTGTACCACTCAGTAAGTTACTGAGAGAGTGGCCATATAAAATAGACTCTTGACTATTCCCCAATTGTGTATTTTTCAGTGAGGCTCTGAATAAATGGCCATATAAAATAGAATCCTGACTATTTCACAGGTGCATATTATCCACTGAGAATAAGAATGAGTGTCCAAATAAAATAGACTCCTGGCTACTCAACAGGTGTGCATTACTCACCGAGGCTCTGAATGAATGTCTATCGAAAATAAACTCCAAATTATTCTCCATGTGTGTATTATTCATTAAGGCTCTGAATATGTGGCCATATTAATTAGATTCCTTACTATCAAATGGGTGTGTATTATTCACTGAGGCTCTGAATATGTGTCTACAGAAAACAGACTCCTGACTACTACACATTATTCAGTGACACTCCGAATGAGAGGCCACATGAGAAGGACACCTGACTATTCCACAGGTGTGCATTATTCAGTGAGACTCTGAATGAGAAGATAAAACAGAATTCTGACTGTTTCCCCTGGTGTGTACATTCAGTAAGGCTCTCAATGAGTAGCCATAGGAAAGGGACTTCTGACTATTCTGCAGATGTGCATTATTCAGTAATTCTCTGAATGAGTGGTCATAAGAAATAGACTTCAAATTATATCACAAGTGTGTAATATGCGGTGAGGCTGTGAAAGAGTGGCCACAGAAAACAGACTTCTTATGACTCCACAGGTGTGCCTTATTCAGTGACTGTGTGAATCAGTAGCCATATGACATAGACTCCTAATTATTCTGGATGTTCTCATTATTTAAACAGGTTGTGTATGAGTGTGCATACCAAATATCCTGGTGACATTTCGTCATGTGTGTATTCTTCAGTGATTTACAGAATGAGAGGTCATAGGAAATAAACTTCTGACTATCGCCCAGGTGTGTATCATTCAGATAGGCACTTAATTCGTGGGTCTCTTTAAGAGTGACTTGACTACTCCATACAAGCTTATTATTTAACTGATCGACTTTATGAGTCGCCAAATAAAATCGACACCTGACTATTGCCTTTTGTGAATTATTATATAAGGCTCTGAATGAGTGGTAGTATGGAATAGAATTTTTATGAGTCCCCAGGTTTGTATTATTCAGTGAGGCACTGAATGAGTGGCCGTATAAAAGAGGCTCCAGACTATAACCCTGGTGTGCATTATTCACTGAGGCTCTAAATGACTGGCTATATAAACTAGACTCATAACTCTTTGTTATGTGTGTATTTTTGAATGAGACTCTGAATAAGTGGGCATAAAAGAGAGACTCCTGGCTATTGCCCAGGTGTGCATTATTTACAGAGACCCTAAATGTGTAGAAATTTGAAATGGTCTCGTGACTGTTTCCAAGGAGTGTATTATTCACTGAGGTCCAAAACGAGTGGCCATATAAAAAAGATTCCTGATTATTCAGATATACACATTATTCACTGAAACTCTGAAAGAGTGGCCATATTAAATAGACCCCAATTTACTCCACAGCTGTGCATTATTTCTGATATTCCAAACGAATTACCATATAAAATAGACTACTTTTTATTCCACACATGTGCAGTATTAGAAGAGGTTCGGTATCAGTGTCCATATGAAATAGCCTCCTAACAATCACCCATGTGTGTAATATTCAGGGAGCTGCTTAATTTGGGGCTAGTGTAAATAGGGTCCTGACTACTCCACTGCTGTTTATTATGCACTGAAGTTCTGAATAAGAGGCCATATGAAATAAATTTTGACTATTTCCCAATTGTTTATTGTTCGGTTATGCTGAGATTGAGTGGCCATATGGCATGGACTCTGACTATTCCCCAGTTGTGTATCATTCACTGACTTTCTGAATGAGTGACCATATAAAATAGACTCCTGACTATATCCTCTTGACTATTTCTTAGCTTTGCATTTTCCACTGAGGCACTGGGTGAACTGTCATATCAAATAGACTCCATACTATTTCCCAGGTGTGCATTATTCAGTGAGTCTCTCAGTAACTGGCTATATTAAATAGAATCCTGAGTATTTCCCAGGTATATATGATTCTTCACTGAGGTTCTGAATGAGTGTCCATGTGAAATACACTCCTGATTTTTCGATAGATCTGTATTGTTCAGTGAGGCTCTGAATTAGCGGCCATTGGAAAGCGACTACTGAACACTCATCAGGCGTGCATTTTTAGGTTCTGCTCTAAATGAGTGGCTATACGACATAGAAACTTGACTTTCCCCAAGGTGTATGTTATTCAGTGAGCCTGTGAATATGTGGCTATATAAAATAGAATTCTGACTAAAATACAGGTGTTCCTTATTCAGTGAATCTCTGAAGGAGAGGCCATATGTAATAGTGTCCTGAGTATGCCGTGGTATGTATTAGTCATTGAGACACTAAATGTTTGGCCATATAAAATAGCCTCCTGACTATTTCACACGTGTGTATTATTTAATGAGGATTTAAGTCAATGATTAGATGAAATAGATCCCTTAGTATTTCTAAGGTGTGTATTATTGTCTGAGACACTGATCAAGTGGGCATACGGAATAGACTTCTCATTATTCCAAAGTTGTGCATTACTCACTCAGGCTTTGATTTTGTGGCCATACAAAATAGACCAATGTCTGTTCCATAGGTGTGTATTATTTACTGAGGCTCCAAAAGAGTGGCTATATGAAGAAGACTCTTAACTCTTTTCCAGATGTGTATTACTGAATGAGACTGAATAAGTGAGCCTAAGGAAGAGACCCCTGTCTATTCCATAGGTGTTCATTATATACAGAGACTCTCAATGTGTGGCCATATGAAGTAGACACTAGACAATTTCACAGGTGTGTATTATTCACTGAGGCCCGGAACGAGTGGCCATATGAAAGAGATTCTTGGCTATTCCAGATATATATATTATTCGCTGAACCACTGAAAATTTGGCCATATGAAATAGAGTCGATTTTACTCCACAGGTGTGTGTTATTCAAAGATTCTCTAAAGAATCACCACAAGAAATAGACTAGTGATTATTCTTCACATGTGCATTATTCAAAGAGGTTCTACATGAGTGTCCATATCAAATAGACTCCTGACTGTCACACAGGTGTGTAACATTCAGGGAGGTGCTTAATTTGTGGCTATCTTAAATAGGGTCCTGACTACTCCAAAGGTGTTTATTATTCACTGAATCTCTGAATAAGAGGCCATTTGAAATAGACTCCTGACTCTTTCCCAATTGTGCATTTTTAGTAAGGCTCTGAATGAGTGTTCCAATGGAATAGAATTCGGAAGATTCCCTGGTGTGTGTCATTCAGAGAGTTACTGAATCAGTGGTCACATGAAACAGGATTCTATTACCGTGCTATGCATTATTCACTGCAGATATGAGTGGCCATATAAAATAGACTTTTAGTATTCACAGAGTATTTCTTATATGTGCATTATTCATGATTCTCGGAGTGGCCACATGAAATAGACTCCAGACAATATCGTAAGTGTATAATATTCGGTGAGGCTGTGAAAACGTGGCCACATGAAACAGACTTCTTATTACTCCACATGTGTGTGTTATTCACTGATTGTCTGAATACGTAGCCATTTGATATGGACTGCTAATTATTCTTCATGTATGCATTATTCAAACAGGTTCTGCATGAGTGTGCATACGAAATAGACTCCTGACACATTCCCAGGTGTGTATTCTTCAGTTATTCCCAGAATGAGAGATCATATGAAGCAGACTCCTATCACCCAGGTGTTTATTATTCAGGGAAGCATTTAATTCGTGGCTACTATAAACAGCATCCTGACTACTCCATAAAAGTTTATTATTCACTGAGGCTCTAAATATTTGGCCATATAAAATAGTCACCTATTGCCCCGTTGTGAATTATTCAATTAGACTCTGAATGATTGGCAGTATGGAATACAATCCTGATGATTCCCCAGGTGTGTATCATTCAGTGAGGCACTGAATGAGCGGCTATATGAGAGAGGATAGAGATTATTACCATGATGTGCATTATTCATTGAGGAACTAAATGGGTGGCTATATGAAGTAGGCTCTTAACTCTTCTACAGGTGTGTATTATTGGATGAGACTCCTGTCTATTGTCCAGGTGTGCGTTATTTATGGAGACTCTGAATGTGTAGCCGTTTTAAGTAGACTCCTGACTGTCCCACAGGTGTGTAGCATTCAGGGAGGTGCTTTATTTGTGGCTATCTTAAATAGGGTCATGACTACTCCACAGGTGTTTGTTATTCACTGAAACTCAGAAAGAGAGGCCATATGAATTAGACTCCTATTTCCCCCTTGTGCATTATTCAGTAAGTCTCTGAATGAATGTTCCTATGGAACAGAATCCCGACGATTCCCTGGTGTGTCATTCAGTGAGATACTGAATCAGTGGTCATATGAAATAGGATTCTGAGTATTACTGTTATGTGCATTATTCACTGATTCTCTGAGTGGCCATATGAAATAGACTCCTGATTATTCCCCAGTAGTGTATTATTTCTTGGGCTTTCTAATGACTCACAATATAAAATAGACTTCTGATTATTTCATGAGTGTGTAATATTCAGGTAATCTATGAATTGGGGGGTAATATAAATTAGTATCCCACGTATTTCACAGACATGAGTGATTCACTGAGGCTCATAATGAGTGTTTATATTAAATAGAATCCTATTTCCAAGCTGTGTATCACTCAGTGAGGCTCTGAATGATTCGCTATATGAGAAAGGATCCTGAGTACTCAACAGCTGTGAATTATTCACTGAGCCTCTGAATGAATGGCCATGTGAAATACAACCCTGACTTGTTTTTAGTTGTGTATTATTTAGTGTGGCTCCAAATGAGTGGCCATATAAAACAGACGCCTCAGATCTCAAAAGACGTGCATTATTCACTGAGGAGCTGAATGAGAATGCATAAACAATAGACTCCAGATTATTACCTTGGTGTGCCAAATATTTGGCCATTTGGAATGGATTCCTCACAATTCCATAGATGTGTGTTCTTAACAGTCTCTGAATGCATTGCCATTCCAAATAGACTCTTGAGAATTCTCCAGGTGTGCACTATTCCATGAGGGTCTGAATGAGTGGCCACATGAAACACACTTCCTAATGTTTTCTAGGTGTGTATTATTCACTGAGGCTCTGAAAGAGTGACCAAATAAAATAGATTTCTGACTATTCCACACGTGTGCATTATTCAGTGAGGCCCTCTTTGAGTGTCCATATAAAACTATCCTGACCATTCCCCAGGTTTGTACCACTCAGTAAGGTACTCAAAGAGTGGCCATATAAAATATACTCTTGACTATTTCCTAAGGGTGTATTATTCACTGAGCCTCGGAATGAGTGTCTATATGAAGTAGGCTCTTAACTCTTCTACAGGTGTGTATGATTGAATGAGACTCTGAATAATAGGGCATAAAAAAGGGACTCCTGTCTATTGCCCAGCTGTGTATTATTTACAGAGACTCTGAATGTGTACCCGTTTTTTTTTTAATTTTTATTGCATTTTAGGTTTTGGGGTACATGTGCAGAAAGTGAAAGATAATTGCATAGGTACACACAAGGCAGTGTATTTTCCTGCTTTCTTTTCTTCACCCACACTTGGCATTTCTTTCCATGCTATCCCTCCCCAGCCCCCACCGACGCTGTCTTTCCACCATTCCCCCCAACAGACCCTATTGTGTAGTTGACCCCCTATCTGTGACCATGTGTTCTCATTTTTCTCACCTGCCTATGAGTGAGGATATGTGGTATTTCCTTTTCTGTTCTTGTGTCAGTTTGCTGAGAATGATGTTCCCCAGATTCATCCATGTCATTACAAAGGACAAAACCTCATCATTTTTCAATGCTGCATAATATTCCATGGAGTATATTTGCCACATTCTCCCAGTCCAGTCTATCATCAATGGGCATTTGGGTTTGTTCCAGGTCTTTGCTTTTGTAAACAGTGCTGCAATGAACATTCATGTTCATGTGTTTTTATAGTAGAACGATTTATATTCCTTTGGATATATACACAGTAATGGGATTGCTGGGTCAAATGGAATTACCATTTCTAGGTCCTTGAGGAATTGCCACACTGTCTTCCACAATGGTTGAACTAATTTACACTCCCACCAACAGTATAAGAGTGTTCCTCTTTCTCCACATCCTCTCCAGCATCTGTTGTCTCCAGATTTTTTAATGATCGCCATTCTAACTGGCATGAGATAGTATCTCAATGTGGTTTTGATTTGCATCTCTCTAATGACCAGTGATGATGAGCATTTTTT
Source organism: Saguinus oedipus (assembly GCA_031835075.1). Classification (NCBI taxonomy): domain Eukaryota; kingdom Metazoa; phylum Chordata; class Mammalia; order Primates; family Cebidae; genus Saguinus; species Saguinus oedipus. Next base: position 172,359,623 of record CM063174.1, read on the forward strand.
CATATGTTTGTTGGCCTCATGTATGTCTTCTTTTGTAAAGTGTCTGTTCATATCCTTTGCCCATTTTTGAATGGGCTTGTTTGTTGTTTTCCTGTAAATCTGTTTGAGTTCTTTAAATTCAGATTATCAGCCCTTTGTCAGATGCATAAACTGCAAAGAATTTTTCCTATTCTGATGGTTGCCGATTCACTCTAGTGACGGTTTCTTTTGCTGTGCAAAAGCTATGCAGTTTGATTAGGTCCCATTTGTCTATTTTGTCTTTTGTTGCCAATGCTTTTGGTGTTTTGGTCATGAAGTACTTGCCTACTCCTATGTCCTGAATGGTTTTGCCTAGATTTTCTTCTAGGGTTTTTATGGTGGAAGGTCTTAAGTTTAAGTCTTTAATCCATCTGGAGTTGATTTTAGTGTAAGCTGTCAGGAAGGGGTCCAGTTTCTGCTTTCTGCACATGGCTAGCCAGTTTTCACAACACCATTTATTAAACAGGATATCCTTTCCCCATTGCTTGTTTTTGTCTGGTTTATCAAAGATTATATGGTTGTAGATATATTGTGTTGCCTCCGATAACTCTGTTCTGTTCCACTGGTCTATATCTGTTTTGGTACCAGTTCCATGCTGTATTGATTTCTGTAGCCTTGTAGTATAGTTTGAAATCTGGTAGTGTGATGCCTCCCACTGTGTTCTCTTTGCTTAGAATTGACTTGGCTATGCGGGCTCTCTTTTGGTTCCATATGAAGTTCATGGTGGCTTTTTTCAGTTCTGTGAGGAAATTCAATGGTATTTTGATGGGGATAGCATTGATTGTGTAAATTACTTTGGGCAGTATAGCCATTTTCAAGATATGGATTATTCCTAACCACGAACATGGAATGTTTCTCCACCTGTTTGTGATTTTCCTTATTTCATTGAGGAGTGGTTGGTAGTTTTCTTTAAAGAGGTCCCTTACATTTTTTATGAGTTGGACTCCTAGGTATTTTCTTTTCTTTTTCTTTTTTTTTTAATTTTTATTGCATTATAGGTTTGGGGGTACATGTGCAGAACGAGCAAGATAGTTGCATAGGTACACACATGGCAGTGTGTTTGCTGCTTTCCTCCCCTTCACCCACACTTGGTATTCATCCCCAGGCTATCCCCCACAGCCCCCCCTGCTGTCCCTCCCCCATTCCCCCCAACAGTCCCCAGTGTATAGTAGACCGCCTCTCTGTGTCCACGTGTTCTCATTTCTCTCACCCACCTATGAGTGAGTATATGCGGTATTTCTTTTTCTGTTCTTGTGTCAGTTTGCTGAGAATGATGTTCTCCAGATTCATCCATGTCCCTACAAAGGACACAAACTCATCATTTTTGATTGCTGCATAATATTCCATGGTGTATATGTGCCACATTTTCCCAGTCCAGTCTATCATCGTTGGGCATTTGGGTTGGTTCCAGGTCTTTGCTATTGTAAACATTGCTGCAATGAACATTCGTGTGCATGTGTCCTTATAGTAGAACGATTTATAGTCCTTTGGATAGATACCCAGTAATGGGATTGCTGGGTCAAATGGAATTTCTATTTCTAGGTCCCTGAGGAATCGCCACACTGTCTTCCACAATGGTTGAACTAATTTACACTCCCACAAACAGTGTAAGAGTGTTCCTATTTCTCCACATCCTCTCCAGCATCTGCTGTCTCCAGAGTTTTTAATGATCGCCATTCTAACTGGTGTGAGATGGTATCTCAATGTGGTTTTGATTTGCATCTCTCTAATGACCAATGACGATGAGCACTTTTTCATATGTTTGCTGGCCTCATGTATGTCTGTTTCGTAAAGTTTCTGTTCATATCCTTTGCCTATTTTTGAATGGGCTTGTTTGTTTTTTTCCTGTAAATCTGTTTGAGTTCTTTGTAAATTCTGGATATCAGCCCTTTGTCAGATGCGTAAACTGCAAAGACTTTTTCCCATTCTGGTGGTTGCCGATTCACTCTAGTGACTGTTTGTTTTGCCGTGCAGAAGCTGTGGAGTTTGATTAGGTCCCATTTGTCTATTTTGGCTTTTGTTGCCAATGCTTTTGGTGTTTTGTTCATGAAGTCCTTGCCTACTCCTATGTCCTGAATGGTTTTGCCTAGATTTTCTTCTAGGGATTTTATGGTGTCAGGTCTTACGTTTAAGTCTTTAATCCATCTGGAGTTAATTTTAGTGTAAGGTGTCAGGAAGGGGTCCAGTTTCTGCTTTCTACACATGGCTAGCCAGTTTTCCCAACACCATTTATTAAATAGGGAATCCTTTCCCCATTGCCTGTTTTTGTCTGGTTTATCAAAGATAATATGGTTCCAGATGTGTTGTGTTGCCTCCGATGCCTCTGTTCTGTTCCATTGGTCTATATCTCTGTTTTGGTACCAGGACCATGCTGTTTTGATTACTGTAGCCTTGTAGTATAGTTTGAAGTCTGGTAGCGTGATGCCTTCTGCTGTGTTCTTTTTGCTTAGAATTGACTTGGCTATGTGGGCTCTTTTTTGGTTCCATATGAAATTCATGGTGTTTTTTTCCAGTTCTGTGAAGAAATTCAATGGTAGTTTGATGGGGATAGCATTGATTGTGTAAATTACTTTGGGCAGTATAGCCATTTTCACGATATTGATTCTTCCTAACCACGAACATGGAATGTTTCTCCATCTGTTTGTGTCCTCTCTTATTTCGTTGAGCAGTTGTTTGTAGTTTTCCTTAAAGAGGTCCCTTACATTCCTAGTGAGTTGTATTCCTAGGTATTTTATTTTCTTTGTAGCAATTGTGAATGGCAGTTCGTTCTTGATTTGGTTCTCTTTAAGTCTGTTATTGGTGTATAGGAATGCTTGTGATTTTTGCACATTGATTTTATATCCTGAGACTTTGCTGAAGTTGCTTATCAGTTGCAGGAGCTTTTGGGCTGAGGTGATGGGGTCTTCTAGGTATACTATCATGTCGTCTGCAAATAGAGACAGTTTGGCTTCCACCTTTCCTATTTGAATACCCTTTATTTCTTTTTCTTGCCTGATTGCTCTGGCTAGAACTTCCAGTACTATGTTGAATAGACGTGGTGAGAGAGGGCATCCTTGTCTAGTGCCAGATTTCAAAGGGAATGCTTCCAGTTTTTGCCATTAAGTATGATATTGGCTGTTGGTTTGTCATAAATAGCTTTTATTACTTTGAGATATTTTCCATCAATACCAAGTTTATTGAGGGTTTTTAGCATAAAGGGCTGTTGAATTTTGTCAAATGCCTTCTCTGCATCAATTGAGATAATCATGTGGTTTTTGTTTTTGCTTCTGTTTATGTGGGGAATTACATTTATAGACTTGTGTATGTTGAACCAGCCTTGCATCCCCGGGATGAATCCTACTTGATCATGATGGATAAGTTTTTTAATGTGCTGTTGCAATCGGTTTGCCAGTATTTTATTGAAGATTTTTGCATCTATGTTCATCATGGATATTGGCCTGAAGTTTTCTTTTCTTGTTGAGTCTCTGTCAGGTTTTGGTATCAGGATGATGTTGGTCTCATAAAATGATTTGGGAAGGGTTCCCTCTTTTTTGATTTTTTGGAATAGTTTCAGAAGGAATGGTACCAGATCCTCTTTGTGTGTCTGGTAGAATTCAGCTGTGAACCCATCTGGACCTGGGCTTTTTTGTGTGGTAGGCTCTTAATTGCTGCCTCAACTTCAGACCTTGTTATTGGTCTATTCATAGTTTCGGCTTCCTCCTGGTTTAGGCTTGGGAGGACACAGGAATTTATCCATTTCTTCCTGATTTACTGGTTTATGTGCATAGAGTTGTTTGTAGTATTCTCTGATGATGGTTTGAATTTCTGTGGAATCTGTGGTGATTTTCCCTTTATCGTTTTTTATTGCATCTATTTGGTTGTTCTCTCTCTTCTTTTTTATCAGTCTGGCTAGTGGTCTGTCTATTTTGTTGATCTTTTCGAAAAACCAGATCTTAGATTTATTGGTTTTTTGAAGGGTTTTTCTTGTCTCTATCTCCTTCAGTTCTGCTCTGATCTTAGTTATTTCTTGTCTTCGGCTAGGTTTTGAGCTTTTTTGATCTTGCTCCTCTAGCTCTTTCAATTTTGACGATAGGGTGTCAATTTTGGATCTCTCCACTCTTCCCATGTGGGCACTTATTGCTATATATTTTCCTCTAGAGACTGCTTTAAATGTGTCCCAGAGATTCTGGTACGTTTTGTCTTCATTCTCGTTGGTTTCAAAGAACTTCTTTATTTCTGCCTTCATTTCATTTTTTATCCAATCAACATTCAAGAGCCAATTGTTCAGTTTCCATGAAGCTGTGTGGTTCTGAGTTATTTTCTGAATTCTGAGTTCCAACTTGATTGCACTATGGTCTGAGAGACTGTTTGTTATGATTTCCGTTGTTTTGCATTTGCTGAGGATTTCTTTACTTCCAATTATGTGGTCAATTTTGGAGTAGGTGTGATGTGGTGCTGAGAAGAATGTATATTCTGTGGATTTGGGGTGGAGAGTTCTGTAAATGTCTATCAGGTTTGCTTGTTCCAGGTCTGAGTTCAAGTCCTGGATATCCTTGTTAATTTTCTGTCTGGTTGATCTGTCTGCTATTGACAGTGGAGTGTTAAAGTCTCCCACTATTATTGTGTGGGAGTCTAAGTCTCTTTGTAAGTTATTAAGGACTTGCCTTATATATCTGGGTGCTCCTGCATTGGGTCCATATATATTTAGCATCATTATCTCTTCTTGTTGTATCGATCCTTTTACCATTATGTAATGACCTTCTTTGTCCCTTTTGATCTTTGTTATTTAAAGTCTATTTTATCAGAGATGAGAATTGCAACTCCTGCTTTTTTTTGCTCTCCATTTGCTTGGTAAATCTTCCTCCATCCCTTTATTTTGAGCCTTTGTGTATCTTTGCATGTGAGGTGGGTTTCCTGGATACAGCACACCAATGGGTTTTGGTTTTTTATCCAATTTGCCAGTCTGTGTCTTTTGATTGGTGCATTTAGCCCATTTACATTCAGGGTTAATATTGTTATGTGTGAATTTGATACTGCCATTTTGATGCTAGCTGGCTGTTTTTCCCGTTGGTTCATGTACATTCATTTTGTTGATGGTCTTTAGCATTTGGTATGCTTTTAGGATGGCTGGAACTGGTTGTTTCTTTCTATGTCTAGTGCCTCTTTCAGGAGCTCTTGTAAAGCAGGCCTAGTGGTGACAAAATCTCTGAGTACTTGCTTGTTCGTGAAGGATTTTATTTTTCCTTCACTTATGAAGCTCAGTTTCGCTGGATATGAAATTCTGGGTTGAAAGCTCTTTTCTTTAAGGATGTTCAATATTGGCCCCCACTCTCTTCTGGCTTGTAGAGTCTCTGCCGAGAGATCTGCTGTGAGTCTGATGGGCTTCCCTTTGTGGGTGACCTGACCTTTCTCTCTGGCTGCCCTTAGTATTTTCTCCTTCGTTTCCACCCTGGTGAATCTGACGATTATGTGCCTTGGGGTTGCTCTTCTTTCGGAGTATCTTCGTGGTGTTCTCTGTATTTCCTGGAGTTGAGTATTGACCTGTCTTGCTAGGTTGGGGAAATTTTCCTGGATAATATCCTGAAGAGTGTTTTCCAGCTTGGATTCATTCTCTTCATCACATTCTGGTACACCTACCAAACGTAGGTTGGGTCTCTTCACATAGTCCCACATTTCTTGGAGATTTTGTTCATTCCTTTTTCTGCTTTTTTCTTTAATCTTGGTTTCTCGTTTTATTTCATTGAGTTGATCTTCAACTTCTGATATTCTTTCTTCTGCTTGGTCAATTCGGCTGTTGAAACTTGTGCATGCTTCGCGAAGTTCTCGTGTTGTGTTTTTCAGCTCCTTCAATTCATTCATATTCCTCTCTAAGTTGTCCATTCTCGTTATCAATTCCTCGAATCTTTTTTCAAATCTTTTTTCAAGGTTTTTAGTTTCTTTGCCCTGGTTTAGAACATGTTCCTTTAGCTCACTGAAGTTTCTCATTATCCACTTTCTGAAGTCTGATTCCGTCATTTTGTCACATTCATTCTCCGTCCAGCTTTGTTCCCTTGCTGGTGAGGAGTTTTGGTCCTTTTTTGGAGGTAATGTGTTTTGGTTTCGGGTGCTTTCCTCCTTTTTCGCTGGTTTCTTCCCATCTTTATGGATTTATCCACCTGTCGTCTTAGTAGTGGCTGATTTTTCAATTGGGTCTCTGTGTGGACACAGATTGTTGATGATGAAGTATTTCTGCTACTTAGTTTTCCCTCTAATGGTCTATCCTCTCTGCTGTATGAGTGCTGAGGTCCATTCCAGGCCCTGCTTGTCTGGGGTATACCTGCAGCAGCTGCAGAACAGTGAGGGATGATATCAGTTTCTTTTTCTGCTGCCCTTGTTTTAGAATGATGCCAGCCAAATGTCAGTCTGATTAGTCCTTTTCTGGGGTGACTCCTTGGATATACAGGGGTCAGGGAGCTGCTTGAGGAGACAGTCTGTGCTTTATAGGAGCTCCAGTGCTGAGCTGTGAGCTCCGTTGTTCATTCAGGGTTGTTGGTAGGTTATGTCTGCTGCAATAGAATTCATAAAACACCACTCTTTTTTTTTTTTCACCCTTAGATGCTCTGTCTCAGGGAGTTGGGGCTTTCTTTATGAGTATCTGTTGCACTGTCCTGCCCCACTAGGTGGCAGTCTATTCACTATTTGCCTGCCGGGGCTCTGACCTGCTAACGCGGGTCCGCCCTGTTGCTGCCCAGCGGACTCTCTCTGTTATGGCAGGTTGACTCGGCAACGGCAGGCTGCTTCAGTCCTTGGCGGTACTTAAGTGGGGGTGCACTTCGTCAGCAATGGTGGACGCCCCTCCCTGACCGGGCTGCACCGTCCTAAATGCCGGCAACAAAACTCTCAGCCCCAAGCGCCTCCAGTCGCCGCCCTGCTTGTCCCCGTGAGCGTGGGACCCGCCGAGCCCGATCACCCAGCTCCCTGCCTCAGAGTCCTCTCTCTCTCTCTCTTCCTCTCCCCAAGCTGAAAGGTCGACTCTCTCACTGGCGCCCCAGGAGCCTGCCGATAGGGCACTGGGATCCGTGCGATCTCCCGTGCCACTGCCCACTACCCCGGCTCAGATCACGCTTCCCAGGAAACTCCTGGTCTGGCTCATTGTCCAAGTCCCGTTCAATCAGATGGACATGCCAATCTGCCCTTCCAAATCTCAGATTGCCGGTTTAACAGGGCACCCAGACCAGTGAGTTCCGCGCCGGGTCCCGCTGCGGCGCCGGCCGAAGAGGCGGCAGGAGCCGGTTGCGTTAGCCGGCTGCTAGTGTCCCGTGTCTCTCCCACACCTGGGACTTTCAACGCTCTGTGGGCATAAAAGGAACATCCGAGAATGCGGCTAGGACTCACCCTCTGCGCCTTCACCGAGAGCTGCAATCCTGAGTCACCTCTATGACGCCATCTTGCCTCCTCCCCGGTATTTTATTTTCTTTGTAGCAATTGTGAATGGCAGTTCATTCTTGATTTGGTTCTTTTTAAGTCTGTTATTGGTGTCTAGGAATGCTTGTGATTTTTGAACATTGATTTTATATCCTGAGACTTTACTGAAGTTGCTTTTCAGTTTCAGGAAATTTTGGGCTGAGTTGATAGGGTCTTCTAGGTATACTATTATGTCGACTGCAAATAGAGACAATTTGGTTTCCACTTTTCCTATTTGAATACTCTTTGTTTCTTTTTCTTGCCTGATTGCTCTGGCTAGATCTTCCAGTACTATGTTGAATAGGAGTGCTGAGAGAGTGTATCCTTGTCTAGCTGGATTTCAAAGGGAATTCTTCCAGTTTTTGACCATTAAGTATGATATTGGCTGTTGGTTTGTCATAAATAGCTTTTCTTACTTTGAGATATGTTCCACCAATACCAAGTTTATTGAACGTTTTTAGCATAAAGGGCTGTCGAATTTTTTCAAATGCCTTCTCTGTATTAATTGAAATAATCATGTGGTTTTTGTTTTTGGTTCTGTTTATGTGGTGAATTACATTTACAGACTTGCGTATGTTGAACCAGGCTTGCATCCCTGGGATGAATTTTACTTGATCATGATGGATACGTTTTTTAATGTGCTGTTGCAATCGGTTTGCCAGTATTTTATTGAAGATTTTTACATCTATGTTTATCATTGATATTGGCCTGAAGGTTCCTTTATTTGTTGAGTCTCTGCCAGGTTTTGGTATCAGGATGATGTTGGTCTCATAAAATGATTTGGGATGGGTTCCCTTTTTTTGAATTACTTGTAATATTTTCAGAAGGAATGGTACCAGATCCTCTTTGTGTGTCTGGTAGAATTCGGCTGTGAAACCATCCGGACCTGGGCTTTTGTTGTGTTCTACGCTCTCCATTGCTGCCTCCACTTCAGACCTTGTTGTTGTTCTATTCTTAGTTTCGTCTTCCTCCTTGTTTAGGACTGGGAGGACACAGATGTCCAGGAATTTATCCATTTCTTCCTGGTTTACTAGTTTATGTGGATAGAGTTGTTTGTAGTATTCTCTGATGATGGTTTGAATTTCTCTGGAATCTGCGGTGGTTTCCCCTTTATCATTTTTTATTGCATCTATTTGGTTGTTCTCTTTTTTCTATTTTATCAGTCTGGCTAGTGGTCTGTCTATTTTGTTGATCTTTTTGAAAAACCAGCTCTTCGATTTGTTTACTTTTTGAATGGTTTTTGTGTCTCTATCTCCTTCCATTCTGCTCTGATCTTAGTTATTTCTTGTCTTCGTCTATGTTTTAAGCTATTTTGATGTTGCTCCTCTAGCTCTTTCAATTTTGATGATAGGGTGTTAATTTTGGATTTCTCCACTCTTCTCATATGGGCACTTATTTCTATATATTTTCCTCTACAGACTGCCTTAAATGTGTCTCAGAAATTCTGGTATGTTTTGTCTTCGTTCTCGTTGGTTTCAAAGAACTTCTTTATGTCTGCCTTCATTTCATTGTTCATCCAATCAACATTCAAGAGGCAGTTGATCAGTTTCTATGAAGCTGTGCAGTTCTGAGTTAGTTTCTGAATTCTGACTTCTAACTTGATTACACTGTGGCCTGAGAGACTGTTTCTTATTATTTCAGTTGTTTTGCATTTGCTGAGGAGTGCTTTACTTCCAATTATGTGGTCAATTTTGGAGTAGGTGTGATGTGGTGCTGAGAAGAATGTATATTCTTTGGATTTGGGGTGGAGAGTTCTGTAAATGTCTACCAGGTTTGCTTGTTCCAGGTCTGAGTTCAAGTCCTGGATATCCTTGTTAATTTTCTGTCTGGTTGATCTGTCTGATATTGACAGTGGAGTGTTAAAGTCTCCCACTATTATTGTGTGAGAGTCTAAGTCTCTTTGTAAGTCATTAAGAACTTGCCTTATATATCTTGGTGCTCCTGCATTGGGGCCATATATATTTAGAATCTTTAGCTCTTCCTGTTGTTTCGGTCATTTTACCATTATGTAGTGACCTTCTTTGTCTCTTTTGATCTTTGCTGCTTTAAAGTCTATTCAATCAGAGACAAGAATTGCAACTCCTGCTTTTTTTTTGCTCTCCATTTGCTTGGTAAATCTTCCTCAATCCTTTTATTTTGAGCCTTTTTGTGTCTTTGCGTGTGAGATGGGTTTCCTGGATGCAGCAAACCCATGAGTTTTGGTTTTTTATTCAATTTGCCAGTCTGTGTCTTTTGATTGGTGCATTTAGCCCATTTACATTTAGAGTTAATATTGTTATGTGTGATTTTGATACTGCCATTTTGATGTTAGCTGGCTGTTTTGCCCATTGGTTTATGTGTATTCCTCATTTTTTATACGCTCTTTAGCATTTGGTATGCTTTTAGGATGGCTGGTACTGGTTGTTTCTTTCTATGTGCAGTGCCTCTCTCAGGAGCTCTTGTAAAGCAGGCCTAGTGGTGACAAAATCTCTGAGTACTTGCTTGATCATGAGGGATTTTATTTTTCCTTCACTTATGAAGCTCAGTTTGGCTGGATATGAAATTCTGGGTTGAAAGTTCTTTCCTTTAAGGATGTTGAATATTGGCCCCCACTCTCTTCTGGCTTGTAGAGTCTCTGCTGAGAGATCTGCTGTGAGTCTGATGAGCTTCCCTTTGTGGGTGACCCGACCTTTCTCTCTGGCTGCCCTTAGCATTTTCTCCTTCATTTCAACCCTGGTGAATCTGACGATTATGTGCCTTGGGGTTGCTCTTCTTGCGGTGTATCTTTGTGGTGTTCTCTGTAATTCCTGGAGTTGAGTATTGACCTGTCTTGCTAGGTTGGGGAAATTTTCCTGGATAATATTGTGAAGAGTCTTTTCCAGCTTGGATTCATTCTCTTCATCACATTCTGGTACACCTATCAAACGTAGGTTGGGTCTCTTCACATAGTCCCACATTTCTTGGAGATTTTGTTCATTCCTTTTTGCGCTTTTTTCTTTGATCTTGGTTTCTCATTTTATTTCATTGAGTTGATCTTCGACTTCTGATATTCTTTCTTCTGCTTGGTCAATTCGGCTGTTGAAACTTTTGCATGTTTCACGGAGTTCTCATGTTGTGTTTTTCAGCTCCTTCAATTCATTCATATTCCTTTCTAAGTTGTCCATTCTTATTATCATTTCCTCGAATCTTTTTTCAAATCTTTCTTCAAGGTTCTTGGTTTCTTTGCATTGATTTAGAACTTGTTCTTTTAGCTCACTGAAGTTTCTCATTATCCACTTTCTGAAGTGTGATTCCATCATTTTGTCGCACTCATTCTTTGTCCAGCTTTGTTCCCTTGCTGGTGAGGAGTTTTGGTCCTTTGTAGGAGGTGAGGTGTTTTGGTTTCGGGTGTTTTCCTCCTTTTTGTGCTGGTTTCTTTCCATCTTTGTGGATTTATCCACCTGTCGTCTTAGTAGTTGTTGATTTTTCAATTGGGTCTCTGAGTGGATGCCTAGATTTTTGATGATGAATTATTTCTGTAACTTAGTTTTCCTTCTAATGGTCTAGCCCCTCTGCTGTATGAGTGCTGAGCTCCACTCCAGGCCTTGCTTTTCTGTGGTACACCTGTAGAAGCTGCAAAACAGTGAGGATGCTACCAGTTTTTGTTCTGCTATCTTTGTCCCAGAATGATGCCCACCAAATGTCAGTCTGATTAGTTTTTTTTTTTGAGGTGACTCTTTGGATATACAAAGGTCAGGATGCTGCTTGAGGATACGGTCTGTACTTTATAGGAGCTCCAGTGCTGAGCTGTGATCTCCGTTGTTTATTCAGGGTTGTTTGGCACTTGTGTTTCTGTCTTCTGCAGCAGAACTTATAATCCCCCCTTTTCATATTTTTCCCTCAGATGCTCTGTCTCAGGGTTTTGGGGCTTTCTTTATGATTATCTGTTGCAGTGTCTTTCCCGACCAGGAGATAGTCTATTTACTATTTGCCTGCTGAGCCTCCGCCCTGCTAGCGTGGGTCCCCCCTGCTAGTGCGGGTCTGCCCTGCTGCTGTGGGGCTCTGTTCTGCTGTGGTGCACTCTACCCTGCTGGCAGAGTCTCTCTGTTATGGCGGTTTGCCTTGGCAACAACAGGCTGCATCAGCACTGGGTGGTACTTCAGTAGGGGCAAATTGCGTCCCTAGTAGCAGACTCTCCTTCCCCACTGGGCTGCACCATCCTAGATGAAGCTGTGTCCGCAGCAAAACTCTCAACACTGAGTGCTTCCAATCGCCACCCTGCTTGTCCCCAAGAGGGTGGGACCCGCTGATATCGATCACCTTGCTCCCTGCTTCAGAGCCCATCATCTCTCTCTTTCTCCCCAATTTGAACCGTTGACTCTCTTACTGGCGCCCCAGTAGCCTGATGATAGGGCACTGGGATTCGTGCGATCTGTCATGCCGCTGCCCACTGCACCTGGTCAAGTCACGCTTCCCAGGAATCTTCTGGTCTGGCTCATTGTCCGAGTCCCATTTAATCAGATGGACATATCAATCTGCCCTTCCAAATCTCAGATTGCTGGCTTAACAGGGCGCCCAGACCAGTGATTTTGTGCCAGGTGCTGCTTCACTGCAGCACTGGACAAACCAGCCACGTGAGCCAAAACACTGGCTTCGTTGGCATCCCGTGTCTCTCCTAAACCTGGGAGTTTCCCTGTTCCGAGGGAAACAAAGGTGTGTCTGAGAATGCGGCTAGGACTCACCCTCTGTGCCTTCACTGAGAGCTGCAATCCCAAAATGTTTCTATGGCGCCATCTTGGAAAATCCCTGTAGCCATTTTAAGTAGACTCCTGACTGTCACCAAGGTGTGTATCATTCAGGGAGGTGCTTTATTTGTGGCTATCTTGAATAGGGTCATGACTACTCCACAGGTGTTCCTTATTCACTGAAGCTCAGAAAGAGAGGCCATATTAAATAGACTCCTGACTATTTCCCCCTGTGCATTATTCAGTAAGGCTCTGAATGAATGGTCCTATGGAACAGAATCCTGATAATTCCCCGGGGTTTCATTCAGTGAGATACTGAATCAGTGGTCATATGAAATAGGATTCTGAGTATTACAGTGGTGTGCATTATTCACTGATTCTCTGAGTGTCCATATAAAATAGACTCCTGATTATTCCCCAGTAGTGTATTATTTTTTGGGCTTTCTAATGACTCACGATATAAAATAGACTTCTGATTATTTCATGAGTGTGTAACATTCAGGATATCTATGAATTGGGGGGTAATATAAATTAGTATCCTCAGTATTTCACAGACATGAGCGATTCATTGAGGCTTATAATGAGTGTTTATATTAAATAGAATCCTGACTATTTTCAAGCTGTGTATCACTCAGTGAGGCTCTGAATGATTCACCATATGAGAAAGAATCCTGAGTACTCAACAGCCGTGAATTATTCACTGAGCCTCTGAATGAGTGGCCATGTGAAATACATCCCTGACTTGTTTTTAGTTGTGTACTATTTAGTGAGGCTCCAAATGAGTGGCCATATAAAACAGACCCCTCAGTACTCGAAAGATGTGCATTATTCACTGAGGGGCTGAATGAGAGTGCATAAGCAATAGACTCCTGATTATTACCTTGGTGTGCATGATTCACTGAGGCTCCGAATATTTGGCCATTTGGAATGGATTCCTCACAATTCCATAGGTGTCTGTTATTCACAGAGTTTCTGAATGCATTGCCATTATAAATAGACTCTTGAGAATTCTCCAGGTGTGCACTATTCCGTGAGGCTTTCAATGAGTGGCCACATGAAACACACTCTGCAATGTTTTCTAGGTGTGTATTATTCAGTGAGGCTCTGAAAGAGTGACCAAATAAAATGGATTTCTGACTATTCCAAAGGTGTTTATTATTCAGTGAGGCACTCATTGAGTGTCCATATAAAACTATCCTGACCATTCCCCAGGTGTGTACCCCTCAGTAAGTTACTCAGAGAGTGGCCATATAAAACAGAATCTTGACGATTCCCTAAGTGTGTATTATTGACTGAGGTTCTGAATGAGTGGCCATATGAAATAAACTCCTGACTATTTCACAGGTGCATATTATCTACTGAGGCTAAAAATGAGTGTCCAAATGAAATAGACTCCTGGCTACACCACAGGTGTGCATTATCCACCGAGGCTCTGAAGGAATATCCATCCATAATAGACTCCAACTTATTCTCTAGGTGTGTATTATTCAGTGAGGCTTTAAATATTTGGCCATAGTAATTAGATTCCTTACTATCACACGGGTGTGTATTATACACTGAGGCTCTGAATATCTGTCTACATGAAATAGACTCCTGACTACTCCACATTATTCAGTGACACTCCAAATGAGAGGTCACATGAAAAAGACACCTGACTATTTCACAGGTGTGCGTTATTCAGTGAGACTCTGAATTAGGGGATAAAACAGAATCCTGACGATTTCCCCAGGTGTTTACATTCAGTGAGTCTCTCAATGAGTAGCCATAGGAAAGGGACTTCTAACTATTCTTCAGGTGCGCATTATTCAGTAATTCTCTGAATGAGTGGCCATGAAAAATAGACTCCAGATTATATCACAAATGTGTAATATGAGGTGAGGCTGTGGAAGAGTGGCCATATGAAACAGACTTCTCATTACCCCACAGGTGTGCGTTATTCAGTGATTGTGTGAATCAGTATCCATATGACATAGACTCCTTATTATTCTCCATGTTTACATTATTTAAACAGGTTCTGTATGAATGTGCATACCAAATATCCTGCTGACACTCCGTCATGTGTGTATTCTTCAGTGATTCCCAGAATGAGAGGTCATATGAAATAGACTCCTGACTATCACCCAGATGTGTATCATTCAGGGAGGCACTTAATTCGTGGCTCTCTTAAACAGTGACTTGACTACTTTATAGAAGTTCATTATTTAACTGAGATGCCATATAAAACAATCACCTGACTATTGCCCATTGTGAATTATTCTATACGTCACTGAATGAATGGTAGCATAAAATAGAATGCTTATTATACCCCAGGTTTGTATTTTTCAGTGAAACACTGAATGACTGGCCACATATATGAGGGTCCAGATTATAACCCTGGTGTGCATTATTCAATGAGGCTCTGTGTGGCCATGTGAAATAGACTTCTAATATTCATTGAGTATTCCTAATGTGTGCATTATTCACTTATTCTTTGAGTGGCCATATGAAATAGACTCCTGTCTATTCCCCAGTAGTGTACTATTTCTTGGGTTTCCTAATGACTCACCATGTTAAATAGACTTATGATTATTTCACAAGTATGTAGTATTAAGGGAATCTATGAATTGGGTTGTAATATAAATTGGGATCCTCAGTATTCCACAGACATGCATGATTCACTGAGGCTCATAATGAGTGTTTTTATTAAATAGAATTCTAACTATTCCCAAGTTGTGAATCGTTCAGTGAGGCTCTGAATGATTCGCCATATGAGAAAGGCTCCTGAGTACACAACAGCTGTAAATTATTCACTGAGCCTCTGAATGAGTGGCCATGTGAAATACACCCCTGACTTTTTTCCAGTTGTGTACTATTCAATGAGGCTCAAAATGTATGACCATATAAAACAAACCCCTCAGTACTCGACAGAGGTGCATTATTTACTGAAGGGCTGAATGAGAATGCATAAGCAATAGATTTTTGATTATTTCCTTGGTGTGCATGATTCACAGAGGTTCGGTATATATGGCCATTTGGAATGGATTCCTCACAATTCCCTAGGTGGGTGTTATTCACAGAGTCTCCGAATGCATTGCCATTCCAAATAGACTCTTGAGAATTTTCCAGGTATGCACTGTTTTGTGAGGCTCTGAATGAGTGGCCACATGAAACACATTCCCCAATGGTATCTAGCTGTGCATTTTTCACTGAGGCTCTGAAACAGTGACCAAATGAAATATATTTCTGACTATTTCACAGGTGTGCATTATTCAGTGAGGCACTCAATGTGTGTCTATATGAAACTGTCCTGAGTATTCCCCAGGTGTGTACCACTCAGTAAGGTATTGAGAGAGTGGCCATATAAAATAGACCCTTGACTATTACCCAAGTGTGTATTATTCACTGAGGCTCTGAGTGAGTGGCCATATGAAATAGACTCCTGACTGTTTTAAAGGTGCATATTATCCACTGAGGCTAAGAATGAGTGTCCAAATGAAATAGACTCCTGGCTACTCCACAGGTGTGCATTATTCACCGAGGCTCTGAATGAATGTCCATCGGAAATAGACTTCAAATTGTTCTCCAGGTGTGTATTATTCAGTGAGGTTCTGAATATGTGTCCATGTTAATTAGATTCCTTACTATCACATGGGTGTGTGTTATTCACTGAGGCTCTGAATATGTGTCTACATGAAATAGACTCCTGACTACTCCGCATTATTCAGTGACACTCCGAATGGGAGGCCACATGGAAAAAACACATGACTCTTCCACAGGTGTGCTTTATTCAGTGAGACTCTGAGTGAGGGGATAAAACAGAATCCTGACTATTTCCCCAGGTGTGTACATTCAGTGAGTCTCTCAATGAGTAGCCATAAAAAAGGGACTTCTGACTATTCCACAGGTGTGCATTATTCAGTAATTCTCTGAATGAGTGGCCATAAGACATAGAGTCTATATTATATCACAGGTGTGTAATATGCGGTGAGGCTGAGAAAGAGTGGCCATATGAAACAGACTTATTATTACTCCACAGGTGTTCTTTATTCACTGATTGTGTGAATCAGTGGCCATATGACATAGACTCCTTATTATTCTCCATGTTCACATTATTTAACCAGGTTCTGTATGAGTGTGCATACCAAATATCCTGCTGACACTTCGTCAAGTGTGTATTCTTCAGTGATTCCCAGAATGAGAGGTCATATGAAATAGACTGCTAAGAATCACCCAGGTGTGTACCATTTAGGAAGGCACTTAATTCGTGTCTCTCTTAAACAGTGACTTGACCACCCCATAGACATTCATTATTTAACTGAGGAACCATATAAAATAGACACCTGACTATTGCCTGTTGTGAATTATTTTATAAGGCTCTGAATGTGTGTTAGTATGGAATAGAATATTTATGATTCCCCACGTTTGTATCATTCCGTGAGGCACTGAATGAGTGGCCATATAAAAGAGTATCCAGACTACCACCCTGGTGTGCATTATTCACTGAACCTCTACATAAGTGGCTATATGAAGTAGACCCTTAACTCTTCCTTAGGTGTGTATTATTGAATAAGACTCTGAATAAATGGGCATAAAAAAGAGACTCCTGGTTATTGCCCAGGTTTGCATTATTTACAGAGACCCTGAATGTGTAGACATTTGAAGTGGACTTGAGACTGATTCCAAGGGATGTATTATTCACCGAGGCCCAGAACGAGTGGCCATATGAAAAAGATTCCAGACTTGTATAGTTTGTATGATATAAATATTATTCTCTGAAACACTGAAAAAGTGGTCATATGAAATAGACCAAATTTTACTCCACAGGTGTGCGTTATTCCTTGATATTCTAAATGAATCACCATATCAAATACACTAGTGTTTATTCCCCACATGTGCAGTATTCAAAGAGGTTCTTTATGAGTGTCCATAAAAAATACCCTTCTGACAATCACTCGTGTGTGACATTCAGGGAGGTGCTTAATTTGGGTTACCTTAAAGAGGGTCCTGACTACTCCACAGCTGTTTGTTATGCACTGAAGCTCTGACTAAGAGGCCATATGAAATAGACTCCTGACTATTACCCCATTGTGCATTATTCGGTAATGCTGTGATTGAGGGGTCATACGGCATGGACTCTGACTATTCCCCAGTTGTGTATTATTCAGTGAGTTCTGAATGAGTGACCATATAAAATGGACTGCTGACTATATCATCTTGACTATTTCTCAGCTATGCATGTTCCACTGGGTCACTGGGTGAACGGTCATAACAAATAGACTCCAAAGTACTCCCCGGGTGTGCATCATTCTGTGAGTCTCTGAATAAGCGGCTATATTAAATAGAATCCTGAGTATTCCCTAGGTATATATGATTCTTCACTAAGGTTCTGAATGAGTAGACATGTGAAATACACTCCTGACTTTTCGTAGGTCTGTATTATTCAGTGAGGCTCTGCACGCGTGTCCACAGGAAAGCGACTACTGAATAATCCTCAGGCGTTCATTTTTAGGTTCGGCTCTAAATGAGTGGCAATACGACATAGAAACTTGACTTTCCTTAAGGTGTATGTTATTAAGTGAGGCTCTGAATATTTGGCTATATGAAATAGGATTCAGGCTACAATACAGGTGTTCCTTATTCAGTGAATCTGTGAAGGAGAGGCCATATGTCATAGCGTCCTGAGTATTTCCCAGATATGCATTATTCACTGAGGCTCTGAAACTTTGCCCATATAAAATAGTCTCCTGACTAGTACACAGGTGTGTATCATTTAATGAGTCTTTGAGTTAGTGACCATATAAAATAGACTTCTGACTATTAGCCAGGTGAGTATTATTGACACAGACTCTGAATATTTTGGCATATGGAATAGACTACTGACTATTCCAAAGTTGTACATTACTCACTCAGGCTTTGATTTTGTGGCCATATAAAATAAACTAGTGTCTATTCCACACGTGTGCATTATTCACTGAGGATGTAAATGAGTGTCCATATAAAGTAGAACCCTAACTCCTCCCCAGGTGTGTATTACTCAGTGAGGCTCTACTTGTGTGATGATATGAAACAGGATGTCTATCTCAAATATTTTCATTATTTAGTGAATCTCTGAATGAATGGCTTTATAAAATAGACTGCTTTGCACTGTACATTTGTGCATTATTGACTGAGGCTATGTGTCAGTGGACTTATGAAATAAAATGGTGACTGTTCTACAGGTGTTTTATTCACTGAGGTTCTGAATGATTGGCTGTTTGAAATACACTCCTGTCTACTCCACAGGTGTGCAATATTCACTGAGGCTATGAATGAGTGTTCATATGACATAGCCTCCTGATTACTGACCAGATGTGTCTTAGTCAATGAGGCTTCTAAAAAAATGGTGATATAAAATATAATCCTGACTAATTCCCAGGCGTGCATCAATCAGTAATGCTCTGATTGAGCAGCCATATGTCATAGACTCTAACTAGTCCACAGGTGTGCAGTATTCACTGAGTTTCTGAATAATTGGCCACATGAAATAGAGTCCTGACTTCCCCAGGTGTGGATTACTTACTAAGGTTATAAATGAGTGAATGCATAAAATAACCTCTTAACTATTCCTCCCATGTGCATTTTCCACTGAGGCACTGAAGGAACCATCATATCAAATAGACTCCACACTATTTCACAGGTGTGCATTATTCCACGAGTTTCTGAATGAGTGGCCATATGAAATAGACTCCTTAGTATTCCCCAGGTATGTATGATTCAATGAGGCTCTGAATGAGTGGCCATGTAAAGTACACTCCTGACATTTCCATAGATGTGTATTGTTCAATGAGGCTCTGAATGAGTGGACAGAGGAAAAAGACTCCTGAATACTCGCAGGGGTGCATTTTTAGGTTTGGCTCTGAAAGAGTGTCTTTATAAAATAGAATCTTGACTTTATCCCAGGTGTTTATTATTTAGTAAAGCTCTGAATGAGAGGCCATTTGTAATAGTGTCCTGAGTATGCCCCGGTATGTATTAGTCACTGAGGCTCTGAATGTTTGGCCATATGAAATAGCCTCCTGACAATTCCACAGATGTGTATTATTTAATGAGGCTTTGCGTTAGTGATTAGATGAAACAGATATCTTACTGTTCCTAACCTGTGTATTATTGACTGAGACACTGATTAAGTGGGCATATGGAATAGACTCCTATTATTCCACAGTTGTGCATTACTCACTCAGGCTTTGATTTTGTGGCTATACAAAATAGACCAGTGTCTGTTCCACAGATATGCATTATTTACTGAGGCTCTAAATGAGTGGCTATATGAAGAAGACTCTTAACTCTTTTCCAGTTGTGTATTACTGAATGAGACTGAATAAGTGAGCCTAAGAAAGAGACTCCTGTCTATTCCCCAGGTGTGCATTATATACAGGGACTGTCAATGTGTGGCCATTTGAAGTAGACATTAGACAATTTCCCAGGTGTGTATTATTCACTGAGGCCCTGAACAAGTGGCCATATGAAAGAGATTCCTGGATATTGCCGATATATATATATTATTCGCTTAAACACTGAAATGGTGGTCATATGAAATAGACTCGATTTTACTTCACAGGTGTGTTTTTTAATGATTCCATAAGGAATCACCATATGAAATAGACTAGTGATTATTCTTCACATGTGCATTATTCAAAGAAGTTCTGTATTAGTGTCCATATGAATTAGAATCCTTACTGTCACAGAGGTGTGTATCATTCAGGGAGGTGCTTAATTTTTGGCTATCGTGAGATTTCTGAGATGGCGCTGTAGAAACAACTCAGGATTGCAGCTCTCAGTGAAGGCTCAGAGGGCGAGTCCTTGCCGCATTTTCAGACGGACTTTTGTTACCCACAGAAGGGAGAAATTTCCGGGTGTAGGTGAAACACATGACAGCAGCATAGCTTTGTTGGCTTCCACGGCCATTTTGGCTGGTGCTGCAGCACAGCGGAACCGGGCACAAAACTCACTGGTCTGGGTGCCCTGTTAAACTGGCAATCTGAGATTTGGGAGGGCAGATTGACATGTCCATCTGATTGAACGGGACTTGGACGCAGAGCCAGACCAGGAGATTCCTGGGAAGAGTGATTTGAGCCGGTGCAGTTGGCTGTCACAAGGGAGATCAAACGGATTCCAGTTCCCCATGAGCAGGCAACAGGGGAGCCTGTGAGAGAGTCAACCATTCAACTTGGAGAGAAAATGAGAGAAAGAGAGAGAGAGAGAGAGAGAGAGAGAGAGGAGAGACTCGGAGGCAGGGAGCCAGGTGATTAGGATTGTCGGGTCCCACCCTCACTGGGACAAGCAGTTTGGCGATTTGAGGTGCTCAGGGTTGAGAGTTTTACTGCGGGCTGAGCTGAATCCAGGATGGTGCAGCTTGGTGGGGGAGGGGCGTCCGCCACTATGGACGCATACCACCCCTATTGAGGTACACACCAATTGCTGATGTAACCAGCCATTGCTGAGGCAACCAGAGATAACAGAGAGACTCTGCCAACAGGGTGGAGCACACCACAGTAGAAAGGAGCCCCACAGCACCAGGGCGGACCCAAGCTAGCAAGGCAGAGCCCTGGCAGGCAAACAGTGAATAGACTGCCTTCTAGCAGGGAAGGACAGTGCAACAGATACTCTTAAAGTAAACCCCACCTCCCTGAGACAGAGAATCTGAGGGAAAAAAAGGTTTTATGAGTTTTGCCGCAGCAGACCTAAACACATCCGCCCAAAAACCCTGAATGAACAACGGAGCTCACAGCTCAGCACTGGAGCTCCTATAAAGTACAGATCGTCTCCTCAAGCAGCACCCTGACCCCTGTATATCCAAGAATCACCTCAAAAAAGGACTAATCAGACTGACATTTGGCGGGCATTATTCTGGAACAAAGATAGAAGAAACTGGTAGCATTCCTCACTGTTCTGCAGCTTCTACAGGTGTACCCCAGACAAGCAGGAACTGGAGTGGACCTCAGCACTCATACAGCAGAGGGGCTAGACAATTAGAAAAAAAACTAAGTAACAGAAATTCTTCATCATCAACAACCTGGGCGTCCACTCAGAGACTCAATTGAAAAGTCAGCAACGACAGGTGCATAAATTCACAAAGACTGGAAGGAACCAGGGAAAAAAAACAGAAAAACACCCAAAACCAAAACAACTTACCTCCTACAAAGTACCAAAACTCCTCACCAGCAAGGTAACAAAGCTGGACGGAGAATGAGAGTGACAAAATGATGGAATCAGACATCAGAAGGTGGATAATGAGAAACTTCAGTGAGCTAAAAGAACATGTTCTAAATCAGTGCAAAGAAACTAAGAACCTTGAAAGAAGATTTGAAAAAAGATTCGAGGACATGATAACAAGAATGGACAATTCCTCTTCATTAGAGAGGAATATGAATGAATAGAATGAGCTCAGAAACACCACATGAGAACTTATCAAAGCATGCACAAGTTTCAACAGCCGAATTGACCAAGCAGAAGAAAGAATATCAGAAGTCGAAGATCAACTCAATGAAATAAAACGAGAAACCAAGATTAGAAAAAAAAAGCACAAAGAGGAATGAACAAAATCTCCAAGAAATGTTGTGAGACTATGTGAAGAGACCTAACCTACGTTTGATTGCTGTACCAGAATGTGACGAAGAGAATAAATCCAAGCTGGAAAACACTCTTCAGAATATTATCCAGAAAAATTTCCCTACCCTAGCAAGGCACTCCAATACTCAACTCCAGGAAATACAGAGAACACCACAAAGATATTCTGCAAGAAGAGCAACCCCACGGCACATAATCGTCAGATTTTTCAGGGTTGAAATGAAAGAGAAAATACTAAAAACAGCCAGAGAGAAGGGTCGGGTCACCCACAAAGGGAAGCTCATCAGACTCACAGCAGATCTCTCGGCAGAAACTCTACAAGACAGAAGAGAGTGGGGGCCAATATTCAACATCCTTAAAGAAAAGAACTTTCAACCCAGAATTTCATATCCAGCCAAACTGAGCTACATAAGTGAAGGAAGAATAAAATCTTTTGCCAACAACAAGTACTCAGAGATTTTCACACCACCAGGCCTGCTTTAAAAGAGTCCTAAAAGAGGCACTACACATAGAAAAGTACAACCAGTCCCAGCCATTCTAAAAACATTCCAAATTCTAAAGAGCATCAACAAATTAAAGAATCTGCATCAACCAATGGACAAAACAGCCAGCTAGCATCAAAATGGCAGTATCAAACTCACACATAACAATATTAACCCTAAATGTAAATGGGCTAAATGCACCAATCAAAAGACACAGACTGGCATATTTGATAAAAAACCAAAACACATTGGTGTGCTGTATCCAGGAAACCCATCTCACATCCAATGATTCACAAAGGCTCAAAATAAAGGGATGGAGGAAGATTTACCAAGCAAATGGAGAGCACAAAAAAGCAGGAGTTGCAATTCTCATCTCTGATAAAATAGACTTTATTTATTTATTTTTTATTTTATTTTTAAATTTTTATTGAATTTTAGGTTTTGGGGTACATGTGCAGAACGTGCAAGATAGTTGCATAGGTACACACATGGCGGTGTGTTTTGCTGCCTTCCTCCACTTCACCCACATTTGGTATTTCTCCCCAGGCTATTCCTCCCCAGCTCCCCATGCTGTCCCTCCCTTATTCCCCCCAATAGTCCCCAGTGTGTAGTACCCTCCTCCCTGTGTCCATGTGTTGTCATTTATCTCACCCGACTATGAGTGAGAATATGTGGTATTTCGTTTTCTGTTCTTGTGTCTTTTTGAAGAGAATGATGTTCTCCAGATTCATCCATATCCTTACAAAGGACATATAAACTCGTCATTTTTGATTGCTGCATAATATTCCATGGTGTATATGTGCCACATTTTTCCAGTCCAGTCTATCATCGATGGGCATTTGGGCTGGTTCCAGTTCTTTGCTATTGTAAACAGTGCTGCAATGAACATTCGTGTGCATGTGTCCTTATAGTAGAACGATTTATAGCACTTGAATATTTACCCAGTAAACGGATTGCTGGGTCAAATGGAATTTTTATTTCTAGGTCCCTGAGGAATCGCCACACTGTCTTCCACAATGGCTGAACTAATTTACACTCCCACCAACAGTGTAAGAGTGTTCCTATTTCTCCACATCCTCTCCAGCATCAGTTGTCTCCAGATTTTTTAATGATCGCCATTCTAACTGCCATGAGATGGTATCTCAATGTGATTTTGATTTGCATCTCTCTAATGACCAGTGATGATGAGCGTTTTCTCATGTGTTTGTTGGCCTCATGTATGTCTTCTTTTGTAAAGTGTCTGTTCATGTCCTCTGCCCATTTTTTAATGGGCTTGTTCGTTTTTTTCCTGTAAATCTGTTTGAGCTCTTTGTAAATTCTGGATATCAGCCCTTTGTCAGATGTGTAAACTGCAAAGATTTTTTCCCATTCTTATGGTTGCCGATTCACTCTAGTGACTGTTACTTTTGCCATGCAGAAGCTGTGGAGTTTGATTAGGTCCCATTTGTCTCTTTTGGCTTTTGTTGCCAATGCTTTTGGTGTTTTGATCATGAAGTCCTTGCCTACTCTTATGTCCTGAATGGTTTTGCCTAGATTTTCTTCTAGGGTTTTTATGGTGTCAGGTCTTATGTTTAAGTCTTTAATCCATCTAGATTTAAAGGAACATAAGGGACCTCTTTAAGAAAAACTACAAACCACTGCTCAATGAAATAAGAGAGGACACAAACAGATGAAGAAACATTCCATGTTCTTGGTTAGGAAGAATCAATATTGTGAAAATGGATATACTTCCCAAAGTAATTTACACAATCAATGCTATCCCCATCAAACTACCATTGAATTTCTTCACAGAACTGGAAAAAACCACCATAAATTTCATATGGAACCAAAAAAGAGCCCTCATAGCCAAGTCAATTATAAGCAAAAAGAACACAGCGGGAGGCATCACACTATCAGACTTCAAACTATACTACAAGGCTACCGCAATCAAAACAGCATGGTACTCGTACCAAAACAGAGATATAGACCAATGGAACAGAACAGAAGCATTGGAGGCAACATAACATATCTACAACCATATTATCTTTGATAAACCAGACAAAAACAAGCAATGGGGAAAGAATTCCCTATTTAATAAATGGTGTTGGGAAAACTGGCTAGCCATGTGCAGAAAGCAGAAACTGGACCCCTTCCTGTCCCAAATATTTTTATTATTCAGTGAATCTCTTAATGAGTGGCTTTATGAAATAGACTGTTGAGAACTCTACATTTGTGCATTATTCACTGAGGCTATGAGTCAGTGGCCTTATGAAATAATTCAGACTGTTCCACAGGTGCATATTATTTACCGAGGCTCTGAATGAGTGGCTGTGTGAAATACACTCCTGGCAACTCCACAGGTGTGCATTGTTCACTGAGGCTATGAATGAGTGTTCATATGACATAGCCTCCTGATTACTGACTAGATGTGCATTACTCAATGAGGCTCTTAAATAATGGTGATATGAAATAGAATCCTGACTAATTCCCAGTTGTGAATCAATCAGTAATGCTCTCATTGAGTGGCAATATGTCATAGACTCTAAATAGTCCACATGTGTGTAGCATTCACTGAGTTTCAAAATAATTGGCCACACGAAATAGACTCCTAACTATTCCCCAGTCGTGTATTACTTACTAAGGGTATGGATGAATGGCTACATAAAATAGCCACTTAACTATTCCTTCCCGTGTGCATTTTCCACTGAGACACTGAATGAACCATCATATCAAATAGATTCCAGGCTTTTTCGCAGGTGTACGTTATTCCACGTGTTTCTTAATGAGTGGCCATATGAAATAGACTCCTGAGTATTCCCCAAGTATGTATGATTCAATGAAGCTCTGAATGTGTAGACATAGGAAAGAGACTCCTGAATACCCATAGGAGTGCATTCTTATGTTTGGCTCTGAAAGGGTGTCTTTATGAAATAGAATCCTGACTTTCCCCCAGGTGTTCATTATTCAGTGAAGCTCTGAATTGGAGCCCATATGTAATACTGTCCTGAGGATGCCCTGGTATGTATTTGTCACTGAGGCTGTGAATATTTGGCCATATGAACTAGCCTCCTGACTCTTCCACAGGTGTGTATTATTTAATGAGGCTTTGAGTTAGTGATTAAATGAATTAGATTCCTTACTATACCTAAGGTGTGTATTATTGACTGAGACACTGATTAAGTGGGTATATGGAATAGACTTCTCATTATTTCAAAGTTGTGCATTACTCACTCAGGCTTTGATTTTGTGGCCATACAATATAAACCACTGTCTGTTCTACAGGTGAGCATTATTTACTGAGGCTCCAATTGAGTGGCTATACGAAGAAGACACTTAACTTTATTGCAGGTGTGTATTACTTAATGAGACTGAGTAAGTGAGTCTAAGAAAGAGACTCCTGTCTATTCCCTAGCTGTGCATTATATAAAGAGTCTCTCAATATGTGTCCATTTGAGGTAGACACTAGACAGTTTCCCAGGGGTTTATTATTCACTATGGCTCTTAAAGAGTGTCCATATGAAAGTAATTTCTGAATATTCCAGATATATATATATATATATATATATATATATATATATATATATATATATAATTTTCTGAAATACTGAAATGGTTGCTGTATAAAATAGACTCGCTTTTACTTCACAAGTGTGTGTTATTCAATGATTCTCTAATGGAATCACCATATAAAATAGGCTAGTGATTATTTTTTACATGTGCATTTTTGAAAGAGAGAATGTATAACTGTTTATATCAAATAGTTTCCTGATTGTCACACAGGTGTGTATCATTCTTGGAGGTGCTTAATTTGTGGCTATCTTTAATAGGGTCCTTACTACTCCACAGGTTTTTATTATTCACTGAATCTGTGAATGAGAGGCCATATGAAATAGACTCCTGACACTTGCCCCAGTGTGCATTATTTAGTAATACTCTGAATGAGTGTTCCTATTCAATAGAATCCTGAAGATTCCCTGGTGTGTATCATTCAGAGAGTTGCTGAATCTGTGGTCACATGAAACAGGATCCTGACTATTACCATGGTATGCATTATTCACTGCGGCTCTGAGTGGCCATATAAAATAGACTTCTAATATTCACAGATTATTCCTCATGTGTGCATTATTCACTGATTCTCTAATTGGCCATATGAAATAGACTCCAGACAGTATCATAAGTGTATAATATTTGGTAAGGCTGTGAAAGAGTGGCCACAGGAAACAGACCTTTTATTACACCACATGTGTGCGTTATTCACTGATTGTCTGAATGATTAGTCATATGACATGGACTCCTAATTATTCTCCATGTGTGCATTATTCAAGCAGGTTCT
The DNA here is from genome assembly GCA_031835075.1 of Saguinus oedipus. NCBI lineage: Eukaryota > Metazoa > Chordata > Mammalia > Primates > Cebidae > Saguinus > Saguinus oedipus. The sequence goes on from CM063174.1 coordinate 172,386,145, forward strand.
GCATGAGTGTCCATACCAAATAGACTCCTGACACTTCCCCAGGTGTGTATTCTTCAGTTACTCACAGAATGAGATATTATATAAAATAGACCCCTGACTATCACCTAGGTGTGTATCACTTAGAAAGGCACTTAATTAGTGGCTACCATAAACAGCGTCCTGACTACTCAATAGAAGTTCATTATTCACTGAAGCTCTAAATGAGAGGCCATATAAAAGAGTCACTAGACTATTGCCTTGTTGTGACTTATTCAGTAAGGCTCTGAATGAGTGGCAGTATGGAATAGAATCCTGATGATTCCCCAGGTGTGTATCCTTAAGTGAGGCACTGAATGAGTGGCTATATGAGAGAGACTGCAGACTATTACCCTGTTGTGCAGTATTCATTGAGGATCTAAATGGGTGGCTATATGAAGTGGACTCTTAACTCTTCTGCAGGTGTGTATTATTTAATGAGACTCTGAATAAGTGGGCATAAAAAAGAGACTCCTGTCTATTGCCCAGGTGTGCGTTATTTACAGAGACTCTAAATGTGTAGCCGTTTTAAGTAGACTCCTGACTGTCACCCAGGTGTACATCATTCATGGAGGTGTTTTATTTGTGCCTATCTTAAATAGCATCCTGACTACTCCACAGGTGTTCATTATTCACTGAAGCTCCAAAGGAGAGGCCATATGAAATAGACTCCTGACTATTGCCCTCTTGTGCATTATTCAGTAAGGCTCTGAATGAATGGTCCTATGGAACAGAATTCTGATGATTCCCCGGTGTGTCATTCAGAGAGATACTGAATCAGTGGTCATATGAGTCAGGATCCTGAGTATTACTGTGTTGTGCATTATTCACTGAGGTTCTGTGTGGCCATATGAAACAGACTCTTAATATTCACTGAGTATTTCTCATGTGTGCATTATTCACTGATTCTCTGATTGGCCCTATGAAAGAGAATTCTGACTGTTCCCCAGTACTGTATTATTTCTTGGGGTTTCTAATGACTCACCATATGAAATAGACTTCTCATTATTTCACAAGTGTGTAATATTCGGGGAATCTATGAATTGGGGTTAAAATGAATTAGTATCCTCAGTATTCCACAGACATGCGTGATTCACTGAGAATCATAATGAGCATTTATATTAAATAGAATCCTGACTATTCCCAAACTGTGTATTGTTCAGTGAGGCTCTGAATGACTCGACATATGAGAAAGTCTCCTGAGTACTCAAAAGCTGTGAATTATTCACTAAGCCTCTGAATGAGTGGCCATATGAAATACACCCCTGACTTCTTTTCAGTTGTGTACTATTCAGTGAGGCTCAAAATGAGTGGCCATATAAAACAGACCCCTAAGTACTCGACAAATTTGCATTATTCACTGAGGGGCTGAATGAGAGGGCATAATCAATAGATTCCCGATTATTTTTTTGGTGGGCATGATTCACTGAGGCTCCGAATATGTGGCCATTGGCAATGGATTTCTCACAATTCCCAAGGTGTGTGTTATTCACAGTTTCTCTGAATGCATTGCCATTTCAAATTGACTCTTGGGAATTCTCCGGGTGTGCACTATTTCGTGAGGATCTGAATTAGTGGCCACATCAAACACACTCCCCAACGTTTTCTAGGTGTGTATAATTCATTGAGGCTCTGAAAGAGTGACCAAATAAAATAGATTCCTGACTGTTCCACAGGTGTGCATTATTCAGTGAGGCACTCATTGAGTGTTCATATGAAACTCTCCTGACTATTCCACATGTGTGTACCACTCAGTAAGGTACTGAGAGAGTGGCCATATAAAATTGACTCTTGACTATTTCCAAAGTGTGTATTACTCATTGAGGTTCTGAATGACAGGCTATACAAAATAGACTCCTGACTATTTCACAGGTGCATATTATCCACTGAGGCTAAGAATGAGTGTCCAAATGAAATAAACTCCTAGCTAGTCCACAGGTGTGCATTATTCACCGAGGCTCTGAATGAATGTCCATCTGAAATAGACTCCAAATTATTCTCCAGGTGTGTATTATTCAGTGAGGCTCTTAATATGTGGTCATATTAATTAGATTCCTTACTATCACACGGGTGTGTATTATTCACTGAGGCTCTGAATATGTGCCTACATGAAATAGACTCCTGACTACTCCACATTATTCAGTGACACTCCGAATGAGAGGCCACATGTAAAAGACACATGACTAATTCTCAGTTCTGCATTTTCCACTGAGGCACTCGGTGAACGGTCATATCAAATAAATTTCAGACTATTACCCAGGTGTGCATTATTCAGGGAGTCTCTGAATAAGTGGCTACATTAAATAGAATCCTGAGTATTTCTCAGGTATATATGATTCTTCACTGAGTTTCTGAATGAGTGGCCATGTGAAATACACTCCTGAGATTTCCATAGGTCTGTATTACTCAGTGAGGATCTGAATGAGTGGCCATAGGAAAGCGACTACTGAATACTCTTCATGTGTGCATTTTTAGGTTCGGCTCTAAATGATTGGCTATACGACATAGAAACTTGACTTTCCCCAAGGTGTATATTATTGAGAGAGTCTCTGAATATGTGGCTATGTGAAATAGAATTCTGACAACAATACAGGTGTTCCTTATTCAGTGAACCTCTGAAGGAGAGGCCATATGTAATAGCATCCGGAGTATTCCCCAGATACGCATTATTTACTGAGGCTCTGAAACTTTGGCCATATGAAATACCCTCCTGACTCGTCCACAGGTGTGTATCATTTAATGAGTCTTTGAGTTAGTGACAATATGAAATAGACTTCTGACTATTCCCCAGGTGTGTATTATTGACTCAGACTCTGAATATATGGGCATACGGAATAGACTACTGACTATTCCAAAGTTGTGCATTACTCATTCAGGCTTTGATTTTGTGGCTATATAAAATTCACGAGTGTCTATTTCACATGCTTGCATTATTCACTGAGGCTGTAAATGAGTGGCCATATAAAGTAGACTCCTAACTCTTCCCCAGGTTTGTATTACTCAGTGAGGCTCTCTTTGTGTGATCATATGAAACAGGATGATGCCTATCCCAAATATTTTTATTATTTAGTGAATCTCTGAATGAGTGGCTTTATTAAATAGACAGCTGAGTACTGTAAATTTGTGCATTATTCACTGAGGCTATGAGTCAGTGGCTTTATAAAATGAAATGCTGACTCTTCCACAGGTGTGTATTATTCAATGAAGCTCTGAATGAGTGGCTGTGTGAAATACACTCCTGGCTACTCGACAGGTGTGCATTATTCACTGAGGCTATGAATGAGTGTTCATATGACATAGCCTCCTGATTACTGACCAGATGCGCATTACTCAATGAGGCTCTAAAACAATCGTGATATGAAACAAAATCCTGACTAATTCCCAGGTGTGCATCAATCAGTAATGCTCCGATTGAGCGGCCATATATCATAGACTCTAGTCCACAGGTGTGTAGCATTCACTGAGTTTCTGATTAATTGGCCACATAAAATAGACTCCTAACTATTCCCCATTTGTGTATTACTTACTAAGGGTATGGATGAGTGGCTACATAAAATAGCCACTTAACTATTCCTCCCGTGTGCGTTTTCCACTGAGGCACTGAATGAACCATCATATCAAAGAGACTCCAGACTATTTCACAGGTCGGCATTATTCCATGAGTTTCTGAATGAGTGGCCATATGAAATAGATTCCTGAGTATTCCCCAAGTATGTATGATTCAATGAGGCTCTGAATGAGTGGCCATGTATTGTATTTCAATACAATCCTTATATTTCCATAGATGCATATTACTCAATGAGGCTCTGAATGAGTAGACATAGGAAAGAGATTCCTGAATACCCGCAGAAGTGCATTTTTAGGTTTGGCTCTGAAAGAGTGTCTTTATAAAATAGAATCCTGACTTTCCCCCAGGTGTTCATTATTCAGTGAATCTCTGAATGAGTGGCCATATGTAACAGTGTCCTGAGTATGCCTTGGTATGTATTAGTCACTGAGGCTCTGTATGTTTGGCCATATGAAATAGCCTCCTGACTCTTCCACGGTGTGTATTATTTAATGAGGCTTTGAGTCAGTGATTAGATGAAATAGATCTCTTATTATTCCTAAGATGTGTTTTTGACTGAGACACTGATTAAGTTGGCATATGCAAAAGACTTATCATTATTTCAAAGTTGTGCATTACTCACTCAGGCTTTGATATTGTGGACATACATAGTAAACCAGTGTCTGTTCTACAGGTATGCATTATTTACTGAGGCTCTAAATTAGTGGCTATATGAAGAAGACTCAACTTTATTTCAGGTGTGTATTACTTAATGAGACTGAATAAGTGAGCCTAAGTAAGAGACTCCTGTACTCTCAATGTGTGGCCACTTGAAGTAGACACTAGACAATTGCCCAGGGGTGTATTATTCACTGAGGCTCTGAACGAGTGTCCATATGAAAGAGATTTCTGAATATTCCATATATATATATATATATATATATATATATATATATATATATATTATTCTCTGAAACACTGAAATGGTGGCCATATGAAATAGACTCGAGTATACTTCACAGGTGTGTGTTATTCAATGATTATCTAAAGGAATCACCACATAAAATAGACTAGTGATTATTTTTTACATGTGCATTATTTACAGAGAATTTACAAGTGTTCATATCAAATAGTCTCCTGTCACATAGGTGTGTATCATTCAGAGAGGTGCTTAATTTGTGGCTATCTTAAATAGGGTCCTGACTACTCCACAGGAGTTTATTATTCACTGAATCTCTGAATGAGAGGCTATATGAAATAGACTCCTGACACTTGCCCCAGTGTGCATTATTTAGTAATACTCTGAATGAGTGTTCCTATTCAATAGAATCCTGAAGATTCCCTGGTGTGTATCGTTCAGAGAGATACTGTATCAGTGGTCTCAAGGAACAGGATCTGACTATTACCGTGGTATGCATTATTCACTGCGGCTCTGAGTGGCCATATAAAATAGACTTCTAATATTCACAGGCTATTCCTCATGTGTTCATTATTCACTGATTTTCTGAGTGGCCTTATAAAATAGACTCCAGGCTGTATCATAAGTGTATAATATTCGGTAAAACTGTGAAACACTGGCCACATGAAACAGACTTCTTATAACACCACATGTGTGCATTATTCTCTGGTTGTCTGAATGAGTAGCCATATGACATGGACTCCTAATTATTTTCCATGTGTGCATTATTCAAACAGGTTCTGCATGAGTGTGCATACCAAATAGACTCCTGACACTTTCCCAGGTGTGTATTCTTAAGTTATTCCCAGAATGAGAGATCATATAAAATAGACTCCTGACTATCATCCAGGTGTGTATCATTCAGGGAGGCACTTAAATCATGGCTACCATAAACAGCGTCCTGACTACTCCATAGAAGTTCATTATTCACTGAAGCTCTAAATGAGAGGCCATATAAATGTGTCACCTGACTATTGCCCCAGTATGAATTATTCAGTAAGGCTCTGAATGAGTGGCAGTATGGAATAGTATTTTGATGATCCCCCAGGTGTGTTTGATTTAGTGAGGCACTGAATGAGCAGCTATATGAGAGAGGCTTCAGACTATTACCCTGGTGTGCATTATTCACTGAGGATCTAAATGGGTGGCTATATGAAGTGGACTCTTAACTCTTCTGCAGGTGTGTATTATTGAATGAGACTCTGAATAAGTGGGCGTGAAAAAGATACTCCTGTCTATTGCCAAGGTGTGCATTGTTTACAGAGACTTTGAGTGTGTAGGCCTTTTAAGTAGACTCCTGACTATCACCCAGGTGTGTATCATTTCCAGAGGTGCTTAATTTGTGGCTATCTTAAATGCGTCCTGACTACCCTACAGGTGTTCATTATTCACAGAATCTCCGAAGGAGAGGCCACATGAAATAGACTCCTGCCTATTGACCGCTTGTGCATTATTCAGTAAGGCTCTGAATGAATGGTACTATGGAACAGAATCCTGACGATTCCTCACTGTATCATTAAGAGAGATACTGGGGGGGAACTCGCAAGATGGCATTGTAGAAGCGACTCAGGATTGCACCTCTCAGTGAAGGCGCAGAGGGTGAGTCCTAGCCGCATTCTCAGATGGACCTTTTTTGCCCACAGAGCATTGAAAGTCCCAGGTGTGGGAGAGACAGGGGACGCTAGTAAAGCTGGCCAACGTAGCCGGCTCACGTGGCAGCTTCGGCCGGCACCGCAGCAGGACCCGGTACGGAACTCACTGGTCTGGGTGCCCTGTTAAACCGGCAATCTGAGATTTGGAAGGGCAGACTGGCATGTCCATCTGATTGAACGGGACTTGGAAAGTGAGCCAGACCAGGAGTATCCTGGAAAGCGAGATCTGAGCCGGTGCAGTGGGCAATGGAACAGGAGATTGCATGGATCCCAGTGCCCTATAGGCAGGCTACTGGGGTGCCAGGGAGAGAGTCGACCTTTCAGCTTGTGGAGAGGAAGAGAGAGAGAGAGAGAGAGGATGGACTCTGAGGCAGGGAGGTGGGTGATCGGGCTCGGCTGGTCCCACCCTCATGGGAACAAGCAGGGCGGCGACTGGAGGTGCTTGGGCTGAGAGATTTGCTGCCGGCATCTAGGACGGTGCAGCCCAGTGAGGAAGGGTCATCCGCCACTACTGATGCAATCCTCCCCTACTGAAGTACCGCCCAGGGCTGACGCAGCCTGCCATTGCCAAGGCAACCTGCCATAACAGAGAGACTCCACCAGGAGGGGGGAGCGCTCCACAGCAGAAAAGAGCCCGCGGCAGCAGGGCGGACCCGTGCTAGCAGGGCAGAGCCCCGGCAGGCAAAGAGTGAATTAACTGCCTCCTAATGGGGCAGGACAGTGCAAAAGATACTCATAAAGAAAGCCCCAACTCCCTGAGACAGAGCATCTAAGGGGCAAAAAAGGGTGGTGTTTTATGAGTTCTATTGCAGCAGACATAAACAACCACCCAACAACCCTGAATGAAAAACGGAGCTCACAGCTCAGCACTGGAGCTCCTATAAAGCACAGACTGTCTCCTCAAGCAGCTCCGTGACCCCTGTATATCCAAAGAGTCACCCCAAAAAAGGACTAACCAGACTGACATTTGGTGGGCAACATTCTGGAACAAAGACAGCAGAGGAAGAAACTGATATCATCCCTCACTGTTCCACAGCTGCTACAGGTATACTCCAGACAAGTAGGGCCTGGAGTGGACCTCAGCACTCATACAGCAGAGGGGCTAGACCATTAGAAGCAAAACTAAGTAATAGAAATACTTCATCATCAACAATCTCAGCATCCACACAGAGACCCAATTGAAAAATCAGCAACTACTAAGACGACCGTCGGATAAATCCATAAAGATGGGAAGAAACCACCGAAAAAAGGAGGAAAAAACCCTAAACCACAACACCTCACCTGGTACAAAGGACAAAAACTCCTCACCAGCAAGGGAACCAAGCTGGACGGAGAATGAGTGTGACGAAATGACGGAATCAGACTTCAGAAAGTGGATAATGAGAAACTTCATTGAGCTAAAAGAACATGTTCTAAATCAGTGCAACGAAACTAAGAACCTTGAAAATAGATTTGAAAAAAGATTCGAGGAATTGATAACAAGAATGGACAACTTAGAGAGGAATATGAATGAATTGAAGGAGCTGAAAAACACAACACGAGAACTTCGTGAAGCATGCACAAGCTTCAACAGCCGAATTGACCAAGAGGGCGAAAGAATATCAGAAGTTGAAGATCAACTCAATGAAATAAAACGTGAAACCAAGATTAAAGAAAAAAGCACAAAAAGGAATGAACAAAATCCCCAAGAAATGTGGGACTATGTGAAGAGACCCAACCTACATTTGATAGGTGTACCAGAATGTGATGAAGACAATGAATCCAAGCTGGAAAACACTCTTCAGGATATTATCCAGGAAAATTTCCCCAACCTAGCAAGACAGGTCAATACTCAACTCCAGGAAATACAGAGAACACCACAAAGATACTCTGCAAGAAGAGCAACCCCAAGGCAAATAATCGTCAGATTCACCAGGGTTGAAATGAAGGAGAAAAAACTAAGGGCAACCAGAGAGAAAGGTCTGGTCACCCACAAAGGGAAGCCCATCAGACTCACAGCAGATCACTCGGCAGAGACTCTACAAGCCAGAAGAGAGTGGGGGCCAATATTCAATATCCTTAAAGAAAAGAACTTTCAACCCAGAATTTCATATCCAGCCAAACTGAGCTTGAAAAGTGAAGGATAAATAAAATCCTTCATGAACAAGCAAGTACACAGAGATTTTGTCACCACTAGGCCTGCTTTACAAGAACTCCTGAAAGAGGCAATACACATAGAAAGAAACAACCAGTAACAGCCATCCTAAAAGCATACCAAATGCTAAAGACCATCAACAAAATAAAAAATCTGCATCAACCAATGCGCAAAACAGCCAGCTAGCATCAAAATGGCAGTATCAAATTCACACATAACAATATTAACCCTAAATTTAAATGGACTAAATGCACCAATCAAAAGACACAGACTGGCAAATTGGATAAAAAACCAAAACCCATCGGTGTGCTGTATCCAGGAAACCCACCTCACAGGCAAAGATACACAAAGGCTCAAAAAAAAGGATGGAGAAAGATTTACCAAGCAAATGGAGAGCAAAAAAATGCAGAACTTGCAATTCTCGTCTCTGATAAAAGAGACTTTAAAGCAACAAAGATCAAAAGGGACAAAGAAGATCATTACATTATGGTAAAAGGATCGATACAAGAAGAAGAGCTAACGATTCTAAATATATATGGGCCCAATGCAGGAGCACCCAGATATATAAGGCAAGTTCTTAATGACTTACAAAGAGACCTAGACTCCCACAAAATAATAGTGGGAGATTTTAACACTCCACTGTCAATATCAGACAGAACAACAAGACAGAAAATTAACAAGGATATCCAGGACTTGAACTCAGACATGGAACAAGCAAACCTGATAGACATTTACAGAACTCTCCACCCCAAATCCACAGAATATACATTCTTCTCAGCACCACATCACACCTACTCCAAAATTGACCACATAATTGGAAATAAAGCACTCCTCAGCAAATGCAAAACAACTGAAATCATAACAAACAGTCTCTCAGACCATAGTGCAATCAAGTTGGAACTCAGAATTCAGAAAATAACACATAAACGCACAGCCTTATGGAAACTGAACAACTGGCTCTTGAATGTTGATTGGATAAACAATGAAATGAAGGCAGAAATAAAGAAGTTCTTTGAAACCAACGAGAATGAAGACACAACGTACCAGAATCTCTGGGACACGTTTAAAGCAGTCTGTAGAGGAAAATATATAGCAATAAGTGCCCACATGAGAAGAGTGGAGAAATCCAAATTTGACACCCTATCGCCAAAATTGAAAGAGCTAGAGGAGCAAGATCAAGGAAGCTCAAAACCTAGCCGAAGACAAGAAATAACTAAGATCAGAGCAGAAATGAAGGAGATAGAGACAAGAAAAACCCTTCAAAAAATCAATAAATTTAAGAGCTGGTTTTTCAAAAAGATCAACAAAATAGACAAACCACTAGCCAGACTGATAAAAAAGAAAAGAGAGAGCAAACAAATAGATGCAATAAAAAACGATAATGGGCAAATCACCACAGATTCCACAGAAATTCAAACCATCATAAGAGAATACTACAAACAACTCTATGCACATAAACTAGTAAATCAAGAAGAAGTGGATAAATTCCTGGACACCTGTGTCCTTCCAAACCTAAACCAGGAGGAAGCTGAAACTATGAATAGACCAATAACAAGGTCTGAAGTTGAGGCAGCAATTAAGAGCCTAGCACACAAAAAAAAGCCCAGGTCCAGATGGCTTCACAGCTGAATTCTACCAGACACACAAAGAGGATCTGGTACCATTCTTTCTGAAACTATTCCAAATAATCCAAAAAGAGGGAACCCTTCCCAAATCATTTTATGAGACCAACATCATCCTGATACCAAAACCTGACAGAGACTCAACAAGAAAAGAAAACTTCAGGCCAATATCCATGATGAACATAGATGCAAAAATCTTCAATAAAATACCGGCAAACCGATTGCAACAGCATATTAAAAAGCTTATCCATCATGATCAAGTAGGATTCATCCCGGGGATGCAAGGCTGGTTCAACATACGCAAGTCTATAATTGTAATTCACCACATAAACAGAAGCAAAAACAAAAACCACATGATTATCTCAATTGATGCAGAGAAGGCATTTGACAAAATTCAACAGCCCTTTATGCTAAAAACCCTCAATAAACTTGGTATTGCTGGAACATATCTCAAAGTAATAAAAGCTATTTACGACAAACCAAGAGCCAATATCATACTGAATGGGCAAAAACTGGAAGCATTCCCTTTGAAATCCGGAACGAGACAAGGATGCCCTCTCTCACCACTGCTATTCAAAATAGTTACTGGAAGTTCTAGCCAGAGCAATCAGGCAAGAAAAAGAAATAAAGGGTATTCGAATAAAAAAGAAGGAAGCCAAATTGTCTCTATTCGCAGATGACATGATAGTATACCTAGAAGACCCCATCACCTCAGCCCAAAAACTCCTGAAACTGATAAGCAATTCAGCGAAGTCTCAGGATGTAAAATCAATGTGCAAAAATCACAAGCATTCCTATACACCAATAACAGACTTAAAGAGAACCAAATCAAGAACGAACTGCCATTTACAATTGCTACAAAGAAAAGAAAATACCTAGGAATACAACTCAGAAGGAATTTATGAAACCTCTTTAAGGAAAACTACAAACCACTTCTCAACAAAATAAGAGAGGACACAAACAGATGGAGAAACATTCCATGTTCGTGGTTAGGAATAATCAATATCCTGAAAAAGTCTATACTGCCCAAAGTAATTTAAACAATCAATGCTATCCCCATCAAAATACCATTGAATTTCTTTACATAACTGGAAAAAAACACCATGAATTTCATACGGAACCAAAAAAGAACCCGTATAGCCAAGTCAATTCTAAGCAAAAAGAACACAGCGGGAGGCATCACACTACCAGACTTTAAACTATACTACAAGGCTACAGTAATCAAAACAGCATGGCACTGGTACCAAAACAGAGATATAGACCAATGGAACAGAACAGAAGCATCGGAGGCAACACAACATATCTACAACCATATTATCTTTGATAAACCAGACAAAATCAAGCAATGGGGAAAGGATTCCGTATTTAATAAATGGTGTTGGGAAAACTGGCTAGCCATGTGCAGAAAGCAGAAACTGGATCCGTTCCTGACACCTTACACTATAGTTAACTCCAGATTGATTAAAGACTTAAGTGTAAGACCTGACACCATAAAAACCCTAGAAGAAAATCTAGGCAAAACCATTCAGGACATAGGAGTAGTCAAGGACTTCATGAATAAAACACCAAAAGCATTGGCAACAAAAGCCAAAATAGACAAATGGGACCTAATCAAACTCCACAGCTTCGTCGTGACAAAAGAAACAGTCACTAGAGTGAATCAGCAACCATCAGAATGGGAAAAAATCTTTGCAGTTTACACATCTGACAAAGGGCTGATATCCAGAATTTACAAAGAACTCAAACAGATTTACAGGAAAAAAACAAACAAGCCCATTCAAAAATGGGGAAAGGATATGAACAGAAACTTTATAAAAGAAGACATACATGAGGCCAACAAAGATATGGAAAAATGCTCATCATCACTGGTCATTAGAGAGATGCAAATCAAAACCACATTGAGATACCATCTCACGCCAGTTAAAATGGCGATCATTAAAAAATCTGGAGACAGCAGATGCTGGAGAGGATGTGGAGAAATAGGAACACTCTTACACTGTTGGTGGGAATGTAAATTAGTTCAACCATTGTGGAAGACAGTGTGGCGATTCCTCAGGGACCTAGAAATAGAAATTCCATTTGACCCAGCAATCCCATTACTGGGTATGTATCCAAAGGACTATAAATCCTTCTACCATAAGGACACATGCACATGAATGTTCATTGCAGCACTGTTTACAATAGCAAAGAACTGGAACCAACCCAAATGCCCAACGATGATAGACTGGACTGGGAAAATGTGGCACATATACACCATGGAATATTATGCAGCAATCAAAAATAATGAGTTTGTGTTTTTTGTAATGACTAGGAGAAATCTGGAGAACATCATTCTCAGCAAAATGACACAAGAACAGAAAAAGAAATACCGCATATACTCACTCATAGGTGGGTGAGAAAAATGAGAACACATGGACACAGAGTGGTGGTCTACTATATGCTGGGGTCTATTGGGGGAAATGGGGGAGGGACAGTGCGGGGGTGCTGGGGAGGAATAGACTGGGAATGAATGCCAAGTGTGGGTGAAGGGGAGGAAGGCAGCGAAACACACTGCCATGTGTGTACCTATGCAACTATCTTGCACGTTCTGCACCTGTACCCCAAAACCAATAATGCAATAAATTTTTTTTTTTAAAGAGAGAGATACTGAATCAGTGGTCATACGAAACAGGATCCTGACTATTGCTGTGGTGTGCATTATTCACTGAGGGTCTATGTGGCCATATAAAATAGATTCTTAATATTCACTGAGTGTTTCTCATTTGTGCATTATTTACTGATTCTCTGAGTGGCCATATGAAATAGACACCTGACTATTCCCTAGTACTGTATTATTTTTTGGGGTTCCTAATGACTCACCATATAAAATATACTTCTGATTATTTCAAAAATGTGTAATATTCAGGGAATCTATGAATTGGTGTTAAAATGAATTAGTGTCCTCAGTATAACACAGACATGCGTGATTCACTGAGGCTCATAATTAGCATTTTTGTTAAATAGAATCCTGACTATTCCCATGCTGTGTATCATTCAGTGAGGCTCTGAATGATTCGACATATGAGAAAGTCTCCTGAGTACTAAAAAGGTGTGAATTATTCACTAAGCCTCTGAATAAGTGGCTATGTGAAATACACCCCTTACTTTTTTCAGTTGTGTACTATTCAGTGAGGCTCAAAATGAGTGGCCATATAAAACAGACCCCCTGAGTACCCGACAGATGTACATTATTCACTGAGGGGCTGAATGAGAGGGCATAAGCAATACACTCCTGATTATTTCCTTGTTGTGCATGATTCACTGAGTCTCCGAATATGTGGCCATTTGGAATGGATTCCTCACAATTCCCTAGAATTCTGTTATTCACAGAGTCTGTGAATGCATTGCCATTCCAAATACACTCTTGAGAATTCTTCAGATGTGTACTATTTTCTGAGGCGCTTAATAATTGGCCACATAAAACACACTCCCTAAAATTTTATAGGTGTGTATTATTCACTGAGGCTCTGAAAGAGTGACCAAATGAAATAGATTCCTGACTATTCCAAAGGTGTGCATTATTCAGTGAGGCACTCATTGAGTGTTCATATAAAACTGTCCTGACTATTCCCCAAGAGTGTACCACTCAGTAAGGTACTGAGAGAGTGGCCATATAAAATAGACTCTTGACTATTCTCCAAGTGTGTATTATTCAATGAGGCTCTGAATGAGTGGCCATATGAAATAGACTCCTGACTATTTCACAGGTGCATATTATCCACTGAGGCTAAGAATGAGTGTCCAAATGAAATAGAATCCTCGCTACTCCACAGGTGTGCATTATTCACCGAGGCTCTGAATGAATGTCTATCGGAATTAGACTCCTAATTATTCTCCATGTGTGTATTATCCAGTGAGGCTCTGAATATGTGGCCATATTTATTAGATTTCTTACTATCACACTGGTGTGTATTATTCACTGAGGCTCTGAATATGTGTATACGGGAAACAAACTCCTGACTACTCCACATTATTCAGTGACACTCCGAATGAGAGGCCACATGAAAAAGACACCTGAGTATTCCGCAGGTGTGCATTATTCAGTGAGACTCTGAATGAGGGGATAAAACAGAATCCTGACTATTTTCCCAGTTGTGTACATTAAGTGAGGCTCTCAATGAGTAGCTATAGGAAAGGGACTTCTGACCCTTCCACAGGTGTGCATTATTCAGTAATTCTCTGAATGACTGGCCATAAGAAATAGACTCCATATTATATCACAAGTGTGTAATTTGCGGTGAGGCTGTGAAAGAGTGGCCATATGAAACAGACTTCTTATTACTCCACAGGTGTGCATTATTCAGTGATTGTGTGAATCAGTAGCCATATGACATAGACTCCTAATTATTCTGCATGTTCGCATTATTTAAACAGGTTCTGTATGAGTGTGCATAGAAAATATCCTGCTGACACTTTGCCATGTGTGTATTCATCAGTGATTTACAGAATGAGAGTTCATATGAAATGAACTCCTGACTATTACACAGGTGTATATCATTCAGAGAGGCACTTAATTCGTGGCTCTCTTTAACAGTGACTTGACTACTCCATAAAAGTTCATTATTTAACTGAAGCTATTTATGAGATGCCATATAAAATAGACACCTGACTATTGCCGGTTGTGAATTATTCTATAAGGCTCTGAAGGAGTGGTAGTATGGAATAGAATTTTTATGATTCCCCAGCTTTGTATCATTCAGTGAGGCACTGAATGAGTGACCATATAAAAGAGACTCCAGACTATAACCCTGCTGTCCATTATTCACTGAGGCTCTAAATGAGTGGCTATAGAAAGTAGACTCTTAACTCTTCCTTAGGTGTGTATTATTGAATGAGACTCTGAAAAAGTGGGCATAAAAAAGAGACTCCTGGCTATTGCCCAGGTGTACATTATTTACAGAGACCCTGAATGTGTAGACATTTGAAGTAGAATTTTGTCTGTTTTCATGGGATATATTATTCACCGAGGCCCTGAACGAGTGGCCATATGAAAGAGATTCCTGACTATTCAGATATACATATTATTCACTGAAACACTAAAAGATTGGCCATATGAAATAGACCCCAATTTACACCACAGGTGTACATCATTTCTTGTTATTCAAAACGAATCATTATATGAACTAGACTAGTGTTTATTCCCCACATGTGCAGTATTGGAAAAGGTTCTGTATGAGTATTTATATCAAATAGCCTCCTGCAATTACATATGTGTTTATCATTCAGGGAGCTGTTTAACTCGGAGCTACTTTAAATAGGGTCCTTATTACTCCACAGCTGTTTATTATGCACTGAAGCTCTGAATAAGAGGCCATATGAAATAGACTCCTGACAATTGCCCCAGTGTGCATTATTTGGTAACCCTGTTATTGAGTGGCCATATTGCATGGACTCTGACTATTACCCAGTTGGGTATCATTCAGTGATTTTCTTAATGAGTGATCAAATAAAATCGACTCCTTTCTATATCCTCTTGACTATGTCTTAGCTGTGCATTTTCCACTGAAGCACTGAGTGAACGGTCCTATCAAATAGACTCCAGACTCTTCCCCAGGTGTGCATTATTCAGTGAGTCTCTGAATAAGTGGCTATATTAAATATAATCCTGAGTATTTCTCAGGTATATATGATTCTCCACTGAGTTTCTGAATGAGTGGCCACGTGAAATACACTCCTCACTTTTCCATAGGTCTGTATTACTCAGTGAGGCTCTGAATGAGTGACCATAAAAAAGCAACTACTGAATACTTTTCAGGCGTGCACTTTTAGGTTCAGCTCTAAATGAGTGGCTATACGACATAGAAACTTGACTTTCCCCAATGTGTATGTTATTTAGTGAGGCTCTGAATATGTGGCTATGTGAAATAGAATTCTGACTACAATACAGGTGTTCCTTATTCAGTGAAGCTCTGAAGAAGAGGCCATATGTAATAGCGTCCTGAGTACTCCTCAGATTTGCATTATTCACTGAGAATCTGAAACTTTGGCCATATGAAATAGTCTCCTGACTAGTACATAGATGTGTATCATTTAATGAGTCTTTGAGTTAGTGACCATATGAAATAGACTTCTGACTATTCCCCAGGTGTGTATTATTGACTCAGATTCTGAATACATGGGCATGTGGAATAGACTCCTGACTATTTCAAAGTTGTACATTACTCATTCAGGCTTTGATTTTGTGGCCATAAAAAATAGACTAGTGTCTATTCCACATGCGTGCATTATTTACTGAGGCTATAACTGAGTGGCCATATCATTTAGACTCTTAACATTTTTCCAGGTGTGTATTACTCAGTGAGGCTCCCTTTGTGTGATTCTATAAAACAAAATGATGTCTATCCCAAATATTTTTATTATTCAGTGAAACTCTAATGAGTTGCTTTATGAAATAGACTGCTGAATACTATACATTTGTGCATTATTCATTGAGGCTATGAGTCAGTGTCCTTATGAAATTAAATGCTGACTGTTCAACATGTGTTTATTATTCACTGAGGCCCTGAATGAGTGGCTTGGTGAAATACTCTCCTGGCTACTTCACAGGTGTGCATTATTCACTGAGGCTATGAATGAGTGTTCATATGACATAGCCTCCTGATTACTGACCAGATGTGCATTACTCAATGAGACTCTTAAACAATGGTGATACAAAATAGAATCCTGACTAATTCCCAGGTGTGCATCAATCAGTAATGCTCTAACTGAGTGGCCAAATGTCATAGACTCTAACTAGTCCACAGGTGTGTAGCATTCTCTGAATTTCTGAATAATTGGCTACATTAAATATGCTCCTAACTATTCTTCTGTAGTGTATTACTTACTAAGGGTATGAATGAGTCGCTACATAAAATAGCCACTTAACTACTCTTCCCATGTGCTTTTTCCACTGAGGCACTGAATGAACCATCATATCAAATAGACGCCAGAATATTTCGCAGGTGTGCATTATTCCACGAGTTTCTGAATGAGTGGCCATATGAAATAGACTCCTGAGTATTCCCCAAGTATGTGTTATTCAATGAGGCCCTGAATGAGTGGCCATGTTAAAGACACTCCTGACATTTCCATAGATGTGTATTATTCAATGAGGCTCTGAATGAGTAGACATAAGAAAGGGAATCCTGAATACTTACAGGAGTGCATTTTTAGGTTTGGCTCTGAAAGAGTGTCTTTATGAAATAGAATTCTGACTTTCCCCGAGGTGTTCATTATTCAGTGAGCTCTGAATAAGAAGCAATATGTAATAGTGCCCTGAGTATGCCCCGGTATGTATAAGTCAGTGAGGCTCTGAATGTTTTGCCATATGAAATAGCCTCCTGACTCTTCCACAGGTGTGTATTATTTAATGAGGCTTTTAGTTAGTGATTAGATGAAATACAATTTTTACTATTCCTAAGGTGTGTATTACTGACTGGGAATCTTATTAAGTGGGCATATAAAATAGACTTCTCATTATTTCAAATTTGTGCATTACTCACTCAGGCTTTGATTTTGTGGCGATATAAAATAGACCAGTGTCTCTTCCACGGGTGTGCATTATTTACTGAGGCTCTAAATGGTTGGCAATATGAAAAAGACTTTTAACTTTTTTCAGTTGTGTATTACTGAATGAGACTGAATAAGTGAGCCTAAGAAAGAGACTCCTATCTATTTCTCAGGTGTGCATTATATAAAGAGACACCCAATATGTGGCCACTTGAAGTAGACACTAGACAATTTCCCCGGGGTGTATTATTCACTAAGGCCCTGAACGAGTGGCCATATGAAAGAGATTCCTGGATATTCCTGATATATTTATTTTTCACTGAAACACTGAAATGGTGGCCATATTAAATAGACCTGATTTTACTTCCCAGGTGTGTGTTATTCAATGATTCTCTAAAGGAATCACCACCTGAAATAGACTAGTGATTACTCTTCACATGTGCTTTATTCAAAGAGGTTCTGTATGAGTGTCCATATTAAATAGACTCCTGACACTCATGCAGATGTGTATCATTCAGGGAGGTGCTTAATGTGTGGCTATCTTAAATAGGGTCCTGACTACTCCACAGGTGTTTATTATTAACTGAATTTCTGAATGAGAGGCCATGTGAGATAGACTTCTGACTTTTGCTTCATTGTGCAATTCTTTAGTAAGGCTTTGAATGAGTGTTCCTATGGAATAGAATCGTGAAGCTTTCCTGGTGTGTATCATTCAGAAAGATACTGAATCAGTGGTCACATGAAACAGGATCCTGACTGTTACCCTGGTATGCATTATTCACTGCGGCTCTGAGTGGCCATATAAAATAGACTCCAAATATTCACAGAGTATTCCTCATGTGTGCATTATTCACTGATTCTCTGAGTGGCCACATGAAATATACTCCATACTATATCATAAGTGTATAGTATTCGGTGAGGCTGTGAAAGAGTGGCCACATGAAACAGACTTCTTATTACTCCACATGTGTGCATTATTCACTGATTGTCTGAATGAGTATCCATATGACATGGACTCTTAATTATTCTTCATGTGTGCATAATTCAAACAGGTTCTGCATGAGTGGGCATACCAAATAGACTCCTGACCTTTTCCCAGGTGTGTATTCTTCACTTATTTCCAGAATGAGAGATCAGATGAAATAAACTCCTGACTATCAGCCAGGTGTGTATTATTCAGGAGGCACTTAATTCGTGGCTAAACATGAACAGCGGCCTGACTACTCCATAGAAGTTCATTATTCACTGAAGCTCTAAATGAGAGGCCATATAAAATAGTCACCTGACTGTTACCCCATTGTTAATGGTTCAATTAAACTCTGAAAAAGTGGCAGTATGGAATAGAATCCTGATGATTCTTCTGGTGTGTATCACTTAGCGAGGCACTGAATGAGCGGCTATATGAGAGAGGGTCAAAACTATTACCCTGGTGTGCCTTATTCACTGATAATTTAAATGGGTGGCTATATGAAGTAGACTCTTAACTCTTCTGCAGTGTGTATTACTGAATGAGACTCTGAATAAGTGGGCATAAAAAAGAGACTCCTGTCTATTGCCAAGGTGTGCATTATTTACAGAGACTCTGAATTTGTAGCCATTTTAAGTAGACTCCTGACCGTCACCCAGGTGTTTATCATTCAGAGAAATGCTTAATTTGTGCCTATCTTAAGTAGCGTCCTGACTATTCCACAGGTGTTCATTATTCACTGAAGCTCCGAAGGAAAGTCCAGATGAAATAGACTCCTGATTATTGCCCCCTGGTGCACTATTCAGTAAGGCTCTGAATAAATGGTCCTATGGAAAACAATCCTGACGATTCCCTGGTGTGTCATTCAGAAAGATACTGAATCAGTGGTCATAAGAAACAGGATCCTGACTATTACCGTGTTGTGCATCATAGAGTGAGTCTCTGTGTGGTTATATGAAATAGACTCCTAATATTCACTGAGTATTTTTCATGTGTGCATTATTCACTGATTCTCTGAGTGGCCATATGAAATAGACTCCTGACTATTCCCCAGTACTGTATTATTTCTTAAGGTTCCTAATTACTCACCATATAAAATAAATTTTTGATTATTTCACAAGTGTGTAATATTCAGGGAATCTATGAATTAGGGTGAAAATGATTTAGTATCCTCAGTATAACACATACATGTGTGATTCACTGAGACTCATAACGAGCATTTATATTAAATAGAATCATGACTATTCCCAAGCTGTGTATCGTTCTTTGAGGCATTAAATAATTCGCCATATGAGAAAGTCTCCTGAGTACTCAACAGCTGTGAATTATTCACTGAGCCTCTGAATGAGTGGCCATGTGAAATACACCCCTGACGTTTTTTTCAGTTGTGTACTATTCAGTGAGGCTCTAAATGAGTGGCCATATGAAACAGACCCCTCAGTACTTGACAGACATGCATTATTCACTGAGGGGCTGAATGAGAGGGCATAAGCTATAGACTCCTGACTATTTCTTTGGTGTGCGTGATTCATTGAAAATCCAAATATGTGGCCATTTGGAATGGATCCCTCACAATTCCCTAGGTGTGTGTTATTCACAGAGTCTCTGAATGCATTGCCATTCCAAAGAGACTCTTGAGAATTCTCCAGGTGTTCACTATTCCGTGAGTCTCTGAATGAGTTGTCACATGGAACAGACTCCCCAATGTTTCCTAGGTGTGTATAATTCACTGAGGCTCTGAAAATGTAACAAAATTAAATAGATTCCTGACTATTCCACAGGTGTGCATTATTCAGTGAGTCACTTATTGAGTGTCCATTTGAAACTGTCCTGACTATTCCCCAGGTGGATACCACTTAGTAAGGTACTGAGAGAGTGGCCATATAAAATAGACTCTTGACTATTCCCCAAGTGTGTATTATTCACTGAGACTCTGAATGAGTGGCCATATGAAATAGACTCCTGACTATTTTACAGGTTCATATTATCCACTGAGGCTAAGAATGAGTGTCCAATTGAAATAGACTCCTGGTTACTCCACATATGTGCATTATTCACCGAGGCTCTAAATGAATGTCCATCGGAAATAGACTCCAAATTATTCTCTAGGTGTGTATTATTAAGTGAGGCTCTGAATATGTATCCATATTAATTAGATTCCCTACTATCACACGGGTGTGTATTATTCACTGAGGATCTGAATATGTGTCTACATGAAATAGACTCCTGACTACTCCACATTATTCAGTGACACTCCGAATGAGAGGCCACATGAAAAAGACACCTGACTTGTCCACAGGTGTGCATTCTTAAGTGAGACTCTAAATGAGGGGATAAAACAGAATTCTGATTATTTCCCCATGTGTGTACATTCAGTGAGGCTCCTAATGAGTAGCCATAGGAAAGGGACTTCTGACTATTCCGCAGGTGTGCATTATTCAGTAATTCTCTGAATGAGTGGCCATAAGAAATAGACACCAGATTATATAACCCGTGTGTAATATGTGGTGAGGCTGTGAAAGAGTGGCCATATGAAATAGAATTCTTATTACTCCATAGGTTTGCGTTATTCACTGGTTGTGTGAATCAGTAGCCATATGACATAGACTCCTAATTATTCTCCATGTTCACATTATTTAAAAAGGATATGTATGAGTGTGCATACCAACTATCTTTCTGACACTTCATCATGTGTGTATTTTTCAGTGATTCCAAGAATGAGAGGTTATATGAAATAGACTCCTGACGGAGGGGAGAGGCAAGATGGCGTCGTAGACGCGACTCAGGATTGCAGCTCTCAGTGAAGGCACAGAGGGTGAGTCCTAGCCGCATTCTCGGATGTTCCTTTTATGCCCACAGAGCGTTGAAAGTCCCAGGTGTGGGAGAGACACGGGATGCTAGCAGCCGGCTCCCACCGCCTCTTCGGCCGGCGCCGCAGCGGGACCCGGGGCTGAACTCACTGGTCTGGGTGCCCTGTTAAACCGGCAATCTGAGATTTGGAAGGGCAGATTGGCATGTTTATCTGATTGAATGGGACTTGGACAATGAGCCAGACCAGAAGTTTCCATGGAAGTGTGATCTGAGCTGGGGTAGTGGGCAGCGGCATGGGAGATCGCACGGATCCCAGTGCCCTATTGACAGACTACTGGGGCGCCAGTGAGAGAGTCGACCTTTCAGCTTGGGGAGAGGAAGAGAGAGAGAGGACGGACTCTGAGGCAGGGAGCTGGGTGATCAGGCTCCGTGGGTCCCACGCTCACGGGGACAAGCAGGGCAGCGACTGGAGATGCTTGGGGCTGAGAGTTTTGCTGCCAGCATCTAGGACGGTGCAGTCCGGTGAGGGAGGAGCATCCACCATTGCTGACGCAGTCCACCCCCACTGAAGTACCAGCCAGGACTGACGCAGCCTGCCGTTGCCGAGGCAACCTGCCATAACAGAGAGATCCGCACTCCCAAGCAGAAGGGAGCCCAGCAGCAACAGGGCGGACCCGCGCTAGCAGGTCAGAGCCCCGGCAGGCAAATAGTGAATAGACTGCCGCCTAGTGGGGCAGGACAGTGCAACAGATACTCATAAAGAAAGCCCCAACTCACTGAGTCAGAGCATCTAAGAAGGGGAAAAAAAGGTGGTGTTTTATGAGTTCTATAGCAGCAGACATAAACAACCTCCCAACAATGCTGAATGAGCAACGGAGCTCACAACTGAGCACTGGAGCTCCTATAAAGCACAGAATGTCTCCTCAAGCACCTCCCTGACCCCTGTATATCCAAGGAGTCACCACAGAAAAGGAATAATTAGACTGACATTTGGCTGGCATTATTCTGGAACAAGGACAGAAGAAGAAACTGGTATCATCCCTCACTGTTCCACAGCTGCTGCAGGTATACCCTAGACAAGCAGGGCCTGGAGTGGACCTCAGCACTCATACAGCAGAGGGAATAGACCAATAGAGGGAAAACTAAGTAACAGAAATACTTCATCATCAACAATCTCAGCTTTCACACAGAGACCCAATTGAAAAATCAGCAACTGAGGGGAGGGAGGCAAGATGGCGTCGTAGAGGTGACTCAGGATTGCAGCTCTCGGTGAAGGCGCAGAGGGTGAGTCCTAGCCGCATTCTCGGATGTTCCTTTTATGCCCACAGAGCGTTGAAAGTCCCAGGTGTGGGAGAGACACGGGACGCTAGCAGCCGGCTAACGCAACCAGCTCCCGCCGCCTCTTCGGCCGGCCGCAGCGGGACCCGGCGCGGAACTCACTGGTCTGGGTGCCCTGTTAAACCGGCAATCTGAGATTTGCAAGGGCAGATTGGCATGTTCATCTGATTGAACAGGACTTGGACAATGAGCCAGACCAGGAGTTTCCTGGGAAGCGTGATCTGAGCCGGGGTAGTGGGCAGCAGCACGGGAGATCGCACGGATCCCAGTGCCCTATCGGCAGGCTCCTGGGGCGCCAGTGAGAGAGTCGACCTTTCAGCTTGGGGAGAGGAAGAGAGAGAGAGGACGGACTCTGAGGCAGGGAGCAGGGTGATCGGGCTCGGCGGGTCCCACGCTCACGGGGACAAGCAGGGCGGCGACTGGAGGCGCTTGGGGCTGAGAGTTTTGTTGCCGGCATTTAGGACGGTGCAGCCCGGTCAGGGAGGGGCGTCCACCATTCCTGACAAAGTGCACCCCCACTTAAGTACCGCCCAGGACTGACGCAGCATGCCGTTGCCGAGGCAACCTGCCATAACAGAGAGAGTCCGCCGGGCCGCAACAGGGCGGACCCGCCTTAGGAGGTCAGAGCCCCGGCAGGCAAATAGTGAATAGACTGCCACCTAGTGGGGCAGGACAGTGCAACAGATACTCATAAAGAAAGCCCCAACTCCCTGAGACAGAGCATCTAAGGGTGGAAAAAAAAAAAAAAAAAGAGTGGTGTTTTATGAGTTCTATTGCAGCAGACATAACCTCCCAACAACCCTGAATGAACAACGGAGCTCACAGCTCAGCACTGGAGCTCCTATAAAGCACAGACTGTCTCCTCAAGCAGCTCCCTGACCTCTGTATATCCAAGGAGTCACCCCAGAAAAGGACTAATCAGACTGACATTTGGCTGGCATCATTCTGGAACAAGGGCAGCAGAAAAAGAAACTGATATCATCCCTCACTGTTCTGCAGCTGCTGCAGGTATACCCCAGACAAGCAGGGCCTGGAGTGGACCTCAGCACTCATACAGCAGAGAGGATAGATCATTAGAGGGAAAACTAAGTCACAGAAATACTTCATCATCAACAATCTCAGTGTCCACACAGAGACCCAATTGAAAAATCAGCCACTACTAAGACAACAGGCGGATAAATCCATAAAGATGGGAAGAAACCAGCGCAAAAAGGAGGAAAGCACCCGAAACCAAAACACCTCACCTCCAAAAAAGGACCAAAACTCCTCACCAGCAAGGGAACAAAGCTGGACGGAGAATGAATGTGACGAAATGACGGAATCAGACTTCAGAAAGTGGATAATGAGAAACTTCAGTGAGCTAAAGGAACATGTTCTAAACCAGTGCAAAGAAACTAAGAACCTTGAAAAAAGATTTGAAAAAAGATTCGAGGAATTGATAACGAGAATGGACAACTTAGAGAGGAATATGAATGAATTGAAGGAGCTGAAAAACTCAACACGAGAACTTCGCGAAGCATGCACAAGTATCAACAGCCGAATTGACCAAGCAGAAGAAAGAATATCAGAAGTTGAAGATCAACTCAATGAAATAAAACGAGAAACCAAGATTAAAGAAAAAAGCACAAAAAGGAATGAACAAAATCTCCAAGAAATGTGGGACTATGTGAAGAGACCCAACCTACGTTTGATAGGTGTACCAGAATGTGACGAAGAGAATGAATCCAAGCTGGAAAACACTCTTCAGGATATTATCCAGGAAAATTTCCCCAACCTAGCAAGACAGGTCAATACTCAACTCCAGGAAATACAGAGAACACCACAAAGATACTCTGCAAGAAGAGCAACCCCAAGGCACATAATCGTCAGATTCACCAGGGTTTAAACGAAGGAGAAAATACTAAGGGCAGCCAGAGAGAAAGGTCGGGTCACCCACAAAGGGAAGCCCATCAGACTCACAGCAGATCTCTCAGCAGAGACTCTACAAGCCAGAAGAGAGTGGGGGCCAATATTCAACATCCTTAAAGAAAAGAGCTTTCAACCCAGAATTTCATATCCAGCGAAACTGAGCTTCATAAGTGAAGGAAAAATAAAATCCTTCACGAACAAGCAAGTACTCAGAGATTTTGTCACCACTAGGCCTGCTTTACAAGAGCTCCTGAAAGAGGCACTACACATAGAAAGAAACAACCAGTTCCAGCCATCCTAAAAGCATACCAAATGCTAAAGACCATCAACAAAATGAAGAATGTACATGAACCAACGGGCAAAACAGCCAGCTAGCATCAAAATGGCAGTATCAAATTCACACATAACAATATTAACCCTGAATGTAAATGGGCTAAATGCACCAATCAAAAGACACAGACTGGCAAATTGGATAAAAAACCAAAACCCATCGGTGTGCTGTATCCAGGAAACCCACCTCACATGCAAAGATACACAAAGGCTCAAAATAAAGGGATGGAGGAAGATTTACCAAGCAAATGGAGAGCAAAAAAAAGCAGGAGTTGCAATTCTCATCTCTGATAAAATAGACTTTAAAGTAACAAAGATCAAAAGGGACAAAGAAGGTCATTACATAATGGTAAAAGGATCGATACAACAAGAAGAGATAACGATTCTAAATATATATGGACCCAATGTAGGAGCACCCAGATATATAAGGCAAGTTCTTAATGACTTACAAAGGGACTTAGACTCCCACACAATAATAGTGGGAGACTTTAACACTCCACTGTCAATAGCAGACAGATCAACCAGACAGAAAATTAACAAGGATATCCAGGACTTGAACTCAGACCTGGAACAAGCAAACCTGATAGACATTTACAGAACTCTCCACCCCAAATCCACAGAATATACATTCTTCTCAGCACCACATCACACCTACTCCAAAATTGACCACATAATTGGAAGTAAAGCACTCCTCAGCAAATGCAAAACAACTGAAATCATAACAAACAGTCTCTCAGACCATAGTGCAATCAAGTTGGAACTCAGAATTCAGAAAATAACTCAGAACCGCACAGCTTCATAGAAACTGAACAATTGGCTCTTGAATGTTGATTGGATAAACAATGAAATGAAGGCAGAAATAAAGAAGTTCTTTGAAACCAATGAGAATGAAGACACAACGTACCAGAATCTCTGGGACACATTTAAAGCAGTCTGTAGAGGAAAATATATAGCAATAAGTGCCCACATGAGAAGAGTGGAGAGATCCAAAATTGACACCCTATCGTCAAAATTGCAAGAGCTAGAGGAGCAAGATCAAAAAAGCTCAAAACCTAGCCGAAGACAAGAAATAACTAAGATCAGAGCAGAACTGAAGGAGATAGAGACAAGAAAAACCCTTCAAAAAATCAATAAATCTAAGAGCTGGTTTTTCGAAAAGATCAACAAAATAGACAGACCACTAGCCAGACTGATAAAAAAGAAGAGAGAGAACAACCAAATAGATGCAATAAAAAACGATAAAGGGGAAATCACCACAGATTCCACAGAAATTCAAACCATCATCAGAGAATACTACAAACAACTCTATGCACATAAACCAGTAAATCAGGAAGAAATGGATAAATTCCTGGATGCCTGTGTCCTCCCAAGCCTAAACCAGGAGGAAGCCGAAACTATGAATACACCAATAACAAGGTCTGAAGTTGAGGCAGCAATTAAGAGCCTACCACACAAAAAAAGCCCAGGTCCAGATGGGTTCACAGCCGAATTCTACCAGACACACAAAGAGGATCTGGTACCATTCCTTCTGAAACTATTCCAAATAATCCAAAAAGAGGGAACCCTTCCCAAATCATTTTATGAGACCAACATCATCCTGATACCAAAACCTGGCAGAGACTCAACAAGAAAAGAAAACTTCAGGCCAATATCCATGATGAACATAGATGCAAAAATCTTCAATAAAATACTGGCAAACCGATTGCAACAGCACATTAAAAAACTTATCCATCATGATCAAGTAGGATTTATCCCGGGGATGCAAGGCTGGTTCAACATACGCAAGTCTATAAATGTAATTCACCACATAAACAGAAGCAAAAACAAAAACCACATGATTATCTCAATTGATGCAGAGAAGGCATTTGACAAAATTCAACAGCCCTTTATGCTAAAAACACTCAATAAACTTGGTATTGATGGAACATATCTCAAAGTAATAAAAGCTATTTATGACAAACCAACAGCCAATATCATACTTAATGGGCAAAAACTGGAAGCATTCCCTTTGAAATCTGGCACTAGACAAGGATGCCCTCTCTCACCACTTCTATTCAACATAGTACTGGAAGTTCTAGCCAGAGCAATCAGGCAAGAAAAAGAAATAAAGGGTATTCAAATAGGAAAGGTGGAAGCCAAATTGTCTCTATTTGCAGACGACATGATAGTATACCTAGAAGA
Source organism: Saguinus oedipus (assembly GCA_031835075.1). NCBI lineage: Eukaryota > Metazoa > Chordata > Mammalia > Primates > Cebidae > Saguinus > Saguinus oedipus. The sequence goes on from CM063174.1 coordinate 172,413,135, forward strand.
CCCCATCACCTCAGCCCAAAAGCTCCTGCAACTGATAAGCAACTTCAGCAAAGTCTCAGGATATAAAATCAATGTGCAAAAATCACAAGCATTCCTATACACCAATAACAGACTTAAAGAGAACCAAATCAAGAATGAACTGCCATTCACAATTGCTACAAAGAAAATAAAATACCTAGGAATACAACTCACTAGGAATGTAAGGGACCTCTTTAAGGAAAACTACAAACAACTGCTCAATGAAATAAGAGAGGACACAAACAGATGGAGAAACATTCCATGTTCGTGGTTAGGAAGAATCAATATCGTGAAAATGGCTATACTGCCCAAAGTAATTTACACAATCAATGCTATCCCCATCAAACTACCATTGAATTTCTTCACAGAACTGGAAAAAACCACCATGAATTTCATATGGAACCAAAAAAGAGCCCGCATAGCCAAGTCAATTCTAAGCAAAAAGAACACAGCGGGAGGCATCACGCTACCAGACTTCAAACTATACTACAAGGCTACAGTAATCAAAACAGCATGGTACTGGTACCAAAACAGAGATATAGACCAATGGAACAGAACAGAGGCATCGGAGGCAACACAACACATCTACAACCATATTATCTTTGATAAACCAGACAAAAACAGGCAATGGGGAAAGGATTCCCTATTTAATAAATGGTGTTGGGAAAACTGGCTAGCCATGTGCAGAAAGCAGAAACTGGACCCCTTCCTGACACCTTACACTAAAATTAACTCCAGATGGATTAAAGACTTAAACGTAAGACCCGACACCATAAAAACCCTAGAAGAAAATCTAGGCAAAACCATTCAGGACATAGGAGTAGGCAAGGACTTCATGAACAAAACTCCCAAAGCATTGGCAACAAAAGCCAAAATAGACAAATGGGACCTAATCAAACTCCACAGCTTCTGCACAGCAAAACAAACAGTCACTAGAGTGAATCGGCAACCATCAGAATGGGAAAAAATCTTTGCAGTTTACGCATCCGACAAAGGGCTGATATCCAGAATTTACAAAGAACTCAAACAGATTTACAGGAAAAAAACAAACAAGCCCATTCAAAAATGGGCAAAGGATATGAACAGAAACTTTACGAAAGCAGACATACATGAGGCCAGCAAACATATGAAAAAGTGCTCATCGTCATTGGTCATTAGAGAGATGCAAATCAAAACCACATTGAGATACCATCTCACACCAGTTAGAATGGCGATCATTAAAAAATCTGGAGACAGCAGATGCTGGAGAGGATGTGGAGAAATAGGAACACTCTTACACTGTTGGTGGGAGTGTAAATTAGTTCAACCATTGTGGAAGACAGTGTGGCGATTCCTCAGGGACCTAGAAGTAGAAATTCCATTTGACCCAGCAATCCCATTACTGGGTATCTATCCAAAGGATTATAAATCGTTCTACTATAAGGACACATGCACACGAATGTTCATTGCAGCACTGTTTACAATAGCAAAGACCTGGAACCAACCCAAATGCCCAACGATGATAGACTGGACTGGGAAAATGTGGCACATATACACCATGGAATATTATGCAGCAATCAAAAATGATGAGTTTGTGTCCTTTGTAGGGACATGGATGAATCTGGAGAACATCATTCTCAGCAAACTGACACAAGAACAGAAAAAGAAATACCGCATATACTCGCTCATAGGTGGGTGAGAAAAATGAGAACATGTGGACACAGAGAGGCGGTCTACTATACACTGGGGACTGTTGGGGGGAATGGGGGAGGGACAGCAGGGGGGGGCTGGGGGGGATAGCCTGGGGATGAATACCAAGTGTGGGTGAAGGGGAGGAAAGCAGCAAAGCACACTGCCATGTGTGTACCTATGCAACTATCTTGCTCGTTCTGCACATGTACCCCCAAACCTATAATGCAATAAAAAATAAAAAAATAAAAAAAAAAAAAAAAAGAAAAATCAGCAACTACGAAGACGACAGGAGGATAAATTCATGAAGATGGGAAGAAACCAGCGCAAAAAGGAGGAAAGCACCTGAAACCAAAACACCTCACCTCCAAAAAAAAAAAAAACAAAACTCCTCACCAGCAAGGGAACAAAGCGGGACAGAGAATGAATGTGACGAAATGACGGAATCAGACTTCAGAAAGTGGATAATGAGAAACTTCAGTGAGCTAAAGGAACATGTACTAAACCAGTGCAAAGAAACTAAGAACGTTGAAAAAATATTTGAAAAAAGATTCGAGGAAATGATAACAAGAATGGACAACTTAGAGAGTAATATGAATGAATTGAAGGAGGTGAAAAACACAACACGAGAAGTTCGCGAAGCATGCACAAGTTTCAACACCTGAATTGACCAAGCAGAAGAAAGAATACCAGAAGTTGAAGATCAACTCAATGAAATAAAACGAGAAACCAAGATTAAAGAAAAAAGTACAAAAAGGAATGAACAAAATCTCCAAGAAATGTGGGACTATGTGAAGAGACCCAACCTACGTTTGACAGGTGTACCAGAATGTGACGAAGAGAATGAATCCAAGCTGGAAAACACTCTTCACGATATTTTCCAGGAAAATTTCCCCAACCTAGCAAGACAGGTCAATACTCAACTCCAGGAAATACAGAGAACACCACAAAGATACTCCGCAAGAAGAGCAAACCCAAGGCACATAATCGTCAGATTCACCAGGGTTGAAACGAAGGAGAAAATACTAAGGGCAGCCAGAGAGAAACGTCAGGTCACCCACAAAGGGAAGCCCATCAGATTCACAGCAGATCTCTCGGCAGAGACTCTACAAGCCAGAAGAGAGTGGGGGCCAATATTCAACATCCTTAAAGAAAAGAGCTTTCAACCCAGAATTTCATATCCAGCGAAACTGAGCTTCATAAGTGAAGGAAAAATAAAATCCTTCACGAAAAAGCAAGTACTCAGAGATTTTGTCACCACTAGGCCTGCTTTATGAGAGCTCCTGAAAGAGGCACTACACATAGAAAGAAACAACCAGTTCCAGCCATCCTAAAAGCATACCAAATGCTAAAGACCATCAATAAAATGAAGAATGTACATGAACCAAAGGGCAAATCAGCCAGCTAGCATCAAAATGGCAGTATCAAATTCACACATAACAATATTAAACCTGAATGTAAATGGGCTAAATGCACCAATCAAAAGACACAGACTGGCAAATTGGATAAAAAACCAAACCCCATCAGTATGCTGTATCCAGGAAACCCACCTCACACGCAAAGATACACAAAGGCTCAAAATAAAAGGATTGAGGAAGATTTTCCAAGCAAATGGAGAGCAAAAAAAAGCAGGAGTTGCAATTCTCATCTCTGATAAAATTGACTTTAAAGCAACAAAGATCAAAAGGGACAAAGAAGGTCATTACATAATGGTAAAAGGAACAATACAACAAGAAGAGGTAACGATTCTAAATATATATGGGCCCAATGTAGGAGTACCCAGATATATAAGGCAAGTTCTTAATGACTTACAAAGAGACTTAGAAGTCCCACACTATAATAGTGGGAGACTTTAACACTCCACTGTCAATAGCAGACAGATCAACCAAAGAGAAAATTAACAAGGATATCCAGGACTTGAACTCAGACATGGAACAAGCAAACCTGATAGACATTTACAGAACTCTCCACCCCAAATCCACAGAATATACATTCTTCTCAGCACCACATCACACCTACTCCAAAACTGATCACATAATTGGAAGTAAAGCACTCCTCAGCAAATGCAAAACAACGGAAATCATAACAAACAGTCTCTCAGTCCATAGTGCAATCAAGTTGGAACTCAGAATTCAGAAAATAATTCAGAACAGCACAGCTTCATGGAAACTGAACAACAGGCTCTTGAATGTTGATTGGATAAACAATGAAATGAAGGCAGAAATAAAGAAGTTCTTTGAAATCAACGAGAATGAAGACACAACGTATCAGAATCTCTGGGACACATTTAAAGCAGGCTGTAGAGGAAAATATATAGCAATAAGTGCCCAAACGAGAAGAGTGGAGAGATCCAAAATTGACACCATATCGTCAAAATTAAAAGAGCTAGAGGAGCAAGATCAAAAAAGCTCAAAACCTAGCTGAAGACAAGAAATAACTAAGATCAGAGCAGAACTGAAGGAGATAGAGACAAGAAAAGCCCTTCAAAAAATCAATAAATCTAAGAGCTGGTTTTTTGAAAAGATCAACAAAATAGACAAACCATTAGCCAGACTGATAAAAAAGAAAAGAGAGAACAACCAAATAGAGGCAATAAAAAACGATAAAGGGGAAATCACCACAGATTCCACAGAAATTCGAACCATCATCAGAGAATACTACAAACAACTCTATGCACACAAACTAGTAAATCAGGAAGAAATGGATAAATTCCTGGCCGCCTGTGTCCTCCCAAGCCTAAAAGAAGAGGAAGCCGAAACTATGAATAGACCAATAACAAGGTCTGAAGTTGGGGCAGCAATTAAGAGCCTACCACACCAAAAAAGCCCAGGTCCAGATGGGTTCACAGCTGAATTCTACCAGACACAGAAAGAGGATCTGGTAAAATTCCATCAGAAAATATTCCAAAAAACCCAAAAAAAGGGAACCATTTCAAAATCATTTTTTGAGACCAACATCATCCTGATACCAAAACCTGGCATAGACTCAACAAGAAAAGAAAACTTCAGGCCAATATCCATGATGAACATAGATGCAAAAATTGTCAATAAAATATTGGCAAATCGATTGCAACAGCACATTAAAAACTTATCCATCATGATCAATTAGGATTCATCCCGGGGATGCAAGGCTGGTTCAACATACGCAAGTCTATAAATGTAATTCACCACATAAACAGAAGCAAAAACAAAAACCACATGATTATCTCAATTGACGCAGAGAAGGCATTTGACAAAATTCAACAGCCCTTTATGCTAAAAACCCTCAATAAACTTGGTATTGATGGAACATATCTCAAAGTAATAAAAGCTATTTACAACAAACCAACAGCCAATATCATACTTAATGGGCAAAAACGGGAATCATTCCCTTTGAAATCCGGCACTAGACAAGGATGCCCTCTCTCACCACTTCTATTCAACATAGTACTGGAAGTCCTAGCCAGAGCAATTAGGCAAGAAAAAGAAATAAAGGGTATTCAAATAGGAAAGGTTGAAGCCAAATTGCCTCTATTTGCATACGACATGATAGTATACCTAGAAGACCCCATCACCTCAGCCCAGAAGCTGCTGCAACTCATAAGCAACTTCAGCAAAGTCTCAAGATATAAAATCAATGTGCAAAAATCACAAGCATTCCTATACACCAATAACAGACTTAAAGAGAACCAAATTACGAACGAACTGCCATTCACAATTGCTACAAAGAAAATAAAATACCTAGGAATACAACTCACTAGGAATGTAAGGGACCTCTTTAAGGAAAACCACAAACAACGGCTCAACGAAATAAGAGAGGACACAAACAGATGGAGAAACATTCCATGTTCGTGGTTAGGAAGAATCAATATTGTGAAAATGGCTATACTGCCCAAAGTAATTTACACATTCAATGCTATCCCCATCAAACTACCGTTGAATTTCTTCACAGAACTGGAAAAAACCACCATGAATTTCATATGGAACCAAAAAAGAGCCCGAATTGCCAAGTCAATTCTAAGCCAAAAAAAACACAGCGGGAGGCATCACGCTACCAGACTTCAAACTGTGCTACAAGGCTACAGTAATCAAAACAGCATGGTACTGGTACCAAAACAGAGATACAGACCAATGGAACTGAACAGAAGCATCGGAGGCAACACAGCATATCTACAACCATATTATCTTTGATAAACCAGACAAAAACCGGCAATGGGGAACGGAATCCCTATTTAATATATGGTGTTGGGAAAACTGGCTAGCCATGTGCAGAAAGCAGAAACTGGACCCCTTTCTGACACCTTACACTAAAATTAACTTCAGATGGATTAAAGACTTAAACATAAGACCTGACACCATAAAAACCCTAGAAGAAAAACTAGGCAAAACCGTTCAGGACATAGGAGTAGGCAAGGACTTCATGACCAAAACACCAACAGCATTGGCAACAAAAGCCAAAATAGACAAATGGGACCTAATGAAAATCCACAGCTTCTACACGGGAAAAGAAACAGTCACTAGAGTGAATCGGCAACCATCAGAATGGGAAAAAATCTTTGCAGTATACACATCTGACAAAGGGCTGGTATCCAGAATTTACAAAGAACTCAAACAGATTTACAGAAAAAAACAAGCCCATTCAAAAATGGGCAAATGATATGAACAGAAACTTTACAAAAGAAGACATACATGAGGCCAACAAACATATGAAAAAGTGCCCATCATCATTGGTCATTAGAGAGATGCAAATCAAAACCACATTGAGATATCATCTCACACCAGTTAGAATGGTGATCATTAAAAAATCTGGAGAGAGCAGATGCTGGAGAGGATGTGGAGAAATAGGAACACTCTTACACTGTTGGTGGGAGTGTAAATTAGTTCAACCATTGTGGAAGACAGTGTGGCGATTCCTCAGGGACCTAGAAATAGAAATTCCATTTGAACCAGCAATCCCAGTATTGGTATCTATCCAAAAGACTATAAATCGTTCTACTATAAGGACACATGCACACGAATGTTCATTGCAGTACTGTTTACAATAGCCAAGACCTGGAACCAACCCAAATTCCCATCGATGATAGACTGGACTGGGAAAATGTGGCACATATACACCATGGAATATTATGCAGCAATCAAAAATGATGAGTTTGTGTCCTTTGTAAGGACATGGATGAATCTGGAGAACATTATTCTCAGCAAACTGACACAAGAACAGAAAAAGAACTACTGCATATACTCACTCATAGGTGGGTGAGAAAAATGAGAACACATGGACACCGAGAGGCGGTCTACTATACACTGGGGACTGTTGGGGAAAATGGGGGAGGGACAGCGGGGTTGGGCTGTGGGGGATAGCCTGGGGATGAATACCAAGTGTGGGTGAAGGGGAGGAAGGCAGCAAAACAAACTGCCATGTGTGTACCTTTGCATCTATCTTGCACGTTCTGCACATGTACCCCAAAACCTATAATGCAATAAAAAATTTAAAAAAAAATTAGATTCCTGACTATCACCCAGGTGTGTATTATTCCAGAAGGCACTTAATTCGTGGCTCCCTTTAACAGTGACCTGACTAATCCATAGAAGTTTATTATTTAACTGAAAGGCCATATAAACAGACACCTGACTATTTCCCATTGTAAATTATTATGTTTTTTTAAATTTAAATTTTTATTGCATTTTAGGTTTTGGGGTACATGTGCAGAACGTGCAAGATAGTGGCATAGGTACACACTTGGCTGTGTATTTTCCTACCTTTCTCTTCTTCACCCACACTTGGCATTTCTCCCCAGGCTATCCCTTTTCAGCTTCCCGCATGCTGTCCCTCCCACATTCCCCCAATAGACCCCAGAGTGTAGTAGATTTCCACCATGTGTCCATGTGTTCTATTTTTTCTCATCCGCCTATGAGAGAGAATATGCAGTATTTCCTTTTCTGTTCTTGTGTCAGTTTGCTGAGAATGATGTTCTCCAGATTCATCCATGTCCTTACAAAGGACAAAAGCTCATCATTTTTGACTGGTGCATAATATTCCATGGTGTATATGTGCCACATTTTCCCAATCCAGTCTATCTTTGATGGGCATTTCGGTTTGTTTCAGGTCTTTGCTATTGTAAACATTGCTGCAATGAACATTCGTGTGCATGTGTCCTTATAGTAGAATGATTTATAGTCCTTTGGATATATACCCAGTAATGGGATTGCTGGGTAAAATGGAATTTCTATTTCTAGGTCCTTGAGGAATCGCCACACTGACTTCCACAATGGTTGAACTAATTTTCAATCCCACCAACAGTGTAAGAGTGTTCATATTACTCCACATCCTCTCCACCATCTGTTGTCTCCAGAATTTTTAATGATCACCATTCTAACTGGCATGAGATGGTATCTCAATGTGGTTTTGATTTGCATCTTTCTAATGACCAGTGATGATGAGCATTTTTTCATGCGTTTGTTGGCCTCTTGTATGTCTTCTTTTGTAAAGTGTCTATTCATATCCTTTGACCATTTTTGAATTGGCTTCTTTGTTTTTTTCTTTTAAATCTGCTTGAGTTCTTTGTAAGTTCTGGATATCACCCCTTTGTCAAATGGGGAAACTGCAAAAATTTTTTCCCATTCTCATGGTTGCCAATTCACTCTAGTGACGGTTTCTTTTGCTGCGCAAAAGCTGTAAAGTTTGATTAGGTCCCATTTGTCTATTTTGGGTTTCGTTGCCAATGCTTTTGGTGTTTTGTTCATGAAGTCCTTGCCTACTTTTACGTCCTAAATGGTTTTGCCTAGAATTTCTTCTAGGGTTTTTATGGTGCCAGGTCTTATGTTTAAGTCTTTAATCCATCTGGAGTTAATTTTGGTGTAAGGTGTCAGGAAGGGGTCCAGTTTCTGCTTTCTGCCCATGGCTAGCCAGTTTTCGCAACACCATTTATTAAACAAGGAATCATTTCCCCATTGCTTGTTTCTGTCGGTTTTTTTTAAAAAAAATATATGGTTGTAGCCATGTTTCCCACGATGCCTCTGTTCTCTTCCATTGGTCTATGTCTCTGTTTTGGTACCAGTACCATGCTGTTTTGATTACTGTAGCCTTGTAGTATAGTTTGAAGTCTGGTAGTGTGATGCCTACCGCTGTGTTCATTTTGCTGAGAATTTACTTGGCTATGTGGGGTCTCTTTTGGTTCCATATGAAGTTTATGGTGTTTTTTTCCAGTTCTGTGAAAAAATTCCATGGTAGTTTGATGGGGATAGCATTGATTGTGTAAATTACTTTGGGCAGTATAGCCATTTTCACGATATTGATTCTTCCTAACCACGAACATGGAATGTTTCTCCATCTGTTTGTGTCCTCTCTCATTTCCTTGAACAGTGGTTTGTAGTTTTCCTTAAAAAGGTCCCTTACGTTTCTTGTGAGTTTTATTCCTAGGTATTTTATTCTTTTGTAGCAACTGTGAATGGCAGTTCGTTCTTGATGTGGTTCTCTTTAAGTCTGTTATTGGTGTATAGGAATGCTTGTGATTTTTGCACATTGATTTTATATCCTGAGACTTTGCTGAAGTTGCTTATCAGTTGCAGGAGTTTTTGGGCTGAGGTGATGGGGTCTTCTAGGTATACTATCATGTCATCTGCAAATAGAGACAATTTGGCTTCCACCTTTCCTATTTGAATACACTTTATTTCTTTTTCTTGCCTGATTGCTCTGACTAGATCTTCCAGTACTATGTTGAATAGTAGTGGTGAGAGAGGACATCCTTGTCTAGTGCCGGATTTCAAAGGGAATGCTTCCAGTTTTTGCCATTAAGTATGATATTGGCTGTTGGTTTGTCATAAATAGCTTTTATTACTTTGAGATATGTTCCATCAATACCAAGTTTATTGAGGGATTTTAGCATAAACGGCTGTTGAATTTTTTCAAATGCCTTCTCTGCGTCAATTGAGATAATCATGTGGTTTTTGTTTTTGCTTCTGTTTATGTGGTGAATTACATTTATAGACTTGCGTATGTTGAACCAGCCTTGCATCCCCAGGATGAATCCTACTTGATCACAATAAATAAGTTTTTTAATTTGCTGTTGCAATCGGTTTGCCAATATTTTATTGAAGTGTTTGCATCTATGTTCATCATTGATATTGGCCTGAAGTTTCCTTTTCTTGTTAAGTCTCTGCCAGGTTTTGGTATCAGGATGACATTGGTCCCATAAAATGATTTGGGAAGGATTCCCTCTTTTTGAATTATTTGTGATAGTTTCAAAAGGAATGGTACCAGATCATCTTTGTGTGTCTGGTAGAATTTGTCTGTGATCCCATCTGGACCTGGGCTTTTTTTGTGTGGTAGGCTCTTAATTGCTGCCTCAACTTCAGACCTTGTTATTGGTCTATTCATAGTTTCGGCTTTCTCCTGGTTCAGGCTTGGGAGGACACAGGTGTCCAGAAATTTATCAATTTCCTCCTGGTTTACTAGTTTATGTGCATAGAGGTTTTTGTAGTATTTCCTAATGATGATTTGAATTTCTGTGGAATCTCTGGTGATTTCCCCTTTATCGTTTTTTATTGCATCTATTTCGTTGTTCTCTCTTTTCTTTTGTATCAGTCTGTTTAGTGGTCTGTCTATTTTGTTGATTTTTTCGAAAAAGCAGCTCTTGGATTTATTGATTTTTTTGAAGGGTTTTTCGTGTCTCTCTCTCCTTCAGTTCTGCTCTCATCTGAGTTTTATCTTGTCTTCAGCTAGGTTTTGAGATTTTTTGATCTTGCTCCTCTAGCTCTTTCAATTTTGACGATAGGGTGTCAATTTTGGATCTCTCCACTCTTCTCATGTGGGCACTTATTGCTATATATTTTCCTCTGGAGACTGCTTAAAATGTGTCCCAGATATTCTGGGATGTTGTGTCTTTATTCTCGTTGGTTTTGAAGAACTTCTTTATTTCTGCCTTCATTTCATTGTTTATCCAATCAACATTCAAAGCCAATTGTTCAGTTTCCATGAAGCTGTACGGTTCTGAGTTAGTTTCTCTATTCTGAGTTCTAACTTGATTGCACTGTGGTCTGTTTGTTATGTACTACTGTTTGTTGTGATTTCAGTTGTTTTCCATTTGCTGAAGAGTGCTTTACTTCCAATTATGTGTTCAATTTTAAAGTAGGTGTGATGCGCTGAGAAAAATGTTTAATCTGTGGATTTGGGGCGGAGATTTCTGTAAATGTCTATCAGCTTTGCTTGTTCCAGGTCTGAGTTCTAACCCTGGATATACTTGTTAATTTACTGTATGGATGATCTGTCTGATATTGACAGTGGAGGGCTAAAGTCCCCCACTGTTATTGTGTGGGAGTCTAAGTCTCTTTGTAAGTCATTAAGAACTTGCCTTATATATCTTGGTGCTCCTGCATTGGGTCCATATATATTTAGGATCTTTAGCTCTTCTTGTTTTATCAATCCATTTACAATCGTGTAATGACCTTCTTTGTCTCTTTTGATCTTTGTTGCTTTAAAGTCTATTTTATTAGAGACGAGAATTGCAACTCCTCCTTTTTTTTGGTTTGCATTTGCTTGGTTAATCTTCCTGCATTTCTTTATTTTGAGCGTTTGTGTATCCTTGCATGTGAGATGGGTTTCCTGGATACAGCACACAGATGGGTTTCAGTTTTTTATCCAATTTGCCAGTCTGTGCCTTTTGATTGGTGTATTTAGCCCATTTACATTTAGTGTTAATATTGTTTTGTGTGAATTTGATACTGCCATTGTGATGCTAGCTGGCTGTTTTGCCCAGTGGTTCATGTAGATACTTCATTTTGTTGATGCTCTTTAGCATTTGGTATGCTTTTAGGATGGCTGTTACTGGTTGTTTTTTTCTATGTGTAATGCCTCTTTCAGGAGCTTTTGTAAAGGAGGCCTAGTGGTGACAAAATCTCTGAGTACTTGCTTGTTTACAAAAGATTTTTTTTTTCACTTCTGAAGCTCAGTTTGGCTGAATATGAAATTCTGGGTTGAAAGTTCTTCTCTTTAAAGATGCTGAAAATTGGCTCCCACTCTCTTCTGGCTTGTAGAGTCTCTGCCGAGAGATCTGCTGTGAGTCTGATGGGCTCCTCTTTGTGGGTCACCCGACCTAACTCTCTGTCTGCCCTTAGTATTTTCTCCTTCGTTATAACTCTGGTGAATCTGACGATTATGTGCCTTGTGGCTGCTCTTCTTGTGGAGTATCTTTGTGGTATTCTCTGTATTTCCTGGAGTTGAGTATTGGCCTGCCATGCTAGGTTAGGAAAATATTCCTGAATAATATTCTGAAGAGTATTTTCCAGCTTGGATTCATTCTCTTCATCACATTCTGGTACACCTATCAAACGTAGGTTGCGTCTCTTCACATACCCCCACATTTCTTGGAGATTTTGTTCATTGCTTTTTGTGCTTTTTTCTCTAATCTTGGTTTTCTCATTTTATTTCATTGAGTTGATCTTCGACTTCTGATATTCTTTCTTATTTTTGTCAATTCGGCTTTTGAAACTTGTGCATGCTTCGCGAAGTTCTTGTGTTGTGCTTTTCAGCTCCTTCAATTCATTCATATTCCTCCTTAAGTTGTCCATTCTTGTTATCATTTCCTCGAATCTTTTTTCAAATCTTCTTTCAAGGTTCTTAGTTTCTTTGCATTGATTTACAACATGTTTTTTAGCTCACTGAAGTTTTTCATTATCCACCTTCTGAAGCCTGATTCCATCATTTCATCACTCTCATTCTCCGTCCAGCTTTGTTCCCTTGCTGATGAGGAGTTTTGTTCCCTTGTAGTAGGTAAGAAGTTTTGGGTTCGGGTGTCCTTCTTTTTTGTTGTGCTGGTTTCTTCCCATCTTTGTGGATTTATCCACCTTTCATCTTAGTAATTGCTGATTTTTCAATTGGGTCTGTGAGTGGATGCCCAGATTGTTGATGATGAAGTATTTCTGTTACTTAGTTTTTCTTCTAATCATCTAGCCCTTCTTATGTACTAGTGCTGAGGTCCACTTCAGGCCCTGCTTGTCTGGGGTACACCTGTAGCAGCTGCAAAACGATGAGGGATGCTACCAGATTCTTTTTCTGCTATCTTTGTCCCAGAATGATGCCCCCCAAATGTCAGTCTGATTAGTCCTTTTTTGAGGTGACCCTTTGGATATACAGGGGTCATCGAGCTGCTTGAGAAACAGTCTGTACTTTATAGGAGCTCCAGTCCTGAGCTGTGAGCTCCATTGTTCATTCAGGGTTGTTGGGCACCTGTGTTTCAGTCTCCTGCAGCAGAACTTACAAAACCATTTTTCTTCCCCTCAGATGCTCTGTCTCAGAGAGTTGGGGCCTTCTTTATGAGTATCTGTTGCACTGTCCTGCCTGGCTAAAAGGTAGTCTATTTACTGTTTACTATTCGCCCCTACTGAGGTACAGGCCCAGTGCTGATGCAGCCTCCCATTGCCAAAGCAAGCTGCCATAACAGAAAGACTCTGTCAGCAGGGCTGAATGCAAGTTGCCTCATCAGGCAAGATGAGGCTCCGCCCTGCTACCGCGGGTTCTCCGTACTGCCATGGGGCTCTGTTTTACTGTGGTGTGCTCAGCCCTGCTGACAGAGTCTCTCTGTTATGGCGGCTTGCCTTGGCAATGGGAGGCTGCATTAGCACTGGGCCTGTACCTCAGTAGGTGCGAATTGTGTCCATAGTGGCAGACGCCCCTCCCCCACCGGCATGGACCGTCAAGGATTTAGCTGAGCCCACAGCAAAACTCTCAATCCCGAGAGCCTCCAATCGCCACCCTGCTTGTCCCCATGAGGGTGGGACCCGCTGAGCCTGATCATCTGGCTCCCTGCCACAGAGTCTGTCCTCTCTCTCTTTTTCTCCCCAATTTGAATGGTTGCTGCTCTCACTGGCGCCCCAGTAGCCTGCTGATAGGACACTGGGATTTGTGAGATCTTTCATGCCACTGCCCCCTACACCGGCTCAAATCATGCTTCCCAGGAATCCCGTGGTCTGGCTCACTGTCCAAGTCCCGTTTAATCAGATGGACATGTCAATCTGCCCTTCCAAATCTCAGATTGCCGGTTTAACAGGGCACCCAGCCCAGTGAGTTTTGTGCCAGGTGCTGCATCGCTGTGGTGCCAGCAGAACAGGCCGCAGAAGCCAAAATACCTGCTGTGCTGGTGTTCCAAGTCTCTCCTACACCTGACAATTTCCCTGTTCTGTGGGCAACAAAGGTCCGTCTGAGAATGTGGCTAGGACTCACCCTCTGCGCCATCACTGAGAGCTGCAATCTTGAGTTGTTTCTATAGAGCCATCTTGAAAAATCTATTGTGAATTATTCTATAAGGCTCAGAACGATTGGTAGTATGAAATAGAATCCTAATGATCTTCCAGGTTTGTATAATTCAGTGAGGCACTGAATGAGTGGCCATATAAAAGAAGCTCCAGACTATAAACCTGGTGTGCATTATTCACTGAGGCTCTAAATGAGTTGCTATCTGAAGTAGACTCTTAATTCTTCCTCAGGTTTGTATTATTGAATGAGACTCTGAATAAGTGGGCATAGAAAGAGACTCCTGGCTATTGCCCAGGTGTGCATTATTTACAGAGACCCTGAATGTGTAGACATTTGAAGTAGACACTTGACTGTTTCCAAGGGGTGTATTATTTACCAAAACTATGAATGACTGGCAATATAAAAAAGATTCCTGACTATACAGATATATATATTAGTCACTGAAACAATGAAAGAGTGGCCATATAAAATAGACATTTTACTCCAAAGGTGTGTGTTATTCCTTGATATTCCAAACAAATCACCATACGAAATAGACTACTGTTTATTCCCCACATGTGCAGTATTCAAAGAGGTTCTGTATAAGTGTCCATATCAAATAGCCTCCTGACAATAACTCATGTGTGTATCATTGAGGGTGGTGCTTAATTTGGACTACCTGAAATAGGGTCCTGACTACTTCACAGCTGGTTGATATGCACTGAAGCTCTGAATAAGAGGCCATATGAAATAGATTTTGACTATTGCCCCATTGTTCATTATTCCATAATGCTGAGATTGACTGGCCATATGGGATGGACTCTGACTATTCCCCAATTGTGTATCATTTACTGACTTTCTGAATGAGTGAACACATAAAATAGACTCCTGACTATATCCTCTTGACTATTTCTCAGCTTTGCATTTTCTACTGAGGCACTGGGTGAACGGTCATATCAAATAGACTCCAGACTATTCCCCAGGTGTGCATTATTCAGTGAGTCTCTGAATAAGTGGCAATATTAAATAGAATCCTGAGTATTTCCCAAGTATATATGATTCTTCACTGAGGTTCTGAATGAGCGGCCATGTGAAATACACTCCTGACTTTTCGATAGGTCTGTATTATTCAGTGAGGCTCTCAATGAGTGGCCATAGGAAAGCAACTACTGAATACTCATCAGTCGTGCATTTTTAGGTTGGGCTCTAAATGAGTGGCTATATGACATAGAAACTTGACTTTCCCCTAGTTGTATGTTATTCAGTGAGGCTGTGAATATGTGCCTATATGAAATAGAATTCTGACTAAAATACAGGTGTTCCTTATTCAGTGAATCTCTGAAGGAAAGGCCATATGTAATAGTGTCCTGAGTATGCCCCGGTATGTATTAGAAACTGAGACTCTGAATGTTTGGCCATATAAAATAGCCTCCTGAATATTACACAGGTGTGTATTATTTAATGAGGCATTAAGTCCGTGATTAGAAGAAATAGATCCCTTAGTATTTCTAAGGTGTGTATTATTGACTGAGACACTGATTAAGTGGGCATATGGAATAGACTCCTCATTATTTCAAAGTTGTGCATTACTCACTCAGGCTTTGATTTTGTGGCCATACAAAATAGTCCAGTGTCTGTTCCATAGGTTTGTATTATTTACTGAGGCTCTAAAAGAGTGGCTATATGAAGAAGACTCTTTTTTTGTTTTGTTTTGGAAAGGAAAAGAGAGGAAGAAAAAGAGGGAGAGAGAACAGGAATATTGCTTTATTCTATAAATGGGTATTAATAATGGCCAATCATTGTTTTGTGTATTTAAAATGGAGAATGTATATTTTATTTATCAAAAGTGGAGAGTTCTACAAGTGCTTATTAAGTTTACTTGTTACTGATCTGAGTTCAGATTCTGGATATCCTTATTAATTTTCTGTTCCGTTGAGTCTGAATCTCTTTATGGGTCTTATGTATCTGGGTGTTAGGATGCATTGATCCTTAGGCCACTCTATTTCTTTGTTGGTTTGAAATCTGTTTTATCAAATGCATGAATTGCAACTCCTTTTTGTTTATTTATTTGTTTTTGTTCTCTATTTGGTTGGTAAATCTTTCTCCAACCCTTTGTTTTTAGTCTTTGTGTATCTTTGGGTATGAAATGGGTCTGGATATAGTATACCGTTAGGTTTTGGCTGTATCTTTTAATTAGAAAATTTAGTCGATTTCAATTTAAGATCACTGCCATTTGATGTTAACTGGCTATTTTATCCATTTGTTGATGTAAATTCTTCTTTATGTTGATGCTCTTTACTTTTTGGTATATTTTTAGAAAGGCTAATACTGGTTGTTCCTTTCTGTGTATAATGCTTCTTTCAGAAGTTTTTGTAAAGCAGGCCTGGTGGTAATAAAATCTCTCAGTACTTGCTTGTTCATAAAAGATTTTATTTTTCCTTCAATTGTGAAGCTTAGTTTGACAGGATATGAAATTCTGGGCTGAAAGTTCTGTTCTTTGAGGATGTTAAATATCGGCCCCCACTCTCTTCTGGCTTGTAGAGTTTCTACTGAGAGATCTGCTGTAAGTCTAACAGGCTTCCCTTTGTGGGTAACCTGACCTTTCTCTCTGGCTGCCCTTAGTATTTTCTCCTTTGTTTCAACCCTGGTGAGTCTAATGATTATGTGTCTTGGGGTTGCTCTTCTTAAGGAATATCTTTGTGGTGTTCTCTGTATTACCTGAGGTTGAATGGTATCCTGCTTTGCTAGATTGGGAAAATTCTCCTGGATAATATCCTGAAGAGTATTTTCCAGCTTGGATTCATTCTCTCCATCACATTCAGGTACACCTATCAAACGTAGATTAGGTCTTTTCACATAGTCCCATAATTCTTGGAGACTTTGCTCATTCCTTTTTATCCTTTTTTCTCTATTCTTGTCTTCTCGTTCCATTTCATTAAGTCGGTCTTCGACCTCTGATATCCTTTCTTCTGCTTGATCAATTCGGCTGTTCAAACTTGTGCATATTTCACTAAGTTCTCGTGTTGTATTTTTCAACTCCATTAGTTCGTTTATATTCCTTTCTATGCTGTCCATTCTTTTTAACATTTTGCCTAACCTTTTTTCAAAGTTCTTAGTTTCTTTACATTGGGTTAGAACAAGTTGTTTCAATTCCCAGAAGTTTTTTACCATCCACCTTCTAAAGCCTCCTTCAGATAGTGGAACACAGTCCTCTTCCATTAGGGCTTGTTCCGTTGCTGATGAGGAATTACTATCCCCTGTAGAGGGAGAGGGGTTCTGACTTTCGGTTTTCTCGGCCTTTTTAGGCTGTTTTTTTTCCCTTTATTGTGAATTTATCTATCTGATGTCTTTACAATTAGCGCCTTTCTGATTATGTTCCTGAGAGGATGTCCAATTTATTGATTCCCAGTGCTGGAATTCGAGCAACCCACTGCACCGGCCAAAACAACAGCGATAAGACTGATGGTGCTCTTCTGCCTGGGAATCTTTGGTCTGGCTTCCTTCTTGAGTCCACAACAAGTGGCTCTGCCTTCCCGGAGCTCCAAACACCAGTCAGTAGGGGAACCAGTCCCGCTCACTGTGCACGAAGAGCTGCTGCGCCGAGGCGATGACAAAACCACTGCGCTGGCCACAGAAGTCACGCTGGCAACCCGCGGGGCTCCTCCACTGGAAATCTTCTGGTCCGTGGGCGATGAAAATTTCTCTGAAAATGTGGTGTTCTCACGTTTTCCGAGCTTTCACTGGGAGCTAAAATCCCGAGCTGTTAGTGATCAGCCATCTTGGATCTCTCTCCTGAAGAAGACTCTTAACTCTTTTCCAGGTGTGTATTACTGAATGAGACTAAATACGTGAGCCTAAAGAAGAGACTCCGTTCTATTCCCCAGGTGTGCATTGTATACAGAGACTATCAATGTGTGGCCATTTGAAGTTGACACTAGACAATTTCACAGGTGTGTATTATTTACTGAGGCCCATAACGAGCAGCCATATGAAAGAGATTCTTGGCTATTCCAGATACATGCATTATTCCCTGAAACACTGAAATGGTGGCCTTATAAAATAGAGTCGATTTTACTTCACAGGTGTGTGTTATTCAAAGATTCTCTAAATAATCACCACAAGATTCAGCTGAGTGGGCAGCAAATCTCTCAACACTGAGCGCCTCCAATTGCTGCCCTACTTGTCCCCGTGAGGGTAAGACCCACTGAGCCCGAACACCTGGCTTTCTGCCTCAAAGTCCCTCCTCTCTCTCTCTCTCTTTTTCTCCCCAATTTGAACGGTTGACTCTCTCACTGGCGCCCCAGTAGCCTGCTGATAGGACGCTGGGATCTGTGCAATCTCCCGTGCCGCTGCCCTCTGCACTGGCTAAAATCACGCTTCCCAGGAATCTCCTGCTCTGTCTCACTGTCCAAGTCCCGTTTAATCAGATGGACATGTCAATCTGCCCTTCCAAATCTCAGAATGCCAGTTTAACAGGGCACCCAGACCAGTGAGTTTTGTGCTGGGTGCCGCTGCATTGCGGCACTGGCCAAACCGGCCCCCCAAGCCAAAACCACGGCTGGGCTGGTATCCCGTGTCTCTCCTACACCTAGGAATTTTCCCTTTCTGTGGGCAGCAAAGGTCCGTCTGAGAATGCGGCTAGGACTCACCGTCTGCGCCTTAACTGAGAGCTGCAATCCTGAGTTGTTTCTAAGGTGCCACCTTGGAAACCAGACAAAAACAAGCAATGGGGAAATGATTCCCTGTTTAATAAATGGTGTTGGGAAAACTGGCTAGCCATATGCAGAAAGCAGAAACTGGATCCCTTCCTGACACCTTACACTAAAATTAACTCCAGATAGATTAAAGACTTAAAGGTAAGACCTGACACCATAAAAACCCTAGAAGAAAATCTAGGCAAAACCATTCAGGACATAGGAGTAGGCAAGGACTTCATGAACAAAACACCAAAAGAATTGGCAACAAAGGCCAAAATAGATAAATGGGACCTAATCAAACTCCACAGGTTTTGCATGGCAAAGGAAACAGTCACTAGAGTGAACCGGCAACCAACAGAATGGAAAAAAATTATTGCAGTTTACACATCTGACAAAGGGATGATATCCAGAATTTGCAAAGAACTTAAACAGATTTAAAGGAAAAAAGCAAACAAGCCCATTCAAAAATGGACGAAGGATATGAACAGACACTTTACAAAAGAAGACATACATGAGGCAAAAAAAACACATGAAAAATGCTCATCATCACTGGTCATTAGAGATGCAAATCAAAATCACATTGAGATACAATCTCACGCCAGTTAGTATGGCGATTATTAAAAAATCTGGAGACAACAGATGCTGGAGAGGATGTGGAGAAATAGGGACACTCTTACACTGTTGGTGGGAGTGTAAATTAGTTCAACCATTGTGGAAGACAGTGTGGCTATTCCTCAAGGATCTAGAAATAGAAATTCCATTTTACCCAGCAATCCCATTACTGGGTATATATCCAAAGGACTATAAATCATTCTACTATCAGGATACATGCACACGAATGTTCATTGTAGCACTGTTTACAATAGTAAAGACATGGAACCAGCCCAAATGCCCATCGATGATAGACTGGTCTGGGAAAATGTGGCACATATACACCATGGAATATTATGCAGCAATAAAAAATGATGAGTTTTTGTTCTTTGTAAAGACATGGATGAATCTGGAGAACATCATTCTCAGCAAACTGACACAAGAACAGAAAAGGAAATACTGCGTATTCTCACTCATAGGTGGGTGAGAAAAATGAGAACACATGGACACAGGGAGGAGGTCTACTACACACTAAGGTCTATTGAAGGAAATGGGGGAGGGACAGCGTGGGGTTGAGCTGGGTAGGGATAACCTGGGGAGAAATGCCAAATGTGGGTGAAGGGGAGAAAGGCAGCAAAACACTCTTCCATGTTTGTACATATGCAACGTTCTGCACATGTACCACAAAACCTAAAATGCAATAAAAATTAGAAAAGAAAAAAGAATCACCACGAGAAACAGACTAGTGATTATTCTTCACATGTGCATTATTCAAAGAGGTTCTGTATGAGTGTTCATATCAAATAGACTCCTGACTGTCACACAGGTGTGTATCATTCAGGGAGGTGCTTAATTTGTGGCTATCTTAAGTAGGGTCCTAATTACTCCACAGGTGTTTATTATTCACTGAAACTCTGAATGAGAGGCCATTTGAAATAGACTCCGGACTATTTCACAGGTGCATATTATCCGCTGAGGCAAATAATGAGTGTCCAAATGAAATAGACTCCTGGCTACTCCACAGGTGTGCATTATTCACTGAGGCACTGAATGACTGTACATCGGAAATAGACTCCAAATTATTCTCCAGGTGTATTTTATTCAGTGAGGCTCTGAATATGTGGCCATATTAATTAGATTCTTTACTATCACACTGGTCTGTATTATTCACTGAGGCTCTGAATATGTGTCTACATCAAACAGACTCCTGACTACTCCACATTATTCAGTGACACTCCGAATAAGAGGCCACATTAAAAGAAACCAGACTATTCCACAGGTGTGCATTATTCAGTGAGACTCTGAATCAGAGGATAAAACAAAATCGTGATTATTTCCCCAGGTGTGTACACTCAGTGAGGCTCTCAATGAGCAGCCATAGGAAAGAGGCTTCTAACTATTCCACAGGTGTGCATTATTCAGTAATCCTCTGAATGAGCGGCCATAAGTAATAGACTCTATATTATATCACAAGTGTGTAGTATGTGGTGAGGCTCTGAAAGAGTGGCTATATAAAACAGATTTCTTATTTCTCCACAGGTGTGCGTTATTCATTGATTGTTTGAATCATTAGCCATATGACATAGACTCATAATTATTCTCCATGTTCGCATTATTTAAACAGGTTCTGTATCAGTGTGCATACCAAATATCCTGCTGACACTCCGACATGTGTGTATTCTTCAATGATTCCAATAATGAGAGGTCATATGAAATAGACTCCTGACTATCACCCAGGTGTGTATCATTCAGTGAGGCAGTTAATTCGTGGCTCTGTTAAACTGTGACTTGACTACTTCATAGAAGTTCATTATTTAACTGAAACACTGAATGAGAGGCCATATAAAATAGACACCTGACTATTGTTTGTTGTGAATTATTCTATAAGGCTCTGAATGAGTGGTAGTATGAAATAGAATCTTTATGATTCCCCAGGTTTGTATCATTCAGTGAGGCACTACATGAGTGGCCATGTAAAAGAGGCTCCAGACTATAACCCTGGTGTGCAATATTCACTGAGGCTCTAAATGAGTGGCTGTATGAAGTAGACTCTTAACTTTTCCTTAGGTGTGTATTATTGAATGAGGCTCTGAATATGTGGGCATAAAAAAGAGACTCCTGGCTATTGCCCAAGTGTGCATTATTTACAGAGACCCTGAATGTGTTGACATTTGAAGTAAACTCTTGACTGTTTCAAAGGGGTGTATTATTCACCGAGGTCATGAACGAGTGGCCCTATGAAAGAGATTCCTGACTATTCAGATATACATATTATTCACTGAAACACTGAAAGAGTGGCCATATGATATAGACTCCATTTTACTCCACAGGTGTGCGTTATTCCTTGATATTGTAAACGAATCATCATATGAAATAGACTAGTGTTTATTCCCCACATGTGCAGTATTCGAAGAGGTTCTGTATGAGTGTCCATATCAAATAGCCTCCTGATAATCACTCATGTGTGTATCATTCAGGGAGGTGCTTAATTTGGGGCTTCGTTAAATAGGATCCTGATTACTCCACAGCTGTTTATTATGCACCGAAGCTCTGAATAAGAGGCCATATGAAATAGACTCTTGACTATTGTCACATTGTGCATTATTCAGTAATGCCGTGATTTAGTGGCCATATGGCATGGACTCTGACTATTCGCCAGTTGCGTATCATTCAGTGAGCTTCTGAATGAGTGACCATATTAAATAGACTCCTGACTATATCCTCTTGACTATTTCTCAGCTGTTCATTTTCCACTGAGGCACTGGGTGAACGGTCATTTCAAGACTCCAGACTATTAACCAAGTGTGCATCATTCAGTGAGTCTCTGTATAAGTGGATATATTAAATAGAATCATGAGTATTCCACAGGTATATATGATTCTTCACTGAGGCTTTCAATGAGTAACCATGTGAAATACACTCCTGAATTTTCCATAGGTCTGTATTATTCAGTGAGGCTCTGAATGAGTGGCCATAGAAAAGCGACTACTGAATACTCAGGCGTGCATTTTTAGGTTCAGCCCTAAATGAGTGGCTATACGACATAGAAACTTGACTTTCCCCAAGGTGTATGTTATTCAGTGTGGCTCTGAATATGTGGCTACGTGAAAAAGAATTCTGACTACAATACAGGTGTTCCTTATTCAGTGAAGCTCTGAAGAAGAGGCCATATGTAATAGCGTCCTGAGTATTCCCCAGATATGCATTATTCACTGAGGCTCTGAACCTTTGTCCATATGAAATAGTCTCCTGACTAATCCACAGGAGTGTATCATTTAATGAGTATTTTAGTTATTGATCATATGAAATAGACTTCTGACAATTCCCCAGGTGTGTATTATTGACTCAGACTATAAATATATGGGCATATGGAATAGACAACTAACTATTCTAAAGCTGTGCATTACTCACACAGTCTTTGATTTTGTGGCCATATAAAATAGACTAGTGTCTATTTCAAATGCGTGCATTATTCACTGAGGCTGTACATTAGTGGCCATATATAGTAGACTACTAAGTCTTCCCCACTTCTATATTACTCAGTGAGACTCTCCTTGTGCGATAATATGAAACAGGATGATGTATATCCCAAATATTTTTATTATTCAGTGAATATCTAAATGAGTGGCTTTATGATATAGACTGCTGAGTACTGTACATTTGTTCATTATTCTCTGAGGCTATGAGTCAGTGGCCTTATGAAATGAAATGCTGACTGTTCCACAGCTGTGTATTATTCACTAAGGCCCTGAATGAGTGGCTGTGTGAAATACACTGCGGGCTATTCCACATTTGTGCATTATTCACTGAGGCTATGAATGAGTGTTCATATGTCATAGCCTCCTGATTACTTACCAGATGTGCACTACTCAATGAGGCTCTTAAACAATGGTGTTATGAAATAGTATCCTGACTAATTCCCAGGTGTGCTTCAATCAGTAATGCTCTGATTGAGCGGCCATATGTCATAGACTCTAACTAGTCCACAGGTGTGTAGCATTCACTGAGTTTCTGAATAACTGGCCACATGAAATAGACTCCTGACTATTTTGCAGGTGTGCATTATTCCACGAGTTTCTGATTGAATGGCCATATGAAATAGACTCCTGAGTATTCCCCAGGTACGTATGATTCAATGAGGCTCTAAATGAGTGGGCATGTGAAAGACACTCCTGACATTTCCATAGATGTGTTTTATTCAATGAGTCTGTGAATGAGTGGGCATAGGAAAGAGACTCCTGAATACTCACAGGAGTGCATTTTTAGGTTTGGCCCTGAAAGAGTGTCTTTATGAAATAGAATCATGAATTTCCCTCAGGTGTTCATTACTCAGTGAAGCTCTGAATGAGAGGCCATATGTAATAGTGTCCTGAGTATACCCCGGTATGTATTAGTCACTGAGGATCTGAATGCTCAGCCATATAAAATAGCCTCCTGAACCTTCCACTGGTGTGTATTATTCAATGGGGCTTTAGTTAGTGATTAGATGAGTTAGATCCCTTACTATTCCTAAGGTGTGTATTATTGACTGAGACACTGATTAAGTGGGCATATGGAATAGATTCCTCATTATTCCAAAGTTGTGCATTATTCACTCAGGTTTTGAATTTGTGTCCATACAAACTAGACCAGTGTCTGTTCCATGGGTGTGCATTATTTACCAAGGCTATAAATGAGTGGCTATATGAAGAAGATTGTTAACTCTTCTCCAGGTGTGTATTGCTGAATGAGACTGAATAAGTGAGCCTAAGAAAGAGACCCCTGTCTATTCTCTAGGGATGTATTATATACAGAGACTCTCAATGTGAGACCATTGAAGAAGACACTAGACAATTTTCTAAAGGTGTATTATTCACTGAGGCCCTGAACAAGTGGTCATATAGAAAAGATTCCTGGCTATTCCAGATAAATACATTATTCCCTGAAACCCTGAAATGGTGACCATATGAATTAGACTCGATTTTACTTCACAGGTGTGTGTTATTCAATGATTCTCTAAAGGAATCACCATATGAAATAGACTAGTGATTATTCTTCACATGTGCATCATTCAAAGATGTTCTGTATCAGTGTCCATATCAAATAAACTCCTGACTGTCACTCAGGTGTGTATCATTCGGGGAGTTGGTTAATTTGTGGCTATCTTAAATAGGGTCCTGACTACTTCACAAGTGTTTATTATTCACTGAATCTCTGAATGAGAGACCATATGAAATAGACTCCTGACTCTTGCCACATTGTGCATTATTTAGTAAGCCTCTGAATGAGTGTTCCTATGGAATAGAATTCTGAAGATTCCCTGGTGTGTATTATTCAGAGAGACACTGAATCAGTGGTGACAAGAAAAAGGATCCTGACTATTACTGTGGTATGCATTATTCACTGCGGCTCTGAGTGGCCATATAAAATAGACTGCTAAAAATCACAGAGTATTCCTCATGTGTGCATTATTCACTGATTCTCTGAGTGGTCACATGAAATAGACTCCAGACTATATCATAAGCGTATAATATTCGGTGAGGCTGTGAAAGAGTGGCCACATGAAACAGACTTCTTATTACTCCACATCTGTGTGTTTTTCACTGATTGTCTGAATAAGTAGCCATATGACATGGACTCCTTATTATGCTCAATGTGTGCATTATTCAAACAGGTTCTGCATGAGTTTGCATACCAAATAGACTACTGACACTTTCCCAGGTGTGTATTCTTCAGTTATTCCCAGAATGAGAGATCATATGAAATAGACTCCTGACTATCATTCAGGTGTGTATCATTCAGAGAGGCATTTAATTCGTGGCTACCATAAACAGCGTTTTGACTACTCCATAGAAGTTCATTATTCATTGAAGCTCTAAATGAGATGCCATATAAAATTGTCACCTGACTATTGCCGCGTTGTGAATTATTCAATAAGGCTCTGAATGAGTGGCAGTATGGAATAGAATCCTGATGATTCCCCAGGTGTGTATCATTCAGTGAGGCACTGAATGAGGAGCTATATGAGAGAGACTCCAGACTATTACCCCGGTGTGCATTATTCATTGAAGATCTAAATGTGTGGCTATGTGAAGTAGACTCTTAACTCTTCTACAGGTGTGTATTATTGAATGGGACTGTGAATTATTGGGCATAAAAAAAGACTTTTGTCTATTGCCCAGGTGTGCATTATTTACAGAAACTCAGAATATGTAGCCGATTTCAATAGACTGCTGACTGTAACCCAGGTGTGTATCATTCAGGGAGGTTCTTTATTTGTGGCTCTCTTAAGTAGGGTCATGACTACTCCACAGGGGTTCATTATTCACTGAAGCTCCGAAGGAGAGGCCATGTAAAATGGAATCCTGACTATTGCCACCTTGTGCATTATTCTGTAAGGCTCTGAATGAATGGTCCAATGGAACAGAATCCTGACTATTCCCTGGTGTGTCATTCAGTGAGACACTGAATCAGTGGTCATATGAAACAGGATCCTGACTATTACGGTGGTGTGCATTATTCACTGAGGCTCTGTGTGGCCATATGAAATAGACTCCTAATATTCACTGAGTATTCCTCATGTGTGCATTATTCACTGATTCTCTGAGTGGCCGTATGAAATAGAGTCCTGACTATTTCTCAGTAGTGTATTATTTCATGGAGTTCCTAACAAGTCACCATATGAAATAGACATCTGCTTATTTTACAAGTGTGTAATATTCAAGGAAATTATTAATTGGGGGGTAATATGAATTAGTATCCTCAGTATTCCACAGACATGCGTGATTTACTGAGGCCCATAATGAGTGTTTATATTAAATAGAATTTTGACTATTCGCAAGCTGTGTATCATTCAGTGAGGCTCTGAATGATTTGCCATATGAGACAGTCTCCGGAGTACTCAACATCTGTGAATAATTCACGGAGCCTCTGAATGGGTGGCCATGTGAAATACATCCCTGACTTTTTTCCAATTGTGTACTATTCAGTGAGGCTCGAAATGAGTGTCTCTATGAAACAGACCCCTCAGTAATCGACAGACATGCATTATTCACTGAGGGGCTGAATGTGATGGCATAAGCAATGGACTCCTGATTATTTCCTTGGTGTGCATGATTCACTGAGGCTCCGAATATGTGGCCATTTGGAGTGGATTCTCAGAATTTTCTAGGTGTATATTATTCACAGAGTCTCTGAATGCATTGGAATTCAAAATAGACTCTTGAGAATTATTCAGGTGTGCACTATTCCATGAGACTCTGAATGAGTGGCCACATGAAACACACTCCCCAATATTGCTAGGTGTGTGTTATTCTCTGAGGCTCTGAAAGAGTGACCAAATGAAATAGATTCCTGACTATTCCACAGGTTTGCCTTATTCATTGAGGCACTCATTGAGTGTTCATATGAAACTGTCCTGACTATTCCCCAGGTGTGTACCACTCAGTAAGGTACTGAGAGAGTGGCCATATAAAATAGAATTTTGACTTTTCCCCAAGTGTGTATTATTCAATGAGGATCTGAATGAGTGGCCATATGAAATAGGCTCCTGACAATTTCAAAGGTAGATATTATCCACTGAGGCTAAGAATCAGTGTCAAAATGAAATAGTTTCCTGGCTACTCCACATTTGTGCATTATTCACCGAGGTTCTGAGTGAATGTCCATCGGAAATAGACTCCAAATTATTGTCCAGGTGTGTATTATTCAGTGAGCCTCTGAATATGTGGCCATATTAATTAGATCCCTTACTATCACACGGTTCTGTATTATTCACTGAGGCTCTGAATATGTGTCTACAAGAAACAGATACATGAGTACACCATATTATTCAGTGACTCTACGAATGAGAGGCCACATGAAAAAGACATCTGACTATTCCAAAAGTGAGCATTATTCAGGGAGACCTTGAATTAAAAGATAAAACTGAATCCTGACTATTTTCCCAGGTGTGTACATTCAGTGAGGCACTCAATGAGTAGACATAGGAAAGGGACATCTGAATAGTCCGCAGGTGTGCTTTATTCAGTCATTCTCTGAATGAGTGGCCATAAGAAATTAACTCCAGATTATATCACATGTTTGTAATATGAGGTGAGGCTGTGAAACCGTGGCCATATAAAGCAGACTTCTTATTACTCCACAGGTGTGCGTTATTCACTGATTGTGTGAATCAGTAGCCATATGACATAGACTCCTAATTATTCTCCATTTACGCATTATTTAAACAGGTTCTGTATGAGTGTGCATACCAAACATCCTGCTGACACTCCGTCATGTGTGTATTCTTCAGTGATTTCCAGAATGAGAGGTCATATGAAATAGATTCCTGACTTTCACCCAGGTGTGTATGATTCAGGGCGGAACTTAATTCGTGGCTCTCTTAAACAGTGACTTCACTACTCCATAGAAGTTTATTATTTAACTGAGAGGCCATGTAAAATAGACACCTGACTATTGCCCCTTGTGATTTATTTGATAAGGCTCTGAATGAGTGGTAGTATGGAATAGAATCCTTATGATTCCCCAGGTTTGTATCATTCAGTGAGGCACTGAATGAATGGCCATATAAAAGAGGCTCCAGACTATAACCCTGCTGTGCATTATACACTGAGGCTCTAAATGGGTGGCTATATGAAGTAGACTCTTAACTCTTCCTTAGGTGTGTATTATTGAACGAGACTCTGAATATGTGGGCATTAAAAAAAAGACTCCTGGCTATTGCCCAGGTGTGCATTATATACAGAGACCCTGAATGTGTAGACACTTGAAGTAGCCTCTTGACAGTTTTCAAGGGGTGTATTATTCACGGAGGCCCTGAATGAGAGGCCATATAAAAGAGATTCCTGACTATTCAGATATACATATTATTCACTGAAACACTATAAGAGTGGCAATATGAAACAGACCCCATTTTACTCCACAAGTGTTTGTTATTCCTTGATATTTCAAACGAATCACCATATGAAATAGACTAGTTTTTATTCCCCACATGTGCAGTATTCGAAGAGGTTGTTTATGAATGTCCATATTAAGTAGCTTTCTGAGAATCTCTCATGTGTGTATCATTCATGGAGGTGCTTAGTTTGGAAATACCTTAAATAGGGTGCTGACTACTTTACAGATGTTTATTATGCTCTGGAGCTCTGAATAAGAGGCCATATGAAATAGACTTCTGACTATTGCCCCATTGTGCATTAATCTGTAAGGCTGTGATTGAGTGGCCATATGGCTTGAATTCTGACTACTCCCCAGTTGTCTATCATTCATTGAGTTTCTGAATGAGTGACAATGTAAAATAGACTCCTGTCTATATCCTCTTGACTATTTCTCAGCTTTGCATTTTCCACTGAGGCACTGGGTGAACAGTCATATCAAATAGACTCCAGACTATTCCCCAAGTGTGCATTATTCAGTGAGTCTCTGAATAAGCGGCTATATTAAATAGAATCCTGAGTATTCCCCAGGTATATATGATTCTTCACTGAGGTTCTGAATGAGTGGCAATGTGAAAGACACTCCTGAATTTTCCATAGGACTGTATTATTTAGTGACTGTCTTAATGATTGGCCATGGGAAAGCGACTACTTAATACTCATCAGCACGCATTTTTAGGTTCGGCTCTTAATGAGTGGCTATACGACTTAGAAACTTGACTTTCCCCAAGGTGTATGTTATTCGGTGAGGCTCTGAATATGTGGCTATATGAAATGGACCCCAGCAATCCCATTACTGGGTATATATACAAAGGAATATAAATTGTTCTACTATAAGGACACATGCACACGAATGTTCATTGCAGCACTGTTTACAATAGCAAAGAACGGGAACCAACCCAAATGCCCATCGATGATAGACTCGACTGGGAAAATGTGGCACATATACACAATGGAATATTATGCAGCAATCAAAAATGACGAGTTTATGTCCTTTGTAAGGACATGGATGAATCTGGAAAACATCATTCTCAGCAAACTGACACAAGAACAGAAAAGAAAATACCACATATTGTCACTCATAGACGGGTGAGAAAAATGAGAACACATGGACACAGGAAGGGGTGTACTTAACACTGGGATCTATTGGGGGGAATAGGGGAAGGACAGCTGGGGGGATGTGGGGAGGGATAGCCTGGGGAGAAATGGCAAATGTGGGTTAAGGGGAGGAAGGCAGCAAAACACACTGCCATGTGTGTACCTATGAAACTATCTTGCACGTTCTACATATGTACCCCAAAACCTAAAATGCAATAAAAATTTTAAAATAAATAAATAAATAAATAATAAAAAACAGAATTCTGACTAAAATACAGGTGTTCCTTATTCAGTGAAGCTCTGAAGGATAGGCCATATGTAATAACGTTCTGAGTATTCCCCAGATATGCATTATTTAATGAGGCTCTGAAACTTTGTCCATATGATATTGACTCCTGACTAGTCCACAGGTGTTTATTATTTAATGAGTATTTGAGTTAGTGATCATATGAAATAGACTTTTGACTATTTTCCAGGTGTGTATTATTGACTCAGACTCTGAATATATGGGCATATGGAATAGACAACTGGCTATTCTAAAGTTGTGCATTAGTCACTCAGGCTTTGATTTTGTGGCCATATAAAATAGAATAGTGTCTATTCCACAGATGTGCATTATTCACTGAGGCTGTAAATGAGTGGCCATATAAAGTAGACTCCTAACTCTTCCCCATGTGTGTATCAATCAGTGAGACTCTCCTTGTGTGGTCATATGAAACAGGATGATGTCTATCCCAAATATTTTAATTATTCAGTGAATATCTGAATGAGCAACTTTATAAAATAGACTGCTGAGTACTGTACATTTGTTCATTATTCACTGAGGCTATGAGTCAGTGGCCTTATAAAATAAACTGCTTGCTGTTCCACAGGTGTGTATTATGAACTGAGACTCTGAATGAGTTGCTGTGTGAAATTCACTCCTGGCTTCTACACAGGTGTTCATTATTCACTGAGGCTATGAATGATGGTTCATATGAAATAGCCTTATGATTGCTGACCAGATGTGCATTACTCAGTGAGGCTCTTAAACAACAGTGATATGAAATAAAATCCTGACTAATTCCCAGGTGTGTATCAATCAGTAATGCTCTTTTTGAGCAGCCATATGTCATAGACTCTAACTATTCCACAGGTGTGTAGCATTCACTGAGTTTCTGAATAATTGGCCACATGAAATAAACCCCTGATGATTCCTTAGGTGTGTAGTACTTACTAAGTGTATGGATGAGTGGCTACATAAAATAGCCACTTAACTATTCCTCCCGTGTGCATTTTTCACTGAGGCACTGGATGAACCCACATATCAAATAGACTCCACACTATTTCGCAGGTGCGCATTATTCCACGAGTTTCTGAATGAGTGGCCATATGAAATAGACTCCTGAGTATTCCCCAGGAATGTATAATTCAATGAGGATCTGAATGAGTGGCCATGTGAAATACACTCCTGACATTTTTAGAGATGTGTATTATTCAATGAGGCTCTGAATGAGTGGAAATAGGAAAGATACTCCTGAAGATTCGCAGGAGTGCATTGTTAGGTTTGGCTCTGAAAGAGCGTCTTTATGAAATAGAATACTGACTTTCTCTCAGGTGTTCATTATTCAGTGAAGCTCTAAATGAAAGGCCATATGTAATTGTGTCCTGATTGTGCCCTTGTATGTATTAGTCACTGAGGCGCAGAATGTTTGGCCATATAAAATAGTCTCCTGACTATTCCACAGGTGTGCATTATTTAATGAGGCTTTGAGTTAGTGATTAGATAAAATACACCTCTCACTATTTCTAAGGTGTGTATTTTTGACTGAGACACTGATTAAGTTGGAATATAGAATAGACTCCTTATTATTCCAAAGTTGTGCATTACTCACTCAGGCTTTGATTTTGTGGCCATACAAAAGAGACCAGTGTCTGTTCCACAGGTGTGCATTATTCACTGAGGCTCTAAATAAGTGGCTATATAATGAAGACTCTTAACTCTTTTCCAGGAGTGTTTTACTGAATGAGACTGAATAAGTAAGCCTAAAAAAGAGATTTCTGTCTATTCTCCAGGTGTACATTATATACAGAGACACTCAATGTGTGGACATTTGAAGTAGAAACTAGACAATTTCCCAGGGTTGTATTACTCACTGAGGCCCTGAATGAGTGGCCATATGAAAGATATTCCTGGCTATTCCGGATATATATATTATTCACTGAAACATTGAAATGGTGACCATATGAAATAGACTCGATTTTACATCACAGGATTGTGTTATTCAATGATTCTCTAAAATAATTACCATATGAGGGGGACTCGAAAGATGGCGTCGTAGAAGCAACTGAGGATTGCAGCTCTCAGTGAAGGCGCAGAGGGTGACTCCTAGCCGCATTCTCGGATGGACCTTTTTTCCCACAGAGCGTTGAAAGTCCCAGGTGTGGGAGAGACATGGGACGCTAGTACAGCCGGCTTGCGCAGCCAGCTCACACAGCTGCTTTGGCCGACGCCGCAGCGGGACCCAGCACGAAACTCACTGGTCTGGGTGCCCTGTTAAACCGGCAATCTGAGAGTTGGAAGGGCATATTGGCATGTCCATCTGATTGAACGGGACTTGGACAATGAGCCAGACTAGGAGATTCCTGGGAAGCATGATCTGAGCCGTTGCAGTGGGCAGCAGCATGGGAGATCACATGGATCCCAGTGCCCTATTGGCAGGCTACTGAGGCGCCAGTGAGAGAGTCGACCTTTCAGCTTGGGGAGAGGAAGAGAGAGAGAGAGGATGGACTCTGAGGCAGGGAGCTGGGTTATCAGGCTTGGCAGGTCCCACCCTCATGGGGACAAGCAGGGCAGCGATTGGAGGCGCTCAGGGCTGAGAGTTTTGCTGCTGGAATCTAGGATGGTGCAGCCCGGTGGGAAAGCGGTGTCCACCTTTACAGATGCAATCCACCCCTACTGAAGTACCGCCCAGGGCAGACGCAGCCTGCCATTGCCGAGGCAACCTGCCATAACAGAGAGACTCCACCAGGAGGGTGGAGTGCTCCACAGCAGAAGGGAGCCCAGCAGCAACAGGGCAGACCCGTGCTAGCAGGGCAGAGCCCCGGCAGGCAAATAGTGAATAGACTGCCTCCTAGTGGGGCAGGACAGTGCAACAGATACTCATAAAGAAAGCCCCAACTCCCTGAGACAGAGCATCTAGGGAAAAAAAAACAGTGGTGTTTTATGAGTTCTGTTGCAGCACACATAAACAACCTCCCAACAACCCTGAATGAACAACGGAGCTCACAGCTCAGCACTGCAGCTCCTATAAAGCACAGACTGTCTCCTCAAGCAGCTCCCTAACCACTGTATATCCAAAGAGTCACCCCAAAAAAGGACTAATCAGACTGATATTTGGTGGACATTATTCTGGAACAAAGAGAGCAGAAGAAGAAACTGGTATCATCCCTCACTCTTCTGCAGCTGCTACAGGTATACCCCAGACAAGCAGGGCCTGGAGTGGACCTCAGCAGTCTTACAACAGAGGGGCTAGACTGTTAAAAGAAAAACTAAGTAACAGAAATACTTCATCATCAACAATCTCAGCGTCCACACAGAGACACAGTTGATAAATCAGCAACTACTAAGACAACAGGCAGATAAATCCATAAAGATGGGAAGAAACCAGCGCAAAAAGGAGAAAAACACCTGACACCAAAAAACCTCACCTTCTATAAAGGACCAAAACTCCTCACCAGCAAGATAACAAAGCTGGACACAGAATGAGTGTGACAAAATGATGTAATCAGACTTCAGAAAGTGGATAATGAGAAACTTCAGTGAGCTAAAAGAACATGTTCTAAATCAGTGCAAAGAAACTAAGAACCTTGAAAAAAGATTTGAAAAAAGATTCCAGGAATTGATAACAAGAATGGACAACTAAGAGAGGAATATTAATGAATTGAAGGAGCTGAAAAACACAACACGAGAACTTCGCGAAGCATGCACAAGTTTCAACAGCCGAATTGACCAAGCAGAAGAAAGAATATCAGAAGTTGAAGATCAACTCAATGAAACAAAACAAGAAACAAAGATTTACGAAAAAAGCACAAAAAGGAATGAACAAAGTCTCCAAGAAATGTGGGACTATGTGAAAAGACCCAACCTACGTTTGATAGGTGTACCAGAATGTGATGAAGAGAATGAATCCAAGCTAGAAAACACTCTTCAGGATATTATCCAGGAAAATTTCCACAACACAGCAAGACAGGTCAATACTCAACTCCAGAATATACAGAGAACACCACAAATATACTCCACAAAAACAGCAACCCCAAGGCACATAATCGTCAGATTCACCAGGGTTGAAATGAAGGAGAAAATACTAAGGGTATCCAGAGAGAAAGGTCGGGTCACCCACAAAGGGAACCCCATCAGACTCACAGCAGATCTCTCAGCAGAGACTCTACAAGCGAGAAGAGAGTGGGGGCCAATATTCAGCATCCTTAAAGAAAAGAACTTTCAACACAGAATTTCATATCCAGCCAAACTGAGCTTCATAAGTGAATGAAAAATAAAATCCTTCATGAACAAGCAAGTACTCAGAGATTTTGTCACCACTAGGCCTGCTTTACAAGAGCTCCTGAAAGAGGCACTACACATAGAAAGAAACAACCAGTACCATCCCTACTAAAACCATACCAAATGATCTAGAGCATCAACAAAATGAAGAATCTACATGAACCAATGGGCAAAACAGCCAGATAGCATCAAAATGGCAGTATCAAATTCACACATAACAATATTAACCCTGAATGTAAATGGGCTAAATGCACCAATCAAAAGACACAGACTGGCAAATTGGATAAAAAACCAAAACCCATCGGTGTGCTGTATCCAGGAAACCCACCTCACATGCAAGGATACAAAAAGGCTCAAAATAAAAGGATGGAGGAAGATTTACCAAGCAAATGGAGAGCAAAAAAAGCAGGATTTGCAATTCTCATCTCTGATAAAATAGACTTCAAAGCAACAAAGATCAAAAAGAACAAAGAAGGTCATTAGATAATGGTAAAAGAATCGATACTACAAGAACAGCTAACGATTCTAAATATATATGGACCCAGTGCAGGAGCGCCCAGATATATAAGGCAAGTTCTTAATGACTTACAAAGAGACTTAGACTCCCACAAAATAATAGTGGGAGACTTTAACACTCCACTGTCAATAGCAGACAGATCAACCAGACAGAAAATTAACAAGGATATCCAGGAATTGAACTCAGACCTGGAACAAGCAAACCTGATAGACATTTACAGAACCCTCCACCCCAAATCCACAAAATATACATTCTTCTCAGCACCACATCACACCTACTCCAAAATTGACCACATAATTGGAAGTAAAGCACTCCTCAGCAAATGCAAAACAACTGAAATCATAACAAACAGTCTCTCAGACCATACTGCAATCAAGTTGGAACTCAGAATTCAGAAGATAACTCAGAAACGCATGGCTTCATGGAAACTGAACAACTGGCTCTTGAATGTTGATTGGATAAATAATGAAATGAAGGCAGAAATAAAGAAGTTCTTTGAAACCAACGAGAATGAAGACCCAACGTACCAGAATCTCTGGGACACATTTTAAGCAGTCTGTAGAGGAAAATATATAGCAGTAAGTTCCCATATGAGAAGAGTGGAGAAATCCAAAATTGACACCCTATTGTCAAAATTGAAAGAGCTAGAGGAGCAAGATCAAAACAGCTCAAAACCTAGCCAAAGACAAGAAACAACTAAGATCAGAGTAGAACTGAAGGAGATAGAGGCGCGAAAAACCCTTCAAAAAATCAATAAATCCAGAGCTGGTTGTTCGAAAAGATCAACAAATTAGACAGACCACAAGCAGACTGATAAAAAAAAAAGAGAGAACAACCAAATACATGCAATAAAAAACAATAATGGGGAAATCACCACAGATTCCACAAAAATTCAAACCATCATAAGAGAATACTACAAACAACTCTATGCACATAAACTAGTAAACAAGGAAGAAATGGATAAATTCCTGGACGCCTGTGTCCTCCCAAGACTAAACCAGGAGGAAGCCTAAACTATTAATAGACCAATAACACGGTCTGAAGTTGAGGCAGCAATTAAGAGCCTACCACACACAAAAAAAAGCCCAGGTCCAGATGGGTTCAACTCTGAATTCTACCAGACACACAAAGAGGATCTGGTGCCATTCCTTCTGAAACTATTCCAAGTAAGTCAAAAAGAGGGAACCCTTCCCAAATCATTTTATGAGACCAACATCATCCTGCTACCAAAACCTGGCAGAGACTCAACACAAAAGAAAACTTCAGGCCAATATCCATGATGAACATAGATGCAAAAATCTTCAATAAGATACTGGTAAACCGATTGCAACAGCACATTAAAAAACTTATTTATCATGGCCAAGTAGGATTCATCCCGGAGATGCAAGGCTGGTTCAACATACGCAAGTCTATAAATGTAATTCACCACATAAAGAGAAGCAAAAACAAAAACCACATGATTATCTTAGTTGCCACAGAGAAGGCATTTGACAAAATTCAACAGCCCTTTATGCTAAAAACCCTCAATAAACTTGGTATTGATGGAACATATCTCAAAGTAATAAAAGCTATTTACTACAAACCAACAGCCAATATCATAATTAATGGGCAGAAACTGGAAGCATTCCCTTTGAAATCCGGCATTAGACAAGGATGCCCTCTCTCACCACTCCTATTCAACATAGTATTGGAAGTTCTAGCCAGAGCAATCAGGCAAGAAAAAGAAATAAAGGGTATTCAAATAGGAAGGTGGAAACCAAATTGTCTCTATTTGCAGACGACATGATAGTATACCTAGAAGACCCCATCTCCTCAGCCCGAAAGCTCCTGCAACAGATAAGCAACTTCAGCAAAGTCTCAGGATATAGAATCAACGTTTAAAAATCACAAGCATTCCTATACATTAACAACAGACTAAAAGAGAACCAAATCAATAACGAACTGCCATTCACAATTGCTACAAAGAAAATAAAATACCTAGGAATACAACTCACAAGGAACGTAAGGGACCTCTTTAAGGAAAACTACAAACCAGTGCTCAACGAAGTAAGAGAGGACACAAACAGATGGAGAAACATTCCATGTTCATGGTTAGGAAGAATCAATATCGTGAAAATGGCTACACTGCCCGAAATAATTTACACAGTCAATGCTATCCCCATCAAATTACCATTGAATTTCTTCACAGAACTGAAAAAACTACCATGAATTTCATATGGAACCAAAAGAAAGCCCGCATAGCCAAGTCAATTCTAAGCAAAAAGAACACAGCGGGAGGCATCACACTACCAGACTTCAAACAATACTACAAGGCTACAGTAATCAAAACAGCATGGTACTGGTACCAAAACAGAGATATGGACCAATGGAACAGAACAGAAGCATCGGAGGCAACACAGCATATCTACAACCATATTATCTTTGATAAACCAGACAAAAACAAGCAATGGGGAAATGATTCCCTATTTAATAAATGGTGTTGGGAAAACTGGCTAGCCATGTGCAGAAAGCAGAAACTGGACCCCTAGCTGACACCTTACACTAAAATTAACTCCAGATGGATTAAAAACTTAAACATAAGACCTGACACCGTAAAAACCCTAGAAGAAAATCTAGGCAAGACCATTCAGGACATAGGAGTAGGCAAGGATTTCATGACCAAAACACCAAAAGCATTGACAACAAAAGCCAAAATAGACAAATGGGACCTAATCAAACTCCACAACTTCTGCATGGCAAAAGAAACTGTCACTAGAGTGAATCGGCAACCATCAGAATGGGAAAAAATCTTTGCAGTTTACACATCTGACAAAGGGCTGATATCCAGAATTTACAAAGAATTCAAACAGATTTACAGGAGAAAAACAAACAAGCCCATTCAAAAGTGGGTGAAGGATATGAACAGACACTTTACAGAAGAAGATATACATGAGGCCAACAAACATATGAAAAAATGCTCATCATCACTGGTCATTAGAGAGATGCAAATCAAAACCACATTGAGATACCATCTCACGCCAGTTAGAATGGCGATCATTAAAATATCTGGAGACAGCAGATGCTGGAGAGGATGTGCAGAAGTAGGAACACTCTTACACTGCTGGTGGGAGTGTAAATTAGTTCAACCATTGTGGAAGACAGCGTGGTGATTCCTCAAGGACCTAGAAATAGAAATTCCATTTGACCCAGCAATCCCATTCCTGGGTATATATCCAAAGGACTATAAATTGTTCTACTATAAGGACACATGCACACGAATGTTCATTGCAGCACTGTTTACAGTAGCAAAGAACTCAAACCAAACCAAATACCCAACGATGATAGACTGGACTGGGAAAATATGGCACATATACACCATGGAATATTATGCAGCAATCAAAAATGATGAGTTTGTGTCCTTTGTATGGACATGGATGAATCTAAAGAACATCATTCTCAACAAACTGACACAAGAACAGAAAAAGAATTACCTCATATACTCACTCATAGGTGGGTGAGAAAAATGAGAACACATGGACACAGAGAGGTGGTCTACTACACACTGGGGTCTATTGGGGGAATGGAGGAGGGACAGTGGGGGGGGGCTGGGGAGGTATAGCCTGGGGATGAATGCCAAGTGTGTGTGAAGGGGAGGAAGGCAGCAAGACACACTGCCATGTGTGTACCTATGCAACTATTTTGCATGTTCTGCACATGTACCCCAAAACCTATAATGCAATAAAAATTTAAAAAAATACAAACTATTCTTCCCATGTGCATTTTCCATTGAGGCACTGAATGAACCATCATATCAAATAGACTCCAGACTATTTCGCAGGTGTGCATTATTCCACGAGTTTCTGAAATAGTGGCCATATAAAAAACATTCCTGAGTATTTCCTATGTATGCACGTTTCAATGAGTGCCCATGCGAAATACACTCCTGGCATTCCCATAGATGTGTATTATTCTATGAGTCTCTGAATGAGTGGACATAAGGAGACTCCTGAATACTTCAGGAGTGCATTTTTAGTTTTGGCTCTGAAAGAGTGTCTTTATGAAATAGAATCCTGACTTTCCCCCAGGTGTTCATTATTCAGTGAAACTCTGAATGAGAGGCAATATGTAATAGTGTCCTGAGTATGCCCTGGTATGTATTAGTCACTGAGGCTCTGAATATGTGGCCATATGAAATAGCCTCCTGACTATTCCACAGGTGTATATTATTTCATGAGGCATTGAGTCAGTGATTAGATAAAATAGATCCCTTACTATTCCTAAGGTGTTTATTATTGACTGAGACACTGACTAAGCGAGCAGATGAAATAGACTCCTCATTATTCCAAAGTTGTGCATCACTCACTCAAGCTTTGATTTTGTGGCCATATAAAATAGACCAGTGTCTGTTGCGCAGGTGTGAATTATTTAGTGAGGCTCTAAATGAGTGGCTATATGAATAACACCCTTAACTCTTTTCCATGTCTGTATTACTGAATGTGACTGAATAAGTGATCCTAAGTAAGAGACTCCTGTCTATTCCCCAGATGTCCATTATATACAGAGACTCGCAATTTGTGGCCATTTGAAGTAGACACTCGACAATTTCCCAGAAGTGTGTTATTCACTGAAGCCCTGAAGGAGTGGCCATATGAAAGAGATTCCTGGCTATTCCAGAAATATATATTACGCACTGAAACACTGAAATGGTGGCCATATGAAATAGACTCCATTTTACTTCAGAGGTGTGTATTATTGAATGATACTCTAAAGGAATCATCATATGAAATAGGTTAGTGATTATTCTTCAAATGTGCATTATTCCAAAGGTTCTGTATGAGTGTCTATATCAAATAGACTCCTGACTGTCACACAGGTGTGTATCATTCAGGGAGGTGTTTAATCTGTGGCTATCTTATATAGGGTCCTGACTACTCCACAGGTGTTTATTATACACTGAATATCTGAATGAGAGGCCATATGAAATAGACTCCTTACTCTTGCTCAATTTTGCATTATTTAGTATGGCTCTGAATGAGTGTTTTTATGGAATAGAATCCTGAAAATTCTCTGGTGTGTATCTTTCAGAGAGATACTAAATCAGTGTTCACATGAAACAGAATCCTGACTATTACTGTGGTATGCATTATTCACTGTGGCTCTCAGTGTCCATATAAAATAGACTCCTATTATTTACAGAATATTCCCCATGTGTGCATTATTCACTGATTATCTGAGTGGCCACATGAAATAGACTCCAGACTATATCATAAGTGTATAGTATTCTGTGAGGCTGTGAAAGAGTTGCTACATGAAAGAGACTTCTTATTACTTTACAAGGGTGCGTTAGACACTGATTGTCTGAATGAGTAGCCATATGACATCGACTCCTAATTATTCTCCATGTATGCATTATTCAAACAGGTTCTGCATGAGTGTGCATACCAAATAGACTCCTGACAGTTTCCCAGGTGTGTATTCTTCAGTTATTCCCAGAATGAGATATCATATGAAATAGACTCCTGACTATCACCGAGGTGTGTATCATACAGTGAGGCACTTAATTCGGGGCTACCATAAACAGCGTCCTGACTACTCCATAGAAGTTCATTATTCACTGAAGATCTAAATGAGAGGCCATATAAAATAGTCACCTCACTATTTCACTCTTGTGTATTATTCAGTAAGGCTCTGAATGAGTGGCAATATGGAATAGAATCCTGATGATTCCCCAAGTGTGTATCATTCAGTGAGACACTGAATGAGCGGCTATATGAGAGAAGCTCCAGACTATTACCCTGGTGTGAATTATTCACTGAGGATCTAAATGGGTGGCTATATAAAGTAGACTCTTAACTCTTCTGCAGGTGTGTATTATTGAATGAGACTCTCAATAAGTGGGCATACAAAAGAGACTCGTATTTATTGCCCACGTGTGCATTATTTACAGATACTCTGAATGTGTAGCCATTTGAAGTAGACTCCTGACTGTCACCCAAGTGTGTATCATTCAGGGAGGTGCTTAACTTGTGGCTATCTTATACAGGGTCATGACTACTCCACAGGTGTTCATTATTCACTGAAGCTAAGAAGGAGATTCCATATGAAATAGACTCCTGACTATTGCCCCCTTGTGCATTACTCAGTAAGGCTCTGAATGAATGGTCCAATGGAATGAAATCCTGATGATTCCCCGGTGTGTCATTCAGTGAGATACTGAATCAGTGGTCGCATGAATCAGGATCCTGACTATTACCATGGTGTGCATTATTTCCTGAGGCTCTTTGTGGCCATATAGAATAGACTCCTAATATTCCATGAGTATTCCTCATGTGCGCATTATTCACTGATTCTCTGAATGGCCATATGAAATAGACTCCTGACTATTCCCCAGTAGTGTATTATTTCTCAGGGTTCCTAATGACTCACCACATGAAATAGATTTCTGATTATTTCACAAGTGTGTAATATTTAGGGAATCTATGAATTGAGGGGTAATATGAATTTGTATCCTCAGTATTCCACAGATATTCATGATTCACTGAGGCTCACGATGTGTGTTTATATTAAATGGAATCCTGGCTATTTCCTAGCTGTGTATCATTCAGTGAGGCTCTGAATGATTCACCATATGAGAAAGGCTCCTGAGTACTCAACAGCTGTGAATTATTCATTGAGCCTCTGAATGAGTGGCCATGTGAAATACACCCCTGACTTTATTCCAGTTGTGTACTATTCAGTGAGGCTCGAAATGAGTAGCCATATGAAACAGACCCCTCAGTACTCGACAGACGTGCATTATTCATTGAAGGGCTGAATTAGAGGGAATAAGAAATAGACTCCTGATTATTTCCTTTGTGTGCATGTTTCACTGAAGCTTCGACCATGTGGTCATTTGGAATGGATTCCTCACAATTCTCTAGGTGTGTGTTATTCACAGAGTCTCTGAATGCATTGCCATTTCAAATAGACTCTTGATATATCTCCAGGTATGCACTATTCCGTGAGGCTCTGAATGAGTGGCCACATTGAACGCGCTCCCCAATGTTTTCTATGTGTGTATTATTCACTGAGGCTCTGAAAGAATAACCAAATAAAATAGTTTCCCGACTATTCCACAGGTGTGCATTATTCAGTGAGGCACTCATTGTGTGTCCATATAAAACTGTCCTGAGTATTTCCCAGGTGTGTACCACTCAGTAAGTTAGAGAGAGTGGCCATATAAAATAGACTCTTGACTATTCCCCAAGTGTGTATTATTTACTTAGGCTCTAAATGCGTGGCCATATAAAATAGACTCCTGCCTAATTCACAGGTGCATACTATCCACTGAGGCTAAGAATGAGTGTCCAAATAAAATGAACTCCTGGCTACTCCACAGGTGTGCATTATTCACCCAGGCTCTGAATTAATGTCCATCGGAAATAGACTCCAAATTATACTCCAGTTGTGTATTATTCAGTGAGGCTCTGAATATGTGGCCATAATAATTAGATTCTTTACTATCACACGGGTGTGTATTATTCACTGAGACTCTGAATATGTGTCTACAGGAAATAGACTCCTGAATACTCCACAATATTCAGTGACACTCCGAATGAGAGGCCACATGAAAAAGACACAGGACTATTCCACAGGTGTGCATTATTAAGTTAGACTCTGAATGAGGAGATAAAACAGAATCCTGACTATTTTCCCAGGTGTGTACATTCCGTGAGGTTCTCAATGAGGTACCATAGGAAAGGGACTTGCGAGTATTCCGCTGGTGTGCATTATTCAGTAATCCTGTGAATTAGTGGCCATAAGAAATAGACTCCAGATTATATCACAAGTGTGTAATATGTGGTGAGGCAGTGAAAGAGTGGCTATATGAAACAGACTTCTTATTACTTCTACAGGTGTGCGTTATTCAGTGATTGTGTTATTCAGTAGCCATATGTCATAGACTCCTAATTA
This sequence comes from Saguinus oedipus, assembly GCA_031835075.1. NCBI lineage: Eukaryota > Metazoa > Chordata > Mammalia > Primates > Cebidae > Saguinus > Saguinus oedipus. The sequence continues at coordinate 172,455,318 of CM063174.1, forward strand.
TTTTCCTTGTTCGCATTATTTAAACAGGTTCTGTATGTGCGTGCATACCAAATATCTGGCTTACACTTTGTTGTGTGTGTATTCTTCAGTGATTCCCAGAATGAAAGATCATATAAAATAGACCCCTGACTATCACCCCAGTGTGTATCATTCAGGGAGGAACTTAATTCGTGGCTTTCTTAAACAGTAACTTGGCTACTCCATAGAAGTTCATTATTTAACTGAAGCTCTGAATGAGAGGCCATATGAAATAGACACCTGATTATTGCACGTTGTGAGTTATTCTATAAGGTTCTGAATGAGTGGTAGTATACAATAGAATCCTTAATATTCCCCAGGTTTGTATCATTCAGTGTGGCACTGAATGAGTGGCCAATAGAAGAGGCTCCAGACTATAACCCTGCTGTACATTATACACTGAGGCTCTAAATGAGTGGCTATATGAAGTAGACTCTTAACTCTTATTTAGGTGTGTATTATTGAATGCTACTCTGAATAAGTGGGCATAAAAAAGAGACTCCTGGCTATTGCCCAGGTGTGCATTATTTACAGGGACCCTGAATTTGTAGACATTTGAAGTAGACTTTTGACTGTTTCCAAGGGTGTATTAGTCACCGAGGCCCTGAACGAGCGGCCATATGAAAGAGATTCCTGACTATTGAGATACACATATTATTCACTGAAACAATGAAAGAGTGGTTATATGAAATAGACCCCATTTTACTCCACATGTGTGCATTATTCCTTGATACTGCAAGCGAATCACCATTTAAAATAGACTAGTGTTTATTCCCCACATGTGCAGTATTCGAACAGGTTCTGTGTGAGTGTCCGTATTAAATAGCCTCCTGACAATCACTCATGTGTGTATTATTCAGGGAGGTGCTTAATTTGGGGCTACCTAAAATCGAGTCCTGAATACTCAACAGCTGTTTATTACACGCTGAAGCTCTGAATAAGAGGCCATATGAAATAGTCTCCTGACTATTGCCCCATTGTGCATTATTCGGTAATGCTGTGATTGAGTTGCCAAATGGCATGGACTCTGACTATTCCCACGTTGTGTATTATTCAGTGAGTTTCTAAATGAGTGACCACAGAAAATAGACTCCTGACTATATCCTCTTTACTGTTTCTCAGCTGTGCATTTTTCACTGAGGCACTGGGTGAACAGTCATATCAAATAGACTCCAGACTATTAACTAGGTGTGCATCATTCAGTGATTCTCTGAATAAGTGCCTATATTAAATAGAATCCTTACTATTCCCCAGGTACATATGATTCTTCACTGAGTTTCTGAATTAGTGGCCAAGTGAAATACACTCCTTATTTCCCCATACATCTGTATTATTCGGCAAGGCTCTGAATTAGTGGCCATAGAAAAGCGACTACTGAATACACCTCAGACGTGCATGTATATGTTCAGCTCTAAATGAGTGACTACGACATAGAAACATGACGTTCCCCAAGGTGTATGTTATTCAGTGAGGCTTTTAATATGCAGCTATATGAAATAGAATTCTGACTACAATATAGTTGTTCCTTATTCAGTGAAGCTCTGAGAAAGAGGCAATATGTAATAGCGTCCTGAGTTGTCCCGAGATAGGCATTATTACCAGAGGCTCTGAAAATTTGGTTATATGAAGTAGTCTCCTGACTACTGACACAGGTGTGTATTATTTAATGAGTCTTTGAGTTAGTGACCATATGAAATAGACTTCTGACTATTTCCCAGGTGTGTACTATTGACTCAGACTTTGAATGTATGGGCATATGGAATAGAGTACTGACTATTCCAAAGTTGTGCATTACTCACTCAGGCTTTGATTTTGTGGCCATACAAAATATACCAGTGTCTGTTCCAAATGTGTGCATTATTTACTGAGGTCCTAAATGAGGGGCTATATGATGAAGACGCTTAAGTCCTTTCCAGGTGTGTATTACTGAATGAGACTGAATAAGTGAGCCTAAGAAAGAGACTCCTGTCTATTCCCCAGGTGTGCATTATATACAGAGACTCTCAATGTGTGGCCATTTGAAGTAGACACTAGACAATTTTCCAGGGGTGTATTGTTCACTGAGGACCTGAACAAGTGGCCATATGAAAGAGATTCTTGGCTATTCCAGATATATATATTATTCACTGAAACCCTGTAATGGTGGCCATATGAAATAGAGTCTATTTTACTTCACAGGTGTGTGTTATTTAATGATTCTCTAAAGTAATCACCACATGAAATAGACTAGTGATTGTTCTTCACATGTGCATTATTCAAAGAGGTTCTGTATGAGTGTTCACATCAAATAGACTTCTGACTTTCACACAGGCATGTATCATTCAGAGAGGTGCTTAATTTGTGGCTATGTTAAATAGGGTCTGGACTACTCCACAGGTGTTTATTATTCACTGAATCTCTGAATGAGAGGCCATATTAAATAGACTCCTGATTCTTGCCCCATTGTAAATTATTTAGTAAGGCTCTGAGTGAGTGTTCCTATGGAATAGAATTTTGAAGATTCCTTGGTTTGTATCATTCAGAGAGATACTGAATCTGTGGTCACATGAAACAGGATTCTGACTATTACCGTGGTATGCATTATTCACTGTGGCTCTGAGTGGCCATATAAAATAGACTCCTAATATTCACAGAGTATTGCTCATGTGTGCATTATTCACTGATTCTCTGAGTGGCAACATGAAATAGAATCCAGACTTTATCATAAGTGTATAATATTCGGTGTGGCTCTGAAAAAGTGGCCACATAAAACAGTCTGCTTATTACTCTGCATGTGTGCATTATTCTCTGATTGTCTGAATGAGTAGCCATATGACATGGACTCCTAATTATTCTCCAGGTGTGTATTATTCAGTGAAGCTTTGAATATGTGGCCATATTAATTAGATTCCTTACTATCACAAGGGTGTGTGTTATTTACTGAGGCTCTGAATATTTGTCTACATGAAATAGACTCCTGACTACTCCAAATTATTCAGTGACACTCCGAATGAGAGGCCACATGAAAAAGACACCTGACTATTTCAAAGGTGTGCATTATTCAGTGAGACTCTGAATGAGGGAATAAAACAGAATCCTGACTATTTTCCAAGGTTTTTACATTCAGTGAGGCTCTCAATGAGTAGCCATAGGAAAGAGACTTCTGACTATTCCGCACGTGTGCATTATTCAGTAATTCGCTGAATGAGTGGCCATAAAAAACAGACTCCAGATAATATCACAAGTGTGTAATATGTGGTGAGGCTGTGAAAGAGTGGCCATATGAAACAGAATTTTTATTACTCCACAGGTGTGTGTTATTCACTGACTGTGTGAATCAGAAGCCATATGACATAGACTCCAAATTATTCTCCATGTTCTCATTATTAAAACAGGTTATGTATGAGTGTGCATACCAAATATTCTGCTGTAACTTTGTCATGTGTGTATTCTTCAGTGATTTCCAGAATGAGAGGTCATATGAAATAGACTACTGACTATCACCCTGGTGTGTATCATTTAGGGAGGCACTTAATTCGTGGCTCTCTTAAACAGTGACTTGACTACTCCATAGCAGTTTATTATTTAACTGAAGCTCTTAATGAGAGGCCATATAAAATAGACACCTGACTATTTCCCGTTGTGAATTACTCTATAAGGCTCTGAATGAGTGGTAGTATGGAATAGGTTATTTACTATTCCCCAGGATTCTATTATTCAGTGAGGCCCTGAATGAGTGGCCATATAAAAGAGGCTCCAGACTATAACCCTGGTGTGAATTATTCACTGGGGCTCTAAATAAGTAGCTATATGAAGTAGACTCTGAACTCTTCTTTAGGTGTGTATTATTGAATGAGACTCTGAATAAGTCGGCAAAAAAAGAGACTACTGGCTATAGCCCAGGTCTGCATTATTTACAGAGAACCTGAATGTGTAGACATTTGAAGAAGAGTCCTGACTGTTTCGAAAAGGTGTATTATTCACCATGGCCCTGAATGAGTGGCCCTATGAAAGACATTCCTGACTATTGAGATATACATATTATTCACTGAAACACTGAAAGAGTGGCCATAAGAAATAGAACCCGTTTTACTCCACAGGTGTGCGTTACTCCTTGATATTCCAAACAAATCACCATATGAAATAGACTAGTGTTTATTCCCCACATGTGCAGTATTCGAAGAGGTTCTGTATGAGTGTCCATATCAAATAGCCTCCTGACAATCATGCATGTGTGTATCATTCAGGGAGGTGCTTCAGTTGGGGCTACCTTAAATAGGGTTCTGACTACTCCACAGCTGTTTGTTATTCATTGAAGCTCTGAATAAGAGGCCATATAAAATAGACCTTTGACTATTGCCCCATTGTGCATTATTTGGTAATGCTGTGATTGAGTGGCCATATGGCATGGACTCTGATTATTCCCCAGTTGTGTATCATTCAGTGAGTTTCTGAATGAGTGACCATATAAAATAGACTCCTGACTATATCCTCTTGACTATTTTTCAGCTATGCATTTCCCACTGAGGCACTGGGTGAACGGTCATATCCAATATACTCCAGACCATTCCCAATGTATGCATTATTCAGTGAGGCTCTGAATGTGTGGCCATAGTAAAGCTACTACTGAATACTCCTCAGGCATGCATTTTTAGGTTCGGCTCTAAATAAGGAACTATACGACATAGAAAGTTGACTTTCCCCAAGGTGTATGTTATTCAGAGAGGTTCTGAATATGTGGCTATATGTAATAGAATTCTGACTACAATAAAGGTGTTCCTTATTCAGTGAAGCTCTGAAGGAGTGGCCATAGGTAACAGCGTCCTGAATATTCCGCAGAAATGCATTATTCACTGAGGCTCTGAAACTTTGGCCGTATGAAATTGTCTCCTGACTAGTCCACAGGCATGTATCATTTAATGAGTCTTTGAGTTAGTGACAATATGAAATAGACTTCTGACTATTACCCAGGTGGGCATTATTGACTCAGACTCTGAATATATGGGCATATGAAATAGACTACTGACTATTCCAAAGTTGTGCATTACTCACTCAGGCTTCGATATTGTGGCCATATAAAATAGACTAGTGTCTATTCCACACGCTTGCATTATTCGCTGAGGCTGTAAATGAGTGGCCACAGAAAGTAGACTTCTAAGTCTTCCCCAGGTGTGTATTACTCAGTGAGGCTCACCTTGTTGTATCATATGAAACAGGATGATGTCTATCCCAAATAATTTTATTATTCAGTGAATCTCTAAATGAGTGGGTTTATGAAATAGGCTGCTGAGTACTGTACATTTGTGCATTATTCACTGAGGCTATGAGTCAGTGGCCTTATAAAATAAAATGCTGACTGTTCCACAGGTGTGTGTTATTCTCTGAGGCTCTGAATGAGTGGCTGTGTGAAATACACTCCTGGATACTCCACAGGTGTGCATTATTCACCGAGGCTATCAATGAGTGTTCATATGATATAGCTTCCTGATTACTGACCGGATGTGCATTATTCAATGAGGCTCTTAAACAATAGTGATATGAAATAGAATCCTGACTAATTCCCAGGTGTGCATCAATCAGTAATACTCTGAGCGGCCATGTGTCATAGACCCTAACTAGTCCACAGGTGTGTAGCATTCAGTGAGTTTCTGAATAATTGGCCACATGAAATAGACTCCTAACTATTCCCCAGGTGTGTATTATGTACTAATGGTATGGATGAGTGGCTACATAAAATAGCCACTTAACTATTTCTCCCGTGTGCATTTTCCACTGAGGCACTGAATGTACCATCATATCAAATATACCCCCGTCTATTTCGGAGCTGTGCGTTATTTCACGAGTTTCTGAATGAGTGGCCATATGAAATAGATTCCTGAGTATTCCCCACGTATGCATGGTTCAATGCGGCTCTGAATGAGTGGCCATGTGAAATACACTCCTGCCATTTCCAGAGATGTGTATTATTCAATGAGGCTCTGAATGAGTGGACATAGTGAAGAGACACCTGAATACTAACAGGAGTGCATTTTTAGGTATGGCTCTGAAAGAGTGTCTTTATGAAATAGAATCCTGACTTTTCTCCAGGTGTTCATTATTCAGTGAAGCTCTGAATGAGAGGCCATATGTAAGAATGTCCTGAGTATGACCCGGTATGTATTAGTCAAAGAGGCTCTGAATGTTTGGCCATATGAAATATCCTCCTGACTATTCCACAGGTGTGTATTATTTAATGAGGCTTTGAGGTAGTGATAAGATGAGATAGATCCTTTAGTATTCCTAAGGTGTGTATTATTGACTGAGAAACTGATTAAGTGGGCATACAGAATAGACTCCTCCTTATCACAAAGTTGTTCATTATTCACTCAGGCTTTAATTTTGTGGCCATAAAAAATTAAATAGTGTCTGTTCCACAGGTGTGAATTATTTTCTGAGGCTCTAAATCAGCGGCTATATAAAGAAGACTCCTAACTTTTTTTCAGGTGTGTATTATTGGATGCGACTGAATAAGTGAGCCTAAGAAAGAGATTCCTGTCTATTCTCCAGGTGTGCATCATTCAGTGAGTCTCTGAATAAGTGGCTATATTAAATAGAATCCTGAGTATTCCCCAGGTATATATAATTCTTCACTGAGGTTCTCAATGAGTGGCCATGTGAAATACACTCCTGACTTTTCCATAGGTCTGTATTATTCAGTGAGTCTCTGAATGAGTGGCCATAGGAAAGCGACTACTGAATATTCCTCAGGTGTGCATGTTTAGGTTCGGCTCTAAATGAGTGGCTATAAGACAGAGAAACTTGACTTTCCCCAAGGTGTATGTTATTCAGTGAGGCTCTAAATATGTGGCTCTATAAAATAGAATTCTGACTACAATACAGGTGTTCCTTATTCAGTGAAGCTCTGAAGAAGAGGCCATACGTATTAGCGTCCTGAGTATTCCCCAGATATGCATTGTTCACTGAGGATCTGAAACTTTGACCATATGAAATAGTCTCCTGACTAGTCCATAGGTGTGTATCATTTAATAAGTCTTTGAGTTAGTGACCATATGAAATAGACTTCTGACTATTCCCCAGGTGTGTATTATTGACTCAGACTGAATATATGGGCATATGGAATAGACTACTGACTATTCTAAAGTTGTGCATTACTCACTCAGGCTTTGATTTTGTGGCTATATAAAACAGACTAGTGTCTATTCCACACACGTGCATTATTCACTGAGGCTGTAAATTAGTGGCCATATAAAGTAGAATCCTAACTCTTTTCCAGGTGTGTATTACTCAGTGAGGCTCTCTTTGTGTGATCATATGAAAAAGGATGATGTCTATCCGAAATACTTTTATTATTCAGTGAATCTCTGAATGTGGCTTTATGAAATAGACTGCTGAGTACTGTACATTTGTGCATTATTCACTGAGGCTATGAGTCAGTGGCCTTAGGAAATGAAATGCTGTCCATTCCACAGGTGTGTATTATTCACTGAGGCTCTGAATTAGTGGCTGTGTGAAATACAATCCTCACTACTCCACAGGTGTGCATTATTCACTGAGGCTATAAATGAGTGTTCATATGACATAACCTCCTGATTACTGATCAGATATGCATTACTCAATGAGGCTCTTATACAATGGTGATATGAAATAGAATCCTGACTAATTCCCAGGTGTGCATCGATCAGTAATGCTCTGATTGAGCGTCCATATGTCATAGACTCTAACTAGTCCACAGCTGTGTAGCATTCACTGAGATTCTGAATAATTGGCCACATGAAATAGACTCCTGATTATTCCCCAGGTGTGTATTATTTACTAAGGGTATGGATGAGTGGCTACATAAAATGGCCACTTAACTATTCCTCTTGTGTGCATTTTTCACTGAGGCACTGAATGAATCATCATATCATATAGACTCCAGACTATTTAACAGGTGTGCATTATTCCACGAGTTTCTGAATGAGTGTACATATGAAATAGACCCCTGAGTATTCCCCAGGTACGTATTTTTCAATGAGGCTCTGAATGAGTGGCCACGTGGAATACAATCCTGACATTTCCACAGATGTGTATTATTCAATGAGGCTGTGAATGAGTGGACATAGGAAAGAGACTCCTGAGTACTCGCAGGAGTGCATTTTTATGTTTGACTCTGAAAGAGAGTCTTTATGAAATAGAGTCCTGACTTTCCCCCAGGTGTTCATTATTCAGTGAATCTCTGAATGAGAGGCAATATGTAATAGAATCCTGAGTATGTTATGGTATGTATTAGTCACTGAGGCTCTGAATGTTTGGCCGTATAAAATAACCTCCTGACTCTTCCACAGGTGTGTATTACTTAATGAGTCTTTGAGTTAGTGATTAGATGAAATAGACCCCTTAGTATTTCTAAGGTGTGTATTATTGACCGAGACACTGATTAAGTGGGCATATTTAATAGACTCCTCATTATTTCAAAGTTGAGCATTACTCACTCGGGCTTTGATTTTGTGGCCATACAAAGTAGACCATTGTCTGTTTCACAGGTGTGCATTATTTCCTGAGGCTCTAAATGAGTGGCTATATGAAGAAGACTCTTTACTCTTTTCCAGGTGTGTATTGCTGAATGAGACTGAATAAGTGAGCCTAAGAAATACAATCCTGTCTATTCCCAAGGTGTGCATTATATACAGAGACTGTCAATGTGTCTCAATTTGAAGTAGACTCTAGATAATTTTCCATGGGTGTATTATTCACTGAAGCCCTGAACGAGTGGCCATATGAAAAAGATTCCTGGCTATTCCAGATATATATATTATTCACTGAGACACTGAAATGGTGGCCATATGAAATAGACTCAATTTTACTTCAAAGGTGTGCGTTATTGAATGATACTCTAAAGGAATTACCATATGAAATAGAGTAGTGATTATTCCCCACATGTGCAGTATTCGAAGAGGTTCTGTATGAGTGTCCATATCAAATAGCCTCCTGACAATTACTCATGTGTGTATTATTCAGGGACGTGCTTAGTTTGTGGCTACCTTAAATAGGGTCCTGACTACTCCACAGATGTTTATTATGCCCTGAAGCGCTGAATAAGAGGCCATATGAAATAGAATCCTGACTATTGCCCCATTGTCCATTATTTGGTAATGCTGTGATTGAGTGGCCATATGGCATGGACTGTGACTATTCCCCAGTTGTGTATCATTCAGTGAGTGTCTGAATGAGTGACCATATAAAATAGACTTTTGACTCTATCCTATTTCTCAGCTGTGCATTTTTCACAGAAACACTGGATGAACGGTCATAACAAATAGACTCCAGATTATTTCCCAGGTGTGCATTATTCAGTGAGTCTCTCAATAAGTGGCTATATTATATAGAATCCTGAGTATTTCCCAGGTATATATGATTCTTCAGTGAGGTTCTGAATGAGTGGCCATGTGAAATAAACTCCTGACTTTTCCATAGGTCTGTATTATTCAGTGAGGCTCTGAATGAGTGGCCATAAAAAGCAACTACTGAATACTCCTCAGGCATGCATTTTTACGTTCAGCTCTAAATGAGTGGCTATACGACATAGAAACTGGACTTTCCCCAAGGTGTATGTTATTCAGTGAGCCTCTGAATATGTGGCTATATGAAATAGAATTCTGACTATTCCCCAGGTGTGTATTATTGACTCAGACTCTGAATATATGGGCATATGAAATAGACTACTGACTATTCCAAAGTTGTGCATTACTCATTCAGGTTTTGATTTTAAAATAGACCAGTGTCTATTGCACATGCATGAATTATTCACTGATGCTGTAAATGATTGGCCATATAAAGTAGACTTCTAACTCTTCTTCAGGTTTGTGTTACTCAGTGAGGCTCTCCTTGTGTGATCATATGAAAAAGGAGGATGTCTATTTCAAATATTTTTATTATTCAGTGAATCTCTAAATGAGTGTCTTTATGAAATAGACTGCTGAGTACTGTACATTTGTGCATTATTCACTGAGGCTATGAGTCAGTGGCCTTAGGAAATGAAATGCTGTCCATTCCACAGGTGTGTATTATTCACTGAGGCTCTGAATTAGTGGCTGTGTGAAATACAATCCTCACTACTCCACAGGTGTGCATTATTCACTGAGGCTATAAATGAGTGTTCATATGACATAACCTCCTGATTACTGATCAGATATGCATTACTCAATGAGGCTCTTATACAATGGTGATATGAAATAGAATCCTGACTAATTCCCAGGTATGCATCGATCAGTAATGCTCTGATTGAGCGTCCATATGTCATAGACTCTAACTAGTCCACAGCTGTGTAGCATTCACTGAGATTCTGAATAATTGGCCACATGAAATAGACTCCTGATTATTCCCCAGGTGTGTATTATTTACTAAGGGTATGGATGAGTGGCTACATAAAATGGCCACTTAACTATTCCTCTTGTGTGCATTTTTCACTGAGGCACTGAATGAATCATCATATCATATAGACTCCAGACTATTTAACAGGTGTGCATTATTCCACGAGTTTCTGAATGAGTGGCCATATGAAATAGACTCCTGAGTATTCCCCAGGTATATATGATCCAATGAGTCTCTGACTGAGTGGCCACGTGAAAAACACTCTTGACATTTCCATAGATGTGTATTATTCAATGAGACTCTGAATGAGTGGACATAGGAAAGAGACTCCTGAATACTCGCAGGAGTGCATTTTTAGGTTTGGCTCTGAAAGAGTGTCTTTATGAAACAGAATCCTGACTTTCCCACAGGTGTTTATTATTAAGTGAACTCTGAATGAGAGGCCATATGTAATAGTGTCCTGAGTATGCCACAGTATGTATTAGTCACTGAAGCTCTGAATGTTTGTCCATATAAAATAGCCTCTTTACTATTCCAAACTTGTGTATTATTTAATAATGATTTGAGTCAGTGATTAGATGATATCGATCCCTTACTATTCCTAAAGTGTGTATTATTGATTGAGACACTGATTAAGTGGGCATATGGAATAGATTCCTCATTTTTCCAAAGTTCTGCATTACTCACTCAGGCATTGAATTTCGGGCCACACAAAATAGACCAGTGTCTGTTCCACAGGTGTGCATTATTTACTGAGGCTCTAAATAAGTGGCTATATGAAGAAGACTCGTAACTCTTTACCACGTGTGCATTACTGAATGAGACTGAATAAGTGAGCCTAAGAAAGAGACTCCTGTCTATTCCCCATGTGTGCATTATATACAGAGACTCTCAATGTGTGGCCATTTGAAGTAGACACTAGACAATTTCACAGAGGTGTACAAATCACTGAGGCCCAGACGGAGGGGCCATATAAAAGATATTCCTGGCTATTCCAGATATATATATTATTCACTGAAACACTGAAATGGTGGCCATATGAAATAGACTCAATTTTACTTCACAGGTGTGTGTTATTCAATGATTTTCTAAAGAAATCACCATATAAAATAGACTAGTGGTAATTCTTCACATGTGCGTTATTCAAAGAGGATCTGTATGAGCGTTTATATCAAATAGACTCCTGACTGTCACACAGGTGTGTATCATTCAGGGAGGTGCTTAATTTGTGGCTATCTTAAATAGGGTCCTCACTACTCCACAGGTGTTTATTCACTGAATCTCTGAATGAGAGGCCATATGAAATAGACTCTTGACTCTTGCCCCATTGTGCATTATTTAGTAAGGCTCTGAATGAGCGTTTTTATGGAATAGGATTCTGAATATTCCCTTGTGTGTATAATTCAGAGTGATACCAAATCAGTGGTTTCTTGAAACAGGATCCTATTACAGTAGTATGCATTATTCTCTGTGGCTCTGAGTGACCATATAAAACAGACACCTAATATTCACAGAGTATTCCTCATGTGTGCATTATTCACTAATTATCTGAGTGGCCACATGAAATAGACTCCATACTATATTATAAGTGTATAATATTCGGTGAGGTTGTGAAACAGTGGCCACATGAAACAGAATTTTTATTAATCCACATGTGTGCATTATTCACTGATTTTCTAAATGAGTAGCCATATGACATGGAATCTTAATTATTATCCATATGTGCATTATTCAAACAGGATCTGCATGAGTGTGCATACCAAATAGACTCCTGACTATCACCCAGGTGTGTATAATTCAGGGAGGAACTTAATTTGTGGCTACCATAAACAGCATCCTGACTACTCCATAGAAGTTCATTATTCATTGAAGCCATAAATAAGAGGCCATAGAAAAGAGTCACCTGACTATTGCCCCGTTGTGAATTATTCAATAGTGCTTTTAACGAGTGGCAGTGTGGAATAGAATCCGGATGATTCCCCAGGTGTGTATCATTCAGTGAGGCACTGAATGAGTGGCTATATGAGAGAGGCTCCAGTCTATTACCCTGGTGTTCATTATTAACTGAGCATCTAAATGGGTGGCTATATGAAGTAGATTCTTAACTCTTCTGCAGTTGTGTATTATTGAGTAAAACTCTGAATAAGCGGGCATAAAAAATGGACTCCTGATCTGAAGATGGCGTCATAGAGGCGACTCAGGATTGCAGCTCTCAGTGAAGGTGCAGAGGGTGAGTCCTAGCCGCATTCTTGGATGGACCTTTTTTGCCCACAGAGCGTTGAAAGTCCCAGGTGTGGGAGAGACACGGGACTCTAGCACAGCCAGCTCACGTGGCCAGTTTGGCCAGCGCCATAGTGCAGTGGGACCCAGCATGGAACTCACTGGTCCAAGTGCCCTGTGGAACTGGCAATCTGAGATTTGGAAGGGCAGATTGGCATGTCCATCTGATTGAACGCGACTTGGACAGTGAGCCAGACCACGAGATTCCTGGGAAACATAATCTGAGCCGGTGCAGTGGGCAGTGGCAAGGGAGAATGCACGGATCCCAGTGCCCTATTGGCAGGCTACTGGGGCGCCAGTGAGAGAGTTGACCGTTCAGCTTGGGAAGAGGAGGAGAGAAAGAGAGAGAGGACGGACTCTGAGGCAGTGAGCTGGGTGATCTGGCTCGGCGGGTTTCACCATCACGGGGACAAACAGGGCAGCGATTTGAGGTGCTTGGGGCTGAGAGTTTTGCTGCCAGCATCTAGGACGGTGCAGCCTGGTGGGGGAGGGGCGTCTGCCATATGGATGCAATCCACCCCTACTGAAGTACCACCCAGGGCTGACGCAGCCTGCCATTGCAAAGGCAACCTGCCAAAACAGAGAGACTCCACCAGCAGGGTGGAGTCCTCCACAGCAGAATGGAGCCTTGCCGCAGCAGGGCGGACACGCACTAGCAGGGTGGATCCCCAGCAGGCAAATAGTGAATAGGCTGCCTCCTAGTGGGGCAGGACAGTGCAACAGATACTCATAAAGAAAGCCCCAACTCCCTGAGACATAGCATCTAAGGAAAAAAAAGGGGAGGGGTTTTATGAGTTCTGTTGCAGCAGACATAAACACATCCTCCCAACAACCCTGATGAACAACAGAGCTCACAGCTCAGCATGGGAGCTCCTATAGAGCACAGACTGTTTCCTCAAGCAGGTCCCTGACCCCTGTATATCCAAAGAGTCACCCCAAAAAAGGACTAATCAGACTGACATTTGGCGGGCATAATTCTGGAACAAAGATAGCAGAAGAAGAAACTGGTAGCATCCCTCACTGTTCTGGAGCTGCTACAGGTGTACCCCAGACAAGCAGGGCTTGGAGTGGACTTCAGCACTCGTACAGAAGAGGGACTAGACCATTAGAAGAAAAACTAAGTAACAGAAATACTTAATCATCAACAATCTGAGCATCCTCTCAAAGACTCAATTGAAAAATCAGCAACTACTAAGACGACAGGTGGATAAATCCACAAAGATGGAAAGAAACCAGTGAAAAAAGAAGGAAAACACCCAAAACAAAAAACCTAACCTCCTACAAAGACAAAAAACTTCTCACCAGCAAGGGAGCAAAGCTGGATGGAGAATGAGAGTATAATGAAATGACAGAATCAGACTTCAGAAGGTGGATAATAAAAAATTTCAGTGAGCTAAAAGAACATATTCTAAATCAGTGCAAAGAAACTAAGAACTTTGAAAAAAGATTTGAAAAAAGATTCGAGGAAATGATAACAAGAATGGACAACATAGAGAGGAATATGAATGAATTGAAGGAGCTGAAAAACACAACACGAGAAGTTCATGAAGCGTGCACAAGTTTCAACAGCCGAACTGACCAAGCAGAAGAAAGAATATCAGAAGTCGAAGATCGACTCACTGATTAAAACGAGAAACCAAGATTAGAGAAAAAAGCAAAAAAAGGAATGAACAAAATCTCCAAGAAATGTGGGACTATGTGAAGAGACTGAACGTACATTTGATAGGTTTACCACAATGTGATGAAGAGAATTAATCCAAGCTGGAAAATAATCTTCAGGATATTATACAGGAAAATTTCCCCAACCAAGCAAGACAGGCCAATACTCAACTCCAGGAAATACAGAGAATGCCACAAAGATACTCCACAAGAAGAGCAACCCCAAGACACATAATCGTCAGATTCACCAGGGTTGAAATGAAGGAGAAAATATTAAGGGCAGCCAGAGAGAAAGGTCGGGACCCCCACAAAGGAAAGCCCATCAGACTCACAGCAGATCTCTAGGCAGAGACTCTACAACCCAGAAGAGAGTGGGGGCCAATATTCAACATCCTTAAAGAAAAGAACTTTCAACCCAGAATTTCATATCCAGCCAAACTGAGATTCATAAGTGAAGGAATAATAAAATCCTTCACGAACAAGCAAGTACTCAGATATTTTGTCACCACTAGGCCTTCTTTACAAGAACTACTGAAAGGGGCACTACACATAGAAAGAAACAAACAGTACCAGCCATCCTAAAAGCATACCAAATGCTAAAGTGCATCAACCAAATGAAGAATGTACATGAACCAATGGGCAAAACAGCCAGCTAGCATCAAAATGGCAGTATCAATTTCACACATAACAATATTAACCCTAAATGTGAATGGGCCAAATGCACCAATCAAAATACACAGACTGGCAAATTGGATAAAAAACCAAAACCCATTGGTGTGCTGTATCCAGGAATCCCATCTTACACGCAAGGATACAAAAAGGCTCAAAATAAAGGGATGGAGGAAGATTTACCAAGCAAATGGAGAGCAAAAAAAAGCAGGAGTTGCAATTCTCATCTCTGATAAAATAGACTTTAAAGCAACAAAGATCAAAAAAGACAAAGAAGGTTATTACATAATGGTAAGAGGATTGATACAACAAGAAGATATAACAATCCTAATTATATATGGACCCAATGCAGGAGCACCCATATATATAAGGCAAGGTCTTAATGACTTACAAAGAGACTTAGACTCCCACACAATAATGTTGGGAGACTTTAACACTCCACTGTCAATATCAGACAGATCAAGCAGACAGAAAATTAACAGGGGTATCCAGGACTTAAACTCAGACCTGCAACAAGCAAACCTGACAGGCACTTACAGAACTCTTCACCCCAAATCCACAGAATATACATTCTTCTCAGCACTACATCACAACTACTCCAAAATTGACCACATAAATGGAAGTAAAGCACTCCTCAGCAAATGCAAAACAACTGAAATCATAACAGACAGTCTCTCAGACCATAGTGCAATCACGTTAGAACTCAGAATTCAGAAACTAACTCAGAACCACACAGCTTCATGGAATCTGAACAACTGGCTCTTGAATGTTGATTGGATAAACAACGAAATGAAGGCAGAAATAAAGAAGTTCTTCAAAACCAATGAGAACGAAGACACAACGTAACAGAATCTCTGGGACACATTTAAGGCAGTCTGTAGAGGAAAATATATAGCAATAAATGCCCACATGAGAAGAGTGGAGAGATCCAAAATTGACACCCTATCGTCAAAATTGAAAGAGCTAGAGGAGCAAGATCAAAAAAGCTTAAAACCTAGCAGACGACAAGAAATAACTAAAATCAGAGGAGAACTGAAGGAGATAGAGACACGAAAAACCCTTCAAATAATCAATAAATCCAAGAGCTGGTTTTTCAAAAAGATCAACATAATAGACACACCACTAGCCAGACTGATAAAAAGGAAAAGAAAGAACAACCAAACAGATGCAATATAAAATGATAAAGGGGAAATCACCACAGATTCCACAGAAATTCAGACCATCATCATAGAATACTACAAAAAACTCTATGCATATAAACTAGTAAATGAGGAAGAAATGGATAAATTCCTAGACACCTGTGTCCTCCCAAGCCTAAACCAGAAGGAAGCCGAAATTATGAATAGATCAATAACAAGGTCTGAAGTTGAAACAGAAATTAAGAGACTACCACACAAAAAAGCCCAGGTCCGAATGCGTTCACAGCCGAATTCTACCAGACACACAAAGAGGATCTGCTACCATTTCTTCTGAAACTATTCCAAATATTTAAAAAAAAAAAAGCGAACTCTTCCCAAATCATTTTATGAGTCCAACATCATCTTGATACCAAAATCCGGCAGAGACTCAACAAGGAAAGAAAACGTCAGGCCAATATCAATGATGAACCTAGATGCAAAAATCTTCAATAAAATACTGGCAAACTGATTGCAATAGCACATTAAAAAACTTATCCATCATGATCAAGTAGGAATCATCGCGGGCATGCAAGGCTGGTTCAACATATGCAAGTCTATAAATGTAATTCACCACATAAACAGAACCAAAACCAAAAATGACATGATTATCTCAATTGATGCAGAGAAGACATTTGACAAAATTCAACAGCCCTTTATGCTAAAAGCCATCAATAAACTCGGTATTGATGGAACATGTCTCAAAGTAATAAAAGCTATTTATGACAAGCCAACAGCCAATATCATACTTAATGGGCAAAAACAGGAAGCATTCCCTTTGAAATCCGGCACTAGACAAGGATGCCCTCTCTCACCACTTCTATTCAACATAGTACTGGAAGTTCTAGCCAGGGTAATCAGGCAAGAAAGAGAAATAAATGTTATTCAAATAGAAAATGTGGAAGCCAAATTGTCTCTATTTGCAGACGACATGATAGTATACCTAGAAGACCCCATCACCTCAGCCCAAAAACTCCTGAAACTGATAAGAAACTTCAGCAAATTCTCAGGATATAAAATCAGTGTTCAATAATCACAAACATTCCTATACACCAATAACAGACTTAAAGAGAACCAAATCAAGAACAAACTGCCTTTCACAATTGACACAAAGAAAATAAAATACTAGGAATACAACCCACAAGAAACATAAGGGACCTTTTTAAGAAAAACGACAAACCACTGCTCAACAAAATAAGAGAGGCCACAAACAGATGGAGAAACATTCCATGTTCGTGGTGAGGAAGAATCAATATCATGAAAATGGCTATACTGTCCAAAGTAATTTACACAATCAATGCTATCCCCATCAAACTACCATTGAATTTCTTCACGGAACTGATAAAAACCACCATGAACTTCATATGGAACCAAAAGAGAGCCCGCATAGCCAAGTCAATTCTAAGCAAAAAGAACACAGCGGGAGGCATCACACTACCAGACTTCAAATTACACTACAAGGCTACAGTAATCAAAACAGCATAGTACTGGTACCAAAACCGAGATATAGACCAATGGAACAGAACAGAGGCATCGGAGGCAACACAACATATTTATAACCATATAATCTTTGATAAACCAGACAAAAACAAGCAATGGGGAATAGATTCCCTGTTTAATAAATGGTGTTGAGAAAACTGACTAGCCATGTGCAGAAAGCAGAAACTGGACCCCTTCCTGACACCTTACACTAAAATTAACTCCAGATGGATTAACGACATAAGCGTAATACCTGGCACCATAAAATCCCTAGAAGAAAATCTAGGCAAAACCTTTCAGGACATAGGAGTAGGCAAGGACTTAATGACCAAAACACCAAAAGCATTGGCAACAAAAGCCAAAATAGATAAATGAGACCTAATCAAACTCCACAGCTTTTGCATGGCAAAAGAAACCGTCACTAGAGTTAATCGGCAACCATCAGAATGGGAAAAAAAAAATCTTTGCAGTTTACGCATCTGACAAAGGGCTGATATCCATAATTTGCAAAGAACTCTAACAGATTTACAGAAAAAACAACAAACAAGCCCATTCAACAATGGTTAAAGGATAAGAACAGACATTTTGCAAAAGAAGACTTACATGAGGCCAACAAACACATGAAAAAAATGCTCATCATCACTGGTCATTAGAGAGATGCAAATCAAATCCACACTGAGATACCATCTCACGCCAGTTAGAATGGTGATCATTAAGAAATCTGGAGACAACAGATGCTGGAGAGAATGTGGAGAAATAGGAACACTCTTACACTGTTGGTGGGAGTGTAAATTAGTTCAACCATGGAAGACAGTGTGGCGATTCCTCAAGGACCTAGAAATAGAAATTCCATTTGACCCAGCAATCCCTTTACTGGGTATATATCCAAAAGACTATAAATTGTTCTACTATAAGGACACATGCACACGTATGCTCATTGCAGCACTGTTTACAACAGCAGACCTGGAACAAACCCAAATGCCCATCGTTGATAGACTGGACTGGGAAAATGTGGCATATATTCACCATGGAATATTATGCAGCAATAAAAAATGGTGAGTTTTTGTCCTTTGTAAGGACATGGATGAATCTGGAAAACATCATTCTCAGCAAACTGACACAAGAGCAGAAAAGAAAATACCGCATATTCTCACTCATAGGTGGGTGAGATAAATGAGAACACATGGACACAGGGAGGGGTATACTACACACTGGGGTCTATTGGGGGGAATTGGGGAGGGACAGCGGGGGGTATCTGGGGAGGGATAGCCTGGGGAAAAATGCAAAGTGTGGTTGAAGAAGAGGAAGGCAGCAAAACACACTGCCATGTGTACCTATGCAACTATCTTGCACGTTCTGCACATGTACCCCAAAACCTAAAATGTAATAAAAATTTAAAATTTAAAATAAAATAAAATAGACTCCTGAATGTAATAATAAAAAATAGAGGCTCCAGACTATAGCCCTGGTGTGCGTTATTCCCTGAAGCTCTAAAGGATTGGCTATATGAAGTAGACTCTTAACTCTTCCTTAGGTGTGTATAATTGAATGAGACTCTGAATAAGTGGGCATAAAAAAGAGACTCCTAGCTATTGCCCACGTGTGCATTATTTACAGAGACCCTCAATGTGTAGACATTTGAAGTAGACTCTTGCCTGTTTCTAAGGGGTGTATGATTCACCGAGGCCCTGAACGAGTGGCCATATGAAAGAGATTCCTGACTATTCAGATATACATATTATTCACTGAAACACTGAAATGGTGGCCATATGAAATAGATTCGATTTTACTTCACAGGTTTGTGTTATTCAATGATTCTCTAAAGGAATCACCATATAAAATAGATTACTAATTATTCTTCACATGTGCATTGTTCAAATAGGTTCTGTATAAGTGTTCATATCAAATAAACTTCTGACTGTCACACAGGTGTGTATCATTCAGGAAGGTGCTTAATTTGGAGCTATATTAAAGAGGGTCCTGACTACTCCACAGCTGTTTATTATGCACTGAAGCTCTGAATAAGAGGCCATATGAAATAGACTCCTGGCTATTGCCCCATTGTGCATTTTCCCATAATCCTGTAATTGCGTGGCCATATGGCATGAACTCTGACTACTCCCCAGTTGTGTATCATTCAGTGAGTTTTGGGATGAGTGACCATATAAAATAGACTCCTGACTATATCCTCTTGACTATTTCTCAGCTGTGTATTTTCCACTGAGGCACTGGGTGAACGGTCATATCAAATATATTCCAGACTATACTCCTGGTGTGCATCAATCAGTGAGTCTCTGAATAAGTGGCAATATTAAATAGAATCCTGAGTATTCCCCAGGTATATGTGATTCTTCACTGAGGTTCTGAATGAGTGGCCATGTGAAATACACTCATGACTTTTCCATACGTCTGTATTATTCAGTGAGGCTCTGAATGAGTGGCCAAAGGAAAGCGACTACTGAATTCTTTTCAGGCATGCATTTTTAGGTTTGGCTCTAAAGGAGTGGCTATACGACATAGAAACTTGGCTTTTTCCAATATGTATGTTATTCAGTGAGGCTCTGAATATGTCTCTATATGAAATAGAATTCTAACTATAATACAGGTGTTTATTATTCAGTGAAGCTCTGAAGGAGAGGTCACATGTAATAGGGTCCTGAGTATTCCCCAGATATGCATTATTGACTGAGGCTCTGAAACTTTGGCCATATGAAATAGTCTTCTGACTAGTCCACAAGTGTGTATTATTTAATGAGTTTTTGATTTAGTGTCCATAAGAAATAGATTTCTGACTATTCCCCAGGTGTGTATTATTGACTCTGACTCTGAATATATTGGCATATGGAATAGACTACTGACTATTCCAAAGTTGTGCATTACTCACTCAGGCTTTGATTTTGTGGCCATATAAAATAGACTAGTGTCTATTCCACACATGTGCATTACTCACTTAGGTTGTAAATGAGTGGCCATAAAGTAGACTCCTAACTCTTCCCCAGGTGTGTATTACTCAGTGAGGCTTTCCTTGTGTGATCATATGAAACAAGATGATGTCTATACCAAATATTTTTATTATTCAGTAAATCTCTGAATGAGTGGCTTTATGAAATAGAATGCTGAGTACTGTACATTTGTGCATTATTCACTGACGCTATGAGTCAGTGGCCTTATGAAATGAAATGCTGACTGTTCCACAGGTGTGTATTATTCACTGAGGCTCTGAATGAGTGGCTGTGTGAAAAACACTTATGGCTACTCCACATTTGTGCATTATTCACTGAGGCTATGAATGAGTGTTCATATGACAAACCCTTTTGATTACTGACCATATGTGCATTACTCAATGAGGCTCTTAAACAATGGTGATATGAAATAGAATCCTGACTAATTCCCAGATGTGCATCAATCAGTTATTCTCTGATTTAGCGGCCATATGTCATAGACTCTAACTAGTCCACAGGTGTGTAGCATTCACTGAGTTTCTGAATAATTGGCCAAATAAAATAGACTCCTGACGATTGCCCCCTTGTGCATTATTCAGTAATGCTCTGAATGAATGGTCCTATGGAACACAATCCTGATGATTCCCCGGTGTGTCATTAGTGAGATACTGACTTAGTGGTCATAAGAAACATGATCCTGACTATTACCGTGGTGTGCATTATTCACTGAGGCTCTTTGTGGCCATATGAAATAGACTCCAAATATTCACTGAGTATTTCTCATGTGTGCATTATTCACTGGTTCTCTGAGTGGCCATATGAAACAGACTCCTGACTATTCCCCAGTAGTGTATTATTTCTTGGGGTTCCTAATGACTCACCATATGAAATAGACTTCTGATTATTTCACAAGTGTGTAATATTCAAAAAATTTATGAATTGGGGGTAATATGAATTAGTATCCTCCGTATTCCACAGAAATACGTGATTCACTGTGGCTCATAATAAATGTTTATATTTAATAGAATCCTGACTATTCCCAAGCTGTGTATCATTCAGTGAGGCTCTGAATGATTCGCCATATGAGAAAGGCTCCTGAGTACTCAACAGCTGTGAATTATTCAGAGAGCCTCTGAATAAGTGGCCATGTGAAATACACCCCTGACTTATTTCCAGTTGTATTTTATTCAGTGAGGCTTGAAATGAGTGCCCATATGAAACAGAGCCCTCAGTACTCGACAGACGTGCATTATTCACTGAGGGGTTGAATGAGTGGGTATAAGCAATAGACTCCTTATTATTTTCTTGGTGTGCATGATTCACTGAGGCTCCGAATATGTGGCCATTTGGAATGGATTTCTCACAATTCTGTAGGTGTGTGCCATTCACAGAGCCTCTGAATGCATTGCCATTCCTAATAGAATCTTGAGAATTCTACAGGTGTGCACTATTTTGTGAGGCTCTGAATGAGTAGCCACATAAAACACACTTCCCAATGTTTTCTAGGTGTGCATTATTTACTGAGGCTCTGAAAAAGTGACCAAATGAAATAGATTCCTGACTGTTCCGCAGATGTGCATTATTCAGTAAGGCACTCATTGAGTGTCCATAAGAAATTGTCCTGATTATTTCCCAGGTTTGTACCACTCAGTAAGGTACTGAGAGAGTGGCCATATAAAATAGACTCTTCAATATTCCCCAAGTGTGTATTATTCACTGAGGCTCTGAATGAGTGGCCATATGAAATAGATTCCTGACTATTTCACAGGTGCATATTATCCACTGAGGCGAAGAATGAGTGTCCAAATGAAATAGAATCCTGACTACTCCATAGCTGTATATTTTGCACTGAAGCTCTCAATAAGAGTCCATATGAAATAGACTCCTGACTATTGCCGCATTGTGCATTATTCGGTAATGCTGTCATTGAGTGGCCATACGGCATGGACTCCGACAATTCCTCAGTTGTGTGTCATTCAGTGAGTTTCTGAATGAGTGACCATATAAAATAGACTCCTGACTATATCCTTTTGAATATTTCTCAGCTGTGCTTTTTTCACTGAGGCACTGAGTGAATGGTTATATCAAATAGACTCCATACTATTCCCAAGGTGTGCATTATTCAGTGAGTCTCTGAATAAGTGGCTATATTAAATAGAATCCTGAGAATTTTTCAGGTATATATGATTGTTCACTGAGGTTCTGAATGAGTGGCCATGTGAAATACACTCCTGACTATTCCATAGGTCTATATTATTCAATGAGGCTGTGAATGGGTGGCCATAGGAAAGCAACTACTTAATACTCCTCAGGCGTGCATTTGTAGGTTCAGCTCTAAATGAGTGGGTATACGAAATAGAAACTTGACTTTCCCCAAGGTGTATGTTATTCAGTGCGGCTCTGAATATGCGGCTATATAAAATAAAGTTCTGACTACAATACAGGTGTTCATTATTCAGTGAAGCTCTGAATGAGGGGCCATATGTAATAGCATCCTGAGTATTCCCCAGATATGCATTATTCACTGAGGCTCTGAAACTTTCGTTATATGAAATAGTCTCCTGACTAGTCCACAGGTGTGTATCATTTAATGAGTCTTTGAGTTAGTGACCATATGAAATAAAATTCTGACTATTACCCAGGTGGGCATTATTGACTCAGACTCTGAATATATGGGCATATGGAATAGACTACTGACTATTCCAAAGTTGTGCATTACTGACTCAGGCTTTGATTTGGTGGCCATATAAAATAGACTAGTGTCTATTCCACATGCATTCATTATTCACTGAGGCTGTAAATGAGTTGCCATATAAAGTAGACTCCTAACTCTTCCCCAGGTGTGTATTACTCAGTGAGGCTCTCCTTGTGTTATCATATGAAACAGGATGATGTCTATCCCAAATATTTTATTATTCAGTGAATCTCTGAATGAGTGGCTTTATGAAAAAGAATGCTGAGTACTGTACATTTGTGCATTATTCACTGAGGCTATAAGTCAGTGGTTTTATAAAATAAAAAGCGGACTGTTTAACAGGTGTGTATTATTCACTGAGGCTCTGAATGTGTGGCTGTGTGAAAGACACTCCTGGCTACTCCACAGGTGTGCATTGTTCACTGAGGCCATGAATGAGTGTTCATATGATATAGCCTCCTGATTACTGACCAGATGTGCATTACTCAATGAGGCTCTTAAACAATGGTAATATGAAATAAAATTTTGACTAATTTCCAGGTATGCATCAATCAGTAATGCTTTGATTGAGCGGCCATATGTCATAGACTCTAGTCCACAGGTGTGTAGCATTCACTGAGTTTCTGAATCATTGGCCACATGAAATAGACTCCTGACTACTCCCCAGGTCTGTATTACTTACTAAGGGTATGGATGAGTGCCTACATAAAATAGCCACTTAACTATTTCTCCCATGTGCATTTTCCACTGAGGCACTGAATGAACCATCATATCAAATAGACTCCAGAATATTTCGCAGGTGTGCATTATTCCACGAGTTTCTGAATGAGTGGCCATATGAAATAGACTCCTGAGTATTCCCCAGATATGTATGATTAAATGAGGCTCTAAATGAGTGGCCATATGAAATACACTCCTGACATTTCCATAGATGTGTATTATTCAATGAGGCTCTGAATGAGTGGACATAGGAAAAAGACTCCTGAATACTCACAGGAGTGCATTTTTAGGTTTGGCTCTGAAAGAGTGTCTTTATGAAATGGAATCTTTACTTTCCCTTAGGTGTTCATTACTCAGTGAAGGTCTGAATGAGAGGCCATACGTAGCCGTGTCCTGATTATGCCCCGGTATGTATTAGTCAATGACGCTCTAAATGTTTGGCCATATGAAATAGCCTCCTGACTCTTTTACAGGTGTGTATTATTTAATGAGGCTTTGAGTTAGTGATTAGATGAAATAGATCCCTTACTATTCCTAAGGTGTGCATTATTGACTGAGACACTGATTAAGTGAACATATGGAATAGACTCCTCCTTATTCCAAAATTTTGCATTACTCAATCAGCCTTTGATTTTGTGGCCATACAAAATAGACCAGTGTCTGTTCCACAGGTGTGCATTATTTACTGAGGCTCTTAATGAGTGGCAATATAAAGAAGACTTTTAACTCTTTTCCTGGTGTGTATTACTCAATGAGACTGAATAAGTGAGCCTAAGAAAGAAACTCCTATCTATTCCCCAGGTGTAAATTATATACAGAGACACTCAATATATGGCCATTTGAAGTAGACACTAGACAATTTTCCAGGGAGGTATTACTCACTGAGACCCTGAATGAGTAGCCATATGAAAGATATTCCTGGCTATTCCATATATATATATTATTCACTGAAACACTGAAATGGTGGCCATATAAAATAGACATAATTTTACTTCACAGGTGTGTGTTATTCAATGATTCTCTAAATAAATCACCATACGAAACAGACTAGTGATTATTCTTCACATGTGCATTATTCAAAGAGGTTCTGTATGAGTGTCCATATCAAATAAACTCCTGCCTGTCACACAGGTGTGTATTATTTAGGGAGGTGCTTAATTTGTGGCTATTGTAAATAGGGTCCTGACTACTCCACAATTGTTTATTATTCACTGAATCATTGAATGAGAGGCCATATGAAATAGACCTCAAACTCTTGCCCCGTTGTGCATTATTTAGTAAGGCTCTGAATGAGTGTTCCTATAGATTAGAATCCTGAAGATTCCCTGATGTGTATCATTTATCAAGATACTGAATCACTGGTCACATGAAACAGGAAACTGACTATTACCATGGTATGCATTATTCACTGCGGCTCTGAGTGGCCATATAAAATAGACTCCTAATATTCACAGAGTATTCTTCATGTGTGCAATATTCACTGATTCTCTGAGTGGCCACAATAAATAGACTCCAGACTATATCATAAGGGTATAATATTCTGTGAGGCTGTAAAAGAATGGCCACATGAAGCAGACTTCTTATTACACCACATGTGTGCATTATTCCCTGATTGTCTGAATGAGTAGCCATATGACATGGACTCCTAATTATTCTCCATGTGTGCATTATTCAAACACTTTCTGCATGAGTGTGCATACAAAATGAACTCCTGACACTTTCCCAGGTGTGTATTCTTCAGTTATTCCCAGAATGAGATATCATATAAAATAGACTCCTATCACCCAGGCATTTATCATTCAGGAATGCACTTAATTCATGGCTACCATAAACAGCGTCCTGACTACTCCATAGAAGTTCATTATTCACTGAATCTCTAAATGAGATGCCATATAGAATAGTCACCTGACTGTTTGCCTGTTGTGAATGATTCAATAAAACTCTGAATGAGTGTCAGTATGGATTAGAATCCTGATGATTCCCCAGGTGTGTATCATTCAGTGAGGCACTGAATGAGCAGCTATATAAGAGAGGTTCCAGATTATTACCCTGGTGTGCATTATTCACTGAGTATCTAAATGGGGGTCTATATGAGGTAGACTCTTAACTCTTCTGCAGGTGTGTATTATTGAATGAGACTCTGAATAAGTCTGCATAAAAAAGGGACTCCTGTCTATTGCCCAGGTGTGCATTATTTACAGAGAATCTGAATGTGTAGCCGGTTTAAGTAGACTCCTGACTATCACCCAGGTGTCTGTCATTCAGAGAGGTGCTTAATTTGTAGCTATCTTAAATAGCGTCAGGCCTACTCCACAGGTGTTCATTATTCACTGAAGCTCCAAAGGAGAGACCATATGAAATAGACTCCTGACTATTGGCCCCTTGTGCATTATTAAGTAAGGCTCTGAATTAATGGTCCTATGGAACACAATCCTGACAATTCCCTGGTGTGTCATTCAGAGAGATACTGAATCAGTGGTCATATGAAAGAGGATCCTGACTATTATCGTGTTGTGCATTATTCACTAATGCTCTGTGTAGCCATATGAAATAGACTCCTAATATTCACTGAGTATTCCTCATGTGTGCATTATTCACTGATTCTCTGAGTGGCCATATGAAATAGACTCCTGACTATTCCCCAATACTGTATTATTTCTTGGGGTTCCTAATGACTCACCATATAAAATAGACTTCTGATTATTTCACAAGTTTGTAATATTCAGGAAATCTATGAATTGCGGGGTAATATGGCTTAGTATCCTCAGTATTCCACAGACATGCGTGATTCACTGAGGCTGGTAATGAGCATTTATATTAAATAGTATCCTGACTATTCCCAAGTTGTGTATAATTCAGTGAGGCTCTGAATTATTTGCTATTTAAGAAAGACTCCTGAGTGCTCAACAGCTGTGAAATATTCACTAAGCCTCTAAATGAGTGGCCATGTGAAATACACCCCTAACTCTTTTCTAGTTGTGTACTATTCAGTGAGGCTTGAAATGAGTGGCCATATAAAACAGAGCCCTGAGTACTCGACAGACATGCATTATTCACTGAGGGTCTGAATGAGAGGGCATAAGCAATAGACTTCTGATTATTTCCTTGGTGTGCATGATTCACTGAGGGTCCGAATATGTGGCCATTGTGAGTGGATTCCACAAAAATTCCTAGGTGTGTGTTATTCACAGAGTCTCTGAATGCATTGCCATTCCAAATAGACTCTTGAAAATTCTCCAGGTGTGCACTATTCCGTGAGTCTCTGAATGAGTGGCTACATGAAACACACTCCCCAATGTTTTCTAGGTGTGTGATATTCACTGAGGCTCTGAAAGAGTGACCAAATGAAATAGATTCCTGACTACTCCAAAGGTGTTTATTATTCAGTGAGGCACTCTCTGAGTGTCCATTTGAAACTGTCTAGACTATTCCCCAGGTGCGTACCACTCAGTAAGGTACTGAGAGAGTGGCCATATAAAATAGAATCTTGACTATTCCCCAAGTGTGTATTATTCACTGAGGCTCTGAATGAGTGACAATATGAAATAGACACCTGACTATTTCAAAGGTTCCTATTATCTACTGAGGCTAAGAATGAGTGTCCAAATGACGTAGACTCCTGGATACTCCACAGGTGTGCATTATTCACTGAGGCTCTGAATATGTGTCTACATGAAATAGACTCCAGACTACCCCACATTATTCAGAGACACTCCGAATAAGAGGCCAAATACAAAAAACACCTATTTCCCAGATGTGCCTTATTCAGTGAGACTCTGAATGAGGGGATAAAAGAGAATATTATTTCCCCAGGTGTGTACATTCAGTGAGACTCTCAATAAGTAGCCATAGGAAAGGGACTTCCGACTATTCCGCAGGTGTGCATAATTCAGTAATTCTCTGAATGAGTGGCCATAACAAATAGAGTCCAGATTATATCACAAGTGTGTAATATGCAGTGAGGCTGTGAAAAAGTGGCTATATAAAACAGACTTCTTTTTTTTAAATTTTTATTGCATTATAGGTTTGGGGGTACATGTGCAGAACATGCAAGTTAGTTGCATAGGCACACACATGGCAGTGTGCTTTGCTGCCTTCCTCCCCTTCACCCACACTTGGCATTCATCAGCAGGCCATCCCTCCCCAGCCTCCCACGCTGTCCCTCCCCCATTCCCCCAAACAGACCCCAGTGTATAGTAGACCACCTCTCTGTGTCCATGTGTTCTCATTTTTCTCACCCACTTATGAGTGAGTATATGCGGTATTTCTTTTTCTGTTCTTCTGTCAGTTTGCTGACAATGATGTTCTCCAGATTCATCCATGTCCTTACAAAGGACACAAACTCATCATTTTTGATTGCTGCATAATATTCCATGGTGTATATGTGCCACATTTTTCCAGCCCCGTCTATCATCGATGGGCATTTGGGTTGGTTCCAGTTCTGTGCTATTGAAAACAGTGCTGCAATGAACATTCGTGTGCATGTGTCCTTATAGTAGAACGATTTATACTCCCTTGGATATATACCCAGTAATGGGATTGCTGCGTCAAATGGAATTTCTATTTCTAGGTCATTGAGGAATCGCCACACTGTCTTCCACAATGGTTGAACTAATTTACACTCCCACCAACAGTGTAAGAGTGTTCCTATTTCTCCACATCCTCTCCAGCATCTGCTGTCTCCAGATTTTTTAATGATCGCCATTCTAACTGGCGTGAGATGGTATCTCAATGTGGTTTTGATTTG
Source organism: Saguinus oedipus (assembly GCA_031835075.1). NCBI lineage: Eukaryota > Metazoa > Chordata > Mammalia > Primates > Cebidae > Saguinus > Saguinus oedipus. Next base: position 172,484,031 of record CM063174.1, read on the forward strand.
CATCTCTCTAATGACCAGTGATGATGAGCATTTTTTCATATGTTTGTTGGCCTCATGTATGTCTTCTTTTGTAAAGTGTCTGTTCATATCCTTTGCCCATTTTTGAATGGGCTTGATTGTTTTTTCCTGTAAATCTGTTTGAGTTCTTTGTAAATTCTGGATATCAGCCCTTTGTCAGATGTGTATACTGCAAAGATTTTTTTCCCATTCTGATGGTTGCCGATTCAGTCTAGTGACTGTTTCTTTTGCCATGCAGAAGCTGTGGAGTTTGATTAGGTCCCATTTGTCTATTTTGGCTTTTGTTGCCAATGCTTTTTGTGTTTTATTCATGAAGTCCTTGCCTACTCCTATGTCCTGAATGGTTTTGCCTAGATTTTCTTCTAGGGTTTTTATGATGTCAGGTCTTACGTTTAAGTCTTTAATCCATCTGGAGTTAATTTTAGTGTAAGGTGTCAGGAAGGGGTCCAGTTTCTGCTTTCTGCACATGGCTAGCCAGTTTTCCCAACACCATTTACTAAATAGGGAATCCTTTACCCATTGCTTGTTTTTGTCTGGTTAATCAATGATTATATGTTTGTAGATATGTTGTGTTGCCTCCGATGCTTCTGTTCTTTTCCATTGGTCTATATCCCTGTTTTGTTACCAATACCATGCTGTTTTGATTACTGTAGCCTTGTAGTATAGTTTGAAGTCTGATAGTGTGATGCCTCCCGCTGTGTTTTTTTGCTTAGAATTGACTTGACTATGCGGGCTCTTTTTTGTTTCCATAGAAAATTCATGGTGATTTTTTCCAGTTCTGTGAAGAAATTCAATGGTAGTTTGATGGGGATAGCATTGAATGTGTAAATTACCTTGAGCAGTGTAGCCATTTTCACGATATTGATTCTTCCTAACCATGAACATGAAATGTTTCTCCATCTGTTTGTGTCCTCTCTTATTTCGTTGAGCAATGGTTTGTAGTTTTCCTTAAAGAGTTCCCTTACATTCCTTGTGAGTTGTATTCCTAGGTATTTTATTTACTTTGTAGCAATTGTGAATGGCAGTTCGTTCTTGATTTGGTTCTCTTTAAGTCTGTTATTGGTGAATAGGAATGCTTGTGATTTCTGAACATTGATTTTATATCCTGAGACTCTGCTGAAGTTGCTTATCAGTTTCAGGATCTTTTGGGCTGAGGAGATGGGGTCTTCTAGGTATACTAACATGTCGTCTGCAAATAGAGACAATTTGGCTTCCACTTTTTCTATTTGAATACATTTTATTTCTTTTTCTTGCCTGATTGCTCTGGCTAGAACTTCCAGTACTACGTTGAATAGGAGTGGTGAGAGAGGGCATCCTTGTCTAGTGCCAGATTTCAAAGGGAATGCTTGCAGTTTTTGCCCATTAAGTATGATATTGGCTGTTGGTTTGTCATAAATAGCTTTTATTACTTAGAGATATGTTCCATCAATACCAAGTTTATTGAGGGTTTTTAGCATAAAGGGCTGTTGAATTTTGTCAAATGCCTTCTCTGTGTCAATTGAGATAATCATGTGGTTTTTGTTTTTGCTTCTGTTTATGTGGTGGATTACATGTATAGACTTGCGTATGTTGAACCAGCCTTGCATTCCCGGAATGAATCCTACTTGATCATGATGGATAAGCTTTTAGATTTTTGCATCTATGTTCATCCTGGATATTGGCCTGAAGTTTTCTTTTCTTGTTGAGTCTCTGTCAGGTTTTAATATCAGGATGATGTTGGTCTCATAAAATTATTTGGGAAGGGTTCCCATTTTTTGGATTATTTGGAATAGTTTCAAAAGGAATAGTACCAGATCCTCTTTATGTGTCTCATAGAATTCAGCTGTGAACCAATTTGGACCTGGGCTTTTTTGTGTGTTAGGCTCTTAATTGCTGCCTCAACTTCAGACCTTGTTATTGGTCTATTCATAGTTTCGGCTTCCACCTGGTTTAGGCTTGGGAGGACACAGGCGTCCAGAAATTTATCCATTTCTTCCTGATTTATTAGTTTATGTGCATAGAGTTGTTTGTAGTATTCTCTGATGATGGTTTGAATTTCTGTGGAATCTGTTATGATTTCCCCATTATCGTTTTTCATTGCATATATTTGGTTGTTCTCTCTTTTCTTTTTTATCAGTCTGGCTCGTGGTCTGTCTATTTCGAAAAACCAGCTCTCAGATTTATTGATTTTCTGAAGGGTTTTTCTTGTCTCTATATCCTTCAGTTCTGCTCTGATCTCAGTTATTTCTTGTCTTTGGCTAGGTTTTGAGCTTTTTTGATCTTGCTCCTCTAGCTCTTTCAATTTTGACGATAGGGTGTCAATTTTGGACCTCTCCACTCTTCTCATCTGGGCACTTGTTTCTATATATTTTCCTCTACAGACTGCTTTAAATGTGTCCCAGAGATTCTGGTACATTGTGTCTTCATTTTCGTTGGTTTCAAAGAACTTCTTTATTTCTGCCTTCATTTCTTTGTTTATCCAATCAACATGCAAAAGCCAGTTGTTCAGTTTCCATGAAGCTGTGCAGTTCTGAGTTATTTTCTGAATTCTGAGTTCCAACTTGATTGCAGTATGGTCTGAGAGACTGTTTGTTATAATTTCAGTTGTTTTGCATTTGCTGAGGAGTGCTTTACTTCCAATTATGTGGTCAATTTTCGAGTAGGTGTGATGTGGTGCTGAGAAGAATGTATATTCTGTGGATTTGGGGTGGAGAGTTCTGTAAATGTCTATCAGGTTTGCTTGTTCCAGGTCTGAGTTCAAGTCCTGGATATCCTTGTTAATTTTCTGTCTGGTTGATCTGTCTGATATTGACAGTGGAGTGTTAATGTCTCCCACTATTATTGTGTGGGAGTCTAAGTCTCTCTGTAAGTCATTAAGAACTTGCCTTATATATCTGGGTGCTCCTACATTGGGTCCATATATATTTAGAATCTTTAGCTCTTCTTCTTGTATCGATCCTTTTACCATTATGTAATGACCTTCTTTGTCCCTTTTGATCTTTGTTGCTTTAAAGTCTATTTTATCAGAGACGAGAATTGCAACTCCTGCTTTTTTTTGCTCTCCATTTGCTCGGTAAATCTTCCTCCATCCTTTTATTTTGAGCCTTTTTGTATCTTTGCGTGTGAGGTGGGTTTCCTGGATACAGCACACTGATGTGTTTTGGTTTTTTTATCCAATTTGCCAGTCTGTGTCTTTTGATTGGTGCATTTAGCCCATTTACATTTAGGGTTAATATTGTTATGTGTGAATTTGATACTGCCATTTTGATGCTAGCTGGCTGTTTTGCCCATTGGTTCACGTAGATTCTTCATTTTATTGATGTTCTTTAGCATTTGGCATGCTTTTAGGATGGCTGGTACTGGTTGTTTCTTTCTATATGTAGTGCCTCTTTCAGGAGCTCTTGTAAAGCAGGCCTAGTGGTGACAAAATCTCTGAGTACTTGCTTGTTCATGAAGGATTTCATTTTTCCTTCACTTATGAAGCTCACTTTGGCTGGATATGAAATTCTGGGTTGAAAGTTGTTTTCTTTAAAGATGCTAAATATTGGCCCCCACTCTCTTCTTGCTTGTAGAATTTCCACCGAGAGATCTGCTGTGAGTCTGATAGGCTTTTTTTTGTGGGTGACCCGACCTGTCTCTCTGGCTGCCCGTAGTATTTTCTCCTTCATTTCAACCCTGGTGAATCTGATGATTATGTGCCTTGGGGTTGCTCTTCTTGTGGAGTATCTTTGTGGTGTTCTCTGTATTTCCTGGAGTTGAGTATTGACCTGTCTTGGTTAGTTGGGGAAATTTTCCTGGATAATATCCTGAAGAGTGTTTTCCAACTTGGATTCATTCTCTTCATCACATTCTGGTACACCTATGAAACGGAGGTTGGGTCTCTTCACATAGTCCCACATTTCTTGAAGATTTTTTTCATTCCTTTTTGTGCTTTTTTCTTTAATCTTGGTTTCTCGTTTTATTTCATTGAGTTGATCCTCCACTTCTGATATTCTTTCTTCTTCTTGGTCAATTCGGCTGTTGAAACTTGTGCATGCTTCACGAAGTTCTCATGCTGTGTTTTTCAGATCCTTCAATTCATTCATATTCCTCTCTATGTTGTCCATTCTTGTTATCAATTCCTCGAGTCTTTTTTCAAATCTTTTTCAAGGTTCTTAATTTCTTTGCACTGATTTAGAGCATGTTCTTTTAGCTCAATGAAGTTTCTCACTATCCACTTTCTGATGTGTGATTCCGTTATTTTGTCACACTTATTCTCCGTCCAGCTTTGTTCCCTTGCTGGTGAGGAGTTTTGGTCCTTTGTAGGAGGTGAGGTGTTTTGGTTTCGGGTGTTTTCCTCCTTTTTCTCGTGGGTTTCTTCCCATCTTTATGGATTTATCTACCTGTCATCTTACTAGTTGCTGATTTTTCAATTGGGTCTCTGTGTGGACGCTGAGATTGTTGATGATGAAGTATTTCTGTTACTTAGTTTTCCTTCTAATGGTCTAGCCGCTCTGCTGTATGAGTGCTGAGGTCCACTCCAGGCCCTGCTTGTCTGGGCTATACCTGTAGCAGCTGTGGAACAGTGAGGGATGATACCAGTTTCTTCTTCTGTTGTATTTGTTCCAGAATGATGCCCGCCAAATGTCAGTCTGATTAGTCCTTTTTGGGGTGACCCTTTGCATATACAGGGGTCAGGGAGCTGCTTAAGGAGATGGTCTGTGCTTTATAGGAGCTCCAGTGCTGAGCTGTGTGCTCCGTTGTTCATTCAGGGTTGTTGGGAGGTTGTTTATGTCTGCTGCAATAGAACTCATAAAACACCACCCTTTTTTTCCCCCTTAGATGCTCTGTCTCAGGGAGTTGGGGCTTTTTTTATGAGTATCTGTTGCACTGTCCTGCCCCATTAGGAGGCAGTCTATTCATTATTTGAATAGACTGAATAGCCCCTGCCGGGGCTCTGACCTGCTAGCGTGGGTCCGCCCTGTTTCTGCTGGGCTCCCTTCTGCTGTGGAGTGCTCCACCCTCCTGGTGGAGTCTCTCTGTTATGGCAGGTTCCCTCAGCAATGGCAGGCTGCGTCAGCCCTGGGCGGTACTTCAGTAGGGGCAGATTGTGTCAGTAATCGTGGACGCCCCTCCCTCACCGGGCTGCAGCGTCCTAGATGCCAGCAGCAAAACTCTCAGCCCCAAGCGCCTCCAGTCGCCGCCCTGCTTTTCCCCGTGAGGGTGGGACCCACCAAGCCCAATCACCCAGTTCCCTGCCTCAGAGTCCGTCCTCTCTCTCTCTCCCTTTCTCTCTGCTAGCTGAAAGGTCGACTCTCTCACTGGCGTCCCAGTAGCCTGCCGATAGGGCACTGGGATCCATGCGATCTCCCGTGCCACTGCCCACTACCCCGGCTGAGATCACACTTCCAAGGAAACTCCTGGTCTTGCTCATTGTCCATGTCCCGTTCAATCAGATGGACATGCCAATCTGGCCTTCCAAATCTCAGATTGCCGGTTTAACAGGGCACCCAGATCAGTGAGTTCCATTCCGGGTCCTGCTGCGGTGCCAGCTGAAGCAGCCGTGCGATCTGGCTGCGTGAGCCGGCTGTACTAGCGTCCCGTGTCTCTCCCACACCTGGGACTTTCAACGCTCTGTGGGCAAAAAAGGTCCATCCGAGAATGCGGCTAGGACTCACCCTCTGCGCCTTCACTGAGAGCTGCAATCCTGAGTCGCTTCTACGACGCCATCTTGCGAGTCCCCCCGAAATAGACTTCTTATTATTCCACAGGTGAGCGTTATTCACTGATTGTTTGAATCAGTAGCCATATGACATAGACTTCTAATTATTCTCCATGTTCGCATTATTCAAACAGGTTCTGTATGAGTGTGCATACCAAATATCCTGCTGACATTCCATCTTGTGTGTATTCTTCAGTGATTCCCAGAATGAGAGGTCATATGAAATAAATTCTGGACTGTCTCCCAGGTGTGTATCATTTAGAGAGGCACTTAATTTGTGGCTCTCTTAAAGAGTGACTTGACTACTCCATAGAATTTTAATATTTAACTGAAGCAGTGAATGAGAGGCCATATAATATAGACACCTGACTATTGACCATTGTGAATTATTCTACAAGTCTCTTAATGAGTATTAGTATAGAATAGAATCTTTATGATTCCCCAGGTTTGTATTATTCAGTAAGGCACTGAATGAGTTGCCATATAAAAGAGGCTCCAGACTTTAACCCTGGTGTGAATTACTCATTGAGGGTCTAAATGTGTGGCTATATGAAGTAGACTCTTAACTCTTTTTTAGGTGTGTATTATAGATGAGACTCTGAATATGTGGGCATAAAAAAGAGACTCCTGCCTATTGCCGAGCTGTGCGTTATTTACAGAGACCATGAATGTGTAGATATTTGAAGTACACCCTTGACTGTTTCCAAGGGGTGTATTATTCACCGAGGCCCTGCATGAGTGGCCATATGAAAGAGATTCCTGACTATTCAGATATACATATTATTCACAGAAACACTGAAAGAGTGGCCATATGAAACAGACCCCATTTTACTCCACAGATGTGTGTTATTTCTTGATATTCCAAATGAATTGCCATATGAAATAAACTAATGTTTATTCCCCACATGTGCATTATTCAAAGAGGTTCTGTATGAGTGTCCATATCAAATAGCCTCCTGACAATCACTAATGTGTGTTTCATTCAGGGAGGTGCTTAATTTGTTTTACCTTAAATAGGGTCCTGACTACTCCACAGCTGTTTATTATGCACTGAAGCTCTGAATAAGAGGCCATAAGAAATAGACGCCTTACTATTGCCCCATTGTGCATTATTCGGTAATTCTGTGATTGAGTGGTCGTATGGCATGGACTCTGACTATTCCCAAGTTGTGTATCATTCAGTGAGTTTCTGAATGAGTGACCATATAAAATAGACTCCTGACTATATCCGCTTGACTATTTCTCAGCTGTGCATTTTAAACTGAGGCACTGTGTGAATGGTCATACTCCACACTATTCCCCTGGTGTGAATCATTCAGTGAGTCTCTGAATAAGTGGCTTTATAAAATAGAATCCTGAGTATTCCTTAGGTATATATGATTCTTTACTGAGATTCTCAATGAGTGGCCATGTGAAATACACTCCTGACTTTTCCATAGCTCTTTATTATACAGTGAGGCTCTGAATGAGTGGCCATAGGAAAGCGACTACTGAATAGTCCTCAGGCATGCATGTTTAGGTTCGGCTCTAAATGAGTGGCTATACGACATAGAAACTTGACTTTCCCCAAGTTGTATGTTATTCAGTGAGGCTCTGAATATGTGGCTATATAAAATAGAATTCTGACTACAATACAGGTGTCCCTTATTGAGTAAAGCTCTGAAGGAGAGGCCATATGTAATAGCGTTCTGAGTATTTCCCAGATATGCATTATTCACTGAGGCTCTGAAACTTTGGCCATATGAAATAGTCTCCTGACTAGTCCACAGTTGTGTATCGTTTAATGAGTCATTGAGTTAGTGATTATATGAAATAGACTTCTGACTATTTCCCAGGTGTTTATTGTTGACTCAGACTCTAAATATATGGGCCTATGGAAGAGATGACTGACTATTCCAAAGTTGTCCATTACTCACTCAGGCTTTGATTTTGTGGCTATATAAAATAGACTAGTGTCTATTCCACACACGTGCATTATTCACTGAGGCTGTAAATGAGTTGCCATATAAAGTAGACTCGTAACTCTTCCCCAGGTTTGTATTACTCAGTGAGGCTCTCCTTGTGTTATTATATGAAACAGGATGATGTCTTTACCCAAAATTTTTATTGTACATTGAATCTCTGAATGAGTGGCTTTATGAAATAGACTGCTGAGTACTGTATATTTGTGCATTATTCACTGAGGCTATGAATTAGTGGCCTTATAAAATGAAATGCTGACTGATCCACAGGTGTGTGTTATTCACTGAGGCTCTAAATAAGTGGCTGTGTGAAATACACTCCTGGCTACTCTACAGGTGTGCATTATTCACTGAGGCTATGAATGAGTGTTCATATGACAAAGCCTTTTCGTTACTGACCATACGTGCATTACTCAATGAGGCTCTTAAACAATGGTGATATGAAAGAATCCTGAATAATTCCCAGATGTGCACCAATTAGTAATCCTCTGATTGAGCAGCCATATGTCATAGACTCTAACTAGTCTACAGGTGTGTGGCATTCACTAAGTTTCTGAATAATTGGCCACATGAAATAGACTTTTGACTATTCCCTAGGTGTGTATTACTTACTAAGGCTATGGATGAGTGGCTACATAAAATAGCCACTTAACTATTCCTCCCATGTGCATTTTCCACTGAGGCACTGAAGAAACCATCATATCAAATAGACTCCAAACTATTTCGCAGGTGTGCATTATTCCACGAGTTTCTGAATGAGTTGTTATATGGAATAGACTCCTGAGTATTTCCCAGGTATGTATGATTCAATGAGGCTCTGAATGAGTTGCCATGTGAAATACACTCCTGACATTTCCATAGATGTATATTAGTAAGAGGCTCTGAATGAGTGGACATAGGAAAGAGACTCCTGAATACTCGCAGGAGTGCATTTTTAGGTTTGGCTCTGAAAACGTGTCTTTATGAAATAGAATCCTGACTTTACCCCAGGTGTTCATTATTCAGTGAAGCTATGAATGAGAGGCCATATGTAATAGTGTCCTCAGTATGCCCCGGTATGTATTAGTCACTGAGGCTCTGAATGCTTCACCATATAAAATAGTCTTCTGAATATTCCACAGGTGTGTATTATTTAATGAGGTTTTGAGTTAGTGGTTAGAGGAAATAGATCTCTTACTATTCCTAAGGTGTGTATTATTGACTGAGACATTGATTAAGTGGGCATATGGAATAGACTCCTCATTATTCCAAAGTTGTGCATTACTCACTCAGGCTTTGATTTTGTGGCCATACAAAGTAGACTAGTGTCTGTTCCACAGGTGTGCATTATTTGCTGAGGCTCTAAATGAGTGGCTATATGAAGAAGACTCTTAATTTTTTTCCAGGAGTGTATTACTGAATGAGACTGAATAAGTGAGCCTAAGGAAGAGACTCCTGTCTATTCCCCATGTGTGCATTATATACAGAAACTCTCAATGTGTTTCCATTTGAAGTAGACACTAGAAAATTATTCAGGGGTGTATTATTAACTGAGGCCCTGAACGAGTGGCCATATGAGAGATTCCTGGCTATTCCAGATATATATATATTATTCGCTGAAACACTGAAATGGTGGCCATATGAAATAGACTCGATTTTACTTCACAGGTGTGTGTTATTCAATGATTCCCTAAGGAATCACCATATGAAATAGAACAGTGGTTATTCTTCACATGTGCATTATTCAAGGAGGTTTTGTATGAGTGTTCATATCAAATAGACTTTTGACTGTCACACAGGTGCTTATCATTCAGGGAGGTGCTTAATTTGTGGCTATCGAGAGATTACTGAGATGGCGCCGTAGAAACAACTCAGAATTGCAGCTCTTAGTGAAGGCTCAGAGGGTGAGTCCTTACTGCATTTTCAGAAGGACCTTTGTTTCCCACAGAACGGAGAAATTCCCGGGTGTAGGAGAGACACAGGACAGCAGTGCAGCATTTTCGGCTTGCGTGGCCCTTTTGGCCGGCTCTGCAGCACAGTGGAACCAGGCACAAAACTCACTGGTCTGGATGCCCTGTTAAACCGGCAATCTGAGATTTGGGAGGGCAGATTGACATGTCCATCTGATTGAACGGGACATGGATGGTAAGCCAGATGAGGAGATTCCTGGGAAGAGCGATTTGAGCTGGTGCAGTTGGCCACTGCAAGGGAGATCACATGGATTCCAGTTCCCAATCAGCAGGCAACTGGGGCGCCTGTGAGAGAATCAAACATTCAACTTGGAGAGAAAAAGAGAGAGAGAGAGAGAGGAGGAACTCTGAGGCAGAGAGCCAGGTGATCAGGCTTGGCAGTTCCCACCCTCACGGGGATAAGCAGGACTGTGATTCGTGGTGCTTGGGGTTGAGAGTTTTACTGCAGGCTCAGCTGAATCCAGGACAATGCAGCTCGGTGGGGGAGGAGCATCTGCCACTATGGACACATACCGCCCCTACTGAGGTTCACGCCCATTGATGATGTAACCTGCCATTGCCGAGGCAACCAGCCATAACAGAGAGACTCTGCCAACAGGGCAGAGCCTACCACAGTAGAACAGAGCCCCGTGGCATCAGGGTGCACCCACGCTACCAAGGCAGAGCCCCGGAAGGCAAATAGTGAATAGACTGCCTCCTAGCTGGGCAGGACAGTGCAATAGATACTCATAAAGAAAGTCCTAACTCCCTGAGACAGAGAATCTGAGGGAAAAAAGGGGGGTTTTATGAGTTCTGCTACAGCAGACCTAAACACATCTGCCCAACAACCCTGAATGAACAATGGAGCTCACAGTTCAGCATTGGAGCTCCTATAAAGTACAGACCATCTCCTCAAGCAGCATCCTGACCCCTGTATATTTAAAGAATCACCTCAAAAAAGGACTAATCAGACTGACATTTGGCAGGCATCATTCTGGAACAAGGATAGAAAAAGAAACTGGTAGCATCCCTCACTGTTCTGCAGCTGCTACAGGTGTACCCCAAATAAGCAGGGCCTGTAGTAGACCTCAGCACTCGTACAGCAGAGGGGCTAGACCGTTAGAAGGAAAACTAAGTAACAGAAATACTTCATCATCAACAACCTGGGCGTCCACTCAGAGACCCAATCGAAAAGACAACAACTACTAAGACGACAGGTGGATAAATCACAAAGATTGGAAGAAACCAGAAGAAAAAAGAGAAAAACACCCGAAACCAAAACACCTCACCTCTTACAAAAAAGCAAAACTCCTCACCAGCAAGGGAACAAAGCTGGATGGAGAATGAGAGTGATGAAATGATGGAATCAGACTTCAGAAGGTGGATAAAGAGAAACTTCAGTGAGCTAAAAGAACATGTTCTAAATCAATGCAAAGAAACTCAGAATCTTGAAAGAAGATTTGAAAAAAGATTCGAGGAAATGATAACAAGAATGGACAATTTAGAGAGGAATATGAATCAATTGAAGGAGCTGAAAAACACAACACAAGAACTTTGCGAAGCATGCACAAGTTTCAAGAGCTGAATTGACCAAGCAGAAGAAAGAATATCAGAAGTCGAAAATCAACTCAATGAAATAAAAAGAGAAACCAAGATTAGAGAAAAAGGAGCAAAAAGGAATGAACAAAATCTCAAAGAAATGTGAAACTATGTGAAGAGACCTAAGCTACATTTGACAGGTGTACCAGAACGTGATGAAGAGAATAAATCCAAGCTGGAAAACACTCTTCAGGATATTATCCAGAAAAATTCCCCTAACCTAGCAAGGCAGGCCAATACTCAACTCCAGGAAATACAGAGAACACCACAAAGATATTCTGCAAGAAGATCAACCCCACAGCACATAAGCGTCAGTTTCACCAGGGTTGAAATGAAAGAGAAAATACTAAAGGCAGCCAGAGAGAAGGGTCGGGTCACCCACAAAGGGAAGCCCATCAGACTCACAGCAGATCTCTCGGCAGAAACTCTACAAGCCAAAAGAGAGTGGGGCCAATATTCAACATCCTTAAAGAAAAGAACTTTCAACCCAGAATTTTATATGCAGCCAAACTGAGCTTCATAAGTGAAAGAAGAATAAAATCTTTTGCCCACAAGCCAGTACTCAGAGATTTTGTCACCACCAGGCCTGCTTTATAAGAGCCCTGAAAGAGGCACTACACATAGAAAGGTCCAACTAGTCCCAGCCATTCTAAAAACATTCCAAATGCTAAAGAGCATCAACAAAATGAAGAACCTGCATCAACCAATGGACAAAACAACCAGCTAGCATCGAAATGGAAGTATCAAGCTCACACATAACAATATTAACCCTAAATGTAAATGGGCTAAATTCACCAATCAAAAGACACAGACTGGGAAATTGGATAAAAAACCAAAATCCTTCGGTGTGCTGTATCCAGGAAACCCATCTCACATGCAAGGATTAACAAAGGCTCAAAATAAAGCGATAAAGAAAGATTTACCAAGCAAATGGAGAGCACAAAAAAGCAGGAGTTGAAATTTTCATTTATGATATAATAGACTTTTTTGTTGTTGTTGTTGTTGTTGTTGTTGTTGTTTTTAATTTTTATTGCATTATAGGTTTTGGGGTACATGTGCAGAACGTGCAAGATAGTTGCATAGGTACACACATGGCAGTGTGTTTTGCTGCCTTCCTCCCCCTCACCCACACTTGGTATTCATCCCCAGGCTATCCCCCCCAGCCCCCCCCGCTGTCCCTCCCCCATTTCCCCCAACAGTCCCCAGTGTATAGTAGACCGCCTCTCTGTGTCCATGTGTTCTCATTTTTCTCACCCGCCTATGAGTGAGTATATGCGGTATTTCTTTTTCTGTTCTTGTGTCAGTTTGCTGAGAATGATGTTCTCCAGATTCATCCATGTCCCTACAAAGGACACAAACTCATCATTTCTGATTGCTGCATAATATTCCATGGTGTATATGTGCCACATTTTCCCAGTCCAGTCTATCATCGATGGGCATTTGGGTTGGTTCCAGGTCTTTGCTATTGTAAACAGTGCTGCAATGAACATTCGTGTGCATGTGTCCTTATAGTAGAACGATTCACAGTCTTTTGGATAGATACCCAGTAATGGGATTGCTGGGTCAAATGGAATTTCTATTTCTAGGTCCCTGAGGAATCGCCACACTGTCTTCCACAATGGTTGAACTAATTTACACTCCCACCAACAGTGTAAGAGTGTTCCTATTTCTCCACATCCTCTCCAGCATCTGCTGTCTCCAGATTTTTTAATGATCGCCATTCTAACTGGTGTGAGATGGTATCTCAATGTGGTTTTGATTTGCATCTCTCTAATGACCAATGATGATGAGCACTTTTTCATATGTTTGTTGGCCTCATGTATGTCTTCTTTTGTAAAGTGTCTGTTCATATCCTTTGCCCATTTTTGAATGGGCTTGTTTGTTTTCTTTCTGTAAATCTGTTTGAGTTCTTTGTAAATTCTGGATATCAGCCCTTTGTCTGATGCGTAAACTGCAAAGATTTTTTCCCATTCTGATGGTTGTCGATTCACTCTAGTGACTGTTTCTTTTGCCGTGCAGAAGCTGTGGAGTTTGATTAGGTCTCATTTGTCTATTTTGGCTTTTGTTGCCAATGCTTTTGGTGTTTTGGTCATGAAGTCCTTGCCTACTCCTATGTCCTGAACGGTTTTGCCTAGATTTTCTTCTAGGGTTTTTATGGTGTCAGGTCTTACATTTAAGTCTTTAATCCATCTGGAGTTAATTTTAGTGTAAGGTGTCAGGAAGGGGTCCAGTTTCTGCTTTCTGCACATGGCTAGCCAGTTTTCCCAACACCATTTATTAAATAGGGAATCCTTTCCCCATTGCCTGTTTTTGTCTGGTTTATCAAAGATGATATGGTTGTAGATATGTTGTGTTGCCTCCGATGTTTCTGTTCTGTTCCATTGGTCTATATCTCTGTTTTGGTACCAGTACCATGCTGTTTTGATTACTGTAGCCTTGTAGTATAATTTGAAGTCTGGTAGCGTGATGCCTCCCGCTGTGTTCTTTTTGCTTAGAATTGACTTGGCTATGCGGGCTCTTTTTTGGTTCCATATGAAATTCATGGTGGTTTTTTCCAGTTCTATGAAGAAATTCAATGGTAGTTTGATGGGGATAGCATTGAATGTGTAAATTACTTTGGAAGACTTTAAAGAAACAAAGATCAAAAGAGAAAAAGAAGGTCATTACATAATGGTAAAAGGATCGATACAACAAGAAGAGCTAACGATTCTAAATATATTTCTCTACTGGAATTGCTTTACCTTAAATTTCCTTGCCTGAAATTTTCTTGCCTACAATTTCCTTTATTGGAATTGCGTAGAAATACCTTGCCTGTAATTGCCTTGCCTGAAATTTGCTTTAATTGCGTTGCCTAGAATTGCCCGAAATTGCCTCGCCTGGGATTGCCTTGCTGGGATTTGATTGGAATTGCCTTTTTTGTAGTTTTCTTGCTTGGAATTTCCTGGAAATTCCTTTCGTGTAATACCCTGGAATTGCCTTTTCTGTAATTACCTTGACTGGAGTTGCCTGTAATTAACTTGCCTGAAATTGCCTTCTCTGGAATTGCCTTTCCTTGAATTGTGTAGAATTGCCTTGATTGGAATTGTCTTGCCTCGATTTTCCTGGAATTGCTTTGACTAAAATTGCCTGGCCTGGAATTTATTGGACTTGATTTTTCTGGAAATGCCTTGCCTGGAATTGCCTGAAGTTGACTGGCCTAAAATTGCCTTGCCTAGAAACGCCTTGCCTGAAAGTGCTTGGAATTTCCCTGCCTGGAATTGCCTTTTTTGAAATTGTGTAGAAATGCTTTGCTGGAATTTCCATACCTGGAATTCGCTTTAATTGCAGTGCATGGAATTGCCTCGCCTGGAATTTTATTGGAGAAAATGGATTGGAATTGCATTTCCTGTAATTGTCCTGTTTAGAAATGCCTGAAATTGCATTTTCTGAAATTGCCAGGAATTGCCTTGCAAGAAATTGCTTTGCCTGGGTTTTCCTGGAGTTGTCTTTTCTGAAATTGCCTGGAAATGCCTTGCCTGCAATTGCTTTTCCTGAAATTGCCTTGCCTAAAATATGCAGTTCTTAAATTTCCTGGAATTGCCTTGCCTTGTATTGATTTGCCAGAAGTTGCCTAAAATTTCCTTGCCTGGATTTGCCTGGAATTGCCTTACCTAAAATAGTCTTGCCTGGAAGTGCTTGGAATTGCCCTGGCTGTAATTGCTTTGATGGGAATTGCCTGGAAATACCATGCCTGGAATATCCGTGCCTGGAATTGCCTGGAATTGACTTCCGTGGAATTGCCTTGCCTAGAATTGCCATGCCTGAAATTGCCTCTTTTGCATTTGCCTGGAATTGCCAGCCTAAAATTGCCTTACCTGAAATTGCCTTGCCTGGAATTTCCTGAAGTTGATTTACATGGAATTGCCTTTTCTGGAATTTTCTGGAATTGCCTTGCCTGGAATTTTCTCGCCTGAAGTTGCTTGGAATTGCCTTTCCTGGAATTGCCTTGCCTGGAATTGCCTGGATTGCCTTGCCTGGTATTGCCTGGAATTGCCTTGTCGGAAATTGTTTTTCCAGAAATTGCCTTGTCTGGAAGTGCCTTTAATTGCCTTGCATCGAATATTTTTGCCTGGAGTTTCCTTGCCAGAAATTGCCTGGAGTTACCTAGTCCGGATTTTCTTTCCCTGAAATTTTCTCGAATTTCTTTGCCTGGAGATGCCTTGCCTGGAATTGCCTAAAATTGCCTTGTTTGTAATTGCCTTGCCTGAAATCACTCTGCCTTGAATGGCCCACAATTGCTTTGCCTGGACCTGCGTTGCATGGAATTGCTTGGAATTGCCCTGCCTGAAATAACCTTTCCTGGAATTGCCTGAAATTGCCTCTTCTGTATTTGCCTTGCCTGGAATTGCCTGGAATTGACTTGCTTGAAATTTCCTGGAATTGACTTGCTTGAAATTGCCTTTCTCATAATGCCTGGAATTGCCTTGCCTGGAATTTCCTGGATTGCCTTGCCTGTAATTGCCTTTGCTGAAATTGGCTGGAATTGCCTTGCCTGAAATTGCTCTGCCTTGAAAGGACTACAGTTTCTTTGCCTGGAACTGCCTTGCCTGGAATTGATTGGACTTTTATTTCCCGGGAATAGCTTTTCCTGGAGTTTCCTGGAATTGCCTTGACTGAAATTGCCTTGCACAAAATTTCCTGGAAATATCATGCCTGATTAGTCATGAATGGAATTGCCTGGAATTTCCTTGTCTTGAATTGCCTTGCCCAGAATTGCTTGTCTGGAATTGCCTCAAATTGTCTTGCCTGAAATTGCCTGAAATTTTTATACCTGGAAGTTTTTTGCCTAAAATGGCCTGGAGGTTTCTTGAATGGAATTCACTTTTTTGGAATTGCGAAGAAATGCCTTGCCTGGAATTGCCTTTCCTGGAATTCGCTTTAATTGCTTTGACTGGAATTGCCTGGAATTTCCTCGCCTAAAACTGCCTTGTAGAAAATTGATTGGAATTGCCTTTCCTGTAATTGTCTTCCCTGGAATTGCCTGGAATTGCATTGCCTGAAACTTTTTTGCCTGGAGTTTTCTAAAATTGACTTTCCTGGAATTGCATTTTTTGGAATTGTCTGGAAATGCCTTGCCTCCAATTACCTTGCCAGGTATTGTCTTTTATTGCCTTGCCTGGAATTGCATGGCCTGGAATTGTTTTACCTGAAATTGCCTTGCCTGAAATTGCCTAAAATTGCCTTTTTTGGTTTTGCCTTGCCTGAAATTTTTTTTTGGGTAATTGCCTTGCCTGGGCTTGCCTGTAATTACCTTTTCTGTGTTTGCCGTGCCTGGAATTGCCTGTAATTGCCTTGAGTGGAATTGCTTGGAATTGCCTAGACTGAAATTGCCCTGACTTGAATGGCCTACAATTTTTCTGCCTGCATCTGCCTTGCCTGGAATTGTTTGGAATTGTTTTGCCTAGAATAGCCTTGCCTGGAATTGCCTGGAAGAGACTTGCCTGAAATTGCTTTGCCTAGAATTTCCTGGAAATACCATGCCTGATTTGCTGTGCCTGGAAATGCCTGGAATTGCCTTGGCTGTAGTTGCTTTGCCTGAAATCGTCTTAAATATTTTGGCTGGAATATCCGTGCCTGAAATTGCCTGGAATTGACTTCCCTGGAATTTCCTTGCCTGAAAGTTTATTTTTTGGAATTTCCTGAAATTGCCTTGCCTGGAATTCCCATGCCTGGAGTTGCCTGAAATTGTATTGCCCAGAATTGCCTTGCCTGAAATTGCCTATTTTGTAATTGTGTAGAAATGCTTTTTCTGGAATGGCCTTGACTGGAATTCGCTTCAATTGTGTTGCCTGGAATTTCCTCACCTGGAATTGCCTTGCTGGGAATTAATTCGAATTGCTTTTTCTGTAATTGTCTTGCTTAGAAATGCCTGGAATTGCCTTGCCCAGAAATGCCTGAAATTTCCTTTCCAGGAATTGCCTTGCCTGGAGTTCACTAAATTTACTTGCCTGAAATTGCCTCTTCTGAAATTGCCTGGAAATACCTCTCCTGGAATTTTTTTTGCCTGAAATTGCCTAGAACTGCCTTGCCTGAAATGTGCAATTCTGAAATTTCCTAATTTTGCCTTGCCTTTTATTGATTTGCCTGGAATTGCCTAGCCTGAATTTGCCTGTAATTGCCTTGCCTGGAATAGCCTTGCCTGGAAATGCCTGGAATTGCATTGGCTGTAATTGCTTTGCCTGGAATTGACTTGAAATACCATGCCTGGAACTGCCTGGAATTGACTTCCGTAAAATTGCCTTGCCTGGAGTTGCCTAGAATTGTCTTGCCTGAAATTGCCTTTCCTGAAATTGCCTGGAATTGCCTTGCCTGAAATTGCCTTGCCTGGAATAGCCTGAAGTTGCCTTGCCTGGAATAGCCTGAAGTTGCCTTGCCTGTAATTGCCATTTCTGGGATTTTCAGAAATTGCCTAGCCTGGAATTGCTGTGCCTGCTATTGCTTGGATTGCCTTGCCTGGTATTGCCTTGAATTGAATTGTCAAAAATTGTTTTGCCAGAAATTGCGTTGCCTTGAAGTGTCTTTAATTGTCTTGCTTCAAATATTTTTGACTAAAATTTTCTTTCCTGACATTGCCTGGAGTTGCCTATTCTGGATTTTCTTTCCCTGAAATTTTCTGGAATTTCTTTGCCTGAAGATGCCTTGCCTGGAATTGCCTTGCTTGTAATTGTCTTGCCTGAAATTTTTTGAATTGCCTTGCCTGTAATTGCCTTTCCTGAGATTTTTTTTGGATTGCCTTGCCTGTAATTGCCTTGGCTGGAATTGGCTGGAATTGCCTTGCCTGGAATTGCTCTGCCTTGAATTGCCTACAATTGTTTTGCCGGGAACTGCCTTGGCTGAAATTTCTTGGAGTTGCCTTGCATAGAATAGCCTTGCTTGAAGTTGCCTGGAATTGCGTTGACTGAAATTGCCTTGCCTGAATTTGCCTGGAAATACCATGCCTGATTAGTTGTGCCTGAAATTGCCTGGAATGTTCTTGACTAAAATTGCCTTGTGTGAAAATGTCTGGAAATACCATGCCTGATTAGTCGTGGCTGGAATTGCCAGAAATTGCTTTTTCTAAAATTTTCTTGTTTTGAATTGGTTTGAATTGCCTTGCCTGTAATTGCCTGGAATTGCCACACCTAAAATTGCTTTGCGTGGAATTGATTGGACTTGCCTTTCCAGGAATTGTTTTGCTTAGAATTGCTTGCCTGGAATTTCCTCAAATTGTCTTGCCTGAAATTGCCTGGAATTTCTTTACCTGGATTTTTTTTGCCTGGAATTGCCTAGAATTTCCTTGCCTGGAATTGACTTTTTTAGAATTGCGAAGAAAGGCCCTGCCTAAAATTGCCTTGCTTGGAATTGCCTGGAAATGTTTTTCATGGAATTGCCTCGCCTGAAATTGCCTTGCCAGGAGTTAATTGGAATTGCCTTTTCTGTAATCATCTTGCCTGGAATTGCCTGAAACTGTCCTGCCTGGAATTGCCTTGCTTTGAGTTTCTTGAAATTGACTTGCCTGAAATTGCCTTTTATGGAATTGCCTGGAAATGCCTTGCCTGGAATTGTCTTAGCTGGAATTGCCTTGCCTGGGATAGCCTGAAATTGTCTTTCCTGGAATTTCCCCTTCTGGAATTACTTTGCCTGGAATTTCCTTACCAAGAATTCCTGGAATTGCCTTACCTTGAATTGCTTTCTTTGGAATTGACTTGCATGGGATTACCTGGATTTGCCTTTTCTATAATTGCCTTTCCTGAAATTGGCTGGAATTCCCTTGCCTGAAATTACCTTACTGGAATTCCTGAAATTGCCTTGCCTGGAATGGCCTTTTTTGAAGTTGTCTGAAATTGCCTTGCTTATATTTCCCTGGAATAATTTCTCTTGTTATAGCCTTGATTGGAAATAACTGGCATATCCTTGGCTGTAATTGCTTTGCCTCTAATTGCCTGAAAATACCTTGCCTGGAATATCTGTGCCTGGAATTACCTGGAATTGACTTTTCTGGAATTGCCTTGCCTGGAGTTGCCTGAAATTGCTTTTCCAGGAATTGCCATTTTTGGAATTGCATATAAATGCCTTGCCTGGAATTGCATTGCCTGGAATTGATTTTAATTGTTTTGCCTGTTATTGCCTGAAATTGCCTAACCTAAAATTGCCTTTCCTGGGATTGCCTGGAATTGCTTTCCTGTATTTTCCTTGCCTGGAATTGCCTTGCCTAAAATTGTCTTTCATGGAATGCCTAGAATTGCCTTGCCTGGAATTGCCTGGAATTCTTTTCTTGGAATTTTCTTTTTTATAATTCCTCTTAATTGCCTTGCTTCAAATATTCTTGCCTGGAATTGCCTTGCCTGGAATTGCCTTGCCTAGAGATTTTTGAAATTGCTTTGCCTTGAGTTGCCTGAAATATTCTTGCCTAGAATTGCCTTTTTTGCAATTGCCTAGAAATGTCTTGCCTTTAATTGCCTTGCCAGAAATTGGTTTAATTGCATTGCCTGGAATTGCCTTGTTTAGAATTGCCTTGTTTAGAATTGCCTTGTCTCAATTGTCTTTCCTGGATTTACCTAAGAATGCCTTGCCTGGTATAGTCTTGCCTGGACATGCATGGAATTGCCTTGGCTATAATTGCTTTGCCTGGAACTGCCTGAAAATTTCATGCCTGAATTATCCGTGCCTGGAATTTTCTGGAATTGACTTCCCTGGAATTCCCTTGCTTGGAATTGCCTAAAATTGCCTTGCCTAAAATTGCCTTGCCTGGAATTGGCTTGCCTGGAGTTGATGACATTGCCTTGCCAGGAATTACTTTTTTTGGAATTGCCGATATGTATGTTGCCTGAAATTGCCTTGCCTAAATTTGCCTTTAATTGCCTTGCCTGAAATTGTTTGAAATTGTATCTCCTCAGATTGCCTTGCCTTGAATTGATTGAAATTGCCTTTTTTTGTAATTGCCTTGCCTGGAATTGCCTGGAATTGCATTGCCTGAAATTGCGTGGAATTGCCTTGCCTAAAATTGACTTGCCTAAATTTGCCTTGCCTGGATTGCTTGGAAATACCATGCCTGATTTGTCATGCCTGGAATAATCTGGAATTACCTTGACTGGAATTGCCTGGAATTGCCTCACCTGGGATTGCCTTGAAGGGAATTGATTGGAATTGTCTTTTCTGTAATTTCTGTAATTTTTTTTGCCTAAAATTGCTTGGAAATCCCTTGCCTGGAATAGCCTGTAATTGCCTTTTCTGGAATTTTCTTGCCTGGAGTTGCCTGGAATTGACTTGCCTGGAATTGCCTTTTCTGGAATTGCTTTGTTTTGAATTGCATAGATTTGCTTTGCATGGAATTGCCTGGAATTGCCTTTTCTGGAATTACCTTTTCTGGAGTTGTCTGAAATTGACTTACCTGGAATTGCCTTCTTTGGAATTGCCGTTCCTTGACTTGCATAGAATTGCCTTGCCTGGATTTTCCTAAAATCGCTTCGCCTGAAATTGCTTTGCCTGGAATTGATTGGACGTGCTTTTAGTGAAATGTCCTCGCCTAAAATTGACTTGCCTAGAATTAATTGGTCTTGCCTCTACTGGAATTGCCTTGCTGGGAATTACCTGGAATTGCCTTGCCTCGAATTGCCTTGCCTGGAATTGCCTGGAATTGCTTTACCTGAAAATTTTGCCTGGAATTGCCTGGAATTTTCTTGCCTAGAATTGCCTTCTTTGAAATTGCGTAGAAATTCCTTGCCTGGTATTGCCTTGCTTGAAATTTGCTTTAATTGCATTGCCTGTAATTGCCTGGAGTTGCCTCGCCTGGAATTCCCTTCCTGGGAATTGATTGGAATTGCTTTTTCTGTAATTTTGTTGCCTGTAATTTCCTGCAAATCTCTTGCCTGGGATTGCCTGGAAATGTCTTTTCTGGAATTGCCTTGCCTTGAATTGCCTGGAATTGACTTGTTTGGAATTGCCTTCTATGGATTTGCCTTTCTTTGAATTGCATAGTATTGCCTTTCCTGAAATTCCCTTGCCTGGAATTTCCTGGAATTGCTTCGGCTGAAATTGTGTTGCCTGGGATTTATTGTACTTGCTTTTTCTGGAAATGCCTTGCCTGGAATTGCCTGGCATTGCCTTGCCTGGAATTACATTGCCTTGAAATGATTTTTCTGGTATTTTTTTGCCTGGAATTGCCTTTTTTGAAATTGCATAGAAATGCATTGCCGGGATTTGCCTTGCCTGGAATTCGCTTTAATTGCATTGCCTGGAATTGCCTGGCCTTAAATTGCCTTTGTGGGAATTGATGGGAATTGCCTTTCCTGTAATTGTCTGGCTTAGTAATGCCTGGAATTGCATTGCATCGAATTTTCTGGAATTGCCTTGCCAGGAGTTGCCTTGCCTAGAATTGCCTGGAATTTGTTTCCTGGAATTGGCTTGCCTGGAATTGCCTGAAATTGCCTTGCCTAGAGTTTTCTGGAATTGCTTTGCCTTGAGTTGCCTCTAATTACCTTGCCTGAAATTGCTTGTAATTGCTTTAGCTGAAATTTTTTTTCCTGGAATTGCCAGGAATTTCCTTAACTAGAATGGCCTTCTTTGGAATTGCATAGAATTGCCTTGCCTGGAAGTGCCTTGTCTGTAATTTGCTTTAATTGCGTGTCCTGAAATTGCCTGGAATTGCCTCGCCTAAGATTGCATTGCCTAAAATTGATTGAAATTGCCTTTCCTGTGATTTTCTTGTCTGGAAATGCCTGGAATTGATTTGCCTGGAATTGCCTTTTTTGGTATTGCCTTGCCTTGAGTTAAGTAGAATTGCCTTGCCTGGAATTTCCTTGCCTGGATTTGACTGAAAGTGCTTCGCCTGATATTGCTTTGCCTGAAATTGATTGGATGTGCTTTTAGTGAATTTTTTTCTCCTAAAATTGCCTTGCCTGAAATTAATTGGTCTTGCCTCTACTGGAATTGCCTTGCCTGGAATTGCCTTTTCTGGAATTGCCTTGCCTTGAATTGCCTTGAATTGACTTGTTTGGAATTGCCTTCTGTGGATTTGCCTTTCCTCGCATTGAATAGTATTGCCTTGCCTGGAATTCCCTTGAATAGAAATGATTTTTTCTGGAATTTTCTACCCTGGAATTGCCTTTTTTGAAATTGCAGAGAAATGCTTTGCCTGGAATTGCCTTGCCTGGAATTTGCTTTAATGGCATTGCCAGGAATTGCTTCACCTGAAATTGCCTTTGTGGGGATTAATGGGTATTGCCTTTCCTGTGATTGTCTTGGCTGGAATTGCCTGGAATTGCCTTGCCTGAAATTTTTTTTTCTGGAGTTGCCTGAAATTGTCTTGCCTGGAATTGCCTTGACAGGAATTGTCTTTTATTGCATTTCTTGCAATTTCCTTGCCTTCAATTGCCTTCGCTGGAATTGCCTTCCATGGGATTGCCTGAAATTGCCTTTCCTGGATTTGCCTGGCCTGGAATTGCCTTGCCTGGAATTGCCTTTTCCAGAATGCCTGGAATTGCCTTGACTAGAATTGATTTTTTAGAATTACCTTGCCTAAAATTGCCTGGAATTTTTTTCTTTAGAGGTTTTTGGAATTGCCTCACCTTGAGTTGCCTGATTTTCTTGCCTAAAACTGCCTATTGTGGAATTGCCTAAAAATCCTTTGCCGGGAATTGCCTTGCCAGAAATTGGTTTAATTGCATTGCCTGAAATTGCCTTGTTTGGAATTGCCTGGCCTTGAATTGCCTAGCCTGGATTTACCTGGAATTGCCTTGCCTAATATAACCTTGCCTGGGAATGCCTGGAATTGCCTTGGCTGTAATTGCTTTTCCTGGAATTGCCTGGAAATTTCATTGCTGGGATATCTGTGCCTGGAATTGCCTGGAATGGACTTCCCTGGAATTGCCTTGTCTGGAATTGCCTAAAATTGCCTTGTTTAAAATTGCCTTTTCCTGTAATTTCCTGGAAATGCCTTGCCTGGAATTGGCTTGCCTAAAGTTGCCTGAAATTTTCTTGCTAGAAATTGCCTTTTTAGGTATTGCCAATAAATACCTTGCCTGGAATTGCCTTGCCTGGAATTGCCTGAAATTGCCTCGTTTCAGATTGCCTTGCGTGAAATTGACTGAAATTGCCTTTTCTGTAATTGTCTTGCCTGGAATTGCCTTTCCTGGAATTGCTTGAAATTGTTTTGCCTAGAATAGCCTTGCCTGGAATTGCCTTGCCTGAAATTGCCTTGCCTGGAATTGCCTAAAAATACCATGCCTGATTTGCCGTGCCTGGAATAACATGGAATTGCCTTTTCTGAAATTGCCTTGCCTTGAATTGCCTAGACTTTCTTTGCCTGAAATTTTATTTTCTGTAATTGCCTGGAATTGCCTAGCCTGGGATTGCCTTGCCGGGAATTGATTAGAATTGCCTTTCCTGTAATTTTTTTATTCCGGAAGTGCCTGGAATTGCCATGCCTGGAATTGCCTGGTATTGCCTTTTTGGAATTGCCTTGCCTATAATTGCCTGGAATTGCATTTCCTGGAATTGCCTTGGCTGAAATTGCCTGGAATTACCTTGCCTGGAATTGTCCTGTTTGGAATTGCCTTGCTTGTAATGACCTGGAATTGCATTGCCTGGAATTGCCTTTACTGAAATTGCCTTGCCTGGAATTTCCTTGCATATGCTTGCCTGATATTGCCTTGCCTTCAACTGCTTGTTCTGGAATTGCCTACTGTTAAAGGCAAGGCAATTCAGGCAAATCCAGGAAAGGCAATTCCAGACAAGGCAATTCCAGGCAAGGCTATTCCAGTAAAGGCAAGTCCAAACAATTCCAGGCAAGGCAATCCCAAAAGAGGCAATTCCAGCCCATTATAGTCCAAAAAAATTTCAGTCAAGGCAATTCTAGGCAATTCAAGGCAAAGCAATTCCAGAAAGTGCAATTCCAGGCAATCCAGAATGCCTGAAATTGCCTTGACTGGAATTGCCTTGCCTGGAATTGCCTTGCCTGGAATTGCCTGGAAATTTTTTTCTGGAATTGCCTTTAATTGTCTGACTTCAAATGTGCTTGCCTGGAATTGTCTTGCCTCGAATTGCCTGGAATTGCCTTGCCTGCAATTTCCTGGAATAGCCTTTCTGGTATGTTTCTTGCCTGGAATTGACTCGTCTGAAATTTTCTTGCACATAATGCCTGGAATTGCCTTGCCTGAAATTGCCTAGGCTGGAATTGCCTTGCCTGGAGAATTATGCATACCGGGTAATACTCAGGACACTATAACATATGTCCTCTCATTCAGAGTTTACTGAATAAGGAATACCTGTAAAGTTGTCAGAAGTCTATTTCATATAGGCACACAGTCAGAGTCTCACCGAATTATATATAACAGGGGAATGTCAAGATTCTATTTCTTATGGCCACTTTTTCAGAACACAACATAAAAATGCACTCCTGTGAGTACTCCAGAGCCTTTTTCAGAGCCATACTTTCAGAGCCTCATTGAATAATACACATCTATGGAAAAGTCAAAAGTGTATTTCACTTGGGCACTCATACAGAGCCTCAGTAAATCATACATACCTGGGGAATACTCAGGAGTCTATTTCATGTAGCCAATCATTCAGACAATCATGAAATAGTGCACACCTGTGAAATAGTCTGGAATCTATTTGAGATGATGGTTCATTCAATGCCTCAGTGGAAAATGCACAGCTGAGGAATAGTAAAGAGCTTGTTTTATGTAGCCACTCATCCATACCCTTAGTAAATAATACACACATGGGGAATAGTCAGGAGACTATTTCATGTGGACACTTATTCATCAACTCACTGAATAATACACACCTGGGAAAAGTCAGAGTCTATGGCATATGGCCACTCAGAGCATTATTGAATGATGCACAGCTGGGAAATAGGATTCTATTACATATGACCATTGAATAAGAGTCTTATTAAATAATGCACACCAGGTCAATAATCAGGAGGCTATGTCATATGAACACTCATTCAGGGCCTCAGTTAATAATGCACACATGTGGAGTAGCCAGGAGTGTATTTCATACAGCCCCTTATTCAGCGCCTCAGTGAGTAATACACACCTGTGGAGTAGTCAGGATTATATTTTATGCGGCCACTTACTCATAGCCTCAGTGAACAATACACAAATGTACAGTGCTCAGCAGTTTATTTCATATAGCCACTCATTCACAGATTCACTGAATAATAGAAACATGGGGGATAGACAGCATCCTATTTAATATGACCACTCATGCAGAGCCTCACTGAGTAATACACACCTGGAAAAGAGTTGGTCTACTTTATATAGCCACTCATTTACAGCCTCAACGAATAATGCAAACCTGTGAAATAGACAATAGGCTATTTTATATGGCCACAAAATTAACGGCTGAGTGAGTAATGCCCAGCTTTGGAATAGTGTGGAGTCTATTCCATATGTCCACTTTCTCAGAATCTCAGTCAATAATACACACCTGTAATAGACTCAGGAGTCTATTTCATATGGCCAAACTTTCAGAGCCTCAGTGAATAATGCATACCGGGCAATACTCAGGACGCTGTTACATATGGCCTCTCATTCAGAGCTTCACTGAATAAGGAACATCTGTAGAGTAGTCAGAAGTCTATTTTATATAGTCACACATTCAGAGCCTCACTGAATAATATACACCTGGGGAAATTCAAGATTCTATTTTGTATGGCCACTCATTCAGAGAACAACATAAAATGCACGCCTGGGGAGTATTCAGGAGTCTCTTTCCTATGGCCACTCTTTCACAGCCTTACTGAATAATACACACCTATGGAAAATCAGGAGTGTATTTCACATGGCCACTCATTCAGAGACCCAAGGAAGAATGATATATGCCTTGCAACATTCAGGAGTCTAGTTTATATAGGCACTTATTCAGAGACTCACTGAATAATGCACACCTCGGGAATAGTCTAGAGTCTATTTGATATGACCGTTCAACCAGTGCCTCAGTGGAAAATGCACACCTGAGGAATAGTCAAGAAGCTATAGTCAGGAGACTGTTTCATATGGTCACTCGTTCAGAAACTCACTGAATGATACACACCTGGGGAATAGTCAGAGTCCATGCCATATGGCCACACAATTAGAGCATTTCTGAATGATACACACCTGGGAAATAGGATTCTATTTCATATGACGATTGATTGCGAGCCTCATTGAGTAATGCACACCTGGACCTTAATCAGGTGGCTATGTCATATGAACACTCCTTCAGAGCCACAGTGAATCATACAAACCTAAGGAATACTCAGGAGTCTATTTCATATAGCCAATCATTTAGACAATCATGAAATAGAGCACACTTGTGAAATAGTTTGAAGCCTATTTGATATAATGGTTCATTCAGTGCCTCAGTGAAAAATGCACACATGAGAAATAGTCAGGAGGCTATTTTATGTAGCCACTCATCTATACCCTTAGTAAGTAATACACACCTGGGGAACAGTCAGGAGTCTATTTCTTGTGGCCACTTTCTCAGAAACTCACTGAATGATACACACCTGGCAAATGGTCGGGGTTTATGTCATATGGCCACTCAGTCAGAGCATTACTGAATGATGCACCCCTGGGAAATAGTCAGGATTCTATTTTATATGATCATTGATTTATTGCCTCATTGAATAATGCACACCTGGGCAACAATCAGGAGGCTATGTCATATGAACCCTCCTTCAGAGCCACAGTAAATAATGCACACCCGTGGAGTAGCCAGAAGTGTATTTCATACAGCCACTCATTCAGAGCCTCAGTGAATAGTACACACCTGTGGAATAGTCAGGATTCCCTTTCATATGGCCACACACTCATAGCCTCAGTAAATAATGCAGAAATGTACAGTACTCAGCAGTCTATTTCATATAGTCACACATTCAGAGATTCACTGAATAATACAATCATGGGGGATAGTCAGCATTCTATTTCAAATGACCACTCGTGCAGAGCCTCACTGAGTAATACACACGTGGTTAAAAGATGGGAGTCTACTTTATAGACACTCATTTACAGCCACAGTGAATAATGCACTCTGGAGAATAGACAGTAGTCTATTTTATATGGCCACAAAGTTAAATCCTGAATGAGTAATGCAAAACTTTGGAACAGTAAGTAGTCTATTACATATGCCCAATTACTCAGTGTCTCAGTCAATAATACGCACCTGAAGAATAGTCAGGAGTCTATTTCATATGTCACCAACTCAAAGTCTCTTTAAATAATAAACACCTGTGGACTAGACCGGAGATTATTTCATATGGCCAAACTTTTAGAGGCTCAGTGAATAAAGCATACCTGGGGAATACTCAGGAGGCTATTACATATTGCCTCTCATTCAGAGCTTCACTGAATAATGAACACGTGTAGAGTAATCAGAAGTCTATTTTATATAGCCACATATTTAGAGCCTCACTGAATAACATAAACCTGGAGGAAAGTCAGGAATCTATTTCCTATAGCCACTCATTCAGAGCCCAACCTTAAAATGCACGCCTGGGGAGTATTCAGGAGTCTCTTTCCTATGGCCATTCTTTCAGAACCTCACTGAATAATACACACCTATGGAAAAGTCAGGAGAGTATTTTACATGGCCAGTTATTCAGAGCCTCACTGAAGAATCAAATATACCTGGAAGATACTCAGGAGTCTATTTCATATAGCCTTTTATTCAGAGACTCACTGAATAATGCACAACTCGGGAATAGTCTGGAGTCTGTTTGATGTGACCATTCACCCAGTGCCTCAGTGGAAAATGCACACATGAGGAATAGTCAAGAGGCTATAGTCGTTAGACAATTTCATATGGTCACTCTATCAGAAATTCACGGAATGATACACACCCGGAAAATTGTCAGAGTTCATGCCATATGGCCACTCAATCAGAGCATTACTGAATGATGCACACCTGGGAAATAGTCAAGATTCTATTTCATATGACCACGTATTGAGAGCCTCATTGCATAATGCACACCTGGATATTAATCAGCAGGCTATGTCATGTAAGCACTCCTTCAGATCCTCTGTGAATACTACACACCTAGGGAATACTCAGGAGTCTATTACATAGGCCCCCTAATTCAAAACCTCACTGAACAATGCATACCTGTTGGGTACTCAGGAGTCTATTTTATATGGCCAGTCATTCAGCACCTCGGTGAATGATACACAGGTGGAGAGTAGACAAGATTCTATTTAACATGGCCACTCATTCAACACCTCGCTGAATAATACCCACGTGAGGAATAGTCAGGATTCTATTTCATATGAACACTTATTATGAGCCTCACTGAATTATGTATGCCTTGGAATCCTGAGAATTTTGTTTTCTATTGACCCCATTTCCGAGTCTAATAGAAAAATTAACACATGCTGCAGTGTAAGGGGTAAATGTCGTATGGTTCCTCCTTCAGAGCCTCATTGAATAATGTATACATGGAGAAAAATTTGGAGTCTCTTTCATATGGCCATTCATTCAGAGGATCAGTAAATAATGCACAACTGTGGACTGGACAGGTGTCTTTTGGCGTTGGCCACACATTCAGAACATCAGTGAATAATACACACTTGTGGTATAGTCAGGAGTCTATTTCATAAGGCCTCTCATTCAGAGGCTGAGAGAATAATACACGCTTGAAAAATAATCAGGGATCAGAGGAGCAAGATCAAAAAAGCTCAAAACCTAGCGGAAGACAAGAAATAACTAAGATCAGAGCAGAATTGAAGGAGATAGAGACAAGAAAAACCCTTCAAAAAATCAATAAATCTAAGAGCTGGTTTTTCGAAAAGATCAACAAAATAGACAGACCACTAGCCAGACTGATAGAAAAGAAAAGAGAGAACAACCAAATAGATGCAATAAAAAACGATAAAGGGGAAATAACCACAGATTCCACAGAAATTCAAACCATCATCAGAGAATACTACAAACAACTCTATGCACATAAACTAGTAAATCAGGAAGAAATGAATAAATTCCTGGACGCCTGTGTCCTCCCAAGCCTAAGCCAGGAGAAAGCCGAAACTATGAGTAGACCAATAAAAAGGTCTGAAGTTGAGGCAGCAATTAAGAGCCTACCACACAAAAAAAGCCCAGGTACAGATGGGTTCACAGATGAATTCTACCAGACACACAAAGAGGATCTGGTACCATTCTTTCAGAAACTATTCCAAATAATCCAAAAAGAGGTAACCCTTCCCAAATCATTTTATGAGACCAACATCATTCTGATACCAAAACCTGGCAGAGACTCAACAAGAAAATAAAACTTCAGGCCAATATCCATGATGAACATAGATGCAAAAATCTTCAATAAAATACTGGCAAACCGATTGCAACAGCACATTAAAAAACTTATCCATCATGATCAAGTAGGATTCATCCCGGGGATGCAAGGCTGGTTCAACATACACAAGTCTATAAATGTAATTCACCACATAAACAGAAGCAAAAACAAAAACCACATGATTATCTCAATTGACACAGAGAAGGCATTTGACAAAATTCAACAGCCCTTTATGCTAAAAACCCTCAATAAACTTGGTATTGATGGAACATATCTCAAAGTAATAAAAGCTACTTACGACAAACCAACAGCCAACATCATACTGAATGGGCAAAAACTGGAAGCATTCCCTTTGAAATCCGGCACTAGACAAGGATGCCCTCTCTCACCACTTCTATTCAACATAGTACTGGAAGTTCTAGCCAGAGCAATCAGGCAAGAAAAAGAAATAAAGGGTATTCAAATAGGAAAGGTGGAAGCCAAATTGTCTCTATTTGCAGACGACATGATAGTATACCTAGGAGACCCCATCACCTCAGCCCAAAAGCTCCTGAAACTGATAAGCAACTTCAGCAAAGTCTCAGGATATAAAATCAATGTTCAAAAATCACAAGCATTCCTATACACCAATAACAGACTTAAAGAGAACCAAATCAAGAACGAACTGCCATTCATAATTGCTACAAAGAAAATAAAATACCTAGGAATACAACTCACTAGGAATGTAAGGGACCTCTTTAAGGAAAACTACAAACAACTGCTCAACGAAATAAGAGAGGACACAAACAGATGGAGAAACATTCCATGTTCGTGGTTAGGAAGAATCAATATTGTGAAAATGGCTATACTGCCCAAGGTAATTTACACATTCAATGCTATCCCCATCAAACTACCATTGAATTTCTTCACAGAACTGGAAAAAACCACCATGAATTTCATATGGAACCAAAAGACAGCCCGCATAGCCAAGTCAATTCTAAGCCAAAAGAACACAGCGGGAGGCATCACGCTACCAGACTTCAAACTATACTACAAGGCTACAGTAATCAAACAGCATGGTACTGGTACCAAAACAGAGATATAGACCAATGGAACAGAACAGAAGCATCAGAGGCAACACAAAATATCTACAACCATATTATCTTTGATAAACCAGACAAAAACAGGCAATGGGGAAAGGATTCCCTATTTAATAAATGGTGTTGGGAAAACTGGCTAGCCATGTGCAGAAAGCAGAAACTGGACCCCTTCCTGACACCTTACACTAAAATTAACTCCAGATGGATTAAAGACTTAAACGTAAGACCTGACACCATAAAAACCCTAGAAGAAAATCTGGGCAAAACCATTCAGGACATAGGAGTAGGAAAGGACTTCATGACCAAAACACCAAAAGCATTGGCAACAAAAGCCAAAATAGACAAATGGGACCTAATCAAACTCCACAGCTTCTGCATGGCAAACGAGACAGTCACTAGAGTGAATCGGCAACCATGAGAATGGGAAAGAATCTTTGCAGTATACACATCTGACAAAGGGCTGATATCCAGAATTTACAAAGAACTCAAACAGATTTACAGGAAAAAAACAAACAAGCCCATTCAAAAATGGGCAAAGGATATGAACAGAAACTTTACAAAAGAAGACATACATGAGGCCAACAAACATATGAAGAAGTGCTCATCATCATTGGTCATTAGAGAGATGCAAATCAAAACCACATTGAGATACCATCTCACACCAGTTAGAATGGCGATCATTAAAAAATCTGGAGACAGCAGATGCTGGAGAGGATGTGGAGAAATAGGAACACTCTTACACTGTTGGTGGGAGTGTAAATTAGTTCAACCATTGTGGAAGGCAGTGTGGCGATTACTCAGGGACCTAGAAATAGAAATTCCATTTGACCCAGCAATCCCATTACTGGGTATCTATCCAAAGGACTATAAATCGTTCTACTATAAGGACACATGCACACGAATGTTCATTGCAGCACTGTTTACAATAGCAAAGACCTGAAACCAACCCAAATGCCCATCGATGATAGACTGGACTGGGAAAATGTGGCACATAAACATCATGGAATATTATGCAGCAATCAAAAATGATGAGTTTGTGTCCTTTGTAGGGACATGGATGAATCTGGAGAACATCATTCTCAGCAAACTGACACAAGAACAGAAAAAGAAATACCGCATATACTCACTCATAGGTGGGTGAGAAAAATGAGAACACATGGACACAGAGAGGCGGTCTACTATACACTGGGGACTGTTTGGGGGAATGGGGGAGGGACAGCAGTGGGGGGCCGGGGGGGATGACCTGGGTATGACTACCAAGTGTGGGTGAAGGGGAGGAAGGCAGCAAAGCACACTGCCATATGTGTACCTATGCAACTATCTTGCACGTTCTGCACATGTACCCCCAAACCTATAATGCAATAAAAATTTAAAAAAAGAAAAATAATCATGGATCTATGATATATTGCCACTTATTCAGATCCTCTGTGAATAATGCACACCTGGGAAATAGTCAGGAGTCTATTTCAGTTGGACAATCTTTCACAGCCTCCCTGAATAAGACACACATTGGGGAGAGTCAGGAATGCGCTTCTTATTGCCACTCGCTGAGACTCCCAGGGAATAGTGCACACTTGGGGAATTGTCAGGAGTCTATTTCATAAGGTAACTCATAAAAAACCTCAGTGAATAAGATACACCTGGGGAATAGTCAGAATTGTATTTCAATTAAGCACACACTAAAAGGCTCAGTGAATTATGCACAACTGGGGAAGGATCAGGAATCAGTTTCATCCCGACTCTCACTCATAGCTTCATTGAATAATGCACTGCTGTGGAATAGTCAGGAGCCTAATTGATATAGCTACTCATTCAGAGCCTCTCTGCATAATATGAAACTCGGGGATATTTAGGTGTCTACTTCATATTACCACTGATTCAATGCCTTAGGAAATAATGCATACCATACCTGTGGAGTACTCAGCAACCTATTTCATGTGACCACTCATTCCTCACCTCAGTGAGTAATGCACACCAGGGGAATAGTAAGGATTCTATTTCTTATAAACACTCATTCAGACCTTCACTGAATAATGCACACATTTTGAATAGTGAAGATTCTTTTTCATGTGGCCACTTATTCAAAGCCTCACTGAATGGTACACACATGTGTAATAGTCTGGAGACTATTTTATATAGCCACTGATTCAGAGCCTCAGTGGATCGTGCATGCCTGAAGAGCACTGAGGATTTTATTTCAAATGTCCCTTCATTCAAAGCCTCAGTGAATATTCAAGGGTCTATTTCATATGGGCACTCATTCAGAGCTTCCGTGAATGACACACACTTGGGGAATAATCAGGATTCTATTTCATATGACCAGTATTGGGAGCAAAGCTAAATACTGCGCATCTGGGGAATAGTGAGGAGTCTCATACGAACAGTCTTTCAGTGCCTCAGTGAATAATACACACCAGGGAAATAGTGGGGTGTCTTTTTAATATTGCCCATCATTCAAAACCTTTCGAAGTAGTTAAAGTTTGGGGAATGTCAGGTATATATTTAGAATAGCCCCTCTTTCAGAGACTCAGTGGAAAATACACACCTAGAAAATTGGGAGGATTCTATTTCTTATGGCCACACATTCAGAGTCTCAGTGAATAATACACATCTGAGGAATACTCAGGAGTCTATTTCGTATGCCCACTCTTTCAGTCTCACTGTGTAACTCACCCCTGTAAAGGACTGAGAGGTTTATTTCATATAATGACTCATTTTGAGCCTCATTGATTAATACACCCCTGGGTCATAGCCAGGAGTTTATTTCTTCAGGCCAATCATTCAGAGGCTCAGTGAATTATACACATCTGGGACATAGTCAGGAGTCTACTTTATATTGCTCCTCATTCAAAGGCTAACTGAACAATGAACATCTGTTGTGTCATCAGGAATGTATGTCATATGGCCAGTCATTCAGCACTTCACTGAATGGTACACACGTCGGGAATAGTCGGGATTCTATTTAATATGGACACCCATTTCGAGACTCACTGAATAACCTATACCTGTAGAATAGTGAGGATTCTATTATATATGCCCCTCCTTCCGCATCTCACTGAGTCCTACACACCTGGGGAATTGTCAGGAGTCTATTTCATATGGCCTGCATTCAAATCATCATTTAATAAGGCACACTTGAAAAAAATTTGGAGTCTCTTTCATATGGCCCTTCATTCAGAGCGTCGGTGAATAATGTACATATGTGGAGTAGCCAGGGTCTATTTCCTTTGGCCACACATTGAGAACATCAGCGAATCATACACACCTGTGCAAGAGACAGGAGTCTATTTTACAGGGCCCCTCATTCATTGCCCCTGTGTATAAAACCCACCTGGAAAATAATCTGGCATCTATTTCACATTGCCTCCCATTCATAGCCTCAGTTAATAATCCAAACCTGGTTAATAGTCAGCACTCTATTTCATAGAAATACTTTTTCAGAACGTCCCTTAATAATTCATGCATAAGGAATATTCAGAAGTCTATTTCACAAGGCCACTGATTCATACCCTCTGTGAATAATGCATACCTGTGGAGTAATCTGCATTCTATTTCATATGGCCAATCATTCAGCACCTCAGTGAATTATACACACCTGGGGAATAGTTAGGATTATGGGTTTTTTTTTTGGTCACTCATTTAGACCTTGACTTAATAATGCACAAGCTTGGAATAGTCAGGATTTTCTTTCATATGGCCACTCATTCAGAGCCTCACGGAATAGTACACACCTGTGGCATAATCAGTAGTCTATTTCATATTTCCACTCATTCAGAGCCACAGTGAATAATGCACGCATTGGGAGTACTGAGGATTCTATTTCAAATGACCCCTTATTCAGAGCCTCAGTGAATAATACACACAAGGGGAATTTTCAAAGCTCTGTATCATATGGAAACTCATTCAGAGCCTCAGTGAATGATACATGCCTGTGGAATAATCAGTATCTTATTTTATATTACCTGTGATTCAGAGCAAAATTGAATAATGCACACCTTGGAACAGACAAGTTTCTCTTTCATATGGACACTTTTTTAGATCCTCAGTGAATAATACACACCAGGGGAATATTGATTAGGTTTCCTCATATTGCCACTCATTCAGAGTCCTCTGAATAGTGCAAATTTGCGGAACTGTCAGGAGTCTATTTACAGTGTCCTCTCATTCAGAGCCTCATTGAATAATGCATACCTGGAAAAATCATGGAGTCTCTTTCATATGGCAATTCATTCAGAGCATCAGTAAAGAATGCATACCGGTGGAGTGGCCAGGTGTCTATTTGTTTTGGTCACACATTTAGAACATCAGTGAATAATACAAACCTGTGGAATAGTCAGGAGTCTATTCCATAGGGCCCCTCATTCAGAGCCCGTGTGAATGAAACACACCTGGAGAATAGTCAGGAGTGTATTTCATATTGAAACTAATTCAGAGCCTCAGTTAATAATGCATATCTGGAAATTAGACAGGAGTGTATTTCATATGGACACTTATCCAGAGACCCTCTGAATAATACACACATGGGGTAGAGTCAGGGGTCTATTTCATATGGCCACTCAGTGAGAGCCTTAGGGAGTATTGCACACCTGGGGTATTGTCAGGAGTCTGTTTCATATGACAACTCATACAGGGCTTCAGTGAATAATGAACATTTGTGGAGTAGTCAGGACACTATTTAAGAAAGCCACAAATTAAGCACCTCTTTGAATGATACACACCTGGGTGATAGGAGTTTATTTGGTATGGACACTCATACAGAAACTCTTTGAATAATGCACATGTGGGGAATAATTACTACTCTATTTCATATGGTGATTCGTTTAGAAAATCAATGAATAACGCACACTTGTGGAGTAAAATGGAATCTATTTCATACGGCCATTTTTTCAGTGTTTCAGTGAATTATATATATACGGAATAGTCAGGAATCTCTTTTATATGGCCTCTCGTTCAGGGCCTCAGTGAATAATACACCCCTTGGAAATAGTCAAGAGTCTACTTCTACTGGCTACACATTCAGCGTCTCTGTAAATAATGCACTCGTGGGGAATAGTCAGGAGTCTCTTTCTTATGCCCACTTATTCAGAGTCGCATTCAATAATACACACCCGGAGAAAAGTTAAGAGTCTACTTCATATAGCCACTCATTCATAGCCTCAGTGAATAATGCATACAGTGAAATACTCAGGACACTATTACATATGGCCTCTCATTCAGAGCATCACTGATTAAGAAACACCTGTAGAGTAGTCAGAAGTCTATTTCATATAGCTACAAATTCAGAGCCTCACTGAATAATACACACCTGGGAGAACATCAGGATTCTATTTCATAACAAAGCTCTTGAAGAGCCCATCCTAAAAATACACTCCTGGGAGTATTCAGGAGTCCTTTTCCTAGGGCCACTCATTCAGAGCCTCATAGAATAATACATATGTATGAAAAACTCAGGAGTGTATTTCACATGGCCGCTCATTCAGAGCCTCAGTGAATCATACATACCTGAGGAATACTCAGAAGTGTGTTTCCTATAGCCACTCATTCAGAGACTCATGCAATAATGCACACCTGCCAAATAGTCTGGAGTCTATTTGAGATGATGGTTCATTCAATGCCTCAGTGGAATATGCACAGCTGAGGAATAGTCAGGAGACTGTTTTATGTAGCCACTCATCCATACCCTTAGTAAATAATACACACCTGGGGAATAGTCAGGAGTCTCTTTCATGTGGCCACTTATTCATAAAGTCACTGAATGATACACATCTGGGGAATAGTCAAAGTCTATGTCATATGGCCACTCAATCAGAGCATTATTGAATGATGCACAGCTGGGAAATAGTCAGGATTCTACTTCATATGACCATTGATTAAGAGCCTCATTGAATAATGCACACCTGAGCAATAATCAGTAGTCTATGTCATATGAACACTCATTCAGAGCCTCAGTTAATACTGCACACATGTAGAGTAGCCAGGAGTGTATTCCATACAGCCCCTCATTCAGAGACTCAGTGAGTAACACACACCTGTGGAGTAGTCAGGATTATATTTTATGCAGCCACTCACTCATAGCGTCAGTGAATAATACACAAATGTACAGTGCTCAGCAGTCTATTTCATATAGCCACTCATTCACAGATTCACTGAATAATAGAAACATGGGGGATAGTCAGCATCCTATTTCATATGACTACTCATGCAGAGCCTCACTGAGTAATAGACACCTGGGGAGGAGTTGGTGGTCTACTTTATATTGCCACTCATTTACAGCCTCAACAAATAATGCACACCTGCGGAATAGACAATAGGCTATTTTATATGGCCACAAAAATAACGGCTGAGTGAGTAATGCCCAGCTTTGGAATAGTGTGGAGTCTATTTCATATGCCCACTTTATCAGAATCTCAGTCAATAATACACACCTGTGTACTAGTCAGGAGTCTATTTCATATGGCCAAACTTTCAGAGCCTCAGTGAATAATGTGTACCGGGCAAACTGAGGACGGTGTTACATATGGCTTCTCATTCAGAGGTTCACTGAATAAGGAACATCTGTAGAGTAATCAGAAGTCTATTTTATGTAGCCACACATTCAGAGCCTCACTGAATAATATACATCTGGGGAAATTCAAGATTCTATTTCGTATGGCCACGCATTCAGAGCTCAACCTAAAAATGCATTCCTGCGGAGTATTCTGGAGTCTCTTTCCTATGGCCACTCTTTCAGGGTCTCACTGAATAATACACACCTATGGAACATCAGGATTGTATTTCACATGGCCACTCATTCACAGACCCAAGAAAGAATGATATATACCTGGCAATATTCAGGAATCTATTTTATATAACCACTTATTCAGTGACTAACTGAATAATTCACACCTCGGGGATAGTATGGAGTCTATTTGATATGACCGTTCAACCAGTGCCTTAGTGGAAAATGCACACCTGAGGAATAGTCAAGAAACTATACTCAGGGGACTATTTTATATGGTCACTCGTTCAGAAACCCCCTGAATGATACACACCTGGGGAATAGTCAGAGTCCATGCCATATGGGCACTCAATCAGAGCATTAC
Organism: Saguinus oedipus; assembly: GCA_031835075.1. Taxonomy (NCBI): domain Eukaryota; kingdom Metazoa; phylum Chordata; class Mammalia; order Primates; family Cebidae; genus Saguinus; species Saguinus oedipus. Next base: position 172,521,670 of record CM063174.1, read on the forward strand.
TGAATGATTCACAGCTGGGAAATAGGATTCTATTTCATATGACCACTGATTGAGAGCCTCATTGAATAATGCACACCTGGATATTAATCAGCTGGCTATGCCATGTAAGCACTCCTTCAGAGCCTCTGTGAATACTACACACCAGGGAATACTCAGGAGTATACTACATAGGCCCCCTCATTCAAAGCCTCACTGAACAATGCATACCTGTTGGGTACTCAAGAGTCTATTTCATATGGCCATTGATTCAGCACCTCACTGAATGATACACAGGTGGGGAATAGACAGGATTCTATTTAATATGGCCACTCATTCAGCACCTCGCTGAATGATACACACGTGGGGAATAGTCAGCATTCTATTTAATATGAACACCCATTATGAGCTTTGCTGAATTACGTATGCCTTGGAATCCAGAGAAGTTTATTTCCTATTGACCCCATTTCTGAGTCTAATAGAAAAATTAACACATGCTGCATTGTAAAAAGTAAATGTCATATGGCTCCTCCTTCAGAGCCTCATTGAATAATGTATACCTGGAGAAAAATTTGGAGTCTCTTTCATATGGCCATTCATTCAGAGGATCAGTAAATAATGCACACCTGTGGAGTGGCCTTGTGTCTCTTTGCGTTGGCCACACATTCAGAACCTCAGTGAATAATACGCACTTGTGGTATAGTCAGGAGTCTATTTCATAAGGCCCCTAATTCAGAGGCTGTGCGAATAATACACACTTGAGGAATAATCAGGGATCTATGATATGTTGCCACTTATTCAGAGCCTCAGTGAATAATGCACACCTGGGAAATAGTCAGGAGTCTATTTTATATTGCTCCTCATTTAAAGGCTAAGTGAACATTAAGTATCTGTTGTGTCATCAAGAATGTATGTCATATGACCAGTCATTCAGCACTTCACTGAATGGTACACACATGGGGAATAGTCGGGATTCTATTTAATATGGACACCCATTTTGAGACTCACTGAATAACCTATACCTGTAGAATAGTGAGGAGTCTATTGCATATGCCCCTTCTTCCATATCTCACTGAGTACTACACACCTGGGGAATTGTCAGGAGTCTATTTGGTATGGCCTGCATTCAAATCCTCATTTGATAATGCACACTTAAAAAAATTTGGAGTCTCTTTTATGTGGCAATTAATTCAGAGCGTTGGTGAATAATGTACGCATGTGGAGTAGCCAGGGTCTATTTCCTTTGGACACACATTGAGAACATCAGCGAATCATACACACCTGTGTAATAGAGAGGAGACTATTTCACATGGCTCCTCAATCATTGCTTTTGTGAACAAAACCCACCTGGAAAATAATCTTGCATGTATTTCACATTGCCTCCAATTCATTGCCTCAGTGACTTATCCACACCTGGGAAATAATCAGCACTCTATTTCATAGGAATACTTTTTCAGAACCTCTTTTAATAAAGCACACATAATAAATATTCAGAAGTCTATTTCACATGGCAACTGATTCACAACATCTGTGAATAATGCATACCTCGGTAGTACTCAGCATTCTATTTCACATGACCACTCATTAAGCACCTCATTGAATAATGCACACCTGGGGAATAGTCAGGATTATATTTTTTGGTCACTCATTTGGACTTTGACATAATAATGAACACGTTTGGAATAGGATTATCTTTCATATGGCCACTCATTCAGAGCCTCACGGAATAGTACACACCTGTGGCATAATCAGTAGTCGATTTCATATTTCCACTCATTCAGAGCCACAGTGAATAATGCACGCATTAGGAATACTGAGGATTCTATTTCAAATGACCCCTTATTCAGAGCCTCAGTGAACAATACATACATGGGGAATATTAAGGCTCTTTATCATATGGAAACTCATTCAGAGCCTCAGTGAATGATACACGCCTGGGGAATAAACAGTATCTTATTTCTTATCACCTGTGATTCAGAGCCAAACTGAATAATGCACACCTTGGGAACAGACATTTTTCTCTTTCATATGGACACTTTCTTAGAGCCTCAGTGAATAATACACACCAGGTGAATATTGATTAGGTTACCTCATATTGCCACTCATTCATTGTCCTCTGAATAGTGCAAGTTTGGGGAATTGTCAGGAGTTTATTTACAGTGTCCTCTCATTTAGAGCCTCATTGAATAATGCATACCTGGAAAAATCTTGGAGTCTCTCTCATATGGCCATTCGTTCAGAGGATCAGTAAAGAATGCACACCGGTGGAGTGGCCAGGTGTCTATTTGTTTTGACCACAAATTCAGAACATGAGTGAATAATACACACCTGTGGAATAGTTAGGAGTCTATTTCATAGGGCCGTTAATTCAGAGCTCGTGTGAATAAAACATACCTGGAGAATAGTCAGGAGTGTATTTCATATTGAAACTTATTCAGAGCCTCAGTGAATAATGCACATCTGGAAAATAGGAGTCTATTTTATATGGACGCTTTTTCAGAGACTCTCTGAATTATACACAGATGGTGTAGAGTCAGGAGTCTATTTTATATGGTCACTCAGTGAGAGCCTTAGGGAGTACTGCACACCTGGGGAGTTGTCAGGTATCTATTTCATATGACAACTCATTCAGAGCTTCAGTGAATAACAAACTCCTGTGGAGTAGTCAGGACACTATTGAAGATAGCCACAAATTAAACACCTCCCTAAAGGATACACACCTGGGTGATAGGAGTTTATTTGATATGGACACTCATACAGAACCTCTTTGAATAATGCACATGTGGGGAATAATCAGTAATCTATTTCATATAATGATTTGTTTAGAAAAGCAATGAATAACGCAGAGTTGTGGGGTAAAATGTAATCTATTTCATATGGCCATTCTTTCAGTGTCTCAGTGAAATATATATATATATATATATATATATATATATATATGTTTATAATAGTCGTGAATCTCCTTCATATGGCCACTCGTTCAGGGCCTCAGTGAATAATACACCCCTGGGAAATAGTCAAGTGTCTACTTCTAATGGCTACACATTCAAAGTCTCTGTAAATAATGCAAACGTGTGGAATAGTCAGGAATCTATTTCTTATGCCCACTTATTCAGAGTCCCATTCAATAATACACACCTGGGGAAGAGTTAAGAATCTACTTCCTATAGCCACTCATTTAGAGCCTCAGTGAATAATGCACACCTGGGGAGTAGACGCTAGTCTATTTTATATTGCTACAAAATTAAAGCCTGATTGCATAATGCACAACTTTGGAATAGTGAGGAGTCTATTCCATATGCCCACTTAATCAGAGTTTCAGTCAATAATACACACCTGAGTAATATCAGAAATCTATTTTCCATGGTAACTAACTCAAAGCCTCATTTAAAAATACACACCCTTGTAATAGTCAGGAGGCTATTTCATATGGCCAAACTTTCTGAGCCTCTGTAAATAATGCATACCTGGGGAATACTCAGGACACTATTACATATTGCCTGTCATTCAGTGCTTCACTAAATAATGAACACCTGTAGAGTACTCAGGAGTCTTTTCCACAAGATGAATCATTCAGAGCCTCACTGAATAATACACACCTTGGGAATAGTCAGGATACTGTTTAATATGACCACTCATTATGAGCCTCAGTGAATAACTCATGGCTGTGGAGTATGGAGGAGACTAATTCATATCGCCCCCCATTTTGAGATTCCCTGAATAATACACACATGTGGAATAATCAGATGTCTATTTCATATGGCCACTCATTAGGACCCCCAAAATATAATACACAACTCAGGAACCTTCAGTAATCTACTTCATATGGCCACCCAGAGAATTGCCTGAACTTGTCTTGCCTGGAATATACTTGCCTGAAATTGCATTGCCTGAAATTGCCTTTTCTGGAATTGCCTTGCCTTGAATCACCTAGAATTGCCTTGCATAAAATTGCCTTGCCTGGAATTGCCTTGCCAGGAATTGTCTTTTTTGGAATTGCCTATACATGCCTTGTCTAGAATTGCTTGGATTTGTTTTGCCTGTAATAGCCTTGCTGGAATTGCCTGGAATTGCCTTGCCTGACATTGCCTTGACTGGAATTGCCTGGAAATACCATGCCTGATTTGCCGTACCTGAAATTGCCTGGAATTGCTTTTTATATAATTGTCTTGACTTGAATTGGAGAGAATTGCTGTGTCTGAAATTTCCTTGCCTGGAATTGCCTCGCCTGAAATTGCCTTGCCTAAAATTGATTGAACTTGCCTCTCCAGGGATTGCCTTGTCGGAAATTGATTGGAATTGCCTTTCCTGTAATTTTCTTGCCTGGAAATACCTGAAATTGCCTTACCTGGAATTGCCTGAAACTGCCTTTTCTGGAATTGCCTAGCCTAAATTTGAGTGAAATTAATTTGCTTTTAATTGTTTTTTCTAAAATTGCCTTGCCTTGAGTTAAGTAGAATTGCCTTGCCTGAATTTGCCTTGAATTGCTTCGCCTAAAATTGCTTTGAATAAAATTGATTGGACTTGCTTTTACTGGAATTGCCTCGCCTGAAATTGCCTTGCCTGGAAATGATTGGACTTGCTTCCACTGGAATTACCTTTTCTGGAATTCCCTGAAATTGCCTTGCCTCGAATCGCCTTGCCTGAAATTGCCTGGAATTAATTTACCTGGAATTCCCTTGCAGGCAGTGGCCTGGATTTATTTGCCTAGAATTTTCTTTTCTGGAATTGTGTAGAAATTCCTTGCCTGGATTTGCCTTGCATGAAATTTGCTTTAATCTTGTTGCCTAGAATTGCCTCGCCTGGGATTGCCTTGTCGGGAATCAATGGGAATTGCGTTTCCTGTAATTTTTTTGCCTAAAATTGCCTGGAAATCTTTAGCCTGGAATTGTCTGGAATTGACTTTTTTTGAATTTCCTTGCCTGGAATGGCCTGGAATTGACTTGCCTGGAATTGTTTTTTCTGAAATAGCCATGTTTTGAATTGCATAGAATTGCCTTGCCTGGAATTTCCTGGATAACCTTGCCTGAAATTGCCTTGCCTGGAATTGGCTGGAATTACCTTGCCTGAAATTGCTCTGTTTTGAATGGCCTACAATTGCTTTGCCTGGAACTGCCTTGCCTGGAATTGTTTGGAATTGCCTTGCCTGGAATATCTCTGCCTGGAATTGCCTTGAGTGAAATTGCCTTGCATGGAATTTCCTGGAAATACCATGCTGGATTAGTCCTGCTTAAAATAGCCTGGAATTGCCTTGACTAAAATTGCTTTGCCTGGAATTGCCTGATTAGTCGTGCCTGGAATTTCCTTTTCTAGAGTTTCCTTGCCTTGAATTTAATAGAATTGCCTTGCCTGAAATTGCCTTGCAGAAATTGTTTTTTATTGCCTTTCCTGGAATTGCCTTGCCTGGAATTGCCTTACCAGAAATTGACTTGCCTGGGATTGCCTGAAATTGCCTTTCCTGGATTTGCTTTCCCTGAAATTGCCTTGTTCAGAATGCCTGGAATTGCCTTGCATAGAATTGTTTTTTTTTTTTTTTTGAATTGCCTTGCCTGAGATTGCCTGCATTTGTTTTATATGTATTTGTCTTGCCTGGAATTGCCTGGAATTGCCTTGCCTGAAATAACCTTACTGGAATGCCTGGAATTGCCTTGCCTGGAATGGCCTTGCCTGAATTTGCCTGAAATTGCCTTGCCTGGATTTTTTTGAATTGATTTTCCTGGTATAGCCTTAATTGGAAATGTCTGGCATATCTTTGGCTGTAATTTCTATGCCTTTAATTACCTGGAAGTACCTTGCCTGGAATATCCGTACCTGGAATTACCTGGAATTGACTTTTGTGGAATTGCCATGCCTGGAATTACCTTTCCTGGAGTTGCCTAAAATTGCTTTTTCAGAAATTGCCGTTTATGGAATTGCCTATAAATGCCTTGCCTTGAATTTTTTTGCCTGGAATTGGCTTTAATTGCCTTGCCTGTAATTTCCTGAAATTGCCTCTCTTGGGGTTGCCTTTCCAGGGATTGATTTTCCTGTATGTTTTTGCCTGGAATTCCCTGGAATTTACTTGCCTGAAATTGCCTTGCCTAGGATTGCCTTGCAGGGAATTGATTGAAATTGCCTTTTCTGTAATTTTATTGCCTGAAATTGCCTGAAAATTTTTGCCTGGAATAGCCTGGAATTCCCTTTTCTGGAATTCCCTGCCTGGTGTTGCCTGTACTTGGCTTACATGAAATTGCCTTATCTGGAATAGGCTTGCCTTGAATTGCATAGAAATTTTTTGTGTGGAATTGCCTGAATTGCCTTTTCTGAAATTATGTTGCCTGGAGTTGCCTGGAGATGACTTGCCTGAAATTGCCTTCCTGGAATTGCCTTTTCTTGAATTGAGTAGAATTGCCTTGCCTGAAATTGACTTGCCTGGATTTTTTTGGAATTGCGTCACCTGAAATTGCTTTGCCTGAAATTTTTTGGACTTGCCTTTTTTGGAAATGTTTTGCCTGGAATTGCGGGGAATTGTTTTGCCTAGAAATGTTTTGCCTGAAATTGCCTGGAATATTTTTGCCTGGACTTGCCTTTTTTGAAATTGCATAGAAATGCTTTGCCTGGAATTACCTTGCCTGGAATTCACTTTAATTGCATTGCCTAAAATTGACTCGCCTGGAATTGCCTTGGCGAAAATTGATTGGAATTGCCTTTTCTTTAATTACCTTGGTTAGAAATGCCTGAAATTGCCTTACCAAAAATTGCCTTGCCTGGGATTGTCTGGAATTGACTTTCCTGGAATTGCCTTTTCTGGAATTGCCTGGAAATTTCTTGCCTGAAATTGTCTAGAATTGCCTTGCCTGAAATTGACAGTTTTGGAATTTCCTGAAATTGCCTTGTCTTGCCTTTTTTGCCTCGAGTTGCCTGGAGTTTCCTTGCCTGGATTTGCCTGGAATAGCCTTGCCTGTAAATTCCTGGAATATCCTTCGATGTAATTGCTTTGCCTGAAATTGCCTGGAAATACCATGCCTGGAATATCCGTGGGTGAAATTTTCTGGAATTGACTTCCGTGGAATTGACTTGCCTAGAATTGCCTTTTCTGAAATTGCCTTTCCTCAAATTGTCTGAAATTGCCTTGCTTGGAATTGCCTTGCCTGTAGTTGCCTTGCCTGGAATTGCCTGAAGTTGCCTTGCCTAAAATTGTCATTTCTGGAATTTTCTTGCTTGGAATTGCCTGGATTGCATTGCCTGGGGTTTCCTGAAATTGCCTTGTCGGAAATTGTTTTGCCAAGAATTGCCTTGCCTGGAAGTGCCTTTAATTGCCTTGCTTTGAATATTTTTGCCTGGAGTTTCCTTGCCTGAAATTGCCTTTAGTTGCCTAGCCTGGATTTTCTTTCTCTGAAATTTTCTCGAATTTCTTTGCCTAGAGATGTCTTGCCTGGAATTGCCTTGAAATGCCTTGCTTGTAATTGCCTTGCCTACAATTGCCTTGCCTGGAATTTTCTGGAACTTCCTTGCTTGGAATTGCCTTGAATGCAATTTCCTGAAATTCCTTGCCTGTAATTGTCTTGGCTGGAATTGGCTGGAATTGCCTTGCCTGGAATTGCTCTTCCTTGAATGGCCTACGATTGCTTTGCCTGGAACTTGCTTACACGAAATTGCTTGGAATTGCCTTGCCTAAAATAGACTTGCCTGGAATTGCCGTGCCTAGATTTGACTTGCCTGGAATTTTTCCAAATTGTTATGACTGGAATTGTCTTGCCTGAATTTGCCTGAATTGCTTTGCATTGAATAGTGTTGCCTACAAATGCCCGGAATCGCCTTGGCTTTTATTGCTTTGCCTGTAATTGTCTGTTAATACCATGCCTGGAATATCTGTGCCTGAAGTTGCCTGGAATTGACTTCTGTGGAATTGCCTTGACTGGATTTTCTTGGAATTGCTTCTGAAATTGCTTTGCCTGGAATTTACTGGACTTTCTGTTTTTGGAAATGCCTTGCCTGGAATTGCCTGGATTTGCCTTGCCTGAAATAGCCTTGCCCAGAATTGCTCGCCTGGAATTGCCTGGAATTTTTTTTGCCTGGAATTGACATTTTTGAAATTGCATAGAGGAGATTTTTCAAGATGGCGTGGTGGGAACAACTCGGGATTGCAACTCTCAGTGAAGGCGTAGATGGTGAGTCCTAGCCGCATATTAAGATGGATGTTTTTTACCCACAGAACGGAAAAATTGCGAGGTGTAGGAGAGACACGAGACACCAGCACAATCCTTTTAGCTTGCATGGCCATTTTGGCCGGCGCCACAGTGCAGTGGCACCCCGCACAAAACTCACTGGTCTGGGTGTCCTGTTAAACCGACAATCTGAGATTTGGGAGAGAAGATTAACATATCCATCTGATTAAATGGGACTTGGACAGTGAGCAAGACAAGGAGATTTCTAGGAAGCGTGATCTGAGCTGGTGCAGTGGGTTGTGGCATGGGAAATCACACAGATTCTGGCGCCCTATCAGCAGGCGACTGAAACACCTGTAGAAGAGTCAACACTTCAACTTAAGAAAAAAAGACAGAGAAAATAAAAACAAAATCTGAGGCAGGGAGCCAGGTGATCAGGCACGGCGGGTCCCTCCCCCACAGGGGCAAACCAAATGGTGATTCAAAACGCTGGGTGTTGAGAGTTTTACTGAGGGCTCAGCTGAATCCAGGACATACAGCTCTGTGGGGGAGGGGCGTCCACCACTACTGACGCTTTCTGCACCTACTAAGGAACACGCCCATTGTGAAAGCAGCCTGCAATTGCCGAGGCAATCCCTCATGACAAAGAGCCTCAGCCAACAGGGCGGAGCCCACCACAGTAGGGCAGAGACCCGCAACAGCAGGGTGGACCCCGTGGTAGGAGGGTGGAGCCTCAGCAGGCATATACTGAATAGACTGTCTCCTAGCTGGGCAGGACAGTGCAATGGATACTCATAAAGAAAGCCCCAAATCCCTGACAAAGAGCATCTGAGGAAAAAACAAGGGGTTTTATAAGTTCTGCTGCAGCAGACCTAAACACACCTGCCCAACAATGCTGAATGAACAATGGAGATCACAGCTCAGCACTTGAGCTTTTATAAAGTATAGCCCGTCTTCTCAAGCAGCTCTCTGACCCCTGCATATTCAAAGAGTCACCTCAAAAAAGGACTAATCAGACTGACATTTGGCGAGCATCATTCTGGGACAAAGATAGCAGAACAAAAAACTGGTAGCATCCCTCACTGTTCTGCAGCTGCTATAGGTGTACCCCAGACAAGCAGGGCCTGGAGTGGACCTCAGCACTCGTACAGCAGAGGGTCTAGACGGTTAGAAGAAAAACTAAGTAACATAAATACTTCATCATCAACAATCTGGGCATCCAATCAGAGACCCAATCGAAAAGTCAGCAACTACTAAGACGAGAGGTGGATAAATCCACAAAGATGTAAAGAAACTAGCTCAAATAGGAGGAAAACACTCGAAACCAGAACAACTCATTTCCTACAAAGGTCCAAAACTCCTCACCAGCAAGGGAACAAAGCTGGATGGAGAATAAGTGTGACAAAATAATGGAATCAGTCTTCAGAAAGTGGAAAATGAGAAATTTCAGTGAGCTAAAAAAACATGTTCTAAATCAATGCAAGGAAACTAAGAACCTTGAAAAAAGATTTGAAAAAAGACTCGAGAAAATGATAACAAGAATGGACAACTTAGAGAGGAATATGAATGAATTGAAGGAGCTGAAAAACACAACACGAGAACTTCACGAAGCGTGCACAAGTTTCAACTGCTGAATTGACCAAGCAGAAGAAAGGATATCAGAAGTTGAAGATCAACTCAATGAATTAAAATGAGAAACCAAGATTAGAGGAAAAAATGCAAAAAGGAATAAAAAGAATTTCCAAAAAATGTGGGACTATGTGAAGAGACCTAATCTATGTTTGATAGGTGTACCAGAATGTGATGAAGAGAATGAATGCAAGCTGGAAAATACTCTTCAGGATATGATCCAGGAAAATTTCCCCAACCTAGCAAGGCAGGCCAATACTCAACTCCAGGAAATACAGAGAACACCACAAAAATATTCCACAAGAAGAGTAACCCCAAGGCACATAAACGTCAGACTCACCAGGATTGAAATGAAGGAGAAAATACTAAGATCAGCCAGAGAGAAAGTTCGGGTAACTCACAAAGGGAAGCCCATCAGACTAACAGCAGATCTGTCAGCAGAAACTCTGCAAGCCAGAAGAAAGTGGGGCCCAATATTCAACATCCATAAAAAAACCCTTTCAAACCAGAATTTCATATCCAGCCAAACTAAGCTTCATAAGTGAAGGAAGAATTAAATATTTTGCCAACAAGCAAGTACTCAGAGATTTTGTCACCACCAGGCCTGCTTTACAAGAGCTCCGGAAAGAGGCACTACACATAGAAAGAAATAAGCAGTACCAGCCATTCTAAAAACATACCAAATGCTAAAGAGCATCAGCAAAGTGAAGAATCTACATCAATTAATGGGCAAAAGAGCCAGCTAGCATCAAAATGTCAGTATCAAATTCACACATAACAATATTAACCCTAAATGTAAATAGGCTAAATGTACCAATCAAAACACACAGACTGCGAAATTAAATAAAAAACCAAAACCCATCAGTGTGCTATATCCAAAAACCCCATCTCACATGCAAGGATACAAAAAGACTCAAAATAAAGGGATGGAGGAAAATTTACCAAGAAAATGGAGAACAAAAAATGCAGGAGTTGCAATTCTCATCTGACTTTAGAGCAAAAAAGATCAAAAGAGACAAAGAAGGTCATTACATAATGGTAAAAGAATCTATACATCAAGAAGAGCTAATGATCCTAAATATATATGGACCCAATACAGGAGCACCCAGATATATAAGGCAAGTTCTTAACCACTTACAAAGAGACTTAGGCCCCCACACAATAATAGTGGGAGAATTTAACACTCCACTGTCAATAGCAGACAGATCAACCAGACAGAAAATTAACAAGGATATCCAGAGCTTGAACTCAGACCTGGAACAAGCAAACCTGATAGACGTTTACAGAACTCTCCACCCCAAATCCACAGAATATACATTCTTCTCAGCACCACATCACACCTACTCCAAAACTGACCACATAATTGGAAGTAAAGCACTCTTCAGCAAATGAAAAACAACTGAAATCATAACAAACAGTCTCCCAGATCATAGTGCAATCAAGTTAGAACTCAGAATTCAGAAACAAACTCAGAACCGCACACCTTCATGGAAACTGAACAACTGGCTCTTGAATGTTGATTGGATAAACAATGAAATGAAGGCAGAAATAGAGAAGTTCTTTGAAACCAACGACAACAAAGACACAGCATACCAGAATCTCTGGGACACATTTAAAGCAGTCTGTAGAAGAAAATATATAGCAATAAGTGCCCACATGAGAAGAGTGGAGAGATCCAAAATTGACACCCTATCGTCAAAATTGAAACAGCAAGAGGAGCAAGATTAAAAAAAATCAAAACCTAGCAGAAGACAATAAATAACTAAGATCAGAGCAGAACTGAAAAAGATAGAGACACAAAAAACCCTTTAAAACGTCAATAAATCCAAGAGCTGGTTTTGCAAAAAGATCAACAAAATAGACAGACCACTAGCCAGACTGATAAAAAAGAAAAGAGAGAACAATGAAATTGATGCAAAATAACAATAAAAAGGAAATCACCATAGACTCCACAGAAATTCAAACCATCATCAGAGAATATTACAAACAACTCTATGCACATAAACTATTAAACCAGGAAGAAATGGATAAATTCCTGGACACCTGTGTCCTCCCAAACCTAAACCACGAGGAAGCCAAAACTATGAATAGACCGATAAAAAGGTCTAAATTTGAGGCAGCAATTAAGAGAGTACCAACAGAAAAAGCCCTGGTCCTGATGGGTTCACAGCCGAATTCTACTATACACACAAAGAGGAGGTGGTACCATTCCTTCTAAAACTATTCCAAATAATCCAAAAAGAGGAAACTTTTTCCAAATCATTTTATGAGACCGAAATCATCCGGATACAAAAATCCGGCAGAGACTCAACAAGAAAAGAAAACTTCAGGCCAATATTTACGATGAACATAGATGCAAAAATCTTCAATAAAATACTGGCAAACCGATTGCAACAGCACATTAAAAAACTTATCCATCACGATCAAGTAGGATTCATCCCAGGGATGCAAGGCTGGTTCAACATACGCAAGTCTATAAACGTAATTCACCACATCAACAGAACCAAAAACAAAAAACACATGATTTTCTCAATTGATGCAGAGAAGGCATTTGACAAAATTCAACAGCCCTTTATGCTGAAAACCCTCAATAAACTCGATATTGATGGAACATATCTCAAAGTATTAAAAGCTATTTACAATAAAACCAACAGCCAATATTATAATTAATGGGCAAAAACTGGAAGCATTCCCTTTGAAACCCGGCACTAGACAAGGATGCCCTGTCTCATCACTCCTATTCAACATAGTACTGAAAGTTCTAGCCAGAGCAATAAGGCAAGAAAAAGAAATAAAGGGTATTAAAACAGGAAAGGTAGAAGCCAAATTGTCTCTATTTGCAGACGACATGATAGTATACATAGAAGACCCCATCACCTCAGCCCAAAAACTCCTGAAACTGATAAACAACTTCAGCAAAGTCTCAGGATATAAAATCAATGTGCAAAAATTACAAGCATTCCTATACACCAATACCAGACTTAAAGAGAACCAAATCAAGAATGAACTGCCATTCACAATTACTACAAAGAAAACAAAATACCTAGGAATACAACTTACAAGGAACGTAATGGACCTCTTCAAGAAAAACTACATACCACTGCTCAACGAAATAAGAGAGGACACAAAGAGATGGAGAAACATTCCATGTTCATGATTAAGAAGAATCAATATCGTGAAAATGGCTATACTGCCCAAAGTAATTTACACAATCAACACTATCCCCATCAAGCTACCATTGAATTTCTTCACAGAACTGGATAAAACCACCATGAACTTCATATGGAACCAAAAGAGAGCCTGCATAGCCAAGTCAATTCTAAGCAAAAAGAACACAGCGGGAGGCATCACACTACCAGATTTCAAACTATACTACAAGGCTACAGTAATCAAAACAGCATGGTAGTGGTACCAAAACAGAGATATAAACCAATGGAAAAGAACAGAGGTATCGGAGGCAACACAACATATCTACAATGAAATAATCTTTGATAAACCAGACAAAAACAAGCAATGGGGAAAGGATTTTCTGTTTAATAAATGGTGTTGGGAAAACTTGTTAGCCATGTGCAGCAAGCATAAACTGGACTTCTTCCTGACACCTTACACTAAAATTAACTCCAGATGGATTAAAGACTTAAACATAAGACCTGGCACCATAAAAACCCTAGAAGAAAATCTAGGCAAAACCATTCAGGACATAGAAGTAGGCAAGTGCTTCATGACCAAAACACCAAAAGCATTGGCAACAAAAGCCAAAATAGACAAATGGGACCTAATCAAACTCCACAGCTTTTGCATGGCAGAAGAAACAGTCACCAGAGTGAATTGGCAACCAACAGAATGGGAAAAAAATCTTTGAAGTTTACCCATCTGACAAAGGGCTGATATCCAGAATTTACAACGAACTCAAACAGATTTACAGGAAATAAAACAAACAAGTTCATTCAAAAATGGGCAAAGGATATAAACAGACACTTTACAAAAGAAGACATACATGAGACCAACAAACACATGAAAAAATGCTCATCATCACTGGTTATGAGAGAGATGCAAATCAAAACCACGTTGAGATACCATCTCCCGCCAGTTAGAATGGCGATCGTTAAAATATCTGGAGACAGCAGATGCTAGAGAGGATGCAGAGAAATAGGAACACTCTTACACTCTTGGTGGGAGTGTAAATTAGTTCAACCATTGTGGAAGACAGTGTGGCGATTTCTCAAGGACCTAGAAATAGAAATTGCATTTGACCCAGCAATCCCATTACTGGGTATATATCCAAAGGACTATAAATCGTTCTACTATAAGGACACATGCACACGAATGTTCATTGCAGCACTGTTTACAATAGCAAAGACCTGGAACCAACACAAATGCCCATCGACGATAGACTAGACTGGGAAAATTTGGCACATATACACCATGGACTATTATGCAGCAATCAAAAGTGATGAGTTTGTGTCCTTTGTAAGGACATGGATGAATCTGGAGAACATCATTCTCAGCAAACTGACACAAGAACAGAAAATGAAATACCACATATTCTCACTCATAGGCAGGTGAGGAAAAATGAGAACACGTGGACACAGAAAAGGGGGTACTACACACTGGGGTCTATTGGGGGGAATAGGGGAGGGCCGTGTGGGGAGGAAATGGAAAGGGATAGCCTGGTGAGAAATGCCAAATGTGGGTTAAGGGGAGCAAGGCAGCAAAACACACCACCATGTGTGTACCTATGTAACTATCTTGCACGTTCTGCACATGTACCCCAAAACCTAAAATGCAATTAAAATAAAAAGAAATTGCATAAAAATGCTTTGCCTGGAATTGCGTTGCCTGAAATTTGCTTTAATTGCGTTGCCTAGATTTGCCTCGCCTTGAATTGCCTTGCCGGAATTTTTTTGGAATTGCCTTGCCTGGAATTGCCTTTCCTGGAATTGCCTAAAATTGCCTCGCTTGAAATTGCTTTGCCTGGATTTGATTGGACTTGCTTTACTGGAATTGCCTCATAATACCATGCCTGATTTGTCGTGCCAGGAATTGCCTTTTCTTGAATTTCCTTTAATTGAATTGTGTAGAATTGCCTTACATTAAATTGCCTTGCCTGAAATTGCCTGAAACTGCCTCGCCTGAAATTGCTTTGACTGGCAATGATTGGACTTGCCTTTACTAAAATGACCTTGCCTGGAATTGTCTGGAATTGCCTTGTCCCGAATTGCTTGCATGGATTTGCCTCAAATTGCCTTGCCTGAAATTGCCTTGAATTTCTTTACCTGAAATTATTTTGCAGGAAATTGTCTGGAATTTTCTTGCCTGGAATTGACTTTTTTGAAATTGTGAAAAAATGCCTTGCCTGAAATTTTCTTACCTGTAATTTGATTAAATTGTCTAGCCTGAAATAGCCTGGATTGTGCTTTCCTTTACTAAAATTTCCTTGCCTGGAATTGCCTGGAATTTCCTTGCCTGGAATTGACTTCTTTGGAATTGCCTTGAAATGCTTTGCCTGGAATTGCCTCGACAGAAATTTTCTTTTATTGCCTTTCTTGGAATTGCCTTGCCTGAAATTGACTTACCTAAAATTCCCTTGCCTGGTATATCCTGAAATTGCCTTTTCTTGTTTTGTCTTGACTGAAATTTTCTGGCCCAGAATGCCTGGAATTGCCTTGCCTGGAATTTTTTTTTAATTGCCTTGCCTGGGATTGCCTGGAATTGCCTTTCCTTTATTTGCCTTGCCTCAAATTGCCTTACCAAAATGCGTGGAATTGCCTTGCCTGGAATTGCCTTGCCTGGGGTTGCCTGAAATTGCCTTGTCTAGATTTTCCTGGAATTGTATTCTCTGGTATAGCCTTTAGTGGAAATGCCTGTAATATTCTTGGCTGTAGTTGCTTTGACTTTAATTGCCTGGAAATAACTGGTCTGAAATATCCGTGCCTGGAATTACCTTGAAATGAACTACCTGGAATTGCCTTGCCTGAAATTGCCTGAAATTGCCTTGCCAGGAATTGCCATTTTTGGAATTGTCTATAAATGCCTTCCCTGGAATTGCCTTGCCTGGAATTGGCTTTAATTGTCTTGCCTGTAATTTCTTAAAATTGCCTCGCCTGGGATTGACTTTCCTGGAATTGCCTGAAATTGCCTTTCCTGTATCTGCCTTGCCTGAAATTGCCTGGAATTTACTTGCCTAAAATTGTCTTGCCCAGAATGCCTGGAATTGCCTTGGAGGGAATTGCCTTTCTTGAAATTTCCTGGAATTCGTTTTCTGAAATTTGTTTTTTCTGGAATTGCTTTTAATTGCCTTGCTTCAAATATCCTTGCCTGAAATTACCTTGCCTGTAATTGCCTGAAATTGTCTTTTGTAATTGCCTGGAATTGCCTTGCCTAGAGTTTCTTGGAATTGCCTTGCCTTGAGTTGCCTGGAATTTCCTATCCTGAAATTGCCTAGAAATGCCTGGCCTGAAATGGCCTTGCCAGAAATTGGTTTAATTGCATTGCCTCGAATTGCCTTGTTTGGAATTCCATTGCCTCGAATTACCTTGCCTGAATTTTTTTTGGAATTACCTTGCCTGGTATAGCCTTGCCTGAAAATGCCTGGAATTGCCTTGCCTGGAATTGCCTTGACTGCAATTTTCTGGAAATTTTATGCCTGGAATACCTGTGCCTGGATTTGCCTGGAATTGACTTCCCTGGAATTGGCTTTTCTGAAATTGCCTAAAATTTCCTTGTCTAAAATTGCATTTTTTGGAATTTCCTGGAATTGCCTTGCCTGGAATTGGCTTGCCTGGAGTTGCCTGAAATTGCCTTGCCAGAAATTGGCTTTTATTGAATTGCAGATAAATACCTTGCCTGGAATTGCCTTGTCTAAAGTTGGCTTTAATTGCCATTTTTGGAATTTTCTGGAATTGTCTTGCCTGCCATTGCCTGAATTTCTATGCATGGTAGTGCCTGAAATTGCCTTGTCAGAAATAGTTTTGCCAGAAATTGCCTTGCCTGGAAGGGCCTTTAATTGCCTTGCTTCAAATATTTTTGCCTGCAGTTTCCTTACTTGAAATTTCCTGGAGTTGTCTAGCCTGGATTTTCTTTCCCTGAAATTTCCTCGAATTTCTTTGCCTGGAGATGCCTTGCCTGGAATTGCCTGGAATTGCCTTGCTAGGAATTTCCTTGCCTGGAATTGCCTTGCGTGAAATTTTGAGAAACTTGCTTGCCTGAAATTGCCTTGCCTGGAATTTTCTGGATTTCCTTGCCTGGAATTGCCTTGCCTGGAATGCTCTGCCTTGAATGGCCTACAATTGCTTTGCCTGAAACTGCCTTGGGTGGAATTTCTTGGAATTGCCTTTTCTGGAACAGCCTTCCCTTAAATTGCCTGGAATTGCCTTTCCTGTATTTGCCTTGCCTAGAATTGTCTGAAATTGGCTTGCCTGAAATTGCCTTGTCCATAATGCCTGGAATTGCCTTGCCTGGAATGGCCTTTTCTGGATTTGCTTGAAATTCGTTTCCTTGAATTTTCTTTTTTGGAATTTCCCTTCATTGCCTTGCTTCGAAAATACTTGCCTAGAATTGCCTTGCCTGGAATTGCCTGAAATCGCCTTGCCTGAAATTGCCTTGCCCGAAATTGCCTTGCCTGGATTTGCCTTGCCCAGAACTGCCTTGCCTAGAATTGGCTTGCCTGGAATTGCCTGGAATTGCTTATCTTGAAATTTTCTTGCCTGGAATCTCCTGGAACAGCTTTTTATGGAATTGCTTTGCCTGTAATTGCCTTGAGTGGAATTGCTTGAAATTGCCTGGACTGAAATTGCCCTGCCTTGAAAGAACTAAAATTTTTCTGCCTGCATCTGCCTTGCCTGAAATTGTTTGGAATTGTTTTGCCTATAATAGCCTTGCCTGGAATTGCCTGGAATAGAATTGTCTAAAATTGCTTTGCCTAGAATTGCCTGGAAATACCATGCCTGATTTGCTGTGCCTGGAAATGCCTGAAATTGCCTTGGCTGTAGTTGCTATGCCTGGAATTGTCTTGAAATATTTTGCCTGGAATATCAGTGCCTGAAATTGCCTGGAATTGACTTCCCTGGAATTTCCTTGCCTGAAAGTGTATTTGCTGGAATTTCCTGGAATTTTCTTGCCTGGAATTGCCATGCCTGGAGTTGCCTGAAATTGTGTTGCCCAGAATTGCCTTGCCTAGAATTGCCTATTTTGTAATTGCATAGAAATGCTTTTCCTGGAATGGCCTTGCCTGGAATTCGCTTCAATTGTGTTGCCTGGAATTGCCTCGCCTGGAATTGCCTTGCCAGGAATTGATTGGAATTGCCTTTTCTGTAATTGTCTTGCTTAGAAATGCCTGGAATTGCCTTTCCAGAAATTGCCTTGCCTGGCGTTTCCTAAAATTTACCTGCCTGAAATGGCCTCTTCTGGAATTGCCTGGAAATACCTCCCCTGGAATTTCCATGACTGAAATTGCCTAGAACTGCCTTGCCTGACATTTACAGTCCTGAAATTTCCTAAAATTGCCTTGCCTTTTATTGATTTGCCTGGAATTGCCTTGCCTGAATTTGCCTGAAATTGCCTTGCCTGGAATAGACTTGCCTGGAAATGCCTGAAATTGCATTGGCTGTAATTGCTTTGCCTGGAATTGTCTTGAAATACCATGCCTGGAATATCCGTGCCTGGAATTGCCTGGAATTGACTTCCGTGAAATTGCCTTGCCTAGAGTTGCCTAGAATTGTCTTGCCTGAAATTGCCTGGAATTGTTTTGCCTGGAATTGCCTTGCCTGAAATTGCCTTTCCTGAAATTGCCTTGCCTGGAATAGCCTGAAATTGCCTTGCCTGGAATTGCCATTTCTGGAATTTTCTAGAATTGCCTCGCCTGGAATTGCCATGCCTGCTATTGCTTGGATTGCTTTTCCTGGTATTGCCTTGAATTGAATTGTCAAATATTGTTTTGCCAGAAATTGCGTTGCCTGGAAGTGCCTTTAATTGCCTTGCTTCAAATATTTTTGACTAAATTTTCCTTGCCTGACATTGGCTGGAGTTGCCTATTCTGGGTTTTCTTTCCCTGAAATTTTCTCGAATTTCTTTGCCTGAAGATGCCTTGCCTGGAATTACCTGGAATTGCCTTGCTTGTAACTGCCTTGCCTGGAATCGCCTTGCCTGTAATTGCCTTGGCTAGAATTGGCTCGAATTGCCTTGCTTGGAATTGCTCTGCCTGGAATTGCCTACAATTGTTTTGCCTGGAACTGCCTTGCCTGATATTGCTTGGAGTTGCCTTGCATAAAATAGCCTTGCTTGAAATTGCCTGGAATTGCGTTGACTGAAATTGCCTTGCCTGGAATTGCCTGGAAATACCATGCCTAATTAGTTGTGCCTGAAATTGCCTGGAATTTTCTTGACTAAATTTGCCTTGACTGAAAATGCCTGGAAATACCATGCCTGTTTAGTCGTTCCTGGAATTGCCAGTAATTGCTTTTTCTAAAATTTTCTTGTTTTGAATTGGGTAGAATTGCCTTGCCTGGAATTGCCTTGCCTGGAATTGCCTGGAATTGCTGCAACTAAAATTGCTTTGCGTGGAATTGATTGGACTTGCCTTTCCAGAAATCGTTTTGCCCAGAATTGCTTGCGTGGAATTGCCTCAAATTGCCTTTTCTGGAATTGCCTGGCATTTCTTTACCTGGAAATTTTGCCTGGAATTGCCTGGAATTTTTTTGCCTGGAATTGACTTTTTTAGAATTGTGAAGGAAGGCCCTGCCTAAAATTGCCTTGCCTGGAATTTCCTGGAAATGCCTCGCCTGAAATTGCCTTGCTGGGAATTGATTGTAATTGCCTTTTCTGTAATCGTCTTGCCTGGAATGGCCTGGAATTTCCTTGACTTGAGTTTCTTGTAACTGACTTGCCTGAAATTGCCTTTTATGGAATTGCCTGGAGATGCCTTGCCTGGAATTGCCTTGCCTGGAATTGCCTTGCCTGGGATAGCCTGAAATTGTCTTTTCTGGAATTTTCTTACCTGGAGTTGCCTGAAATTGCCTTTTTTAAATTGCCGTTCCTTGAATTGCATAGAATTGCCTTGACTGGAATTGCCTTGCCTAGATTTTCCTGGAATTGCTTCACCTGAAATTGCTTTGCCTGGAATTTATTGTACTTGCTTTTTCTAGAAATGCCTTGCCTGGAATTGCCTGGCATTGCCTTGCCTGGAATTGTCTTGTGAGAAATGTTTTTTTTGGGGGATTTCCGGAATTGCCTGGAATTGCCTTGCCTGGAGTTTCCTAAAATTAACTTGTTTTGAATGGACTTTTCTGGAATTTTCTGGAAATTTCTTGTTTAAAATTTTCTTGCCTGGAATTGACTAGAATTGCCTTGTCTGAAATTGAAAGTCATGGTATTTTTTGGAATTGCCTTGCCTTGTATTGCTTTGCCTGGAGTTGCCTGGAATTGCCTTGCCTGGATTTGTCTGGAATTTCCCTGCCTGGAATAGTTTTGCCTGGAAATGCCTGGAATTGCCTTGGCTGTAATTGCTTTTTCTGGAATGACCTGGAAATACCATGCCTGTAATATCTGTGCCTGGAATTGCCTGAAGTTGCCTTGCCTGGAATTGACATTTTGGGAATTTTCTGGATTTTTCTTGCCTGGATTTTCCTGGATTGCCTTGCCTTGTATTGCCTGGAATTGCCTTGTCGGAAATTTTTTTGCCAGGAATTTCCTTGCCTAGAAGTGCCTTTAATTGCCTTGCTTCGAAAATTTTTGCCTGGAGTTTTCTTGCCTGAAATTGCCTGGAGTTGCCTAGCCTGGATTTTCTTTCCCTGAAATGTCCTCAAATTTCTTTTCTTGGAGATGCCTTGCCTGGAATTGTCCGGAATTGCCTTGCTTCTAATTGCCTTGCCTGTAATTGCCTTGTCTGGAGTTTCCTAGAATTGACTTTTCTGGAATTGCCATGTCTTGAATTGCATAGAATTGCCTTGTGTGGAATTGACTGGAATTGCCTTTTCTGGATTTCTTTTGCCTGGAGTCTCCTGGAATTTACTTGCCTGCAATTTCTTTGTCTGCAATTGCCTAAAATTGCGTTCTCTGAAATTGCCTTGCCTGGAGTTGCCTGGAATTTACTTGTCTGGAATTGCTTTCTCTGGTATTGCCTTTTCTTCAATTGTGTAAAACTGACTTGCTTGGAATTGCCTTGCCTGGATTTTTCTGGAATTGGTTGGCCTAAAATTGCTTTGCCTGGAATTTATTGGACTTGTTTCATCTGGAAAGGCCTTGCCTGGAATTGCCTGGAATTGCCTTGCCCAGAATTGTTTTGTGTGTAATTGCCTGGAATTGCCTTTTTTGAAATTGGATAGAAACGCTTTGCCTGGAATTGCTTTACCTAGAATTCGCTTTAATTGCGTTGCTTGGTATTGCCTTACCTGAAATTGCCTTGCTGGGAATTGACTGAAATTGCCTTTCCTGTAATTGTCTTGCTTACTAATGCCTGAAATTGCCTTGCCCAGAATTGCCTGAAATTACCTCGCCAGAAATTGCCTCTTCTTGGGTTGCCTGAAATTGACTTGCCTGGAATTGTCTTTTCTGGAATTGCCTGGAAATGCCTTACCTGGTATTTCCTTGCCTGGAATTGCCTAGAATTGGGTTGCCTGAAATTGACAGTCCTGAAATTTCCAGGAATTGCCTTGTCTTGTATTGCTTTGCCTGCAGTTGCCTGAAATTGCCTTGCCTGGAATAGCCTTGCCTGAAAATGCCTGGCATAGCCTTGACTGTAATTGCTTTGTCTGGAATTGGCTTGAAATATCATGCCTGGAATATCCATGGCTGGAATTGCCTGGAAGTAACTTCCGTGGAATTGCCTTGACTAGAATTGCCTAGAATTTCTTTGCCTGAAATTGCCAGGAATTGCCTTGCCTGGAATTGCCTTGTTTGGAATTTCCTTGCCTGGATTTGCCTGAAGTTGCCTTGCCTGGAATTGCTATTTCTGGAATTTTCTGAAATTGCCTTTTTCGAAATTGTCTTTTCTGGAATTACCTGAATTGCCTTGCCTGGTATTGCTTGGAATTGTGCTTTCAAAAATTGTTTTGCCAGGAACTAAATCGCCTGAAAGTTTTTTTAATTGACTTGCTTCGAATATTTTTCCTGGAGTTTCTTTGCCTGAAATTGCCTTTAGTTGCCTTTTTCTGAAATGTCCTCAATTTTTTTTTTTTGCCTGGAGATGCCTTTTTTGAAATTGCCTTGACTGGAATTGCCTTGCCTGAAATTTCCTGGAACTTTTATGCCTGGAATTGCCTTGAATGGAATATCCTGAATTGCCTTGCCATTAATTGTCTTGGCTGGAATTGGCTGGAATTGTCTTGCCTGGAAATGCTCTGCCTTGAATGCCTACAATTTCTTTGCCTGGAACTTTCTTGCCTAAAATTACTTAGAATAGTTGTGCCTAATGTAGACTTGCCTGGAATTGCCAAAAATTGCCTTAACTAAAATTGACTTGCCTAGAATCTCCTTGCCTAGAATTGACTTGCCTGGAATTGCCTCGAATTGCCTTGCCTGGAATTGCCTTTCCTGGATTTACCTTGCCTGGAATAGCCTTGCCAACAAGTGCCTGGAATTGCCTTGGCTGTAATTGCTTTGCCTGAAATTGACTGGAAAAAGCGTGCCTGGAATATCCATGCCTGGCATTCCCTGGAATTGTCTTCCCTGGAATTTTCTTGCCTTGAATTGCGTAGAATTGACTTATCTGAAATTGCCTTTCTTGAAATTTTCTGGAATTGCCTTGTCTGGAATCGCTTTGCCTGAAGTTGCCTGTAATTGCATTGTCTGGAATTGCCTTGCCTGAAATTGCCTTCCAAAAATTGCCTTTTTTGGAATTGCCTAAAAATTCCTTTCCTGGAATTGCTTGGAATTGCCTTGCCTGGAATTGCCTTTACCAGAATTGCCTGGAAATACCAGGCCTGATTTGCCATACCTGGAATTTTCTGGAATTACCTTTTGTATAATTGCCTTGCCTTGATTTGGGTGGAATTTCCATGCCTGGAATTTTTTGCCTGTAATTGCATCGCCTATAATTGCCTTGCCTGGAATTGATTGGACTTGCTTCTATGGAAATTGCCTTGCCTGGAATTCCCTGCTATTGCCTTGCCTCAAATTGAATTGCCTGTAATTGCCTGGAATTTCTATACCTGAAAATTTCTTGCCTGGAATTGCCTGGAATTTTCTTGCCTAGAATTGCCTACTATGGAATTGTGTAGAAATCCCTTTCCTGGAATTGCCTTGCCTAGAATTTGCTTTAATTGCATTGCCTGGAATTGCCTGGAATTGCCTGGAATTGCCTCGGCTTGGATTGCATTGCCAAGAATTGTTTGGAATTGCTTTTCCTGTAATTTTATTGTTTGGAAATGCCTGGAATTGCCTAGCCTGGAATTTCCTGAATTGCCTTTTCTGGAATTTCCTTACCTATATTTGCCTGAAATTGATTTACCTGGAATTGCCTTTTCTGGAATTTCCTTGCCTTGAGTTAACCAAAATTGTTTTGCCTGGAATTGCCTTGGTTGGATTTGCCTTTAATTGCTTTGCCTGAAATTTCTTTGCTGGAATTGATTGGACGTTCTTTTATGGAAATTGCCTCGCCTGAAATTGCCTTGCCTTTAATTGATTGGCCTTGCCTCTACTGAAATTTCCTTGTATGAAATTTTCTGAAATTGCTTTGCCTCTAATTTCCTTACCTGGAATTGCCTGAAATTGCTTTACCTTAGATTTCCTTGCCTGTAATTGCATGGAATTTTTTTGCCTACTATTGCCTTCATTGGACTTGGGTAGAAATGCCTTGCCTGGAATTATTTTGCCTAAAATTTGCTTTAATTGTGTTGCCTGGAATTGTCTGAAATTGCCTCGTCTAGGATTGCCTTCCAGGGAATTGATTGGAATTGCCTTTTCTGTAATTTTCTTGCCCTGAATTGCCTGGAAATTCCTTGCCTGGTACAGCCTGGAATTGCTTTTACTGAAATTGCCTTGCCTAGAGTTGCCTGGAACTGACTTGCCTGGAATTGCCTTTACTGGAATTGGCTTGCCTTAAATTGCATAGGATTGCCTGGTGTGGAATGGCCTGGAATTGCCTTTTCTGGAATTACCTTGCCTGGGGTTGCCTGGAATTGCCTTCTCTGGAACTCCCTTTTGTTAAATTGCGTAGAATTGCCTTGCCTGGAATTGCATTGCCTGGATTTTCCTGGAATTGCTTCGCCTAAAATTGCTCTGCCTGGAATTTTTTGGTCTTGCTTTTTCTGGAAACGTCTTGCCTAAAATTGCCTGGAATTGCCTTTCCTGAAATTGCTTGCTTAGAAATGTTTTGCCTGGAGTTTCCTTGCCTGGAATTGCCTTTTTTTAAAATTGTGTAGAAATGCTTTGCCTGGAATTGCCTTGCCTGGAATTCACTTTAATTGAGTTGCCTGGAATTTCCTCGCCTGGAATTGCCTTGGCGGGAGTTGATTGTAATTGCCTTATTTGTAATTGTCTTGCTTAGAAGTGCCTGGAATTACCTTGACTGGAATTGCCTGGAATTGCCTTGCCTGGAATTGACTTGCCTGGAATTTTCTTGTCTGGAACAGCCTGGAAATGCCTTGCCTGAAATTTCCTTGCCTGGAATTGCCTAGAATTGCATTGCCTAAAATCGACAGTCCTGAAATTTTCTGGAATTGCCTTTACTTGTAATGCTTTGCCTGGAGTTGCCTAAAATTGCCTCGCCTGGATTTTCCTGAAATTCCCTTGCCTGAAATAGCCTTGCCCAGAAATGCCTGGAATTGCCTTGGTTGTACTTGCTTTGCCTGAAATTGCATGGAAATACCATGCCTGGAATATCCGTGGCTAAAAATTTCCTGTAATTGACTTCGCTGGAATTGCCTTGCCTAGAATTGCCTAGAATTGCTTTGCCTGAAGTTGCCTTTCCTGGAATTGCCTGGAATTCCCTTGCCTGGATTTGCTTTTTTAGAATAGCCTTGCCTAGAAATGCCTGAAGTTGTCTTGGCTGTAATACCTTTGTTGGAATTGCCTGGAAATACCATTCCTGAAATATCTGTCCTGGGAATATTTTGGAATTTACTTCCATAGAATTGCCTTGCCTAAAATTGCCTAGAATTTCCTTGCCTGAAGTTGCCTTTCCTGGAATTGCCTAAAATTGTTTTGCCTGAAATTGTCTTACCTGGAATTGCCTTGCCTGGAATTGCCTGAATTTGCCTTGCCTGGAATTGCCATTTCTGGAATTTTCTGGTATTGCCTTGCCTGGAATTGCCTTGCCAGGATTTGCCTGAATTGCTTTGCCTGGAATAGCCTTGCTTACAAATGCCTGGAATTGCCTTGGCTGTAATTGCTTTGCCTGGAATTGCCTGGAGATAGCATGCCTGAAATATTCGTGCCTGGAATTGCCCAGAATTGACTTCCCTGGAATTTCCTTGCCTTGAATTGGGTAGAATTGCTTTACCTAAAATTGTCTTTTCTGGAGTTTCCTGGAATTGCCTTGCCTGAAATTTCACTGACTGAAGTTGCCTGAAATTTTTTTGCTTAGAATTGCCTTTTTTGTAATTGCATAGAAATGCCTTGCTTGTAATTGCCTTGCCTGAAATATTCTTTAGTTGCATTACCTGGAATTGCCTGGAATTGCCTCGTTTTGGATTGCCTTCTTGGGAATTGATTGAAATTGCCTTTTCTGAAATTTTCTTGCCTGAAATTGCCTGAAAATTCTTTGCCTGGAATTGCCTTTCCTAGAATTGCCTTGCCTGGATTTTCCAGGAATTGCCTTTTCTGAAATTGCCTTGCATTAAATTTCGGAGAATTGCCTTGTGTGAAATTGACAGAAATTGCCTTTTCTGGAATTATTTTGCCTGGAGTTGCCTGGAATTGACTTGCCTGGAATTTTCTCACCTGGATTTGCCTAGAATTGCCTTTTCTGAAATTGCCTTGCCTGAGGTTGCCTGGAATTGACTTGCCTGGAATTGCCTTCTCTGGAATTTCCTTTTGTTAAGTTGCATAGAATTGCCTTGCCTGGAATTGCATTGCTTGAGTTTTTCTGGAATTGCTTGGCCTGAAATTGCTTTGCCTGGAATTTATTGGACTTGCGTTTTCTGGAAATGTTTTCCCTGAAACTGCCTGGAATTTCATTGCCTGGAATTGCCTTTTTTGAAATTGCGTAAAAATATTTTGCCTGGAATTGCCTTGACAGTACTTTCTTTGCCTGGAATTGCCTTGGTGGGAATTGATTTGAATTGCCTTTTCTGTAATTGTCTTTCTTAGAAATGCCGGGAATTGCCTTGCCCAGAATTTCCTGAAATTGCCTTGCCAGAAATTGCCTTGTCTGGGGTTGCCTTTAATTCACTTGCCTGGAATTGCCTTCTCTGGAATTGCCTGAAAGTGCCTTGCCTGTAATTTTCTTGCCTGCAATTGCCTAAAATTGCATTGCCTGAAATTGACAGTCCTGGAATTTCCTGGAATTGTCTTCCCTTGTATTGCTTTGCCTGTAGTTGCCTGGAAAACCTTGTTCGGATTTGCCTGGAATTGCCTTGCCTGGAATAGCCTTGCCTGGAAATGATTGGAATTGCCTTTGCTGTAATTGCTTTGCCTGGAATCGCCTGGAAATTTAATGCCTGGAATATCTGTACACGAAATTAAATAAAATTGACTTTTGTGGAATTGCCTTGCCTAGAATTGCCTAGAATTGCGTTGCCTAAAACTGCCTTTTTTTGGGATTGCCTAAAATTGCCTTGCCTGGAATTGCCTTGCCTGGATTTGTCAGAAGTTTTGCCTTGCTTGGAAATGCCATTTCTAAAATTTTCTGAAATTTTTTGAAATTGTCTTTTTTGAAATTGCCTTGCCTGTGATTGCCTTGCCTGGAATTTTCTGGAATGCCTTGCCTGTAATTGCCGTTGTTGGAATTGGCTTGAATTGCCTTTCCTGGAATTGCTCTGCCTTGAATGGCCTACAGTTGCTTTGCCTGAAACTGCCTTGCGTGGAATTGCTAGGAATTGCCTTGCCTGTAATAACCTTTTCTGGAATTGGCTGGAATTTTTTTGTCTGGAATTGCCTTTCCTGGAATTGCCTGGAATTGACTTGCTTGAATTTGCCTTGCCCATAATGCCTGGAATTACCTTGCCTGGAATTGCCTTTCCTGGAATTGCTTGAAATTCGTTTCCTAAAATTTCCTTTCCTGGAATTGCCCTTAATTTCCTTGCTTGGAAAATACTTGCCTGGAATTGCCTTGCCTGAAATTGCCTTGCCTAGAGATTTTTGAAATTGCCTTGTTTTGAGTTGCCTGTGTTTTTCTTGCCTGAAATTGCCTCTTGTGGAATTGCCTAGAAATGCCTTGCCTGGAATTGCCTTGCTAGAGATTGGTTTAAATGCCTTGCCACGAATTACCTTGCCTGGATTTACCTGGAATTGCCTTGCCTTATATAGCCTTGCCTGGAAATGCCTGGAATTGCTTTGGCTGTAACTTCCTTGCCTGGAATTGCCTGGAATATCCGTGCCAGGAATTGCCTGTAATTGACTTCCCTGAAATTGCCTTGCCTGGAATTGTCTAACATTATTTTGCCTCAAATTGCCTTTTTTAAAATTTTATGAAATTGCATTTCCTGGAATTGGCTTGCCTAAAATTGCCTTGCCAGGAATTGCCTTTTTTGTAATTGCCAATAAATACTTGCCTGGAGTTTTCTTGCCTAAATTTGACTTTAATTGCCTTGCCAGGAATTTCCTTAAATTGCCTTGACTCGGATTCCCTTGCCTGGAATTGATTGGAATTGCCTTTTCTGTAATTGCCTTGCCTAAAATTGCCTGAAAATGCCTTGCCTTGAATTTCCTGCAATTGCCTTGCCTAGAAAAGCCTTGCCTGGAATGGCGTTGCCTGAAATTGCCTTGCTTGGAATTGCCTGGACATACCATGCCTGATTTGCCGTGACTGGAATAACCTGGAATTGCCTTTTCTGGAATTTCCTTGCCTTGAATTGCCTAAAATTACCTTGACTAAAATGTTCATTTCTGTAATTGCCTGGAATTTCCTTGCCTGGAATTGCCTTGCCTGAAATTGTGTGGACTTGCCTTTACCGGAATTGCCTTGCCTAAAATTGACTTGCATGCAATTGCCTCGAATTGTCTTGCCTGAAATTGCATTGCCTAAAATTGCCTGAATTGCCTTGCTTGGTATAGCCTTGCCTAAAAATGCCTGGAATTGCCTTGGGTGAAATTGCTTTGCCTGGAATTGCCTGTTATTTCTATTCCTGGAAATTTTTTGCCTGAAATTTCCTGGAACACCTTTCCTGGAATTGCCTTGCCTAGAATTTTCTTGATTTGCTTTCCTGTAATTGGCTTAGCTGGAATTGCTTGAAATTGCCTGGACTGGAATTGCCCTGCCTTGAGTGGCCTACAATTTTTCTACCTGCATCTGCCTTGCCTGAAATAGTTTGGAATTGTTTTGCCTAGAATAGCCATGCCAGGAATTGCCTGGAACAGCCTTGCCTGAAATTGCTTTTCCTAGAATTACCTGAAAATACCATGCCTGATTTGCCGTGCCTGGAAATGCCTCAAATTGCCTTGACTGTAGTTGCTTTGCCTGGAATTGCCTTGAAATACCTTGCATGGAATATCCGTGCCAGGAATTGCCTGGAATTGACTTCCCTGGAACTTCTTGCCTGAAATTGTATTTCCTGAAATTTCCTGGATTTACATTGCCTGGAAT
This sequence comes from Saguinus oedipus, assembly GCA_031835075.1. Classification (NCBI taxonomy): domain Eukaryota; kingdom Metazoa; phylum Chordata; class Mammalia; order Primates; family Cebidae; genus Saguinus; species Saguinus oedipus. Next base: position 172,550,101 of record CM063174.1, read on the forward strand.
TGCCTTGCCTGGAGTTGCCAGAAATTGTCTTGCCCAGAACTGCCTGGCCTAGAATTACCTATTTTGCTACTGCATAGAAATGTTTTTCTGGAATTTACTTGCTGAAATTCGCTTTAATTGTTTTGCCTGGAATTTCCTCGCCTGGAATTGCCTTGCCAGGAATTGATTGGAATTGCCTTCCCTGTAATTGTCTTACTTAGAAATGCCTGGAATTGCCTTGCTTGGAATTGCCTGAAATTTCCTTAACAGGAATTGCCTTGCCTGGAGTTGCCTGGAATCGACTTGCCTGGAATTGCCTTTTCTGGAATTGCCTGGAAATATCTCTCCTGAAATTTACTTGCCCGGAATTGCCTAGAATTGCCTTGCCTGAAATTGATGGTTTTGGAATTTCCTGAAGTTGTTTTGCCTTCTATTGCTTTGCCTGAAATTCTTTTTGCCTGTATTTCCTGGAATTGCTTTGCCTGGAATAGCCTTTACTCAAAATGCCTGGAATTGCCTTGGCTGGAATTGCTTCACCTGGAATTGCCTGAAAATACCATGCCTAAAATATTCGTGCCTGGAGTTGCCTGGAATTGACTTCCGTGCAATTGCCTTGCCTAGAGTTGCCTAGAATTGTCTTGCCTGAAATTGTATTTCCTGAAATTGCCTGGAATTGCCTTACCTGAAATTTTCTTGCCTGGAATTTCCCTGCCTGGAATAGCCTTGCATGGAATTGCCTGAAGTTGTCTTGCCCGGAATTGCCATTTCTGGAATTTTCTGAAATTGCGTTGCCTGAAATTGCCTTGCCTGCTATTGCTTGAATTGCCTTGCCTGGAATTGCCTGGAATTGCCTTGTCAGAAACTGTTTTGCCAGAAATTGCCTTGCCTGGAAGTGCCTTTAATTGTCTTGCTTCAAATATTTTTGCCTTGAGTTTCTTTGACTGAAATTGCCGGGAGTTGCCTAGCCTGGATTTTCATTCCCTGATATTTCCTCTAATTTCTTTGCCTGGAGTTGCCTTTCCTGGAATTGCCTGATATTGCCTTGCTTGTAATTGCATTGCCTGGAATTGCCATTCCTAAAATTTCCTGAAACTTCCTTTCCTGGAATTTCCTTGCCTGGAATTTCCTGGATTGCCTTGCCTGTAATTGTCTTGGCTGGTATTGCTCTGTTTTGAATGCCTACAATTGCTTTGCCTGAAACTTCCTTGCCTGAAATTGCTTGGAATTGATTTTTTTAAAATTTTTATTGCATTTTAGGATTTCAGGTACATGTGCAGAACATGCAAAATAGTTGCATAGGTACACACATGGCAGTGTGTTTCGCTGCCTTCCTCTCCTCCACCCACACTTGGCATTTCTCCCCAGGCTATGCCTCCCCAGCTCCCCCACGCTGTCCCTCCCCCATTCCCCCCAATAGACCCCAGTCTGTAGTAAACCCCCTCCCTGTGTCCATGTGTCCTCATTTTTCTCACCCGCCTCTGAGTGACAATATGCAGTATTTCCTTTTCTGTTCTTGTGTCAGTTTGCTGAGAATGATGTTCTCCAGATTCATCCATGTCCATACAAAGGACAAAGACTCATCACTTTTGATTGCTGCATAATATTTCATGGTGTCTATGTGCCACATTTTCCCAGTCCAGTCTATCACCGATGGGCATTTGGGTTGGCTCCAGGTCTTTACTATTGTAAACAGTGCTGCAAGGAACATTCGTGTGCATGTGTCCTTATAGTAGAACGGTTAATAGGCCTTTGGATATATACCCAGTAAAGGGATTGCTAGGTAAAATGAAATTTTTATTTCTAGATCCTTCAGGAATTGCCACACTGTCTTCCACCATGGTTGAACTAATTTACACTCCCACAAACAGTGTAAAAGTGTTTGTATTTCTCCACATCCTCTCCAGCATCTGCTGTCTCCAGATTTTTTAATGATCGCCATTCTAACTGGCGTGAGATGGTATCTCAATGTGGTTTTGATTTGCATCTCTCTAATGACCAGTGATGATGAGCATTTTTTCATGTGTTTGTTGGCCTCATGTATGTCTTTTTTTGTAACGTGTCTGTTCATATCCTTTGCCCAATGTTGAATGGGCTTATTAGTTTTTTCCTGTAAATCTGTTTGAGTTCTTTGTAAATTCTGGATATCAGCAATATGTCAGATGGGTATACTGCAAAGATTTTTTCTCACTCTGATAGTTGCCAATTCACTCCAGTGACTGCTTCTTTTTTTTTAATTTTTAAAATTTTTGTTGCATTATAGGTTTTGGGGTACATGTGCAGAGTGTGCAAGATAGTTGCATAGGTACACACATGTCAGTGTGCTTTTCTGCTTTCCTCGCCTTCACCCACACTTGGCATTTATCCCCAGGCTATCCCTCCCCAGCCCCTCCCACTGTCCCTCCCCCCTTCACCCAAATAGACCCCAGTGTGTAGTAGAGCCCCGCCCTGTGTCCATGTGTTCTCATTTCTCTCACGCACCTATGAGTGAGAACATGCGGTATTTGTTTTTCTGTTATTGTGTCAGTTTGCTGAGAATGATGTTCTCCAAATTCATCCATGTCCTTACAAAGGACACAAACTCATGAGTTTTGATTGCTGCATAATATTCCATGGTGTATATGTGCCACATATTCCCAGTTCAGTCTATCATCGATGGGCATTTCCGTTGGTTCCAGGTCTTTGCTATTGTAAACAGTGCTGCAATGAACATTCATGTGCATGTGTCCTTATAGTAGAATGATTTATAGTCCTTTGGATATATAGCCAGTAATGGGATTGCTGGGTCAAATGGAATTTCTATTTCTAGGTCCTTGAGGAATTGCCAAAATGTCTTCCACAATGGTTGAACTAATTTACACTCCCACCAACAGTGTAAGAGTGTTCCTATTTCTCCACATACTCTCCAGCATCTGCTGTCTCCAGATTTTTTAATGATCGCCATTCTAACAAGCGTGAGATGGTATCTCAATATGGTTTTGATTTGCATCTCTCTAATGACCAATGATGATGAGCATTTTTTCATGTGTTTGTTGGCAGCATGTATGTCTTCTTTTGTAAAGTGTCTGTTGATATCCTTTGCCCATTTTTTAATGGGCTTGTTCGTTTTTTTCCTGTAAATCTGTTTGAGCCCTTTGTAAATTCTGGATATCAGCCCTTTGTCAGATGTATAAACTGCAAAGACGTTTTCCCATTCTGATGGTTGACGATTCACTCTAGTGACTGTTTCCTTTGCCGTGCAGAAGCTGTAAAGTTTGGTTAGGTCCCATTTGTCTATTTTGGCTTTTGTTGCCAATGCTTTCGGTGTTGTGTTCATGAAGTCCTTGCCTACTCCTATGTCCTGAATGGTTTTGCCTAGATTTTCTTCTAGGGTTTTTATGGTGTCAGGTCTTATGTTTAAGTCTTTAATCCATCTGGAGTTAATTTTAGTGTAAGGTGTCAGGAAGGGGTCCAGTTTCTGCTTTCTGCACATGGCTAGCCAGTTTTCCCAACACCATTTATTAAACAGGGAATCCTTTATCCATTGCTTGTTTTTGTCTGGTTTATCAAGGATTATATGGTTGTAGATATGTTGTGTTGCCTCCGATGTCTCTGTTCTGTTCCATTGGTCTATATTTCTTTTTTGGTACCAGTACCATGCTGTTTTGATTACTGTAGAATTGTAGTATAGTTTGAAGTCTGGTAGTGTGATGCCTCCCGCTGTGTCCTTTTTGCTTAGAATTGACTTCGCTATGCGGGCTCACATTTGGTTCCATATGAAGTTCATGGTGGTTTTTTCCAGTTCTGTGTAGAAATTCAATGGTAGTTTGATGGGGATAGCATTAATTGTGTAAATTACTTTGGGCAGTATAGCCATTTTCACGATACTGATTGTTCCTAACCATGAACATGAAATGTTTCTCCATCTGTTTGTGTCCTCTCTTATTTCGTTGAGCAGTGGTTTGTAGTTTCCCTTGAAGAGGTCCCTTACGTTCCTTGTGAGTTGTATTCTTAGGTATTTTATTTCCTTTGTAGCAATTGTGAATGACAGTTCTTTCTTGATTTGGTTCTCTTTTAGTCTGTTATTGGTGTATAGGAAGGCTTGTGATTTTTGCACATTGATTTTATATCCTGAGGCTTTACTGAATTTGCTTATCAGTTTCAGGAGCTTTTGGGCTGAGGTGATGGGGTCTTCTAGGTATACTATCATGTCATCTGCAAATAGAGACACTTTGGCTTCCACTTTTTCTATTTGAATACCCTTTATTTCTTTCTTGCCTGATTGCTCTGGCTAGAACTTCCAGTACTATGTTGAATAGGAGTGTTGAGAGAGGGCATCTTTGTCTAGTGCCGGATTTCAAAGAGAATGCTTCCAGTTTTTGCCCATTATGTATGATATTGGCTGTTGGTTTGTCATAAATAGCTTTTATTACTTTGAGATATGTTCCATCAATACCAAGTTTATTGAAAGTTTTTAGCATAAAGGGCTGTTGAATTTTGTCAAATGCCTTCTCTGCATCAATTGAGATAATCATGTGTTTTTCGTTTTTGCTTCTGTTTATGTAGTGAATTACATTTATAGACTTGCGTATGTTGAACCAGCCTTGCATCCCCGGGATGAATCCTACTTGATCATGATGGATAAGTTTTTAATGTGCTGTTGCAATCGGTTTGCCAGTATTTTATTGAAGATATTTGCATCTATGTTCATCATGGATATTGGCCTTAAGTTCTCTTTTCTTGTTGAGTCTCTGCCGGGTTTTGGTATCAGGATGTTGTTGGTCTCATAAAATGATTTGGGAAGGGTTACCTCTTTTTGAATTATTTGGAATAGTTTCAGAAGGAATAGTACTAGATCCTCTTTGTGTGTCTGGTATAATTTGCCTGTGAACCCATCTGGACCTGGGCTTTTTTTTGTGTGGTAGGCTCTTAATTGCTGCCTCAACTTCAGACCTTGTTATTGGTCTATTAGTTTTGGCTTCCTCCTGGTTTAGGCTTGGAAGGACACAGGCGTCCAGGAATTTATCCATTTCTTCCAGGTTTAATAGTTTATGTGCATAGAGTTGTTTGTAGTATTCTCTGATGATGGTTTGAATTTCTGTGGAATCTGTGGTGATTTCTCCTTTATTGTTTTTTATTGCATCTATTTGGTTGTTCTCTCCTTTCTTTTTTATCAGTCTGGCTAGTGGTCTGTCTATTTTGTTGATCTTTTCGAAAAACCAGCTCTTGGATTTATTGATGTTTTGAAGGGTTTTTCTTGCCTCTATCTCCTTCAGTTCTGCTCTGATCTTAGTTATTTCTTCTCTTTGGCTAGGTTTTGAGGTTTTTATCTTGCTCCTCTAGCTCTTCAAATTTTGACGATAGGGTGTCAATTTTGAATCTCTCCACTCTTCTCATGTGGGCACTTATTGCTATGTATTTTTCTCTACAGACTGCTTTAAATGTGTCCCAGAGATTCTGGTACATTGTGCCTTCGTTCTCATTGGTTTTGAAGAACTTCTTTATTTCTGCCTTCATTTCATTGTTTATCCAATCAACATTCAAGAGCCAGTTGTTCAGTTTTCATGAAGCTGTGCAGTTCTGAGTTAGTTTCTGAATTCTGATTTCTAACTTGATTGCACAATGGTCTGAGAAACTGTTTGTTATGATTTCAGTTGTTTTGCATTTGCTCAGGGGTGCTTTACTTCCAATTATGTGGTCAATTTTGGAGTAGGTGTTTTGCGGTGCTGAGAAGAATGTATATTCTGTGGATTTGTGGTGGAGAGTTCTGTAAATGTCTATCAGGTTTGCTTGTTCCAGGTCTGAGTTCAAGTCCTGGATATCCTTGTTAATTTTTTGTCTGGTTGAACTGTCTGATATTCAGAGTGGATTGTTAAAGTCTCCCACTATTATTGTTTGGGAGTCTAAGTCTCTTTTTAAGTCATTAAGAACTTGCCGTATATATTTGGATGTTCCTGAATTGGGTCCATATATATTTATGTTCCTTAGTTCTTCTCGTTGTAGCCATCCTTTTACCATTATGTAATTACCTTCTTTGTCTCTTTTGATTTTTGTTGCTTTAACGTCTATTTTATCGGAGAAGAGAGTTGCAACTCCTGCTTATTTTTGCTCTCCATTTGCTTAGTAAATCATCCTCCATCCCTTTATTTTGAGCCTCTGTGTATCCCTGCGTGTGAGATGGGTTTCCTGGATACAGCACGCTGATGGGTTTTGGTTTTTATCCAATTTGCCACTCTGTGTCTTTTGATTGGTGCATTTAGCCCATTTACATTTAGAGTTAATATTGTTATGTGTGAATTTGACACTACCATTTTGATGCTAGCTGACTGTTTTGCCCATTGGTTCATGTAGATTCTTCATTTTGTTGATGCTCTTTATGATTTGGTATGTTTTTAGGATGGCTGGTACTGGTTGTTTCTTTCTACGTGTAATGCCTCTTTCAGGAGCTCTTGTAAAGCAGGCCTAGTGGTGACAAAATCTCTGAGTTCTTGCTTGTTTGTGAAGGATTTTATTTTTCCTTCGATTATGAAGCTCAGTTTTGCTGGATATGAAATCCGGGGTTGAAAGTTATTTTCTTTAAGAATGTTGAATATTGGCCCCCACTTTCTTCTGGCTTGTAGAGTCTCTGCTGAGAGATCTGCTGTGAGTCTGATGGGCTTCCCATTGTGGGTGACCCGACCTTTTTCTTTGGCTGCTCATAGTATTTTCTCCTTCATTTTAACCCTGGTGAATCTGATGATTATGTGCCTTGGGGTTGCTCTTCTTGTGGAGTATCTTTGTGGTGTTCTCTGTATTTCCTGGAGTTGAGTTATTTCCTGCTTTGCTAGGTTGGGGAAATTTTCCTGGATAATATCCTGAGGAGTATTTTCCAGCTTGGATTCATTCTCTTCATCATATTTGGTACACCTATCAATCGTAGGTTGGGTCTCTTCACATAGTCCCACTTTTCTTGGAGATTTTGTTCATTCTTTTTTGCACTTTTTTCTTTAATCTTGGTTTCTCATTTTATTTCATTGAGTTGATCTTAGACTTCCGATATTCTTTCTTCTGCTTGGTGAATTCGACTGTTGAAACTTGTGCATGCTTCGTGAAGTTCTCTTGTTGTGTTTTTCAGCTTCTTTAATTCATTAATATTCCTCTCTAAGTTGTCCATTCTTGTTATCATTTCCTCGAATCTTTTTTCCTATTTTTTTTTCAAGGTTCTTAGTTTCTTTGCATTGATTTAAAACCTGTTCTTTTAGCTCACTGATGTTTCTCATTATCTACCTTCTGAAGTCTGATTCCATCATTTCATGACTCTCATTCTCCATCCAGCTTTGTTCCCTTGCTGGTGAGGAGTTTTCATCCTTTGTAGGAGGTGAGGTGTTTTGGTTTCGTGTGTTTTCCTCCTTTTTGCGCTGGTTTCTTCCCATCTTTGTGGATTTATCCACCTGTCGTCTTAGTAGTTGCTGAGTTTTTAATTTGGTCTCTGAGTGGACGCTCAGATTGTTGATGGTGAAGTATTTCTGTTACTTAGTTTTCCTTCTAATGGTCTAGCCCCTCTGCTGTACGAGTGCTGAGGTCCACTCCAGGCCCTGCTTGTCTGGGGTACACCTGTAGCAGCTGTGGTACAGTGCGGGATTCTACTGGTTTCTTCTTCTGATTTCTTTGTCCCAGAATGATGCCCGCCAAATATCAGTCTGATTAGTCCTTTTTTGAGGTGAGTCTTTGGATATACAGGGTCAGAGAGCTGCTTGAGGAGACGGTCTGTACTTTATAGGAACTCCAGTGCTAAGCTGTGAGCTCTGTTGTTCATTCAGGGTTATTGGGCACCTGTGTTTAGGTCTGTTGCAGCAGAACGTATAAAGCCCCTTTTTTTCTCTAAGATGCTCTGTCTCAGTGAGTTGGGGCTTTCTTTATGAGTATCTGTTGCACTGTCCTGCCCAGCTAGGAGACAGTCTATTCACTATTTGCCAGCCGTGGCTCCGCCCTGCTAGCATGGGTCTGCCCTGCTGCCATGGGGCTTCATTCTACTGTGGTCCACTCTGCCCTGTTTGCAGAGTCTCTCTGTTATAGCGGGTTGCCTTGGCAACAGGATGCTCTGTCAGCAATGGGTGTGTACCTCAGTAGGGGCGGATTGCGTCCATAGTAGCTAATGCGCCTCCCTTACCGAGCTGCACTGTCCTGGATTCAGCTGAGCACACAGCAAATCTCCCAACACTGAGCGCCTCCAATTACCGCCCTGCTTATCCCCATGAGGGTGGGACCTGCCGAGCCTGATCTCCTGGCTCCCTGCCTCAGATTTCGTCCTCTCTCTCTCTCTCTTTTTCTCTTCAAGTTGAAAGGTTGACTCTCTCAGTGGCGCCCCAGTAGCCTGCTGATAGGATGCTGGGATCCATGTGATCTCCGGTGCTGCTGCCCACTGCACTGGCCGAAATCACACTTCCCAGGAATCTTCTGGTCTGGCTCACTGTCCAAGTCCCGTTTAATTAGGTGGGCATGTCAATCTGCCCTTCCAAATCTCATATTACTGGTTTAACAGGGCACCCATACCAGTGAGTTTTGTTCTAGGTGCCGCTGCACTGAGGCACCAGCTGTACCAGCCGCGCAAGCCAAAACACTGGCTGCACTGGTGTCCCGTGTCTCTCCTACACCTGGGAATTTCCCCTTTCTGTGGGCAACAAAAATCCGTCTGAGAATGCGGCTAGGACTCACCCTCTGCGTCTTCACTGAGAGCTGCAATCCTGAGTTGTTTCTATGGCGTCATCTTGGAAATTGGCTCCGCCATCTTGAAAATTGGCTCAGAATTGTTTTACCTAAAGTAGACTTGCCTGGAATTGCCAAGAATTGCCTTGACTAAAATTTCCTTTTTTGGAATCTCCTTGTCTAGAATTGACTTGCCTGGAATTGCCTCGAATTGCCTTGCCTGAAATTTCCTTGCCTGGATTTGCCTGAGTTGCCTTGCCTAAAATAACCTTGCCTACAACAGCCTGGAATTGCCTGGACTGTAATTTCTTTGCCTGGAATTGCCTGAAAAAAGCATGCCTGGATTAACTGTGCCTTGCATAGCATAAAATTGACTTCCCTGGAATTTCCTTTCCTCTAATTGCGTGGAATTACCTTACCTAAAATTGCGTTTTTTGGAATATCTTGAAATTGCCTTGCCTGGAATTGCCCTGCCTGAAGTTTTCTGGTATTGCCTTGCCTAAAATTGCCTTGTCTAAAATTGCGTTGCCAGGAATTGCCTTTTTTTGGAATTACCTATAAATGCATTACCTCAAATTGCTTAGAATTGCCTTGCCTAGAATTGCCTTGCCTGGAGTTTCCTGGAATTCACTTGCCTAAAATTGCCTTGACCGGAATTGCCTGGAAATACCATGCCTAATATGCCGTATTTGGAATTGCCATAAATTGCCTTTTGTATAATTGCTTTGCCTTGAATTAGGTAGAATTTCCGTGCCTGGAATTTTCTTTCCTGAAATTGCCTCGCCTGAAATTGCCTTGCCTGGAATTGATTGGACTTGCCTCTACCAAAATTGCCTTGCATGGAATTTTCTGGATTTTTTTTGCCTCGAATTACCTTGCCTGAGATTGCCTGGAATTGCTTTACCTGGAATTTCCTTGTCTGGATTTCCTGGAATTTCCTTGCCAGAAATTGGTTTAATTGTATTGCCAGGAATTGCCTTACTTGGAATTGCCTTGCGTCGAATTACCTTGCCTGAATTTTCCTGGAGTTGCCTTGCCTGGTATAGCCTTGACAGGAAATGACTGGAATTGCCTTGGCTGTAATTGCTTTGTTTTGATTTGCCTGAAAATTATATGCCTGAAATATCTGTGCCTGGAATTTCCCAGAATTGACTTCCCTGGAATTGCCTTGTGTGAAATTGCATAAAATTTCCTTGCCTAGCATTGCATTTTTTGGAAATTCCTGGAATTGCCTTGCCTGGAATTGGCTTGCGTGGAGTTGCCTGAAATTGCCTTGCCAGTAATTGCCTTTTTTTGAATTGCCGATAAATACCTTGCCTGGAATTGCCTTGCGTAAATTCGGCTTTAATTGCAGTTTCTGGAATTTTTTGGAATTGCCTTGACTGAAATTGCCTTGCCTGGATTGCCTTGCATGGTATTACCTGAAATTTCCTTGTTGATAATTGTTTTGCCAGAAATTGCTTTGCCTGGAAGTGCCTTTAATTGCCTTGCTTCAAATATTTTAGCCTGGGGTTTCCTTGCCTGAAATTGCCTTGAGTTGCTTAGCCTGGATTTTCTTTCCCTGAAGTTTCCTCAAATTTCTTTGCCTGGAGATGTGTTGCCTGCAATTGTCTGGAATCGCCTTACCTGTAATTGCCTTGCCTGAAATTGCCTTTTCTGGAATTTTCTGAAACGTCCTTGCCTGGAATTGCCTTGCCTGATATTTCCTGGATTGCCTTTCTTGGAATTGCCTCAGCTAAAATTGGCTGGAATTGCCTTGCCAAAAAATGCTCTGCCTTGAATGCCCTACAATTGCTTTGCCTGAAACTGCCTTGCATGGAATTGCTTGGAATTGCCTTGCCTGGAATTGCCTTGCCTGGAATTGCCTGGAATTGCCTTTCCTGTATTTGCCTTGCCTGGAATTGCCTTTCCTGTATTTGCCTTGCCTGGAATTTCCTAAAATTGACTTGCTTGAAGTTGCCTTTCCCATAATGCCTGGAATTGCCTTGCCCGAAATTGCCTTTCCTGGAATTGCTTGGAATTCATTTGCTGGAATTTTTTTCCTGGAATTGCCCTTAATTTCCTTGCTTAAAAAATACTTGCATGGAATTTCCTTGCCTGTAATTGCCTTGCCTGGAATTACCTGGAATTGCTTGCCTAAAGTTTCCTTGAATTGCATTGTTTTGAGTTGCCTGGATTTTTCCTGCCTGAAATTGCCTTTTTTGGAATTGCCTAGAAAGGCCTTGCCTGTAATAGCTCTGCCAGAGATTGGTTTAATTGCCTTGCCTCAAATTTCCTTGCCTGGATTTACCTGAATTTGCCTTGCCTTATATAGCCTTGCCTGAAAATGCCTGGAATTGCCTTGGCTGTAATTGCCTTGCCTGAAATTGGCTGGAAATTTTATGCCTGGCATATCCGTGCCTGGAATTGCCTGGAATTGACTTCCCTGGAATTGCCTTGCCTGGAATTTCCTAAAATTGCCTTGCCCAAAATTGCCTTTTCTGGAATTTTCTAAAATTGCCTTGCCTGGAATTGGCTTACCTGGATTTGCCTAAAATTTCCCTGCCAAAAATTTCATTTTTTAAAATTGCTGATAAATAACTGCCTGGAATTCCCTTGCCTAAATTTGGCTTTAATTGCCTTGCTTGGAATTGCCTGAAATTGCCTTGCCTCGGATTGCCTTGTTTGTAATTGATTGAAATTTTCTTTTCTGTAATTGCCTTGCCTGGAATTGTCTAGAACTGCCTTGCCTGGAATTGCTTGCAATTGCCTTGACTAAAATAGCCTTGCCTGGAAAGGCGTTGCCTGAAATTGCCTTGCCTGGACTTTTCTGGAAATACCATGGCTGATTTGCCATTTTTGGAATAACCTGGAATTGCCTTTTCTGGAATTGCCTTGCCTTGAATTGCCTAAAATTTTCTTGCCTGGAATTTTTTTGTGTCTAATTGCCTGGAATTGCCTCTCCTGTGATTGCCTTGCCTGGAATTGTTTGGACTTGTTTTTACCAGAATTGCCTTGCCTGGAATTGTCTTGTCTGGAATTGCCTCAAATTGCCTAGCCTGGAATTGCCTTGCCTGGATTTGCCTGAAATGCCTTGCTTGGAATAGCCTTTGCTACAAATGCCTGGAATTGCCTTTGCTGTAATTGCTTTGCTTGGAATTGCCTGGAAATATTATGCCTGGAATATCCGTGCCTGGAATTGCCTGGAATTGACTTTCCTGAAATTTTCTTGCCTGAAATTGCCTATAATTGCCTTACCTTAAATTGCCTTTCCTGGAATTGCCTTGCCTGGAATTGCCCTTCCTGAAGTTGCCTGGAATTGCCTTGCCTCGAATTGCCTGGAATTGCCTTGACTGAAATTGCCTTGCTTGGAATTGCCTGGAAATACCATGTTTGATTAGTCGTGTCTCGAATTGCTTGGAATAGCCTTTACAGAAATTGACTTGCCTGGAATTGCCTGGAAATACTATGCCTAATTAGTCGTGCCTGAAATTGCCTTTTCTAGAATTCCCTTGCCTTAATTGGGTAGAATTTCCTCGCTTGAAATTGCCTTGCCTGGAATAGCCTGGAATTGCCTCGCTTAAAATTGCTTTGATTGGAATTCATTGGACTTGTCTTTACTGAAATTGCCTTGTTTGGAATTGCCTGGAATTACCTTGCCTGGAATATTCTTGCCCAGAATTGCTTGCCTTGAGTTGTCTTGAACTTCCTTGCCTGCAATTGCCTGGAATTGCTTTACCTGAAAAATTTTTTTTAATTTCTTGGAATTTCTTTGCCTGGAATTGATATTTTTGAAATTGTGAAAAAATGCTTTGCCTGGAATTGCCTTTCCTGGAATTCACTTAAATTGCCTTGGCTAGTATTGCCTGGAATAACCTCGCATAAAATTGTCTTGCTGGGAAATGATTGAAATTTCCTTTCCTGTAATTGTCTTGCCTGGAATTGCCTGAAATTGCCTTGCATCAAATTGCTTTGCCTGAATTTGCCTGGAATTGCCTTACCTGAAGTTGCCTTTTTTGAAATTTTTGGAATTCCTTGCCTGGAATTGTCTTGCCTGGAATTGTCTTGCCTGGAATTGCCTTGCCTGGAATTTCCTTGTCTGAAATTGCGTTTTGTGGAATTGCCTAGAAACAACTTGCCTAAAATTGCCTTGCCAGAAATTGGTTTAATTGCATTGCCTGGAATTGCCTTGTTTGGAATTGCCTTGCCTCTAATTACCCTGCCTGAATTTTTTTGGAGTTGTTTTGCCTGATTGAGCCTTGCCTGGAAATGCCTGGAATTGCTTCGGCTGTAATTGCTTTTCCTGGATTTGAATGGAAATTCTATGCCTGGAATATCTGTGCCTGGAATTGCCCGGAATTGACTACCCTGAAATTACCTTGCATGAAATTGCCTAAAATTGCCTTCCCTAAAATTGCGTTTTTTGGAAATTACTGGAATTGCCTTGCCTGAAATTGGCTTACCTAGAGTTGCCTGAAATTGCCTTGCCAGAAATTGTCTTTTTTTGAATTGCCAATAAATACCTTGCCTGGAATTGCCTTGCCTAAAGTTGACTTTAATTGCCATTTCTGGAATTTTCTGGAATTGCCTTGCCTGAAATTGTCTTGCCTGCTATTGCCTGGATTGCCTTGCTTGTTATTGCCTGGAATTTTCTTACCAGAAATTGCCTTGCCTGGAAGTGACTTTAATTGCCATGCTTCAAATATTTTTTTCCTGGAGTTTCCTTGCCTGAAATTGCCTGGAATTACCTGGAATTTACTTCCCTAAAATTGCCTTGCCTGAAATTGCCTTGCCTGGAGGTGCCTGAAATTGCCTTGCTAAAAATTGCTGTTTTTGGAATTGTCTGTAAATGCCTTGCCTGGAATTGCCTTGCCTGGAATTGGCTTTTATTGCCTTGCCTGTAATTGTCTGAAATTGCCTTTCCTGTATTTGCCTTGCCTGGAATTGGCTGGAATTGACTTGGCTGAAATTGCCATTCCCAGAATGCCTGGAATTGCCTTGCCTGAAATTGTCTTGCCTGGAATTGCCTTTTCTAGAGTTGCCTGGAATTCATTTTTTTAAATTTTCTTTTTCAGAATTGTGTTTAATTGCCTTGCTTCCAATATTTTTGCCTGGAATTGCCTTGCTTGTAATTTTCTGGAATTGCATTACCTGTAATTGCTTTGCTAAAGGTTTTTGGAAATGCCTTGTTTTGAGTTGCCTGGAATTTTCTTGCCTGAAATTGCGTTTCGTGGAATTGCCTAGAAATGCCTTGCGTGGAATTGCCTTGCCAGAAATTGATTTAATTTCATTGCCTGGAGTTGCCTTGTTTGGAATTGCCTTGCCTCAAATTGCCTTGCCTGGATTTACCTGAAATTGCCTTGCCTGGAAATGCCTGGAATTGTTTTGGCTGTAATTGCTTTGCCTGGAATTTCCTGAAAATTTCATGCCTGAAACATCCGTGCCTGAAATTTTCTGAAATTGCCTCTCCTGAAATTGCCTTGCAGAGAATTGATTGGAATTACCTTTCCTGTAATTTTCTTGCCTGGTAATGCCTGAAATTGCCTTGCCTAGAATTGCCTGGAATTGCCTTGCCTGGATTTGCCTGGAATTGATTTGCCTGGAATTGCCTTTTCTGGAATTGCATTGCGTTGAGTTAAGTAGAATTGCCTTGCCTGGAATTGCCTTGCCTGAATTTCCCTGTAATTGCTTCGCCTGAAATTGCTTTGCCTGGAGTTTATTGGACTTGCTTTTACTGGAAATGTTTTGCCTGGAATTGCCTGAAATTGCCTTGCCTGGAATTGCCTTTCCCAGAATTGCCTTGCCTGGAATTGCCTGAAATTTTCTTGCTTAGAATTGCATTTTTTGAAATTACATAGAAATGCTTTGCCTGGAATTGCCTTGCCTGGAATTCGCTTTAATTGCATTGCCTGGTATTGCCTCGCCTGAAATTTCCTTGCTGGGAATTGATTGGAATTGCCTTTCCTCTAATTGTCTTGCTTAGAAATGCCTGGAATTGCCTTGCCTGGAATTGCCTAAGTTGACTTGCCTGGAATTGCCATTTCTGGAATTTTGTGGAATTGCCTTGCCTGGAATTGCCTTTCCTGAAATTGACTGGATTGCCTTTTCTGGTATTGCCTGAAATTGCCTTGTTGAAAATTGTTTTGCCGGGAATTATTTTGCGTGGAAGTGCCTTTAATTGCCTTGCTTCGAAAATTTTTGCCTGGAGTTTCCTTGCCTGAAATTGCCTAGAGTTGCCTAGCCTAGATTTTCTTTCCCTAAAATTTACTCAAATGTCTTTACCTGGAAATGGCTTGCTGGGAATTGCCTGGAATTGCCTTGCTTGTAATTGCCTTCCCCAGAATTGTCTTTAATTGTCTTTTCTGAAATTGCCTTGTCTAAAATTACCTGGATTGCCTTGCCCAGAATTGTCTTTAATTGCCTTTCCTGACATTGGCTTGCCTAAAATTACCTGGATTGCCTTGCCTGGAATTGGCTGGGAATTCCTAGCCTGAAATTGCTCTACCTTGAATGGCCTACAATTGCTTTGCCTGAACCTGCCTTGCCTGGAATTGCTTGGAATTGCCTTGCCTGGAATAGCCTTGCCTGGAATTGAATTGACTAAAGTTTTCTTGCCTGAAATTGCCTGAAAATACTATGCTTGACTAGTCTTGCCTGGAATAGCCTGGAATTGCCTTGACTAAAATTTTCTTGCCTGGAAATACTATGCCTGATTAGTCGTGCCTGGAATTGCCTGGAATTGCCTATTCTCGAATTTCCTTGCCTAGAATTGGGTAAAATTGCCTTGCCTGGCATTGTCTCTCCTGAAATTGCTTTGGCTTAAATTGATTGGACTTGACTTTACTGGAATCGTCTTGCCTGAAATTGCCTTGCCTGGAATTTGCTAAAATTGCCTTGCCTGGAATTGCCTGGAATTCCCTCACCTAAAATTGCCTTCCCAGGAGTTAACTGGAATTGCCTTTCCTGTAATTGTCTTGCCTGGAATTGCCTGGAATTTCCTTGTCTGAAAATTCCTTGCCTGGAGTTGCCTGGCATTGACTTACCTGAAATTGCCTTTTCTGAAATTGCTTGAAAATGTCTTGCCTGAAATTGCCTTGCCAGGAATTGTCTTTTATTGTTTTGTGTGCCATTTCCTTGCCTTGAATTTCCTTATTTGGAATTGCCTGGAATTGCGTTTCCTGTATTTGCCTTGCCTGGAATTGCCTGAAATTGCCTTGCCTAAAATTACCTTACTGGAATGCCTGGAATTGCCTTGCCTGGAATTGCCTTGCCTGGAGTTGCCTGAAATTGCCTTGTCTAGATGTCCCTGGAATTATTTTCCCTGATATAGCCTTGATAGGAAATGACTGGCATATCCTTGGCTGTAAGTTCTTTGCCCTTAGTTGCCTGGAAATACCTTGCCTACAATATCTGTGCCTGAAATTACCTGAAATTTATTTCCCTAAAATTGCCTTGCCTGGAATTGTCTTGCCTGGAGGTGCCTGAAATTGCTTTGCCAAAAATTGCCGTTTTTGGAATTGCCTTTAAATGCCTTGCCTGGAATTGCCTTGCCTGGAATTGGCTTTAAATGCCTTGCCTGTAATTGTCTAAATTTGCCTTTCCTGTATTTGCCTTGCCTGGAATGGCTTGGAATTGACTTGGTTAAAATTGCCTTTTCCAGAATGCCTGGAATTGCCTTGCCTAAAATTGTCTTGCCTGGAATTGCCTTGCCTAAAATTGTCTTGCCTGAAATTGCCTTGCCTGGAATTGCCTTTTCTAAAATTGCTTGGAATTTGTTTCCTGGAATTTTCTTTCTTGAAATTGCTTTTAATTTCCTTGCTTCGAATATTTTTGACTGAAATTTCCTTGCCTGTAATATTCTGGAATTGCATTGCCTGTAATTGTCTGGAATTGCCTAGCCTAAAGTTTCCTGGAATTGCCTTGCTTCGAATATTCTTGCCTGGAATTACCTTGCCTCAAATTGCCTGGAATTGTCTTGCCTAGAGTTTCCTGGAATTGTATTTCTTTGAGTCTCCTGGAATTTTCTTGCCTGCAATCTCCTTTTGTGGAATTGCCTAGAAATTTATTGCCTGGAATTGCCTTGCCAGAAATTGGTTTAATTGCATTGCCTGGAATTGCCTTGTTTGGAATTGCTTTGCCTCGAACTGCCTTGCCTGTATTTTCCTGGAACTGCCTTGCCTGGTATAGTTTTGCCTGGAAATGCCTGGAATTGCCTTGGCTTTAATTGCTTTGTCTGGAATTGCCTGGAAATTCCATGCCTGAAGTATCCGTGCCTGGAATTGCCTGGAATTGAATTCCCTAGAATTGCCTTTTCTGGAATTGCCTAAAATTGCCTTGCCTAAAATTGCCTTTTCTGGAATTTTTTGAAATTTGCTTGCCTGGAGTTGCCTGAAATTGTCTTGCCAGGAATTGCCTCTTTTGGAATTGCTGATAAATACATTGCCTGGAATTACCTTACCTAAAGTTGGCTTTAATTGCCTTGCTTGGAATTGCCTGAAATTGCCTAGCCTCGGATTTCCTTGCCTTTAATTGATCGGAATTGCCTTTTCTGTAATTGCCTTGTTTGGAATTGCCTGGATATGCCATTCCTGAAATTGCTTGCAATTGCCTTGCCTAGAATAGCCTTGCCTGAAATTGCGTTGCCTGAAATTGCCTTGTTTGGAATTGCCTGGAAATACCATGCCTGATTTGCCCTGCTGGAAAAAACCTGGAATTGCCTTGCCTTGAATTTTCTAGAATTTTCTTTCTTGGAATTTTTTTGTCTGTAATTGCCTGGAATTTCTTCGTCTGGGATTGCTTTTCCTGAAATTGTTTGGACTTGCCTTTACCGGAATTGCTTTGCTGGAATTGTCTTGCCATGAATTGCCTTGCCTAGAATTGACTTGCCTGAAATTGCCTAAATTTGCCTTGTCTGGAATCACCTAGCCTGGAATTGCCTTCTCAGAATTTTCCTAAATTGCCTTGCCTGGAATAGCCTTGCCTACAAATGCCTGTAATTGTTTGTCTGTAATTGCTTTGCCTGGAATTGCCTAAAAATAGCATGCCTGGAATATTCGTGTCTGGTATTTCCTGGAACTGACTTCCCTGGAATTTTCTTGCCTTGAATTGGGTAGAATTGCCTTGCCTGAAATTGTTTTGGCTGGAGTTGCCTGAAATTGGCACGCCTGAAACTGCTTTCGCTGGAATTGATTGGACTTGCCTTTATTGGAATTGCCTTTCCTGGAATTGCCTGAAATTTCCTTGTCTGGAATTGCCTTGACCAGAATTGCTTGCCTGAAATTGCCTCGAATTGCCATGTAAAATTTTCTGGAATTGCTATACCTGGAATTTTTTTGCCTGAAATTGCCTGGAATTTTTTTGCCTAAAATTTCTTTTTTTTTGAAATTGCGTAGAAATGCTCTTCCTGGAATTGCCTTGCCTGGAATTAGCTTTAATTGTGTTGCCTGGAATTACCTCGCCTGGAATTGCCTTGCCAAAAATTGATTGGAATTGCCTTTCCTGTAATGGTCTTGATTAGAAATGCCTGGAATTGCCTTGCTTGGTGTTGCCTAAAATTGCCTTTCCAAAAATTGCCTTGCCTGGGGTTGCCTGGAATTGACTTGCCTGAAATTGCCTTTCCTGGATTTGCCTGGAATTGTCTTTCCTGTAAAATCCTTACCTGAAAATGCCTGGAATTGTTTTGGCTGTAATTGTTTTGCCTGGAATTGCCTGGAAATACCATGCCTAAAATATCCCTGCCTGAAATTTTTTGGAATTGACTTCCGTCGAATTGCCTTACATAGAATTGCCTAGAATGGCCTTGCCTGAAATTGTCTTTACTGGAGTTGCCTGAAATTGCCTTGCTTGGAATTGCCTAACCAGGAATTTTTTGCCCAGAATGCCTGGAATTGCCTTGCCTGGAAATGTGTATTTTGGAATTGCCTTGCCTGGGATTGCTGGGAATTGCCTTTACTGTATTTGCCTTGCCTGAAATTGCCTGGAATTGCCTTGCCTAAAATTGCCTTGCCCAGAATGCCTGGAATTGCCTTGCCTGTAATTGTTTTGCCTGTAATTGCCTTGCCTAAATTTTTCCAGAATTTCCTTGCCTTGAGTTGCCAGGACTTTTTTTTCTGAAATTACCTTTTGTGGAATTGCCTAGAAATGCCTTGCCTGGAATTGCCCTGTCAGAAATTGGTTTAATTGCATTTCCTAAAATTGCCTTGTTTGAAATTGCCTTGCCTTGAATTTCCTTGCCTGGACTCACCTGGAATTGCCTATCCTGGTATAGTTTTGCCTGAAAATACTTGGAATTGCCTTGGCTGTATTTGCTTTGACCTAAATTGCCTGAAAATTCTATTCCTGGAATATCCGTGCCAGGAATTGCCTGAAATTGACTTCCCTGAAATTTTCTTGTCTGGAATTGCCTTTTCTGGAGTTGCCTGAGAATGCCTTGCCTGGAAATGGCTTCACAAAATTTGTCTTTTATTTTCTTGCCTAAAATTTCCTTTCCTGAAATTGCCTTACCTGGATTTGCCTTGCCTGGGATTGCCTGAAATTGCCTTCTATGGATTTGCCTTTTCTGGCATTGCCTTGCCTGGAATTGCTTGCCCAGAATGCCTGGAATTGCCTTGACTGAAATTGTTCTCTCTGGAATTTTCTTGCGTGGGATTGCCTGGAATTGCCTTTCTTGTATTTGTGTCACCTAGAGGACCCCATCATCTCAGCCCAGAAACTCCTGAAAGTGATAAGCAACTTCAGCAAAGTCTCAGGATATAAAATCAATGTGCAAAAATCACAAGCACTTTCATATACCAATAAAAGACTTAAAGAGAATTAAATCAAGAACGACCTGCCATTCAAAATTGCTACAAAGAGAATAAAATACCTAGGAATACAACTCACAAGGAAGGTAAGGGACCTCTTTAAGAAAAACTACAAACCACTGCTCAACGAAATAAGAGAGGACACAAACAGATGGAGAAACATTCCATGTTCGTAGTTAGGAAGGATCAATATCGTGAAAATGGCTATACTGCCCAAACTAATTTACACAATCAATGCTACCCCCATCAAACTACCATTGAATTTCTTCACAGAACTGGAGAAAACCACCATGAACTTCATATGGAACCAAAAGGGAGCCCACATAGCCAAGTCAATTCTAAGCCAAAAGAACACAGCGGGAGGCATCACACTACCAGACTTCAAACTATACTACAATGCTACAGTAATCAAAACAGCATGGTACTGGTACCAAAACAGAGAGATAGACCAATGAAACAGAACAGAGACATCGGAGGCAACACAACATATCTACAACCATATAATCTTTGATAAACCAGACAAAAACAAGCAATGGGGAAAGAATTTGTTGTTTAATAAGTGGTGTTGAAAAAACTGGCTAGCCATGTGCAGAAAGCAGAAACTGGACCCCTTCCTGACACCTTACACTAAAATTAACTCCAGATAAATTAAAGACTTAAACATAAGACCTGGCACCATAAAAACCCTAGAAGTAAATCTAGGCAAAACCATTCAGGACATAGGAGTAGGCAAGGACTTCATGACCAAAACACCAAAAGCATTGGCAACAAAAGCAAAATAGACAAATGGGACCTAATCAAACTCCACAGCTTTTGCACAGCAAGAGAAACAGTCACTAGAGTGAATCTGCAACCATCAGAATGGAAAAAAATCTTTGAAGGTTACCCATCTGACAAAGAGCTGATATCCAGAATTTATAAAGAATTCAAACAGATTTACAGGAAAAAAACAAATAAGCCCTTTCAAAAATGGGCAAAGGATATGAACAGACACTTTACAAAAGAAGACATACATGAGGCCAACAAACACATGAAAAAATGCTCATCATCACTGGTCATTAGAGAGATGCAAATCAAAACTGCATTGAGATACCATCTCACGCCAGTTAGAATGGCGATCATTAAAAAATCTGGAGACAACAGATGCTGGAGAGGATGTGGAGAAAAAGGAACACTCTTACACTGTTGGTGGGAGTGTAAATTAGTTCAACCATTGTGGAAGACAGTATGGCGATTTCTCAAGGATCTACAAATAGAAATTCCATTTGACCCAGCAATCCCATTACTGGGTATATATCCAAAGGACTATAAATCGTTCTACTATAAGGACACATGCACACGAATGTTCATTGCAGCACTGTTTACAATAGCAACGACCTGGAGCCAACCCAAATGCCCATCGATGATAGACTGGACTGGGAAAATGTGGCATACATATACCATGAAATATTATGCCGCAATAAAAAATGATGAGTTTTTGTCCTTTGTAGGGACATGGATGAATCTGGAGAACATCATTCTCAGCAAACTGACACAAGAACAGAAAACGAAATACCACACGTTTTCACTCATATGTGGCTGAGAAAAATTAGAACACATGGACACATGGAGGGGTCTACTGCACACTGGGGTCTATTGGGGAATGGGGGAGGGTCAGCAGCGGGGAGATGAGCCGGGATAGCCTGGGGAGAAATGCCAAGTGTGGGTGAAGGGGAGGAAGGAAGCAAAACACACTGCCATGCGTGTACCTATGCAACTATCTTGCACGTTCTGCACACCTACCTGAAAACCTAAAATGCAATAAAAATTAAAAAAAATTTCCAAGCAATTTCAGGCAAGGAAGCTCCAGGCGAGGCAATTGTAGGCATTCAAAACAAAGCAATGCCAGCCAAGACAATTACAGGCAAGGCAATCCAGAAAATTCCAGGCAAGACAATTCCAGGTAAGGAAGTTCCAGGAAATTTCAGAAAAGGCAATTCCAGGCAAGGCAATTATAAGCAAGGCAATATCAGGCAATTCTAGGAAAGGCAACTCCAGGCCAAGGAAGTAGAGAAAATTTCAGGGAATGAAAATCCAGGCTAGGCAACTCCAGGCAATTTCAGGCAAAGAAACTCAAGGCAAAAATATTCAAAGCAAGGCAATTAAAAGCACTTCCAGGCAAAGCAATTTCTGGCAAAACAGTTTCCAACAAGGCAATTCCAGGCAAGGCAACTTCTGAAAAATGCAGGCAAGGCAATTTCAGGCAATGCAATTGCAGGCCACGAAATTCCAGGCAATTCCAGGAAAGGCAAATTTAGGCAAGGAAATTCTAGGCAATTATAGGCAAGGCAATGCCAGGAAATTCAATTTCAGGCAATTTCAGCCACGGATATTTTAGGCATGGTATTTTCTGGTAATTCCAGGCAAAACAATTAGAGCCAAGGCAATTTCACGCATTTCCAGGCAAGGCTATTTCAGGCAAAACAATTCCAGGCTAATTTAGGAAAGGCAATTCTAGGCAACTTCAGGCAAAGCACTACAAGGCAAAGCAATTCCAGGACTTTCAATTTCAGGCAACGCAATTATAGGCAATTCCAGGCAAGGAAATTCCAGGCAAGGCATTTCCAGGCAGTTCCAGAAAATGAAATTAATGGCAAGGCAATTCCAGGCAATTCTGGGCAAGGCAATTCCAGGCACGGCAATTCCAGGCATTTCTAAGCAAGACAATAACAGGAAAGGCAATTTCAATCAATTCCCACCAAGGCAATTCCAGGTGAGGCAATTCCAGGCAATGCAATTAAAGTCAATTTCAGGCAAGGCAATTCCCGGCAAAGAATTTCTATGCAATTTCAAAAAAGAAAACAATTACAGGCAAGATAATTCCAGGCAATTCAAGGCAAGGCAATTCTGGGCAAGGCAATTCCAGGTGAGGCAATTTCAGGCAAAATATTTTCAAGAAGAGAAAGTCCAATAAATTCCAGGCAAAGCAATTTCCGGCCAAGCAATTTTTGGAAAATCCAGGCAAGGCAATTCCAAGCAAGGCCATTTTATGCAAGTGAAGGAAAGGCAATTCCAGAGAAGGCAACTTCAGGGAAGTCAATTCCAGGCAACTCCAGGCAATAATATTTTAGAAAAAAACAATTCTAGAAAATTCTCAGCAAGGAAATTTTAGGCAAGTCAATTTCAGGCAAATCCTGGCAAGGTAATTTCAAAAAAGGCAATTCCAGGCAATTCCATGCAAGGCAATTCTACACAATTCAAGGCAAAACAATTCCAGAAATGGCAATTCCAGACAAATCCAGGTAACACAATTTCAGAAAAGGCAATTCCAGGCAATTCCAGACAAGGGATTTCCAGGCAATTCCAGGCAGAAAAATTACAGGAAAGGCAATTCCAATCAATTCCAACTAAGGCAATCCCAGTCGAGGCAATTCCAGGAAATTTCATTCAATGGAATTAAAGCAAATTTCAGGCAAGGCAATTACAGGCAAGGCATTTCTACACAATTCCAAAGAGGACAATTCTAGGCAAGAAAATTGCAGGCAAGTTCAGGCAGTGAAATTCCAGGAAAAATAATTCAAAAAATTTCATTAAAGGCAACTTCAGGTAAAAGTATTCTACCCAATTTAAGACAAGGAAATTCCAGGAAAGTCAATTCCGGGCAATTCCAGGCACGAATATTCCAGGCATACTATTTTCAGGCAATTTTAGGCAAAGCAAATACACCCAAGGCCATTCCAGGCATTTGTAGGCAAGGCTATTTTAGGGAAGGCAATTCAGGCAAATCCAGGCAAGGCAATTCCAAAACAAATTTAGAAATGGCAATTCCAGGCAAGGCAACTTCAGAAAGTTCTACACAAGGCAATTCCAGGCAAGGCAATTCCAGGAAAGGCAATTCTGGGCAAGGCAATTCCAGGCAAGGCAATTCCAGGCAACTCCAGGCAAGGCAATTTTAAAAGAGGCAATCCCAGGCAATTTCAGGAAAGGCAATCGCAGGCGAATTCAGGCAGGGCGATTCAAGGCAAGGCAATTCCAGGAAATTCCATGAAAGGCAATTTCAGGTGAGGCAATTTTACCCAATTCAATGCAAGAAAATTTCAGGGAAGTCAATTTTGGGCAATTCCAGGCAAGTCTATTTTAGGCAAGGCAATTCCAAGCAATTCCAGACAAGGAAGTTTCAGGCAAAAAAATTGTAGGCCATTCAAGGCAGAGCAATTCCAGGCAAAGCAATTCCAGCCAATTCCAGCCAAGGCAATTACAGGCAAGGCAATTGAGGAAATTCCAGGCAACAATATTCCAGGCAGAAATGTTCCAGGAAATTCCAGGCAAGGGAATTCCAGGAAAAACTATAACAATCAAGGCAATTCCAGGCAATTCCAAGTAAGGCATCTCAAGGCAAAGAAATTCGAGGAAATATCAAAGAAAATCCAGGCTATGCAACTTCAGGCAATTTCAGGCAAGAAAACTCCAGGCAAAAATATTTGAAGCAAGGCAATTAAAGGCACTTCTAGGCAAGGCAATTCGTGGCAAAACAATTTCTGACAAGGCAATTCTAGGAATACCAGGCAAGGAAATTCTAGGAAACTCCAGGCAAAGCAATACAAGGCAAGGCAATTCCAGGAAATTCCAAGACTGTCAATTTCAGGCAACGCAATTCTAGGCAATTTAAGGCAAGGAAATTCCAGGCAATGCATTTCCAGGCAATTCCATAAAAGGCAATTTCAGGCAAGTCAATTCCAGGCAACCCCAGGCAAGACAATTCCTGGCAACCAATTCCAGGCAAGACAATTCCAGGCAATTGTAAGCAACGCAATTCCAGGAATTTCTAAGTAAGACAATTACAGAAAAGGCAATTCCAATCAATTCCCACTAAGGCAATTCCAGGTGAGGCAATTTCAGGCAATGCAATTAAAGCGAATTCCAGGCAAGTCAATTCCAGGCAACGAATTCTACGCAATTTCAAAAAAGGCAATTCCAGGCAAGGAAATCCCAGAAAAAAACATTTCTAGGCAACGCAATTTTAGGCAAGGCAATTCCAGGCAGGGCATTTCCAGAAAAAGCAAGGCCAATAAATTCCAGGCAAAGCAATTTCAGGCGAAGGAATTCCAGGAAAATCCAGGCAAGGCAATTCCAGGCAAAACAATACTACGCAATTTAAGAAAATGCAATTCCAGAGACGGCAATTCTAGGCAAGTCAATTCGAGGCAACTTCAGGCAAGGTAATTCCAGAAAATGCAATTCCAGGCAAGTCAATTCCAAAAAACTACAGGCAAGACAATTCCAAAAAAGGCAATTCCAGGCGATTCCAGGCAAAAGATTTACCGGCAATTCCAGGCAAGAAAATTACAGAAAAGACAATTTTAATCAATTTCCGGGATGGCAATCCCAGGCGAGGCAATTCCAGGCAATTCCAGGCAACGCAACTAAAGCAAATTTTAGGCAAGGCAATTACAGGCAAGGCATTTCTACGCAATTCAAAAGAAAACAATTCTAGGCAAGGAAATTCCAGGGAAGTCAATTCCGGGCAACTCCAGGCACGAATACACCAGGCATGCTCTTTCCAGGCAATTCCAGGAAAAGCAATTACAGCCAAGGCAATTCCAGGCATTTACAGGCAAGGCAATTCAGGCAAATCCAGGCAAGGCAATTGCAGGCAAGGCAATTCAAGGCAATTCCAGGCAAATTAATTCTAGGCAAGGCAATGCTGGGATAGGCAATTTCAGTCAACGCAATTGCAGGCAATTCCAGGAAAGGCTGTTCCAGGCAAGGCAATTACAAGCAATTCCATGCAAGGCAGTTCCAGGCAAAGCAATTGTAGGCCATTCAAGGTAGACCAATTCCAGGCAAGGCAATTTCAGTCAACGCAATTCCAGGCAATTCCAGGAAAGGCTGTTCCAGGCAAGGCAATTACAAGCAATTCCATGCAAGGCAGTTCCAGGCAAAGCAATTGTAGGCCATTCAAGGTAGACCAATTCCAGGCAAGGCAATTTCAGTCAACGCAATTCCAGGAAACTTCAAGCAAGGCTATTCTATGCAAGGTAACTCCAGGCAATTTTAGGCAAGGCAGTTCCAGGCAAAACAATTGTAGGCAATTCCAAGCAAGGCAATTCCAGCCAATTCCAGCCAAGGCAATTACAGGCAAGACAATCCAAAAAATCCCAGGAAAGGCAATTACAGGCAAGGCAATCCAAAAAATTTCAGGCAAGGCAATTTCAGGCAAGGCAATTACAGGCAAGGCAATTCCAGGCAAGGCATCTTCAGGCAAAGAAATTCGAGAAAATTTCAGGGAAAGAAAATCCAGAATAGGCAACTTCAAGCAATGTCAGGCAAGAAAAATTTAGTCAAAAATATTTGAAGCAAGGCAATTAAAGGCACTTTCAGGCAAGGCAATTTCTGGCAAAACAATTTTTGACAATTTAATTCAAGGCAATACCAGGCAAGGCAATCCAAGCAATAGCAGGCACAGCAATTCCAGGCAAGGCAATTCCAGAAAATCCCAGAAATGGCAATAACAGGCAAGGCAACTTCTTGCTATTCCAGGCAATGCAATGTTAGGTAAGGCAATTTCAGGCAAGGCAATTCCAGGCAATTTCAGAAAAGGCAATTTTAGGCAAGACAATTCTAGGCAACTCTAGGCAAGGCAATTTCACGGAAGTCAATTCCAGGCAATTCCAGGCACGGATATTCCAGGCATGGTATTTCAAGCCAATTCCAGGCAAAGAAATTACAGCCAACGCAATTCCAGGCATTTCCAGGCAAGGCTATTCCAGGCAAGGCAATTCCAGGCAAATTCAGGCAAGGCAATTCCAGGAAAATCAATACAAGGCAAGGCAATTTTAGAAAATTCCAGGATTGTAAATTTCAGGCAAGGCAGTTCTAGGCAATTTCAGGCAAGGAAATTCCAGGAGAGGTATTTTCAGGCAATTCCAGAAGAGGCAATTTCAGGCAAGTAAATTTCAGGAAACTCCAGGCAAGGTAATTCCTGGAAAGGCAATTTCAGGCATTTCTGGGCAAGGCAATTCCAGGCATTTCTAAGCAAGTCAATTACAGGAAAGGCAATTCCAATCAATTCCTGGCAAGGCAATTCCAGGCAACACAATTGAAGCGAATTCCAGGCAAGGCCATACCAGGAAAAGCATTTCTATGCAATTGCAAAATAGGCAATTCCAGGCAAGGCAATTCTGGGCAACACAACTTCAGGCAACTCCAGGCATGGCAATTCCAGGCAAGGAAATTCCAGAAAATAGACTTTCAGGCAAGGAAATTCAAGGGAAGTCAATTCCAGGCAATTTCAGGCATGGAGATTCCAGGCAAAATATTTCAAGACAATTCCAGGCAAAGCAACTACAGCCAAGGCAATTTCAGACATTTCCAGGCACAGCAAATCAGGCATGGTATTTCCAGGCAATTCTAGGCAAAGCAATTTCAGGCAATTCTATTCCAGGCAATTCCAGACAAGGCTATTCTAGGCAAAACAATTCCAAACAATTTCAGGCAAGGCAGATGCAGGCAGAAAAATTGTAGGCCATTCAAGGCAGAAAAATTTCAGTCCAGGCAATTCCAAGCAATTCCAGGCAAGTCAATTCCAGGAAAAGCTGTTCCAGGAAATTCCAGGCAAGGAAATTTCAAAATAAGCAATTCCAGGCAATTCCAGGTGAGCCAATTTGAAGGAATTCCAGGCAAGGCAATTCCAGACAAGGCAGTTTCTGAAAAGGCAAGAGCAAATTATTCCAGGCAAGGCAATTTCAGGTGAGGCAATTCCAGGCAATAACTGACAAAAAAATTCAGGCAAGGAACTTCTATGCAATTCAAGGCAAGGCAATTTCAGAAAAGGCAATTTCAGGTTATTCCAGGCACGGCAAATAAGGCATGATATTTTCAGGGAAGGCAATTTCAGGCAAGGCTATTCCAGACAAGGCTATTTTAGGCAAGGAAATTCCAAGCAATTTCAGGCAAGGCAATTTCAGGCAAGGGAATTATAAAAAAGGAAATTGCAATCAATTCTAGGCAAGGCAATCCAAGGCGAGGCAATTACAGGTGATTCCAGGCAAGGCAGTTAAAGCAAAATTTAGGCTAGTCAATTTCAGGCAAGGTATTTATCAGCAATTCCAAAAAAAGCAATTCCTGGCAAGGCAATTTCAGGCAATTCCAGGCAAGCCAATTCCAGGCAAGGCAATTCCCGGACATTTCAGGAAAAACAATTTTAGGCAATTCCAGGCAATGCAATTTTAGGGAAGTCAATTCCAGGGAATTCCAGGCACGGATATTTCAGACATGGAATTTCCAGGCAATACCAGGCAAAGCAATAACAGAAAAGGCAATTCCAGGCATTTTCAGACAAGGTTATACCAGGCAAGGCAATTTCAGGTAAATCCAGGCAAGGGTATTCCAGGCAAGGCAATTTCAAACAAGGCAATTTCAGGCAATGCAATTAAATCAATTTCTGGCAAGGCAATTCCAGGCAAGGCATTTTTAGCTAATTCCACATAAGGCAATTTCAGGCAAGGAAATTTCAGGACACTCAAGGCAAGGCAATTCTAGGAAACTCTAGGCAAGGATATTCTAGGCAATTACAGGTAAGGCAATTCCAGGCAAGGCAAATACAGAAAAGGCAATTCCAGGCAATCACAGGCAAGGCAATTCCAAAAATAAACAATTCCATGCAAGGCAATTCCATGCATGTCAATTCCAAGCAAGACAATTCCAGACAATGCAATTAAACCAATTCCTGGCAATGCAATTCCAGGTGAGACATTTTTAGGCAATTCCAGAAAAAGAAATTTCAGGAAACTCAAGCAAGGCAATTCTAGGTAACTCTACACCATGCAATTTTAGGCAAGGCAATTCCAGGCAATTCCAGGCAAGGCAATTCCAGGCAAGTCAATCCAAGGCAATTCCAGGCAAGGGTATTCTAGGCAAGGAAATTTCAGGCAAGACAATTCCAGGCAATTTCATGTAAGGCAATTTTAGTAAAGACAAGTCCAATCAATTCCAGGCAAAGCAATACTACACGAGGCAATTCCTGGCAACCCCAGACAAGAAAATTCCAGGCAAGGCAATTCTAGGCAATTCAAAGTAAGGCAATTCCAGAAAAAAGAATTTCTGATTATTGCAAACATGGCATATCAGGCATGGTATTTCCAGGCAATTTCAGGCAATGCAATTTCAGGCAAGTCAAATCCAGGCAAGGCTATTCCAGGCAAGGCGATTTCAATCAAGGCAATTCCAGGCAGTGAAATTGCAGGCCATTCCAGGCAAGACAATTCTAGGCAGGAAATTCCAAAAAATTGCAGGCAAGGCCATTCCAGGCAAGGCAATTCCAGGCAATTCCAGACAAGGCAACTCCAGACAAACTAATTTGAGGAAATTCCAGGAAAATAAATGTCAGGCAAGGCAACTCCAGGAAATTTCAGGCAAGGCAATTCCAGGCAAGAATATTCGAGGCAAGGTAATTAAACAGACTTCCAGGCAAAACAATTTCCAGCAAGGCAATTTCTGTCAAGGCAATTCCAGGCAATTTCCAGCAAGCCAATTCCTGTCAAGTCAATTCCAGGCAATTCCAGGCAAGGCAATTCCAGTCAAGGCAATCCAGGAAGTTTGAGGCAAGGCAACTCTAGGCAAGAAAATTCGAGGATATTCCAGAAAAGGAAATTCCAGGCAAAACAACTTCAGGCAATTTCAGGCAAGGCAATTCCAGGGAAGGCAATTTCAGGAAATTCCTTTCAAGACAATTCCAGGCAAGGATATTTGAGGCAACACAATTAAAGGCAATTCCAGGCAAGGCAACTCCAGGCAAAGAAATTCCTGGCAATTCCAGACAAGGCAATTCCAGGAAAGAAAATTCCAGGCAAGGGAATTTAAAACAGGGCAATTCCAGGCAAGGCAGTTCCAAACAATGCAATTCCAGAAAATGCAATTATAAAAATTCTTGGCAAGGCAATTCTAAGCAAGGTATTTTCAAGTAATTACAAAAAAGGCAATTTCAGGCAAGAAAATTCCAGGCCACTTTATGCAAGACAATTCCAGACAAGGCAATTTCAGGCAATTCTAGAGAAGGTAATTCCAGAAAATTCCAGGCAAGGCAATTCCAGGCAAATATATTAAAGGCAATTCCAGGCAAGGCAACTGCAGGCAATTCATTTCCAGGCAAGGCAATTTCAGGCAAGGCAGTTTCAGGTAGGGCCATTACAGGCAAGGCAATTCCAAACAAGGCAATTTCTAGCAAGGCAAGTAAAGCAAATTTTTGGCAAGGCAATTCCAGGCAAAGCATTTCCAGGCAATTTCAGAAATGGAAATTCCAAGCAAGGCAACTCCAGGCAATTCCAGGCAAGCAATTCGAGGCAAGTAAATTTCAAGCAATATCAGGCAAGGCAATTACAGGGAAGGCAATTACAGGCAATTCCAGGCACGGAAATTCCAGGGAAGTCAATTCCAGCCAATTCAAAGCACAAATATTCCAGGCATGGTATTTCCAAATCATTTCTGGTAAAGCAATTACAGCCAAGGCAATTTCAGGCATTTCCAGGCAAAGCTATTCCAGGCAAGGCAATTCCAGGCAAATCCAGGAAAGGCAATTCCAGGCTTGGCAATTCCAGAAAACTCCAGGCAAGGCAATTTCAGGCAAGACAATTCAAGTCAATTTTCTGAAAGGCAATTTTAAGCAAGGTAATTCCAGGGGAGTCAATTCCAGGCAATTCCAGGCACGGATATTCCAGGCATGGTATTTCTAAAGCATTTCAGCCAAAGCAATTACAGCCAAGGCAATTTCAGGCATTTCCAGGCAAAGATATTCCAGGCAATGCAATTCCAGGAAAATGCAGGCAAGGCAATTTCAGGCAACTACAGGCAAGGCAATTCCAGGCAAGGCAATTCAAGAAAATTCCAGAAAAGGCAATTTTAGGCAAGGCATATTTAGGCAATTCCAGGCAATTCCAGGCATAGAAATTTTCAGCATGGTATTTCCAGGAAATTTTAGGCAAAAAAAATACAGCCAAAACAATTCCAGGCAAATCCAGGCAAGACAATTTCAGTCAAGGTAATTCCAGGCAATTCCAGGCATGGCTATTTTAGGCAAGGCAATTCCATGCAATTCCAGGCAAGGCAATTCCCGGCAGGGCAATTGGAGGCCATTCAAGGCAAGGCAATTCCAGGAAAGACAATTCCAGGCTAATCCAGCCAAGTCAATTACAGGAAAGGCAATCCAGAAAATTCCAGGCTAGGCAATTCCAGGCAATGTAGTTCCAGAAAATTCCTGGTAAGGCAATTCCAGGCTCGGCAATTTCAGGCAAGGCAATTTTAGGCAAGGCAAATACAGGCAAAGTAATTCGATTAAATTTTAGGGAAAGAAAATCCAGGCTAGGCCACTCCAGGTAATTTCAGGTAAGGCCATTCCAGGCGAGGCAATTCCAAGAAATTTCAAAAAAGGCAATTTCAGGCAACGCAATTTTAAGCAATTTTATGTAAGGTAATTCCACGGAAGTCAATTCCAGGCAATTCCTGGCAGGGATATTTTAGGCATGGTGTTTGCAGGCAATTTTAGCCAAATCAATTCCAGGCCAGACAATTCCAGGCAAGGCTACTCCTGGCAATGCAGTTCGAGGCAAATTCAGGCAAGGCAATTCCAGGCAAGCTAATTCCAGGGAACTCCAGGCAAGGCCATTCCAGGCAACTCCAGGAAAGGCAATTTTAGGCAAGGCAATTCTAGGCCATTCCAGACAAGGCAATTCCAGGGAAGTCAATTCCAGGCCATTCCAGGCATGAATATTTCAGGCATTGTATTTACAGGCAATTCCAGGAAAAGCAATTACAGCCAAGGCAATTCCAGGTATGTCCAGGCTAGGCTATTCCAGGTAAAGCAGTTCCAGGCAAATCCAGGCAAGGCAATTTGAGGCAATTTTAGGCAAGGCAATTCCAGGCAAGGCAATTCTAGGCAAGGCAATTCGAGGCAATTTAAGTCAAGGCAATTTCAGAAAAGACAATTCAAGGCAATGCAATTTCAGGCAAGTATATTTCAGGCAAGGCAATTCCAGGCAAGGCAAATTCAGGCAATTCTCTGAGTGGCCATATGAAGTAGACTACTGACTTTTTCCGACTTGTGTATTATTTCTTGGGGGTCCTAATTAGTGGCCATATTAAATAGACTTCTGATTATTTCACACGTGTGTATTATTCAGGGACTCTCAGAATGGGAAGTGATGTGAATCAGTCTTCTCAGTACTCCACAGACATGTGTTATTCACAGAGGCTCATAATCAGCCTCATAATATTAAACAGAATCCTGACTATTCCCAAGGTACCTATCATTCAGTGAGGCTCTGAATAATTCATCATGTGGAAAAGACTCCTGAGTACTCAACAGGTGAGAATTATTCACTGAGCCTCTGAACGAGTGGCCATGTGAAATATACTTCTGAATTTTTCCCAGGTGTATACTATTCAGTGAGTCTCGAAATGAGTGGCCATATGAAACAGATTTCTCAGTACTCGACAGACGTGCATTATTCACTGAAGGGCTGAATGAGTCAGCATAAGCAATAGACTACTGATTATTCCCCAGTTGTGCATTATTCACTGAGGCTCTGAATATGTGACCATTTGGAAAGATTCCTTACTATTCCCTAGGTGTGTTTTATTCACAGAGTCTCTGAATGCATTGCCATTACAAATAGACTCTTGGGAATTCTCCAGGTGTGCACTATTCCGTGAGGCTCTGAATGAGAGGCAATATGTAATAGCGTCCTGAGTATTTTCCAGGTATGCGTTATTCACCGAGGCTCTAAAAATTTGGCCATATAAAATAATCTCTGGTCTAGTCCACAGGTGTGTATTATTTAAGGAGACTTTGAGTTAGTGACATAAAATAGACTCCTGACTATTCTCCAGGTGTGTATTATTGACTGAGACTCTGAGTAAGTGGGAATATGTAATAGACTACTAACTTTTCCAAAGCTTTGCATTACTCATTCAGGCTTTAATTTTGTAGCCATATAAAATAGACTAGTGTCTATTCTCCAGAGTGCATTATTCACTGTGGCTGTAAATGAGTGGCTATGTAAAGTAGACTCCTAACTTTTAGCCACGTGTGTATTACTCAGTGAAGCTCTGCATGAGTGGTCATTTGAAATAGGCTGCTGACTATCTCTCATGTTTGTATTATTCAGTGAATCTCTGAATGTGTGGCTATATGAAATAGACTGCTGAGTACTGTACATATGTGCATTATTCACTGAATCTATGAGTATGTGGCCATATGAAAAAGAATCCTGACTATTCCACAGATGTGTATTATTCACTGAGGCTCTGAATCAGTGGCTGTATGAAATACACTTCTGGCTACTCCATGGTTGTGCATTATTCAGTGTGGGTCTGAATGAGTGTTCATATGACATAGCCTCCTGATTATTGCCCAGGTGTGCATTATTCAATAAGACTCTTAATCAATGGTCATATGAAATAGAATCCTGACTATTTACCAGGCGTTCATTATTCAGTAATTCTCTGATTGAGTGGCAATATGACATAGACCCTGACTATTCGCCAGGTGTGTATCATTCAGTGAGTTTCTAAAAAAAGTGGCCACAAGAAATAGACTCCTGACTGTTCCCCAGATGTGTATTAGTTTCTAAGGCTATAGATGAGTGTCTACATAAAATAGCCTCCTGACTATTTCTCAGGTTTGCATTGTCCACTGAGGCACTGAATGAACCATCATATCAAATAGACTTCAGACGATTTCATAAGTGTGCACTATTTCATAATTGTCTGAATTATTGGCTATATGAAATAAACTCATGAGTATTCCCCATGTATGTATGATTCACTGAGGCTCTGAATGAGTGCTAATGTGAAATACACTCCTGACATTTCCATAGATGTGTATTATTCAATGAGGCTTTGAATGAGTGGTTCTGAAAGAGATTCTGGAGTACTCCCATGAGTGCATTTTTAGGTTGGGAGCTGAAAGAATGGCCATAAGAAATAGAATCTTGACTTTCCTCCTGGTGTATAGTATTCAGTGAGACTCTGACTGTGTGGCTATATGAAATCGACTTCCGACTACTTTACAGGTATTTCTTATTCAGTGAAGCTCTGAATGACAGGACATATGAAATATTGTTTTGAGTATTACCCGGTATGCATAATTCTCCAGGCAAGGCAATTCCAGGCTAGGCAATTCCAGGCAAGGAAATTCCAGGCATTCTGGGCAAGAAAATTTTAGACAAGTCAATTCCAGGCTATTCCAGGTATGGCAAAAACAAGAAAGGCAATTTCAAAAAATTCCAAGCAAGGCAATTCAGGCAATTCGAGGCAATGCTATTCCAGAAAGCGATATTCGAAGCAAGGCAATTAAGAACAATTCCAAATAAGGCAATTCAAGGAAAGAAATTCTAGAAAATTTCAGGCAATGCAATTCCAGGCAAGGCAATTCCAGGCATTCTGGATTCCCTGGAACTTTTTTTTCTGGAATTGCCTTGCCTTGAATTAACTAAAATTGCCTTGCCTGGAATTTTTTGTCTGTAATTGCCTGGAATTGCCTCGCCTGGGATTGCCTTGCCTGGAATTGTTAGGACTTGCCTATACTGGAATCACCTTGACTGGAATTGCCTTTCCTGGAATTGCCTTGCCTGAAATTGCCATGCCTGAATTTGCCTGAATTGCCTTGCATGGAATAGCAGGCAATTTCAAGACAGGAACTTCAAGGCAAGGCAATACCAGGTAATTATATGCAAGGGAATTCCAGGCAAAACATTTACAGGAAATTCTACACAAGGCAATTTTAGGAAGAGAAATTCCAGGCAATTTCAGGCAATACAATTCCACGCAATTAAAAGCAAGGCAATTCCAAACAAGAAAATTCCAGGCAAGGCAATTCCAGGCAATTGCAGGAGATGCAATTCCAGGCAATGCAATTCCAGGCAATTCGAGGGATGGCTATTCCAGGTAAGGCCATTATACGCAATTACAGATAAGGCAATTTTAAGCAAAAAAATCCACACAATTCCAAAAAAGGCCATTTAAGGGAAGGCAATTTCAGGCAAGGCCATTTTAGAAAATTCCAGGCAAGGCAATTCCAGGCCTGGTAAATACAGGCAAGGCCATTACAGAAAATTCCAGATAAAACAATTGCAGGCAAAATTCCATGCAATTTCTAAAAAAGGCCATTCCAGGCAAGGTAATTTTAGTCAAGGCCATTCCAGGCAATTTCCAATAAGGCAATTGCAGGCAAGGCAACTCCAGAAAATTCGAAGCAAGGCAATTACAGGCAAGGCAGTTACTTGCAAGGCAATTCTCATAAAAGCAATTCCAGAAAATTCCAGGCAAAAAAAATCCAATAAAAGCAATTCCAGGCAAGTCAATTCCAGGCAACACCAGGCAAAGGAATTCCAGGCAAGGCAATTCCAGGCAAAACAATTACAGAAAAGGCAATTGCAATTAATTACCAGCAAGGCAATTTTAGGCGAGGCAATTCCAGGGGCAATTTAAGCGAATTCCAGGCAAGGCAATTCCAGGCAAGGCATTTTCTTACAATTCCCAAAAAGTAAATTCCAAGCAAGTAAATTCCAGGCAATTCGAGGCAAAAAATTCCAAGTAAAGCAATTTTAGGCAATTTCAGGCAAGGCAATTCGAGGCAATTGAAGGCAAGCAATTCTGGGCAAGGCAATTCGAGGCAAGGCAATTTCAGGCAATTCCAGGCAAGGCAATTCCAATAAAGGCAAGTCCAATCAATTTCAGGTGAAGACATTTCAGGTGAGGCAACCCCAGGCAAGACAATTTCAGGCAAAGCAATTTTACCCAAAACAAGGCAAGAAAATTTTAGAAAAGGCAATTTCAGGCAATTCCCAGCACGACTAATAAAGCATGATATTTCCAGGAAATTCCAGGCAAGGCAATTTCAGTAAAGGCAATTCCAGGCACAACTAATAAGTCAGGATATTTCCAGGCAACTCCAGGCAAGGCAATTTCAGTCAAGGCAATTCCAGGCAATTCCAGGAAAGGCTATTCCAGGCAATGCAATTCCAAGCAATTCCAGTCAAGGCAGTTCCAGGAAAAGCAATTGTAGGCCATTCAAGGCAGAGCAATTCCAGACAAAACAATTCTAGCTAAATCCAGCCAAGGCAATTACAGTCAAGGCAACCCATAAAAAGCCAGGCAAGGCAATTCCAGGCAAGAAAGTTCTAGAAAATTCCAGGCAAGGCAATTCCAGGCAAGGCAATTACAAGTAATGCAATTCCAGGCAATTTCAGGCAAGGCATCTTTAGGCAAAGAAATTCAAGAAAATTTCAGGGAAAGAAAATCCAGACTAGGCAACTCCAGGTAGTTTCAGACAAGGAAACTCCAGGCAAAATATTCGAAGCAAGGCAATTAAAGGCACTTCCAGGCAAGCCAATTCTTGGCAAAACAATTTTTGATAAGGCAATTCCAGGCAATACCAGGCAAGGCAATTCAGGCAATTCCAGGAAAGGCAATTTCAGAAAATTTCAGAAATGGCAATTCCAGGCAAGGAAACTTCAGGCAATTCCAGGCAATGCAATTCCAGGCAAGGCAATTCCAGACAAGGCAATTTCAGGCAATTCTAGGAAAGGAAATTTCAGGCAAGGCAATTCTAGGCAAGGCAATTCCACGGCAGTCAATTCCAGGCAATTCCAGGCACGAATCATCCAGGCATCGTATTTTCAGGCAATTCCAGGCAAAGTGATTACAGCCAAGGTAATTCTAGGCATTTCCAGGCAAGGCTATTCCAGGCAAAGCAATTCCAGGCAAATCCAGGCAAAACAATTCCAGGCAACTCCAGGCAAAGTAATACAAGGCAAGGAAATTCCAGGACTGTTAATTTCAGGCAAGGAAATTCCAGACAAGAAATTTTCAAGCCATTCCAGAAAAGGCAATTTCAGGCAACCCGAGACAAGGCAATTCCAGGGAATTCGAGGCAAAGCAATTCCAGCCATTTCTAAGCAAGACAATTAGAGTAAAATCAATTCCAATCAATTACCACCAAAGCAATTTCAGGCGAGGCAGATTTAGGCAATGTGATTAAAGGGAATTCCATGCAAAACAATTTCAGGCAAATAATTTCTATGCAATTTTAGAAAAGGCAATTCCAGGCAAGGAAATTCTGGGTAAGGCAATTCCAGGAAAGGCAACTTCAGTAAAAGCAAGTCCAATCAATTCCAGGCAAAGGAATTTCAGGTGAAGCAATTCCAGGGAAATTCAGACAAAACAATTCCAGGCAAGGCAATTATACTTAACTGAAGAAAAGGCAATTCCAGTAAAGGCAATTCCAGGTAAATTAATTCCAGGCAATTATAGGGAAGGCAATTTCAAAAAAGACAATTCCAGGCGATTCCAGGCAAGGCAATTTCAGGCATTTCGAGGCAAGAAAATTACACTAAAGGCAATTCCAATCAATACCTGGTAAGGCAACCCCAGGCGAGGCAATTCCAGGCAATTTCAGGCAACGCAATTAAAGCAAATTTCAGGCAAGGCTATTTCAGGAAAGGCATTTCTACGCAATTCTAAAAAAGGCAATTCTAGGCAGGAAAATTCCAGACAATTCCAGGCAAGGAAATTCCAGGTAGAGCCATTCCAGGCAATTATGGGCAAGGCAATTCGAGGCAAGGCAACTTCAGGGAATTCCAGGAAAGGCCACTTTAGTAGAGGCAAGTCCAATCAATTTCAGGCAAGGCCATTTTGCGCGAGGTAATTCCAGGCCATGAAATTTCAGGCAGGCAATTCTACCCAATTCAAGGCAAGGCAAAAATATAAGTGGCAATTCCAGGCAAGGCAATTTTAGGCAAGGCAATTCCAGGCATTCTTGGCAAGGAAATTTTCAACAAGTCAATTCCTGACAATTCTAGGCCAGGCATATACAAGAAAAACAATTTTAGGCAATCCCAGCCAAGACAATCCCAGGTGAGGTAATTTCAGGCAATTACAGGCAAGGTAATTAAAGATAATTTTAGGCAAGGCGTTTATAGGCAATTTAAAAACAGCAATTTCTGGCAAGGCAATTTCAGGCAACTCCAGGCAAAGCAATTTCAGGCAAGGGAATTCCAGAAACGTCAATTCTGGGTAATTCCAGGCATGGATATTCCAGGCAAAGTATTTCCAGGAAACTAACAGAAAAGCAATTACAGCCAAGAATACGTCAGGCATTTCCAATCAAGGCTACTCCAAGGAAAACAATTCCAGGAAAATCTAGGCAAGGCAATTCGAAGCAACTCCTGGCAAGGCAATTCCAGGCAGAAAAATTTTAGGCATTTTGGTAAGGTAATTTTAGGCAAGGAAAATTCAGGCAATTCCAGGCAAGGCAAATACAGGAAAGGCAATTCCAGGCAATCCCAGACAAGGCAATTCCAAAAAATACAATTCCACCCAAGGCAATTCCAGACATTCTGGGCAAGGCAATTCCAGGCATTCTGGGCAAGGCAATTCCAGGCAAGGCAAATCCAGGCAAGGCAATTCCAGGTAAGGCAATTCCAGGCAATTTCAGGCAAGTCAATTACAGGAAAGTCAATTCCAATCAATTCCTGGGAAGGAAATTTTAGGCGATGCAATTCCGAGCAATTCCAGGCAAGGCAATTTAAGCGAATTCCAGGCAAGGCAATTCCAGGCAAGGCATTTCTTCACAATTCCAAAAAAGTCAATTCTAGGCAAAGAAATTCCAGGAAATTCCAGGAAAATAAATCCAGATAAAGCAATTCCAGGCAATTTCAGGCAAGGCAAATTGAGAAAATTTCATGTAAGCAATTTTGGAAAAGGCAATTCCAGGCAAGACAATTTCAGGCAATTCCAGGCAAGGCAAATTTAGCAAAGGCAAGTCCAATAAATACCAGGCAAAGCAATCACAGGTGAGGCAATTCCAGGCAATTCCAGGCAAGGCAATTTCAGGCAAGGCAATTCTACTTAAGTCAAAGAAAGAAAATTCTAGAAAAAGAAATTCCAGGCACGACTAATCAGGCACGGTATTTTCAGGCAATTCCAGGCAAGGCAATATAAGTCAAGGCAATTACATGCAATTCCAGGCACAACTAATTAGGCATGGTGTTTCCAGGGAATTCCAGGCAAGGCAATTTCAATCAAGCCAATTCCAGGCAAGGCAATTGCAGAAAAAAC
Organism: Saguinus oedipus; assembly: GCA_031835075.1. Lineage (NCBI taxonomy): Eukaryota > Metazoa > Chordata > Mammalia > Primates > Cebidae > Saguinus > Saguinus oedipus. Next base: position 172,588,614 of record CM063174.1, read on the forward strand.
AATTCCAGTCAATTCCAGGAAAAGCAATCTGAGGCGAGGCAATTTCAGGCAATTCCAGGCAATGCAATTAAAGCCAACTTTAGGCAAAACAATTTCAGGCAAAGTATTCATTGGCAATTCCAAGAAAGGCAATTTCTGGCAAGGCAATTTCAGGCAACTCCAGGCAAGCCAATTCCAGGCAAGGCAATTCCAGGAAATTCTAGGAGAGGCAATTTTAGGCAAGGCAATTTTAGGCTATTCCAGGCAAGGCAATTCCAGGGAAGTCAATTCCAGACAATGTCAGGCATAAAATTTCCAGGCAATTACACGCATAGCAATTACAGACAAGGCAATTTTAGGCATTTTCAGGCAAGGCTATACCAGGCAAAACTATTCCAGGTAAATCCAGGAAAGGCAATTCGAGGCAAGGCAATTCCAAACAAGACAATTTCAGGCAATGCAATTAAACCGATTTCTGGCAAGGCAATACCAGGCAAGGCATTTCTAGGCAATTTCACAGAAGGGAATTTCGGGCAAGATAATTCCAGGAAAATCAAGGCAAGGCAATTCCTGAAAACTCTAGTCAGATCAATTCCAGGCAAGGCAATTCCAGGCAATTAAAGGCAAGGCAATTCCAGGCAAGCATATTTGAAGCAAGGCAATTAAGGGCAATTTCAAAAAAAATTTCCAGAAAAAAAATTTCAGGCAATTTCAGGAAAGGCAATTCCAGACAAGGCAATTCCAGGCAAGGCAATTCCAGGCATTCTGGGCAAGGCAATTTGAGGCAAGGCAATTCCAGGCAATTCCATGCAAAACAAATACAGAAAATGCAATTTCTGGTAATCCCAGGCAAGGTAATCCAAGACGAGGCAATTTCAGGCAATTACAGGAAGGCAATTAAAGCCAATTCCAGGCAAGGCATTTATAGGCAATTCCAAAAATGGCAATTCCCGGCATGGCAATTTCAGGCAACTCCAGGCAAGGCAATTACAGGCAAGGCAATTCCAGGGAAGTCAATTTTAGGTAATTCCAGGCACGAATATTCCAGTAAATAAATTTCCAGGCAATTAAAAACAAAGCAATTACAGCCAAAAATATGCCAGGCATTTTCAATCAAGGCTATATTATGGAAAACAATTTCAGGAAAATCTAGGCAAGGCAATTTTAGGCAATTCCAGGAAAGAAAATTCCAGGCATTTCTAAGCAAGACAATTACAGAAAATGCAAATCCAATTAATTCCCAGCAAGGCAAATTCAAAAGAGACAATTTCAGGAAACAATTAAAGCGAATTTCAGGTAAGGCAATTCAAGGCAAAGCATTTCTATGCAATTTCAAAAAAGGCAATTCCAGGCAAGGCAATTCCAGGCAACGCAATTCCAGAAAATTTCAGAAAAGGCAATTTCAGGTAAGGCAATTCTAGGCAATTCCAGGTAAGAAAATTATAGAAAAGTCAATTCCAGGCAATACCACGCACGGATATTCCAGGCATGCTATTTTCAGGCAATTCCAGGCAAAGCAATTATAGCCAAAGCAATTCCAGTCATTTGTAGGCAAGGCTATTCCAGGCAAGGCAATTAAGGCAAATCAAGGCAAGGCAATTCCAGGCAAGGCAATTCCAGACAAGGCAATTTGAGGCAACTCCAGGCACCTCAATTCTAGGCAACACAATTCCAGTCAAGGCAATTCCAGGTAAGGCAATTCCGGTAGAGAAAAGTCCAAACAATTCCAGGCAAAACATACCCAGGCGAGGCAATTCCAGGCAATTACAGACAAAAAAATTTTAGGTAAAGAAATTCTAGGCAATTCAAGGCAAGGCAATACCCAAAAAAGCAATTCCTGGTTATTTCACGCAAGGCAAATCAGGCATGGTATTTCCAGGCAACACAATTTTAGGCAAGGCAATTCCAGGTAAGTCTATTCTAGGCAAGGCAATTTCAAGCAATACCAGGCAAGGCAAATCCAGGCAATTCCAGGCAAGACAATTACAGAAAAGGCAATTCCAATCAATTCCAGGCAAGAAAATCCGAGGTGAGGCAATTTCAGGCAATTCCAGGCAAGGCAATTAAGCCAACTTTAGTCAAGGCAATTTCAGGCAATGTATTTATCAGCAATTCCTAAAAAAGGAATTCCTGGTAAGGCAATTTCAGGCAATTCCGGGCAAGCCAATTTCTGGCAAGGAAATTTCAGAAAATTTCAGGAAAGGCAATTTTAGGCAAGGCAATTTTAGGCAATTCCAGGAAAGGCAATTCCAAAGTAGTCAATTCCAGGCAATACCAGGCACGAATACTCCAGGCATAAAATTTCCAGGCAATTTCAGGCAAAGCAATTACAGTCAAGGCAATTCCAGGCATTTCAAAGCAAGGCTATACCAGGCAAAACAATTCCAGGTAAATCCTGGCAAGGCAATTCGAGGCAAGGCAGTTCCAAACAAGGCAATTCCAGGCACTGCAATTAAACCAATTTCTGGCAAGGCAAGTCCAGGCAAAGCATTTCTAGGCAATTCCACAAAAGGCAATTTCAGGCAAGGAAATTTCAGGCAACTAAAGGCAAGGAAATTCCAGGAAACTCTAGGCAAGGCTATTTCAGGCAATTCCAGGCAATTCCAGGCAAGGCAATTCCAGGCAAAAATATTCGAAGCAAGGCAATTAAGGGCAACTCCAGGAAAGGAAATTCCAGGAAACAAATTCCAGGCAATTCTAAAAAAGTTAATTTAAGGCAAGGAAATTTCAGGCAAAAATATTTTAGGCAAGGCAGTTCCAGGCATTCTGGGTAAGGCAATTTCTGGCAAGTCAATTCCAGGCAATTCCAGGCGAGGCAAATACAGCAAAGGCAATTCCAGGCAATCCCAGGCAAAGCAATCCCAGGCGAGGCAATTTCAGGCAATTCCAGGCAAGGCAATTAAGCCAACTTTAGGCAAGGCAATTTCAGGCAATGTATTTATCAGCAATTCCTAAAAAAGGAATTCCTGGTAAGGCAATTTCACACAATTCCAGGCAAGTCAATTTCTGACAAAAACATTCCAGAAAATTTCATGAAATGCAATTTTAGGCAAGGCAATTTTAGGCAATTCCAGGAAAGGCAATTCCAAAGATGTCAATTTCAGGCAATACCAGGCACGAATACTCCAGGCGTAAAATTTCCAGGCAATGTCAGGCAAAGCAATTACAGTCAAGGCAATTCCAGGCATTTCAAGGCAAGGCTATACCAGGCAAAACAATTCCAGGTAAATCCTGGCAAGGCAATTCGAGGCAAGGCAATTCCAAACAAGGCAGTTCCAGGCACTGAAATTAAACCAATTTCTGGCAAGGCAAGTCCAGGTAAAGCATTTCTAGGCAATTCTATGAAAGGCAATTTCAGACAAGGAAATTTCAGGCAACTAAAGGCAATGCAATTCCAGGAAACTCTAGGCAAGGCTATTTCAGGCAATTCCAGGCAACTCCAGGCAAGGCAACTTCAGGCAAGAATATTCGAAGCAAGGCAATTAAGGGCAACTCCAGAAAAGGAAATTCCAGGAAACAAATTCCAGGAAATTCTAAAAAAGTTAATTCAAGGCAAGGCAATTTCAGGCAAAAATATTTTAGGCAAGGCAGTTCCAGGCATTCTGGGTAAGGCAATTTCTAGAAAGTCAATTCCAGGCAATTCCAGGCAAGGCAATTCGAGACAATACTAGGCAAGTCAATTCTAGGCAAGACAATCCCAGGCAAGGCAATTCCAAGGAAGGCAATTCCGGTAAAGGCAAGTCCGAACAATTCCAGGCAAGACAATACCAGGCGAGGCAATTCCAGGCAATTATAGACAAGAAAATTTCAGGCAAGAAAGTTCTAGGCTATTCAAGGCAAGGCAATTCCAAAAACGACCATTCCAAATTATTCCATGCAAAGCAAATCGGGCATAATATTTCCAGGCAATTTCAGGCTAGGGAATTTCAGGCAAGGTAATTCCAGGCAAGGCAATTTCAAGAAACTCAAGGCAAGGCAATTCCAGGCAAGGCAATTCCAGGCAAGGCAATTAAAGCCAACTTTATGCAAGGCAATTCCAGGCAAGGTATTTATCGGCAATTTTTAAAAAGTCAATTCCTAAAAAGGCAATTTCAGGCAACTCCAGGCAAGCCAATTTCAGCAAAGGCAATTCCAGGAAATTTCAGGAAATGCAATTTTAGGCAAAGAAATTTTAGGCAATTTTAGGTAAGACAATTCCATGAAAGTCAGTTCCACGCAATTCCAGGCACGGATATCCCAGGCATGAAATGTCCAAGCCATTCCAGGCAAAGCAATTACAGTCAACGCAATTCCAGGCATTTCCAGGCAAGGCTATACAAGGCAAGGCAATTGCAGGAAAATCCAGTCAACGCAATTTGAGGAAAGACAATTAAACCAATCTCTTACAAGGCAATTCCAGGCAAGGCATTTCTAGGCAATTCCACAAAAGGTAATTCCAAGGAACTCAAAACAAGGAAATTCCAGGAAACTTTAGGCAAGGCAATTCCAGGCAATTTCAGTCAAGGTAATTTCAGGCAAGGATTTTCAAAGCAAGGTAATTAAGGGCAATTCCAGAAAAGAAAATTCTAGGAAACAAATGCCAAGCAATTCCAGGAAAGGCAATTTCAGGCAAGGCAATTCTGGGCATTATGGGCAAGGCAATTTCAATCAAGTCAATTCCAGGCAATTCCAGGCAAGGCAATTAAAGGAAAGGCAATTTCAGGAAATTCCAGGCAAGGCTATTCCAGGCAAGGCAATTCCAAGAAATTCCACACAAGGCAGTTCCAGGAAAAGCAATTGTAGATCATTCAAGGCAGAGCCATTTTAGGCAAGGCAATTTTAGCCAATTTCAGCCAAGGCAATTACAGGCAAGGCAATTCAGAAAATCCTATGCAAGACAATTCCAGGCAAAAATGTTCCAGGGATTTTCAAGCAAGGCTATTACAAGCAAGAAAATTCCAGGCAATTTCAGGCAAGGCATTTCTAGGCAAATAAATTCGAGAATATTTCATAAAAAGAAAATCCAGGCTAGGCAACTCCAGGCAATTTCAGGCAAAAAAATCTCCAGGCAAAAATATTTGAAGAAAGGCAATTAAAGTCACTTCCAGGCAAGGAAATTTCTGGCAAAACAATTTCCCACAAGGCAATTCCAGGCAACACCAAGCAAGACAATCCAAAAAATTTCAGGCAAGGCAATTCCAGGCAAGGCAATTCCTGGTAAATCCAGGCAAGGCAATCCCAGGCAAGGCAATTCCGGTAAAGGCAAGTCCAAACAATTCCAGGCAAGGCAACACCAGGCGAGGCAATTACAGGCAATTACAGACATAAAAATTTTAGGCAAGAAAATTCTAGGCAATTCAAGGCAAAGCAATTCCAGCAAAGGCAATTCCAGGTTATTCCATGCACAGCAAATCAGGCATGGTATTTCAAGGCAATTCCAGGCAAGGAAATTTCAGGCAAGGTAATTCCAGGCAAGGCTCTTCCAGGCAAGGTAATTCCAAGCAATTCCAGTCAAGGCAATTTCATGCAATTCCAGGCAAGACAATTAAAGCCAACTTTAGGCAAGGCAATTCCAGGCAAGGTATTTGGCAATTCCAACAAAGAAAATTTTTGGCAAGGCAATTTCAGGAAACTCCAGGCAAGCCAATTTCAGGCAAGAAAATTCCAGGCAATTTCAGAAAATGCAATTTTAGGCCAGGCAATTTTAGGCAATTTAAAACAAGGCAATTCCATGGAAGTCAATTCCAGGCAATTCCAGGCATGGATATCACAGGCATGGAATTTCCAGGCAATTCCAGGCAAAACAATTACAGCCAAGGCAATTCCAGGCATTTCCAGGCAAGGCTATACCAGGCAAGGCAATTCCAGGAAAATGCAGGCAAGGCAATTCCAAACAAGGCAATTCCATGCAATGCAATTAAACCAATTTCTGGCAAAGCAATTCCAGGCAAGGCATTTCTAGGCAATTCCACAAAAGGCAAATTTAGGCAAGAAAAATCCAGGCAACTCAAGGCAAGGCAGTTACAAGAAACTCTGGGAAAGAAAATTCCAGGCAATTACAGGCAAGACAATTACAGGCAATTACAGGGAAGGTAATTCCAGGCTAGGATATTTGAAGAAAGTCAATTAAGGGCAATTGCAGAAAAGAAAATTCCAGGAAACAAGTTCCAGGGACTTCCAAGAAAGGCAATTCCAGGAAAGGCAATTCCAGGCATTCTATGCAAGACAATTTCAGGCAAGTAAATTTCAGACAATTTCAGGCAAGGCAAATACAAGAAAGGCAATTCCAGGAAATCCCAGGCAGGGCAATCCTAGGCGAGGCTATTTCAAGCAATTTTATAGGCAATTCCAAAGATGGCAATTCCTGGAAAGGCAATTTTAGGGAACTTCAGGCAAGGCAATTCCAGGGAATTCAATTCCAGGTAATTTCACACACGGATATTTCAAAAATGCTATTTCCAGGCAAGTAAAGGCAAAGCAAATACAGCCAAGGATATCCCAGGCATTTTCACTCAAGACTATACCAGAGAAAACAATTTTAGGAAAATCTAGGCAAGGCAATTCCAGGCAATTCCAGGCAAGACAATTCCAGGCAAAGCAATTTCAGGCATTCCGGTAAGGTAATTTCAGGCAAGGCAATTTCAGGTAATTCCAGCAAGGCAAATAATGGAAAGGAAATTCCAGGAAATTCAAGGCAATGTAATTCCAAAAACAAAACAATTCCAGGCATTCTGGGCAAGGCAATTCCAGGCAAGGCAATTAAGGCAATTTCTAGCAAGGCAATTCCAGGCAAGGCATTTCCAGGCAAGGCAATTTCAGGTATCTCCAGGCAGGGAAATTCCCAGCAAGGAAATTCCAGTCAAGAAAATTACAGGAAAGGCAATTCCAATCAATTCCCGGCAAGGCAATTTCAGGTGAGGCAATTTCAGGCTATTCCAGACAAGGCAATTTAAGCGAATTTCAGGCAAGGCAATTCCAGGCAAGGCATTTATTTGCAATTCCAAAAACGTCAATTCCAGTCAAGAAAATTTTAGGCAATTCCAGGCAAAAAAAAATCAGGTAAAGCAATTCCCAGCAATTTCAGACAAGGCAACTCGAGGCAATTTCAGGCAAGCAATTCTGAGCAAGGCAATTCCAGACAATGCAATTCCAGTAAAGGCACGTCTAATCAATTCCAGGCAAAGCAATTTCAGGCGAGGCAATTCCAGTCAATTCCAGGCAAGGCAATTCCAGCAAAGGCAATTCCTATTAATTTCGTCATGACAATTCCAGGCGAATAAATTCCAGGAGACCCAATTAAAGCGAATTTCAGGCAATGTAAATTTAGGCAAAGCATTTCTGCACAATTTTAAACAAGGCAATTCTAGGCAAGGAAATTTCAGGCAATTCCAGGCAAGGCAAATCTGGGCAAGGCAATTCCAGGAAGTGCAATTCCGGGCAATTCAAGGCAAGAAATTTCCAGAAAAAGCAAGTCCAATAAATTGCAGGCAAAGTGATTTCAGGTGAAGCAATTCCAGGGAAATCCAGGCAAGGCAATTTCAGGCCAGGCAATTCTATGCAATTCAAAGAAAGGCCACTCCAGAGAAGGCAATTCCAGGCAAGTCAATTTCAGGCAACTACAGGCAAGTTAATTCCAGAATAGGCAATTCCAGGCTATTCCATGCAAGGCAATTCTATGCAATTCAAGGCAAGGCAAATTCAGAAAACGCAATTCCAGACAAGTGAATACCAGGCAACTCCAGGCAAGGCAATTCCAGAAAAGGCAATTCTAGGCAATTACATGCAAGGCAATTTCAGGCATTTCGAGGCAAGAAAATTACAGGAAAGGCAATTCCAATCAATTCCCAGCAATGCAATCCCCAAAAAAATACAATTCCACGCAATTTTAGGCAATACAATTAAAACAAATTTCAGGCAAGGCAATTCCAGGCAAGGCATTTCTATGCAATTCCAAAGAAGGCAATCCTAGGCAAGGAAATTCCAGTTTATTCCAGGGAAAGAAATTTCAGTTAAAGCAATTCCAGGCAATTCAAGGCAAAGCAATTTGAGGCAAGGCAATTCCAGGGAATTCCAGGCAAGGCAATTCCAGTAAAGGCAAGTTCATTCAATTCCAGGCAAGGCAATTTTAGGCGAGGCAATTCCAGGCAAGAAAATTTCAGGCATGGCAATTCTACCCAAATCAAGGCAAGACAAATATATAAAAGGCAATTCCAGGCATGGCAAATCAGGCATGGTATTTACAGGCAATTCCAGTCAAGTCTATTCCAGGCTAGGCAATTCCAAAAAATTCCAGGCACGACATTTATAGGCAATTCCCAAAAAGGCAATTCCAGGCAAGGCAATTCTATGAAAGGCAATACTAGGCAACTCCAGGCAGGGCAATTCCAGGGAAGGCAACTCCAGGCAGGGCAATTCCAGGGAAGGCAATTCCAGGAAATTCCAGAAAAGGCAACTTCAGGTAAAGCAATTTTAGGCAATTCCAAAAAAGAAATTACAGGGAAGTTTATTCCAGGCAATTCCAGACACGGATATTCCATGCATGCTATTTTCAGGCAATTCCAGGCAAAGCAATTACAGCCAAGGCAATTCCAGTCATTTACAGGCAAGGCTATTCCAGGTAAAACAATTCAGGAAAATCCAGGCAAAGAATTTTCAGGAAAGGAAATTCCAGGCAAAAAAAATTTGAGGCAATTTTAGGCAAGTCAATTCAAGCAAGGCAATTTCAGGCAAGGCAATTCCAGGCAAGGCAATTCCGGTAAAGGCAAGTCCAAACAATTCCAGCCAAGGCAATCCCAGGCGAGGCAATTTCAGGCAATTACCGACAAAAAAATTCCAGGCAAGAAAATTCTAGGCAATTTAAGGCAAGGCAATTCCAAAAAAGGCAATTCCAAGTTATACCAAGCATGGCAAATCAGGCATGGTATTTTCAGGCAATTTGAGGCAAGGCAATTTCAGGCAAGGCTATTCTAGGCAAAGCAATTCCAAGCAATTCTAGACAAGGCAATTCCAGGCAATTCCAGGCAAGGCAATTACAGGAAAAATAATTCCAGTCAATTCCAGGAAAGGCATTCTGAGGCGAGGCAATTTCAGGCAAGGCAATTAAAGCCAACTTTAGGCAAGCCAGTTACAGGCAAGGTATTTATTAGCAATTCCAAAAAAGGCAATTCCTGGCAAGGCAATTTTAGAGAAATTCAGGCAAGCCAATTCCAGGCAAGGCAATTTTAGAAAATTTTACACAAGGCAATTCTAGTGAAGTCAATTCTAGGTAATTCCAGGAACAGATATTGAAAACATGGAATTTCCAGGCAATTTCAGGAAAAGCAGTTACAGCCAAGAATATGTCAGGCATTTCCAATGAAGGCTATACAAGTGAAAACAATTCTAAAAAAATCTAGGCAAGGCAGTTTCTGGCAACTCCAGGCAAGGCAATTCCAGGAAAGGCAATTCCAGGATTTCCAATAAAGTAATTTCAGGCAAGGCAATTCCAGGCAATTGCAGGCAAGGCAAATACAGGAAAGACAATTCCAGGCAATCCCAGTACAGGTAATACCAAAAAAGCCAATTTCAGGCAAGGCAATTTCAGGCATTATGGGCAAGGTAATTCCAGGCAAGGCAAATTCAGGAAAGGCAATTTCAGGCAATCCCATGCAAGGCAAATTCAGGAAAGGCAATTTCAGGCAATCCCATGCAAGGCAATACCAGGTAAGGCAATTCCAGGCAAGGCAATTCCAGGCAAGGCAATTCCAGGCAAGGCAATAAAAGACAATTCCTGGAAAGGTAATTTTAGGCAAGGCATTTCCAGGCAATTCCTGGAAAGGTAATTTTAGGCAAGGCATTTCCAGGCAATTCCAGAAAAGGCAATTCCAGGCAAGTCAATTGTAGGCAAATCCAGGAAAGAAAATTACAAGCTAGGCAATTCCAGGAAATTCCAGGCAAGACAATTACAGAAAAGGAAATTCCAATTAATTCCTGGCAAGGCAATTTCAGGCGAGGCAATTTTAGGCAATCCCAGGCAAGACAATTACAGAAAAGGCAATTCCAATCAATTCCTGGCAAGGCAATTTTAGGCGAGGCAATCTCAGGCAATTCCATGCAAGGCAATTTAAGCAAATTCCAGGCAAAACAATTCCAGGCAAGACATTTCTTTGCAATTCAAAGTAAGTCAATTCCAGGCAAGAAAACTTCAGGCAATTTTAGGCAATGCGATTTGAGGCAATTCTAGGCAAGCAATTCTGGGGAAGGCAATTTTAGGCAAGGCAACTCCAGGCAAGGCAATTTCAGTAAGGGCAAGTCCAAACAATTTCAGGCAAGGCAATTTCAGGCAACAAAATTCTACCCAATTAAAGGCAAGGAAATTATAGAAAAGGCAATACCAGGCAATTTCAGACAAGACTAATAAGGCATGATATTTCCAGGCAATTTTAGTCAAGTCAATTCCAGGCAATTCCAGGCACGACTAATCAGGCATGGTATTTCCAGGCAATTTCAGGCAAGGCAATTTTAATCAAGGAAATTTCAGGCAAGGCTATTTCAGGGAAGGCAATTCCAAGGAATTCTATGCATGGCAGTTCCAGGCAAAGCAATTGTAGGTCATTCAAGGCAGAGCAATTCCAGAAAAAGCAATTACAGCAAAGGCAATTCCAAGCATTTGTAGGCAAGGCTATTCCAGGCAAGGAAATTCAGGAAAATCCAGGCAAGGCAATTCCAGGCAAGGAAATTCCAGGCAAGGCAATTTGAGGCAATTCCAGACAAGTCAATTCTAGATAAGGAAATTCCAGACAAGGCAAATCCAGGCAAGGAAATTCCAGGCAAGGCAATTTGAGGCAATTCCAGACAAGTCAATTCTAGATAAGGAAATTCCAGACAAGGCAAATCCAGGCTAGGCAATCCCAGGCGAGGCAATTTCAGGCAATTACAGACAAAAAAATATTCCAGGCAAGGAAATTCTAGAAAATTCAAGGCAAGGCAATTCCAGAAAAAGCAATTACAGGTTATTCCAGGCACTGTAAATCAGTCATGGTATTTCCAGGCAATTCCAGGCAAGGCAATTTAAGGCAAGGCAATTTCAGGCAAGGCTATTATAGGCAAGGCAATTCCAAGCAATTCCAGGCAAGACAATCCGAGGCAAGGCAATTTTAGGCAATTCCAGAAAAGGCAATTAAAGCCAAATTTAGGCAAGGCAATTCCAGGCAAGGTATTTATTGGAAATTCCAAAAAAGGCAATTATTGGCAAGGCAATTTCAGGAAACTCCAGGCAAGCCAATTCCAGGCAAGGCAATTCCAGGAAATTCCAGGAATGCAATTTTAAGCAAGACAATTTTAGGCAATTTCAGGCAAAGCAATTCCAGGGAAATCAATTCCCGGCAATTCCAGGAACAGATATTTCAGGAATGAAATTTCCAGGCAATTCCAGGCAAAGCAATACCAGCCAAGGCAATTCCAGGCATTTCCAGGCAAGGCTATAACAGGCAAGGCAATTTCAGGTAAATCCAGGCAAGGCAATTTAAGGCAAGGCAATTCCAAAAAAGGCAATTCCACTCAGTGCAATTAAACCAATTTCTGTCAAGGCAATTACAGGCAAGGCATTTCTAGCTAATTCTACATAAGGTAATTTGAGACAAGGAATTTCCAGGCAACTCAAGGCAAATTAATTCCAAAAATCTCTAGGCAAGGCAATTTCAGACAATTAAAGGCAAGGCAATTACAGGCAATTACAGAAAAGGCAATTAAAGCCAATTCCAGGAAAAGCAATTCCAGGCAAGGCATTTATAGGCAATTGCAAGAATGGCTATTTTTGATAAGACAATTTCAGCTAACTTTAGGTAAGGAAATTTCAGGCAAGGCAATTCCAGGCAAGAAATTTCTTCAAAATTCCAAAAAAGTCAATTCCAGACAAGGAAATTCCAGGCAATTCCAGGAATGGCAATTCCAGGAATGGCAATTCCAGCAAAGGCAAGTCCAATCAATTTTAGGCAAAGCAATTTTAGGCGAGGCAATTCCAGGCAATACCAGGCAAGTCAATTCCAGGCAAGGCAATTCCAAGCAAGGCAATTCCAGAAAATTCCAGAAATGGCAATTTCAGGCAAGGCAACTTCAGGCATTTCCAGGCAAGGCAATTCCAGGAAAGTCAATTTTAGAAAACCCCAGGCAAAACAATTTCTGGCAAAGCAATTCCAGGCAATTCCCTACAAGGCAATTCCCTGCAAGGCAATTCCAGGCATTTTTAAGCAAGATAATTACAAAAAAGGCAATAACAATCAATTCCTGGTGAGGCAATTCCAGGCGAGACAACTCCAGGCAACGGAATTAAAGCGAATTCCAGGCAAGGCAATTTCAGGCAAAGCATTTCTACGCAAATTCTATAAAGGCAATTCTAGCAAAGGCAATTCTGGGCAAGAAATTTCAGGCACAGCAATTTCAGGCAATTCCAGGCAAGGCAATTTCAGTAAAAGCAAGTCCAATCAATTCCCGGCAAGGCAATTTTATTTGAGGCAATTCCAGGCAATTTCAGGCAAGGCAATTTAAGCGAATTCCAGGCTAGGCAATTCCAGGCAAGGCATTTCTTCACAATTCCAAAAAATTAAATTTCAGGCAAGAAAATTCCAGTATAGAAAAGTCTAATTAAATTCAGGCAAAGCAACTTCAGGCGAGGCAATTCCAGGCAATTCCAGGCAAGGCAATTTCAGGAAAGACAATTCTATTCAATTCAAGGCAAAGAAATCTTAGAATAGACAATTCCAGGCAATTTCAGGCACGACAAATAAGGCATGGTACTTCCAGGCAGTTTCGGGCAAGCTAATTTTAGTCAAGGCAATTCCAGGCAATTCCAGGCACAACTAATCAGCCATGGTATTTTCAGGCAATTCCAGGCAAGGCAATTTCAGTCAAGGCAATTCCAGGCAATTCCAGGCAAGGCTATTCCAGGCAAGGCAATTCCAAGCAATTCCATGCAAGGCAGTTCCAGGCAAAGCAATTGAAGTTCATTTAAGGCAGAGCAATTTCAGGCAAAGCAATTCCAGCCAATTCCAGTCAAGGCAATTACAGGCAAGGCAATCCAGGAAAGCTTAGGCAAGGCAATTCCAGGAAACAAAGTTTCAGAAAATTCTAGGCAAGGCAATTCCAGGCAAGGCATCTCCAGGCAAAGAAATTCAAGCAAAGTTCAGGGAAAAAAATCCAGGCGAGGCAACTCCAGGCAATTTTATGCAAGGAAACTCCAGGCAAAAATACATGAAGAAAGGCAATTAAAGGCACATTTAAGCAAGGCAATTTCTGGCAAAACAGTTTCCAACAAGGCAATTCCAGGCAATACCAGGCAAGGCAATCCAGGCAATTCTGGGAAAGGCAATTTCAGGCAAGGCAATTCCAGAAAATTCCAGGAATGGCAATTCCAGGCAAGGCAAATTCAGGCAATTCCAGGCAATGCAATTTTAGGCAAGTCAATTCCAGGAAACCCCAGGCAAGGCAATTTCTAGCAAGGCAATTCCAGGCAATTCTGCACAAGGCAATTCCAGGCATTTCTAAGCAGGACAATTACAGAAAAAAGAATTCCAATCAATTCCGGCGAGGCAACTCAAGGCGAGACAATTCCAGGCAACACAATTAAAGCAAATTCCTGGCAAGGCAATCTCACGTAAAGCATTTTCACGCAAATTCAAAAAAGGCATTTCTAGGCAAGGCAATTCTGGTCAACGAATTCCAGGCAAAGCAATTCGAGGCAATACCAGGGAAGACAATTTCAGTAAAAGAAATTCCAATCAATTACAGGCAAAGCAATTTAAGGTGAAGCAATTCCATGCAAAACCAGGCAAGAAAATTTCAGGCAAGGCAATTCTTGGCAAGGCAATTCCGGTAAAGGCAAGTCCAAACAATTCGAGGCAAAGCAATCCCAGGCGAGGCAATTACAGGCAATTACAAACAAAAAAAAAATCCAGGCAAGGAAATTTTAGGCAATTCAAGGCAAGGCAATTTCAGAAAAGGCAATTTCAGGTTATTCCAGGAATGGGAAATTATCCATAGTATTTCCAGGAAGGCAATTTCAGGCAAGGCAATTCCAGGGAAGGCTATTCTAGGCAAGGCGATTCCAAGCTATTTCAGGCAAGGCAATTTCAGGCCATTCCAGTCAAGGCAATTACAGAAAAGTCAATTCCAATCAATTCCAGGCAAGGCAACCTGAGGCGAGGCAATTTCAGGCAATTCCAAGGAAGGCAATTAAAGCCAACTTTAGGCAAAGCAATTCCAGGCAAGGTATTTATCGGCAATTTTAAAAAGACAATTTTTGGCAAGGCAATTTCAGGCAACTCCATGCAAGCCAATTTCAGGGAAGGCAATTCCAGAAAATACAATTTTAGGCAAGGCAATTTTAGGCAACTTCAGGCAATGCAATTTCAGGGAAGTCAATTCCAGAAAATTCCAGGACGGATATTCAAGACATGGAATTTCCAGGCAGTTCCAGGCAAAGCAATTACAGCCAAGAAAATTCCAGGCATTTTCAGGCAAGGCAAATTTAGGTAGATCCAGGAAAGACAATTCGAGGCAAGGCAATTCCAAACAAGGCAATTCCAGGCAATGCAATTAAATAAATTTCTGGTAAGGCAATTCCAGGCAAAACATTTCTAGCTAATTTCACATAAGACAATTTCAGGCAAAAAAATTCCAGGCAACTCAAGGCAAGGAAATTTCAGAAAACTATAGGCAAGTCAATTACAGGCAATTCCAGTCAAGGCAATTCCAGGCAAGACAATTACAGGAAACGCAATTCCAACCAATTTCCAACAAGGCAATTCCAGGCAAGGCAATTCGAGGCAATTAGAGGCAAGTCAATTCTAGGGAAGGCAATTTCAGCCAAGGCAATTCCAGGAAAATCAATTCCGGTAAAGGCAAGTCCAAATAATTTTAGGCAAGAGAATGCCAGGAGAGGCAATTCCAGACAATTACAGACAAAAAAATTCCAGGAAAGAAAATTCTAGGCAATTCAAGGCAAGGCAATTCTAGAAAAGGAAATTCCAGGTTATTCCAGGCACGGAAAATTAGACATGGTATTTTCACGCAATTCCAAACAAGAAAATTTCAGGCATGGCAATTCCAGGCAAGACTATTCTAGGCAAGGCAATTCCAATCAATTCCAGGCAAGGCAATCCGAGGCAAGGCAAGTCCAAGCAATTACATGCAAGGCAATTTTAGGCAACTCCAGGCAAGGCAATTCCAGGGAAGTCAATTTCAGGCAATTCCAGGCACGGATATTCCAGGCATTGAATTTCCAGGCAATTCCAGGCAAAGAAATTTCAGCCAAGGCAATTCCAGTCATTTCCAGGCAAGACTATACCAGGCAAGGCAATTCCAGGTAAATCAAGGCAAGGTAATTCAAGGCAAAATAATTCCAAACAAGGTAATTCCAGGAAATGCAATTAAACCTATTTCTGGCAAGGCAATTCCAGGCAAGGGATTTCTAGGCAATTCCACGAAAGGCAATTTCAGGAAAGAAAATTCGAAGACACTCAAGGCAAGGCAATTCCAGGAAATGCTAGGCAAGACAATTACAGGCAAGGCAATTTCAGGCAATTACAGGCAAGAAAATTCCAGGCAATTCCAAGCAAGGCAATTGGAGGCAAGGATGTTTGAAGCAAGGCAATTAAGGGCAATTTTAGAAAAGTAAATTCCAGGAAACAAATTTCAGGCAATTCCAGAAAAGGCAATTTCAGGCAAGACAATTCCAGGCATCTGGGCAAGGCAATTTTAGGCAAGGCAATTTCAGGCAATTCTAGGTAGAGAAATTCCAGTAAAGGCAAGCCCAATAAATTCCAGACAAAGCAATTTCAAGAGAGGCAATTACAGGCAATTCCAGAAAAGGCAACTTCAGTCAAGGCAATTCTACAAAATTCAAGGCAAGAAAATTCTAGAAAAGGCAATTCCAGGCACAACTAATCAGGCATGGTATTTCCAGACAATTCCAGGCAAGGCAATTTTAGTCAAGGCAATTCCAGAAAATTCCAGGCAATGCTATTTCAGGCAAAGCAATTTCAAGCAATTCCAGAAAAGGCAGTTCCAGGCAAAGCAATTGTAGGCCATTCAAGGCAAAGCAACTCCAGGCAAGGCAATTTCAGCCAATTTTAGCCAAGGCAATTCAAGGCAAGACAATCCAAAAAATTCCAGGGAAGGCAATTAAAGGCAAGGAAGTTCCAGAAAACTTCAGGAAAGGCAATTCCAGGCAAGGCAATTACAAGCAAGGCAATTACAAGCAATTCCAGGCAAGGCGTTTTCAGGCAAAGGAATTCGAGAAAATTTCTGGAAAAGGAAATCCAGACTAGGCAACTCCAGGCAATTTCAGGCAAGGAAACTCCAGGCAAAAATATTCAAAGCAAAGCAATTAAAGGCACTTCCAGGCAAGGCAATTCCTGGAAAAACAATTTCCGATAAGGCAATTTGATAAAATACCAGGCAAGGCAATCCAGGCAATTCCAGACAAGGCAATTCCAGAAAATTTCAGAAATGGCAATTCCAGGCAAGGCAACTTGAGGCAATTCCAGGCAAGGCAAGTCCAAGCAAGTAAATTCCAGGAAACCTTAGGCAAGGCAATTTCTGGCAAGGCAATTACAGGCAATTCCATGCAAGGCAATTTCAGGCATTTCTAATCAAGAAAATTACAAAAAAAACGCAATTCCAATCAATTTCCAGCAAGGCAATTACAGGCGAGACAATTCCAGGTAATGCAATTGAATCAAATTTTAGGTAAGGCAATTCCAGGCAAAGCATTTATAAGAAATTTCAAAAAAGGCAATTCTAGGCAAGGCAATTCTGGGCAAGAAATTTCAGGCAAGGCAATTCCAGTAAAAGCAAGTCCAATCAATTCCAGGCAAAGCAATTTAAGGTGAAGCAATTCCAGGCAAATCCAGGCAATGCAATTCCAGTCAAGGCAATTCTACTTAACTCAAATCAAGGCACTTCCAGAAAAGGAAATTCCAGGTAAGTCGATTCCAGGCAACTATAGGCAAGGCAATTCCAGAAAAGGGAATTCCAAACATTTCCAGGTAAGAAAATTACAAAAAAGGCAATTTCAATCAATTTCCGGGAAGGCAATCCCAGGCAATTCCAGGCTATGCAATTAAAGCAAATTTTAGGCAAGGAAATTCTACACAATTTCAAAGAAGGCAATTCTAGGCAAGGAAATTTCAGGGAATTCCAGGCAAGGGAATTCCAGGTAAAGAGACTTCAGGCAATTTCAGTTAAGGCAATTTGAGGCTGGAAAGTTTCAGAAAATTCCTGGCAAGGCAGTTTCAGTAAGGGCAATTACAAGCAAGGCAACTCCAGGCAATTCCAGGCAAGACATCTCCAGGCAAAGAAATTCGATAAAATTTTAGGGAAAAAATTCAGATTAGACAACTCCAGGCAATTTTAGGCAAATAAACTCCAGGCACAAATATTCAAAGCAAGGCTATGAAAGGCAATTCCAGGCAATGCAATTAAAGCAAATTCCAGGCAAGGCAATTCCAGGCAAGGCATTTCAACGCAATTCCAAAGAAGGCAAATCTAGGCAAGAAAATTTTAGGCAATTCCAGGCCAGGAAATTCCAGGTAAAGCAATTTCAGGCAATTCCAAGCAAGGCAATTTGAGGCAACACAATTGCAGAAAAGACAATTCCAGTAGAGGCAAGTCCAATCAATTTGAGGAAAGGTAATTTCAGGCGAGGCAATTCCAGGCAAGGAAATTTCAGGCATGGCATTTCTACCCAATTCAAAACAAAGCAATTATATAAAAGACAATTCCATGCAATTCCTGGTATGGCAAATCAGGCATGGTATTTCCAGGCATTTTCAGTCAAGACAATGTCAGGCAAGGCAATTACAGGCAATTCCAGGCAAGGCTATTCCAGGCAAGGAAATTTTAAGCAATTCCAGGCAAGGCATTTATAAGTAATTCCAAAAAAGGTAATTCCTGGCAAGGCAATTCCAGGCAAGGCAATTTCTGGCAAGGCAATTTCAGGCAACTCCAGTTAGGGCAATTTCAGGCAAGGCAATTCCAGGGAAGTCAATTCCAGGATATTTGAGGCACAAATATTCCAGGCATGGAATTTTCAGGCAATTTCAGACAAAGCAATTACAGCCAAGGCAATTCCAGGCATTGCCAGGCAAGCCTATACCAGGCAAGGCAATTCTAGGTAAATTTAGGCGATGAAATACGAGGCAAAGCAATTATACTTAACTCAAAGCAAGGCAATTCCAGGCAACACAGTTCGAGGCAAGGCAATTTTAGGGAATTTCAGGCGAGGCAATTCCAGTAAAAGCACGTCCAATCAATTTTAGGCAAAGCAATTTCAGGCGAAAAAATTCTAGGCTAATCCTGGCAAGGCAATTCCAGGCAATGCAAATCTACTTAACTCAAGGCAAGGGAATTTTAGAAAAGGCAATTCTAGGGAAGGCAATTCCAGGCATTTCCAGGCAAGAAAATTTCCGGAAAGGCAATTCCAGTCAATTCCCGGAAAGGCAATCCCAGGCGAGGCAATTCCAGGTAATACCTGGCAACGCAATTAAAGCAACATTTAGGCAAGGCAATTCCAGGCAAGGCATTTCTACGCAATTTTAAAGAAGGCAATTATAGTCAAAAAAAAGTTCCAGGCGATTCAGGCAAGAAAATTCCAGGTAAAGCAATTTCAGGCAAGAAAATTCGAAGCAAGGCAATGTCTGAAAATTCCAGGCAAGGCAAATCCAGTAGAGGCAAGTCCAATCAATTTCAGACAAGGCAATTTTAGGCAAGGCAATTCCAGGCAAGAAAATTCCAGGCATGGCAATTCTACTTAATTCAAAACAAGGCAAAAATATAAAAGGCAATACCAGAAAATTCCAGGCATGGCAAATCTTCCATAGTATTTCCAGGCAATTTTAGGCATGGCAATTTCAGGAAAGGCAATTCCAGGCAATTCCAGGCAAATCTATTCCAGGCAAAACAATTCCATCAACTCCAGGCAGGGCAATTTCAGGCAAGGAAATTCCAGAAAATTCAAGGCATGGCAATATCAGGTAAGGCAATTATCAGCAATTCCAGGCAAGGAAATACCAGGGAAGTCAATTCCAAGCTATTCCAGGCAGGGATATTCTAAGCATGCTATTTACAGGTAATTCCAGGCAAAGCAATTACAGCCACGACAATTCCAAGCATTTATAGGCAAGGCTATTCCAGGCAAGGAAATTCAGGCAAATCCAGCCAAGGCAATTCCAGGCAAGGCAATTTGAGGCAATTCCAGGCAAGTCAATTCTAGGAAAGGAAATTCCAGCCAAAACTATTCCAGGAAAGGCAATTCCGGTAAAGGCAAGTCCAAACAATTTTAGGCAAGGCAATCCCAGGCGAGGTGATTCCAGGCAATTACAGATAAAAAAATTCCAGGCAAAAAATTCTAGGCAATTAAAGGCAAGGCAATTCTAGAGAAGGCTATTCCAGGTTATTCCAGGCACGGAAATCAGGCATGATATTTTCAGGCAATTCCAGGCAAGGCAATTCCAGGCAAGGCTATTCTAGGCAAGGCAATTCCAAGCAATTCCAGGCAAGGCAATTCCAGCAATTCCAAAAAAGGCAATTACAGAAAAGGCAATTCCAATCAATTCCAGGCAAGGCAATCTGAGGCAAGGCAATTTCAGGCAATTCCAGGCAAGGCAATTTTAGGCAAGGCAATTTTAGGCAACTCCAGAAAAGGCAATTTCAGGGAAGTCAATTCCAGGCAATTCCAAGCACAGATATTCCAGGCATAAAATTTCCAAGCAATTCCAGGCAAAGCAATTACAGCCAAGGCAATTCCAGGCATTTCCAGGCAAGGCTACACCAGTCAAGGCAATTCCAGGGAAATCCAGGCAAGGTAATTCGAGGCAAGATAATTCCAAACTAGTCAATTCCAGGCAATGCAATTAAACCAATTTCTGGCAAGGAAATTCCAGGCAAGGCATTTCTAGGCAATTCCACAAAAGGCAATTTTAGGCAAGGAAATTCCAGGACATTCAAGGCAAGGCAATTCCAGGAAACTCTAGAAAAGACAATTACAGACAATTATAGTCAAGGCAATTCCAGGCAACTCCAGGCACGACTAATCAGGCATAATATTTCCAGGCAATTCCAGGCAAGAAAATTTCAGTCAACACAATTCAAGGCAATTTCAGACAAGGCTATTCCAGGCAAGGCAATTCCAAGTAATTTCAGGAAGGCAGTTTCAGGAAAAGTAATTGTAGGCCATTCAAGGCAGAGCAATTCCCAGAAAGGCAATTCCAGCAAATTCCAGCCAAGGCAATTACAGGCAAGGCAATACAGGAAATTACAGGCAAGGCAATTGCCTTCATGGAAGTTCCATGAGAATCCAGGATAGGCAATTGCAGGCAAGGCATTTACAAGCAAGGCAACTCCATGCTAGACATCTCCAGGCAAGGAAATTCGAGGAAATTTCAAGAATAGAAAATTCAGGCTAGGCAACTCCAGGCAATTTCAGGCAAGGAAACTCCAGGCAAAAATATTTGAAGCAAGGCAATTGAAAGCATTTCCAGGCAAGGCAATTCCTGGCAAAACAATTTCCAAAAAGGCAATTCCAGGCAATACCTGGTGAGGCAATCCAGGCAACTCTAGGCAAGGCTATTCCAGGCAAAGCACTTTCATGCAAATCCAGGCAAGGCAATTCCAGCAAGGCAATTCTAATTAACTCAAGCAAAGGCAATTCCAGAATAGGCAATTCCAGGCAAATCAATTCCAGGCAACTATAGTCAAGGCAATTCCAGAAAAGGCAATTCCTGGCAAGGCAATTCTGGGCAAGAAATTCTAGACAAGGCAATTTTAGGAAATTCCAGGCAAGGCAATTCCAGCAAAAGCAAGTCCAATCAATTCCAGGCAAAGCAATTTTAGGTGAAGCAATTCCAGGCAAATCCAGGCAAGGCAATTCTAATTAACACAAGGAAAGGCAATTCCAGAAAAGACAATTCCAGACAAATCAATTCCAGGCAACTATAGGCAAGGGAATTTCAGAAATGGCAATACCAGGCAATTCCAGGCATTTCCAGGCAAGGAAAATTACAGAAAAGGCAATTCTAATCAATTCCCGGCAAGGCAATCCCAGGCGAGGCAATTCTAGGCAATTACGTACAATAAAATTTCAGAAAAGGAAAGTGTAGGCAATTCAAGGCAAGGCAATTTAAGAAAAGGCAACCTTATGTTATTCCAGGCACAACAAATCAGGAATGGTATTTTTAGGCAATTCCAGGCAAGTCTATTCTAGGCAAGGCAATTCCAAACAATTTCAGGCATGGCAATTACAGAAATTTTAGGCAATTTCAGGCAAGTCTATTCTAGGCAAGGCAATTCCAATCAATTTTAGGCAAGGCAATCCGAGGCGAGGCAATTTCAGTCAATTAAAGGCAAGGCAATTAAAGCCAAATTTAGGCAAGGCAATTCAAGGCAAGGTATTTATTGGCAATTCCCAAAAAGGCAATTCCTGGCAAGGCAATTTCAGGCAACTCCAGGCAAGCCAATTTCAGGCAAGGCAATTCCAGGAAATTCCAGGAAAGGCAATATTTTGGCAACGCAACTTTAGGCAATTTCAGACAAGGCAATTCCAGGGAAGTCTATTCCAGGCAATTTGAGGCACGGATATTCCAGGCATGAAATTTCCAGGCAATTCCAGGCAAAGCAATTACAGCCAAGGCAATTCCAGGCATTTCCAGGCAAGGCTATACCTGGCAAGGCAATTCCAGGTAAATACAGGCTAGGAAATTTGAGTCAAGGAAATTCCAAACAAGGCAATTCCACACAAAGCAATTAAACCAATTTATGGCAAGGCAATTTCTGACAAGGAATTTTTAGGCAATTCTACAAAAGGCAATTTTAGGCATGGAAATTTCAGGCAACTCAAGACATGGCAATTCCAAAAAACTCTAGGAAAAATAATTCCAGGCAATTACAGGCAGGTAATTCTAAAAAAAAAAAAAAAACCAGTTCCAGTCAAGGCAATTCCAGGCATTCTGGGCAAGGCAAATTCCAGGAAAAGAAATTTCAGGCCAGGCAAATCTAGGAAAGGCAATTTAAGGCAATCCCAGTCAAGGCAATTCCAGGTAAGGCAATAAAGAACAATTCCTGTCAAGGCAATTTCAAACAAGGCATTTTCAGGGAATTCCAGAAAAGACGATTCCAGGCAAATCATTTACAGGAAACTCCAGGGAAGAAAATTCCTGGCAAGGAAATTTCAGGCAATTTCAGGCAAGACAATTACAAGAAAGGCAATTCGAATCAATACCTAGCAAGGCAATTTTAGGCAAGGCAATTCCAGGCAAGGCAATTTAAGCAAATTCCAGGCAAGGCACTTCCAGGCAAGGCATTTTTTTGCAATTCCAAAATTGTCAATTATAGGCAAGGAAATTCCAGGCAATTCCAGGCAAAAATTTCACAAAAAGTAATTCCAGGCAATTCCAAGCAATTCTAGGCAGGGAAATTCCAGTAAATGCAAGTCCAATCAATTCCAGGCAAAGCAATTTCAGGAGAGGCAATTCCAGGAAAGGCAAATTCAGGCAAGGCAATTCAACCCAATTCAAGCCAAGGAAATTCTAGAAAAAGGCAATTCTAAGCACGACTAATCAGGCATAGTATTTCCAGGCAATTCCAGGCAAGGCAATTTCAGTCAATGCAATTCCAGGCAATTTCTGACAAGGCTATTTCAGGCAATACAATTCTAAGCCATTCCAGGCAAGGCAGTTTCAGGCAAAGCAATTGTAGGCCATTCAAGGCAGAGCAATTACAGGCAAGGCAATACTAGCCAATTCCATCCAAGGCAATTAAAGGCAAGGCAATACAAGAAATTACAGGCTAGGCAATTCCAGGCAAGGAAATTACAAGCAAGGAAATTTCAGGAAATTTCAGGCAAGGCATCTCCAGGCAAAGAAATTTGAGGAAGTTTCAGGAAAAGAAAATCCAGGCTAGGCAACTCCAGGCAATTTCAGGCAAGAAAATTTCAGGCAAAATATTCAAAGAAAGGCAATTAATGGCACTTCCAGGCAAGGCAATTCCTGGCAAAACAGTTTCCGAAAAGGCAATTTCAGGCAACACCAAGCGAGGCAATCCAGGCAATTCTAGGCAACGCTATTCCAGGAAAGGCAATTCCATGCAAATACAGGCAAGGAAATTCCAGACAAATTTGGGCAAGGCAATTCCAGGCAACTCCAGGCAAAGCAATACAAGTCAAGGCAATTCCAAAAAATTCAAGGACTGTCAATTTTAGGCAAGGCAATTCTAGGCAGTTCCAGGCCAAAAAATTTCAGGCAAAACATTCCCAGGCAATTCCAGAAAAGGCAATTTCAGGCAACTCAATTCCAGGCAACCCGAGGCAAGGCAATTCCTGGCAAGGCAATTTCAGGCAATTCCGGGAAATGCAATTCCAGGCATTTCTAAGCAAGACAATTACAGGAAAGGCAATTCCAATCAATTCCCACAAAGGCAATTCCAGGCGAGGCAATTCCAGGCAACACAATTAAAGCGAATTCCAGGCAAGCAATTCCAGGTAAAGCATTTCTAGCAATTTCAAAAAAGGCAATTCCAGGCAAGGAAATTTCAGGAAACAAATTTCTAGGCCAAAAAATTCCAGGCAAGGCAATGCCAGACAATTCCAGGCAAGGCATTTCCAGAAAAAGCAAGTATAATAAATTCCAGGCAAGGAATTTCAGGCAAGGCAATTATATGCAATTTGAGGAAAGGCAATTGCAGAGAAGGCAATTCCAAACAATTAAATTTCAGGCAACTCCAGGCAAGGTAATACCAAAAAAAAAATTTCAGGCAATTCCACGCAAGGCAATTCTATGCAATTCAAGGCAAGGTAATTCCAGAAAAGGCGATTCCAGGCAGGTCAATTCCAGAAAACTTCAGGCAAGGCAATTCCAAAAAAGACAATTCCAGGCAATCCCAGGCCAAGGATTTTCAAGAAATTCCAGGCAAGAAAATTACAGAAAAGGCAATTCCAATCAATTCCCAGCAATTCAATCCCAGGCGAGGCCATTCCAGGCAATTCCATGCAAAGCAATTAAAGCAAATTTTAGGCAAGGCAATTCTAAGCAAGGAATTTCTATGCAATTTCAAAAAAAAAACCACTTCTAGGCAAGAAAATTTCAGGCAATTCCAGGCAAAAAAAAATTCAGGTTAAGCAATTATAGGCAATTTCAGGCAAGGAAATTTGAGGCAAGGCAATTTCAGGGAATTTCAGGCAAGGCAATTCCAGTAGAGGCAAGAACAATCAATTCCAGGCAAGGCAATTTTAGGCGAGGAAATTTTACTAAAAGCACTTCCAATCAATTCCAGGCAAAGCAAGTTCAGGCAAGGCAATTCTGCTTAACTCAAGTCAAGGCAATTCCAGAAAAGGCAATTTTAGGAAAATCAATTCCAGGCAAATATAGGCAAGGCAATTCCAGAAAAGGCAATTCCAGACAAGGCAATTTCAGGAATTTTCAGACAAGAAAATTACAGAAAAGGCATTTTCCATCGATTCTTGGAAATGCAATCCCAGGAGAGTCAATTCCAGGCAATTACAGGACACTCAATTAAAGGAAATTACAGGCAAGGCACTTCCAGACAAGGCACTTTTATGCAATTTCAAAGAAGGCCATTCTAGTTAAGGAAATTCCAGGCAATTCTAGGCAAGGAAATTCATGGTAAAGGAATTCCAGGCAATTCCAGGCAAGGTAATTAGAGGCAACTCAAGACAAGGAAATTACAGGAAACTCTAGGCAAGGCAATTCCAGGCAAGGCAATTTCAGGAAACAAATTCCAGGCAATTCTAGACAAGGCAATTTCTGGCAAGGAAATTCCAGAAAATTCCAGGCAAGGCAATTCCAGGCATTTCTAAGCAAGAAAATTACAGGAAAGGCAATTTCAATCAATTCCCGGCAAAACAATTCCAGGCGAGACAATTCCAAGCAACGCAATTGAAGTGAATTCCAGGCAAGGCAATTACAGGCAAAGCATTTCTATGCAATTTCAAAAAAGGCAATTTCATGCAAGGGAATTCTTGGCAAGAAAGTCTAGGCAAGGCAATTCCAGGTAATTCCAGGCAAGAAAATTCAATTAAAAGCAAGTCCAATCAATTCCAGGCAAAGCAATTTCAGGTGAAGCAACTCCAGGCAAATGCCGGCAAGGCAATTCCAGGCAAGGCAATACTAATTAACTCAAAAAAAAGGCAATTCCAGAAAGGCAATACCAGGCAATTCCAGGCATGGCAATTCCAGGCATTTTCAGGCAAAGAAAATTACAGGAAAAGCAGTTATAATCAATTCCTGGCAAGGTAATCCCAGACGAGGCAATTCTAGGCAATTACAGACAATAAAATTTCAGGCAAGGGAAGTCTAGGCAACTCAAGGCAAGGCAGTTCCAGAAAAGGCAATTCCATGTTATTCCAGGCATGGAAAATTAGGCACGGTAGTTTTAGGCAATTCAAGGCAAGGCAATTTCAGGCAAGGCAATTACAAGCAAAGCTATTCTAGGCAAGGCAATTTTAGGCAATTCCAGGCAAGGCAATTCCAAGCAAGACAATTACAGAAAAGGCAATTCCAATCAATTTCAGGCAAGGCAGTCGGAGGCGAGGCAATTTTATGCAATTCCAGGCAAGGCAATTAAAGCCAAATTTAGGCAAAGCAATTCCAGGCAATATATTTATCAGCAATTTCAAAAAAGGCAGTTCCTGGCAAGGCAATTTCAGGCAACTCCAGGCAAGTCAATTCCACACAAGGCAATTCCAGAAAACTCCAGGAAAGACAATTTTTGGCAAGGTACTTTTAGGCAATTAAAGGCAAGGCAATTCCAGGGAAGTCAATTCCAGGCAATTCCAGGCACGGATATTCCTGGCATGAAGTTTTCAGGCTATTCCAGGCAAAGCAATTACAGCCAAGGCAATTCCAGGCATTTTCAGGCAAGACTATACCAGGCAAGGCAATTCGAGGTAAATCCAGGCTAGGCAATTCGAGGCAAAGCAATTCCAGGCAATGAAATTAAACCCATTTCTGGGAAGGCAATACCAGGCAAGGAATTTCTAGGCAATTCCAAAAAAGACAATACTAGGTAAGGAAATTTTAGCTATCTCAACGCAAGGCAATTCCCAAAAACTCTAAAAAACACAATTTCATGCAATTATAGACATGGTAATTCCAAAAAAATAAACAATTCCAGTCATGGAAATTCCAGGCATTCTGGTCAAGGCGATTCCAGGTAAGGCAATTTCAGGCCAGGCAAATCCAGGAAAGGCAATTTCAGACAATCCCAGGCAAGGCAATTCTAGGAAAAAAATTCCAGGCAAGGCAATAAAAGACAATTTTTTCAAGGCAATTCCAGGCAAGGCATTTTCAGGCAATTTCAGAAAAGGCAATTCCAGGCAACTTCAGGAAAGAAAATTCCAGGCAAGGCAATTCCATGCAAGGCAATTCCAGACAATTCAAGACAATAAAATTTTAGGCAAAAAAAGTTCAGGCAATTCAAAGTCAGACAATTCCAGAAAACTCTACAGGAAACAATTCCAGGCAAGGTAATTCCAAAAAGCAATTTCAGTCATTCTGGGCAAGGCAATTCCAGGCAAGGAAATTCCAGGCCAGGCAAAGCCAGGAAAGGCAATTTCAGGCAATCCAATGCAAGGCAATTTTAAGGAAGGCAATTCCAGGCAAGGCAATTGAAGGCAAGGCAATAAAAGTCAATTCCTGTCAAGGCAATTCCAGGCAAGGCATTTCCAGGCAATTCCAGAAAAGGCAACTTCAGGCAAGTCAATTCCAGGCAACTCCAGGCAAGAAAATTCCAGACAAGGCAATTCTAGGCAATTTCAGGCAAGACAATTACAGGAAATGTAATTCTAATCAATTCCTGGCAAGGCAATGTCAGACCAGGCAATTCCAGGCAATTCCAGGCAAGGCAATTTAAGCGAATTTCAGGGAAGACACTTTTAGGCAAAGCATTTTTTCGCAATTCCAAAATTGACAATTATAGGCAAAGAAATTTCAGGCAATTCCAGGCAAAAGAATATCAGGTAAAGCAATTCCAAGCAATTACAGGCAAGAAAATTTTACGCAATTCTAGGCAGGAAAATTCCAGTAAAGGCAAGTCCAATCAATTTGAGGCAAAGCAATTTCAGGAGAGGCAATTGCAGGAAAGGCAATTTTATGCAAGGAAATTTTACCCAATTCAAGGCAAGGAAATTATAGAAAAGGCAATTCCAGGCACGACTAATCAAGCATGATATTTCCAGGCAATTCCAGGCAAGACAATTTCAGTCAAGGCAATTTTAGGTAATTACAGACAAGGCTATTACAGGCAAGGCAAATCCAAGAAATTTCAGGCAAGGCAGGTTCAGGCAAATTAATTGTAGGCCATTTAAGGCAGAGCAATTCCAGGCAAGGCAATTCCAGCCATCTCCAGTCAAGGCAATTACAGGTAAGGCAATACAGGAAATTCCAGGCAAATATATTCCCAGCATGGAAGTTTTATGAAAATCCAGGCTAGGTAATTCCAGGCAAGGTAATTACAAGCAAGGCAATTTCAGGCAAATCCAGGAAAGGCATCTCAAAGCAAAGAAATTCGAGGATATTTCAGGAAAATAAAATCAAGGCTAGGCAACTTCAGGCCATTTCAGGCAAGAGAACCCCAAGCAAAAATATTCGAAGCAAGGCAATTAAAGTCACTCCAAGGCAAGGCAATTCCTGGCAAAACAATTTTTGACAAGGCAATTCCAGGCAATACCAGGCGAGGCAATCCAGGCAACTCTGGGCAAGGCTATTCCAGGCAAGGCAATTCCATGCAAATCCAGGCATGGCAATTCCAGGAAAATCTAGGTAAGGCAATTCCAGGCAACTCCAGGCAAAGTAATAAAAAAAAGGCAATTCCAGAAAATTTCAGGACTGTCAATTTTAGGCAAGGCAATTCTAGGCAATTCCAGGCAAGCAAATTTCAGGCAAAACATTTCCAGGCAATTCCAGAAAAGGCAATTCCAGGCAAGTCAATTCCAGGCAACCCTAGGCAAGGCAATTCCTGACAAGGCAATTCAGGGCAATTACGGAAAATGCAATTCCAGGCATTTCTATGCAAGACAATTACAGGATAAACAATTCCAATCAATTCCTGCAAAGGCAATTCCAGGCGAGGCAATTCCAGGCGAGGCAATTCCAGGCATGCAATTAAAGCAAATTCCAGGCAAGGCAATTCCAGGCAGAGCATTTCTATGCAATTTCAAAAAAGGCAATTCCAGCCAAAAAAAATTCCAGGAAACACATTTCTAGGCAAGGCAATTTCAGGCAAGGTAATGCCAGGCAATGCAATTAAAACAAATTTTAGGCAAGGCAATTCCAGGCAAAGCATTTCTATGCAATTTTAAAATAGGCAATTCCTGGTAAAAGATTTCTAGGCAGTTCCGCAAAAGGCAACTTTAGGCAAGAAAATTTCAGGCAACTCAAGGCAAGGCAATTACAAAAATCTCTAGGAAAAACAATTCCAGGCAATTACAGGGAAGGTAATTCCAAAAAACTACAATTCCTGTCATGGCAATTTTAGGCATTCTGTGCAAGGCAATTGCAAGAAAGGCAATTCCAGGCCAGGCAAATCCAGGAAAGGCAATTTCAGGCAATCCCAGGCAGGCAATTCGATGGAAGGCAATTTCAGGCAAGGCAATAAAAGACAATTCCTGTCAAGGCAAATCCAGGCAAAACATTTTCAGGCAATTTCAGAAAAGGCAAATCCAGGAAAGTCAATTCCAGGCAACTTCAGGCAAAAAAAATTCCAGGCAAGACAATTCCAGAAAATTCCAGGAATGAAAATTACAGAAAAGGCAACTCTAAACATTTCCCAGCAAGGCAATCCCAGGCAAGGCAATTCCAGGCAATTAGAGACAATAAAATTTCAGGGAAAAATGTTTAGGCAATTCAAGGCAAGGAAGTTTCAAAAAAAGGCAATTCCATGTTATTCCAGGCATGGCAAATCAGGCATGGTATTTTTGGGCAATTCTAGGCAAGGCAATTTTAGGCAAGGCAATTACAGGCAAGGCTATTCTAGGCAAGGAAATTCCAAGCAATTCCAGGCACAACAATTACGTTAAAGGCAATTCCAATCAACTTCAGGCAAGGCAATCCGAGGCGAGGCAATTTCAGGCAATTCCAGGCAAGGCAATAAAAGCCAAATTTAGAAAAGGCAATTCCAGGAAAGGTATTTATTGGCAATTACAAAAAAGGCAATTTCTGGCAAGGCAATTTTAGTCCACTCCAGGCAAGTAAATTCCAGGCAAGACAATTCCAGGAAATTCGAGGAAAGGCAATATTAGGCAAGGCAATTTTAGGCTATTCCAGGCAAGGCAAATCCAGGCCAGAAAAATCCAGGAAAGGTAATTTCAGAAAATCCCAGGCAAGGCAATTCGACGGAAGCTAATTCCAGGCAAGGTAATAAAAGACAATTCCTGTCAAGACAAATCCAGGGAAGGCATTTTCAGTCAATTTCAGAAAAGACAAATCCAGGGAAGTCAATTCCAGGCAACTCCAGACAAGGAAATTCCAGGAAAGAAAATTACAGAAAAGGCAATTCTAATCATTTCCTGTCAAGGCAATCCCAGGCAAGGCAATTCCAGGCAATTACAGACAATAAAATTTCAGGCAAAAAAAGTTCAGGCAATTCAAGGCAAGGCAGTTCCAGAAAAGGCAATTCCATATTATTCCAGGCATGGCAAATCAGGCATGGTATTTTTAGGCAATTCTAGGCAAGAAAATTTTAGGCAAGGAAATTACAAGCAAGGCTATTCTAGGAAAGAAAATTCCAAGCAATTCCAGACAAAGAAATTCCAGCCAAGACAATTACAGAAAGGGCAATTCCAATCAATTTCAGGCAAGGCAATCCAAGGCTAGGCAATTTCAGGCAATTCCAGGCAAGGCAATTAAAGCCAAATTTAGGCAAGGCAATTCCAGGAAAGGTATTTATCGGCAATTCCAAGAAATGAAATTCCTGGCAAGGCAATTTCAGGCCACTCCAGGCAAGTAAATTTCAGGCAAGACAATTCCAGGAAATTGCAGGAAAGGCAATACTAGGCAAGGCAATTTTAGGCAATTCCAGGCAAGGCAATTTCAGAGATGTCAATTCCAGGCAATACCAGGCACGGATATTCCAGGCATGAAATTTCCAGGCAATTCCAGGCAAAGCAATTACAGCCAAGGCAATTCCAGGCATTTCCAAGAAAGATTATACCAGGCAAGGCAATTATGGGTAAATCCAGGCTAGGCAATTCGAGACAAGGCAATTCCAATCAAGGCAATTCCAGGCAAAGCAATTAAACCAATTTCTGGCAAGGCAATTCCAGTCAAGAAATTTCTAGGCAATTCCACAAAAGGCAATCTTAGGCAAGGGAATTTCAGGCAACTCAAGGCAAGGCAATTCCAAAAAAACTCTAAAAAATAATTTCAGGCAATTACAGGAAAGGTAATTCCAAAAAAAAAAAAAAAACAATTCCAGTCAAGACAATTTTAGGCATTCTGGGCAAGGCAATTCCAGGCCAGGCAAATCCAGGAAAGGCAATTTCAGGCAATCCCAGGCAAGGCAATTCCAGGGAAGAAATTTCAGGCAAAGCAATAAAAGACAATTCTTATCAGGGCAATTCCAGGCAAGGCATTTCCAGGCAATTCCAGGCAAGTCAATTCCAGGCAACTCCAGGCAAGGAAATTCTAGGCAAGGCAATTCCAGGCAAGACAATTACAGGAAAGGCAATTCCAATCAAGTCCCAGCAAGGCAATTTCAGGTGAGGCAATTCCAGGCAAGGCAATTTAAGCCAATTTCAGGAATGGCAATTCCAGGAAATTCCATGAAAGGCAATTTTAGGCAAGGCAATTTTAGGCATTTCCAGGCAAGGCAATTTCAGGGAAGTCAATTCAAGGCAATTGCAGGCACAGATAATCCAGGCATAAAATTTCTAGGCAATTCCAGGCAAAGCAATTTCAGGCAAGGCAATTTTAGTCAAATCAAGGAAAGACAATTCCAGGCAAGGCAATTGTGCTTAACTCAAGGCAAGGAAATTCTAGAAAAGGCAATTCCAGGCAAGTCAGTTACAGGCAACTATAGGCAAGGCAATTCCAGAAAATGCAATTGCAGGCAAGGCAATTTCAGGCATTTCCAGACAAGAAAATTACAGGAAAGGCAATTTCAATCAATTCCCGGCAATGCAATCCCAGGCGAGGCAATTCCAGGCAATTCCAGGACACACAATTAAAGCAAATTAGAGGCAAGACACTTCCAAGCAAGGCATTTCTACGCAATTTCAAAGAAGGCCATTCTAGTTAAGAAAATTCCAGGCAATTCCAGGCAAGAAAATTCCAGGTAAAGCAATTCCAGGCAATTCCAGGCAAGGTAATTTGAGGCAACTCAAGGCAAGTCAATTCGAGGAAACTCTAGGCAAGACAATTCCAGAAAACAACTTCCAGGCAATTTTAGGCAAGGCAATTTCTGGCAAGGCAATTCCAGGAAATTCGAGTCAAGGCAATTCCAGGCATTTCTAAGCAAGACAATTACAGGAAAGGTAATTTCAATCAATTCCCCACAAAACAATATGAGGTGAGAAAATTCCAAGCAATGCAATTGAAGTGAATTCCAGGCAAGGCAATTCCAGGCAAAGCATTTCTACGCAATTTCAAAAAAAGCAATTCCAGGCAAGGCAATTCTGGGCAAGAAAGTCTTGGCTAGGCAATTTCAGGCAATTCCATGCAAGGCAATTCCAGTAAAAGCAAGTCTAATCTATTCCAGGCAAACCAATTTTAGGTGAAGCAATTCCAGGCAAATCTAGGAAAGACAATTCCAGGCAAGGAAATTCTAATTAACTCAAGAAAAGGCAATTCCAGAAAAGGCAATTCCAGGCAAATCAATTCCAGGCAACTATAGGCAAGGCAATTACAGAAAAGGCAATAACAGGTAATTCCATGCAAGGCAATTCCAGAAATTTCCAGGCAAAGAAAATTGCAGGAAAGGCAATTCTAATCAATTCCTGGCAGGGCATTTTTAGCAGAGGCAATTCCAGGCAATGAATGACAATAAAATTTCAGACAAAAGAAGTCTAGGCATTTCAAGGCAATTCAATTCTAGAAAAGGCAATTTCAGGTTATTCCAGGCACGACAAATCAGACATGGTACTTTTAGGCAATTCCAGGCCAGGCAATTCCAGGCGAGGCTATTCTAGGCAGGGCAATTCCAAGAAATTCCAGGCAAGGCAATTCCAGGCAAGAAAATTACAGAAAAGGCAATTCCAATCAATGTTAGGCAAGGCAATCCAAGGTTAGGCAATTTCAGGCAATTCCAGGCAAGGCAATTAAAGCCAAATTTAGGCAAGGCAATTCTGGGAAATGTGTTTATCGGCAATTCCAAGGAAAGCAATTCCTGACAAGGAAATTTCAGGCAACTCCAGGCAAGCCAATTCCAGGCAAGCAAATTCCAGGAAATTCCAGGAAAGGCAATTTTAGGCAAGGCAATTTTTGGCAATTCCAGGCAAGGCAATTCTAGGCAATTCCAGATGCGGATATTCCAGGCATGAAGTTTCTTGGCAATTCCAGGCAAAGCAATTACAGCCAAGGCAATTCCAGGCATTTACCAGCAAGGCTATATCAGGCAAGGCAATTTCAGGTAAATCCAGACTAGGCAATTCGAGGCAAGGCAATTCCAAACAAGGCAATTCCAGTAAGTGCAATTAAACCAATTCCTGGCAAGGCAATTCATGGCAAGAAATTTCTAGGCAATTCCACAAAACGCAATTTTAAGCAAAAAAAATTTTAGGCAACTCAAGGCAAGGCAATTCCAAAAAACTCTAGGAAAACCAATTCCAGGCAATTACAGACAAAATAATTCCAAAAAAATACAATTCCAATCAAGGCAATTTGAGGCATTTCTGGGCAAGGCAATTTCACGCAAGGCAATTCCAGGCCAGGAAAATCCAGGAAAGGCAATTTCAGGCAATCCCTGGCAAGGCAATTCCAGGGAAGGCAATTTTAGGC
The DNA here is from genome assembly GCA_031835075.1 of Saguinus oedipus. Taxonomy (NCBI): domain Eukaryota; kingdom Metazoa; phylum Chordata; class Mammalia; order Primates; family Cebidae; genus Saguinus; species Saguinus oedipus. Next base: position 172,621,550 of record CM063174.1, read on the forward strand.
AAGGCAATAAAAGACAACTCCTGTCAACGCAATTTCAGACAAGGCATTTTCAGGCAATACCAGGCAAGTCAATTCGAAGAAACACCAGGCAAGTCAATTCGAAGAAACCCCAGGCAAGGAAATTTTAGTCAAGGCAATTTCAGGCAATTCCAGGCAAGACAATTACAGGAAAGGCAATTCCAATCACTTCCAGGCAAGGCAATTTCAGGTGAGGCAATTCCAGGCTATACCAGGCAAGGCAATTTAAGCGAATTTCAGGCATGGCACTTCCAGGCAATTCATTTTTTGCAATTCAAAAATTGTCAATTATAGGTAAGAAAATTTCAGGCAATTCCAGGCAAAAAAAAATCCAAGTAAAGCAATGCCAGGCAATTCCAGGCAAGGCAATTCCAGGCAATTCTAGGCAAAGAAATTCTAGTAAATGCAAGTCCAATCAATTCCAGGCAAAGCAATTTCAGGAGAGGCAATTCCATGCAATTTCTGGAAAGGCAATTTCAGGAAAAACAATTCTGCCCAATTAAAGGCAAGGAAATTCTAGAAAAGACAATTCCAGGCACGAATAATCAGGCATGGTATTTCCCGGCTACTGCAGGCAAGGCAAATTTAGTAAAGGCAATTTCAGACGATTCCAGGCACGACTAATCAGGCATGATATTTCCAGGCAATTCCAGGTAAGGTAATTTCAGCCAACACAATTCAAGGCAATTTCAGACAAGGCTATTCGAGGCAAGGCAATTTCAAGTAATTTCAGGCAAGGCAGTTTCAGGCAAAGTAATTGTAGGCCATTCAAGGCAGAGAAATTCCAGGCAAGGCAATTCCAGCCAATTCCAGCAAAGGCAATTACAGGCAACGCAATACAGGAAATTCCAGTCAAGGCAATTTCCTTCATGAAAGTTCCATGAGAAGCCAGGATAGGCAATTCCAGGCAAGGCAATTACAAGCAAGGCAATTCCAGGCAAGACATCTCCAGGTAAAGAAATTCGAGGAAATTTCAAGAATAGAAAATCCAGGCTAGGCAACTCCAGGCAATTTCAGGCAAAAAAATTCCAGGCAAAAATATTCTAAGCAAGGCAATTAAAGGCATTTCCAGGCAAGGCAATTTCTGGCAAAACAATTTCCGACAAGGCAATTCCAGGCAATACCAGGCGAGGCAATCCAGGCAACTCTAGGCAAGGCTATTCTAGGCAAAGCAATTTCATGCAAATCCAGGCAAGGCAATTCTAATTAACTCAAGCAAAGGCAATTGCAGAAAAGGCAATTCCAGGCAAATCAATTTCAGGCAACCATAGGCAAGGCAATTCCAGAAAAGGCAATTCCTGGCAATTACAGGCAAGGCAATTCCAAGAATTTCCAGACAAAAAAATTACAGGAAAGGCAATTTCAATTAATTCCCAGCATTGTAATTTCAGGCGAGGCAATTCCAGAACACGCAATTAAAGCAAATTATAGACAAGGCACTTCCAGGAAAGACATTTTGAAGCAATTCCAAAGAAGGCCATTATAGTTTAGAAAATTCCAGGGAATTCCAGGCAAAAGTATTCCAGGTAAAGCAATTCCAGGCAATTCCCGACAAGGTAATTTGAGGCAACTCAATGCAAGGCAATTCCAGGAATCTCTAGGTTAGGCAATTCCAGGCACTTCCAGGCAAGACAATTCCAGGAAACAAATTTTAGGCAATTCTAGGCAAGGCAATTCCTGGCAAGGCAATTCCAGGAAATTGGAGGCAAGTCAATTCCAGCCATTTCTAAGCAAGACAGTTACAAGAAAGGCAATTTCATTCAATACCCGGCAAAACAATTCCAGGCAAGGCAATTCCAGTCAAAGCATTTCTACACAATTTCAAAAAAGGCAATTCCAGGCAAGGCAATTGTGGGCAAGAAAGCCTAGGCAAGACAAGTCCAGGCAATTCCAGCAAGGCAAATCCAGTAAAAGCAAGTCCTATCAATTCCAGGCAAAGCAATTTTAGGTGAAGCAATTCCAGGCAAATCCATGCAAGGCAATTCCAGGCAAGGCAATTCTAATTAACTCAAGGAAAGGCAATTCCAGAAAAGACAATTCCCAGCAAATCAATTCCAGGCAACTATAGGCAAGGCAATTCCAGAAAAGGCAATAACAGGCAATTCCAGGCATTGTCAGGCAAATAAAATTACAGGAAAAGAAATTCTAATCAATTCATGGCAAGGCAATCCCAGGCGAGGCAATTGAAAGCAATTACAGACAATAAAATTTCAGGCAAGGAAAGTCTAGGCAATTCAAGGCAAGGCAGTTCCAGAGAAGGCAATTCCATGTTATTCCAGGCACGACAATTCAGGCATGCTATTTTTAGGCAATTCCAGGCAAGGCAATTTCAGGCAAGGCAATTTCAAGCAAGGCTATTCTAGGCAAGGCAAATCCAAGCAATTTCAGGCAAGACGATTACAGAAGAGGCAATTTCAATCAATATCAGCAAGGCAATCTGAGGCAAAGCAATTTCAGAAAATTCCAGGCAAGGCAATTAAAGCCAAACTTATGCAAGGCAATTCCCATCAAGGTATTTATTGGCAATTCCAGAAAAGGCAATTCCTGGCAAGGCAATATCAGGCAACTCCAGGCAAGCCAAGGGACAATTCCAGGAAATTCCAGAAAAGGCAATTTTAGGCAATTCCAGGCAAGGCAATTTTAGAGATGTTAATTCCAGGCAATTCGAGGCACGGATATTTTAGGCATGGAATTTCCAGGCAATTCCAGGGAAATCAATTACAGCCAAGGCAATTCCAGGCATTTCCAAGCAAGGCTATACCAGGCAAGGCAATTCCAGGTAAATCCTGTCCAGGCAATTCGAGCCAAGGCAATTCCAAACAAGACAATTTTAGGGAGTGCAATTAAACCAATTCCTTGAAAGGCAATTCCAGGCAAAATATTTATAGGCAATTCCACAAAAGGCAATTTTAGGCGAGAAAATTTCAGGCAAATCAAGGCAAGGCAATTACAAAAAACTCTAGGAAAACCAATTTCAGGCAATTACAGGCAAGGTAATTCCAAAAAAAATACAATTCCAGTCAAGGAAATTTCAGGCATTCTGGGCAAGGCAATTCCATGCAAGGTAATTCCAGGCCAGGCAAATCCAGGAAAGGCAAATTCAGGCAATCCCAGGCAAGGCAATTCCAGGCAAGGCAATTCCAGGCAAGGCAATAAAAGACAATTTCTGTCAAGGCAATTCAAGGCAACGCATTTTTAGGGAATTCCAGAAAAGGCAATTTCAGGGAAGTCAATTTCAGGAAACTCCAGTCAAGAGAATTCCAGGCAAAAATATGCCAGGCAATTCCAGGCAAGACAATTACAGGAAAGGCAGTTCCAATCAATTCCCGGCAAGGCAATTTCAGGTGAGGAAATTTCTGGCTATTCCAGGCAAGGCAATTTAAGCAAATTCCATGCAAGGCACTTCCAGGCAATTAATTTTTTTGCAAGTCAGAAATTGTCAATTATATGTAAGGAAATTCCAGGCAATTCTAGGCAAAATATTCCAAGTAAAGCAGTTCCAGGCAGTTCCAGGCAATTCTAGGCAGAAAAATTCTGGTAAAGGCAAGTCCAATCAATTCAAGGCAAAGCAATTTCAGGCAAGGAAATTCCACCCAATTCAAGGCAAGGAAATTCTAGAAAAGGCAATTCCAGGCACGACTAATCAGGCATCGTATTTCCAGGCAAATGCAGGCAAGGCAATTTTAGTCAAGGCAATTCCAGGCAGAACTAATCAGGCATATTTCCAGGCAATTCCAGTCAAGGCAATTTTAGTCAACGGAATTCCAGGCAATTTCAGACAAGGCTATTCCAGGCAAGGCAATTCCAAGTATTTTCAGGCAAGGCAGTTTCAGGCAAAGGAATTGCAGGCCATTCATGGCAGAGCGATTTCAGGCAAGGCAATTCCAGCTAATTCCAGCCAAGGCAATTACCAGCAAGGCCATACAGGAAATTCCAGGCAAGGCAATTCCCAGCATGGAAGTTCCATGAGAATTCAGGCTAGGCAATTACAAGCAAGGCAATTTCATGCAATTCCAGGCAAGAAATCCCTAGGTAAAGAAATTCGAGAAAGTTTTGGGAGAAAAAAATTCAGGCTAGGCGACTTCAGGCAATTTCAGGCAAGGAAACTCCAGGCCAAAATATTCGAAGCAAGGCAATTAAAGGCACTTTCAGGATAGGCAATTACTGGCAAAACCGTTTCTGACAGGGTGATTCCAGGCAATACCAGGTGAGGCAATTCAGGCAACTCTAGGCAAGGCTATTTCAGGCAAGGCAATTTCATGCAAATCCAGGCAAGTCAATTCCAGGCAAGGCAATTCTAATTAACTCAAGGAAACGCAATTCCAGAAAAGGCAATTCCAGGCAAATTAATTCCAGGCAACTATAGGCAAGGCAATTCCAGAAAAGGCAATTCCAGGCAAGGTAATTCCAGGCATTTCCAGACAAGAAAATTACAGGAAAGGCAATTTTAATCAATTCCCGACATTGCAATCCAAGTCGAGGAAATTCCAGGACAAGCAATTAAAGCAAATTATAGGCAAAGCACTTCCAGGCAAGCAATTTCTACGCAATACCAAAGAAGGCCATTCTAGTTAAAAAAATTTCCAGGATATTCCAGGCAATGAATTTCCAGGTAAAGAAATTCCAGGCAATTTCAGGTAAGGTAATTCGAGGCAACTCAAGGCAAGGCAATTCCAGGAATCTCTAGGCAAGACAATTCCAGGCAATTCCAGGCAAGGCAATTCCAGGAAACAAATTTCAGACAATTCTAGGCAAGGCAAATCCTGGCAAGGCAATTCCAGGAAATTCGAGGCAAGGAAATTCCAGGCATTTCTAAGCAAGTCATTTACAAAAAAGACAATTTCAATCAATTCCCAGCAAAACAATTCCAGGCAAGGCAATTCCAGTCAAAGCATTTCTATGCAATTTCAAACAAGGCAATTCAAGGCAAGGCAATTCTTGGCAAGAAAGTCTAGGCAAGAAAATGACAGGCAATTCCAGGCAAGGCAATTCCAGTAAAACAAGCCCAATCAATTCCAGGCGAAGCAATTTCAGGTGAAGCAATTCCAGGCAAATCCAGGCAAGGCAATTCCAGGCAAGGCAATTCTAATTAACTCAAGGAAAGGCAATTCCAGAAAAGACAATTCCAGGCAACTATAGGCAAGGCAGTTCCAGAAAAGGCAATACCAGGCAATTTCAGGAAAGGCAATTCCAGGCATTTCCAGGCAAAGAAAATTACAGGAAAGGCAATTCTAATCAATTCATGGCAAGGCAATCCCAGGCGAGGCAACTGCAAGCAAATACAGACAATAAAATTTCAGGCAAGGAAAGTCTAGGCAATTCAAGGCAAGGCAGTTCCAGAAAAGGCAATTCCATGTTATTCCAGGCACAGCAAATCGGGCATGGTATTTTTAGGCAATTCCAGGCAAGGCAATTTCAGGCAAGGCAGTTACAAGCAAAGCTATTCTAGGCAAGGCAATTCCAAGCAATTTCAGGCAAGGCAATTAGAGAAGAGGCAATTTCAATCAATATCAGCCAGGCAATCTGAGGTGAAGCAATTTCAGGAAATTCCAGGCAAGGCAATTAAAGCCAAATTTAGGCAAGGCAATTTCCACGAGGTATTTATTGGCAATTCCAAAAAGGCAATTTCTGGCAAGGCAATTTCAGACAATTCCAGGCAAGACAATTCCAGGAAATTCCAGAAAAGTCAATTTTAGGCAAGGCAATTTTAGGCAATTCCAGGCAAGGCAATTCCAGGAAATTCCAGGCATGGATATTTCAAGCATGGAATTTTCAGGCAATTCCAGGGAAATCAATTACAGCCAAGGCAATTCCAGGCATTTTCAGGCAAGGCTATACCAGGCAAGGCAATTCCAGGTAAATCCAGTCCAGGCAATTCGAGGCAAGGCAATTCCAAACAAGGCAATTCCAGGCAATGCAATTAAGCCAATATCTGGCGAGGCAATTCCAGGCAATAAATTTCTAGGCAATTTCAGAAAAGGCAATTTTAGGCAAGAAAATTTTAGGCAACTCAAAACAAAACAATTCGAAAGATCTCCAAGATGGCGCCATAGAAACAGCTCAGGATTGCAGCTCTCAGTGAAGGCACAGAGGGTGAGTCCTAGCTGCATTTTCAGATGGACCTTTGTTGCCTACAGAAAGAGAAAATTCGCAGGTGTAGGAGAGACACAGGATGCCAGCACAGCCAGTTCTTTGGCTCGCGAGTACAGTTCGGTTGGCGCCACAGTGCAGCGGCATGCAGCACAAAAATCACTGGTCTGGATGCCATGTTAAACCGGCAATCTGAGATCTGGAAGAGCAGATTGACATATCCATCTGATTAAACGGGACTTGGACAATGAGCCAGACCAGGAGATTCCTGGGAAGAGTGATTTGAGCAGGTGCAGTGGGCAGCAGCACGGGAGATTGCACGGATCCCAGTGTCCTATCAGCAGGCTACTGGGGCGCCAGTGAGAGAGTCAACCATTCAAATTGGAAAGAAAAGAGAGAGAGAGGATGAATTCTGAGGCAGGGAGCCAGGTGATCAGGCTTGGTGGGTCCCACCCTCATAGAGAAAAGCAGGGCAGCGATTGGAGGCGCTTGGGGTTGAGAGTTTTGCTGTGAGCTCAGCTGAATCCAGGGTGGTTCAGCCCGGTGGGGGAGGGGCGTCCACCACTGCAGACGCAATCCACCCCTACTAAGGTACACGTCTAGTGCTGACGCAGTCTCCCATTGCCGAGGAAACCCTCCATAACAGAGAGACTCTGCCAGCAGGGCAGAGTGCACCACAGTAGAATGGAGCTCTGCAGCAGGGCAGACCCGCACTAGCAGGGCAGAGCCTTGTCAGGCAAATAGTGAATAGACTACCTCCTAGTGAGCAGAACAGTGCCACAGATACTCATAAAGAAAGTCCCAACTCCCTGAGACAGAGCATCTGAGGGAAAAAAAGGGGGAGGGCGTTTATAAGTTCTGCAACAGAAGACTTAAACATACGTGCCTAACAGCCCTGAATAAACAACGGAGCTCACAGCTCAGCACTGGAACTCCTATAAAGTACAGACCGTCTCCTCAAGCAGCTCCCTGACCACTGTATGTCCAAAGAGTCAACTCAAGAAAGGATTAATCAGACTGACATTTGGCGGGCATCATTCTGGGACAAAGATAGCAGAAGAAGCTGGTAGCATCCCTCACTGTTCTGCAGCTGCTACAGGTGTACCCCAGATAAGCAGGCCCTGGAGTGGACCTCAGCACTCATAGAGCAGAGGGGCTAGACAACTAGAAGGAAAACTAAGTAACAGAAATACTTCATCATCAACAATCTGGGAATCCATTCAAAGACTCAATTTAAAAATCAGCAACTACTAAGATGAAAGGTGGATAAATCCATAAAGATGGGAAGTAACCAGAGCAAAAAGGAGGAAAACACTCGAAACCAAAACTCCTCACCTCCTACAAATAAATAAAACTCCTCAGCAGCAAGGGAACAAAGCTGGAGGGAGAATGAATGTGACGAAATGACGGAATCAGACTTCAGAAGGTGGATAATGAGAAACTTCAATGAGCTAAAAGAACATGTTCTAAATCAATGCAAAGAAACTAAGAACCTTGAAAAAAGATATGAAAAAAGATTCGAGGAAACGATAACAAGAATGGACAAGGTAGAGAGGAATATGAATGCATTGAAGGAGCTGAAAAACACAACACGAGAATTTCACGAAGCATGCATAAGTTTCAACAGCCGAATTGACCAAGCAGAAGAAAGAATATCAGAAGTCGAAGATCAACTCAATGAAATAAAACGAGAAACCAAGATTAGAGAAAAAAGCACAAAAAAATGAAGAAAATCTACAGAAAATGTGGGACTATGTGAAGAGACCAAACCTACGTATGATAGGTGTAGCAGAATGTGATGAAGAGAATGAATCCAAGCTGAAAAATACTCTCCAGGATATTATCCAGGAAAATTTCCCCAATCTAGCAAGGCAGGTCAATACTCAACTCCAGGAAATACAGAGAACACCACAAAGATACTCTGCAAGAAGGGCAACCCCAAAGCACATAATCGTCAGATTCACCAGGGTTGAAATGAAAAAGAAAATACCAAGGACAGCCAGAGAGAAAGGTGAGGTCACCCAAAAAGGGAAGCCAATCAGACTCAGCAGATCTCTCAGCAGAGACTCTACAAGCCAGAAGAGAGTGGGGGCCAATATTCAACAGCCTTAAAGAAAAGAACTTTCAATCCAGAATTTCATATCCAGCCAATGTGAGCTTCATAAGTGAAGAAAAAATAAAATTCTTCACAAACAAGCAAGTACTCAGAGATTTTGTCACCACTAGACCTGCTTTACAAGAGCTCCTGAAAGAGGCACTACACATAGAAAGAAACAAGCAGTACCAGCCATTCTAAAAGCATACCAAATGCTAAAGAGCATCAACAAAATGAAGAATCTACATGAACCAATGGGCAAAACAGCCAGCTACAATCAAAATGGCAGTATCAAATTCACAAATAACAGTATTAACCATAAATGTAAATGGGCTAAATGCACCAATGAAAAGACACAGACTGGCAATTTGGATAAAAAACCAAAACCCATCGGTGTGCTGTATCCAGAAAACCCATCTCTCATGAAAGGATACACAAAGGCTCAAAATAAAGGGATGTAGGAAGATTTACCAAGCAAATGGAGAGCAAATAAAAGCAGGAGTTTCAATTTTTGTCTCCGATAAAATAGAATTTAAAGCAACAAATATCAAAAGAGACAAAGAAGGTCATTACATAATGGTAAAACTATCGATACAACAAGAAGAGCTACATATATATGGAACTAATACAGGAGCACCCAGGTATATAAGGCAAGTTCTTAATGACTTACAAAGAGACTTAGACTCCCACACAATAATAGTGGGAGACTTTAACACTCCACTGTCAATATCAGACAGATCAACCAGACAGAAAATTAACAAGGATATCCAGGACTTGAACTCAGACCTGGAACAAGCAAACCTGATAGACGTTTACAGAACTCTCCATCCCAAATCCACAGAATATACTTTCTTCTCAGCACTACATCACACCTACTCCAAAATTGACCACATAATTGGAAGTAAAGCACTTCTCAGCAAATGCAAAACAACTGAAATCATAACAAACAGTCTCTCAGACCATAGTGCAATCAAGTTAGAACTCAGAATTCAGAAAATAACTCAGAACCGCACAGCTTCATGGAAACTGAACAACTGGCACTTGAATGTCGATTGGATAAACAAAGAAATGAAGGCAGGAATAAAGAAGTTCTTTGAAACCAACGAGAACGAAGACACAACATACTAGAATCTCTGGGACACATTTAAAGCCGTGTGCAGAGGAAAATATATAGCAATAAGTTCCTACATGAGAAGAGTGGAGAGATCCAAAATTGACACCCTATCATCAAAATTGAAAGAGCTAGAGGAGCAAGATCAAAAAAGCTCAAAACCTAGCCGAAGACAAGAAATAACTAAGATCAGAGCAGAACTGAAGGAAATAGAGACACGAAAATCCCTTCAAAAAATCAATAAATCCAAGAGCTGCTTTTTCGAAAAGATCAACAAAACAGACAGACCACTAGCCAGACTGATAAAAGAGAAAGGAGAGAACAACAAAATAGATGCAATAAAAAAAGATAAAGGGGAAATCACCACAGAATCCACAGAAATTCAAGCCATCATCAGAGAATACTACAAATAACTCTATGCAAATAAACTAGTAAACCAGGAATAAATGAATAAATTCCTGGGCACCTGTGTCCTCCCAAACATAAACCAGGAGGAAGCCAAAACTATGAATAGACCAATAAAAGGTCTGAAGCTGAGGCAGCAATTAAGAGACTACCACACACAAAAAAAGCTCAGGTCCAGATGGGTTCACAGCTGAATTCTACCAAACACAGAAAGAGGATCTGGTATCATTTCTTCTGAAACTATTCCAAAAAATTCGAAAAGAGGGAATCCTTTCCAAATCATTTTATGAGACCAACATCATCCTGATACCAAAACCCGGCAGAGACTCAACAAGAAAAGAAAACTTTAGGCCAATATCAATGATGAACATAAATGCAAAAATCTTCAATAAAATACTGGCAAACCGATTGCAACAGCACATCAAATAACTTATCCATTATGATCAAGTAGGATTCATCCCGGGGATGCTAGTCTGGTTTAACATCTGAAAGGCTATAAATGTAATTCACCACATAAACTGAACCAAAAAAAAAACCACATGATTATCTCAATTGATGCAGAGAAGGCATTTGACAAAATTCAACAGCCCTTTATGCTAAAAACCCTCAATAAACTTGGTATTGATGGAACATATCTCAAAGTAATAAAAGCTATTTACGACAAACCAAGAGCAAATATCATCCTTAATGATGAGAAACTGGAAGCATTCCCTTTGAAATCCAGTAGACAAAAATGCCCTCTCTCACCACTCCTATTCAACATAGTACTGGAAGTTCTAGCCAGAGCAATCAGGCAAGAAAAAGAAATAAAGGGTATTCAAATAGGAAAGGTGGAAGCCAAATTGTCTCTATTTGCAGACGACATGAAACCATACCTAGAAGACCCCATCGTCTCAGCCCAAAAACTCCTGAAACTGATAAGCAACTTCAGCAAAGTCCCAGGATATAAAATCAATGTGCAAAAATCACAAGCATTCCTATACACCAACAACAGACTTAAAGAGAACCAAATCAAGAACGAACTGCCATTCACAATTGCTACAAAAAAATAAAATACCTAGAAATACAACTTACAAGGAACGTAAGGGACCTCTTCAAGGAAAACTACAAACCACTGCTCAGCGAAATAAGAGGGGACACAAACAGATGGAGAAACATTCCATGTTCGTGGTTAGGAAGAATCAGTATCGTGAAAATGGCTATACTGCCCAAAGTAATTTACACAATCAATGCTATCCCCATCAAACTACCATTGAATTTCTTCACAAAACTGGAAAAAACCACCATGAACTTCATATGGAACCAAAAGAGAGCCCACATAGCCAAGTCAATTCTAAGCAAAAAGAACACAGCGGGAGGCATCACGCTACCAGGCTTCAAACTATGCTACAAGGCTACAGTAATCAAAACAGCATGGTACTGGTACCAAAACAGAGATATATTCCAATGGAACAGAACAGAGGCATCGGAGGCAAGACAACATATCTACAACCACATAATCTTTGATAAACCTGACAAAAACAAGCAATGGGGAAAGGATTCCCCGTTTAATAAATGGTTTTGGGAAACTGGCTAGCCATGTGCAGAAAGCAGAAACTGGACCCCTTCCTGACACCTTACACTAAAATTAACTCGAGATGGATTAAGGACTTAAACATAAGACCTGGCACCATAAAAACCCTAGAAGAAAATCTAGGCAAAACCATTCAGAACATAGGAGTAGGCAAGGACTTCATGACCAAAACATCAAAAGCATTGGCAACAAAAGTTAAAATAGACAAATGGGACCTAATCAAACTCCACATCTTTTGCATGGCAAAAGAAACTGTCACTAGAGTGAATTGGCAACCATCAGAATGGGAAAAAGTCTTTGTAGTTTACCCATCTGACAAAGGGCTGATATCCAGAGTTTACAAAGATTTACAGGAAGAAAACAAAAAAGCCCATTCAAAAGTAGGCAAAGGATTTGAACAGACACTTTACAAAAGAAAACACACATGAGGCTAACAAACACATGAAAAAATGCTCATCATCACGGGTCATTAGAGAGATGCAAATCAAAACCACATTGAGATACCATCTCATGCCAGTTAGAATGGCAATCATTAAAAAATCTGGAGACAACAGATGCTGGAGAGGATGTGGAGAAATAGGAACACTTTTACACAGTTGGTGGGAGTGTAAATTAGTTCAACCATTGTGGAAGACAGTGTGGCGATTTCTCCAGGATCTAGAAGTAGAAATTCCATTTGATCCAGCAATTTTATTACTGGGTATATACCCAAAGAACTATAAATCGTTCTACTATAAAGACACATGCACATGTATGTTCATTGCAGCCCTGTGTACAATAGCAAAGACCTGGAACCAACACAAATGCCCACCAATGATAGACTGGACAAAGGAAATGTGGTACATATACACCATGGAATACTATGCAGCCATAAAAAATGATGAGTTTATGTCCTTTGAAGGTACTTAAACGAATCTGAAAATCATCATTCTCAGCAAACTGACACAAGAACAGAAAGCCAAACAACATATGTTCTCACTCATAGGTGGGTGTTGAACAACGAGAATGCATGGACTCAGGGAGAGGAACATCACACACTGGGGCAGTTGTGGGGGTAGGGGAGAGACAGTGTGGTGTGAGGAGGGAGTAGGATGGGGTGGGACAACATTGGGAGAAATGCCAGATATACTATGCACCTAAAGTAAAATAAATAATTTTAAGAAAAAGAAAAAAAACATTTCAAAAAAACTCTAGATAAAACAATACCAGGCAATTACAGGCAAGGTAATTCCAAAAAAAAAAAAAAAAAAAACAATTCTAGTCAAGGCAATTCCAGGCATTCTGAGCAAGGCAATTCAAGGCCAGGCAAGTCCAGGAAAGGCAATTTTAGGCAATCCCAAACAAGGCAATTTCAGGGAATTCAATTCCAGGCAAGGCAATAAAAGACAATTCCTGTCAAGGCAATTCCAGGCAAGGCATTTCCAGACAATTCCAGAAAAGGCAATTTCAGGCTAGTCAATTCCAGGCAACTCCAGGCAAGGAAATTCCAGGCAACGCAATTCCAGACAATTCCCAGCAAGACAATTACAGGAAATGCAATTCCAATCAATTTATGCCAAGGCAATTTCAGGCGAGGCAATTCCAGGCAATTCCAGGCAAGGCATTTTTTCGCGATTCCAAAATTGTCAATTATAGGCAAGAAAATACCAGGCAATTCCAGGCAAAAATATTTCAGGTGAAACAATTCCAGGCAATTTCAGGCAAGGCAATTCAAGGCAAGGCAATTGCAGGCAATTCTAGGCAGGGAAATTTCAGTAAAGGCAATTCCAATCAATTCCAGGCAAAGCAATCTCAGGAGAGGCAATTCCAGTCAATTCCAGGAAAGTCAATTTCTGGCAAGGCAATTTCACCCAATTAAAGGCAAGGAAATTCTATAAAAGGCAATTCCAGGAACGACTAATCAGGCAAGGTGTTTCCAAGCAATTCCAGGCAAGGAAATTTCAGTCAAGGCAATTCCAAGCAATTTCAGGCACGACTAATCAGGAATGATATTTCCAGGCAATTACAGGGTAGGCAATTTCAGTCAACGCAATTCCAGGCAATTTCAGACAAGCCTATTCCAGGCAAGGCAACTTCAAGCAATTCCAGGCAAGGCAGTTTCAGGCAAAGTCATTGTAGGCCATTAAAGGCAGAGCAATTCCAGGAAAGGCAATTCCAGCCAATTCCAGCCAAGGTAATTACAGGCAAGGTAATACAGGAAATTCCAGGCAAGTCAATTCCAAGAAATTCCAGGCAAGGCCATCCAGGCAAAGTAATTGTAGGCCATTTAAGTCAGAGTAATTCCAGGCAAGGCAATTTCATCCAATATCAGCCAAGGCAATTACCAGCAAGGCAATGCAGAAAATTCCAGGCAAGGCAATTCCCAGCATGGAAGTTCCATGAGAATCCAGGCTAGGCAATTCCAGGCAAGGCAATTACAAGCAAAGCAATTCCAGGCAATTTCAGGCAAGGCATCTCCAGGCAAAGAAATACGAGAAAATTTTAGGAAAAAAAAATCCAGGCTAGGCAACTTCTGGAAATTTCAGGCAAGGAAACTCCAGGCAAAAATATTCGAAGCAAGGCAATTAAAGGCACTTCCAGACAAGGCAATTTCTGGCAAAACAATTTCCGACGAGGCAATTCTAGGCAATTCCAGACAATGCAATTTCCGGCAAAACAATTTCTGAAAAGGCAATTCCAGGCAATACCAGGCGAGGCAATCCAGGCAATTCTAGGCAAGGCTATTCCAGGAAAGGCAATTCCATGCAAATCCAGACAATGAAATTCCAGGCAAATACAGGCAAGGCAATTCCAGGCAACTCCAGGCAAAGCAATACAAGTCAAGGCAATTCCAGGAAATTCAAGAACTGCTAATTTCAGGCAAGGCAATTCTAGGCAATTCCAGGCAAACAAATTTCAGGCAAAACATTTCCAGTCAATTCTAGAAAAGGCAATTCCAGGCAACTCAATTCCAGGCAACCCAAGGCAAGACAATTCCTGGCAATTCTGTAAAATGCAATTCCAGGCATTTCTAAGCAAGACAATTACAGGAAAGGCAATTCCAATCAATTTCCACAAAGGCAATTTCAGACGAGGAAATTCCAGGCAATGTAATTAAAGTGAATTCCAGGCAAGCAATTCCAGGCAAAGCATTTCTATGCAATTTCAAAAAAGGCAATTCCAGGAAAGAAAATTTCAGGAAACACATTTCTAGGCACAAAAATTCCAGGCAAGGCAATGCCAGGTAATTCTAGGCAAGGCATTTCCAAATAAAGCAAGTACAATAAATTCCAGGCAAGGTAATTTCAGGAAAGGCAATTATATGCAATTCGAGGAAAGGCAATTGCAAAGAAGGCAATTCTAAACAATTCAATTTCAAGCAACTCCAGGCAAGGTAATACAAAAAAAAATTTAAGGCAATTCTATGTAATTCAAGGCATGGCAATTCCCGAAAAGGCAATTCCATGCAACTCAATTTCAGAAAACTCCAGGCAAGGCAATTCCAAAAAAGGCGATTCCAGGTAAACCCAGGCAAGAAATTTTCAGAAAATTCCAGGCAAGAAAATTACAGAAAAGGCAATTCCAATCAATTCCCAGCAATTCAATCCCAGGCGAGGCAATTGCAGGCAATTCCAGGCAAAGCAATTAAGCAAATTTTAGGCACGGCAATTCTAGGCAAGCCATTTCTACGCAATTCCAAGAAAAAACTTCTAGGCAAGAAAATTCCAGGCAATTCCAGGCCAAAAAATTTCAGGTAAAAAAATTCCAGCCAAATTCAGGCAAAGCAATTTGAGGCAAGGCAATTCTAGGGAATTCCAGGCAAGGCAATTCCAGTAGAGGCAAGACCAATCAATTCCAGGCAAGGCAATTTAAGGTGAGGAAATTTTACCAAAAGCACGTCCAATCAATTCTAGGCAAAGCAATTTCAGGCGAAGCAATTTCAGGCAAATCCAGGCAAGGCAATTCCAGGTAAGGCAATTCTGCTTAACTCAAGGCAAGGCAATTCCAGAAAAGGCAATTCCAGGCAAATCAATTCCAGGCAACTATAGGCAAGGCAATTCCAGCCAATTCCAGACAAGGCAATTCCAGGCATTTCCAGACAAGAAAATTACAGGAAAGGCATTTTCAATCAATTCTTGGCAATTCAATCCCAGGTGAGTCAATTCCAGGCAATTAATTACAGGACATGCAATTAAAGCAAATTACAGGCAAGATACTTCCAAGCAAGGCATTTCTACGCAATTCCAAAGAAGGCCATTCTAGTTAAGAAAATTCCAGGCAATTCTAGGCAAGGAAATTTTAGGTAAAGCAATTCCAGGCAACTCCAGGCAAGGTAATTTTAGGCAACTCAAGACAAGGCAATTTCAGGAAACTCTAGGCAAGGCAATTCCAGGCAAGGCAATTCCAGGAAACAAGTTCCAGGCAATTTTAGGCAAGTCAATTCCTGGCAAGGCAATTCCAGAATATTCGAGGCAAGGCAATTTCAGGCATTTCTAAGCAAGACAATTACAAAAAAAGGCAATTTCAATAAATTCCTGGCAACACAATTCCGGGGGAGACAATTCCAAGCAATGCAATTGAAGTTAATTCCAGGCAAGGCAATTCCAGGCAAAGTATTTCTATGCAATTTCAAAAAAGGCAATTCCAGGCAAGGCAATTCTTGGCAAAAAAATGTCTAGGCAAGGCAATTTCAGGTAATTCCAGGCTAGGCAATTCCAGTAAAAGCAAGTCCAATCAATTCCAAGCAAAGCAATTTCAGGTGAAGCAATTCCAGGCAAATCCAGGCAAAACAATTCTAATTAACTCAAAGAAAGGCAATTCTAGAAAAGGCAATTCCAGGCAAATCAATTCCAGGCAACTATAGGCAAGGCAATTCCAAAAAAGACAATACCAGGCAATTTTAGGCAAGGTAACTTCAGGCATTTTCAGGCAAAGAAAATTACAGAAAAGGCAATTATAATCAATTCCCGGCAAGGCAATCCCAGGCGAGGCAATTCCAGGCAATCACTGGCATTAAAATTTCAGGCAAGGGAAGCCTAGGCAATTCAAGACAAGGCAGTTCCAGAGAAGGCAATTCCATGTTATTCCGGGCATGGAAAATCAGGCACGGTAGTTTTAGGCAATTTCAGGCAAGGCAATTTCCGGCAAGGCAATTACAGGCAAGGCTATTCTAGGCAAAGCAATTTTAGGCAATTCAAGGCAAGGCAATTCCAAGCAAGACAATTACAGAAAAGGCAATTCCAATCAATTTCAGGCAAGGTAATTCGAGGCGAGGCAATTTTAGGCAATTCCAGGCAAGGCAATTAAAGCCAAATTTAGGCAGGAAATTCCAGGCAAGGTATTTATCAGCAATTCCAAAAAAGGCAGTTTTTGGCAAGGCAATTTCAGGCACTCCAGGCAAGCCAATTCCATGCAAGGAAACTTCAGGAAAGGCAATTTTAGGTAAGGCAGTTTTAGGCATTTTCAGGCAAGGCAATTCCAGGGAAGCCAATTCCAGGCACGAATACTCCAGGCATGACATTTCCAGGCAATTCCAAACAAAGCAATTACAGCGAAGGCAATTCCAGTCATTTCCAAGCTAGGCAATATGAGGCAAGGCAACTCCAATCAAGGCAAATCCAGGCAATGCAATTAAACCAATTTCTGGCAAGGTAATTCCAGGCAAGGAATTTATAGGCATTTCCACAAAAGGCAATTTTAGACAAGAAAATTTCAGGCAACTCAAGGCAAGGCAATTCCAAAAACTCTAGGGGAAACAATTCCAGGCAATTACAGGCAAGGTAATTCCAAGAAGCAATTCCTGTCAGGGAAATTCCAGGCATTCTGGGCAAGGCAATTAAAGCAAATACCAGGCAAGGCAATTCCAGGTAAAGCATTTCTATGCAATTTCATAAAAGGCAATTCCAGGCAAAAAAATCCCAGGAAACACATTTCTAGGCAAGGCAATTCCAGGCAAGGCAATGCCAGGAAATTCCAGGGAAGGCATTTTCAGAAAAAGCAAGTAAAATAAATTCCAGGCAAAGAAATTTCAGGCGAAGAAATTTGAGGAAAATCCAGGCAAGTCAATTTCAGGCAAGGCAATTCTATGCAATTCGAGGAAAGGCAATTGCAGAGAAGGCAATCCTAAACAAGTCAATTCCATGAAACTCCATGCAAGGTATTTCCAGAAAAGACGATTCTAGACAATTCTATGCAAGGCAATTCTAGGCAATTCAAGGCAAGGTAATTCCAAAAAAGGCAATTCCAGGAAAGCCAATTCCAGGAAATTCCAAGCAAGGAAATTCCAGAGAAGGCAATTTCAGGCAATCCCAGGTGAGGGATTTTCAAAAAATTTCAGGCAAGAAAATTACAGAAAAAACAATTCCAATCAATTCCCAGCAATGCAATCCCAGGCGAGGCAATTTCAGGCAATTCCAGGCAAAACAATTAAAGCAAATTTTAGGCAAGGCAATTCCTGGCAAGGTATTTTTATGCAATTCCAAAGAAGGCAATTTTAGGCAAGAAAATTCCAGGCAATTCCAGGCAAAAAAATTTCAGGTAAAGCAATTCCAGGCAATTCCAGGCAAGGCAATTTGAGGCAAGACAATTCCAGTGAATTCCAGGCAAGGCAATTTCAGTAGAGGCAAGCCCAATCAATTCCAAGCAAGGCAATATCATGCGAGGATATTTCCCTGAAAGCACGTCCAACCAATTGCAACAAAAGCAATTTCAGGCAAAGCAATTCCAGGCAAATCCAGGCAAGGAAATTTCAGGCAAGGCAATTCTGCTTAACTCAAGGCAAGGTAACTCCAGAATAGGCAATTCCAGGCAAGGCAATTACAGGCATTTTCAGACAAGTAAATTACAGGAAAGGCAATTTCAATCAATTCTCGGCAATGCAATCACAGGCGAGGCAATTTCAGACCATTCCAGAACATGCAATGAAAGGAAATTACAGGCAAGGCACTTCTAAGCAAGGCATTTTTACACAATTTCAAAAAAGGCAATTCCAGGCAAGGCATTTCTACACAATTCCAAAGAAGACAATTCTAGGCAAGAAACTTCCGGGCAATTCCAGGCAAAAAAATTTTAGGTAAAGCAATTTCAGGCAATTACAGGTAAGGAAATTCGAGGCAAGGCAATTTCAGGGAATTCCAGGCAAGGCAATCAGTAGAGGCAAAACCAATCAATTCCAGGAAAGGCAATTTCAGGCGAGGAAACTTCATTAAAAGCAAGTCCAATCAATTCCAGGCATAGAAATTTCAGGTGAAGCAATTCCAGGCAAATTCAGGCAAGGCAATTCCAGGCAATGCAATTCTACTTAACTCAAGGCAATGCAATTCCAGGAAAGGCAATTCCAGGCAAATAAATTCCAGGCAACAATAGGCAAGGCAATTACAGAATAGGCGATTGCAGGCAATTCCAGGCAAGGAAATTTCAGGCATTTTCAGACAAGAAAATTACAGGAAAGACAATTTTAATAAATTCCCGGCAATGCAATCTTAGGCGAGGCTATTACAGGCAATTCCAGGACACACAATTAAAGCAAATTACAGGCAAGGCACTTACAGGCAAGGCATTTATATGCAATTCCAAAAAAGTCCATTCTAGTTAAGGAAATTCCAGGCAATTCCAGGCAAGGTCATTGGAGGTAACTCAAGGTAAGGCAATTCCAAAAAACTCTAGGCAAGGCAATTCCAGGCAAGGCAATTCTAGGCAAGGCAATTTTTGGCAAGTAAATTCCAGAAAATTTGAGACAAGGCAATTTCAGACATTTCTAAGAAAGAAAATGACAGAAAAAAACAATTTCAATCAATTCCCGGCAAAACAATTCCAGGCGAGTCAATTCCAAGCAACCCAATTGAAGCGAATTCCAGGCAAGGAAATTCCAGTAAAAGCAAGTCCAATCAATTCCAGGCAAAGCAATTTCAGGTGAAGCAATTCCAGGCAAATCCAGGCAAGGCAATTCCAGGCAAGGAAATTCTAATTAACTCAAGGAAAGGCAATTCCAGGCATTTCCAGGCAAAGAAAATTACAGGAAAGGCAATTATAATCAATTTCTGGTAAGGCAATCCCAGGCGAGAAATAAAAATTTCAGGCAAGGAAAGTCTAAACAATTCAAGGTAAGGCAATTCCAGAAAAAGCAATTCCATATTATTCCAGGCAGGAAAATCAGGCATGGTATTTTTTGGCAATTCCAGGAAAGGCAATTTCAGGCAAGGCAATTACAGGCAAGGCTATTCTAGGCAAGGCAATTCCAAGCTATTCCAGGCAAGGCAATTCCAGGAAAGGCAATGACAGAAAAAGTCAATCCCAACCAATTTCAGGCAAGACAATCCGAGGTGAAACAATTTCAGGGAAGGCAATTAAAGACAAAGTTAGGCAAGGCAATTCCAGGCAAGGTATTTATTGGCAATTCCAAAAGAGGCAATTCCTGGCTGGGCAATTTCAGGCAACTACAGGCAAGCCAATTCCAGGCAAGGCAATTCCAGGAAATTCTAGGAAATGCAATTTTAGGCGATTCCAGGCATGGCAATTCTAGAGAAGTCAACTCCAGGCAATTTCAGGCACGGATATTTCAGGAATGAAATTTCCAGGCAATTCCAGGCAAAGCAATTTCAGCCAAGGCAATTCCAGGCATTTCCCGGCAAGGCTATACCAGGCCAGGCAATTCCAGGTAAATCCAGGCCAGGCAATTCGAGGAAAGGCAATTTCAAACAAGAAAATTCCAGGCAATGCAATTAAGCCAATTTCTGGCAAGTCAATTACAGGCAAGAAATTTCTAGGTAATTCCACAAAATAAAATTATAGGCAAGAAAATTTAAGGCAACTCAAGGCAAGGAAATTCCAAAAAAACTATAGGGAAAACAATTACAGACAATTACAGGCAAGGTAATTCCAAAAAAATAAAACAATTCCAGTCAAGGCAATTTCAGACATTATGGGCAAGGCAATTCCTGGCAAGGCAATTCCAGGCCAGGCAAATCCAGAAAAGGCAATTTCAGGCAAGGCAATTTCAGGGAAGGCAATTGCAGGCAAAGCAATTGCAGGCAAGGCAATAAAAGACAATTCCTGTCAGGGCAATTTCAGGCTAAAAATTTCCAGGCAGTTCCAGAAATGGGAATTCCAGGCAAGTCAATTGCAGGCAACTCCAGGCAAGGAAATTTCAGGCAAGGCAATTTCAGGCAACACAATTACAGGAAAGGAAATTCCAATCAATTCCTGGCAAGGCGATTTCAGGCGAAACAATTCCATGCAATTCCAGGCAAGGCAATTTAAGCGAATTTCAAAAAAGGCACTTCCAGGCAAGGCAATTTAAGCGAATATCAAACAAGGCACTTCCAGGCAAGGCATTTTTTCGCAATTTCAAAATTGTCAATTATAGGCAAGAAAATTTCAGGCAATTCCTGGCAAAAACATTCCAGGTAAAGCAATTTCAGGCAATTTCAGGCAAGGCAATTCCAGGCAATTCTATGCAGGGAAATTTCAGTAAAGAAAAGTCCAATCAATTTCAGGCAAAATAATTTCAGGAGAGGCAATTCCAGAAAAATCCAGGCCAGGAAATTTCAGGCAAGGCAATTTGAGGCGATCCCAGGCAAGTCAATTCTAGGCAAGGCAATTCCTGTTAAGGCAATTCCAAGCAAGGCAATTTCAGGTAAGAAAATTCCAGTAAAGGCAAGTCCAAACAATTCCAGGCAAGGCAATCCCAGGCAAGCCAATTCCAGAAAATGGCAGAAAAAAAATTTAGGCTAAAAAATTTTAGGCAATTCAAGGAAAGGCAATTCTAGAAAAGGCAATTCCAGGTTATCCCAGGCATGGCAAATCAAACATGGTATTTTCAGGCAATTCCAGGCAATTCCAGGCAAGGCAATTACAGAAAAGGCAATTACAATAGATTCCAGGCAAGGCAATCCAAGGCAAAGTAATTTCAGACAATTTCAGGCAAGACAATTAAAGCCAAATTTAGGCAAGTCAATTCCAGGCAAGTATTCATTGGCAATTCCAAAAAAGGAAATTTCTCGCAAGGCAATTTCAGGCAACTCCAGGCAAGCCAATTCCAGGCAAGGCAATTCCAGGAAATTCCAGAAAATGCAATTTTAGGCAAGGCAATTTTAGGCAATTCCGGGCAAGGGTATTCCAGGCATGGAATTTTCAGGCAATTCTAGGCAAATATATTACAGCTGAAACAATTCCAGGCATTTCCAGGCAACGCTATACCCGGCAAGGCGATTCCAGTTTAATTCAGGCAAGGCAATTCGAGGCAACGCAATTCCAAACAAGCCAATTTCAGGTAATACAATTAAACCAATCTTTGGCAAAGCAATTCCAGGCAAGGCATTTCTAGGCAATTCCACAAAAAGAAATTTCAGGCAAGAAAAATCCAGGCAACTCAAAACAAGGCAATTTCAGGAAACTCTAGGCAAGGCAATTCCAGGCAATTACTACCAAGGCAATTTCAAGCAATTAAAGGAAAGGCAATTCCAGGCAAAAACACTCGAAGCAAGACAATTAAGAGCAATTCCAGGAAACAAAATACCAGCAACCAAATTCCAGGCAATTTTAGAAAAGACAATTCCAGGCAAGGCAATTTCAGAAAATGCAATTCTAGGCAAAAAAATTCCAGGCATTCTGGGAAAGGCAATTTCAGACATGTCAATTCCAGAAAATTCCAAACAAGGCAAATACAGGAAAGGCAATTCCAGGCAATCTCAGGCAAGGCAATCTTTATCGAGGCAATTTCAGGCAATTACAAGCAAGAAAATTAAATCAAATTCCAGGCAAGGCAATTCCAGGCAAGGCATTTATAGGCAATTCGAAAAACAGCAATTCCTGGCAAGTCAATTTCAGGCAACTCCAGGCAAGGCAATTCCATGCATGGCAATTCCACGGAAGTCAATTCCAAGTAATTCCAGGCACAGATATTTCAGGCAATGTATACTCAGGCAATTAAGGGCAAAAGAATTACAGCCAAGTATATGTCAGGCATTTCCAATCAAGGCTATACCAGGAAAAACAATTCCAGGAAAATCTAGGCAAGGCAATTTCAGGAAACTCCAGGCAAGGCATTTCCAGGCATTCCAGCAAGGTAATTTTAGGCAAGGCAATTCCAGGCAATTCCAGGCAGGGCAAATACAGAAAAGGCAATTTCAGGCAATGCCAGGCAAGGCAATTCCAAAAAAAAACAATTGCAGCCAAGGCAATTCCAGGTAATTTTGGCGAGGCAATTCCAGGCAAGACAAATCCAGGAAAAACAATTTCAGGCAAAATTAGGCAAGGCAATTCCAGGTAAGGCAATTCCAGGCAAGGCAATTCCAGGCAAGGCAATAGAAAACAATTCCAGGCAAAGCAATTCCAGGGAAGGCATTTCCAGGCAATTGCAGAAAAGGTCATTTCAGGCAAGTCAATTCCAGGCAACTCCAGGCAAGAAAATCCCAGGCAAGGCAATTCCAATCAATTGCAGGCAAGGCAATTTGAGGCTAGGCAATTTCAGGCAATTCCAGGCAAGGCAATTAAAGCCAAATTTAGGCAAGGCAATTCCAGACAAGGTATTTATTGGCAATTCCAAAAAAGGCAACTTCTGGCAAGGCAATTTCAGGCAACGCCAGGCAAGGCAATTCCAGGGAAGTCAATTCCAAGTAATTCCAGGCACAGATATTCCAGGCAAGGTATTTCCAGGCAATTAAAGGCAAAACAATTACAGCCAAGTATATGCCAGGCATTTCCAATAAAGGTTATACCAGGGAAAACAATTGCAGAAAAATCTAGGCAAGGCAATTCCAGGCAAATCCAGGCAAGGCTATTCTGAACAAGGCAATTCTAGGCACTCTAGTAAGGTAATTTCAAGGAAGGCAATTCCACACAGTTCCAGGCAAGGCAAATACAGAAAAGACAACTTCAGGCAATCCCAGGTAAGGCCATTCCAAGTAAAACAATTCCAGGCAAGGCAATTCCAGGCATTCTGTGCAAGGCAATTCCAGACAAAACAATTCCAGGTAAGGCAATTCCAGGCAAGGCAATTCCAGGCAAGGCAATAGAAGACAATTCCTGGCTAGGCAATTTTAGGCAGGGCATTTCCAGGTAATTCCAGAAAAGGCAATTCCAGGCAAGCCAATTCCAAGGAACTCCAGGCAAAAACAATCTAGGCAAGGCAATTCCAGGTTATTCTAGGCAAAACAATTACAGGAAAGGCAATTCCAATGAATTCTCGGCAAGGCAATTTTAGGCGAGGCAATTCCAGGCAATTTCAGGCAAGAAAATATCAGTCAAGGCAATTACAGGCAATTGCAGGCAAGGCAGTTCCAGGCAAAGCAATTGTAGGCCATTTAAAACAGAGCAATTTTAAGCAAGGCATTTCCAGCCCATTCCAACCAAGGCAATAACAGGCAAGGCAATCCAGAAAATTCCAGGCAATGCAATTTCAGGCAAGAAAGTTTCAGGAAATTTCAGGCAAGGCAACTCCAGGCAAGGCAATTACTAGCAAGGCAATTCCAGGCAATTGCAGGCAAGGTATCTCCAGGCAAAACTTTTTGAGGAAATTTTAGGGAAAAAAATCCAGGCTAGGCAACTTCATACAATTTCAGGCAAGAAAACTCTAAACAAAAATATTCTAAGCAAGGCAATTAAATGCACTTCCAGGCAAGGCAATTTCTGGAAAAACAATTTCCAACAATGAAATTCCAGAATATACCAGGAAAGGCAATCCAGGAAATTCCATGCAAGGCAAATTCAGAAAATTCCAGAGATGACAATTCCAGGGAAGGCAACTTCAAATGATTCCAGGCAAAGCAATTCCAGGCAAGGAAATTTCAGAAAGGATATTCCAGGCAAGGCAATTCCAAGCAATTCCAGGCAAGGCATTTATAGGCAATTTCAAAGAAGTCAATTCCTGGCAAGGCAATTTTAGCCAAGGCAATTCCAGGCAAGGCAATTCCAGGCAACTTCAGCCAGGGCAATTCCAGGCAAGGCAATTCCAGGAAATTTCAGGAAAGGCAATTTCAGGTAAGGCTATTCTACCCAGTTCAAGGCAAGAAAATTCCAGGGA
The DNA here is from genome assembly GCA_031835075.1 of Saguinus oedipus. Taxonomy (NCBI): domain Eukaryota; kingdom Metazoa; phylum Chordata; class Mammalia; order Primates; family Cebidae; genus Saguinus; species Saguinus oedipus. Next base: position 172,645,842 of record CM063174.1, read on the forward strand.
AGTCAATTCCATGCAATGCCAGAAACGGATATTATAAGAATGCTATTTCAAGACAATTCCAGGCAAAGCAATTATAGCCAAGGCAATTCCAGACATTCATAGGCAAGGCTATTCCAGGCAAATCCAGGGAAAGCAATTTCAGCCAAGGCAATTTGAGGCAATTTCAGGCAAGTCAATTCTAGGCCAGGTGATTCCAGGCAAGGCAATTTCACTCAAGGAAATTCCAGGCAATTCCAGGCAACGCTACTCCAAGAGAAACAATTCCAAGCAATTCTATGCAAGGAAGTTTCAGGGAAAGCAATTGTAGGCCATTCAAGGCAGAGAAATTCCAAGGAAGGCAATTCCAGCCAATTCCATTCAAGGAAATTACAGGGAAGGCAATCCAGGAAATTCCAGGCAAGGCAATTCCAGGCAAGGAAGTTCCAGAAAATTTCAGGCAAGGCAATTACAAGCAAAGCAATTACAGGCAATTTCAGGCGAGCTATTTCCAGTCTAAAAAATTCAAGAAAATTTTAGGAAAAGAAAATCTAGGCTAAGCAACTGCAGGTAATTTCCAGGCAAAAATATTCGAAGCAAGGCAATTTAAGGCACTTTCAGGCAAGGCTATTTCTGGCAAAACAATTTCCGACAAGGCAATTCCAGGCAATACAAGGCAAGGCAATTACAGAAAAGGCAATTCCACAAAATTTCAGAAATGGCAATTCCAGGCAAGGCAACTTCATGCAATTCCAGACAAGGCAACTCCAGGCAAGACAATTTCAGCCAAGGCAATTCCAGGCAATTCTAGGAAAGGCAATTTCAGGCAAGGCAATTATAGGCAATTATAGGCAAGGCAATGCCACGAAAGTCAATTCCAGGCACTTACAGGAACGGATATTCCAGCCATGGTATTTTCAGTCAATTCCAGGCATAACAATTACAGTCAAGGCAATTCCATGCATTTCCAGGCAAGGCTATTTTAGGCAAAGCAATGCCAGGCAAATCCTGGCAAGGCAATTTCAGGCAACTCCAGGCAAAGCAATACCAGGCAAGGCAATTCCAAAAAATTCCAGGACTGTCAATTTCAGGCAAGGAAATTCAAGGAAATTCCAGGCAAAAAAATTCTAGGCAAGTTATTTCCAGGAAATTTTAGAAAAGGCAAATGCAGGCAAGTCAATTCCAGTGAACCCCAGGCAAGGCAATTCCTGGCAAGGTAAATCCAGCAATTTCAGGCAAGACAACTACAGGCATTTCTAAGCAAGACAATTTCAAAAAGAAACAATTTTCGTCAATTGCCAGCAAGGCAATTTCAGGCGAGGCAATTTCAGAAAACACAATTAAAGCTAATTCATTGCAAGGCAATTTCATGCAAAGCATTTCTATGCAATTCCAAAGAAGGTAATTGTAGGCAAGGAAATTTAAGTTAAAGCAATTTCAGGCAATTCCAGGCAAAGCATTTCCAGGCAAGGCAATTTCAGAAAATTTCAGGCAAGGCAATTCCAGTAGAGGCAAGTCCAATCAATTCCAGGCAAGGCAATTTCAGGCGAGGCATTTCCAGCAAAATAAAGTCTAATCAAATCCAGACAAAGCAATTTCAGGTGAAGCAATTACAGGCAAATCCAGGCAAGGCAATTTTAGGCAAAACAATTCAAAGTAATTCCAGTTAAGGCAATTCCAGGCAATTCCAGGCAAGTCATTTACAGAAAAGGCAATTCCAATCAATTCCAGGAAAAGCAATTCAAGGCGAGGCGATTTCAGGCAATTATAGGCAAGGCAATTAAAGCCAAATTTAGGCAAGGCAATTTCAGGCAAGGTATTTATTGGCAATTTCAAAATAGGCAATTTTTGGCAAGGCAATTTCAGGCAATGCCAGGCAAGGCAATTTTAGGCAAGACAATTCTAGGGAAGTCAATTCCAGGCAATTCCAGGCACGGATATTCCAGGAAAGGTATTTCCAGGCAATTAAAGGCAAAACAATTACAGCCAAGTATATGCCAGGCATTTCCAATAAAGGATATACAAGGGAAAACAATTGCAGAAAAATCTAGGCTTGGCAATTTCAGGCAACTTCAGGCAAAACAATTCCATGCAAGGCAATTCTAGCCACTCTGGTAAGATAATTTCAGGGAAGTCAATTCCAGGCAAATCCAGGCAAGGCAAATTCAGGAAAGGCAATTTCAGGCAATTTTAGGTAAGGCAATTACAAGAAAAACAATTTTAGGCAAGGCAATTCCAGGCATTCTGTGCAAGGCAATTACAGGCAAGGCAATTCCAGACACGGCAATTCCAGGTAAGGTAATGCCAGGCAAGGCAATACCAGGCAAGGTAATAAATGACAATTCCAGGCAAGGCAATTTTAAGCAAGGCATTTCCAGGCAATTCCCGAAAAGGCAGTTCCAGGCAAGTCAATTTCAGGCAACTCCAGGCTTAAAAATTCTAGGCAAAGTAATTCTAGTTTATTCCAGGCAAGACAATTACAAAGAAGGCAATTCCAATCAATCCCCAGCAAAACAATTTCAGATGAGGAAATTCCAGGCAATTCCAGGCAAGGCATTATTAGTCAAGGCAATTACAGGCAATTTCAGGCAAGGATATTCCAGGCAAGGCAACTTGAAGAAATTCCAGGCAAGGCAGTTTCATGCAAATCAATTGTAGGACATTCAAGGCAGAGCAATTTTAGGCAAGGCATTTTTAGCCAATTCCAACCAATGCAATTACAGGCAAGGCAATCCAGAAAATTTCAGTTAAGGCAATTCCAGGCGAGAAAGTTTCAGAAAATTCCAGGCAAGGAAATTACTAGCAAGGCAATTTCAGGCAAGGCATCTCCAGGCAAAAAATTTCGAGGAAATTTCAGGGAAAGAAAATCCAGGCTAGGCAACTCCAGGCAATTTTAGGCAAGAAAACTCTATGCAAAAATATTTGAAGCAGGGCAATTAAATGCATTTCCAGGCAAGGCAATTCCTGGCAAAACAATTTCCGACAAAAAAATTTCAGGATATACCAGGAAAGTCAATCTAGGCAATTTTATGCAAAGTAAATCAAAAATTTCAGAGATGGCAATTCCAGGCAATGCAACTTCAGGCAATTCCAGGAAAGGAAATTTCAGGCAAAGCAATTCCAGGCAAGGAAATTCCAGGAAAGGCAATTCCAGGAAAGGCAATTTCAGGCAAGGCAATTCTAGACAATTCTAGGCAAGGTCATTCCACGGAAGTCAATTCCAGCAGATTTCAGGCAAAGATATTCCAGGCATGGCTTTTCCAGGCAATTCCAGACAAAGCAACTATAGACAAGGCAATTCCACGCATTTCCAGGCAAGGCTATTTCAGGCAAGGCAATTCCAGGCAAATCTAGGCAAGGCAATTCAGGCAACTGCAGGCAAACAATACAAGGCAAGGCTATTCCAGAAAATGTCAGGACTTTCCATTTCAGGCAACGCAATTCTAGGCAATTCCAGGAAAGGAAATTCCAGGTAAAGCAATTCCAGGCAATTCCAGGCAAGACAATTTGAGGCAAAACAATTCCAAGAAACTCCAGGCATGGCAATTCAGGTCGAGGCAAGTCCAATCAATTCCAGGCAAGGCAATTTCAGGCGAGGCAATTCCAGGCAAGATAATTCCAGGCATGGCAATTCCACCCAATTCAAGGCAAGGCAAAAATATAAAAGGGAATTCAAGGCAATTCCAGGCACGGCAAATCAGCCATGGTATTTCCAGGCAATTCCGGTCAAGGTAATTTCAAACAAGGCAATTCCAGGTAATGCTATTTCAGGCAAGGCAATTCCAAGCAATTCCAGGCAAGGAATTTATATGCAATTCCCAAAAAAAGTCAATTCCTGGCAAGGCAATTACAGGCAAAGCAATTTCAGGCAAGGCAATTCCAAGCAACTCCAGGCAGGGCAATTCCAGGAAAGGCAATTGCAGGTAAAAAAAATTCTAGGCAATTCCAGGCAAGGGAATTCCAAAAAAGTCAATTCCAGCCAATTCCAGGCACAGATATTCCAGGCATGCTATTTCCAGGCAATTCCAGGCAAAGCAATTATAGCCAAGGCTATTCAAGGCATTTGTAGGCAAGGTTATTCCAGGAAAGGCAATTCAGGCAAGGCAATTTCAGGCAAGGTAACTCCAGGCAAGGCAATTCCAGGCAAGTCCACTTTAGGTAAGGAAATTTCAGGCAGGGAAATTCCAGGCGAGACAATTCCAGGCAATTACAGACAAAAAAATTTCAGGCAAAATAATTCTAGGCAATTCAAAACAAAACAATTACAGAAAAGAAAATTCCAGGTTATTCCAGGCACAGAAAATTAGGCATGGTATTTCCAGGCAATTCCAGGCAAAGCAATCTCAGGCAAGGCTATTCTAGGCAAGGCAATTCCAAGCAATTCCAGGCGAAGCAATTCCAGGCAAGGCAATTACCAAAAAGGCAATTCCAATCAATTGCAGGCAAGACAATCTCAGGCGAGGCAATTTCAGGCAATTCCAGGCAAGGCAATTAAAGCCAAATTTAGGCAAGACAATTCCAGGCAAGGTATTTATCAGGAATTCCAAAAAAGGCAATTTCTGGCAAGGCACTTTCAGGCAACTCCAGGCAAGGCAATTACAGAAAATTCCAGAAAAGGCAATTTTAGGCAATTCCAGGCAAGGCAATTCCAGGGAAGTTAATTCCAGGCAAATCCAGGCACGGATATTTCAGGCATGGAATTTCCAGACAAATTCAGGCAAAGCAATTACAACCAAGGCAATTCCAGGCATTTGTAGGGAAAGCTATACCAGGCAAGGCAATTCCAGGTAAATCCAGGCAAGGCAATTCACGGAAAGAAAATTCCAAACAAGGCAATGCCAGGCAATGCAATTAAACCAATTTCACGCCAGGCAATTCCAGGCAATGCATTTCTAGAAAATTCCACAAAAGGCCATTACAGGCAAGAAAATTCCAGGAAACTCAAGGCAAGGCAATTCCAGGAAACCCTAGGCAAGGCAATCCCAGGCAATTACAGGCAAGGCAATTACAGGCAAATCAATTCCAGACAAGTGTATTCGAAGCAAGGCAATTAATGTCAATTGCAGAAAAGAAAATTTCAGGAAAAAAATTCCAGGCAATTCCAAGAAAGGCAATTCCAGGCAAGGCAATTCCAGGCATTCTGGGCATGGCAATTTTTGGCAAGGCAATTGCAGGCAATTCCAGGCAAGGCAAATACAGGAAAGGCAATTCCAGGAAATCCCATGAAAGGCAATTCCAGGCAAGGCAATTCCAGGCATTCTGGGCATGGCAATTTTAGGCAAGGCAATTGCAGGCAATTCCAGGCAAGGCAAATACAGGAAAGGCAATTCCAGGAAATCCCATGAAAGGCAATTCCAGGCAAGGCAATTCCAGGCATTCTGGGCATGGCAATTTTAGGCAAGGCAATTGCAGGCAATTCCAGGCAAGGCAAATACAGGAAAGGCAATTCCAGGAAATCCCATGAAAGGCAATTCCAGGCGAGGCAATTTCAGGCAAGGCAACTAAAGCCAATTTCTGGCAAGGCAATTTTAGGCAACTCCAGGCAAGGCAATTTTAGGCAAGGCAATGCCAAAGAAGTCAATTCCAAATAATTCCAGACAAGAATATATCAGGCAAGTTATTTCCAGGCAATTAAAGGCAAAACAATTACAGCCAGGTATATGCCAGGCATTTCCATTCAAGGCTAGACCAGGAAAAACAATTCCAGAAAAATCTAGGCAACGCAGTTCCAGGCAACTCCAGGCAACGCAATTCCAGACAAGGCATCTCTAGAAAAAGAAATTCGAGGAAATATCAGGGAAAGAAAATCCAGGCTAGGCAACTCAAGGCAATTTCATGGAAGGAAACTCCAGGCAAAAATATTCAAAGCAAGGCAATTAAAGGCACGTCCAGGCAAGGCAAATCCTGGCAAAACAATTTCCAACAAGGCAATTACAGGCAATACCAGGCAAGGTAAATGCAGGGTATTTTAGGAAAGGCAATTTCAGGCAAGGCAATTCTAGGCAATTCTAGGCAAGGCAATTCCACAGAAGTCAATTCCAGGCAATGCCAGGCACAGATATTCCAGACATTGTATTTCCAGGCAATTCCAGGCAAAGCAATTACAGCTAAGGCAATTTCAGGCCTTTTCAGGCAAGGCTATTCCAGGCAAGGGAATTCCAGGCGAATCCAGGCAAGGCAATTCCAGGCAAAACCAGGCAAAGCAATACAAGGCAAGGTAATTTCAGGAAATTCCAAAACTGTAAATTTTAGGCAAGGCAATTCTAGGCAATTTCAGGCAAAAAAATTCAGGCAAGGCATTTTCAGGCAATTTCAGGAAAGGCAATTCCAGGCAAGTCAATTCCAGGCAACCCCAGGCAAGGCAATTGCTTTCAAGGCAATTTCAGTTAATTCACAGCAATGCAATTCCAGGCATTTCTAAGCAAAACAATTACAGAAAAGGCAATTCAATCAATCTCCAGCAAGGCAATTCCAGGCAAGTAAATTTCAGGCAACACAATTAAAGCGAATTCCGGGCAAGGCAATTACAGGCACAGCATTTCTATGCAATTAAAAAAAGGCAATTTCAGGCAAGGAAACTCTGGGCAAGGCAATTCCAAGCAAGGCAATTCCAGTAAAAACAAGTCCAGCTAATTTTAGGCAAAGCAATTTCAGGCGCAGCAATTCCAGGCAAATCCAGGCAAGGCAATTTCAAGCAAGGAAATACTACTTAACTCAAAACAAGGAAATACCAGGCAAAGCAATTCGAGGCAAAGCAATTTAAGAGAATTCCAGGCAAGGAAATTCCAGTAGAAGCAAGTCCAATCAATTCCCGGCAAGGCAATTTCTGGCAAGGCAATTCCAGTAAAAGCAAGTCCAATCAATTCCAGGCAAAGCAAATTCAGGCGAAAAACTTCCAAGGAAATTCAGGCAAGACAATTTTAATTAACTGAAAGCAAGGCATTTCCAGAAAGGCAATTCCAGGTAAGTCAATTCCAGGCAACTATAGGCAAGGCAATTCCAGAAAAGGCAAGTCCAACCAATTTCATGCAAGGCAAATTTAGGTGAGGCAATTCAAGGCAAATAAACTACAGGCATAGATATTCTACCCAATTCAAGGCAAAGCAAAAATATAAAAGGCAATTTCAGGCAATTCCAGGCATGGCAAATCAAGCATAGTATTTCCAGGCAATTCCGGTCAAGGCAATTTCAGGCAAGGCATTTCCAGGCAATTCCAGGCAAGGCTATTTTAGACAAGGCAATTCCAGGCAACTCCAGGCAGGGCAATTTTAGGCAAGGCAATTCCAGAAAATTCCAGGAAAGGCAATTTTAGGTAAGGCAATTCTAGGCAATTCCAGGCAAGGAAATTCCAGGGAAGTCAATTTCAGGCAATTCCAGGCACGAATATTCCAGGCATGCTATTTCCAGGCAAGTCCAGTCAACGCTATTACAGCCAAGGAAATTCCAGGCATTTTTAGGCAAGGCTATTCCAGGCAAGGCAATTCAGGCAAATCCAGGCAAGCCAATTTCAGACAATTCCAGAAAAGGTAATTCCAGGCAAGTCAATTCCTGGCAACCACAAACAAGGCAATTTCTGGCAAGGCAATTCTGAACAATTCAATCTCAGGCATTTCTCAGCAAGACCATTACTGAAAAGGCAATTCCAATTAATTTTCAGTGGGGCAATTTCAGGCAAGGCAATTCTAGGCAACGCAATTAAAGCGAATTCCAGGCAAGGTCATTCCAGGCAAAGCATTTCTACGCAATTTCAAAATAAATAATTCCAGGCAAGAAAATTCCAGGCAATTCGAGGCAAGGCAATTCTGGGGAAGGAAATTTAAGGCTAGGCAATTCCAGGCAATTTCACGCAAGACAATTACAGTAAAAGAAATTCCAATAAATTCCAGGCAAAGCAGTTTCAGGCAAAGCAGTTTCAAGAAAATTCAGGCTAGGCAATTTTATGCAATTCATGGAAAGTCAACTCCAGGGAAGGAAATTTCAGGCAAGTCAATTCCAGGCAACTCCAGGAAAGGTAATTGCAGAAAACGCAATTCCAGACAATTCCATGCAAGAAAGTTCTACATAATTCAAGCCAAGACAATTCCAGAAAAGGCAATTCTAGGCAAGTCAATTCTAGGCAACTGCAGGCTACACAATTAAAGTGAATTTCAGGCAAGGCAATTCCAGGCAAGAAATTTCTATGCAATTCCAAAGAAGGCAATTGCAGGCAAGAAAATTACAGGCAGTTCCAGGCCAGGAAATTTAAGGTAAGTCAATTCCAGGCAATTTCAGGAAAGGCAATTCCAGGGAATTCCAGGCAAGGCAATTCCAGTAGAGGCAAGACCAATCAATTTCAGTCAAGGCAATTCCAGGCGAGGCAATTCCAGTAAAAGCATGTCCAATCAATTTCAGGCAAAGCAATTTCAGGCGAAGGAATTACAGGAATCCAGACAAGGAAATTTAAGGTAAAACAATTCTACTAAACTCAAGGCAAAAAAAATTCAAGAAAAGGCAATTCCAGGCAAATCGATTCCAGGCAACTATAGGCAAAGCAATTGCAGAAAAGGCAAGTCCAGGCAATTCCAGGCAAGACAATTCCAGGCAAGGCAATTCCAGACATTTCCAGGCAAGAAAATTACAGGAAAACCAATTCCAATCAATTCACAACAATGCCATCCCAGGAGAGGAAACTCCAGGCAATTCCAGGCAAGGCAATTAAAGCAAATTCCAGACAAGGCAATTAAAGGCAAGGCATTTCTATGCAATTTCAAAGATGGCAATTTTAGGCAAGAAAATTTCAGACAATTCCAGGAAAGGAAATTTCAGGTAAAGCAATTCCAAGCAGGGCAGGACTTCCAAGATGACGTCATAGAGGCGACTCTGGATTGCAGCTCTCAGTGAAGGCACAGAAGGTGAGCCCTAGCCGCATTCTCGGACAGATCTTTTTTGCTCACACAACGTTGAAAGTCCAAGGTGTGGGAGAGACATGGGACGCTAGCACAGCCGGCCCGTGTGGCTGCTTCAGCCAGTTCCACAGCACAGTGGCACCGGGCAAAATACTCACTGGTCTGGGTGCCCTGTTAAACCGGCAATCTGAGATTTGGAAGGGCAGATTGGCATGTCCATCTGATTGAATGGGACTTGGAAAATGAGCCAGACCAGGAGATTCCTGGGAAACATGATCTGAGCTGGTGCAGTGGGCAGTGGCACGGGAGATCACACAGACCCCAGTGTCCTATCATCAGGCTACTGGGGCGCCAGTGAGAGAGTCAACTGTTCAGCGTGGGGAGAGGAAGAGACAGAGAGAGAGAGGACGGACTCTGAGGCAGGGAGCTGGGTGATCGGGCTTAGCGGGGCCCACCCTGACGGGAACAAAAAGAGCAGCAATTGGAGGCTCTCGGGGCTGAGAGTTTTGCTGCTGGCATCTAGGAAGGTGCGGGAGGGGCGTCCGCAACTACTGACGCAATCCCCCGCAACTGAAGCACCGCCCAGGGCTGACGCAGCCTGCTGTTGCCAGGAAACCTGCCATAACAGAGAGACTCTGCCAGCAGGGCAGAGCAAGCCACAGCAGGGCGGAGCAAGCCACAGCAGAACGGAGCCCCACAGCAACAGGGCAGACCCACGTTATCAGGGTGGAACCCCGGCAGAAAAATAGTGAATAGACTGCCTCCTAGCTGGGCAGGACAGTGAAACAGATACTCATAAAGAAAGCCCCAACTCCCTGAGACAGAGCATCTAAGGGGAAAAAAGGGGGGTTTATGAGTTCTGTTGCAGCAGACATAAACACATCCTCCCAAAAACGCTGAATGAACAACGGAGCTCACAGATCAGCACTGGAGCTCCTATAAAGTACAGACCATCTCCTCAAGCAGCTCCCTGACCCCTGTATATCCAAAGAGTCATCACCCCAAAAAAGGACTAATCAGACTGATATTTGGGGGGCATCATTCTGAAGCAGAGATAGCAGAAGAAGACACTGGTAGCATCCCTCACTGTTCCGCAGCTGCTACAGGTGTACCCCAGACAAGCGGGGCCTGGAGTGGACCTCAGCACTCGTACAGCAGAGGGGTTAGACCATTAGAAGAAAAACTAAGTAACAGAAATACCTCATTATCAACAATCTGGGTGTTCACACAAAGACCCAATTGAAAAATCAACAACTACTAAGACGACAGGAGGATAAATCCATAAAGATGGGAAGAAACCAGCGCAAAAAGGAGAAAAACACTGGAAACCAAACCACTTCACCTCCCACAAAGAACCAAAACTCCGCATCAGCAAGGGAACAAAGCTGGATGGAGAATGAGTGTGACAAAATGACAGAATCAGACTTCAGAAAGTGGATAATGAGAAATTTCAGTGAGCTAAAAGAACAAGTTTTAAATCAGTGCAAAGAAACTAAGAACCTTGAAAAAAGATTTGAAAAAAGATTCGAGGAAATGATAACAAGAATGGACAATTTAGAGAGAAATATGAATGAATTGAAGGAGCTGGAAAACACAACACAAGAACTTCACGAAGCATGCACAAGTTTCAACAGCCGAATTGACCAAGCAGAAGAAAGAATATCAGAAGTGGAAGATCAATTCAATGAAATAAAACGAGCAACCAAGATAAAAGGAAAAAGCGCAAAAAGGAATGAATAAAATCTCCAAGAAATGTGGGACTATGTGAAGAGACCCAACCTACGTTTGATAGCTGTACAAGAATGTGACGAAGAGAATGAATCCAAGCTGGAAAACACTCTTCAGGATATTATCCAGGAAAATTTCCCCAACCTAGCAAGACAGGTCAATACTCAACTCCAAAAAAATGCAGAGAACACCACAAAGATACTCCGCAAGAAGAGCAACCCCAAGGCAAATAATCGTCAGATTCACCAGGGTTGTAATGAAGGAGAAAATACTAAGGGCAGACAGAGAGAAAAATCGGGTCACCCACAAAGGGAAGCCCATCAGGCTCACAGCAGATTTCTCGGTAGAGACTCTACAGGCGATAAGAGAGTGGGGGCCAATATTCAACATCCTTAAAGAAAAGAACTTTCAACCCAGAATTTCATATCCAGGCAAACTGAGCTTCAGAAGTGAAGGAAAAATAAAATCCTTCATGAACAAGCAAGTACACAGAGATTTTGTCACCACTAGGCCTGCTTTAGAAGATCTCCTGAAAGAGGCACTACACATAGAAAGAAACAACCAGTACCAGCCATCCTAAAAGCATACCAAATGCTAAAGAGCATCAACAAAATGAAGAATCTACATGAACCAACGGGCAAAACAGCCAGCTAGCATCAAAATGGCAGTATGAAATTCACACATAATAATATTAACCCTAAATGTAAATGGGCTAAATGCACCAATCAAAAGACACAGACTGGCAAATTGGATAAAAAGCCAAAACCCATCAGTGTGCTGTATCCAGGGAACCCACCTCACACGCAAGGATACACAAAGGCTCAAAATAAAGGGATGGAGGAAGATTTACCAAGGAAATGGAAAGCAAAAAAAGCAGGAGTTGCAATTCTCGTCTGTGATAAAATAGACTTTAAAGCAACAAAGATCAAAAGGGACAATGAAGGTCATTACATAATTGTAAAAGGATCGATAAAACAAGAAGAGCTAACGATTCTAAACATATATCAACCCAATGCAGGAGCACCCAGATATATAAGGCAAGTTCTTAATGACTTACAAAGAGACATAGACTCCCACACAATAATAGTGGGAGACTTTAACACTCCACTGTCAATAGAAGACAGATTAACCAGACAGAAAATTAACAAGGATATCCAGGACTTGAACTCAGACCTGGAAAAAGCAAACCTGATAGATATTTACAGAACTCTCCACACCAAATCCACATAATATACATTCTTCTCAGCACCACATCACACCTACTCCAAAATTGACCACATAATTGGAAGTAAGGCACTCAGCAAATGCAACAACAACTGAAATCATAACAGTCACTCAGACCATAGTGCAATCCAGTTGGAACTCAGAATTCAGAAAATAACTCAGAACCACATAGGTTCATGGAAAATAAAGAACTGACTCTTGAATGTTGATTGGATAAGCAATGAAATGAAGGCAGAAATAAAGAAGTTCTTTGAAACCAATGAGAACGAAGAGACAACGTACCAGAATCTCTGGGACACATTTAAAGCAGTCTGTAGAGGAAAATATATAGCAATAAGTGCCCACATGAGAAGAGTGGAGAGATTCAAAATGGACACCCTATCGTCAAAATTGAAAGAGATAGAGGAGCAAGATCAAAAAAGCTCAAAACCTAGCCGAAGACAAGAAATAACTAAGATCAGAGCAGAACTAAAGGAGATAGAGACAAGAAAAACCCTTCAAAAAATCAATAAATCCAAGAGCTGGTTTTTCGAAAAGATCAACAAAATAGACCACTAGCAAGACTGATAAAGAGGAAAAGAGAGAACAACCAAATAGATGTAATAAAAAAAGATAATGGGGAAATCACCACAGATTCCACAGAAATTCAAACCATCATCAGAGAATACTACAGAAAACTCTATGCACATAAACTAGTAAACCAGGAAGAAGTGGATAAATTTCTGGATGCCTGTGTCCTCCCAAGCCTAAACCAGGAGGAAGCCGAAACTATGAATAGACCAATAACAAGGTCAGAAGTTGAGGCAGCAGTTAAGAGCCTACCACACAAAAAAAGCCCAGGTCCAGATGGGTTCACAGCCGAATTCTAGCAGACACACAAAGAGGATCTGGTATCATTCCTTCTGAAACTATTCCAAATAATTCAAAAAGAGGGAACCCTTCCCAAATCATTTTATGAGACCAACATCATCCTGATACCAAAACCCGGCAGAGACTCAACAAGAAAAGAAAACTTCAGGCCAATAACCATGATGAACATAGGATGCAAAAATCTTCAATAAAATACTGAAAAACAGATTGCAACAGCACATTAAAAAACTTATCCATCATGATCAAGTAGAATTCATCCCGGGGATGCAAGGCTGGATCAACATATGGAAGTCTATAAATGTAATTCACCACATAAACAGAAGCAAAAACAAAACTCACATGATTATCTCAATTGACGATAAGAAGGCATTTGACAAAATTCAACAGCCCTTTATGCTACAAACCCTCAATAAACTTGGCATTGATGGAACATATCTCAAAAGAATAAAAGCTATTTATGACAAACCAACAGCCAATACCATAATGAATGGCCAAAAACTGGAAGCATTCCCTTTGAAATCTGGCACTAGACAAGGATGCCGTCTCTCACCACTCCTATTCAACATAGTACTGGAAGTTCTAGCCAGAGCAATCAGGCAGAAAAAGAAATAAAGGGTATTCGAATAGGAAAGGTGAAAGCCAAATTGTCTCTAATTGCAGACGACATGATAGTATACCTAGAAGACCCCATCACCTCAGCCCAAAAGCTCCTGAAACTGATAAGCAATTCAGCAAAGTCTCAGGATATAAAATCGATGTGCAAAAATCACAAGCATTCCTATACACCAAAAACAGACTTAAAGAGAACCAAATCAAGAATGAACTGCCATTCACAATTACTACAAAGAAAATAAAATACCTAGGAATACAACTCACAAGGAACGTAAGGGACTTCTTTAAGGAAAACTACAAACCACTGCTGAACGAAATAAGAGAGGACACAAACAGATGGAGAAACGTTCCATGTTCGTGGTTAGGAAGAATCAATATGGTAAAAATGGCTATACTGCCCAAAGTAATTTACACAATCAATGCTATCCCCATCAAACTACCATTGAATTTCTTCACAGAACTGGAAAAAACCACCCTGAACTTCATATGGAACCAAAAGAGAGCCCGCATAGCCAAGTCAATTCTAAGCAAAAAGAACACAGAGGGAGGCATCACACTACCAGACTTCAAATTATACTACAAGGCTACAGTAATCAAAACAGCATGGTACTGGTACCAAAACAGAAATACAGACCAATGGAACAGAACAGAGGCATCAGAGGCAACACAACATATCTAAAACCGTATAATCTTTGATAAACCAGATGAAAACAAGCAATGGGAAAAATAATTCCCTGTTTAATAAATGGTGTTGGGAAAACTAGTTAGCCATGTGCAGAAAGCAGAAACTGGACCCCTTCCTGACACCTTACACTAAAATTAACTCCAGATGGATTAAAGACTTAAACATAAGACCTGACACCATAAAAACACTAGAAGAAAATCTAGGCAAACCATTCAGGACATAGGAGTAGGCAAGAACTTCATGACCAAAACACCAAAAGCATTGGCAACAGAAGCCAAAATAGACAAATGGGACCTAATCAAACTCCACAGCTTCTGCACAGCAAAAGAGACAGTCACTAGAGTAAGTTGGATACCATCAGAATGGGAAAAAATCTTTGCAGTTTACCCATCTGACAAAGGGCTGATATCCAGAAAGTACAAAGAACTCAAACAGATTTAAAGGAAAAAAACAAACAAGCCCATTCAAAAATGGGCAAAGGATATGAACAGACACTTTACAAAAGAAGACATACATGAGGCCAACAAACACATGAAGAAATGCTCATCATCACTGGTCAGTAGAGAGATGCAAATCAAAACCACATTGAGATACCATCTCACGCCTGTTAGAATGGCGATCAATAAAAAATCTGGAGACAGCTGATGCTGGAGAGGATGTGGAGAAATAGGAACACTCTTACACTGTTGGTGGGAGTGTAAATTAGTTCAACCACTTTGGAAGACAGTGGGGCGATTCCTCAAGGACCTAGAAATAGAAATTCCGTTTGACCCAGCAATCCCATTACCGGGTATATATCCAAAGGACTATAAATCGTTCTACTCTGAGGACACATGCACACGAATGTTCATTGCAGCACTGTTGACAATAGCAAAGACCTGGAACTAACCCAAATGCCCATCGATGATAGACTGGACTGGGAAAATGTGGCACGTATGCACCATGGAATATTATGCAGCAATCAAAAATGATGAGTTTGTGTCCTTTGCAAGGACATGGATAAATCTGGAGAACATCATTCTCAGCAAACTGACACAAGAACAGAAAAAGAACTACAGCATATTCTCACTCATAGGCGGGTGAGAAAAATGAGAACACATGGACACAGGGAGGGGGTCTACTACACACTGGGGTCTATTGGTGGCAATGGGGGAGGGACAGTGGGGGGGTCTGGGGAGGAATAGCCTGGGGATAAATTCCAAGTGTGAGTGAAGAAGAGGAAGGAAGCAAAACACACTGCCATGTGTGTACCTATGCAACTACCTTGCACGTTCTGCATGTGGACCCCAAAACCTATAATGAAATAAATTTTTTTTTAAAAAAATCTAAACACTAAAAAAAAAATAATCAATATCGTGAAAATGGCTATACTGCCCAAAGTAATTTACACAATCAATAGTATTCCCATCAAACTACCATTCAATTGCCTCACAGAACTGGGAAAAACCACCATGAACTTCATATGGAACCAAAAGAGAGCCCGCATAGTCAAGTCAATTCTAAGCAAAAAGAACACAGCGGGAGGCATCACACTACCAGACTTCAAACTATACTACAAGGCTACAGTAATCAAAACAGCATGGTACTGGTACCAAAACAGAGATATAGACCAATGGAACAGAACAGAGGCATCAGAGGCAACACATCTACAACCATATAATCTTTGATAAACCAGACAAAAACAAGCAATGGGGAAAGGATTCCCTGTTTAATAAATAGTGTTGGGAAAACTGGCTAGCCACGTGCAGAAAGCAGAAACTGGACCCCTTCCTGACACCTTACACTAAAATTAACTCAGATGGTTTAAAGACTTAATCATAAGACCTGACACCATAAAAACCCTAGAAGAAAATCTAGGCAAAACCGTTCAGGACATAGGAGTTGGCAAGGACTTCATGACCAAAACACCAAAAGCATTGGCAACAAAAGCCAAAATAGACAAATGGGACCTAATCAAACTCCACAGCTTCTGCATGGCAAAAGAAACAATCACTAGAGTGAATCTGATACCATCAGAATGGGAAAAAATCTTTGCAGTTTAAGCATCTGACAAAGGGCTGATATCCAGAAAGTACAAAGAACTCAAACAGATTTACAGGAAAAAAAAAAAAACAAGCCCATTCCAAAATGGGCAAAGGATATGAACAGACACTTTCCAAAGAAGACATACATGAGGCCAACAAACACATGAAAAAATGCTCATCATCACTGGTCAGTAGAGAGATTCAAATCAAAACCACATTGAGATACCATCTCGCGCCAGTTAGAATGGCGATCATTAAAAATCTGGAGACAGCAGATGCTGGAGAGGATGTGGAGAAATAGGAACACTCTTACACTGTTGGTGGGAGTGTAAATTAGTTCAACCATTGTGAAAGACAGTGTGGCGATTCCTCAAGGACCTAGAAATAGAAATTCCATTTGACCCAGTAATCCCAGTACTGTGTTTATATCCAAAGGACTATAAATCGTTCTACTATAAGGACACATGCACACGAATGTTCATTGCAGCACTGTTGTTCCAGCAAAGACCTGGAACCAACCCAAATGCCCATCGATGATAGACTGGACTGGGAAAATATGGCACATATACACCATGGAATATTTTGCAGCAATCAAAAATGATGAGTTTGTGTCCTTTGTAAGGACATGGATGAATCTGGAGAACATCATTCTCAGCAAACTGACAGAAGAACAGAAAAACAAATACCACATATTCTTACTCATAGTTGGGTGAGAATAATCAGAACACATGGACACAGGGAAGGGGTCTACTACACACTGCGGTCTATTGGGGGAAGGGGGACGGACAGTGGGGGCGGCTGGGAAGGGATAGCCTGGGGATTAATGCCAAGTGTGGGTGAATGGTAGGAAGGCAGCAAAGCACACTGACATGTGTGTACCTATGCAACTGTCTTGCACACTCTACACATGTACCCCAAAACCTGTAATGCAATAAAAATTTAAAAAAAAAATTAAAAAAAGAAGAAAAAAAGTAATTTTAGGCAATTCCAGGAGAAACAATTCGAGGCAAGGAAATTCCAGTAAATTCCAGGCAAGGCAATTTCCATAGACGTAAGTCCAATCAATTCCAGGCAAGGCAATTTTAGGCGAGGCAATTCCAGGCAAGAAAATTCCAGTTATGACAATTCTACCAAATTCAAGGCAAGGCAATTATATAAAAGGGAATTCCAGGTACGGCAAATCAGGCATGGTATTTCCAGGCAATTCCAGTCAAGGCAATTTCAGGCAAAGCTATTTCAGGCAAATGCAGGCAAGTCTATTCCCGAAAAGGCAATTTCAAGCAATTTCATTCAACGCATTTGTATGCAAATCCAAAAAAGGCAATTTCTGGCAGGGAAATACCAGGCAAGGCAATTTCTGGCAAGACAATTCCAGGCAACTTCAGTCAGTGCAATTCCAGAAAAGGCACTTTTATAAAATTCTTGGAAAGGCAATTTCAGATAAGGCAATTTTACACAATTCAAGGCAAGAAAATTCCAGGAAAGTCAATTCCAGTCAATGCCAGGCACGGATATTCCAGGCATGTTATTTCCAGGCAATTTCAAAAAAAAGCAATTACAACCAAGGCAATTCCAGGCATTTGTAGGCAAGGCTATTCCAGGCAAGGTAATTCAGGCAAATTAAGGCAAGGCAATTCCAGGCAAGGCAATTACAAGCAAGGCAATTCCAGGCAAGTCATCTCCAGTCAAAAAAAAATTAGAGAAAATTTTAGAGAAAGAAAATTTAGGCCAGGCAACTCTAGGCAATTTCAAACTAGGAAACTCCAGGCAAAAATATTCGAAGGAAGACAATTAAAAGCACTTTCAGGCAAGGCAATTTCTGGCCAAACAGTTTCTGACAACGTAATTCCAGGCAATAACAGGCAAGGCAATCCAGAAAATTTCAGGCAAAACAATTCCAAAAAAAGGCAATTCCAGAAAATTCCAAAAATGGCAACTCCAGGCAAGGCAACTTCAGGCGAATCCAGGCAAGGCAATTCCAGGCAACGCAATTCCAGGCAACGCAATTCCAGGCAATGCAATTCCAAAATAGGCAATTTCAGGAAAGGCAATTCTAGGCAATTCTAGGCAACGGAATTCCATGGACGTCAATTCCAGGCAATTCCAGTCACGAATATTTCAGTCATAAAATTTCCAGGCAATTCCACTCAAAGCAATTTCAGCCAAGGAAATTTCAGGCATTTTCAGGCAAGAAAATTCTAGGCAATTCCAGTCAAGGCTATTTAAGGCAAGGCAATTCTGGACAACTCCAGGAAGGGCAATTCCAGGCAAGGCAATTCCAGAAAATTTCAGGAAAGGCAATTTCATGTAAGGCAATTTTAGGCAATTTCAGGCAAGGAAATTCCAGAGAAGTCAATTCCAGGCAATTCCAGGGATGGATATTTCAGGCATGCTCTTTCCAGGAAATTTCAGTCAAGATAATTACAGCCAAGAAAATTGCAGGCATTTTTAGGCAAGGCTATTCCAGGCAAGGCAATTCAGGCAAATCCAGGCGAGGCAATTCTAGGCAAGGCAATTCCAGGCAATTCCAGGCAAGTCAATTTCTGGCATCCCCAAACAAGGCAACCCCAAACAAGGCTATTCCTGCCAAGGCAATTTTAGGCAATTCTGTGCAAGGCAATTTCAGGCATTTCGCAGGAAGACCATTACAGAGAAGGCAATTCCAATCAATGTCTAGAGAGGCAATCCCAGGCAAGGCGATTCCAGGCAATGAAATTCAAGCGATGTCCAGGCAAGGTCATTCCAGGCAAAGTATTTCTACGCAATTTTAAAATAAATAATTCCAGGCAAGGAAATTCCAGGCAATTCCAGCCAAGGCAATTCTGGGGAAGGCAATTCCAGGCAAGAAAATTCCAGGCATAGACAGCCAAGGCAATTCCAGTAAAAGCAAGTCCAATAAATACCAGGCAAACCAATTTCAAATGAAGCAATTCCAAAAAAAATCCAGGCAATTAAATTCTATGCAATTCAAGGAAAGTAAATTCCAGAGAAGGAAATTTCAGGCAAGTCAATTCCAGACATCTCCAGGAAAAGTAACGCATAAAAGGCAATTCCAGACAATTTCACGCAAGGTAATTCTACAAAATTCAAGGCAAGCCAATTCCATCAAAGGCAATTTCAGGCAAGTTAATTCCAAACAACTCCAGGCTACGCAGTTAAAGCAAATTTCAGGCAAGGCAATTCCAGGCAAGGGATTTCTATGCAATTCCAAAGAAAAAGAAATTGCAGGCAAAAATATAACAGGCAATTCCAGACCAGGAAATTTAAGGTAAATCAATTCCAGGAAATTTCAGAAATGGCAATTCGAGGAAAGGCAATTCCAGGGAATTCTAGGCAAGGCAATTCCAGTTGAGGCAAGACCAATCAATTCCAGTCAAGGCAATTTCAGGCGAGGAAATTTCACTAAAAGCACATCCAATCAATTCCAGGCAAAGCAATTTTTGGCGAAGCAATTCCAGGCAAATCCATGCAAGCCAATTCCAGGCAAGGCAATTCTACTTAACTCAAGGCAAGGCAATTCCAGAAAAGGCAATTCCAGGCAAATTATTTCCAGGCAATTACATGCAAGGCAATTTTAGAAAAGACAATTTCAGGCAAGGCAATTAAAGCTATTTACAGGCAAGGCAATTCCAGAAAAAGCATTTCTATGCAATTTTATAAAAGGCAATTCCAGGCAATACCAGGGAAGGCAATTCTGGGCAAGGCAATTCCAGGAAAGGCAATTTCAGGCAATTCCAGGCAAGGCTTTTCCACAAAGAGCAAATCCAGTAAATTCCAGGGAAAGCAATTACAGGCAAAGCAATTCCAGGAAATTTCAGGCAAGGCATTTCCAATCAAGGCAATTCTACTCAATTCAAGGAAAGCGAATTCCAGAAAAGAAAATTCCAGGCAAGTCAATTCCAGGTAACTTTAGGCAAAATAATTTCAGAAAAGGCAATTCCAGGCAATTGCATGCAAGGCAATTCTACACAATTCAAGGCAATCCAATTCCAAAAAAAGGCAATTCCAGGTAAGTCAATTCTAGGCAACTCCAGGAAAGGCAATTCCAGAAAACGCAATTTCAGGCAATTCCAGGCAAGGAATTTCCAGGCACTTCCAGGCAAGGAATTTCCAGGCAATTCCAGGCAAGAAAATTTCAGGAAAGGCAATTCCAATCAATTCCTGGCAAGGGAACTCCAGGTAAGCAATTCCAGGCAATTCCAGGCAACGCAATTAAAGCAAATTTTAGGCAAGGCAATTACAGGTAAGATATTTCTACTCAATTCCAAAGAAGGAAATTCTAGGCAAAGTAATTTCAGGCAAATTCAGGCAGGGCAATTTCAAGCAAAATTTTCAGGAAAGGCAATTTCAGGTAAGGCAATTCTACCCAATTCAAGGCAAGGAAATTCTAGGGAAGTCAATTCCGGGCAAGTCCAGGCACAAATATTTTAGGCATGCTATTTTCAGGCAATTCCAGGCAAAGCAATTACAGCCAAGGCAATTCCAGGCATTTGTAGACAAGGCTATACCAGGAAAGGGGATTCACACAAATCCAGGAAAGGCAATTTCACGCAAGGCAATACCAGGCAAGGCAAATCTAGTTAAGGCAATTTCAGACAAGGCAATTTCAGTCAAGGCAATTCCAGGCAAATCCAGCCAAGGCTATTACAGGCAAGGCAATTTCAAGCAATTCCACGCAAGGCAGTTCCAGGCAAAGCAATTGTAGGCCATTCAAGGCAGAGAAATTCCAGGCAAGGCAATCCAGGCAATTCCAAGAAAGGCAATTTCAGAAATTTCCAGAAATTGCAATTCCAGGCAAAGCAATATCAGGCAATTCCAGAAAAAGCAATTCCAGGCAAGGCAATTACAGGCAATTACAGGAAAGGCAATTTCAGGAAAAGCAATTCTAGGCAATTCTTGGCAAGGCAATTCCATGGAAGTCAATTTCAGGCAATTCCGGTCACGGATGTTGCAGGCATGGTATTTCCAGCCAATTCCAGGCAAAGCATTTCCAGCCAAAGCAATTCCAGCCATTTGCAGGCAAGGCAATTCCAGGCAAAACAATTCCAGGCAAATCGAGGCAAGGCAATTCCAGGCAACTCCAGGCAAAACAATACAAGGCAAGGCAATTCCAGAAAATTCCAGGAATGTCAATTTCAGGCAAGGCAATTCTGCGTAATTTCAGGCAAGGAAATTTTAGGCAAATTCAGGCAAGGCAATTCTAGGCAATTCCAGGTAAGGAAATTCCAAACAAGGCATTTTCAGGCAATTCCAGAAAAGGCAATTCCAGACAAGTCAATTCCAGGCAACCCCAGGCAAGGCAATTCCTGGCAAGGCAATTTCAGGCAAATCCGGGAAAGTCAATTTGAGGCATTTCTAAGCAAGACAATTACAAGAAAGGCAATTTTAATCAATTCCCCACTAGGCAATCTCAGAGGAGGCAATTCCTGGAAATTCCAGGCAATGCAATTAATGCAAATTCCAGGCAAGGCAACTTCAGGCAAGGCATTTCTACGCAATTACAAAGAAGGCAATTCTAGGCAAGAAAATTCCAGGCAATTCCAGGCAAGGAAATTCCAGGTAAAGTAATTTCAGGCAATTCCAGGCAAGGTAATTCAAGGCAAGGCAATTCCAGTAGAGGCAAGTTCAATCAATTCCAGGCAAGGCAATTTCAGGCGAGGCAATTACAGGCAAGAAAATTCCAGGCACAGCAATTCTACTCATTTCAAGTCAAGGCAAAAATGTAAAAGGCAATTCCAGGCAATTCCAGTCACGGCAAATCATTCATGGTATTTCCAGGCAATTCCGATCAAGGCAATTTCAGGCAAGGCTATTTCAGGCAATTCTAGGCAAGGCTATTTCAGGCAAAGCAATTCTAAGCAATTCCAGGAAAGGCATTTATAGGCAATTCCAAAAAAAGGCAATTCCTGGCAAGGCAATTTCAGGCAAGGCAATTCCAGGCAAGGCAATTCCAGGCAACTTCAGGCAGGGCAATTCCAGGCAAGGCAATTCCAGGAAATTTCAAAAAAGACATTTCGAGGTAAGAAAATTCGAGGCAATTACAGGCAAAGAAATTTCAAAGAAGTCAATTACAGTCAATTCCAGGCACAGATATTCCAGAAATGCGATTTCCAGGCAATTCCAGGCAAAGCAATTACAGCCAAAAATATTCCAGACATATGTAGGCAAGGCTATTCCAGGCAACGCAATTCAGGCAAATCCAGGCAAAACAATTTCAGGCAAAATAATTCCAGGCAAGGCAATTCGAGGCCATTCCAGGCAAGTCAATGCTAGGCAAGGCAATTCTAGGCAAGAAAATTCCAAACAAGACAAATTTGGTAAAGGCAAGTACAAACACTTCTAAGCAAGGCAATCCCAGGTGAGGCAATTCCAGGCAATTACAGCCAAAAAAATCCAGGCAAGGAAATTCTAGGCAATTCAAGTCAAGGAAATTCCAGAGAAGGCAATTCCAGGTTATTACAGGCACAGCAAATCAGACATGGTATTTCCAGGCAATTCCAGGCAAGGCTATTCTAGGCAAGGCAATTCCAAGCAATCCCAAGAAAGGCAATTCCAGGAAAGGTATTTATCGGCAATTCCATGAAAGTCAATTCATGACAAGGCAATGTCAGGCAACTCCAGGCAAGCCAATTCCAGTCAAGGCATTTCCAGGCCATTACAAAAATGGCAATTCCAGGCAAGTCAATTCCAGGCAACTCCAGGCAAGGAAATCCCAGGTAAGGCAATTCCAGGCAATTCCAGACAAGACAGGAAAGGCAATTCCAATCAATTCCCAGCAAGGCAAATTCAAGCGAGGCAATTCTAGGCAAGGAAATTTAAGGGAATTGCAGGCAAGGCAATTCCAGGTAAGGCATTTCTTTGCAATTCCAAAGAATTCAATTCCAGGTGAAGAAATTCCAGGAAATTCCAGACAAAAAATTTTCAGGTAAAGCAATTCCAGGCAATTCCAGGCAAGGTAATACCAGGCAAGAAAATTTGAGGCAAGGCAATTCCAGGTAATAGCAGGGTATTTAATTCCAGTAGAGGCAAGTTCAATTAATTCCAGGCAAGGCAATTTTTGGAGAGGCAATTCCAGTAAAAGAACGTCCAATCAATTTCAGGCAAAGCAATTTCAAACGAAGGAATTTTAGACAAATCGAGGCAAGGCAATTCCAGGCGAAGCAATTCTACTTAACTCAAGACAAAAAAATTCCAAAAAAAGCAATTCCAGGAAAGTCAATTCCAGGCAACAATAGGCAAGACAATTCCAGAAAATTCCAGGAAAAGCAATTCTAGGCATTTCCAGGCAAAAGAAAATACAAGAAAGGCAACTCCAATTAATTCCCGGCAAGGCAATGTCAGACGAAACAATTCCAGGCAATTCCAGGCAATGCAATTAAAGCAAATTTCAGGCAAGGCAATTCCAGGCAAAGCTATTCTAGGCAAGACAATTCCAAGAAATTACAGGCAAGGCAATTCCAGGCAAGGCAATTACAGAAAAAGCAATTCCAATTAATTCCAGGCAAGGCAATCTGAGGTGAAAAATTTTCAGGAAATTTCAGGCAAGGCAATTAAAGCCAAATTTAGGCAAGGCAATTTTATGCAAGGCAATTAGAGGCAAGACAATTCCAGGCAACTTCAGGCAGGGCAATTCCAGGCAAGGCAATTACAGAAAATTCCATGAAAGGCAATTTCAGGTAAGGCAATTCTAGGCAACGCAATTAAAGCGATTTCCAGGCAAGGCAATTCCAGGCAAATCAATTCCATTATAGAAAGTCCAATCAATTTCAGGCAAAGCAATTTAAATGAAGCAATTCCAGGCAAATCCAGGCAAGGCAATTTCAGGCAAGGCAATTCGAGTCAATTCCAAGCATTTCAATTCTAGGCAAGGCAATTCTAGTCAAGGCAATTCCAGGCAAGGCAATTCTGGTAAAGGCAAGTCCAAACAATTCAAGGCAAGGCAATTACAGGCGAGAAAATTTTAGTCAATTACAGACAAAAAAAATTTCAGGCAAAACAATTCTAGGCAATTCAAGGCAAGGAAATTCAAGAAAAGGCAATTCTAGGTTATTCCAGGCATTGCAAATTAGGCATGGTATTTTTAGGCAAGGCAATTTCAGGCAAGGCAATTCCAGGCAAGGCAATTCCAGGCAAGGCTATTCTAGGCAAGATGACTCCAAGCAATTCCAGGCAAGGCAATTACAGAAAAGGCAATTACAAAAAAGGCAATTTCAGTCAATTCAAGGCAAGGCAATCTGAGGTGAGGAAATTTCAGGAAATTCCAGACAAGGCAATTAAAGCCAAATTTAGGGAGGGC
Organism: Saguinus oedipus; assembly: GCA_031835075.1. Classification (NCBI taxonomy): domain Eukaryota; kingdom Metazoa; phylum Chordata; class Mammalia; order Primates; family Cebidae; genus Saguinus; species Saguinus oedipus. The sequence continues at coordinate 172,670,142 of CM063174.1, forward strand.
AATTCCAGGAAAGGTATTTATCAGCAATTCCAAAAAAAGACAATTCCTGGCAAGGCAATTTCAGGCAACTCCAGAAAAGCCAATTTCAGGCAAGGCAATTCTAGAACATTCCCAAAAAGACAATTTTAGGCAAGGCAATTTTAGACAATTCCAGACAATGCAATTCAAGGAAAGTCAATTTCAGGCAATTCCAGGCAGGGATATTACAGGAATAAAAATTTCAGGCAATTACAGTCAAAGCAATAACAGCCAAGGCAATTCCAGGCATTTCCAGGCAAAACTATGCCAGGAAAGGTAATTTCAGGTAAATACAGGCAAGGCAATTTGAGGCAAGGCAATTAAAAACAAGGCAATTCCAGAAAATGCAATTAAACCAACTTCTGGCAAGGCAATAATAAGCATGGTATTTCTAGCTAATTCCACATAAAACAATTTCAGGAAAGGAAATTCTAGGCAACTCAAGGCAAGGCAATAACAGGAAACTCTAGGCAAGGCAATTACAGGCAATGGCAATTCCAGGCAAGGATATTCGAAGCAAGGCAATTAAGGGCTACTTTAGGAAAGAAAATTCCAGTTGAGAAAATTTCAGGCAAGGCAATTTCAGGCATTCAGGGCAAGGCAATTTCTGGCAAGTCAATTCCGGGCAATTCCAGGCAAGGAAAATACAGGAAAGGCAATTCCAGGCAATCCCAGGCAAGGCAATCCCAGGCGAGGCAATTTTAGTCAATTACAGGCAAGGCAATTAAAGTCAATTCCAGGCAAGGCAATTCCAGGCAAGGCATTTATAGGCAATTCCAAAAATGACAATTCCTGGCAATGCAATTTTGGGCAAATCCAGGCAAGGCAATTCCAGGGGTGCAATTCCAGAAAAGGCAATTTTAGGTAATTCCTGGCACAAATACTTCAGGCATGGCATTTTCAGGCAATTAAAGACAAAGAAATTACAGCCAAGGATATGCCAGGCATTTTCAATCAAGTCTATACCAGGGAAAACAATTTCAGGGAAATCTAGGTAAGGCAATTCTAAAAAACTCCAGGCAAGGCAATTTAGGCATTTGGGCAAGGTAATTTCAGGCAAGGCAATTCAAGGCAATTCCAGGCAAGGCAAATACAGAAAGGCAATTTCAAGAAATCCCAGTCAAGGTAATTCCAAAATAAAAAATTCCAGGCAAGGCAATTTTCAGCATTCTGGGCAAGGCAAATCCAGGAAAGGCAATTTCAGGGAATCCCAGGCAAGGCAATTTCAGGTAAGTAAATTCCAGGCAAGGCAATTCCAGGCAAGGCAATAAAAGACAACTCCTGGCAAGGCAATACCTGGCAAGGCATTTCCAGGCAATTCCAGAAAATGCAATTCCATGCAAATCAATTCCAGGCAACTTCAGGCAAGAAAATTCCAGGCAAAACAACTCCAGACAATTCCAGGGAAGACAATTACAGGAAAGACAATTCCAATCAATTCCTGGCAAAGCAATTTTAGGCGAGGAAATTACAGGCAATTCCAGGCAAGGCAATTCCAGGAATTTCCAGGCAAAAAAATACAGCAAATGCAATTTCAATCAATTCCCAGCAAGGCAATCCCAAGAGAGGCAATTCCAGGCAATTCCAGCCTATGCAATTAAAGCAAATTCCAGGCAAGTTATTTCTACACAACTCCAAAGAAGGCAATTCTAGGCAATGCAATTCCAGGCAATGTCAGGCAAGGGAATTCCACGCAAAGCAATTCCAGTCAATTCCAGGCAAGACAATTACAGAAAAGGCAATTCCAATCAATTTTTGGAAAGACAATTTCAGGCGAGGCAATTCCAGGCAAGGCAATTTAAGCAAATTCAAGGCAAGGCAATTCCAGGCAAGGCATTTCTTCGCAATTCCAAATAAGCGAATTCTAGGCAAAAAATTTTCAGGCAATTTTAGGCAAGGCAATTCCAGTAAAGGCAAGTCCAATCAATTCCAGGTCAAGCAATTTCAGGCGAGACAATTACAGGCAATTCCAAACAAGGCAATTTTAGGCAAGAAAATTCTACTTAATTCAAGGCAAAAAAATTCTAGAAAAGGCAATTCCAGGCAATTCCAAGCACGACTAATCAGGCATGGTATTTCCAGTCAGTTTCAAGCAAGGCAATTTCAGTCAAGGCAATTCCAGGCAATTCCAGGCAAGGCTATTTCAGGCAAGACAATTCCAAGCAATTGCAGACAAGGCAGTTCCAGGCAAAGCAGAACAATTTCAGGAAAGGCAATTTCAGCCAATTCCAGCCAAGGTAATTACAGGCAAGGCAATGCAGAAAATTCCAAAAAATTACAGCCAAGGCAATTTCAAGCATTTCCAGGCAAGGCTATTCCAGGCAAGGCTATTCCAGGCAAGGCAATTCAAGGCAAGGCAATTACAGGGAAGTCAATTCCAGGCAATTCCAGGCATGGCAATTCCAGAAAAGTAAATTCCAGGCAATTCCAGGCACGGATATTCCAGGCATGGTATTTCCAAAACATTTCAGGCAAAGCAATTACAGCCAAGGCAATTTCAGGAATTTCGAGGCAAAGCTATTCCAGGCAACGCAATTCCAGGCAAATCTAGGCAAGGCAATTCCAGGCAAGGCAATTCAAGAAAACTTCAGGAAAGGCAATTTTAGGCTATTCAAGGCAAGGCAATTTCAGGCATGGAAATTTTTGGCATGGTATTTTCAGGCAATTCCAGGCAAAAAAAATTACAGCCAAGGCAATTCCAGGCAAATCCAGGCGAGACAATTTCAGGCAACCCAATTCCAGGCAATTTCAGGGTTGGCCATTTTAGGCAAGGCAATTTCAAGCAATTAAAGGCAAGGCAATTCAAGGCAGGGTAATTGGAGGCAATTCAAGGTAAGGGAATTCCAGGCAAAGCAATTTCAGGCTATTCAAGCCAAGACAATTCCAGGCAAGGCAATCCAGAAAATTCCAGGCCAGGCAATTCCAGGCAAGGTAGTACCAAAATTCTGGGCAAGGCAATTTCACGCAAGGCAATTCCAGGCAAGGCAATTCCAGGCAATTTCAGGCAAGGCAAATACAGGCAAAGTAATCCGATTAAATTTCAGGGAAAGAAAATCCAGGCTAGGCCACTCCATGCAATTTCAGGCAAGGCAATTCCAGGCAAGGATATTCAAAACAAAGCAACTAAAGGCACTTCCAGGCAAGGCAATTACTTGCAAGGCAATTCCCATAAAAAGATTCCAGGAAATTCCAGTCAAGAAAATTTCAGAAAATTCCAGAAAAGACAATTCCACACAAGGGAATTTCAGGGAAATCCAGGCAAGGCAATTCTAGGGAATTCCAGGCAAGGCAATTACAGGAATGGCAATTTCAATGAATTTTAACCAAGACCATCCTAGGCGAGACAATTTCAGGCAATTCCAGTCAAGGCACTTAAAACCACCTCCAGGCAAGGCCATTCCAGGCAAGGCAATTACGAGAAATTTCAGGAAAGGCTACTTCAGGCAAGGCAATTCTAAGCAATTTCAGGTAAGGCAATTCCAGGGAAGTCAATTTCAGGCAATTCCTGCAGAGATATTTCAGGCATGGAATTTTCAGGCAATTCCAGGCAAAGAAATTTCAGGGAAGGCAATTTTAGGCATTTTCAGGCAAGGCTATTCTAGTCAAGGCAATTCCAGACAAATTCCGTCAAGGCAATTTTAGGCAAGCTAATTCCATGAAACTCCAGGCAAGACCATTCCAGGCAACTTCAGGAAATGCAAGTTCAGGCAAGGCAATTCTAGGGAATTCCAGGCAAAGCAATTCCAGGGAAGTCAATTCCAGGCCATTCCAGGAACGAATACTCCAAACATGGGATTTACAGGCAATTCCAGGCTAAGCAATTAAAGCCAAGGCAATTCCAGATATTTCCAAGCAAGGCTATTCCAGGCACAGCAGTCCCAGGAAAATCTAGGCAAGGCAATTTGAAGCAATTCCAAGCAAGGCCATTCCAGGCAAGACAATTTCAGGCAATTCTCTGAGTGGCCATATGATGTAGACTACTGACTATTTCCGAGTTGTGTATTATTTCCTGGGGGTCCTAATGAGTGGCCATATGAAATAGATATCTGATTATTGCACACGTATGTATTACTCAGGGAATGTAAGAATGGGGGGCGATATGAATCAGTCTCCTCAGAGGCTCATAATTAGTGGTCATATTAAACAGAATCCTGACTATCCCCAAGGTGCATATCATTCAGTGAGGCTCTGAATGATTCATCATGTGGAAAAGACTCCTGAGTACTCAACAGGTGTGAATTATTTACTGAGCCTCTGAACGAGTGGCCATGTGAAATACACTCCTGACTTTTTCCCAGGTGTGTACTATTCAGTGAGTCTCGAAATGAGTGGCCATATGAAACAGATCCCTCAGTACTCGACAGACGTGCATTATTCACTGAAGTGCTGAATGAGTCGGCATAAACAATAGACTCCTGATTATTCCCCAGTTGTGCATTATTCACTGAGGCTCTGAATATGTGGCCATTTGGAATAGATTCCTCACTATGCTCTAGGTGTGTTTTATTCACAGAGTCTCCGAATGCATTGCCATTACAAATAAGGTCTTGAGAATTCTCCAGGTGTGCACTATTCTGTGAGGCTCTGAAGGAGTGGCCACATGAATTAGAATTTTCACTGTTCCCCAGGTGTGTATTATTCACTGAGGCTCTGAAAGAGTGACCAAATAAAATAGATTCCTGACTATTCCACAGTTGTGCATTAACCAGTGAGGCTCTCAACGAGTGTTCCTATGAAACTGTCCTGGCTATTCCCCAGATGTGTATCACTCAGTGAGGTACTGAAACATTGGCCATATAAAATATAAAATAGAGAGGCTCTGAATGAGTAGCTATATCAATTAGGCCCCTGACTATTCCACAGGAGTGCATTATACAATGAAACTCTGAGTGAGAGGCCAGATGAAATTGACTCCTGATCCTTCCCTAGTTGTGCATAATTCACTGAAACTCTTAGTGTGTGCTTAAGTGAAATACACTCCTGATTATTCCCCAGGTGTGTCTTATTCACTGAGGTTCTGTATGAGTTGCCATATGAAATAGACAATTCCACAAGTGTGCACTATTCCCTGAGGGTGTCAGTGAGTGGCCAAAAGAAACAGATTCCTGACTCTCCCCAATGTGTGTATTATTCAGGGAGGCTCTGAAAGAGTGTCCATCTGAAATAGACTCCTATTTTCCAGGTGTGCAATATTCACTGAGGCTCTGAATAAGTGGCAATATATAATAGATTCCTGACTATTCCCCAGCTGTGTATTATTCACTCAGCCTCTGAATGAGGGGCCTTATGAAATAGACTCCGGACTATACCACAGGTGTGTATTATTCACTGATGTTCTGAATGTGTGGCCAAAGCAAAGACACCTGGCCACTACACAGGTGTGCATTTTTACTGATGCTCTGAATGAATGGCCATATGAAAGAGACTCAAATTCTTTCTTAAAGTATACATTATTGAATGAGGCTCTAAAGGAGGGGCCATATGAAATTTACTCCTTACACTTGCGCATGTGTTCATTTTTCCGTTAGATTCAGAAAGGGGGTAAATAAGAAATAGACTCTTCAGGATTCCAAGGCATAAATAATTCAGCGAGGCACATAATGGGTGTTCATATTGAATAGAATCCTGACTATTCCCCACGTGTGTATCATTCAGTGAGGTGCTGAATGAGTGGCTATATGAAATAGACTCCTCAGTACCCAACAGGTGTGCATTGTTCAGTGAGTCTTTGAATGAGAGGGCCTATGTAATAGATTCCTGAGTATTCCCTAGGTGTGTATTATTCACAGAGGCTCTGAAAAAATGTTCATATGACATAGCCTTCTGATTAATGTCTGAGTGTGCATTATTCAATGAGGCTCTCAATCAGTGGTCATATGAAATAGAATTCTATTTCCCAGGTGTGCATCTTTCAGTAATGCTCTGATTGAGTGGCCATATGGCATGGACTCTGACTATTCCCCAGGTGTGTATTATTCAGTGAGTTTATTTCATATGGTCACTCAATCAGGGCCACGGTGAATAATGCACCCCTCGGAAGTAGTCAAGAGTTTAATTCAAATTGACTTTTCTGAAATTGCCTTGCCTAAGCTGGAATTGCCTTGCCTGGAAGTACCTTTCCCTGCCTTGTCTTAGCTTGCCTTGCCTGGAAGTGCCTTTCTGGCAATTGCCTCACCTGGTATTGCCTTGCATTGCATTTCCAGGAATTGCCTTGCCTGAAATTGCCTTGCCTTGCCTAGAATTGCCTTGCCTAGAATTGCATTGCCTTGTCTTATCTTGCGTTGCCTGGAATTGCATTGACTTGCCTTGCCTGAGATTTCCTTGTCTGGAATTGCCTTGCCTTGTCTTGTCTTGCTTGGAATTGCCTTGCCTTGCCTTGCCTTGCCTTGCCTTGCCTGAAATCGCTGTGCCTGGACTTGCCCTTTTTTGCCTTGCCTTGCCTTGACTCGAGTTGCCTCACTTAAAATTTTTCTGCGTTACTTTGCCTCAAATTGCCTTGCCTGGATGTGGCCTGCCTTGCCTTGTTTTGCCTTGCCTTGATTTCCTTTGACTGGAATTTTTTTGCCTTCCTGGGAATTTTTTTGCATTGCCTTTCCCTGCCTAGCCTAGAATTGCCCTGTCTGGAATTGCCTTGCTTTGGATTGCCTTGCCTTGCCTGGAATTGCCTTTCCTAGAATTATCTTGCTTTTCCTTGCATTGTCTGGAATTGCCCTGCCTGGATTTACCCTGCCTTGCGTTGTCTTGCCTGAAATTGCACTGCCTGCAATTTCCCTGTGTTGCCCGGAATTGCCTTGCCTTGATTTGTCTTGCATGCAATTTTCTTGCCTAGCCTTGACTGGAATTTACTTGTCTGGAATTGCCTTTTATCGACTTGCCTTGCCAGGAATTTTCTTGCCTGGAATTGCCTTGCCTTGCCTTGCCTTGCCTTGTCTTGCCTTACCAGAAATTGCCTTGACATTCCTGGTCTTGCCTGGAATTGCCTTTTCTTGAATTTTATTTTCTTGCCTTGCCTTGCTTGAAATTGCCTAGTCTGAAATTGCCTTGCCTTGCCTTGGCTGGAGTTGCCTTGTCTTGCCTTGCCTGGATTTGCCTTTTCTGGAATTGCTCTGCCTTGCCTTACGTGGAATTGCCTTGCTTAGAATGGCCTTGTCTTTCCTTGCCTTCCCTGGTATTGTCTTTCCTGGAATTGCCTTTCTGACAATTGCCTAGCCTGGAATTTTTTTGCTTTGCCTTGCCTGGAACTGCCATGCCTGGATTTGCTTTGTTTTCCCTTGTTTTGCCTTTCCTCGCCTTGCCTTGCCTGGAATTGTCTTTCCTGGAATTTCCTTGCTTTTCCTTGCCTTGACTTTTTTGGCCTTGCCTTTCATTGCCTTCCCTTGCCTAAAATTTTTTGCATTGCCTTGCTTTCCCTAGCCTGGAATTTCCCTGATTGGAATTGCTTTGCCTTGGCTTGCCATGCCTTGCCTGGAATTGCCTTTTGTATAATTGCCTTTCCCAATACTGACCTGCCTTGCATTGCCTTGATTAAAATTTGCTGCGTGGAATTGCATTGCATTGCCTTTCTTTGCCTGGAATTGAGTTTCCTGAAATTGTCTTGCACTCCCTTGACTTTCCTTGCATGGCATTGCCTTGCCTGGAATTGCCTTGCCTGGAATTGCCTTGACTTGCCTTGCCTGAAATCACCTTGCCCGGAATTGAATCTCATTGACTTGCCTTGCCTTGTCGTGGCTAAAATTGACTTTCCTGAAATTGCCTTGCACTGCCTTGCCTTGCCTAGAATTGCCCTACATTGTTTTTCCCTGCCTTGCCTGAAATTGCCTTGCCTAGAATTGCACTGCCTTCCCTTTTCGTGCCTTGCCTTGCCTAGCCTAAAATTGCCTTACCTGTAATTGCCTTTCCTTGCCATGCCTGGAATTTTCTTGCTTGGAATTGCCTTGCATTGCCTTGCCTTGCTTTGCCTTGCTTTTCCTTGCCTGGAATTGTTGTGACATGCCTTCCCTGGAATAGCCCTGCGTGAAATTGCCTTGTCTTGCCTTGCTTTTACTGAAGTTGCCTTCTTTTGAATGGTCTTGTTTTGCCTTTTCTCACCTGAAGTTGACTTGCCTAGAATTGCCTTGCCTTTTGTTATGTTACCTTGCCTTAACTGGAATTGTCTTTCCTTACACTGCCTAGCCTTGCCTGGAATTGCCTTGCCTAGAATTGCATTGACTTGCCTTACCTTGCAATTGCCTGAATTTCTTTGCCTTGAATTGCCTTTTTTTGCCGTATCTGAAATTACCTTGCCTGGAATTGCCTTGCCTTGACTTGCCTTTCCTTGACTAGAATTGCCTTGCCTAGAATTTTCTTGCCTTGCCTTGTGTTGTCTGGAATTGCCCTGCCTGAAATTGCCCTCCCTTGCCTTTCCTTGCCTGAAATCGCCCTGCCTGGAATTGCCTTGCCTTGACTTGCCTTTCCTGGAATTGCCTTGCCTTGCCTAAAATTGAATTTCATGAAATTGCCTTGCATTGCCTTGCCTTGCCTTAAAAAGCCTTGCCTGAAATTACCCTACATACCCTTGCCCTTTATCACCTGTAATTGCCTTGCTTAGAATTGCCCTGCCTTCCCTTACCTTGCATTGCTTTTATTGGCCTTGCCTTCCCTTGTCTTGCCTTGAATTTCCTTGCCTAGCATTGCCTTGTCTTAACTTGCTTTGCCATGCCTTGCCTTATCTAGCCTTGCCTTGCCTAGAATTGCCTTGCCTGGAATTGCCTTTCTCTGCCTTGTCTTGCCCTGCCTCAAATTGCCTTTTTCTCAATTGTCTTGTCTAGAATAGCACTGCCTTGCCTTCTCTTGCCTTGCCTTGCCTGAAATTGCCTTGCCTGGCATTGCCTTTTCTTGCCTTGCATTGTCTAGAATTGCATTGCCTAAAATTGCCTTATGTGGAATTGTCTTGCCTTGCCTTACCTGGAATTGCCTTGCCTGGAATTTTCTTGCATTGCCTTGCTTTTTCTTGCCTGGAATTGCCATGCGTTGCCTTCCCTGGAATAGCATTCATGGAATTGGCTTGTTTTGCCTTGGCTTGACTGAAATTGCTTTGCTTTGAGTTGTCTTGCCTTGCCTTCTCTCCCCTGAAATTTTCTTGCCTAGAATTGCCTTGCCTTGCCTTGGACTAGAATTGCCTTGCCTGGAATTGTCTTGGCTTGCCTTAGCTGGAATTACTTTACCTGAAAATACCTTTCTCTGCCTTGTCTTGCCTTGCCTTTCCTGGAATTGACCTTCTGGCAATTGCCCTGCCTGAAATTGCCTTTCCTTGCATTGCCAGGAATTGTTCTTCCTGAAATATTTTTGCCTTGCATTGCATTGTTTTGCCTAGAATTACATTGCCTTGCCTTACCATGCCTTGAGTGGAATTTCCTTGCCTGGAATTATCTTTCCTCTACTTGCCTAGAATTTCCTTGTCTGGAAGGAAGACATGGAGAGGTTCCAAAATGGCACCGTAGAAACAACTCAGGATTGCAGCTCTCAGTGACGGCACAGAGGGTGAGTCCTAGCCGCATTTTCAGACGGACCTTTGTTGCCCACAGAATGGGAAAATTCCCAGGTGTAGGAGAGACACAGGACAGCAGCACAGCCCTTTCGGATTGCGTGGACATTTCGACTGGCGCCACAGGGTGCGTGGCGCCATGGCAGCCTGCACAAAGCTCACTGGTCTAGGTGCCCTGTAAAACCAGCAATCTGAGTTTTGGGAGGGCAGATTGACATTTCCCTCTGATGGAACGTGACTTGGACGGTTAGCCAGACCAGGAGATTCCTGAGAAGAGCGATTTGAGCCAGTGCAGTGGGCCACTGCAGAAGAGATTGCACGGATACCAGTGGCCAATCAGCAGGCAACTGGAGAGCCTGTGAGATAGTCAACCATTCAATTTGGAAAGAAAAAGAGAGAGAGAGAGGAGGGATTCTGAGGCAGGGAGCCACGTGATCGGGCTTGGCGGGTCACACCCTCATGGGGACAAGGAGGGTGGCAATTTGAGGTGCTTGGGGTTGAGAGTTTTGCTGCAGGGTCAGCTGAATCCAGCATGGTGCAGCCCGGTGGGGTAGGGGCATCCACCACTACGGACAATCCACCCCTACTGAAGAACCGCCCATTGCTGATGCAGCCGGCCATTGCTGAGGCAACCAGCCATAAAAGAGAGACTCTGCCAACAGGGCAGAGTGCACCACAGTAGAACAAAGCCCCGTGGCAGCAGGGCAGATCTTTGCCAGCAGGGTGGAGCCCCAGCAGGCAAATAGCGAATAGACTGCCTCCTAGCTGGGCAGGACAGTGCAACAGATACTCATAAAGAAAGCCCCAACTGCCTGAGACAAAGCATCTGAGAAAAAAAGGGGGTTTATAAGTTCTGCTACAATAGACCCAAACACATCCGCCCAAAAACGCTGAATGAACAACGGAGCACAGAGCTCAGCACAGGAGGTCCTAAAAAGAACAGACCATCTCCTCAAGCAGTTCCCTGACCCCTATATATACAAAGAGTCACGACAAAAAAAAAGACTAATGAGACTGACATTTGGCGGGCATCATTCTGGGACAAAGATAGCAGAAGAAGAAACTGGTAGCATCCCTCACTGTTCAGCAGCTGCTACAGGTATACCCCAGACAAGCAGGGCGTGGAGTGGACCTCAGCACTCTTACAGCAGAGGGGCTAGACCGTTAGAAGGAAAACTAAGTAACAGAAATACTTCATCATCAACAATCTGGGCATCCACTCAGAGACACAATCGAAAAGTCAGCAACTAGTAAGATGACAGGTGAATAAATCCACAAAGATGAAAAGAAACCAGTGCTAAAAAGAGGAAAATAACCAAAACCAAAACACCTCACCTTCTACAAAGGACCAAAACTCCTCACCAGCAGGAGAACAAACCTGGATGGAGAATGAGAGTGACAAAATAATAGAATCAGACTTCAGAAGGTGGATAATGAGAAACTTCAGTGAGCTAAAAGAACATGTTCTAAATCAATGCAAAAAACTAAGAACCTTGAAAAAAAGATTTGAAAAAAGATTCGAGGAAATGATAAGAACAATGGATAACTTAGGAATATCAATGAATTCAAGGAGCTGAAAAACAGAACACGAGAACTTCACGAAGCATGCACAAGTTTTAACAGCCAAATTGGCCAAGCAGAAGAAAGAATATTAGAAGTCGAAGATCAACTCAATGAAATAAAAAGAGAAACCAAGACTAGAGAAAAAAAGCACAAAGAGGAAAGAACAAAATCTCCAAGAAATGTAGGACTATGTGAAGAGACCTAACATACGTTTGATAGGTGTACCAGAATGTGAAGAAGAGAATAAATCCAAGCTGGAAAACACTCTTCAGGATATTATTCATGAAAATTTCCCCAACCTAGCAAGGCAGGCCAATACTCAACTCCAGGAAATACAGAGAAAACCACAAAGATATTCTGCAAAAAGAGAAACTTCAAGGCACATAATAGTCAGAGTAGCCAGGGTTGAAATGAAGGAGAAAATACTATGGGCACCAAGAGAGGGGTCGGGTCACCCACAAAGGGAAGAACATCAGACTCAAAGCAGATCTCTCGGCAGAAAATCTATAAACCAGAAGAGAGTGGGGGCCAATATTCAACATCCTTAAAGAAAAAAAAATTTCAACCCAGAATTACATATCCAGCCAAGCTGAGCTTCATAAGTGAAGGAAGAATAAAATATTTTGCCAACAAGCGAGAACTCAGAGATTTTGTCACCACCAGGCCAGCTTTACAAGAGCTCCTGAAACAGGTACTACACATAGAAAGGAACAACCAGTACCAGCCATTCTAAAAACATACTAAATACTAACGAGCATCAACAAAATGAAGAATCTGCATCAAGCAAGGAAGAAAACAGCCAGCTAGCATCAAAATGGCAGTATCAAACTCACACATAACAATATTAACCAAAAATGTAAATGTGCTAAATGCACCAATCAGAAGACACAGACTGGCAAATTGGATAGAAAACCAAAACCCTTCGGTGTGCTGTATTCAGAAAACCCATCTCACATGCAAGGATACACAAAGGCTCAAAATAAAGAGATTTGGAAAAAGATTTACCAAGCAAATGGAGAACAAAAAAAAGCAGGAGTTACAATTCTCATCTCTGATAAAATAGACGTTAAAGCATAAAAGATCAAAAGAGACAAAGAAGGTCATTACATAATGGTAAAAGAATCGATACAACAAGAAGAGCTAACAATCCTAAATATATATAAACCCAATACAGGGGTACCCCGATATATAACGCAAGTTCTTAACGACTTACAAAGAGACTTAGACTCTCATACAATAATAGTGGGAGATTTTAACACTCCACTGTCAATATCAGAAAGATCAACCAGACAGAAAATTAACAAGGATATCCAGGGCTTGAACTCACACCTGGAACAAGAATACCTGATAGATATTTACAGAACTCTCCACCCCAAATCCACAGAATATACATGTTTCTAAGCACCACATCACACCTACTCCAAAACTGACCACATAACTGGAAGTAAAGCACTCCTCAGCGAATGCAAAACAACTGAAATCGTAACAAACAGTCTCTCAGACCATACTGCAATCCAGTTAGAACTCAGAATTCAGAATCTAACTCAGAACCACAGAGCTTCATGGAAACTGAACAACTGGCTCTTGAATGATGATTGGATAAACAATGAAATGAAGGCGGAAATAAAGAAGTTTATCAAAACCAGTGAGAACAAAGATACAACACACCAGAATCTCTGGGACACATTTAAAGCAGTCTGTAGAGGAAAATATATAGCAATAAAATATATGCCCACATGAGAAGAGTGGAGAGATACAAAATTGACACCCTATCATCAAAATTGAACGAGCTAGAGGAGCAAGATCAAAAAAACTCAAAACCTAGCTGAAGACAAGAAATAACTAAGATCAGAGCAGAACTGAAGGAGATAAAGACACGAAAAACCCTTCAAAAAATCAATAAATCCAAGAGTTGGTTTTTTGAAAAGATCAAAAAAATAGACTACTAGCCAGACTGATAATAAAGAAGAGAGAGAACAACCAAACAGATGCAATAAAAAAAGATAAAGGAGAAATCACCACAGATTCCACAGAAATTCAAACCATCATCAGAGAATACTACAAACAACTCTATGCACATAAACCAGTAAACCTGGAAAAAATGGATAAATTCCTGGACACCTGTGTCCTCCCAAGCCTAAACCACGAAACTATGAATAGACCAATAACAAGGTCTGAAGTTGAGGGAGCAACTAAGAGCTTGCCACACAAAAAAAGCCCTGGTCCAGATGGGTTCACAGCCGAATTCTACCAGACACACAAAAAGAATCTGGTACCATTCCTTCTGAAACTATTCCAAATAATTCAAAAAGAGGGAAACCTTCCCGAATCATTTTATGAGACCAACACCATCCTGATAACAAAACCCGACAGAGACTCAACAAGAAAAGAAAACTTCAGGCCAACATCAATGATGAACATAGATGCAAAAATCTTCAATAAAATACTGGCAAACAGATTGCAACAGCACATTAAAAGCTTATCCATCATGATCAAGTAGGATTCATCCCGGGGATGCAAGGCTGGTTCAACATATGCAAGTCTATAAACGTTATTCACCACATTAACAGAACCAAAAACAAAAACCACATGATTATCTCAATTGACACAGAGAAGGCATTTGACAAAATTCAACAGGGGTTTATGCTAAAAACTCTCAATAAACTCGGTATTGATGGAACATATCTCAAAGTAATAAAAGCTATTTACGACAAACCAACAGCCAATATCGTACTTAACGGGCAAAAACTGGAAGCATTCCCTTTGAAATCCGTCACTAGACAAGGATGCCCTCTCTCACCACTCCTATTCAACATAGTACTGGAAGTTCTAGCCAGAGCAATCAGGCAAGGAAAAGAAATAAAGGGTATTCGAATAGGAAAAAACAAAGCCAAATTGTCTCTATTTGCAGATGACATAATAGTATACCTAGAAGACTCCATCACCTCAGCCCAAAAACTCCTGAAACTTATAAGCAAATTCAGCAAGGTCTCAGAATATAAAATCAATGTGCAAAAATCACAAGTATTACTATACACCAATAACAGACTTAAAGAGAACCAAATCAAGAACGAACTCCCATTCACTATTGCTACAAAGAGAATAAAATACCTAGGAATACAACTCACAAGGAACGTAAGTGATCTCTTTAAGGAAAATTACAAACCTTTGCTCAACAAAATAAGATAGGACACAAACAGATGGAGAAAAATTTTATGTTCATGGTTAGGAAGAATCAATATTGTTAAAATGGCTAAACTGCCCAACGTAATTTACAGAATCAATGCTATCCCCATCAAGACACCATTGAATTTCCTCACAGAACTGGAAAAAACCACCATGAACTTCATATGGAACCAAAACAGAGCCCGCATAGCCAAGTCAATTCTAAGCAAAAAGAACACAGCGGGAGGTATCACACTACCAGACTTCAAACTATACTACAAGGCTACAGTAATCAAAACAGCATGGTACTGGTACCAGAACAGAGATATAGACCAATGGAACAGATCAGAGGCATCGGAGGCAAATCAACATATCTACAACCATATAATCTTTGATAAACCAGACAAAAACAAGCAATGGGGAAAGGATTCCCTGTTTAACAAATGGTGTTGGGAGAACTGGTTAGCCATGTACAGAAAGCAGAAACTGGACACCTTCCTGACACCTTACACTAAAATTAACTCAAGAAGGATTAAAGACTTAAACATCAGGTGGGTATTATTGATTGAAACTCTGATTCAGTGGACGTATGTAATAGACTCCTCACAATTCCAAAGTTGTGCATTACTCACTCAGGCTTTACTTTTGTGGCCATATAAAACAGAATACTGTCTATTCTCCAGGTGTGCATTATTCACTGAGGCTCTGAAAGTTTGGCCATATGAAATAGCCTCCTGACTGTTCCACAGGTGTGTATTATTTAATGAGACTTTGAGTTAATGATCATGTGAAATAGATTTTTGACTATTCCTCAGATGTGTATTATTGACTGAGACTCTGATTAAATGGGCATATGGAATAAACTCATCACTATTCCAAAGTTGTGCATTACACGCTCAGGCTTTGATTTTGTGGCCATATAAAGTAGACTAACGTCTACTCCCCAGGTGTGCATTATTCACTGAATCTCAAAATGAGTGCCTTTGTGAAGTAGACTCTTAACTCTTCTCCAGGTGTGTATAATTAAATAAGACTCTGAATAAGTGGGCATAAGAAAGAGACTCCTGAATATTCCCCAGGTGTGCATTATTTTCAGAGAAACTGAATGTGTAGCCATTAGAAGTAGACTCTTGACTATTTCCAAGGGGTGATATATTCAGTGAGCCCCTGAACGAGTGGCCAAATAAAAGAGATTGCCGACTATTCCATATATATATATATATAAATATATATATATATATATATATATATACACACACACACACATAAATATATATACATATATACATACATATATATGCATATATATGTATATACATATACATATGTATATATAATTCACTGAAACACTGAAAGAATAGCCAAATAAAATAGATTATATTATGCTCCACAAGTGTGGGTTATTCATTGATTTTCTTTTCTTTTCTGTTTTTTTAAATGCTTTAAAATTTTTATTGCATTATAGGTTTTGGGGTACATGTGCAGAACGTGCAAGATAGTTGCATAGGTACACACAGGGCAGTGTGTTTTGCTGCCTTCCTCTCCTTCACCCACACTTGGCATTTATCCCCAGGCTATCACTCCCCAGCCCCCCCCACTGTCCCTCCCCCAGTGCCCCCAATAGACCCCAATTTGTAGTAGACACCCTCCCTGTGTCCATGCGTTCTCATTTTTCTCACCCGCCTATGAGTGAGAATATTCGGTATTTCCTTTCTGTTCTTGTGTCAGTTTGCTGAGAATGATGTTCTCCAGATTCATCCATGTCCTTACAAAGGACATAAACTCATCATTTTTTATTGCTGCATAATATTCCATGGTGTATATGTGCCACATTTTCCCAGTCCAGTCTATCATCGATGGGCATTTGGGTTGGTTCCAGGTCTTTGCTATTGTAAACAGTGCTGCAATGAACATTCGTGTGCATGTGTCCTTATAGTAGAATGATTTATAGTGCTTTGGATATATATCCAGTAATGGGATTGCTGGGTCAAATGGAATTTTTATTTCTAGGTCCTTGAGGAATCGCCACACTGTCTTCCACAATGGTTGAACTAATTTACACTCCCACCAACAGTGTAAGAGTGTTCCTATTTCTCCACATCCTCTCCAGCATCTGTTGTCTCCAGATTTTTTAATGATCGCCATTCTAACTGGCGTGAGATGGTATCTCAATGTGGTTTTGATTTGCATCTCTCTAATGACCAGTGATGATGAGCATTTTTTCATGTGTTTGTTGGCCTCATGTATGTCTTCTTTTGTAAAGTGTCTGTACATATCCTTTGCCCATTTTTGAATGGGCTTGTTTGTTTCTTTCCTGTAAATCTGTTTGTGTTTTTTGTAAATTCTGGATATCAGCCCTTTGTCAGATGCGTAAACTGCAAAGAATTTTTCCCATTCTGATGGTTGCCTATTCACTCTAGTGACTGTTTCTTGTGCCATGCAGAAGCTGTGGAGTTTGATTAGGTCCCATTTGTCTATTTTGGCTTCTGTTGCCAATGCTTTTGGTGTTTTGGTCATGCAGTCCTTGCCTACTCCTATGTCCTGAACGGTTTTGCCTAGATTTTCTTCTAGGGTTTTTATGGTGTCAGGTCTTATGTTTAAGTTTTAATCCATCTGGAGTTAATTTTAGTGTAAGGTGTCAGGAAGGGGTCCAGTTTCTGCTTCCTGTACATGGCTAGCCAGTTTTTCCAACACCATTTATTAAACAGGGAATCCTTTCTTCATTGCTTGTTTTTGTCTGGTTTATCAAAGATTATGTGGTTGTAGATATGTTGTGTTGCCTCCGATGCCTCTGTTCTTTTCCATTGGTCTATATCTCTGTTCTGGTACCAGTACCATGCTGTTTTGATTACTGTAGCCTTGTAGTATAGTTTGAAGTCTGGTAGTGTGATGGCTCCCGCTGTGTTCTTTTTGCTTAGAATTGACTTGGCTATGCGGGCTTGTTTTGGTTCCATATGAAGGTCATGGTGGTGTTTTCCAGTTCTGTGAGGAAATTCAATGGTATCTTGATGGGGATAGCTTTGATTCTGTAAATTACTTTGGGAAGTTTAGCCATGTAAACGATACTGATTCTTCCTAACCATGAACATGGAATGTTTCTCCATCTGTTTGTGTCCTCTCTTATTTTGTTGAGGAAAGGTTTGTAATTTTCCTTGAAGAGGTCCCTTATGTTCCTTGTGAGTTGTATTCCTAGGTATTTTATTTTCTTTGTAGCAATTGTGAATGGCAGCTCGTTATTCATTTGGTTCTCTTTATGTCTGTTATTGGTGTATAGGAATGCTTGTGATTTTTGCACATCGATTTTATATCCTGAGACTTTACTGAAGTTGCTTATAAGTTTCAGAAACTTTTGGGCTGAGGTGATGGGGTCTTCTAGGTATACAATTATGTCGTCTGCAAATAGAGACAATTTGGCTTCCACCTTTCCTATTTTTATTTCTTTTTGTTTCCTGATTGCTCTGGCTAGAAATTCCAGTACTATGTTGAATAGGAGTAATGAGAGAGAGCATCCTTGTCTAGTGCCGGATTTCAAAGGGAATGCTTCCAGTTTTTGCCCATTAAGTATGACATTGGCTGTTGGTTTGTCCTAAATAGCTTTTATTACTTTGAGATATGTTCCATCAATACCAAGTTTGTTGAGGATTTTTAGCATAAAGGGCTGTTGAATTTTGTCAAATGCCTTCTCTGCATCAATTGAGATAATCCTGTAGTTTTCGTTTTTGGTTCGGTTTATGTGGTGAATTACATGTATAGACTTGCGTATGTTGAACCAGCTTTGCATCCCTGGGATGAATCCGACTTGTTCTTGATGGATAAGTTTTTTAATGTGCTGTTGCAATCGGTTTGCCAGTATTTTATTGAAGATTTTTGCATCTATGTTTATCAGGGATACTGGCCTGAAGTTTTCTTTTCTTGTTGAGTCTCTGCCAGGTTTTGGTGTCAGGATGATGTTGGTCTCATAAAATGATTTGGGAAGGGTTCCCTCTTTATGAATTTTTTGGAATAGTTTCAGAGGAAATGGTACCAGTTCCTCTTTGTGTGCCTGGTAGAATTCGGCTGTGAACCCATCTGGACCTGGGCTTTTTTTTTTTTTTGTGGTAGGCTCTTAATTGCTGCCTCAACTTCAGACCTTGTATAGGTCTATTCATAGTTTTGGCTTCCGCATTGTTTAGGTTTGGGAGGACACAGGTGTCCAGTAATTTATCCATTTTCTTCTGGTTTACTAGTATATGTGCATAGAGTTGTTTGTAGTATTCTCTGATAATGGTTTGAATTTCTGTGGAATCTGTGGTGATATCCACTTTATCATTTTTTATTGCATCTATTAGGTTGTTCTCTCCTTTCTTCTTTATCATTCTGGCTAGTGGTCTGTCTATTTTGTTGATTTTTTTTCAAAAAAACAGCTCTTGGATTTATTGATGTTTTGAAGGGTTTTTCTTGTCTCTATCTCCTTCAGTTCTGCTCTGATCTTTGTTATTTCTTGTCTTTGGCTAGGTTTTGAGCTTTTTTGATCTTGCTCCTCTAGCTCTTTCAATTTTGACAATAGGGTGTCAATTTTGGGTCTCTCCACTCTTCTCATGTGAGAACCTATTGCTATATATTTTCCTCTACAGACTGCTTTAAATGTTTTCCAGAGATTCTGGTATGTTGTGTCTTCCTTCTTGTTGGTTTCGACAAACGACTTTATTTCTGCCTTCATTTCATTGTTTATCCAATCAACATTCAAGAGCCAGTTGTTCTGTTTCCATGAAGCTGTGCTGTTCTGAGTTAGTTTCTGAATTCTGAGATCTAACTTGATTGCACTATGGTCTCAGAGACTGCTTGTTATGATTTCAGTTGTTTTGCATTTGCTGAGGAGTGCTTTACTTCCAATTTTGTGGTCAGTTTTGGAGTAGGTGTGATGTTGTGTGAGAAGAATGTATATTCTGTGGATTTGGGTGGAGATTTCTGTAAATGTCTATCAGGTTTGCTTGTTCCACGTTTGAGTTCAAGTCCTCGATAGCCTTGTTAATTTTCTGTCTGGTTGATCTCTCTGATATTGACAGTGGAGTGTTAAAGTCTCCCACTATTATTGTGTGGGAGTCTAATTCTCTTTGTAAGTCATTAAGAACTTTCCTTATATATCTGGGTGCTCCTGCATTGGGTCCATATATATTTAGGATCATTAGCTCTTCTTGTTGTATCGATCCTTTTACCATTATGTAATGACCTTTTTTGTCTCTTTTGATCTTTGTTGCTTTAAAATCTATTTTATCGGCGATGAGAGTAGCAACTCCTGCTTTTTTTTTTTTTTTTTTGCTCTGCATTTGCTTGGTAAATCTTTTTCCATCCCTTTATTTTGAGCCTTTGTGTATCCCTGCATGTGAGGTGGGTTTCCTGGATACAGCACATTGATGGGTTTTGGTTTTTTATCCAATTTGCCTGTCTGTGTCTTTTGATTGGTGCATTTAGCCCATTTACATTTAGGGTTACTATTGTTATGTTTGAATTTGATGCTGCCATTTTGATGCTAGCTGGCTGTTTTGCCCATTGGTTGATATAGTTTCCTCATTTTGTTGATACTCTTTAGCATTTGGATGTTTTTAGGATGGCTGGTACTGGTTGTTTCTTTCTATGTGTAGTGCCTCTTTCAGGAGCTTTTGTAAATCAGGCCTAGTGGTAACAACATCTCTGAGTGCTTGCTTGTTCGTGAAGGATTTTATTTTTCCTTCAATTATGAAGCTCTGTTTGGCTGGATATGAAATTATGGGTTGAAAGTTCTTTTATTTAAGGATGTTGAATATTTGTTCCCACTCGGTTGACTTGTAGAGTCTCTGCCGAGAGATCTGCTGAGAGTCTTATGGGCTTCCCTTTGTGGGTGACCCGACCTTTCTCTTTGGCTGCCCATAGTATTTTCTCTTTCATTTCATCCCTGGTGAATCTGACGAGTATGTTCCTTAGGGTTGTTCTTCTTGTGGAGTATCTTTGTGGTGTCCTCTGTATTTCCTGGAGTTGAGTATTGGCCTGCCTTGCTACGTTGGGGAAATTTTTCTGGGTAATATCTTGAAGAGTATTTTCCAGCTTGGTTTCATTCTCTTCATCACATTCTGGTACACCTATCAAACGTAGGTTGGCTCTATTCACTTAGTCCCACATTTCTTGGAGATTTTGTTCATTCTTATTTGCGCTTTTTTCTTTAATCTTGGTTTCTCATTTTATTTCATTGAGTTGATCTTCGATTTCTGATATTCTTTCTTCTGCTTGGTCAATTCGGCTGTTGAAACTTTTGCATGCTTTGCGAAGTTCTCGTGTTGTGTTTTTCGGTTCCTTCAATTCATTCATATTCCTCTCTAAGTTGTCCATTCTTGTTATCATTTCCTCGAATCTTTTTTCCTATTTTTTTTTCAAGGTTCTTAGTTTCTTTGCATTGATTTAAAACATGTTCTTTTAGCTCACTGAAGTTTCTCATTATCCACCTTCTGAAGTCTGATTCCGTTATTTCATCACTCTCATTCTCTGTCCAGCTTTGTTCCCTTGCTGGTGAGGAGTTTTGTTTCTTTGTAGGAGGTGAGGTGTCTTGGTTTCGGGTGTTTTCCTCCTTTTTGCGCTGGTTTCTTCCCATCTTTGTGGATTTATCCACCTGTCGTCTTAGTAGTTGCTGACTTTTCAGTTTGGTCTCTGAGTGGACGCTCAGATTGTTGATGATGAAGTATTTCTGTTACTTAGTTTTCCCTCTAACGGTCTAGCCCCTTTGCTGTACGAGTTCTGAGGTCCACTCCAGGCCCTTCTTCTCTGAGGTACACCTGTAGCAGCTTTAGAACAGTGTGGCATGCTACCAGTTTCTCCTTCTGCCTTCTTTGTCCCAGTATAATGCCCGCCAAATGTCAGTCTGATTAGTCCTTTTTTGAGGTGACTCTTTGGATATACAGGGGTCACAGAGCTGCTTGAGGAGATGGTCTGTACTTTATAGGAGCTCCAGTGCTGAGCTGTGAGCTCCGTTGTTCATTCAGGGTTATTGGGCACCTGTGTTTAGGTCTGCTGCAGCAGAACTTATAAAACGCCCCTGTTTTTTCCTTCAGATGCTCTGTTTCAGTGAGTTGGGGCTTTCTTTATGAGTATCTGTTGCACTGTCCTGCCCAGCTAGGAGACAGTCTATTCACTATTTGGCAGCCGAGGCTCCACCCTGCTAGCGTGGGTCCACCCTGCTGCCACGAATCCTTGTTCTACTGTGTTGCGCTTCACCCTTTTGCTGGAGTCTCTCTGTTATGGCGGGTTGCCTCGGCAACTGGATGCTGCGTCAGCAATGGGCCTGTACCTCAGTAGGGGCGGATTGAATCCATAGTGGCTGATGCCCCTCCCCCACTGAGCTGCACTGTCCTGGATTCAGCTGAGCCCACAGGAAAACTCTCATCACCGCCCTTCTTGTCCCAGTGTGGGTGGGACCTGCTGAGCCCAATCACCTGGATCCCTGCCTCAGAGTTCGTCCTCTCTCTCTCTCTTTTTCTCTTCAAGTTGAAAGGTTGACTCTCTCACTGGTGCTTCAGTCGCCTGCTGATAGGACACTGGGATCCGTGTGATCTCCAGTGCTGCTTCCCAGTGCACTGGCTTAAATCACACTTCCCAGGAATCTCCTGGTCTGGCTCACTGTCCAAGTCCCGTTTAATCAGATGGACATGTCAATCTGCCCTTCCAAATCTCAGATTGCCAGTTTTACAGGGCACCCAGACCAGTGAGTTTTGTGCTGGGTACCGCTGCACTGCAGCGCTGGCCAAACCAGCCGCGCAAGCCAAAACACCAGCTGCGCTGGTGTCCCATGTCTCTTCTACACCTGGGAATTTCCCCGTTCTTTGAGCAACAAAGGTTTGTCTGAGAATGCGGCTAGGACTCACCCTCTGCACCTTCACTGAGAGCTGCAATCCTGAGTTGTTTCTACGGCACCATCTTGGAAATCAGCTCCGCCATCTTGGAAATCGGCTCTGAATTGTTTTGCCTAAAGTAGACTTGCCTGGAATTGCCAAGAATTGCCTTGACTAAAATTTCCTTTTTTAGAATCTCCTTGTCTAGAATTGACTTGCCTGGAATTGCCTCGAATTGCCTTGCCTGGAATTTCCTTGCCCGGATTTGCCTGAATTGCCTTGCCTAAAATAACCTTGCCTACAAATGCCTGGAATTGCCTTGGCTGTAATTGCTTTGCCTGGAATTGCCTGAAAAAAGCATGCCTGGATTATCTGTGCCTGGCATTGCATAAAATTGACTTCCCTGGAATTTCCTTGCCTCTAATTGCATGGAATTACCTTACCTGAAATTGCCTTTTTTGGAATATCTTGAAATTGCCTTGCCTGGAATTGCCCTGCCTGAAGTTTCCTGGGATTGCCTTGCCTAAAATTGCCTTGTCTAAAATTGCGTTGCCAGGAATTGTCTTTTTTGGAATTGCCTATAAATGCATTACGTGGAATTGCTTAGAATTGCCTTGCCTAGAATAGTCTTGCCTGGAGTTTCCTGGAATTGCCTTGCCTAAAATTGCCTTGACTGGAATTGCCTGGAAATACCATGCCTAATTTGCCATATTTGGAATTGCCTGAAATTGCCTTTTGTATAATTGCTTTGCCTTGAATTAAGTAGAATTTCCGTGCCTGGAATTTTCTTTCCTGAAATTGCCTCGCCTGAAATTGCCTTGCCTTGTATAGCCTTGACTGGAAATGCCTGGAATTGTCTTGGCTGTAATTGCCTTGCCTGGAATTGCCTGGAAATTCCATGCCTGGAATATCCGTGCCTGGAATTGCCTGGAATTGACTTCCCAGAAATTGCCTTGCCTGGAATTGCCTAAAATTGCCTTGCCTTAAATTGCCTTTTCTGGAATTTTCTAAAATTGCCTTGCCTGGAATTGGCTTACCTGTAGTTGCCTGAAATTTCCTTGCCAGAAATTTCATTTTTAAAAATTGCCGATAAATACCTGCCTGAAATTTCCTTGCCTAAATTTGGCTTTAAGTGCATTGCTTGGAATTGCCTGAAATTGCCTTGCCTCAGATTGCCTTGCCTGGAATTGATTGGAATTTTCTTTTCTGTAATTGCCTTGCCTGAAATTGTCTGGAATTGCTTTGCCTGGAATTGCTTGCAATTGCCTTGACTAGAATAACCTTGCCTGGAGTTGCGTTGCCTGAAATTGCCTTGCCTGGACTTTTCTGGAAATACAATGGCTGATTTGCCATTTTGGGAATAACCTGAAATTGCCTTATTTGGAATTGCCTTGCCTGGAATTGCCTAAAATTTCCTTGCCTGGAATTTTTTTGTCTCTAATTGCCTGGAATTGCCTCACCTGGGATTGCCTTGCCTGGAATTGTTTGGACTTGTTTTTACCGGAATTGCCTTGCCTGGAATTGCCTCGAATTGTCTAGCCTGGAATTGCCTTGCCTGGATTTGCCTGAAATGCCTTGCTTGAAATAGCCTTGCCTACAAATGCCTGGAATTGCCTTTGTTCTAATTGCTTTGCTTGGAATTGCCTGTAAATATGCCTGGAATATCCATGCCTGGAATTGCCTGGAATTGACTTCCCTGAAATTTTCTTGCCTGGAATTGCCTAGAATTGCCTTACCTTAAATTGTCTTTCCTGTAATTGCCTTGCCTGGAATTGCCCTGCATGAAGTTGCCTGGAATCGCCTTGCCTCGAATTGCCTGGAATTGCCTTGACTAAAATTGCTTTGCTTGAAATTGCCTGAAAATACAATGTTTGATTAGTCTTGTCTGGAATTGCTTGGAATAGCCTTGACAGAAATTGACTTGCCTGGAATTGCCTGGAAATACCATGCCTGATTAGTCGTGATTGAAATTGCCTTTTCTAGAATTTCCTTGCCTTTACTTGGGTAGAATTGCCTCGCCTGAAATTGCCTTGCCTGGAATAGCCTGGAATTGCCTCGCTTGAAATTGCTTTGATTGGAATTCATTGGACTTGTCATTACTGGAATTGTCTTGTTTGGAATTGCCTGGAATTGCCTTGCCTGGAATATTCTTGCCCAGAATTGCTTGCCTTGAGTTGTCTTGAACTTTCTTGCCTGAAATTGCCTGGCATTGCTTTACCTGGAATATTTTTATTTTAATTTCTTGGAATTTCTTTGCCTGGAATTGATATATTAGGAATTGCGAAAAAATGCTTTGCCTGGAATTGCCTTGTCTGGAATTCACTTAAATTGCCTTGACTAGTATTGCCTGGAATAGCCTCACATAAAATTGCCTTGCTGGTAAATGATTGAAATTACCTTTCCTGTAACTGTCTTGCCTGGAATTGCCTGATATTGCCTTGCTTCGAATTGCTTTTCCTGGGATTGCCTGGAATTGCCTTGTCTCATATTGCCTTCAATTGCCTTACCTAGAGTTTCCTGGAATTGCCTTGTTTTGAGTTGCCTAAATTTTCCTTTCCTGAAATTTCCATTTGTGGAATTGCCTAGAAATGCCTTTCATGGAATTGCCTTGCCAGAGTTTGGCTTAATTGCCTTGCCTCGAATTGCCTTGCCTGGATTTACCTGGAATTGCCTTGCCTTGTATAGCCTTACCTGGAAATGCCTGGAATTTCTTTGGCTGCAATTGCTTTCCCTGGAATTGCCTGGAAATTTCAAGCCTGGAGTATCCGTTCCTGGAATTGCCTGGAATTGATTTCCCTGAAATTGCCTTGCCTGGAATTGACAAAAATTGCCAAGCCTAAAATTATGTTTCCTGGAATTTTCTGAAATTGCCTTTCCTGGAGTTGGCTTGCCTGAAGTTGCCCTTAATTGCATTGCCAGGAATTGCCTTTTTTGGAATTGCCAATAAATACATGGCTGGAATTGAATTGCCTAAAGTTGGCTTTTATTGCCTTGCTTAGAATTGCCTGAAATTGTCTTGCCTCGGATTGTTTTGCCTGGAATTGATTGGAATTGCCTTTTCTCTAATTGCCTTGCCTGGAATTCCCTGGAATTGCTTTGCCTGGAATTGCTTGCAATTGCCTTGCCTAGAATAGCCTTGCCTGGAATTGCGTTGCCTGAAATTGCCTTGCCTGGAATTGCCCGGGAATACCATGCTGGATTTGCCATGCCTGGACTAACCTGGAATTTTCTTTTTTGGAATTGCCTTGCCTGGAATTGCCTAGAATTTGTTTGCCTGGAATATTTTTGTCTGTAATTGGCTGGAATTGCCTCGACTGGAATTGCCTTGCCTGGAATTGTTTGGGCTTGCCTTTACCAGAATTGCTTTGCCTAGAATTGACTTGTCTGGAATTGCCTGCAATTGCCTTGCCTGAATTTGCATTGCCTAGATTTGCCTGAATTGCCTTGCTTGGAATAGCCTTGCTTACAAATGCCTGGAATTGTCGTGGCTGTAATTGCTTTGCTTGGAACTGCCTGGAAATACCATTCCTGAAATATCCGTGCCTGGAATTGCCTGGATTTGACTTCCCTAGAATTTTCTTGCCTGGAATTGCCTAGAATTGCCTTACCTGAAATTGCCTTTTTTAAAATTTTCTGGAATTCCTTGCCTGGAATTTCCCTGCCTGGAGTTGCCTTGCCTGGAATTGCCTTGCCTGGAATTTTCTTGCCTGAAATTGCGTTTTGTGGAATTGCCTAGAAATAACTTGCCTAAAATTACCTTTTCAGAAATTGGTTTAATTGCATTGCCTGAAATTGCCTTGTTTGGAATTGCCTTGCCTCGAATTACGTTGCCTGAATTTTTTTGAAGTTGTTTTGCCTGGTAGAGCCTTGCCTGGAAGTGCCTGGAATTGCTTTGGCTGTAATTGCTTTGCCTGGATTTGAAAGGAAACTCTATGCCTGGAATATCCGTGCCTGGAATTGCCCAGAATTGACTACCCTGAAATTGCCTTGCGTGAAATTGCCTAAAATTTCCTTGCCTAAAATTGCGTTTTTTTGAAATTCCTGAAATTGCCTTGCCTGGAATTGGCTTGCCTATAGTTGCTTGAAATTGCCTTGCAAGAAATTGTCTTTTTTTGAATTGCCAATAAATATCTTGCCTGGAATTGCCTTGCCTAAAGTTGGCTTTAATTGCCATTTCTGGAATTTTCTGGAATTGCCTTGCCTGAAATTGCCTTGCCTGCTATTTCCTGGATTGCCTTGCTTGGTATTGCCTGGAATTGTCTTGTCAGAAATTGTCTTGCCAAAAGTTGCCTTGCCTGGAAGTGACTTTAATTGCCGTGCTTCAAATATTTTTTCCTGGAGTTTTCTTGCCTGAAATTTCCTGGAGTTGCCTAGCCTGGATTTGTTTTCCCTGAAATTTCCTCGAATTTTTTTTCTGTAGATGCGTTGCCTGCAATTGCCTGGAATCGCATTGCCTGTAATTGCCTTGCCTGGAATTTCCTGAAAATTTCTTGCCTGGAATTGCCTTGACTAAAATTTTCTGGATTGCCTTGCCTGGAATTGCCTTGGCTGGAATTGGCTGGAAATGCCTTACCTGGAATTGCTCTGCCTTGAATGGCCTACAATTGTTCTGCCTGGAACTGCCTTTTGTGGAATTGCTTGGAATTGCCTTGCCTGGAATCGCCTTGCCAGGAATTGCCTGGAATTGCCTTTTCTGTATTTGCCTTGCCTGAAATTGCCTGGAATTAACTTGCTTGAAATTGCCTTGCCCATAATGCGTGAAATTGCCTTGCCTGAATTTGCGTTGCCTGAATTTGCCTTTCTTGGAATTACTTGGAATTCGTTTCCTGAATTTTCTTTTCCTGGAATTGCCTTTATTTGCCTTGCTTCAAAAATATTTGCCTGGAATTGCCTTGCCTGTAACTGCCTGGAATTGCCTTGCCTGGAGTTTCCTGGAATTGCCTTGTTTTGAGTTGTCTAAATTTTTCTTGCCTGAAATTGCCTTTTGTGGAATTGCCTAGAAATGCCTTGCCTGAAATTGCCTTGCCAGATATTGGTTGAATTGCCTTGCCTCGAATTGCCTTGCCTGGATTTACCTGGAAGTGCCTTGCCTTGTATAGCCTTGCCTGCAAATGCCTGGAATTGCCTTGGCTGTAATTGACTTGCCTAGAATTACCTGGATTGCCTTGCCTGGAATTGCCTTGGCTGAAATTGGCTGAAATTGCCTTGCCTGGTATTGCTCTGCCTTGAATGGCCTACAATTGCTCTGCCTGAAACTGCCTTGCCTGGAAATGCTTGGAATTGCCTTGCCTGGGATAGCCTTGCCCGAAATTTAGTTGACTGAAGTTGCCTTGCTGGAAATTGACTGGAAATACCATGCTTGATTAGTCGTGCCTGGAATAGCCTGGAATTGCCTTGACTGAAATTGCCTTGCCTGGAAATACCATGCCTGATTACTCGTGCCTGGAATTGCCTTTTCTAGAATTTTTTGCTTTGAATTGGGTAGAATTGCCTTGCCTGAAATTACCTTGCCTGAAATTGCCTCGCCTTAAATTGCTTTGGCTTGAATTGATTGGACTTGCCTATAGTGGAATTTTTTTTGCCTGGAATTCGCAAAAATTGCCTTGCCTGGAATTGCCTGAAATTTCTTTGCCTAAAATTGCCTTGCCAAGAGTTAATTGCAATTGCCTTTTCTGTAATTTTCTTGCCTGGAATTGCCTGGAATTTTCTTGTCTGGAATTTTCTTGCCTGGAGTTGCCTGGAATTGTCTTGCCTGAAATTGCCTTTTCCGTAATTGCCTGGAAATGCCTTGCCTGGAATTTTTTTTGCCAGGAATTGTCTTTTATTGCTTTGCCTGCCATTGCCTTGCCTGGAATTGCCTTACCTGAAATTGCCTTGCCTAGGATTTCCTGAAATTGCCTTTCCTGGATTTGCCTTGCCTGGAATTGATTTGTCCAGAATTCCTGGATTTGCCTTGCCTGGAATTGTTTTTTTTTCGTATTGACTTGCCTGGAATTGCCTTGCCCTGGATTGCCTGGAATTGCATTTCCTGTATTTGCCTTGCCTGAAATTTCCTGGAATTTTCTTGCCTAAAATTACCTTACTGGAATGACTGGAATTTCCTTGCCTGGAGTTGCCTGGAATTGCCTTGTTTAGATTTCCCTGGAATTGTTTTGTCTGGTATAGCCTTGATTGAAAATGCCTGGCATATCTTTGGCTGTAATTGCTTTGCCCTTAATTGCCTGGAAATATTTTGCCTGCAATATTCGCGCCTGGGATTACCTGAAATTTACTTCCCTAAAATTGCCTTGCCTGGAATTGTCTTGACTGGAGGTGCCTAAAATTGCCTTGTGAAAAATTGCCGTTTTTGGTATTGCCTGTAAATGCCTTGTCTGGAATTGCCTTGCCTGGAATTGGCTTTTTTTGCCTTGCCTGAAATTGCCTTTCCTGTATTTGCCTTGCCTGGAATTGGCTGGAATTGACTTGGCTGAAATTGGC
This sequence comes from Saguinus oedipus, assembly GCA_031835075.1. Lineage (NCBI taxonomy): Eukaryota > Metazoa > Chordata > Mammalia > Primates > Cebidae > Saguinus > Saguinus oedipus. Next base: position 172,698,723 of record CM063174.1, read on the forward strand.
ATTTCCAGAATGCCTGGAATTGCCTTGCCTGGAATTGCCTTGCCTGAAATTGTCTTGTCTTGCCTGGAATTGACTTTTTTTAAATTGCCTGGAATTCGTTTCCTGGAACTTTATTTTTGGAATTGTGTTTAATTGCCTTGCTTCGAATATTTTTGCCTGGAATTGCCTTGCCTGTAATTTTCTGGAATTGCATTACCTGTCATTGCCTGGAATTGCCTTGCTAAAGTTTCCTGGAAATGCCTTGTTTTGAGTTTCCTGGAATTTTCTTGCCTGAAATTGCATTTTGTGGAATTGCCTATAAATGCCTTGTGTAAAATTGCCTTGCCAGAAATTGATTTAATTACATTGCCCGGAATTGCCTTGCCTCAAATTGCCTTGCCTGGATTTACCTCAAATTGACTTGCCTGGTATAGCGTTGTCTAGAAATGCCTGTAATTGTTTTGACTGTAATTTCTTTGCCTGGAATTGCCTTAAAATTCCATGCCTAGAACTTCTGTGCCTGGAATTTTCTAAAATTACTTCACCTGAAATTGCCTTGATGGTAACTGATTGGAATTTTCTTTCCTGTAATTTTCTTGCCTGGTAATGCCTGGAATTGCCTAAAATTGCCTTTTCTGGAATTGTCTTGCCTGGATTTACCTGGAATTGATTTTTCTGGAATTGCCTTTTCCGGAATTGCATTGCCTTAAGTTAAGTAGAATTGCCTTCCCTGGAATTTCCTTGCCTGGATTTGCCTGTAATTGCTTCGCCTGAAATTGCTTTGCCTGGAGTTTATTGGACTTGCTTTATCTTGAAATGCCTTGCCTGGGATTGCCTGAAATTGCCTTGCCTGGAATTGCCTTTCCCAGAATTGCCTTGCCTGAAATTTCTGTGCTTGGAATTGCCTTTTTTTGAAATTGCATAGAAATGCTTTCCTGGAATTGCCTTGCCTGGAATTCGCTTTAATTGCATTGCCTTGTATTGCCTTGCCTGATATTTTCTTGCTGGGAATTGATTGGAATTGCCTTTCCTCTAATTGTCTTGCTTATAAATGCCTGGAATTGCCTTGCCTGGAATTGCCTTTAATTGCCTTGCCTAAAATGGCCTTGCCTGGAATTGCCTAAGTTGCCTTGCCTGGAATTGCCATTTCTAGAATTTTGTAAAATTGCCTTGCCTGGAACTGCCTTTTCTGAAATTGACTGGATTGCCTTTCCTGGCATTGCCTGGAATTGCCTTGACGGAAATTGTTTTGCCAAAAATTGTTTTGTGTGGAATTGCCTTTAATTTCCTTGCTTCGAATATTTTTTCCTGAAGTTTTCTTGTCTGAAATTGCCTGGAGTAGCCCAACCTAGATTTTCTTTCCCTAAAATTTACTCGAATGTCTTTGCCTGGAGATGGCTTGCATGGAATTGCCTGGAATTGTCTTTCTTGTAATTGCCTTGCCTGGAATTGCATTGCCCAGAATTGTCTTTAATTGTCTTTTCTGAAATTGCCTTGCCTAGAATTACCTAGATTGCCTTTCCTTGAATTGCCTTGACTGGAATTGGCTGGAAATACCTAGACTGGAATTGCTCTACCTTGAATGGCCTAATATTGCTTTGCCTGAAACTGCCTTGCCTGGAATTGCTTGGAATTGCCTTGCCTGGAATAGCCTTGCCTGGAGTTGAATTGACTAAAATTTCCTTGCCTGCAATTGCCTGGAAATACCATGCTTGATTAGTCGTGTCTGGTATAGCCTGGAATTGCCTTGACTAAAATTTCCTTGCCTGGAAATAATACGCCTGATTAGTCATGCCTAGAATTGCCTCGAATTGCCTATTCTAGAATTTGGAACCTTGCCTTGAATTGGGTAGAATTGCCTTGCCTGAAATTGCCTTGACTGGAATTGTTTCACCTGAAATTGCTTTGGCTGGAATTGATTGGACTTGCCTTTACTGGAATTGCCTTGGCTGGAATTATCTGGAATCGCCTTGCCTGGAATTGCCTTGTCTGGAATTCGCTAAAATTGCCTTGCCTGGAATTGCCTGGAATTTCCTCGCCTGAAATTGCCTTGCCGGGAGTTAATTGGAATTGCCTTTCCTGTAACTGTCTTGCCTGGAATTGCCTGGAATTTTCTTGTCTGGAATTTCCTTGCCTGGAGTTGCCTGGAATTGACTTTCCTGAAATTGTCTTTTCTGGAAATTTCTTGCCTGGAATTTCCTTGCCAGAAATTGTCTTTTAATTTTTTGCCTGGCATTGTTTTGCCTGAAATTGCCTTATTTGAAATTGCCTGGAATTGCATTTCCTGTATTTGCCTTCCCTGGAATTGCCTGAAATTGCCTTGCCTGAAATTACCTTACAGGAATGACTGTAATTGCCTTGCCTGGAATTGCCTTGTTTGGAGTTGCCTGGAATTGCCTTGTCTAGAATTCCCTGGAATTGTTTTGCCTGGTATAGCCTTGATTGGAAATGCCTGGCATATCCTTGGCTGTAATTGCTTTGCACTTAATTGCCTGGAAATACCTTGCCTGCAATATCCGTGCCTAGAATTACCTGGAATTTACTTCCCTAAAATTGCCTTGCCTGGAGTTGCCTGAAATTGCCTTGCTAAAAATTGCCATTTTGGGAATTGTCTGTAAATGCCTTGCCTGGAATTGCCTTGCCTGGAATTGGCTTTTATTGCCTTGCCTAGAATTGCCTGAAAATTGCTTTCCTGTATTTGCCTTGCCTGGAATTGGCTGGAATTGACTTGGCTGAAATTGCCATTCCCAGAATGCCTGGAATTGCCTTGCCTGAAATTGTCTTGCCTGGAATTGCCTTTTCTAGAATTCCTTGGAATTTGTTTCCTGGAATTTTCTTTTTTGGAATTGCTTTTAATTGCTTTTCTTCGAATATTTTTGACTGGAATTGCCTTGCCTGTAATATTCTGGAATTGCATTGCCTGTAATTGCCTGGAATTGCCTAGTCAAAATTTCCTGGAATTGCCTTGCTTTGAATATTCTTGCCTAGAATTACCTTGCCTCGAATTGCCTGGAATTGCCTTGCCTAGAGTTTCCTGGAATTGCCTTTTCTTGAGTTTCCTGGAATTTCCTTGCCTGAAATCTCCTTTTGTGGAATTGCCTAGAAATGCCTTGCCTGGAATTGCCTTGCCAGAAATTGGTTTAATTGCATTGCCTGGAATTGCCTTGTTTGGAATTGCTTTCCCTCGAACTACTTTGCCTGTGTTTTCCTGGAATTGCCTTGCCTAGTATAGTTTTGCCTGGAAATGCCTGGAATTGCCTTGGCTGTAATTGCTTTGCCTGGAATTGCCTGGAAATTCCATGCCTGAAATATCCGTGCCTGGAATTGCCTGGAATTAAATTCCCTAGAATTGCCTTTTCTGGAATTGCCTAAAATTTCCTTGCCTAAAATGCCTTTCCCGGAATTATTTGAAATTTGCTTACCTGGAGTTGTCTGAAATTATCTTGCCAGGAATTGTCTCTTTTTGAATTCCTGATAAATACATTACCTGGAATTGCCTTGCCTAAAGTTGGCTTTAATTGCCTTGCCAGGAATTGCCTGAAATTGCCTAGCCTCAGATATCCTTGCCTTTAATTCATTGGAATTGCCTTTTCTGTAATTGCCTTGTTTGGAATTGCCTGGATTTACCTTGCCTGGAATTGCTTGCAATTGCCTTGCCTAGAATAGCCTTGCCTGGAATTGCGTTGCCTGAAATTGCCTTGCCTGGAATTGCCTGGAAATACCATGCCTGATTTGCCCTGCTGGGAATAACCTGGAATTGCCTTTTCTGGAATTGCCTTGCCTTGAATTGCCTAGAATTTCCTTGCCTGCAATTTTTTTGTCTGTAAATGCCTGGAATTTCTTCGTCTGGGATTGCCTTTTCTGAAATTGTTCGGACTTGTCTTTACTGGAATTGCCTTGCCTGAAATTGCCTTGCCTTGAATTGCCTTGCCTAGAATTGACTTGCCTGGAATTGCCTCAATTTGCCTTGTCTGGAATCGCCAGGACTGGAATTGCCTTGCCAGAATTTTTCTGAATTGCCTCTCCTGGAATAGCCTTGCCTACAAATGCCTGTAATTGTTTGCGTGTAATTGCTTTGCCTGGAATTGTCTAAAAATAGCATGCCTGGAACATTCGTGCCTGGTATTTCCTGGAATTGACTTCCCTGAAATTTTCTTGCCTTGAATTGGGTAGAATTGCCTTGCCTGAAATTGTTTTGGCTGGAATTGCCTCGCCTGAAATTGCTTTCTCTGGAATTGATTGGACTTGCCTTTATTGGAATTGCCTTGCCTGGAATTGCCTAAAATTTCCTTGTCTGGAATTGCCTTGACCAGAATTGCTTGCCTGAAATTGCCTCGAATTGTCATGTCTGAAATTTTCTGGAATTGCTTTACCTGGAATATTTTTGCCCGAAATTTCCTTGAATTTTCTTGCCTAAAATTGCTTTTTTTGAAATTGCGTAGAAATGCTTTTTCTGGAATTGCCTTGCCTGGAATTCGCTTTAATTGCCTTGCCTGGAATTGCCTCACCTGGAATTGCCTTGTCGAAAATTGATTGTAATTGCCTTTCTTGTAATAGTCTTGCTTAGAAATGCCTGGAATTGCCTTGCTTGGAGTTGCCTAAAATTGCCTTTTCAGAAATTGCCTTGCCTGGGTTTTCCTGGAATTGACTTGCCTGAAATTGCCTTTTCTGGAATTGCCTGGGGATGCCTTGCCTGGAATTTACTAGCCTGGAATTGCTTACAATTGCCTTGCCTAAAATTGACAGCCCTGGTATTTCCTGGAATTGCCTTGCCTTGTATTTTTTTTGCCTGGAATTGCCTGGAATTTCCTTTCCTGGATTTGCCTGGAATTGTCTTGCCTGTAATAGCCTTGCCTGGAAATGCCTGGAATTGCCTTGGCTGTAATTGCTTTGCCTGGAATTGCCTGGAAATACCATGCCTGAAATATCCCTGCCTGAAATTTTTTCAAATTGACTTCCCTGGAATTGCCTTGCATAGAATTGCCTAGAATGGCCTTGCCTGAAATTGCCTTTCCTGGAATTGCCTGGAATTGCCTTGCCTGGAATTGCCTTACCAGGAATTTTTTTGCCCAGAATGCCTGGAATTGCCTTGCCTGGAACTGTTTTTTTGGAATTGCCTTGCCTGGAATTGCTGGGAATTGCCTTTCGGATATTTGCCTTGCCTAAAATTGCCTTGCCCAGAATGCCTGGAATTGCCTTGCCTGGAATTTTTTTGCCTCTAATTGCCTGTAATTGCCTTGCCTAAATTTTCCCAGAATTTCCTTGCCTTGAGTTGCCTGGAATTTTTTTCCTGAAATTACCTTTTGTGGAATTGCCTAGAAATGCCTTGCCTGGAACTGCCTTGCCAGAAATTGGTTTAATTGCATTACCTGAAATTGCCTTGTTTGGAATTGCCTTGCCTTGAATTTCCTTGCCTGGACTCACCTGGAATTATGTATCCTGGTATAGTTTTGCCTGGAAATGCTTGGAATTGTCTTGGCTGTAATTGCTTTGTTTGAAATTGCCTAAAAAATCCATGCCCAGATTATCCGTGCCTGGAATTGCTTGAAATTGACTTCCCTGGAATTTCCTTGCCTGGAATTGCCTTTTCTGGAGTTGCCTGGGAATGCCTTTCCTGGAACTGGCTTTCCAAAATTTGTCTTTTATTTCCTTGCCTGAAATTTCCTTGCCTGAAATTGCCTTACCTGGAATTGCCTTGCCTGAGATTGCCTGAAATTGCCTTTTATGGATTTGCCTTTTCTGGCATTGCCTTGCCTGGAATTTTCTTGCCCAGAATGCCTGGAATTGCCTTGACTGGAATTGTTTTTTCTGTAATTTTCTTGCCTAGGATTGCCTGGAATTCCCTTTCTTGTATTTGCCTCTCCTGAAATTGCCTGGAATTGCCTTGCCTGGAATTGGCTTGCCTGGGGTTGCCTGGAATTGCCTTGCCTAGATTTCTCTTCAATTGTTTTCTCTGGTATAACTTTTACTGGAAATGTCTGGCATACCCTTGGCTGTAATTGCTTTGCCTTTAATAGCCTGGAAATACCGTGACTGGAATATCCATGCCTGGAATTACCTGGAATTGACTTCCCTGGAATTGCCTTGCCTGGAATTGCATTGCATGGAGTTGCCTGAAATTGCTTTTCCAGGAATTGCCGTTTTTAGAATTGCCCATACATGCCTTGCCTTGAATTGCCTTGCCTGGAATTGGCTTTAATTGTCTTGTCTGTAATTGCCTGAAATTGCCTCACCTGGCATTGCCTTGCCTGGAATTGCCTGCAATTGCCTTGCCTGCAATTGCCTTTCTTGAAATTTCCTGGAATTCGTTTCCTGAAATTTTTTTCCCTGGGATTTCCCTTAATTGCCTTGATTCGAATATCCTTGCCTGGAATTGCTTTGCTGGAATTGCCTGGAATTTCCTGGAATTGCATTTTCTGTATTTGCCATGGCTAGAATTGCCTGGAATTGACTTGTCTGAAATTTTCTTGCCCAGAATGCCTGGAATTGCCTTGCCTGGAATTGTCTAGCCTGTAATTGCCTTGCCTGGAGAATTATGCATACCGGGTAATACTCAGGACAGTATTACATATGTCCTCTCATTCAGAGCTTTACTCAGTAAGAAATACCTGTAAAGTAGTCAGAAGTCTATTTCATATAGTCACACAGTCAGAGTCTCACTGAATATTATACAACTTGGGGAAAGTCAAGATTCTATTCCTTATGGCCACTATTTCAGAGTCCAACCTATAAATGCACTCCTGGGAGTACTCCAGAGTCTCTTTCAGAGCCACTCATTCAGAGCCTCACTGAATAATACACATCTATGGAAAAGTCAGAAGTATATTTCACATTAGCACTCATTCAGAGCCTCAGTTAATCATACATACCTGGGGAATACTCAGGAGTCTATTTCATATAGCCCATCATTCAGACAATAATGAAACAGCGCACACTTATGAAATAGTCTGGAGTCTATTGATATGATGGTCTATTCATTGCCTCAGTGGAAAATGCACACCTGAGATATAGTCACGAGGCTATTTTATGTAGACACTCGACTATATCCTTAGTAAGTAATACACACCTGGGGAACCATCAGGAGTCTATTTCTTGTGGCCACTTTTTCAGAAACTCACTGAATGATACACACCTGGCGAATAGTCAGGGTCTATGTCATATGGCCACTCAATCAGAGCATTATTGAATGATGCACACCCAGGAAATAGTCAGGATTCTGTTTCATATGAACATAGATTAAGAGCCTCATTGAATAATGCACAACCGGGCAATAATCAGGAGGCTATGTCATATGAACACTCATTCAGAGCCACGGTGAATAATGCACACCCGTGGAGTAGCCAGAAGTGTATTTCATACAGCCACTCATTCAGGGCCTCATTGACTACTACACACCTCTGGAATAGTCAGGATTCCCTTTTATATGGCCACACACTCATAGCCTCAGTGAATAATGCAGAAACGTACAGTACTCAGCAGTCTATTTCACATAGTCACACATTTAGAGATTCACTGAACAATACAAACATGGGGGATAGTCAGCATCCTATTTCATATGACCACTCATGCAGAGCCTCACTGAGTAATACACACGTGGTTAAAAGGTAGGAGTCTACTTTATATAGCCACTCATTTACAGCAGCGGTGAATAATGCACTCTGGAGGATAGAAAATAGTCTATTATATATGGCCACAAAATTAAAGCCTGAATGAGTAATGCAAAACTTTGGAATCGTCAGTATTCTATTACATAGGCCCCCTTACTCAGAGTCTCAGTCAATAATACATACCTGGGGAATAGTCAAAAGTCTATTTCATATGTCACTAACTCAAAGTCTCTTCAAATAATACACACCTGTGGACTAGACCAGAGATTATTTCATATGGCCAAACTTTTAGAGCCTCAGTTAATAATGCATACCTGGGAAATACTAAGGACGTTATTACATATTGCCGGTCATTCAGAGCTTCACTGAATAGTGAACAACTGTAGAGTAATCAGAAGTCTACTTCATATAGCCACACATTCAGAGCCTCACTGAATAATATACACCTGGGAGAAAGTCAGGATTCTATTTTGTATGGCCACTCATTCAGAGCCCAACCTAAATATGCACGCCTAGGGAGTATTCAGGAGTCTCTTTCATATGGACACTCTTTCAAAGCCTCACTGAATAATACACACCTACGGAAAGTCAGGAGTGTATTTCACATGGCCACTCATTCAGAGCCTCACAGAAGAATCAAATATACCTGGGAAATACTCAGGAGTCTATTTCATATAGCCATTTATTCAGAGACTCACTGAATAATGCACACCTAGGGAATAGTCCGGATTCTGTTTCATATGACTGTTCACCCAGTGCCTCAGTGGAAAATGCACACATGAGGAATAGTCAAGAGGTTATAGTGGGGAGACTATTTCATATGGTCACTCAATTAGAAACTCACTGAATGATACACACCTGGGGAATAGTCAGAGTCCATGCCATATGGACACTCAATGAGAGCATTACTGAATGATGCACACCTGGGAAATAGTCAGGACTCTATTTCATATGACCACTGACTGAGAGCCTCATTGAATAATGCACGCCTGGATATTAATCATCAGGCTATGTCATATAAGCACTTCTTCAAAGACTCTGTGAATAATACACACCTAGGGAATACTCAGGATTCTATTACATAGGTCCTCCTCATTCAAAGACTCACTGAACAATGCACACTGGTTGGGTACTCAGGAGTCTATTTCATATGGTCACTCATTCAGCACCTCACTGAATGATACACAGGTGGATAGACAAAGTTCTATTTAATATGTCCACTCATTCAGCACCTCACTGAATGATACACAGGTGAGGAATAGACAAAATTCTATTTAATATGACCACTCATTCAGCACCTCGCTGAATGATACACACGTGGGGAATAGTCAGGATTCTATTTAATATGAACACCCATTATGAGCCTTGCTGAATTATGTATGCCTTGGAATACTGCGGAGGTTATTTTCTATCCACCACGTTTCTGAGTCTAATCGAAAAATTAACTCATGCTGCATTGTAAGGAGTAAATGTCGTATGGCTCCTCTTTCAGAGCCTCATTGAATAATGTATACCTGGAGAAAAATTTGGAGTCTCTTTGATGTGGCCATTCATTTAGAGCATCAGTAAATTATGCAGACCTGTGGAGTGGCCAGGTATCTCTTTGCTTTGGCCACACATTCAGAACATTAGTGAATAATACACACTTGTGGTATAGTCAGGAGTCTATTTCATAAGGCCCCTTATTCAGAGGCTGAGTGAATAATACAAACTTGAGGAATAATCAGGGATCTACGATATATTGACACTTATTCAGAGCCTCAGTTAATAATGCACACCAGGGAAATAATCAGGAGTCTATTTCTGATGGACACTCTTTCAGAGCCCCCCTGAATAATACACACATTGGGGAGAGTCAGAAATCTGTTTCTTATGGCCACTCACTGAGACACCCAGGGAATAGTGCACACATTTGGAATTGTCAGGAGTGTGTTTCACATGGCAACTTATAAAAAATCTCAGTGAATAAGATACACCTTGGGAATAGTAAGGAGTTTATTTCATATGGCAACTCATAAAAAACCTCAGTGAATAATATACACCTGGGGAATAATCAGGAGTGTATTTCCATTAAGCACAGACTAAAAGGCTCAATGAATTATGCACAACTGGGGACAGGTAAGGAATCTATTTCATCTGGTCTCTCACTCATAGCTTTATTGAATAATGCACTCCTGTGGAATAGTCAGGTGCCTACTTGATATAGCTACTCATTCAGAACCTCTCTGAATAATATGCAACTCGGGGATATTTAGGTGTCTATTTCATATTACCACTGATTCAACGCCTTAGTAAATAATGCATACCATACCTGTGGAGTACTCAGCAATCTATTTCTTGGGTCCACTCATTCCTCACTTCAGTGAATAATGCACACCATTGGAATAGTCAGGATTCTGTTTTTTATAAACACTCATTCAGACCTTCACTGAATAATGCACACATTTGGAATAGTGAGTATTCTGTTTCATATGGCCAATCATTCAGAGCCTTACTGAATTATACACACATGTGGAATAGTCTGAAGACTATTTTATATAGCCACTAATTCAGAGCCTCAGTGAATCATGCACGCCTGAAGAGTACTGAAGATTTTATTTCAAATGACTCTTCATTCAAATCTTCAATGAATAGTCAAGGGTCTACTTAATATGGCCACTCATTCAGAGCCTCAGTGAATGACACACACTTGGGGAATAATCAGGATTCTATTTTATACGACCAGTATTGGGAGCCAAACTAAATACTGCACACCTTGGGAATAGAGAGGAGTCTCATAGGAAGAGTATTTCAGTGCCTCAGTGAATAATACACACCAGGGGTATACTGAGGAGTCCTTTTAATATTGCCTGTCATTCCCAGCCTTTCGAAGTACTGCACGTTTGGGGAATTGTCAGGTGTTTATTTATAATGGCCACTCTTTCAGAGGCTCAGTGAATAATACACACCTGGGACATAGTCAAGATTCTACTTCATATGGCTCCTCATTCAAAGGCTAAGTGAACAATGAACATCTGTTGTGTCATCAGGAATGTATGTCATATGGCCAGTCATTCAGCACTTCACTGAATGGTACACACGTGGGGAATTGTCGGGATTCCATTTAATATGGACACCCATTTTGAGACTCACTGAATAACCTATACCTGTAGAATAGTGAGGAGTATATTGCATATCGCACCTCATTCCGTATCTCACTGAGTAATACACACCTGGGGAATTGTCAGGAGTCTATTTCGTATGGCCTGCATTCAAATCCTCATTTAATAATGCACACATGAAAAAAAAATGAAGTCTTTTTCATATGGCCATTCGTTCAGAATGTCAGTGAATAATGTACACATGTGGAGTAGACAGGGTCTATTTCCTTTGGCCACACATTGAGAACATCAGCGAATCATACACACCTGTGAAATAGACAGGAGTCTATTTCACAAGGCCCTTTTTTTATTGCCCGTGTGAATAAAGCCCACCTAAAAAATAATCTGACATCTATTTCACATTACCCCTCATTCATAGCCTCAGTGAATAATCCACACCTGGGGAATAATCAGCACTCTATTTTATAGAAATACTTTTCCAGAACCTCCGTTAGTAATGCACACTTGGTTAATATTCAGAAGTCTATTTTACATGGCCACTAATTCACAGCCTCTGTCAATAATGTGTACCTGGGGGAGTATTCAGCATTCTGTTTCATATGGCCACACATTGAGCAACTTAGTGAGTAATGCACACCTGGAGAATAGTCAGGATTATATATTTTTTGGTCACTCATTTAGACCTTGACTTAGTAATGCACACGTTTGGAATAGTCAGGATTCTCTTTTATATGGCCAGTCATTCAGAGCCTCACGAAATGGTACACACCTGTGGAATAATCAGGAGTCGATTTCATATTTCCACTCATTCAGAGCCACAGTGAATAATGCACGCATTGGGAGTACTGATGATTCTATTTCAAATGACCCCTTATTCAGAGTCTCAGTGAAAAATACGCTCATGGGGAATGTTCAAGGCTCTATATCATATGGAAACTCATTCAGAGCCTCAGTGAATGATACACGCCTGGGGAATAATCAGTACCTCATTCAAAATCACCTGTGATTCAGAGCCAAACTGAATAATGCACACCTTGGGAACAGACAGGTTTCTCTTTCACATGGACACTTTTTTAGAGCCTCAGTGAATAATACACACCAGGGGAATATTGATTAGGTTACTTCATATTGCCACTCATTCAGAGTCCTCTGAATAGTGCAGGTTTGGGGAATTGTCAGGAGTTTATTTACAGTGTCCTCTCATTCAGAGACTCATTGAATAATGCATACCTGGAAAAATCTTAGAGTCTCTTTCATCTGGCCATTCATTCAGAGCATCAGTAAAGAATGCACACCGGTGGAGTCGCCAGGCATCTATTTGTTTTGGCCACACTTTCAGAACATCTGTGAATAATACACACCTGTGGAATAGTCAGGAGTCTATTTTATAGGGCCCCTCATTCAGAGCCTGTGTGAATAAAACACACCTTGAGAATAGTCAGGAGTGTATTTCATATTGAAACTCATTCAGAGCCTCAGTGAATAATGCACATCTGGAAAATAGACAGGAGTGTATTTCATATGGACAATTTTTTAGACTTTTTGAATAATACACACATGGGGTAGAGTCAGGAGTCTATTTCATATTGCCACTGAGTGAGAGCCTTAGGGAGTACTGCACACCTGGGGAATTGTCAGGAGTGTTTTTCATATGACAACTCATTTAGAGTTTCAGTGAATAATGAAAACCTGTGGAGTAGTCAGGACCAAATTTAAGACAACCACAAATTAAGCACCTCCCTGAAGGATACAAACCTGGGTGATAGGAGTTTATTTGATATGGACACTTACACAGAACCTCTTTAAATAATGCACATGTGGAAAATAATCACTAGTCTATTTCATACGGTGATTCGTTTAGAAAATCAGTGAATAACCCACACTTGTGGAGTAAAACGAAATCTATTTTATATGGCTATTCTTTCAGTGTTTCAGTGAATAATATATACATATATACATATATATACATACATACAAGTACATACATATGTATATATATGTATATACATATATATGTAAATATATATGTGTATATATATATGCATATAGATCTATATATATCTGGAATAGTCGGGAATCTCTTTCAAATGGCTACTCGTTCAGGGGCTCACTGAATAATTCACCCCTGGGAAATAGTCAAGAGTCTACTTCTAATGGCTACACATTCAGTTTCTCTGAAAATAATGCACAAGTGGGGAATAGTCAGGAGTCTCTTTCTTATGCTCACTTATTCGGAGTCTCATTTAATAATACACACCTGGAGAAGGGTTAAGAGTCTACTTCATATAACCACTCATTTTGAGCCTCAGTGAATAATGCACACCTGGGGAGTAGACACTAGTCTATTTTATATGGCCACAAAATCAAAGCCTGAGCGTGTAATGCACAACTTTGGAATAGTGAGGAGTCTATTCCATATGCCGATTTAATCAGAGTCTCAGTCAATAATACACACCTGAGGAATAGTCAAAAATCTATTTCATATGATCATTAACTCAAAGTCTCATTAAATAATACACACCTGTGGAATAGTCAGGAGGCTATTTCATATGGCCAAACTTTCAGAGCCTCAGTGAGTAATGCACACCTGGAGAATAGACACTGGTCTGTTTTATATGGCTACAAAATTAAAGCCTGAGTGAGTAATGCACAATTTTGGAATTGTGAGGAGTCTATTACATACACCCACTGAATCAGAGTTTCAGTCAATAATACACACCTGAGGAATATCAGGAATCTATTTCATATGGTCACTAATTCAAAGCCTCATTAAATAATATACACCCTTGAAATAGTCAGGAAGCTATTTCATATGGCCAAACTTTCTGAGCCTCAGTGAATAATGCATACAGTGGAATACTCAAGACACTATTACATTTGGCCTCTCATTCAGAACTTCACTGATTGATGAACACCTGTAGAGTAGTTAGAAATCTATTTCATATAGCTACACATTCAGAGCCTCACTGAACAATACACACCTCGGGGAAAGTCAAGATTCTATTTCATAACGCAGCTCTGGAAAAGCCCAACCTTAAAACACACTCCTGGGAGTATTCAGGAGTCTCTTTTCTATGGCCACTCATTCAGAGCCTCATTGAATAATACACATCTATGGAAAACTCAGGAGTGTATTTCACATGGCCACTCATTCAGAGCCTCAGTGAATCATACATACCTGAGGAATACTCAGGAGTGTATTTCTTAGAGCCACTCATTCGGAGACTCATTCAATAATGCACACCTGCCAAAAAGTCTGGAGTCTATTTGAGGTGATGGTTCCTTTAGTGCCTCAGTGGAAAATGCACAGCTGAGGAATAGTCAGAAGGTTATTATATGTAGCCACTCATCCATACCCTTAGTAAATAATACACTCCTGGGGAATAGTCAGGAGTCTGTTTCATGTGGTCACTTATTCAGAAACTCACTGAATGGTGCACACCTGGGGAATAGTCAGTGTATATGTCATATGGCCACTCAATCAGAGTATTATTGAATAATGCACAGCTGGGAAATAGTCAGGATTCTGTTTAATATGACCATTGATTAAGAGCCTCATTGAATAATGCACATCTTGGCAATAATCAGGAGGCTATGTAATATGAACACTCATTCAGAGCCTCAGTGAGTAATACACACCTGTGGAGTAGTCAGGATTACATTTCATGTGGCCACTCACTCATAGCCTCAGTGAATAATACACAAATGTACAGTGCTCAGCAGTCTATTTCATATAGCCACTCATTCACAGATTCATTGAATAATAGAATCATGGGGGATAATCAGCATCCTATTTCATATGACCACTCATGCAGAGCCTCACTGAGTAATACCCACCTGGGGAAGAATTAGTGATCTACTTTATATATCCAGTCATTTAAAGCCTCTATTAATAATGTACACCTGCAGAATAGACACTAGTCTATTTTATATGGCCACAAAATTAACGACTGAGTAATGCACACCTTTGGAATAGTGTGGAGTCTATTCCATATGCCCACTTTGTCAGAATCTCAGTCAAGAATACACACCTGTAACCTGGTCAGGAGACTATTTCATATCGCCAACCTTTCAGAGCCTCAGTCAATATTGTCTACCAGGCAATACTCAGGATGCAATTACATATGGCCTCTCATTCAGAGCTTCACTGAATAAGGAACACCTGTAGAGTAGTCAGAAGTCTATTTTATATAGCCACACATTCAGAGCCTCACGGAATAATATACACCTGGGGAAATTCAAGATTCTATTTCGTATGGCCACTCATTCAGAGCCCAACCTAAAAATGCACACCTGGGGAGTATTTTGAAGTCTCTTTTCTATGGCCACTCTTTCAGAGACTCACTGAATAATACACGGCTATGGAAATTTAGGAGTGTATTTCTCATGGCCACTCATTCAGAGACTCAGGGAAGAATGATATATACATGGAAATAGTAGTCTATTTCATATAGCCACTTATTCAGAGACTCACTGAATAATGCACACCTCTGGAATATTCTGGAGTCTATTTGATATGACCGCTCAACCAATACCTCAGTGGAAAACGCACACCTGAGGAATAGTCAAGAAGCTATAGTCAGGAGTCTATTTTATAAGGTCACTCGTTCATAAACTCACTGAATGGTACACACCTGGGGAATAATCAGAGTCCATGCCATATGGCCACTCAATCAGAGCATTTCTGAACGATGCACACGTGGGAAATAGTCAGGATTCTGTTTCATATGATGACTGATTGAGAGCCTCATTGAGTAATGCACACCTGGACATTAATCATTTGGCTATGTCATATGAACACTCCTTCAGAGCCTCAGTGGATAATACACACCTAGGAAATACTCAGGAGTCTATTACATAGGCCCTCTTATTTAAAGCCTCAGTGAACAATGCACACCTGCAGAATAGTCAGAAGTCTTTTTCATGTGGCCACTCATTGAGTACCTCACTAAATGTACACACATGGGAAAATAGTCAGGATGCTGTTTTATCCCCTCATTCAGAGTCTCACTGAATAATGCACATCTGTGGAATAGTCAGGAGTCTTTTTCATGTGGCCTCTCATTCGGAGTGTCACTGAATAATGTGGAGTAGTCAGGAGTCTATTTAATGTAGACGCATATTCAGAGCCTCAGTGAATAAAACACACTTTGGGATAGTAAGAATTCTAATTAATATGGCCACTAATTGTGAGCCTCCCTGAATAATACACACCTGAAAAACAATTTGGAATTTATTTCTGATCAACATTCATTCAGAGCCTCCGTGAATAATGCACACCTGTGGAGTAGCCAGGAGTGTATTTCATATAGTAGAATGTAGAATAGTCTACAATCTATTTCATATGGTCACTACCTCAAAGCCTCATTAAATTATACACCCCTGTGGAATAGTCAGGGGGTATTTTATATGGCCAAACTTTTAGAGCCTCAGTGAATAATGCACATCTGGGCAATAATCAGGAGGCTATGTCATATGAACACTGATTCAGAGCCTCAGTGAATAAAGCATATCTGTGGAGTTCTGAGGAGACTAATTCATATTGCCCCTCCATTCTGAAATTCATAAGTCTGACTTTCTGAAAGTCAGGAGACTATTTCATATAGCAACTCAGAGAATCAGTGAATAATGCACACGTTGGGAGT
Source organism: Saguinus oedipus (assembly GCA_031835075.1). Classification (NCBI taxonomy): domain Eukaryota; kingdom Metazoa; phylum Chordata; class Mammalia; order Primates; family Cebidae; genus Saguinus; species Saguinus oedipus. Next base: position 172,715,055 of record CM063174.1, read on the forward strand.
AGTCAGGTGTCTCTTTCATAGGGACACTGTTTCAGAGGCACAGTGAATAATGCACACCTGGGGAATAGCGAGGAATAGGTTCAACATGACCACTCATTGCAAGCCTCAGTAAATAATGCACGTCTGTGGAGTACTGAGGAGACTAATACATATCACCCCCAATTCTGAGACTCCCTGAATAATGCACACATGGGGAACAGTCAGAAGTCTATTTCATATGGTCAATCAGTAGGACTCCCACGGAATAATACACAACTGGGGAATAGTCAGGAGTCCATCTTATATGGCCACTCAGAGAATCAGTGAATAATGCAGACTTGGGGAAAACTCAGGAGTCTATTTCACGTGGCCAATAATTCAGAGCCACAGTGAATAATGCACATTAGCATAATAGGAGCATCTTTCATATACCCACTCATTCAGTGCCTCACTGAATGATACACACTTGGGGAAGCATCAGGATTCTATTCCATACAACCACCCCTTCAGAGGCTTATTAAATAATTTACAATGGGGCAATAGTCAGGAGTCTATATCATATGGCCTCTCATTCAGAGCTTCAGTGAATAATGAACCCCTATGGAGTAGTCAGAATGCTGTGTAAGATAGCCACAAACTAAGCGCCTCTCTGAATGATACACACCTGGGGAATAGTCAGGACAGTTTCATATGAACACTCATTGAGAGCCTCACTGAATAATGCACACTGAATAATGTACACGTGGGTAATAGTCAGGATTCTATTTAATATAAACCCCCATTATGAGCCTCGCTGAATTATGTATGCCTTGGAATCCTCAGGAGTATTTTTCCTATTGACCGCCTTTCTGAGTCTAACAGAAAAATTAACACATTTGGAATTGTAAGGAGTAAATTTCGTATAGCCTCTCCTTCAGAGCCTCATTGAATAATGTATACCTGGAGAAAAATTTTGAGTCTCTTTCATATAGCCGTTCATTCAGAGCATCAGTAATGAATGCACGCCTGTGGAGTGGCCAGGTGTCTATTTGCTTTGGCCACACATTCAAAACATCAGTGAATAATACACACCTGTGGTATAGTCCGGAGTCTATTTCAGAAGGCCCCTCATTCAGAGGCTGAGTGAATAATACACACCTGGAGAAAAGTTAGGAATCTATGATATATTGCCACTTATTCAGCACCTCAGTGAATAATGCACACCTGGGAAATAATCAGGAGTCTATTTTAGATGGACACTCTTTCAGAGCCTCCCTGAATAATACACACATTGAGAAGAGTCAGGAATATGTTTCTTATGGCCACTCGCTGAGACTCTCAGGGAATAGTGCAAACGTGGGGAATTGTCAGGAGTCTATTTTATATTGCAACTCATACAGAACCTCAGCGAATAAGACACACCTGGGAAATAGTCAGGAGTGTATTTCAATTAAGCACACACTAAGATGCTCAGTGAAATATATACAACTGGGGAAGGATCAGGAGTCAATTTCATCTGGCCTCTCACCCAGAGCTTCATTGAATAATGCACTCCTATGGCATAGTCAGGAGCCTAATTGATATAGCTACTCATTCAAGCCTCTCTGAATAATAATGCACCTCGGGGATATTTAGGTGTCTATTTCATATTACCACTGATTCAACGCCTTAGTAAATAATGCATACCATACCTGCGGAGTACTCAGTAATCTATTTCATATGGTCACTCATTCCTCACCTCAGTGAATAATGCACACCAGGGGAATAGTCAGGATTCTATTTCTTATGGACACTCCTTCAGACCTTCACTGAATAATGCACGCATTTGGAATAGTGAGGATTTTGTTTCATATGGCCACTCATTCAAAGCCTCACTGAATGGTACACACCTGTGGAATGGTCAGGAGACTATTTTTTACAGCCACTCATTCAGAGCCTCAGAGAATTCTGCACGCCTGAGGAGTACTGAGGATTTTATTTCAAATGACCCTTCATTCAAAGCCTCAGTGAGTAATACACACCTGGGAAATGGTCCAGGGTCTATTTCATTTGAGCACTCATTTAGACCCTCAGTGAATGACACACACTTGGGGAATAATCAGGATTCTATTTTATATGACCAGTATCGAGAGTGAAACTGAATCATGCACACCTTGGGAATAGTGGGGAATCTGATAGGAACACTCTTTCAGTTCCTCAGTGAATAATACACACGAGGGGAATACTGAGGAGTCTTTTTAATGTTGCCCCTCATTCACAGCGTTTTGACGTAGTGCACGTTTGGAAAATTATGAGGAGTTTATTTATAATGGCCACCCATTCAGACTCAGTGAAAAATGCACACCTAGGGAATAGTGAGAAGTCTATTTCCAATGGCCACACACATTCTGAGCCTCAGTGAATAATGCACACCTGAGGAATAGTCAGGAGTCTATTTCATATGCCCACTCTTTCAGAGTATCACTGAATAACTCACCCCTGTGGAGTACCGAGAGTTCTGTTTCATATGGTCACTCATTTTAAGCCTCACTAAATAATACACACCTGGGTTATAGCCAGGAGTTTATTTCTTCATGCCAATCATTCAGAGTCTCACTGAATTATACACAACTGGGACATAGGAGTCTACTTCATATTGCTCCTCATTCAAAGCCTAAGTGAACAATGAACACCTGTTGAGTCCTCAGGAATGTATGTCATATGGCCACTCATTCAGCACCTCACTGAATTATACACACATTGGAAATAGTCGGGATTCTATTTAATATGGACACCCATTTTAAGACTCACTGAATAACCTATACCTGTAGAATAGTAAAAAATCTATTTTATTTCTCTTCTCCTTTAGAGTCTCACTGTGTAATACACACCTGGGCAATTTTCATGAGTCTATTTCGTATGGCCTGCATTCAGAGCCTCGTGGAATAATGCATACCTGGAGAAAAATTTGGAGTATTTTTCATATGGCCATTCATTCACAGCGTCGGGGAATAATGTACACATGTGGAGTAGCCAGGTGTCTATTTCCTTTGGCCACACATTGAGAACCTCAGAGAATCATACACACCTGTGGAATAGAGAAAAATCTATTTCAAACGGCCCCTCATTCAGTGCCCCTGTGAATAAAACCCACCTGGAAAATAATCAGGAGTCTATTTTACATTGCCTCCTATTCAGAGCCTTAGTGAATAATCCACACCTAGGGAATTGTCAGCAATCTATTTTATAGAGATACTTTTTCAGAACCTCCCTTAATAGTGCACACATGGGGGATATTGAGAAGTCTAAGGAAATTCCAGGGATGCAAGGCAATTGCATTCCAGCAAGGCAATTTTAGGTTATGCAAGGCAAGGCAATTCTTGGGAAGGCAACTCCAGGCAATGCAAGGCAGGGCAATGCCAGGCAATTTAATTGCTGGAAAGGCAATTCCAAAAAATTTCAGGCAAGAGGAGGCAGGGAAAGGCAATCCCAGGCAAGGTAATTTCTGGTAAGGCAAGGCAATTTTAGGGAAGAAAACTTTAGACAAGGCAAGGCAATCCAAGGCAATGCAATTCCAAGCAATGCAAGGCAAGGGAAGGCAAAAAAGTTCCAGGAAAGAAAATTTCAGGCAAGTCAAGGTAAGTCAAGGCAAAAAAAGACATTCCAGGCAAGGCAATTTCAGGCAAGGCAAGGTAATGCAATTAAAGGCAATTCCAAGCAAAGAAGTTTTAGGCAAGGCAAGGCAAGGCAGGGCAATTTTAAGCAAGACAATTTCGGGGAAGGCAGGGCAAGGACATGTAGGGCATTTCTAGGCCAGGCTCTTGTAGTCAAGGCAAGGCAATGCAAGGGAATTTTAAGAAAGTCATCTTTAGGCATGGCAAGGCACATCAAGGCAAGACAATTCCAGGAAAAACAAAACAAGGCAGGAAAATTCCAGGCAGGCAACTTCAGACAAGGCAAGGCAATTCTAGGCAAGGCAATTTTAGGCAAGGCAAAAGGAGCCAAGTCTAGGCAATTTCAGACAGAAAAATTTCAGTCTGGACAAGGCAAGGCAATGCAAAAAAGTTTCCAACAAGGCATGGAAATTCCAAGCAAGGCAATTTCAGGAAAGGCAAGCCAAGGCAATGTCAGACGAGTATTTTCAGGCAAAAAAGAAAAAGGCAATTCGAGGCAAGGCAATTTCAGTCAAGGCAAGGTAAGGCAAGGCAATGCAATTATATGCAAAAAACTAAAGACAAGGCAATACAATACCAGACAAGGCAGTTTTTGGGAATGCAAGGCAGGAAAATTCGAGGCACCTCAATTGCCAGGAAGGCAATTCCAGGCAAGGCAAGGGAAGATAAGGCAGGAAAAAGCAATTCCAGGCAAGGCAACTTCTGCTATGGCAAGACAAAGAGACTCCAGTCAAGGCAATTCCAGTTAATGCAAGGTAAGGCAACGTAAGGCAAGCAATTCTATTCAAGGCAATTCCAGGCGAGGAAAGGCAAGGCAATTCAATTCGAAACAAGACACCTCCAGTCAATGCAATGCAAGACAAGGCAATTCCAGGGAAGGCTATGCCAGGAAAGGCAAGGCAGGGCTATTCCGGGAAAGAAAAAGGAAGACAAGGCAAGGCAATGCAATGGAAATCTATTCAAAGCAAGGGAATTCTAGGCAAGGCAAGGCAAGGCAATTCCAGGAAAGGCAATTCTAGGCTAGGCAACGCAAGGTAAAAGAATGAAATGCAGTACAATTCTAGGTAAAAAAATTCCAGACAACGCAGGGCAAGTCAAGGCAAAACAATTCCACGCAGGGCAATTTTAGGCTAAGCAAACAAGGCAACACAAAAATTCCAGACAAGGCAAGGGAAGAAAAGACAAAGAAAGTCAAGGCAAGGCAATTCTAGGAAAGGCAATTGTAAGGAAAGCAAGGCAAGGCTAGACAAGCAAGACAAAGCAAATCCAGGCCAGGCATTTCCAGACAAGGCAAGGGAAAGCAACGCAGGGCAATTCGAGGCTACACAATTGCAGGAAAGGCAATTACAGGTAAGGCAAGGCAGGGCAATTCCAGGAATGGCAAATCCAGGCAAGGAAAGGCAAAGCAAATCCAGGCTAGGCAATTTCAGGCAAAGCAAGGCAATTCCAGGAAAGGCAATTCCAGACAAAGCCAGAAAAGTGAAGGCAATTTCAAGCAAGGCAAGACAAGGTAAGGCGAGGCATGGCAATTCCACAAAAGGAAAGACAAGGCAAAACGAAACATAGTAATTTCAAAAAAGGCAATTCCCAACAAGGTAAGAAAAGTCAAGGCAAAGAAAGTCAAGGCAAAAAAAGGCAAGGCAATTCTAGGCAAGGCATTTCCAGTCAAAGAAATTTTAGACAAGACAAGGCAAGGCAAGGCAAGACACGGTAAGTCAATGCAGATTCAGGCAAAACAGTTACAGACCAGGCAAGGCAAGGCAAGTCAAGTCAAGGCAAGGCAAGACAAAGCAATTCCGGGCTAGAAAATTGCAGGAAAGGAAACTCCAGGCAAGAAAAGACAAGACAAGGCAATTCCACTCAAGGCAATTCCACATAAGGCAAGGGAGGGCAATTCCAAAAAAAGGCAAATCCAGGCAAGGCAAGGCAAGGCTATTCCAGGCAACGCAAGAAAAGGCAAGGCAATGCATGGCAATTCCAGGCGAGGCAATTCCAGGCAAGGCAAGGCAATTTCAGGAATGGCAATTCTGGGCAAGGCCAGAAAAGTCAAGGCAATTCCAGGCAAGGCAAGATAAGGCAAGCCAAAAGCAAGAAAATTCCAGGCAAGACAAGGCAAGTCAGGGCAATAGGACACAGAGAAATTTCATGCAAGGCAAAGCAAGGCAGGGCAGTTCCAGTCAAAGCAATTTCAGACAATGCAAGGCAAGGCAAGACAATTCTAGGCAAGGCAATTCCAGACGAGGCAAGGCAAGGCAAAGCAAGGCAATCCCAGACAGGGCAATTTCAGGCTAGGCAAGTAAAGGCAATGCAAGAAAATTTCCCGCAAGGCAAAAGAATTTCAGGCAAAAAAAATTTATGGCAAGGCAAAACAAGGCAAGTCAGGCCAATTACAGGCAAGGCAATTCGAGGCAAGGCAAAAAAATTCTAAGCATGGCAATGTGAGACAAGGCAAGACAAAGCAAAAAAGGGCAATTACAGGCAAAACGATTTTAGGCAAGGCAATTCCAGGCAAGGCAAGACAAGACAAGGTCAGCCAATTTCAGACAAGGAAATTCTAGGCAAGGAAAGAAAAGATAATTCCAGGCAAGAAAATTCCACGCAAGGCATGGTAAGGCAAGGCAATGTAATTCTAGACAAAACAATGCAATGCAAGGCAAAGCAATTTCAGGCAGAACAATTCCTGGCAATGCAAGGAAAGGCAATTTCAGGCAGGGCAAATGCCTTCAGGGCAAATGCCAGAAGGCAAGATATTCCAGGCAATGCAAGGCAAGATAAGGCAGAGACAGATATTTTCAGGTAAAATAATTTCAGCTAAGGCAAGCCAAAACAATTCCAGGCAAGGCAATTCTAGTCCAAGGCAAGGCAAGGCAAGGCAATTCTAGGCAAGAAAATTTCAGTCGAGAGAAGGCAAGGCAAGGCAACTCAAAGCAAGGCAATTCCAGTCAAGACAAGGCAAAACAAGCCAATTCCATGAACGCTATTCCAGGGAAGGCAAGGCATGGCAATTCCAGGCAAGGAAAATCAAGGCAATGTAAGAAAATTTCAGGCAAGGCAAGTCCAGGTAAAGCAAGGCAAGACAATTCCACATAAGGCAATTTCAGGCAAGGCAATTCTAGGCAATGCAAGGCAAAACAAGGCAACACAAGGCAATGCCAGGCAAGGCAATTTCAGGCAAGGCAAGGCAAGAGAAGGCAAGGCAAGGGAAGGCAAGGCAAGGCAGTGCTATTCTAGGCAAGACAATTGAGAAAAAGGCAATTTGAGGCAAGGCAAGTCAAGACAAGGCAGAAAAAGGCAATGCCAGGCAAGGCAATTCTAGGCAAGGCAAGATAAGGCAAGGCACGGCAAAGCAAAGCAAGACACAGCAATGCCCAGCAAGGCAATTACAGGCGAGGAAGAACAAGGGTATGTAGGCTAATTCCAGGCAAGGCTTTTTAAGGCAAGACAAGGCAATTTTATGAAATTCAATTTTAGGCACAGCAAGGCAAGGCAAGGCAAGGCAATTTCAGGAAAGGCAAGTCAAGGCAAGGCAATTCCAGGCAGGGCGATTTCAGGCAAGGCAAGGCAAGGCAGGGCAATTTCAGGCAGGGTAATTCCAGACAATGCAAAGCAAGGCAAAAAAATTCTAGGCAAGGCAATTCCAGTCAAGAAAAGGTAAGACAAGGCAAGGCAATTCCAGGCAAGGCACAAAAAGGCAATTTGAGGCAAAAAAAAAAAAATTCAGGCAAAGGCAAGGTAAGGCAAGTCAATGCAATTCTAGGCAAGGCAATTTAAGGCAAGGCTAGGCAATGTAAGCAAGGCAATTCCAGTCAAGGAAAGGTAAGACAAGGCAAGGCAATTCCAGGCAAGGCACAAAAAGGCAATTTGAGGCAAAAAAAAAAATTCAGGCAAAGGCAAGGTAAGGCAAGTCAATGCAATTCTAGGCAAGGCAATTTAAGGCAAGGCTAGGCAATGTAAGCAAGGCAATTCCAGTCAAGACAAGGCAACATAACAAAAGGCAAGGCAATTCTAGGCAAGTCAACTTCAGGTGAGAAAAGGCAAGGCAAGACAATTCAAAACAAGGCAACTTCAATAAAAGCAAGGCAAGACAACGCAATTTCAGGCAAGGCTATTCCAGGGAAGGCATGGCACAACAATTCCAGGCAAGGGAAGGCAAAGCAAGGCAAGGCAATGCAAGGCAATTCCAAGCGAGAAAATTCCAGGCATGGCAAGAAAAAACAATTCCAGGTAAGGCAATTTTAGGCTAGGCAAGGCAAGAGAAGGGAAGGCAGTGCAATTCTAGGCAAGGCAATTTCAGGCAAGGCATTGCAAGGCAATGTAGGGCAATTCTAGGCAAGGTTCTTTTAGGCAAGGCAAGGCAATGCAAAACAATTTCAGGAAAGTCAATTTTAGCCACAACAAGGCAAGTCAAGTCAATGAGAGTCAATTCCAGGCAAGACGATTTCAGGCAAGGCAAGGCAACTAAAGGCAATTCCAGGCAAGGCAATCCCACGCAACAAAAGGCAAGGCAGTGCAAGACAATTTTGGGAAACTCAATTCCAGGCAAGGAAAGGCAATGCAATGCAATTCCAGGCAGCAAATTTTAATCAAGGTAATGAAAGGCAGGTCAGATTCGGGCAAGACAAGGCAAGGCAATTATACAAAAGGCAATTCCAGGCAAGGCATGGCAAGCCAAGGCAAAGCAATTCCAGTCAGGGCAATTTCAGGCTAGGAAAAGCAAGGCAATGCAAAAAATTTCAGGCAAGGGAAGGCAAGGAAAGGCAAGGCAAAAAAAGTCAAGGCAAGGAAAAGCAAGAAAATTCCAGGAAAGGCAATTCCAGGCAAGGCAAGGCGAGGAAAGGCAAGTCAAGGCAAGGCAAGGCAAAACAAGTGAAGACAAAGCAAATCCAGGCAAGGCAGTTCCAGGCAAGGCAAGGCAAAAAAATTTCAGGCTAGGCAATTGCAGGAAAGGCAATTCCAGGAAAGGAAATTCCAGGCAAGGCAAGACAAGACAAGGCCATTCTAAGCAAGGCAATTCCACGTAAGGCAAGGCAGAGCAATTCCAGAAAAGGTAAATCCAGGCAAGGCAAGACAAGGCAATTCCAGACTAGGCAATTCCAAGCAAGGCAAGGCAAGGAAGAAAATTCAAGGAAAGGCAATTCCAGGCAAGGCCAGGAATGTCAAGGCAATTTCTGGTAAGGCAAGACAAGGCAAGGCAAGTCAAGGCAATTCCAGGCAAGAAAATTTCTTGCAAGGAAAGTTGATAAAACGCAATTCCAGGCAAGTAAATTCCAGGCAAGGCTAGGCAAGAAAATTGCAGGCAAGACAAATCAAGGCAAGGCAAGGCAATTCCAGGCAAGACAGGGAAATTACAGGCAGCGCAGTTTCAGGCAAGGCAGGTAATTCCAGGCAGGGCAATTCCAGACAATGCAAAGAAAAGCAAGACAATTCTAGGAAAGGCAATTCCAGGCAAGGCAAGGCAATCCAAAGCAAGGCAATTCCAGACAGGGCAATTCCAGGTTAGGCAAGGAAAGGCAATGCAAAAAAATTTCCAGCAAGGCAAAAAATTTCCAGTCAAGGAAAATCAAGGCAAAGCAAAACAAGGCAAGACAGGCCACTTCTGAGCAAGGCAATTCGAGGCAAAGTAAGTCAGAAAAATTCCAAGCAAGGCAACTCGAGTCAAGGCAAGGCAAGGCAAAAAGGGCAAGTCCAGGCACGGCAATTTCAGGCAAGGCAAGGCAAGGCAATTCCAAGCAAGGCAAGACAAGTAAAGGCAAGGCAATTCCAGACAAGGAAATTTTAGGCAGGGCAAGGAAAGGCAATTCCAGGCAATGCAAGATAAGACAAGACAATGCAATTCTAGGCAAGGCAATTCTAGGCAAGGCAAGGCAATTTCAGGCAAGGCAATTACTGGCAATGCAACGCAAGGCAATACCAGGTGAGGCAATTGCCGGAAAGGCACTTCCAGGCAAGGCAAGCTAAGACAAGGCAGGGAAAGGTATTTCCAGGCAAGACAATTCCAGCTAAGGCAAGGCAATTTCAAAATAGTCAATTTGAATTAAACTCTTGACTACTTCCGAGGGGTGCATTATTCACTGTGGCCCTGATCGAGTGACCATATGAAATAAACTCACTGAATGATATACACCTGGGGAATAGTCAGAGTTTATGCCATATGGCCACTCAATCAGAGCATTACTGAAAGACGCACACCTGGGAAATAGGATTCTATTTCATATGACCACTGATTGAGAGCCTTATTGAATAATGCACACTCAGACATTAATCAGAAGGCTATGTCATATGAATATTTTTTCAGAGCCTCTGTGAATAATACACACCTAGGGAATACTCAGGAATCTATTACACAGGCCCTCTCATTCAAAGCCTCACTGAACAATGCACACCTGTTGGGTACTGAGGAGTCTATTTCATATGGCCACTCATTCAGCACCTCATTGAATGATACACACGTGGGGAATAGTCAGGATTCTATTTAATATGAACACCCATTATGAGCCTCGCTGAATTATGTATGCCTTGGAATCCTGAAGAGTCTATTTCTTATTTACCCCCTTTATGAGTCTAACGAAAAAATTAACACATGCACAAGTGTAAGGAGTAAATTTCGTATGGCCCCTCCTTTAGAGCCTCATTCAATAATGTATACCTTAAGAAAAATTTTGAGTCTCTTTCATATGGCCATTCATTCAGAGCATCAGTAAGAATGCACACCTGTGGAATGGACAGGTGTCTTTGCTTTGGCCACACATTCAGAACATCAGTGAATAATACACACTTGTGGTATAGTCCGGAGTCTATTTCATAAGGCCCCTCATTCAGAGGCTGAGTAAATAATACAAACCTGGGGAATCGTCAGGAATCTATTATATATTGCCACTTATTCAGAGCCTCAGTGAATATTGCACACCTGGAAAACAGGAATCTATTTCAGATGGACACTCTTTCAGAGCCTCCCTGAATAATACACACATTGGGGAGAGTCAGGAATCTGTTTCTTATGGCCACTCACTGAGACCCTCAGGGAATAGTGAACACTTGGGGAATTGTCTATTTCATATGGCAACTCATACAGAACCTCAGTGAATAAGACACACCTGGGGAATAGTCAGGAGTGTATTTCAATTAAGCACACACTAAGAGTCTCAGTGAATTATGCACTACTAGGGAAGGATCAGGAGTCAATTTCATCTGGTCTATCACTCAGAGTTTCATTGAATAATGTACTCCTGTGGAATAGTCAGGAGCCTAATTGATATAGCTACTCATTCAGAGCCTCTCTATTTTATATTTTATATGGCCAATGTTTTAGTACCTCACTGAGTGATACACATCTGGGGAATAGCCAGGACAGTTTCATATGAACACTCGTTGAGAGCCTCACTGGTTAATGCACAACTGTGAAATAGTCAGGAATCTATTTCATTTGGTCACTCTTTCAGAGCCTCAGTGAATAATACACACCTGGGGAACAGTGAAAATTCTATTTCATGTTGCCACTCCTTCAGAACCTCATGGAATAGTGCACACCTGGAGAATTCTCAAGACCTTATTTGGAGTGGCAATGCATTCGGAGACTCTGTGAATAAAACACACCTAGAGCATAGTGAGGAATCTATTCCAAATGGCCCCATATTCAGAGCCTCAGTGAATAATGCACAACTGGGGAATAATGAGGAGTCTATTGCTTATACCGACTCATTCAGCCCTTCAGTGAATAATGCACGTCTGTCGAGTACTGAAGGATGTGTTTCATATGGCCACTCATTTCGAGACTCACTGAATAGTACACACCTGGGAAAAAGTCAGGAGTGTATTTCACATGGCCACTCGTTCAGAGGCTCAGTGAATAATTCACACCTGTTGAGTACTCAGGAGTCTTTTCCACATGATGAATCATTCAGAGCCTCACTGAATGATATGCACCTTGGGGATAGTCAGGATTCTGTTTAATATGACAACTAATTATGAGCCTCTAAGGAGACTGATTTATATCGCCCCCCATTCTTAGATTCCCTGATTAATACACACGTGTGGAATAATCAGAAGTCTATTTCATATGGCCACTCATTAGGACCCCCAAGAAATAATACACAACTCGGAAATAGTCAGTAGTCTACATCATATGGCCACTCAGAGAATTGCCTGAAATTGCCTTGCCTGGAATGGCCTTGCTTGGAATTGCGTGCCTGGAATATACTTGCCTGAAATTGCATTGCCTGGAATTGCCTTTTCTGGAATCACCTTGCATTGAATTGCCTAGAATTGCCTTGCCTGGAATTGCTTCAAATTGCTTTGCCTGGATTTGTCTGGAAGTGCCATGCCTGAAATAGCCTTGCCTGGAAATACCTGGAATTGCCTTGGCTGTAATTGCTTAGCCTGGAATTGCCTGTAAATCCCATGTTTGGAGTATTCGTGCCTGGAATTGCCTGGAATTGACTTCCCTGGCATTGCCTTGTCTGGAATTGCCTAGAATTGCCTTGCCTGAACTTGCCTTTCCTGAAGTTGCCTGGAATAGCCTTGCCTGGAGTTCCATGGAATTAGCGTGCCTAAAATTGCCTTGCCTGGATTGGTCTGAAATTGCCTTGACTAAATAGCCATGCCTGAAAATAGCTAAAATTGCCTTGCCTGAAATTTGTTTTCCTGGAATTGCCTGAAAATACCATGCCTGAAATATCTCTGCAGGAATTGTCTGAAATTGACTTCCCTGGAATTGCCTTACCTGAAATTGCTTAGAATTGCCTTGCCTGAAATAGCCTTTCCTGAAATTTCTCAGAACTGCCTTGCCTGGAATGGCCTTGCCTGGCGGTGGTTTTAAGTGCCTTGCCTGGAATTGCTTGAAATTGCCTCACCTAGGATGGCCTTGGTAAAAATTGATTGAAATTACCATTCCTGTAATTTTCTTGCCTGGAATTTTCTAGAATTACCTTGCCTGGATTTCCCTGAAATTGCCTTTCGTGGAATTGCCTTTTCTGGAATTTTCTAAAATTTTATTGACTGGAATTTTCTGGAATCTCCTTGATGGGAATTGCCTTTCAAGTTATTGCCTTGCCTGGAAGTGCCTTTAATTGTTGTGCTTTGAATATCCTTGCCTGAAATTGCCTTGCCTAAAATTGCATGGAGTGGCCTAGCCTGGATTTTCTTTCCCTGAAATTTAATCGAATTATTTTGCTTGTGGTTGCCTTGCCTGGAATTGCCTGGAATTGCCTTGCCTGGAATTGCCTGGAATTGCCTTGCCTGGAATTGCCTTGCCTGGAATTGCCTTGCCTGAAATTGCCTTGCCTGGAATTTCCTGGAACTATCTTGCCTGGAATTGCCTGGCCTGGAATTATCTGGATTGCCTTGCCTGGAATTGCCTTGGATGGAATAGCCTGAAATTGCTTTGCCTGGAATTGCCTTACCTTGAATGGCCTCCAATTGCCCTGCCGTGAATTGCCTTGCCTGTAATTGCTTGGAATTGCCTTGCCTAAAATGGCCAACCCTGGAATTGCCTGGAATTGCATTGCCTGAAATTGTCTTGCCTAAAGTGGCCTGGAATTTTCTTGCCTGAAATTTCCTCTTCTGGAATTACTTGAAAATGCCTTGCCCAGAATTGCCTTGCCAGCAATTCGTATAATTGCATTGCCTGGAAATGCATTGTTTGGAACTGCCATGCCTGGAATTCTTTTTCCTGGAATGTCCTTGCCTGGAATTTCCTTGTCTGGAATTGCCAGGAATTGCTTTGCCTTAAATTGCCTTTCCTTAAATTGCCTTTAATTGTGTTGCCTCGAATATCCTTGTCTGAAATTGTCCTTAAAGGAATTTCCTGAAATTTGCCTTGCCTGGACTTGCCTGAAGTTGCCTTGCCTGTAATTGCATTTACTAAAATTTTCTAGAATTTCTTTGACTGTAATTTTCTGAAGTTGCCTTGAAATAAATTGCCTTGCAAGAAATTGCCTTGCCTGGAACTTTCTTTAATTGCCTTGCATCGAATATTCTTGCCTGGAATTGCCTTGCCTGAAATTGCCTGGAGTGGCCTAGCCTGGATTTTCTTTCCCTGAAATTTAATCAAATTACTTTGCCTGTAGTTGCCTTGCCTGGAATTGCCTTGTCTGGAATTGTCTTGCCTGAAATTGCCTTGTCCAGAATTTCCTGAAACTACCTTGCCTGGAATTTCCTTGCCTGGAATTTTCTGGATTGCCTTGCCAGGAATTGCCTTGGCTGAAATATACTGGAATTGCCTTGCCTGGAATTGCCTCTCTATGAATGGCCTCTGATTGCCCTGCAGAGAATTGCCTTGCCTGGAATTCCTTGGAATTGCCTTCCCTAAAATGGCCACAACTGGAATTCTCTGGAATTGTCTTGCCTGAAATTGTCCTGCCTGGACTTTTTTGGAATTGCCTTGGCTGTAAATGTTTTGCCTGGAATTGCCTGGAAATACCATTCCAGGAATCTCCATGCCTGGAATTGCCTGGAATTGCGTTGCTTGGAATTGCCTAAAATTGCCTTGCCTAAAATTTTTTTTTCTGGAATTTTCTTGAATTGCCTTGCCAGGAATTGCCTTGCCTGAATTTGCCTAAAATTGCCTTGCCTGAAATAGCTTTGCCTGAAAATGCCTGATATTGCCTTGGCTGAAATTGCTTTGCCTGAAATGTTTTGGGAATACCATGCCTAAAATATATGTTCCTGGAATTTGCCTGGAATTGACTTTTCTTGAATTGTCGTGCCTGGAATTGCCTGGAATTGACTTCCCTGTAATTGTCTTGCCTGGAATTGCCTGGAATTAACTTGCCTCAAATTGCTAGCCTGGAATTGGCTGAAGTAGCCTTGCCTGGAATTGCCACTTCTGGCATTGCCTGGAAATGCCTTGCTAGAATTGCCTTGCCAAGAATTGTTTTTAATTGCCTTGCCAGGAATTGCCTTGTATAGAATTGCCTTGCCTGTAAATGCCTTGCTAGAATTGCCTTGCCAAGAATTGTTTTTAATTGCCTTGCCAGGAATTGCCTTGTTTAGAATTGCCTTGCCTGTAATTGTTTTGCCTAATATTGCCTTGCCTGGAATTGAATTGTCTGCAATTGCCTTGCCTGGAATTGCCTGGAATTGCTTTGCATGAAATTGCCTTTTCTGAAATTGCCTTTAATTGCCTTGACTCGAATATACTTGTCTGGAATTGCCTTGAATGAAATTTTCTGGAATTGCCTTCTCTAGATTGCCTGGAAATGCCTTGCCTGGAATTGTCTTGCCTAAAGTGGCCTGGAATTTTCTTGGCTAAAATTGCCTTCTCTGTAATTACTTGAAAATGCCTTGCCAAAAATTGCCTTGCCAGAAATTCATATAATTGCATTGCCTAAAATTGCATTGTTTTGAACTTCCTTGCCTGGAATTGCCCTGCTTGGAATTTTCTTTTCTGGTATTGCCTTGTCTGGAATTGCCACAAATTGCTTTGCCTGGAATCGTTTTGCCTGGAATTTCCTTTAATTGCGTTGCCTCAAATATCTTTGCCTGGAATTGTCTTGAAAGGAATTTTCTGGAATTGCCTTCCCTGGAATTGCCTTGTCTGAAATTGCCTTAAGTTGCCTTTCCTGGAATTGCCACTTCTAAAATTTTCTGAAATTTCCTTTACTGAAATATCCTGGAATTGTTTTGACAATAATTGTCTTGCAAGAAATTGTTTTGCCTAAAATTGCCTTTAATTGCCTTGCTTCAAATATACTTGCCTGGAATTGCGTTGCGTGAAAATTCCTGGAGTGGCCTAGCTTGAATTTTCTTTGCCTGAAATTTAATCGAATTACATTGTCTGTAGTTGCCTTGCCTGAAATTGCAGGGATTTGCCTTGCCTAAAATTACCTAGCTTGGAATTTTCTGAATCTACCTTGTCTGAAATTGTCTTGCCTGGAATTTTCTGGATTGCCTTGCCTGGAATTGCCTTGGCTGGAATAGCCTGGAATTGCCTTTCCTGAAATTGCATTGCATTGAAGGGCCTCCAATTGCCCTGTTGGGAATTGCCTTGCCTAAAATAGCCTCCCATAGAATTGGTTGGAATTGCCTTGCCTGAAATTGTCTTGCCTGGATTTGCCTGGAATTGCCTTGGCTGTAATTGTTTTGCCTGGAATTGCCTGGCAATACCATGCCGGGAATCTCTGTGCCTGGAATTGCCTGGAATTGCCATGCCTGGAATTGCCTAAAATTGCCTTGCCTAAAATTGCTTTTTCTAAAATTTTCTGGAGTTTCCCTGCCTCGAATTGCCTTGCCTGAATTTGCTTGGAATTGCCTTGCCTGGAATAGCTTTGCCTGAAATTGCCTGAAATTGCCTTGGCTATAATTGCTTTGTCTGAAATGTTTTGGAAATACCATGCCTGGAATATCAGTTCCTGAAATTGACTGGAATTGACTTTCCTGGAATATCCGTGACAGGAATTGCCTGGAATTGACTTCCCTGGAATTGCCTTGCCTGGAATTTCCTGGAATTAACTTGCCTCCAATGGCTTTCCTGGAATTTCCTGAAGTTGCCTTGCCTAGAATTGCCATTTCTGGAATTGCCTGGAAATGCCTTGCCTTGCCAGGAATTGGCTTTAATTGCCTTGCCAGGAATTGCCTTGTTTGGAATTGCCTTGCCTGTAATTTTTTTTGCCTAAAATTGCCTTGCCTGGAATTAAATTGCCTGCAATTGCCTTGCCTGGAATTGCCTGAAATGGCTTTGCCTGGAATTGCCTTGCGTAGGATTGCCTTTAATTGCCTTGACTCAAATATTCTTGCCTGGAATTGCCTTGCAAGGAATTTTCTGGAATTGCCTTCTCTAGAATTGCCTGGAATTATTTTGCCTGAAATTGTCTTACCTAAAGTGGCCTGGAATTTCCTTGCCCAAAATTGTTTTTTCTGGAATTACTTGAAAATGCCTTGCCCAGAGTTGCCTTGCCAGGAATTCGTATAATTGCATTGCCTGGAATTGCATTGTTTAAAACTGCCTTGCCTGGAATTGCCCTGCCTGTAATTTTCTTGCCTGTAATTTCCTTGTCTGGTGTTGCCTCGTCTGGAATTGCCAGAAATTGTTTTGCCTGGAATTGCCTTCACTGGAATTGCCTTTAATTGCATTGCCTCGAATATCTTTGCCTGGAATTGTCTTGAAAGTAATTTTCTGGAATTGCCTTCCCTGGAATTGCCTTGCCTCAAATTACCTGGAGTGGCCTAGCCTGAATTTTCTTTCTCTGAAATTTAATCGTATTACTTTGCCTGTAGTTGCCTTCCTGGAATTGCCTGGAATTGCCTGGAATTGCCTTGCCTAAAATTGCCTTGCCCGGAATTTTTTGGAACTATCTTGCCTGGAATTGCCTTGCCTGGAATTTTCTGGATTGCCTTGCTTGGAATTCCCTTGGCTGGAATAGCCTGAATTGCCTTGCCTGGAATTCCATTGCCTTGAATGGCCTCCAATTGCCCTGCCGGGAATTGCCTTGCCTGAAATTGCTTGGAATTGCCTTGACTAAAATGGACACCCATGGAATTGCCTGTAATTGCCTTACCTGAAATTGTCTTGCCTGGAATTGCCTTGGCTGCAATTGTTTTGCCTGGAATTGCCTCGAAATACCATTCCGGGAATGTCCATGCTTGGAATTGCCTGGAATTGCCTAAAATTGCCTTTCCTGTAATTTTCTGGAATTGTTCTGCCTGAAATTGCCTTGCCTGGATTTTCCTGGAATTGCCTTGCCTGGAATAGCTTTGCCTCGAAATGCCTGAAATTGCCTTGGCTGTAATTGCTTTGCCTCAAATGTTTTGGAAATACCATGCCTGAAATATTCGTGCCTGGAATTGTCTGAAATTGACTTCCCTGAAATTTCCGTGCCTGGAATTGACTTCCCTGTAATTGCCTTGCCTGGAATTGCCTGGAATTAACTTGCCTCGAATGGCTTGCTTGGAATTGCCTGACGTTGCCTTGCCTGGAATTGCCATTTTTGGAATTGCCTGGAAATTCCTTGCCTGGAATTGCCTTGCCAGGAATTGGCTTTAATTGCCTTTTCAGGAATTGCCTTGTTTGGAATTGCCTTGCCTGTAATTGTTTTGCCTGAAATTGCCTTGCCTGCAATTGCCTTGCATGGAATTGCCTGGCATTGCTTTGCCTGAAATTGCCTTGCCTGGAATTGCCTTTAATTGCCTTGACTCGAATATCCTTGTCTGGAATTGCTTTGCCTGGAATTTTTTGGAATTGCCTTCTCTAGAATTGCCTGGAATTGCCTTGCTGGAATTGTCTTGCTTAAAATAGGCTAAAATTTTCTTCCCTGAAATTGCATTTTCTGGAATTACTTAAAAATGCCTTGCCCAGAATTGTTTTGACAGGAATTCGTATAATTGCATTGCCTGGAATGCATTGTTTGAAACTGCCTTTCCTGGAATTGCCCTGCCTGGAATTCCCTTGCCTGGAATTGCCTTTTCTGTAATTTCCTGGAATTTTCTAGACTAAAGTTGCCTAGCCTAAAACTGTCTAGATTGCCTTGACTTGAATTGCTTTGCCTGGAATTGCCTTGATAGGAATTGGCTTGCCAGGAATTTCCTGAAATTGCCTTGACAGGAATCGCCTTTCCAGAAATTGTTTTGCATGGAAGTGTGTTTAATTACCTTTCCTCAAATATACTTGCCTAGAATTTTCTTGCCTGAAATTGCCTGGAGTTACCTTGCCTGGAATTTCTTTCCCTGGAATTCTATAGAATTTCTTTCCCTGGAGTTTTCTGGAATTGCTTTTCCTGGAGTTGCCTTGTCTGTAATTGCCTGTAATTGCCTTGCCTGGAATTCTCTGGAAATACTTGCCTAGAATTGCCTTGCCTGAAATGATCTGCCATTGCACTGCCTAAAATTGCCTTGCTTGGAATTTCCTTGCCTGAAATAGCCTTGCGTGGAATTGCCTGGAATTGTCTTGCCTGAAATTGCGTTGCCTGGAATTCCCTGGAAATACCATGCCTGATATGCTGTGCCTGCAATAACCACGAATTCTTCTTCATGGAATTGTCTTGCTTTGAATTGCCTAGAATTGCCTTGCCTGGAATTTTCTTGTTTGGGGTTGCATGGAATTGCCTCGCCTGGGATTGCCTTGCCTGGAATTTATTGGACTTGCCTTTACTGAAATTGCCTTACATGGAATTTCCTAAAATAGCCTTGCCTGGAATTGCCTTGACTAGAGAAGCCTTGCCTGGAATTGCTTTGGATTGCCTTGACTAAAATTGCCTTGCCAGGAATTGCCCAGAATTGCATTGCCTAAAATTGCCTTGCCTAGAGTTGCTTGGAATTGCCTTGCTTGAGTTGCCTGAAATTTTCTTGCCTGAAATTGCCTGTTCTGGAATTTCCTAGAAATGCCTTGCCTGGAATTTCCTTGCCTGAAATTTGCTTTAATTGCTTTGCTTGGAATTGCCTCGTTGGGATTGTCTTTCTGAAAATTGATTAAAATTATCTTTCCTGTAATTTTCTTGCCTGGAATTTTCTGAAAATTTCCTGCCTGGGATTGCCTGGAATTGCCTTTTCTGGAAGTGCCTTGTCTGGAGTTTCCTGGAAGTGACTTGCCTGAAATTGCTTTTTCTGAAATTGCCTTGCCTTGAATTGCCTAAAGTTTCCTTGTGTGGAATTGCCTGGAATAGCCTTTTCTGGTATTACCTTGCCTGGAGTTGCCTTGAGCTGACTTGTTTGGAATTGCCTTTTCTGGAATTGCCTTTCTTCGAATTGCATAGAATTGCCTTGCCTGAATTTTCCTTGCCTGGATTTTCCTGGAATTGCTTGGCCTGAAATTGCTTTGCCTGGAATTTATTGTATTTGCTTTTTATGGAAATTCCTTGCATGAAATTGCCTGTCATTGCCTTGCCTGGAATTGCATTGCCTAGAAATGTGTTTCCTGGGATTTCCTTGCCTGAAATTGCCTTTTTTGAAATTGCATAGAAATGCTTTTCCTGGAATTGCCTTGCCTGGATATCACTTTAATTACGTTGCCTTGAACTTCCTCGCCTGGAATTGCATTTGCGGGAACTGATTGAAATTGCCTTTTCTGTAATTGTCTTGCTTAGAAATGCCTGAAATTGTGTTGTCCAGAATTGCCTGGAATTGCCTTGCCAGGAATTGCCTTGCCTGGGGTTGCCTGGAATTGACTTGCCTGGAATAGCCTTTTCTGGAATTGCCTGGAAATGTTTTGCCTGAAATTTGCTTGCCTGGAATTGCCTTGAATTGCCTTGCATGAAATTGACAGTCCTTGAATTTCTTGGAATTGCCTTGCCTTGTATTGCTTTGCCTGGAGTTGCCTTCAATTGCCTTGCCTGGATTTGCCTGGAATTGCCTTGCCTGGATTTGCATGGAATTGCCTGGCCTGGAATAGTCTTGCCTAGAATTGCCTGGATTGCCTCTCCTGGTATTGCCTGGAATTGCCTTGTTGACAATTGTTTTTCCAGGAATTGCCTTGCCTGAAAGTTCCTTTAATTGCCTTGCTTCGAATATTTTTGTCTGGATTTTCTTTTCCTGAAATTGCCTGGAGTTGCCTAGCCTGGATTTTCTTTTCCTAAAATTTTCTCAAATTTCGTTGCCTGGAGATGCCTTGCCTGGAATTGCTTGGAATTGCCTTGCTTGTAATTGCCCTGCCTGAAATTGCCTAGCCTAGATTCTCATGGAACTTTCATGCCAGGAATTGCCTTGCCTGGAATTTCCTGTATTGCCTTGCCTGTAATTGCCTTGGCTGGAATTGGCTGGAATTGCCTTGCCTGGAATTGCTCTGCCTTGAATGGCCTACACTTACTTTGCATGAAACTGCCTTGCCTGGAATTGCTTGGAATTGCCTTGCCTGGAATAGCCTTTTCTGAAATTGCCTGGAATTGCATTGACTGAAATTTCCTTGCCTGAAATTTTTTGGAAATATTATGCCTGATTGGTCGTGGCTGGAATTTCCTGGAATTGCCTTGACTGAAATTGCCCTGCCTGCAATTGCCTGGAAATACCATACCTGATTTGTCGTGCCTGGAATTGCATTTTCTAGAATTTCCTTGCCTTGAATTGAGTAGAATTGCCTTGCCTGAAATTTCCTTTCCTGGATTTGGCTGAAATTGCCTCTTCTAAAATTGCTTTGCATGGAATTGATTGGACTAGGCTTTATTGAAATTTTCCTGCCTAGAATTTCCTGAAATTGCCTTACCTGGAATTGCCTTGCCTGAAATTGCCTGGAATTGCTTTATCTGAAATTTTATTGCCTGCAATTACCTGGAATTTCCTTGACTATATTTGACAATTTTGGAATTGCAAAAAAATGCCTTGCCTGGAAGTACCTGGCCTGGAATTCGCTTAAATTGCCTTGCCTGGAATTGCCTCTCTTGAAATTGCCTTGCTAAAAATTGATTGGAATTGAGTTTCTTGTAATTGTCTTGCCTGGAACTGCCTGGAATTGCCTTGACTAAAATTTTCTTGCCTGGGGTTGCCTGGAATTGACTTGCCTGGAATTGCCTTTTCTGGAATTGCCTGGAAATTTCTTGCCTGGAATTGCCTTGATAGGAATTGTATTATATTGCTTTGCCTGCAATTGCCTTGCCTGAAATATTCTTCTCTGAAATTTCTTTGCCTGGGATTGCCTGAAATTGCCTTTTCTGGATATTTCTGGCCTGGAATTGCCTTGCCTGGAATTTCCTTGCCAGAATGCCTGGAATTGCCTTGACTGGAATTGTTTTTTTTGGAATTACTTTGCCTATAATTGCCTGGAATTGTCATTACTAGAGTTTTTTTGTAATTGCCTTGCCCTGAGTTGCCTGAAATTTTTTTGCCTAAAATTGCCTTTTGTGGAATAGCCTAGAAATTCCTTGCCTGAAATTTCCTTGCCAGAAATTGATTTAATTGCATTGTCTGGAATTGCTTTGTTTGAAATTGTTTTGCCTAGAGTTGCCTAGCCTAGATTTACCTGGAATTTCCTTGCCTTGAATAGCCTTGCTTGTATATGACTAGAATTTCCTTGGCTGTAATTGCTTTACCTGAAACTGTCTGGAAATTCTATGCCTGGAATATCCGTGCCTGGAATTGCCTGGAATTGACTTCCCTGGAATTGCCAAAAATTGCCTTGCCTAAAATTGTTTTTCCTGAAATTTTCTGGAATTGCCTTGCCTGGAATTGGCTTCCCTGGAGTTGCCTGGAATTTGCTTCCTTGGAGTTGCCTGAAATTGCCTTGCCAGGACTTGCCTTATTTGGAATTGACAATAAAAACCTTGCCTGAAATTGTTTTGACTAAATTTGGCTTTAATTGCCTTGCCTGGAATTGCCTGAAATTGCCTCGCCTCGAATTGCCTTGCCTGAAATTGATTGGAATTGCCTTTTCTGTAATTGCCTTGCCTGAAATTGTCTTGGCTGGAATTGCTTGGAATTCTCTTTCCTAGAATAGTTTTGCCTGAAATTGCCTTGCCTGGAATTGCCTAAAAATACCATGCCTGATTTGCCGTGCCTGGAATATCATGGAATTGTTTTTCTGGAATTGCCTTGCCTTTAATTGCCTAAACTTCCCTTGCCTAAAATTTTATTGCTTGTAATTGCCTGGAATTGCCTCGCCTGGGATTGCCTTGCTGAGAATTGATTAGAATTGCCTTTCCTGTAATTTTCTTTGCCTGGAAATGCCTGGAATAGCCTTGCCTGAAATTGCCTGGTATTGCCTTTTCTGAAATTGCCTTGTTTATACTTGCCTGGAATTGATTTGCCTGGAATTGCCATATTTTGAGTTAATTAGAATTGCCTTGCCTGGAATTGCCTTGCCTAGATTTGCCTGGAATTGCTGCGCCTAAAATTGCTTTGCCTGAATTTGCATGGAATTGCCTTGCCTGGAATAGCCTTGCCTAGAATTGCCTGGATTGCCTCGCCTGGCATTGCCTTGAATTGCCTTCTCGGAAATGGTTTTGCCAAAAATTGCCTTGCCTGGAAGTGCCTTTATTTGCCTTGCTTTGAATATTTTTTTTCCTGGAGTTTTCTTGCCTGAAATTGCCTGAAGTTGCCTAGCCTGAATTTTCTTTTCCTGAAATTTCCTCAAATTTCTTTGCCTGGATTGCTTTGCCTGGAATTTCCTTGGCTGGAATTGGTTGGAATTGCCTTGCCTGGAATAGCTCTGCCTTGAATGGCCTACAATTACTTTGCCTGGAACTGCCTTGCCTGGAATTGCTTGGAATTGCCTTGCCTTGAATAGGCTATTTTGAAATTGCCTGGAATTGCGTTGACTGAAATTGCCTTGTCTGTAATTGCCTGGAAATATCATGCCTGATTAGTCGTGCTTGGAATTGCCTGGAATTGCCTGGACTAAAATTGCCTTGCCTGCAATTGCCTGGGAATACCATGCCTGATTAGTCGTGCCTGGAATTGCCTTTTCTAGAATTCCCTTGACTTGAACTGGGTAGAATTGCTTTGCCTGAAATTGCCTTTCAGGGAATTCCCTGGAATTGCCTCTCCTAAAATTGCTTTGCCTGGAATTGATTGGACTTGCCTTCACTGGAATTTCCCTGCCTATAATTGCCTGGAACTGCCTTGTCTGGAATTGCCTTGCCTGAAATTGACTG
Source organism: Saguinus oedipus (assembly GCA_031835075.1). NCBI lineage: Eukaryota > Metazoa > Chordata > Mammalia > Primates > Cebidae > Saguinus > Saguinus oedipus. The sequence continues at coordinate 172,738,174 of CM063174.1, forward strand.
GAATTTCTGTACTTGTAATTGTTTTGCCTGAAATTGCCTGGAATTTTCTTGCCTATAATTGACAATTTTGGAATTGAGAAAAAATGCCTTGCCTGGAACTGCCTTGCCTGGAATTCGCTTAAATTGCCTTACCTGGAATTGCCTGAAATTGCTTTGCCAGGAATTTATTGGAATTGTTTTCCTGTAATTGTCTTGCCTGGAATTGCCTTGCCTGAAATTGCCTGAAATTTCCTTGCCTAGAATATTTTTGCCTGTAATTGCCTTGCTGAAAATTGCCTTGCATGGAATTGCCTAAGAATACCATGCCTGATTTGCCGTGACTGGAGTAGCATGAAATTGCCTTTTCTGTAATTGCCTTGCTTTGAATTGCCTAGACATTCCTTGCCTAAAATTTTATTGTCTGTAATTGCCTGGAATTTCCTCGACTGGAATTGCCTTGCCGGGAGTTGATTAGAATTACCATTCCTGAAATTTTCTTTCCTGAAAATGCTTGGAATTGCATTTTCTAAAATATCCTGGTATTGCCTTTTCTGGAATTGCCTTGCCTATAGCTGCCTTGAATTGATTTGCCCGGAATTACCTTTTCTTGAGTTAATTAGAATTGCCTTGCCTGGAATTGTCTTCCCTGGAATTGACTGGAATTGCTTCGCCTGAAATTGCTTTGCCTGGAAATCATTGGAGTTGCTTTTACTGGAATTGCCTCGCCTGAAATTGCCTGGAATTGCCTTGCCTAGACTTTCTTACCAAGAATTGGCTTGCCTGGAATTGCCTTTTTAGAAATTGCGTAGAAATGCTTTGCCTGGAATTGCCTTGCATGGAATTCACTTCAATTGCATTGCTTGGAATTGCCTCGCCTGGAATTGTTTTGCCAGGAGTTCATTAAAATTGCCTTTCCTGAAATTATCTTGCTTTGAAATTTCTGGAATTGCCTTGCCTCAAATTTTCTAGGATTTCCTTTCCAGGAATTGCCTTGCCTAGAATTGCCTAAAATTTGTTTCTTGAAACTGCCTTACCTACACTATCTTGCCCAAAATTGCTTTTCCTTGCCTTGAGTTGCCTCGAATTTCCTTGCCTGTAATTGCATGAAATTGATTTACCTGGAATATCCTTGCTTGGAATTGCCGGGAATATTCTTTTTTTTTAATTTATAATATCTTACTTTTTCTTTATTTAAGTTTTTAATTTTTATTGCATTTTTGGTATTTGGGTACATGTGCAGAACGTGAAAGATAGTTGCGTAGGTACACACATGGCAGTGTGTTTTGCTGCCTTCCTCCCCTTAACCCGCATTTGGCATTTCTCCCCAGGCTAACCCTCCCCAGATCCCCCTGCACTGTCCCTCCCCCATTCCCCCCAATAGACCCCAGTGTGTAGTACCCCCCTCCCTATGTCCATGTGTTCTCTTATTTCTCACCTGCCTATGAGTGATAATATGTGGTATTTCCTTTTCTGTTCTTGTGTCAGCTTGCTGAGAATGATGTTCTCCAGATTCACTTACGTCCTTACAAAATACATAAACTCGTCATTTCTGATTGCTGCATAATATTCCATGGTGTATATGTGCCACATTTTCCCAGTCCAGTCTATCATCGATGGGCATTTGGGTTGGTTCCAGGTCTTTGCTATTGCAAACAGTGCTGCAATGAACATTTGCGTGCATGTGTCCTTATAGTAGAAAAATTTATACTCCTTTGGATATATACCCAGAAATGGGATTGATGGGTCAAATGGAATTTCTATTTCTAGGTCCTTGAGGAATCACCACACTGTCTTTCACAATGGTTGAACTAATTTACACTCCCACCAACAGTGTAAGAGTGTTCCTATTTCTCCACATCCCCTCCAGCATCTGCTGTCTCCAGATTTTTTAATGATCACCATTCTAACTGGCGTGAGATGGTATCTCAATGTGGTTTTGATTTTCATCTCTCTAATGACCAGTGATGATGAGCATTTTTTCATGTGTTTGTTGGCCTCATGTATGTCTTCTTTTGTAAAGTGTCTGTTCATAACCTTTGCCCGTTTTTGAATGGGCTTTTTTGTTTTTTTTCCTGTAAAACTGTTTCAGTTCTTTGTAAATTCTGGATATCAGCCGTTCGTCAGATGCATAAACTACAAAGACTTTTTCCCATTCTGATGGTTGCCGATTCACTCTAGTGACTGTTTGTTTTGCCATGCAGAAGCTGTGGAGTTTGATGAGGTCCCAGTTTTCTATTTTGGCTTTTGTTGCCAATGCTTTTGGTGTTTTGGTCATGAAGTCCTTGCCTACTCCTATGTCCTGAACGGTTTTCCCTAGATTTTCTTCTAGGGTGTTAGGTCTTATGTTTAAGTCCTTAATCCATCTGGAGTTAATTTTAGTGTAAGGTGTCAGGAAGGGGTCCAGTTTCTGCTTACTGCACATGGCTAGCCAGTTTTCCCAACACCATTTATTAAACAGGGAATCCTTTCCCCATTGCTTGTTTTTGTCTCGTTTATAAAAGATTATATGGTTGTAGATATGTTGTGTTGCCTCCGATGCTTCTGTTCTGTTCCATTGGTCTATATCTCTGTTTTGGTTCCAGTACCATGCTGTTTTGATTACTGTACCCTTGTAGTATAGTTTGAAGTCTGGTAGTGTGATGCCTCCCGCTGTGTTCTTTTTGCTTAGAATTGACTTGGCTATGTGGGCTCCCTTTTGGTTCCATATGAAGTTCATGGTGGTTTTTTTCAAGTTCTGTGAAGAAATTCAATGGTAGCTTGATGGGGATAGCATTGATTGTGTAAATTACTTTGGGCAGTATAGCCATTTTCACGATATTGATTATTCCTAACCACGAACATGGAATGTTTCTCCATCTGTTTGTGTCCTCTCTTATTTCGTTGAGCAGTGGTTTGTAGTTTTCCTTAAAGAGGTCCGTTACGTTCCTTGTGAGTTGTATTCCTAGGTATTTTATTTTCTTTGTAGCAATTGTGAATGGCAGTTCGTTCTTGATTTGGTTCTCTTTAAGTCTGTTATTGGTGTATAGGAATGCTTGTGATTTTTGCACATTGATTTTATATCCTGAGACTTTGCTGAATTGCTTATCAGTTTCAGGAGCTTTTGGGCTGAGGTGATGGGGTCTTCTAGGTATACTATCATGTCGTCTGCAAATAGAGACAATTTGGCTTCCTTCTTTTTTATTCGAATACGCTTTATTTCTTTTTCTTGCCTGATTGCTCTGGCTAGAACTTCCAGTAACTATTTTGAATAGCAGTGGTGAGAGAGGGCATCCTTGTCTCATGCCGGATTTCAAAGGGAATGCTTCCAGTTTTTGCCCATTAAGTAAGATATTGGCTGTTCATTTGTTGTAAATAGCTTTTTTTTCTTTGAGATATGTTCCATCAATACCGAGTTTATTGAGAGTTTTTAGCATAAAGGGCTGTTGAATTTTGTCATATGCCTTCTCTGCGTCAATTGAGATAATCACGTGGTTTCTGGTTGTGGTTCTGTTAATGTGGTGAATGATGTTTATAGACTTGCATATGTTGAAGCAGCCTTGCATACCCGGGATGAATCCTACTTGATCATGATGGATAAGTTTTTTAATGTGCTGTTGCAATCAGTTTGCCAGTATTTTATTGACGATTTTTGCATCTATATTCATCATGGATATTGGCCTGAAGTTTTCTTTTCTTGTTGAGTCTCTGCCCAGTTTTGGTATCAGGATGATGTTGATCTCATAAAATGATTTGGGAAGGGTTCCCTCTTTTTGTATTATTTGGAATAGTTTCAGAAGGAATGGTACCAACTCCTCTCTGTGTGTCTGATAGAATTCTCCTGTGAACCCATCTGAACCAGGGTTTTTTTTGTGTGGTAGGCTCTTAATTCCTCTTTCGAATTCACACTTTGTTATTGGTTTATTCATATTTTTGTCTTCCTCATGGTTTAGGCTTGGGAGGACACAGGTGTCCAGGAATTTATCCATTTCTTCCTGGTTTACTAGTTTATTTGCATAGAGTTGTTTGTAGTATTCTCTGATGATGGTTTGAATTTCTGTGGAATCTGTGGTGATTTCCCCTTGATTATTTTTTTATTGCATCTATTTGTTTGTTCTCTCTCTTCTTTTTTATCAGTCTGGCTAGTGGTCTGTGTATTTTATTGATCTTTTCAAGAAACCAGCTCTTGGATTTACTGATTTTTTGAAGGGTTGTTCTTGTCTCTATTTCCTTCAGTTCTGCTCTGATCTTAGTTATTTCTTGCCTTCTGCTATGTTTTGACTTTTCTTGATTTTGCTCCTCCAGCTTTTTCAATTATGATGATAGGGTGTCAATTTTGGATCTCTCCACTCTTCTAATGTGGGCACTTATTGATATATATTTTCCTCTACAGACTGCTTTAAATGTGTCCCAGAGATTCTGGTATGTTTTGTCTTCGTTCTCATTGGTTTTGAAGAACTGCTTTATTTCTGCCTTCATTTCATGGTTTATCCAATCAACATTCGAGAGCCAGTTGTTCAGTTTCCATGAAACTGTGAGGTTCTGAATTAGTTTCTGAATTCTGAGTTCTAGCTTGATTGCACTATGGTCTGAGAAACTGTTTGTTATGACTTCAGTTGTTTTGCATTTGCTGAGAAGTGCTTTACTTCCAATTATGTGGTCAATTTTGGAGTAGGTGTGATGTGGTGCTGAGAAGAATGTATATTCTGTGGATTTGGGGTGGAGAGTTCTGTAAATGTCTATCAGGTTTGCTTGTTCCAGGTCTGAGTTCAAGCCCTGGATATCCTTGTTAAATTTCTTTCCAGTTAATCTGTCTGATATTGACAGTGGAGGGGTAAAGTCTCCCACTATTATTAGGTGGGAGTCTAAGTCTCTTTGTAAGTTGTTAAGAACTTGTCTTATATATCTGGGTGCTCGTCTATTGGGTCCATATATATTTAGAACCGTTAGCTCTTCTTGTTGTATAGATTTTTTTACCATTATGTAATGACCTTCTTTGTCTCTTTTGATCTTTGTTGCTTTAAAGTCTATTTCATCAGAGATGAGAATGCAAGTCCTGCTTGTTTTTTCCTCTCCATTTGCTTGGTAAATATTCCTCCATCCCTTTATTTTGAGCCTTGTGAATCTTTGCATGTGAGATGGGTTTCCTGGATACAGCACACCGACGGGTTTTGGTTTTTTATCCAATTTGCCAGTCTGTGTCTTTTGATTGGGGCATTTAGCCCATTTACATTTAAGGATAATATTGTTATGTGTAAGTTTGATACTGCCATTTTGATGCTATCTGCCTTTTTTGTCTCTTGGTTGATGCAGAGTCTTCATTTTGTTTATGCTCTTTAGCATTTGGTATGTTTTTAGAATGGCTGGTACTGGTTGTTCCTTTCTATGTTTAGTGCCTCTTTCAGTAGCTCTTGTAAAGCATGCCTGTTGGTGACAAAATCTCTGAATTCTTGCTTGTTGGCAAAAGATTTTATTCTTCCTTCACTTATGAAGCTCAGTTTGGCTGGATATGAAATTCTGGGTTGAAAGTTCTTTTCTTTTAGGATGTTGAATATTGGCCCCCACTGTCTTCTGGCTTGTAAAGTTTCTGCCAAGAGATCTGCTGTGAGTCTGATGGGCTTCCCTTTGTGGGTGACCCGATTCTTCTCTCTGGCTGTCCTTAGTATTTTCTCCTTCATTTCAACCCTGGTGAATCTTATGATTATGTGCCTTGGGTTTGCTCTTCTTACAGAATATCTTTTTGGTGTTCTCTGTATTTCCTGGAGTTGAGTATTGGCCTTCCTTGCTAGGTTCGGGAAATTTTCATGGATAATATCCTGAAGAGTGTTTTCCAGCTTGGATTCATTCTCTTCGTCACATTCTGGTACACCTATAAACATAGGTTAAGTCTCATCACATAGTCCCACATTTCTTGGAGATTTTGTTCATTTCTCTTTGCGCTTTTTTCTCTAATCTTGGTTTCTCTTTTTATTTCATTGAGTTGATCTTTGACTTTTGATATTCTTTCTTCTGCCTCGTCAATTCGGCTGCTGAAACTTGTGCATGCTTCGCAAAGTTCTTGTGTTGTGTTTTTTTCGCTCCTTCAATTCATTCGTATTCCTCTCTAAGTTGTCCATTCTTGTTATCATTTCCTTGAATCTTTTTTCAAATATTTTATCAAGGTTCTTAGTTTCTTTGCATTGATTTAGAACATGTTCTTTTAGCTCACTGAAGGTTCTCATCCACCTTCTGAAGTCTGATTCTGTCATTTCGTCACTCTCATTTTCTGTTCAGCTTTGTTCCCTTGCTGGTGAGGAGTTTTCGTCCTTTGTAGAAGGTGAGGTGTTTTTGTTTCGGGTGTTTTCCTCCTTTTTGCGCTGGTTTCTTCCCATCTTTGTGGATTTATCCACCTGTTGTCTTAGTAGTTGCTGACTTTTTGATTGGGTCTCTGAGTGGATGCCCAGGTTGTTGATGATGAAGTATTTCTGTTACTTAGTTTTCCTTCTAATGGTTTAGCCCCTCTGCTGTACGAGTGCTGTGGTCCACTCTAGGCCCTGCTTGTCTGGGGTACACCTGAAGCAGCTGCAGAACTGTGAGGGATGCTACCAGTTTCTTCTTCTGCTATCTTTGTCCCAGAATAATGCCCTCCTAATGTCAGTCTGATTCGTCCGTTTTTGAGGTTGCTCTTTGGATATACAGGGTTCAGGGGGCTGCTTGAGGAGACAGTCTGTACTTTATAAGAGCTGCAGTGCTTAGCTCTGAACTCCGTTGTTCATTCAGGGTTGCTGGGCGGATGTGTCTGCTGCAGCAGATCTTATAAAAGCCACCCTTTTATTTTTCCCTCAGAAGCTCTGTCTCAGGGAGTTGGGGCTTTTTTTATGAGTATCTGTTGCACTGTCCTGCCTGGCTAGGAGGCAGTCTATTCACTATTTTCCTGCCAGGGCTCCACCCTGAAAGCGTGGGTTTGTCCTGCTGCCACAGGGCTCCTTTCTACTGTGGTGTGCTCCGCCCTGTTGGCAGCATCTCTCCGTTATGGCTGGTTGCCTCAGCAATGGCAGGCTGCCTCAGCAGTTGGTGGTACCTCAGTAGGAGCAGATTGCATCCGTATTGGCGGACGTCCCTCCCCCACCGAGCTGCACCGTCCTGGATTCAGTTGACCCTGCAGCAAAACTCTTAACCCTGAGCCCCTCAAATCGCCATGCTGTTTGTCCCCATGAGGGTGGAATGCACTGAGTCCAATCACCTGGTTCCCTGCCTCAGAGTCCCTCCTCTCTCTCTCTCTTTTTCTTTTCTAATTGAATGGTTGACTCTCTCACAGGTGCCCCAGTCGCCTACTGATTGGCCACTGGGATCCATGCGATCTCCCTTGCAGCGGCCCACTGCACCAGCACAAATCGCTCTTCCCAGGAATCTCCTGGTCTTGCTCACCATCCAAGTCCCGTTCAATCAAATGGACATGACAATCTGCCCTCCCAAATCTCAGATTGCCAGTTTAACAGGGCACTGAGACCAGTGAGCTTTGTGTGGGCTGCTGCTGTGCCACCGGCTGAAACAGCCACGCAAGCAGGCTGCGCTGCTCTCCTGTGTGTCTCCTACATCTGGGAATTTGCCAGTTCTGTGGGCAACAAAAGTTCGTCTGAAAATGCAGCTAGGACTCACCCTCTGCACCTACACTGAGAACTGCAATCCTAAGTTGTTTCTATGGCACCATCTTGAAACCTTCTGCCTGGAATTTTTTTTTTAACTAGAATGGCCTTCTTTGGAATTGTGTAAAAAATACCTTGCCTGGATGAGACTTGCCTGTAATTTGCTTTAATTGCGTGTCTTGAAATTGCCTGGAATTGCCTCGCCTGGGATTGCATTGCCAGAAAATGACTTAAATTGCCTTTTCTGTAATTTTCTTGTCTGGGAATGCCTGGAATTGCCTTTCCTGGAATTGCTTGGAATTGCCTTTTTTGGATTTGCCTTGCCTATAGTTGCCTGTAATTGAATTTCCTGGAATTGCCTTTTCTGGAATTGCCTTGTCTTGAGTTAAGTAGAATTGCCTTGCCTGGATTTGCCTGGAATTGCTTCGCCTGAAATTGCTTTGCCTGGAATTGATTAAATGTGCTTTTTGTAAAATTTCCTCCCCTGAAATTGCCTTGCCTTAAATTGATTTGTCTTGCCTCTACTGGAATTGCCTTTCCTGAAATTCCATGGAATTGCCTTGCCTCGAATTTCCTTGCCTAGAATTGCCTGAAATTGCTTTAACTGAAATTATTTTGCCTGGAATTGCCTGGAATTCTCTTGCCTAGAATTGCCTTCTTTGGAATTGCATAGAAATATCTATCCTGGAATTGCCTTGCCTAAAATTTGCTTTATTTTCTTTGCCTGGAATTGCCTGGAATTGCCTCGCCCAAAATTGCCTTGCTGTGAATTAAATGTAATTTCCTTTTCTGTAATTTTTTTTGCTGGAATTTTCTGCAAATTCCTTGCTTGGGATTGCCTGGAATTGCCTTTCTGGAATTGCCTTGCCTGGAGTTTCCTAAAATTTACTTGCCTTGAATTGCATTTTCTGAAATTGCCTTGCCTTGAATTGCCTAAAATTGCCTTGCATGGAATTGCCTGGAATTGCCTTTTCTGGATTTACCTTGTCTGGAGTTTTCTGGAATTGTCTGGTTTGGAATTGCCTTCTCTGGAATTGCCTTTTCTCGAATTTCATAGAATTTTCTTGCCTGAATTTTTTTTGCCTGAATTTTTTTTTCCTGAATTTTCCTGAAATTGCTTTGCCTGGAATTTATTGTACTTTCTAATTCTGAAAATGCCCTGCCTGGAATTTCTTTGCCTAGAAATGTGTTTCCTGGGATTTCCTTGCTTGGTATTGCCTTTTTTGAAGTTTCATAGAAATGCTTTTCCTGGAATTGCCTTGCCTGGAATTCGCTTCAGTTGTGTTGCCTTTCATTGCCTCGCCTGAAATTGCCTTTGTGAGAATTGATTGGAATTTTCTTCTCTGTAATTGTCTTGCTTAGAAATGCCTGAAATTGCGTTTTCCAGAATTGCCTTGTCATAAATTTCCTTGCATGGGGTTTCCTGAAATTTACTTGCCTGGAATTGCCTTTTCTGGAATTGCCTGGAAATGTTTTGCCTGAAATTTGCTTGACTAGAATTGCCTAGAATTGCCTTGCCTGAAATTGACAGTCCTGGACTTTCCTGGAATTGCCTTGCCTTGTATTGCTTTGCCTGGAGTTGCCTGGAATTGCCTTGCCTGGATTCGCCTGGAATTGCCTTGCCTGGATTTGCATGGAATTGCCTTGCCTGGAATAGCCTTGCCTAGAATTGCCTGGATTGTCTCGCCTGGTATTGCATGGAATTGCCTAGATGGAAATTGTTTTGCCAGGAATTGCTTTTCCTGGAAGTGCCTTTAATTGTCTTGCTTCAAATATTTTTGCCTGGAGTTTCGTTGCCTGAATTTGCCTGGAGTTGCCTAGCCTGGATTTTCTTTTCCTGAAATTTTCTCGAATTTCTTTGCCTGGATAGGCCTTGCCTGGAATGGGCTTGCTTGTAATGGCATTGCCTGGAATTGCCTAGCCTGGAATTGTTTAAAATTGTCTTGCCTAAAATTACCTTTTCTGCAATTTACTGAAATTGCTTTGCCTGGAATTGGCTTGCCTGGAGTTGCCTAAAATTGCCTTGCCAGGAATTGCCTTTTATGGAATTGCCAGTAAATACTTTGCCTGGAATTGCCTTGCCTAGAATTGCCTGAAATTGCTTTGCCTCGGATTGCCTTGCCTGAAATTGACTGGAACTGCCTTTTCTGTAATTGCCTTGCCTGGAATTACCTTGCCTGGAATTGCTTGGAATTGCCTTGCCTAGAATAGCCTTGCCTGTAATTGACTGGAATTGCATTGACTGAAATTGTTTTGCCTGGAATTGCCTGGAAATATCATGCCTGATTTGTCGTGCCTGGAATTGCCTGGAATTGCCTTGACTGAAATTGCCTTGCCCTGAATTACCTGGAAATACCATGCCTGATTTGTCATGCCTGGAATTGCCTTTTCTTGAATTTCCTTGTTTTGAATTGGGTAGAATTACCTTTCTTGAAATTGCCTGCAATTGCCTCTTCTGAAATTGATTTGCCTGGAATTGATTGGACTTGCCTTTACTGGAATTTACCTGCCTAGAATAGCCTGCAATTGCCTTGCCTGGAATTGGCTTGCCTGAGATTTCCTGGAATTGCTTTACCTAAAATTTTTTTGCCTGGAATTGCCTAGAATGTTGTTGCCTATAATTGACAATATTGGAATTGTGATAAAATATTTTGCCTGAAAGTGCCTTGCCTGTAATATGCTTAAATTGCCTTGACTGGAATTGCCTGGAATTGTCTCGACTGAAATTGCCTTGGTGGGAATTGATTGGAGTTGCCTTTCATTAATTGTCTTGCCTGGAATTGCCTTGCCTGAAATTTTCTTGCCTTGAGTTGCTTGGAATTGATTTGCTTAGAATTGCCTTTTCTGGAATTGCTGATAAATACCTTGCCTGGAATTGCCTTGCCTAAATTTGGCTTTAGTTGCCTTGCCTGGAATTACCTGAAATTGCCTCGACTTAGATTGCCTTGCCTGAAATTGACTGGAATTGCCTTTTCTGTAATTGTCTTGCCTGAATTTGCCTTGCCTGGAATTGCTTGGAATTGCCTTGCCTAGAATCGCCTGGAATTGATTTGCCTGGAATTGCCTTTTCTGAAATTGCCTTTTCTTGACTTAAGCAAAATATCCTTGCTTAGAATTACCTTGCCTGGAATTCCTTTCCCTGGAAATTTTTTGCCTGGAATTGCCTGAAATTTTCTTAACTAGAATTGCCTTATTTGAAATTGTGTAGAAATGCCTTGCCTTTTAAGTGCCTTGCTTGTAATTTGCTTTAATTACATGTCCTGGAATTGCCTGAAATTGCCTCGTCTGGAATTGCATTGCCGGGAATTGATTGAAATTGCCTTTTCTGTAATTTTCTTGTCTGGAAATGCCTGAAATTGCCTTTTATAGAATTGCCTTGCCTTGAGTTAAGTAGAATTGTCTCGCCTGGAATTGCCTTGCCTAGATTTGCCTGGAATTGCTTTGCCTGAAATTGCTTTGCCTGGAATTGATTGGACGTGCTTTTAGTAAAATTTCCTCACCTGAAATTGCCTTGCCTGGAATTGATTGGTCTTGCCTCTACTGGAATTTCCTTTCCTGGAATTCCCTGGAATTGCCTTGCCTCGAATTGCCTTGCCTGGAATTGCCTGGAATTGCTTTACCTCAAATTATTTTGCCTGGAATTGCCTGGAATTTTTTTCCCAGAATTGCCTTCTTTGGAATTGCATAGAAATGCTTTTCCTGGAATTGCCTTTTCTGAAATTTGCCTTAGTTGCGTTGCCTGGAATTGCCTCGCCTGGGATTGTCTTGCTGGGAGTTTATTGGAATTGCCTTTTCTGTAATTTTCTTGCCTGAAATTTACTGAAAATTTTTTTGCCTGGGATTGCGTGGAATTGCCTATTCTGGAATTGCCTTGCCTGGAATTGCCTTTTCTAAAATTGCCTTGCCTTGAATTGCCTAAAATTGCCTTGTGTGAAATTGCCTGGAATTGCCTTATATGGAATTACCTTGCCTGAAGTTGCCTGGAATTGACTGGTTTGGAATTGCCTTCTCTGGAATTGCCTTTCCTCGAATTGCATAGAATTACCTACACAGATATTGCCTTTTTTAGATTTCCTGGAATTGCTTCACCTAAAATTGGTTTGCCTGGAATTTATTGTACCTGCTTTTTCTGGAAATGCCTTGCCTGGAATTGCCTTGCATTGCCTTTCCTGGAATTCCCTTGCCTAGAAATACTTCTTCTGGGACTTTCTTGCCTGGAATTGCCTTTTCTGAAATTGCGTATAAATGCTTTGCCTGGAATTGCCTTGCCTGAAATTCGCTTTAATTGTATTGTTTGGAATTGCCTCACCTGGAATTGACTTTGTGAGAATTGATTGGAATTGCCTTTCCTTTAATTGTCTTTCTTAGAAATGCCTGGAATTGCGTTGTCCAGAATTGCCTGGAATTGCCTTGCCTGGTGTTGCCCGGAATTGACTTCCCTGAAATTGCCTTTTCTGGAATTGCCTGAAAATGTTTTGAATAAAATTTCCTTGCCTGGAATTGCCTAGAATTGCCTTGCCTGAAATTGACAGTCCTCGAATTTCCTGGAATTGCCTTGCCTTGTATTGCTTTGCCTGGAGTTGCCTGGAATTGCCTTGTCTGGATTTGCCTGGAATTGCCTTGCATGAATATTTATGGAATTGCCTTGCCTTGAATAGCCTTGCCTAGAATTGCCTGGATTGCATCGCCTGGTATTGCCTGGAATTGCCTTGTCAAAAATTGTTTTGCTAGGAGTTGCCTTGCCTGGAATTTTCTTTAATTGCCTTGCATCAAATAATTTTGCCTGGCGTTTCCTTGCCTGAAATTGCCTGGAGTTGCCTACCCTGGATTTTATTTTCCTGAAATTTCCTCGAATTTTGTTGCCTGGAGATGCCTTGCCTGGAATTTGCTGGAATTGCCTTGTTTGTAATTTCCTTGCCTGGAATTGCCTAGCCTTAATAATAATGGAATATCCATGCCGGGAGTTGCCTTGTTTGGAATTTTTTGTATTGCCTTGCCTGTAATTGCCTTGGCTGGAATTGCCTTGCCTGGAATTGCTCTGCCTTGAATGACCTACAATTATTTGTGTGGAACTGCCTTGCCTGGAATTGCTTGGAATTGCTTTGCCTGGAATAGCCTTGTCAGAAATTGCCTGGAATTGCATTGACTGAAATTGCCGTGCCTGGGATTGCCTGGAAATACCATGCCTGATTAGTCATGCCTGGAATTGCCTTTTCTTGAATTTCTTTACCTTGAATTGGGTAGAATTGCCTTGCCTGAAATTGCTTTTTCTGGAATTGCCTGGAATTGCCTCTCCTGGAATTGCTTTGCCTGGAATTGATTGGACTTGCCTTTACTGGAATTTCCCTGCCTACAATTGCCTGGAATTGCGTTGCCTGGAATTGCCTTGCCTGAAATTTCCCAGCCTAGAATTTCCTGGAATTGCCTTGCCTGAAATTTTCTTCCCTGAAATTGCCTGAAATTGCTTTACCTGAATTTTTTTCGCCTGGAATTTCCTGGAATTTTCTTGCCTATAATTGACAATTTTGGAATTTCGAAAAAATTCCATGCCTGGAAGTGCTTGCCTTGCCTGGAAATGCCTCGCCTGAAATTGCCTCGCCTGAAATTGCCTTGCCGGGAATTGATTGGATTTGCCTTTCCTGTAATAGTTTTGCCTAAAATTGCCTGGAATTGCCTTGCCAGGAATTTCCATGCCTGGAGTTGCCTGAAATTGACTTGCCTGGAATTGCCTTGACAGGAATTCTTTTATTGCCTTGCCTGGATTTGCCTTCCCTGGATTTGTCTTGCTTGGGATTGCCTGAAATTGCCTTTCCTGGATTTGCCTGGCCTGAAATTCCCTTGTCTGTAATTTCCTTGCTCAGAATGCCTGGAATTGCCTTGATTGAATTTTTTTGTTTTTGGAATTACCTTGCCTATAATATCCTGGAATTGTTTTCCCTAGAGTGTTTTGGAATTGCCTTGCCTTGAGTTGCCTGAAATTTTCTTGCCTTAATTTGCCTTTTGTGGAATTGACTAGCAATCCCTTGCCAGGAATTGCCTTGTCAGAAATTTGTTTAATTGCATTGCCTGGAATTGCCTTCTTTAGAATTCCCTTGCCTCGAATATCCTAGCCTGGATTTACCTGGTTTCGAATTCCCTTGCCTCGAGTATTTTAGCCTGGAATTGCCTTGCCTGGTATAGTCTTGCCTGGAAATGCCTGGAATTGCCTTGGCTATAATTGCTTTGCCTGGAATTGCCTGGAAATTTCATGCCTGGAATATCCGTGCCTGGAATTGCCTGGAATGGACTTCCCTGTAATTGCCTTGCCTGTAATTGCCTAAAATTGCCTTTCCTGAAATTTCCTGGAATTGCCTTGCTGGAATTGGATTGCCTGGAGTTGCCTGAAATTGCCTTGCCAGGAATTGCCTTTTATTGGAATTGCCGATAAATACCTTGCCTTGGAATTGTCTTGCCTAAATTTGGCTTTAATTGCCTTACATGGAATTGCCTGAAATTGCCTCACCTCGGAATGTCTTGCCTGAAATTTACTGGGATTGTTTTTACTAGAATTGTCTTGCCTGGAATTGCCTTGCCTGGAATTGCTTGAAATTTCCTTGCCTAGAATAGCCTTGCCTGTAATTGCCTTGCCTGAAATTGCCTTGCCTGGAATTGCCTAAAAATACCATGCCTGATTTGCCATGCCTGAAATAACATGGTATTGCCTTTTCTGGAATTGCCTTGCCTTGAATTGCCTAGACTTTCCTTTCCTGAAATTTTATTTTCTGTAATTGCCTAAAATTGCCTCGCCTGAGATTGCCTTGCCAGAAATTGATTAAAATTTCCTTTCCTGTAATTTTCTTTTTCTGGAAATGCCTGGAATTGCCTTGCCTGGAATTGCCTGGTATTGCCTTTTTTGGAATTGCCTTGCCTATAGTTGCCTGGAATTGATTTGCCTGGAATTGTCTTTTCTGGAATTGCCTTTCCTTGAGTTAATTAGAATTGCTTTGCCTGGAATTGCCTTGCCTAGACTCTCTTGCCCAGAATTGCCTTGCCCGGAATTGCCTTTTTTGAAATTGCATAGAAATGCTTTGCCTGGAATTCCCTTGCCTGGAATTCGCTTCAATTGTGTTGTTTGGAATTGCCTCACCTGGAATTGTTTTGCTGGGAATTGATTGAATTTGTCTTTCCTGTAATTGTCTTGCTTAGAAATGCCTGGAATTGCCCTGCCAGGAATTGCCTTGTCTAGAATTGCCTGAAATTTGTTTCCTGGAATTGCCTTGCCTTGATTTGCATCAAATTACCTTGCCTGGAATTGCTTTACCTGGAATTATTTTGTCTGGAATTGCCTGAAATTTTCTTAACTAAAATTGCCTTCTTTGGAATTGTGTAGAAATGCCTTGCCTGGAAGTGCCTTGCCTGTAATTTGCTTTTATTGTGTGTCCTGGAATTGCCTGGAATTGCCTCGCCTGGGATTGCATTGCCAGGAATTGACTGAAATTGCCTTGCCTCAGATTGCCTTGCCTGAAATCGACTGGAATTGCCTTTTCTGTAATTGCCTTGCCTGAAATTGCTTGGAATTGCCTTGCCTAGAATAGCTTTGCCTGGAATTGTTTTGCCTGAAATTGCCTTGCCTGGAATTGCCTAAAAATACAATTCCTGATTTGCCGTGCCTGGAATAACATGGAATTGCCTTTTCTAGAATTGCCTAGACTTTCCTTGCCTGAAATTTTATTGCCTCGCCTGGGATTTCATTGTCGGGAATTTATTGAAATTGCCTTTCCTGTAATTTTCTTGTCTGGAAATACCTGTAATTGTTTTGCCTGGAATTGCCTGGTATTGCCTTTTCTGAAATTGCCTTGCCTATAATTGCCTGGAATTGATTTGCCTGGAATTGCCTTTTATGGAATTGCCTTGCCTTGAGTTAGTAGAATTGCCTTGTCTGAAATTGCCTTTCCTGGATTTTTCTGAAATTGTTTCACCTGAAATTGCTTTGCCTGGAATTGATTGGACGTGCTTTTAGTGAAATTTTCTCTCCTGAAATTGCCTTGCCTGGAAATGATTGGTCTTGCCTCTACTGGAATTGCCTTGCATGGAATTCCCTGGAATTGCCTTGCCTCGAATTGCCTTGCCTGGAATTGCCTGGAATTGCTTCACCTGAAACTTTTTTGCCTGTAATTGCCTGGAAGTTTCTTGCCTAAAATCGCCTTCTTTGGAATTGCGTAGAAATGCCTTGCCTGGAATTGCCTTGCCTAAAATTTGCTTTAATTGCGTTGCCTGGAGTTGCCTGGAATTGCCTCACCTGGGATTGCCTTGCTGGGAATTGATTGGAATTGCCTTTTCTATAATTTTCCTGCCTGGAATTTTCTGCAAATCCCTTGCCTGGAATTGCCTGGAATTGCAGTTTCTGGAATTGCCTTGCCTGGAATTTCGCTGAAATTGCCTTGCCTTGAATTGTGTAGATTTGCCTTGCGTGGAATGGCCTTGCCTGGATTTTCTTCAAATTGCTTGGCCTGAAATTAATTTGTCCTGAATTTATTTTACTTGCTTTTTCAGGATATGCCTTGCATGGAATTTCCTGGCATTGCCTTGCCTGGAATTCCCTTGCCTAGAAATTTTTTTCTGTGATTTCCAAGCCTGGAATTGCCTTGCCTGGAATTGCCTTTGTGTGAATTGAATGGGATTGCCTTTCCTGTAATGGTCTTGCTTAGAAATGCCTGGAATTGCGTTGTCCGAAATTGCCTGAAATTGCCTTGCCAGGAATTCCCTTGCCTGGTGTTGCCTGGAATTGACTTGCCTGGGTTTGCCTTTTCTGGAATTGTCTGAAAAGGTTTTCCCTGAAATTTTCTTGCCTGGGATTGCCTAGATTTGCCTTTCCTAAAAATAACAGTCCTGGAATTTTCTGGAATTGCCTTGCCTTGTATTTCTTTGCCTGGAGTTGCCTGGAATTGCCTTGCCTGGATTTGCCTGGAATTGCCTTGCCTGGATTTGCATGGAATTGCCTTGCCTGGAATTGCCTGGATTACCTCGTCTGGTATTGCCTGGAATTACCTTATCTGAAATTGTTTTGCCAGGAATTGCCTTGCCTGGAAGCGCCTTTAATTGCCTTGCTTCAAATATTTTTGCCTGGAGTTTTCTTGCCTGAAATTGCCTGGAGATGCCTACCATGGATTTTCGTTTCCTAAAATTTCTCGAATTTTTTGCCCGGAGATGCCTTGCCTGGAATTGCCTTGCTTGTAATTGCCTTGCCTGGAATTGCCTAGCCTGGATTCTCATGAAACTTCCATGCCGAGAATTACCTTTCCTGAAATTTCCTGTATTGCCTTGCCTGTAATTGCCTTGGCTGGAATTGGTTGGAATTGCCTTGCCTGGAATTGCTCTGCCTTGAATGGCCTATAAATACTTTTCCTGGAACTGCCTTGCCTGTAATTGCTTGGAATAGCCTTGTCAGAAATTGCCTGGAATTTCATTGACTGAAATTGCCTTTCCTGGAATTGCCTGGAAATATTATGCCTGACTGGTCGTGCCTGGAATTGCCTGGCATTGCCTTGACAGAAATTGCCTTGCTTGCAATTGCCTGGAAATACCATGCCTAACTAGTCGTGCCTGGAATTACCTTTTATAGAATTTCCTTGCCTTGAATTGGGTAGAATTGCCTTGCCTGAAATTGTCTTTCATGGAATTGCCTGGAACTGCCTCTCTTGAAATTGCTTTGCCTGAAATTGATTGGACTTGACTTTACTGGAATTTCCCTGCCTGGAATTGCCTGGAATTGCCTTGCCTGAGCTTTCCTAGAATTACTTTAACTGATATTTTTTTCTTGGAATTGCCTGAAATTTTCTTGCCTATAATTGAAAATTTTGGAATTGCGAAAAAATGCCTTGCCAGGAAGTGCCTTGCCTGGAATTTGCTTAAATTGCCTTGCCTGGAATTGCCTGAAATTGCCTCGCCTGAGATTGCCTTGCCAGGAATTGACTGGAATTGCCTTTTCTGTAATTGTCTTGGCTGGAATTGCCTGGAATTGCGTTGGCAAGAATTTCCTTGCCTGTAGTTGACTGGAATTGCCTTTTTTTGGAATTGCCTGGAAATGCCTTGCCTGAAATTACCTTGACAGGAGTTGTCTTTTATTGCATTGCCTGCAATTGCCTTGCCTGGAATTGCCTTCTTCAGAATTGCCTTGCCTGCAATTGCCTAAAATTGCCTTTCCTGGATTTGCCTGGCCTGGAGTTGCCTTGCCTGGAATTGCCTTACCCAGAATGCCTGGAATTGCCTTGACTGAAATTGGTTTTTTTTTTTTTTTTTTTTTTTTGGAATTACCTTGCCTGTAATTGCCTGGAATTGATTTCCCTAGAGTTTTTTGGAATTGCCTTGTTTTAAGTTGTCTAAAATTTTTTTGCCTATAATTGCCTTTTGTGGAATTGCCTAGAAATTCCCTGCCTGGAATTGCCTTGCCAGAAATTGGTTAAATTGCATTGCCTGGATTGCCTTGCCAGAAATTGGTTAAATTGCATTGCCTGGAATTGCCTTGTTTGAAATTGCCTTGCCTCGATTTGCCTAGACTGGATTTACCTGGAATGGCCTTGCCTGGTATAGCCTTGCCTGGAAATGCCTGGAATTGCATTGGGTGGGATTGCTTTGTCGGGAAATTACAAAAATGGCAATTCCAATCAATTCCCAGCAAGGCAATCCCAAAGGAGGCAATTAGAGGAAATTCCAGGCAATGCAATTAAAGCAAATTTCAGGCAAGACAATTCCAGGCAAAGCATTTCTACGTAATTCCAAAGAAGAAAATTCTAGGCGAGAAACTTCCAGGAAATTCCAGTCAGAAAAGTTTCAGGTAAAGCAATTCCAGGCAATTTCAGGCAAGGCAATTCGAGGCAAGGCAATTCCAGTAGAGGCAAGACCAATCAATTCCAGGCAAGGCAATTTCAAGGCAATTTTTTTGTAATTGATTGGAATTGCCTAAAATTTCCATGCCCGAAATATTGTTGCCTGCAATTGCCTGGAATGGACTTCCCTAAAATTGTCTTTTCTGGAATTTCTTGGAATTGCCTTGCCTGGAATTGTCTTTCCTGGGGTTGCCCGAAATTGCCTTGAAAGGAATTGTCTTTTTTGGAATTGCTAATAAATACCTTGCCTGGAATTGCCTTGCCTAAATTTGGCTTTAATTGTTTTGCCTGGATTTGCCTGAAATTGCCTCGCCTCGGATTGCCTTGCCTGAA
The DNA here is from genome assembly GCA_031835075.1 of Saguinus oedipus. NCBI lineage: Eukaryota > Metazoa > Chordata > Mammalia > Primates > Cebidae > Saguinus > Saguinus oedipus. The sequence goes on from CM063174.1 coordinate 172,756,952, forward strand.
ATTGACTGGAATTGCCTTTTCTGTAATTGCCTTGCCTAAAATTGCTTGGAATTGTTTTGCCTAGAATAGCCTTGTTTGGAATTTTCTTGCCTGAAATTGCCTTGCCTGGAACTGCCTAAAAATACCATGCCCAATTTGCCTTGCCTGGAATAATGTGGAATTGCCTTTTCTGGAATTACCTTGCATTGAATTGCCAAGACTTTCCTTGCCTGAAATTTTATTGTCTGTAATTGCCTGGAATTGCCTCGCCTGGGATTGCTTTGTCGGGAATTGATTGATATTGCCTTTTTTGTAATTTTCTTGTCTGGGAATGCCTGTAATTTCCTTGCCTGGTATTGCCTTTTCTGGAATTGCTTTGTCTTGAGTTAAGTAGAATTTCTTTGTCTGGAATTGACTTGCCTGGTTTGCCTGGAATTGTTTTGCCTAAAATTGCTTTGCCTGGAATTGATTAAACGTGCTTTTAGTGAAATCTTCTCACCTGAAATTGCCTTGCCTGGAATTGATTGGTCTTGCCTCTACTGGAATTGCCTTGCCTCAAATTGCCTTGCCTGAAATTGCCTGGAATTGCTTTACCTGAAACTTTTCTGACTGGAATTGCCTGGAAGTTTCTCGCCTAGAATTTCCTTCTTTGGAATTACGTACAAATGCTTTGCCTGGAATTGTCTTGCCTGAAATTTGCTTTAATTGCATTGCCTGGAATTTCCTCTAATTGCCTCCTTTGGGATTGCCTTGCTGGGAATTGATTGGAATTGCCTTTTTTGTAATTTTCTTGCCTGGAATTTCCTGCAAATTCCTTGCCTGGAATTGCCTGGAATTGCCCTTTCTGGAATTGCCTTGCCTGGAGTTTCCTGAAATTTACTTGCCTGGAATTTCCTTTTCTGAAATTGCCTTGCCTTGAATTGCATAGATTTGCCTTGCGTGGATTGGCCTTGCCTTCATTTTCCTGGAATTGCTTGGCCTGAAATTGCTTTGCCTGGAATTTATTATACTTGCTTTTTCTAGAAATGTTTTGCCTGGAATTGTCTGGCATTGCCTTGCCTGGAATATCCTTGCCTTGAAATGTTTTTTTTCTGGGATTTTCTTGCCTGGAATTGCCTTTTTTGAAATTGCTTAGAAATCCTTATCCTGGAATTGGCTTGCCTGGAATTCACTTTAATTTTGTTGCCTGGAATTGCCTCGCCTGGAAATGCCTTTGCAGGAATTGAATGGAATTGCCTTTCCTGTAATGGCCTTTCTCAGAAAAGCCTGGAATTGCATTGTCCATAATTGCCTGGAATTGCCTTGGCAGAAATTGTCTTGCCTGGGGTTGCCTGGAATTGCCTTTTCTGAAATTGCCTGGAAATGTTTTCCCTGAAATTTGCCTGCCTGGTGTTGCCTAGAATTGCCTTGCCTGAAATTGACAGTCCTGGAATTTCCTGGAATTGCCTTGTTTTGTATTGCTTTGCCTGGTGTTGCCTGAAATTGCCTTGCCTAGGTTTGCCTAAAATTGCCTTTCCTGGATTTGCATAGAATTGCCTTGTCTGGAATAGCCTTGCCTAGAATTGCCTGGATTGCCTCGCCTGGTATTGCCTGAAATTGCCTTGTCAGAAATTGTTTTGCCAGGAATTGCCTTGCCTGGAAGTGCCTTTAATTGCCTTGCTTCGAATATTTTTGCCTGGAGTTTCCTAGCCTGGATTTTCTTTTCCTGAAATTTTCTCTAATTTTTTTTCTGTAGATCCCTTGACTTAAATTGCCTGGAATTGCCTTGCTTGTAATTGCCCTGCCTGGAATTGCCTAGCCTGGATTCCCATGGAACTTCCATGCCGGGAATTGCCTTGCCTGAAATTTCCTGTGTTGCCTTGCCTGTAATTGCCTTGACTGAAATTGGCTGAAATTGCCTTTCCTGGAATTGCTCTTCCTTGAATGGTTTACAATTACTTTGCCTGGAACTGCCTTGCCTGGAATTGCTTGGAACTGCCTTGCCTGGAATAGCCTTGTCTGAAATTGCCTGGAATTGCATTGACTGAAATTGCCTTGCCTGGAATTGCCTGGAAATATCATGCCTGATTAGATGTGCCTGGAATTGCCTGGAATTGCCTTGACTGATATTGCCTTGCCTGCAATTGCCTGTAAATACCATGCCTAATTAGTCGTGCCTAGAATTGCCTTTTCTAGAATTTCCTTGCCTTGAATTGGATAAAATTGCCTTGCCTGAAATTGCCTTTCCTGGAATTGCCTGGAATTGCCTCTCCTGAAATTGCTTTTCCTGGAATGGATTGGAATTGCCTTTACTGAAATTTCCCTGAGTAGAATTGCCTGGAATTACCTTGCCTGAAAATGCCTTGCTGGAAATTGCCTGGAATTGCTTTACCTGGAATTTTTTTATTCTGGAATTGCCTGGATATTTTTTGCCTATAATTGACAATTTGGGAGTTAGGAAAAAATGCGTTTCCTAGAAGTGCCTTGACTGGAATTTGTTTAAATTGCCTTGCCTGGAATTGCCTCACCAGAAATTGCCTTGCTGGGAATTGATGGGAATTGCCTTGCCAGGAATTTTCTTGCCTGGAGTTGCCTGGAATTGACTTGCCTGGAATTGCCTTTTCTGGAATTGCCTGGAAATGCCTTGCCTGGAATTGCCTTCACAGGAATTGTCTTTTATTGTTTTGCCTGCAATTGTTTTGCGTGGAATTGCCTTCCCTGGAGTTGCCTTGCCTTGGATTGCCTGAAATTGTTTTTCCTGGATTTGCCTGGCCTGGAATTGCCTTGCCTGGAATTGCCTTTCCCAGAATGTTTGAAATTGCCTTGACTTGAATTGTTTTTTTTTTTTTGAATTACCTTGCCTATGATTCCCTAGAACTGTTTTCCCTAGAGTTTTTTGGAATTGCCTTGCCTTGAGTTGCCTACAACTTTCTTGCCTAAAATTGCATTTTGTGGAATTGCCTAGAAATTTCTTCTCGAGAATTGCTTTGCCAGAAATTGGTTTAATTGCATTGCCTGGAATTGCCTTGTTTGGAATTGCTTTGCTTCGAATTGCCTAGCCTGGATTTACCTGGAATTTTCTTGGCTGGTATAGCCTTGCCTGGAAATGCCTGAAATTGCCTTGGCTGTAATTGCTTTGCCTGGAAATTTCCTGCCTAGTATATTCGTGCCTGGAATTGCCTGGAATGGACTTCCCTGGAATTGCCTTACCTGGAATAACCTGGAATTGCCTTTCCTGGAATTGGCTTGCCTGGAGTTGTCTGAAATTTCCTTGCTAGAAATTGCATTTTGTGGAATTGCCAATAAATACCTTGCCTGGAATTCCCTTGCCTAAATTTGGCTTTAATTACCTTTCTTGGAATTGCCTGAAATTGCCTCGTTTCAGATTGCCTTGCCTGAAATTGACTGTAATTGCCTTGCCTGAAATTGACTGGAATTGCCTTTTCTGTAATTGTCTTGCCTGGAATTGCCTAAAAATACCATGTCTGATTTGCCATGTTTGGAATAACATGGAATTGCCTTTTCTGGAATTGCCTTGCCTTAAGTTGCCTAGACTTTCCTTGCCTGAAATTTTATTGTGTGTAATTGCCTGGAATTGCCCCTCCTGAAAAATGCCTTGCCAGGAATTGATTAGAATTTTCTTTCCTGTAATTTTCTATTCCTCGAAATGCCTGGAATTGCCTTGCCTGGATTTCCCTGGTATTGCCTTTTCTGGAATTGCCTTGCCTATAGTTGCCTAGAATTGATTTGCCTGAAATTGCCTTTTCTGGAATTGCGTTTCCTTGAGTTAATTAGAATTGCTTTGCCTGGAATTACCTTGCCTAGACTTTCTTGCCCAAAATTGTCTTGCCTGGAATTGCCTTTCTTGAACTTGCATAGAAATGCTTTGTCTGGAATTGCCTATCCTGGAATTTGCTTCAATTGCATTGCTTGGAATTGCTTCGCCTGGAATTGTTTTGCCAGGAATTGATTGAAATTGCCTTTCCTGTAATTGTCTTGCTTAGAAATGCCTAAAATTGCCTTGCCTCGAATTTTCTGGAATTGCCTTGCCAGGAATTTTCTTGCCTAGAATTGCCTGAAATTTGTTTTCCGAAATTTCCTTGCCTGGAATTGCCTGGAATTGCTTTGCCTTGAGTTTCCTGGAATTGCCTTTTCTTGAGTTTTCTCGAATTACCTTGCCTGAAATTTTTTGGAATTGACTTGCTTTTAATTGCCCTGCCTGGAATTGCCTAGCCTGGATTCTCATGGAACTTCCATGCTGGGAGTTGTCTTGCCTGGAATTCCCTGTATTGACTTGCCTGTAATTGCCTTGGCTGGAATTGGCTGGAATTGCCTTTCCTGAAATTGCTCTTCCTTGAATGGTTTACAATTACTTTGCCTGGAACTGCCTTGCCTGGAATTGCTAGGAATTGCCTTGCCTGGAATAGCCTTGTCTGAAATTGCCTGGAATTGCGTTGACTGAAATTGCCTTGCCTGGAAATATTATGCCTGATTAGTCGTGCCTGGAATTGCCTAAAATTGCCTTGACTGAAACTGCCTGAAAATGCCATGCCTGATTAGTCGTGCCTGGAATTGCCTTTTCTAGAATTTCCTTGCCTTGAATTGGGTAGAATTGCCTTGACTTAAATTGCCTTTCCTGGAATAACCTGGAATTGCCTCTCCTGATATTTCTTTGCCTGGAATTAATTGGAATTTACTAAAATTTCCCTGCCTAGAATTGCCTGGAATTGCCTTGCCTGAAATTCTCTTGCCTGAAATTGCCTGGAATTGCTTTACCTGGAATTTTGTTGCCTGGAATTGCCTGAAATTTTCTTGCCTATAATTGACAGTTTTGGAATTGCGAAGAAATACCTTGCCTGGAAATGCCTTGCCTGAAAATTGCTTAAATTGGCTTGCGTGAAATTGCCTCGCCTGAAATTGCCTTGCCGGGAATTGATTGGAATTGCCTTTTTTTGTAATTGTCTTGCCTGGAATTGCCTGGAATTGCCTTGCCTGGAATTGCCTATTCTGGAATTGCCTGAAAATGCCTTGCCTGGAATTGCCTTGACAGGAATTGTCTTTTATTGCCTTGCCTGCAATTGCCTTGCCTGAAATTGCCTTTCCTGGAATTGCCTTGCCTGGCATTCCATGAAAAAATTTTTTTAAATTTGCCTGGTCTGGAATTGCCTTGGCTGGAATTGCTTTGCTGAGAATGCCTGGAATTGCCTTGACTGGAATTGATTTATTTTGAAATTACCTTGCCTAAAATTGCCTAAAATTGTTTTCTCTAGAGTTTTTTGGAATTGCCTTGCCTTTAGTTGCCTGAAATTTTCTTGCCGAAATTTGAATTTTGTGAAATTGCCTAGAAATCCCTTGCCGGGAATTGCCTTGCCAGAAATTGGTTTAATTGCATTGCCTGAAATTGCCTTGTTTGAAATTGCCTTGCCTCAAATTGCCTAGACTGGATATACCTGGAATTGCCTTGCCTGGTATAGCCTTGCCTGGAAATGCCAGGAATTGCCTTGGCTGTAATTACTTTGCCTGGAATTGCCTGGAAATTCCATTCCTAGAATATCCGTGCCTGGAGTTCCCTGGAATGAACTTCCCTGGAATTGCCTTGCCTGGAATTGCCTAAAATTGCCCTGCCTAAAACTGCCTTTCCTGGAATTTCCTGGAATTGCCTTGCCTGTAATTCACTTGCCTAGAGTTGCCTGAAATTTCCTTGCTAGGAATTGTTTTTTTTTTTTTAGAATTGCCAATAAATACCTTGCCTGGAATTGCCTTGCCTTAATTTGGCTTTATTTGCCTTGCCTGTAATTGCCTGAAATTGCATTGTTTCGAATTGCCTTGCCTGAAATTGACTGGAATTGCTTTTTCTGTACTTGTCTTGCCTGTAATTATCTTGCCTGAAATTGCCTTGCCTGGAATTGCCTAAATATACCTTGCCTGATCTGCCATGCCTGGAATAACATGGAATTGCCTTATCTGAAGTTGCCTGTACTTGAATTGCCCAGACTTTTCTTGCCAAATTTTTTTTTAATTTTAAATTTTTATTGCATTTTAAGTTTTGAGGTACATGTGCAGAAGGTGCAAGATAGTTGCTTAGTTACACACATGGCAGTGTGTTTTGCTGCCTTCCTCTTCTTAACCCACATTTGGCATTTCTCCCCAGGCTATCTGTCCCCAGCTCCACTCCCACACTGTCCCTCCCCTATTCACCCTCAATAGACCCCAGTGTGTAGTACCCTCTTCCCTGTGTCCATGTGTTCTCATTTTTCTCACCCATCTATGAGTGAGAATACGTGGTATTTTCTTTTCTGTTCTTGTGTCAGTTTGCTGAGAATGATGTTCCCCAGATTCATCCATGTCCTTACAAAGGACACAAACTCATCATTTTTGATTGCTGCATAATATTCCATGGTGTAGGGTGGAGGCAAGATGGCGTCGTAGAGGTGACTCAGGATTGCAGCTCTCGGTGAAGGCGCAGAGGGTGAGTCCTAGCCGCATTCTCGGATGTTCCTTTTATGCCCACAGAGCGTTGAAAGTCCCAGGTGTGGGAGAGACACGGGACGCTAGCAGCCGGCTAACGCAACCGGCTCCCGCCGCCTCTTCGGCCGGCGCCGCAGCGGGACCCGGCGCGGAACTCACTGGTCTGGGTGCCCTGTTAAACCGGCAATCTGAGATTTGGAAGGGCAGATTGGCATGTCCATCTGATTGAACGGGACTTGGACAATGAGCCAGACCAGGAGTTTCCTGGGAAACGTGATCTGAGCCGGGGTAGTGGGCAGCGGCACGGGAGATCGCACGGATCCCAGTGCCCTATCGGCAGGCTCCTGGGGCGCCAGTGAGAGAGTCGACCTTTCAGCTTGGGGAGAGGAAGAGAGAGAGAGAGAGGACGGACTCTGAGGCAGGGAGCAGGGTGATCGGGCTCGGCGGGTCCCACGCTCACGGGGACAAGCAGGGCGGCGACTGGAGGCGCTTGGGGCTGAGAGTTTTGTTGCCGGCATTTAGGACGGTGCAGCCCGGTCAGGGAGGGGCGTCCACCATTCCTGACAAAGTGCACCCCCACTTAAGTACCGCCCAGGACTGACGCAGCCTGCCGTTGCCGAGGCAACCTGCCATAACAGAGAGAGTCCGCCGGGCCGCAACAGGGCGGACCCGCCTTAGGAGGTCAGAGCCCCGGCAAGCAAATAGTGAATAGACTGCCACCTAGTGGGGCAGGACAGTGCAACAGATACTCATAAAGAAAGCCCCAACTCCCTGAGACAGAGCATCTAAGGGTGAAAAAAAAAAAAGAGTGGTGTTTTATGAGTTCTATTGCAGCAGACATAACCTCCCAACAACCCTGAATGAACAACGGAGCTCACAGCTCAGCACTGGAGCTCCTATAAAGCACAGACTGTCTCCTCAAGCAGCTCCCTGACCTCTGTATATCCAAGGAGTCACCCCAGAAAAGGACTAATCAGACTGACATTTGGCTGGCATCATTCTGGAACAAGGGCAGCAGAAAAAGAAACTGATATCATCCCTCACTGTTCTGCAGCTGCTGCAGGTATACCCCAGACAAGCAGGGCCTGGAGTGGACCTCAGCACTCATACAGCAAAGAGGATAGATCATTAGAGGGAAAACTAAGTAACAGAAATACTTCATCATCAACAATCTCAGTGTCCACACAGAGACCCAATTGAAAAATCAGCCACTACTAAGACAACAGGCGGATAAATCCATAAAGATGGGAAGAAACCAGCGCAAAAAGGAGGAAAGCACCCGAAACCAAAACACCTCACCTCCAAAAAAGGACCAAAACTCCTCACCAGCAAGGGAACAAAGCTGGACGGAGAATGAATGTGACGAAATGACGGAATCAGACTTCAGAAAGTGGATAATGAGAAACTTCAGTGAGCTAAAGGAACATGTTCTAAACCAGTGCAAAGAAACTAAGAACCTTGAAAAAAGATTTGAAAAAAGATTCGAGGAATTGATAACGAGAATGGACAACTTAGAGAGGAATATGAATGAATTGAAGGAGCTGAAAAACTCAACACGAGAACTTCGCGAAGCATGCACAAGTTTCAACAGCCGAATTGACCAAGCAGAAGAAAGAATATCAGAAGTTGAAGATCAACTCAATGAAATAAAACGAGAAACCAAGATTAAAGAAAAAAGCACAAAAAGGAATGAACAAAATCTCCAAGAAATGTGGGACTATGTGAAGAGACCCAACCTACGTTTGATAGGTGTACCAGAATGTGACGAAGAGAATGAATCCAAGCTGGAAAACACTCTTCAGGATATTATCCAGGAAAATTTCCCCAACCTAGCAAGACAGGTCAATACTCAACTCCAGGAAATACAGAGAACACCACAAAGATACTCTGCAAGAAGAGCAACCCCAAGGCACATAATCGTCAGATTCACCAGGGTTGAAACGAAGGAGAAAATACTAAGGGCAGCCAGAGAGAAAGGTCGGGTCACCCACAAAGGGAAGCCCATCAGACTCACAGCAGATCTCTCAGCAGAGACTCTACAAGCCAGAAGAGAGTGGGGGCCAATATTCAACATCCTTAAAGAAAAGAGCTTTCAACCCAGAATTTCATATCCAGCCAAACTGAGCTTCATAAGTGAAGGAAAAATAAAATCCTTCACGAACAAGCAAGTACTCAGAGATTTTGTCACCACTAGGCCTGCTTTACAAGAGCTCCTGAAAGAGGCACTACACATAGAAAGAAACAACCAGTTCCAGCCATCCTAAAAGCATACCAAATGCTAAAGACCATCAACAAAATGAAGAATGTACATGAACCAACGAGCAAAACAGCCAGCTAGCATCAAAATGGCAGTATCAAATTCACACATAACAATATTAACCCTGAATGTAAATGGGCTAAATGCACCAATCAAAAGACACAGGCTGGCAAATTGGATAAAAAACCAAAACCCATCGGTGTGCTCTATCCAGGAAACCCACCTCACATGCAAAGATACACAAAGGCTCAAAATAAAGGGATGGAGGAAGATTTACCAAGCAAATGGAGAGCAAAAAAAAGCAGGAGTTGCAATTCTCATCTCTGATAAAATAGACTTTAAAGTAACAAAGATCAAAAGGGACAAAGAAGGTCATTACATAATGGTAAAAGGATCGATACAACAAGAAGAGATAACGATTCTAAATATATATGGACCCAATGTAGGAGCACCCAAATATATAAGGCAAGTTCTTAATGACTTACAAAGGGACTTAGACTCCCACACAATAATAGTGGGAGACTTTAACACTCCACTGTCAATAGCAGACAGATCAACCAGACAGAAAATTAACAAGGATATCCAGGACTTGAACTCAGACCTGGAACAAGCAAACCTGATAGACATTGACAGAACTCTCCACCCCAAATCCACAGAATATACATTCTTCTCAGCACCACATCACACCTACTCCAAAATTGACCACATAATTGGAAGTAAAGCACTCCTCAGCAAATGCAAAACAACTGAAATCATAACAAACAGTCTCTCAGACCATAGTGCAATCAAGTTGGAACTCAGAATTCAGAAAATAACTCAGAACCGCACAGCTTCATGGAAACTGAACAATTGGCTCTTGAATGTTGATTGGATAAACAATGAAATGAAGGCAGAAATAAAGAAGTTCTTTGAAACCAATGAGAATGAAGACACAACGTACCAGAATCTCTGGGACACATTTAAAGCAGTCTGTAGAGGAAAATATATAGCAATAAGTGCCCACATGAGAAGAATGGAGAGATCCAAAATTGACACCCTATCGTCAAAATTGAAAGAGCTAGAGGAGCAAGATCAAAAAAGCTCAAAACCTAGCCGAAGACAAGAAATAACTAAGATCAGAGCAGAACTGAAGGAGATAGAGACAAGAAAAACCCTTCAAAAAATCAATAAATCTAAGAGCTGGTTTTTCGAAAAGATCAACAAAATAGACAGACCACTAGCCAGACTGATAAAAAAGAAGAGAGAGAACAACCAAATAGATGCAATAAAAAACGATAAAGGGGAAATCACCACAGATTCCACAGAAATTCAAACCATCATCAGAGAATACTACAAACAACTCTATGCACATAAACCAGTAAATCAGGAAGAAATGGATAAATTCCTGGATGCCTGTGTCCTCCCAAGCCTAAACCAGGAGGAAGCCGAAACTATGAATAGACCAATAACAAGGTCTGAAGTTGAGGCAGCAATTAAGAGCCTACCACACAAAAAAAGCCCAGGTCCAGATGGGTTCACAGCCGAATTCTACCAGACACACAAAGAGGATCTGGTACCATTCCTTCTGAAACTATTCCAAATAATCCAAAAAGAGGGAACCCTTCCCAAATCATTTTATGAGACCAACATCATCCTGATACCAAAACCTGGCAGAGACTCAACAAGAAAAGAAAACTTCAGGCCAATATCCATGATGAACATAGATGCAAAAATCTTCAATAAAATACTGGCAAACCGATTGCAACAGCACATTAAAAAACTTATCCATCATGATCAAGTAGGATTTATCCCGGGGATGCAAGGCTGGTTCAACATACGCAAGTCTATAAATGTAATTCACCACATAAACAGAAGCAAAAACAAAAACCACATGATTATCTCAATTGATGCAGAGAAGGCATTTGACAAAATTCAACAGCCCTTTATGCTAAAAACCCTCAATAAACTTGGTATTGATGGAACATATCTCAAAGTAATAAAAGCTATTTATGACAAACCAACAGCCAATATCATACTTAATGGGCAAAAACTGGAAGCATTCCCTTTGAAATCTGGCACTAGACAAGGATGCCCTCTCTCACCACTTCTATTCAACATAGTACTGGAAGTTCTAGCCAGAGTAATCAGGCAAGAAAAAGAAATAAAGGGTATTCAAATAGGAAAGGTGGAAGCCAAATTGTCTCTATTTGCAGACGACATGATAGTATACCTAGAAGACCCCATCACCTCAGCCCAAAAGCTCCTGCAACTGATAAGCAACTTCAGCAAAGTCTCAGGATATAAAATCAATGTGCAAAAATCACAAGCATTCCTATACACCAATAACAGACTTAAAGAGAACCAAATCAAGAACGAACTGCCATTCACAATTGCTACAAAGAAAATAAAATACCTAGGAATACAACTCACTAGGAATGTAAGGGACCTCTTTAAGGAAAACTACAAACAACTGCTCAATGAAATAAGAGAGGACACAAACAGATGGAGAAACATTCCATGTTCGTGGTTAGGAAGAATCAATATCGTGAAAATGGCTATACTGCCCAAAGTAATTTACACAATCAATGCTATCCCCATCAAACTACCATTGAATTTCTTCACAGAACTGGAAAAAACCACCATGAATTTCATATGGAACCAAAAAAGAGCCCGCATAGCCAAGTCAATTCTAAGCAAAAAGAACACAGCGGGAGGCATCACACTACCAGACTTCAAACTATACTACAAGGCTACAGTAATCAAAACAGCATGGTACTGGTACCAAAACAGAGATATAGACCAATGGAACAGAACAGAGGCATCGGAGGCAACACAACACATCTACAACCATATTATCTTTGATAAACCAGACAAAAACAGGCAATGGGGAAAGGATTCCCTATTTAATAAATGGTGTTGGGAAAACTGGCTAGCCATGTGCAGAAAGCAGAAATTGGACCCCTTCCTGACACCTTACACTAAAATTAACTCCAGATGGATTAAAGACTTAAACGTAAGACCCGACACCATAAAAACCCTAGAGGAAAATCTAGGCAAAACCATTCAGGACATAGGAGTAGGCAAGGACTTCATGAACAAAACTCCCAAAGCATTGGCAACAAAAGCCAAAATAGACAAATGGGACTTAATCAAACTCCACAGCTTCTGCACAGCAAAACAAACAGTCACTAGAGTGAATCGGCAACCATCAGAATGGGAAAAAATCTTTGCAGTTTACGCATCTGACAAAGGGCTGATATCCAGAATTTACAAAGAACTCAAACAGATTTACAGGAAAAAAACAAACAAGCCCATTCAAAAATGGGCAAAGGATATGAACAGAAACTTTACGAAAGCAGACATACATGAGGCCAGCAAACATATGAAAAAGTGCTCATCGTCATTGGTCATTAGAGAGATGCAAATCAAAACCACATTGAGATACCATCTCACACCAGTTAGAATGGCGATCATTAAAAAATCTGGAGACAGCAGATGCTGGAGAGGATGTGGAGAAATAGGAACACTCTTACACTGTTGGTGGGAGTGTAAATTAGTTCAACCATTGTGGAAGACAGTGTGGCGATTTCTCAGGGACCTAGAAATAGAAATTCCATTTGACCCAGCAATCCCATTACTGGGTATCTATCCAAAGGATTATAAATCGTTCTACTATAAGGACACATGCACACGAATGTTCATTGCAGCACTGTTTACAATAGCAAAGACCTGGAACCAACCCAAATGCCCAACGATGATAGACTGGACTGGGAAAATGTGGCACATATACACCATGGAATATTATGCAGCAATCAAAAATGATGAGTTTGTGTCCTTTGTAGGGACATGGATGAATCTGGAGAACATCATTCTCAGCAAACTGACACAAGAACAGAAAAAGAAATACCGCATATACTCACTCATAGGTGGGTGAGAAAAATGAGAACACGTGGACACAGAGAGGCGGTCTACTATACACTGGGGACTGTTGGGGGGAATGGGGGAGGGACAGCAGGGGGGGGCCTGGGGGGGATAGCCTGGGGATGAATACCAAGTGTGGGTGAAGGGGAGGAAAGCAGCAAAGCACACTGCCATGTGTGTACCTATGCAACTATCTTGCACGTTCTGCACATGTACCCCCAAACCTATAATGCAATAAAAATTAAAAAAAAAAAAAAAAAAAAAAATATTCCATGGTGTATATGTGCCATATTTTCCCAGGCCATTCTATCATCGATGGGCATTTAGGTTGGTTCCAGGTCTTTGCTATTGTAAACAGTGCTGCAATGAACATTCGTGTGCATGTGTCCTTATAATAGAACGATTTATAGTCCTTTGGATATATACCCAGTAATGGGATTGCTGGGTCAAATGGAAATTCTATTTCTAGGTCCTTGAGGAATCACCGCACTGTCTTCCACAATGGCTGAACTAATTTACACTCCCTCCAACAGTGTAAGAGTGTTCCTATTTCTCCACATCCTCTCCAGCATCTGCTGTCTCCAGATTTTTTAATGATCGCCATTCTAACTGGCGTGAGATGGAATCTCAATGAGGTTTTGATTTGCATCTCTCTAATGACCAGTAATGATGAGCATTTTTTTATATGTTTGATGGCCTCATGCATGTCTTCTTTTGTAAGGTGTCTGTTCATATCCTTTGCCCATTTTTGAATGGGCTTGACTGTTTTATTTTTGTAAATTTGTTTGAGTTCTTTGTAAATTCTGGATATCAGCCCTTTGTCAGTTGGGTAAACTGCAAAGATTTTTTTCCCAATCTGTTGGTTGCCGATTCAATCTAGTGAATGTTTCTTTTGCCGTGCAAAAGCTGTGGAGTTTGATTAGGTCTCATTTCTCTATTTTGGCTTTTGTTGCCAATGCTTTTGGTGTTTTGGTCATGAAGTCCTTGCCTCATCCTATGTCCTGAATGGTTTTACCTAGATTTTCTTCTAGGGTTTTTATGGTGCCAGGTCTTATGTTTAATTCTTTAATCCATCTGGAGTTAATTTTCATGTAAGGCGTCAGGAATGGGTCCAGTTTCTGCTTTCTGCACATGTATAACCAGTTTTCCCAACACCATTTATTAAACAGGGAATCCTTTCCCATTGCTTGTTTTTGTCTGGTTAATCACAGATTATATGATTGTGGATATGTTGATTTGCTTCCGATGCCTCTGTTCTGTTCCATTGGTCTATATCTCTGTTTTGGTACCAGTACCATGCTGTTTTGGTTACTGTAGCCTTGTAGTATAGTTTGAAGTCTGGTAGTGTGATGCCTCACGCTGTGTTCGTTTTGCTTAGCATTGACTTGTCTATGTGGGGTTTCTTTTGGTTCCATATGAAGTTCATGGTGGATTTTTTTAGTTCTGTGAAGAAATTCAATGGTAGCCTGATGACGATAGCGTTGATTCTGTAAATTACTTTGGGCAGTATAGCTATTTTGATTTTGATTCTTCCTAACCATGAACGTGGAATGTTTCTCCATCTGTTCGTGTCCTCTCTTAATTCGTTGAGCAGTGGTTCATAGTTTTCCTTGAAGAGGACCCTTACGTTCCTTGTAAGTTGTATTACTAGGTATTTCATTCTCTTTGTAGCAATTGTGAATGGCAGTTCATTCTTGATTTGGTTCTCTCTAAGTCTGTTATTGTTGTATAGAAATGCTTCTGATTTTTGCACATTGATTTTATATTCTGAGACTTTGCTGAATTGCTTATCAGTTTGAGGAGTTTTTGGGCTGAGGTGATGGGGTCTTCTAGGTATACTATCATGTCGTCTGCAAATAGAGGCAAATTGGCTTCCAACTTTCCTCTTTGAATACCCTTTATTTCTTTTTCTTGCCTGATTGCTCTGGCTAGAACATCCAGTACTATGTTGACTATTCGTAGTGGTGAGTTGCCCTCACTCATAGTGGTGAGAGAGGGCATCCTTGTCTATTGCCGGATTTCAAAGGGAATGCTTCCAGTTTTTGCTCATTAAGTATGATATTGGCTGTTGGTTTGTCGTAAATAACTTTTACTACTTTGAAATATGTTCCATCAATACCGAGTTTATTGAGGGTTTTTAGCATAAAGAGCTGTTGGATTTTGTCAAATGCCTTCTCTGCATCAATTGAGATAATCATGTAGTTTTTGTTTTTGGTTCTGTTAATGTGGTGAATGACGTTTATAGACTTGCATATGTTGAACCAGCCTTGCATCACCGGGATGAATCCTAGTTGGTCATGTTGGATAAGTTTTTTAATGTGCCGTTGCAATCAGTTTGCCAGTATTTTATTGAAGATTTTTGCATCTATGTTCATCATGGATATTGGCCTGAAGTTTTCTTTTCTTGTTGAGTATCTGCGGGTTTTTGGTATCAGGATGATGCTGGTCTCATAAAATGATTTTGGAAGGATTCCCTCTTTTTGAATTACTTGGAATAGTTTCAGGAGGAATGATACCAGCTTCTCTTTGTGTGTCTGGTAGAATTCGGCTGTGAACCCATCTGGACCTGGGCTTTTTTTGTGTGGTAGGCTCTTAATTGCTGCCTCAACATCAGACCTTGTTATTGGTCTATTCATAATTTCGGCTTCCTCCTGGATTAGGCTTGGGAGGACACAGGTGTCCAGGAATTTATCCATTTCTTCTTGGTTTACAAGTATATGTTCATAGAGTTGTAGTATTCTCTGATGATTTTTTTAATTTCTGTGGAATCTGTGGTGATTTACCCATTATCGTTTTTTATTGCATCTATTTGGTTGTTCTCTCTCTTCCTTTTTATCACTCTAGATAGTGGTCTGTCTATTTTGTTGATCTTTTCAAAAAACCAGCTCTTGCGTTTATTAATTTGTAGAAGGGTTTTTAGTGTCTCTGTCTCCTTTAGTTCTGCTCTGATCTTAGTTATTTCTTGTCTTTGGCTAGGTTTTGAGTTTCTTTTTTTCTTTTTAAATTTTTATTGCATTATAGGTTTTGGGGTACATGTGCAGAACGTGCAAGATAGTTGCATAGGTACACACATGGCAGTGTGCTTTGCTGCCTTCCTCCCATTCACCCACACTTGGTATTCATCCCTAGGCTATCCCCGCAGCACCCCCGCTGTCCCTCCCCCATTTCCCCCAACAGTCCCTAGTGTATAGTAGACCATCTCTCTGTGTCCATGGGTTCTTTTTTCTCACCCACCTATGAGTGAGTAAATGCAGTATTTCTTTTTCTGTTCTTGTGTCAGTTTGCTGAGAATGATGTTCTCCAGATTCATCCATGTCCTTACAAAGGACACAAACTCATCATTTTTGATTGCTTCATAATATTCCATGGTGTATATGTGGCACATTTTCCCAGTCCAGTCTATCACTGATGGGCATTTGGGTTGGTTCCAGGTCTTCACTATTGTAAACAGTGCTCAAATGAACATGCGTGTGCATGTGTCCTTATAGTAGAACGATTTAGAGTCTTTTGGATACATACCCAGTAATGGGATTGCTGGGTCAAATGGAATTTCTATTTCTACATCCCTGAGGAATCGCCACACTGTCTTCCACAATGGTTGAACTAATTTACACTCCCACCAACAGTGTAAGAATGTTCCTATTTCTCCACATCCTCTCCAGCATCTTCTGTCTCCAGATTTTTTAATGATCGCCACTCTAACTGGTGTGAGATGATATCTCAATGTGGTTTTGATTTGCATCTCTCTAATGACCAATGATGATGAGCACTTCTTCATATGTTTGTTGGCCTCATGTATGTCTTCTTTTGTAAAGTTTCTGTTCATATTCTTTGTCCATTTTTGAATGGGCTTGTTTGATTTTTTCGGTAAATCTGTTTGAGTTCTTTGTAAATTCTGGATATCAGCCCTTTGTCAGATGTGTAAACTGCAAAGATTCTTTTCCATTCTGATGGTTGCCGATTCACTCTAGTGACTGTTTCTTTTGCCGTGCAGAAGCTGTGGAGTTTGATTAGGTCCCGTTTGTATATTTTGGCTTTTGTTGCCAATGCTTTTGGTGTTTTGTTCATGAAGTCCTTGCCTACTCCTATGTCCTGAACGGTTTTGCCTAGATTTTCTTCTAGGGTCTTTATGGTGTCAGGTCTTATATTTAAGTCTTTAATCCATCTGGAGTTAATTTTAATGTAAGGTGTCAGAAAGGGGTCCAGTTTTTGCTTTCTGCACATGGCTAGCCAGTTTTCCCAACGCCATTTATTAAATAGGGAATCCTTTCCCAATTGCCTATTTTTGTCTGGTTTATCAAAGATAATATGGTTGTACATATGTTGTGTTGCCTCCAATGCTTCTGTTCTGTTCCATTGGTCTATATCTCTGTTTTGGTACCACTACCATGCTGTTTTAATTACTGTAGCCTTGTAGTATTGTTTGAAGTCTGGTAGCGTGATGCCTCCCGCTGTGTTCTTTTTGCTTAGAATTGACTTGGCTATGCGGGCTCTTTTTCGGTTCCATATGAAATTCATGGTGGTTTTTTCCAGTTCTGTGAAGAAATTCAATGGTAGTTTGATGGGGATAGCATTGAATGTGTAAATTACTTTGGGCAATATAACCATTTTCACAATATTGATTCTTTTTAACCACGAACATGGAATGTTTCTCCATCTGTTTGTGTCCTCTCTTATTTCGTTGAGCAGTTGTTTGTAGTTTTCCTTAAAGAGGTCCCTTACATTCCTAGTGAGTTTTATTCCTAGGTATTTTATTTTCTTTGTAGCAATTGTGAATGGTAGTTTGATTTAATTTGGTTCTCTTTAAGTCTGTTATTGTTGTATAGGAATGCTTGTGATTTTTGCACATTGATTTTATATCCTGAGACTTTGCTGAAGTTGCTTATCAGTTTCAGGAGCTTTTGGGCTGAGGTGATGGGGTCTTGTAGGTATACTATCATGTCATCTGCAAATAGAGACAATTTGGCTTCCACCTTTCCTATTTGAATACCCTTTATTTCTTTTTCATGCCTGATTGCTCTGGCTAGAATTTCCAGTACTATGTTGAATAGAAGTGGTGAGAGAGGGCATCCTTGCCTAGTGCCGGATTTCAAAGGGAATGCTTCCAGTTTTTGCCCATTCAGTATGATACTGGCTGTTGGTTTGTCGTAAATAGCTTTTATTACTTTGAGATATGTTCCATCAATACCAAGTTGATTGAGGGTTTTTAGCATAAAGGGCTGTTGAATTTTGTCAGATCCCTTCTCTCCGTCAATTGAGATAATCATGTGGTTATTGTTTTGCTTCTGTTTATGTGGTGAATTACATTTATCGACTTGCGTTTGTTGAACCAGCCTTGCCTCCCCAGGATGAATCCTACTTGATCATGATGGATAAGTTTTCTAATGTGCTGTTGCAATCGATTTGCCAGTATTTTATTGAATATTTTTGCATCTATGTTCATCATGGATATTGGCCTGAAGTTTTCTTTTCTTGTTGAGTCTCTGCCAGGTTTTGGTATCAGGATGATGTTGGTCTCATAAAATGATTTGGGAAGGGTTTCCTCTTTTTGGATTATTTGGAATAGTTTCAGAAGGAATGGTACCAGATCCTCTTTGTGTCTCTGGTAGAATTCTGCTGTGAACCCATCTGGACCTGGGCTTATTTTTGTGTGGTAGGCTCTTAATTGCTGCCTCAACTTCTGACCTTGTTATTGGTCTATTTATAGTTTCGGCTTCCTCCTGGTTTAGGATTGGGAGGACACAGGCGTCCAGGAATTTATCCATTTCTTCCTGATTTACTAGTTTGTGTGCATAGAGTTGTTTGTAGTATTCTCTGATGATGGTTTGAATTTCTGTGGAATCTGTGGTGATTTCCCCTTTATCGTTTTTTATTGTATCTATTTGGTTTTTCTCTCTTTTCTTTTTTATCAGTCTGGCTAGTTGTCTGTCTATTTTATTGATCTTTTCAAAAAACCAGCTCTTAGATTTACTGATTTTTTGAAGGGTTTTTCTTTTCTCTATCTCCTTCAGTTCTACTCTGATCTTAGTTATTTCTTGTCTTCGGCTAGGTTTTGAGCTTTTATGATCTTGCTCCTCTAGCTCTTTCAATTTTGACGATAGGGTGTCAATTTCGGATCTCTCCACTCTTCTCATATGGGCACTTATTGCTATATATTTTCCTCTACAGACTGCTTTAAATATGTCCCAGAGATTCTGGTACGTTGAGTTTTCATTCTCGTTGTTTTCAAAGAACTTCTTTATTTCTGCCTTCATTTCATTGTTTATCCAATCAACATTCAAGAGCCAGTTGTTCAGTTTCCATGAAGCTGTGCGGTTCTGAGTTATTTTCTGAATTTTGAGTTCCAACTTGATTGCACTATGGTCTGAGAGACTGTTTGTTATGATTTCCGTTGTTTTGCATTTGCTGAGGAGTGCTTTTCTTCCAATTATGTGGTCAATGTTGGAGTAGGTGTAATGTGATGCTGAGAAGAATGTATATTCTGTGGATTTGGGGTAGAGAGTACTGTAAATGTCTATCAGGTTTGCTTGTTCCAGGTCTGAGTTCAAGTCCTGGATATTCTTGTTAATTTTCTGTCTGGTTGATCTGTCTTCTATTGACATTGGAGTGTTAAAGTCTCCCACTATTATTGTGTGGGAGTCTAAGTCTCTTTGTAAGTCATTAAGAACTTGCCTTATATATCTGGGTGCTCCTACATTGGGTCCATATATATTTAGAATCGTTAGCTCTTCTTGTTGTATCGATCCTTTTACCATTATGTAATGACCTTCTTTGTCCTTTTTCATCTTTGTTGCTTTAAAGTCTATTTTATCAGAGATGAGAATTGCAACTCCTGATTTTTTTTGCTCTCCATTTGCTTGGTAAATTTTCCTCCATCCTTTTATTTTGAGCCTTTGTGTATCTTTGCGTGTGAGGTGGGTTTCCTGGATACAGCATACTGATGGGTTTTGGTTTTTTACCCAATTTGCCAGTCTGTGTCTTTTGATTTGTGCATTTAGCCCATTTACATTCAGGGTTAATATTTTTATGTGTGAATTTGATACTGCCATTTTGATGCTAGCTGGCTGTTTTGCCCGTTGGTTCATGTACATTCTTCATTTTGTTGATGGTCTTTAGCATTTGATATGCTTTTCGGATGGCTGGAACTGGTTGTTTCTTTCTATGTGTAGTGCCTCTTTCAGGAGCTCTTGTAAAGCAGGCCTAGTGGTGACAAAATCTCTGAGTACTTGCTTGTTCGTGAAGGATTTTATTTTTTCTTCACTTATGAAGCTCAGTTTGGCTGGATATGAAATTCTGGGTTGAAAGCTCTTTTCTTTAAGGATGTTGAATATTGGCCCCCACTCTCTTCTGGCTTGTAGAGTCTCTGCCGAGAGATCTGCTGTGAGTCTGATGGGCTTCCCTTTGTGGGTGACCTGACCTTTCTCTCTGGCTGCCCTTAGTATTTTCTCCTTCGTTTCAACCCTGGTGAATCTGACGATTATGTGCCTTGGGGTTGCTCTTCTTGCAGAGTATCCTTGTGGTGTTCTCTGTATTTCCTGGAGTTGAGTATTGACCTGTCTTGCTAGGTTGGGGAAATTTTCCTGGATAATATCCTGAAGAGTGTTTTCCAGCTTGGATTCATTCTCTTCGTCACATTCTGGTTCACCTATCAAACGTAGGCTGGGTCTCTTCACATAGTCCCACATTTCTTGGAGATTTTCTTCATTCCTTTTTGTACTTTTTTCTTTGATCTTGGTTTCTCGTTTTATTTCATTGAGTTGATCTTCAACTTCTGATATTCTTTCTTCTGCTTGGTCAATTCGGCTGTTGAAACTTGTGCATGCTTTGCCAAGTTCTCGTGTTGTGTTTTTCAGCTCCTTCAATTCATTCATATTCCTCTCTAAGTTGTCCATTCTTGTTATCAATTCCTCGAATCTTTTTTCAAATCTTTTTTCAAGGTTCTTAGTTTCTTTGCACTGGTTTAGTACATGTTCCTTTAGCTCACTGAAGTTTCTCATTATCCAGTTTCTGAAGTCTGATTCCGTCATTTCGTCGCATTCATTCTCCGTCCAGCTTTGTTTCCTTGCTGGTGAGGAGTTTTGGTCCTTTTTTGGAGGTGATTTGTTTTGGTTTCGGGTGCTTTTCTTTTTTTTGCGCTGGTTTCTTCCCATCTTTATGGATTTATCCGCCTGTCGTCTTAGTAGTTGCTGATTTTTCAATTGGGTCTCTGTGTGGACGCTGAGATTGTTGATGATGAAGTATTTCTGTTACTTAGTTTTCCCTCTAATGGTCTATCCCCTCTGCTGTATGAGTGCTGATGTCCACTCCAGGCCCTGCTTGTCTGGGTTATACCTGCAGCAGCTGCGGAACAGTGAGGGATGATATCAGTTTCTTCTTCTGCTGTCCTTGTTCCAGAATAATCCCAGCCAAATATCAGTCTGATTAGTCCTTTTCTGGGGTGACTCCTTGGATATACAGGGGTCAGGGAGCTGCTTGAGGAGACAGTCTGTGCTTTATAGGAGCTCCAGTGCTGAGCTGTGAACTCCGTTGTTCATTCAGCGTTATTGGGGGGTTGTTTATGTCTGCTGCTATAGAACTCATAAAACACCAGCCTTTTTATTCCACCCCTTAGATGCTCTGTCTCAGGGAGTTGGGACTTTCTTTATGAGTATTTGTTGCACTGCCCTGACCCACTAGGTGGCAGTCTATTCACTATTTGCCTGCCGGGGCTCTGACCTGCTAGCGCAGGTCCGCCCTGTTGCTGCTGGTCTCCCTTCTGCTGTGGAGCGTGGAGTCTCTCTGTTATGGCAGGTTGCCTCGGCAATGGCAGGCTGCGTCAGTCCTGGGCCGTACTTCAGTGGGAGTGGACTGCGTCAGCAATGGTGGACGCCTCTCCCTCACCAGGCTGCACCGTCCTAGATGCCGGCAGCAAAACTCTCAGCCCCACGCATCTCCAGTCACCGCCCTGCTTGTCCCCGTGAGTGTGGGACCCGCCGAGCCCTATCACCCAGCTCCCTGCCTCAGAGTCCGTCCTCTCTCTCTCTCTTCCTCTCCCCAAGCTGAAAGTTCAACTCTCTCACTGGCGCCCCAGTAGCCTGCCGATAGGGCACTGGGATCCGTGCAATCTCCCGTGCCGCTGCCCACTACCCCAGCTCAGATCACGCTTCCGTGGAAACTCCTGGTCTGGCTCATTGTCCAAGTCCCATTCAATCAGATGAACGTGCCAATCTGCCCTTCCAAATCTCAAATTGCCGGTTTAACAGGGCACCCAGACCAGTGAGTTCCACGCCAGGTCCCGCTGCAGTGCCGGCCGAAGAGGCTGCATTAGCTGGCTGCACTAGCGTCCCGTGTCTCTCCCACACCTGGGACTTTCAACGCTCTGTGGGCATAAAAGGAACATCCGAGAATGCAGCTAGGACTCACCCTCTGCCCCTTCACTGAGAGCTGCAATCCTGAGTCACCTCTATGATGCCATCTTGCCTCTGCATTCGGTTTTGAGTTTTTTTGATCTTGTTCCTCTAGCTCTTTCAATTTGGACGATAAGGTGTCAATTTTGTATCTCTCCACTCTTCTCATGTGGGCACTTATTGCTATATATTTTCCTCTACAGACTGCTTTAAATGTGTCCCAGAGATTCTGGTATGTTGTGTCTTCGTTCTCGTTCTTTTTGAAGAACTTCTTCATTTCTGCCTTCATTTCATTGTTTATCCAATCAACGTTGAAGAGCCTATTTCTCAGTTTCCAGGAAGCTCTGCGGTTTTGAGTTAGTTTCTGAATTCTGAGTTCTAACTTGATTGCTCTATGGTCTGAGAGACTGTTATGATTTCAGTTGTTTTGCATTTGCTGAGGAGTGCTTTACTTCCAATTATGTGGTTAATTTTAGAGGAGGTGTGATGTGGTGCTGAGAATAATGTATATTCTGTGGATTTAGGGTGGAGAATTCTGTAAATGTCTATCAGGTTTGCTTGTTCCAGGTCTGAGTTCAAGCCCTTGATATCCTTTTAATTTTCTGTCTGGTTGATCTGTCTGATATTGACAGTGGAGTGTTAAACTCTCCTGTTATTATTGTGTGGGAGTCTAAGTCTATTTGTAAGTCGTTAAGAACTTGTCTTATATAACTGGGTGCTCTTGTACTGGGTCCATATATATAGAGAGAATCATTAGTTCTTGTTGTATCGATTCTTCTTCCATTAAGTAATGACCTTCTTTTTCTCTTTTTATCTTTGTTGCTTTAAAGTCTATTTCATCAGAGATGAGAATTGCAACTCCTGCGGTTTTCTGCTCTCCATTTGCTTGGTAAATCTTCCTCCATTGCTTTATTTTGAGCCTTGGTGAATCCTTGCATGTAAGATGGGTTCCCTGGATACAGCACACCTATGGGTTTTGGTTTTTTATCCAATTTGCCAGTCTGTGTCTTTTGATTGATGCATTCAGCCCATTTACATTTTGGGTTAATATTGATATGTGTGAGTTTGATACTGCCATTTTGATGCTAGCTGGGTGTTTTGTCTATTGGTTGATGCAGATTCTTCATTTTGTCGATGCTCTTTAGCATTTGGTATGTTTTTAGAATGGCTGGTACTGGTTGTTTCTTTCTATGTGTAGTGCCTCTTTCAGGCGCTCTTGTAAAGCAGGCCTGGTGGTAACAAAATCTCTGAGTACTTGCTTGTTGGCAAAAGATTTTATTCTTCCTTCACTTATGAAGCTCAGTTTGGCTAGATATGAAATTCTGGGTTGAAAGTTCTTTTCTTTACGGATGTTGAATATTGGCCCCCACTCTCTTCTGGCTTGTAATGTTTCTGTGCAGTCATCTTCTGTGAGTCTGATGGGCTTCTCTTTGTAGGTTATCTGACCCTTCTCTCTGGCTGCCCTTTGTATTTTCTTCTTCATTTCAACCCTGGTGAATCTGACGATTATGTGCCTTGGGGATGCTCTTCTTGCAGAATACCTTTTTGGTGCTCTCTGTATTTCCTGGGGTTGAGTATTGGCCTGCCTTGCTAGGTTGGGAAAATTTTCGTGGATAGTATACTGAAGAGTGTTTTCCAGCTTGGATTCATTCTCTTCGTCACATTCTGGTACACCTATCAAACGTAGGTTATGTCTCTTCACATAGACCCACATTTCTTGGAGATTTTGTTCTTTCATTTTTGCACTTTTTTCTCTAACCTTGGTTTCTCTTTTTATGTCATTGAGTTGATCTTCGACTTCTGATATTCTTTCTTCTGCTTGGTCAATTTGGCTGTTGATACTTCTGCATGCTTCGTGAAGTTCTCGTGTTGTGTTTTTCAGCTCCTTCAATACATTCATATTCCTCTCTAAGTTGTCCATTCTTGTTATCATTTCTTCGAATCTTTTTTCAAATCTTTTTTCAAGGTTCTTAGTTTCTTTGCATTGATTTAGAACATGTTCTTTTAGCTCACTGAAGTTTCTTATTATCCACTTTCTGAAGTCTGATTCCATCATTTTGTCACTCTCATTCTCCGTCCAGCTTTATTCCCTTGCTGGTGAGGAGTTTTGGTCCTTTGTAGGAGGTGAGGTGTTTTGGTTTCGGGTGTTTTCCTCCTTTATGCGCTGGTTTCTTCCCATCTTTGTGGATTTATCCACCTGTCGTCTTAGTAGTTGCTGACTTTTCGATTGGGTCTCTGAGTGGACGCCCAGATTGTTGATGATGAAGTATTTCTGTTACTTAGTTTTCCTTCTAACGGTCTAGCCCCTCTGCTGTACGAGTGCTGATGTCCACTCCAGGCCCTGCTTCTCTGGGGTACACCTGTAGCAGCTGCAGAACAGTGAGGGATGCTACTAGTTTCTTCTTCTGTTATCTTTGTTCCAGGATGATGCCTGCCAAATATCAGTCTGATTAGTTCTTTTTTGAGGTGACTCTTTGGACATACAGGGGTCAGGGAGCTGCTTGAGGAGATGGTCTGTACTTTATAGAAGCTCCTGTGCTGAACTGTGAGCTCTGTTGTTCATTTAGGGTTTTTGGGCGGATGTGTTTGCATCTGTTGCAGCAGAACTTATAACCCCCCCCTTTTTTTTTCTTAGATGCTCTCTCTCAAGGAGTTGGGGATTTCTTTATGAGTATCTGTTGCACTGTCCTGCCCAGCTGGGAGGCAGTCTATTCACTATTTGCCTGTCAGGGCTCCGCCCTGCTAGCGTGGGTCTGCCCTGCTGCCACAGGGCTGTGTTCTACTGTGGTGCACTCCGCCCTGTTGGCAGAGTCTCTCTGTTATGGTTGGTTGCCTCGGCAATGGCAGGCTGGGTCACCTATGGTCTTGTACCTCAGTAGAGGTGGATTGTGTCTGTACTGGTGGACGCCCCTCCCTCACTGAGCTGCACCATCCTGGATTCAGCTGAGCCTGCAGCAAAACTCTCAACCCTGAGCGCCTTGAATCGCCACCCTGCTTGTCCACGTGATGGTGAGACCCGCCAAGCTCGATCGCCTGACTTTCCGCCTCAGAGTCCCTCCTCTCTCTCTCTGTCTTTTTCTCTTCCAGTTAAATGGTTGACTCTCTCACAGGCGCCCCAGTCGCCAGCTGATTGGGCACCGGGATTCATGTGTTCTCCCGTGCAACAGCCCACTGCACTGGCTCAAATCTCTCTTCCCAGGAATCTCCTGGTCTGGCTCACCGTCCCAGTCCCATTCAATCAGATGGAGATGTCAATCTGCCCTTCTAAATCTCAGATTGCCGGTTTAACAGGGCACCCAGACCAGTGAGGTTTGTGCCCGGTGCTGCTGTGCTGTGGCGCCTGCCAAAACAACCACGCAAGCCGAAAGTGCTGTGCTGCTGTCCTGTGTCTCTCCTACACCTGGGAATTTCCCCGTTCCGTGGGCAACAAAGATCTGTCTGAAAATGTGGCTGGAACTTACCCTCTGTGCCTTCACTGAGAGCTTCAATGCCGAGCTCTTTCTATGGAGCCATCTTGGAAATTCTAATCGCCTGAAGTTTTATTGTCTGTGATTGCCTGGAATTGCCTCACCTGGAATTACCTTGCTGGGAATTGATTAGGATTGCCTTTCCTGTAATTTTCTTTTCCTGGAAATGCCTGGAATTGCCTTGCCTGGAATTGCTTGGTATTGCCTTTTCTGGAATTGCCTTGCCTATAGTTGTCTGGAATTGCCTTTCCTTAAGTTAATTAGAATTGCTTTGCCTGGAATTGCCTTGACTAGACTTTCTTGCCCAGAATTGCCTTGCCTGGAATTGCCATTTGTGAAATTGCATAAAAATGCTTTGCCTGGAATTGCCTTGCCTGGAATTGCCTTGCCTAGAATTGCCTGGAATTTGTTTCCTGGAATTCCCTTGCTGGCAATTAATTGGAATTGCCTGTTCTGTAATTTTCTTTCTTGGCAATTCCTGCAAATTTCTTGCCTGGTATTGCCTGGAATTGCCTTTTCTGGAATTGCCTTGCCTGGAATTGCCTGGAATTGACTTCTTTGGAATTGCCTTCTGATGATTTGCCTTTTCTCAAATTGCATAGTATTGTCTTGCCTGAAATTCTCTTACCTGGATTTTCCTGAAATTTCTTCGCCTAAAATTGCTTTGCCTATAATTTATTGTACTTGCTTTTTCTGGAAATGCCTTGCCTGGAATTTCATGGAATTGCCTTGCCTGGAATTCTCTTTCCTAGAAATGCTTTTCCTGGGATTTTCTTGCCTTGATTTGCCTTTTTTGAAATTGTGAAGAAATGCTTTGCCTGGAATTGCCTTGCCTGAAATTCGCTTTAATTGCATTGCCTGGAATTGCCTTGCCTAAAGTTGCCTTTGTCAAAATTGATTGGAATTGCCTTTCCTGTAATTGTCTTGCTTATAAATGCCTGGAATTGTGTTGTCCAGAATTGCCTGGAATTGCCTTGCCAGGAATTGCATTGCCTAGGGTTCCCTGGAATTGACTTGCCTGAAATTGCCTTTTCTGGAATTGCCTGGAAATGTTTTGCCTGAAATTTGCTTGCCTGAAATTGCCTAGAATTACCTTGCCTAAAATTGAAAGTCTTGAAATTTCCTGGAATTGCCTTTCCTTGTATTGCTTTTACTGGAGTTTCCTGGAATTGCCTTGCCTGGATTTGCATGGAATTGCCTTGCCTGGAATAGCCTTGCCTAGAATTGCCTGGATTTCCTCTCCTGGTATTGCCTAAAATTGCCCTGTCAGAAATTGTTTTGCCAGAAATTGCCTTGCCTAGAAGTGCCTTTAATTGCCTTGCTTCAAATATTTTTTCCTGGAGTTTCCTTGCCTGAAATTGCCTGGAGTGCTGCCAAAACAACCACGCAAGCCGAAAGTGCTGTTCTGCTGTCCTGTGTCTCTCCTACACCTGGGAATTTCCCCGTTCCGTGGGCAACAAAGATCTGTCTGAAAATGTGGCTGGAACTTACCCTCTGTGCCTTCACTGAGAGCTTCCTGAAATTTCCTGAGAGCCTAGCCTGGATTTTTTTTACCTGAAATTTTCTCAAATTTCTTTGCCTGGAGATGCCTTGCCTGGAATTGCCTGTAATTGCCTTGCTTGTAATTGCCTTGCCTGGAATTGCCGAGCCTGGATTCTCATGAAACTTGAATGCCGGGAATTGCCTTGCCTGGAATTTCTTGTATTTCCTTTCCTGTAATTGCCTTTGCTAAAATTGGCTGGAATTTCCTTGCCTGGATTTGCTGCGCCTTAAATGGCCTACAATTACTTTGCCTGAAACTGCCTTGCCTGGAATTGCTTGGAATTGCCTTGCCTGGAACAGCCTTTTCTGAATTTGCCTGGAAATGTATTGACTGAAATTGCCCTGCCTGGAATTGCCTGGAAATATCATGCCTGACTAGTCCTGCCTGGAATTGCCTGAAGTTGCCTTGACTGAAATTGACTTGCCTCGAATTGCCTGATAATACCATGCCTGTTTAGTCGTGCCTGCAATAGTCTTTTCTAGAATTTACTTTCCTTGAATTGGGTGGAATTGCCTTGCCTGGAATTGTCTGGAAATATCATGCCTGATTAGTCGTGCCTGGAATTGCCTGAAATTGCCTTGACTGAAATTGCCTTGCCTGGAATTGCCTGGAAATACCATGCCTGATTAGTCACGTTTGGAATTGCCTTTTCTAAAATTTCCTTGCCTTGAATTGGGTAGAATTGCCTTGCCTAAAATTGCCTTTCCTGGAATTGCCTCTCCTGAAATTTCTTTGCCTGGAATTGATTGGACTTGCCTTTATTGGAATTTCCCTGCCTAGAATTGCCTGGAATTGCCTTGCCTGAAATTGCCTTGAATTGCTTTACCTGGATTTTTTTTTGCCTGGCATTGCCTGGAATTTTCTTGCCTATAATTGACAATTTTTGAATTGCGAAGAAATGCCTCGCCTAGAAATGCCTTGCCTGAAATTCGCTTAAATTGCCTTGCCTCACCTGAAATTGTCTTGCTGCGAACTGCGTGGAATTGCCTCGCGTGAAATTGCCTTGCTGGGAATTGATTGGAATTGCATTTCCTGTAATTGTCTTGCCTGGAATTGTCTGGAATTGCCTTGCCTGGAATTGCCTTGCCTGGAGTTGTCTGGAATTGCCTTTAATGGAATTTCCTGGAAATGTCTTCCCTGGAATTGCCTTGACAGGAATTGTCTTTTATTGCATTTCTTGCAATTGCCTTGCCTTCAATTGCCTTCCCTGGAATTGCCTTGCCTGGGATTGCCTGAAATTGCCTTTCCTGGATTTGCCTGGCCTTTAATTGCCTTGCCTGGAATTGCCTTGACTGGAATTGTTTTTCTTGGAATTACCTTGCCTAAAATTTCCTGGAATTGTTTTCTTTAGAGGTTTTTGAAATTGTCTTGCCGTGAGTTGCCTAATTTTCTTGCCTAAAATTGCCTATTTTGGAATTGCCTAGAAATTTCTTGCCAGGAATTGCCTTGCCAGAAATTGGTTTAACTGCATTGCCTGGAATTGCCCTGTTTGAAATTGCCTTGCCTTGAATTGCCTAGCCTGGATTTACCTGCAATTGCCTTGCCTGGAAATTCCTGGAATTGCCTTGGCTGTAATTTATTTTCTTGGAATTGCCTGAAAATTTCATTGCTGGAATATTCGTGCCTGGAATTTCCTGGAATAGACTTCCCTTGAATTGCCTTGCCTGGAATTGCCTAAAATTGCCTTGCCTAAAATTTCCTTTCTTGGAATTTCCTGGAATTGCCTTGCCTGGAATTGCCTTGCCTGGAGTTGCCTTAAATTTTCTTGCTAGGAATTGCCA
This sequence comes from Saguinus oedipus, assembly GCA_031835075.1. Classification (NCBI taxonomy): domain Eukaryota; kingdom Metazoa; phylum Chordata; class Mammalia; order Primates; family Cebidae; genus Saguinus; species Saguinus oedipus. The sequence goes on from CM063174.1 coordinate 172,785,712, forward strand.
TTTTTTGTATTGCCAATAAATACCTTGCCTGGAATTGCCTTGCCTTAATTTTGCTTTAATTACCTCTCCTGGAATTACCTGAAATTGCCTTGTTTTGGATTGCCTTGCCTGAAATTGACTGAAATTGCCTTTTCTGTAATTGCCTTGCCTGGAATTGCCTTTCCTGGAATTACTAATTGCCTTGCCTGTAATTGTCTTGCCTGAAATTGCATTGCCTTGAATTGCCTAAAAATACCATGCCCGATTTGCTGTGCCTGGAATAAAATGGAATTACCTTTTCTGGAATTGCCTTGCGTTAAATTGCCTAGACTTTCCTTGCCTGAAATTTTATTGTCTGTAGTTGCCTGGAATTGCCTCGCCTGGGATTACCTTGCTGGTAATTGATTAGAATTGCCTTTCCTGTAATTTATGTATTCTGGAAATGCCTGGAATTGCCTTACCTGAAATTGCCTGGTATTGCCTTTTGGGAACTGCCTTGCCTATAATTGCCTAAAATTGCATTCCCTGTAATTGCCTTGGCTGAAATTGCCTGGAATTGCCTTGCCTGGAATTCTCCTGTTTGGAATTACCTTGCTTGTAATGGCCTGGAATTGCATTGCCTGGAATTGCCTTCACTGGAATTGCCTTGCATGGAGTTTTTATAAAATTGCCTTGCCTGGAATTGCCTTGCATATACTTGCCTGGTATTGCCTTGCCTTCAGCTGCTTGTTCTGGAATTGCCTACTATTAAAGGCCAGGCAATTCAGGCAAATCCAGGAAAGGCAATTCCAGGCAAGGCTATTCCAGTAAAGGCAAGTCCAAATAATTCCAAGCAAGGCCTTCCCAAAAGAGGCAATTCCAGGCAATTACAGAAAAAAAATTTCAGGCAAGGCAATTCTAGGCAATTCAAGGCAAGGCAATTCCAGAAAACGCAATTCCAGGCAATCTGGAACGCCTGAAATTGCCTTGACTGAAATTGCCTTGCCTGGAATTGCCTGGAAATTCTTTCCTGGAATTGCTTTCCTTGGAATTGCCTTTAATTGTCAGGTTTAAATATGCTTGTCTGTAATTGCCTTGCCTCGAATTGCCTGGAATTGGCTTGCCTGCAATTTCCTGGAATAGCCTTTCTAATGTGTTTTTGCCTGGAATTGACTCGTCTGAAATTTTCCTGCCCAGAATGCCTGGAATTGCCTTGCCTGGAATTGCCTAGCCTGGAAATGCCTTGCATGGAGAATTATGTATACCAGGTAATGCTCAGGACACTATAACATATGTCCTCTCATTCAGAGTTCACTGAATAAGGAATACCTGTAAAGTTTTCAGAAGTCAATTTCATATAGCCACACAGTCAGAGTCTCACGGAATGATATACAACGGGGAAATGTCAAGATTCTATTTTTTATGGCCACTCTTTCAGAACCCAACCTAAAAATGCACTCCTGTGAGTACTTCAGAGCCTCTTTCAGAGCCACTCATTCAGAACCTCATTGAATAATACACATCTCTGGAAAACTCAGGAGTGTATTTCACATGGGCACTCATACAGAACCTCAGTAAGTCATACATACCTGGGGAATACTGAGCAGTCTATTTCATGTAGCCAATCATTCATACAATCATGAAATAGTGCATAATTGTGAAATAGTCTGGATTCTATTTGAGATGATGGCTCATTCAGTGCTACAGTGTAAAATGCACAGCTGTAAAGTAATCAGGAGGTTGTTATATGTAGCCACTCATCCATAACCTTATTAATTAATACACACCTGGGGAATAGTCAGGAGCCTATTTCATGTGACCACTTATTCATAAACTCACTGAATAATACACACTTGGGGAATAGTCAAAGTCTATGTCATATGGCCACTCAATCAGAGCATTATTGAATGATGCACAGCTGGGCAATAGGATTCTATTTCATATGACCACTGATTAAGAGCCTCATTGAATAATGCACACCTGGGCAATAATCAGAAGGCTATGTCATATGAACACTCATTCAGAGCCTCAGTGAATAATGTGCACATGTGAAGTAGCCAGGAGTGTATTTTATACAGCCCCTCATTCAGAGCCTCAGTGAGTAATACACACCTGTGGAGTAGTCAGGATTACATTTTATATGGCCACTCACTCATAGCCTCAGTAAATAATACACAAATGTACAGTGCTCAGCAGTCTATTTCATAAAGCCACTCATTCACAGATTCACTGAATAATAGAAACATGGGGGATAGTCAGCATCCTATTTAATATAACCAGTCATGCAGTGCCTCACAGGGTAATACACACCTGGGGAAGAGTTAGTGGTCTACTTTATCTAGCCACTCATTTACAGCCTCAACGAATAATGCACACCTGTGGAATAAACAATAGGCTATTTTATATGGCCACAAAATTAACGGCTGATTGCATAATGCCCAGCTTTGGAAGAGTGTGGAGTCTATTCCATACGCCCACTTTCTCAGAATCTCAGTCAATACTACACACCTGTGTACTAGTCAGGAGTCTATTTCACATGAACTTTCAGAGCCTCAGTGAATAATGCATACCAGGCAATACTCAGGACGCTGTTACATATGGCCTCTCATTCAGAGCTTCACTGAATAAGGAACATCTGTAGAGTAGTCAGAAATCTATTCTATATAGCCACACATTCAGAGCCTCACTGAATAATATACACCTGGGGAAATTCAAGATTATCTTTTGTATTGCCACTCATTCAGAGCACAACATAAAACTGCATGCCTGGGGAGTACTCAGGAGTCTCTTTCCTATGGCCACTCTTTTAGAGCTTCACTGAATAATACACACCTATGGAAAATCAGGAGTGTATTTCACATGGCCACTCATTCAGAGACCCAAGGAAGAATGATATATTCCTGGCAACATTCAGGAGTCTAGTTTATATGGGCACTTATTCAGAGACTCACTGAATAATGCACACCTCCGGAATAGTCTAGAGTCTATTTGATATGACCGTTCAACCAGTGCCTCAGCGGAAAATGCACACCTGAGGAATAATCAAGAAGCTATAGTCAGGAGACTGTTTCATATGGTCACTCTTTCAGAAACTCACTGAATGATACACACCTAGGGAATAGTCAGCGTCCATGCCATATGGCCACACAATCAGAGCATTTCTGAATGATACACACCTTGAAATTAGATTCTATTTTATATGACGACTGATTGAGAGCCTCATTGAGTAATGCACACCTGGACATTAATCAGGTGGCTATGTCATATGAACACTCCTTCAACGACACAGTGAATTATACCTACCTGGGGAATACTCAGGAGTCTATTTCATAGAGCCAATCATTCAGACAATCATGAAATAGTGCACACTTGTGAAATAGTCTGGAGTCTATTTGATATAATGGTTTATTCAGTGCCTCAGTGGAAAATGCACACGTGAGAAACAGTCAGGAGGCTATTTTATGTCGCCACTCATCTATACCCTTAGTAAGTAATACACACCTGGGGAATAGTCAGGAGTCTATTTCTTGTGGCCACTTTCTCAGAAACTCACTGAATAATACACACCTGACAAATAGTCAGGGCTTATGTCACATGGCCACTCAATCAGAGCATTAGTGAATGATGCACACCTGGGAAATAGTCAGAATTCTTTTTTATATGACCATTGATTAATTGCCTCATTGAATAATGCACACCTGGGCAATAATCAGGAGGCTATGTCATATGAACACTCCTTCAGAGCCACAGTGAAAAATGCACACCCGTGGAGTAGCAAGAAGTTTATTTCATACAGCAACTCATTCAGAGTCTCAGTGAATGATACACACCTGTAGAATAGTCAGGATATCTTTTCATATGGCCACAAACTCATAGTTTCAGTAAATAATGCACAAATCTACAGTACTCAGTAGTCTATTTCATATAGCCACAGATTCAGAGATTCACTGAATAATACAATCATGGGAGATAGTCAGCATTCTATTTCAAATGACCATTCATGCAGAGCCTCACTGAGTAATACCCACGTGGTTAAAAGATAGGAGTCTACTTTATAGCCACGCATTTACAGCCACAGTGAATAATGCACTCTGGAGAATAGACAGTAGTCTATTTTATATGGCCACAAAATTAAAGCCTGAATGAGTAATGCAAAACTTTGTAACAGTAAGTAGTCTATTACATATGCCAATTACTCAGTGTCTCAGTCAATAATACACACCAGGGTAATAGTCAGGAGTCTATTTCATATGTCACCAACTCAAAGTCTCTTTAAATATTAAACACTCGTGGACTAGACCGGAGATTACTTCATATGGCCAAACTTTTAGAGCCTCAGTGAATAAAGCATACCTGGGGAATAGTCAGGACGCTATTACATATTGCCTCTCATTCAGAGCTTCACTGAATAATGAACACGTGTAGAGTAATCAGAAGTCTATTTCATATAGCCACATATTCAGAGCCACGCTGAATAATATACACCTGGAGGAACGTCAGGAATCTATTTCTTATAGCCATACATTCAGAGCCAAACCTTAAAATGCATGCCTGGGGAGTATTCAGGAGTCTCTTTTCTATGGCCATTCTTTCAGAGTCTCACTGAATAATACATACCTATGGAAAAGTCAGGAGTGTATTTCACATGGCCACTCATTCAGAGCCTCACTGAAGAATCAAATATACCTGGGAAATACTCAGGAGTCTATTTCATATAGCCATTTATTCAGAGACTCACTGAATAATGCACACCTCGGGAATAGTCTGGAGTTTATTTGATATGACAGTTCAACAGTGCCTCAGTGAAAAATGCACACCTGAGGAATAGTCAAGAAGCTATAGCTGTTAGACTATTTCATATGGTCACTCTATCAGAAACTCACGGAATAATACACACCCAGAAAATAGAGTTCATGCCATATGGCCACTCAATCAGAGCATTACTGAATGATTTATACCTGGAAAATAGTCAGGATTCTATTTCATATGACCACTGATTGAGAGCCTCATTGAATAATGCACACCTGAATACTAATCAGCAAGCTATGTCATTTAAACACCACTTCAGACCCTCTGTGATTACTACAAACCTAGGGAATACTCAGGAGTCTATTACATAGGCCCCCTCACTCAAAGCCTCACTGAACAATGCATACCTGTTGGGTACTCAGGAGTCTATTTCATATGGCCAGTCATTCAGCACCTCACTGAATGATACACAGGTGGGGAATAGACAGGATTCTATTTAATATGGCCACTCATTCAGCACCTCGCTGAATGACACACAAGTGGGGAATAGTCAGGATTCTATTTAATATGAACACCCATTATGAGCCTCGCTGAATTATGTATGCCTTGAAATTCTGAAAATTTTACTTCCTATTGACCACCCTTCCGAGTCTAATAGAAAAATTAACACATGCTGCAGTGTAAAGAGTAAATGTCGTATGGCTCCTCTTTCATAGCCTCATTAAATAATGTATACCTGTAGAAAAATTTGGAGTCTCATATGGCCATTCATTCAGAGGATCAGTAAATAATGCACACCTGTGAAGTGGCCAGGTATCTCTTTGCGTTGGCCACACATTCAGAACATCAGTGAAAAACACACACTTGTGGTATAGCCAGGAGTCTATTTCATAAGGCCCCTCATTCAGACGCTGAGCGAATAATAAACACTTCAGGAATAATCAGGGATCTGTGATATATTGCCACTTATTCAGAGCCTCAGTGAATAATGCACACCTGGGAAATAGTCAGGAGTCTATTTAAGATGGAAACTCTTTCAGAGACCCCATGAATAATACACACATTGTGGAGAGTCAGGAAACTGTTTCTAATTGCCGCTCACTGAGACTCCCAGGGAATAGTGCACTCTTGAGAAATTGTCAAGAGTCAATCTCATGTGGCAACTCATAGAATACCTCAGTGAATAAGATACACCTGAGGAATAGTCAGAAGTGTATTTCAATTAAGCACACACTAAAAGGCTCAGTGAATTATGCACAACTGGGGAAGGATCAAGAATCAATTTCATCTCGTCTCTCACTCATAGCTTCATTGAATAATGCACGGATGTGGAACAGTCAGGAGCCTAATTGATATAGCTACTCATTCAGAGCCTCTCTGAATAATATGCAACTCGGAGATATTTAGGTGTCTATTTCATATTACCACTGATTCAATGCCTTAGTAAATACTGCATACCATACCTGTGGAGTACTCAGCAATCTATTTCATGTGACCACTCATTCCTCACCTCAGTGAGTAAGGCACACCAGGGGAATAGTCTGGATTCTACTTCTTATAAACACTCATTCAGACCTTCACGGAATAAGGCACACATTTGGAATAATGCACACATTTGGAATAATGAGGATTCTGTTTCATATGGCCACTCATTCAGAGCCTCACTGAATGGTACACACATGTGGAATAGTCTGGAGACTATTTTATATAGCCACTGATTCGGAGCCTCAGTGGATCGTGCATGCCTGAAGAGTACTGAGGATTTTATTTCAAATGACACTTCATTCAAAGCCTCAGTGAATAGTCAAGGGTTTATTTCATATGGCCACTCATTCAGAGCCTCACTGAATGACACACACTTGGGGAATAATCAGGATTCTATTTCAAACGACCAGTATTGGGAGCCAAGCTAAATACTACACACCTTGGGAATAGTGAGGAGTCTCATACGAACAGTCTTTCAGTGCCTCAGTGAATAATACACACCAAAAGAATACTGAGGAGTCCTTTTAATATTGCCTGTCATTCAAATCATTCGAAGAAGTGCAAGTTTGGGGAATTGTCAGGTGTTTATTTAGAATGGCTCCTCATTCAGAGACTCAGTGAAAAATACACACCTAGGAAATTGTCAGGATTCTATTTCCTATGGCCACACATTCAGAGCTTCAGTGAATAATGCACACCTGAGGAATAGTCAGGAGTCTATTTTATATGCCCACTCTTTCAGAGTCTCACTGTGTAACTCACCCCTGTGGAGTACTGAGAGTTCTAGTTCGTATGGCCACTCATTTTGAGCCTCAGTGATTAATACACACCTTGGTCATAGCGAGTAGTTTATTTCTTCAGGCCAATGATTCAGAGACTCAGTGAATTATATACACATGGGACATAGTCAGGAGTCTACTTCATATTGCTCCTCATTCAAAGGCTAAGTGAACAATGAACATCTGTTGTGTCATCAGGAATGTATGTCATATGGCCAGTCATTCAGCACTTCACTGAATGGTACACACGTGGGAAATAGTCGGGATTCTATTTAATATGGACACCCATTTTGAGACTTACTGAATAACCTATACCTGTAGAATAGTGAAGAGTCTATTGCATATGCCTCTTTTTCTGTATCTCACTGAGTACTACACACCTGGGGAATTGTCAGGAGTCTATTTCGTATGGGCTGCATTCAAATCTTCATTTAATAATACACACTTGAAAAAAAATTGGAGTCTCTTTCATATGGCCATTCATTCAGAGCGTAGGAGAATAATGTGCACATGTGGAGTAGCCAGGGTCTATTTCCTTTGGCCACACATTGGGAAAATCAGCAAACCATTCACACCTGTGGAATAGACAGGAGTCTATTTTACACGGCCCCTCATTCATTGCCCCTGTGAATAAAACCCACCTGGAAAATAATCTGGCATCTATTTCACATTGCCTCCCATTCATAGCCTCAGTGAATAATCCACACCTGAGGAATAGTCAGCACTCTATTTCATAGGAATAATTTTTTAGAACGTCCCTTAATAATGCAGGCATGGGGAATATTCAGAAGTCTATTTCACATGGCCACTGATTCACAGCCTCAGTGAATAATGCATAGCTGGGGCATACTCAGCATTCAATTTTATATGGCCACTCATTCAGCACCTCAGTGAATAATGCACACCTGGGGAATTGTCAGGATTATATTTTTTTGGTCACTCATTTAGACCTTGACTTAATAATGAACAGGTTTGGAATAGTCAGGATTCTCTTTCATATGGCCACACATTCAGAGCCTCACGGAACGGTACACACCTGTGGAATAATCAGAAGTCGCTTTCATATTTCCACTCATTCAGAGCCACAGTGAATAATGCACGCATTGGGAGTACTGAGGATTCTATTTCAAATTACCCCTTTTTCAGAGCCTCAGTAAATAATACATACATGGGGAATATTCAAGGCTCTATATCATATGGAAACTCATTTAGAGCTACAGTGAATGATACACGGCTGGGGAATAATTAGTATCCTATTCCATATCACCTGTGATTCAGAGCCAAATTGAATAATGCACACCTTGAGAACAGTCAGGTTTCTCTTTTATATGGACACTTTTTAGAGCCTCAGTGAATAATACACACCAGGGGAATATCAATTAGGTTACTTCATATTGCCCCTCCTTCAGAGTCCTCTGAATAGTGCAAGTTTGGGGAATTTTCAGTTTATTTACAGTGTCCTCTCATTCAGAGCCTCATTGAATAATGCATACTTGGAAAAATCTTAGAGTCTCTTTTATATGGCCATTCATTCAGAGCATCAGTAAAGAATGCACACCAGTGGAGTCGCCAGGTGTCTATTTGTTTTGGTTACTCATTCAGAACATCAGTGAACAATACACACCTGTGGAATAGTCAGAAGTCTATTCCATAGGGCCCCTCATTCAGAGCCCGTGTGAATAAAACACACCTGGAGAATAGTCAGGAGTGTATTTCATATTGAAACTCATTCAGAACCTCAGTAAATAATGCACATCTGGAAAATAGACAGGAGTGTATTTCATATGGACACTTTGTCAGAGACCCTCTGAATAATACACACATGGGGTAGAGTCAGGAGTCTATTTCATATGACCACTCATTGAGAGCCTAAAAAGTACTGCACACCTGTCAGGAGTCTGTTTCATATGACAACTCATTCAGGGCTTCATTGAATAATGAACACCTGTGGAGTAGTCAGGACCCTATTTAAAATAGCCACAAATTAAGCACCTCCCTGAACGATACACACCTGTGTGATAGTCAGAAGTTTATTTGGTATGGACACTCATACAGGACCTCTTTGAATAATGCACATGTGGGGAATAATCACTACCATATTTCATATGTAGATTTGTTTAGAAAAACAATGAATAACGCACACTTGTGGAGTAAAATTGACTCTATTTCACACGGCCATTTTTTCAGTGTTTCAGTGAATTATATATATACAGAGTAGTCGGGAATCTCTTTCATATGGCCACTCGCTCAGGGCCTCAGTGAATAATACACCCCTGGGAAATAGTCAAGAGTCTACTTCTAATGGCTACACATTCATCGTCTCTGTAAATAATGCACACGTGGGGAATAGTCAGGAGTCTTCTTCTTATGCCCACTTCTTCAGAGTCCCATTCAATAATACACACCTGGGGAAGAGTTAAGAGTTTACTTCATAAAGCCACTCATTTAGAGCCTCAGTGAATAATGCACCCCTGGGGAGTAGACGCTAGTCTATTTTATATGGCCACAAAATCAAAGCCTGAGTGAGTAATGCACAACTTTGGAATAGTGAGCACTCTACTCCATATGCCCATTTAATCAGAGTCTCAGTCAATAATACACACCTGAGAAATAGTTAAAAATCTATTTCATATGGCCACTAACTCAAAGCCTCATTAAATAATACACACCTGTGGAATAGTCAGGAGGCTATTTCATATGGCCAAACTTTCAGAGCCTCAGTGAATAATGCACACCTGCGGAATAGACACTAGTCTGTTTTATATGGCCACAAAATCAAAGCCTGAGTGAGTAATGCACAACTTTGGAATTGTGAGGAGTCTATTACATATGCCCACTTAATCAGAGTATCAGTCAATAATACACACCTGAGGAATAACAGAAATCTATTTCATATGGTCACTAACTCAAAGCCTCATTAAATAATACACACACTTGGAATAGTCGGGAGGCTATTTCATATGGCCAAACTTTCTGAGCCTCAGTGAATAATGCATACAGGGGAATACTCAGGACACTATTACATATAGCCTCTCATTCACAGCATCACTGATTAAGGAACACCTGTAGAGTAGTCAGAAGTCTATTTTATATAGCTACACATTCAGAACCTCACTGAATAATACACACCTCAGGGAACGTCAGGATTCTATTTCATAACATAGCTCTTGAGGAGCCCAACCTAAAAATACACTCCTGGGAGTATTCAGGAGTCTCTTTCCTATGGCCACTCATTCAGAGCCTCATTGAATAATACACATCTATGGAAAACTCAGGAGTGTATTTCACATGGCTGCTCATTCAGAGCCTCAGTGAATCATACATACCTGAGGAATACTCAGGAATGTATTTCATATAGCCACTCATTCAGAAACTCATGCAATAATGCACACCTGCCAAATAGTCAGGAGTCTATTTGGGATCATGGTTCATTCAGTGCCTCAGTGGAAAATGCACAGCTGAGGAATAGTCAGGAGACTGTTTTATGTAGCCACTCATCCATACCCTTAGTAAAGAATACACACCTGGGGAATAGCCTGGAGTCCATTTCATGTGGCCACTTATTCATAAACTCACTGAATAATACACACCTGGGGAATAGTCAAAGTCTATGTCATATGGCCCCTCAATCAGAGCATTATTGAATGATGCACAGCTGGGAAATAGTCAGGATTCTATTTCATATGACCACTGATTAAGGGCCTCATTGAATAATGCACACCTGGGCAATAATCAGGAGGCTATATCATATGAACACTCATTCAGAGCCTCAGTGAATAATGCACACATGTGGAGTAGCCAGGAGTGTATTTTATACAGCCCCTCATTCAGAGCCTCAGTGAGTAATACACACCTGTGGAATAGTCAGGATTACATTTCATGTGGCCACTCACTCATAGCCTCAGTGAATAATACACAAATGTACAGTGCTCAGCAGTCTATTTCATATAGCCACTCATTCACAGATTCACTGAATAATAGAAACATGGGGGATAGTCAGCATCCTATTTAATATGACCACTCACGCAGAGCCTCACTGAGTAATACACACCTGGGGAAGAGTTAGTGGTCTACTTTATATAGTCACTCATTTACAGCCTCAACGAATAATGCACACCTGTGGAATAAACAATAGGCTATTTTATATGGCCACAAAATTAATGACTGAGTGATTAATGGCCAGCTTTGGAGTAGTGTGGAGTCTATTCCATATGCCCACTTTCTCAGAATCTCAGTCAATAGTACACACCTGTGTACTAGTCAGGGGTCTATTTTATGTGGCCAAACTTTCAGAGCCTCGGTGAATAATGCGTACCGGGCAATACACAGGATTCTGTTACATATGGCCTCTCATTCAGAGCTTCACTGAATAAGGAACATCTGTAGAGTAGTCAGAAGTCTATTGTACGTAGCCACACATTCAGAGCCTCACTGAATAACATACACCTGTAAAAATTCAAGATTCTATTTCGTATGGAGACTCATTCAGCGCCCAACCTAAATATGCACGCCAGGGGAGTATTCTGAAGTCTCTTTCCTATGGCCACTCTTTCAGGGCCTCACTGAATAATACACACCTATGGAAAATCAGGAGTGTATTTCACATGGCCACTCATTCAGAGACCCAAGGAAGAATGATATATACCTGGCAATATTCAGGAGTCTATTTTATATAGTCACTTATTCAGAGACTCACTGAATAATGCACACCTCGGGAATAGCCTGAAGTCTATTTGATATGACCGTTCAATCGTGCATCAGTGGAAAATGCACACCTGAAGAATAGTCAAGAGACTATAGTCAGGAGACTATTTCATATGGTCACTTGTTCAGAAACCCCATGAATGATACACACCTGGGGAATAGTCAGAGTCCATGCCATATGGCCACTCAATCAGAGCATTACTGAATGATTCACACATGTTAAAGAGTCAGGATTCTATTTCATAGGACCACTGATTGAGAGCCTCATTGAATAATGCACACCTGGATATTAATGAGCTGGCTATGCCATGTAAGCACTTCTTCAGAGCCTCTGTGAATACTACACACCTAGGGAATACTCAGGAGTCTATGACATAGGCTCCCTCATTCAAACCTCACTGAACAATGCATACCTGTTGAGTACTCAGGAGTCTATTTCATATGGCCAGTCATTCAGCATCTCAGTGAATGATACACAGGTGGGGGATAGACAGGATTCTATTTAATATCGCCACTCATTCAGCACCTCACTGAATAATACACACGTGGGGAGTAGTCAGGATTCTATTTAATATGAACAACCACTATGAGCTTCGCTGAATTATGGATGCCTTGGAATCCAGAGAAGTTTATTTTCTATTGACCCCATTTCCAAGTCTAATAGAAAAATTAACACATGCTGCACTGTAAAGAGTAAATGTCGCATGGCGCCTCCTTCAGAGCCTCATTGAATAATGTATACCTGGAGAAAAATTTGGAGTCTCTTTCATATGGCCCTTCATTCAGACGATCAGTAAATAATGCACACCTGTGGAGAGGCCGGGTGTCTCTTTGCGTTGGCCACACATTCAGAACATCAGCGAATAATAAACAATTGTGGTATAGTCAGGAGTCTATTTTATAAGGCCCCTCATTCAGAGGCTGAGAGAATAATACACACTTGAGGAATAATCAGGGATCTATGATATATTGCAACTTATTCAGAGCCTCAGTGAATAATGCACACCTGGGAAATAGTCAGGAGTCTATTTCAGATGGACATTCTTTCAGAGCCCCCATGAATAATACACACATTGTGGAGAGTCAGGGATCTCTTTCTTATTCCCACTCACTGAGACTCCCAGGGAATAGTGCACACTTGGGGAATTGTCAGGAGCCTATCTCATATGGCAACTCATAAAAAATCTCAGTGAATAAGATACACCTGGGGAATAGTCAGAAGTGTATTTCAATTAAGCACACACTAAAAGGCTCAGTTAATTATGCACAACTGGGGAAGGATCAGGAATCAATTTCATCTCTTCTCTCACTCATAGCTTCATTGAATAATGCACTGATGTGGAATAGTCAGGAGCCTAATTGATATAGCTACTCATTCAGAGCCTCTCTGAATAATAGGCAACTCGGAGATATTTAGGTGTCTATTTCATATTACCACTGATTCAACGCCTAAGTAAATACTGCATACCATAGCTGTGGAGTACTCAGCAATGTATTTCATGTGACCACTCATTCCTCACCTCAGTGAGTAATGCACACCAGGGGAATAGTCTGGATTCTATTTCTTTTTTTTTTTTTTTAGTTTTTATTGCATTATAGGTTTTGGGGTACATGTGCAGAACGTGCAGGATAGTTGCATAGGTACACACATGGCAGTGTGTTTTGCTGCCTTCCTCCCCCTCACCCACACTTGGTATTCATCCCCAGGCTATCCCCCCCAGCCCCCCTCGCTGTCCCTCCCCCATTTCCCCCAACAGTCCCCAGTGTATAGTAGACCGCCTCTCTGTGTCCATGTGTTCTCATAAACGCTCATTCAGACCTTCACGGAATAATGCACACATTTGGAATAATGAGGATTCTGTTTCATATGGCCACTCATTCAGAGCCACACTGAATGGTACACACATGTGGAATAGTCTGGAGACTGTTTAATATAGCCACTGATTCAGAGCCTCAGTGGATCATGCACGCCTGAAGAGTACTGAGGATTTTATTTCAAATGACCCTTCATTCAAAGCCTCAGTGTATAGTCAAGGGTCTATTTCATATGGCCACACATTCAGAGCCTCAGTGAATGACAAGCACTTGAGGAATAATCAGGATTCTACTTCATACGACCAGTATTGGGAGCCAAGCTAAATACTGCACACCTTGGGAATAGTGAGGAGTCTCATACGAACAGTCTTTCAGTGCCTCAGTGAATAATACACACCAAAAGAATACTGAGGAGTCCTTTTAATATTGCCCATCATTCAAATCATTCGAAGAAGTGCAAGTTTGGGGAATTGTCAGGTGTTTATTTAGAATGGCTCCTCATTCAGAAACTCAGTGAAAAATACACACCTAGGAAATTGTGAGGATTCTATTTCCTATGGCCACACATTCAGAGCTTCAGTAAATAATGCACACCTGAGGAATAGTCAGGAGTCTATTTTATATGCCCAGTCTTTCAGAGTCTCACTGTGTAACTCACCCCTGTGGAGTACTGAGAGTTCTAGTTCGTATGGCCACTCATTTTGAACCTGAGTGATTAATACACACCTTGGTCATAGCGAGTAGTTTATTTCTTCAGGCCAATAATTCAGAGGCTCAGTGAATTATATACACCTGGGACATAGTCAGGAGTCTACTTCATATTGCTCCTCATTCAAAGGCTAAGTGAACAATGAACATCTGTTGTGTCATCAGGAATGTATGTCATATGGCCAGTCATTCAGCACTTCACTGAATGGTACACACGTGGGGAATAGTCGGGATTCTATTTAATATGGACACCCATTTTGAGACTTACTGAATAACTTATACCTGAAGAATAGTGAAGAGTCTATTGCATATGCCTCTTTTTCTGTATCTCACTGAGTACTACACACCTGGGGAATTGTCAGGAGTCTATTTCATATGGGCTGCATTCAAATCTTCATTTAATAATGCACACTTGAAAAAAATTTGGAGTCTCTTTCATATGGCCATTCATTCAGAGCGTAGGCGAATAATGTGCACATGTGGAGTAGCCAGGGTCTATTTCCTTTGGCCACACATTGAGAAAATCAGCAAACCATACACACCTGTGGAATAGACAGGAGTCTATTTTACACGGCCCCTCATTCATTGCCCCTGTGAATAAAACCCACCTGGAAAATAACCTGGCATCTATTTCACATTGCTTCCCATTCATAGCCTCAGTGAATAATCCACACCTGGTTAATAGTCAGCTCTCTATTGCAGAAGAATACTTTTTCAGAACAGCCCCTTAATAATGCAGGCATGAGGAATATTCAGAAGTCTATTTCACATGGCCACTGATTCACAGCCTTTGTGAATAATGCATACCTGGAAAGTAATCTGCATTCTATTTCATATTGCCATTCATTCAGCACCTCAGGGAATAATGCACACCTGGAGAATATTCAGGATTATATATTTTTTTTTGGTCACTCATTTAGACCTTGACTTAATAATGCAGGCGTTTGGAATAATCAGGATTCTCTTTCATATGGCCACACATTCAGAGCCTCACAGAATGGTACACACCTGTGGAATAATCAGGAATCGCTTTTATATTTCCACTCATTCAGAGCCACAGTGAATAATGCACGCATTTGGAGTACTGAGGATTCTATTTCAAATTACCCCTTTTTCAGAGCCTCAGTGAATAATACATACATGGGGAATATTCAAGGCTCTATATCATATGGAAACTCATTCAGAGCCTCAGTGAATGATATACGGCTGGGGAATAATCAGTATCTTATTCCATATCACCTGTGATTCAGAGCCAAATTGAATAATGCACACCCTGGGAACAGACAGGTTTCTCTTTTATATGGCCACATTTTTAGAGCCTCAGTGAATAATAAACACCAGAGGAATATTGATTAGGTTACTTCATATTGCCAATCATTCAGAGTCCTCTGAATAGTGCAAGTTTGGGGAATTGTCAGGAGTTTATTTACAGTGTCCTCTCATTCAGAGCCTCATTGAATAATGCATACCTGGAAAAATCTTGGAGTCTCTTTCATATGGCCATTCATTCAGAGCATCATTAAAAAATGCACACCGGTGGAGTGGCCAGGTGTCTATTTGTTTTGGCCACACATTCAGAACATCAGTGAATAATACACACCTGTGGAATAGTCAGGAGTCTATTCCATAGGGCCCCTCATTTAGAGCCCGTGTGAATAAAACACACCTGGAGAATAGTCAGGAGTTTATTTAATATTGAAATTCATTCAGAGCCTCAGTGAATAATGCACATCTGGAAATTAGACAGGAGTGTATTTCATATGGACACTTCTTCAGAGACCTTCTGAATAATACACACATGGGATAGAGTCAGGAGTCTATTTCATATGACCACTCAGTGAGAGCCTAAAAAGTACTGCACAGCTGGGGTATTTTCCGGAGTCTGTTTCATATGACAACTCATTCAAGGCTTCAGTGAATTATGAACAACTGTGCAGTAGTCAGGACCCTATTTAAAATAGCCACAATTTAAATACCTCCCTGAATTATACACTCTTGGGTGATAGTAAGAAGTTTATTTTCTATAGACACTCATATAGGACCTCTTTGAATAATGCACATGTGGGGAATAATCACTACTTTATTTCATATAATGTTTTCTTTGGAAAATCAATGAATAACGCACACTTGTAGAGTAAAATGTAATCTATTTCACATGGCCATTTTGTCAGTGTTTTAGTGAATTTTATATATACAGAATAGTCGAGAATCTCTTTCACATGGTCACTCGTTCAGGGCCTCAGTGAATAATACACCCCTGGGAAATAGTCAAGCTACACATTCAGCGTCTCTGTAAATAATACACACGTGGAGAATAGTCCGGAGTCTCTCTTTTTTTTTTTTTGGTGGGAGTATTTGTCTTTATTCAAATTATTATGTGGCATATAGCTAAAGTTTTAAATAAGGTATAATCATGAAGAAGTGAGCTATATGTCTGAATTTTTATAGAAATGTTTATAAATTTTAAAAAACAAAGATTTATATGTCTTATGTACTATTTTCTTATTTTTAATTTTTATTGCATTTTAGGTTTTGGGGTACATGTGCAGAACGTGCAAGATAGTTCCATAGGTACACACATGGCAGTGTGTTTTGCTGCCTTCCTCCCTTTAACCCACACTTGGCATTTCTCCCCAGGCTATCTCTCTCCAGCTCGCCCCCCCGCTTTCCCTCCCCTATTCCCCCCAATAGACCCCAGTGTGTAGTACGCTTCCCTGTGTCCAAGTGTTCTCATTATTCTCACCCGCCTATGAGTAAGAATATGCGGTATTTCCTTTTCTGTTCTTGTGTCAGTTTGCTGAGAATGATGTTCTCCAGATTCATCCATGTCCTTACAAAGAACAAAAACTCATCATTTTTGAATGCTGCATAATATTCCATGGTGTATATGTGCCACATTATCCCAGTCCAGTCTATCATCGATGGGCATTTGGGTTGGTTCCAGGTCTTTGCTATTGTAAACAGTGCTGAAATGAACATTCGTGTGCATGTGTCCTTATAGTAGAACGATTTATAGTCCTTTGGATATATACCCAGTAATGGGATTGCTGGGTCAAATGGAATTTCTATTTCTAGGTCCTTGAGGAATCGCCGCACTGTCTTCCACAATGGTGGAACTAATTAACACTCCCACCAACAGTGTAAGAGTGTTCCTATTTCTCCACATCCTCTCCAGCATCTGTTGTCTTTAGATTTTTTAATGATCGCCGTTCTAACCGGCATGAGATGGTATCTCAATGTGGTTTTGATTTCCATCTCTCTAATGACCAGTGATGATGAGCATTTTTTCATGTGTTTGTTGACCTCAAGTATGTCTTCTTTTGTAAAGTATCTGTTCATATCCTTTGCCCGTTTTGGAATGGGCTTGCTTGGTTTTTTTCCTGTAAATCTGTTTGAGTTCTTTGTAAATTCTGGATATCAGCCCTTTGTCAGATGCGTAATCTGCAAAGATTTTTTTTCCATTCTGATGGTTGCCGATTCACTCTAGTGACTGCTTCTTTTGCTGTGCAAAGCTGTGGAGTTTGATTAGGTCTCATTTCTCTATTTTGGCTTTTGTTGCCAATGCTTTTGGTGTTTTGGTCATGAAGTCCTTGCCTACTCCTATGTCCTGAATGGTTTTGCCTAGATTTTCTTCTAGGGTTTTTATGGTGCCAGGTCTCATGTTTAAGTCTTTAATCCATCTGGAGTTAATTTTAGTGTAAGGTGTCAGGAAGCGTCCAGTTTCTGCTTTCTGCACATGGCTAGCCAGTTTTCCCAACACCATTTATTAAACAGGGAATCCTTTCTTCATTGCTTGCTTTTTTCTGGTTTATTAAAGATTATATGGTTGCAGATATGTTGTATTGCCTTCGATGCCTCTGTTCTGTTCCATTGGTCTATATCTCTGTTTTGGTACCAGTACCATGCTGTTTTGATTACTGTAGCCTTGTAGTATAGTGTGAAGTCCGGTAGTGTGATGCCTCCCGCTAACAACTCAGGATTGCAGCTCTCAGTGAAAGCAAAGAGGGTGAGTCCTAGCTGCATTCTCAGATGGACCTTTGTTCCCCACAGACCGGGAAAAGTCCCATATGTGGGAGTGACACGGGACGCCAGTGCACCCAGAGTTTTGGCTCACGTGGCCGGTTAGACGCCACAGCGCAGCAGCACA
The DNA here is from genome assembly GCA_031835075.1 of Saguinus oedipus. Lineage (NCBI taxonomy): Eukaryota > Metazoa > Chordata > Mammalia > Primates > Cebidae > Saguinus > Saguinus oedipus. The sequence goes on from CM063174.1 coordinate 172,804,057, forward strand.
CGGCACAAAACTCACTGGACTGGGTGCCCTGTTAAACCGGAAATCTGAGATTTTGAAGGGCAGATTGACATGTCCATCTGATTAAATGGGACTTGGACAATGATCCAGACCAGGAGATTCCTGGGAAGCATTATTTGAGCAGGTGCAGTGGGCAGCAGTACGGGAGTGTGCACGGATCCCAGTGTCCTATCAGCAGGCTACTGGGGGGCCAGTGAGAGAGTCAACCGTTCCAATTGGGAGGAAAAAGAGAGAGAGAGAGAGGACGGACTCTGAGGCAGGGAGCCAGGTGATCCAGCTTGGCGGGTCCCACCCTCATGGGGACAAGCAGGGCGGCGATTGGAGGTGCTCTGGGTTGAGAGTTTTGCTGCAGACAAAGCTGAATATAGGACGGTGCAGCCTGGTTGGATAGGGGCGTCCGCCACTAAGGACGCAATCCACCCCTACTGAAGTACCGCCCAGTGCTGACTCAGCCTGCCGTTGCCGAGGCAACCCGCCATAACAGAGAGACTCTGCCAGCAGGGCGGAGCACACCACAGCAGAAGGGAGCTCCATGGCAGCAGAGAGGAACCACGCTAGCGGCGCAGAGCCTCAGCAGGCAAATAGTGAATAGACTACCTCCTAGCTGGGCAGGACAGTGCAACAGGTACTCATAAAGAAAGTCTCAACTCCCTGAGACAGAGCATCTGAGGGAAAAAAAGGGGGGGTTATAAGTTCTACTGCAGAAGACCGAAACACATGTGCCCAACAACCCTGAATGAACAACGGAGATCACAGCTCAGCACTGGAGCTCCTATAAAGTACAGACCATCTTCTCAAGCAGATCACTGACCCCTGTATATCCAAAGAGTCACCTCAGAAAACGACTAATCTGACTGATATTTGGTGGACATCATTCTGGGACAAAGATAGCAGAAGAAGAAAGTGGTAGCATCCCTCACTGTTCTGGAGTCTCTTCATTATGCCCACTTATTCAGAGTACCATTCAATAATACACACCTGGGGAAGAGTTAAGAGTCTACTTCATATAGCCACTCATTTAGAGCCTCAGTGAATAATGCACCCCTGGGGAGTAGACGCTAGTCTATTTTATATGGCCACAAAATCAAAGCCTGAGTGAGTAATGCAGAACTTTGGAATAGTGAGAAGTCTATTCAATATGCCCATTTAATCAGAGTCTCAGTCAATAATACACACCTGAGGAATAGTCAGAAATCTATTTCCTATGGTCACTAACTCAAAGCCTCATCGAATAATACACACCTGTGGAATAGTCAGGAGGCTATTTTATATGGCCAAACTTTCAGAGCCTCAGTGAATAATGCACACCTGCAGAATAGACACTAGTTTGTTTTATATGGCCACAAAATCAAAGCCTGAGTGAGTAATTCACAACTTTGGAATTGTGAAGAGTCTATTACATATGCCCACTTAATCAGAGTATCAGTCAATAATACACACCTGAGAAATAACAGGAATCTATTTCATATGGTCACTAACTCAAAGCCTCATTAAATAATACACACACTTGGAATAGTCGGGAGGCTATTTCATATGGCCAAACTTTCTGAGCCTCAGTGAATAATGCATACAGGGGAATACTCAGGACACTATTACATATGGCCTCTCATTCAGAGCATCACTGATTAAGGAACACCTGTAGAGTAGTCAGAAGTCTATTTCATATAGCTACACATTTAGAGCCTCACTGAATAATACACACCTCAGGGAACGTCAGGATTCTATTTCATAACATAGCTCTTGAAGAGCCCAACCTAAAAATACACTCCTGGGAGTATTCAGGAGTCTCTTTCCTATGGCCACTCATTCAGAGCCTCATTGAATAATACACATCTATGGAAAACTCAGGAATGTATTTCACATGGCCGCTCATTCAGAGCCTCAGTGAATCATACATACCTGAGGAATACTCAGGAGTGTATTTCATATAGCCACTCATTCAGAAACTCATGCAATTATGCACACCTGCCAAATAGTCTGGAGTCTATTTGGGATCATGGTTCATTCAGTGCCTCAGTGGAAAATGCACAGCTGAGGAATAGTCAGGAGACTGTTTTATGCAGCCACTCATCCACACTCTTAGTAAATAATACACACCTGGGGAATAGTCGCGAGTCTATTTCATGTGGCCACTTATTCATAAACTCACTGAATGATACACACCTGGGGAATAGTCAAAGTCTATGTCATATGGCCCCTCAATCAGAGCATTATTGAATGATGCACAGCTGGGAAATAGTCAGGATTCTACTTCATATGACCATTCATTAAGAGCCTCATTGAATAATGCACACCTGAGCAATAATCAGGAGGCTATGTCATATGAACACTCATTCAGAGCCTCAGTGAATAATGCACACATGTTGAGTATCCAGGAGTGTATTTCATACAGCCCCTCATTCAGAGCCTCAGTGAGTAATACACACCTGTGGAGTAGTTAGGATTACATTTCATGTGGCCACTCACTCATAGCCTCAGTAAATAATACACAAATGTACAGTGCTCAGCAGTGTGTTCTATATAGCCACTCATTCACAGATTCACTGAATAATAGAAACATGGGGGATAGTCAGCATCCTATTTAATACGACCAGTCATGCAGAGCCTCACTGAATAATACACACCTGGGGAAGAGTTAGTGGTCTACTTTATATAGCCACTCTTTTACAGCCTCAACGTATAATGCACACCTTCAGAATAAACAATAGGTCATTTTATATGGCCACAAAATTAACGGCTGAGTAAGTAATGCCCAGCTTTGGAAGAGTGTGGAGTCTTTTCCATACGCCCACTTTCTCAGAATCTCAGTCAATAATACACACCTGTGTACTAGTCAGGAGTCTATTTCATATGGCCAATCTTTCAGAGCCTCAGTCAATAATGTGTACCAGGCAATACTCAGGACTCTGTTACATATGGCCTCTCATTCAGAGTTTGACGGAAGAAGGAACAACTGTAGAGTAATTAGAAGTCTATTGTACGTAGCCACACATTCAAAACCTCACGGGATAATACACACCTATGAAAAATAAGGAGTGTATTTCACATGGCCATTCATTTAGAGACCCAAGAAGGAATGATGTATACCTGGAAATATTCAGGAGTCTATTTTATATAGCCACTTATTTAGAGACTCACTGAATAATGCAAACCTCAGGAATAGTCTGGAGTCTATTTAATATGACCGTTACATCAGTGCCTTACTGGAAAATGCACACCTGAGGAATAGTCAAGGAGCTACAGTCAGGAGACTATTTCATATTGTCACTCGTTAAGAAATTCCCTGAATGATATACACCTGGGGAATAGTCTGAGTCCATGCCATATGGCCACTCAATCAGAGCATTACTGAATGACTCACAACTTGGAAATAGTCAGGATTCTATTTCATATGACCACTGATTGAGAGCCTCATTGAATAATGCACACCTGGATAGTAATCGGCTGGATATGCCATGTAAGCACTCCTTCAGAGCCTCTGTGAATACTACACACCTAGGGAATACTCAGGAGCCTATTACTGAGTATATAGCTTTTTTTTTTTGCTAACATTTATATAATATTTAATAATTTATGTACCATATATGTACCTCTACCAATGTCAAGTTCATTGCCATATGCAGAAAAATAGAAATTGAGATCTATAAAGTAAATAGAAGCTCTAATATCCCTCCTACCCACCCCACCCCTGAGGCTCTCTCACACCTGAGGGTCCACGCACTCTTCCCCATGCTGGTACGAGTTTAAACTTCACCGCTAAAGGGTGTAGCAGGTAGGGAGACGCTGGACTGAACAGAAATGTGCTCCTGCAGAAGGTTAGAAGCTGGGGGTGGGGCGGGAGTCAGGTGCTGGGGGCAGGGTGGGAGTCTGGTCCTGGTGGTGGGGGGGCCTGCCAGGAACCACCTTCGGTGACTGGGGGAGTGGGTGGTGACAGACCAGCAAAGCAATGATTGCATTCTGTTAATTCAAAGACCTCCACAGGTGCCCAGGTGCAGTCCACCTGCAAGAACGGAGAGAGGGTGCCCCAGCCACTGCCAGGATAGCAGCACAAGGAGCCTTGGCATTTGTAGGTGCTGGCATCTGTGCTGGGAAGGACCAAAGCCCACACCAGTCTGGGATCTGGCTTTTGACCGTATCTGCCTTGATCTAAATGTCTGAGGAGCTGGATGAAGCAGCCAAACCCGATGAGCTTTTACAGGGGAAAACACAGAGCTGGGGTCTCATGGGCCATGCGGTCACATGTATCTGTGCCTGAACTTCCATTAGATAACCTGAGACTTCTGCCAGCCTGCCTGTGGGGCCAGCACCGTGCTTTCATTCTCATCACAGCACTTAGGGCCGGGATGCGAGGCTCAGCTGCCATGAGGAGGAAATTGCCCAAGTCCCACCATTAGTGGTCAGCACAGGAACTCAGGACTACAACCCTGGAAGGCCGATGCCCGAACACTGAGCCCTGCTACCTCCTGTTTCACGAGACATTTTCCTCTCGTCTCCTAGCATAAGTCTTTGTGTAAACTCCCTTTATCTCAACTGAATGTAAAAGGAAGTGGGATTTTCCACGTGGCATTTGATGTCCGTTAACAGGAAGACACGCTGCAGGATCAGGAGCTCTGGGGACCCCCGGCATCTGACCTCAGTCCTTGGAAAAGGCTGGTGAGGCTGGACCAAGCAGTGGAAGGTGGGAAGGGAAGACCTGGGATGCCAGATGCCTGCACGAGCCCGCCCACAGCAGCCCTCACCCCAGAGCCAGCACTACCTTAGGAGCATGGCCTGGCACCTGCCCAGGGCACTCTGGGCCTTGGGGTGCCCGCCCTGCTGTAGGCTGTGGGCCGTGGCCTCCAGAGCGCTGATCTTTCCCGCCTGTGCCTCCAAGTCCTGCTCCAGCATCTTGTGCTTCCACAGAAGAGGCTCCACGGGGACTAAGGGGTCCCACAGAACCTCACTGCCTGGGGCGTCTTCCTTGCTGCAAAGCCAACGTTCCATCTTCTCCACAGAGCTTAGAAACAGCTGTAGCTCCAGAGCCTGCTGCAGCTGCTGCTGGTGTTCCTGCCAGGCCCCTTCCAGGCTGCTCAGCTCCTGTTCTAAGCCAGCTAGGGCCTGGCGAATGTCAGGTGTAGACGGGTGCCCCGCTGTGAGTAGCCGCTGCCCAGTGCTTCGGGCCAGGCTGATGCTGTCTGTCCAGGAGTCCAGCTCAGCCTTGTGCTCCTGGTGCTCTTCTAACATTCGCCGGGCTTCCGCAGGGCTGCAAGGAGTGGGGCTCACACCCATCTGAGTCCGCAGCCTTTGGGCACCGACCAGCAATTTCTGCAGCATTGCCTGGAGGTTCTGAGCTTGGTGCAAGGCATCCAGCGCCTCCCTCCGCTTCTGGGCCCCGCTCCGGAGCTGCCACCAGCTGCTAGTCATCTCCTGCTGCCTGTGCCTGAGGCCATGGGCTGCCTCGGGGCTTCTCTGGCAGAGGAGGCCCACTTCATGCTCTAGGGACTCCACCTGGGTCTGGATGGGGTGAATTTCCCGCTCCAGCTCCTCATGTTTCCGCAGCAGCCTCTGCATGCTCTCCAGATCCTTCCCGCAGTCCAGGGCCTGGATCAACGCATCCTTCTCCCTAATCCTCTCAGTGACATTGTCCAGCTCTCGTGACAATGTGTGTATCTCCAGGGCCCCTTCGAGCTGCTGCTGGTACCGGAGCAGGTTGCCACGGAAACTTGCCCACCTGTTGTTGAGCTGGCTTCGCCGCTGGCAAATGACCTTGACTTCCTCAGGGTCCCGGTTCTTGAGTTGAAGTGACAAGTCACTGATGCTCCTGATGCGGGCATCACCCACTGTGTCCCCCGCAGAAGCTCCTCGGAACTCGTGGAGCCGCCTTCGGAGCTGCAGGCAGTGCTCAAGGTCCTGGCCCAGGTCGCCAGCACTCACCATCACCTCCTTCTCCTGGATCCAGGCCTCTGCGAGGTCCACTCTCTGCAGGAACTCCAGGAACTTCTGCTTGTCCTCCAGCTCCTGGCCTCTGAGGGCCACCGCCTGCCTCAGGTCTTCCCACTGCTTCCACAGCCCCTGCAGCCGCTGGGAGACCTCTCCTGCTCGAGGGTGGCTCTGTGCCAGGAGATCCTCGCCCTTCTTGGCAACAGAGATCAAGACCTCCTCGTGGGCCCGGAATTCAGCCTCAAAGGCCTGGTGTTTCAGCAGGGGCTTCAGCTTCTCTCTCAGGTCCCCAGCAGGGATCGGCTCCTTCAGCCACTGGGCCTGCACCTGGATCCAGTCCTCAGCCTGGGTTGCGGCCTGGATGAAGCCGGCCATCAGCAGTGAGGCGCACAGGGCGTGTCCCCGGCTCTCTGCCAGCTCCTTCACTCTGGCCCGGCGCTGCAGTACGGCGGGAAGCGGGTCCTGCCCCCGGGGGCCCCGGAGCGCCTTCAGCCGCTCACGCAGGGCTGCCTCCTTCTTGTCCTGGGCAGTCAGAACCTTCAGGAAGACGTTGTGCTTTCGAATCAACTGTTCTACCTCCTCCACCGAGCTCCCCAAGGGACTGGTTTCCAGGGAGACCTCCTGGGCCCTGAGGATCTCCTCCAGGTGGCCACACTCTCTGAGGAACAGCTGCTCCTGCTGCTCGGCCTGCAGCCTCTCTTGCTTCCGTGCCCAGCCCTGGAACACCTGGTCTCGCTGGTCCTGCAGGGCTCGAAGCCCTTCCTGGACCTCCTTGGCGGGTGTCCCTGCAGCCAGGAGCGCCTGCTGACCCAGCTGGCTGGCACGCTGCCACAGCTTCTCCCGGGCCTCCAGCTCTGCCCGGAGCCACTGGTGGGCACTGAGCTTCAGGGGGGCACTGCTGGGCTCCGGCGAGCTCTCCTCCACCTGCAGGTCCTGCCGCACGCGGGCTGCCCAGGAAGTGTAGTCACGCACCTTTTGCTCCTGCTGCCCCTGTTGCTTAGAAGCTCCGCCTCCTGCCTTCCCGCCTCTTTTTTTTTTTTTTTTTTTTTTTTTTTTTGCATCTAAATGATGAAAAACTTTATTCTGCATCAAGGTATCTGGAAGGTGAATCTGCATTTGGGGCACATTATACATGAGGAATGATCCATATATGGTGAGTACAAAACTCAATTATATAATTATTTCTTAGCTAGTACCAGATACTCCAAATTACAAATGCTTAAAAGTAAAATATGATTTGCCATACTAAAAGGCTATAAGTGAAATATGACAGAATTTAAACCAGCAGATATAAATGCAGCACCTATGTGTATATTTTTTAAAAATCAAATATTGGGGGGGAAAATCAAATACTGAGAAAAGCTCTGGCCTTAAACACATCTTACCTGAAATCCAACCAGAAAGCCAGTCCATGATTTTAGCAATTTTAATTCATTGTATGAAAAAAAATTATGAATGCTAGGTAAATTCAGTGACAAAAGGGCACTTTTTGGGTTAAAACTACAAAAGAAACTTGTTTTCTGGAAACATTAAGGAAAACATTTTAAATCATTTTCAAAATGTCTAATTGATATGCTGATCTTCAGAAAAACTTACCTAGTCTGTATAGAAATTCAACTTGAAATAAGAATGAGGCAGGGTGATTTTTTTAAAGGGATGTATATATATGTATATATATATGCATGCCCTTCAGGTCAGTGTAACATGACTGTGATTATCTTACAAACGAAACACAAAATCAGTTCAGAGCAGCGTGGTCTTGGAGACCACCCACACCCAACACAATTGTACATACTGAGCTTTGCTGTCAAGTTAAGGAGTGACCAAATGAGTTCGCTATCAAAGGTCGTTTTCAGAGTCATTCAAATTATATCCCCAAAAGTTTTCTTGTATTCTCTACCCTTTGACTTTTTTTTCTTTCAAAGAACTGATTGCAGAGTATACAGAAATCCAGCTATACTTTATGTACTACTTAAGGTGGAGTCTAATTTTTTTTTTGAATTTATCATTGCTTAAAAATCTTCAAAATAGCTTAGTGAGTGCACATGACAGTGCTGGCCACATGGAGATGTAGCCTTTTATTGCCTTTAAACACTGTCACACCATCTATCACTGTCGCATTGGTCTGTTTGTACTGGCAAACTAAGCATCCTGTAAGACAAGCTTAAAGCTTGCTTTTTGCCAATCAGTTTAAAGTCCTGCATCTCTTCATTGATGCACTTTCTCTAGGTATTGATAGTCAAAAGCACAAAGCATTTATTATGCATTCAATCATGTAGCTAAACAAAAAACTGAAGTCTCCTGAAGCCATTTAAACCAGCTGTTCCAAAACCTCCTGCCACCACTTTGTTCTGTTAGTACCATCAAAAACTTTCTCAACTATAAATGAAAGAATAAATGGTAGTGCTGCTCTCCAGATCAGATATTAGGCACTGCTCCATATCTTTGAACATTTTATTTTTTAACAATAACTGTGTCAAAAGCCTCAAAGGGACAAAATAAAAGACAGTGATTGCGCCTAAAGAAATAGACATGTATGAATTGCCTGACAAAGAATTAAAAATAGCTGTTCTAAGGAAGTTCAATGAATATGAAGAAAATGGCAGAGAAATAATTCAATGAAATAAAATGATCAATGATCAGAATGAGAAATTTAACAAAGAAATTGAAATAATAAAAAAACAAGTAATTGCTAACATTTACTATGCATTGTTCTAATAAAAAAAAGATATAAGGTAAATACTGTTATTTTTAATTTGAGAGAGAATGCATTGAGGCAAAAAGACTAAAGCTTCCCAGTTGGGAAGTGGCCAAGTCAGGTTTTGAAATCAGATTGGCAACTTTTAAACATACGCTCCAAAGTAATAATAAAAATAAAAGAAAAATTAAAAAAAAAAAAGCCTCACAGAACAATACATATCTGTTGGGTACTCTTGGGTACTCAGGAATCTATTTTATATGGCCACTCATTCATCACCTCACTGAATGATACACAGGTGGGGAATAGACAGGATTCTATTTAATATGGCCACTCATTCAGCACCTCGCTGAATGATACACACGTGGGGAATAGTCAGGATTCTATTTAATATGAATACCCATTATGAGCCTCGCTGAATTACGTATGCCTTCGAATCCAGAGAAATTCATTTTCTATTGACCCCATTTTTGAATCTAATAGAAAAATTAACACATGCTGCATTGTAAGGAGTAAATATCGTATGGCTCTTTATTCAGAGCCTCATTGAATAATGTATACGTGGAGATATATTTGGAGTCTCTTTCATATGGCCATTCATTTAGAGGATCACTAAATAATGCACACCTGTGGAGGGGCCAGGTGTCTCTTTGCATTGTCCACACATTCATAACATCATTGAATAATACACACTTGTGGTATAGTCAGGAGTCTATTTTATAAGGCCCCTCATTCAGAGGCTGAGAGAATAATACAGACTTGAGGAATTATCAGGCATCTATGAAATATTGCCACTTATTCAGAGCCTCAGTGAATAATGCACACCTGGGAAATAGTCAGGAGTCTATTTCAGATGGACACTCTTTCAGAGCCCCCCTGAAAAACACACACATTATGGAGAGTCAGGGATCTTTTTCTTATTGCCACCCACTGAGATTCCCAGGGAATAGTGCACACTTGGGGAATTGTCAGGAGTCTATTTCATAAGGCAACTCATATAAAACCTCAGCGAATAAGATACACCTGGGGAATAGTCAGAAGGGTATTTCAATTAAGCACACACTAAAAGGCTCAGTGAATTATGCACAACTGGGGAAGGATCAAGAATCAATTTCATCTCTTCTCTCACTCATAGCTTCATTGAATAATGCACTGATGTGGAATAGTCAGGAGCCTAATTGATATAGCTACTCATTCAGAGCCTCTCTGAATAATATGGAACTCGGGGATATTTAGGTGTCTATTTCATATTACCACTGATTCAACGTCTAAGTAAATAATGCATACCATACCTGTGAAGTACTCAGCAATCTATTTCATGTGACCACTCATTCCCCACCTCAGTGAGTAATGCACACCGGGGGAATAGTCTGGATTCTATTTCTTATAAACACTCATTTAGACCTTCACGGAATAATGCACACATTTGGAATAGTGAGGATTCTGTTTCATATGGCCACTCATTAAGAGCCTCACTGAATGGTACACACATGTGGAATAGTCTGGAGACTGTTTAATATAGCCACTGATTCAGAGCCTCAGTGGATTGTGAACACCTGAAGAGTACTGAGGATTTTATTTCAAATTACCCTTTATTCAAAGCCTCAGTGAAAAGTCAAGGGTCTATTTCATATGGCCACACATTCAGAGCCTCAGTCAATGACACGCACTTGGGGAATAATCAGGATTCCATTTTATACGACCAGTATTGGGAGCCAAGCTAAATACTGCACAACTTGGGAATAGTGAGGAGTCTCAAACGAACAGACTTTCAGTGCCTCAGTGAATAATACACACCAAAAGAATACTGAGGAGTCTTTTTAATATTGCCCATCATTCAAACCATTCGAAGGAGTGCAAGTTTGGGGAATTGTCAGGTGTTTATTTAGAATGGCTCCTCATTCAGAGACTCAGTGAAAAATACAAACCTAGGAAATTGTGAGGATTCTATTTCCTATGGCCACACATTGAGAGCCTCAGTGAATAATGCACACCTGAGGAATATTCAGAAGTCTATTTTATATGCCCACTCTTTCAGAGTCTCACTGTGTAACTCACCCCTGTGGAGTACTGAGAAGTCTAGTCCATATGGCCACTCATTTTGAGCCTCAGTGATTAATACACACCATAGTTATAGCCAGGAGTTCATTTCTTCAGGCCAATCATTCAGAGGCTCAGTGAATTATACACACCTGGGACATAGTCAGGAGTCTACTTCATATTGCTCCTCATTCAAAGGCTAAGTGAACAATGAACATCTGTTGTGTTATCAGGAATGTATGTCATATGGCCAGTCATTCAGCACTTCACTGAATGATACACACGTGAGGAATGGTCGGGATTCTATTTAATATGGAAACCCATTTTGAGACTCACTGAATAACCTATACCTGTAGAATAGTGAGGAGTCTATTGCATATGCCTCTTTTTCGTTATCTCACTGAGTACTACACACCTGGGGAATTGTCAGGAGTCTATTTCATATGGGCTGCATTCAAATCCTCATTTAATAATGCACACTTGAAAAAATTTGGAGTCTCTTTCACGTGGCCATTCACTCAGAGCATTGGAGAAAAATGTACACATGTGGAGTAGCCAGGGTTTATTTCCTTTGGCCACACATTGAGAAAATCAGCAAATCATACACACCTGTGGAATAGACAGGAGTCTATTTTACATGGCCCCTCATTCATTGCCCCTGTGAATAAAACCCACCTGAAAAATAATCTGGCATCTGTTTTACATTGCCTCCCATTCATAGCCTCAGTGAGTTATCCACACCTGGGGAATAGTCAGCACTCTATTTCATAGGAATACTTTTTCAGAACCTCCCTTAATAATGCAGGCATGGGGAATATTCAGAAGTCTATTTCACATGGCCACTGATTCACAGCCTCAGTGAATCATGCATACCTGGTGAATACTCAGCATTCTATTTCATATGACCACTCATTCAGCACCTCAGTGAATAATGCACACCTGGGGAATAGTTAGGATTATATTCTTTTGTCACTCATTTAGATCTTAATAATGCAGACGTTTGGAATAATCAGGATTCTCTTTCATATGGCCACACATTCAGAGCCTCACAGAATGGTACACACCTGTGGAATAATCAGGAGTCGCTTTTATATTTCCACTCATTCAGAGCCACAGTGAATAATGCACGCATTGGGAGTACTGAGGATTCTATTTCAAATTACCCCTTTTTCACAGCCTCAGTGAATAATACATACATGAGGAATATTCAAGGCTCTATATCATATGGAAACTCATTCAGAGCCTCAGTGAATGATATACGGCTGGGGAATAATCAGTATCTTATTCCATGTCACCTGTGATTCAGAGCCAATTGAATAATGCATACTTTGGGAACAGACAGGTTTCTCTTTCATATGGACACTTTTTTAGAGCCTCAGTGAATAATACACACCAGGGGAATATCGATCAGGTTACTTCATATTGCCACTCATTCAGAGTCCTCTTAATAGTGCAAGTTTGCGGAATTGTCAGGAAATTATTTACAGTGTCCTCTCCTTCAGAGCCTCATTGAATACTGCATACCTGGAAAAGTTTTAGAGTCTCTTTCTTATAGCCATTTATTCAGAGCGTCAGTAAGGAATGCACACTGGTGGAGTCGCCAGGTGTCTATTTGTTTTGGTTACACATTCAGAACATCAGTGAATATACACACCTGTGGAATAGTGAGAGGTCTATTCCGTAGGACCCCTCATTCAGAGCCTGTGTGAATAAAACACACCTGGAGAATAGTCAGGAGTGTATTTTATATTGAAACTCATTCAGAGCCTCAGTGAATAATGCACATCTGGAAACTAGGAGTTTATTTCATATGGACACCTTTTCAGAGTCTCTGAATAATACACACATGGTGTAGAGTCAGGAGTCTATTTCATATGGCCACTTAGTGAGAGCCTTAGAAAGTACTGCACATTTGGGGAATTGTCAGAAGTCTGTTTCATATGACAACTCATTCAGGGCTTCAGTGAATAATGTACACTTGTGGAGTAGCAGCACCCTATTTAAAATAGCCACAAATTAAGCACCTCCCTGAAGGAAACACACTTGTGTGATAGTCAGAAGTTTATTTCGTATGGACACTCATACAGAACCTCTTTGAATAATGTACATGTGGGGAATAATCACTACACTATTTCATATGGTGATTCGTTTAGAAAATCAATGAATAGGTTCTAAGATGGCGTCCTAGAGGTGACTCGGGATTACAGCTCTCGGTGAAGGTGCAGAGGGTGAGTCCTAGCCACATTCTCGGATGGACCTTTTTGCCCACAGAGTTTTGAAATTCCCAGGTGTGGGAGAGACACGGGACGCGAGCACAGCTGGTTCACGTGGCCGGTTCGCCCGGCGCCTTATCGCAGCAGAACCCGGCACAGAATTCACTGGTCCGGGTGCCCTGTTAAACTGGCAATCTGAGATTTGGAAAGGCAGATTGGCATGTCCATTTGATTGAATGGGACTTGGACAATGAGCCAGATGAAGAGATTCCTGGGAAACGTGATCTGAGCCAGTGCAGTGGGCAGCGGCACGGGAGAATTCACGGATCCCAGTGCCCTATAGGCAGGCTAGAGTAGGGCCAGTGAGAGAGTCGACCGTTCAGCTTGGGGAGAGAAAGAGAGAGAGAGAGAGAACGGACTCTGAGGCAGGGAGCTGGGTGATCTGGCTCCACGGGTCCCGCCCTCACACGAACGGGCAGGGCAGTGATTAGAGGTGCTCAGGGTGGAGTTTTGCTTCCAGCATCTAGGACGGTGCAGCCCGGTGGGTGATGGGCGTCTGCCACTACGGATGAAATCCGCCCCTACTGAAGTACCGCCCAGGGCTGATGCAGCCTGCCATTGCCAAGGAAACCTGCCATAAGAGAGAGCATTTCACAGCAGAACCAAGACTTGCTACAGCAGGGCAGACCCACGCTAGCAGGGCAGAGCCCCGGCAGGAAAATAGTGAATAGACTGCCTACTAGAGGGGCAGGACAGTGCAACAGATACTCATAAAGAAAGCCTCAACTCCCTGAGACAGAGCATCTAAGGGGGAAAAAGAGGGGGGGTTATGAGTTCTACTGCAGCAGACATAAACACATCCTCCCAACAACTCTGAATAAATAACGGAGCTCACAGCTCAGCACTGGAGCTCCTATAAAGCACAGACCGTATCCTCAAGCAGCTCCCTGACCCCTGGATATCCCAAGAGTCACCCCAAAAAAGGACTAATCAAACTGAAATTTGGCGGGCAACATTCTGGAACAAAGATAGCAGAAGAAGAAACTGAGAGCATCCCTCACTGTTCCACAGCTGCTACAGGTATACTCCAGACAAGCAGGGCCTGGAGTGGATCTCAGCACTCATACAACAGAGGGGCTAGACCATTAGAAGGAAAACTAAGTACCAGAAATACTTTATCAACAACAATCTGGGCGTCCACACAGTGACCAAATTGAAAAATCAGCAACTATTAAGACGAAAGGTGGATAAATCCATAAAGATGGGAAGAAACCAGCGCAAAAAGGAGGAAAACACTCGAAACCAAAACACCTCACCTCCTAAAAAGGAACAAAACGCCTCAGCAGCAAGGGAACAAAGCTGGACGGAGAATGAGTGTGATGAAATGATGGAATCAGACTTCAGAAAGTGGATAATGAGAAACTTCAGTGAGCTAAAAGAACGTGTCTAAATCAGTGCAAAGAAACTAAGAACGATGAAAAAAGATTTGAAAAAAGATTCGAGGAAATGATAACAAGAATGGACAACATAGAGAGGAATATGAATGAATTGAAGAAGCTGAAAAACACAACACGAGAACTTCATGAAGCATGCACAAGTTTCAACAGCCGAATTGAACAAGCAGAAGAAAGAATATCAGAAGTTGAAGATCAACTCAATGAAATAAAATGAGAAAGCAAGATTGAAGAAAAAAGCACAAAAAGGAATGAATAAAATCTCCAAGAAATGTGGGACTATGTGAAGAGACCCAACCTATGTTTGATAGGTGTACCAAAATGTGATGAAGAGAATGAATCCAAGCTGGAAAACACTCTTCAGGATATTATCCAGGAAAATTTCCCCAACCTAGCAAGACAGGTCAATAATTAACACCAGGAAATACAGAGAACACCACAAAGATACGCCGCAAGAAGAGCAACTCCAAGGCACATAATCGTCAGATTAACAAGGGTTGAAATGAAGGAGAAAATTTTAAGGGCAGCCAAAGAGAAAGGTTCGGTCACCCACAAAGGGAAGCCCATCAGACTCACAGCAGATCTCTCGGCAGAGGTTCTACAAGCAAGAAGAGAGGGGGGCCAATATTCAACATCCTTAAGGAAGAAAACTTTCAAACCAGAATTTCATATCCAGCCAAACTGAGCTTCATAAGTGAAGGAAAAATAAAATTCTTCACGAACAAGCAAGTACTCAGAGATTTTGTCACCACTAGGCCTGATTACAAGATCTCCTGAAAGAGGCACTACACATAGAAAGGAACAACCAGTACCAGCCATCCTAAAAGCATACCAAATGCTAAAGAGCATCAACAAAATGAAGAATCTACATGAACCAATGATCAAAACAGCCAGATAGCATCAAAATAGCAGTATCAAGTTCACACATAACAATATTAACCCTAAATGTAAATGGGCTAAATGCACCAATCAAAAGACACAGACTGGCAAATTGGATAAAAAACCAAAATCCATCAGTGTGCTGTATCCAGGAAACCCACCTCACATGCAAGGATACACAAAGGCTCAAAATAAAGGGATGGAGGAAGATTTACCAAGCAAATGGAGAGCAAAAAAAAAAGCAGGAGTTGCAATTCTCGTCTCTGATAAAATAGATTTTACAGCATCAAAGATGAAAAGAGACAAAGAAGAACATTGCATAATGGTAAAAGGATCGATACAACAAGAAGAGCTAACGATTCTAAATATATATGGATCCAATGGAGGAGCACCCAGATATATAAGGCAAGTTCTTAATGACTTACAAAGAGACTTAGACTCCCACAGAATAATAGTGGGAGACTTTAACACTCCACTGTCAATAGAAGACAGATCAACCAGACAGAAAATTAACAAGGATATCCAGGACTTGAACTCAGACCTGGAACAAGCAAACCTGATAGACATTTACAGAACTCTCCACCCAAATTCCACAGAATAAACATTCTTCTCAGCACGACATCACTCCTACTCCAAAATTGACCACATAATTGGAAGTAAAGCACTCCTCAGCAAATGCAAAACAACGGAAATCATAACAAACAGTGTTTCAGATCATAGTGCAATCAACTTGAATCTCAGAATTCAGAAAATAACTCAGAACCGCACAGCTTCATGGAAACTAAACAACTGGCTCTTGAATGTTGATTGGATAAACAATGAAATGAAGACAGAAAAAAAGAAGTTTTCTGAAACCAAAGAGAATGAAGACACAACGTACCAGAATCTCTGGGACACATTTAAAGCAGTCTGTAGAGGAAAATATATAGCAATAAGTGCCCACATGAGAAGACTGGAGAGATCCAAAATTGACACCCTATCATCAAAATTGAAAGAGCTAGAGGAGCAAAATCAAGAAAGCTCAAAACCTAGCCGAAGACAAGAAATAACTAAGATCAGAGCAGAACTGACGTAGATAGAGACACAAAAACCCTTCAAAAAATCAATAAATACAAGAGCTGGTTTTTCAAAAAGAGCAACAAAATAGACCACTAGCCAAACTGATAAAAAAGAAAAGAGAGAACAACCATATAGATGCAATAAAAAATGATAATGGGGAAGTCACCACAGATTCCACATCAGAGAAATTCAAACCATCATCAGACAATACTACAAACAACTCTATGCACATTAACTAGTATACCAGGAAGAAATGGATAAATTCTTGGACGCCTGTGTCCTCCCAAGCCTAAACCAGGAGGAAGTTGAAATTATGAATAGACCAATAACAAGGTCTGAAGTTGAGGCAGCGATTAAGAGCCTACCACACAAAAAAAGCCCAGGTCCAGATGGGTTCACAGCTGAATTCTACCAGACACACAAAGAGGATCTGGTACCATTCCTTCTGAAGCTATTCCAAATAATTCATAAAGAGGGAACCCTTCCCAAATCATTTTATGAGACCAACATCATTCTGTTACCAAAACCCGGCAGGAACTCAACAAGAAAAGAAATCTTCAGGCCAATATCCATGATGAACATAGATGCAAAAATCTTCAATAAAATACTGGCAAACCGATTGCAACAGCACATTAAAAACCTTATCGATCATGATCAAGTAGGATTCATCCCAGGGATGCAAGTCTGGTTCAACATACGCAAGTCTATAAATGCAATTCACCACATAAACAGAAGCAAAAACAAAACAGACATGATCATCTCAGTTGATGCAGAGAAGGCATTTGACAAAATTCAACAACGCTTTATGCTAAAAACACTCAATAAACTTGGTATTGATGGAACATATCTCAAAGTGATAAAAGCTATTTACAACAAACCAACAGCCAATATCATACTAAATGGGCAAAAACTGAAAACATTCCCTTTGAAATCCGGCAATAGACAAGGATGCCCTCTCTCAACACTCCTCTTCAACATAGTAGTGGAAGTTCTAGCCAGAGCAATCAGGCAAGAAAAAGAAATAAAGTGTATTCAAATAGGAAAGGTGGAACCCATATTGTCTCTATTTGCAGATGACAGGATAGTATACCTAGAAGACCCCATCACCTCAGCCCAAAAGCTCCTGAAACTGATAAGAAACTTCAGCAAAGTCTCAGGATATAAAATCAATGTGCAAAAATCACAAGCATTCCTATTCACCAATAACAGACTTAAAGAGAACCAAATCAAGAACGAACTGCCATTCACAATTGCTACAAAGAAAATAAAATAACTAGGAATACAACTCACAAGGAATGTAAGGGACCTCTTTAAGGAAAACTACAAACAACTGCTCAACGAAATAAGAGGGGACACAAACAGATGGAGAAACATTCCATGTTCATGGTTAGGAAGAATTAATATCGTGAAAATGGCTATACTGCCCAAAGTAATTTACACAATCAATGTTATTCCCATCAAACTACCATTGAATTTCTTCACAGAACTGGAAAAAACAACCATGAACTTCATATGGAACCAAAAGAGACCCTTCATTGCCAAGTCAATTCTAAGCAAAAAGAACACAGCGGGAGGCATCACACTACCAGACTACAAACTATACTACAAGGCTACAGTAATCAAAACAGCATGATACTGGTACCAAAACAGAGATATAGACCAACGGAACAGAACAGAAGCATCAGAGGCAACACAAGATATCTACAACCATATGGTCTTTGATAAACCAGACAAAAACAAGCAATGGGGAAAGGATTCCCTGTTTAATAAATGGTGTTGGGAAAACTGGCTAGCCACGTGCAGAAAGCAGAAACTGGGCCCCCTCCTGACACCTTACACCAAAATTGACTCCAGATGGATTAAAGACTTAAACATAAGACCTGACACCATACAAACCCTAGAAGAAAATGTAGGCAAAACCATTCCCGACATAGGAGTAGGCAAGGACCTCATGACCAAAACACCAAAAGCATTGGCAACAAAAACCAAAATAGACAAATGGAACCTAATCAAACTCTACAGATTTTGCACGGTAAAAGAAACCGTCACTAAAGTGAATCAGCAACCATCAGAATGGAAAAAAATCTTTGCAGTTTACACATCTGACAAAGGGCTGATATCCAGAATTTACAAAGAACTCAAACAGATTTACAGGAAAAAAAAAACAAGCCCATTAAAAAATGGGCAAAGGATATGAACAGACACTTTACAAAAGAAGACATACATGAGGCCAACAAACATATGAAAAAATGCTCATCATCACTGGTCATTAAAGAGATGCAAATCAAAACCACATTGAGATACCATCTCACGCCAGTTAGAATGGCGATCATTAAAAAATCTGGAGACAGCAGATGCTGGAGAGGATGTGGAGAAATAGGAGCACTCTTACACTGTTGGTGGGAGTGTAAATTAGTTCAACCATTGTGGAAGACAGTGTGGCAATTCCTCAAGGACCTAGAAATAGAAATTCCATTTAATCTAGCAATCCCATTACTGGGTATATATCCAAAGGACTATAAATCGTTGTACTATAAGGACACATGCACACGAATGTTCATTGCAGCACTGTTTACAATAGCAAAGAACTGGAACCAACCCAAATGCCCAACGATGATAGACTG
Source organism: Saguinus oedipus (assembly GCA_031835075.1). NCBI lineage: Eukaryota > Metazoa > Chordata > Mammalia > Primates > Cebidae > Saguinus > Saguinus oedipus. Next base: position 172,822,961 of record CM063174.1, read on the forward strand.
GACTGGGAAAATGTGGCACATATACACCATGGAATATTATGCTGCAATCAAAAATGATGAGTTTCTGTCCTTTGTAAGGACATGCATGAATCTGGAGAACATCATTCTCAGCAAACTGACACAAGAACAGAAAAAGAAATACCGCATATACTCACTCATAGGTGGGTGAGAAAAGTGAGAACACGTGGACACAGAGAGGCGGTCTACTATACACTGGTGACTGTTGGGAGGAATGGGGGAGGGACAGCGGGGGGGGGCTGGGGGGGATAGCCTGGGGATGAATACCAAGTGTGGGTGAAGGGGAGGAAAGCAGCAAAGCACACTGCCATGTGTGTACCTATGCAACTATCTTGCTCGTTCTGCACATGTACCCCAAAACCTATAATGCAATAAAAATTAAAAAATAAAAATAAAAAAAAATAAAAAAATAAAAAAAAAAGAACTTGCCTTATATATCTGGGTGCTCCTACATTGGGTCCTTATATATTTAGAATCGTTAGCTCTTCTTGTTGTATCAATCCTTTTACCATTATGTAATGACCTTCTTTGTCCCTTTTGATCTTTGTTTCTTTAAAGTCTATTTTATCAGAGATGAGAATTGCAACTCCTGCTTTTTTTGTTTGTTCTCCATTTGCTTGGTAAATCTTCCTCCATCCTTTTATTTTGAGCCCTTGTGTATCTTTGCGTGTGAGGTGGGTTTCCTGGATACAGCACACTGATGGGTTTTGTTTTTTTATCCAATTTGACAGTCTGTATCTTTTGATTGGTGCATTTAGCCCGTTTACATTCAGGGTTAATATTGTTATGTGTGAATTAGATACTGCCATTTTGATGCTAGCTGGATGTTTTGCCCGTTGGTTCATGTACATTCTTCATTTTGTTGATGGTCTTTAGCATTTGGTATGCTTTTAGGATGGCTGGAACTGGTTGTTTCTTTCTATGTGTAGTGCCTCTTTCAGGAGCTCTTGTAAAGCAGGCCTAGTGGTGACAAAATCTCTGGGTACTTGCTTGTTCGTGAAGGATTTTATTTTTCCTTCACTTATGAAGCTCAGTTTGGCTGGATATGAAATTTTGGGTTGAAAGCTCTTTTCTTTAAGGATGTTGAATATTGGCCCCCACTCTCTTCTGGCTTGTAGAGTCTCTGCCGAGAGATCTGCTGTGAGTCTGATGGGCTTCCCTTTGTGGGTGACCCGACCTTTCTCTCTGACTGCCCTTAGTATTTTCTCCTTCATTTCAACCCTGGTGAATCTGACGATTATGTGCCTTGGGGTTGCTCTTCTTGCGGAGTATCTTTGTGCTGTTCTTTTATTTCCTGGAGTTGAGTATTGACCTGTCTTGCTAGGTTGGGGAAATTTTCCTGGATTATATCCTGAAGAATGTTTTCCAGCTTGGATTCATTCTCTTCGTCACATTCTGGTACACCTATCAATCGTAGGTTGGGTCTCTTCACATAGTCCCACATTTCTTGGAGATTTTGTTCATTCCTTTTTGTACTTTTTTCTTTAATCTTGGTTTCTCGTTTTATTTCATTGAGTTGATCTTCAACTTCTGATATTCTTTCTTCTGCTTGGTCAATTCGGCTGTTGAAACTTGTTCATGCTTCGCGAAGTTCTCGTGTTGTGTTTTTCAGCTCCTTCAATTCATTCATATTCCTCTCTAAGTTGTCCATTCTTGTTATCAATTCCTCCAATCTATTTTCAAATCTTTTTTCAAGGTTCTTAGTTTCTTTGCACTTGTTTAGTACATGTTCCTTTAGCTCACTGAAGTTTCTCATTATCCACTTTCTGAAGTCTGATTCCGTCATTTCGTCACATTCATTCTACGTCCAGCTTTGTTCCCTTGCTGATGAGGAGTTTTGGTCCTTTTTTGGAGGTGAGGTGTTTTGGTTTCAGGTGCTTTCCTCCTTTTTGCGCTGTTTTCTTCCCATCTTTATTGATTTATCCGCCTGTCGTCTTAGTAGTTGCTGATTTTTCATTTGGGTCTCTGTGTGGACGCTGAGATTGTTGATGATGAAGTATTTCTGTTACTTAGTTTTCCCTCTAATGATCTATCCCCTCTGCTGTATGAGTGCTGAAGTCCACTCCAGGCCCTGCTTGTCTGGGGTATACCTGCAGCAGCTGCAGAACAGTGAGGGATGATACCAGTTTCTTCTTCTGCTGTCCTTGTTCCAGAATGATGCCATCCAAATATCAGTCTGATTAGTCCTTTTCTGGGGTGACTCCTTGGATATACAGGGGTCAGGGAGCTGCTTGAGGAGACAGACTGTGCTTTATAGGAACTCCAGTGCTGAGCTTTGAGCTCTGTTGTTCATTCAGCGTTGTTGGGAGGTTGTTTATGTCTGCTGCAATAGAACTCATAAAACACCACCCTTTTTTTCCCCTTTTAGATGCTCTGTCTCATGGAGTTGGGGCTTTCTTTATGAGTATCTGTTGCACTGTCCTGCCCCACTAGGCGGCAGTCTATTCACTATTTGCCTGCCGGGGCTCTGACCTGCTAGGGCGGGCCCGCCCTATTGCTGCTGGGCTCCCTCTGCTGTGGAGAACTCCTGGCTCCTTGGAGACTCTCTGTTAAGGCAGGTTGCCTCGGCAACGGGGGGCTGCATCAGTCCTGGGCGGTACTTCAGTGGGGGTGGACTGCGTCAGCAATGGTGGACGCCCCTCTCTCACCGGGCTGCACCGTCCTAGATGCCGGCAGCAAAACTCTCAGCCCCAAGCACCTCCAGTCGCCACCCTGCTTGTCCCCGTGAGCATGGGACCCGCCCAGCCTGATCACCCAGCTCCCTGCCTCAGAGTCCGTCCTCTCTCTCTCTCTCTTCCTCTCCCCAAGCTGAAAGGTCGACTCTCTCACTGGCGCCCCAGTAGCCTGCTGATAGGGCACTGGGATCCATGTGATCTCCTGTGCCGCTGCCCACTGCCCCGGCTCAGATCGCGCTTCCCAGGAAACTCCTGCTCTGGCTCATTGTCCAAGTCCTGTTCAATCAGATGAACATGCCAATCTGCCCTTCCAAATCTCAGATTGCCGGTTTAACAGGGTACCCAGACCATTGAGTTCCATGCCAGTTCCCGCCGCGGTGCCGGCTGAAAAGGCGGCGGGAGCCGTCTTCGTTAGCCGGGTGCGCTACCGTCCCTTGTCTCTCACACACCTGGGACTTTCAACGCTCTGTGGGCATAAAAGTAACATCCGAGAATGCTGCTAGGACTCACCCTCTGCACCTTCACTGAGAGCTGCAATCCTGAGTTGCCTCTACGACGCCATTTTGCCTCCTTCCGGGGCTTTCTTTATGAGTATCTGTTGCACTGTCCTGCCCCACTAGGTGGCAGTCTATTCAGTATTTGCCTGCCGAGGCTCCACCCTGCTAGCGTGGGTCCACCCTGCTGCTGCGGGCTCTGTTCTGCTGTGGCGTGCTCTGCCCTCTTGGTGGAGTCTCTCTGTTATGGCAGGTTACCTCAGCAACGGCAGGCTGCGTCAGCCCTGGGCAGTACTTCAGTAGGGGCGTATTGCGTCTGTAGTGGTGGATGCCCCTCCCACACTGGGCTGCACCGTCCTAGATGCCAGCAGAAAATTCTCAGCCCCGAGCACCTCCAATCACTGACCTGCTTGTCCCCGTGAGTGTGGGACCCACTGAGCTCGATCACTCAGCTACCTGCCTCAGAGTCTGTCCTCTCTCTCTCTCTCTCTCTCTCCCTCTCCCCAAGCTGAACGGTTGACTCTCTCACTGGCACTCCAGTAGCCTGCTGATAGGGCACTGGGATCTGTGCCATCTCCCGTGCTGCTGCCCACTGCACTGGCTCAGATCACGTTTCCCAGGAATATCCTGGTCTGGCTCATTGTCCAAGTCCCGTTCAATCAGATGGACATGCCAATCTGCCCTTTCAAATCTCAGATTGCCGGTTTAACAGGGCACTCAGACCAGTGAGTTTTGTGCCGTGTGCCCCTGTGCTCTGGCACCGGCCCGGCCCAACCGGCCGCGTGAGCTGGCTGCGCAAGCATCCCGTGTCTCTCCCACACCTGGGACTTTCAACGTTCTGTGGGCAAAAAAAGACCGTCCGAAAATGCGGCTAAAACTCACCCTCTGTGCCTTCACTGAGAGCTGCAATCCTGAGTCGCCTCACGATGCCATTTTGCCACTTCCCCTCAAGGTTCTTAGTTTCTTTGCATTGATTTGGAACATGTTCTTTTAACCCAATGAAGTTTCTCATTATCCACGTTCTGAAGTCTGATTCCGTCATTTCGTCACTCTCATTCTCCATGCAGCTTTGTTCCCTTGCTGGTGAGGAGTTTTGGTCCTTTGTAGGAGGTGAGGTGTTTTGGTTTTTGGTGTTTTCCGCCTTTTTGCGCTGGTTTCTTCCGTTTTTGTGGGTTTATCCGCCTGTCGTCTTAGTAGTTGCTGACTTTTTGATTGGGTCTCTGAGTGGACACCCAGATTGTTGATGATGAAGTATTTCTGTTACTTAGTTTTCCTTCTAACAGTTTAGCGCCTCTGCTGTACGAGTGCTGAGGTCCACTCTAGGCCCTGCTTGTCTAGGGTACACCTGTAGCAGCTGCGGAACAGTGAGGGATGCTACCAGTTTCTTCTGCTGCTATCTTTGTCCCAGAATGATGCCCGCCAATATCAGTCTGATTAATCCTTTTTTGAGGTGGCTCTTTGTATATACAGGGGTCAGGGAGCTGCTTGAGGAGATGATCTGTACTTTATAGGAGCTCCAGTGCTGAGCTGTGAGCTCCGTTGTTCATTCAGGGTTGCTGGGCGTGTGTGTTTACGTCTGCTGCAGGACAACTTATAAAACCCACTTTTTTTCTCTCAGATGCTCTGTCTCAGGGAGTTGGGGCTTTCTTTATGAGTATCTGTTGCACTGTCTTGCCCCACTAGGTGGCAGTCTATTCACTATTTGCCTGCTGAGGCTCCGTCCTGCTAGCACGGGTCTGCCCTGCTGCCCCAGGGCTCTGTTTTACTGTGGTGTGCTCCACCCTGTTAGCTGAGTCTCTTTGTTATGGCGGGTTGCCTTGGCAACAGCATGCTGCGTCAGCAATGGGCGTGTACCTCAGTAGGGGTGGATTGCATCCATAGTGGTGGATGCCCCTCCCCCATTGAGCTGCACCTTCCTTGATTCAGATGAATCCACAGCAAATCTTTCAACCCCGAGCAACTCCAATCGCCACCCTGCTTGTCCCCGTGAGGGTGGTACCCACCGAGCTCAATCACCTGGCTCCCTGCATCCGAGTCTGTCCTCTCTCTCTCTCTCTCTCCCAAAGTTGAAATGTTGACTTTCTCACTGGCACCCTAGTAGCCTGCTGATAGGACTCTGGGATCTGTGCAATCTCCCATGCCGCTGCCCTCTGCACTGGCTCAAATCACACTTCCCAGGAATCTCCTGCTCTGTCTCACTGTCCAAGTCCCGTTTAATCAGATAGACATGTCAATCTGCCCTTCCAAATCTCAGATTGCCGGTTTAACAGGGCACCCAGACCAGTGAGTTTTGTCCTGGGTGCCACTGCACTGCGCCGCCGACCAAACCAGCCATGCAAGCTGAAACCCCGGCTGGGCTGGTGTACCATGTCTCTCCTACACCTGGGAATTTCCCCTTTCTGTGGGCAACAAAGGTCCGTCTGAGAATGCAGCTAGGACTTACCCTCTGCGCCTTCACTGAGAGCTGCAATCCTGAGTTGTTTCTACTGTGCCATCTTGGAAAGGGCGCTTTGAATATTTTTGCCTGGAGTTTATTTGACTGAAATTTCCTGGAGTTGCCTAACCTGGATTTTCTTATCCTAAAATTTTCTCGAATTTTTTTTCCCTGAGATGCCTTGCCTTGAATTGCCTTTCTTGTAATTCCCTTCCCTGGAATTGCCAGGCCTGGGATTTCTTGGAACTTCCTTGCTTGGAATTCCCTTGCCTAAAATTTTCTGGATTGCCCTGCCTTGAATAGCCTTGGCTGAAATTGGCTGAAATTGCCTTGCCTGAAACTTCTCTGCCTTGAATGGCCTACAATTGCTTTTCCTGATACTGCCTTGCCTGAAATTGCTTGGAATTGCCTTGCCAGAAATTGTCTTGCCTGGAATTTCCTGGAATTGCCATGACTAAAATTGCCTTGCTTGAAATTGCCTGGAAATACCATGCTTAATTAGTCGTGCCTGGAATTGCCTTTTCGAGAATTTCCTTGCCTTTAATTTGGAAGAATTGCCTTATCTGAAATTTCCTTGCCTAGAATTGCCTGGTATTGCCTCACCTGAAATTGCTTTGCCTGAAATTGATTGTACTTGCCTTTACTGGAATTGCCTTGCCTGGAATTGCCTAGTATTCTTGCCTGAAATTGCCTTGCCCAGAATTGCTTGCCTGGTATTTCCTTGAAATGCTTTGATTGAAATTGCCTGGAATTGCTTTACTTGGATTTTTTTTTTGCCTGGAATTGCCTGGAATTTTCTTGCCTGCAATTGACTTTTTTGAAATTGCAAAAAAAATGTCGTGCCTGCAATTGCCTTGCCTGGAATTCGCTTAAATTGCCTTGCCTGGAATTGCCTCGCCTAAAATTGCATTGCCGGGAATTGATTGGAATTGCCTTTTCTGTGATTGCCTTGCCTGGAATTGACTGTAATTGCCTCCTCTGAAATTGCCTTGCTGGGAATTGATTGTAATTGCATTTTCTGTAATTTTCTTGACTAAAATTTTCTGGAATTGCCTTGCCTGAAATTTTTTTGCCTTGAGTTCCCTGGAATTGACTTGCCTGGAATTGCCTTTTCTGGAATTTTCTTGCCTGGAAGTTTCTGAAATTGCTTTGATGGAAATTGCCTTGCAGGAATTTGCCTTGCCTGGAATTGCCTTGCTTAGAATTTTCTGGAGTTGCCTTGCTTGCAGTTGCCTTATCTGAAGTTGCCTGGAATTGCCTTGCCTAAAATTACCTTGCCTGGAATGGACTTTGTTGGAATTGCCTGGAATCTCCTTGCCTGCAATTGCCTTATCTGGAATTTCCTGGAATGATCTTGCCTGTATTTGCTTTGCCTGGATTTGCCTGGAATTGCCTTAACTGTAATTTTGTAAAATGGCCTTGCCTGTAATTTTGTTGCCTGGAATGGCCTTTTTTGTAATTGCATGGAGTTTTCTGGCCTGAAATTGCCTTATCTGTAATTTCCTGTAATTGCCTTACCTGGAATAGCCGTCACTAAAATTTCCTGGAATTGCATTGCCTGGAATTGCCTTGCCTGGTATTGCCTGGAATTGTTTTGCCTGGATTTGTTTTGTTTGGAAATGCCTTGCTTCTAATTGCCTGGAATTGCATTGCCTGAAATTCCCTTGCCTGGAATTGCCTTGTGTGGAGTTTTATAAAATTGCTTTTCCTGGAATTTCCTTGCATATAATTACCTGGAATTGCCCTGCCTTGAACTGCCTTTCCTGGAATTGCCTGCTATTCCAGGCAAGGCAATTCAGGCAAATCCAGGCAAGGCAATTTCAGGCAAGGCAATTCCAGGCAAGGAAATTTCAGGCAAGGCAATTTCAGTAAGGGCAAGTCCAAATAATTCCAGGCAAGGCAATCCCAGGCAAAACAATTCCAGGCAAGTACAGGAAAAAAATTTCAGGCAATAAAATTCTAGGCAATTCAAGGCAAGGAAATTCCAGAAAAGGCAATTCCAGGCAATCTGAAATGCCTGAAATTGCCTTGCCTGGAATTGCCTGGAATTTCTTTTCTGGATTTGCCTTTTCTGGAGTTGCCTTAATTGCCTTGCTTCAAATATTTTTGCCTGGAATTTCATTGCCTCGAATTTTCTTGAATTGCCTTGCCTGGAATTTCCTGAAATTGCCTTTCCTGTATTTGACATGCCTGGAGTTGCCTGGAATTGACTTGCCTAAAATTTTCTTGCCCAGAATGCCTGGAATTGCCCTGCTTGAAATTGCCTAGACCGGAATAGCCTTGCCTGGAGAATTATGCATACCGGGTAATACTCAGGACACTATTACATATAGCCTCTCATTAAGAGCTTCACGGAATAAAAAATACCTGTAAATTAGTCAGAATTCTATTTCATATAGCCACACAGTCAGATTCTCACTGAATAATATACATCTGGGAGAAAGTCAAGATTCTATTTCTTATGGCCACTCTTTGAGAGCCCAACCTAAGAATACACTCCTGGGAGTACTCCAGAGTTGCTTTCAGAGCCACTCATTCAGAGCCAAATTGAATAATACACATCTGTGGAAAAGTCAGGAGTGTATTTAACAGTAGCACTTATTCAGACCCTCAGTGAATCATACATACCTGGAGAATACTCAGGAGTCTATTTCATATAGCCAATCATTAAGACAATCATGAAATAGTGCACACTTGTGAAATAGTTTCGAGTCTATTTGATATGATGGTTCATTCAGTGCCTCAGTGGAAAATGCACACCTGAGAAATAGGAGGCTATTTTATGTAGCCACTCATCTATACCCTTAGTAAGTAATACACACCTGGGGAACAGTCAGGAGTCTATTTCTTGTGGCCACTTTTTCAAAAACTCACTGAATGATACACACCAGGCGAATAGTCAGGGTCTATGTCATATGGCCACTCAGAGCATTACTGAATGATGCACACCTGGGAAATAGGATTCTATTTCATATGACCATTGATTAAGAGCCTCATTGAATAATGCACACCTAGGCAATAATCAGAAGGCTATGTCATATGAACACTCATTCAGAGCCACAGTGAATAATGCACAGCCGTGGAGTAGACAGAAGTGTATTTTATACAGCCACTTATTCAGAGCCTCGGTAAATAATACACACCTGTGGAATAGTTAGGATTTCTTTTTATATGGCCACACACTCATAGCCTCAGTGAATAATTCACAAATGTACAGTACTCAGCAGTCTATTTGATATAGCCACACATTCAGAGATTCACTGAAAAATACAAACATGGGAGATAGTCAGCATCCTATTTTATATGACCACTCATGCAGAGCCTCACTGAGTAATACACACGTGGTTAAATGTTAGGAGTCTACTCATTTACAGCCACAGTGAATAATGCACTCTGGAAAATAGACACTAGTCTATTTTATATGGCCACAAAATTAAAGCCTGAATGAGTAATGCAAAACTTTGAAATAGTCATTAGTCTATTCCATATTCCCACTTACTCAGAGTCTCAATCAATCATACACACCTGGGGAATAGTCAGGAGTCTATTTCATATGTCACTAACTCAAAGTCTCTTTAAATAATACACACCTGTGGACTAGACCAGAGATTACTTCATATGGCCAAACTTTTAGAGCCTCGGTGAATAATGCACACCTGGAAAATACTCAGGACGCTATTGCATATTGCCTCTCATTCAGAGCTTCACTGAATAATGAAACACCTGTAGTGTAATCAGAAGTATATTTCATATAGCCACACATTCAGAGCCTCACTGAATAATATACACCTGGGGGAAAGTCAGGATACTATTTGGTATGGCCACTCATTCAGAGCCCAGCCTAAAAATGCACGCCTGAAAAGTATTCATGAGTCTCTTTTCTATGGCTCATAATTCAAAGCCTCACTCAATAATACACACCTATGGAAAAGTCAGGAGTGTATTTCACATGGCCACCCATTCAGAGCCTCACTGAAGAATTAAATATACCAGGGAAATATTAAGGAGTCTATTTCATATAGCCATTTATTCAGAGACTCACTGAATAATGCACACCTCGGGAATAGTCTGGAGTCTGTTTGATATGACCATTCACCCCGTGCCTCAGTGGAAAGTGCAGACATGAGAAATACTCAAGAGGCTATAGTCGGGAGACTATTTCATATGGTCACTCGATCAGAAACTCACTGAACGATACACACCTGGGGAATAGTCAGAGTCCATGCCATATGACCACTCAATCAGAGCATTACTGAACGATGCACACCAGGGAAATAGTCAGAATTCTATTTCATATGACCACTGATTGAGAGCCTCATTGAATAATGCACACCTGGATATTAATCAGCAGGCTATGTCATATAAGCACTCCTTCAGAGCCTCTGTGAATAATACACACCTAGGGAATACTCAGGAGTCTATTACATAGGCACCCTCATTCAAAGCTTCACTGAACAATGCACACCTGTTGGGTACTCAGGAGTCTATTTCATATGGCCAATCATTCAGTACCTCACTGAGTGATACACAGGTAGGGAATAGACAGGATTCTATTTAATATGGCCGCTCATTCAGCACCTCGCTGAATGATACACACGTGAGGAATAGTCAGGATTCTATTTAATATGAACACCCATTATGAGCCTCGCTGAATTACGTATGCCTTGAAATCCTGAGGAGTTTATTTCCTATCTACGCCCTTTCTGAGTCTAACAGAAAAATTAACACATGCTGCATTGTAAGGAGTAAATGTGGTATGGCTCCCCCTTCAGAGCCTCATTGAATAATGTTTATTTGTAGAAAAATCTGAAGTCTCTTTCATATGGACATTTATTCAGAGCATCAGTAAATAATGCACACTTTTAAAGTGGCCAGGTGTCTCTGCTTTGGCCACACATTCAGAACATCAGTGAATAATACACACTTGTGGTATAGTCAGGAGTCTATTTCATATAGCCCCTCCTTCAGAGGCTGAGTGAATAATACACACTTGAGGAATAATCAGGGATCTATAATACATTGCAACTTATTCAGAGCCTCAGTGAATAATGCACACCTGAAAAATAATCAGGAGTCTATTTCAGATGGACACTCTTTCAGAGCCCCCCTTAATAATACACATATTGGGGAGAGTCAGGAATCTGTTTCTTATGGCCACTCACTGAGACTCCCAGGGAATAGTGTACACTTGAGGAATTGTCAGGATTGTATTTCATACGGCAACTCAGTGAATAAGATACACATGGGGAGTAGTCAGGAGTGTATTTCCATTAAGCACACACTAAGAGGCTCAGTGAATTAAGTACAACTGGGGAAAGATCAGGAATCAATTTCATCTGGCCTCTCACTCATAGCTTTATTGAATAATGCACTTCTGTGGTATAGTCAGGAATTTAATTGATATAGTTACTCATTCAGAGACTCTCTGAATAATATGCATCTCAGAAATATTTAGGTGTCTATTTCATATTACCACTGATTCAATGCCTTAGTAAATAATGTGTACCATACCTGTGGAGTACTCAGCAATCTATTTCATGTGACCACTCATTCCTCCCATCATTGAATAATGCACACCAGGAGAATAGTCAGGATTTTTTTTCTTAGAAACACTCATTCAGATCTTCACTGAATAATGCACACATTTGCAATAGTGAGGATTCTGTTTCATATGGCCACTCATTCAGAGTCTCACTGAATGGTACACACATGTGGAATAGTCTGGAGACGATTTTATACAGCCACTGATTCAGAGACTCAGTGAATCCTGCATGCCTGAAGAGTACTGAAAATTTTATTTCAAATGACCCTTCATTCAAAGCCTCAGTGAATGGTCAAGGATCTATTTCATATAGCCACTCATTCAGAGCCATAGTGAATAACACACACTTGGGGAATAATAAGAATTCTATTTCATACGACCGGTATTAGGAGCCAAACTAAATACTGCACACCTTGGGAATAGTGAGGAGTCTCATAGGAACAGTCTATCAGTGGCTCAGTGAATAATACACACCAGGGGAATACTGAGGAATCTTTTTAATATTGCCCGTCATTCACAGCCTTCCGAAGTAGTGCAAGTTTGGGGAATTGACACGTGTTTATTTAGAATGGCCACTCCTTCAGAGACTCAGTGAAAAATACACACCTAGGGAATTGTGAGGATTCTATTTCCTATGGCCACACACTCAGAGTCTCAGTGAATAATGCACACCTGAGGAATAGTCAGAAGTCTATTTTATATGCCCACTCTTTCAGAGTCTCACTGTGTAACTCAACCCTGTGGAAGACTGAGAAGTCTATTTCATATGGCCACTTATTTTAAGCCTCACTGAATAATACACATCTGGGTCATAGCCAGGAGTTTATTTCTTCAGGCCAATCATTCAGAGGCTCAATGAATTATACACACCTGGGACATAGGAGTCTACTTCATATTGTGCCTCATTCAAAGGCTTAGTGAACAATGAACATCTGTTGTGTCATCAGAATGTATGTCATATGCCCAGTCACTCAGCACTTCACTGAATGGTACACACGTGGGGAATAGTATAAACACAGATTTTGAGACTCACTGAATAACCTATACCTGTAGAATAGTGAGGAGTGTATTGCATATCGCCCCTTCTTCTGTATCTCACTGAGTAATACACACCTGGGGAATTCTCAGGAGTCTATTTCTTATGGCCTGCATTCAAATCCTCATTTAATGATTCACACCTGAAAAAAAATTTGAAGTCTCTTTTATATGGCCATTCATTCAGAGCTTCGGTGTATAATGTACACATGTGGAGTAGCCAGGGTCTATTTCCTTTGGCCACACACTGAGAACATCAGCGAATCATAAACACCTGTGGAATAGACAGGAGTCTGTTTCACACAGCCCCTCATTTGTTGCCCATGTGAATAAAACCCACCAGGAAAATAATCTGGCATCTATTTTACGTTGCCTCCCATTTATAGTCTCAGTGAATAATCCATACCTGGAGAATGGTCAGCAATCTATTTCATAGGGATAATTTTTCAGAACGTCTCTTAATAATGCACACATAAGAAATATTGAGAAGTCTATTTCACATGTTCACTGATTCACAGCCTCTGTGAATAGTGCATACCTGTGGAGTACTCAGCATTCTATTTCATATGGCCCCTCATTCAGCACCTCAGTGAATAATGCACACCTGGGGAATAGTCAGGATTATATTTTTTGGTCACTCATTTAGACATTGACTTAATAATGCACACCTTTAAAATAGTCAAAATTCTCTTTCATATGGCCACTCATTCAGAGCCTCACGGAATGGTACACACCTGTGGAATAATCAAGAGTCGATTTCATAGTTCTACTCATTCAGATCCACAGTGAATAATGCACGCATTTGAAGTACTGAGGATTCTATTTCAAATGACCCCTTATTTAGAGCCTCAGTGAATAATACACACATGGGGAATATTCAAGGTTCTATATCATATGGAGACTCATTCAGAGCCTCAGTGAATGATGCAGGCCTGGTGAATAAACAGTATCTTATTCCATATCACTTGTAAATCTGAGAGAAACTGAATAATGCACACGTTGGGAACAGACAGGTTTCTTCTTCATACGGACACTTTTTTAGAGGCTCAGTGAATAATACACACCAGGGGAATATTGATTAGGTTACTTCTTATTGCCACTAATTCAGAGTCCTCTGTATAGTGCAAGTTTGGGGAATTATCAGGAGTTTATTTACAGTGTCCTCTCATTCAGAGCCTCACTGAATAATGCATACCTGGAAAAAATCTTGGAGTCTCTTTCATATGGCCATTCCTTCAGAGCATCAGTAAAGAATGCACACCGGTGGAATGGCCAGGTGTCTATTTCCTTTGCCCACAAATTCAGAACATAAGTGAATAATACACACCTGTGGAATAGTCAGGAGTCTATTTCATAGGGCCCCTCATTCAGAGCTCGTGTGAATAAAACACACCTGGAGAATAGTCAGGAGTGTATTCTATATTGAAACTCATTCAGAGCCTCAGTAAATAATGCACATCAGGAAAATAGACAAGAGTTTATTTCATATGGACACTTTTTCAGAGACTCTCTGAATAATACACACATGGGGTAGAGTCAGTAGTCTATTTCATATGGCCATTCAGTGAGAGCCTTAGAGAGTACTGCACACCTGGGGAATTGTCAGGAGTCTATTTCATATGACAACTCATTCAGAGCTTCAGTGAATAATGAACACCTGTGGAGTAGTCAGGACCCTATTTAAGACAGCCACAAATTAAGCACCTCTCTGAAGGATACACACGTGGGTGATAGTGAGGTGTTTATTTGATATAGACACTCATACAGAACCTCTCTGAATAATGCACATGTGGGGAATAATCACTACTCTATTTCATATGCTGATTAATTTAAAAAATCAATGAATAACGCACACTTGTGTAGTAAAATGGAATCTATTTTATATGGCCATTCTTTCAGTGTTTCAGTGAAATATATATATATATATATATATATATATATATATATCTGTAATAGTCGGAGATATGTAATAATCTCTTTCATATGCCCACTCGTTCAGGGCCTCAGTGAATAACACACCTCTGGGAAATAGTCAAGGGTCTACTTCTAATGGCTACATATTCAGAGTCTCCGTAAACAGTGAACACGTGGGAAATAATCAGGAGTCTCTTTCTTATGCCCACTTATTCAGAGTCCCATTCAATAATACACACCTGGGGAAGAGTTAAGAGTCTACTTTATATAGCCACTCATTTAGAGCCTCAGTGAATAATGCACACTTGCGGAGTAGACGCTAGTCTATTTTATATGGCCACAAAATCAAAGCCTGAGTGAGTAATGCACAACTTTGGAATAGTGAGCAGTCTATTCCAAATGCCCATTTAATCAGAGTCTCAGTCAATAATACACACCTGGGGAGTAGTCAAAAATCTATTTCATATGGTCACTAACTGAAAGCCTTATTAAATAATTCACACCTGTGAAATAGTCAGGAGGCTCTTTCATATGGCCAAACTTTCAGAGCCTGAGTGAATAATGCACACCTGGGGAATAGACACTAGTCTGTTTTATATGGCCACAAAATCAAAGCCTGAGTGAGTAATGCACAACTTTGGAATTGTGAAGAGTCTATTACATACACCCACTTACTCAGAGTTTCAGTCAATAATACACACCTGAGGAATATCAGGAATCTATTTCATATGGACACTAACTCAAAGCCTCATTAAATAATACACACACTTGGAATAGTCAGGAGGCTGTTTTATATGGCCAAACTTTCTGAGCCTCAGTGAGTAATGCATACAAAGGAATACTTAGGACACTATTACATATGGCTTCTCATTCAGAGCTTCACTGATTAATGAATACCTGTAGAGTAGTCAGAAGTCTATTTTATGTAGCTACACATTCAGAGCCTCACTGAATAATACACACCTGGGGGAAAGTCAGGATTCTATTTCATAACACAGCTCTTGAAGAGCCCAGCCTAAAAATATGCGTTTGGGAGTATTCAGTAGTCTCTTTCCTATGGCCACTCATTCAGAGCCTCATTGAATAATACACATCTATGGAAAACTCAGGAGTGTATTTCACATGGCCACTCATTCAGAGCCTCAGTGAATCATACATACCTGAGGAATACTCAGGAGTGAATTTCATATAGAAACTCATTCAGAGGCTCATGCAATAATGCAAACCTGCCAAACAGTCTGGAGTATATTTGATATGATGGTTCTTTCAGTGCCTCAGTAGAAAATGCACAGCTGAGGAATAATCAGGAGGCTATTTTTTGTAGCCACTCATCCATACTCTTAGTAAATAATACACATCTGGGGAATAGTCAGGAGTCTATTTCATGTGGCCACTTATTCAGAAACCCACTGAATAATACACACCTGGGGAATACTCAGAGTCTATGTCATATGGCCACTTAATCAGAGCATTATTGAATGATGCACAGCTGGGAAATAGAATTACATTTCATATGACCATTGATTAAAAGCCTTATTGAATAATGCACACCTGAGCAATAATCAGGAGGCTATGTCATATGAACACTCATTCAGAGCCTCAGTGAATAATGCACACCTGTGGAGTAGCCAGGACTCTATTTTATACAGCCCCTCATTCAGAGTCTCAGTGAGTAATACACACCTGTGGAGTAGCCAGGATTACGTTTCATGTGGCCACTCACTCATAGCCTCAGTGAATAATACACAAATGTACAGTGCTCAGCAGTCTATTTCATAGAGCCACTCCTTCACAGATTCACTGAATAATAGAAACATGGGGGATAGTCAGCATCCTATTTAATATGACCACTCATGCAGAGCCTCACTGAGTAATACACTCCTGGGGAAGGGTTAGTGGTCTACTTTATATAGCCACTCATTTACAGCCTCAGTGCATAATGCACACATGCGGAATAGACACTAGGCTCTTTTTTATGGCCACAAAGTTAACAGCTGAGTGAGTAATGCACAGCTTTGGAATAGTGTGGAGTGTATTCCATACACCCACTTTATGAGAATCTCAGTCAATGATACACACCTGTGGACTAGTCAGGAGACTATTTTATATGGCCAGATTTTCAGAGCCTCAGTGAATAATGCATACCAGGCAATACTCAGGACGCTGTTACATATGGCCTCTCATTCAGAGCTTCACTGAATAAGGAACACCTGTAGAGTAGTCAGAAGTCTATTTTATATTGCCATACATTCAGAGCCTCACTGAATAATATACTCCTGGGGTAATTCAAAATTCTATTTTGTATGCCCACTCATTCAGAGCCCAACATAAAAATGCACGCCTGGGGAGTATTCAGGAGTCTCTTTCATATGGACACTCTGTCAGAGTGTCACTGAATAATACACACCTATGGAAAATCAGGAGTGTATTTCACATGGCCACTCATTCAGAGACTCAGGGTAGAATGATATATACCTGGCAATACTCAGGAGTCTATTTCATGTAGCCACTTATTTAGAGACTCACTGAATAATGCACAACTCGGGAATAGTCTGGAGTCCATTTGATATGACCGCTCAATCAGTGCCTTAGTGGAAAATGCACACCTGAGGAATAGTCATGAAGCTATAGTCAGGAGACTATTTCATATGGTCACTCATTCAGAAACTCACTGAATGATACAGACCTGGGGAATAGTCAGAGTCCATGCCATATGGCCACTCAATCAGAGCATTTCTGAATGATGCACACCTGGGAAATAGTCAGAATTCTATTTCATATGATGACTGATTGAGGACCTAATTGACTAATGCACACCTGGACATTAATCAAGTGCCTATGTTACAGGAACACTTTTTTATAGCCTCAGTGAATAATACACACTTAGGGAATCCTCAGGAGTCTATTACATAGGCCCTCTCACTGAAAGCCTCACTGAAGAATGCACACCTGCGGAATAGTCAGAAGTCTCTTTTATATGGCCACTCATTGAGTGCCTCCCTATATGTACACACCTGGGGAAATAGTCAGGATTCTGTTTTATCTCATCATTCAGAGTCTCACTGAATAATGCACACCTGTGGAATAGTCAAGAGTCTTTTTTATGTGGACTCTCATTCAGAGTGTCACTGAATAATGTGGAGTAGTCAGCAGTCTATTTTATGTAGCCACATATTCAGAGCCTCAGTGAATAAGACACACCTGTGGGATAGTAAGGAATCTAATTAATATGGCCACTGATTGTGAGTCTCACTGAATAATACACACCTGGAGAACAATTTGGAGTCTATTTCTGATGAACATTCATTCAGAGCCTCCGTGAATAATGCACACCTGTGGAGTAGCCAGGAGTCTATTTAATAGAGTATAATGTAGAATAGTCTACAATCTATTTTATATGTTCACTAACTCCAAGCCACATTAAATTATACACACCTGTGGAATAGTCAGGGGGGTATTTCCTATGGCCAAACTTTCAGAGCCTCAGTGAATAATGCATACCGGGAATACTCAGGACACTATTACATATGGCCTTTCATACAGAGCTTCACTGAATAATGAAGACCTGTAGAGTAGTAAGAAGTCTATTTCACATAGCTACACATTCAGAGACTCACTGAATAATACACACCATGGGGAAAGTCAAGATTCTATTTCATAAAGCCACTCTTTCAGAGCCCAACCTACAATTGCACTCCTGCTAGTGTTCAGGAGTCTCTTTCCTATGACCACTCATTCAGAGCCTAATTGAATAATACACTTCTACAGAAAGGTCACCGGTGTATTTCACATGGCCACTCATTCAGAGCTTCACTAAGTCATACATACCTGGGGAATACTCAGGAGTCTATTTCATATAGCCACTCTTGCAGAGACTCATGTAATAATGCACACCTTCGAAATAGTCTGGAGTCTATTTGATATGATGGTTCATTCAGTGCCTCAGTGGAAAATGCACACCTGAGGAATAGTCAGGAGGCCATTTTATGTAGCTAGTCATCCATACCCTTAGTAAGTAATACACATATGGGGAATAGTCAGGAGTCTATTTCATGTGGCCACTTATTCAGAAACTCACTTAATAATACACACCTGGGGAATAGTCAGAGTATCTGTCATATTTCCACTCAATCAGAGCATTACTGAATGATGCACTCCTGGAAAATAGTCAGGATTCTATTTTATATGACCATTTATTAAGAGCCTCATTGAATAATGCACACCTGGGCAATAATCAGGAGGCTATGTCATATGAACACTGATTCAGAGCCTCAGTGAATAATGCATATCTGTGGAGTTCTGAGGAGACTAATTCATATCAACCCACCATTCTGAAATTCATAAATCTGACTAAGTGAAATTCAGGAGTCTATTTCATACAGCTACTCAGAGAATCAGTGAATAATGCACACGTTATGAGTAGTCAGGTGTCTCTTTCATAGGGACACTGTTTCAGAGGCACAGTGAATAATGCACTCCTTGGGAATAGCGAGGAGTAGGTTTAACATGACCACTTATTACGAGCCTCAGTAAATAATGCACGTCTGTGGAGTACTGAGAAGACTAAATCATATCACCCCCGATTCTGAGACTCCCTAAATAATGCACACATCGGGAACAGTCAGAAGTCTATTTAATATGGTCACTCAGTAGGAGTCCCACGGAATAATACACAAATGGGGAATAGTCAGGAGTCCATTTTATATGGCAACTCAGAGAATCAGTGAATAATGCAGACTTGGGGAATATTCAGGAGTCTATTTTACGTGGCCAATAATTCAGAGCCACAGTGAATAATGCACGCCAGGGTAATAATCAGGAGCGTCTTTCATATGCCCACTCATTCAGTGCCTCACTGAATGATACACACCTGGGGAAGCGTCAGGATTCTATTCCATACTACCACTCCTTCAGAGGCTTATTGAATAATTCACAATGGGGCAATAGTCAGGAGTCTATTTTATATGTCCGCCAATTCATAGCTTCAGTGAATAATGAACCCCTATGGAGTAGTCAGAATGCTGTTTAAGATAGCCACAAATTAACTGCCTCCCTGAATGATACACACCTGGAAAATAGTCAGGACAGTTTTATATGAATACTCATTGATAGCCTCACTGAATAATGCACACCTGTGGAATAGTCAGGACTCTATTTTATTTTGTTACACTTTCAGAGCCTCAGTGAATAATACACACCTGGGGAACAATGAGGAGTCTATTTCATGTGGCCTCTCATTCAGAGCCTCACGGAATGAAACACACCTGGGGAATAGTCAGAGTCTATATCATATTGCCACTCAATCAGAGCATTTCTTAATGATGCACACCTAGGAAATAGGATTCTAATTCACATGACCATTGATTATGCTCCTTATTGAATAATGCACACCTGGTCAATAATCAGGAGCCAATGTCATATGAACACTCATCCAGAGTCTCAGTGAATAATACACACCTAAGAAATACTCAGGAGTCTATTACATAGGCCCTGTCATTCAAAGCCTCACTGAACAGTGCACAGCTGTTGGGTACTGAGGAGTCTATTTCATATGGCCACTCATTCAGCACCTCACTGAATGATATACAAGTGGGGAATAGTCAGGATTCTATTTAATATGAACACCCATTATGAGCCTCGCCGAATTATGTATGTCTTGGAATCCTCAGGAGTCTATTTCCTATTGACTGCCTTTCCGAGTCTAACAGAAAAATTAACACATTCGGAATTGTAAGGAGTACATTTTGTATAGCCTCTCCTTCAGAGCCTCATTGAATAATGTATACATGGAGTAAAATTTGGAGTCTCTTTTATATGGCCATTCATTCAGAGCATCAGTAAGGAATGCATGCCTGTGGAGTGGCCATGTGTCTATTTGCTTTGGCCACAAATTCAAAACATCAGTGAATAATACACACCTGTGGTATAGTCAGGTGTCTATTTCATATAGCCCCTCATTCAGAGACTGAGTGAATAATACACACCTGGGGAATAGTCAGGAATCTATGATATATTGCCACTTATTCAGAGCCTCAGTGAATAACGCACACCTGGGAAATAGGAGACTATTTCATATAGCCCCTCATTCAGAGGCTGAGTGAATAATAAACACCTGGGGAATAGTCAGGAATATATGATGTATTGCCACTTATTCAAAGCCTCAGTGAATAATGCACACCTGGGAAATAGTCAGAAGTCTATTTCGTATGACACTCTTTCAGAGCCTCCCTGAATAATACACACATTGGGGAGAGTTAGGAATCTGTTTCTTATGGCCACTCTCTGAGACTCTTAGGGAATAGTGCACACTTGGGGAATTGTTGGGAGTCTATTTCATATTGCAACTCATACAGAACCTCAGTGAATAAGACACACCTGGGAAATAGTCCGGAGTGTATTTCAATTAAGCACACCCTAAGAGGCTCAGTGAATTATGCACAACTGAGGAAGGATCAGGAATCAATTTCATCTGGCCTCTCACTCAGAGCTTCATTGAATAATACACTGCTGTGGAATACTCAGGAGCCTAATTGATATAGCTACTCCTTCAAACCTCTCTGAATAATAATACACCTCAAGGATACTTAGGTGTCTATTTCATATTACCACTGATTCAACACCTTAGTAAATAATGCATCCCATACCTGCAGAATACTCAGCAATCTATTTCATATGGCCACTCATTTCTCACCTTAGTAAATAATGCACACCAGGGGAATAGTCAGGATTCTATTTCTTATGGACATTCATTCAGACCTTCACTGAATAATGCACACATTTGAAATAGTGAGGATTCTGTTTAATATGCCCACTCATTCAGAGCGTCACTGAATGGTACTCACCTGTGGAATGGTCAGAAGACTATTTTTTATAGCCACTAATTCAGAGCCTATTTCACATTGCCTCCTATTCAGAGCCTTAGTGAATAATCCACACCTGGGAAATTGTCAGCAATCTATTTCATAGAGATACTTTTTCAGAACCTCCCTTAATAATCTACACATGGGGAATATTGAGAAGTCTAAGGCAATTTCAGGAAGGCAAGGCAAGGCAAGACAAAGAAAGACAATTCCAGCAAGGCAATTTTAGTTTAGGCAAGGCAAGGCAATTCCAGGGAAGGCAACTCCAGGCAATGCAAGGAAGGGCAATGCCAGGCACCTGAATTGCTGGAAGGACAATTCCAAAAAAATTAAGGCAAGAGAAGGCAGGGAAAGACACATGGCCACTCCACAGGCATGCATTCCTTACTGATGCTCTGAATGAATGGCCATATAAAAGAGACTCCAAATTTTACTCCAGGCAAGGCAAGGCAAAACAATTCCAGGGAAGGCAACTTCAGGCAAGGCAAGGCAAGGCAAGACAATTTCAAAAAAAGGCAATTTTAGGCAAGGCAAGGAAAGCCAAGAAAATTCCAGACAAGGCAAGACAAGGCAAGGCAATGCATGGAAATTCCAGGAAAGGCAATTCCAGGCAAGCCAAGGCAATTCCAGGAACGGCAAGCAATTCCAGGCAAGGGCAGGAAAGTCAAGGCAATTCCAGGCAAGGCAAGATAAGGCAAGCCAAAGCAAGGAAATTCCAGACAAGGCAAGGAAAGTCAGGGCAATAGGACACAGGAAAATTTCACACAAGGCAAAGCAAGGCAGGGCAGTTCCAGTCAAAGCAATTGCAGACAACACAAGGCAAGTCAAAAAAATTCTAGGCAAGGCAATTCCAGGCGAGGCAAGGCAAGGCAAAGCAAGGCAATTCCAGACAGGGAAATTTCAGGCTAGGCAAGGAAAGGCAATGGAAAAATATTTCCCATAAGGCAAAAGAATTTCAGACAAAAAAATTTATGGCAAGACAAAACAAGGCAAGGCAGGCCAATTCCAGGCAAGGCAATTCGAGGCAAGGCAAGGCAGGAAAATTCCAAGCATGGCAATTTGAGGCAAGGCAAAATAAAAAGCAAAAAAAGGCAATTTCAGGCAAAACAATTTCAGGCAAGGCAATTCCAGGCAAGGCAAGGCAAGGCAAGACAAGACAAGGCCAGCCAATTTCAGACAAGAAAATTTCAGGAAAGGAAAAATAAGATAATTCCAGGCAAGGAAATTCCATGCAAGGCATGGTAAGACAAGGCAACGTAATTCTAGGCAAAACAATGCAATGCAAGTCAAGGCAATTTCAGGCACAATAATTCCTGACAATGCAAGGAAAGGCAATTTCAGGCAGGGAAATTGCCAGAAGGGCAATTCCAGGCAAGTCAAGGCAAGACAAGGCAGAGAAAGGTATTTCCAGGCAAGGTAATTCCAGCTTAGGCAAGCCAAGACAATTCCAGTCAAGGCAATTTCAGTCCAAGGCAAGGCAATTCTAGGCACGAAAATTCCAGGAGAGAGAAGGCAAGGCAAGGCAACTCAAAGCAAGGCAATTCCAGTCAAGGCAAGGCAAAACAAGCCAATTCCACGAAGGCTATTTCAGGGAAGGCAAGGCAATGCAAGGAAATTTCAGGCAAAGCAATTCCAGGTAAGGCAAGGCAAGACAATTCCACATAAGGCAATTTCAGGCAAGGCAATTCTAGGCAATGGAAGGCAAAACAAGGCAAGACAAGGCAATGCCAGGCAAGGCAATTTCAGGCAAGGCAAGGCAAGAGAAGGCAAAGCAAAGAAATGCAAGGCAAGGCAGTGCAATTCTAGGCAAGGCAATTAAAAAAGGCAATTAGAGGCAAGTCAAGGCAAGACAAGGCAGAGAAAGGCAATTCTAGGCAAGTCAAGGCAAGATAAGGCAAGACATGGCAAAGCAAGGCAAGACAAGGAAATGCAAGTCAAGGAAATTCCAGGCAAGACAAGAAAAGGCAAGATAAGGCAAGGCAGGGCAATTCTAAGTAAGGCAATTACATGCCAGAAAGGGCAAGAGTATGTAGGGCAATTCCAGGCAAGGCTCTTTAAGGCAAGGCAAGGCAATGCAAGAAAATTTCATAAAATTCAATTTTAGGCACGGCAAGGCAAGGCAATGCAAGGCAATTCCAGGAAAGGCAAGTCAAGGCAGGGCAATTACAGGCAGGGCAATTTCAGGCAAGGCAAGGCAAGGCAGGGCAATTCCAGAAAACACAAGGCAAGGCAAGGAAATTCTAAACAAGGCAATTCCAGGCAGGGAAAGGCAAGACAAGGCTAGGCAATTCCAGGCAAGGTAATTTCAGGCAAGGCAAGAAAAGGCAATACAAGGCAACGAAATTCAGGCAAAGGCAATATAAGGCAAGTCAATTCAATTCTAAACAAGGCAATTCCAGGCAAGGCTAGGTAATGTAAGGCAAGGCAATTCCAGTCAAGGCAAGGTAACGTAACAAAAGGCAAGGCAATTCTAGGCAAGGCAACTTCAGCTGAGGAAAGGCAAAGCATGACAATTCGAAACAAGGCAATTTTAGTAAAGGCAAGGCAAGACAAGGCAATTTCAGGCAAAACTATTCCAGGAAAGGCATGGCACAACAATTCCAGGCAAGAAAAAGCAAGGCAAGGCAAGGCAAGGCAATGCAATGCAGGGCAATTCCAAGCAAGAAAATTCCAGGCATGGCAAGAAAAGGCAATTCCAGACAAGGCAATTATGGGCTAGGAAAGGCAAGACAAGAAAATGCAGTGCAATTCTAGGCAAGGCAATTCCAGGCAAGGCAGGGCAAGGCAATGTAGAGCAATTCTAGGCAAGGTTCTTTTAGGCAAGGCAAGGCAACACAAGGCAATTTCAGGAAAGTCAATTTTAGGCACGGCAAAGCAAGGGAAGTCAAGGAGAGTCCATTCCAGGCAAGGCGATTTAAGGCAAGGCAAAACAAAGCAAGGCAACTTCAGGCTAGGCAATTCCAGGCAATGCAAAGAAACACAAGGCAAGGCAAGGCAATTCCAGGCAAGACAATTCCAGGCAAGACAATCCCATGAAAGGAAAGGAAAGGCAGTACAAGACAATTTCGGGAAACTCAATTCCCGGCAAGGGAAGGCAAGGCAATTTCAGGCAATGCAAGGAAATGCAGTGCAATTCCAGGCAGCAAATTTTAACCAAGATAATGCAAGGCAGGTCAGTTTTGGGCAAGACAAGGCAAGGCAATTATAGGAAAGGCAAGTCCAGGCAAGGCAAAGCAATTCCAGTCAGGGAAATTCCAGGGTAGGGAAAGCAAGGCAATGCAAAAAATTCCAGGCAAGAAAAGGCAAAGCAAGGAAAGGCAAGGCAAAGAAAGTCAAGGCAAGGAAAGGCAAGGCAGTTCCAGAAAAGAAAATTTCAGGCAAGGCAAGGAAAGACAATTCCAGGCAAGGCAAGATAAGGCAAGGCAATGTAATTCTAGGCAAGGCAATTCTAGGCAAGGCAAGGCAATTTCAGGCAAAGCAACACAAGGCAATACCAGGCGAGGCAATTGCCAGAAATTCACTTCCAGGCAAGGCAAGCTAAGACAAGGCAGGGAAAGGTATTTCCAGGCAAGGCAATTCCAGCTAAGGCAATGCAATTTCAGAAAAGTCAGTTTGAATTAAACTCTTAACTACTTCCGAGGGGTGCATTATTCACTGTGGCTCTGATCGAGTGACCATATAAAATAAACTTACTGAATGATACACACCTGGGGAATAGTCAGAGTCCATGCCATATGGCCACACAATTAGAGCATTACTGAAAGATGCACACCTGGGAAATAGACCGGATTCTATTTCATATGACCACTGATTGAGAGCCTCATTAAATAATGCACGCCCAGGTATTAATCAGGAAGCTATGTCATATAAACACTCCTTCAGAGCCTCTGTGAATAATACACACCTAGGGAATACTCAGGAATCTATTACATAGGCCCTCTCATTCAAAGCCTCACTGAACAATGCACACCTGTTGGGTACTCAGGAGTCTATTTCATATGGCCACTCATTCAGCACCTCACTGAACGATACACACGTAGGGAATAGTCAGGATTCTATTTAATATGAACACCCATTATGAGCCTCGCTGAATTATGTATGCCTTGGAATCCTGATGAGTCTATTTCCTAACGACCCCCTTTCCGAGTCTAACGGAAAAATTAACACA
This sequence comes from Saguinus oedipus, assembly GCA_031835075.1. Lineage (NCBI taxonomy): Eukaryota > Metazoa > Chordata > Mammalia > Primates > Cebidae > Saguinus > Saguinus oedipus. Next base: position 172,848,101 of record CM063174.1, read on the forward strand.
CGTGCAAGTGTAAGGAGTAAATTTCGTATGGCCCCTCCTTTAAAGCCTCATTGAATAATGTATACCTGAAGAAAAATTTGGAGTCTCTTTCATATGCTCATTCATTCAGAGCATCAGTAAAAATGCACACCTGTGGAGTGGCCAGGTGTCTGCTTTGGCCACACATTCAGAACATCAGTGAATAATACACACTTGTGGTATAGTCAGGAGTCTATTTCATAAGGCCCCTCATTCAGAGGCTGAGTGAATAATACACACCTGGGGAATAATCAGAAATTTATTATATATTGCCACTTATTCAGAGCCTCAGTGAATAATGCACACCTGGGAAATAGGAGTCTATTTCATATGGACACTCTTTCAGAGCCTCCCTGAATAATACACACATTGGGGAGAGTCAGGAATCTGTTTCTTATGGCCACGCACTGAGACCCTCAGGGAATAGTGCACACTTGGGGAATTGTCTATTTCATATGGCAACTAATACAGAACCTCAGTGAATAAGACACCCCTGGGGAATAGTCAGGAGTGTATTTCAATTAAGCACACACTAAGAGGCTCAGTGAATTATATACAACTGGGAAAAAATTAGGAGTCAATTTCATCTGGCCTCTCTCTCAGAGTTTCATTGAATAATGCACTCCTGTGGAATAGTCAGGAGCCTAATTGATATAGCTACTCATTCAGAGCCTCTCTATTTTATATTTTATATGGCCAATGTTTTAGTACCTCACTGAGTGATACACATCTGGGGAATAGCCAGGACAGTTTCATATGAACACTCATTGAGAGCCTCACTGGATAATGCACACCTGTGGAATAGTCAGGAATCTATTTCATTTGGTCACTCTTTCAGAGCCTCAGTGAATAATACACACCTGGGGAACAGTGAGACGTCTATTTCATGTGGCCACTCCTTCAGAGCCTCACGGAATAGTGCACACCTGGAGAATTCCCAAGAGTCTATTTGTAATGGCAATGCATTCAGAGACTCTGTGAATAAAACACACCTAGCGAATAGTGAGGAATCTGTTTCAAATGGCCACATATTCAGAGCCTCAGTTAATAATGCACAACTGGGGAATAATCAGGAGTCTATTGCTTACGTCGACTCATTCATCCCTTCAGTGAATAATGCATGTCTGTCGAGTACTGAGGGATCTGTTTCATATGGCCACTCATTTCGAGACTCACTAAATAGTACATACCTGGGAAAATGTCAAGTGTGTATTTCACATGGCCACTCGTTCAGAGGCTCAGTGAATAATTCACACCTGTTGAGTACTCAGGAGTCTTTTCCACATGATGAATCATTCAGAGCCTCACTGAATGATATGCACGTTGGGAATAGTCAGGATTCTGTTTAATATGACCACTCATTATGAGCCTCAGTGAATAACGCATGTCTGTGGAGTACTGAGGAGACTAATTAATATCATCCCCCATTCTGAGATTCCCTGAATAATACACACGTGTGGAATAATCAGAAGACTATTTCATATGGACAGTCATTAGGAGCCCCAAGAAATAATACACAACTCGGGAACAGTCAGTAATCTACTTCATATGGCCACTCAGAGAATTACCTGAAATTGCCTTGCCTGGAATTTTCTTGCCTGGAATTGCCTTGCCTAGAATATACCTGCCTGAAATTGCATTGCCTGAAATTGCCTTTTCTGGAATTGCCTTGCCTTGAATTGCCTTGCCTAGAATTGCCTTGCCTGGAATTGCTTTTCCTAGAATTGCCTTGCCTGGAATTGCCTCAAATTGTCTTGCCTGGATTGCCTGGAACTGCCTTGCCTGGAATAGCCTTGACTGGAAATACCTGGAATTGCCTTGGTTGTAATTTCCTTGCCTGGAATTGCCTGGAATTTCCTTGCCTGAAATTCACTTTAATTGCATTGCCTGTAATTGCCTCGTCTTGAATTGCCTTGCCAAGAATTGATTGGAATTGCCTTTTCTGTAATTGTCTTGCTTAGAAATGCCTGGAATTGCCTTGCCTGGTATTGCCTGGAATTGCCTTGCCAGGAATTGCCTTGCCTGGGGCTGCCTTGAGTTGATTTGCCTGGAATTGCCTTTTCTAAAATTGCCTGGAAATGCCTTGCCTGGAATTTTCTTGCCTGGAATTGCCTAAAATTGCCTTGCCTGAAATTGACAGTCCTGGAATTTCCTGGAATTGCCTTGCTTTGTATTACTTTGCATGGAGTTGCTGGAATTGCCTTGCCTGGATTTGTCTGGAATTGCCTTCTTTAGAATAGCCTTGCCTGGAAATGCCTAAAATTGCCTTGGCTGTTATGGCTTTGCCTGGAATTGCCTGGAAATACCATGCCTTGAATATCTGTGCCTGGAATTGCCTAGAATTTACTTCCGTGTAATTGCCTTGCCTAGAATTGCCTAGAATTGCATTTTCTGGAATTGCCTGTAATTGTCTTGTCTGGAATTGCCTGAAGTTTCCCTGCCTGAAATTGCCATTTCTGGAATTTTCTGGAATTTTTCTGCCTGGAATTGCCTTGCCTGCAATTGTCAGGATAGCCTTGCCTGGTATTGCCTGGAATTGCCTTGTCAGAAATTGTTTTTCCAGGAATTGCCTTGCCTGGAAGTGCCTTTAATTACTTTGCTTCGAATATTTTTGCCTGAAGTTTCCTTGCCTGTAATTGCCTGGAGTTGCTACCCTGGATTTTCTTTCCCTGAAATTTCCTTGAATTTCTTTGCCTGGAGATACCTTGCCTGGAATTGCCTTGCTTGTAACTGCCTTGCCTGGAATTGCCTTGCCTGAAATTGCCTGGAACTTCCTTGCCTGGAATTTCCTAGAATTTCCTTGCCTGAAATTGACAGTCCTGGAATTTTCTGGAATTGCCTTGCTTTGTATTGCTTTACCTGGAGTTGCCTGGAATTGCCTTGCCTGGATTTTCCTGGAATTGCCTTCTTTAGAATAGCCTTGCCTGGAAATGCGTGAAATTGCCTTGCTTGTAATTGCCTCGCCTGGAATTGACTTGACTGAAATTGCCTTGACTGAAATTGCCTGCAACTTCCTTGCCTGGAATTGCCTTGTCTGGAATTTCTTGAAAACACCATGCCTGATTAGTCATACCTGCAATTGCCTGGAATTGCCTTGACTGAAATTGCCTTGCCTGAAATTGCCTGGAAATACCATGCCTGATTAGTCGTGACTGAAATTGCCTAGAATTGCCTTATCTGGAATTTTTTTGCCTTGAATTGGGTAGAATTGACTTGCATGAAATTTCCTTGCCTGAAACTGCCTGGAATTGCCTCGCCTGAAATTGCCTTGCCTGGAATTAGTTGGACTTGACTTTAGTGGAATTGTCTTGCCAAGAATTTCCTGGAATTTCTTTGCCTGGAATTGCCTTGACCAGAATTGCTTGCCTGGAATTGCCTCGAATAGCCTTGCCTGAAATTGCCTGGAATTGCTTTACCTGGAATTTTTTTTGCCCGGAATTGCCTGAAATTTCCTTGACTGTAATTGACTTTATTGAAATTGTGAAGAAATGTCTTGCTTATAATTAAAATGCCTGAAATTCGCTTAAATTGTTTTGCCTGAAATAGCCAAAAATTGCTTCACCTGAAATTGTCTTGCCGGGAATTGTTTGGAATTGCCTTTCCTGTAATTGTCTTGCCTGGAATTGCCATGAATTGCCTTGCCTGGAATTTCCTTGCCTGGAGTTGCCTGGAATTGACTTGCCAGGAATTGCCTTTTTTTGGAATTGCCTGGAAATGCCTTGCCTGGAATTGACTTGCCAGGAATTGTTTTTCATTGCCTTCCATGAAATTGCCTTGCCTGAAATTACCTTTCCTGGAATTGCCTTGCCTGGGATTGCCTGCAATTGCCTTTCCTGGATTTCTCTTGCCTGGAATTGACTCACCCAGAATGCCTGAAATTGCCTGGCCTGGAATTGTTTTTTTTTTTTTTTTTTTGGAATTGCCTTGCCTGGGATTGGCTGGAATTGCCTTTCCTATATTTGCCAAGCCTGGAATTGCCTTTTGTGAAATTACCTTACTGGAATTCCTGGAATTGCCTTGCTTAAAATTGCCTTGTCTTGAGTTGTCTGGAATAGCCTTGCCTAAAATTTCCTGGAATTGTTTTCCCTGGTATAGCCTTAATTGAAAATTCCTGGCATATCCTTGGCTGTAATTGCTTTGCCTTTAATTGCCTGAAAATACCTGGCCTAGAACATCCGTGCCTGGAATTACCTGGAATTGACTTCCATGAAATTACCTTGCATGAAATTGCCTTGCCTGGAGTTTCCTGAAATTGCCTTGCCAGGAAATTCTGTTTTTGGAATTGCCTATAAATGCCTTGCCTAAAATTGTCTTACCTGGAATTGGATTTAATTGTCTTGCCTGTAATTGCCTGAAATTTCCTCGCCTGAGATTGCCTTGCCTGGGATTGCCTGGAATTGCATTTCCTGTATTTGCCTTACCTGGAATTGCCTTGCCAGAAATTGCCTTTCCTGTTATTTTCTTTCCTTGAATTGCCTGAAGTTCGTTTCCTAGATTTTCCTTTTCTGGAATTGCCCTTAATTGCCTTGCTTTGAATATCTTTACCTGGAATCGCCTTGCCTGTAATTGAAAGTAATTTCCTTGCCTGTAATTGCCTGGAGTTGCTTTGCCTAGAGTTTCCTGGAATTTCCTTGCCTTGAGTTGCCTGGAATTTTCTTGCCTGGAAGTGCCAGAAATTTTTTTGCCTTAAATTGCCTTCTTTGGAATTGCGTAGAAATGCCTTGCCTGGAATTGCCTTGCCTGAAATTTGTTAATTTTTGTTTCCTTGAATTGCATCAAATTGCCTCGCCTGCGATTGCCTTGCCTAGAATTGATTGGAATTCTTTTCTGTAATTTTATTGCCTGTAATTTCCTGGAAATCCCTTGCCTGGAATTGCCTGAAATTGCCTTTTCTGGAATTGCCTTGCCTACAGTTGCCTGGAATTTACTTGCCTGGAATTGCCTTTTCTGAAATTGCCTTGCCTAAAATTATATAAAATTGCCTTGCATGGTAGAATTGCCTGGAATTGCCTTTTCTGGAATTACCTTGTCTGGAGTTGCCTGAAGTTGACTTGCCTGAAATTTTCTTCTCTGAAATTGCCTTTCCTTGAATTGCATATAATTGCCTTGACTGCATTTTCCTGGAATTACTTCACCTGAAATTGCTTTGCCTGGAATATATTAGACTTCTTTTACTGGAATTGTCATGCCTGGAATTTCCTGGAATTGCCTTGTTCAGAATTGCCTTGCCTGTAATTCCCTGAAATTTTCTTGCCTGGAATTGCCTTTTTAAAAATTGCTTAGAAATGCTTTGCCTAGAATTGCCTTGCTTGGAATTTTTTTTAATTCCGTTGCCTGAAATTGCCTCCTTTGGGATTGCCTTGCTGGAAATTGATTGGAATTGCCTTTCCTGTAATTGTCTTGTTTATAAATGCCTGAAATTGCCTTTCCCAGAATTGCCTGTAATTTCCTTGCCAGACATTGCCTTGCTTGAAGTTGCCTGGAATTGACTTGCCTGGAATTGCCTTTTGTGGAATTGCCTGGAAATGTCTTGCCTGGAATTTCCTAGAATTCCCTTGCCTAAAATTGACAGTCCTAAAATTTTCTGGAATTGCCTTGCCTTGTGTTGCTTTGCCTGGAGTTGCCTGGAATTGCCTTGCCTGGGTTTGCCTGGAATTGCCTTCTTTAGAATAGCCTTGCCTGGAAATTCCTTGAATTGCCTTGGCTGTAATAGCTTTGCCTGGAATTGCCTGGAAATACCATGCCTGAAATATCTGTTCCTGAAATTTTCTAAATTTGACTTCCATGGAATTGCCTTGCCTAGAATTCTTTAAAATTGCCTTGCCAGAAATTGCCTTTTCTGGAATTGCCTTGCCTGGAGTTGCCTTGCCTAAAATTGCATAAAGTTGCCTTCCCTGGAATTGCCATTTTCAGAATTTTCTGGAATTATCTTACCTGGAATTGCCTTGCTTGAAATTGCCTGGATTGCCTTGCCTGGTATTGCCTGAAATTGCCTTGTCAGAAATTGTTTTGCCAAGAATTGCCTTGCCTGGAAGTGACTTTAATTGCGTTGCTTCGAATATTTTTGCCTGGAGTTTCCTTGCCTGAAATTGCCTGCAGTTGCCTAGCCTGAATTTTCTTTTTATGAAATTTTCTCGAATTTCTTTGGCTAGAGATGCCTTGCCTGGAATTGCCAGAAATTGCCTTGCTTGTAATTGCCTTGTTTGGAATTGCCTTGACTAAAATTTCCTGAAACGTTCTTTCCTGGAATTGCCTTTCCTGGAATTTTCTGGATTGCCTTGCCTGTAATTACCTTTGCTGGAATTGGCTGGAATTGCCTTGCCTGGAATTGCTCTGCCTTGAATGGCCTACAATTGCTTTGCCTGGAACTGCATTGCGTGGAATTGCTTGAAATTGCTTTGCATGGAATAGCCTTGCATAAAATTGCCTGGAACTGCCTTGACTAAAATTGCCTTGTTTGGAATTGCCTGAAAATACCATGCCTGATTAGTCGTGCCTGAAATTGCCTAAAATTACCATTTCTTGAATTTCCTTGTTTTGAATTGAGCAGAATTGTCTTGCCTAAAATTGCCTTGCCTGAAATTTTCTGGCATTGCCTCGCCTGAAATTTCTTTGCCTGAAATTGATAAGACTTGCCTTTACTGGAATTGCTTCACATGGAGTTGCCTGGAATTGCCTTGCCTGGAATTGACTTGCCCAGAATTGCTTGCCTGGAATTGCCTCGAATTGCCTTGATGAAATTGCCTGAAATTGCCAGGAATTTTCTTGCCTGGAGTTGACGTTTTAGGAATTGCAAAGAAATGCCTTGCCCGGAATTGCTTGAAATTGCCTTGCCAGTAATAGCCTTGATTAAAATTGCCTTGAATTGCCTTGCCTTAAATTGCCTTGACTGGAATTTCCTGGAAATACCGTGCCTGATTTAGCGTGCCTGAAATTGTTTTTTATATTTTTGCCTTGCCTTTAATTGGGTAGAATTGCTGTGCCTAAATTTTTTTGCCTGGAATGGCCTAGGCTAAAATTGTCTTGCCTGGAATTGATTGGATTTGCCTCTACTGAAATTGACTTGCCTAAAATTCCATGGAATTGCCTTGCCTCGAATTGTCTTGCCTGGAATTGACTGGAATTGCTTTACATGGCCTAGAATTTCCTTCCTTGGAAGGGCATAGAAATGCCTTGCCTGGAATTGCCTTGCCTGAAATTTGCTTTAGTTGCATTGCCTGGAATTGCCTGAAATTGCCTCACCTGAAATTGTCTTGCCGGGATTTGATTGTAACTGCCTTTTCTGTAATTTTCTTGCCTAAAATTTCCTGGAAATCCCTTGCCTGGAATTGCCTGGAATTGCCTTTTTGGAATTGTCTTGCCTGAAATTGCCTAAAATTGCCTCGCCTGAAATTGCTTTGCCTGGAATTGATTGGACTTGCCTTTACTGGAATTGCCTTGCCTGGATTTGTCTGAAATTGTCTTGCCAGGAATTGCTGTATTTAAAATTGCCTATAAATGCCTTGCCTGGAATTGCCTTGTTTGGAATTGCCTGAAATTGCCTTGCCTGGAATTTACTTGCCTGGAGTTGCCTGGAATTGACTTGCCTGAAATTGCTTTTCTGGAGTTGCCTGGAAATGCCTTGCCTGGAATTTCCTTTTCTGGAATTGCCCAGAATTGCCTTTTCTGAAATTGACAGTCCTGGAATTTCCTAAAATTGCCTTGCTTTTTGTATTGCTTTGCCTGGAGTTGCCTGGAATTGCCTTGCCTGGAATGGCCTGGAATTGCCTTCTTTAGCATAGCCTTACCTGGAAATGTTTGGAATTGCCTTGTGTGTAATGGCTTTGCCTGGAATTGCCTGGAAATACCATGCTTGGTATATCTGTGCCTGGAATTGCCTGGAATTGACTTCCGTGTAATTACCTTGCCTAGAATTGCCTTGCCTGAAACTGCCTTTCTTGGAATTGCCTAAAATTGCCTAAAGTTTTATTGCCTGAAATTGCCATTTCTGGAATTTTCTGGAATTGTCTTGACTGAAATTGTCTTGCCTGGAATTGCCTGGATTGCCTTGCCTGGTATTGCCTGAAATTGCCTTGTCTGAAATTGTTTTTCCAGGATTTGCCTTTCCTGGAAGTGCCTTTAATTACCTTGCTTTGAATATTTTTGCCTGGAGTTTCCTTGCCTGAAATTGCCTGGAGTTTCCTACCCTGGATTTTCTTTCCCTGAAATTTCCTTGAATTTCTTTTCCTAAAAATGCCTTGCATGGAATTGCCTTGCTTGGAGTTGCCTGGAATTGCTTTCCTGGAATTTCCTGGAAATGCCTTCCCTGGAATTACCTTGCCAGAAATTGTCTTTTATTGCCTTGCCTAAAATTGCCTTGCCTAAAATTGCCTTACCTGAAATTGCCTTGCATGGGTTTGCCTGAAATTGCCTTTCCTGGAATTGCCTTGCCTATATTTCCCTGGAATTGTTTTCCCTGATATAGCCTTGATTGGAAATGCCTGGCATATTCCTGCCTGTAATTGCTTTGCCTTTAATTGCCTGGAATATCAGTGGCTGGAATTACTTGGAATTGACTTTTCTGGAATTGCCTTGCCTGGGGTTGCCTGGAATTGCCTTGCCTGAAGTTGCCTGAAATTGCCTTGCCAGAAATTGCCGTTTTTGGAATCGCCTATAAATTCCTTGCCTGAAATTGACTTGCCTAGGATTGGCTTTAATTATCTTGTCTGTAATTGCTTGAAATTGCCTCGCCTGAGATTGGCTTGCCTGGGATTGCCTGGAATTGCCTTTCCTGTATATGCCTTGCCTGATATTTCCTGAAATTGACTTGCCAGAAATTGCCTTTTCTTGAATTGCCTTTGCTGGAATTGCCTGGAATTAATTTTTTGGAATTTTCTTTCTAGGAATTGCACTTAATTGCCTTGCTTTGAATATCCTTGCCTGAAATCGACTTGCCTGTAATTGACTGCAATTGCCTTGCCTGGAATTGCCTTGCCTAGAGTTTCCTGGAATTTCCTTGCCTTGAGTTGCCTGGAATTTCCTTGCCTGGAATTGCCCTAAATTTTCTTGCCTAAAATTGCCTTCTTTGGAATTGCATAGAAATGCCTTGCCTGGAATTGACTTGCCTAAAATTTGCTTTAATTGTGTTGCCTGGTATTGCCTTGAACTGCCTTGCCTGGAATTTTCTTGCCAGGAATTGATTGGAATTGCCTTTTTTAGTAATTTTCTTGCCTGGAATTGCCTTTTCTGAAATTGCCTTGCCTGGAATTGCCTGGAATTGACTTGCCTGGAATTGCCTTTTCTGAAATTGCCTTGCCTTGAATTGCATAGAATTGCCTTGTGTGGAATTGCCTGGAATTGCCTTTTCTGGAATTACCTTGCCTGGAGTTGCCTGGAATTGACTTGCCTGGAATTTGCTTCTCTGGAATTGCCTTTCCTTGTATTGCATAGAATTGCCTTGCCTGGATTTTTTGGAATTGCTTCGCCTGAAATTGCTTTGCCTGGAATTTATTGGACTTAGTTTTACTGGATTTGCCTTGCTTGGAATTGCCTGGAATTGCGTGGAATTTTCTTGCCTAAAATTCGCTTTAATTGCATTGCCTGTAATTGCCCCGCCTTGAATTGACTTGTTGGGAATTGATTGGAATTGCCTTTCCTGTAATTTTCTCGCTTAGAAATGCCTGGAATTGCCTTGCCCAGAATTGTCTGGAATTGCCTTGCCAGGAATTGCGTTGCCTGGGGTTGCCTTGAATTGGCTTGCCTAAAATTGCCTTTTATAGAATTGCCTGGAAATGCCTTGCCTGGAATTTTCTTTCCTGGAATTGCCTAGAATTGCCTTGCCTGAAATTGACAGTCCTGTAATTTCCTGGAATTGCCTTGCTTTTTATTGCTTTGCCTGGAGTTGCCTGGAATTGCCTTGCCTGGATTGGCCTGGAATTGCCTTCTTTAGAATAGCCTTGCCTGGAATTATTTGTAATTGCCTTGGCTGTAATGGCTTTGCCTGGAATTGCCTGGAAATACCATGCCTGGTATATCTGTGCCTGGAATTGCCTGAAATTGACTTCTGTGTAATTGCCTTGCCTGAAATTGCCTTTCCTGGAATTACCTGGAATTGCCTTGCCTGGAGTTTCCTGAAGTTTTCTTGCCTGAAATTGCCATTTCTGAAATTCTCTGGAATTGTCTTGACTGAAATTGCATTGATTGGAATTGCCTTGCCTGGTATTGCCTGGAATTGCCTTGTCAGAAATTGTTTTTTTCAGGAATTGCCTTGCCTGGAAGTGCCTTTAATTACCTTGCTTCGAATATTTTTGCCTGGATTTTCCTTGCCTGAAACTGCCTGGAGTTGCCTGCCCTGGATTTTCTTTCCCTGAAATTTTCTCGAATTTCGTTTCCTAAAGATGCCTTGCCTGGAATTGCCTTGCTTGTAATTGCCTTTCCTGGAATTGCCTTGCCTGAAATTTGCTGGAACTTCCTTGCCTGAAATTGCCTTTCCTATAATTTTATGGATTGCCTCGCCTGGAATTTCCTTGGCTGGAATTGGCTGGAATTGCCTTGCCTGGAATTGCTCTGCCTTGAATGGCCTACAATTGCTTTGCCTGGAACTGTCTTGCCTGGAATTGCTTGAAATTGCCTTACTGGGAATAGCCTTGCCTGAAATTGCCTTGATTAAAATTGCCTTCCTTGAAATTGCCTGAAATTGCCTCGCCTAAAATTGCTTTGCCTGGAGTTGATTGAACTTGCCTTTACTGGAATTGCCTTTCCTGGAGTTGCCTGAAATTGCTTTGCCAGAAATTGCTGTATTTGAAATTGCCTATAAATGCCTTGCCTGAAATTGCCTTGCCTGAAGTTGTCTGAAATTGACTTTCCGGAAATTTTCTTCCCTGGAGTTGCCTGGAATTGACTTGCCTGGAGTTTCTTTTCTGGAATTGCCTGGAATTGCCTTGCCTGGAATTGCCTTACCTAGAATTGCCTTGCCTGGGATTGCCTAAAATTGCCTGTTTTGGATTTACCTTGCCTGGAATAGCCTTGCCAAGAATGCCTGGAATTGCCTTGCCTGAATTTTTTTGGGGGGATTGCCTTGACTGGTATTGCCTGGAATTGTTTTTTTTTTGTATTGGCCTTGTCTGGAGCTGCCTGGAATTGCCTTTCTTAGATTATCTTGGAATTGTTTTCCCTGGTAAAGTCTTGATTGGAGATGCCTGGCATACTTTTGGTTGTAATTGCTTTGCCTTTTATTTCTTGGAAATAGATTGCATGAAATATCCGTGGCTGGAATTATCTGAAATTGACTTTTCTGGAATTGCCTTGACTTGAATTGCCTTTTCTGGAGTTGCCTGAAATTGCCTTTCCAGTAATTGACGTTTCTGGAATTGCCTATAAATGCCTTGCTTGAAATTGCCTTGCCTAGAATTGGCTTTGATTACCTTGTTTGTAATTGCCTGAAATTGCCTCGCCTGAGATTGCCTTGCCTGGGATTGCCTGGAATTGCCTTTTCTGTATTTGCCTTGCCTGAAATTGACTTACCAGAAATTGCTTTTTGTAGAATTGCCTTTTCTGGAATTGTCTGGAATTCGTTTCCTGGAATTTCCTTTCCTGGAATTGCACTTAATTGCCTTGCATCGAATATCCTTGCCTGGAATCGCCTTGCCTGTAATTGACTGAAATTGCCTTGCCTGTAATTGCCTGGAATTGCCTTGCCTAGAGTTTACTGAAATTTCCTTGTCTTGAGTTGCCTGGAATTTTCTTGCCTGGAATTGCCTGAAATTTCCTTGACTAAAATTGCCTTCTTTTGAATTGCGTAGAAACGCCTTGCCTGGAATTGCCTTGCTGAAATTTGCTTTAAGTGCATTGCCTGGAATTGCCTCGCCTGGGGTTGCCTTGCTGGAAAATGATTGGAATTGCCTTTCCTGTGATTTTCTTGCCTGAAATTCCCTGGAAATCCTTTGCCTGGAATTGCCATTTCTGGAATTGCCTGAAATTGACTTGCCTGAAATTGCCTTTTCTGAAATTGCCTTGCCTGGATTTGCCTGGAATTGCTTTCTTTAAAATAACCTTGCCTGGAAATCCCTGCAATTGCCTTGGCAATAATGGATTTGCCTGGAATTGCCTGGAAATACCATGCCTGGAATATCTGTGCCTGGAATTGCCTGGAATTGACTTTCGTGTAATTGCCTTGCCTAGAATTGCCTAGAATTACCTTGCCTAAAATTGCCTTTCCTGTAATTGCCCGGAATTGCCTTGCCTGGAATTGCCTGAAGTTTTCTGGACTTGCCTTTACTGGAATTGCCTATAAATACCTTTCCTGGAATTGCCTTGCCTGGAATTGCCTAGATTTGCCTTGCCTGAAATTTTCTTGTCTGGATTTGCCTGGAATTGACTTGCCTGGAATTGCCTTTCTGGAATTTTCTGGAAATGCTTTGCCTGAAATTGCCTTGCCAGGAATTGTCTTTTATTGTGTTGCCTAAAATTGCCTTGCCTGGAATTCCCTTACCTGAAATTGCCATGCCTGGAATTGCCTGAAATTGCCTTTACTGGATTTTCCTTACCTGGAATAGCCTTGCCAAGAATGCCTGAAATTGCCTTGCCTGGAATTGTTTTATTTGGAATTGCAAAGCCTGGTATTGTCTGGAATTGACTTTCCTGTATTAGCCTTGCCTGGAATTTCCTGGAATTGCCTTGCCTAGATTTTTCTGGAATTGTTTTCCCTGGTATAGCCTTGATTGAAAATGCCTGGCATATAATTGGCTGTAATTGCCTTTAATTGCCTGGAAATATCTTGCCTGGAATATCCGTGCCTGGAATTACCTGGAATTGACTTTTCTGGAATTGCCTTGCCTGGAGTTGCCTAAAGTTGCCTTGCCAGAAATTGCCGTTTTTGGAATTACCTATAAATGCCTTGCCTGGAACTGCCTTGCCTAGAATTGGCTTTAATTACCTTGTCTGTAATTGCCTGAAATTGCCTCGCCTGAGATTGCCTTGCCTGGGATTTCCTGGAATTGCCTTTTCTGTTTTGCCTTGCCTGAAATTGCCTGGAATTGACTTGCCAGAAATTGCCTTTTCTTGAATTGCCTTTGCTGGAATTGCCTGGAATTCGTTTCCTGGAATTTTCTTTCCTGGAATTGCACTTAATTGTCTTCCCTGAAATTTCCTTTAATTGCGTTTCCTGGAATTGCCTGGAATTGCCTCACCTGGGATTGCCTTGCCAGAAATTGATTGGAATTGCCTTTTCTGTAACTTTCTTGCCTGGAATTGCCTGAAAATCCCTTGCCTGAAATTGCCTGGAATTGCCTTTTCTGGAATTGCCTTTCCTGGAATGGCCTGGAATTTCTTAGCCTGGAATTGCCTGAAGTTTTCTTGCCTGAAATTGCCATTTCTGGAATTGCCTTGCCTGGATTGCCTTGCCTGGTATTGCCTGTAATGGCCTTGTGGGAAATTGTTTTCTTAGGAATTGCCTTGCCTGGAAGTGCCTTTAATTACCTTGCTTCGAATATTTTTGCCTGGAGTTTCCTTGCCTGAAATTGCCTGGAGTTGCCTACCCTGGATTTTCTTTCCCTGAAATTTCCTCGAATTTCTTTGCCTGGAGATTGCCTTGCCTGGAATTGCCTTGCTTGTAATTGCCTTGCCTGGAATTGCCTTGCCTGGAATTTCCTGGAACTTCCTTGCCTGGAATTGCCTTGCCTGGAATTTCCTGAATTGCTTTGCCTGGAATTTCCTTCGCTGGAATTGGCTGGAATTGCCTTGTCTGGAATTGCTCTGCCTTGAATGGCCTACAATTGCTTTGCCTGGAACTGCCTTGCTTGGAATTGCTTGGAATTGCCTTACCAGGAATAGCCTTGACTGAAATTGCCTTAAATTGCCTTGACTAAAATTACCTTGCATGAAATTGCCTCACCTGAAATTGCTTTGCCAGGAGTTGATTGGACTTGTCTTTACTGGAATTGCATTTTCTGGAGTTGCCTGAAATTGCCTTGCTGGGAATTGCCGTTTTAGAAACTTCCTATAAACACTCTGCCTGGAATTGCCTTGCCTAGAATTGCCTAAAATTGCCTTGCCTGTAATTTTCTTGCCTGGAGTTGCCTAGAATTGTCTTGCCTGGAGTTGCTTTTCTGGAATTGCCTGGAATCGCCATGCCAGGAATTGTCTTTTATTGCCTTGCCTAAAATTACCTTACCTGGGATTCCCCGAAATTGCCTTTCCTCAATTTGCCTTGCCTGGAATAGCCTTGCCCAGAATGCCTTGAATTGCCTTGCCTGGAATTGTTTTATTTGGAATTGACTTGCCTGGTATTGCCTGGAATTGCCTTTCCTGTATTTGCCTTGCCTGGAATTGTTTGTAATTGCCTTGCCTAAATTTCCCTGGAATTGTTTTTTCTGGTATAGACTTGATTGAAAATGCCTGGCATATCCTTGGCTGTAATTGCCATTAATTGCCTGGAAATACCTTGCCTGGAATTTCCATGCCTGGAATTACCTAAAATTGACTTTTCTGGAATTGCCTTGCCTGGAATTGCCTTGCCTGGAGTTTCCTGAAGTTGCCTTGCCAGGAATTGCTGTTTTTGGATTTGCCAATAAATTCCTTGCCTGGAATTGCCTTGCCTAGAATTGGCTTTAATTACCTTGTCTGTAATTGCCTGAAATTGCCTCACCTGAGATTGCCTGGAATTGCCTTTCCTGTATTTGCCTTTCCTGAAATTTTCTGGAATTGACTTGCCAGAAATTTCTTATCCCAGAATTGCCTTTGCTGGAATTGCCTGGAATTATTTTTCTGAAATTGCACTTAATTGCCTTGTTTTGAATATCCTTGCCTGGAATCGCCTTGCCTGTAATTGACTGGAATTGCCTTGCCTGTAATTTCCTGTAATTGCCTTGCCTAGAGTTTCCTGGAATTTCCTTGCCTTGAGTTGCCTGAAATTTTCTTGCCTGGAATTGCCTGGAATTGCCTCGCCTGGGATTGCCTTGCCGGAAATTGATTGGAATTGCCTTTCCTGTAATTTTCTTGCCTGGACTTGCCTGGAATTGGGTTTTCTGGAATTGCCTTGCCTGGAATTGCCTGAAATTGACTTGCCTGGAATTGCCTTTTTTAAAACTTCCTTGCCTTAAATGGCATAGAATTGCCTTGTGTGGAATTGCCTGGAATTGCTTTTTCTGGAATTACCTTGCCTGGAGTTGCCTAGAATTGACTTGCCTGGAATTTCTTTCTCTGTAATTACCTTTCCTTGAATTGCGTAGAATTTCCTTGCCTGGATTTTTGGAATTGCTTTGCCTGAAATTGCTTTACCTGGAATTTATTGGACTTGCTTTCACTGGATTTGCCTTGCCTGGAATTGCCTGGAATTGACTTGCCTGGAATTGCCTTGCCTTGAGTTGCGTAGAATTGCCTTGTGTGGAATTGCCTGGAATTGCCTATTTTGGAATTACCTTGCCTGGAGTTTCCTGGAATTGACTTGCCTGAACTTTCCTGGAACTTCCTTGCCTGGAATTGCCTTACCTGAAATTTACTTGGCTGGAATTGGCTGGAATTGCCCAGCCTGGAATTGCTCTGCCTTGAATGGCCTAAAATTGCTTTGCCTGAAATTTCTTGGAATTGCCTTACTGGGAATAGCCTTGCCTGAAATTGCCTTGACTGAAATTGCCTTGCCTGAAATTGTCTGGAATTGCCTCGCCTGAAATTGCTTTGCTTGGAGTTGGTTGGATTTGCCTTTACTGGAATTGCCTTGCCTGCAGTTGCCTGAAATTGCCTTGCCAAGAATTGCCGTTTTGGAGTTGCCTATAAATGCCTTGCCTGAAATTGCCTTGCCTGAAGTTGCCTGGAATTTCCTTGCCTGAAGTTGCCTGGAATTGCCTTGCCAGGAATTTTCTTGCCTGAAATTTTTTGGAATTGCCTAGCCTGGAATTGCTCTCCCTTGAATCGCCTACAATTGCTTTGCCTGAAACTGCCTTGCCTGGAATTGCCTTGCCCAGAATGCCTGGTGTTGACTTGCCTGGAATTGTATTTTTTGAAATTGCCTTGCCTGGGATTGCCTGGAATTGCCTTTTCTGTATTTGCCTTGCCTGGAATTGCCTTGCCTGAAGTTACCTGACTGGAATGCCTTGAATTGCCTTGCCTGACCTTGCCTTGCCTGGGGTTGCCTGGAATTGCCTTGCTTAGATTTCCCTGGAATTATTTTCCCTGGAATATCCTTAATTGGAAATGCCTGGCATATCCTTGGCAGTAATTTCTTTGCCTTTAATTGCCTGGAAATACCTTGCCTGGAATATCCATACCTGGAATTACCTGGAATTGACTTTTCTGGAATTGCCTTGCCTGGAATTGCCTTTCCTGGAGTTGACTGAAATTGTCTTGCCAGGAATTGCCATTTATTGAGTTGCCAATAAATACCTTGCATGGAATTGCCTTGCCCAAAATTGGCTTTAATTACCTTGTCTGTAATTGCCTGAATTTGCCTCGCCTGAGATTGCCTTGCCTGGGATTGTCTGGAATTGCCTTTTCTGTATTTGCCTTGCCTGAAATTTTCTGGAATTGACTTGCCAGAAATTGCTTTTCCTGGAATTGCCTTTGCTGGAATTACCTGGAATTCGTTTTCTGAAATTGCACCTAATTGCCTTGTTTTGAATATTCTTGCCTGGAATCGCCTTGCCTGTAATTGACTGTAATTGCCTTGCCTGTAATTGCCTGTAATTGCCTTGCCTAGAGTTTCCTGGAATTTCCTTGCCTTGAGTTGCCTGAAAATTTCTTGCCTGGAATTGTGTTGCCTGGTATTACCTTGCCAAGGGTTGATTGGAATTGCCTTTCCTGTAATTATCTTGCCTGGAATTGCCTGGAAATTCCTTGCCTGGAATTGCCTGGAATTGCTTTTTCTGGAATGGCCTTGCCTGGAATTGCCTGGAACTGACTTGCCTGGAATTGCCTTTTTTTGAAATTGACTTGCCTTGAATGGCGTAGAATTGCCTTGTGTGGAATTCCCTGGAATTGCTTTTTCTGGAATTACCTTGCCTGGATTTGCCTGAAATTGACTTGCCTGGAATTTCCTTCTCTGTAATTGCCTTTCCTTGAATTGCATAGAATTGCCTTGCCTGGATATTTTGGAATTGCTTCACCTGCATTTGCTTTACCTGGAATTTATTGGACTTGCATTCACTGGATTTGCTTTGCCTGGAATTGCCTGGAATTGACTTGACTGGAATTGCCTTACCTTGATTTGTGTAGAATTGCCTTGTGGGGGAATTGCCTGGAATTGCCTATTCTGGAATTACCTTGCCTGGAGTTGCCTGGAATTGATTGGCCTAAAATTTTTTTCTCTGGCATTGCCTTTACTTGAATTGTGTAAAATTTCCTTGCCTGGATTTTTTGGAATTGCTTCGCCTGAAATTGCTTTGCCTGGAATTTATTGGACTTGCTTTTACTGGATTTGCCTTGCCTGGAATTGACTGAAGTTGCCTTGCCTGGAATTGCCTTTTCCAGAATTTCCTTGCCTGGAATTGCCTGGAATTTCGTTGCCTGGAATTCGCTTTAATTGCATTGCCTGTAATTGCCTCTCTTTAAATTGACTTTCTGGGAATTTATTGGAATTGCCTTTCCTGTAATAGTCTTTTTTAGAAATGCCTGCAATTGCCTTGCCTGGAATTGCCTGGAATTGCCTTGCCAAAAATTGCCTTTTCTGGGGTTGCTTTGAATTGACTTGCCTTTTCTAGAATTGCCTGGAAATGCCTTGCCTGGAATTTCCTTGCCTGGAATTGTGTAGAATTGCCCTGCCTGAAATTGAAAGTCCTGCAATTTCCTGGAATTGTTTTGCTTCGTATTGCTTCGCCTGGAGTTGCTTGGAATTGCCTTGCCTAGAGTTTCCTGGAATTTCCTTGCCTTGAGTTGCCTGTAATTTCCTTGCCTGGAATTGCCTCGCCTTGGATTGCCTTGCCAGGAATTGATTGGAATTGCCTTTCCTGTAATTTTCTTGCCTGGAATTGCCTGGAAATCTCTTGCCTGGTATTTCCTGGAATTGTTTTTTTCTGAAATTGCCTTGCCTGGAATTGCCTGGAATTGACTTGCTTGGAATTGCCTTGCCTTCAGTTGCATAGAATTTCCTTGTGTAGATTTGCCTGGAATTGCCTATTCTGGAATTACCTTGCCTGGAGTTGCCTGGAATTGACTTGCCTGGAATTGACTTGCCTGGAATTTCCTGGAACTTCCTTGCCTGGAATTGCCTTGCCTGAAATTTTCTTGGCTGGAATATGCTGGAATTGCCTAGCCTGGAATTGCTCTGCCTTGAATGGCCTACAATTGCTTTGCCTGGAATTTCTTGGAATTGCCTTACCGGGAATAGCTTTGCCTGAAATTGCCTTGACTGAAATTGCCTTGCCTGAAATTGCCTCGCCTGAAATTGCTTTGCCTGGAGTTGATTGGATTTGTCTCTACTGGAGTTGCCTGAAATTGCCTTACCAGGAATTGCCGTTTTTGGAATTGCCTATAAATGCCTTGCCTGAAATTGCCTTGCCTGAAATTGCCTGGAATTGCCTTGCCTGGAATTTTCTTGCCTGGAATTTTTTGGAATTGACTTGCCTGGGGTTGCTATTCTGGAATTGTTTGGAATTTCCTTGCCTGGTATTGCCTTGACAAGAATTGTCTTTTATTGCCTTGCCTAAAATTGCCTTGCCTGAAATTGCCTTACCTAGAATTGCCTTTCCTGGGATTGCCTGAAATTGCCTTTCCTGGATTTGCCTTTTCTGGAATAGCCTTGCCTAGAATTCCTGTAATTGCCTTTTTTGGAACTGTTTTTTTGGAATTGCCTTGCCTGGTATTGCCTGGAATTGCCTTTTCTGTATTTGCCTTGCCTGAAATTGCCTAGAATTGCCTTGCCTAGATTTCCTTGGAATTGTTTTTCCTGGTATAGCCTTGATTGAAAATGCCTGTCATATCCTTGGCTGTAATTGCTTTACCTTTAATTGCCTGAAAATACCTTGCCTGGAATATCCGTGCCTGGAATTACCTGGAATTGACTTTCCTGGAATTGCATTGCCTGGAATTGCCTTGTCTGGATTTGCCTGAAATTGCCTTGCCAGTAATTGCCGTTTTTGGAATTGCCTATAAATGCCTTGCCTAGAAATGGCTTTAATTACCTTGTCTGTAATTGCCTGAAATTGCCTCGCCTGAAAGAACCTTGCCTGGGATTGCCTGAAATTTCCTTTCCTGTATTTACCTTGCCTGGAATTTCCTGGAATTGACTTGCCAGAAATGGCTTTTCCTGGAATTGCCTTTGCTGGAATTGCCTGGAAATTTTTTCCTGGAATTTTCTTTCCTTGAATTGCACTTAATTGCCTTGTTTCGAATATCCTTGCCTGGATTCGCCTTGCCTGTAATTGACTGGAATTGCCTTGCCTGTAATTGACTGGAATTTTCTTGTCTAGAGTTTCCTGGAAATTTTTTTCCTTGAGTTGCCTAAAATGTTTTTGCCTGGAATTGCCTGCAATTGGCTTGCTTGGGATTGCCTTGCTGGAAATTGATTGGAATTGCCTTTCCTGTAATTTTTTTGCCTGGAATTGCCTGGAAATACCTTGCCTGGAATTGCCTTTTCTGGATTTGCCTTGCCTAGAATTGCCTGGAATTGCCTTGCCTGGAATTGCCTTTTTTGAAATTGCCTTGCCTTGAATGGTGTAGAATTGCGTTGCGTGGAATTGCCTGGAATTGCCTATTCTGGAATTACCTTGCCTGGAGTTGCCTGGAATTAATTTACCTGGAATTTTTTTCTCTGGAAATGCCTTTCCTTCAATTGTGTAAAATTGCTTTGCCTGAATTTTTTTGAATTGCTTTGCCCGATATTGCTTTGCCTGAAATTTATTGGATTTGCTTTTACTGAATTTGCCTTGCTTGGAATTGCCTGGAATTTTCTTGCCTGGAATTGCCTTGCCCAGAATTTCCTTGACTGGAATTGCCTGGAATTTTCTTACCTGGAATTTGCTTTAATTGCGTTGCCTGTAATTGCCTTGCCTTGAATTGACTTGCCAGGAATTGATTGGAATTGCCTTTTCTGTAATTGTCTTGCTTAGAAATGCCTGGAATTGCCTTGCCCTGAATTGCCTGGTATTGCCTTGCCAAAATTTGCCTTACCTGGCGTTGCCTTGAATTGACTTTCCTTTTCTAGAAATGCCTGGAAATGCCTTGCCTGGAATTGCCTTGCCTGGAATTGTGTAGAATTGCCCTGCCTGAAATTGAAAGTCCTGGAATTTCCTGTAATTGTTTTGATTTGTATTGCTTTGCCTGGAGTTACCTGGAATTGCCTTGCATTAATTTGTCTGGAAGTGCCTTATTTAGAATAGCCTTGCCTGAAAATGCCTGGAATTGCCTTGGCTGCAATGGCTTTTTCTGAAATTGCCTGGAAATACCATGCCTAGGATATCTGTGCCTTGAATTGCCTAAAAATGACTTCCGTGTAATTGCCTTGCCTGCAATTGTGTATAATTGCCTTGCCTGAAATTGCCTTTCCTGGAATTGCCTGGAATTGCTTTGCCTTGAATTGCCTTGCCTGGAATTGCCTAAAGTTTTCTTGCCTGAAATTGCCTGGAGTTGCCTACCCTGGATTTTCTTTACCTGAAATTTCCTTGAATTTCTTTGCCTGGAGATGCCTTGCTTGGAATTGCCTTGCATGGAATTGCCTTGCCTGGAATTTCCTGGAACTTTCTTGCCTGGAATTGCCTTGCCTGGAATTTTCTGGATTGCCTTCCCTGAAATTTCCTTGCCTGGAATTGGCTGGAATTTCCTAGCCTGGAATTGCTCTGCCTTAAATGGACTACAGTTGCTTTGCCTGGAACTGCCTTTCCTGGAATTGCTTGGAATTGCCTTACTGGGAATAGCCTTGCCTGAAATTGCCTTGACTGAAATTGCCTTGCCTGAAGTTTCCTGGAATTGCCTCTCCTGAAATTGCTTTGCCTGGCGTTGATTGGATTTGCCTTTACTGGAATTGCTTTGCCTGGAGTTGCCTGAAATTGCCTTGCCTGGAATTGCCGTATTTGGAATTGCTTATAAATGCCTTGCCTGGAATTGCCTTGCCTAAAATTGCCTGGAATTTTCTTTCCTGGAATTTTCTTGCCTGGAATTTTTTGGAATTGACTTGCCTGGAATTGCCTTGCCTAGAATTGTCTTTTATTGCCCTGCCTAAAATTGTTTTACCTGGAATTGCCTTACCTACAATTGCCTTGCCTAGGATTGCCTGAAATTGCCTTTCCTGGATTTATCCTTTCTGGAATACCCTTGCCCAGAATGTCTGGAATTGCCTTTCCTGGAACTGTTTTTTTTTGGAATTTCCTTGCCTGCAATTGTGTAGAATTGCCTTTCCTGAAATTGAAAGTCCTGTAATTTTCATGAATTGTTTTGCTTTGTATTGAGTTGTCTGGAGTTGCCTGGAATTGCCTTGCCTGGATTTGTCTGGAACTGCCTTCCTTAGAATACCCTTGCCTGGAAATGCCTGGAATTGCCTTGGCTGTAATGGCTTTTTTGAAATTGCCTGAAAATACCTTGCCTGGAATATCTGTGCCTTGAATTGCATGGAAATGACTTCCATATAATTGCCTTACCTAGAATTGCCTAGAATTGCCTTGCCTGAAATTGCCTTTATTGGAATTGCCTGGATTTGCTTTGCCTGGAATTGCCTAAAGTTTTCATGCTTGAAATTGCCATTTCTGGAATTTTTTGGAATTGCCTTGCCTGGAATTGCCTTGCCTGCAATAGCCTGGATTGCCTTTGCAGGTACTGCCTGGAATTGCCTTGATGGCAACTGCTTTGCCTGGAATCGCCTGGAAATACCATGCATAGATTATCAGTGCCTGGAATTGCCTGGAATTGACTTCTGTAAAATTGCCTTTCCTTGAATTGTGATGAATTGCCTTGCTTAAATTTTTCTGGAATGGCTTTGCCTGCAATTTATTGGACTTGCTTTTTTGGAAATACCTTGCCTGGAATTGCCTGGTATTGCCTTGCCTGAAATTGCCTTGCCCAGAATTGCCTTGCCTGGAATTGCCTGGAATTTCCTTGCCTGAAATTGCCTTTTATAAAATTGTGTAGAAATGTTTTGCCTGAAACGGTCTTGCCTGGAATTTGTTTAATTGCATTGCCTGAAATTGCTTCGCCTGGTATTGCCTTCCCAAAAATTGATTGGAATTGCCTTTCCTGTAATTGTCTTGATTATAAATGCTTGAAATTGCCTTTCCCAAAATTGCCTGGAATTGCCTTGCCAGGAATTGCCTTGACTGGGGTTGCCTGGAATTGACTTGCCTGGAATTGCCTTTTCTGGAAATGCCTTGGCTGGAATTTTCTTGTCTGGAATTGCCTAGAATTGCCTTGCCTAAAATTGACAGTCCTGAAAATTTTTGGAATTGCCTTGCCTTGTATTGCTTTGCCTGGAGTTGCCTGGAATTGCCTTGCCTGGATTTGCCTGTAATTGCCTTGTCTGGAATAGCCTTGCCTGGAAATGCTGGAATTGCCTTGATGGCAACTGCTTTGCCTGGAATTGCCTGGAAATACCACGCCTGGATTATCAGTTCCTGGAATTGCCTGGAATTGACTTCTGTGGTATTGCCTTGCCTAGAATTGCTTAAAATCGCCTTGCCTGAAATTGCCTTGCCTGGAATTGCCTTCCCTGAAATTGCCTTGCGTGGAATTGCCTGAAGTTGCCTTGCCTGGAATTTCCATTTCTGGAATTTTCTGGAATTGCCTTGCCTGGAATTGCCTTGCCTGGTATTGCCTGGATTGCCTTGCTTGGAATTGCTCTGCCTTGAATGGACTACATTTTTTTGCCTAAAACTGCCTTCCCTGGAATTGCTTGGAATTGCCTTGCTTGGAATAGCTTTTCCTGGAATTTTTTGCAATTGCCTTGACTGAAATTGCCTTGCCTGGTGTTGCCAGAAAATACCGTGCCTGATTAGTCATTCCTGGGATTGCCTGGAATTGCCTTGACCAAAATTGCCTTACCTGGAATTGCCTGGAAATACCATTTTTGATTAGTCGTTCATGGAATTGCCTGGAATTGCCTTTTCTAGAATTTTCTTGCCTTGAATTGAGTAGAATTGCTGTGCCTGAAATTGCCTTGATGGGAATTGCCTGTAATTGCCTTGCCTGGAATTGCCTTGCCCAGAATTGCTTGCCTTGAATTTCCTCGAGTTGCCTTGCCTGAAATTGCCTGGAATTGTTTACCTGGAATTTGATTGCCTGGAATTGCCTGGAATTTCCTTGCCTGAAAATGACTTTTTTGGAATTGTGAAGAAATGCCTTTCCTGGAATTGCCTTGCCTGGAATTCACTTAAATTGCCTTGCCTGGAATTGCCTGGAATTGCCTTGAATTGCCTCGCCTGAAATTGCCTTGCCGGGAATTGATTGAAATTGCCTATCTTTTAATTGTCTTGACTTGAATTGCCTGGAATTACCTTGCCTGGAGTTTTCTTGGCTGGAGTTGCCTGGAATTGACTTGCCTGAAATTGCCTTTTATGAAATTGCATAGAAATGCTTTGCCTGGAATTCATTTAATTGCATTGCCTGAAATTGCCTCGCCTGGAATTGCCTTGCCGGAAATTGATTGGAATTGCCTTTCCTGTAATTGTCTTGATTAGATATGCCTGAAATTGCCTTGCCCGAAATTGCCTGGAATTGCCTTGCCAGGAATTCCCTTGCCTGGGGTTGCCTGGAATTGACTTGCCTGGAATTGCCTTTTCTGGAATTGCCTGGAAATGCCTTGCCTGGAAATATTTTTTGCCTGGAATTGCTTAGAATTGCCTTGCCTAAAATTGACAGTTTTAAAAATTTTGGGAATTGCCTTGCCTTGTAGTGCTTTGCCTGCAGTTGCCTGAAATTACCTTGCCTGGATTTGCCTGGAATTGCCTTGCCTGAAATAGCCTTGCCTGAAAATGTCTGGAATTGCCTTGA